>CM046875.1:457547923-460070423 GCA_025667525.1 Glebionis coronaria | reverse complement strand
TAAACCAAAAAAGGCTCAAGTGATACGATCCGAAAAAATACACAATCAACTAAAAAAATGACACAAGTGACACATATCAAAAAATTTGCACAACAAATCTTAAAAAAGACCGAAGTGACACGTATACGGAAAAAATACACAACCAACTACAAAATGCTCGATTGATACGTATCCGACAAAATACACAACAAGAAAAAAAGTCTCAAGTGATACGTATTCAAAAAGTACACAACCAATTAAAAAAATACCCAAATGACACGTATATGAAAAATTGCACAACCAATTGAAAAAACCAAAATAATAAAAAAATAAAAAAAATACACAAAACCAATTAAAAAACCCCAAATAATAATAATAATACTTATAAAAAAAACAAAATCAACTATAATAGAAGTAGGTGAAGCGTATCGGAAATAAAACACAACTATATATGTCGACGTAAACTTTTAAAACAGCATCACATAATTCATAACCAAAAATGTTGGCAAAGAAAACCATGATTAAAAATTGAAAGAGTAAGATGTCACAAATATCTTCACATGAATCCTTTCATTCGATGACGGCTATGTTTGGCAACAAGCAAAATGGAGCGTTTTGGAGCGGTAAGCGACAAGCGGTAAGTAATTTAACCAAAAAGCTTGTTTGGTAATGAAGTGAAAAGCGTTTTATGGAGTTTAGATTTTACACAACTACTCTAAATTAAAATGCTTCTTTTTGAAGCGTTTGCAAGCAAGATGAAGCGTTTTGGTTAAAATTTACATATACACCCTCATTAATTACATTAATTTAATAAGCTTATGTCCATATTTGTAAATTTACAGTTTATAGCATCTACTTACTGCTCCGTTTACCAAACATTTTTTTAGCAAAGTGTTTCTGCTTACAGCTTACTGCTAACTGCTTCTACTTACTGCTACTACTTATGCTTCTGCTACTGCTTACTGCTTCGTGTCACCAAACATACCCGACAAGAGGCACATGATGCATTACTTAATAAGTTAAAGCGCCATAAATTGAGTAGTGTATATACATGGAAAATGAAAATATTTGTGGTTTAATCATAAACCGAGATATTCATAGTGTGTTAAAGAGAACTAGTTGATCATTCTTTTTTATTTTGGACGAATGACATCGAAATGAAACGCCAGTATTTTTATTAGGAGTAAAGCAAGGAAACAATATATATTACTATCTTACCCTTTAGCTTTGTTTTGAATTTCATTTATGATAAACTTTATTAATTTGTTGAAGACATGTAATAAAACATTAAAACCCACTTGTCAAATTTTAATTGGTTCCTATTGTTTTTATCTTAAGAGTGGTTCTTATAAGAACGCAAATCTATATATATATATATAGTGGTGAGTTATATGCAGAACCTATTTAAGTTATAGAACTATGTAGAACTATTATAAACCAATCACAATTTAGTATTATTACTATTATTTATTTAATTTAAAAGGATATAAATGTCAAAACATATTTTAATTTTAATTAGTTTTTTTTTAATTTTATAAATGTTTTTTTATTTTCTTGATTTTTGAAATCATTTGTTTTATTTTTTTAAATATATGTTGTTAGAATGGTACGGTCCATATGTTTTTTTAATATTTGATTTTTACACAAATATTATACATATGACTTATAGATTTTACAAAAAACATGAATGTTTTTATTTTAATAAGACAAATAACATAAATGTTATATACTTTTACATAAATTTTCTTGATTTGGTAAAAGACAAAAAACATAAATGTTACACATATAACTTAAAAAATTATAACAAACCAAGAACAAAAATATCTATGCACGACAATAACATCTATGCACGATAAGAACATCTATGCACGACAAGGCAATAACATCTATGCACGATAAGAACATCTATGCACGACAAGAACAATTTATGACACGTCTTATGCATGGCTCCAAAAACATTTATGCACGCCTTCAAGAACATTTATGCACGACTTCAAGAACACTTATACACGCCATTTAAAAGCACCCATTGATCATCTTCACAACACTCCGTCATTTATACGAACGAATAATTCTCCTGAAACAAATATATAAAAACAAAGAAGCTAGTCGTCAAATTATTTGCCATGTATAAAACCCAAAATATCCTGCGATTACAAGGTTTTCACGACAAGAGCATTTAAAATAAAACTTGATCAGTTGTTAAAAGACATTAAAGATAAAAGAATTTTTTACCGTGTTCGAGCATAAACTTATACAATACTTAATTGCAAATTTTATTACAAATAAATTGTTTACTAACATAATACGGAGTATTCTTAAACACTTATCACTATCTAGTTAATGTATATTTTAAAAGCATGAACATTTAAAAGTAACTAATGAATACTTATTAAATTTATATATGCTAATGATTTCCTTTAATGAAAAGAATGTATCAAAATAAGTAACCGAGTCCAACTTCACCATTCAAATCACATAGTAATAAACTAGTTTGTCATTTCATATACATAGAAATGAACGCACACTTTTTTTTGAACATGAACGCACACTTGCATCATCGGTTTCGATAGTAAGCCTAGTTTTATAACCATATCCAAAACATAATCACTGGAAACCAAAAAAAAATCAAACTGGGGGATATTAATATAACGAACAAAGCTAACCATATCCACCATATCAAATAATAATAATCTACCAACACATAAATAATTAATTTAAACATCAAATATAGAGCAACAATTACGATTTCAGCATAATCCGAATGCTAATAAAGTGGTTACCTTTTTATGTGTAAACATAAACTGAAATCGACTATCATCTCGACCATCCGCCACAATCAGTCATTTCTCGATCATATCGATGTAAATAAAAATGATTTCGATAACTAAAATTGATTTTCAAAATCAATAAACGATTTTTATAACTAAAAACGATTTTGATAAATCTTTAAAAGGGTTCCAAGAGAAGGACAACAAGATCCAAAGATCTGCTCTCCATGGATGATGAAAAGATAGATGTCATAATGGTGACTAGATGGTTAATCATACACTATTTAATGATATCCAATAATCACTATCACTGTGTTTTAAGTCCTTTCATTAAATGAAAGGAAAGGAAATGGAAGTAAATGGTTTTACCCCACTTTTGGGAGGAAACACTTTCCTTCCAAAGTCATCTAAATTACACTAGTTTTTCCTTCCTTTTCCTTTCCTTTCCTTTGTTGAGTAACTCAAGAACACAACATCTTTTTTATTTCATTTCATTTCATCTCCTTTACTTTCCTTTAATGAAACAACTCGAGAACATAGCGTATATGTTTCAAATAGAGGAAGGGGATAGAAGCGGCGTGGATTTTTTGTGAAAGAGAAAGAGTATTTTTTTGGTAAACCTACTCACTGCATAATACTAAGAGCAGTTAAAGGTAAATGAGTAAAAAAATACCCTTATTGCCCTTTAAGAATTTATTTAATGCAATATCATGTTATCTATTTATTACCATTATGCCACAAGCCTTAATAACCATTGATTAAGAAAGTAAATGGGTAAGATTGATTTAAAATAGTTCTACGCAGTTCTGCACCTTAAATGAGTTTTGCATATAACTCTTACCTATATATATATATATATATATATATATATATATATATATATATATATATATATATATATAGAGAGAGAGAGAGTTAGGATCAAATAAAAAGATTAAGTAAAATGAGAAGAATAAGAAGAAACCACAACCACACATTTCAGATGCACCTACAAAGTCAGATGCATTTCCCCTTAAAATTCTCCTCCTTTTGTGGTCAGGATTTCTTCTTATTCTTCTTATTTTAATTTTTCTTCTTACTGAATCCCTACTCCCTCTATATATATATATATATATATATATATATATATATATATATATATATATATATATATATATATAGTGTAAGGTTATTTTCAGAACCAAAAAAATGTCGAGAACTGCGAGAACCAATCTAAGCCCTTAGATTTGTAATCAATGGTTAAAATTGACAGTGGCAATCTCGTAACTAAATTGAAAATAAAGTAATTTTATATAAATAGTAAAAGGGTAATATTGGCATTTCCGCAATCCATATTCATTGTTTGAAAATATATAACCGTCAATTTGGTTTCTTAGATCCAAAATAAAATAATAGTAGGAGTGCATCTTAGTATCTCAAAACGAAACCTTAAAGCACATGTATTCTCTACATCATCTCTTGCTGCCACCACAAAACTAAAAATATTCGTGTCTCTCAAATCTTGGTCGCTGAAATATTTTATTTGAACATTGGTCGTCGGAAATCGTAAGAGCACCATGACCTATTAGCCTTTTTTACATCATATATCGCTCGAAAAAGATGACGAAGATGATCCATCTTGTGAGGTCTTAATAATGATCAAGGTTGGTTTACTTCGAACGCATTTTGAAAATATCTCGAGTTTTTGGTCTCTTTATTTCAAATCTTGTTTTATTTTTCTGTTCCAATACTTGATTGCACACGGATGGCCTCTTCAAAGCTTTTACGAACATGATGATTTTTTTTGGATAACAACGATCTTATCAATATGAAACCGAAAAATTATAGTATTTCCTTGAGCTCTTTAAAATTATTATGTCCATGAAATTGAAAAATCGATGATGGATTCGTTCGTTGTATGAGATCTTCGTGTAAGTTTAAAGATCCTGGGATGTTGACTTTTTATCACTTTCTTTTGTTTTATGTCATAAAATAATGAAACTAATCATTTGGTTACATGTATGTAGTTTTATATTGTAAAAAATTCACAATGAAGTTATACGCTCAATGAATTTTTATTCGTTTTAAGTGTTTAATTTTAATTGCAGTTGTGTTTAAAAAATGACCCTGGACAAATTTCTTTTAAAGCAATGTACGTTCATGAGATTAAACTATGTGACTTGTTAGTGGTTGATAATTTTTAGTGTTATGTACATAGTTAGATATCGGTAAAAAGATTGTGTAGATTTGTTATGTTGCTTATTATGTTAAATATAAAATAAATGGAAGTGTGCATATGTGTTTTGTTTACTTGTTATGTTAGCTAATCTGTTTTTTATTGGTTGCACCTACAGGTACACGAGTGTGACGCGTGATGCTAAGAGTGCACATGTGTTTTATACATATAATCAGCGACAAGATAGTTATGAAAAAAAAGTAAAGAGTAACGACACAAGTGCATGCAATAAATACAAGTGCACGTAAATTAACTTGAGTACATATCTATATATATATATATATATATATATATATATATATATATATATATATATATATATATATATATATATATATATATATATATATATATATATAAATATGGATGGACTCAAATGCACATATGCATTCAAAGAAATCAAGAGTTTCTAATGATGAAAAATACATGTGCGTATATGGAAAACCCAAATTGGCTGTGTTAACGATTAGTAGAGACGTGTATACATCATCAAAACTATCATTTATTCTTTACTTTTATTTTTTATTTGAATTGTGTATCACATGACTTTAGATCGCGTGTATGGCGCTTTTGTCTTGAATGTATACGATACATGCAAATATTTTTGTTTGGCATTTCATTCGCTTGTGTAAAGATCTGTTGAAAAAACACATTAGATTTAAAGAATTGAGCTGTAAACACATATCAAAATTTAGATTATATAAAAATATGCACATATGCATCTTATCTTTTGAAATCATGAATGATGAGAAAAAAAATATCCCAAAATTTAGGTGTCAATAAACGTATTTTATTTAAGAAATTAAAAAAAAGAATTTTACCATTATACCCTTTTGAATTAAAAAATAAAAATAAAAAACAAAATAATTTTGATTGGTTGATATTGGTTCTTACAGTTCTGTATATTTTTTTGGTTCTGAAAATAACCTCACCCTATATATATATATATATATATATATATATATATATATATATATATATATATATATATATATATATATATATATATATATATATATATATATATATATATATATATATATATATATATATATATATATATATATATATATATATATATATATATATATATATATATATATAGATAGATTTGCGTTCATGTAAACACCACTCTTAAAAACTAGAGTTAACTACTTTTTTGGTCTTCGTGGTTTAGTGCTCACTTTTGGTCCAAAAATTCAGATAGTTTCGATTTTGACCTAAAACTAAACTATTTCCTCACTTTTAGTCCAATTCTGTCAACCTCGTCAGTTTGACTTGTTTGACCATATAAAATGACTGAAATACCCTCATTTTTATCTACGAAGTTACTAATTTACCCTCTCTTTTATTTTTTTATTTCTATTATTATTTAACTTTTTTACTAAAACATCAGTTTACTCAAAAAGAAATTATATCGATTTTATTATTATTTATAATTAATATAAAGTTTTTTTTCTAATTAGCATTGATCATCTCAAATCACATGACATCCATATCTGTGAACAAAAATCGCGTACATATCTTTTTCCAAAAATAAAATCAAATCTTTTTAACCAAAAAATTAAAGTTTATCATCATGTTAACTTAAACAAAACATTTAGTCAAAATAAAAATTAAAAAAAATAAATTAAACAAAACACATTGTCACTAGCAGAGATCCATCTTCAAACCTTGAGTTAACCACAAAGATGGATCTTTAGAAAGACTCGGAGAAGAGAGAAAAGTGAGATCTGGCGCCGGAGATAGCTATGTTGGGGTCATTAATGGCAGAAGATGGTGATGTAAATCATAAGAATCAACAATGTTAGTTTGGTGTGATAATCAACAATCAATGGGTAGCGTGATTTTTGATGTGGTAGATTGGTAATGGCAGTTTTTCATGATTTTGCCAGGTGTAATTTGATTTGGCAGGCGTGGTTTCGAGGTTTTGTGTTTTAGTTTACGTTGAAGATAGTTATTGTTTGGAGGGTGATTAATGAGCAGAGGTGATGGTTAGGAGGTGGCGGTGAGGTGCGGTTGGGGTGGTCTGCCGGAGGTGGTGGCGGCCTATCGGAGATTGTGGTAGCCACCAGTTAAGCTTATGTATATGAAAAGTGTCAGATTTTTGCTTTAATAAAAGAAAGATAGGGAGGTTTTTGTCTTTGTTTTTAATTTTAAAACACAAACAAAATGTGAGTTTATAGGAATATAGTAAAGGACCATAATACCCTTTCATTTAACGGTCAAATTAGTCAAATTGACGGTGTTAACAGAAATGGACCAAAAGTGAAGAGAAAGTTTACTTTTTTGGTCAAAATCGGAACTATTTGAAATTTTGGACCAAAAGTGAAAACTGGACCAAACCACGAGGACCAAAAATGCAGTTAACTCTAAAAACTATAAGAACTAACTATAAATTGACATGTGGCATTTTTAGTTAGATGAATAGTAAAATAAAAATTAAATAAAGAATTAAACAAAGAGGGTATATTAGGTATTCCACACGCAAACTTGAGCACTATTAACTTTAATAAAAACTTACAACCGTTTTCTTTATAGCGTCATCTTAGATCTAATTCTTTTAATCACATCTCTACATTTTATAATTAGACATGTTACATTATATTTAAATATGAGATAAAAATTTCCACTATCAATTCAACTTAGCAATAATGTGTTTCATTTTGCCAAAATCTAATACGGTAGTAAATCTAGCCAAATATTAGAAACAGAATGTGTAGTGTTTTCTTCTTTGTACTAAACTATCAACACTTACGCCTACCTTTTCTCGCTTCATATTCTTCCATGTCATAAACCTTCGTATACTTCAATAAGTCGTTACTATCGACATTCTATTTTATTCCATGCACCAAAAAGTTTTGTAGTGCTGTTAAAGAAAACAAGTTTTGTAGTGAGACGGGTTTTTAGTTAGTTGTACAGTTTTTTATATACGTATTATAATGGTTTTTTGTTGATTGAGTATTTTTTTCGTGTCATTTAGATGTTTTTAATTAGTTGTATTATTGTTTTAAAAAAAATATCACTTACTTTTTTTAGTCGGTTGTGTATTTTTTAATATACGTATCACTTAGTCAATTTTTATTGTTGGAATATTTTTTCAGATACAAATTACTTGGTTATTTTTTAGTTGGTTGTGTACTTTTTTAATACTTATCACTTAGGTTTTTTTTTGTCTTTTTTTAGTTGATTGTTTATTATACGTATCACTTTTTTTTGTTGGTTGTGTAATCTTTATGATACGTATCACTTGGAGGTTTTTTAATTGTTTGTGTATTTTTTTATACATAAATCACTCGGGTCTCTTCTTGGGTTTATTGTGTATTTTTTAGGATACGTATCACTTGGGTATTTTTTAATTAATTTTGTATTTTTTAAGATTTATGATACGTATCAGTTGGGTTTTTTAATTGTTTGTGTAATTTTTTATACAAAAATCAATCGGTCTTTTCTTGGGTTTATTGTGTATTTTTTAGGATATGTATCACTTGGGTATTCTTTAAATTGATTTTGTATTTTTTAAGATGTGTCACGTGGGTTTTTAGTTGGTTGTATATTTTTCGGATCTCTTTCGCTAGTTTTTTTTTTGTGTTTTTGTGTAGTTTTAGTTACTTAGAAATTAATTTTTATCAATATATTGATTTTTATGTATCAATTCTTATTAATATTATTTAAAATAAAAAGAAAGTGAATAATTGTGTGTATTAGTAAAAGTTAAACGGAAAACATATTGCCTTTCTAAAAAAAAGTTAAACGGAAAACAATCTTAAATGATTTGTTATCAAAAGCACTCCGTCATATAGAGATAAGAGATTTCGTATAAAAATACACAAATGCCTCATGCTTTTAGTAGAAAGTTTCTCACAAGCTCGACAAAGAAAACGAAATAAACTCCAAATGTGATAAGTTTTGAATAAGACAACTCAGGAGCCTACGTTAATATGTGGAATTGATGAGTTTTTAAAATGTGTTTCACATAAAATCGTAGAATAACATTGTATTTTTTAAAATTTACCGATTTAATGCATGTACTTTTAAAAAGTTTTACAATAATAACGAATTTTCTTAAGAGTTTCGAACATTTGGGTGACGTGTCACGTTATTAATGGTGACACGTGTCGACCTTTCAAGGATGACACATCACAAAATGTGCACAAGGGGACACTTATGAAAGTTTGTTGCTATTGTATAACTTTTTAAGGAGACATATACCAGACCGATACATTTCGAAAAATACATTGCTATTTTGTGACTTAGTTATTTTTTAACTGGCGTGTATTTTTCGAACGTGTATCACTTGAGTCTCTCTTATTAGTTGTGTATTTTTTTCGGATAAGTATCACTTTAGTATTAGTTGTGCAATATTTCAAATATGTATCATTTAGGTCTTTTTTTAACTAGTTGTGTACTTTTTTTGAATAAGTATCACTTGAGTTTTTTTATTGATTATGTATTATTGTCGATATGTAACGCTTGAGTCTATTTTTATTTGTTATGTATTTTTTACATATGTGTCACTTTTTATAACTTCTAAAAAAAATTATTAATTTGTCGTTGCAAGTGTACAAATATTTTAATATGTCATTATTTAACTATCAAAATATATCGCTGATTCTTAAAATGTGTCAAAAAAATTAGTCCATCACTATCAAGGCATAAAAAATTATGTATCACACTTTAGCCTCAAATGGGTAACTAATACGAGAAAAAATAATAATATAAGAATAATTGATTTTATTATATTCATATTGTTGAATTAGAAAAAATAAAGAATGGTGAGTAGATAAAACTAAAGAAACTGTGACGTTAGACGTCAGTTACACTACAAATAATAGTAGAAGATCTCCTTTTAAATTTAATTTATTTACAAGAATGCCACCTCTTCAATATTGATCTAATGATGTCATTAATAATACTTTGAACGGTTGAGATTGGTTCTTATAGTTTTTACATTAAGGATGGTCACCACAATAACGGCCCCCTATATAGAGTTAGGTTATTATAGTGTAATAGCTTAAAGTTGTTAAAATGAAAAGTCATCTTAACCATTGATTTTATCAATTAACATGTGATTTATTTAATATTAAACACAAAACAATAAATCTTATACATAAAAATTGGTATAAAAACACTAAAAAATTTGATACGTAAAAATTTATAGCTGATACATATGATACATAGTTTTACTTCAAAAAATATTATTTGCATAACGCAAATTCAGTGATACATTATCACATGTTGCATTCGATATAACAAAATAATTGATAAATTATGATACACAACTGATACACGAAAAAATAGTTATATTAAAAATTGTGAACTAGCTACTCGTACACGAACTAAAACTTCCAAAACACTCGTACACGAACTAAAATATCATAAACGAACCAAAACTAATCAATAAATGTGATATTTGTCCATTTTCTATTACTTCTCATTTTAACAACTTTAAGCACCTAAACCATTTTATCTAAATTCTATATATATATATATATATATATACTAGCGTCATAACCGCCCAACGGGCGGGGTCGTTTTTGATATTATTCCGGAGGATTTATGGTTTGTGCGATTTTAGTTTATTGAATTTGTAACTTAACTTTTAGTATATTTTAGTTATAGTTTACACTAAGTTATGTTAAAAAAATATATTTTTTTAATTTAAAAATCAATCCAAATTTTAAAAAATTCTTAATATTTTAAAATTTTAAAAATCCTATCTGAACTTTTTTGAAAGAAGTCTAAAACGCATTTTGTGTATTATTTATGTTTGTTGACAGTGTGTGTGATATTTTTATGCTTTGAGCCATCCAATAGCTTTGTTTTGTCAAAATTTATAATAATTTACTTACATATTTATATGAGGCATATATATATCTCAAACAAACATGTTTTATCTCTTGTTAATCTTTGGTTGTACATATATTCATGACTCATCCAACGGGCGGGTTTGTTAGTTATTTTTTTTATAAATTACTTTTGTGTAATATTTTTTTATTTGTAGTGAAAATCGTTTTTGTGAGAACAAAATTTCTATTAATATGTTTATGTTATCTTTAGCATTTTGGTTACCTATCGGACTTGTCTACCATTTCTCATATAATCCACATAATCAACTACGAACCTCATTACCTAAAATATAAAAACCAAGACATTATATAAAAACCAAGTACAAAAATGAAGTTTGAAAATATATTTACCAAGATAAATACAATGCATGGAAAAAACATACTGGATAAAGAGTTATACACCTTGAATGTCAACGTTACTTGATCCCATATTCACTTGCCACATAACATGTTATTAAAGGACCAGAAAAAACGTTGCGCTGTAGATGGCCAACAAAGTTGAAATGTGTGGTTAACTTTATTTAATGTTCATTTTTAACACATTTTGATCTTTGATAGACATTGGATAATATATGAACATACTCAAAAGTACTCATCCTCATATGTATCCTCATTGATCTCCTTTGGTGTGCTTGAACAAGTACCCTTTTAAGCATCTGTGACTTTGTGAATAATGGATATTACTTGACTGTCCCATTAGGTAACCTTGAATATTTGCAATTCTTATGAAACTCGTGGGTCCTGCAAGAAATGTGATTATTTCGGCCATTTAACATTTTAATGTAGAAACTTTTTTTAGCATTAAAGAACTGGTGGATCTTCGGAATGAAACTCGATGGGAGTTTCTCAATACGCTATATTCTGTTTTAGAAGCAGTGGCATATAGCAGGTAGTTTGTTCCCATGATCCGATCTTTTGTATAAATTAGGATATTTGATAACGGGACTATATAACATGAAGGAACATGTGTTAACACTCAAATACCTACAACTATGTCCAGAGTGTACCACACACCACCTCTGACAACCACTCTACCCTAAATGTCGTTGTCTATCAAGGGGAAATGGTCAGATGTACAGATAACCATTTCTTGGGGGGATTTGCAATTTCTGCTATACCACTTGCTCCCAAAGGAGTATCTTTAATTATATGGTTTCAAATAGATAGCAATGGTAAACCTACTGAGTTCTAAGCTACTCCAATTCGGTATAGTTATGTTGAAATAATAGTGAGTCAGAGAAGTACTTAATAACAGCAGACCTGCATTGTTGTATTTCAGTGGAGAGTGCATGTGTTTGCAATCAAAATTAGTGTGATACCTGATTATAATGAGTGCTAGATAAATACCTCTATAGATTTACTTTGCAAGAGCTGACTGCAAAAATAACGGGGTTTTCCATTGCGCCTTACATATGGCACTCAAATCATAACAATTCGTAGCTACAACTATCATGAACATCAAAGCATTCTAGAAGAGCTTCAAACTCACCCCTATGTTACATAAATTTTGGTGCAGTTTGTTTTTGAAAAGGTTACATATTTCTCAAAATTATTAGTCTTTGTTTATTTTTCTTTTAATTTTTATCAGATTGGGAAAAAAATTATCCAGAACCATAGTTGCCATCCTAGAACAGACAACCAAACATCCCTTATGCGTAATGTTAGTCCCAATAGCACGCATCCTATAAGCGATTTAGGCTTATAAGCACAGCGAGGCCAAACCCACACAAATTTATTGCAACAAAAATACAGAACTTTTAAGAAGAGATACCTTTTTCTACAGCCTTATGTTTTCACGTTATTTCCTTCCTTTTGAACCACTTGTTTCTTCCTGGTGAAGTTCATGGGAAACTCCTATCATCAAAAGAAAAAAATAACATTACTTGATTAGTCGATTTATATATATGCAAATAAACTTATTAAGTTTGTGAAACAGTTGGCATCAGCTCCAAAACATATAAGAAAATTAAATTTCATGAAGATAAAAAGGGTGTTTGGGAATGCTTATTACTTGACCGAATGAAACAATAGCAATGACTCCATGGCATAGAATAAGCCACTGAGTATATAAATAAGTTGTACCAACCAGGCCTCACCCGTAACAATTTAAGTTAGAAAATTCCATTAATGATGCACATTAAAGATCACCCAAATTAACACTCTTTGTTGGCTCTAAATCAACTACTTATTCCTTTTGATAACTCATACAGGATATAGAGGTATAAATAATTACTGAAATTACATCTTTACTAAATAAAATATAATGGGTAATGACTTTTTATTGAATACAATGAAGTTGTTAATAAAAAAACCTGAATTGTTATCACTACATAAAGCCACATGAGCACATCTAAGTACTATTGCTTGTAGATCACACGGCTGAGATAAACCCCCCAAAAAAGTCAGATTATTTACCCTCGTTAAAAATAGTGCGCGATTGGCCTATATCACTTGTTGGTTGAAGAGTTTGGTAAGTTCGTCATTTTCATATTTGCAGTCGCATCAGGCTGCTGCATTTCCACATCAGTTCAACAGGCTCAACAATTGCTTCTCGATTGCTGGTATTAAAAGTGACGGGCACGTCCCTAGATGGGACTGTAAACATGCATAAAACTTACCAAATAGTCATTAGAAAAAAACGTAGGTATTGATTCAACAACTAATAACGGACTTTTTATTCAGCGGTAATTACCCATCATCAGAGCATTTACGTTTTTCAGCTATCCCGTTCATTCTTTTGTGGACCGCTTTGTTGTTTACATTGCTTGTGCACTACACTTCACTCAATACGTGGCTTTTTAAATCACGCCATAGTTCTGATCGCATGAACAACCTGTGCCACAAGATGCCTGAAAAAACAATAAATTTCAAGTATGAGAAATATATTGTCGCCGAGGAAAGTGTAGGAATACACAAAGAGCTGAGAACATAGTTTGTCACGGCCAAATGTAGAAAAGCTTCAGCTTCTTCAGCCACTCTCATTAATCGATATCTTTATTAGCTTTAAAGACTACGAACACCTTGTTTTCTACTACAACAACATTGTCAATATGTATGCACCAATGATAAATATGTATGGTATGTTAGCAACTATAGCGGCAATAAACTGATGTGCTATCACAAAAGTACCGCCAGTTGGAAGTTGCACATAAATTGCACAAAATGGGTTCAAATCTAACAACTAAATACGCATATGGTAAAATTTCAATATCATCTGCTCGTAGAGAGTAAATAAAAGTTTTGTCGTGATCAGGATGTTCGTTCCTCTTGTTGTACCACTTCCACTTCAAACGGATCAATCATCCATACTTTTCACCCAGTGGGTGTCTATATTCTGAGCTTCCCATCAATATCAATGGCGTATATGACACCAATACTTGAGTTCATATGGTCCGACCACCCAAACCTAGGGTCAGTCTCTGAACTATTTACATTATCAATCCCTATTTTTTTGAACTTGATTAAAAATGATCTACTTTTTTTAAGGAGATAGCGCCTATTGCAGTAGCACTACCTGGTTTTCGCTTTCTAAAATGAGGAACAGTAGCACCAATTCCAACACACATTAGATATTTCGTCAAGCCCTCCACCCGCAATATAAAACAAATTTATGAAACAAAAAAACATTGGAATATTATTTAGGAGTCCTACAAATCATTCACTCAATGAAGAAGACAAGGGCAAGAAAACTGGGATCATCCGTTGACAACCTAAAACCAATAATAGCAAACTAATCGTTATAAAAATAAAGTATGGATAAAAAACACACACTACAACCCACTATCTTAACTTCATTGATCCCTTTGACCTCTAATATTACTCTTTTGGTAAAAAGACTGCAAGGAGCATCAAATTAATATGTCCAAGCACATGAGTTTTTTTTTTAATTTTCAAACTAAACGTGTTTATATATTATGAGGTTTTTGACTATTGAGGAGTATTGTTAACAGATAACAATTGTCCCTCCCTAATAACTTACTTACCCACTCTTCGTTATTATCTCTCGATAGTATTTCAACAATGATATTATTTTGGTATGAAGGGACTAACATCGAGCAACTTTGAGATTGTGATGTGGTCATTAGGGTTTTCATGTGAGGTATATAGTTTTTGGTTACGTGATCAAAATAGATATGTGATACATATCTTGATATATTTTTAAAAAATTAGAAGATACTATTTGTAAATCAAAAAATATATTGTCTATTATTTTTTAGAGAAACAAAATGTATCCTAATACACATTCTTAATTTTAATTAAAAAATAAAAATACTTACCTTTTTAATTACAAAACCGGATAATAAATATAGGGGCTTAACAACATAGAACAAAAACAATACAATAGCTCAATTGGAAAAAACCAAAACAAATAACCCTAAGGTCATGAGTTCAAATCTTACAACCCCCTTAAAAAATCATTTTTTTACCAAAACAAAAACGGAAAAAAATATGGAATTTATAAAAAACAATAAATCCAAAAAAAGCCGCTAACGCGATTCTCAAAACGCAGTTTCCAAAACGCGATTTTAAAAAATCTGCGATTTCAATTCCGATTTTCGTGGAATTTGGAGATTTTATAGGGAATACTCAAATACTATTGGCTAAAAGATGTGACTGGGATATGACATGGATTAAAACTGTGGTTTCAAATCATAATTATACATATATATATATATATATATATATATATATATATATATATATATATACTAGCGTCGTAACCCGCCCAATGGGCGGGGTCGTTTTTTTTGTTGTTCCTGAGGGTTTATTGTTTGTATGTTTTTAGCTTAGTGTTTTTTTTGTTTTTTTAATTATATTTTATATATAGTTTTTTTATAATCATAATTTCCTACAGATTGGTCGACTAATCCACGAGATTTGATTTTAGTTAATATGTTGTATAAAATGACATGTTTTTGCAAAAAAAACACCGAAACACATAATCCTGAATAAGAGAAAGCAAGAGACTAATGACAAGAGCAATTCCAACCAAACTTAGCAAAAAATTAAACACGTTTTAAAACCTTAATCAAGATTTTAAACAAAACATATAAGTTTCCTAAATATGCACTTCTAGAATGCTCAAAGTTACAAATCATTGTCTTCATCTGTTTGAGACAAACAAAATATTGATTAATGCAATATTAATAGTTTGTCACACGAAGTGCATATTTAAGAGAGGAAGGTGTCACGGCGAGGGGCACCTCGTTGCGCCGACGTGACCCTTCGTCGTGGCTCGTCGAGCTTAGTCGCCACACCGACTCTCCCCCTTATCCGCCGTTGGGATTTCGGTTTTACGAAATGTTGACGACGAGAAAGATGTGGGTCCTTTCTTTTTTTTCTTTTTTCTTCACCTTTCTTCTTTCTTCTTTATTTTCTCTTCGTTAACTGTGGATTTGTGTGTGGGTTTTGTGGTAACAGAGGAGAAGAAGAAGAGAAGAAGAAGAAGAGAGGAGAGGGGTGGATAAGGTGAGGGTTTTTTTTGTTTGGTGGATATGTTTTTTTAGTTATATTGTTTTTTGGTTAAAAAAATTTTATTTTCGTAATTTTTTAAAATGATTTTAGTTTAGTTTTGTATTTTTATTTTCGTAATGTATTTTTATTTAAGTATATTTGTAGTTTTAATTTTAATAAAATAAAATTTAATTTGTATGAAAATGAAAAAAAGAAAAATAAAAGATAGTGGTGGGCCCAAGTGATGAGGAGTTGGGTGTGTTGTGAGTGAGGGGTATTTTTGTTAGTTGTGTTGGTGTGATGTGGCGATAAGTTGACAGGTGACTGGGCAAAATTTTGAGGAGTGCCTTTGTTGTGACACCTTCCTCTCTAATAGTCTTCATTGATTAATAGAATCGGCTTGTAGCTGCACTTTTGAGACCGTGCTTCTTTTCAAAGTTGAAAATATATCATGTGAATCCTATAAATGATATGATTAAGTTTCGTTATGTGTGAGTTTGTTATATTTAGCGGAATGAGTTGGACTAAATTTATAAAACGGTAAAAGCTATACATTATCATGGTACTTATTTAAATACATCAACTTTAAACATTTACTAATTTATATGCGGGTATATTAGTAGTCCACGGTGAATTTTATTAGTGAAATGGATTATTAAGTTAAATAAATTAATGACGTGAAAATGTAGCCGATAATATTGGTAATATTGTTACAAAACAAACAAGTTTATTGATAAAGTCACGCGATAAATTATTACACTAAGTTTTTAAAGTTGGTTCAATTGAATAAGTACGATGATATTGTATAAATTTTACCGTTTATAAAACAAAGTATATCTGATCACCATGAAATGATTTCTTGAAGTAGTCAATAAGAACTTAGAATCATATATTTTTGTATGATAACAAAGTATATCTATGTAAATTACCCCTTAGAATCATATATTTTTGTATGATAACGCAGAAAAGTGGAATACTACTAATCTAACTTATATCAAATATATAAAATGAGAATTGGTTACATAATGTGTTTCTACTATTATGTAGGGTATCTGATAAGTTGCGTCAGTGACCAGAAAATTGTACTCACACGGATTGTATCTATGAAAGTAACCAAGTACGGGAACTCTATAGGAGATCAAAAGTTGCTTATTAGCTTGATGGAACCAACAATCGAGTATGTTATGAGATGCATTTTCAAGGATCCATACCAGGTTGGTTATATATTGACTTTAATACTATAATTACATGTATGGTCTAGTTAACATCCTACTCAAAGCCATTGCTAATATTCGCAGGTTGGTGATATGATGGTGAAACTTGGTTTTGGGAAGAATCCGTTGGAGTTAACTGGAAATTCTGCTCCTTGGATATCAGTTACTCTCTATTATTTGCTTCACGGAAATAGTATGTTCCAGTGCTTTAGAATTTCTCCACCTTGTTGACTGCAGTAGTGTCTGCTCCTTGGATATCAGTTACTCTCTATTATTCATACATATGCTTGTTGGAGCAGGAATACACAAACTTGGTATCTCTGCTGTCCCTTCCACCTATAATAAAAAATTTGAGAAATTGTACAAAGTAGTACAAAGTAAAGTAAAAAGAAACAAATTAAAGGAAACTAAAACCAAATACCAAGAGAAGAATAGATCAGATGGTGGTGTTTTTTAAGTCAATTATTTGATTTGATGGTGTTGAGGTAACAATAGCAGTGATGTAGAATGCAGTTTCTTATTATTTTTTTTATAGTTCTTTGGTAATATATTTTTTTAAAAGGCTGTTTGCCTATTCAATTTTATTTGCAGGAAAGTAATGGTTGCTGATTAAAATAAGTTGCTAACGCATAAAGGGAACTCGACAAGGCCATGTTACCAGTAACATCTTTAGCGTATGATTTTAATGTCGTAGAAGGATTAACACAGACCGCGTAAGTAAGGCAGTATAAAAAAAAGGAAGAGGTTTTCTTCCAGTACTTCTCTTCATAAAAAAAGTGTTATAGTTGAGATAGCCTCGACCACATCTCTTGTCCAGCGAGTTCACCACATTGATCAGCGACTACCTATATGCAACTAATAAAAGTTAGTTTATTTTAAGTTGGGCAATAGAATTGCTCATGATGAAATGGATTAATACCATCTACATGCGTCTATGATCTCCTATTCGCGGGTCGACTTAAGCAACCAATTAACCACTCAAAAGATCAAGTAGGTTTCTTACCGTGCTCTTACTGGTAGTCGATTCTGCGAAATGGTCTGGAGAAGAGGCACAAGAAACTACAGTCTACATATAAGCTATATGAAATGACTCTAAAGTTGAGAAAGGATCAGACTTACCAGAGGACACGCATGGTACAGAACACGAGGTAGATGCAGAGTCAATAATACTTGGGATAGAGGAAGTGGAACTCTGGGTGGAGGAAGTGGTAAGGTTATCATACATGTTTTTATCATACACTTAGCTGGCTATAGCTAAGTGTCTTATTTATCTAAGTAGGGTGCCTTATATTGTACTGATACTCTTTTTTAGTTCTATTCTATGTTGCCTTTAAAAAAAATTCTAATTAAACCATGCAATTAAAGTTACCTGCATAACTTTTCTTAAAGTAACTCTATTGTTTTGTGTAGTGTGTGACCGTGCATCAACTGACCTTTCGACAATCCATGAATCTGCATAATCTTCTTTGGTCATGTTCTGATAGATCGTCTGGTACCTGGCCTTCAATATGTACCCAAATTCTCCTCCAGAAATGTACATTCTTACATCAGAAACTCCCCAAACATCAAAATATATTTCAAAAGTATACTTGAAATAAACCAAAAAGTTTTAAATGACTTTATCCAAAGGGAGTCACAGTCCAATTACCCAAAGTGGCTTTTGGATAAAATGCTAAATAACATGTTCAGTTTATTGAAAAAAGGGTTAAAAACAACAAACCTTGGTGGTGTAAGCTTTGTCATTGTTTTCATTGATGTAGAATTCAAGATCAGTTTGCCTCTGAATAGAAGTGTGACTTACCAACAGCTACTTCGGTAAGACCTGGAAGATCGACCAATGTCAGATTCACAACTGTAAAAAATAGTAAAATTACAAGTGACGTATTGAGGCATAGTATCAACTTCACTATGGATGGACTTTTTCTTTATCAATCATAAACTTTGAAACTATAGACGATTAACTAAAACTGCTTACAAAATATGTTTGTTATTAGCAAGATGAATGTACATACTGTGATTGCTTTTCTATAACGTATGTCAATGTTGGAACGACCGCTACATACGATAGTATCCATCTGGTTTAGAGGTGATATAAGTGAAATCGTGTTGCAGAATTGCTAACAACGGTTATGGCTAAACCTTAATACCTAATTTCTATAGGTGTTGCTGGAAGTACAGTACCAATTTTCAAACTTGATGGTTACAATTTTTGTAGATATAATCACAAACGCGTTAGCACATCATGACCTGTACAAAATGTAAATAGTTTCTTTTGTTATTGATTTAATTATCTTATTTACAGAATCAAACTTTATGAAATCAAATCAGATTACTCGAACCTAAACATTTGGTTTAATCATGGTTCAAACTAACACTGCACATGCAAGTCACTTAGACAATTGTACCTTGTAGTTTGAAATAGAATATTAATAATGGAACATGTACCTTATATCAAGCCAAACAATTATGACAGTGAAAATAAAGATACATACATATGTCGGATAAGAAAACAAAACGCCTGTTGGGCTTTATTCTTAAGTGCTGCTCGAAGCAACTTTCTGCTCTAATCATAGTGTATTCTCCCCAATCAATCTGCTACAAATAAAAAAAGTAGGGACCAAAACAGTTTTAGCCATAAAGTTTTAAGAACAAATCAATCTTTTCTATTAAGCGAGAACCAACCTGGTAAGTCAAAAATCTTGTCAATACGTTCAGGTTATTCAGGTTCTTTTTTAAGCAAGACTTTAATTACCAGGTGCTTAAGATATCCGGGTGAACGTTATAATCTATGGCAAATACAAATGGGAGACTTCTTTATTCCAACTTTGTATTTTAGTCACCTGTAATTGGTGTTGCATTCTTTGAAGATTGAGGAACAAGACGAGATCTATTAAGAGAATGGTTTATTCTCGAAAAAATCCCATGGTCTTTGCATTGTGGGTTGAGGATTCTTGTGTAATTTTGTGCTAGCAGGTTGAACACCTCGAGTACTACCATGGTTTTTAGGATGAGTGCTTATATTAAAAACCCAATCTGCCGAATGAGATAATTTTAAGTTAGAATTACCAGAATATTAAAAGAGAACCTTGCCTACGAATTTTCCTTTTCCAGTGCAGTATCCATTCCTATGTAGAAATGACAGTACATTATAGGCATGGACCAAGATCAAGACAAACTTGGGACTTCCTGCATGAAAGAAAAAAGTTAAACTTTGGACTGCAAGATCCGCAAGTTGTCTTGCCGAATGTATATGTTACATACAAAAGAAAGTTAAAAAACGCACAAAGATCAGAAGCAGCGTATACCAAACCTCACATAATAAAACCAAGCGGCAATCTTAAATTAAGCTTCAGCCCTTAAGAGAATGGGTCAAGGACGTCTGCTACAACAACCATAAATATTTTGCACAAGCATAGAGCATTTCAGGAGGTGAGTGTGAGTGTTCCATACATAGTAATAGTGTTGACAAATACCCTAAGCTACAACAAACAATGCATTAAGACATGTATCAATAAGAGTATTATAAGCCAGAATGGCTACACACAGTCAAGATTCCAACAAAAGTAATTGAATCGGGTAAAGTATTTTCACCTTTCATATGTGTGAAAGTCGCAATTGCATCCAAAGACATGCGTGTAATAACATAATTTTTGCTATTGATCATACAGTAATGACCTTTTTAACGCAAACTTGTTTTGACCCGTTAACCGCTTTGCGCAAAAGCCCAATGTTCTTCTGTTGTGATGTGGAAAGCAACACCACTTTTATGGGCTTTGTTTTGAACTGGTACTTGCAGCTGGTTCCAATAATCAAATATGAACCTCAGGCTCACGTCTAAATAATCAAATATGATGAGACAACCTCAGGATCACGTCTAAATAATCAAATATGATGTTGCATATTTCTGCCATTTAACTTTTCAAGAAAGGGAGTAACGCTTACGATTTATGTTACCAAAATATAGCCCACGCGTCACGTGCGTCCTGGTACGAACCTAGCAGATATATGGTGTTTAACTTTTTAAAAATGCTCCACACAATAAACATTGAGAATTAGATATATACCAGGTAAACTCCTCTAAAGCCATCCTTATTTCCAGAAGTGAACAACTGTTAAAATGCAAAAGAAACAGATCAATGGAGAACTGAGATCCTTTCATCCTACGAATAGTTCGAGAAAGTATGACAGCATATTCATATTAGTGTGACTACACTTGCTGTCATCAAACTTTGTCTACACATAAGACTTGTTTTACACTCTTAAATTTTTTTCCTGATTCAAGTAGTTTCTTTTAATCTATTTTCTCAAATGGAGTTGGCTTGGTGTCTTTTTCAATCCCAGTTGACTTATGTGTTACTAAGGTTCAGGAACATGTGGATTCACTAACTTCAGGGAGGTTATGAGGTGGATGACGAGTCACATAATGGTCAAAACAGAACATTTAAGAACGAAAATAAGTCGCATGAGTTGTTTTGGGTCTTATTGACCCATGTGTTTACTTTTACATTTTTATTAAGTGAAATGCAGAGTCTGCAAAATCAATAGCAAAACATGCTAAAAGTTTAAAAAAACGCTCATTTGTCATTACCTTTATTTTCGATAAACCCTCATGTTTAAAAATGTAATTTTTTTGTTATGAAATATTCTAATTACAAATTGTAACATCTGCTTTAGAGTATATTAAATATCTAAGAACTAATGTTTCTACTCTAAAAGTAAAAATGTACAAAATAAATACATGATGTGAATATAAGCTAAGTGATTAGATTTAGTGCAGTACCTCAGGCATAGATATGGTTTTGATTAAAGACAGGTTTGGGTCATACGGTTCATTGACAGGTTTAGTTTGTGAAGGTTTAATTTGTCAAGGAAGCATTAGGTTCATGGAAGTTCTTGCAAAAAGTTAGTACAATGAAAGATTAAGTCATAGACAATCAGTGCTAGTAAAGCAATGTTGGTTTGTACCCAAAGTTTTACCAGAAGTACCGTATTCTTACATGAGCTGCTGAATTGAGCAAACCTACAGAAAGTCCAGGAACTGAGGATTAAGCACATAAGAAGCTCATTCAATATGGAGACTGAACCAACATCTTCTTTTGAGCTGCATTTGAATGGACCCCATGTTTGCGCCAACGACAACTTGAGGGTGTCACATATGGAGGAGCTCAAAACGTCTCAAATCTCAGCGAGAACCAATTCATATGGTTTTCTAGAATCCTGTTACATAAGTAGAAACGAATCTGTCATTAGAAAAAAGAAATTTTCAAACTACTATTGGGTCAATTGATTTTAAGCTTTCAATGAATTAAAAGAGCATATTTTAGACCTGTACAGTCTCTAATGGCCGTGGGGCCATCGGCATAAAGGGAAAAGACAGCAAGAGTCATGGAAACATCTGGAATTTTGTTCATGTTTACATCTACGGGACCTAAATTTCCCCTTCCTGAAGAATTCCTTGGTGGGCCCTTCAGATATAAACACCATGAGTCATGTTTCAAGTCTAGGGAACTTATCAAATAGGGAATGTCTCATGAGTCACTTTGTTAGGTGGAGTGTGGTTTTAAGCCATCAATAAGCTCTTTAAAATAGAACTTTCACATCTGCCAAAATCAAATGTGGTACCTCTGTAGTTACCTGAAACAATGTGCATAAATGGCATAAAGAAAAAAGGATCAACAAAAAAAAGAAAAAAAAAACATGTGTTCACCTGCTAAGTCGCTTGTAAGATGTTGACTTATAAATTCAGAAGTCAGACCCTTTAATGTATAGGTAATTGATTTTAAGGCGAGCCTTTTTCTAGTCCCTAATGTGCAGTAGGACTTTTTCTAGTCCCTAATGTGTGGGTGAGCCGTCCACTATCACAGTTTTCTCATATCACGCCAAAAGTCGGTGTGGTTGTAGTGGGTATTATAAAGCTTACCGAAACTACTGATTCTTCTGAAGTTTCACTTGACCGAATGAGGCAATAGCAATGATTCAACGACAATAAATACACTGAAATAACATAATTGATGAATACAAATTTAGTTTTTATTATTCGTGTAAGTGGACAAATGAAGATTGAATAATATAAAAGCCTACAATATCATATTCTTACCTAGAAACTATAGAGTGGAATCAAGTGGATTCTTGAACCAACGAATCTCAACCTTGGCCACAGTACCGCTGATATAGTCAGTTCATGACTCCAAATACATATAAAAACTAAACTTTTTGAAAACTTTCCAACACCAAACATTTAGAAGTATACTTGTTACCATTTAAAAGCTATCATAATATTTCATTTAAATGCTCAAAGTTGCTGCAAAAAAAAAGAATCTTTACCTGGATCTTCTGGCCGACATATTCTCAAATTAAGGATGCTCAAACTTGTGCTTTGATGGTTGCAAGAAAGCAAGCTGCAATTAATATCCCCAGTTACATGTGTATATTATATAATATATACTATTATGTTTCACAAATTATATTTGGCCATGAGAATTTGTTAAATATCGATATTATGACTATTAGTTTCGGGCATTCTACTTGCTTTCTCGTGTTCTTCCGTATTATTTTTTTGACTGGTTAGAGAACACCTCTCTTTCGTTATAATGAACCAACTAATATGATGACCTTGTATCTACATTATAAGAAGTAGCAAATTAATTTCTTGATCAAACTACCAGATTATTTATAATTCCAATTTTAAAAAAAAGTATTACCTTTTCAGGAGAAGTTTAATAGATCACCATGTTGACTATAGGCTAACTATTGATGATATATCCATTTGAAATCTGAAACATTTGGAGTTGCTCATATTTCTTCTCAATCAGATACCAGATCCAGTCGAATGGTGTTTTAAGGTTTTAGGGTTTGCAAATGGTTTTTCAGAAAATACGGATGAATATAATATATAATATTTTTGTATAAATCTAGGATAAATTTTAAAACTATAATTTAGGAATGGATATGTATTGTGTATTTGTGTGTATGTTTTAGAGGAGTTATTATTAGGGTTTTTAAGAGGAAATCACAAACAATTGGTTAGCACAGTTGGTAAAGTTGCTTGGACTATAATAACCAAACCTGGGTTCAATCCTTGTCGTTGGCATTTTTTTAATAAATTTCGAGAATTTCTCAGATTATACCCAGCTCGGCCCAGAGTTGAACCGGACCGGCCCAGAACTTCAAAACGCAATTTCCAAAACAAAGTTTTCAAAATCGCGTTTCCAAAACGCGATTTTCATAAAACTGCGATTTCAAACGGAAAATTCGTGGAATTTGGAGATTTTCGGAATACTCAAATACTGTTGGTTAAAAGATGTGACTGGGATATGACATGGATAAAAACTGTGGTTTCAAACCATAATTATACCTATATATATATATATATATATATATATATATATATATATATATATATATATATATATATATATCTACTAGTTGCAAAACCCGTCCGATGGACGGGTATGACTTGTGATTGTCGTTTTCTTTTTTCAATTGGCTAATTATTGTTGTTATAAATATTTATTTCATTATTTTTGTTTAGCTAAATATTGGTATTTAAAAATTGTATATTCTTTTAAACATAAGGTAACAGTGTTTGTCAAATTGTTTGTGTCAAATCGTCTTAAACATAGAGCCATAGGTATGAAGAAATAAATTAAGTATCTGTCAATGAATTATGTACATTCTAAAATATTTATAGAAGAATAAAAGACATTGTAAATAAAATTGATAATTTATCTGCTATTACAAAATATATGCTTTTAAAGCAAATGTGAAATAAAGTTTAAGATTATCCTCATCAACCGCATTATCAGAGATATATCCTAGTAAAACTTTTGATCTACTAAGACTTTTCAGTAGTAACTTCTTCAAATGCTTGTCTAGCCATATTGCAAGCCTTACAAAATTTCAAAATATGTGTAAAGTTTATATGAAACTTTGGGTGTCATTCATATCGGCATAAACGGGTCCAAGAGAAATCTATATCTTCTTTGACATTGACTTGTATGGTTAGACAATTACACATTAGAGCATTGCTATATCCTCCTACAACATATGCCTACATATCCTCCTACACACACAATAATATTAAATATATTTTTTCCACTAATTCTCTCTCCGCATCTAAACCGTCCGTTCTGACACTTGTCAGGATCCTGTGAGTAGGAAGATTTGTAGGTTATTTTTGTAGGAGGATATAGCATTTTTGTACACATTATTATGAACATGGGTGAGAAAAAACCAAAAACCAAAAATCAAAAAAGCCAAACCAGAAAAGCGACCAAAAAACCCCGATGGTTCGGTTTTAGTTTTTTCAAAAACCGAAAACATACCGTTCAGTTTCGGTTTCATCAAGAAACCGAACCGTAAAAACCGAACCAAACTGAACCATATATAAAAAATAAATAATAATTTTAAATACCAAAATATTCTTTTGGTGGTATTACAAAATAAATAGCATTTATTTACTAAAAGTTTTGCTTACTAATAAGATTCAAAATTATTTAAAACATTATAAGTTTTTTTTACTAAAACACAATGAATATAAAAATAAGCAAAATAAACCCACAACTTTTGTTTACTTTTTTCCTACTAAAAAAGAAGTCATTAAAAGTATTACAATTTTGCTTAATTTTTTTGAGTAAGAATAGACTTTTAGTGTTCCCCTCTATTACTTACTCTTTTTCTTAAGAGTAGGAGTTGATAAAAATGTGTTTCTAACTCTTTTTAGTAGAAACTGATAGAAATTACTTTTAGCGCCCGTCTTATTGCTTACTCTTATCACATTTAATTTAATAAGCAAATGTTATAATGTAATGAAATATAATATATTCATATTACAACGATCGTTATGTATATGTGTATGTGTTTACTTCACAATATATCATTACGTATATGACAACCATCGTTTATATACAATTAAAAAAATGCCTATGAATTGCTTGAAATAGATAATCACAACCTTTAGAGCAAAATAATCGCAATGTTTTTATGAACAAACGTGTGTAGAGCAATTAATGTATCTTATATTATTGCTTTTCCTACATATTGTAGCATAGCCATGTTTCTAAAGCATGGCCATGTGCATAAGTCTAAGGTATATTTTATCACTTATCTTAAGTTCGCATTAGTTTATAAATCTATTTATACTACTTTATAAAATATTTAGGACATTTTTAAATCTGAAAATTCAGACTTTTTTACCTGTTAAATAAAGCAAGTTGTTGATATTTTCATCAACAATATATATTATAACCTTTTCTAACAACTTTTTGCAACAAACTTTTGTAACAACATTTTAAAATAACATTTTTTTCTTTTAAATTGAAAAATCTTTTTATTTATTTATTATTTTTATAATCTAATTTCACTATATTTTTTAAAATTTTATGCTTTTTAATTCGATATCCATTTTAATATAATTTTATTAACTATTTTCTTTTTCAATTTTAGTGAGTTTTTTAATTCGATTTTTTATAACTTTACAATAAGTAAAAGATTAATATTTGTTAGTGTTAAAATTCGTTATTAGGTACTCGTCGCTGCATTGCGCGGGTACCGTTCTAATATGGTATAAAGAATCACATAAAATGGTCATGAAAAATACTCCGAATGAATGAATACTCCGAGGAATAACAATGAACTTCTAGTTCTCGGTTCTCTATCGGGCTCAGCATCAGTCAAGTGCAGTGTCAGATTTTTTTATATTTTTACTTCCTGCAATGGTAATATCTAGGGAAAGGAATTAACCTTAAACTATAAGGTCCACTCCAGTAGACTTCATTTGGTTGCACTTGATTTTACTAATTTTTGAAAAGCACATTCAAGATGCTCATCTAAGCATCCCTTGTGAAGTCTCTGATCAATAAAATATAACGAATCCCTTTATTAAAGAAATAATTTCATTAGGATAAAATGTTAAGAATCTCATGAATGGCTTACACAACCCGATTGAGAAAGTTGAACTATAGTGTTAAACTTACACGTCACATGAATACTAATATGACTTTCAAACTGCATACTTTTGATGCTATTAGAAAGTTGAACTATAGTGTGGGCAAAGAGTTTTTTTGTTCTAAGGAGTAAATATGTACCATTTACATTGTGTTAATAGATATTATGACTCTATAGAGGATTTAGATGCATCATAAGCCGATGTGTATTGGTTATATACAAAATAAAATAAAAATGCGGACAGTTAACTCAGTCACATTTGCTTGTCTTGAAACCATATATTCTTGTGTATTGGTTTATATGTTTACCTATCTAATGGTTTTATTCTTGTACTGAACCTCTTGATAGTAAATCAACTTAATAGTAATTAACTTGATAGTAAATCCCTAATAACAGCAAATCCCAAAATGATCTAACCTCGGTGTTTATTATAAAAGTAACTTGCCAACAAATTTTATAAAGGAGAAAAAAATTACATCACGGAGATGCACATAGAAGGTAAAAATAGTGTGAAAATGTTAACAGTATATAATAACAAATGCTACTTTCCAAATCGGCTGAACCATTATCAGGTCTTTTCTCTAAGGCTTCCATTCTTTATAAAAATAACATGAAGTAGAGAATTTAGCAATATAGCATCTGCCATCCATCAATTCAATACACCCCCGCACTTCTTGCCTATCCTTAAATCTTACCAAGACAACCCCATGAGGATAATTCTCACAGACCTGCAAAGACAACCATTTTTCAAGTTTATTCTGTCCCAAAATATAAAGAATTCAAGCTAATAGGAACAAAATAAGCTATGCAGTATATCACTATAAGCCAATGGATTGACCCAAATCTATATGTGACATGCTACATCAGCAAATTCAACTAAGACAAGGTCATCGATGAGGAACTCATGTTAGTTTCACTAATTTTAACTGCACCCCAATCTTTGTACATTCCACTTGAACATCTGCTGCTAATTAAACCCGGATTCTCACATGCCTGCAAGTTTCAAGTGACTAAAGGTTATGCAATTTCATGGGCAGTATATTATCATAATATTATTTACAGAAAAGAAACTTGTTTATGTCGTAAAATACATATTTTGAGTGGATTCAATAACATGATTAAAAGAACTACTTTAACAATTACAATTAAATTATTTATACAAAACGATTTAGAAGGTTTAACTCGTTACAAATAGAATTTTGGCGATTCCGCACCCATTTGACACTTTCCTTGTGCGTTATTTATCCTTACCTGGTTGATATGGTAGAGATGAAAAGTAACCGAGTTGTGTATTCTTACAGTAATGACTCAAATAATCTAACTCAAGGAATACCGAGATCTGAAACAAAGGCATACCTTTTGCAATCATATAGAGATATTTCTCTGCAAGGTTCACAATGCTGGTTCCTCCCTTGCGACAAGAAATATAACCTGAATAAGATAAAATACAATAAGTATTGTTGACAATAACCATAATAACTTTGCTTGATTATACTTCATCGGGCATGTACCACAATGTACCCAATGCTTGTGAATATATCCAAACAATTAACATGGACGCTACAATCAGATTATATACCTGGAGCCGTTCAATTTGATAAGAATAGTATTTCCCATCTACTTATGAATCGCATGGATTTGTCTCTTCTTGTCAATACCAAGTTAAAAGTGTAAAACGGTTATCTAGGCTTCTAACATTTGGATAATGTAAATCTATTAAACACTTGTATTTATCAATAATGACAATACTGTAAAGAGTTGTATGAATTGCTATTATTGAAGGTGTAATTCAATTTGCGCCACACCAAACCAGCAACATTTAATTTCTATTTTCATGCTCATGTCTTATTTATAGTGAGACGCTGCAACAACACTGAATTTTGGCAATCCCGCACCATATGTCATTATAAATGCTGCCAAAGGTGCTAAGGTAATTTGGGACGAACCTTGTTGTATAGCATTGATAGTTTGAGCTAAGATATTCATAAAACTCTGGCGTATGAGAAGTCAAAAGACCGAATATATGTGTTGGACAATAAAAGACCCATATAACGTTCGTATATGCAGTAAGTGCTAAAACATTATATGAATTTGCAATTTGACTATATTAATTTTGTTGTTTAGATGATGGGAACTCATTGGTGTGCACTCTCAATTTTAGTAGGTCATATGTGGTTTTTTATTTATTTTTTGTTCTACTTGAACTTGGTTGTACTTGTTGCTAACAGTATTATGTTACAAAAAATATTGAGGATATTTGAAAACATCTTAAAGAACGTAATATCAAGTAATTCAAATTAAATAATAGCTTGTTAAAATGCTAAGTGATACTTGGTAAGTCGTTGAACATGATATCAAAAACTTATCTATATGGCAATGGTCTTCACTCAATGTGAGGCCATGATAATGATGCTATATTTTTGGCATCCCATCCTATTCCAACGACTTGTGAAACCTGGTATATTTTTGGCATCTCGTCCCATTCCAGCAATTTCTAAAACCTGCAGGGCTGCAACCAAAATGATTATAAAATGACTATGATGGTAATCAGATAGTAAATATGATTAAACATATTACATGAAACATGTTTGTACCGTACATGGGATTTATGTGAGATCACTCTAAGTTATTGCACTAATTGTGGTTTAAAAGTCAGCTCGGTACGGTTCAGTAACACCCTATAATATAATGGACATATTTAATTTTCATCTTCATTCTTGAAAGTTTTTCGTAAAAGTATGTAAGCCAAGTTCTAACTTCTCTTTCTTTTCACCCATCTTATCTAATGATTTCAGAAATTGTCAAATACAGATACTGGTCACTATTGTCAAATACAGAAATTTCTCAACACAAGTCAATGCCCAACTCTACCACCTTTCAGGCTGTATTCATGTCGTAATCGACACTTAACCTCGGCTAATGCGAGATGATATTGCAAACAATTTGTTCAGGCGGTACCACCTTGATTTTTAATGGTTCTGTTTATTCAATTCACATCTCTTATATATTTAAAAAGCTCAACAGTGGTAGGTTCTTTAGTCATAGTACTTTATTTATTTATTTATTTTACCAAAAACCGAGTTCTTAGGAGCGAAGGGTTTCAAGTAGGATGTGTTTACACAATAATAATAGGTCGGGTGAAATTCTATTTCTATGTTATTGAGTATAATTTGTAAGAAAAATAAAGTGGAACAAAAAGACTTACTCAAGGTCAAGGTATCCTGGAGTACCGGAAATTACTGTTGACACGTGTGTGGCACCTTCAGTTTCAAAAGCTCTTAATAGACCAAAATCAGCTAAATTCGCCTGAAAATTCTCGTTTAGCAATATGTTTGAACACTTCACGTCTCTATGTACTATATGTGGCTTGTAACCATGATGCATATACTTTATCCCTGTTATAAAAAAATAAAACCAATCCATGTTTAAGCTGGTGTAATACTCTCAAAACCTAACTGGTGATAATTATGCATCTGAAGCATAAAAGTAATATGGTTATTGACCTTGTGCTGCATCATATGCTATTTTTAGCCTTTTCTTCCAGCTCAATTCTTTTGGGGCCTGCAAGAGTTTGGCAGTCAAGTTCATTGTGAGTGTGCCCGATATTCTTTGTATCAATTAACAACATTAGAATATACATTCATCGTCCACTTTTCTAGCTTAAAAATGACATATTTTTATGTTTATATGGTCATTATATACAAACACAACGAGACAGAGTTGTAGAAAGCATACCATTTTGTTGTAATCTTTTCCCATATAATCAATGGCACAAAACCCAATGAGAATGAATACCTACGACAACCATTTCAAGTATCATGATTTTTAATTAAAAAGCATGAAATAGACATATAGCGTATAATGTATGACACGTACAAAAGAACCTAGTGAATGACCGTTGTCTTTATTCTCAGCTCGCTTGCTTTTCCCGTGATTATGCAAAAAGGAGTTAATTAGCTGCAAGTGCGAGTTCAACATCTTCAATTCTTCATTTCTAGTCTCTTGTGCTTGGCCTGAATCCTCTCAATCTCCGTTTCAGTCACTTCCTTTCTTATCATACTCTCTGCTACTGTTAACTGTCTAAAACTCTCTTTCAGACCCCATCGTCATACTTTCTCTTACCCAATCATAAAAGGATACAATAAATTCATCATCTACAATATCGAACTAATACAACACCACTTTTAAGCCTTCATTCTTGTAGAACCTTGGTTGATTCTTCACCCATGTGTCGCAAACTGACGTGTCGTTTGGAATCCAATTCCTCGATTTGCACCCGTTACTACAACTATAGTTTTTGCACACCATCTAAATATTAATCAATTTAGAAATTATATCGACAATAAAGTTGGGGAAAAAATTTAATCGTAAATGATCAGGAGGTTGAATATCACAAATTACCTTAAGTTTTCATTTCCATTGCCATGATGTGCATTTCCTTCACACATTTCCTGTTAGAATGAATTCATATGAACACTTGATAGAGTCGGGAATTTACTTTGTACTGAGACCATCCATGCTTATCCTGCCACATAACGGTAAAATAAACAAATTATAATTTTTGAATATACAACATAGCAGTCTCCTCATATTTTGTTTTAGATATATTTTTATCTGACAAATGCTTACCCATCAGAAGTCATGTAGATGAGATATTCTTTACTCATGAAATCAACTCAACTGAGTTACTGCTACTTAGGGTTTCCTTTCCAAAACAACTCGTATAAGGACACTAAAAAGATATTAAAGTTGATACCTTGTAATTCACATATAGGATCCATGCAATTCCTTCGCTGCAAGGTCTTGTGTTTAGGATTGCTTTGACAATTACGGGTATAATCACATGGTCATATGACATAAGTAAGAAAACACAAACGAAATAAGTTGAGTGGCGATTCAGCAAATCAAGCACACTTTGCTACATGCACAATCCCAAACACCCCCTAATTGGTAAAACAACCATATTAGTAGGTGCTTTTAAGGGTTACTGGCATTTTCTTATAATCAATAAGGCTTTAGCAGTAGTAAATAAATTTAAACAATTTTTAGGGCACCTCGATCATGTCTTCATCTTTAATAATCCAAGGACTTCTAAATCGAATTATCTATCTTTACTTTTGATTACATCCATGAATACCTAATAGAAAAAGACAACATACTGAATTACAATGCTTGTAATGAGAAGCATTAAAATCATCTCCGTAGTCCATTCAGCAGAGACATAATTTATTCTTTTTGTAGTGTATTACTTTATTTCGCCACGTTACAAACGTGTGCATCATTATACAAAACCTGCTGCAGCCACGACTGCTATGGTTTGTGGTAAACCTTACCTCCATCATAGATGGTGGTTGAGAGTGACACACGCGTAAGGATTTGCAATGAAACACGGCTGCTGAAGGTCTGTCCACCGAATATTGACAGTGTTGAACACCTGAATCTAGAAGTTCGTCTTCTTGTTCTTCTTCAAAACATCTGTTAGCATTAGCTTGTAACAAAATATCAGCCCTGCAAGTTTCTAAATACTTTCCTCTTGGAGTAATTAAAGGATGTTTAAGAGATCGATCATCTCTTAACGGGGATGGGCATGATATCTGTTGATCAAATGCCTTCAGGTACAATGAGAGAAGATACTGCTCCAAATGTGAAACTTCATACTCTAAAACCACAATTTCTTTGATCAGCTTTGTTGCTGGCTGCAACTATTAGACCAACATTATGAGTTAAATATTATCAATGGGCTAATCTATGCAAATACTAAAGAAATGTGCATATATTACTAAAGAACTAAAAAGTTACCTTTGGAATAGAGGCCAAGTTTGGGATATCTTGAGAAGATATGTAGCATAGTGCTTGTTCTAAAGCACCACGAACACAAACTTGATCTTCCAACCTTTTCTCGAGCTGCACTATCTGAAAATAGAACAAACTTCAGATACTTTTTGGACAGAACCTAATAGATGCAAAAGTTGTTGTCTTGAATGGTCATAACTTAGATTGAATTTAGATTTGTACCTCATCCTTTAGTGAGATCTGGATTTGAGCAGTCGTAGGCAATGGGTTCTTCTTAGCAATCAAAAAGTTCTTAGAGTGGCCCTTGTCCTGATAGCAAAATTAAAAATGAGTTCATAAGTTTTCAACATAACGCTAAATTTAAGCATTCCAACATACTAAAAAAACAAAGTGTGATACTTGAAAGTCCAACATACTACACGCACCAGACTAATAGATAAAAGAGTGATTGGAGCTATGCTATAAGTATATCGTAAGGGTGGCGAGTCGATATTAGGATCTACCAGCCTTAAAACTAAAACTATGGAATACATGTCTTTGAACACAAAACATAGCTGATTATGCAGCAGAAACATATCACCAAACTGACCAAAGTGAGGTATTAATAAGCGAAGAATAAGCAGATTGCATTAGTTACGATATTAACGAAGGTGAATATATAATCATGAGGATAAGCTCTCAAGGAGATAGAACGTAACCACATGAAACCAATCATTCACCCTATAAAACTTAGCTCATCAGAAACCTTTTATCAAAAAGGTAATTAGTATGTACCACTGTAAAAGAAGCAGCAAAGTCGTATCCAAAATCTTCGATGACCAGATTCGAATGAACCGCCGCCACCCTTGCTGGTCTCTTTGCGTGCTCTAGTATTTACTGAAGGTAAAAGTGGATCGATAACATCTACAACCTGAAGTGGAAGAATAGGTGTTGATACTTATGGCAAAAACCGCAGGTTCGACTTTAGCCAATAATCACCCGATTTAATCAACGTGAATACGAATGGCTTCGTGCTATTTGGATCGACAAATGGTTTACCTGCACATAAACAAAAATTTCAGCTACAATGTAATTTCATTTTGTTACCAATACAGGATATATGCATCTAAACTACACCCAACTATATTCAAGCATCTTCACAAATATATGTAAACTACGTTGATATTCTAACGGTTAACGTTAAATTAGTGCATATGTCGGTTTCCATAGCTTATGTCACTGCTATTCATCTTAATTTGCATACACCTAAAAACCTGAATAAACCAAGAATCGACATGTAGGTATTCTACTTAGACTATATCAACCATTCGTCATAACTTTGCCTCCACCTTGATTTTTTCCCCTTCTGTTCACCAAGTGAAAAATTTTTCATCGGCATGTGTGCAACTAATATCATCTAAACCATCCAACAATTAGTACTGATCTTGCTTAACCAAAAGGTTTGTCACCTTTTTTTCTTGTTTGAATGCACAACAATCAGTAAGATGCGATCTATAGAAAACGTTACAAACCTTTTCGGCACTGAGCTTCATCATCCATTTGAGAAAAGGCTTCATCCAAAGTTGTATACTAACAGATATTATTGGGGTTTCGAGAAACATATCTGTACCTTTTTTTAATGTGTGATCAGTAGGAGATGACAACCTGCTACAAAGGAAAGATATTACATATTTATAAAGAAAAACAATAATCATAATCAATAACAAAAAAAATCAAGAAAATAAATGAGTTTATCGTAATTAGGGGACCGATTAATATACAACAAGGATACAAATAATGATAACGGATTTTTTGGATTCTTTGGGGGCCGATTAATTTTTTGAACGCATGTTTTTATTTTTCTTGTTAGTGTGATCGATCGGATTTTGTTATATATCGTAATTGTTAACTATGGATGCACTTTAAGCCCATAACATAAGCCCGTGAGATGAAAGGCTCAAGTGATGACGTGGATATGATGTGGCATACCCCTCCTCTTATATATAATGTAAATATATATATATATATATATATATATATATATATATATATATATATATATATATATATATATATATATATATATATATATATATATATATATATATATATATATATATATATATATATATATATATATATATATATATATATATATATATTATATATAGGTATAATTATGGTTTGAAACCACAGTTTTTAATCCAGTCATATCCCAATCACATCTTTTAGCCAATAGTATTCCAGAGTTTCCTAGAAAATCTCCAAATTCCACGAAATTTAGATTTGAAATCGCAGTTTTTTGAAAATCGCGTTTTAGAAACGCAGTTTTGAAATCTACGTCTTTTAAACCGCGTTTTGAAGGTCTGGACCAGTCCGCTTCAAGTCTGGGCCGATCCGGGTCTGGACCGATCCGGTTAATTTTAAAAATCTTATTTTTTTTAAAAGAGTCGTGTTAAGATTCAAACTCGTGACCTTTGATTTAAATACAATCAGTTTTACCAACTAGGCTAATCAACTTTTTGTGTTTCTCTATGAAAAACTTTAGTAATAAAGATATACATACTTTATTTTAAATATAAAACAGGTTATACATATTTATATTCTATATTATATAAAAGATATACATGCTAAAATATGTCTGCATGATTTACGTATATATTAAACATGTTATACATATCTATTCTTTAAATATAGGTTTACAATTAAAAAAATTAAGAATAAAACACAGACGCCTCCTTTTCTGTAAACCCTAATCATGTATATGTTTTTTCCCTGAAAAAACTAATCATCTTTTGTTTGTTTATTGTATTTGCAGAATGTTGGAGGCTTAGTCACGTTAAGTGTTGTTATTGTTGTATTGATTTTGTCTTAAAGTAGCACTGGATTAAATTTAATGGTGTATTTTATACTTCGAAATAGTTGTCGATGGATTGGATTGTTTGTTGTTTTTTCTTTTGATGTTAGGTTTCTGCTAAGAGAATCCTCATCTGGTTGTTTACAAGGTAAAAAATGTATTACTTATTCATAGGTATCACCTTTATGTGTTTTGTTTTTAATGAATTGAGTATTAGCTATACAAAAAATAAATTATGTGTGTGAAAACTCGGCCCAGACCATTGAAGCCGGAAAACTGATGTGAAACCAAACCTGATAGGTCCAGGTTCTGTCTGTATGTACAGTCCTTTGATAGTAAAAAAACAGATTATTTTAAAGGTGGAAGGTTTAGTCCAGGTTCTGTTTGTATGTACAGTCCTTTGATAGTAAAAAAACTAATGTAATTTTGTAGGATGCAAAGGCTTCCTGTTATATAGCGTATGTGATTAGCAACATAGATGTTTCTATGGCAAACTGATTTGCAGATCATGTAAGACAGTGGGAAGCTTCCTGTTATATAGCGTATGTGATTAGAAACATAGACTAAACACATAGCATGTTATAGTACTCTGCAGTTACCTATGTACTTGATATGTGCTGCATTTTATAGTATTCTGTTCAGAGTAAAAATAAGTGAGTGGATATGTTTTTGCAGGTATATATGAAATCAAGGAGAAAAAAAGGGACCCTATTTGTGAATGTGAATTTGGAAAGAAGATGGAAAAAAGATTGCTATTAGGTGCTGAATTTTAGCCCGCATTAGAACAAGTTGAAGGATATATTTCCCCTATGATAGACTATGCCCATACAACCCCTTATTTATTATAAAAAAATTGATAATCATAGGTTTATCGAGTGGTATATGTGTACGTGTGTTAATAAGCCATAGTATATGTATCTATTTTCATTGACAATTATCCCCTATAATTTTTACGAGTCAGACAGGTCAAGTATTTTTATCTTTTGAAAATACTACTATGTAAAACAGTTTTTTTTAATCTGACCCGTTTGACATAAAGCATAACTCATTTCAACCCATGGATCTTTTTGAAGTATGATGTTTGTATTCTTTCTTGTCATTAACAATCCAAAAGGTTTCTCACCTATTCTGGCCAGGTTACTCGATGCCCAGGTCAATCTATCTCAAACAGGTCCAACTGATGTGTTTTGTACGTCAAAAGGTTACTCAATGCCCATGTCAATCTAGCATCAGAAATTTTATTATTGTCGCAGTTTGAATGGCAATATAATGAAGTCTCTTACTATAGTTCATGTGGTTCGAGAGATTACAGTTTTGAGTCCGAAGAGGTCCCAGAGTCTAGAGTGCAGAAATACTCTTGAGAGCATTAATCGCGAGGCATGAAGAAGTACCAAAAGCTTCTTGATGGTAAATTTCTTAAGATTTTTTTACTTTGCACATTAGAAACAACTATTAGGTAAAAATTAATAAAATTAGTTAGCAATATGTTTACAACCAGCAATAAAACGTTTGTAGCATGTTTTACTTACAAATGAACTGTCTGTCTTTTAAGTACAAAAACTGAAAAATCAAGGACGAAGCTGCTACTCTTTGTCCAGGATGGGTCATGGCCAATATTCTTTTAATTGTTTGTGTCCCATTTCGGTTCATTTACATTTGATTGTATTTTCTATCAACATCTTTAAACAAGAATTTGTCTTTGACTTTCGTTAAGGAAAAAAACTTTTTAAGGTTGAGTAATATTTTCTTTGTAATAAGCAAAGCAACTTTGTATTGCAGATCTTCAGAATATCTATCGTTGCAACATTTTTCTTGCATCATATTATTGTGACCAAAAGAAAATAGAGCTCGAGGTTAATTTAATCATGTTATATAAGCCCAAACTCAGTCTGATTATCTGACAAGGCTTTTCACAGCTTATGTTTATGGCCTGTTCAAGATTTCACCCTTGTGTTAAGCTAAGCTTCTCACCCATCTTGTATACAACCCATCACTAATATGTCTTCTTTACCAAACCAGTGGCAACATCGGGGTTACAAGCTAACTGCTCAAGAGAGCTTATAAGTACAGAACATTCGAGCTGCCAAAAAAACATCAGATAGTTAAACAACAAGTGAGTTAACTTTTTGTAACTATTTCTTTATTTATTGTTCATAACTTATTATGTGTTTTAATATATTGCAGCAAGATTTTGGGATCTCGAGGCCTTATGTTTTAATATTTTACAACCACGATACCTCAGGTAAGTTACATTAAGCAGATAGTAAGGTGATGTTTGTGTTTCGTAATACCATACATGCATCAAGTAAAAGAACAGTGGAGGACGTTATTAATGACCTTAAGACAAAGGTAACTGCAGCAACTTGCTATTTGATTGGGAATGGGATGTGTATGCTTTATAATATAAGAAGATATGTAAAATAAATGAATTATATGATTCATAGGACTATATGACTGATATGACAAAGGTAACTGCACCACCTTATGACTTATATGACTGAGGTTTTACACATGAATTGTCTGTCTTTTAAGTACAAAAATTGAAATATCAAGGATGGAGCTGCTACTCATTGTCCAGGATGGGTCATGGTCAATATTCTATTATTTGTGTGTGTCTAATTTTCGTTCATTTACATTTAATTGTATTTTCTATCAAAAGCTTTAAACAAGGACCTATCTTCGAGTTTTTTTAAGGAACACACAATTAGAAGAAAAAAAACTTTTAAAGGGTGAGTAATATTTTTTTTGTAATAAGCAAAGCAATTTTGTATTGAAGATCTTCAGAATATCTATCGTTTCAACATTTTTCTTGTATCATTAAGTAGAGCTCGAGGTTGATTTAATCATGTTAGTTAAGCCCCAACTCAGTCTGGTTATCCGACAAGTCTTTTCACAGATTATGTTTATGGTCTGTTCAAGATTTCACCCTTGCGTTAAGCTAAGCTTCTCACCCATCTTGTATACAGCCCATCACTAATATATTTTCGCAGGTGTGTGGGACATGGCGATGGATGCTTGGAAATCTGAAACTCTAAAGGAAACAGAGGTTTCAGTAAACGTGAAGTATTCTGCAAAGAACTGAATACAAGTTTCCATAAAGTCACGCCAACGATGAACGATCTTTGGTGAATTTCATCTCTTTTAAGGTGATAAAGCAATCATTTTTTGAACACAACCAACTTTCAGAACTCGTGGAATTGCATCAAGCGTCTTAAAAGAGGAAACATTTTCCCCGGTGCAGGGTTTCTACCAAGTAAGGTTACAAGTGCATTGCTCTAAATATGATCATTGAGAAATATTTCCAGAATCATATTAAGGTATATATACTTCAAGTTTGATGCGTGTAATCTATTTCTTTAAAGTATTGTTTGTCTGTTATTTTGTCACTTTGTCATACATAGAAATGAAAATATGTTACTCTCATCTAACGAGCATTGATCAATTTAAATCTGATCCACCACAAGATAATCCACTAATGTAGAAAAATAAGTCATTGTTTTCATGTTTCTAAAATCATACATTTAGCCTACTACTCACTTTAGCCTAGCTAGAATGAGACTGCAGGTTCATTTATGTCTTTTGTAAGTTAATTAGGTTGCCTATGTTTTTTGTTTGTTGTTTTACCCAGCTTCCCACAGTTGACTTTTATGATTATATGTTTCAATAAGAGAGTATATAAAAAATCCTGACAGTATGTAACTATAGTATATGATATGCGACATGTCTAATAAGTTGTGTATCTTTATTCTGCAAAATGCTAATGACTTTTTTGTCTTGTCCAATTTTATGAGGCCCACGTCCTAATGCCTTTTCTAGCTGATCAATTGTTTTAGTTAGCTGTTTCATCTTTTGTAGGATCCATCTCAACTGGTGAGCTTGAGGATCTAATGAGGTCACTTGATCTGAATCCTACTGAGAATGAGATTGTCCGACTTGTCAAAGAACTTCATGAAAAAAAAGCTAGACTTTCCTTTATTCATGAGGGTTCTCTGTCGCTGGAACACCACTTGAGTTATTAGCAGCGTTGTTTTTATTTGCAACATTGGTTAATTAGTCAAGTTGCACCTGACTTTATTTATGCTGTTTTATCATAACATTTTGGATGCCGAGATAGCACGTGGGGTGGTGCGGAGATAGCACGTGGGGTGGTGTGGTATCTAGATGGAATAACCCTCATTATTGAGATATGAGCTTGGAAGGTCTTCCTATGACTCGATGATCAGGATAGGATGTATGACAGTCTTGAAATTGTTGTTTTTGTTTTCCTGAGTTTTGTGTTAAACTAAAATATTTTTATTTTCTAATAAAGGTCAAAGGACGAAGTTCAATAACTGTATTAAGATATTGATTTCTTGATGGATCAGAAGTCATAAAACCGACTACCCAACATCAGCATAGATAATTAACATTACTCTAAAAAAATTATAAATGTTTTTTTCAAACAGCAGAATACATTATTAAACAATATAGTACATATAATATAGGTTGAACTTGCTGTGAGAATACATATCAAAACCATTTTGCAAATGTGCTAACTTCCTATTCACCAACATGTAACAGGTACAAGAAAAGGCAACATGTAAATCTTGGAAATATGCAAAGAGAGGTCTGAAGATCGAGACAAGAAAAAGACTCGAAAGAGGTCCCACTCTCAACATTAATCAAGAAAAATCCCGACATTTACAAAACATATTGGACTACTTTTGGATCTCGGGGGAGTTGATTAGGCTAGGATTATCATTACCCATGACAGTGGTCGAAGACTCTAAGATTATATATTATCCTAATATCTTTCGACTTAACAAGTGAAAATAATCCATTCGCCTAAGGTTCACTATGTGTGACATTCTAAATTATTGTCAAGTTCCCATTAACCTAATGTTAGTATTAGAAGTCTAAGAGAAAATATCAAGACGCTTACCTGACTTGTTCATTTTAAAAAATCAAGAGAAAATATCAAGAGGTTTACCTGACTTCTTTATGTGATCAACAAGACAAATTTCTAAGTAATGAATACCTTACGAGTTAGGACCTAGATATTTCATTGAAATTCCCAACTGCCAAGTCGGATTCGATTAAAAGTCCACCAGCTCAAAGACAAGGGACCCCTTCAGCATTGGAGAAGTGAGAATTGTCTTGTCATTTCAGCGATGAAGAAGCCAAAAATCCAAAAGATAAAGAATCCAGGGTGTTTAAATATTCGTTCCAATATCATTATTAATTACACTTAATTAATCATGTGTATAAAGTATAAACCTAAGACATACCTTCTGCTGACACTCAAGGAGTAAATGTTCGTCCTCCTTATCCTCTTGAATCTTCATCACTTTCTCACCATACAAAAAAAACCTTCATACTCTTAATGAAGAATACCAAACAGTTGATATAGCAATTCCAGATTGTATTATGGTTACTTCGCCCAATTAATGATGTTTTACGATTGCTAAAGCCATTGAGTTATACAGGAGTAGTACTTATCTAAGAGGTATAGAGTTGGTGAAGGAATATATAGGTGAATTTCCCTTAAAAACTAATAAGATGCTCTATGTGATTACACTTAAACCTTCTATAAGTCTATATAACCATAATGTTTACGATTCAAAAGGGTATGAGTTTAAAAACCATGATCAATGAGGAAGTAGAGAAGAACACGAATGTATGAATCATATACAATTAGATTGATGGTCGGATGCAACCATCCTGTCTCAATTGCTTTTATTGTAGCAATGGTTTCTGGACCTCCATCTGCTACAATGCCCTGTCATAGACTGAAACATAAACAAAATAGGAAGAAAATAGCAATGTTGCGAGGTCATGGAAATAATGTGGATCGATTGTATGTAATCATGGTGAATTCACCTTCGTGGTGTTCATTTTGATCCCTTCAATTTTCTTGAATACCTTCTTGAAGGATTTACCTCAGCCAAATCCCCAATCTGTGTAAAAGTTTCATGCGCATTGATGTAATTTACCTTGCAACAAGATTTAATAGCAAAAGACGATGTAACAAATTGTTTGAAATAATTAGATTAAACTTCAAATAAATGCTAGACAAAGAAAGTACTTCCTCTACTGATACACCAGCATCCTTTGGATGCAACATGATAGGTGAAGCCCATTAGATCCGGGATTAGCTATATGATACGTATCAGTTTTTATAGTACCTCCCAAGTATGGTGCACCTCTTTTTATTGCATGTTCTAAATTGTCTATCACCTACAAAAAGAAAACAAAAAACAACACATTAAGCTGCTACCTTCATATCTTCAACTTGATGAGCCTGATTATAAAAATCTCAGCCTGCCTACTGCTCCAAGTGGATATTATATCTCTATGTACATAGATAGCAGTAGCACATTGGTCATAAAACAAATACTTATTTCGAACTTAATGTACCCATTCCGCCAAAACCATTTTGACCCATTATCTCACTTGCTCAGTCTGTCTTTTCCACCACTTACATCCCAAATCATGGGGAGCCCATTTAAATGTAAAAGAATCGATTCAAGTTATATATATTATTTCTAATCAAACCAGTAAAATTTCCAAAAAAAAGAAGATAACCATAATACATCATTAATTGGGCGAAGTAACCATAATACAATCGTAACTTTCTTTCTCAAAAATTATATAGAGTCAAACAAAGTCCAATGTGGAAGTAACCATAATACAATCTGTTTAACAAAGTCCAAGTCCAATGTTGCTTAGGAACCCTCCTTAATAAAGTTTTTGAAATAGTCAAAGAAAATTTCGTAACTTCCTTTCTCAAAAATTATATAGAGTAAATTGCAAAAACGATCCTTGAGGTTTGGTAAAATTGCAAATTTGGTCCCCCAAATTTCAAAATTGTAAAAAACTTCCGTATTTTGAAGGTTTGGTTCCTCTTTTAGTTCTTGGTCAACTTGAAATGACTAAAATACCTTTTAAACTGGTCAAACCAGGGGACCATTTTGCAGTTACCTATTATTATATTTATTACACTATTATGATCATTATTTATTATAATTTTTTAAAAGAGAATTGCAAAAATCGTCCTCGTGGTTTGATCAAATTGCAAGTTTGACCTGTCAAGTTTCGTAATTGCAAAAATAGTCCGTGTAACAATCTTTGGGCTTCACTTTTGGTCATTTTACAACTTGAAATAACTGAAACACCCTCCGCGATACCAAAATTTAAACGATGAAGACGAGGGTATTTAGTCGTTTCAGGTCATAAAAGGACCAAACACGCAACATACAGACGATTTTTAAATTTCCAAACTTGACGGACCAAACATGCAATTTGCCCAAACCACAAGGACGATTTTTGAAATTCTTTCTTTTTTATAATTATTTTGTTTAGTTGTTTTTTTATTTCAAAAAATAAGTTTCTTCAAATTTTTAAATAAATTAAAAAATTAAAAAATATTTGTGTTAATAATATTAATAACAAAAAAAAGTTAATTCTTAAGAAAAACAACAAAATTAAAATCAATTTTTTTTAAAAAGTTCTTTTAACAATTTTAAAATTCTTTTTAAAAATTCTTAAAAAAATAAAATAAATAAAAATAAATTTAAAGTGATTTTCCATAAAATAATAATAGTAATAATAAAGTGATTGTTGTAAAAATTTTTTATTTTTTTAAAGAATTTTAATTTTTTTGTTGTTACTATTTAATTTTATTTGTTTTTAGAAAAGAATTTTACATTTTATAACATTTTTTCTTAAATATATAGAAATTATTTATTTAACCAAAAAATAAATAGATAAAGCATTAAAATAAGTAAACAAATTTTAAAAAAAATAATAAATAAAGATAATAAGAATATAAAAGAAATAATAATAATAGAAAGAACAACAAAAATAGTGTTTGTGGTTTGACCAAATTACATAAGGGTATATTAGTTATTTCAAACTGGCCAAGTACCAAAAGTAGAAAAACTTTCAAAGAATAGATGTTTTTTGCAATTTTGAAATTCGACCGACTAAATCTTTATTTGATGAAACTACAAGGACCATTTATTACACTTCAAATCCGACATAGATTTATGTACATTAGTACTTAACAAAACACAAAAACAGTTGTTGGATGTACCAAAAAGTAACACTATTAAATGTTAGTTTATGCATAGCCACCAAAATATGAACAAAAAAACCAAAACTTGTATAACAAAAGATTAAAATTTATCAAGGCCTAAACATATCAAAAACTATAATGTGATTACTGGTAGAAGGGGCAAAAAATTAACATAGGTTTTACAACAAGGGAGGCTTCAAGGAAATTTCTACAAAATAAATTTTCACTTTTAGCAATGTTTTAAAAATTAGGTTTTGAATTGACCCGGTCGAGTCACTAGGTCATCGGTTAGATTGGCGACCCGATTTTCCATAAAAAAATATTATGTATACACTGCCAACAAACACAAATAAAACACAAAATGCGTTGAGACTTATTTTAGAAAATTTCGGATTGTTTAACAAATTATATATTTTGGACTTTAAAAAATTAAAAATATCAAGAATATTTTACTTAAATTCGAATTGAATTTAAAATATTGAACGAAACTAATTTAAAAACAAATTTAACATTACTTAAGCATAACCTATAACTAAAATACACTAAAGGTTAAATTAAAAAAAACAACAAACTAAAAACGCACAAACAATAAACCCTTCGTAACAACAAAAAGAACGACCCCGCCCGTTGGGCGGGTTATGACGCTAGTATATATATATATATATATATATATATATATATATATATATATATATATATATATATATATAATGTAAATATATATATATATATATATATATATATAATGTAAATATATATATATATATATATATATATATATATATATATATATATATATATATATATATATATATATAGAGTTGGGTTAATGTAGTGGAGTTGTTTAAAATTGTTAAAGTAAAAAGTAATGTAGACCATTGATAAACTAATTAACATTTGATGAGATTAATTGTAGGATAATAATTATGAGTTGTAGTTTTCTTAATAACGAAAGAATAAAGGGTAAAATGGGAACTCTAACTCGCACACTTAATACTCATAATTTTCATACTGTCATCTATACGTATTGTCTTTTTTAATATATTTTCTACACCTTATTTAATGATGCATACAAAAAATAACGTCCATGCCATCATTGTTTATTGAAAAAGCTAGCTAACAGAAAATTTAATAGAAATTGCTACGCTTATTTTGATAGAAATATTATTTTTTATGATACTCAACAAGAAATCCACTGGTACACAAATAATACGTGTAATGATGAAATTGTACCCACAAGTGTACTATGATACATTGCCTTTGTAATTTTAACTCGTACATCCAAATATGTTAAAATACTTTTCCCCGCAAGTTTCCTACTGTAACTAGTTTTCTTGATACATAACAATCCATGTACATGCACCTTATAATTACATGCTTGTTGGTAACTGATACATAAATGTAACACGTACATCTTGCCCTGTGAATCCATGATTGTAGGGTCGTACACACAAATAAGTACAATTTTAAATTTGTGTACCCCTTTTAATCAACTCGTACACATTAACCCGCGAGTCCACGACTATAACTCGTACACACAAATAACTCATGTGCACTTTATAACTCGTGTACACATTATAATCAACTCGTACACAAAGATGAAGCCAGGAATTTTAGTTAAGAGGGGCCGTAATTATTTGGTATACTGGTAACGTACAATTGATTATTCGAAAAGAGGTTTTTATATATATATACGCTTAATCGTATCACTAAAAAGAGGTATGTGATACATTTTCTTTTAATATAAGAAAGGGAACAAATATTGCCAACCTCAAAAATTTATAGTATATAGATTCCTTTATTTTACAAAATTTTCACGTTGACAATAATTGTCGCTTTGTATTCAACCAAAGATATGAGTATTATATTTAGGATTGGGGTCAAATGCATCAAGTAATAAACATTTAAGGGGTTAAACTAAGGTTGTATAGCAGCAAATTAAGGTCACAATGAAAAAATAATTTCTGAAGCCCACAATGCAACACAAACCCACTCGTCTTCTCCATAAAAACGTACTTGAACTCAGCCTCGATCTGTTTTTTTAGCTAATACCAAGTATATACTCCATTATAAACACGACTAAGAGGTGGAATGGCCGAGCAAGTTAGGGTATCAAGCACCCTCCAGCCCCCAAAAACATACAAATCTACTCATATACATTGCCCCGAGATTCTCGACTGTAACTCAAATACTCGATGTCTTGATACATAACAATGCATGTTTGTTAGATGTTTAAACGTAATACTTTCATGTGAGTTAGCAACTGTGTAACTCGTACACCTTAAACGCATATCACATACTTCTTCGATGTTTAAAATAAGAACTCTATGTATAAAAAGGCTAGGATTTTTGTGTGAAAATTCAGTCGATAACCACTGCAACCTGGATTTATATACTAACAACGATGGTACATTGCAGGTTTGGTTTCAAATTTGTAGGTGACAATGAGAATTTATTTTGCTAAATCTTGCGGCGATAACACACGACTCATAAAGAACCGAGTCATACACTACCAACTAGTACACCATGAACTGGTACACTATGATGAATTCCAGTCTCGCCACACACGACTCATAAACCACCGAATCGTACACCGACCCGTGTACCACGAACTCGTACACTACCACCATCAACCTTTAACGTCATCTTCACTAGACTCTCAATCATGATACATACAAGCAATCCTATTCACATAAAAAATTAAACCAACTTGACATGTAAGAAACCCAACTAAACGTACATACGAAAAACGTTTCCAAATCCTAATGATTTATTGACCCCATATATCCTCATAATCTTTTAAAACATATGGCACATCTTTTGAATACCTGTGTAAGCATGCCTCAAATATGAACAAAGAACAAAAGCAAGGTACGGTTAAACGACGGCTAAGAACAGGATAGACAGGATAAACATATGTTTTGAAATTATTTCGTAAACCTTTAGCGGTGGTTTAAAACGATTAAGAACGCCACATGTGGTGAATCGACAAGAGGAGGTAAATTGTGGGGCGAAAAAATTATAAGTGACTTGATTTGATTATTGTTGACGCCTGGGATTTTGGTATATAATAGAAGATGAAGATTTATAGAAGTAGAATTTTAATAGAAGCGCAGATCTAAAAATCAAGAATGTATAGTAATTTGGAGTAAACAACGTTGGTTTTTGAGAAGGTAGAAAAAATGACGGCAAGATGTTAGGTCATGAGTTTTGTTAGAAAAGTTAAGAGGTGATGTGTTTGTAACAGAAATTTTAATAAATAAGATTACCTAAAATACCCTTAATGCTATATCAGAGTAATTAATTTTATTTTTCATATTCTTTGATGAGATTAATATAATTCTAATCAAAATAGTAATCCAATGGTTCAAACAGCTTTTTACTTTAATAATTATAAGATACTAAACTATTTTAACCAAATCCTCTCTCTCTCTCTCTCTCTATATATATATATATATATATATATATATATATATATATATATATATATATATATATATATATATATATATATATATATATATATATATATATATATATATAGGGTGAAGTTATTTTCAGAATCAAATAAATGTACAGAACTGCGAGAACCACCTTTTTACACTTAAAATACACATGTATATTCATTAGGTTAGTTAATTAGGTAGAAATACATGAATTTTCATTGTCGAAGGTCACTAGGAACATGTATCCTAGGACCATTGATAGGTGTGTAAACACCCATCTTTTCTACCACTTAATTACAATAATAACCGGACCAAAACGTGTATTTTATGTCTTTTATGTCGGAATTATGCGTGGTTTGTGTTTTTGTTGTGATTTAGGACGAAAAGGTGAAAAGTGGAGAAAACACGGAAATTCACGGGCATTTACGGACTTTTATTGAAGAAAAGGATGAAAGACGAAGTCAAGAAGTCAAAAGTGGATAAAGAACGGAAGTCCAAGACCAATTCTGAAGATTTATCGAAGAAAAAGTCAGAAGACGAAAGTTTACTTAAAGCCGAGGAACTCAAGTCTTATTTATCGAAGAATTAAAAGACGAGTCCAAAGAAATCCCGAGACAAAAGTCATCAAAATCCAAGATTAACAAAAAGATTAAGAAGAAAGGACTTGATGGTGCAATTAACAAGAAAGGAAGGAGAGGAGGAAGCTTCCTCTAACCTCTCCCCTAATCACCTATAAATACTCTCATTTTCATTTCATTTAGTTTTGTTGACTAATCGTGACAATTAGTTCTTCCATGGTTGGTGGCTTGACAAACCATTCTTCCACTTTATTTTATGCACCTTTAATTACTTGCACCTTTACTTTATCTTGTTAATCTTCTTCTACCTTTCTTTAATCTTTGCTTTACACGTTTTAATCTTGTTAAGTTGTTTAAAGATTTGATTTTTATGCTTTTGATTGTTTTAAACCATTTGTTTTTCATAGCTTAATTTATTTATTTTTCAAGTTTATATAGTTTTTACAAAAGTTATTTTTATTTAAAAAGTTGTTTTTCTTAAAGTTTATTAATTTCGTGTCTTAAAAGTTTTAAACTTTCAGTTTCGTAGCTTATTTTTGCACGTTTTTACCTTAGGATTTAGTCTTGAGCTTATTAGGATTATAGCTTAATTGTTAAGCTTTTTTTTGGTACTTTTCCCCGTTTTCCGATCGTGACGATCGGAAAAGGGTTTTACATTCCGATTGAGGGTGTCTTGGTATTCCGATTGGTGAGTGTTTTTGAGTATTCCGATTGGGGTGTGGGTGACAAACATTCCGATTGGTTCCTTTGATTCATTCCGATTGAGGTGCAACTTGGTTATTCCGATCGTAAAAGGTGACAGATATTCCGATTGGAGTTCCGATAAGCATTCCGACCAGCATCCAGTTATATTCCGATCAGGTAAGTTGAATATTCCGATTGGAAGGTGTTGGTTATTCCGATTGGCGAGTGACAGTATTCCGATTGGGTTTCTATAGACATTCCGATTGGTCACGTTTGGCATTCCGATTGGTTCAATCGGAATATATTCCGATTGGAGGGTATTATTTTCTTATTTTGTCTTGTTTATTTTTCTAAGTTTACATTTTTAATACTTGTCTAACTTTAATTCTCGTCACGTTTTAGTTTTAGTCATTTAATTAATTTACTTTCCGTCACGTTTTTAATATATTGCACACTTTCTTTTAATTAGACGTAGATTTATTTTCACGCACTTTACTTTAACGCCACTTTACTTTCAACGACATTTACTTTTAAGTCTTGCACATTTAAATTTAAAACCAACCAAAAATATTTGTTTTCACCAAAATAAAACTGAGTCACATAGAAAACCTAGATCAATTCGATTAGACAGGAACACAACGAACATACAATTTTTATACGGGCAAAAAGCCTTGTATTAAATGGCGCCGCTGCCGGCTCTTTTCGTAAAGATCAACAGTTTTTTGTGAGAGACACGTTGCTTTTTGGGATCCGTTCACTTGTGAACGTTACTTTTCTTGCATAAAAAAATTCAAAAATCATAAAAATTAGAAAATTGATAAAAAACCATAAAAATTAAAAATTTCAAAAATCCAAAAAGATTTTATCTTTATTGTGTATATATATTGTATTTGTGTTTGGTTTTGTTTTCTTTTGCATTTTCAGGTGTATGCGTACTAGATCTTCTAATTATCAAGAGCCCGAGCCTCAAGAAGATTTAGATATGGCAGGTGTTAACAACAATAATCAACAACCGCACCTTAATAATAATAATAACAACAATGCTCTTCCACAGCCCGATCTTCGGACCATGGAGGAACTTTGTCAACCAACCATGTTTGGACGAGGAGGACCGATTGCGCCGATGCAAATCAACGCTCCTGAGTTTTCGTTGAAGCACCATATGATTCAGCAAGTGCAAACAAACCCATTTAGAGGATTGCCTGATGATGATGCCAACAAACATCTCGACAAGTTCATTACTATCACTCAGAGCATGAAGTTGGCTGGTGCCACAATGGATGAGCTTCGCCTACAACTCTTTCCACACACTCTATTACATCATGCCGAGAAATGGTTTGATCGTCTCCCGAAGAATTCTATTCACACTTGGGATGACATGACTCAACGCTTTTTGTCGCGCTACTTTCCACCATCCATGGTCACAAGCCTTCGCAATCAGATCAGCGGTTTCATGCAAGATCCCGATGAATCTCTTTTCGATGCATGGGAGAGATATAATGTCTTGATCGACCGTTGTCCAAACCACAACATGCTTCCGGTCACCTTGATCGATACTTTCTACAACGGTTTAACTTTTCGAGATCGTGATACGATCAATGCTGCCGCCGGTGGCACATTCATGAAAAGGAGACCCGAGGAGTGTAGAGAGTTAATTGAAAACATGACTACTCACCACAAGAACTGGGATTCCTCTGCTTCTTCTAGGAACAACCCGAGAGTCAATGTTTCCTCAACCTCAGCAAACCCTGAGATGACCGAACTCACCCGCATGATGACTGAAATGAGCAAAAGTATTACGCTTCTCGCTTCAAACCAACAACAACAACAAGTTAAAGCAGTTGCTAATCCTTGTGAGACATGCGGCGGTCCTCACTCATACACCGATTGTCCTTCAACACAAGGAAATCCGGAAAATGTGTATGCAGCTTACGGTAATTATTCACCGGAAAATTACCAAGCTAGACAACAAGGGGATAGAAATCTGCTGAGCTACCGTTCCAACAATTACCTTTCACCCGGTTTTTCTCCTCAAAACCAAAACCCCGCCAACAACTACACTAGAAGCAACCAAATCCCACCAAGAGCTTCTAATCCTTATCACCCACCCGCCCAACAAACCCCACCCATTAACTCTGATGTTGAGGCCATAATGAGAACCCAAGGTGAGCAAATTAAGAACCTGCAGAGCCAAATTATCAATCTGAAAGGAGATATTACCAAGCAAGGAAATGAGATAAGATCCGAGCTTCGCAATGATATTCAATCATCCTTCAGCAATCAAACCAATGATTTGAAGAATATGCTTGCTAGTTTCTTGCCTGCCGCCCAACCTTCTACTTCAAGTTCTCTACCTTCAAACACCGTCACTAATCCGCGAGCCAATGTGAGTGCTATTACTACTCGTAGTGGAGTCACCATCGTAGGACCAACAATCCCACCACCATCATCTACACCTCCTCCACCACCATTTATTCCTACTCCTCCTACACCTAGTATTAGTGCACCATTACCGTCTCCGCCTCGACGTGATGAAGTTCCCACGAATGATCCTTCAACATCTCAACCTTTACCTACACCTGCACCTTCACAACCCAAACCCAATATCCCATATCCCTCTCGCTTGGGCAAGAACAAAATGCTAAACAAGGAGGACGCTCAAGTAACTAGCTATATCAAGATGATTTCTCAAATGAACTTCAACATTAGCTTTCTTGAAGCACTTGTCCACATGCCCAAATTTGTTAAAGCATTCAAGGAATTGCTCAACAAGAAGGAGAAACTGATTGAACTCGCCAACACACGATTAAATGAAAACTGCTCTGCAGTTATTCTCAAAGAACTTCCGGAAAAACTTGGAGATCCCGGTCGTTTTGTGTTGCCTTGCGTGTTCAACAAAACTTGGAGATGAAGGACTTGCATTTGAGTGAGGAGAGAGAGAGAGTGTATCAGTTATTGGGTTTTTATCTTGTGCGGACGGAGAAAACAAGAAACAATTTGGAAGCCACGTGTAGGAGGGTAACGTGGTGTGTTATTTTGACTGGGCCAACTTATATTCAATGTTAACTTTCGTGAAGTAAATCTTTTTTACAAATAACTAACGTTTTATATTTTTTATCTTTTATCTAAAGTTATTTTTATTTTCTATTTTTTATTTTATATTTTTAAATATCAGATCTTTTATTTTCTATTTTTAGTTTAAAAAAAAAAATAAAAAAAATAATAATAATAAAAAATTTTAAGTTAAACTTTTTATATTTTATATTTTATAGTTAATTTTTTGTTTAGTTAAGTTAATTTTGGATTTGGTACATCGGTTGAGGCGGGTATTTCGAAAGAATCTAGTGATAAAATACTTAACGGGTTAAAAGTTTTTATGGCCGGATTTGAAGACAAATTTTGAGACAAAGTGACAAAACTCTTTTGACGAGACCAAGAAAATTGGCAACATTTGAATTTTTTAGTGGCTACGAATTTAATCAGGTTTAATTTATCATCGTTTGAGCCGGCAACAATTGTTGAGCCGAGTAAAGTGTTATACTATCAAACGAGGATTGTGACGAAGTTTTTCGGTTTATTAATTGGTTGAGGTGTAAAATCTCATAAAATCCGCTTCACGATTTCTTCACGAATTGTAAAATCCCAAAAACAACAACATCCACATCCTTTTCCTCGATTTTCAATGGATTCGTTCGATTCGACATGTCAAAAGGGAGAAGCGCATAAAATGCAAGACAAAGTTAGTGATAATGGCATTACTTCATTTCGAATGCTTCAGTCTCATCTAATCACTCTTTCGAGGATTCAAGGAGGAAGCGAATTTGTGACCATCTTTGGTCAAGATCGTCATATATTCATCGACTCAATTTTCACCACTTTGACCCAACTCGCCGAGCAACTCAACAATGAAAACTTCAATCACTCTGCATCGGAACTTGCATATAGGACTCTTGTGACATAACTCACGCCATTCCTCCAATACAATATCATCAAGTCTGAAAGTTCAGTGATTTACAAATCTTTTCTTCGAGATACACATACCGAGCTTCGAGTTTTCCGTGATACAATATTGAAACTCATGACATCGGTCTCGTCTTCGATTTATCAACGATCACAACTTCAGCAAGCGTATGATAATGGAGTGCAAGAATCAATGACGCAGATGCAAGAGGAGAATGGTCATATGATTGACAACTTGGAGCCTAACGATGGCAAGAGCAAGGAATCAGGAGGACAACATGATACCAGTGGCACGTCGGGGAATGTTCACGAGATCTCTCTTGATGACACCTTACCTGTTTATGACGAAGAGCCTGCAACCATGGTACAATGTAACGTTGTTTATGATGTATATGCTGCTGACATGCCGCATATTGAGCATTCTGAACCTAATTATGACAAACATGGGATGGAAAAGCGTGATAGAAATACCACTTCTGATTCATCCGATGTGAGTCATAATGGGGGAGAAAGTGTTCAAAATGCTATAGTACATCATGATAAATGCTTTATAACTGCCTCGTTAACTGATTCTGATTCCAAGATTAAAAAGCTCGAAACGATCGTAGCTCGGCAATCAAAAGATCTTGAGGATGCCAAACTTGAATTTTCTAAGAAAACGGACAAATTTGAAACATACTTTGAAAAAATTGAAAAGTTAAACGTTGTTCTTGAAAGAAAATTGGATCAAACTGTTGTGGATTCTAAAGCTAAAAAGGATAATCTTTTGAAACAAATTAAGTGGCTTGAATCTAAGTTGGCATCCCAAGATGAACTACTCAAAGAGAATGAGACGTTAAAGGCTCAAGTACAGGAAAAGGTCTTTGCTATAGCTGCGTTGAAAAACGAATTAAGGAAAACTAAAGGAACTAGTGTGGATACTAAGCTTGAAAAACCACCAATCTTGGGGAAACCGCCTACAAATCAGTTCGTTAGACAACCGACTGCATTTAGATCCGAGCGACCACAATCCTCGAGACCGTGGTTTGCCTCCCTAGTTGATTTGGTTCATTTTCCTAGACCAGTCACTCCAGCAACTAGGCCCATTGTGATCAAAACAGCTTTGGCAAGACCTAATCACATGATTGCCTCTAGTTTACCTAAAGTTACCAAGACCACGCCTAGAACTAGTTCAAATGACGTTTGCCATAAATCTGGTCTAAGGGAAGTTATGCAAAAGACACATGTAAGAGATAGCAATGTCAATCCTAGTCAGATGCCTTCTAGATTACCCAACACTGCTAACCGTAGCATGTCATCTCCTAGGAGCATCGATCAATCATCTAGGAATTACTCGGACATTAAATATGCTACTTGTAAATCATGTAAAAAATGTGTCTTTACGGCAAATCATGATTCTTGTGTCAAGAAATTACTTGATGAGGTGAACTCCCGTGCTAGACTTAAATCCCAGTGGATAGCTAAAATCAAACCCTTTGGTAAAGTTTGGCGCCCCACTGGTAGAACTTTCACTCTTGTAGGAAACGAGTGCCCTTTAACTAGGATAGTCTCCGATTCTACTAAGTCTACTAGGGAGGAAACTGATAAAGATGATACTTCACTTAAACCTAAACTTAAGGTTTTCTATAAAAGGAAACGTTTGCCAGCCAAGACTAGTGAATCATCTACTCAGGTCGCTTCTGACACAAGTAAAGCCAACTGTGAACCCCCACGTGCTTCTAAAATTGATATCGCTAACCCATGTCAAAGCAAGCAAATTCCTAATGAGAATGCAGGTACCAAAGTTGATGTTCCAAAAGAACGAAGCGGTCCAATCATTGTATACCATTCAACTAAGGATACTCTTAGAGTTTGGTTACTGAAGAAGCAGATATCGGAGAAACAAGTGTCTTAGGGGATTCATGATTAAGCTTAATAGAAGGCTTACAGTCATATCACAGATTGTAACCCGTTCTTCAAAGAAAGGGAAGTTTATCTCGCAACGATAACTTACCCTCAAAACGAGAAATTAAATTTTCTCGGGCACGAGCTTCTGTTAAAACTATTCAAGAGGTTTTAAGCTCGTGTATGATGGCTCACATTCAAATTACAGTCTGTGACCCGAACTTCAGAGAAAGGGAAGCTTATCTCGTCAACGATAACTTACCCTCACAACGAGAAATTAATTTTTCTCGGGCACGAGCTTACACTAAAACCATTCAACGGTTTTAAGCTCGTGTATAAGGCTTATAGATACATGACAGTCTATAACCCGCTCTTCAAAGGCAGGAAAGTTTATCGCCGATGATAAACTTATCCTTACAACGAGAAATTAAGTTTTCTCGGGCATGAGCTAATATTAAAAACATTCGAAGTTTTTAAGCTCATGCATAATGGTTCATTGTTAAATGTCAGACAATGACCCGAACTTCAAATAAAGGAAAGATCTTTTATGATAACTTATCCTCATAACGAGAAACTAACCTTTCTCGGTCATGAGCTTTCCGTTAAAACAATCAAAGTTTTCAAGCTCATGAAAACGACTTCTAAGTAAATGTCAACTTAGGACTCGTTCTTCAGATAAAAGGAAAGGTTATCGCCGATGGTAACTTATCCTTACAACGAGAAGTTTACAACTTCTCGGACTTGAGCTTTCCTAAGATATTCCAAATCTTAAGCTCAAGTAATTGGTTTTCAAAACTTTGAACACAATCTTTCAAGAATTTTTCAAAAGGTTTTTTCTAAATCTTTCAAAATTGTGTGTTCAAATATGTTTTGATAAAAAGAGCATGTCTTCTAGAATCGATAATATTTACGATCCTAGAAATGTCGTTCAATAATGACACGGGGATGTAAATAAAGTTCGAGCAGAAGTTTAAAAGATTTAAAACATGCTCCATATGGTTTGCTATTATTTCTGATAGTAACCCGCTTTTCACATTGAAGTCAAGCATTTCACCGGAAAGCTTTGACTTCAGAATCCGAAGTTATCAACTCCACAATCCGAAGTTCATTACAATTGATATATACATACTAGACGATGCGATTACTCAAACGACGACTACAGCTCTTTAAGTAGAACACGGGTCAACAATTGAGGGGGAGCAATTGTCCAGCATTCAGAATCTTCGATGCCGAAAGTGCCATAGTTCACAAGTTGGTGTCAAGACAAAGCTATCAATTGTCCATGTGGTGTAAAGGGGAAGATAATTTCAGACGTTATGAGGAAGACCAACATTCGTGAACAAGAACCATGTGCTTCTTTCATATGATGTTCTCCATCATTCAGGTCCAACCTCGTAAATTGCTAATATTGTGAATTCATTATCATATATGATCTTTGCACGTGATAAATACCTTACACTTGTTTAAAAGGTATTTAATTTACGTTTCAGCACACCCTTCTTAATTTGAGGGGGAGCTTGTGTAATTCATGAAGGTAATTGGATTTGCATTTTTCTTCCCAAATTTTCTTAAAATGCTATTAAATCAATTGATATTAAAAACATCGATTGGGTTAATATTTTTAATATGGGGGAGAAAATGTGATTTAATATGGGAAATGATCAATCACAAATGGTTTGAATTAACGTGCTAGCTCATCCCGACATGTGCGAAATGTTTTCGTATATCGTGGCATATGTTAAGGGGGAGCAAAATGGATTTGCACTTCAAAATGGATGTCATGGTGACATACACTTACCCAAAACATCTCTATTCACGACGGTGAAGATTGTGGTGACATAAGGATGGTAGGATAGGTTAAAGTCCAATGATTTCTCTAGAATCGAAGGAATCTTCCCAAGGACATTCCATAGCTAGAAATAGTAGTCCTTAGTAAAGATGGAGAAAGATTGTGAACGTAGCTGAATGCCGACCAAGTACTTAAGTTAGCACTGGAACAATCACAACAAGGTGCTAGTTATGACGTATTGGTAAGCATTGAATGGGTTGAAGAATGAAAAAGAATTGTAAAGATAAATGGTGTAAAGAAAGTAGCCCTCCTTACAACTTAGGCAGAAACCGGGTCAATTCATATGCTAATGAGATCATTTATGATTCTCGATATTGAAGATAGACATCATGGACCCAGTGATGCAAGGCACAACCCATCCCAGCTAACTCATATATCTCTCAAAAGATATTTGTTTTAATCACACGGAGACAACACATTATCTATTGATTTATTCACTCCGAATAAATTGGTATTGAAAAGGTGGCACTCCTCTCCAGCCTCCGATCACTAAAATCCAAAATGCACGATCGAGTCTAGAGCCATTTGAGATCATCATATATCTCATTAGGACACACTTTCATAATTCCTTGCTTCTTCACACACTGTGAAAAGTAAGAAAGTTCTTAAGAGTCCTACGCAACATCTTCATGATCTTGCCTGAACATCCGAGTAATACGAAAGTATTTACAATGAAGATGGAAATCCTTCTTGAGCGAACGTTAAAAAGCTCATGGTAGGTGCTTGTGCGATTCTTTATGAATCAAACTTGTGATAACTGGAAAGCAACAGTGGTTTAAACTCTTAAATGAATTTAAACACGTTCCAGGCCTCTACGCAATATCTTAGTGATCTTGCCAGAACATTCAGAGTAATACTATTAAGTATTTACAGTGACGAATGGAAATCCTTCTAGTGTTAACATCAAACAACACTTGGTAGGTAACTTGCAAGATTCTATACGAATCAAGCTCGTGACAACTGGAAAGCAACGATGGTGCGGTTCTTAATTGAACTTCACTTGTTCCAGGAACATGAATTGACGGCTTCAAACCATGCGGATAATATTATCCAAATGATTCACTCTTTACGTTCGAAGTCAGCTTTGGACGGTCGAGTAAAGAGAACAGGTTTACCCGCGAAATCTTGTCAAGGAGGTTCTTTATTGAAACTACCTGCCACAAGTACGATATTTAATATCGTCCAACGGTCTTCATCGACCGGAGGTAAAATGCTACCGAATTAGAATGAAATGTTCAAGGCCATTTCATCCGTGTATATGGTTTGTTGCTAACTGTCTTATGCAGCGTAACAAGAAGGTGGCATTGCGGTGTATAATCCAGAAGAAGTCGTCACCACATGCTTGTACTACATACACTTAGTACTTCAACAAATTCAAGAAAGTCTGAAGGTCAAGTCTTCCGCTGTATCAAACTCTGAAGCTTTCAAGAATTTAAAGGTATAAGTATGTGGAACATGAAGTCACGAAGAGGAAAATTTCACAAGTGATGAATGCACAAGGTCAAGGCAAGGAAACATGCTCAAGACTAAAGTCAAAGATCACATCAAGCATATTCACAAGAACAAGATCTAAGACTCAAGCATAGTATGCTAGGTTTAAGATTTTGTAAAATGGTGTGACCTCCCTTAGGGGGAGATTGTTGGAAATACGTTTTTCCAAAGAAAGTCTCGGTCACATCATTATTAGCATAGATCACGAGCTATAGACTATTTAGGACATTGTAACTTGGAGTGACCTCCCTTAGGGGGAGATTGTTGGAAATATGTTTTTACGTATTTAGAAAGGATCGGTCACTCCAAAGATATATTATAGTATTGGGCTCGTGATCAGTCCATATAGCCCACATGTAGGGTGGGCTATATATATACCCCCTCCTAGCATGTTAGGAGGGGTGGCTCTTTCATTTTTACATTTTTCATTTTATCAATTTACTTTCTCTCTCTACTTTTCTTTTCTCTCCTCTTTCTCTCTCTAGTTCATCATCTTCCTCCTCCTCCTCCTCCTCCATTCAATCAATAGATCTAATCATAGTTTACCAAATCCTAAGATAACGTAGACCTTCAGTCAGAAGCATCACTTCCTTTTTTATGTCTATTGTTATAATGTTTTTATATAATATAATGTAAGTGAATCAGATTTTCATTTAGTGGTCAATGACAATCCAACAGCAAAAGAAAATGCTAACAGCTAAAGCTAAAACATGAATACATAAGCAACAACGTAGTATCGAACCACATTTCGAAAAAAGAAAAAAGAACGTTAATAGCAAGAAGCAACAAACGGGAAAAAGGGAAAAAAGGACGTTAAGATCAAAAAGCAAAAAACAACCGATCAAAACAAGAAATTAGAGAGAAAATATAGAAAACCAGCCCCTATAAAAGAAAGAAAGTGATAGAAAGGCCCCTGAAGATTAGAAAATAAAAAGGAGGGGAGGGAGCTTTTGATCCAATAGTTGGGAGGAAGTTTTGTAAGTTTTCTTTTGAGATGAAGTTTTCTCACGATCCCATCCCTATATATATATATATATATATATATATATATATATATATATATATATATATATATATATATATATATATATATATATATATATATATATATATATATATATATATATATATATATAGTATAAAATCGAGAAGCCGTCAGCTCCTTTGCCAGCCGGTCTGCTCCTTTCTTTCTATGTGCACTCGGCTGCCGACTGCTTCGAGCAGCCAATCGGCTACTTGTCCACTGTTAATTTTTTTTTAATTTCTCTTATTTAGTTATTTTAGAGTCGTGTTATGTTTCTAAGTGCTTAGATTGTTTTTATTTGTCATATGTGTGATGTTTATATATGTTTAATGTTTGTTCTTGTTTGTTCAAGTTGTCTTGTGTGTTTGGTTTATTTTGTTGTCATGCATGTTTGTGTTTGTTTAAGTTCATGTGGTTAAGGAATGAACTTTGAGGGTGTGTTCGCTGGAAACCCTCACGAGACTACAACTCGTCCACTCGGGATACCGAGGCGTTTAAAGGCTTGTTGCATACGCTAAATTCAATCGTGTTCTACGAAAGTGTGCTTAATAAATTTATGAGTTTTGTAGTTTAGTTTATTTTGTAGGTTTAATAAAGCTTATTGAGGATGGATTAGTTATGTATACGCGCGTGTTGGAGATGCAATCGCTTGATCTTCCTTACTTGGCATCTTATCATATGGAGATCAGTTGCAACTTCTTAGCCCGGTAAGTTTCGTTTCTTTTGGACTATTTATTTATTTTCTTACTTTTCATGCTTTGAAGTTTATTTTTCATATTGAGTACAATACAAAACTTAAGTGTGAGAGGAAATAAATGGGAAAACGAAACCGATTTTTATTATCTAATTTTTTTTAGGCTAATAATTTTTCTTTAAAAATATATATAAAAAATTAAAATAAAAAAATGTGTACTTGTTTGCCCTTAGGATATAGTTGTTTTTACACGTTTGTAAGTAAAAATATTTTAATAACTAGATCATCCCATGGTAAAACATATAGTGAGATCAAACTTGTAAAACCCGCATAAAATACATGAAGACATTAATTACACGAATACACAGATTAATTTAAACTTTGTAATTAATTAATACACGACACGTATCATGAATATTAATGTACAAATACAAGTATTACGTATACTATATTATTTATTTAATGACGATAATATACGTATAATAATTAAACCACAACAAGAATTAACACAAGTTTAAAACACGGACACATATCATGAATTTTAGCACACGAGAAGTAATTAAAACACGAACACGGAAAACTATAATAAAAGAGGTGTTTGGCTGGCCATAAAAGAGAAAGAACAAGAGGGCCCAAGCCCGGTTCGTTAACTATTTTATCAGTAGCAAAACATTCCTAGGGATTTCATCTTTACAAGTTTAATAAAAATAACAAAAACCCTAGCCTCCATATTACTTTGGCCACCGGTTTTGCAAGAAGAAAAGGAAGGGAAAAAGGATTTTGATCTTTGATTTGTTTCGGGTATTGTTCGTGTTCATAAATCCCTAATCACTACGCATTCGGTATCCCTAAATCGTTAATCTTTTCTTTTATTATTTTCTTTGATCATGAATTAATAAAAATAAATAAGAACACAAGATGTTGAATGAATAAAATAGGTATTAAACAAGTTTGGTTTAGGGTTTTGGTTTCTTTGGTCACGCAAACCGAGACCACAAGGGTCTCGGTGGGTTTATCAGCCAGCCAGCCGAGCCCAAATGGGTGTCGGTGGATGTTTCCTTCGGGCAACCACAACACCAAACAACCCCATAGTGGGGTGTTTGGCTTAACAGTGGCAACTGAGAGCAACATAGCTCTTGGTCTGTGGGTTTGCGCCAACAAGGGGAACCGGCCAATAGTCGGTGGCTGTTTTGGCCGGCCAGTGGCAAGAAGCCACGGCCGCGGGGGCTATGGTGTTGGTTGTTTCGTGCAACCAAGACGGGGGTCCCGGTGGGATTGTCATGGGGGCTCGTAAACCATGATATAATTAAATTATTCATGATATATGACATGACACATTTTAGTTTAATAAAATTTGGACTTAGATTATTTAATTAAATACGTTTTAACCATGATATAATTAAATTAATTATAACCTTTAATTTAATTATTTAATTATCAAGTATAGGGTTAAGTTTAATATCATGATTTATTAATTAATAATCATTTAAATCATGTTATATTATTAATTAATAATTAACAATAAGATTATGACATGTTATATTATTTATTAATTAAACTTTACTATGTGACATTTAATTAATCATGACTTATAAAATATGTTCATTAAGATTTAGCTTATATCATATGCTTATTAAACAAGCTTATTACTATTTATGGAAACATGCTATTTATAGAGACTTTCTATTTTTAGAAACTTATGTTAGAGTATGCTCGTGTCATAATAAATAATTATACGGCTAGACACATGTGAGCCTATGGGGTCACACACATATACACAGAGGTACCACTTATTATACCGTGTCTATTGTATTTACGGTATATACATAACCTACGTAACTCAGGATCAATAACGGACTCACAATTAATAAGTTAAGACTTATTTTATTGGAGTGTACCATACCAAATAACAAGCCCACTCTTGGAGTCCATTGGTAGGACACATACGAATATATATGTAAAACATTTTCAAATTTTAAATGTGATTTTAAAACTTTGTCAATTATACTTAATTATGGATGATTATAATCATTAAATATATGTAATGATAAAGACGTTTCATCTTTGACATTTTGTTAGTAGAAATATACGACACAAAATAGTAGAATGTATGGTCATTTTTGATTCCATGATCATCTTGTATCTTATGGCAAGAATGAGTCACCGTAGCAAATACTATATGAAAGGGGTTTTATATTTTATTTGATCTTCAATCTTGAATCATGATTATTCAAGGCTTGGTGATATGTTACGGGTTATTAGACTAGCATCGATTTGGTATACGATGATGTGTAGTGTGTTTCTACATAGAGGTGATCTACTTTGGTCACATGGGTTTCTTGGTTAGATCGTTTGTTGGTGATTGTTTCCGTTCGACCTACCGAATCACGCTACAAAGGTATACTTTTATCTCTCTTTTTATTGATTAATCATATGACTCTATGGAGTGTGTTTCTACATAGAGGTGATCTACTTTGGTCACATGGGTTTCTTGGTTAGATCGTTTGTTGGTGATTGTTTCCGTTCGACCTACCGAATCACGCTACAAAGGTATACTTTTATCTCTCTTTTTATTGATTAATCATATGACTCTATGGATCCGTTAATAGGTGATCTTTCCGCTGCGTTTATTATTTATTCATATCATGTTAATATGAATAATCACCTATAGTGGTATCACGAGCCATCATATGATGTCATATGATTATCGGGTATGCGTAAAAGTGGCTAAAACGCGTGTTTTTGATGGATTAATAAAGATAAAATTAAAACAGCCCATATGGCTTAATTTTCGTGATAAAACAGACCTAAGATGGTATTATGATCTGTGATTTTTTATTCCATACCCACGGGTTACGCATATCTTAATTGGTATTGTTACCGGTACGTGTAAAATGACCTAAAACGCGTGTTTTGGCACGATTTGTGAAACTGTTTTAGAACAGCCCCATGGACATGATTTCTGTAATTATATGATAATTATAAGGTGTTTAAAATGTGGTTTTAATATCCTAAGGTCATTGGTTACACGTACCAATCGGGGGTTTAATTAATTGTTGATTATTTCTTCGATTTCGTTGGCTAACAAGTGTTTCTTGTTGTTTAATTTTATTTCCATGGCAAAATACATGCATGTTTGGCCATGGACTTAGCCAACACCTTTTTATATTCATAATATTATGGTATTATTATGTTTCTTATGCAAAGCCGATGAAAACCTAGACCAAATGTGACATGTTGTGTGTTGATTTGCATTTAATTTCAGTTTTGGGGATTTGCCATTGTTTCGGCTTCATTAATATGTTTTTGATGTTGGTTATAGCCATTGTTTGGGCATTTTACAGTAGGTTAATGATAGTTTTTTAGTCATAAATCATTTGTAACCGATGCTTGGATGGGAATGGCCAAAGAATTAAAGACATATTGTGAAATTCGGAGCTGCTGAGTGACCTGCACTAAAATGTGATTTCCCGGAGTTCTATAAGGAGATAGAAGCCCAAATTTGGTGTGCTAATTCACAACTCATAGGCCTTCAAAAGTCTCAACTAGAGCTCAGGCTAGGGAAGACTCCTTCTATGGGTTTTGGGCCCTAGAAGCCGACTAAAATTTTTAGGCAGATTTGGGCCTCATGTTCATTTTGGGTTCTACTTGCTCCTGATGGTCTTGGAGAAAGTGGGAGCCCACTTTGTGGTTATGTTGACTTACCCTTAGTTGACTTCTTGGTCCTCGTGATGGCTCACGAGATCAAGCATAGGTTTTTTATCGGTTTGAGGCTTTGCATACTTGTGGTTGTGTGGTTGCTTATTTGCTTGATATCTTGCTATAACTTGCAAATGTTTTTACAAAACCTGATACCAATCATAAACCATTTATAAAACTAAATATTTGATTTAGTTTAAAGTTTAAATACGATTTAAAACAAAAATCTTGTTTTCATAAATAATTCATAACATGTTATGAAGGTTATTTATTTTATGCATTGTCTAAACTAATAATACATCCACTTAGGTTTTATATTAGTCTTTAACTTGGACAACTTGACACGCATAAATTAAAACAAGATTAGACTTAAGATAAGAAATGTTTTTAACTTGTGCTACGATGGATGAATGCTTCCTCGTACACACTTTTGATTTGTAAATCAAACTTTTATACCCGTCTCAAATTTAAGTCATGCCGTCCAATCGTTTGAGATCACTTGCAATTACTTTTTGCATCTTGTGAGACGGATGTGAATTGTAACCCAAGGTGATTATTATCTATGCGTGAGACCTAGACTTATTCTCGCATGTTCTCAAATTGGATGACTTAATTGGTACAACGATGAGACCTTGACCGAGGCAAGGATGGGACTAAACATGCCAGATTGACATTTAGTGAAATGTTTGCTTGTGTCATGAGTCCCATAAGGATCTAAGAATTGCACAAGATTTGCAATTGATGAACGTAATCTACCTGTTGAATCTATCATTACTAGCAGATCAACTAATGTGGTGGTGGAACCTCAATGAAGAACTTAGCCTTTTCGTAAAATTAATTGTTTTTATAAACTTGGGTAGTTAATTTAAAAAGGATAATTATCGAAAATACTAAATATGAACTTTGTATTTCTATTAATGATTTTGTGCAACACAAACCGTAAACAAAGTTTGTTTCCTTTTGTGCTAGAGGAAAACAAACTAAGTCTTCTTTCCTTGTAATAATAAGACTCGTTCCCATCCTTTCTCCTTGTATGAGAAAGCTGTAATAGGAACACTTGAATCTTCTCAATTCTAATCAATCTTAATACACACCTACTCAAGAAATCTCATTGTCTTGTAAGTCAAAACGATTAAGTATGGTTGCACATCTTAAAGTGTTAAGATATTGTAAGAGTCTTGATTAGAAATTGAAGTCTCAATAAACCGCCAGGGGAAAGGAAATTACTAGCATGTTTTTCTAGTATATTTTCCTTACTAAAAAAAAAAGTTCCATAAGAATCTACACACCTTTGAGGTAAAGTAGAAAGAGGAATTGCATGCAATACTTTCAAATTAATGGCATCGATGAAAAGCTCATCACAAATATAGTAGAGCTTGATACTTTTCTTTGAATATCTATGTACTTGTTTACTAGTCTACGAGACTCACATTGGCTATAATGTGTAGACATTCAAAGAACTAGAAAGTATACAAATTGCTATTTGCTTTTTCACTAGTGTAGATACATTAAAAATGTTGTCTTAACTAATGGGAGCAATGCAGTTTTTTAACCATATGACACACTTGTAATGTTGTCTTATTCAGTGGGAGCTACGAGCTTATCACCTTGTAAGTGACCCACTTAATTTCTTGATTGTCTCGAAATAATGTCATAGTTTTCTAAGCCTTATTGCATATTATTTTAAAAGATAACTAGTCGCTTTTCTGATGTCGCTTCCCGAAATGTTATCTAAAAATAATTATGCATGATTGCTTATTAAACATGAAGTTCTACATAACCCTTCTATACAAGCTTGATTTGAGTATGACTTAAATCTTATTATGTCTGTGATATTTTAATATTATTCATATATGATGTTGTGCCATGCTCAAGTGGGAGAAATATTAGAGTGTGCAAGGTACAACATAATATGACTTATAATATTCTATTAGGACTTATACATATTGATGTATGTTGTCTAATAGAGAACTAATGTCAAGAAATAATAAAAACTACTTCATCACATTACCTATATGTTTTAGCTAATAAGCATATGTTTTCTTGTAAAGACATAAATATGAAGTATGTAAATTAACTTGAAAATACTATTGAAGCCAAAAGTAGGGATTCAATAATAGTTTATTTGTAATATATTTATGTTTTCAAGTAAAGACATAAATATGAACTTCCTTGAATTGTTCAAAGACTTATAAAATAAAGTAAGTACTTCACTTGTTGTGTCTTCCTGTTAGGGCATATACAATGAAGTTATTGAATTGTTCAATATCTTATAAAGTATATTTAGCGACCAACATGTTATGTTTTCTTGTTAAAACATGAACATAAAGTTCTTGAACTACTAAAATAATCATACTTTATAGCATGCAATCGGCTTGAATATATTGTTTATACAATTTGGTTTGACCAAATTATAAAATATGTGAGCCAAAGAGTATTATGTTATCAAAGGAATTGTGATACTGTCTCATAATTGCAACACTATGCCTCATGTGTAAAAACAAATACTATTGTTATTATTTGATCCTTGATAACATTAACTACTCTCTCTCTTGTATCTTATTAAGGTTAACAAAAATTTGAATATGCCCGTGCTTATTCAATATGGTTCCAAACAAGAAGGTAACTAAGAAACCATCAATTTATGGAATGGGATGACTCCCAGTAAGTCTTAGTTGAAGTCTTGAATTTGTTAAAATCATGTTAGACGTGTTATTAACAAAACTTGAATCAAGAAAATTCAGTGTATTTTATACATCCCAAACGAGAACAATTTATTGTTGCTCGACATGCTGTGTACTTGGAGAATTTATCCTCTTACAAGAAGCAAGTGGGAGCCTTTGTGCATCTTTGTAGAAAGCAAGAAGTAAAATACAACCTTCTAAATACACTAGTGAACGACATAATGAGGCTGAGCATGTAAATGCAAAAGCCACAAATTGTTGTAACTCCCATTCGCATATCCGCAAGGATACCTCAAGCACCTGAAGATATGAATGTCATGTCAATATTGAGGAATACGAGTTAGAGGATCATATTGAACCTCATAACTATCGAGACTCATTTTTAAATCTAATGAATGACTCAAACTATGAATGGTTAGATGTAGTCCATAAAAGAAAATCAATTTTGGAAATTGATTAGCTTTCACTAATCAGTAAGACTGATAGGTTATAAATGGTCTTCTATGAGAAGATAGATATGGACACAATTGTACACATTTATCGACACTCTCTTTGAATAGAGTTTAAGGCATGCTCAAGCAATTGATCATGATTTAAGCCTTTCTTTTCTTTACGAGTGTTAAATTAATAAAGATATTAATTACCATACTTGATTTCATGAATATGAAATATGATAATTGGTGTACAAACTCTAGAAATCCAAGTGCGGATTAGAGCATGCATCTAGGAGCTGGAATCTTAAGTTTGAATCAAGGATATGATCATGATTAAAACAAAGATTACTCTCGAGTACCCTTAAAGCTAGTAGGAGCATATTATTTTGTTTGTTTTAAATCTCATATGTTGTTAACATATTGGAAATATTATTCCATCAAAGCTAGTTTTTAATCCTTGACTTGGAATATATTGTTATTGAGAGATAAAAGAAGTAAAACATATAACCTTGGGAAAATGCTTATTATAATAAGACATAGGCGGTTAATAAGTCTAAATATGACACATCATTAGAAAGTCTCAAATTTCAATCTGACGTGATAAGATTGATTATGTACATAGAAACCTTTAGTTTACCTAGTGGATTCATTACATATGATATGTGATGTATTAAGACTAATGTTGATACTTGCATGAATGCAAGATGAACTGATCACAAAGTATCTAAGTGAAAGTCATTAGAATACTATATACTTGATCATCGTTTACGGATTTTAGCTAAGAAGATTAATGTTGAGTTTATACACTAATGCTTACTTTGATTGAGATGGTACTCAATACTAGTGATAGTAGGATTTCATCTCCAATGATAATACTACTACCTAGACGTTCTTGATGAAAAGCATTCTTGCACTACTCATTGGTAAAATAAGAATACTTTACAGTTTGGGAAGCTGTTAAGAAGATTGTCTTAAATAGGTGTTCTACTTGCTTCAAACAACCTATGTAATGTACTATGGCGATGATAGTATTACTATATTAGCACTTGAGCGCACATATACGAAATGACAATCATCGTATTATTCAAAATCTTCACTATTTGTGAGTTTCTGAAATAAGTATTCTCAAAGTTCACTCAGATGACAACTCAACAGGTCCTTGTGTAAATTCAATGTCTTGTAGTCAAACATGTTCATCATGCTTGGAACATTGGACTTTGACCTTAGAGTAGTCTCATGTATATCTGTTTTTTTTAGTATTTGGATAATGGAACGTTAAGCAGTTTTACTAAATAATGAATTGATATACTTGGTAGATCGTCTTCATTTGTACTACTGTGTTCTATATTAGCATGTTTAATCCATGAATAATTTAGTTATTCTAAATTATCCATTGTCAGTTGACGATACGGGAGTATTGTCGAATTAAGACAAATGTGAGTTGGTCATATTCATTAGGAATGATTATTAATTGATGATGCCGCCAAACTCATATGTGTTCATTGGATGAACATTGGATTGACCCAACCTACGAGAATTCACTGCATGGATCGACGTCAATAGTGAATCTCGCAAGTGGTTGAATCTCTCATCCTTAGACTTGAGATGCAAGTAGGTTTTGTATGTGTGGAATGTCAATCTTTGATATGGTTCAACGTTGTCCTGAACAAGGTTGCCATAAAGACCATTTTCAAGTACGATGTGAAACACATGAACGACACGTGCAGTCAAAATAGGATTTGTTCCTCCACACGTATTGGAGTTAGATACTACTGGGCCCCTCGATGAATTGTACAGATGTATGTGTGGCCACACCCAAATGTAATTAAGATGACACTTGATTAATTTGGTAATCTAGTTCAATTTCAATATCGAGAAACAGAATAGTTAAACTTAAGAATGACTTATGATCCATGTCTAAATTTTAACAGAGTATCTGAAACAAAAGGATGACTGATATCTAAACCATTTAAATGAGATGTTTGAGAAACTATCCTCATATGTTTCTAGGGGCATTGGCGTGTTGCTAGACGCTAACCTTTGCTTGTATAACTACTTGAGAATTATGACGTGCGCAAGTGGGAGCTGTTGGAGTATGCTCGTGTCATAATAAATAATTATACGGCTAGACACATGTGAGCCTATGGGGTCACACACATATACACAGAGGTACCACTTATTATACCGTGTCTATTGTATTTACGGTATATACATAACCTACGTAACTCGGGATCAATAACGGACTCACAATTAATAAGTTAAGACTTATTTTATTGGAGTGTACCATACCAAATAACAAGCCCACTCTTGGAGTCCATTGGTAGGACACATACGAATATATATGTAAAACATTTTCAAATTTTAAATGTGATTTTAAAACTTTGTCAATTATACTTAATTATGGATGATTATAATCATTAAATATATGTAATGATAAAGACGTTTCATCTTTGACATTTTGTTAGTAGAAATATACGACACAAAATAGTAGAATGTATGGTCATTTTTGATTCCATGATCATCTTGTATCTTATGGCAAGAATGAGTCACCGTAGCAAATACTATATGAAAGGGGTTTTATATTTTATTTGATCTTCAATCTTGAATCATGATTATTCAAGGCTTGGTGATATGTTACGGGTTATTAGACTAGCATCGATTTGGTATACGATGATGTGTAGTGTGTTTCTACATAGAGGTGATCTACTTTGGTCACATGGGTTTCTTGGTTAGATCGTTTGTTGGTGATTGTTTCCGTTCGACCTACCGAATCACGCTACAAAGGTATACTTTTATCTCTCTTTTTATTGATTAATCATATGACTCTATGGAGTGTGTTTCTACATAGAGGCGATCTACTTTGGTCACATGGGTTTCTTGGTTAGATCGTTTGTTGGTGATTGTTTCCGTTCGACCTACCGAATCACGCTACAAAGGTATACTTTTATCTCTCTTTTTATTGATTAATCATATGACTCTATGGATCCGTTAATAGGTGATCTTTCCGCTGCGTTTATTATTTATTTATATCATGTTAATATGAATAATCACCTATAACTTACTAATTATGGAAACTTTCTATTTTTGGAAACTTACTATTTAAGGAAACTTACTATTTTGGAAAGCTGCTATATATGGTAACCTACTATTTTTGGAAAGTTATTATATATAAAAACCTTCTATTTTTAAAAAGTTACTCATTATGGAAATATCAAGTAGAATAACACATGAAACATGAAATACGTTAATCAAGAACACATGAAACACTAATAAATACATGATAAAACATGAAACAATAAAACAAGTCAAGAACAAGTAAAACAAGTCAAGAACAAGTAAAGTGAACTAAGAACCAGTCCGTTATACATGAACATATAACTCATTCACGTCCTTTATTATATAGCACTCGTGAAGTCGGAGTAGTTACTTTCCGCCTTTCATCATTCTTCATAACTGGACATAAGGTACGGATATTCCATCCTTAAGTAAGGACATTCTCTTTCTATGCATGATTAGGATTCTCCGTTTGCTACCATCTGTTTTCCCCAGTAGTTTACATCTCATAAAACTTTTTAGTATTTACCATGCTATCATTTTAAATTACCTGAGCTATATACATGCATGACCATGTCCATCTAGTTATAGAGGTACCATAACCATGACACTTGAGGCACCGGTGTCATGACTCTTCCGCGACGAGAGTGATTTCTCGTGACGTCCCTTTCAGTTACTTTGGCATTATTATTATTATCATCATGTGGGGCGTATAGGTGCATCCGAGTACATGTTTTGCAGATTTACAAGGTGACTATGGTGTATGCTCTACATCCGTCACATTGGAGCTAATCCCTTGCATGACGAGGTCACCCCTCTATGTATTCATGCACGTTGATACCTTTTATGACCTATATGAGCTATTTGGCATTTAAATTTACATTTTCATGATAAGACTTTTAAGATATAAACCAGTTTATTAAACATGTTCCAGGTTTCCAGGACTTACACATATTCTGCTGCATTTCATACTTTACTTATGTTTCAGTTATTCATATCATGTCATTATATCCATTCACTGAGCGTATTGCTTAGCCGTATTTTCTTTCCATGTTCCCATACGGCAAGTACACAGGGACGAACTTGAGCAACTGAGATTACGTGCATAGGATGGAAGCTACCCTAGACTTCTTTTCCTTTTGCATTTCATATACATATGCTTGCTTGGACATTGTTTAGTCCTTTTCTACATTCTTTACTTTATGCATTGTGAGCATATGTTTGGGGGTTGATGTTTGTTTCCGGCTTTCCTTTATGGTCATTTATGTTTTTAAGACATTTACCTTGCATGCTTTGATGACACGCCATAATTATCATGCAACGGTATACTTATCAAAGTGGGGTGTTACAACACTTGTGTAATATATGTGTATAATATTTCAGTTTTTAAGGTTCGTTTTTCTGTCGGTCTTTACGAATTGATTAATCGATATCAATCAAGTCACTAATTGTTTTTGGTATTTGATTGTAATATTTGGGTAATCTATTTCGAATTATCACAAAGCAGTTAAAAAGGTAAAAATAGTATCACCTACGTATCCGTGCTATACTAACACATTGCAAATACCATTAAATAAGCACAATGTACAAGTAAACAAATCACAACAAGTATTAAATGCCAAAAATATAAAACTAAGAAAGTTCAAGTGCTAATTATGTAAACTTGGAAACTACATGGACTGAAATTGTAAAATATGCAAGCTAAATGCCAAATATAACAAATTTACCAAACTTGTAACAAAATTAGTTAACCTTAACAAACTTTGAGGACTGAACTACAAAACCTAACAACTTTTAACCAATTAACAGCTTTTGAACAAGATTAACAAATCCAAGGACCAAAGTGCAATTTTAAAAAGTTAAATACTAAAAACGAGTTTAAGCAATCAATAAGCTAGATAAGATGTTTTAAGCCATCCCAATACTTCTAGTTTTTTGCAAATTGTTCCAAATTGAAAATAAGCTAGCCAGTTACAAAGACTATGCTTAAAACAAGCTAAATCGTTTTTTTAGCTTTTTCTAATAAGCTACTTTTAAGATACAAGCTTATCTGGTCAGTCAATTAAGCTAAAAATGATTGGAAATGATTAATGACCTCTAGTAAGGAACGTGGAAAAAAGAATTACTCAAAAAGATCAAGAGTATAAGCCAGAATTTGAAAATAAGCCAAAACTAGCTTATGTTGACCAAATGTTGACTTTCGTTGATCAAAGTTTGACTTAAGCTAAAACTTGTTTTCAACACTTTTCTAACTGATTCATGAAAGAAAATGGCTAGTTTTATGAAAGAAATCAATGGGAGATGGAAATCAGACTTGGCAGTTAAGAGCTTTTATTACAGAGAGTTTTAAGCTGTCCTAGCTTATTCTACAGTGAAATCCAAGACTTGATATTTACCATTCCTAAAATTTTATATAATAAGTTTTCCAAAACACTAAAGATCAAGTTCTAACTCCAAGTTATGAAGAAGTTCTAAGCTCTTGAAAATGGCTGTTTTAGCAAGTAATAACTTACCCAAACAATTTTAAGGCCATTTGCCTGTTTGACTTAATGCTTTAACTTGAAACTTGGAACACTTGTTTTTTTACCAGTTTTTAAGTGACTACAAGCAAGAATATAACCAATTCACTTACTGAATTACCAAATGAGGCTTGAACCAAACAGGACTTAAGCTACTAAACACAAATTCTATGAAGTCTAAACAGAATTATGCTAGAAGATCAAGTCTATAACTACTCAATCAAATCAACAAGATCAAATGAAACAAGTAGCAGGCAATATCAAGAAATTTTACTCTAAGATGCTAGAATTAAGCATGCAGTCTTGTTTAGAGGAAATCAAAACAGGATTTGAGTACTCTTTAGCTAGAAGCCTCCTTTGATGGAGAAGCTAGTGTTGAGCTTGCTTAGAGCTTAATCAACACCTTATCAAATATCTACCATCACTAGAACACCATAAAACGCCATAGATCACCATCATCATTAACTACTACTGGCTGAATTGGCTAATGGCTAGAACTGGTTGATTTAACTATCAACTACAACAATCTTGCTTCAACAATGCTTCCAAAACACTCAACACATTCTGTTATCGAAGCTCAGATAACAGAATCAATGGAACTTGGATTATGATCACTAGAATGTTAGATAATGAGGAGAATTCAAGAGTTAACTATGAAATGAAGGTTTCATTAATGGTGAAATCTGTTATAAGTTTGTTATAACTATTAACTGATTACAATAATGTGTTTGTCAGACACACTATTGTAACAGAACTAAGGAAGTGAAAACAAGAGGTATTTTAAGCTAAGTGTATGAATTTCACACACTTTCTACATTACATCAGATGAAAATACAACATGGTATTTATAGACAAGACATGAGGAGAAGTTGAAGTCCATGACGTGTCTCCACTAATAGCAATCTTCCACATATCATAATTTTGTTAAGTGTTCTTCAAGTGTTCTTGATTGGATTTGGAGGAAACTGAATTTCTTGATGAAAAGTTAATTGGATAGTGCCGCTGAACTCGCCTTGACCTCCTTATCATTTTTGCTCTTGATCTTTTCCTTTGAAACGCACTCCTTCAATGTATAAATTCTGGGAAATTAGAAGTTGACACGTGGCATCACAGGATTCGTCCAATATGTGAGTTGTGGATCATTATCCATATGTATAGTACCAATCCATGAGAACTAAAATAGCGTTTTGTGATTGGCCAATAGAGTTGAGTGGGGTTTACTGTGGAGATCTCCTCATTTAATGGATTTGCAGCTCATTAAATGCATTGACTATAGTCAATGATCCGTGTGAGTGTAAAATGGCTTCTCTGATTGGCTAAGGCGTGTATCACTCGGATCAAGCTCAATATAAGTTTCCAAAATGGCACTTTAAGCCCTCAAACTTTGGCAGATTCTGTTTTTAGCAAGGAAACTTTGTAGAATCAACATATTAAGCCCCCTGAATTTGTTGACTTGCCAAAATAAACCTTTGACTTTGTTGACTTAGCATCTTTAGCTTCTTGACTTTCTTGAATTGGCACTTTTAGTCCTCCATTTTCTTGAATATACTTGTAAAGCCCTTGAACTTTGGAGACTTGTTAAAATAGGTATTTCTTTTGTCTTTTTCTTCATAATCATGCCTTGAAATCCGTGTTTACACCAAATCGTATCATTTTACCTACACAATCACAAACAAGAAAGAATACCACATAATTCTGCTTTATCACATTAAAACTTGGTATTTTCCTTGTATTTTAGGGTTTTATATGTTATAATTGATATGAGATTCACTCATATCAAATCCCCTACACTTGATCATTGCCATGGCCTTATGCAATGCAATATTTTAAAGCTCTATGGTATACTTTTCTCATAATTAATCTGCCTTGGCCAAGATGAAATGATTCTACACTATGCTACACTATATGATGCATGATTTTGGATTTTTACAATGCAATGCAAGAAAAACAATTCTATTTATACATTTTTGTATTTTCTTGAAATAGTTTGATGGAAATAACTCAAAAAGAAATCAATGACTTTGATTAGGGCTTTTGTACCATGAATACTTATCATCCTCAAGTTTCACTTTCCCCATACCAAGCTTAAAAAGGAGATCATTGTTATTCATTAGTGAAAGTGCATCGACTTATTCATACAAATTAATTGTATTACCATTATACCGCCACTTATTTTGCCTCTATCTAATTTTAGTTGATCAAATTGCTTCTGAGCGAATTTGTCTTTATTTGGCGTGAAATATAAGAAATGCAAAAATCTGAAAATTAGGAAGCACGGTTTTAATCCTAAGTAACCATCATATCCATTACTTGAAAAACCGCCCACAATTGATATAAGTCTGACCCAAAATAATAAGTCATTCTCCTTATGTGTAAGAAACTTATGTCATGCATTAATAAGTAGCTTCTCACTCGCTAAGAAAAAAAAAATAAAACTTACGTAATAATTTACATCCGTCGCCTTTTTGAGACCTTGGATCTTCAATCCCGCAACCCGTCAAGGCAATATTAGATTGAAGAAACTATTAAATCCCCGCAACCCTTGTGAGAGTAATATTGGAATTTAATAGCTACTATAATTAACACCATACTGCCCCTCTTGGGAGTCTTGTATTTTTTTATTTTTTTTTCTTTTTATTTTTTTTCTAGCCACTCACTTTTTTATAAGCCGCTCTTATTTTTCTTGATTCCTCACAAAGAATAGAAAAATAATTAAAAGAAAAACACCCGCTAAGTATTAAGCATGACATAAGTCTAGTACACATAAAGCGTTCTAACTTAAAATCTTAAGACGTACCTATACCAACCACGAATGATTAGTCAAAAATGCATAAGAGACTACAAACCGATTAAAACCTTTCTTGATTATTTATTAACAATATATACATGCGTTGACAAGAAAGTAAAGGTTACGAAAGGGGATATAAAAGTCACAAGTAATTAATATGAGGTTTATCTAGCCCTTTACACTTACTTCAAACTCTATCATTTCTCGTTCTCCACAATTTGAAATCTCAAATAATGCGACTCGTAGATGCTTAGCCTAATAAAACGATAAAGGTTTACATGGTTAAGGATACTAGCTAGAGTAAGCTTGAATAATCAAACTCGGGTTGAGTCAAAATATTCATGTGGGCCTAATATGTCAAAGACTCCTAAACTTGTTAAACCATATCCTTTATTATATTTTTTTATTTTTTCATTTATTTTTGAATATCAAAGAAGAAATTTATACAATGCAAATGTGTTATGCAAATGAAAAATGATTTACACAAAAATGATGACGATGAAATATTTTTGTGGCCAAAGTAGATAAAAAATTTGAAGAATGTTGGAAAATTTAATTTTCCTAATTATCATGAAGGAAAAGGCAATGGTCTAGGTAAGGTCACTTAGATAGAGGACCCCCTACACTTAAGAGAAACATTGTCCTTAATGTTTAAGAGCATTGAAGTAAACTTCCCTACATTTAGGACATTGCGTACTTTGTTTAACTCGAGCCAAGGAAAGGTCTACTAAAGTGAATTCATTTTAGACATTATTAATAGCCAATTTTGAATCACAAAATTATCAAGTGAACCCGATACGAGGGCCTCCTCCATAAGCTTCATGCATGAAATGAGAGAGAGCAACCCTACAAACACAAAAAGACAAAAGAAAGGTACCCCCTACACTTCATCTCGACTATATCACCCTTTTATTATGCCTAACCTACAAAAGTCTATTCTATATGATCTAACCTAGTTATTCAAGCTTGATTTAAGGAGTCTCTAGCTCGACTCTTCCCACACTGAATTAATTCATGGGAAAATGGGGGTCTCTTGGACCATTTCAACATAAATGTCCTCCCCAAAATAATGCTTCACACGATGACAATTCACTTTAAAATTTAGGCCATTTGGTTAAGATAACTCAATAGTACCATATGGAAATACTTGAGCTATAGTGAATGGACCGGTCCATCATGACTTAAGCTTGCCCGCAAAAAGTTTCAGCCGTGAGTTGTAGAGTAAAACCGAATCTCCAAATTTTAACTCACGGTTCTTAATCCTGGCATCATGAAGTTGCTTAGTCTTTTCCTTGTATAGAAATGAATTCTCATAAGCATCGGTTATAAGCTCATTCATCTCATTGAGTTGGTTCTTCCTATGTGAACCGGCTTGGTTAAGATCAAAGTTATCCTATTTTAAAGCCCATGAAGCCTTGTGTTCCAACTCAAAAGGGATGTGGCATGCTTTTTCATATACAAGACGACAAGGTGTGCAACCTATAGGTGTATTATATGCGGTTCGAAAAGCCCACAATGCATCATCAAGTTTATTCGACCAAGAAGCGCGATGCTCTCCCACCGTACGATCTAAAATTCTTTGCAAACCATGATTAGTGACCTCGGTTTGCCCATTGGTTTGTGGGTGACACGCGGTAGAAAGTGTATGGTTAACACCATATTTATTCATGGCTCTAGTAAATTGATCATTACAAAAATGAGTCCCGCGATCACTAATAATGGCACGAGGTACACCAAATCTAGCAAACAATTGCTTCAAGAATTTTACTAAAACTCGAGCATCATTAGTAGGAAAGGCCTTAGCTTCAACCTACTTTGAAACATAATCCACCGCTACGAGTATGTACTTATTTCCCTTAGAAGATGGAAAAGGTCCCATAAAGTGTATGCCCCATACATCAAATATCTCACACTCTTGTATGAAATTTTGTGGCATCTCATCATGTTGATTAATTTTTCCTTGTCTTTGGCATACATCACAATATTTCACCATCTCTTGGTCATCCTTGTAGATTAAAGGCCAAAAATAACCCGAATCAAAGACTTTCTTAGCCGTATAGAGAGGCCCAAAATGGCCCCCCCGTGGGTCCTTTATGGCAAGCCTCTAAGATCTTAAAAGCTTCGGGCCCACCTACACATCCTCTTATGACTTGATCAGAACATTTCCTAAAGAGGTAAGGGTCATCCCAAAAGTAGTATTTATCTTCTTTTAGAAACTTCTTCTTTTGTTAGGAAGTAAGACCCTCAATTAGCACATCCCCCACAAGATAGTTTGTAATATCCGCAAACCAAGGGGTAGCATCCTCTTGGGAAGAGATAGACATGAGTTCCTCAAGTGGAAAGGATTCATTTATTTCCTTATGAGGCGAGTCTCCTTGAAAAGGATGCTCATGTCTACTCAAATGATCTACGGCTAAATTCTCGGCTCCCTTTTTTTATCACGAATCTCTATAGAAAACTCTTGGAGCAACAAAACCCATCTCAACAATCTAGGCTTAGAATCTTGCTTTTCCATAAGGTGCTTAAGGGAGGAATGGTCCGTATACACTATGGTCTTCGAAAGAACAAGATAGGGGCGAAATTTCTCAAAAGCATAGACAATGGCTAACAGTTCTTTTTTTTTGTGGTAGTGTAATGCAATTGAGCACCCGTCATTGTCTTAATAGCGTAGTGTATAGGTTGGAAGTATTTATTTATCCTTTGTCCTAACACGGCCCCCAACGCATAATCACTAGCCTCACACATGAGCTCAAAAGGCAAATCCCAATTTGGTGAAACCAAAACTGGAGCCTTGGTCAATTTTACTTAAGGATCTTAAAAGATTCTAAACACTCTTGTGTGAATATGAAAGGAGCCTCTTTTTCCAAGAGGTGAGTCATGGGTCTAGCTATCTTAGTTGGTGGGGGAAGTTTGACAATAACATCAAATTTAGCACGATCCACTTCTAAGCCTTTCTTAGAAATCTTATGGACCAAAACTATCTCTTCTTTAACCATGAAATGGCACTTCCCCCAATTTAGAACAAGGCGGGTTTCTTCACAACTTTTAAGCATACGTTCTAAATGGGAGAGTCAAGAAGTGAATGAATCTCCAAGCACCGAGAAATTAACCATAAACACTTCCATGGTGTGCTCGATTATATCATGAAAGATTGCCATCATACACCTTTGAAATTTCCCAGGAGCATTGCACAAGCCAAAGGCATTCTTTTGTAAGCAAATGTCCCATAGGGACAAGTGAATGTGGTCTTTTCTTGATCTTTTGGATCAATGGGTATTTGAAAATAACTCGAGAATCCATCAAGAAAGCAATAATATTCATTTCCCGCTAAACGCTCTAGCATTTGGTCTATGAAAGGAAAGGGAAAATGGTCTTTCCTAGTGGCATCTTAAGCTTTGGATAATCTATACAAACTCTCCAAGCCGTGACAAGTCTTGTGGGAATCAACTCGTTGTTTTCATTTGGAACAACGGTGATTCCACCCTTTTTAGGCATACAATGCACCGGGTTAACCCATGTGTTAGCCCTAAAATGTGAGCGCCATTTACAGAATTACATTAGATTCAGATAGGCAAAACGTGGTGGGACTACTATTGATATGTTGTCAAAGTTACTCCTTGTTTAGCCTATATATACCCCTCCATACTTCCATAGAGGGGTGAGGTTTTTCCATTTGTGTATTTCACTTTCTCTCTCTAAATACACACACTCATTTTAAGTTTATCTTTCTCTCTCTAAAAATGTCTAAACACTTGTTTTATCCTCCCCGACCTCCGGATCACCCTCTTGTTAGCTTGAATCTTAAATGTTAACAATTGGTATCAGAGCTAACCGGGGGTGTTTTGTGTTTTTTGCTTATTCTCGTTGCTTATTCACTGCTTATATAAAAGCTTGCTTATTAACTGCTTATTTAAAAGCTGATGTCATGTGAATTTTTTGTGTTTTGTTTATCAGTCAGTCCAAAAGTCCATATCTTTCATTTCAATCCGTCCAAAAAACGTCCAAAAGTCTCGTTATATCAAATTCATTATCTAAATCTGTGTCTGGTTGTCTTATCATAAATCTTTTTGGTACCCGTTTTTTTTTGTTTTTGTCCCTTCAAATTTGCCAAGATCTATTTTTTGGGGAAAAGGACAAATATGGATCTGATTCATTTTTTTTCGGGTTTACCAAATAGTTGGTCAAAACCCTCTTCAGATGGTCATAGTGCGATGAGGCTTTACGATGGCATCTTACGATCGCATTGATTGCGATGGCTGAGTTACGATAGAGTCATTACGACGACTCATTGCGATGGGCTAATGCGATGGGTCATTACGATGGCTCGTTGCGATGGCTCATTACGATGGGTACATTGCGATGACTCAACATGTTTCTATGGGTTTAAAAATAGACTGCGATGGCATTAATTTTTAGACTTGCGATGGGTTTAAAAATTGACTGCGATGGCCAAATTTTTATGTTACGATGGTGTACATGACATTGAGATAGAGACTCATTTAAAATAAACATTGTGACATCTTGACCAAACCAGAAAACATTCCGAGACCATAAAACCTTTTCTCAACAACATCACAGTCAACCCTAACTCTTTCTTTACCCACTGTCACATATATATATCTCCATCCCTTCTCAATCATCTAGACTCGAAAAACAATTTAATAAATAAAAGAGGATCTCAGACTCATTTCGTGATTATCAAACATGCATGTCAAGATCTTTACAGATCCATCCCAAAATCATCATCACAGATCTATGTTGGATTAAACCTTTTAATATCCGAATACAAAGTTTGATGGATAACAAATATGTTATCATCATTCTTTGATTCGATTTGGTTTTAAAGCGACTAAATCAATCACATGCAATAACCATAACAAACCTACATGAGACCTTCATTATTAAGATCTTATAGACGTGTTCTTGATGAGATTTGATAGCAGGATAAAAACAAGAAGGTTTTTGGGATTGGTTTAAATGACGGAAATAAATAAAAAAGTTTCATGTTGTTTCTGGTTTCATGCTCTTAGTATGGATTGGTGAGGGATATATGATTACTATGGTCGATGCTTTTGATTTTTTTGTGGATGGTATGTTTAAACTGTTTTTTGAAAGGGAGATGATGATTTGATCTAGGTAGCTTGAGAATGAGATGTGATGGGGCGGACTTAACAAGAAATGAGTTAAGGGTTAGCTGGTGAGATAAATTATGGATAATGTGCTTATTTATATCCTTGATTTAGGTTGTGATTGATTTAGGCTATATCAGGTATTCTAATGATGATGGACCTGCTGTATCCATTTGGTTTATATAATGAAAAGTCGGGCTGTACAGAACATTGGGCTTTTTATCTCAAAATGAGAATAATAATTGGATTATTGAGGAAATTGGAGCGAGTATGATTTGGCTTGCATATGATATTATTGATGTCGGATATTCGATATGTGTAGATCGAAAGTGCTTTAACGACAAAGAAAATTATAGGTTTTAAACCTAATATTTGAGGTAAGGTCGATCCGTGCATCAGTTGGGCATTTGACTGACGTTGGGCTTCAATGACCAGTTATCTAGACAAATTATCCTTTAATGATATTTTATCATTTGTTCTAGATAACGACATTCACAACACAACACCAAAGCAAACAAAACACTTAACGCTAAAACGATCCGATATAAGATTCACTTTAACGACAACGACTAGTTTTGATTCTACAAAGACAAGTGATCACGAAGTGGATTTGGTATTCTTTATTTGAAGTTGAAGTGGGATTTCATGAAGGCGTCTACTTATTTCATCATCGAGCCTTCCTTCTATTTTTCTACCCCTTCTCTTCAAACCCAGTCTATCGATTGATGACTTGCTTGGGCGATAAAATTTATGATTGAGACTTGAATTATCTAGTTTCCACTGTCAAGGGGTGGATGGTCGACGACATGGATAACTATCATTTTTGGGTGTCACACGCTGTTGCTCATGTGGATAACTTCAAGAGGTATAAGAGACTTGTTTCTGCACCGTTCTTCAATCGACATAAGTGCAAGCTTAAGTAACAAATTTGGGGGATTTTACTTCAGTTTCAAGTTTGGATTATCGGGTTTACTTCACATGTGGTCACAACAAATAGCCGAAAGAATTCGAGGTTGGTAAGTTAGACATAGAGAGATGGAATCAGCAATCAATTCTCACGGGATATTTATGATCTACACAACGACAATGGTACTTCATAGTCTAAGCAAAAATTTTCAAAGTTTCTCAATGACTTTCAAAACTTTTCAAGACATTTGCTTAAGACTAAGAACTTCTCGAGTATATGGACATCCACGATAATGATGCTTCCGAGAGTTCGAAATCATCATGGGGGAAGATCGTGTACTTTGAAGTAATCGGATCAACTTCCAGGGGGAAATAGTGTACATGGAATGGTATCTACTTACTTTATATGATTTTTATGAAGTATTCTACAAGCGTGAGAAGAATTGTTGTTGATTTCTTGCATGTTACCCCAAACTGATTATCACTAAAACCTAAACGACATGGAATAGTATAGAAGCAGTGTTATTTGATGTGGTTCTTCTACAAATTTCTGTTGTGCACTTAAACCGATGAGCTAGAAGATTGTTCAAACTACATCAAAGTGTCAGAATCTGCTTAAGATACAGATATTGGTTTGGGGGGAAGCTGATTCAGAAACTTCTTCAAAAAGAAGTCTACGAAGAAAGTTTTTTAAATACATGCTGCATGAATTGGGGGGAAGTTAATCCAAATCATGCATATTACAATTGTTCCACAACAAGCAAAGACAAAGAGGATTCAAGCTGAGGTAGAAGTTATGAAGACCAGAAGAATTAAAAGACATCCTCATCATTGGAAGCGCCTTGGAAGACTTTATTTTGTTGTATTTTTACTTATTAGGAACATTGTAAGTAATTCCGTATGTCTCCACATTGGGGGAAGATTGTTAGCCCTAAAATGTGAGCTCCATTTATGGAATTACATTAGATTCAGATAGGCAAAACGTGGAGGGACTACTATTGACATGTTGTCAAAGTTACTCCTTGTTTAGCCTATATATATCCCTCCATACTTCCATGGAGGGGTAAGGTTTTTCCATTTATGTATTTCACTTTCTCTCTCTAAATACACACACTCATTTCAAGTTTATCTTTATCTCTCTAAAAATGTCTAAACACTTGTTTTATCCTCCCCGACCTCCGGATCACCCTCTTGTTAGCTTGAATCTTAAATGTTAACACCATGGTGAGTCGAAAATTGGGTAAATCATACCCGCATCAAAGAGTTTGATAACTTCCTTTTTGATGACTTCATGGATTTGTAGGTTAACCCTTCTGTTAGCCTCAAAATATTGAGTCAAACAAGAATATTCGGTCATAGGTTTATATTGTAATATTTATTAGAATGTTGTAGTAGTTAGTTAAAAAATAGTCGTGAGATTACGGGCTTGATGGTTAGCTTAAAAGGCCTCTTTTAAGGTACTAAGCATTTATTCAAGCCCGATCCAAAACATATATAGTCCATTAGAGAGCCCGCATGTGGGTGGACTATATAAGTACCCTCCTAGCATGTTAGAAGGGTAGAAGTTCTCATTATTCTTAATCTATTCTCACCAAGTTAATCACCTCCTTCTCTCTACTTTCTCTCACTACTTTCTCTCTCTAGAAATCTTCTATCTTTCTTCTTTATTTCTTATAATCCATCATAGTGAAATGAATAATTATGGGTACAACACTTGGTATCAATCGCCACGGAGTAGATTCATGATTGTTTGTTGTTATTGGTTTGATTTGTGTGATTTAATCATAAATCATCACGAATTGAATTTTATTTAGTGTTTTCGGGTTCTAAATCTTGATATACATCACTTTCATAGTTGTGGTACGGATTTAGGATAGTTATTGTGGTTAATATCACAAGTTTTTGGGCGTTTTGGATTGATTTTGGGTTACGGTTTCTAAACAGTTGGTTCGTTTTTAGCTTTGAGGATTGGTTGTTATACCTTTCGTAAAAGGGTTTATGAGTTTCTTACAAAAATTCACCTTTCGTAAAAGGGTTTATTAGAAAGTTACGAAAGCTTCTTGTTACGAAAGCTTCTTGTTACGAAAGCTTATTGTTACGAAAGTTCATATTTCTTACGAAAGTTTGGTGTTCTGCAAGTTATTATATTCTTACGAAAGGATTTTTCTACGAAACCTGATTCCTACGAAAGCTTTCTACAAAACTGGATACTGGAATTCTACGAAAGGTTTTTCTACGAAGGGTTGTTTCTACGAAAGGTTTTTCTACGAAGGTTTGTTTCTACGAAAGGTATTTCTACGAAGGTTTGTTTCTACGAAAGGTATTTCTACGAAAGGTCATTTCTACGAAAGGTCATTTCTACGAAAGGTCATTTCTACGAAAGTTCTTTTCTACGAAAGATTTCTACGAAACTTTGTTTCAACGAAAGGTTTTCTTCTACGAAACCTTATTATTACGAAAGCTTTCTACGAAACTTTGTTTCAACGAAAGGTTGTTTCTACGAAAGTTGTGATCAATGAATGTTTGGTTTCTACGACAGGTTGATTTTTGCAAAGTGATAATTTTTGTATTTTTGGCCTTAGAACTTTTGGTTTCTTGTGAAGACAATTTTTAGGGGATTTCAACATATTTCTTCGACAACAAAAATCACTACTCATCTACTTAAGATCCTTTTTCACTTCAACAATTTCAAGTTCTTCAAAATGGATTCTACTCAAGAGTATCGTGCCACAAACAACAACATCATGGTGGCGGGTAACAAAGAAAGACCACCAATGCTTGTGATGGGTCGCTATGCACAATGGCAATCACGATTCCTTCGATATCTTGACACTAATCCCAATGGTGATGTTCTTCGACGTTGCATCAAAGAAGGACCCTATACTCTCACTACAATAACCATTCCTACCATTCCAGCAACTGACTCGACGACCGGTTCCGATGAGCAAACAATTGAGGAAACATATGAGAACACTTCGAAAGAGAAACGTGCTTGGATTGATGTAGAGAAAGAAGAAATCTATTTGATTCTCAGTGGGATTGGGGATGATATTTACTCAATGGCTGATGCATGCTCTACTGCTACAAGGATGTGGTTTGCCATTGAACGTTTGCAACAAGGTGAATCACTTAACAAGCAAGATGTCAAAACTAACTTGTTTTGTGTTAGACACGTAATTATTCAAGTTTTTAGTGTTAATATCCCTTCGTTTTTTGCATAATAAATAGCAAAACGTGTATTTGTAGTGCACTTATCGTTTATATGTGTTATTTATTATTGTAGGTACGAATATTGAAGAAAATGGACTAAAACGAAGCCAAAGAGCCAAAATCGAGCACAAGATATGGAAAGAGCACGGAAAATCAAGTCTGACGGTGCATTCATGGTTTATTGGGTCGGTCCGACACCATTTAAATAGGTCGAACCGATCCACTAATATATGTTCAGCCACACAGGCCCAAAACAGCCACACAGCCCATCAGTGCAATGCTGCTGGCCCAAATGTTGCAAGGAAAAAGATTAAAGGCCCGCATTTAAAGGCCTAGCTGAAGAGACACAACCCATTTTTCAGCCCAACAGAAAATAAAGCCCAGCTGGCCCATCACAAAAAAAGGGAGGAAAGATGCGTACAAAACAAGCAGACTTGACTTTCTTTTGGAATATATATCAAAAGCTGCGTCTTTAAGCAAGGGGGACCTGCGTTTTTATAGTAGTCAACATCCATTTTTTTTCTTTCATTATTTTTTCTTTTTTATAGATAGATAGATATCAACATTCCTTATCTTCACCATTTTAATTTCCTCCTGCGTTTTGTTTAAAAATTTTAGATGTACGCATATCTTCTCTTTTTTTTTATTTTTAGATAGAGATCCAGTTTTTTTTATATAGCAGTTTTGAATTTGAGATCTCAATATATATTATTCATACTTCAGTATATGATCTTTATCAGTTGGGTTTGATATTCAAGTTTAGGTAGCGTATGATGATTCGTTATTTGAGTTTGTGATCTTGGCAGAAGGTTAGAAACAAAATGGATTTGCGATGATTTTGATTTACTGTTTGAATTTGGATGGAAATATTCCCTTGTTTTCATTTTAACATATTTATTAGAATGATAGATCACAACTTGGTAGATGACGCAGCCTTCCCATTTTTTTATTCTTGTACGCCTCATTTTTTGTTCAGTAGATACATTAGGAATAGAATAGATAGAAATGAAGATTCAATATATCCTCATTTGAATATGATTATTTCTTGCATTTTATAAAATTAATATAGATTATTTTTAGTGATATGTTAATATAGGTTGATATAGATTAGCTAAGTTTGCAAATTTAGTTATTGTTTTCGTAGGTCATTTTCTTAGTGATATGTTATTTAAAAATTATTTTTTCTTCTTTTTGTTTGCAATAAGTTTAAATATATATGTTTTTTTAGTTTTATAAATTTAGAATTAATGTATAAATAGTTTTATAAAATTTTAGATTTATTATAAAAATAGTATTTATTAATTAGTTTAAAATGTCGGTCATCTTAATTGTCGTTAACGATTCATGTTTTATATAGCTCGGCGTCTCCGGTTATTCGCTCGGGTTCGTTTCTCTACCTATTTCCTTGTCGTTATTAAGTTAGTTTCTATATTGTTGCCTTATTATTGTTTAACTTTAATATCAAGATTATAGTAGTTTTGATTATATTTGTTTAGTAGCGTCTTTATCGTCATTTTTATTATTTTAGATATTTTTCGCTTTATTATTGTAGTTTTTATTTTCATCTTTGTCGCTTTTATATATTTTTAATATTTAGTCGTTAAAATTAGTAGTTTAAATATAAAAATAAAAATCTCTTTTATTCGAGCATCAAACTTTAGACATAAACGCGGATTTCCATTCACACTTCGCCGGAACTACGATAACCTTCGGGTGTATGAAAACGACAGTATCAAATGGCGCCGCTGCCGGCTTTGTGTGTAGCGATATTGGTGTTGTGTTTTTTTAGTTGGTGACTTGAAGATCCTTTCGTTTTGAAAGTTTATTTTCGTATTTGTATATATATATATATAATAAAAAAAAATTTAAAAGATCCAAAAAAAATAAAAAAATATATAAAATTTATAAAAATCAAAAATATTTTCTAATTTTATTTTATTTTCTTTATTACTATATATATCATATATATATATATATATATATATATATATATATATATATATATATATATATATATATATATATATATATATATATATATATATATATATATATATATATATATATATATATATATATATATATATATATATATATATATATATATATATATATATATATATATATAATAAAAAAACTTTAAAAAAAAAATATTCTTCTTTATCTTCTATCGTGTTTAATTCTTTTTCTCAACCCCTCTTATTTTTAATTCTTCATGGATTCGTCTTGCGTACGGTGTGGGAGACCATGGCATGGTTTTCAAACATGTCAATGGTGTACTTGTGAGCGGTGCGGTTTTGATATCGACAATACACAATTTGGATTTTGTCCATTTTGCAATTCAACAAATTTGTACTTCTCCTCTTACAATACTTTCTCACCCCCTCCCGTCTATGACAATCCTTATCCGCAACATGCACCGGGTTTTCTCAATACCCGTGTTGCAATTATTATGGGGGCCCTCACGATACTTCGTATTGTCAGCCAATGAATTATTATGAGCCAAATCCGTGTCCTCATTTTTCTTCACCGATGGATTATTATGAACCAAATCCGTGTTCTAGTTCTTCTCAACCGATGACTTCCTATGAGCCACATCCGTGCTATAATTCTGGTTTTCATAACTGTGAGCCCCCACATCCCACCCTCAATCATCAATCCTCTCAAAGAATTCAACAACTCAATGCTTTGAATGACGAAACACACGCCATTATTTTGCAACTTCAAGAAGCCGTTGTTCTTCTAAAAGAAGCAAAGGAGGAGGAAAAGCGACAACGACAACGACAAGAGCAAGTATCTAATCTTAGTGATTATACTCCTCCTCTTGTGAGTTCTTACTATTATGATGATGATGACGATGAGAATTCTATTTCTTGGAATGATCTTTATGCTTAATGTCCTAGTGCAATTGTAATTCCTTCTCTCGACTTGCCGGCTCTCGAGCCTAAGGATTCAACCACTCCTATTCTCGATTCTTCCACTACGGAGACCGATGCCTCTCTCATCATGGGGGATGAGGGTCTTATCACTATTCCTTGTGATGAGATTCTTATTCCAATCTAAAGTGAGCCTACGGTTGCTTCCGATAGTGACGATGAGTGTGAATCTCTTTCTAGTGATGATTCATTACCTCCCACCGACATCTTGGGAGACAATTCTTTGGCTTTCTCTAATCCCCTTTTTGATCTCGATGATGATTTTACTTCTAGTGATGACGAGCCACTATCCGATGAAGAAGTTCAAAAGGAAACTTTCAAGATTTATTCGAACCCTTTATTTGATTTTGATGACGCCTACATCTCTAGTGAGGTGAATCCTCTCTTTGAAGACGGGATTGAGGACATTGATAGCCCTGACTCTGTTGCTATTGATGAGCATTCTTTGTTATCCATGCCACCTCCCATCGTAGAGGAGGTGGAGAGATTTGACCCTACCTTCCGTTTTATTCGGTCTGGAGAGGTGACGCGGGTGGTAGATATGTCTTCTGATATTTCTCATATTATGTTGCCACCCCGTCCTACCACGTGCACACCCAAGGGGGTGATGTATCACTTTTACTCTCCTCATTTCATACCGAGGAATGAGGATGAGTGTTTTAATCCTGGAGGAGACGTTGATGTTGCTATTTCTTGTGATGTTTTACCAATTATCCCATCAACTCTTGCTTTGAGTTTCTATCAAGTGTCCTCGGGTGACACTTTGATATCTTTTTCTCCCACCCTCCCGCTGTTGGCGAAGACGAGTATTCTTAAGGATCTCCTATATACCTATTTCTCGTATGTTATAAGAATCCTTCTGCTTTTCTTCACTTATAATGTGGATTCTTCTTCTTTATTCTCATCCGGTAATGAGGATAAGATTTTTGACCCTGGCATATCTTTTTCAGCCAGTAGTGATTCTCTTGCTCCCCCATGGACCATTTAATTCGAGGTCGAGTCAGGCTCGTGACTCGGTTAACAAAAACAAGCGCTTCTCGGGAGGCAACCCGATAATCTATCCTTTTTATCTTTTTCTAACATAAGTGTAGGGGCGTGTGCTTCTCTCCATGTGTGCTTGTTGTTTTTTTTTGTGTGCAGGTTCCCTTGGATCGCGAAGACTTTCAGAGGGTTGATGTTGCTGTTTTCCATCATCTTCTTCATTCAGTCTCCGATCGATCTTCATGTCTATATCAGGGGAGTACGTAGTTCTCATCTTTATCCATGTATATCTGATTATATTCTCCTTCTTACACTTGGAATTCTAGCATTAGCCTTTTGTGTTCTTAAGTGTAGGGGTAGCACCTTATCACTTTTGAACATTGAGGCCAATGTTCGGTTCTAAGTGTAGGGGGGTTTATATCATATGGATCATATTCATGCCTACTTGTTTGCCCTCTAGCATTCTATTTTGAGCAAATGTGTGTTTGTTTATTTATTTTATTAATAATAATAAAACGTTTTTGACCGTGCGTGATTGACTTGTCCCGTAGGCTAGAACAAAGGGGATCCTGACTCTACCTGAGTGTTGATCTGGCTGCTCCCTTTACATTTAGACTAAGCTTTAAGGAATTGTGCAAATAAAAATGCTAAACGTGGAGTAGTTGGTTCTCTTTAGAGCTTATATGAGTAACCTATGGCTTTTCCTCTTAGATTATAACTAGATTTAATAAGTGTGTTTTTTTTCAAGCTTTTGAACTTTAAAAATTGTGTTGTTATGCAAAAAAATAAATTCTTATGCAATTTTGATATAGAGTCCTAGTTCAAATTTTTTATTTAAATTTGAGTGAAAGCATACTTTCTTAAATTTGAAATAATGTTGCGTGAATAAATATGTTAGAAAAAAAAAGTAAAAAAAAAGGAAGAAAAAAAAAGGAAAAAAGAAAAAAAAACGAAAATAGAAAAAAAAAGAAAAAAAATATGAATAAGAGTTTTATGTTTTTGTTGCTTTAATTATAATTGTGAGAAACTTGCTTTTTCTTAAATTTAAATCCGAAGTTGAACTAGAATTCGTCAATTTTTTATAAGAGTTTAGACGGTAATTGAGAATGTAGAAGTCAAAGGTCCCGTGAGCTCCGATACTATTCTCGAGGGTGTAAAAACCTAGCCTCCTAAGCTTTGCTAAAGGACAAGCTGAGAAGAAAGTCGCTACATGGAGTGATCTCTCCTTTGAATCTTCATTCTCTAATTACCGTCGTTGTTTTTTCATCTAAGTGTCTTTTATTAGCTTAGCGGTGATTTCAAGATCTTTGATTTCAAAATCCCGCCAATCCCGGTACTATTCTCCGTGGGGTGTCAAAAGCCCGGGCACTTAACCGATTAGGTTGGGACGTTCCGAGAAGAAAGCCGCTACATGGGAAAGGCCATTCTTGAATCTTAAATCTCGTTATTTTCGGTGAGTCTAATATTCCACTTAGATGATTAGGCAACCATAAAAAATGTCGATTTGAACGATCAAAACTTTGAAAATGAACGCACTTGCCTAGTCTTTTATAATTATAGGAGTGAATAGTTATTTTTACATAGGTTATTAGTATAAGTAGTGTTAGCATTTTGCCAAAACGTTTGCACAAGGAATTTTAGCTTAGTTGGGAGTAATAAAAAGAGGATGACGATATTTATTCCCTGGAGACACCCAGTTTGCGTGTTTCCCGTTCTATGATCCTTATACCTTGAATAAAAAGTCGAGCATGGCGGGTCACTTTAGATTTTTATTTTTATTTTATTTTATTTTAGCAATTTCGAATAAAGTGGTTTTTAAATTGTTTTCTTTGATTTAACGTTTGTGATGATAGTTGCTTGGGGGCAAGCAACGTCTTAATTGTAGGGGTGTGTTAGACACGTAATTATTCAAGTTTTTAGTGTTAATATCCCTTCGTTTTTGGCATAATAAATAGCAAAACGTGTATTTTTAGTGCACTTATCGTTTATATGTGTCATATATTATTGTAGGTACGAATATTGAAGAAAATGAACTAAAACGAAGCCAAAGAGCCAAAATCGAGCACAAGATATGGAAAGAGCACGGAAAATCAAGTCTGACGGTGCATTCATGGTTTATTGGGTCGGTCCGACACCATTTAAATAGGTCGAACCGACCCACTAATATATGTTCAGCCACACAGGCCCAAAATAGCCACACAGCCCATCAGTGCAATGCTGCTGGCCCAAATGTTGCAAGGAAAAAGATTGAAGGCCCGCATTTAAAGGCCTAGCTGAAGAGACGCAACCCATTTTTCAGCCCAGCAGAAAATAAAGCCCAGCTGGCCCATCACAAAAAAAAGGGAGGAAAGATGCGTACAAAACAAGCAGACTTGACTTTCTTTTGGAATATATATCAAAAGCTGCGTCTTTAAGCAAGGGGGGGGACCTCCGTTTTTATAGTAGTCAACATCCATTTTTTTTCTTTCATTATTTTTTCTTTTTTATAGATAAATAGATAAATAGATATCAACATTCCTTATCTTCACCATTTTAATTTCCTCCTGCGTTTTGTTTAAAAAGTTTAGATTTACGCATATCTTCTCTTTTTTTTATTTTTAGATAGAGATCCAGTTTTTTTTATATAGCAGTTTTGAATTTGAGATCTCAATATATATTATTCATACTTCAGTATATGATCTTTATCAGTTGGGTTTGATATTCAAGTTTAGGTAGCGTATGATGATTCGTTATTTGAGTTTGTGATCTCGGCAGAAGGTTAGAAACAAAATGGATTTGCGATGATTTTGATTTACTGTTTGAATTTGGATGGAAATATTCCCTTGTTTTCATTTTAACATATTTATTAGAATGATAGATCACAGCTTGGTAGATGACGCAGCCTTCCCATTTTTTTATTCTTGTACGCCTCATTTTTTGTTTAGTAGATACATTAAGAATAGAATAGATAGAAATGAAGATTCAATATAGCCTCATTTGAATATGATTATTTCTTGCATTTTATAAAATTAATATAGATTATTTTTAGTGATATGTTAATATAGGTTGATATAGATTAGCTAAGTTTGCAAATTTAGTTATTGTTTTCGTAGGTCATTTTCTTAGTGATATGTTATTTCAAAATTATTTTTTTCTTCTTTTTGTTTGCAATAAGTTTAAATATATATGTTTTTTTTAGTTTTATAAATTTAGAATTAATGTATAAATAGTTTTATAAAATTTTAGATTTATTATAAAAATAGTATTTATTAATTAGTTTAAAATGTCGGTCATCTTAATTGTCGTTAACGATTCATGTTTTATATAGCTCGGCGTCTCCGGTTATTCGTTCGGGTTCGTTTCTCTACATATTTCCTTGTCGTTATTAAGTTAGCTTCCATATTGTTGCCTTATTATTGTTTAACTTTAATATCAAGATTATAGTAGTTTTGATTATATTTGTTTAGTAGCGTCTTTATCGTCATTTTTATTATTTTAGATATTTTTCGCTTTATTATTGTAGTTTAATTTTCATCTTTATCGCTTTTATATATTTTTAATATTTAGTCGTTAAAATTAGTAGTTTAAATATAAAAATCAAAATCTCTTTTATTCGAGCATCAAACTTTAGACATAAACGCGGATTTCCATTCACACTTCGCAGGAACTACGATAACCTTCGGGTCTATGAAAACGACAGTATCATTCTGGAACTTTGGTAAGTTTAACTCATTGGATGGGTAATCAATTGATTCATATTACTCAAGGTTCTACAAGATGATGAATGACATGACAAGAAACAATTTGTAAGTCTCCACCATGCAAGTCAATGTGCAATTTCTACAGCAACTTCAACCAGAGTGGACACGGTTCGTAACTTTGGTGAAACAACAGAGTAAGACGAGGTCAACTATCACACGCTCTTTGATATTTTGAAACAATTTCAAAATGAGGCGAATGAACTTCGAGCTGAAAGGATAGCAAAGACCACTAATCCACTTGCTTTGGTGTCTACCACTCACCACGTTCAAGATCATCACTCTCGTGCTCCAAAGTCATACTCCACTACATCATCCTCACCAAGGTACTCCACTACATCCTCCTCACCAAGATACTCCACTTCATCTAAGTACTTAGCTCCCTTAAGATCACGAGAAAAAGAACAAAGAGCACCATCACCATCACCTGAGCCATCATCTGAAGAGGACAGTGATGAAGAACTAGCTCAGAAGGATAGGGAAATGAAACAACAAATTGCTTTCATTATGAAGACCTACAAGAAAATCTTTAAACCCACCAACAACAATCTTCGAACATCATCAAATACAGGGAATCAATATGTTGAGATTCCTCTAAGGTATGACACACGTCAACATGATGAAAGTCCTCCAAGGTATGATCGACGTAATCCAACACATGTTGAGGGTTCTGCTCGGTATGATCGACAAACTGCTAATTATGATGCTTAGAGGATTGCTACTGCTGCTGGGAATAGGGAAACTGTTGGTACTCAAGTGGTTCAACAAAGTGGGATTCAGTGCTTTAATTTTCAAGGCTATGTGTAAAACCCCCAAATATTCATACTTTTGTTCAGCGGAAGAGTCGTTGGTGTTACAGGATAGCACATTAATCAAATCATAGACAACGCTTAATAATCGCGTCGTTTAATAATAAAGCATTTTCCATTCATGAATATCAAATTTACATAGGTCCCAAGTCATAGTATTTCATACGATTTTACAAAACATTTGAATGGAAATTGTTATTTAAGCGCGGGCAATAAATTCTTGTCGTCTTCCTGAGAATTACCTTCAAGTACCTGAGATAAAACATGTTAAAAGAAAAGGTCAGCGAAAACGCCCATTCATAGAGTTTAATGAAATCCATTAATATATCATCGGTATATATTTATTACCGAAAATCATTTTGTACAAATCTTTGCAGTAGGCCATAAAATAGGCCAAAAACATTTTATACAAATCTTTGTCAAAATCATAATATAGACTTCAGCCTTCAAAATCTTTATACGATCCATTGTCGCAAAAACATCATACAATACGTTTTATAACGTTGTATAGAGTTAAATAAAAACCTTTATATGAATATGGTTATCTAAAAACAAAACACGAACATAATATCAATAATGAGACCCCGTATTGCTAGTCAAGCAATATATTATAATTCAATGCGTATAGCAGTATTTTCGTTATTGGATTATCATAAGCCGCATGACATTGCTACCTTACTATAACAAACAACGGGTAGCTAACTCGAAACTCATTTGCCCATCTAAAACAGCGTGTCGTCAAAATAATCACGCTTATATAAATCTTCTCATACATAAATTCGCTTACCAATCAACGTGGCACGACGGGGATCAACCGTCAAGGCGGGAACTGGGGTGATCTTCCCAAAATAGTACTATTATATGCATAAGCATCTACCAAATCCGGTAGTTCACAATTCATGCTAATGGGACTTTTAGTGACATAACCTAACTTTAATAATCCATTTTATTTCATACATCGGGTCATATAATCATTCATCGGGTCATACAATCATTCGGGTCCAAATCAATAAACAAACAATCGGGACAACTGGTGTCCTATTTTATTAAAACTAACATGTTATCTCCCTTGCGAGTTTATAAAACATTTCATAAAACATTTAAAAGAGTGTGAGGCTATGAACTCACGTTGATTGGGAAAGGTGGGTTATCGGCGATTTGGATGTACGGTACGTGCTTCAATCACGGAAACCTAGACAAATAATACTCGGTCTTAGACTCTTGTCCAATGACTTTATAAAAATAATGGCTATGTATATATATGATGATATTATAAGTATGATGATGATCAAGTGGGATTTTATCTCTTCATACACATTATAGTGTTATGTGTTAGTCAAATTTTTTACTAGTTATACTAGTTTCAATCCAAGTCCATATTAAGGCCCAATAGGCCCATTATAAGCCCAATACATTATATTAGTCAAATTTTATACTTTTAACATCAGCCCTATACTCATATGTTGGGCCCAAGTGGGTTAAGCCCAATGAGTAAGTCCATTAGTGTGTAGCCAAATTAGTTGGGTTAATAGTCCAATAAGGCTAATTTGGTCCGTTAATATCCATATGTTGTAAAGCTCGGGTTTTATCGGTTTTTATTTGTAATATGTACTTATAAATCAGTATATGAGTTGTAAAAGTATACATTAGACGGGTCCGACCGTCTAAGTTTTATTTGACGAAAATGTTAGTTTTACGGTTTTAGCCGAAAAGACGTAAAACTTATGTTTATAGTTTTATAACTGATAAAACTTATCAAATTGCCATTTTTATAAAATGTCTCATTTATTTATTAAAGTACATACTTATTTATATTTAATATATAAGTTAGTGGGTTTTAGGTATATATTTTATATTATATTTACTTGAGTGCTAATTTTATAATATATACATTTATTTTACAAATCTGATTATGATTTTCACTTTCACCATTTTTACCATATCCTGAGTTCTACAAGGAGATAGAAGCTAATTTTGGACACCACAAACTACATGATATGTGCTACAATTAACTCAGTTTTAGCTACTGCTCAATCAACCTCTAAATGTCTCTAACAGTTAGTCCAAAACAGACTATACAGATTTGAACTTCAATATTGTTTTGATCATATCTCACTCATTTTATGGATTCCATTGAGTGACAAACTCTCACATATGTAAAATTCACATACCTTACTGTATATTAAATTATACAAGCCATTTTAACAAGTTATCATATAGTTCTTTACTGTTTTATACAGCCTACATTTTTAGCCATGATTTTAACATCTTTTCATGTAGCTTTTAATCTTTTTAACCAAATTTATCAACACCAAATCCCCACATAATATTTTGATCATCATTCATCATCATATACATATACATAAATGAAGAAAATACAAGATTAAATATTCAAAATAACAAGATGATAGGAAGAAATAATCTCTATACCAATCAATAAGATGAAAGATTAAGATTTTTGGATGAACAAGACTTGGTTTTGACACCAAACCTTATGAACGTAGCAAGACCATTGTTGGAAGTCTCCAAGAAACTAAACTCCTTCTAAAATCAGCCCTTGATCTTCATGAAAACTCCTTGAGAAATCAGCCCCAAACTCCCTTGAAAACTCCTTTTTCACATGTTAAGATCACCTCCAATCTTCATATCTTCAAAGGGTTATCATCTTGTGCAAGTTAAACACATGATTCATGGTTGAATTTTTGATCAAATGGGGTGTTTTTGGGTGATATCGGACGGACACAATAGGGAGAGAAAGAGAGATTTATGGTTGTTTGCATATATGTGAGAAAGTTGTTTTGGTTAGCTAGTTTTGTGTTAGTGGTATTGGTAGGACTTATGGGACAAGTGTCCCAAGTCTTAATATTAACTTGATACCTCAAAGGGGTGTGTTGGTGAAGCCTTAGATGTTTATTAGTGAAGTGTCCCACTTGTCTCATCCCCATTAATTTACGGGTACTCCTCGATTCTAGTTTCCTAGATTTACGTGCCCTCTGGTCGTTTTACGAAAAACGTTTTTGTAAATTATGAATCAACGGCACAAAACGAATCTAATAAAAATTGTGTCATAAAATACGGAGTTCAAAAACGTAAATACGTAAACCTAGGTTTCCGGTTTAGTCGTAAATGACGTTAAATTATGAACGTAAGTCCTAATCTCTTCTCGTAAATTTGTGAGTTTATGAACCAACACAAATTTAAAATCCCAAAATAATATTCACGGATAAATTTATTTCTTGAAATGTCGGACTGTCACCAAAAACGGTGTATGTAAACGTAAGCACGTAACGTAAAGTCCTCTAGTTTAGACGTAGTCGATGTTACTTCAAGACGTAAACCCAAATTTCTTCCCAAAAATGAGTGAGTTCATATTATAACATTAAAATAATGTTTTTAAATAATACTTGAGAATAAAATATCGATCAAAAATTGATGGATTTTTACAGCATTTACCCCTAAACAGGATCTTTGTCCTCAAAGATCAATTTATCTTACTACTCGCTTCTTATAGAGTTAGAGCCATGTGGGTATTTCCTCCACATTCGGTCTTTTCTCTCAAGTGTAATCCATTACAATACGCGAGTTTAATCAAACATAACTACGGGAATAAGATCAGGCTTAAGTTGACTTACTTTCTCTATCCATGATGTTCACAGGTTTTTGATGAATGCAACTTTTCGCTGATCCAAACTTCATCAAGAATTAATCAGATTTTCACTTGATAGACATTTTATCAAGTTCGATATACGAAACATAATTCACGCAGCCCTTGAAGTCCTAGGGTAGATGTAGCTTATATGCCTTTCAAACCAACTTTTACATTATCTCAATGGTCCCATACAATGGGGACTTATTTCCCATTATCTTTTAGATCATCAATTCGTTTTTCCAAGGTGAAATTTTTGGCATAACTTTGCTACCCATCCTGCACTTCAAGATCTACATTTCATATTCACATAACCTCCTCCCCACTACCGGCAGTCAATAATCAGATCCTAATTTCGACAATCATTCCAGGTTCGGGGTTCGGGTATTTTGTAAGGTTAGGTTTGTCATCATAGGCAACCTTAAAACCTAAAAGACATGTCCAACTCACAATGGGTGTATGTTGGGTGTCTTCATCCCAACTCCTGCTTACAGATGCTCTTATATTCAGATCCTAACAAGATTCGATCTCGATCCTAATACGATAATTATCAATGATAGTCTCTCCAAAGGAAAGCGATTATACAGATTATTACCAAAGGTCCATCATTCAAGCATAAAACAACACTTCTAGTGTTTTGTATTGTTACTTTACCTCGTCCCTTCGATTGGGCTGGTAAACAGTACTCTCATCAAGGTTCGTTCCCAATGACTTCTGAGCAAATCTCTAGAAATTCGATGCGAAGCGAGGATCTTGATAGAGATGATCGATATAGGCACACTATGTTTACACAACTCCTTTAAATACAAAGAGTCAATTTCTTCATCGAGAATTTATCATTAACGGGAATGATATTAGTAGATTTGGTTAGTCTGTCAACGATGACCCAAATAGAATCAAATTCAGATGATGACCTTTGCAATAGTTAGATGTTTACTAATGTATGAGGCGATGTCTGCCTTCATAATTTGCTATCAGTACAACTTCTTCAGATAAAGATACATTAAATCAGAAATGACATGAATAGAATACTTAATCTTATGAGATTCCAACATAACTAAATCTCACAATCTCCATATTTAGGCAACCACAGGTGGCCTTTAAAACATTTAACGCCATCGGCTTCTCAATTCTAATGGTTCACATTAGCCTCGAACCCCTTTTTTATTATTATCTATATTATCCTTTTTACAAGCATTGAGTATATTTTAAATTGCTCGGCAATTTATTTTGCACAGTCATTACTAAGGAACACATCCTAATTGATTCTTTATCTTTTCTACATAATTTGTCCGTATCTACATTCACCTTTCCTGATGAAGTAATTATCATGTCCACAATTCACTCAGGAATTCTTTCTTCATATTTTCTAAGTTTTAGTTTCGTCTCAACTATCATTTTTATCCGTTTTGCTCAATCCGACGTTTATAGCGTCGATAAATATTACAAGTAATTAAATTATAAATATTTAATTTTATGAAACATAAACGTAATTTTTTTTAAAATTTCTCAGTTCGTCGAATTATAGAAAAATGTTCAAAATAAATTTAAATTTAATTAACAAGATATTTGTTGATTTATTGAAAATAATTAATAAGATTCGTAAATGTTCGAAAAATCTTTGGTTATACTTTGGTCAAAATTTTCTTAGTTGAAAAGAAAAAATTGTCGTTTCAAATTACAAGTCATGGTTTAAATGGTTTTCCTCAATTCCTCCTAGGTTGTCTTGAGGTATGCACAAACATTTACCCCTAAAGGAGTTTAGTTAAATGTTCTGAGTATATAAGGGAATGATTCCTTAAGAATTCTTTGATAAAATATTTGTCAAAACATATTTGCGCTTTCTTTTTGGTAAAACCCAAAGTCTTAAATGGCTCTAATCTTTGAAGAGTCAGTATAGATTTCATTACCATTAACTACACGGTCAAATAATATAAAGGATTAAGTCTTTAATCACATGTTAATTATTCAAGGTACATGTTTTCATTGCTCGGACAACTCCGGGCAGTTTATAAATAATTATTAACTGCTTCCTATTCTTAGAAACAAACGAATGGTCCTTAATGATCACAAGCATGAATTTATCAAATTACAGCCTACACACGTGATTCACTAAATTTATGAATACTACATGTGCATTGGTCAATCCAAACAACATAACATGAAACTCATAATGTTCATTACAAGTTCTGGATGTAGTGATCGGAATAGATAATCTTCTTCAGGGACGCGAAGTTGATGATAACCATGCCGTGGATCAAATTTTGAATATACGCTAGAACCTTGTAAACGATCGAACAAATCTTTCATCCTGGGTAATGGATATCGATTTTTGATCGTCAATTTACTTAGTTCACGGTAATCAATAAACATAAGGAATGATAACACCATAGCTCTTCATAATGACGAGCTTGGTAGAATAAAAGCTTTTTCCGACAACTCTCTCAGTTGTATGGTAACACTTTTGATTTAGATGGTGCTGATGTATAGTGCACATGCCACAGGTGCAGCACCTGGAATATAATCAATACTGATGAGATGGCATTTATACATGATCTCATCGTTCTTTTCGGGCTTTAAATGCATAAAAATGTCATAAAATACCATATATATGCTTGTGTTTGTTTACTTGTGTATGTTAGGTATGGATATCGTGAAAAAGACAAAAGATCACAAGTTACAAGGAAAAACGGACACGAGAAACGAAGCCGTACAAAGAACCGGGCCCTAATTCATGGAATATTCAACATTTATCCTTGAAGACTTAAAGATGTGCAAGTTTGATCCTCAATGAATGAAGAAATGACACTTAAAACCCTTGTATATTGATAATTACAAGTTTGGTCCCTTAAGTTTGTCAAAATTACACAAAAGGTCCTTCAACTTTGAAGAAATGGCAAGAATAGTCCCTCAACAAATCCAAATTGCCAATAATGGTCCCTCATAGAGCCAAAGATACATTAAAGACCTTTGAAGATCAAGAAAGTCCAAAATCAGCCCTTGAAATACCTCAAAATGGCAAAAACAACCCTTGATAACCTTTTTCCAAAAGTTTGTGCCAAAACTGCCAAGTTGTGAAAGTTGACAACAAAGGAAACACGTTTATTTGCAAAATAAACTTGTTATACAACTTTTCCCAAAACCAAAGGACCAAAAGTGACAAGCTAAAGTTTAAATCCCTAAACATACGGGAAACACTTACTGTTGGGATTTTTACCAGCCAAGAACATCTTTTTACCCAGGATTAAAAAGGAGGAAAACAAAGGGGAAATCAAAATTGGTTACACCCACGTGTGATTCACATCACCTCAATCACATCCCACACTTTAAACCCCAAATCCCACTACCAGAATGATACCCCCATCCCCACTCACAATACGACACCTGGCATTTGATCCTGACTTGGCAAAATCAAGGGCTGCAAATCATTACTTGGTCCCTAAGCACTCAACAAACGTCCAGGATTCAATCAAAACAGCTGGCAACACACCTAGAAGATTCTGCAAGGATAGAATAGTAATTTCAGTTGCTAGGGTTTGTGAATAGTGTTTAGCCAGGCATTTGCCTATAAAAGGAGACCTCAACATGTGAGAGTCCCTTTGTTCCAGTTTTAGGCTATCAATCTTTGTAATTCCTTTTTAAGTTTAATAAAATTTGAATTTCTGAAAATTTTGAATTCTCTTTTTGATTTGATTAAAAGTTGGTGTTAGAATAGCCTAAATCTGAGTTCCATTTGATTGTTAAGACCGTCCTTAATCTTGTGGTTAAGGCACGCCTTCATTCATAAGGTTTTCAAGGTTCAAAAGCCTTGAAATCCTAGTTTCTGATTTTGCTTATTTTGTGTACTAACCCTTAGCCATTAGCTATAAGCTCTTGCAAGCTTTTTGACACCAAGCTTGTGAAGGGATTAGATCCCTTGGTTGAGTTGTTTGCTGCTTGTGTTGAAGACATCAAGTCCTTGAGGTTCTACTTTAAACCATCAACCAAGGCAGTGTGCATCTCCTTTGTTGAAGTACCTTGGTCTTGTTCTAGTTGTTGAACAAGGTCCAAGGAGCATTGCTGGCTCTCCTAGGAAGTTGTGGAGGGCAGGTATAATCCCTTGTTAAGATTCCTCTCAAAATTTCATGTTTATGACTGTTTTTGATTTTGTGCTTTGATTTTGAGTATTTGTGTTTGTGCTGGTAATTTATGTGTTTGATTCTGATAGTTGGTACCTAGTAAGTGTTTCTGATCATAAAAATCAGTAGGTTATTAGTTAAAATCACAAGTTTCTTTGTTAAGTGGTAGATTAAGGAGTGTTTGGGTCTACGGCATGATTTGGATTTGTGGTTTGCTAAGTGCTTGTATTGTGATTGCAAGTGTTGGTATCTGATATTTAGGTGCTATTGTTCATCTGTTTGCAGGTTTTGAGGGTTGGAACACATAGATTCAAAGATTGGCTATAAAATCTTAAATACTTGGTAAAATTGGCTAGGATTTTGAGGACACCTAGATCTAAGCTTAGGATAGGGCTAACAAGTGCTAAACCTTAGTTAATCACACCAGGGAAAGAGATTTGACTGCTTGAAATTGGATCAAGTGTCAAATAGATCAGCAAAACTTGTCTGCATATTGTTCATTATTCATCAGAAACTTTTTGTGCTTTGATCTTGTTGTTTACTTTGATTTAGTGTTTGATTCTTGTTGCTTTGTGTTTATTCTTAGTTTATATAGCTTGTGTAAGCATCCTGTTAAGTTTGGTTGGCTTATTCTTGCTAAATCTGCTTATTAAGTGCTTAACTGCTTATTTCCATATCTGGGCTATATCTGGCAACTGTTTGGCTTATTGTGGCTTATTGTGTGAACCAAATTGTGATTTTCTTGTTGCTATTGACTCCTTGTGATTTACTGATCACAAGGGTGCCTTTGTTTCTAATTGAATCCAACCAGAACTCTCAAATAAGCTTGGTCAAATAGTCAAAGCAGTGGGAACTCCTTTCCCCTGCTAGTTGCCACTGTTAGTGTAAAATTAGGTTCAACTTATCAATAAGCTATAATAGCTTATTTTAACCAGCAACAACTTGGATTTTGTAATAGGTGCTCATTATTTGACCCATTTGTTCATACTGGAGCATTTGGTGGGTTGACTTTAGGGTTTGACTAGAAAACCAACTTCATTGACTTTTTCATAAGTTCATTTGTGCTTATTCTGGCTTATTGGTTGTGCTTATTGGATTTTTGTTGATTGATTTGGCTTATCCCGACTATTTTGTCATTTTGTGAAATAATACTTTGCTTATTTCTGGCTTATTGAGTGAGCTTTTTCAAAATTTCTTTTTACAGATCTCATAAGCATCCCAAAAGAAGGTTGTGTGTCAAATTAGAGATTATGGCATTAGCTTATTGCTTAATGGGCTGAAAAGCCCAATAAGAATAAGCTGTGTGCTTAATAAGCTGTGATAAGCTCATATTCACCTTTTGGGCCTTTAGAGTTTTGTTCTTAGAATTGAATTTTGAGTCAGATAGGGCTTTTCCAAGTCAATTGGGCCAAGTTTGACTTTTAGGGCCCAAAAGCACATTTGGTTTGACTGTTTTTGGTTTTGGCCCATTTGAGGGCCCAATAGGGGTATTCTGGTCATTTCACTTTGATTTTCTGATTATTTAGGTAAAAATAAACTAGTTTGTAAGTTTTTAGAATTTTTATAATTTTTGGATTTTTAATATTATTTTAATATTATTTTATTATTATTTTTTAAAATTTCACATTTTCCAACTTTTTACATTTTTCTTAGCTTTAATACATTAAAATAGAAATTTAGCAACTTTTATAATAATTTTATCACTTCTAGATTAATTTTTATAATTATTTTAAGTTTTAATAGTTTTTAAATCATTTTAAATAGTTTTTCTTAGTTTAAAAATTTCTAAAAATAGTTTTTAATCTTTTTAGGTCATTTTAGAGGTTTAACAATTGAAAAATCTTTATTTGGGATTTTTGATAATTTATTTGATTTTTAGGGCTTTAATTAGCATTTAAAAATTGAATATTTAATTATTTAAAAGGTTTGAAAAAGTTTTGATCATTGGTAAACTCTTAGTTTATTTATTTTGATTTTTGGTGAATTTTTGGTAATTTTTAGAATTAGTTTTTATTTTTGTGGTTTTTAAGGTTTTACGTTTTAACTTTCTAGTAGTAATAATTTTTATTTTTACGTCTTCGTCATCTTCTTTTCTCATCCCCTTCTAAACCAAATATTAATCTCAAATCTTGTACATCTTAGTCACACACATATACCTCCTTGGGAAACGAACTTTCATTTCATCTAGGGTCATTTATACACGGTTTTCCTAAACCGTCGTATTTAATACTTTCCCTATTTACGCTCTTTTCCTAAAGAGTAGTAAAACACTACAACCATTTTGGCGCCGCTGCCGGGGAGGTGTGTCGTGATTAATTTGTATTGTTGTTTTTAATATTAACCATAAATAGTATTGGTAATAGTAGAAATCTACTAATACGTATTATCGGTTTTCTTGGTTTTTCTTGTAAAAATATTATTACTATATTGTATTAAGTACCACAAAAAATAAACAATATCTCCAAAAGTGTGAAAACACAACCTTAATTGGGATTTCATCACTCAATTATTGTATTCGAATCTCAAACAAAAAGAAAAAGGCAAAAATAGATAAATACTTTCGTGAAGCTCGATTTTGAAAAATACAAACTATAAGGTGGGTATAAGGCGGGTATTATAAAATATACCCTAAGGAAAAAGGCTCTTAAGTGCTTCGCGCCTCCTCGTTTCCCCGCTTGCTTGTGAGTATTTTGAAATTGAAGGCTAATCGAGGGTTTTGCCGCCCAAAGTATTATTACGTATAATATATTTGCTTGGTTTCTTTGTGATTAAACCCTCTTGAACAATTTGGTTTTCACCAAAGTTCTAAAGTCATTCGAAGGCGTTCACTCCACGTGATCGTTTTCATTCCTTTGAGGCTTCTTTAATCAAGAGTTTGATTCGAGGAGAGATTTTGTAGATTGTTGTCTACGAAGATACACCAAAATCCAAAAAATTAAATATCATCAAAAACACAAAAAAAATTGAAAATTCACAAAACACCCAAAAAGAATCTTCTTTGCTCACCTCCCATTCTTCGTGAAGTTTATGATCACTCGTAATCAAGCAAAATGAGCTCGTAAACGTCTTCAAAAGCAAGCCAATCAAGAGACGTTGATTGTAGAACAACCTCCAATTGTTGAACCTATTGTAGAACAAGAAGTCGTCATGGCTAATCGTACTATGATGGAGTTGCTACAAGCACCCACCGAGGGTTTTGGAGAGGCAATTGTGATTCCCGCCATCCTTACGGAGAATTTTGAGATTAAGACGGGTTTAATGTCAATGTTGCAAGCAAATAAGTTTAGAGGTCACGAGAAAGACAACCCGCACTACCACATAAGGAATTTTAACCGTCTCACCGCCACTAGCAAGTTTAAGGATGTTCCACATGACTCCATTAAGATGATGTTGTTTCCATACTCGTTAGATGGACCCGCAAAAATTTGGCTCGAGAAAGAACCGCCAAATTCGATTTTGACATGGGCCGATCTCGTTTCTAAGTTTGTGAACAAGTTTTTTCCACCATCTAAAACAACACACTTGAAAAATGAGATTTCACGATTTGTGCAAAGAAATAATGAAAGTTTTTCAATGGCATGGGAACGATTTAAAGAAATGTTACATGAATGTCCACACCATGATTTTACGGAATTGCATCAAATTGATACTTTTTATAATGGGCTTAATGATCATGAACGAGATTATTTGAATGCCGCCGCGGGTGGTAATTTTTTGTGCAAGACGACAAATGAGGCTTTACAAATCATCGAGAATAGATCTAAGGTTTATAGCCCTCGTAACACACCGAGTGTTGCCAATTTGGGTTCGTCATCATCGTCACAATCGTCTCGTAGCATTAATGCCTTACATGATGAAGCTAATGAGGAAAATCGGTTTTTTGATAGATTTGCTAATCTTATGTCCCATTGGAAAGCTCAAGAAGCTTCAAATTCCGCTTCGGTTAAAGCGGTTGCTAAGAGTTGTTTGTCGTGTGGTGGAGCTCATGATCTTTCCGAGTGCATTACCGCGGATGGTAACACTTCGAGTGCTTATGTAGCAACGGGAACTTATAACCAAAACGGTCAAGGTTCCCGCCCAAATCAAGCTCCACCAAATCAAAATGTTAATAATTATCGAAACAACAACCAAGGTAATTACCAAGGCAATTCACGCAATTACAACAAGGGAATTATCAAAATGGGAATGGACAAATTTCTAATCAAAACCAAAACCGTGATTTTCAAAACACTACACAAGGTTTTCAAAATGCTCACACTAAAAATTTGCAAGGAGAATTTTTGGATTATGCTAAAGCAAATGATGCTAAATTTGATAACATGCAACGTGAGATGATTAGTTTAAGATCCGAGTTGAAAAACGAGCTTAAAAATGAACTTGCTAATGAACTTAAAACTCATGCAAACAAAATGGAAGGAAATGTCCAACGTCTTCAACAAAATCAACAAAAGATGGAATTAGGACAACATGAGATTAAGCAAGAGTTATTAAAAGCGGATGCTAGGCAATCAAAATTTGAGGACCGAATGGCTAAAATGTTTGAAGCAATCATGTGTAAACCCTCTTCCTCGGGTGGTCTTCCTAGTGATACCATTGCAAACCCGAAGGGAGAAATGAAGGTTATTACTACACGAAGTGGTAAAACTTTCAAGGAACCAATCTCTCGTCCAAGTACTTCTACGGAGAAGGAAATCGAGAAAGAACCCGAGGTGATGGTCGAAAAGGAGCACATTACAATCCCACGAAGTACCGCTCAAACCACACCTACGGTTGAACCAATACCAATTATGGAACCCGAGATTCCATGGCCGTTGCCTAATGACCAACCCACACCACCCTTACCCTACCCTTCGAGAGTGACAAGGAAAAGGCACGAGAACGGAATAATTATCAATTTGAGCTATTTATGAAAATGTTTCGTGATATGCATTTTAACATAAGTTTTGCCGACGCTCTTATCATGATGCCTCGATTCGCCGCAAACATCAAAAGTATGCTAAACAACAAAGAGAAGTTACAACAATCGTCTAGTTGTTCATCGGTTTTTCTTAGCCGCATACCACAAAAAGTCGGTGATCCCGGTAAATTTTTGATTCCGTGTGCAATTCAAGATATGGAGGAATGCTACGCCTTGGCCGATCTTGGTGCTAGTATTAATTTAATGCCTCTTGAGATTTTCAAATCGCTTTCGCTTCCGGCTCTTACTCCTTCGAACATGTCTATCGAGATGGCCGATCATTCTACGATTTTAGCATGTGGAGTAGCCGAGGACGTTTTCGTTAAAGTCGGAAAGTTTTACTATCCCGTTGACTTTATCGTTGTAGACATTCCTATCGATCGAAAAGTTCCTCTCATTATGGGTCATTCATTTTTGGATACATCAAGAGCACTTATCGATGTTCATGCTCGAAAAATCACCCTTCGTTTCAATGAGGAAGAACTTGTCATCAATGCAACACAAAACTCCAATCTTTCTCATGTCTATTCTATTGTAACTTTAAACCATGGTAATTCAACCAATGTCGTTTGCAAAGAATTTTCACCAAGAGTTTTAGGAAATGTCGCCAAAAACAATTTACCATTTCCTCCGCCGGTGGAGGTTATGAGTGTAAAGCCTGCAAAGAAGAAACCGTCAACACTTGAATCAAAAAATATTTCGCCTCACCTCGAACACTCATTCTTGAAAAGTGTTGATAAGTTTTCGGTTTCTACGAAAGATCTTTCGGATGACGAATATGTAGACCCCGATGGGGAGGTTTTCTTTGTCGATAAACGTTTTGAGAACTTGCCACCACCAAAACCAAAACGGTTTTCAAATGTGAGAATTTTTAGTGTGACTAACATCGTCTTAGAAACACCAAATATTTTCGACATAATCAAAAAGGGTTTTCATAAGGAGAGTTTAAAAGATAAAAAAGGAAAAGATTTTAAATGTGATTTAATTGATTTTTCTACAAATCTAACTCCGTCATCACCACGTGTTTTGAGTGCTACAAGCTCGTCTACTCCTTTTGACGATGCTTTGTGTGGTTTTAGTATGGGGGAAGCCCCTTATGTTCCCTCATCCTTATCCACCGAGGACGAGATATTCGATCCCGGAATTTCATGTAAAGGGAAATCTCGGTCTTCCACCGATGCAATAAATGGAAAATCTTTCTATTGATTGGTGCGAGTCTACCTCGAGTAGCTCAAAAGTTTGTCATACCCATTGTCCCACCCTTCTAATTCTCATCTCTTTTCTTCAAACTCTTTGAGTTTATGGCACATGTTAAAGTAGCGTTAATTTGTTTTTCCAAAGAAAACGAGAATGACATCTTCGATCCCGGTATTTTGCACCATCAAAGGACTTAGTCCTTAATACCGGTTGCTTTTTGGGCCTTGTTTATCATGTAAGCCCCACCAAAAATTGACCATACCATGATTCTCCCTAAATGTTCACATTTTGAGGGGATCGAGTTGAGCTCATGACTCGGTAATCAAAAACGAGGTGTCTCGTGGGGGAGATCCCATGCTTATCCTTTATGCTTACTATTCACTAATAAGGGGACTTGTACCCTTTCAACTCGTTGTCTCGTGGTTGTTTGTGATTGTGTTATCTAGATCATCATCATCATCTACGATTGAAGACTCTCGTGTTCGTTTACGTGAGCCTCCATCGTTTGCTTGAAGAAGTTTTTCACGAATCCATGACATATCCTTTATTGTTCTACCAATTATCTTTTAGCATACTTAATAAACGGCTTTAGATATATTGTTGATCACCCTTTCCATGCTAGATCCTAAGCATTCGACTCTTCGTCTCTAGTATGGGGGTGCTCCACCTTTAGACTCGAAACATTGAGGATAATGTTTACTTTTAGTATGGGGGGTGAATAGGTACTTGCTTTGCTACGCACTCACGCTTTCCAATTTTCAATGTTTTGTTGCTAATAAGGCTAAAAAATGGCCAAATTTTAAAATTTTTCTTAGTTTTCATAAGTGTTTTTAAGACACGAATGTATATTTTCCGTTGGGTAGAATAAGAGTTAATTTTTGACTTGATGGGCATTTGGAGCCATTTACATTCCTTAACCCGCTCAAGTCAAGTTTTGCTAGACTTTTATATAGGGAGCTTTAAAACGCGAAAGTCTTAACTCTTACGGGTTAAGAACAAGAACTTTTCACAAGTTCCTATAATTGATCCTAGAAAGTCACCTATCAAGGGAACTTTAAAACGCATTCTCTAAACTTGAAAAAGTCCAAGAAAGTGCAAGATCCTATAGGTGGCTTGAAAACCCAAAACTTTGATTTGATATAGTCTTAATGAAAGCTAATCCAAATTTGGCTTAATTTTGACTTGCATGGCTAAGTATTCACGAGTCTCTTTAATTAGAGGTCTTTATATAGTGAAGAGCGAGAAATGATAGAGTTAGACAAGTGATCATGCTAAACGTAGAATGATAAGTGTGTAAACACCCATCCTTTTTCCACTTAATTCTGGCTAAAACGAGACCAAAACACGTATTTAATATCATTTGTTTGGAATTATGCGTGGTTTTTGTGTTTATTGTGTTTTCAGAGCCAACCGGATGAATATTAAAGAAGACATGGGATTGCACGGGTTTTATGGAAGAAAAAGACTCAAGACGAAGTCTATTGTCCAAGAGATGCAAAAGATTTGAAGTCACTGGGCCTATTTGAAGATTTATCGAAGAAAAGGACCAAAGATGGAAGATTTACATAAGTCGAAGAAACTCAAGTCTATTAAACGAAGAAATTAAAAGACGAGTTGAATTTAATCGACGACAAATCCCGAATCAGAATCGAAAACGTCAACTTTTCTGAAAAGACGAGAAGACAAGAAGAACGGGAGAAAGCCCACTCACCAACCAAAGGGAACACCTATATAAAGGGTTCCCCTCACACTTTTCATTCAGTTTTTTAGTTTTTTTTCCTCTCCTTTCTTTTCTCATTTTCTGTTCGTAGCCATCACCAACACCACTAGGGTGTTTGGTGATTTTGATTCTTGTCTTCCAATCTTGTAATTTAATCTTTCTCTTTTGTTTGTTAAAACCTTAATGAATCAATATCATCTTTCATTTCATCTTGTTCATCTTTCTTCTTTTTGATTCCAAGTCTTAAAGTTTATTTTGTTGAGTTTGATCTTTAAAAGTTATTGGGTTTTAAGTTTTTATTGATGGGATTTGTTGTTATTGGTTAGTATAAGATTCGTGTTTAGTTTTATTTAAGTTTTGGTGAAAAACTTGGTGATTTTTGGCTTGAATTCGTGTTCCCCTGTGTTTTCTGTATCCTACTGTTCTTGAGTTTTTCTAAGTTCTGAACAAAGTTCCGAACAAAGTTCCGAACAAAGTTCCAAACAAAGTTCCGAACAAAGTTCCGAACAAAGTTCCGAACAAAGTTCCGAACAAAGTTCCGAACAAAGTTCCGAACAAAGTTCCGAACAAAGTTCCGAACAAAGTTCCGAACAAGGTTCCAAACAAGGTTCCGAAGAAGGTTCCGAAGAAGGTTCCGAAGAAGGTTCCGAACGAAAGTTCCGAACGAAAGTTCCGAAGAAAGTTCCGAAGAAAGTTCCGAATCAAGGAGTTGACATCTTTTCATTCGGAAAAGTTTCAAATCAGTAAGAACTTCCGAATCATTTTCTTTTGAGCATTTCGAATTAGAGTTAAGTGATATTTACTGTTTCCTTTTTTTGAATACTTAAATTTTAATTCAAGTTTTATTAATTGCTATCAAATTAATTAATTGCTTTTAGTTTAAGTTTACATCTTAGTGCATTTAAACCATTATTAGATTAAAAATCCAAACCCCCTATTTGTCACCAAAAACAAATCATTCCACATTGAGCTGTAATCAATTCGAGAGGATTCCGAGAGAATTTAGAACCCCATATAAAAACGCTAGTATCAAATGGCGCCGCTGCCCGCTCTTCTCGTTAAGATCAACAGTTTTTTGTGAGAACTTGGATTTTGGGATCCGTTCCCCGTGAACGTTACTTTTTCATAAAAAATTTCAAAAACACAAAAAAATATAAAATTTTCAAAAATCCTAAAAATTAAAAAACATAAAAACCAAAAATATTTTTTACTTTGTTTTTGCCTTGTTAGTTCTTTTGTAGGTGCATGCGTACACGATCAACGTCTTATCAAGAGCGCGAGCCTCTCGAAGACTTAGACATGGCCGGTGTACAAAACAACAACAATAACCCACCTCAAAACAATAATAATAACAACAACAACCCACCTTTCAACAACAATAATAACAACAACAATGAGCCTCTACCGGATAATCGCCCGATGATTGAACTTCTGCAAGCACATGTAGATGGTAACAATGATCCAATTGTCATACCCGCGATTGCAGCCAACAATTTTGAGCTCAAGTCCGGCTTTATCCAGATGGTCTCTGCTCAACCATTCTTGGGGCGTACCATTGATGATCCACATGACCACATCAAGAGATTCTTGCAACTCACCAATACGGTCAAATTCAATGGTGTTCCACAAGAGGTAATCCGGTTACAACTTTTTCCCTTTTCTTTAGAGGGACAAGCCCGGCATTGGCTTGCTAAGGAACCGCCACAGAGTATTCTTTCATGGACTGATTTGGAGACCAAGTTTATCAATTACTTTTTCCCACCCTCTCGTACTACCGCTTTGCGGAATGACATTATCAATTTTGAACAAAAGTACGATGAGTCGTTTAGTGAATCTTGGGATCGTTTCAAAGATCTTTTAAGAAAATGCCCACAACATGGTTTTACCAAAGTGCACCAAATTAACACTTTTTACAATGGTTTAAGCATGAATGACCAAGATTCACTAAACAGTGCCTTGGGGGGGGGGGGGGGGGGGGGTAATCTTTTGGCTAAGACTTCCAATGCTGCTTGGGATATCATTGAGAATAAGTCTCGTGTGCAAACCAAGAGTGTTCGGACCAATGTCGCTAGTGCTAGTACTAGTGACAGCGACAAGCAACTTGACAAAATTACTACGCTTCTTGAATCGCTTGTTACCCACACCGTAAACAACACCAACAACAACAATGCTAAAAACCCTCAAGTCAATGCTGTTAGCCAACCATGCGAGATATGAGGGGGTCCTCACTCTTACACCACTTGTACTGCCACCCAAGACTACCCTTCTGAAAATGTGAATGCAGCTTACGGCACCTATCCTCAACCTGCTTATCAAGCCCGTCCTCAAGGTGACCGTAACTTGCTTAGCTACCGCTCTAACAACTATCTCTCACCACCCGGTTTTCCTCCTAACAAACCAAACCAACAACAAACCCTCAATCGCCCTCCTCAACAACAACAACCTCGTACACCATACATACCTCCTCACAAACAACAACAACCACCTCAAAGAAACAACCAAGTTTACCAACAACCTACTTATCAACCACCCGCATACAACGCTCCTCCCAACCAACCCACCGCTTTACACCAAGAAGTGGAAACCTACATGAGGACTAACGATGTGATCGTGGGAAATCTTCAGCGAGAGGTGCTCAACTTGAAAGCAGACCTGGTCAAACAAGGGAACGATCTGAGAGCTGATATGAGAAACACTTTGGATAGTCAAACGAATGACTTAAAGAACATGATGGCTAGTTTCTTCCAAGGTAATCAACCCTCTTCTTCGGGTACTCTTTCGAGTAACACCGTTGCGAATCCAAGAGGGGAGATGAAAGCAATCACTACTCGCAGTGGCAAAGGTACCAAGGAACCCGAGCTTCCTATACCTCTACCGGTGATTGTGACTAAGGAAAACGAGTCACCTGCTTCTATTCCTCATCCTTCTCCTTCCCCAATTTCTCCACCTCTTACTCCTACCACTCCTCCACCCACGGATGTGAGTGATCCTTCGATCCCAAAGCCTTCCTCTTCTTCCAATATACCTTATCCATCTAGGTTGAGGAAAGAGAAGCTCAAAATCAAGGACGATATTCAGGTTTCAAACTTTCTTAAAATGTTTAAACAATTGAATTTCAACATCTCCTTCGCTGAGGCTCTCGCTCACATGCCTTAGTACGCAAAAATGTTTAAAGATCTTCTGAGTGACAAGGAAAAGCTTCTTGATATTGCCAACACCCAACTTAATGAGAATTGCTCTGCAGTGCTCTTAAGGAAATTGCCAACCAAGCTTGGTGATCCGGGTCGTTTCTTAATCCCTTGCGATTTCCCGGGAGTAGAGAATTGCATGGATCTAGCCGATCTAGGTGCCAGTATTAATCTAATGCCTCTAAGCGTTTGGAAGCAATTATCTCTCCCTGAGCTAGTCCCCACCAAAATGACTTTGGAATTAGCTAACCGTACGATTGCTTATCCAGTGGGGATAGCCGAAGACGTCTTTGTAGGAGTCGACAAATTCACTTTTCCTGCCAATTTCATCTTCGTCGACTACGAGATGGACCCTCGTGTTCCCTTGATCGTGGGTCGTCCATTCCTGAGGACCGGTCGCACTCTCGTCGATGTTGAAGCCGGTGAGCTTATCATGAGAGTGGGTGACGATAAAATCGTCTTCAACATGGGAAAGTTGTCTAAACAACCTTATTCATACGAGAGTGTTAATTGTATTGACGTTCTGGATGAGGCTTGTGAAGAACACTTTAATGATGCTTGTAAAAATATTCCTACCTCTCTTCCCAATGTTGAAACCGTTTCCTCTATTGATTCATCATTGTCTCTATTTGGAGAAAGTGATTTGTTTTGGAACGATCTTGAAGCCACCATGGGAGATGTGAACTTAGCTAATGATGATTCTCCCACCGATGGGGATGAAGACATGCATTTCTTTGAAAACCTTCTCAACGAAGACAATCTTTCTCCACCATCTCCCACGGTTATTGCTATCGATACTCCGACTTTGAAAACGCCTCCCATCGAAAATCCTCCGGATTTAGAGCTTAAGGAGTTGCCACCCCATCTCGAGTACGTGTTCCTTGAAGAAGAGAAGAAGTCGCCCGTCATTATCGCGAAGGACTTGAAAGATGAAGAGAAAACTCACCTCATCGCCGTGCTTAAAAATCATAAGAAGGCAATTGCTTGGAAAATTTCCGACATCCGCGGAATTGATCCGAACTTTTGTACTCACAAGATTCTCATGGAAGATGCTTTAAACCCGCAATCCAGAGCCAAAGAAGGGTTAATCCTAAAATTCATGACGTCATCAAACAAGAGGTTATCAAACTTCTAGATGCCGGCTTGATTTACCCTATTTCGGATTCGCCGTGGGTAAGTCCCGTCCATTGTGTGCCCAAGAAGGGCGGAATAACCGTTGTTCCCAATGAACACAACGAGTTGATTTCCACTCGTCTCGTTACTGGGTGGAGAGTTTGTATTGATTATCGGAAGCTCAATGATGCCACGAGAAAAGACCACTTTCCTCTTCCCTTCATGGATCAAATGCTCGAACGTCTTGCGGGTAATGACTATTACTGCTTCTTAGACGGTTTCTCCGGGTATTTTCAAATTCCCATCGATCCCAAGGACCAAGAAAAGACCACATTCACTTGTCCCTATGGAACATTTGCTTACAAACGCATGCCTTTTGGTTTATGTAATGCTCCTGGGACATTCCAAAGGTGTATGATGGCTATCTTCCATGACATGGTGGAAGACACTATGGAAGTATTCATGGATGATTTCTCGGTCTATGGCGATTCATTCTCTGCTTGCCTTGCCAATTTAGAACGTATGCTTAAGCGGTGTGAAGACACTCGCCTTGTTCTTAATTGGGAAAAATGCCATTTCATGGTAAAAGAGGGCATCGTGCTAGGACACAAGATCTCCAAAGCCGGTCTTGAAGTAGACCGTGCTAAAGTCGATGTTATCGCTAAGTTGCCTCCACCTTCAACCGTGAAGGGTGTGAGAAGTTTCCTTGGTCATGCGGGCTTCTACCGTCGATTCATCAAAGATTTTTCTCAAATCGCTCGCCCGATGACCCACCTCTTGGAAAAAGATACTCCTTTTATCTTTTCCAAAGAGTGTCTTGAAGCCTTCAACTCGCTTAAGGATAAGCTAACTAAGGCACCTGTCTTGGTTACCCCTAATTGGGAGCTTCCCTTTGAGTTGATGTGCGATGCTAGTGACTTTGCTATTGGTGCGTTTTTGGGCCAAAGAGTGAACAAACACTTCCAACCGATCCATTACGCTAGCAAGACAATGACGGGGGCTCAATTGCATTACACGACAACCGAAAAAGAGCTTTTAGCTGTTGTCTATGCCTTTGAAAAATTTCGCTCCTATCTTGTCCTTTCCACCACAATCGTTTACACCGATCATTCCGCGCTGAAGTACTTGTTAACTAAGCAATATTCCAAACCAAGACTTCTTCGCTGGGTTTTGCTTCTCCAAGAATTTAAAATCGAAATTCACGATAAAAAAGGAGCTGAAAACCTAGTCGCGGATCATCTCAGTAGACTTGAGGATCCTTACCAAGGGGAACAACCAAACAAAGAAATCAATGATTCTTTTCCCTTGGAGACCTTAATGTCTATCAATTCGAATTCTGATGAAACCCCGTGGTTTGCAGACATTGCAAACTACTTAGCGGGTGGAATTCTCAAGGATGGGTTAACATCCCAACAAAAGAAAAAGTTCTTCAACGACATTAAGACTTACTTTTGGGATGACCCGTATGTATTCAAACAATGTGCTGACTTGATTATTCGTCGATGTGTTGATGGACCGGCAGCTTTAGAAATCCTTGACGCTTGCCACAAAGGACCCACCGGTGGTCACTTTGGTCCCAACTACACCGCCAAAAAAGTGTTTGACTCGGGATTTTATTGGCCCACCATATATCGTGACGCTCACAATATGGTTAAACGTTGTGATGCTTGCCAAAAACAAGGCAAGATCACACATAAAGACGAGATGCCTCAGAATTTCATTCAAGAATGTGAAATCTTTGATGTTTGGGGTATCGACTTTATGGGACCATTCCCTTCTTCTAAAGGAAACAAATACATCCTTGTAGCCGTTGACTACGTCTCCAAATGGGTTGAAGCCAAAGCTTTACCCACTAATGACGCAAGGGTGGTTTGTAACTTTTTGAAATCGCTATTCGCTAGATTCAGTGTGCCTCGTGCCATTATTAGTGATCGCGGGACTCATTTTTGCAATGACCAATTCGCAAGAGTCATGGCTAAGTACGGTGTAAATCATCGTCTTTCCACCGCCTACCACCCACAAACTAATGGCCAGGCTGAAATATCCAACCGAGTATTAAAGCGAATTCTAGAAAGAACCGTGGGAGAGCATCGTGCCTCATGGGCTGATAAACTTGATGATGCTTTGTGGGCTTTTCGTACTGCATACAAGACTCCGATTGGTTGTACACCATATCGTCTCGTGTACGGGAAAGCGTGCCACCTCCCCATTGAGTTGGAGCACAAGGCTTTCTGGGCCTTGAAGTGGGCTAATTTTGATATCAACAAAGCCGGTGACCTACGCAAGATCCAACTCAATGAGCTGAATGAACTCCGTAATGAGGCTTATGAAAATTCTTTGATCTATAAGGAGAAGACTAAGCTCATTCACGACTCTAAGATTTAAAACCGAGAGTTCCATGTTGGAGACAAAGTTTTACTCTTTAACTCTCGGTTGAAAATCTTTTCGGGCAAGCTGAAATCTCGTTGGTCCGGCCCATTCACCATTGCCAAATTTTTCCATATGGTACTCTCGAGCTCGCTCAACCTAATGGACCTAATTTTAAGGTGAATGGCCAACGAGTGAAGTTGTACTTTGGTGAGGAGATCTCTCAAGAGATGATTCCATCCCTCACCACGTTCCCCATGAACTAATTTTGGGTCGAGTCAGGCTCGTGACTCGGTTATCAAAAACAAGCGCTCCTCGGGAGGCAGCCCGAGTATCTATCCTTTTCCGTTTAACCTCCTAAGTGTATGGGGGGCCTCTATAGGTTCTTTGTGTTTGTGTGGTGATGTAATTACAGGGATGAATGCACTTTTGGAATCTTTGAAGCACCGTGCTCCCGTGTTATCCGAAATCCGGTTCTATCTCTCAACTATCGTGATTCAATTTTCTTCATACTAACATTTGAAATTGATCACGTTAGTCGTCTCTTCCTTAGCTTGATTTAACCAACGTGCACAATGTCATAAGTGTAGGGGAGACTTTTCCCACATGCTTAAACATTGAGGACAATGTTTATCTTAAGTGTAGGGGGGACTTCTATCGAAGTTTTAAGCGGACTTTTCCATGAAAATGCCTTCATTTAACCAGAAAATCATATTTTTCAACAATTTTCAAATTTTTTATTAACTTTGGCCATTTAGTTGTAATTTTTAAATTTTTATCGTTGCTTTCGTATGTATATACCCCGCAATAAAGTCAAAAATATTAATAAAGTGGTGTAGCTAGTTTAGAAGTCTTTGACATATTAGGCCCGTTGCGATTATTTTGACTCAACCCGAATAGACTTATCCAAGTTTATTCTAGCTAGTATCCTTAACCATGTAGACCTTAATTGGTTTATTAGGCTAAGTATCCACGAGTCTCATTACTTGAGATTTTAAATTGTGGAGAACGAGAAATGATAGAGTCAATTATAAGTCGGTATTCTTGCACAAACTCACTTGGTGTAATTATTTTCCTATTCTCCCATCACTTGCTAATAATTTATCTGCAATAAGTAAGGTCGTACGATTTGAAAAGTTACTTAGCTTCTAGCCCAAGATCGTTTAAAAGTTGCTCGGTAATGATAAGAGTTCATAGCCAAGGCATAACTTATGAAGCGGGGCGCGAAGATTGGCGAGTCTGAAAAGGCCCTAACAAGGCATGAGGATTCCATTTTATTGCTAAAGATCCAAAGTGATGTGAAAAGCATTATTCCCAAAGTCAATATGAAGGATCAAGACTCACGACGAAAAGCAATCAACTCCCATAAAGATGATGGAGAAGTCTATCCGAAAAGACCCTAACAAGGTATGAGGATAAATAGATCCAAGTCCGAAAAGGAGGCAGATCGTTGTATCTCAAAATCCCAAATAGAGATTGAAGAAATAATCATGAAGTCGTGGTCAACAAAGTTGGAGTACCTCTCTAAAGTCTCCAAGTGAAGAAACTCTATGAACGATGAGAAGACCATTATCTCAAGTACGTCTCTCAAGATATGAAGTATGAAGTACATGCCAAATATCGGCCCGAGAAAGGTCTCAAATCGTGAACCGAGTTATGCCAAGATATGAACTTTTTGATATCCCTAGAAGCAGTTTTAAGAGATTTTGTCCTTTAGCTAACTATTGATCAAATCGTCCTACTTTGCTTTCAGCCTAAATAAACTATCGAAATAAGTCCAAAAATGCATCTTCATGATCATTCTAAGACAAAAATAAAATATAAGAGATACACCTAGGAATAAGGGAGTTTAAGCATATAATTAAGCCATGTGTGTAAGTGTTTGAATTGCTAACTTATAATAACAATGATCTCGTTTTTAAGCTTAGTTTGGGGAACGTGAAACTTGAGGGTGATAAATCTTCGCAGCACCAAAGCCCTAATGTAAGTCCTTGATCTCTTTGCAAGTTATTTCCATGTAGCTATTTTCAAGTGAAAATGGTTTTCTATCCTTTTATTTACTTTAAAGATTTTAATCTCTCTTAGTACTTAAATTTTTGTTTATTAGTATTTAATAAGGCCAAGGTTGATTAATTATGAGAAAATTGTAAAATTGCTTTATCACTAAGCATTGCATGAGGGCATGGCAATGGTTAAGTGTAGGGGATTTGATAGGTGTGTAAACACCCATCCTTTTTCCACTTAATTCTGGCTAAAACGAGACCAAAACACGTATTTAATATCATTTGTTTGGAATTATGCGTGGTTTTTGTGTTTATTGTGTTTTCAGAGCCAACCGGATGAATATTGAAGAAAACATGGGATTGCACGGGTTTTATGGAAGAAAAAGACTCAAGACGAAGTCTATTGTCCAAGAGATGCAAAAGATTTGAAGTCACTGGGCCTATTTGAAGATTTATCGAAGAAAAGGACCAAAGATGGAAGATTTACATAAGTCGAAGAAACTCAAGTCTATTAAACGAAGAAATTATAAGACGAGTTGAATTTAATCGACGACAAATCCCGAATCAGAATCAAAAACGTCAACTTTTCTGAAAAGACGAGAAGACAAGAAGAACGGGAGAAAGCCCACTCACCAACCAAAGGGAACACCTATATAAAGGGTTCCCCTCACACTTTTCATTCAGTTTTTTAGTTTTTTTTCCTCTCCTTTCTTTTCTCATTTTCTGTTCGTAGCCATCACCAACACCACTAGGGTGTTTGGTGATTTTGATTCTTGTCTTCCAATCTTGTAATTTAATCTTTCTCTTTTGTTTGTTAAAACCTTAATGAATCAATATCATCTTTCATTTCATCTTGTTCATCTTTCTTCTTTTTGATTCCAAGTCTTAAAGTTTATTTTGTTGAGTTTGATCTTTAAAAGTTATTGGGTTTTAAGTTTTTATTGATGGCATTTGTTGTTATTGGTTAGTATAAGATTCGTGTTTAGTTTTATTTAAGTTTAGGTGAAAAACTTGGTGATTTTTGGCTTGAATTCGTGTTCCCCTATGTTTTCTGTATCCTACTGTTCTTGAGTTTTTCTAAGTTCTGAACAAAGTTCTGAAAAAAGTTCCGAACAAAGTTCCGAACAAAGTTCCGAACAAAGTTCCGAACAAAGTTCCGAACAAAGTTCCGAACAAAGTTCCGAACAAAGTTCCGAACAAAGTTCCGAACAAAGTTCCGAACAAAGTTCCGAACAAGGTTCCGAACAAGGTTCCAAAGAAGGTTCCGAAGAAGATCCGAACGAAAGTTCCGAACGAAAGTTCCGAAGAAAGTTCCGAAGAAAGTTCCGAATCAAGGAGTTGACATCTTTTCATTCGGAAAAGTTTCGAATCAGTAAGAACTTCCGAATCATTTTCTTTTGAGCATTTCGAATTAGAGTTAAGTGATATTTACTGTTTCCTTTTTTTGAATACTTAAATTTTAATTCAAGTTTTATTAATTGCTATCAAATTAATTAATTGCTTTTAGTTTAAGTTTACATCTTAGTGCATTTAAACCTTTATTAGATTAAAAATCCAAACCCCTATTTGTCACCAAAAACAAATCATTCCACATTGAGCTGTAATCAATTCAAGAGGATTCGGAGAGAATTTAGAACCCCATATAAAAACGCTAGTATCATAGAACATGAAAATGTTCTTTCAAAAACTCATATGTTTTTAATTGTGGCTTTTTCTTCCCATAAGATCAATGCATTAGGAATAAATCATAATTGCAATAAGTAAGGTCGTACGATTTGAAAAGTTACTTAGCCTCTAGCGCAAGATCGTTTAAAAGTTGCTCGGGGTTGAATAGAGTTCATAGCCAAGGCATAACTTATTGAAGCGGGACGCGAAGATTGGCGATCATCCAAAAAGGCCCTAACAAGGCACGAGGAGCTCTATTTTTGCTAAAGATCCAAAGATGATGTGAAGTATCATTATTCCTAAATCAATATGAAGGATCGAGACACACGACGAAAAGCAATTACTCCCCTAAAGATCATGGAGAAAGTCTATCCAAAAAGACCCTAACAAGGTATGAGGATAAATATATCCAAGTCCGAAAAGGAGGCGGATCGTTGTATATCAAAATCCAAAGTAAAGATTGAAGAAAAATGATGAAGTCGTGGTCCAATATGAAGAATCTCTCAAAAACGTCAAGTGAAGAAATTCCAAATATATGAAGAGAAGACTATAATTTCGAGAACGTCTTCCCAAGATTTGAAGTATGAAGTACATGCCAAATATCGGTCCGAGAAAGGTCTCAAATCGTGAAACGAGTTATGCCAAGATATGAACTTAAGGAGATACACGAGAAGCCGTTTTAAAAGATTTTGTCCTTCGGCTAACTATTGATCAAATCGTGCTACTTTGCTGTCGGACTAATAACTACTCAAATAAGTCAATATGAATCACTTGTGATCCATGACAAATAGATAAAAAATGCTAGTAACCCATTTCCTTTTATAATAACTAAGATTGTGGGGAGAAAAAGTATTACACAATTTGGACGTATGAGTAGTGTTAGCATTGTGACTTGTACCAACAATGATCTCGATTTTGCACTTAGCATGGAATGTATGACAATCAAGGATGACGAAGTTTGCTCTAAGGGACATTTACTTGTTTCTATTCTTTGACCCTAAAAGTCATTTTTTGTGATGAAAATCATACATTATGTCTTTACACATCTTCGTAGTATGTTGCAAGTCTTTTACTTTTCAATAAAGGATAATAAAATTGAACTTTGGTGATGCTTAGATACTTTATTCTAGCATTGCGTGAGGGCACGGCAATGGCTTGGTATGGGGGAGTGATGAGATGGCATTTATACATGATCTCATCGTTCTTTTCGGGCTTTAAATGCACAAAAATGTCATAAAATACCATATATATGCTTGTGTTTGTTTACTTGTGTATTTTAGGTATGGATATCGTGAAAAAGACAAAAGATCACAAGTTACAAGGAAAAACGGACACGAGAAACGAAGCCGTACAAAGAACCGGGCCCTAATTCATGGAATATTCAACATTTATCCTTGAAGACTTAAAGATGTGCAAGTTTGATCCTTAATGAATGAAGAAATGACACTTAAAACCCTTGTATATTGATAATTACAAGTTTGGTCCCTTAAGTTTGTCAAAATTACACAAAAGGTCCTTCAACTTTGAAGAAATGGCAAGAATAGTCCCTCAACAAATCCAAATTGCCAATAATGGTCCCTCATAGAGCCAAAGATAAATTGAAGACCTTTGAAGATCAAGAAAGTCCAAAATCAGCCCTTGAAATATCTCAAAATGGCAAAAACAACCCTTGATAACCTTTTTCCAAAAGTTTGTGCCAAAACTACCAAGTTGTGAAAGTTGACAACAAAGGAAACATGTTTATTTGCAAAATAAACTTGTTATACAACTTTTCCCAAAACCAAAGGACCAAAAGTGACAAGCTGAAAGTTTAAATCCCTAAACATGCGGGAAACACTTACTGTTGGGATTTTTACCAGCCAAGAACATCTTTTTACCTAGGATTAAAAAGGAGGAAAACAAAGGGGAAATCAAAATTGGTTACACCCACGTGTGATTCACATCACCTCAATCACATCCCACACCTTAAACCCCAAATCCCACTACCAAAATGATACCCCCATCCCCACTCACAATACGACACCTGGCATTTGATCTTGACTTGGCAAAATCAACGGCTGCAAATCATTACTTGGTCCCTAAGCACTCAACAAACGTCCAGGATTCAACCAAAACAGCTGGCAACACACCTAGAAGATTCTGCAAGGATAGAATAGGAATTTCAGTTGCTAGGGTTTGTGAATAGTGTTTAGCCAGGCATTTGCCTATAAAAGGAGACCTCAACATGTGAGAGTCCCTTTGTTCCAGTTTTAGGCTATCAATCTTTGTAATTCCTTTTTAAGTTTAATAAAATTTGAATTTCTGAAAATTTTGAATTCTCTTTTTGATTTGATTAAAAGTTGGTGTTAGAATAGCCTAAATCTGAGTTCCATTTGATTGTTAAGACCTTCCTTAATCTTGTGGTTAAGGCACGTCTTGGTTCATAAGGTTTTCAAGGTTCAAAAGCCTTGAAATCCTAGTTTCTGATTTTGCTTATTTTGTGTACTAACCCTTAGCCATTAGCTATAAGCTCTTGCAAGCTTGTTGACACCAAGCTTGTGAAGGGATTAGAGCCCTTGGTTGAGTTGTTTGCTGCTTGTGTTGAAGACATCAAGTCCTTGAGGTTCTACTTTGAACCATCAACCAAGGCAGTTTGCATCTCCTTTGTTGAAGTACCTTGGTCTTGTTCTAGTTGTTGAACAAGGTCCAAGGAGCATTGCTGGCTCTCCTAGGAAGTTGTGGAGGGCAGGTATAATCCCTTGTTAAGATTCCTCTCAAAATTTCATGTTTATGACTGTTTTTGATTTTGTGCTTTGATTTTGAGTATTTGTGTTTGTGCTGGTAATTTATGTGTTTGATTCTGATAGTTGCTACCTAGTAAGTGTTTTTGATCATTAAAATCAATAGGTTATTAGTTTAAATCACAAGTTTCTTTATTAAGTGGTAGATTAAAGAGTGTTTGGGTCTACTGCATGATTTGGATTTGTGGTTTTCTAAGTGCTTTTATTGTGATTGCAAGTGTTGGTATCTGATATTTAGGTGCTATTGTTCATCTCTTTGCAGGTTTTGAGGGTTGGAACACATAGATTCAAAGATTGGCTATAAAATCTTAAATACTTGGTAAAATTGGCTAGGATTTTGAGGACACCTAGATCTAAGCTTAGGCTAGGGCTAACAAGTGCTAAACCTTAGTTAATCACACCAGGGAAAGAGATTTGACTGCTTGAAATTAGATCAAGTGTCAAATAGATCAACAAAACTTGTCTGCATATTGTTCATTATTCATCAGAAACTTTTTGTGCTTTGATCTTGTTGTTTACTTTGATTCAGTGTTTGTTTCTTGTTGCTTTGTGTTTATTCTTAGTTTATATAGCTTGTGTATGCATCCTGTTAAGTTTGGTTGGCTTATTCTTGCTAAATCTGCTTATTAAGTGCTTAACTGCTTATTTCCATATCTGGGCTATATCTGGCAACTGTTTGGCTTATTGTGGCTTATTGTGTGAACCAAATTGTGATTTTCTTGTTGCTATTGACTCCTTGTGATTCACTGATCACAAGGTTGCCTTTGTTTCCAATTGAATCCAACCAGAACTCTCAAATAAGCTTGGTCAAATAGTCAAGGCAGTGGGAACTCCTTTCCCCTGTTAGTTGCCACTGCTAGTGTAAAATTAGGTTCAGCTTATCAATAAGCTATAATAGCTTATTTTAACCAGCAACAACTTGGATTTTGTCATAGGTGCTCATTATTTGACCCATTTTTTCATACTGGAGCATTTGGTGGGTTGACTTTAGGGTTTGACTAGAAAACCAACTTCATTGACTTTTTCATAAGTTCATTTGTGCTTATTCTGGCTTATTGGTTGTGCTTATTGGATTTTTGTTGATTGATTTGGCTTATTGAGTTCATTTGTGATCTTTTGCAAGTTGAATCAAGTCCTGAGGTGCCTTATTTCTCAAACCCGACTATTTTGTCGTTTTGTGAAATAATACTTTGCTTATTTCTGGCTTATTGAGTGAGCTTTTTCAAAATTTCTTTTTACAGATCTCATAAGCATCCCAAAAGAAGGTTGTGTGTCAAATTAGAGCTTATGGCATTAGATTATTGCTTAATGGGCTGAAAAGCCCAATAAGAATAAGCTGTGTGCTTAATAAGCTGTGATAAGCTCATATTCAGCTTTTGGGCCTTTAGAGTTTTGTTCTTAGAATTGAATTTTGAGTCAGATAGGGCTTTTCCAAGTCAATTGGGCCAAATTTGACTTTTTGGGCCCAAAAGCCCATTTGGTTTGACTGTTTTTGGTTTTGGCCCATTTGAGGGCCCAATAGGGGTATTCTGGTCATTTCACTTTGATTTTCTGATTATTTAGGTAAAAATAAACTAGTTTGCAAGTTTTTAGAATTTTTTATAATTTTTGGATTTTTAATTTTTAATATTATTTTATTATTATTTTTTAAAATTTCACATTTTCCAACTTTTTACATTTTTCTTAACTTTAATACATTAAAAATAGCAATTTAGCAACTTTTAGAATAATTTTATCACTTCTAGATTAATTTTTATAATTATTTTAAGTTTTAATAGTTTTTAAATCATTTTAAATAGTTTTTCTTAGTTTAATAATTTCTAAAAATAGTTTTTAATCTTTTTAGGTCATTTTAGAGGTTTACCAATTGAAAAATCTTTATTTGGGATTTTTGATAATTTATTTGATTTTTAGGGCTTTAATTAGCATTTAAAAATTGAATATTTAATTATTTAAAAGGTTTGAAAAAGTTTTGATCATTGGTAAACTCTTAGTTTATTTATTTTGATTTTTGGTGAATTTTTGGTAATTTTTAGAATTAGTTTTTATTTTTGTAGTTTTTAAGGTTTTACGTTTTAACTTTCTAGTAGTAATAATTTTTATTTTTACGTCTTCGTCATCTTCTTTTCTCATCCCCTTCTAAACCAAATATTAATCTCAAATCTTGTACATCTTAGTCACACACATATACCTCCTTGGGAAACGAACTTTCATTTCATCTAGGGTCATTTGTACACGGTTTTCCTAAACCGTCGTATTTAATACTTTCCCTATTTACGCTCTTTTCCTAAAGAGTAGTAAAACACTACAACCAAATACCAAATTCAACTTGCCTTTATGGCGAAAGTCTATGTAGTTTACCAGCAAATATCTCCTAAAATTTTAGATAACAGAAACATCTTTTAATAAATTTACTTTAAGTTCTTTCTAGATTGTAAGATCTATGACTAGTTCATAACCATTCATGGTATAATTTCAAGTCTAAATGCAGGATATGGTCATCCATTAAGAATTATTTAGATCACTTTTGATAATCAACATCTTATCTTTTAGGGGAATTCTACTCGAGTTCCCATTAATTAAGACAATGTCGTCATGTCATAATCAATCAATCCATTCTACTGGCACTATCAACCTTCCAGTTTCATTACCGTCGATAAGATGTGAACTTGTCAAAAGACTAATAATAATTCATAATCCTTCACAAATTCAAGGATATCTGGAGACATAACTAACATTAGAAGAGTGAGGTCAACGCATAATCTACACGAGAGAATTTCAAATCAGATACAAATGAAAACATTAACCAACATGGATAAATCCCATGTTTTCATGATTTGAGTACGCATTCGAAAGCTCCTCGGATCGTTACCCATGTCATTCAAATGAAATCTAATCAAAAGAAACGATAGGAACGTCGATACACCCAGTCGGGTATTAATACTCGATAATTAGATACTTTTTCCAAAGAATATCATCATGAGAGGATTGGACAAGAAAGGAATATCAATTGTCAATGAAGACAATATCTACAGATGAGTGAATTCGACTCAGAAGAATAAATGGTACGGGCACATATGTAGGTGTCTCTAACAATATGTCCCTATTTTTGCACTTCTTGCAGATCTTGTAAAAATTCAATCTTTCACAATTACAAAGAAAATGTAATGTTTAGTTACAATTTCATGGTGACTACTAATCAGCCTTGCATGGTCCATTCCAAATTGTACCTAGGCGCGCAACTATATACAATTTTAGGATTAACGGTGCAATACTCAGTTCGTCAAAACTTTGTCATCATGTTTTAAAAAAATATTTTCATGCTTAATTATTGAATAAGAATCAAAATGAATTTACAGAGATGTTCTTTGTTATGAAAACAATTAAGTTTCCCAAGGTGTTTCATAAACAACTTTATTTCAATAATGATTACTCATAAATCTCACTTTGAATAATCCATATGGTGATGGAAATTCAATTTTTCTAAAGGGATATTGTTTTAACTTATAAAAACAATGAGTGATCTGCAAAGGAGTGATGAAAAGTTGTTCACTAAGAACTAACTACAATATGATAGGAAATGAGCTTAGCCAATTAATCATGAGGTTCATGACCTCGATGGCACTCAAAAAGAATAATCCACAACGTAACTCAAATCGAGATGAGTACTTGTTCAATGGTTGCATCACTAATGCGAACATAAAGAAGAAGCAAGAACAGATAGATAACATTGATACATGTAAGATTTAGCAGTCAAAGGTAGTCTTTTCATTAATCACAAACAAGTCAAAAATTGTACCGTAACACATTACGTGTCACTATGTCATACAATTCCAAGAACTCATCCTACCAACTGATATCTCAGTTAAGTTAGGGATCTTTAAAAGATGCCACAATGAATACTAATATACAAGAGTCATTAGGTGTTCCACCTGTCCCGGAAGATCCATCGGTCCCAATTCAGAAGAATATTTCTTCAATTTATTTCTTCGACACTGGGCATCCTCGTCATTGTACAATGGCCTAGGAACAACCCTTAACACGAACCAACTATCATTTAAAACCTTATAATTCAATCACAGGACTCAACGACTTCTTCTTAACAATCTCATATTCCATACGAGTTAAATTTTACTTTATTCAAGAATCATCTTATACTCAATGCGATATCCTACCTCATTCTCCAGTACTTTCAACCTTATTCTTAGACCTTGAAAGGGCAATAAAAGCTCGATATGAACAACACTTAATTTCCAATCCTATAGCTCTTACAACAATAGTTATCAAATGAGTCACTAGTATGAAATGACTCACACATTCAATTAGATTTCTCGGAAAGGTACTAGTGGCATGAGGCTTTTGGGTAAAGGCTCCAATGACAGCCTCAAGTGCAACATTCACCCTTTTGATTTCAAATTTAAGAATTGGGCGACAACGAATCAGATGACACAATTCCATGTGGTAACGTTTTGTCAAACTCAACCCTATAGGAAAAGATCGTCATGACATCGATATCAGATTTAATCTCGCCAATTCTTCTTCAAGATCACAATCAACTAATATTAACGTTTCTAGGAATATCAACCATTTTGTTGGGATCATAAATATCCACAACTTGGTTTAGATCTAGAATAGCTGGAATTCCTACGGGAATAGCTTCGATTGATTTGCTAGGGGAGTTAAGATTTCTTGTGACAATCTACGTCGTATAAATACCTCGTATAAATATTAAAACAATCATCAAACAATCTTATAATCAAATTACATCATATATATATATATATATATATATATATATATATATATATATATATATATATATATATATATATATATATATATATATATATATATATATATATATATATATATATATATATATATATATATATATATATATATATATATATATATATATATATATATATATATATATATATATATATATATATATATATATATATATATATATATGTATATATATATATATATGTATATATATATATATATATATATATATATATATATATATATATATATATATATATATATATATGTATATATATATGTATATATATATACATATATATATACATATATATATATGTATATATATATATATATATATATATATATATATATATATATATATATATATATATATATATATATATATATATATATATATGTATGTAATCCAAGTTGTATATATATTAAAATAACACTTCTCAGTCTGGCCTTGTCGGTAACTCGGGAATTCTTCGGCACCGATATAGTCAAAAGATCTTTAGACATTTTGAGAAAAATGTTTATAGTTAAAAGATTTTGAAATGTTTTATTCAAAACCTTAGTTTTAAAAATCTTTCGTTCTCTATAACGAGAGCTCTGGTACCAGACTGTAACACCCCCAAATATTCATACTTTTGTTCAGCGGAAGAGTCGCTGGTGTTACAGGATAGCACATTACTCAAATCATAGACAACGCTTAAAAATCACGTCGTTTAATAATAAAGCATTTTCCATTCATGAATATCAAATTTACATAGGTCCTAAGTCATAGTATTTCATACAATTTTACAAAACATTTGAATGGAAATTGTTATTTAAGTGCGGGCCATAAATTCTTGTCGTCTTCCCGAGAATTACCTTCAAGTACCTGAGATAAAACATGTTAAAAGAAAAGGTCAGCGAAAATGCCGAGTGAATTCATAGAGTTTAATGAAATCCATTAATATATCATCGGTATGTATTTAATACCGAAAATCATTTGGTACAAATATTTGCATTAGGCCATAAAATAGGCCAAAAACATTTTATACAAATCCTTGTCAAAATCATAATATAGGCTTCAGCCTTCAAAATCTTTATACGATCCATTGTCGCAAAAACATCATACAATACGTTTTATAACGTTGTATAGAGTTAAATAAAAACCTTTATATGAATATGGTTATGTAAAACCAAAACACGAACATAATATCAATAATGAGACCCCGTATTTCTAGTCAGGCGATATATTGTAATTCAATGCGTATAGCAGTATTTTCGTTATTGGATTATAATAAGTCGCGTGACATTGCTACCTTACTATAACAAACAACGGGTAGCTAACCCGAAACTCATTTTCCCATCTAAAACAGTGTGTTGTCACAATAATCACGCTTATATAAACCTCTTATACATAAATTCGCTTACCAATCAATGTGGCACGACGGGGATCAACCGTCAAGGCGCGAACTGGGGTGATCTTCCCCAAATAGTAATATTATATGCATAAGAGTCTACCAAATCCCGGTAGTTCACAATTCATGCTAATGGGACTTTTAGTGACATAACCTAACTTTAGTAATCCATTTTATTTCATACATCGGGTCATATAATCATTCATCAGGTCATACAATCATTCGGGTCCAAATCAATAAACAAACAATCGGGACAACTGGTGTCCTATTTTATTAAAAATAACATGTTATATCCCTTGCGGGTTTATAAAACATTTCATAAAACATTTAAAAGAGTGCGAGGCTATGAACTCACGTTTATTGGGAAAGGCGGGTTATCGGCGATTTGGATGTACGATACGTGCTTCAATCACGGAAACCTAGACAAATAATACTCGGTCTTAGACTCTTGTCCAATGACATTATAAAAATAATGGCTATGTATATATATGATGATATTATAATTATGATGATGATCAAGTGGGATTTTATCTCTTCATACACATTATAGTGTTATGTGTTAGTCAAATTTTTGACTAGTTATACTAGTTTCAATCCAAGTCCATATTAAGTCCCAATAGGCCTATTATAAGCCCAATAAATTATATTAGTCCAATTTTATACTTTTAACATCAGCCCTATACTCACATGTTGGGCCCAAGTGGGTTAAGCCCAATGAGTAATTCCATTAGTGTTTAGCCAAATTAGTTGGGTTAATAGTCCAATAAGGCTAATTTAGCCCGTTAATGTCCATATGTTGTAAAGCTCGGGTTTTATCGGTTTTTACTTGTAATATGTACTTTTACATCAGTATATGAGTTGTATAAAGTTTACATTAGACGGGTCCGACCGACTAAGTTTTATTTGACGAAAACGTCAGTTTTACGGTTTTAGCCGAAAAGACGTAAAACTTATGTTTATAGTTTTATAACTTATAAAACTTATCAAATTGGCATTTTTATAAAATGTCTCATTTATTTATTAAAGTACATACTTATTTATATGTAATATATAAGTTAGTGGGTTTTAGGTATATATTTTATATTATTTTTACTTGAGTGCTAATTTTATAATATATACATTTATTTTACAAATCTGATTATGATTTTCACTTTCACCATTTTTACCATATCTTGAGTACTACAAGGAGATAGAAGCTCATTTTTGGACACCACAAACTAGATGATATGTGCTACAATTAACGCAGCTTTAGCTACTGCTCAATCAACCTCTAAATGTCTCTAACAGTTTGTCCAAAACAGACTATACAGATTTGAACTTCAATATTGTTTTGATCATATCTCACTCATTTTATGGATTCCATTGAGTGGCAAACTCTCACATATGTAAAGGTCACATAACTTACTTTATATTAAGTTATATAAGCCATTTTAACAAGTTATAATATCGTTCTTTACTGTTTTATACAGCCTATATTTTTAGCCATAATTTTAACATCTTTTCATGTAGCTTTTAATCTTTTTAACCAAATTTATCAACACCAAATCCCCACATAATATTTTGATAATCATTCATCATAATATATATATACATAAATGAAGTAAATACAAGATTACATATTCAAAATAACAAGATGATGGGAAGAAATAATCTCTATACCAATCAATAAGATGAAAGATTAAGATTTTTGGATGAACAAGACTTGGTTTTGACACCAAACCTTATGAACTTAGCAAGACCATTGTTGGAAGTCTCCAAGCAACTAAACTCCTTCTAAAATCAGCCCTTGATCTTCATGAAAACTCCTTGAGAAATCAGCCCCAAACTCCCTTGAAAACTCCTTTTCACATGTTAAGATCACCTCCAATCTTCATATCTTCAAAGGGTTATCATCTTGTGCAAGTTAAACACATGATTCATGGTTGAATTTTTGATCAAATGGGTGTTTTGGGTGATATGGGACGGACACAATAGGGAGAGAAAGAGAGATTTGTGGTTGTTTGCATGTATGTGAGAAAGTTGTTTTGGTTAGCTAGTTTTGTGTTAGCGGTATTGGTAGGACTTGTGGGACAAGTGTCCCAAGTCTTAATAATAATTTGAAACCTCAAAGGGGTGTGTTGGTGAAGCCTTAGATGTTTATTAGTGGGGGTGGGACAAGTGTCCCACTTGTCTCATCCCCATTAATTTACGGGTACTCCTCGATTCTAGTTTCCTCGATTTACGTGCCCTCGGGTCGTTTTATGAAAAACATTTTTGTAAATTATGAATCAACGGCAAAAAATGAATCTAATAAAAATTGTCTCATCAAAAACGGAGTTCAAAAACGTAAATACGTAAACCTAGGGTTTCCGGTTTAGTCGTAAATGACGTTAAATTATGAACGTAAGTCCTAATCTCTTCTCGTAAATTTGTGAGTTTATAAACCAACACAAATTTAAAATCCCAAAATAATATTCACGGATAAATTTATTTCCTAAAATGTCGGACTATCACCAAAAACGGTGTATGTAAACGTAAGCACGTAACGTAGAGTCCTCCGGTTTAGACGTAGTCGATGTTACTTCAAGACGTAAACCCAAATTTCTTCCCAAAAATGAGTGAGTTCATATTATAACATTAAAATAATGTTTTAAATAATACTTGAGAATAAAATATCGATCATAAATTGACGGATTGTCACACTATGGGCATATGACAAATGAATGTAGGAAGCCGAAACGGGTTAGGAACTCTGGCTATCATAAGGAAAAGATGCTGCTTTGCAAGAAGATGGAAGCTGGGGTTAAATCATCGGCTGAGGAAGTAGCAATGCTTGATGATACTGATGATGAAGCCTCCAACCAAGAATTGAAGCACATTACTCGTGCATGGCAAAGGTTGAAGAAGTTCTCAACGTCACTAAAGATGACAATGGTCCTATCTTTGATACTGAGCCAATCGATAAGGTACACACTGAAGAGGAATATAATGTGTTTGGTAATATTCATGAGCATTGTGAGCTACCTAAAGCCATTAATGACACATGTATGATGGAAACGGTTGATAGCAATATCACACCCGATTCATCAGACATGTGCAATAATGAGTATGATGATGACGAGGAGCGTATTGCGCTTGCTAACTTAATTGCTTCTTTACAAAAAGATGTCAAAGAAACTAGAAAGAGTCAAAAGCAATTAAAGAAGGCAAACGCTACGCTCACTCAAAATTTGAAGAATGCAAAGCTGCTCTAATTAAATATAGTGAGACCATTGATAGCTATAGAGCTCAGCTTCTTCAAAAGACCAATGAGATTGAGGGGTACAAAGGGTGTTTAATTAATGTCAAAAAGGACGATTTTCAACAGAAATATAACGAAACTCTTAAGCTTCTAGAACAAGAGAAACATAATTATAACACCTCTTTGAGTACTGAACGTCACAAAACGTATATTGCTACCACTAAAGTCAATGAGCTAACTCAAGTAAATGGTTTTCTTCAAGAGGATAAAACTAAACTTGTTAATGAAAAGAAAGCTATGGTTGAAAAGATGGAAAAGGATTTCAAAACTAAACAAGCGAATGACATCGACAAAATGGTGGAACTTGAAACTCAAATTGATTTTTACAAGAAAATTGTTTACAAAAGTAATCAATCAATTCGAACCATGAGAATGTTGGCACCTCGTTCGTTCTTCAAGGATAGATCCAATTTTGCAAATCCTAAGTACCTTGAGCAAGCTCAATCGGCGAATCAGCACTTATATCTTGATGAGTCCCAATGGACCGAACTTGATTGTCTTGTTGTTAGGCCCGATAGTAAAGAGACAAACGATTTGGAAGAAGAGAGCAGACCAAAAGTTAATAAAGAATTCGTTAAACCATATAATTATGCTTATCAAAACAGTCTTTATGGTATTTTCAAACCGCAAACACAGAAAACTCGTGAGCAAATATTTTTCGAATGTGAACAAATAAGAATTAAATGGAGACAAGCTTTTGCCACTAAGAAAACTAATGTTTCAAAATTTATTGAATACTTGCCATTTAAAGCTTCTGTAAGCAAGAGTAAGCAAGCACTTAGTATTCTCAAGAGTAACATTGAAAATTTCAAAAAGGTTGTTGATGATGACTGGAAAAAACGTGAACTTCCGAAAGGAGACAAAGAAATTCCTCATGATATAACTGTGCTTGTGAAAAGTATTTTGATTCCGCTTGCAGAAAGAACGCAAAAACATATTTTGGAATTTGAAACACTAATTAAGAAAGAAATGTTTGATGATTTGAAATACGTGGAATCTCTTGAACAAGAAGTGAACGATCATCAACCTGAAAGAGACGAGTTTTCTACAGCATATGATCTACTCTTACACGACTGTCTCTCAAAAGATATTATGTGTGCTTATGTTACATCTTGTGTTGATATTGATGAATATTCTGATGTTGCATGCAAATATCTTGATCAAGTTAAGGAGTGTGAACGTCTTGAAACTGAGCTTTCGAATAAAGTTGACCAAAAAGAGTTTTCGTTACTTCAACATAGATATGATTATCTTCAAAAACATTATCACTCACTTGAACTTGCTTTGCAAAAGAAAGTTGGCAGCTTTTCAAATGATACACCTTTGGAAGTAAAATTATCTGAGTCATGTCGATTACTAAGCGAAAAAAGTCTTGATATTTCGGATTTGAAAGCTCAGTTACAAGAAAAATATATAGCAATAGTAGAGTTGAAGAAACTCGTTTCTCAGATGGGTGGGAAAGTTGTGGAACCTAGCACTAACAAAACCTCTAAAGTGAATAGATCCTCTATCTTGGGAAAACCATCTACTTTCTCAAATTCTTCGTTTGCAAAACCTGTGTTTGCCCCCAAGATGGATGGAAAGGAAAGGTTACCACATACTCAACCCATAAGGAATATTGTAGCACCAAGCGTTAAGCACAATAATGTGATTAAACCAGGGATGTATAGAATGACCACTAAGCCCCACAAACAAAGTTAGTCACTCGCCTCAGACTTCTAGAAATACTAATATTCTTGTGTCTTCTACTACAGGAGTAGTCTCCACTACTAGTGTTAGCCGGCCTCAGCTTAAGAGCACTCAAGTGAATAATAAGGTCTGGAAACACAAGATTCAAGAGAAGATGAAGGAAGTAGAAGACACCCTAGGAATTTATTTTTTTTAAGAATAAGAAGTCTGTAATCGCGTGTAATAACGATTTGAATGATTTGAATGCTATGAATGTGAAATTTGTTTGTGTCAAATGTGGAAAATATGCTAATGCTAATCATTCTATGTGTGCTATCAATAATGTCAAAGGCATAGATACTAGAACTAAGAAGCAAGTTGTGATGCCTATTAGTCCTAGTAAACCCAAACGCCAAGTGAAACATTCTGGTGCAACCCCCACTAAGAAAAGTAATGCATCAGACTCCACCACTAAGAACCCTAGAAGCAGAATTAGGGAATTATATGAGTCTGCAAGCAAGTCTTAGAAATGGTGGTTTCCTAATCAATGTCCTCCAGGATATAAATGGATGGCTAAAGTTAGGACAGAAACTGTGACAAAGAGTGTTAGTATGCCGTTGAATGTTGCTAAGGACACTGATAATTCTACAATCACAACTACTGTGGTATCCAATTTAGCAAATGATCCATCGTGTTCTAACTCTTCTGCAGGTGATACAAATAATTCTCTTCATATTGGACTCCGGATGCACGAAGCACATGACGGGGAATCTCAAGCTTCTAATTAACTTCGTGGAGAAGTTCCTGGGTACGGTCCGATTCGGAAATGATCAATTTGCACCGATCCTAGGATATGGAGATTTGGTTCAAGGGAATATCATGATCAAAAGGGTATACTACGTCGAAGGGCTCAATCACAATCTTTTCTCGGTTGGTCAATTCTGTGACGCAGATTTGGAGGTTGCTTTCAGAAAGAAGACATGTTTTGTTCGTGATTATGATGGGAATGACTTACTTACCGATTCACGGGGTACTTATCTTTACACAATTTCACTTCAAGACACAACTTCTACAACTCCAATGTGCTTCATGGCTAAAGCTTCAACGACTCAGGCATGGTTATGGCATCAACGTTTATCTCATCTTAATTTTGATACCATCAACTTGCTTTCCAAGAAAGATATTGTCAGAGGCCTTCCAAGCTTGAAATTCATCAAGGATCATCTTTGTTCTTCTTGTGAGCTTTGTAAAGCTAAACGAATTAGCTTCAAGACAAAGACTACACCAAGCTCTAAAGGACGGTTAGATCTTCTTCATATGGATTTGTGTGGCCCCATGCGTGTTCAAAGTATCAATGGAAATATATTCTGGTAATTGTCGATGATTACTCAAGGTACACAGGGACTCACTTCTTAAGGTCCAAGGATGAAACACCCGACGTTCTCATCAACTTCCTTAAACTGATACAACGTGGTCTTCAAGCTCATGTAAAAGTGGTTCGTACTGACAGAGTCACATAATTTTTGAATTCAACTCTTTGAAGCCGAAGGAATTGAACATGAAACATCTATTGCTAGAACACCCGAACAAAACGGTGTTGTTGAAAGAAGAAACCATACTTTAGTTGAGACTGCTCGAACATTATTATCTGCTTCAAAACTTCCACTATACTTTTGGGCCGAAGCCGTGTCAACCGCATGCTACACACAAAACCGATCCTTAATTATCCCAAGACACGAAAATACACCATATCACATAATCCATGATCGAAAACCTTCACTCAAACACCTTCATGTTTTTGGATGTACTTGTTACATAATTCGAGATGGTGAAAATTTGGATAAGATGAAAGAGAAAGGTGATGCATGTATTCTAGTGGGATATGCAACTCAGTCTAAGGGATATAGAGTTTACAACAAGAGAACAAAACTGATAGTCGAGACTATTCATATCCGATTTGATGAATTACAAGAACTGGCACTTGAACAAAACAGTTTAAGTCCCGATTCACAACGACAAATGACTTCCGTTCAAAACCGTATGGAACTCGGAACTCAAGACCACAGCAATGAACGGTCAAGTTCAAAGCTGGTTCAAGGAAATGTTCCAAGAGTAGATATGACAGTAAACACGACAACTGAAGAGTTAAAAATATTATATGGACCAATGTATGATGAATATTTCACGGGGGAGAAACATGTTGTATCGAAGTCTTCCGCTGTCACTCATGATAAGAATGATGATATCGATCATCGTCAACAAAAGGATACAACTTCATCTACTTCAACACGGGTTGCTGCAGATTTACCTCCTCAGAATATCACATCAACAACCGCTCCTACAACATCCACAACTACTCTCATTGCTCCAGAGAACACCAATCAAGCAGAAAATGCATTAAATGACGAAGACGAATTTATCAACCCATTCGGTACACCGGTACACGAAACTGGAGAGTCTTCTACTCGCCATGTTGATCCGTCAAATATGCATAAATTTTATCAACGAAATCCTTCAACACGTCATTGGACCCGAGATCATCCTTTGGTTCAAGTAATTGGAAACCCTTCACAGCTCGTTCGTACAAGACGACAGCTTGAAACAGATGGCGATGTTTGTATGTTCGCACTCGCCGTGAGTACAGCTGAACCAACAAATATCAAAGAAGCCATGGCTGATCATGCTTGGATTGAATCGATGACGGATGAACTTCAACAATTTGAAAGACTTAAAGTCTGGGAACTTGTTGACGGACCATACGATGTAATACCATTAAATCTTTGATGGATCTTGAAAAACAAGATGGATGAAGAGAACACGATCATCAAGAATAAATCTAGGCTAGTGGCTAAAGGGTATGGCCAGAAAGAGGGTATTGATTTTGAAGAATAATTTGCACCAGTAGCTCGTTTGGAAGCGGTCAGGATTTTCCTTGCTTATGTTGTACATAAGGGATTCATTGTCTATCAAATAGACGTAAAGACGGCGTTTCTTAACGGTCCTTTGAAGGAAGAAGTCTATGTCACACAGCCGGAAGGATTCGTCAATCCTCATTATCCTCACAAGGTGTATCGTCTCCACAAAGCACTTTATGGACTCAAGCAAGCTCCAAGGGCGTGGTACGACGAGCTCTCGAAATTTTTGGTATCCAAAGGTTTCTCAAAAGGTTCCATTGATCTAACTTTGTTCACTTATAAATACAGGGATGACATTTTGATTGTGCAGATTTATGTTGATGACATTATTTTTAGGTCTACAAACCCAAAACTTTCAAAATGGTTTGAAAAAGTAATGCACAACAAATTTGAAATGTCAATGATGGGCGAACTAAAATTCTTTCTAGGAATTCAAGTTCACCAATCCCCAAGTGGTATCTTTATCAACCAAGCTAAGTATAGTCAAGAGATAATCAAAAAGCATGGTATGACCTCATGTGACCCCGTTGGGAAACCATTATCAACCACATCTCTAGATGCTGATATGGATGGAGATGCCATAGATCAAATGAAATATCGTTCCATGATCGGATCCATCATGTACTTAACAACAAGCAGACCAGATATATCACATGCTACGTGTTACTGTGCACGATATCAAGCACGACCCACTGAAAAGCACCTCAAGGAGGTTAAATGGATCTTTTGGTACCTCAAGAATACCATTCATTTGGGACTCTGGTATCCAAGGGAAACCGGTTTCTTTCTAACGGCCTATTCAGATTCTGATCATGTAGGGTGTCTTGATACACGTAAAAGTACTTATGGTGGTGCAATATTTCTAGGTCAAGATAAGATTGTGGGATGGTCTTCCAAGAAGCAGGATTGCAGGTCACTATCATCAGCCGAAGCGGAGTATGTGTCTCTATCTGCGTGTTGTGCTCAAGTTCTTTGGATGAGAACATAACTAACAGATTATGGCTTCCACTTTGATAAAGTACCTATGTACTGTGACTCAAATTCCACCATAGCCATCTCCTGCAATCCGGTACAGCATTCCCGCACGAAGCACATTGATGTCCGATGTTACTTCATTAAGGAACAAGTTGAAAAGGGCATCGATGAATTATACATTGTTGGAACTGATTACCAATTAGCTGACTTGTTTACAAAAGCTCTTTCGAAAGAGAGGTTTGCGTATCTAGTTAGGCAAATTGGTATGAGATGTTTGACTCCAGCAGAACTGGAGGTTCTGGCAAAGAAGCCTGCTTGATTCATCTATAAAACATCTACATGTAAATATTAATGAAAAAGCAAAATACAAAATGAAAAATCTTTGAAAATCCAAAAATATTCTTCTCGACATGTCTTTCAGTATCGATAATATGGACGTACCTAGAAATGTCGCTCAATAACGACACGGGTGTGTACATAAAGCTCGAATGAAAGTTTTAAATATTTTTCAAAACATGTCATTTCTATCTTTTATAAAGGAAATTGTCTCTTTTGGACAATATTTCCAACAACGGGTAGAGCAATCTATCTCGGGTTGAGCTTGTCACAAAACATTCAACGTTTTAAGCTTAACACAATGGCTTGTAATCACTTTCAGATTGCAACCCGGATCTATATTCACGGGGGAGTGTACGATTTAGTGCCCTTACCCTCAGCAAAAGAAGAGAAATCTTCTTACACTTGAGTGGATTCATTAAGATATAGAAAGTCTATGAACTCAAGTTTATGCTTTAGAAATACTTTTTCGCAAAAAAGAATTGAGTTTTTCAAAAAGCGTTGAACACAATTTCTTCAAGAATTTCTCAATGATTATTCAAAATCTTTCAAAAATTGTGCGTTCAACAACTCCTATCCTCAAAAAGTGAAATGTGGATCAAATCATCACAATGACAATTCAATTGAATCAATTTTTGAGGGGGAGCGTTCCAAATTCATGTTAAGTTTGACACATTTTTCTCCCGAAAGGTTTTCAAGACTATTTTTCACAATATATTTTAATCAAATTTTGTATCTCTAATATCAATCGATTTTATATATTAGAGATAGGGGGATAAAATATGATTAAAATATGATCTAAAGACTCAAGCACTTATGGTTACGATCAAATACCCACAACATCTTTAATCCACGACGTTATTTATGTCAAAAGGGTGGTTAGGTTTAAGTCCTATGGTCCAACCAGAATCGGAGGGATCTTCCCAGGGACAATCCAATAGATTATTAGAAGTCCTTAGGAAAGATGGAGTAGAATGTGAATGAAGCTGAATGCCGACTAAGTACTGATGCTAGCACTGGAACAATAACAACAAGGTGTTAGTAATGATGTCTTGGTAAGCATTGAAGGGATTGAAGAATGCTAAAGAAATGTAAGGATAAAGGGTGTAAAGAAAGAATCCCTCCATACAACTTAGGCAGAAACCGGGTCAACACATCATGAAGACAACGCATCATGGACCCAGTAATGTAATGCACAACCTTTCCCCAACTGACTCAGGCTTCTCTCAAAAGAAGTTTGTTTTATTGTCATGGAGATCAACACGACTTCTATTGACTTTCTCACTCCGAGATAGTTGATATTGAATAGGTGGCATCTGCTCTAGCCTCCGATCACTAAAAGTGCACAAATCGAGTCTAGAGCCAAGAGATCAAATCAAATCTCGTTAGGACACACGGATGACAATCAAGAGAGTCCTATGCTATATCCTTGCGATATTGCTGGAACACTCAGAGTGATACTAGCTAGTATTCACAATGATGAGTGGAAATCCTTCGAGTGTTAACATCAAACAGCACTGCGGTAGGTCATGTGTAAGATTCTTTTAGAATTGAACATGTGTAAACTGAAAAGCAACAGTGGTTTGATTCTGAATTGATTGAAACTCGTTTCAGGTTTTTACGCAATATCTTTATGGTCTTGCCAGAACATTCAGAGTGATATTTTTAATATTCACAGTGACGAATGGAAATCCTTCTAGCGTCAACATCAAACAGCGCTACGGTAGGTAACTTGCGAGATTCTTATGAATCAAGCTTGTGTCAACTGGAAAGCAACAATGGTAAGATTCTTAATGAATCAAACTTGTTCCAGGAATTTGAATTGACGACTTTAATCAAGCGGATATTTATCCAATTGATTCACTCTTTATGTTCGTAGTCTTGCTTTGAGACGGTCGAGTAAAGAGAACGGCTAGTACAGCCGCGAAACCGTGTCAAGGAGAGTCTTAATTGAATCTACATAATCACATGTACGATATTTAATATCACGTAACGGTCTTCACCGACCAGAGGTAAAACACTATCGATTTAGGACGAATGTCAAAGCAATTCAGACTGTGTCTAAGTTTTTGTCTCGAGAAGGTGACTTTACGGTGTACTAAGCAAAGTCAAAGATTCAAAATCACATACTCATGCCTAAAGACATTCAATAATCAAGAAAGCTAAAGACTTCCACAACTCTGATGATCAAAATCTTCCTTATCAATTAATGTAGAGGAATGACTTCTCTTCAAGAGAGATTGTTAGCAAGCTTTCGCAAAGTATGAGCATGTGGATGAAGACACAAGATCTCAAGATGGCAAAGACAAGTCAAGAAAAATTTGAAGATCTCAAGTTTAAAAGACAAAGTCGAAAGACAATGACAAAGGCTCAAAGATCACAACATGAAGGAACAGGACTACTATTACACGTTCAAGACTCATTATGACGAAATTCGTAATCTCCATTGATCTCCAAATATCGAAGAGGAACGACCTCACATTGTGGGAGATTGTTAGCCTCAAAATGTTGAGTCAAACAAGAATGTTCGGTCATAGGTTTATATTGTAATATTTATTATAACGTTGTAATAGTTAGTTAAAAAATAGTCGTTACATTGCGGGCTTGATGGTTAGCTTAAAAGGCCTCTTTCAAGGTACTAAGCATTTATTCAAGCCCGACCCAAAACATATATAGTCCATTAGAGAGCCCGCATGTGGGTGGACTATATAAGTCCCCTCCTAGCATGTTAGGAGGGTAGAAGTTCTCATTATTCTTAATCTACTCTCACCAAGTTAATCACCTCCTTCTCTCTACTTTCTCTCACTACTTTCTCTCTCTAGACATCTTATATCTTTCTTCTTTATTTCTTAATCCATCATAGTGAAGTGAATAACTATGGCTAAAACACCTTCTTTGGTTTTGAATGGAGGGTTTATAATGATCCTCCATAAGGATCTTATGAGTACAAAAGTTAGGATCAATCCCCCTTATGTCGGATATTTTCCAAGCAATCGCGTTTTTGTGCCTTTGAAGAACTTCAATAAGCCTCTTCTTCTCATCTTTTTTCAAATCCTTAGCAATTATAACCGGTAGCTTATCCTTTCCCTCCAAGAAAGCATACTCAAGGTGTGATGGTAAATCCTTAAGCTCTAAAGTAAGTGGACTCTCAATAGAATGTTTAACTAATGATATATCATCATTAGTAACTTCTTTAGGAGTAGGTGGAGAAGTGTGATCCTCATTGAGAAGTTTCTCAATGGTACGAATATCTTCTTCCCAATCGATGGGAGAATCGTCATAGTGTAAATCCACATCTCCTAAACTTGCTTCAAATTCTTGCAAAAGAAAATCACTTGCTCCAAAAGGAGTCAAGGAAGGAGAAATAGAAGCTATGGTCTCAACATGTGGAATGTCCTCATTACTACTTTTGCAAGCATCATGAAAGTGTTCATCATAAACTTCATCAGGAACATCCACAATGTTAACGATTCCACACCCTTTAGATTTCTTAGTGACTTTTCCCATCTTAAACACAACTTTCTCATCCTATACCCTCATAATGAGTTCCCCTTTCGCAACATCAATAAGAGTGCGACCGGTTCTTAAGAAAGGTCTTCCCACAATAAGGGGAACTATAGGATCCATATCATAGTCCACAACTACAAAATCAGCGGGGAATGTGAATTTGTCAACTCCTACAAAAACATCTTCCGCTATCCCCACCGGATAAGCAATTGAGCGATTTGCTAATTCTAGTGTCATTCTAGTGGGGGTAAGCTCGGGAAGAGAGAGTTGTTTCCAAACCATCAAAGGCATCAAATTTATGCTAGCACCAAGATCCGCTAGAGCCATACAATTCTTTACCCCCGGGAAATTACATGGAATTAAGAACCGGCCCGGATCACCAAGTTTAATAGGTAAGGTCTTTAACAACACCATAATCAAATTCTCATTCAATGAAGTATTAGGCATACCAACCAATTTTTCTTTGTTTTAGAGAAGGTCCTTAAACATCTTGGCAAACTTAGGCATGTAGGCTAAAGCCTCCACAAAAGATATGTTGATATTCAATTGCTTAAACATCCTCACGAAGTTTGACACTTGTATGTCATTTTTATTCTTTAACTTCTCATTTCTCAACTTAGAAGGGTATGGTACATTGGGTTTAGGTGAAGGTTGAGTAGAGGGTGTTGGAGGACTCTTCTCTTGGGTTTCTTCATGTAAAACCCGCATATAAATGCCATGAACAGTACATTACATAGACATACGAACAAATTTAAACTTTCCTTTTATGTCATGAACATGTGTCACGAATATTAAATTCAGAAACTATGTACGTGTTAGCACACGATAATTATTAAGAACGTGGTAATACACGATAATTATTAATCATAATAATTATAATCACAAGCATATGATCACGAATATTAAAACATGAACATGTTAATTAAGTATATATTTATTATTACACGATAAATATTGATTACGTACAAGTATTATTATAACACGAACATTTAACCACGAACTAACACGAATATATTAGCAAACGTAAAATAATTGAACACGAAAAATCTCGGGTTACCCTTGTGGGCCCTTGGTAGCCGCGGACAAGAAGAAAAGAAAGGGCCAAGCCCATTTGATTTTGACTAAAAGGGAAAAAGGAAAAGCACAGAGTTTTTCATAAAATAAAATTTTACAAAACAAGAAAACCCTAGCCTCCTTCTTTTGCTCTCCCTTGCCGCCGGCTACAACAAACACCAAGGGTATTTGGGTTGAGTTTTGATCATTGAATTCGGGTGGATAGTGTTCGTGTTCATAGTTCTTTTCAAGCGACGTGTTTGATATCACCAAAACCTTCATCTCTTTGATTTTTATTTTCTTTAATTATGTTTCTATGATTAGAAAACTTAAAAACATAATTAACATGTTAACAAATCCAAGAAACATGAATAAGTGGGGTTTTGTTGGGATTTTGTTTTGACTGACACCCAACCGAGAGCCACCAAGCTCTCTGCTTGGTCTTGTGATCACCAACAGCCGAGACCAATAGGTCTCGATGTGACCTGGTCGCTCAGCCGCAAGAAACAGGGGACCCCGACTCGCGTCGGGGTGTCGTTTGGTTTGTTTGGGCCTCGACGCAGTAACAGCAACACCACCGGCATCAGCCGGTGGCTATTTTATGTTAAGCAGGGGGAACGCAAGCCAGACGGGGGAACCACCGGCTACAGCTGGTGGTGTGTTTGGTCCAGCAGTGGCTAGCCAAGCCACAGTTGTAAAACCCACATGCTTTTACCATGAATAGTACCCATTAGATCGTACGTACTAGATTAAAACTTTCCTTTCATAGCATGTTTACGTTCGCGAATAAGAATTTTAAGTATTACGTACGTGTTAGAACACGACAAGTATTTATTACGTATGAACACACGATAATTATTCAAATAATAATTATAATCACGAAAATGCGATCATGGAATCATGAATGTAATTTAATCACGAGCTAATATTAATTACGTATATATATTTATTACGAACACGAATAAATATATTAAGTCACGATTGATAATTAATTAAAACACGAACACGAGAACACACTTATTAATTAGACACGGAAAATGATCGGGTTACCCCATGTGGGCCCCATATGCGACGAAATTAGGAAGGAAGATGGGCCAAGCCCATCAAATTTTACTAACATGGGGTAAAAGGTAAAATCCTGTTTCATTTTTCACTTTACAGTAAACTAAACAAAAACCCTAAAAGATTTTTTTTCTCCTTCCTCCTTGTCCTCTTTTTTGGCCGCCACCTATAACAACAAGAAAGGGGGTGTTTAGTTGATTTTGATCTTGAATCTTGTACGTGTGTTCGTGTGTGTTCATCCTCGTTAGATCCACACATTCGGTATATTCTTTTTATCCTTTTCTTTTGATTTGATCTAATAAACTAATTAAGAACATGATGTTTTTAAAAAATATAGATCAAACATGTAAGTGGTTTTTGGGAAAATCAAAAAGGTTGTTTTTAGGGGTGTTTGTTTGGCCGGCGCCTAAACCGAACCCCAAGGGGGTCTCGGTTTGGCCAATAAACCACCACCGAGACCATATGGTCCCGGTTTGGTGGTGTGGGTCCCACGGCAGCAGCAAAACAAGGGGAACCCCGAAGTGGTTCGGGGTATGGTGTCGATTTCATGTCCAGATCATGGTTTCTAGTTAAGATCCGGTTCACGGTTTATGTTAAGATTATTTTTTATAATCATATGTTAAATTAAATTAATAAATATGACATGATTAATTTAATAAACATGACTTAGTTATATTAATTATTAAAATCATGAAATTATTAACCTAAGTATTTTATATTTTCTAGACTTATAATTAATTAATTATTTAAAAACCATGGTTATAATTAATTAATTAACATGACTTAAGTTATATTATTAATAAATAATAATACATGTCTTAACCTAAGTATTGAACTTTATTTAATTAAAAACATGATTAAATACATTTAACCTATAGTTTATTTAAATTACATGAAATAATTAATAAACTATACATTATATCATTATGACTTAGGAAATAATCATGAAAACACTTAGGCTTATATACTTAGCTTATTTAACCAGCTTATGTCTAATTATGGAAACTTTCTATTATTAGAAACTTATTTAATTCAGGCAGCTGATCTATTTATGGAAACTTTCTATTTTTAGAAACTTATTTAATTCAGGCAGCTAATCTATTTATGGAAACTTTCTATTTTTAGAAACTATTTAATTAAGGCAGCTGATCTATTTATGGAAACTTTCTACTTATAGAAACTTATCTATTTTAAGCAGTAATTCTATTTTTGGAAATTTTTTATTTTTGGAAACTTTCTATTTTGGAAACTTTCAATTTTTGGAAACTTTCTATTTTTGGAAACTTTCTATTTTTGGTAACTTTCTATTTTTGGAAACTTTCTATTTTTGGAAACTTTCTATTTTAGGAAACCTGCTATTGTTGGAAAGTTACTTATTATTACACAGTAAGTATAATAATACATGAAATACTAGAAATACTTAATCAGAATGGACAGAATATAAGATAAACACAGTTTAAGGCTTAAAACAGTAAAACATGATATGAACATATAAAATAAGCTAAGACATGACATAAAACCAGTTATGTATTTAGTAAGCAGATACTTATTCATGTATGTATTTATGTAGCATTAGTGTTACCGAAGTAGGATTCTCCTCAGTTCATCTTCTTCGTTCACTGGACATAAGGTACGGATTCCCGTCCTTTCAGTATGGACATTCTTTCCTTATTAGGATTCCCCGTATGCAGCCAAATGTTTTCCCGTAGTATAAGTTATGTGTTTGAATTTCTTATGTTTAATTTAGAATACCTATAGCCATATACATGCATGACCAGTTTCACCTAGTTATGGAGGTACCATAACCATAACATTAGAGGCACTGATGTTATGACTTCACCACGGTGGAGTGATTGCTCGTGGCGTCCCTTCGGCTTTTGGCCATTTATATTATATTTATCATGTGGGGCGTATGGGTGCATCCTAGTTACATGTTTTCAGTCAGGATGTCATGGTGAATGTGGTGTGTGCCTTGCATCCTTCACAAGGAGCTGATCCCTCCTACCCAAAACCAGTATATTAAATTAGAGGCAGCCCCTCTAATTTGCATGATGAGGTCACCCCTCCAAGTATTCATGCACGGTGGATTTTCATGACCTATATTGGTTAATGGTAAAATATGTTAAACAGTTTTCACAAGATAAACATAAGGCTTTTCAAACTATAAAACCAGTTTTATGAACATGTTCCAGGTTTTCTAGGACTTATACATTTCCGCTGCTATTAAGTCTTTATTATGTTTTAGTCATTTATACTATGTCTATATCCGTGCATTGAGCGTTTTGCTCAGCCGTTACTTTCCTTTCCATGTCCCAAAACGGCAAGTACCCTAGGAAAGACTCGAGCATTTGGAGGACGTGCATAGGATGGAAGCTGCCAAAGACTTCTTTTCCTTTTTGCCTTTATATACTTATGCTTGTTTAGTCTTTCATTCATTTCTTTTTCTTTATTATGTTTTGGGCTTATGTTTGGGAACTGATGTTTGATTCCGGTTATCCCTATGGTCATGTAATGTTTTAGACATTTATCCTTGTATGCTTTGATGACACGCCATAATTACGTGTCACATTCCATTAACCAAATGGGGTGTTACAATTATGGTATCAGAGCCAAGGCTTCGACCTGTAGGCTCTAAAACTTGACATGTGACTAGTGGGTAGTCACCAAGAGCTTCCTAAGCCAACGTTTGTTATACCACGTATTGATGTTTTCAGCGCATTGTTGTTTTAACCATGATGTTTTCAGCACCTTGAGGTTTTAACCTTGATGTTTTCATCGATATTGTTTTACAAATATGGATGGATAACCGTCATTCATATTTAGTTATGTGTCATTGTTTCATGTATAATGTTCCTCGTGAACTATGGCTATGTGGACTGAACCCCAGTAGTTCATAATTAGTCACATAAATTTTTTTTCTAATAAGTTTTGACAGATGAGTTTCATTCATTTATGTTTCATGTATCATTGTTGTAGGAATTATGACTAAGTACTGGTTGGTACAGGACTGGCCCTATTTAGTCGCATGTGCTTTTATCGAAACTTTTAACTTTGGGACCGACCCATAGGCGTCCCCTCGCCATGTCTTTTATTTTGGGACCGACCCATAGGCGTCCCCTCGCACATATAAAGGTTTTTATAAACTACATTACACATTCATGCACTGTTTTTCATGCATAAAATTTTTCTCATGATTTACTGCCATATTTTTTTTATGTCCCCTCATAAGTTAATATGTTTTTACGTCAAGTATGTTTTCATACTGTCATGGTTAACTCCAGTTTCGTGCTGACTATGTTATACAATCCTTCATGATAGATGGTTTCATGTTTTTTCATGATAATTTCGTCTTCATGTTGATTACGTTTTACGCCTCTTTTGTTATTTATGCTTTCATGTAAGACATAGTTGGAATTCATTGAATTCTGCTTTCATGATAGTTGATATGAGCTTAAATACTCATATCATTTGTATCTTAAATCAATGAAATAATGCTATTAATGTAACAAAAATGCCTTGTATATGCTTGTTTCTTGTTTGAATGTGTGTAGGTACCAAGTTCCCGAAAACCGGCAAATATCGACACGAGTTTGAAGAAAAATATCAAAGAAGCCAAAATCGAGCTTGACTTTAGCGGATTTCATCATTTAAAGAGAAAACGGGCTTAGTGGGACCCACAAATACTTATTGGGCCTGAAAACCCCAACTTGGGATAAACATTGTTATATCTTTTGGAACTTGACCAAATTTAGCCCAAAAGGCCCAATTTTGAAGTTATTACACAGATGAATCCTTTTGGGCTAAAAGCCCAAATCAGTGGAACAAATAATTGGGAAAAGGAACGAATGAATATTGGGACGAGTCCAAAGTTATGGGCCTTTTAGGGTTTGTTTTCAGTCAAACCTATCACACATAATAAATGGATAAACGAATCATTTTCACGTTACACTATTATTCACACGTTTTCTCTTTGCTCACCATATCCATTAATTAAATAAAACCGACTCCTCACCCACTTCCCCATTTTACACCACTCATTTCTCACACACATTTATTTATCCCTCGATAACTTCTATGTTATCATCTTCCCTTTCTTCCCCATTCCTAAATACCTGCAAAAATAGTACTGTTCCTAAAACCCTAGATGGGTAAAAGTCATTATTATTTAGGGCTTTTTATGCTCACGTGAGGGGGAATTAAATCCCACAAATTATAGGAAGAGAAAGGATGGTATGAAGAGGCTACGTGGCAACATATGATTTGAAGAAACACCTCACCAATCCTTATTATCCAATCAAAGGCCTTCAAAGAAGCACAACTAGCACACACGGATGCCACGTTGGCAATCCGTGTGCTAGTGATGTTTTCTCCACCATCCGATCAATCAAATAGAGAGAAAGAGAAAATCCAGGGCTGAAAATACAAAGGAATATGCTTCAAGAAGATTTGGATATTCTCCAGCAAAGCCTTTAGGAAGGCTATAAAAACCCCCCAATTTACTTGTAAAGATCATCCTTACTTTTCTTTTAAAGTTATTATGCAGAAATTGTTTTAGGTTAATTTTGTATTTCTTTTTATTGAATCTTGTAATTTTTCTGGAAAGTTAATAAAAGATCAGTCATTTTATTGATATTCGTGTCTACTTTATATTGTTTGAAGTGATAGACAAATTTATTCTCTAAGCTATTTCATGATAATAATGTTTGAATATTAAATATAAGCTAATCAATAGTTTATGTTTAATATTAAAGGTTAAGTTTTGGATAAAACTTATCCCCACTGGATAAGTGAAAAACAAATCTGCTCGGTTCGTTTGATTGTGATGGTTCGTTTGATTTTAATGGTGGAACGGTTTAATGGTGAATGGTGATTCGATTCCGGTTCATTAGGTTGCTCAGCGCAATCCTACTTCTCAAAGGTTATCGACAATAGGTTCGATTCAAATTTATTTTCATGTTCACTTTTAGCTGAATATTGAGTTGATTTATATGTTTGGGTGATTTTAGCTAATTTAGATTTAATCCTCTTAATGTTAACTGATTTTGTAGTTGAGATTTATGAGATTGTTACAGTTTTAAATTTCCATATTTATGAGATTAAATTGTTTGCTGAATGACTGTTACTTGATATTAAGGTTTACTGAATGAATCATTTGATTAAGTAGTGAGTTTGGGGTTTTGTTTAGGAGATGTATAAGTTTCAGCATTGTTTAGATTTAATCTTAGATTGAGCTTTTAAGCAGCATACTTAAGTTCTGTTTTGTTGTTGAAAGTTTTGGTAGCTGAATATTGCCTATTAGTCACACTGTTTTGATAAAATTGGTTAAATTTAATATTACTGATATGATCATTTTGATTGTTTAAATTCGTTAAGTTGTCTAAACTGAATTGTGATATTATTTTTTCTGATTAGCTTGAATCTGGGTGATTGAATTTGCGTGAGGATTCTTGTTACTGATTTGTAAACTGGTTTATTCTTGGTGGTTTATTTTATAAATGTTCTTGTTGTTTAAATCGTTCAAGTATTCAGCTTATCAAATCCAACTGATTTGATAAGTTTAAAAGTTGTTTCCTAACAGCTTGTCAATAAGCTTTGCACAGTCTTTCCTGAGACTCATTTATCTTAATTGTCCAAAAAGAATTTAATCCAAAAAATATGTCCCTACCTGGACTCGAACCTGTGACCCCCTGGTCACAGGCATAGTGTGTTAACCAGTTGAGCCAAGTGATCATTTGATTATTATATCAGAAAACTCATTAATATAGAGTAGTTGGTTTTGGCAGATTTTTACTTAGTAACTTTTAATTTACTTTTAATCCGTTTTCTTAAATAAATTTTTAATTAATGTTTTTATTAAAGTATGTTTTAGTTAAATAATAAATAAAATAAAATAAATTGTTTTTATTTAATTTAAAAAGTTTAATTAGTTTATTTTTAATTAATTAGAATTTTATAATATTAGCTTTAAATAAAAATAGTTTTCAAATAGATTTGTTTTAAAGTAATTTTTAATAAAATAAACTAGTTTGAAAACGTTTAATTAGATTTTTTTTAAATAGATTAAAAGTTATTAAATATATTTATTTTATAGATTCTTATATAGATTAAATTTAAATTAGTGTTTTTATTTTAAGTAATTGTGTTCTTTTTGTAGATTTTTAATTTAGCGGGGGTTACGATTCATGCACTTTAGGTTGATTCTAAATAGTTTAAAATTGGTTGATTTAATTTCTAGTTTAAAAACCGAAAATCAATTCAAACCGATTGTCCAAATCAAAGCAAAACGTCTCAAATTCATAAGATCTTCGTATACAACGAACTTGAGTCACCAACGTGTTTAATTGAATTCGTCATTGGTAATATTAGTCTATTACTTTGTCCTAAAGGTAATTTTCTAATTTACCCTATAACATAATCTTAATTATCACATATACTATCAACGATACATCAAAAATTTTGGCGCCGGTGCCGGGGATCTTGTGTACGATTCGTCTTTGTGGAGATTTGTTGATCGTTGATTTGAAGACCCTTTCCGTCCTCGGAAAGTTTTGTTATTTTTCTATTATATAGTATGTATCGTTTTTCTCGATTTTTGTGAATAATATATTGTATTACGTAGCACAATAAATTTTACATACTTATCAAATAAGGCCTTAGTTGGGATTTCATCACCTAGCTATTGTAGTCGAATCCAAAACAAAAATAAAAGGCAAAATAGATAAATACTAATAAGAAGTTTGAACTCGATTTATACAAACTATAAGGTGGGTATAAGGCGACGTGCTATAAAAGGCCGTCTAAGGAAAAAGGTTTTTAAGTGCTTTGTGCCACCTCATTTCCCCACTTGCTTGTGCGTATATTGAGAGGGACAACCTATTATTGGTTTGCCGACTCAAGTAGTAATAAATCTTATTTATTTTGTTTACTTATTGAACCTCGAGACGTTTAGGTTTTCACCTATCGTTTCAAAGTCGACCAAGGGTAATTTACTTCCATAGTAGTTATTCTTATTCCTTGTTTTTTATCGATCATTATTGATTGAGCAATACCAAATAAAATACCAAAAATAATCTTCTTCTTGTCTAATTTCTTTTCTTCAAACCTCTAAATTCTCGTCTTTGTAGTGTATGCAATTACGTTCTTCTCGTCTTGTGATTAATTTTAGTAGGCTTGAAAATATTCCTCGTAGAAATAGAAATCGTCAACAACGAATAGTGGAACCCGAGCTTCCACCTATTGTTGTAGAGATGGCCGATAACCGAACAATGGAGGAATTGCTCCGTGCACCCACCGAAGGGTATGGGGAAGCAATCGTTGTGCCGGCTATTTTGGCGGATCATTTTGAGATTAAGACGGGTCTTTTATCGCTCATTCGTGCCGACCAATTTCGTGGCAATGAGACCGATAGCCCGCATTCTCACATACGGAATTTTAATCGAATTACCTCGACTCTCAAGTTTAGAGATGTGCCGAATGACGTGATTAAGCTCATGCTTTTTCCGTACTCGCTCGAGGGTGATGCTAAGCTTTGGTATGAGAAAGAACCACCGGGTTCGATCTTAACATGGGATGATTTAGTGTCTAAGTTTATGAATTATTTCTTTCCACCGTCCAAAACAACACACTTTAAGAATGAGATCACTAGATTTGAACAAAAACTGCATGAATCGTTTGGGGTTGCATGGGAAAGATTTAAAGATTTGTTGAGAAAATGTCCACACCACAGTTTCTCGGAATTGCATCAAATAAATACTTTCTATAATGGGCTTAATATGACTGAACAAGATTCTTTAAATGCCGCCGCGGGTGGTAATCTTTTAAGAAAAACTCCGAGAGACGCGTGGAGAATAATTGAGGATAAGTCTAGAACACAATATTCACGAAACACACCGGTTGTTTCCAATGTGAATTCATCTAATATCGAGATTGCTAGATTGGACTCTAAGATTGACACGCTTTTGAAAGAGTTTAGGAAGAATCCTCATGGATCGATTAATATGGTTGAAAATGTTTGCGTATCATGTGGTGGAGCACATCCTAATTATGCTTGTTTAAACACGGGGTTTGATCAAGCTAGTGCTTTTGCCGCGACGGGAACTTATGGCTCCAACGGTCAAGTTCCTCGTCAAAATCATGTTGCTCCACCGGGTTTTCCACCGGTTCAAAATAGGTACAACAATGGAAACAATGGGAATAATTTTAACCGTGGTAACCAAGGGAATTTCAATCAAGAAAATGGGTTTAATGCTAATCAAAACAATCAATGTTTTCAAGGGAATAATCAAAATGATTTGTCAAGCTACATTAAGTCAAATGAGGCAAATTTGAAAGCTTTTCAAAATAATCTTCAAGGACAAATGGCAACTTTGAAAAATGAGTTTCAAAATACGATTAAAGGGCAAAACAATAAGATTGAGCTTAATCAACAAAGACTTGAACAAAACCAAACCCGTTTTGAGCATTGATTAGAGCAAAGTCATAATCGTATGCAACAAAGTTTGGAACAAGGTCAAAATAATTTTCTTTCGATGTTTGAGGGATTTATGTCTAAACTGTCATCTTCTTCGGGTTGCTTACCTAGTAACACCATTCCAAACCCGAAGGGAGAACTTAAGGCCATAACCGTTTATAATGATTGTGAGCATTTAGATGAAGTTGAAGTGATTGAGTTTAAGCCTCCACCTAAGGAAACTTTTCTAGAAGTCACTAAGGCTACTTTGAATGTGATTAGTACCTCGGTTTTCTTTGATTTCTTCCCGAGAAATATAAAGATCCGGGTCAATTCTTGATACCTTGTGTTTTCAATGAGCTTGGGGTTTGCAAAGGCCTAGCTGATATAGGAGCTAGCATTAACATAATGCCCCTAGCCCTTTGGAAGACTATTGACTATTCACCACTTAGTACCACTCGTATGATCATTGAGCTTGCTAATGGAACCACCACTCGACCGGTTGGTATAGCGGAAAATGTCATTATGAAAGTGGGTAATTTCTTGTACTTAGCCGATTTTGCTATAGTCGATTATGAGACTAATCCTCGTGTGCCAATTATTTTAGGACGACCATTTTTGTGCACGGCTCAAATTCAAGTTGATATGAGGAAAGAGGAAATTAAATTGTTTTATGGAGATAAAAGAACTGTTTTTAAACCGAAAAAGATTCCAAGATTTGATCCTAAGAAAATTGAAAGTGTTAAACTTGTTGAAACAATTGAAAGTAATAAGAAAGCTCTTTTTGATAAAGGTGTTTTTCCAATTTTGGAAACTTCATTTTGTGAAAGTAAAAATTTAAAATCAAATGAAGAAGCTTGCTTTGTTGAAACATGTTGTAACCTTTCCTCATCTACACTCACTCCACACGAGGATGATAGTGCTAAGATTAAAAAACAAATTGATGATTACTTGAGTGAGCCATTTGATGCTAGTGAGTTTAATAATGAGAATTTTGATCCCGAGAGTGATATTGCCTTAATTGAACAATCTTTGAAAATGGAATCATTTTCACTCTCTTCTAAGGATCATGTTGATGTTCCTAAGGCACAATCCTCAATTGAAGAGCCTTTGATTCCTAACTTCACACCGAGTGAGGTTAGTGACTATTCATGTGATAAGTTCATCGATGAACTTTTTGCTATCCTTGATCCACTTCCACGGGGAAGTGAAGACGTTTCCGATCTCGAGATCGAGCGTGATTCTTGTGTCTTACCTACCATTCTCGAGGAATTCGCCGATGAATTGCCTTCAAATGAGAATGATGATCTAGTATCCGAGTGTGATACACTCGATATTTTGTCTGATATTTCTTGTAATGACAAAGATGACGACACTTTTGTGACTTACTCAAATCCTCTCTTTGAAGCTTCATTGAACAATAATCCATTGTTTCAAGAGGATTTTGAGAACATCATACCTCCTACATCTCACAACCTTTGTGATGATGATCTTTTCATTAGGGAGTTTGATAAGTTACTTTCCATAGACATTCCTTCGTAATTTGAGGAAGAGTCTAATGACGGTGATGAAGACTCTTGGTTTGATCACCCGATTTATGATGATGATAATGTTGACCCGGAGGGAGAAATTACTTTTGCTCCAATTATCCTTCCCACTCGCTTTGATCTTAATGTGCGGGTTTTTCATGCGACTCATTTTGAGTACCATGACCCCTTTATTCACATTCCTAAGAGTGACAAGGTCAACAAAGTCATGCAAGTTGAAACCACTAGTGTTGAGACTTTTACACTACCATTACCATGTGCTTCATATGCTTTAGGACTAGCATGGGGGGACGACACCTTGTTGTCTATTCCTTTCTCCACCGAGGACGAGGTATTCGACCCCGGAATCATTGATTTAGGGAAATCTCGGCCTTTCACCGATGTAACAATTGAAAGACTTTTCGATCATCTTGGTGCGAGTTTATCTCGGGGAGCATGCTACATCCATATCATGATTTGTGACTACCATCTCTTGTTAGAGATTTGTGTTGGAGTTTTATCCTTTTGTTTGTCATCCGACAACGAGGATGTAATCTTTGACCCCGACATCGTGCTTTATGTTGGATTTTATCCTAATATGTCGTTTTTCACCACTTTCCCTAAGGACCAATGAATGCGGGGATCGAGTCGAGCTCATGACTCGGTTAACAAAAACGAGGTGCCTTGTGGGGGAGTCCCATACATTCTATCTTCTTTCTATTTTCTAATACCTAATAAGGCTTGATCTTTCAAGCTCGTGCTTGTGTTTTGTTGTGTTGTGAATCTTAGGTATGACCCTAATTTTTGAAGACTCTCGTGTTCGGTTTTTGCCGGTCCACTTGATCTTCCATTCTTTGAATGCCAAAAAGGGGCACACATTCTTTACCCTTGATTTTTATCGACTAACGTTTTATCTTGAGGCATAATTAATAAACGGCTTATAGATTTGCGTGCTCTTTCCATGCTAGGATTTTGCATTAGACTCTTCGTGTTTTAGCAAGGGGGTGTTACTCTTGAGCTAAGAAACATTGAGGAAAATGTTTGGTTTTAGCATGGGGGAGTCAATCGATAATCGCTTGCAATTGCTTTTGTCGTGTCTAAACGTAATCTTTTTCTCGTTTTTCATAAAATTTTTAAATTTTTAGTGTTATTTTTAAGTTTTAATAAATAAAATAAGTGTTTTTGACACGAATGTAGGCTTTCCGTTGGTGAAAATAAGAATAGTTTTTGACTCGACTTGGTTTTTAACCTTAGCTTTTCCTTAACGTATTTGAATTAAGTTTTGCTAGGCTTTTATACAGGGAGCTTTAAAACGCGAAGGTCTTAATTCATACGAGTTAAGAACAAGAACTTTTCGCAAGCTCCTATAATTGATCCTAGAAAGTCGTCTATCAAGGGAACTTTAAAACGCAATTTCTAAAACTTGAAAGAGTATGAGAAGATGCAAGATCCTATAGATGACTTGAAAACCCAAAACTTTGATTTAATAGGCTAAGTATCCATTAATTTCACATTTTTGAGATTTTACAATATGGAGATCAAGAGATGATAGAGCCAATTATAAGTTTGGTATTCTTTAGGGAATTTATGTGAGTTAATTATAAGCCTATTCTCCCACCGCTTGCTAATAAATTTATCTGCAATAAATAAGGTTGAACGATTTGAAAAGTTACTTAGCTTCTAGCCCAAGATCGTTTAAAAGTTGCTCGGTATGGATTAGAGTTCATAGCCAAGGCATAACTTATTGAAGCGGGATGTGAAGATTGGCGAGTCCAAAAAGGTCCTAACAAGACATGAGGGCTATATTTTATAGCTAAAGATCTCAAGTGATGTGAAGAATCATTTATCAAAAATCAATATGAAGGATCGAGACACACGACGAAAAGCAAATACTCCCCAAAAGTCATGGAGAAGTCTATCCAAAAAGACCATAACAAGGTATGAGGATAAATGAAGCCAAGTCCAAAAAGGAGGCGGATCGTTGTATATCAAAATCCCAAATAAAGATTGGAGAAAAATGAAGAAGTCGTGGTCCAAGTATGAATCTCTCAAAACTTCAAGTGAAGAAATTCCTATATGAAGAGAAGACCATTATTTCATGAACGTCTCTCAAGGTTTGAAGAATGAAATCACTGCCAAATATCGGTCCGAGAAAGGTCTCAAATCGCGAAGCAAGTTATGCCAAGATATGAACTTTATGAGGTCCCGAGAAGCAGTTTTAAAAGATTTTGTCCTTTAGCTAACTATTGATTAAATCGTTCACTTTATTTTCGGCCTAATAAATTATCGAAATAAGTCAACAATGCATCCTCGTGATCATTCAAGACAACAATAAAATATAAGAGATACACCTAGGAATAAGGGAGTCTAAGTGAATAATTAGCCCACATGAATTCGTGTTAGTTTGCTAACTTATAATAACAATGATCTTGTTTTTGCACTTGGTATGGAAAAGTGAAAAGTCGAGGACGATGAATCTATTTGAGTTTTATGATCCTTAAAGTTATTTTTAAATAATGAAAGCAATACATTATGTCTTTGCAAAATAAGTGTCTTAAGTTGAATAATGGTGTAGTTAGAGTTTTATTCTATCATTGCGTGAGGACACGGCAATTGCTTAGCATGGGGGAATTTGATATGAGCTTAAATACTCATATCATTTGTATCTTAAAACAATGAAATAATGCTATTAATGTATCAAAAATGCCTTGTATATGCTTGTTTCTTGTTTGAATGTGTGTAGGTACCAAGTTCACGAAAACCGGCAAATATCGACACGAGTTTGAAGAAAAATATCAAAGAATCCAAAATCGAGTTCGACTTTAGCGGATTTCATCATTTAAAGATAAAACGGACTTAGTGGGACCCACAAATGCTTATTCGGCCTGAAAAGCCCAACTTGGGATAAACATTGTTATATCTTTTGGAACTTGACCAAATTTAGCCCAAAAGGCCTAATTTTGAAGTTATTACACGGATGGAATCTTTTTGTGCTAAAAGCCCAAATCAGTGGAACAAATAATTGGGAAAAGGAACGAATGAATATTGGGACGAGTCCAAAGTTATGGGCCTTTTAGGGTTTGTTTTCAGTCAACCTATCACACATAATAAATGGACAAACGAATAATTTTCACGTTACACTATTATTCACACGTTTTCTCTTTGCTCACCATATCCATTAATTAAATAAAACCGACTCCTCACCCACTTCCCCATTTTACACCACTCGTTTCCCACACACATTTATTTATCCCTCGATAACTTCTATGTTATCATCTTCCCTTTCTTCCCCATTCCTAAATACCTGCAAAAATAGTACTGTTCCTAAAACCCTAGATGGGTAAAAGTCATTATTATTTAGGGCTTTTTATGCTCACGTGTAATTCACGTGAGGGGGAATTAAATCCCCAAATTATAGGAAGAGAAAGGATGGTATGAAGCGGCTACGTGGCAACATATGATTTGAAGAAACACCTCACCAATCCTTATTATCCAATCAAAGGCCTTCAAAGAAGCACAACTAGCACACACGGATGCCACGTTGGCAATCCGTGTGCTAGTGATGTTTTCTCCACCATCCGATCAATCAAAGAGAGAGAAAGAGAAGATCAAGGGCTGAAAATACAAAGGAATATGCTTCAAGAAGATTCAGATGTTCTCCAGCAAAGCCCTTGGGAAGGCCATAAAAACCCCCCAATTTACTTGTAAAGATCATCCTTACTTTTCTTTTAAAGTTATTATGTAGAAATTGTTTTAGGTTAATTTTGTATTTCTTTTTATTGAATCTTGTAAATTTTCTGGAAAGTTAATAAAAGATTAGTCATTTTATTGATATTCGTGTCTACTTTATATTGTTTGAAGTGATATACAAATTTATTCTCTAAGCTATTTCATGATAATAATGTTTGAATATTAAATATAAGCTAATCAATAGTTTATTTTTAATATTAAAAGTTAAGTTTTGGATAAAACTTATCCCCACTGGATAAGTGAAAAACAAATATGCTCGGTTCGTTTGATTGTGATGGTTCGTTTGATTTTAATGGTGGAACGGTTTAATGGTGAATGGTGATTCGATTCCGGTTCATTAGGTTGCTCAACGCAATCCTACTTCTCAAAGGTTATCGACAATAGGTTCGATTCAAATTTATTTTCATGTTCACTTTTAGCTGAATATTGAGTTGATTTATATGTTTGGGTGATTTTAGCTAATTTAGATTTAATCCTCTTAATGTTAACTGATTTTGTAGTTGAGATTTATGAGATTGTTACAGTTTTAAATTTCCATATTTATGAGATTAAATTGTTTGCTGAATGACTGTTACTTGATATTAAGGTTTACTGAATGAATCATTTGATTAAGTAGTGAGTTTGGGGTTTTGTTTAGGAGATGTATAAGTTTCAGCATTGTTTAGATTTAATCTTAGATTGAGCTTTTAAGCAGCATACTTAAGTTCTGTTTTGCTGTTGAAAGTTTTGGTAGCTGAATATTGCCTATTAGTCACACTGTTTTGATAAAATTGGTTAAATTTAATATTACTGATATGATCATTTTGATTGTTTAAATTCGTTAAGTAGTCTAAACTGAATTGTGATATAATTTTTTCTGATTAGCTTGAATCTGGGTGATTGAATTTGCGTGAGGATTCTTGTTACTGATTTGTAAACTGGTTTATTCTTGGTGGTTTATTTTACAAATGTTCTTGTTGTTTAAATCGTTCAAGTATTCAGCTAATCAAATCCAACTGATTTGATAAGTTTAAAAGTTGTTTCCTAACAGCTTGTCAATAAGCTTTGCACAGTCTTTCCTGAGACTCATTTATCTTAATTGTCCAAAAAGAATTTAATCCAAAAAATATGTCCCTACCTGGACTCGAACCTGTGACCCCCTGGTCACAGGCATAGTGTGTTAACCAGTTGAGCCAAGTGCTCATTTGATTATTATATCAGAAAACTCATTAATATAGAGTAGTTGGTTTTGGCAGATTTTTACTTAGTAACTTTTAATTTACTTTTAATCCGTTTTTTTTAAATAAATTTTTAATTAATGTTTTTATTAAAGTATGTTTTAGTTAAATAATAAATAAAATAAAATAAATAAAATAAATTGTTTTTATTTAATTTAAAAAGTTTAATTAGTTTATTTTTAATTAAGTAGAATTTTATAATATTAGCTTTAAATAAAAATAGTTTTCAAATAGATTTGTTTTAAAGTAATTTTTAATAAAATAAACTAGTTTGAAAAAGTTTAATTAGATTTTTTTTAAATAGATTAAAAGTTATTAAATAGATTTATTTTATAGATTCTTATATAGATTAAATTTAAATTAGTGTTTTTATTTTAAGCAATTGTGTTCTTTTTGTAGATTTTTAATTTAGCGGGGGTTACGATTCTTGCACTTTAGGTTGATTTTAAATAGTTTAAAATTGGTTGATTTAATTTCTAGTTTAAAAACCGAAAACCAATTCAAACCGATTGTCTAAATCAAAGCAAAACGTCTCAAATTCATAAGATCTTCGTGTACAACGAACTTAAGTCACCAACGTGTTTAATTGAATTCGTCATTGGTAATATTAGTCTATTACTTTGTCCTAAAGGTAATCTTCTAATTTACCCTATAACATAATCTTAATTATCACATATACTATCAACGATACATCAATAGTCATGGTTGGTTTTCATTGATCATGCTGTCAGGCAAATCATCGTTGAATTTTGTATAACCACACTTTAACGTTTCTCGATACAACCAGAATGATGTCTATGCTAATACTGCCAGGTTATCATGATGGTTTTCATAACCGTTTAACCGATATACTTTCCTTAAATCATGACAAATGATCGACCCCAATACCGATCATTTCATGTGCATTCCATGTGTACTCCATGTACCGTATTCCATGTGTATTACACGTACCTAAATCCATGTGTTTCACTTGCAATACTTCACGAGTATTCGCTAGTCGATTCTGAATCATCTCAGGCGTATTTTCAATTGCTGATATTCTACAAGATTGCTGATGCCGCTCATAACTGGGAGCTGTTACTAAAGGTTGATGCTGCTGGCGTTCGGAGACGCTACGAGATGCGGATGCTGTTCACAACCTGGAGATCCTACAAGACGAAGAAAAAGGCGTCAGAGCAAAGCAATCGGACGAGAAGATGCTTCACCATCAGACGATTTCCATCAATCATTGTCCCTAATTCTTAGTTACATGTCACACGTCATTCGGCTGTCATTTCAGCCATATGAGTGCAAACCGGTACCAGCCGGTCACTCAGCTGAATAGTTACATGAATCACGGTCATGAGAATGACCGTCATGGAACTGACAGACAAGACGATAGTAACCACTACTATGACAGAACTATCCTAGAAATCGCAACCGAGGCTCCGGCCGCGGACGTGATCAGACATACAAAGGATCAGTAGTCCAACCGATCCGCCAAGTCTGGCATAATAACCTAATATTGTAGTTCTATTGAATTGCGTCTCGAGACACATGTCAAGACATCAGTCAAGACACATGTCTCACATATACTTTCTGAAGGCACATGTCAAGACATCAGTCAAGACACATGTCTCACGTATACTTTCTGAAGACACATGTCAAGACACCAGTCAAGACATATGTCATGCTTATAGTTCCAAGAAACGAGTCAAGACACATGACTCACGTCCAACTATGGAACATTTCAAAGAAATTCAGGGTACCCTCCAAGGGTATATCCATTTTGTTGTGCCATGTATTAATCAGGCCACAAGAATTTCAATACCATTACCGGCGCATCAGTAAGAACTGTCACGTTGCCGATGTAACTTTCATTTCTTTCACCATATTTCATATATTCATGACCATGAAGGACGCCTTTCGTATTCCCACGTATACAAAGGTTTTCCTTCAGCTTAATGATGAGATCCAAGCTGCTAACGCATTTCCTCGGACAGACACGAGATGAATTTTATCCTAATTATGGACTATGAACAGCACACCATGCTACGATTCATAATTATGTACAGTAATGTTCAGGCTCCTGAATACATTCAGCTTGATTTTTCATCAGGAAAATCTGTACGAATTATCTATGCTTACATGCATGTGCGTTCTTAGCCATGGTCGCTAAAATTTTTAGCTGTTAGTTAAGACATGACCACCGAAGTCCTTTTACGCATAACCAGACGAGTATTCCAAAATCTTCCCATAAATTCCAGAAGAACCTACAAGGAGAAGGACGGTACCATGAGATTATGTGTCGACTACCGTCGTTTGAACAAAATCACCATTAATAACCGTTATTCTCCTCCACGTAGTGACAACATGTCCAATCGACCTTATGGTGTTAATCACCTTTCCAAGATTGAACTCAAGATCATGCTGCCAACAGTGACGAGTGAAAAAAGCAGGACATGTCCATGACTGCTATTCGTACACGACTCGGTCATGCTAGATTTATGATTTTGAATTAGTCTCATCAATGCTCCAATGGCATTATAAGAATGAGTTTCCATGAACTCATAGCAAATTCATCAATGTTTTCATTAAGGATAACCTGATTTCCTTTAAGCCCAGAGAAGAACAGGAAGACCATATCTGCACTATGTTGCAAATTCTATGACAAGAGAAATTTTACCCTGGAAAATTTTCCAATATCAATTCTGTTTGATTACAGTGACACGCTGAATCATATGGCTTCCTACGGTTAATCTTACCATGACTCAGCTTATGCGTAAAGGAAAGAACCCTACACTACATTAGGTGTTCTAGAAAATCCTACGCTAGGAGAAGTCTAGATTCAGAGACTCAGAGTTTCGCAAACTCCTATGTATCAAGTTCGATGAAGCAAGATATAGTTACGTTCATATCTTTATACCTGTCATACAAACAGGCTAAAATAGGACACCAACAGACTGGGATGTTTTTCATCATCTGAAATGGTGAATTGAAATGGGACAAGATCTCCATGGATTTTGGTTCCCAGATCAACGCAAACTCAGAAGAAGCATGATGCTATCTGGTTTATTACAAACAGTTTGATCAAGTCTGCAAAATCCTTACATCCGCAAGGATTTCAGAACCAACAGATTGATCGGACATGTTCAAGCCAAGGCTCATCCGATCACTTGGCAATTCCTCAGTTATCGAGTCAGACAAATATTCATAATTATGCTCCTTATTTACTTCACGTCTTCTATAATTCCACGACTTTCTTTCGCGCTCGCGTTCATGACACTATTCACGTTCATGATGGCATCTCGGCTTACGATGTTAAGTTCATTTTTCTCATTCTGGGAAGTTTTGCAAGAACTTGAGAGACCAGACCCAAGTTTAGTATAACTCCATATCCTCAGATAGACGTTTCACGTCATATTCCACGTCTCACCTTGTAGCGCTTGGCGTTACCGCCATTATATTCTATCTTCACGATATGTTTCACATGTCATGTTCATTCCACGTTCCTCATATCATGATCAAGATATGTTACACGTATCATGGATCACGATATGTTTACTCATACTACACTCGCCATATCTCCACGTAGCACGTTCAAAATTTTTCTCGTATCACGTTCAAAATTTTTCACGTACTACGTTTCTTTATGTCTCGCGCATCGTTTCAAATTATCAGTTAAGTTAGATTGTCTTGCATCGTAACGTTTCAGTTACCCTTGCACGTTAACTCTTATTTTTTTCTTTCTTTCATCGATCGAATTTAGGGGATCTACCTTCCGTTGATAACCAAGAATTTCTTCGTATTCCAAGTCAAGGTCAGGAGGACCAAGATTTATCATTAGTGTCAAGATCTTCTGAAGGAACCGTTCCAAGAGGGAGGCCACTTGGAAACGGACAAGTTCATCCGGACTTTTATCCGTTTTTCTCTTATCAACTAGATATGTCCTTTCAGTCACGTCACGTTCCATGTCCTTTCAAGACATGTCACGTTCCGCGTTCCTTCTGCCAGGAAACCTGCGCGTTCATTTATCTTACATACCCTCTCAGTTTGATTCAGGTATGTTTCTCTTTCAGTTATGTTATCTATAATTCGGGGACGAATTATTCTTTTTAGGGGGCAAGAGTTGTAAAACCCGCATGCTTTTACCATGAATAGTACCCATTAGATCGTACATACTAGATTAAAACTTTCCTTTTATAGCATGTTTACGTTCGCGAATAAGAATTTTAAGTATTACGTACGTGTTAGAACACGACAAGTATTTATTACGTATGAACACACGATAATTATTCAAATAATAATTATAATTACGAACATGCGATCATGGAATCATGAACGTAATTTAATCACGAGCTAATATTAATTACGTATATAAATTTATTACGAACACGAATAAATATATTAAGTCACGATCGATAATTAATTAAAACACGTAAAACACGAACACGAGAACACACTTATTAATTAGACACGGAAAATGATCGGGTTACCCCATGTGGGCCCCATATGCCACGAAACTAGGAAGGAAGATGGGCCTAGCCCATCAAATTTTACTAACATGGGGTAAAAGGTAAAATCTTGTTTCATTTTTCACTTTACAGTAAACTAAACAAAAACCCTAAAAGATTTTTTTTCTCCTTCCTCTTTGTCCTCTCTTTTGGTCGCCACCTATAACAACAAGAAAGGGGGTGTTTAGTTGATTTTGATCTTGAATCTTGTACGTGTGTTCGTGTGTGTTCATCCTCGTTAGATCCACGCATTCGGTACATTCTTTTTATCCTTTTCTTTTGATTTGATCTAATAAAATAATTAAGAACATGATGTTTTTAAAAACCTAATTAAAAACATAGATCAAACATGTAAGTGGTTTTTGGGAAAATCAAAAAGGTTGTTTTTAGGGGTGTTTGTTTGGCCGGCGCCTAAACCGAACCCCAAGGGGGTCTCGGTTTGGCCAATAAACCACCACCGAGACCATATGGTCCCGGTTTGGTGGTGTGGGTCCCACGGCAGCAACAAAACAAGGGGAACCCCGAAGTGGTTCGGGGTATGGTGTCGATTTCATGTCCAGTTCATGGTTTCTAGTCAAGATCCGGTTCACGGTTTATGTTAAGATTTTTTTTTTATAATCATATGTTAAATTAAATTAATAAATATGACATGATTAATTTAATAAACATGACTTAGGTTATATTAATTATTAAAATCATGAAATTATTAACCTAAGTATTTTATATTTTCTAGACTTATAATTAATTAATTATTTAAAAACCATGGTTATTGTTAATGCAATAATGACTAAAAACGTTACTTGCATTTTTCGGTCTCGCTTAGTTTTGATTACGACAATTTGTAAAAACAAGCATTTACGAAAACATTGAAAAACGAATTCTTGAGTTCAAGTATTTTTCATTTTACCCATTTTTACTTAAGGTATGGATAAACAAGTACTAACCTTAATCAAGTGATCAAGTGATTTAATCTTTTCTTAAAACTCACTTTTTATTAAATGTGACAAGTTTTTATTAAACTTTATTTTTAAGAAAATGTTTTATTAAATTAATTATTTGAAATTTGAAAATGACATATTCTTATTCTGTTAAGAATATCCTTTCAGGATATTTTTTATACCCAGATAAGACCTCCACCACTAAAGGAAAAAAAGGAGCGGAGTCTAGTCCGGCAGAACCTTAGCGCCTAGGCGGTACCTTATCGATAAGGTATCGCGGGCTTAGATAAGGTACCGCGGGCAGATATAGTCGTTGGCTCCTTTGTCCTTTAAATAGTGGACCATTCTCAGCTTTTCACCTCACCTCTTTTGCACATTTATTTCTAGATTCAAACCCCTTCTTTAATCACTCAAATCTTTGATCATTTGTTTGATTATTACTTGTTTAAGAAGTGAATCTTGTTCTTCCATCCCTTCCTCTCCAAGTGAAAAGAGAAGAACACTATCCTAGTGAAATGTTGAGTCCACCACCAAAGATCCATTGAAGATCAAATTTTATATACTTGTAGTTGTGTCATAGTTGTTAAGATCCATGTAGTTGTGTCTATTTGGAAGTTGTGTATGTACTAAGTATAGTTGTGTAGATTGGTCCTAGCTACGATTAGGGCTCGACTTTTAGCTTAGAGTCGGAAATTGGTTAAGCGACGTGTACGGTTTTCTCCACCATAAGGAGCTTGTTGTGTAGTGAACTCTCGAGTAAGGAGTACTCGAGGAGTGGAGTAGGAACGAGGAGTGAGCTTTGTTGCCGAATCACTATAAATCCTTGGTGTTCGGTTTGATCTTTCTTTACCCTTAACTCTTTACATTCTTTATTCTTTTTGCATATACATGTGTTAGTACTAGATTAGTTACACTATCATTCTTTATTCTTTGTGGATATATTTTTGTTAGTATTAGATTAGTTACACTATCATTGTTCATATTGTGCATAAGAAGATTTCACATATTTCCTCAAGCCTAAGTTTTTGAAAAAGGATTTTTGGAAACCATATTTTAACAAGTAAATATAAGAAACTATTCAACCCCCCCCTTCTAGTTTCTACAGTTATAATTAATTAATTAACATGACTTAAGTTATATTATTAATAAATAATAATACATGTCTTAACCTAAGTATTGAACTTTATTTAATTAAAAACATGATTAAATACATTTAACCTATAGTTTATTTAAATTACATGAAATAATTAATAAACTATACATTATATCATTATGACTTAGGAAATAATCATGAAAACACTTAGGCTTATATACTTAGCTTATTTAACCAACTTATGTCTAATTATGGAAACTTTATATTATTAGAAACTTATTTAATTCAGGCAGCTGATCTATTTATGGAAACTTTCTATTTTTAGAAACTTATTTAATTCAGGCAGCTAATCTATTTATGGAAACTTTCTATTTTTAGAAACTAATTAATTAAGGCAGCTGATCTATTTATGGAAACTTTCTACTTATAGAAACTTATCTATTTTAAGCAGTAGTTCTATTTTATGGAAATTTTCTATTTTTGGAAACTTTTTATTTTTTGAAACTTTCTATTTTTTGAAACTTTCTATTTTTGGTAACTTTCTATTTTTGGAAACTTTCTATTTTTGGAAACTTTCTATTTTTGGAAACCTGCTATTGTTGGAAAGTTACTTATTATTACACAGTAAGTATAATAATACATGAAATACCAGAAATACTTAATCAGAATGGACAGAATATAAGATAAACACAGTTTAAGGCTTAAAACAGTAAAACATGATATGAACATATAAAATAAGCTAAGACATGACATAAAACCAGTTACGTATTTAGTAAGAAGATACTTATTCATGTATGTATTTATGTAGCATTAGTGTTACCGAAGTAGGATTCTCCTCAGTTCATCTTCTTCGTTCACTGGACATAAGGTACGGATTCCCGTCCTTTCAGTATGGACATTCTTTCCTTATTAGGATTCCCCGTATGCAGCCAAATGTTTTCCCGTAGTATAAGTTATGTGTTTGAATTGCTTATGTTTAATTTAGAATACCTATAGCCATATACATGCATGACCAGTTTCACCTAGTTATGGAGGTACCATAACCATAACATTAGAGGCACTGATGTTATGACTTCACCACGGCGGAGTGATTGCTCGTGGCGTCCCTTCATCTTTTGGCCATTTATATTATATTTATCATGTGGGGCATATGGGTGCATCCTAGTTACATGTTTTCAGTCAGGATTTCATGGTGAATGTGGTGTGTGCCTTGCATCCTTCACAAGGAGCTGATCCCTCCTACCCAAAACCAATATATTAAATTAGAGGTAGCCCCTCTAATTTGCATGATGAGGTCACCCCTCCAAGTAATCATGCACGGTGGATTTTCATGACCTATATTGGCTAATGGTAAAATATGTTAAACAGTTTTCACAAGATAAACATAAGGCTTTTCAAACTATAAAACCAGTTTTATGAACAGGTTCTAGGTTTTTCAGGACTTATACATTTCCGCTGCTATTAAGTCTTTATTATGTTTTAGTCATTTATACTATGTCTATATCCGTGCACTGAGCGTTTTGCTCAGCCGTTACTTTCCTTTCCATGTCCCAAAACGGTAGGTACCCTAGGAAAGACTCGAGCATTTGGAGGACGTGCATAGGATGGAAGCTGCCAGAGACTTCTTTTCCTTTTTGCCTTCATATACTTATGCTTGTTTAGTCTTCCATTCATTTCTTTTGCTTTATTATGTTTTGGGCTTATGTTTGGGAACCGATGTTTGATTCCGGTTATCCCTATGGTCATGTAATGTTTTAGACATTTATCCTTGTATGCTTTGATGACACGCCATAATTACGTGTGACATTCCATTAACCAAATGGGATGTTACAACGGCAATGGCAGCTGGCTAGACCGGGTTAGCCACTGTCGGGCTGGTTCGGTCCGGTTCATGTTGTGGTTCAAATTAAACATGGGCACGAGATTATTTTAATTATAAGTATATTATTACAAGGCTAATTAAATTAATTAAACATGACCATAATTAATTTAATTTAATCACGACTTAGGTTATATTATTTTTTTATAAATAATCATTTTTTAAGCTAAGTATTTTACCATTTAATTTAGACTATAGTTATTAATTAATTATTAAAACATGAATTATAATTAAATAATAAATCATGACTTAGGTTATAATTAATAAATTATTAATACATTATAAACCTAAGTATTTTATATGTCCTAATTTGATTAAATCATGCATTTATTTAATTAAATCATATAACCTATAGTTTATTTAATTATCATGACATTATTAATAAACTATACTATTAATTACATGAATTATGACTTTTTAACCAGTAAACTTTAGCTTATATTATTAGCTTATTAATCCCACTTATTTCTAAATATGGAAACTTTCTATTTCAGGAAACTTACTATTTTTGAAAACTTTCTATTTTTAGAAACTGATCTCTTTTTAGAAACTGATCTATTTTTGGAAACTTTCTATTTTTGGAAACTTTCTATTTTAGGAAACCTGCTATTTTTAGAAAGTTAATTATTATTACACAAAAAGTATAATAATACGGGAATACAAGATAATACTTAATCAAAATACATGAAATGCATGATTAATACAGTAAACAAGACAAGAACATATAAAACAAGCTAAGAACATGTTATAACAAGTAACGTACTCAGTAATCAGATAACTTATACATGTCCCCTATTTATGTATCATTAGTGAGGTCGGAGTAGGACTATCCATCCTGTCATCTTTCCTCGTTCACTGGATACAAGCTACGGAGTTTTCGTCCTTCAGTATGAACATTCTTTCCTTATTAAGATTCCCCGTTTGTAGCCAACTGTTTTCCCAAGTAGATGTTTTATATGTTTGATTACTTGTGTTAGTTTTAAATGCCTAAGAAATATACATGCATGACCAGTGTCACCTAGTTATGGAGGTACCATAACCATAACACTGGAGGCACCAGTGTTATGACTTCCCCACAGCGGAGTGATTGCTCGTGGCGTCCCTTTTCAGTTTTGGCCATATATTTATATTATCATGTGGGGCGTATGGGTGCATCCTAGTTTCATGTTTAGCAGGATTTTCATGGTGAATGTGATGTGTGCCTTGCATCCTTCACAAGGAGTTGATCCCTCCTTCCCAGACTAATTAATTAGAGGAAACCCCTCTAATTGCATGATGAGGTCTCCCCTCCAAGTATTCATGCACGATGGAACCTCATGACCTATATGGATTTTTGGCTAAGTTATACAGCTTTCATATAAAAACATAAGTCTTTTCAAACTATAACACCAGTTTTATTAACATGTTCCAGGTTTTCCAAGACTTATACATTTCCGCTGCTATTAAGTCTTTCTTATGTTTCAGTCATTCATACTATGTCATATATCCGTTCACTGAGCGTATTTGCTCAGCCGTTACTTTCCTTTCCATGTCCCAAAACGACAGGTACCCAAGGACAGACTTGAGCATATGGAGGACGTGTATAGGATGGAAGTTGCCTTAGACTTCTTCTCCTTTTTGCCTTCATATAGTTATGCTTGTTTGGACACTTGTCTTATCCTCCTAGTTCATTTACTTTATTTATGTTTTGGGCTTATGTTGGGAACCGATGTTTGATTCCGGTTTTCCTTATGGTCATGTATGTTTTAGTACATTTTACCTTGCATGCTTTGATGAGACGCCATAAATACGCGTAACGGTCCACTTATCAAAGTGGGGTGTTATAATTATGGTATCAGAGCCAAAGCTTCGACCTGTAGGCTCTAAAACTCGACGTGTGACTAGTGGGTAGTCACCAGAAGCTTCCTAAGGCAACACTAGTTATTCCACGTATTGATGTTTTCAGCACCTCGTTGTTTTAACCATGATGTTTTCATCGGTATAGTTTTTCTAATATGGATGAACAACCGTTATCCATACTTAGGTATGTGTCATTGTTTCATGCATGATGTTCCTTGTGAACTATGACTAATGTGGACTGAACCTTAGTAGTTCAAAATTGGTCACATAAATTTTTTTCTGTTAAGTTTTGACAGCTGATTTTCACTCATCTATTCCATGTATTATTGTTGCAAGTATTTTGATTAAGTAATGGTTGGTACAGGACTGGCCATATTTAGTCGCATGTGCTTTTATTCGAACTATTTTGTTTTGGTGGACCAACCCATAGGCGTCCACCCTCGTTATGTCAATTTTGGTGAATTGACCCATAGGCGTTCACCTTCGCCCATACAAAAACTTTTAATAGACCATGTTTTATAAACTATTGCATGCATCATTTTATTATGTTCATCTTAGGTTCTAATCAAATTAATCATGTCAAATTTATTTTGTGAACCGACCGATGGTCATTCACACCAGCGATTTTTTGGATTACAGTCATAAAATTTTTTCATGTCCCCTCATAAATTGTTATGTCTTTATGTCAATTATGTTTTCATACTATCATGGTTAACTTCGTTTTCATGCTGATTATGTGTTACACTCCTTCATGTTAATATTGTCCTATGTTTCTTCATGTTGATTTCTTCTTCATGCTGATTATGTCTTACGTCTCTTATAATGTTTAAGCTTTCATGCAAGACATTGATGGATTTCATTTAATCCTGCTTTCATGATAGTCATGGTTGGTTTTCATTAATCATGCTTTCCGGCAAATCGTCATTGAATTTCGTTTAACCACATTTTTAGCGTTTCTCTATGCAACCAGAATGATGTATATGCTAGAATTTCCAAACTATCATGATGTTCATTTCGGTTCGGTTTTCTAACCGTTAAACCAATTAATTTACTTTAAAGTCATGTCAGATGATCGACCCATACCGATCATTTTATGTACATTTCATGTGTAGTCCATGCACCATATTCCACGTGTACTCCATGTAGCGTATTCCATGGGTATTATACGTAATGTAATCCATGTGTATTTCACTTACAATACTCCACGAGTATTCGCTAGTCGATTCTAAATCATCTCAAGCGTATTCCACTTGCTGATATTCTACAAGATTGCTGATGCCTCTCATAACTTGGAGATGTTACTAAAGGTGGATGCTGCGGATTTTTAGAGACGCTACGAGATGATGATGTTGTTCACAACCTGGAGATCTTACAAGAAGAAGACAAAGGTATTAGATCAAAGCGATCGGATGAGAAGATGCTTCACCACCAGACGATTTCCATCACAATCCATGTCCCTAATTGTAACACCCCCATTTTACCTTTACACAACAGAATATTGATATGGGGTATTACTTCATAGTACCATAGTCACAATAATAGAAAATGCCAAAAATACATTTTTATTAAACAAATGTTATCATTCATTTATTTAAATCAGAGTTTAACAAACAACTGTACATACGCTGTACAAACACATGTCTCCCAAAGATCTATTTTTATTGATAGAATGATAACTAATTCATGACTCCACCCTCCATAGCATGCCAGTCTTCAATCACCTGAGATATATGCTTAAAGTCAACACAAAGGTTGAGTGAATTTATAGGTTTTAAACATTATTTGAATACAAGTATGACTCTCGGGCTACAGTGTTATACACCCAGTTTTAAATTCATCAATTCATATTGCACTAGCTCATGACTCGCGACTAGACATTATCAGAAAAATCCAACAATTTACCCTTATGTAGGAAGATTTCTAGACTATCCTGAGTTATGCAAAATAAAGTATATCTGTTTAGCCTAGGAATGGACCATTAGCTGCCAGTGCGACTTTCCCAGATAGGAGATGTCAGTCTCCAATAGTAATATTCACGATATTAGCGCTCATTAAATGATTAGCGGTTCACGATTAAAAAGGGACTTTCATAGGCAGCAGTAAACATAGTGTCAATAAATCATATCTGGAAAGCATACCAAAAACACTTGTATTCCATTTTTAGCATATATCCCCCTCACGAGTTTTGAAATCATTTAGAAAGCATTTAGAAGTGAGGCTATGAACTCACCTTAGCCTATAGAGTCTTTTTGATTATCCAACCACAACCTTCTCACGGAATCTGGACTGACACACAATATGCATATATACCGAGTGTTAGTATTGAGTTCATTCTCTTTGATTAATATTCTTTGATGAATTAATTTAGAGTAAATGGTATCATTGTTCGGACCATCATACTCAGAAGCCATTCTATAAACATTTGAGGAGCGAGGGCACTTTAAATCGTAAACCCAACCACTCAGTCAGAACGTAATATCGAGATGGAACATCTTTGTACAAAGATCCCTACTAACATGATACAACATGTTTATTTACATTTAAGTTTTAATGTTGGAAAAAATAGTCCTTGTTATTATAGTTTGGTATAATTACACTTTTTACCCTTTAAGTATAAAGTTTCATAAATTTCAATTTAAACCTTCATTATTTAACCTTAGGGTCTAAAACTTTCCAAAACTTATTGTAACACCCCCAAATTTACATAATTCAATACAGCGGAAGACTCGTTGGTGTTACGGGATAGCACATTACTCACATCATAGACAACGCATAAAAATCGCGTCGTTTAATAATAAAGCATTTCCATTCATAAATATCAAATTTACATAGGTCCCAAGTCATTGTATTTCATACAGGTTTTACAAAGCATTTGAATAGAAATTGTTATTTAAGTGCGGGCCATGAATTCTTTTCGTCTTCCCGAGAATTACCTTCAAGTACCTGAGATAAAACATGTTAAAAGAAAAGGTCAGCGATAACGCCGAGTGAATTCATAGAGTTTATTAAAAGCCATCAATATATCATCGGTATAAAATTATTACCGAAAATAATTTTGTACAAATCTTTGTTATAGGCCCTAAAATAGCCAAAGTGATTTTATACAAATCCTTATCGAAAATCATAATACAGGCGTTTGCCTTCAAAATCATTATACGAACCATTGTCGTAAAAAAAACATCATACAATAAGTTTTATAACGTTGTATAGAGTCAAACAAAAACCGTTATATGAATATGGTTATGAAAAACCAAAACACGAACATAATATCAATAGTAAGACCCCGTATTGCTAGTCAGGCAATATATCGTAATTCGGTGCGTATAGCAGTATTTCGTTAATTGGATTATTATAAGCCGCATGACATTGTTACCTTACTACAACAAACAACGGGTAGCTAGCCCGAAACTCAATTTGCCCATCTAAATTAGCGTGTCGTCACAATAATCACGCTTGTGTAAATCTTCTCATACATAAATTTGCTTACCAATCAATGTGGCACGACGGGGATCAACCGTCACGGCGCGAACTGGGGTGATCGTCCCCAAATAGTACTATTATATGCATAAGCGTCTACCGAATCCCGGTAATTCACAATTCATGCTAATGGGACTTTTAGTGACATAACCTAACTTTAATAATCCATTTCATTTCATCTATCGGGTCATATATTCATTCATCGGGTCATACAATCATTCGGGTCCAAATCAATAAACAAACAATCGGGACAAATGGTGTCCTAATTTATCAAAACTAACATGTTATCTCCCTCGTGGGTTTATAAAACATTTCATAAAAACATTTAAAAGAGTGCGAGGCTATGAACTCACGTTGATGTGGGAAGGCGGGTTATCGGCAATTCGGATGTACGGTACGTGCTCCAATCACGGAAACCAAGACAAATAATACTTGTCTTAGACTCTTGTCCAATGACTTTATAAAAATAACAATTATGTATACATATGATGATTTTATATATATGATGATCAAGTGGGTTTATACATTCTCATTTACTCATTTTAGTGTTATGTGTTGACAACTTTTATACTTGTTTCACTAGTCATCTTCTTTACTTGTCAAGGCCCATTAGGCCCATTATAAGTCCATTACCTTATATTGATCCATTTTACACTTTTAATATCAGTATTATACTTACAAGTTAGGCCCAAGTGGGTTAAGCCCAATAAGTAAGTTTATAAGTGTTTTACCAATTTTTTTTTTTTTTTTTTTTTTTTTTTTTTTTGAACGGCGATTTTATTATAAAAAGAAGCTAGCAAGAAGCTAGGCTAGACAACAAGTAAAGAATGGTTTTTAAGCCATTCGTTCCAAGAAAACGAGGCATTACAACGAGACCTACACCAATGAAAAGAACTAGCAACGATATCATCAAATCTGGTGGCCTTTGACGGAATTCTTCCACTGAAAAGGAGTTTGTTACGGAATGACCATGTGTTCCACCACGTTACGTAGAAGATGCCTTCCAAGATCGCTTTGAGCTTCACACCAAGACGAATAGATACCATCCAAGACAACCAATCTTCATACGCATTGAAATCTACAAGGTCCACATCCCACCAACGTGCAATCAGCTTGTAAACCTGACGAATCTGAGGGCAATGGAAGAAAATATGTGCAACGGTTTCAGGCCCGCTATCACAGATGGGGCAGGATAAAGAACCAATGTCAAGACCTCGACGGGATAAGTTAAATCTGGAGGGTAATGCGCCCATTTTAACTTTCCAGGCCATAATGTTGATTTTAATAGGAACGTACTTGATCCACCTTGTCCGAGACGCCACTCTAGGGTTCCTATGGTCATCAATCAGAGAACGCATAGAAGCCACAGAATAGTCCCCATTATTTGGTAACCAACTGTACCTATCACCTTGAGGGGCTAGATGAATCTGGCCAACAACCCCTGCCATACCGTCTAATTGAATTGCTTCAGCTCCACCCCGAACCTTACGACGCAGAGAAGATTCCAAACTAGAGTCTTCCAGTTTAGAGCGGAGTGAAATATTTTTATCCGATTCCAGGGCAAAAATTCGTGGAAAAACCCCTTTTAATATACCTAAATTGCTCCATTTATCTTTCCAAAAACGGATATTCTTACCGTCCCCAATCTTTAATTTAATGAAGTCAAAGAAATTAATACCTCGCTCTTTAAGGACATGGAGTTCTTTAACAATAGTGAGCCAACTTGAACGATGACCTTTAGGAACAGCCCTATCGATATTGCCATCTTCCCCGTGAATCGCTTTAATCACTCTCGTCCAAAGCAAGTTGCTGGCAGAAAAAAATCTCCACACCCACTTAAAAATTAAACCACGATTAAGAGCATAAAGACTAGCCACTCCGAGACCCCCTTTCTCCTTGGCAGTCGTGATGTTGCTCCATTTCGTCCATGATGCCTTTCTACTGTCCGTATCCTGTCCATTGAAAAAATGACTACGTATTGATTCAAGATTTTGAAGAACCTGTACTGGAACCTTGTATATGGACATATGGAAAATCGGAATAGACCCTAGAACCGACTTCAATAGAGTGAATCTTCCTCCTATGGATAGGGCTTTCAGTTTCCATCTGGACAATCTCGACTTCACTTTATCCACCACTTCTTGCCATTCTTTGATCCGAGCCATGTTCCCCCCAACTTTGGTACCCAAATATGTAAATGGAGTTCGAAGGACTTGACAACCCAACTTACTAGCCGCCTGAATAATCTTGCAATTATCAACATGAACACCCATAATCTTACTTTTGCTCATGTTAATTTTAAGACCAGAAGCTCTATGAAAACATTCCAAAACGTTAACTAGTGTATCAATATTTTGATCACACCATTTACCTACGCACACCGCGTCATCAGCAAAGAACATATGGGAAATGTTCAATGAGTTATTAATATTCATCCCCGTAAACATGCCAGCATCCACCACTCGTTGAAAAGATACGTGTAAAGTTTCCATAATGAGAATGAAAAGAAAAGGGGAGAGGGAATCACCTTGCTTTAAACCTTTGTAAAATTGAAATTCTTTAGTCGGACTCCCATTGACAAGAATAGAGCCTTTGGACGATTTAAGACAACTCTGAATCCAACCTCGCCATTTACTTCCAAAACCGAATTTATTAAGCACATCATCCAAAAAATCCCATCTGACCGAGTCATAAGCCTTTTCGAAATCTACCTTGAAAATAACAGCTTGCTTCTTTTTCTTGGAACACCATTGTATTAACTCATTGAGAATGAACGGCCCATCCATGATTTGTCTCCCAGCAACGAACGCGGACTGGACCTCGTGAACAAGACCACCAATCACTGGGGCAAGACGATTGGCTAAGACTTTAGTGATGATTTTATACAAGCTTCCTATTAGGCTTATCGGTCTAAAATCTTTAATAGAGTTTGCGTCTGGAATCTTGGGAATCAGCGTGATGAATAGAGAATTACAACCATTAGGAAACTCGCCCTTGTTGAAAAAGTGATTTACCGCCAAGAACACATCATTTTCAATCAGGGTCCAAAACTGTCTATAGAATCCGAACGTGAAACCATCCGGACCCGGTGACTTATCAGTACCACAGTCCCAAACTGCTCTTTTCACCTCGTCTCTACTGACATCCGATTCAAGATCCAACATCTGATCATATGTGAGTGAGTTGGGAAAATTCATATTAACATGAATACGATCAGCAGATGGTTGAGCAAATCTGTTTGTAAAGTATTCCAAAAACTCTCCTTTAACTTGGACCGGACAATCAGTCCATACGCCGTCCTTAAGGACCCCTCTTATACTCAACTGCCTCCGTTTTTTATTAAGCATACCGTGAAAGAATCGAGAGTTTTCATCCCCTTCTACTGACCATCTAACCTTTGCTTTTTGAAGAAATTCACTCGCATGAGACCGTTGGATATACATAATTGAGTTGACTACTTCCATTCTCTTAGCTAAAATCTCCTCAGAAACGCGCCCCTTGTCAATCACGTCATCCATCTTCTGTAATTCCTCTTGTAAACAACTTAAATCTGCCTTTGACGAACGTGTGTGACCGGAGTTCCACTCTTTGATCCTCTTCTTGAGAAATTTAAGTTTAAGCATTAAATTACTAATACCATTGTGACTATGACCAGGAGTACTGGTCCAAGTATCCTCCACAAGTTTCTTGAAACCTTCCACTTCGAGCCAATGATGATAGAATCTAAATGGGGTCGGACCATAATCCACACAAGTCTCCCGTAGAAGAATGGGTTTATGGTCAGACAAGTAACGATCTAGAGTGATGGCAGACATACCAGGGAAAGAATTCCACACTGTGTTCGAGATGAAAAAGCGGTCTAGCTTACTCATTTTTGCAGCTGATTTATGGCACCACGTGAACGCACTACCACCCAAAGGAACCTCCTCTATGTCGGCATGAGAAATAAAATTATTGAACACCTCCGCATCCCTAGCGTTGAAAGTTGAGCCAATTCTATCGGTTTTAACACGTACCTCATTAAAGTCACCCGTCATTATTATGTCACCAGTCCACCCGTTGATCACAGTGACAAGATACTCCCAGAGCATTATATTATCCCTTCTATCATGAGGGCCATAAACTACAATCAAAAGGGTATCAACTCCTGTGCTCAACCACTTACCCCTAACAATGATAAATGAATCAGACACTGTTGAACTACTCTTACGATAACAATTAGGATCCCATGCACATAATATCCCCCCTGAGTTGCCAACTGAATCACTATGAACAAATTCAAATGCAAAATTACCCCAACATGATTTGACCGTAAAAACCTCCATACTCTCCATTTTCGTCTCCTGTAAGGCTAAAATAGTAACTTTATGTTTATTACATAACTCCCGAACCCAATCTTTTTTAGTCTTTTGGGCAAGACCTTGGATATTTAGAGACATTACATTCATCGATGAACCGAATCCGCTCCTTGTGATTCAATAATTTTATTGATATCCTTTTCACATCCCTCTATATTATAACCCATGGTTTGCCCAACTTTGACCATCTCCTCTAAACAGCTTAAGATAGATCCTCCAGTTTTCACTTTTGGCTTTGCTGATTTTTTAAAGTGGCCTGAACACCCTGAAGTAGTCTCTTTAGTTACGGGACTGGTATGACTATTACTCTCCGAAATATGATTGTTGCTAACTTCTTTATCCTCCGGAACATTATACCCGGAGTCTTTGTTCCCCTCTACAGCAGCTTCTCCTTCCGGAGGTGTATATCCAGGAGGGTGTTCGCGGCTGCTCTCCTGTGATTGGTCCTTGGAATGAGTTGTCTTATCCTTCACCAACAAGTCATAGATTTCAAAGGGATCAGGTGAATGATTTACATTTTGCCCCGCAGACTCCTCAAAAATAGTTTCTGCCACAGTTTCTGGTTCGGCCATAGTTTCTGGGTGTACTACGGTTTCTTGATCTCGAGGTTTAGTAACAATATCTCCTTCTGGGGCACCATCATCATCATTTAACGAGTCTTCGTCCAAATAACTCTCCTCGTCCGATTCATCCAAGAAATCTGGCACCCAACCTGGGATTTCCTTAGCTCGAATCCAATATGTTTTGCCATGAAAAGTAATCTTAAAGTTGTCAAATATGTTACTTTTCTCCTTAGTGAGGACACAAAGACGTTTGAAGTGATAGCACTTATTATCTTGATCATCAATGTCTATTAACGCTCCCCATTTCCCGGCAATCTTCCTAAACGAATTTTCAGTCCAAAGTTTGAAAGGGACTCCTTCGACATCCACCCATACAATACGTCCTTCATTCAAAAATTCCAATGAAGCAGGGTGTACCTTTGAAAACCACGAGTTCGCCCCCTGACACCCAACAAATGCTTCCTTGGATTCATGAGATTTGAAGTCCATTAAGATCCACAATTCCCCCATATAATGTATAGAAATGTCAGTGAACCCCTCAACAGATAGAGCATTCCTAATATTAGTTAAGGATGAAAACTCTTTCACCCTTCCTAGTAGTGAGCAAGAAATGTCTCTAGCATTAAGACACTCATCATCGAGCAGAATGGTTGGAGTGGAGCCTCCATCCGACGTAAAAGACACTTTACTATCCTTCAACACACTTACAAACGATCTATCCTTAGCAACCTTACTCACATTTCCATGAGGTATGCCTGACTTACTTTTACTGCCCTCAGTACTATTCGTACCTTGTGTCTTAGGCTCATACGCCGCTGATCTTTGAAACCTAGCAACGTTCGCATGTAGTTTGAGACGACCCATCCATATAGTGCATAAGTTACTGACCAACCGATCAATACTGAAAACGTTTATGAAACGAACAAAACCAAATCTTTTACCACCATTGGATCTCTTCACCGGAATAAATGAATCAATAACATGACCATATACCTTACACGTATGGAACAAGTCCTTAGCCGTGAATGAGTCTGGGAAATTAGTGACGAAGATCGATATAGACACCTTAGACACATCATCTTCTTTAGAGGGAAATCCAACCATGGTGACGAAAAAAAATGAAACAAGAAAACCCTAAAATACAGGCAAACCCTAAAGTGCACAAATCTTAGCCGCGCTTAAAGACCTCGTCGATCCTCGATAAAATGAGATTAGAAAACACAACTGGAATGAATCTAGATAGGAATAACTGTTGAATACTGAGCCAACAAGAGATTAAAACAATGTCAATCCCTAGTTCCCCCGCTACGTCGAAACAATTATAACTACCCACAATCCAAACACAATTAGTCCTCGATAATCTTACGTTATAGAGTGAATGAAGGTCCAACAAGGGAGACCACAGATCTTGGCAGCAAAGGGATGAGGCGCCCAGAAAATTAGGGTTTAAGAAAATTAGGGTTGGAACACAAGGAAACGAAAACCTAAAAAACCAATTCAAATAAAATAATAAAGAGATTAATCGAATCAACAAACACCTCGTGCGCGCCGATTGATCACAAGAGAGTCGGGACGATTAAAAATCGAAGCCTAAACCCTATCACAAACCGACTGACAATGTTGCGTATGTCAAACATGAATTAATCCCAGTTTTATTCGTTGAATGCAAGGTTAGAAGGTACGGATCCCATGATCAGGGGAAGAGGGTTTTTTGGAATCGCCCATGGAAGGAAGATATTGATTTATAAGTGTTTTACCAAATTAGTCGGGTTTATTGTCCATTAAGGCTACTTTGGCCCGTTAATGTCTATATGTTGTAAAGCTCGGGTTTTATCGGTTTTTACTTGTTATATATGTTTATACATCAGTATGTGAGTTTATAAAAGTTTACATTAGACGGGTCCAACCGTCTAAGTTTTATTTAACAAAAACATTAATCTTTCGGTTTTAGCCGAAAAGACGTAAAAATCATGTTTATAGTTTTTATAACTTATAAAACTTACTAAACTACCATTTTTATAAAATGTCCATTTATTTATCCTTATACATATTTATATAAATGTAATATATACGTTAGTGAGTTTTAATTCACATTTTATACTATATTTATTTGAGTGCTTATATAATAATATTAAACTTTAATTTCACAAAATCAGTCCTAAAAATGTAGTTTACTAAAATGGTCATATCTAGAGTTCTACTTGGAGATAGAACCCCAAATTTTTATCACAGAAACTAAATTATATGTGCTTCATTTTATTCCTGTATAGCTACTGATGAATCAACCTCTAAGTATTTTATAAAATTCGTCCAAAACAGTGTAGTCAGATTTGTACTTTAAACTTGTTTTGATCATATCTCACACATTATAATGATTCCATTGTATGGCCAACTCTCACATGTGTACAAGACTCATAGCTTACTGTATATTAATTTATTCAAGCTATTTTATCAGTTTAGCATAAGATTCTTTACTGTTTTATACAGCCATCATTTTAAGCATGATTTTAACCTTGTTACCTATGGTTTTTCATCTCTTTAATCATATTTATCAACACTTGATCCCCACACAATATTTTTATCATCATATATTCATCATATACATATACAATAAGAAAGAAAATACATGATTACATAATCAAAATAACAAGAGGATGGGAAGAGCAATCTTTATACCACCAAGATTGTGTAGGTATTCATCAACGCTTGGATTTTTGATGGAGAAACTTGTGATAGATCAACACCAATCTTCAAGACCACCAGTATTTGTAAACTCCTCGTAGAAATCAGCCCTTGGACATCACCAAATCATCTTCTTGGAGGTTATAAGGATCACTAATAAACAAGGTTTCAAAGGAGCTTCATTATATGTGCATATAACACAAGGTTTATGGCTAGAATTAATCAAATGCGGGGTGTTTGATGATGGTTTGGACGGCAAGGAGTGGGAGAGGATGAGAGAGTTGCTAGTGGTATTGCATGAGTGAATTGTGAGGAAATGGTTTACTCCAAATGGTTTTGTGTAAGGTTTGCTTACATTGTAAGCTTAAGTTACATGTGTTGCAACTTGTAACCACAAGATGACACCTCATGGGTGTGTTGTCTTGTGTTAAACCGTCCCATGTGTGGGGGTGGGGAAAAACTTGTTTTTGTCTCATCCCCAATTATTTACGGGTACTCCTCGATTCTAGTTTCCTCGATTTGCGTGCCCTCGGGTCGTTTTATGAAAAACGTTTTTATAAATTATGAATCAACGGCACAAAACGAATCTAATAAACATTATCTCATCAAAAACGGAGTTTGAAAATAAATACGTAATCCTAAGGTTCCCGGTTTAGTCGTAAAGGACGTTAAATTATAATCGTAAGTCCTAATCTCTTCTCGTAAATTTGTGAGTTTATGAACCAACACAAATTTAAAATTCCAAAATAATATTCACGGATAAATTTATTTTCCTGAAATGTCGGACTGTCACCAAAACGGTGTATGTAAACGTAAGCACGTAACGTTGAATCCTCCAGTTTAGACGTAGTCGATGCTACTTCAAGATGTAAACCCAAATTTCTTCCCAAAAATAAGTGAGTTCATAATATAACATTAAAATAATGTTTTTAAATAATACTAAAGAATAAAATATCAACCATATATTGAGGGATTGCACAGCATTTACCCCTAAACAGGATCTTTGTCCTCAAAGATCATCTTATCTTACTACTCGCTTCTTATAGAGTTAAAGCCATGTGTGTATTTCCTCCACATTCGGTCTTTCCTCACAAGTGTAATTCATTACAATACGCGAGTTTCATCAAACATAACTACGAGAATAAGATCAGGCTTAATGTTGACTTACTTTCTCTATCCATGATGTTCACGGGTTTCTGATGAATGCAACTTTTCGCCGATCTAAACTTTACTAAGAAACAATCAGATTTTCACTTGATAGACATTTTATCAAGTTAGATATACGAAACATAATTCACGCAGTTGATGCGGTATTTTTACACTTTATTTTAGGAAAAACAAAGCGACAAAAGCGGGTAAGTATTAAGTATCACGTTTTGTGAAAAACGCGAATACTCGTCGTTGAGTTCATTCTCGATGAGGTATGGTGTTTAGCCAACAATTATAGACGTTATTTATTCGAGTTATTTCGCTTTTGGAAAGAAGGAAAGAAAAGAAAACGAGATCGGACTACGCTCAAAACGGACGAAAACGCGCGAACGTACGAACTTAAAAACGCGACCCAACGAAACATTTTACCTAAAAAATAATTATAATTTACTAAAAGGTTCTAAAAATTCTAATTAAAAACAAAATGAAAACCAAAAAATTTGAAAACTCTTAAATTAATTTATATTAATTTTTAAACTTAATTAAAATCCTAAAAAATAAATTAACTAAGAAAACGACAAAATTCAAACTTTATTATTTGCATACCTAGTTTATACTATTTAAAAACTAAATATATTTGTTTGAAAATTTTTCTAAAATTTTCTATTTTTTATGACCTTTTTAAATTTTAAAATGAGAATAATCTTAGAAAATAAATAATAAAAATAAAATTATGAAATTTAAACTTTACAAAAGCAAAATTATTTTTCCTACATCCTATATGATAAAAGAAAATTTTAAACAAAAAAGAATTGTATTTTTTTACTTTTATATTTTTTATTATCAATTAAAAACTATTTAAACTAATTAAATTATTAAAAATATTAAATAATTTTTCTAAAAATACAAAAATTTACTTAAAATATAAAATATTAATCTAATCCTAGGAAAAATATTAAGCTGATAAGAAAAGCTCAAATAAGCTCGAAAAGCTGTTGATAAGTTACAACTATTATGAAATAAGAAAAACAAAAAAAACGTATATGAAAAGAAGCATAAGAAAAATGCTCCAACAGGTCAGATGGTTGAGGCGTGTTGTGTTGCGTCTTGTATTACTTTATGGTCAAGGGTTCGAGACCTCTTTCAGTCACTTTCTGATTTTTTTATATGTATGCTCACACGAAATAAAATGAAGTATAAAAAGAAAATGAAAAGAAGGATAGACAAAAAGTGCCAGTAGATCAGATGGTGATGGGGAGGGTTGTTGCGTCTGATGTTACCTACAGGTCAGGGGTTCGAAACCCTGCTCCTACACTTTTGACAGATTCGTTTTTTGGACAGCTTTCTTTATTTTCAGCTTTTGCAGTAATAAGAGCACACAACAGTGGACTGTGATAGCTCTAATAAAAGTACTCCAATATAAGCATTTTAACAAGCAGCAATCACAAATAACCAGAAGGTACTCTAAATGAAAAGAACAAGAGCATGGGCAGCAACTAGTGCAAGAACTTAGCGCTCTCAAACCTATCTAAGGCCAATTGTGAGCTTAAAATTAAGCACTTAGAACAACTCTAAACATAAAAATTTCTCAAGACAGTTTAAGCTTTATACTAACTCTATGTGTGACAAAGATTTCCAAGCCTAAAACGTAACTATGAACAAGATACACCTGCTGGCGTTCAACACCTCAAATAGGCAGCAGTATATATACACTAGCTAATGTTCAACACTTAAAATTAAAGAAAACAAATAACAAGAATTGGTGAACAGTAACAATGCAGGGTTGAGGCTTAAATATGAAACTAACTAAATCCTAAATATTAAAATCTAAATCCTCAAAATCAAAGTTCTACACATGCTTATGTGTATGACCCCATTACATAGGCAGCAAGTGAAATTTAAGCGAGCAGAATGATGCACTCAAACCACTTGAGCCTACCAAACTTATATAATCTACCAAAGGACCTATAAAGCACTAAACCCTAGCAGACTAACATCATTTAATCGGCAAAGACACAAAAAAGAATCCAACCGTTGGTATGAGAGCAGATTATGCAGAATTCTAACAAAATACAAAAACTAATATTTTACACTAAAACCACCAATTTTTTTTGTAACAAATCAAATACTTTATACCTCTCTAAGGTGTGCAGAGCTAAGCGGGGTTTGAGAGTTAACTACCACTCAAGAACCCACTGTCCCAAACACTCCTTCAAGACTTAAAATTCCGATTTTTTTTACAAAGAGTTTTGTTTAACGACACTTCAAACAATCAAGGATAAAATTGATTTAGGTTTAATACCTCTTAAATTACAAATTTCAAACAGAAAAACACAAACGTTCACCACAAGTTTATAACAGTACATAATCTCATGAACACAAATTTGGCAAAAATAACAAGGACTAAAAATGCATACCTCTAGGGTATTCGATCCATACCCTAGGAATTTCGAGCTTATGTGCACGCCCGTGCACAAGCTTCCAATCTTCCTGCAAATAACAACACACCAAAGCAGTATGGATATTTTAAGCTTATACACTGATTTCTTTTTTTTACTTTTTCTTAAAACCTTTTATCACAAACTTTCTAAAAAACTTGAAACCTGATTAAATAAAACTTGAGTATCACTTATCTTGAAAACAGAATTAAGTTTTGCCAAAAACTAACTTTAAACAGGAATACTTGAATAAAAACTTTTGCGGAATAAAACAAACTTTTGAAACCAACAGAAACTGAACAAACTAGCAAACAACTTTTAACTTAATAATAAGCTATAAGTTGTTATACTAACTTGGGTCTTTCAAAAACATGAAGGCTTTTGAAATCACTTGGAAAATTAAAGATGCAAGTAAATAAAGGTGGACAAAATTTTAAAGACATAAAATGTAGAGACAAGTTTAAAATTAAAAGGAACTCAATTTATTCAATTCTCAAATTCGTATTACAAACAAATAGAGGAAAGAAAAAATTGGAACAATGGAACTCAATCTTTCATTCATAAAAAAATAGGATTACAAATTTTTTAAGAGAAAAATTAGAATAAATTAAAACAAAGTGCTGCTACTTCTATGCTATATATACAAAATGAAGAGATGTTCTAACATAAACCCTAACCGAATCAAAAGTCCCAAATTACTCTTGGCATATGCTCTTCGAATATGCTGATTTTTGAATTTCCTTCTTGAAGGTTCTTGGTGAATGTCGACATCTGAGAAGATCTAAACCTTTGGTTTGATGTGGGAATCAAGGTAGATGATCCTATACGTCCAATTGGTCAAAGGATTTGGAGTCTTGTGGTGAACCCGTGATCTTCATGAGCTGGAGAGGTCCCCCTTGATGATGTGGCTCGAATCTTGCACTTGAGCTTAATTAACTTCCCACTAAGTTAATTTGAGTTTCCCCTTTGTTTTGCCTTTAATTGGATCTGGAAGTATTTAGGGTTTATGAAGGGATTAGGGGATGATGATGATAACAATGATGTTTGTTTCCCATGTTTAGTAAATTAAAAAAAAATTGGTTTAAACCGTACATTAAAGTGATGTGTGGGTTGGGCTAAAGGTGGGTTTGGGTTTGTTTTGTCCACAATTGGCCCCTGTCTTTGCAAATATGTTTATAGCAAGTTAATTCCAGCTTTTAACTCATTTCCTTTGTTAAATCTATGACATAGTTGTCATTTTTGGCACATGCAAGTTCTTAACTTTCCAGAAGGACCTTTTTTGTTCATTTGGCATTCTTCAAGGGCTTTACTTGACATGTCTTCAAACTTTAGGGACTCCTTGTTGATTTATGAATTTGCAGAGGTATAAAGTGTCAATCTTCCAAAGTTGAGGGACCAATCTTGCAATTCTTTAAAACTTCAAGGGTATTTTTGGAAAATCAATGATCGGGTCCGGTTCTTTGTGCGGCTTCGTTTCTCGTGTTCGTTTTTGCTTGTTTCTTGTGATCTTTTGCCATTTTCTCGATATCCGTACCTGAAATACACAATGAACAAACACAAGCATATTTTGGGGTATTTTAATGATATTTTAAGCGTTTTAAGCCCGATTTGGACGATGAGACTATGTATAATTGCAGTCTCATCACTCGCCCATACTAAACCATTGTCGTGCCCTCACGCAATGCAAGAATAAAGTATCGTAGCACCTCCAAAATTCATTTTTATTCACTTTTATTGAATGATATACTAGCTACACTACTACTATTGCTACTACTTGCGTTTTAGACATAATGTATGATTTTCATCGCAAAATGGGATGTTTAGGTTCATAGAATAAGAACACGTGAATGCTTCGTTAGAAATAATTTCATCGTCCTCGATTTTCAACCCCAATTCCATGCCAAGCATGCAACGAGATCATTGTCATTATAAGTTAGTAATGCTAACACTACTCATATGCCCTAATCACGTACTTATCCTCCCATTATTCCTAAGTTGTATCTCTTATATTTTATTTTGTCTTGAATGTTTCACGAGGATACATTGTTTGACTTATGCGATAATAGAGATTTAGGTCTAAAAATAGAGTCCTAACGGTGTAACCAAGACCATCAAATCAATAACCCCTCCTAATAGACAACGATGTAAAAAAATTAAGTTGACAAGAAGAATCGATAAACACGGTTTTATAACGGTTTTGAACATGAGACTTATTACCAAGACTTTTATACGCCCCCTAACGGAAGGGTCTTATTATCTTTGGTTTACCTCCATCTTTTATTCAACTTCGCCATGAAGCTTTTATTATGACTTCGGTCTTGCCTTGCCTTTTATTATCCACCTCATCGGTGGTTTTATTAGCCAAAGACGTATATCCTCACGCTAAAGCTAATTTTGGATCTTTAAAGCTTCGAAGATTAAGGATTGATTCACTTTCAATTTTGCATAGATTTTTCGGCCTTGTGGGGATTCAAATTGTTTGCTTGATTTAGGTGAGCACTTGAAATCTTATTATTAGGTGAAGCTTTCGATTATTCGGGTGCCAATACTTCAAAACCGTGACGCTGGCGATACCTTAATGTCTTCCCAATTTAATTACACGGAAGCTACTAGAAAAGACTAGAAACCCAACAATCAAAACTAAACCGCTAAGTCAATATTTATTAAGCAAAAAAATATTTACATGCGAAGGGAGAATAAGCAAACAACGAGAACACATGAGTTTTTGAAAGAATACGAGTACTCTACGTTTAGCATATTAACTTATAATTAACCCTATCATTTCTCGTCCTCATTTAAGAGACTTAGCCTAATGTGTAGTTAAGGAATAAAGATAAGTGCTCAACACGCACGGTCGAGTCAAAAATTACTCTTATTCTCGCCATCGGAAAACCTACATTCGTGTCTTCAAACACTTATAAAACATGAGAAAAAAATTAAAATTTGGCCATTTTTAGCGTTATTTTGCAACAAAAACGATAAAAAAAAGATAAACTTTGGAAAGCGTGAAGGTTTGGCAAGGCAAGTATCTATTCACCCCCCCCCCCCCATACTAAAGTTAAACATTTTCCTTAATGTTTCGAGTCTAGGGGTGCAAACACCCCCATACTAGAGACGTAGTCGAATGCCTAATCTAGCATGGAAAGGGTGTAACCGTTAAATTAATAGCCGTTTATGAAGTGTGCTATAAACCTAAGGTTAGAACAATCAAGGATATATCATATGGATATCGAGAAATTCTTCAAAGCAAACGATCGAGTGCTCACGTAAAACGAACACGAGGGGCTCCAATCGCGAAGATAATGATCATCTAAAAGCCACAAGTCACAAACAACCACGGAACAAAGGTTGGAAGGGCACAAATCCCCTCACATTAAACTAATTAGAAAGCAATAATATGTACATGGATAAGCATGGGTCTCCCCCACGAGGCACCTTGTTTTTGATAACCGAGTCAAAAGCTCGACTCGAATCCCCATAAATGTGATCATTTAGGGATAATCATGGTTCGGTCATTTTTGGTGGGACTTACATGTAATCAAGGCCCAAAAGCAACCGTGAATAAAGGCAAAGCCTTTATACCGGGATCAAAGATCGTGTCTTCGTTTTCGGATGATAAATGAAACAACACGAATTTCAACATCATCGTCCCCAAGGGACACAAGAAAATAGAATGAGAAGAGAAGGGTGGGACATTGGGTGGGCAAACAAATCGAGTTACTCGAGGTAAACTCATACCGTAAGTGTAGAAGGATCTTCTAGTGACTACTTCGGTAAAAGACAGAGATTTTATCTTAAACGTGATACCGGGGTCAAAAATCTCGTCCTCGGTGGACAAGGATGAGGGAACATAAGGGGCTTCCCCCATACTAAATCCACACAAAACGTCGTCAAAAGAAGTAGACGCGTTTGTAGCAAGTTCAATTAAACGAGGTGATGACGGAGTTAAGTTTGGAAAATTTCTAAAATTAATTTTAAAATCATTCCCTTTTTCATTTTTTAACTCTTTGTTACGAAAACCCAAGTTGATTAAATTGAAAATATTTGGTGTTCTAAAACAATTCTAGGCACACTTAAAATTTCCACATTTATCTTGAAGGCGGAAGGAGGATTTGAATTTTTAAAATGTGAATCGATTAATAAAACATCCCCCTCCGGGCTAACGCAACGGTCCTCATCAAACTCGAAAATAGAAGGCGGATCATCAAGAATACGTTTGATCTCGGAAAAATCGTCATCGGGATCAAAAACGTCTTCTCTTCCTCGTGGAAGAGGTTGAGCAATAAAATTGTCGATAATCGAGTCACTAGATTTAACCGTCGTGAAACTAGGAGAAGAAGGCTCTTCGATTGAAGATTTTGCCTTTGTCGTTTTGACCTCGGCATCCGAAAATGTATCAATTTAGGCAAGGCCATCGGCGGACTTCTCACATGATAAATCCAAAATCTCACTCGATGTGGGATTAGGAGTAAAAGGCTCGTCTCGTGACTATTTTGCCTTGACAGTTTCAACTTTGTCCTTCGAAGGGATCGAACGTGGGTTTTCAAACATTTTAGCAAAACTACTAACACGTCCCTTCGGAATTAATTTTCGTTCATCTTGTAAAAACGAGGGTTCAATGATTTCCTTTAAAACCTTTTCACATTTTTCTTTTTTAAAATCATTTAATGGAATTTCTTTATCAAAATTAAGTGTATATTGATTTAGAAAATCCTCAATAATTTCATCCTCATTAGAAAATTAGGTTTAAAAGGTACAAGATTTAATACTCCCAAGTATCCTACGAGTTTTTCCTTTGGTTTATTTTTAAAAACATTTTTCAAAACTTCGTTGGATGACGTTTTCGTTTCCTCTACGTTCTTATTAGATGACGACGGTTGCACGACTCAAAAATTCGATAGATAGGGATCAATACGAGACGTACGAGTCTTAGGAGTCGATAAGGCTTGAACCTCTCCTTTGAGATTAGGATTGGTGACGTTCGATGAAGAACTCGACTCGTATGAAGCTACTTTTTTCTCTAAGGTCTCAATCATTGAAAGAAGTTCATTTCGCTCATTAGTGTAAGCCTCCACAACTTTATCAACAAGTTTATCCCATCTCTCGTCAATTAGGTCAAATAAACGTTCTTGTTCTTTAGAAGCGGCATCATATTCGTTTTCCAACTCGGTTCTCATGGAGGCCATTTCCTTTAAGTAAAATTCCTTTTGAGTTTCCAATTGTTTTTCGTAATGTTCCTTAAGATTCGTAACTTGTTCTTGAATCATCGTTAAGTTTTTATTATTACGTCTCACATAGTCACAAAAGGCGTTTTGATTCATCTCATCATTTTGATCACAATTATAAGACGAATCATATGACGAATAAAACGAAGATGATGCGTGATCTTGGTCGTAAGATTGAAAATTGTCACCAAGATCACATGGGGCGGTGTTATAGATATAACCCTCTCGACCTCCATTAACCTTACAATTAAAACAATTGGCACCATCGGGCGGGCCTCCACAATATGGACACGAATAATATCCACCATCATTCGACATGATGCAAAGAGAAAGACGATTCGAGAATTAAACGTTATAGAGGGTGAAAGAAGAGAATTATGAAAATAGAGGGAAAAATCAAAGAATCTTTTTGTGTTTTTGGTTTTTTAATTTTTTTGGAATTTTGGTGTATTACGTAGAAATTAATCTACAAAAAATATCCACTAATCAAAGGTCTCGATTAATGAATCCAAGAAGAATGAAGGTAATTACGTGAAGTAAAAACCCTCTTCGACTTTGAAACGTTGGCGGAACGCCAAAACGCTTCGAGGTTCAATAATTAAAACTCACAAAAATAGATTAATAATACTTGATTTGGCAAACCCCTAACTAATCGTCACTTTCAAAACACGCACAAGCGAGCGGAGAAAACGAGGCGGCGCGAAGCACTTAAGAGCCTTGTTTCCTTAGGTCGTGAAATACAACCGCCTTATACCCACCTTATAGTTTGTATTTATCGAGATTAAATCAATTGAGAGTATTTATCTATTTTGCCTTTGACTTCGTTTGAATTCGATACAACAATAGTGACCGGAACGCTCAACTATTGAGGTGCGATTTCTCACGTATTTGGATAATTATTGTGTGTTAATTGTTCTACGTAAATACAATATATTATGCACAATAAAAACGAGAAAACGATTTTGTGTTAATAGAGTTCTATTTAACACGATTTATTTTTATGGCTAATAGTATAGAAAAATAAAAAGAAGTATTTACGATAAAAACGTAAACACTCAAATAAACACGATAAATAAATATGGCTAAACACACCTCCCCGGCAGCGGTGCCATTTTTGTGATGCGGTATTTTTACACTTTATTTTTAGGAAAAACAAAGCGACAAAAGCGGGTAAGTATTAAGTATCACGTTTTGTGAAAAACGTGAATACTCGTCGTTGAGTTCGTTCTCGAGGAGGTATGGTTTTTAGCCAACAATTATAGACGTTATTTATTCGAGTGATTTCGCTTTTGGAAAGAAGGAAAGAAAAGAAAACGAGATCGGACTACGCTCAAAACGGACGAAAACGCGCGAACGTACGAACATAAAAACGCGACCCAACGAAAAATTTTACCTAAAAAATAATTAAAAATTACTAAAAGGTTCTAAAAATTCTAATTAAAAAGAAAATGAAAACCAAAAGATTTGAAAACTCTTAAATTAATTCATATTAATTTTTAAACTTAATTAAAATCCTAAAAAATTGTAGAAATGTAAATCTATGCTTATGATTTTAGAGAGAGAAAGAGATAGAGAGATGGTGGATTACACACACACTTAGAGAGAGAAACCAATGTTTTACTATGTGTAAAATATGAAACCACACCCCTCTCCATCTAAGGAGAGGGTTTATATACCCAAGCCCATGTGATAGGCTTGGGTTTACAATAGGCCGCCGGCCCATACAATCCATGGGCTCGGTTTTGGGCTTTGTTTGATAAAAGTAAATAACTAAACTACGAGCTATAACATGGACTATTGTTGGAGTGACCGATCCTTTCTAATACGTAAAACGTATTTCCAACAATCTCCCCCTAAGGGAGGTCACTCCAAACAAGGGCGTTACCCAAGTTACAATAATAAGATAAACCTAGAATACTATGCTTGTCTTGAGCTCGTAGTCTTCATCTTTCTTTTTCTTTTTCTTTTCTGGTGAACATGTTGATGTGATCTTTGATATCAATCTTTGAGCATCAATCTCTTGCCTTGATCTCGTGCATCCATCACTTGTGATCTTCGCCTCTTCGTGACCTCACGTCCCACATACTTATACCTTCGTAATTCTTGAAAGCTTCAGAGTTTGAAACAGCGGAAGACTTAACTTTTAGGCTTTCTTGAATTAGATGAGATATTAAGTGCATAAAGTATAAGCATGCGGGGACGACTTCTTCTTGGATTCCGCAACGCCACCGTCTTCAAATGCCGCAACATAAGTAGACACGAATGAAATGTCTTTGAACATTTCATTCTAAATCGGTAGCATTTTACCTCCGGTCGGTGAAGACCGTTGGACGATATTAGATATCATACCCGTGACGGATAGTTTCAATTAAGTAACTTCCTGACAGGATTTCGCGGGTAAACCCGTTCTCTTTATTCGACCGTCCAAAGCTGACTGCGAACATAAAGAGTGAATCATTTGGATAATAATATCCGCATGATTTGAAGCCGTCAATTCATGTTCCTGGAACAAGTGAAATTCAATTAAGAACCGCACCATCGTTGCTTTCCAGTTATCACGAGCTTGATTCGTATAGAATCTTGCAAGTTACCTACCAAGTGCTGTTTGAGGTTAACACTAGAAGGATTTCCACTCTTCACTGTGAACACTAAGGTATCACTCTGAGTGTTCTGGCAAGATCACTAAGATATTGCGTAGAGGCATGGAACGTGTTTAAATTCAGTTAAGAATTAAACAGCTGTTGCTTTCCAGTTATCACAAGTTTGATTCATAAAGAATCGCACAAGTCACCTACCATGAGCTTTTTGATATTCGCTCAAGAAGGATTTCCATCTTCATTGTAAATACTTTCGTATTACTCGGATGTTCAGGCAAGATCATGAAGATTTTGCGTAGGACTCTTAAGATCTTACTTTTCACAGTGTGTGAAGAAGCAAGGAATTATGAAAGTGTGTCCTAATGAGATATTTGATGATCTCAAATGGCTCTAGACTCGATCGTGCATTTTGGATTTTAGTGATCGGAGGCTGGAGAGGAGTGCCACCTTTTCAATACCAATTTATTCGGAGTGAATAAATCAATAGATAACGTGTTGTCTCCGTGTGATTAAAACAAATACCTTTTGAGAGGTATCTGAGTTAGCTGGGATGGGTTGTGCATTGCATCACTGGGTCCATGATGTCTGTCTTCAATATCAAGAATCATTAACAATGATCTCAACAGCATATGTATTGACCCGGTTTCTGCCTAAAGTTGTAAGGAGGGCATCTTTCTTTACACCCTTTATCTTTACAATTCTTTTTCATTCTTCAACCCCTTCAATGCTTACCAATACGTCATAACTAGCACCTTGTTGTAATTGTTCCAGTGCTAACTTAAGTACTTGGTCGGCATTCAGATACGTTCACAATCTTTCCCCAACTTTCCTAAGGACTACTATTTCTAGCTATGGAATGTCCTTGGGAAGATTCCTCCGGTTCTGGAAGAATCATAGAACTTAACCTATCCTACCATCCTTATGTCACCACAATCTTCATCGTCGTGAAATAAATGGGTTGTGGGTAAGTATAAATCACCATGAAATCCATTTTTGATATGCAAATCCGTTTTGCTCCCCCTTAACATATGCCACGATATTCGAAAACATTTCAAACATGTCGGGATGAGCCAGCACTTTAAGTCAAACCATTTATGATAATATCCCATATTAAATCACATTTTCTCCCCCATATTAAAAATATTAACCCAATCGATGTTTTTAATATCAATTGATTTAATGATGTTTTATCAAAGGTTTTGGGAAGAAAAATGCAAGTCCATTTTATCTTCATGATATCAAACGCATGAGATATGATACCGATTTATAACATGATCACATATTCACCATATTAAAAAAGAATTGACAAGGTTGGACCTGATAGATGAGAACATCATATGATAAGATCAAATGGTTCTTGTCAGCATATGTTGGTCGCCTCGTCACGTCTGAAGTTATCTCTTGACACCACGTGTACGATTGGTATTGTTGTCTTGACACCAGTTAGTGAGCTTGGCACGTTCGGCATCGAAGATTCTGAATGCTTGACAATTGCTCCCCCTCAATTGTTGACCCGTGTTCTATTGAAAGAGCTGTAGTCGTCGGTTGAGTAGTCACATCGTCGAGAATGTAGATACCAATTGTAGATAGCATGGTTGTAGAGATGATAGCTTCATAAAAACAAGACTTCTCTTGTTTGTACAAATAAATGCACTGAGGCGTACATAGATTTGTGTTAGACCAAGTTATAAAGTAAACTTGATCCCTTACAAGGTTTAAAGTAAACCTTGCCCGAGAAAATTAATTCCCGTTGTGAGCCAAAGCTTTCATAAGAAATACTTGACTTTAATGTGAAAACCGGGTTGCAGTCAGAAATAACTACAAGCCATTTAGGCATGTTTTATGAAATATTTACAACTTTTGTACGAACTCTATTTATGGCGTCGTGTCAATATTAATCAACATTTCTAAGGCCGTAAATATTATCGTACCAAAAGACATGCCTTTGAAAAATAAAGTAAAAAATTTTTTTTTTGGATTTTTCTAGATTTTTTAATTTTTATGGTTTTTATATGGTTTTATATTTTTGTATTTTGCTTTTGTGGAGAAAAATATAAACAATATATACAGATGATCACCAAGGATACGGAGAATAGTTTACCATCACTATTCTTTCGCTTCATCTGCCAGTTCCTTTAGAGTCTCAGGCGAGAAAGTTCTCATTCCTAGCTTGTCGGCCAAAAATTCAATTCGAGCGCGATCTAAAGCCTTCGTGAAAATATACGCCAATTGATACTCAGATCGGACAAAGTAAAGCTCGATTACTCCATTTTCCACTTGCTCCTTGATGAAGTGGTAGCGAATGTCAATATGCTTCGACCGGGAGAATTGAACGTTGTTGCAGCATAAGGCAATTGCACTTTTGTTGTCGTAGTACATCGGAATCTTGTTGAAACCTAGACCGTAGTCGGTTAATTGCGATCTCATCCAAAGAATTTGAGCACAGCAACCGGACATAGCTATGTATTCTGCTTCCGTACTTGGAATTGCAGCGCTTTTCTGCCTTTTCGATGCCCAACTGATTAATCGATCTCCTAGTAGTTGCAAATTTCCACTCGTGCTACGCCTTGTTTCTTGACAAACCGCGTGATCCGCATCTGCATATGCCATTAGTGCAATAGAAGAGTCCTTCGAATACCAAAGTCCCCGATTAATGGTTCCTTTAAGATATCGAAAGATCCTTTTAACAGTAGCTAAGTGTAACTCAGTAGGCCTAGTTTGATACCTGGCACACATACATATAGCAAACTGAAGATCAGGTCGACTGGCTGTGATATACAGAAGAGTACCGATCATTCCACGATAAAGTGTCGGATCAACGGCAACTCCATGTGGATCTGCATCAAGCTTAGTTCGTTCCACCATTGGAGTATCCACGGGGTCGCAAGATTCCATCTTATACTTCTTTACCGATTCAAGGGCATACTTGGATTGATTGATAAAGATACCTCTGGGACTCTGAGATATCTGAAGACCTAAGAAGAATGATACCTTGCCCATCATTGACATCTTAAACTTGGAAGACATGAGTGTCCCAAACTCATCCGATAAGGTTTGGGTCGAGGCTGCAAATATAATATCATCAACATATATTTGTACCATAATCATATCTTTACCTCGTTTTTGAATGAACAGCGTAGGATCCACCTTGCCTTTTGCGAAGCCTTGTGTAATGAGGAATTGTGACAATAGATCGTACCATGCGCGAGGAGCTTGCTTCAACCCATAGAGAGCCTTCTTAAGCTTGTACACATGATTAGGATAATTAGGATTCACAAAACCATCCGGTTGTTGAACATAGACCTCTTCCTTGAGTTCACCATTAAGAAATGCCGTCTTCACATCCATCTGATAGACAATCATATTCATATGGGCTGCATATGCGAGGAATAGTCTAATAGCTTCCAAACGGGCAACAGGTGCAAAGGATTCCATAAAGTCGATGCCTAATAATTGCTTGTATCCACGAGCTACTAGTCGAGCTTTGTTCTTCAATATTCCGCCTAACTCATCGAGTTTCACCTTGTAAACCCATTTCAAAGTGAGTAACTGCACTTGATCCGGGCATGGGACAAGTTCCCATACATCAAGACGTATAAACTCATTAAGTTCTTCCTGCATAGCTTCTATCCAACAGGATTGAGTAAAAGCTGGTTGCCATGTCTTAGGTTCAACTTCAGTGAGAAAAGCATCAAAGTGACAAAACATTGCACTTTCTTGTAACTGACTTCGTGTGGATATCGGACGATTAGGGTCACCAATAATAGAATCTATAGGATGATCCTTTGTCCACTTGCTGTCATGTTCACGAATCCGTGGATTGGAGTAAACTGTAGAAGGAGCTTCCTCTGAGGTGGACGACCCGGCTTGATTAGGGTCGGGAATAGATACACCAAAGAATGGAAGTTCACGCATTTGAGCAAATTCCAAATCGTGATCATCATCATCCTCTTCATCATCAATGGGCATGACATGGGTAGTTGAAACATGTGTTGGTTGAGAATTACTTGTTGAGGGTATATCTAGACCAATTGTAGGTGCAGATGTATCTGATTGTGCTTCGGTTGCTGGAGCGACAACTTCGGTTACCGGAGCTATTACCTCAGGTTCTGGAGCAACAATACTTGGAGGAGTAAAGAATTCATCAAAGAACTGTTGAAACAACGTATCCCATTCAGTCCTAGAAGGTGGTGTAAATGATGATGAAGTAGGGTTGTATGGGACAAGACCAGAGCTAATGTTACTGGGTCCCATTTCATGAAGTGCGGGTTCAGAGCTGCTTTGCTCAGAAGCCATTGCTGTCAGCTCATCAAAATCAACATTCATAGTTTCGAGGATCTTGCGAGAGTTACGGTTGTAGATTCGGTATGCCTTCTTTGCGGGTGCGTAACCAATGAAAATACCAATATCGGCCTTTGGTTGAAGTTTTCCCAAATTGTCACCATCATTATTTGGATAGCAAAGAGAACCAAATACATGAAGATATGATAAATCTGGTACTTTTCCATGGAGAAGCTCATAAGGTGTTTTACCATGGCGTTTACGAATTAGTGACCGGTTTTGGGTGTACACTGCTGTAGATACTGCTTCTGCCCATAAAAATAATGGAGCCTTTGCGTAAATTAACATCGTTCGAGCAGCTTCCATAAGTGTGCGATTTCGCCTTTCAACGACACCGTTTTGCTGTGGAGTGCGAGCAACGGATGTTTCATGAGAAATGCCAACTTCTTCATAATAATCACGCAAAATTTGATTCACAAATTCGGTTCCATTATCTGTACGAATGCGTCGGACAGTAGTGTTGAGACGCACTTGAATCATCTTGAGAAACCTGATGATAAATTTAGGTGCCTCATTTTTTGCTTTAAGAAATTTCACCCATGTAAACCGAGAGTAATCATCGACGATGACGAGGATGTACTTTTTGCCACTAAGACTTTCAACACGCATTGGCCCACAAAGATCCATATGCAACAGATAAAGTTTCTCTTGGTTTGTGTCTTCAGTCTTTGGTTTGTAAGACTTCTTAGTGCTTTTCCCCATTGTACACGCGGAACACAAATGATCCTTGTGAAATGATAGTTTAGGAAGACCACGAACAAGTTCGTTTTTCGCCAAATGATTAATAGCGTCAAAGTTAAGATGAGATAACCGTCGATGCCATAACCATGACTTAGTCTTCGATGCTTTGGAGAGAAGACATACGGGAGAGGCGGCCATCATGTCTTGTAGAGACAAAGTATACAAATTATTCCCTCGATTACCTTTCAATAAATCAACCCCTTCCAAATTACGAATGAAGCAGGTATGCTCTCGAAAAGCAACTTCTAGGTTTGCATCACAAAATTGTCCCACAGAAAATAAGTTGTGACCGAGACCTTCCACGTAATACACTCTTGAAATTATAACATTCCCAATATGATATTCACCGTAACCCATTATCTTAGCTATATGATCATTTCCAAATCTAACCGTACCAAGAAACTTGCTGACGAAATTTCTGAGCTGAGAGCGATCTTCGGTCATATGCTTGGAGCAACCAGAGTCCAAATACCAGAAAACAATTTGGACCACCTGTTTTCAATAACAACAGTAGACAATGCATTGGAAACTATTGGTTCCGGAGTGTTAGCAGATACAGATATAGAATTATCAGAATTGCTAACATTTTTGAGACCCTTAGATTTCCTGCGTTTTCTAATGTGAGTTTTAGCACTAACAGGTTTTACTGTTCTAACTTTCTTAGGTTTTGGATTATTCGCGGGCACTACAGTGGGAGTAGAACTATTTAAAGGGCATTTGGTTCCTACAGTAGTGTCAGTGTACCTAGTTAAAGGACACGCTTGTGTTTTGGTAGCCTTGGTACTCCTAGTTAAAGGGCACGATTTCTTCACTTCAGTGGGAGTGATCCTAGTTAAAGGGCACATATTTCCTGCTATAGTGAAAGTTCTACCAGTGGGGCGCCACATCCAATTAACTTGGGTTAACACTTTCCCAGTCGGTTTCCATTCTAATCCATTTTTCCGGGCATGCATCTCATTCACATGGTCAATAAGGCAAGAATCATGACGACTAGAAAACATACATTCATTGCAATTCCAACATTTCAAATTAGAATTCACAGTAGGCTTAGAACGCTGCACAACCGCAGAGCCTTTAGGTTTAGCTACATGATTCTTTTTATTCAAAACAGAAATAACATTCCTAGGATGGGCTTCTACTTTCTTCTTCACTTGACTACTAGATGGGGGCAAGATCCTATCATTCTTCTTGTTTCTCTTAAGCTTAGATCTTTGAGCCTTAGTAGTGGTGCTTACTCCTGTAGAAGGCAACACGGGAATATTAGAAGCTGGTTTTGATTTCGCCTTATCTTTAGTGACCAAAGTTTGAGATGGTTTAGTCCTAGGGCCCTTGTTAAGTGGTGTGACGGCAATAAGGGTTCTTTTGATTTCACTAGAGGACGATGCTGAGATAGTGGCTGCGTTATCCACAACATTCATACCTTTTAGTGTACGAAGTGTTTCCTTTAACTCAGCCAAGACCAGATTCTTATCACAAATTTGTTCCCTCAAATCAGATATTTCCACCGACTTTCGATTCAATTGTTCAATCAATGATTGATTCTGTGCAGTGGTATCAACACATGCGGGCTTTACTGAATCGAAGAGTTGTGTTTTTTTCAGTTTTAAGTTATCAACTTTGGACAAGATTTTGGAAACTCGATTATCTAGATCAAGTTTAAAATTCTCAGCGGCCTCAAGTACGTTCACATAGTTAAGCTCCTTAGATTTCTCTATTTCTATCGGCAATGAGTTAGAAACTTTGTCACTTGGCTGACGCTGTTTTGATTGTAAATTCAATCGAAAATTCTTTTCAAAATTTGCATCATCGATATTAACACCTTCGAATGACGTTTCAAAGATTTCTTGAATAAATTTTTGCTTGCATTCAAGCGAAATACAATGTGTTTGAATCTCATCAAAACATTTTGAAAGCGAAGAATATGAATCTTGAAGCTTTAAAAATTCAGCGTCAGATTCGTGACAAGTACTATCTACCACAGTATCCACAGATTCAACATTATGCACAATAGAATCACTATCAACACTTGTATTCACACAGACAGTAACTATATCATGAGACATCACTTGATTCAGAAGCAGATCATTATGGCGTGAAACTCGTTCTATTTCAAGTAAACTGTTTTCATAAGCATCTTCCATTTCATTGAAAACACGTCTAACTTCTTCTATTTCCAAAAACAAATCTTGATCAATATTACGAAGACAAGCTTTAACATTGTTTACAAACGGAAAAATTTCATCTCGAAACGCAGCTCTAGTGTGCTCAAAGTTCCATTCACCTTCTGTTATGGCCGTGGCCGTCGTACGTTCCAAAATGACCTTGTCAAAATCGGCTAAGTGTTGGTGAACCGTATTTAAGTTAACGGACGCCTTACTTACCGGTGGAATTAACTTCGTTAAATCCTTTTTGACGAGTGTAGGAGACGTACTAGGAAGGTTTTCATTTGACAAACTTTGGGGCACAAGAACTGTTAATTCTGCTAATTCCTTTTGTAAGCGAATGCGTGTCTTTTTTGAAAATTGATCTTTGTTATGTTGATCATAATCAATTGTATGGAATTTTGAAAGAATTTTAGAATGAGTTTCATCCCCAAGTGATTGTGTCTCGTCAGTACTACGAACAAAAGGTGCTTCTTTCGATTTTCCAATTATGGTCATATCATAAAGGCCGGGAATATATTCCTGAGCTTGTTTTGCATAACCAGGATTAGGTGGTAAATCTTTAAGACGCTTAAGTTCGAATTCTTTAAATGATTTAGTTAAAAGATGAACCTTTTCTGTGGAAGCGTATTGTTTTAAAAGCTGTTGTTCTTTGAATTTAAGAAGTTTGGTAGCATTAATTTCCGATTCAACCTTTTTAGACTCGAGAGTTTCGAAATCCATTTTAAGTTTCTGAAAATCATTGACAACTGACTCTTTTTCTTTTAATTCATTGGAAAGATTAGCTTTTAATGATTCTATTTCTTTCAAGTGTTCAATCTTTTCAAAACGAAATTGGTCAAATTCAAAACATGTTATTTTCTCTTCTTGAGGGACCATTTCAAAAGTTTTGACCTTTTCTTTATGCAACGCAAGCTCAGCAGTTAGGGTGGAATTGGTATCTACGGATTGTCTGAGGGCCATATGCATTTGATCAATAATATGTTTAGGCACCATGACCAAATCATGTTGAGCATAAGATTCCATACTTGTCGTAGCATTTGGTTGAGGTTCACTCAAATGTGTTGGATTGGGTACCACTTTTTTTGAGTTACTAGTTCCCGAATGCTGTTCGAGGTTGTCATTTTCATGCTCAACTTGATGTTGGTTTTCATCAATATTATTAGATGTGGTTGGTACCTCACTAATGACATCAGAAGCGTAGTGAGAGAGATTAGCAACAAGAGCAGCTTGGGCAGAGTGAATGTCATCACAATCCGAATCGTATGCATCAAGATCATCCGCTTGATAAGCTGCATTAGAAGTGGATACAACTGCAATGCCTTCAGTATCTGTTGCCCCTGGGTCTGCAAGAAATGCTAACTCCTCTGAATCCAAAATCTTCCCCTTAGACTGAGCATCAACCAAATACATCTTCTCACGAAACCATGCATCATCCCTTCTCCTTTTCGGCTGAGTGCATTCCCTAGCCATATGACCTTGTCCTCGGCAATTGTAGCAAGTCACAACCTTCTTAGGACCAATAGGACTCCCATTTCCACTAGCTTGAGAATTCACAGCTTGATTGTTCCCAGTCCTTGTTGGAGGTCCATATGAATTTTGCCTTCCCTGAATAGGTTGCACCGTCACTTGACCATCTTGAACAGTGGCTTGTTGTCGAGGATTTGATGAGGTGCGGAGCTGATTGTTTGTTGGTGGAAATCCTCTAGTTGCAACAAGTTTTGACAAGTAGGCAGTGAGATGGTTTAGAACATCAGCTGACGTATCATTTGGGGTAAAGACCGGTGCTTGGATTGGTGGAAGTTCATTAGAGTAGAAAGCTTGTGCTGGTTGTGCTTCTATTGGAAAATATCCTTGCTGAGGAGTATAGCCCAATGGAGAAGTGTTGGCTTGTGATGGTGATGTTTGATATGGTGGTTGCTGTTGAAAAGATTGTTGATGAACACTTTGTTGATATTCTTGTTGTGTCATCATTGGTGGTTGATAAGATGGTTGCTGTGGTTGCTGATAGATGTGTGGTGGTGGCTGCTGCAAGTATGATGGTTGTTGATAAGTATAAGCCATGTTTTGTTGAGAAGCATACAGTGCAAGTGGATCATGAACTTGAGGTGTAGACAACCGAGCCTCGATCACATGGCATTCGTGTTGTTGAAGAAAAGCTTGAAGTTGATCCACATTGGTGTTATGCAAGTCCTTAGCCAATTTAACATCCGTCACGTATTTTTTCCATTCTGGAGGAAGAGTGTTCAAATACTTGGTGTTCAATTGAAAGGTAGGGATTGCCATGCCATAGATATTAAGCTCATTCAACAATAGGGTAAATCTCAGATAGTAATCATTAAGAGTCTCCCCTGGCACATAGGCAAACTTATCAAAATTATCATAAAGCTTACACTCTCGTTCTTGTTTAGTTAACGAGGTGCCTTGCATTAGAACACGAATTCTATCCCATAACTCTTTGGCAACTTTATGTTTGCTGACGAGTTTGTAGACATCTGGAGGAAGGGCTTGGAGAATGATGTTTGTAGCATACTTACCACATTTATCTTGAATCTTCATATCTCCAGTCAACTCACCCGTTGTGCGAGGACGAGTGGTCGTACCTTCCGTCACAGTACCATAATCTAATGGTCCATTGAGCACCGATGCCCAAATTAGATGTCCATTCTCCTTGTTCAACATATAAAGTTCCATTCGGGAAGCCCATTCCTCATACATAGTCTTCACCAACATTGGTGGACGATTATCCGTACCTGAGAGGATGGACTTATCCGTAAGAGATGTGTACTCCATTTCAATAAGTTAAGATTTACAAAGTTGATCGAACAATGAAATAAGGTTAAGTATTTTTGTGTTGTTGTGAGTTAAAATCAAGAAACACTGTTAAAATCGCCTAAAATATGTTCTCGATAAACCAAAAATTCCAAGTCAAAATTACACACTATCTTAATGTCCAGATCGCAATGACCTATCGTAAAGATTCAGATCGCAATGACCTATCGGAATGATTCAGATCGCAATGACCAGATCACAAAGCCTATCGGAATACTCAGATCGCAAAGCCCAGATCGCAAAGTAGCTGACAAAATTTAAGCAGAGTAACGACTTAACAAAACTTCCTTATACCCGTCGGAATCCCAGATCGCAAAGTACGATCGGAATGCCCAGATCGGAATAAGTAGAGAAATCCACGTATCGCAATGTAGAACCAAAACCCTTTCCGATGGTTATGGTTATTGCGATGGAAGCTCACTTTTCACTTGTCCTTTCTGATGGATGTTACTGCTTGAATTTCGGAACGAAGAACACTCAACTTTTTTGCACTTTTGATCCAAGAAAGATGATGTTTTAGCGAAAACCAAGATACCAAGAACAGTTTAACACGAATCCCTATGTTACACTACTTTAAACTTCGATCCAACACCAAAAAAAAATTGAAGATTCGGATAAAAACAAACCAACAATCTACGAAATGTTTAGAACACAAAAACAAACCTATATTTCATCCCAAGCTCTGATACCATTTGTAGAAATGTAAATCTATGCTTATGATTTTAGAGAGAGAAAGAGATAGAGAGATGGTGGATTACACACACACTTAGAGAGAGAAACCAATGTTTTACTATGTGTAAAATATGAAACCACACCCCTCTCCATCTAAGGAGAGGGTTTATATACCCAAGCCCATGTGATGGGCTTGGGTTTACAATAGGCCGCCGGCCCATACAATCCATGGGCTCGGTTTTGGGCTTTGTTTGATAAAAGTAAATAACTAAACTACGAGCTATAACATGGACTATTGTTGGAGTGACCGATCCTTTCTAATACGTAAAACGTATTTCCAACAAAAATAAATTAACTAAGAAAACGACAAAATTCAAACTATATTATTTGCATACCTAGTTTATACTATTTAAAAACTAAATATATTTTTTTGAAATTTTTCTAAACATTTTTCTATTTTTTATGACTTTTTAAAATTTTAAAATGAGAATAATCTTCGAAAATAAAATTATGAAATTTAAACTTTACAAAAGCAAAATTATTTTTCCTACATCCTATATGATAAAAGAAAATTTTAAACAAAAAAGAATTGTATTTTTTTTACTTTTATATTTTTTATTATCAATTAAAAACTATTTAAACTAATTAAATTATTAAAAATATTAAATAATTTTTCTAAAAATACAAAAATTTACTTAAAATATAAAATATTAATCTAATCCTAGGAAAAATATTAAGCTGATAAGAAAAGCTCAAATAAGCTCAAAAAGCTGTTGATAAGTTACAACTATTATGAAATAAGAAAAACAAAAAAAAACGTATAAGAAAATAACATAAGGAAAAGAAAAAGAAAGAGTTCAGGAGAGCAGATGGTAAGTGTGTTGGGCTGTTGAGCAGCAGGTCTCAGGTTCGACCCTTACTGCCTTCCTTTTCTGTGCGTTTTTTAACACTAAGTAAAACACAGTATATGAAAAAAAAAAATGAAAAGAAGCATAAGAAAAATGCTCCAACAGGTCAGATGGTTGAGGCGTGTTGTGTTGCGTCTTGTATTACTTTGTGGTCAAGGGTTCGAGACCTCTTTCAGTCACTTTCTGATTTTTTTCTATGTATGCTCACACGAAATAAAATGAAGTATAAAAAGAAAATGAAAAGAAGGATAGACAAAAAGTGCCAGTAGATCAGATGGTGATGGGGAGGGTTGTTGCGTCTGATGTTACCTACAGGTCAGGGGTTTGAAACCCTGCTCCTACACTTTTGACAGATTCGTTTTTTGGACAGCTTTCTTTATTTTCAGCTTTTGCAGTAATAAGAGCACACAACAGTGGACTGTAATAGCTCTAATAAAAGTACTCCAATATAAGCATTTTAACAAGCAGCAATCACAAATAACCAGAAGGTACTCTAAATGAAAAGAACAAGAGCATGGGCAGTAACTAGTGCAAGAACTTAGCGCTCTCAAACCTATCTAAGGCCAACTGTGAGCTTAAAATTAAGCACTTAGAACAACTCTAAACATAGAAATTTCTCAAGAAAGTTTAAGCTTTATACTAACTCTATGTGTGACAAAGATTTCCAAGCCTAAAACGTAACTATGAACAAGATACACCTGCTGGCGTTCAACACCTCAAATAGACAGCAGTATATATACACTAGCTAATGTTCAACACTTAAAATTAAAGAAAACAAATAACAAGAATTTGTGAACAGTAACAATGCAGGGTTGAGGCTTAAATATGAAACTAACTAAATCATAAATATTAAAATCTAAATCCTCAAAATCAAAGTTCTACACATGCTTATGTGTATGACCCCATTACATAGGCAGCAAGTGAAATTTAAGCGAGCAGAATGATGCACTCAAACCACTTGAGCCTACCAAACTTATATAATCTACCAAAGGACCTATAAAGCACTAAACCCTAGCAGACTAACATCATTTAATCGGCAAAAACCTAAAATAAGAATCCAACCGTTGGTATGAGAGCAGATTATGCAGAATTCTAACAAAATACAAAAACCAATATTTTACACTAAAACCACCAATTTTTTTTGTAACAAATCAAATACTTTAGACCTCTCTAAGGTGTGCAGAGCTAAGCGGGGTTTGAGAGTTAACTACCACTCAAGAACCCACTGTCCCAAACACTCATTCAAGACTTAAAATTCCGATTTTTTCTACAAAGAGTTTTGTTTAACGACACTTCAAACAATCAAGGATAAAACTGATTTAGGTTTAATACCTCTTAAATTACAAATTTCAAACAGAAAAACACAAACGTTCACCACAAGTTTATAATAGTACATAATCTCATGAACACAAATTTGGCAAAAATAACAAGGACTAAAAATGCATACCTCTAGGGTATTCGATCCATACCCTAGGAATTTCGAGCTTATGTGCATGCCCGTGCACAAGCTTCCAATCTTCCTGCAAATAACAACACACCAAAGCAGTATGGATATTTGAAGCTTATACACTGATTTCTTTTTTTTTTACTTTTTCTTAAAACCTTTTATCACAAACTTTCTAAAAAACTTGAAACCTGATTAAATAAAACTTGAGTATCACTTATCTTGAAAACAGAATTAAGTTTTGCCAAAAACTAACTTTGAACAGGAATACTTGAATAAAAACTTTTGCGGGATAAAACAAACTTTTGAAACCAACAAAAATTGAACAAACTAGCAAACAACTTTTAACTTAATAATAAGCTATAAGTTGTTATACTACCTTGGGTCTTTCAAAAACATGAAGGCTTTTGAAATCACTTGGAAAATTAAAGATGCAAGTAAATAAAGGTGGACTAAATTTTAAAGACATAAAATGTAGAGACAAGTTTAAAATTAAAAGGAACTCAATTTATTCAATTCTCAAATTCGTATTACAAATAAACAGAGGAAAGAAAAAATTAGAACAATGGAACTCAATCTTTCATTCATAAAAAAATAGGATTACAAATTTTTTAAGAGAAAAATTGGAACAAAACAAAGTGCTGCTACTTCTATGCTATATATACAAAATGAAGAGATGTTCTAACATAAACCCTAACCGAATCAAAAGTCCCAAATTACCCTTAGAATATGCTCTTCGAATATGTTGATTTTTGAATTTCCTTCTTGAAGGTTCTTGGTGAATGTCGACATCTGAGAAGATCTAAACCTTTGGTTTGATGTGGGAATCAAGGTAGACGATCCTATACGTCCAATTGGTCAAAGGATTTGGAGTCTTGTGGTGAACCCGTGATCTTCATGAGCTGGAGAGGTCCCCCTTGATGATGTGGCTCGAATCTTGCACTTGAGCTTAATTAACTTCCCACTAAGTTAATTTGAGTTTCCCCTTTGTTTTGCCTTTAATTGGATCTGGAAGTATTTAGGGTTTATGAAGGGATTAGGGGATGATGATGATAACAGTGATGTTTGTTGCCCATGTTTAGTAAATTAAACCAAAATTGGTTTAAACCGTACATTAAAGTGATGTGTGGGTTGGGCTAAAGGTGGGTTTGGGTTTGTTTTGTCTACAATTGGCCCCCTGTCTTTGCAAATATGTTTATAGCAAGTTAATTCCAGCTTTTAACTCATTTCCTTTGTAAAATCTATGACATAGTTGTCATTTTTGGCACATGCAAGTTCTTAACTTTCCACAAGGACCTTTTTTGTTCATTTGGCATTCTTCAAGGGCTTTACTTGACATGTCTTCAAACTTTAGGGACTCCTTGTTGATTTATGAATTTGTAGAGGTATAAAGTGTCAATCTTCCAAAGTTGAGGGACCAATCTTGCAATTCTTCAAAACTTCAAAGGTATTTTTGGAAAATCAATGATCGGGTCCGGTTCTTTGTGCGGCTTCGTTTCTCGTGTTCGTTTTTGCTTGTTTCTTGTGATCTTTTGCCATTTTCTTGATATCCGTACCTGAAATACACAATGAACAAACACAAGCATATTTTGGGGTATTTTAATGATATTTTAAGCATTTTAAGCCCGATTTGGACGATGAGACTATGTATAATTGCAGTCTTATCAGCATTCCTTGAAGTCCTAGGGTAGATCTAGCTTATATGCCTTTCAAACCAACTTTTATATCATCTCAATGGTCTCATACAATGGGGACTTACTTCCCATGATCTTTCAGATCATTATTTCATTTTTCCAAGGTTAAAGTTTTTGGCATAACTTCGCTACCCATTCTGCACTTCAGGATCTACATTTCATATTCACATAACCTCCTGCCTACTATCGGCAGTCAATAATCAGATCCAAATTTCAACAATCATTTCAGGTCTCACGGGTTGGGTATTTTGCAAGGTTAGGTTCGCCTTTATAGGAAACCTTAAACCTAAAAGACATGTTCAACTCATAGTGGGTGTATGTCGGGTGTGTTCATCCCAACTCCTGCTTACAGATGCTCTAATATTTAGATCCTCACAAGATTCGATCTCGATCCTAATACGATAATTATCAATGATAATCTCTCCAAAGGAAAACGATTATACGGTTCATTACCAAAGGTCAATCATTCAAACATCAAACAGCACTTTTAGTATTTTGTATCATTACTTTACCTCGTCCCTTCGATTGGGGTGGTAAACAGTACTTCTCATCAAGGTTCGTTCTCAATGACTTCTGAGCAAATCTCTAGAAATTCGATGTGAAGCGAGGATCTTGATAGAGATGATCGATACAGGCACACCATGCTTACACAACTCCTTTAAATACAAAAGGGTCAATTTCTTCATCAAGAATCTATCATTAACAGGAATGATATTAGCGGATTTGGTCAGTCTGTCGACGATTACCCAAATCGAATTAAATTCAGATGATGACCTTTGCAATAGTTAGACGTTTACTAATGTATGAGGCGATGTCTGCCTTCATAATTTGCCATTAGTACAACTTCTTCAGATAAAAATACATTAAATCATAAATGTCATGAATAAAATACTTATACTTACAAGATTCCAACATAAGTATATCTCACAATCCTCCATATTTAGACAATCACAAGTGGCCTTTTAATCATTTAGCGCCATCGGCTTCTCAATTCTAATGGTTCACATTAGCCGCGAACCCCCTTTTATTATTTATATTATCCTTCTTACAGGCATCAATTATTTCTAAATTGTTCGGGCAAATTACTTTACACCGTCATTATTAAGGAACACAATCCTAATTGATTCTTTATCCTTTCTATATTATGTGTCATTAATTATATTCACCTTTCCTGATGAAATAATTATCATGACCGTATTTATTCGAAAATTCTTTCTTCACATTTTCTAAGTCTTAGTTCTATCTCAACTATTGTTTTTATCAGTTTTGCTCAATCCGACGTTTAAAGCGTCGATAATTACTACTAGTAATTAAATAATAAATATTTAATTTTTATGAAATGTAAAAGCAAAAAGTTTTTTTTTCTCAGTTTGTCCAATTATATAAAAATGTTCAAAATAAATTTGAATTTAATTAACACAATTTTTGTTGATTTATCAGAAATAATTAGTAAGATCCGTAAATGTTCGAAAAACCTTCGTTTATTCTTTGGTAAAAATTTTCTTAGATGAAAAGCAAAAATTGTCGTTTCGAATTTTAAGTCATGGTTTAACGGTTTCCTCAATCCCTCTTAGGTTGTCTTGACGTATACACAAACATTTACCCCTAAACAGGAGTTTAGTTAAATGATTTGTGTATAAGGAAATAATCCCTTAAAAATCCTTTGTTAAAACATTTGTCAAAACATATTTCCATTTTCTTTTTGGTAAAACCCAAAGCTTTAATGGTTCTAATTTTTGAAGAGTCAATATATTCCATTTTCTATTAAATACACGGTCAAATAATGTAAAAGATTTAGTCTTTAATCACATGTTAATTATTCAAGGTACATGTTTCATTGTTCGGCCAATTCAGGGCAACCTATAAATAATTATTAACTCATTCTTATTCTTATAAACAAACATATGGTCCTTAATGATCACAAGCATGAATTTATCAAATTACAGCCTACACACGTGATTTACCAAATTTATGGATACTACATGTGTATTACTCAATTCAAACGACATCACGTGAAACTCATAATGTTCATTACAAGTGCCGGATGTAGTGATTGGAATAGATAATATTTTTTTTTTGCGGATGCGAAATTGATGATAACCATTCCGAGGATCAAAATTTTTAAAACATAAGCTAGAACCTTGTAATTGATCGAAAAATCTATCATCTTGGGTAGTGGATATAGATTTTAATCGTCAATCTACTTAGTTCACGGTAATTAGTAAATATAAGGAATGATAATACCATAGCTCTTCATGATGACGAGCTTGGTAGAATAAAAGCTTTCTCCGACAACTCTCTCAGTTGTACGGTAATTCTTTTAATTTAGATGGTGCTGACGTACAGTGCACATGCCATAAGTGCAGCACCGGGAATATAATCAATACCAATTTCAACTTGTCTTGTTGGAGAAAGTCTAGGTAATTTACCAGCAAATACCTCTTAAAGTTTTAGATAAAAGAAACATCTTTTAATAAATTCATATTAGATTCTTTCTAGATTATAGATTATATTCAGGTCCCGGCAACGGAACCACATTTAATACAAGGCTTTAGACACCCCGTATAAAAATTATCGTTCTCGTGGTCTAATCGAATTGGTCTAGGTTCACTATGCGACTCAGTCGTTCTTTGGTGGAACAAGTAGTTGTGTCGTTGTAGTATATTAAAATGTACAAAGCAATGTAAGTAAATCTAAAATCTAACTTATAATAAATTGACGGGAATTTAAAGCGAGACTAAAAGTAAATGGCACTTAATTAAATCTATATTAATTAAAAGAAAAGGGTGCAATATTTAAAACTTTGGAAAGTAAATTTAATTAAATGACTCAAAATAAAAATGTGACGAAAATTAAATTTTACAATGTAAATAAATTGGAAAACTTAAAACTAAATCAATTAAAAAGGCGGGAAAACAAAATTTAAAATGAAACAAAAACAAAAGAAGGAGATGGGTCCGATCGTACTACGATCGCAGCCAAGGAAACTGGTTGGATCGCACCCTGATCGTACCCACTATTGCAGCTTGATCGTAGTCTAGATCACTTGGATCGTAGCCCACGATCGCACTTCAATGCGATGGAAACACAAGGTGGTGGATCGTACTCAGCAGTACTATGGGTAGAAGTGATCGCACTCCCGATCGCAACAAGTGGATCGCAGTGGTGATCGTAGCCTGATCGTGACCAAGCGATCGCAACACAGATCGCACTCTAGATCTTACCCACGATCGCAATGAGTGATCGTGGTGTGGATTAAGAGGTGTGATCGTAATACGATCCTAGTCCTTGATCGCAACCCTGGATCGCAAGTTGAAACCCTTAAGGTTTATGCGATCGCACTGGTTTGATCGTACTGGGGTTTTGAGCAGTTACGTTGGAAAGAAAAGAAGCAAAACTAAATAAGCACTAAGACAAAATAAGCAAATACCAAAGAAACACTTTTGATTATAAACTAATAACAAAACTTAATTCAGATCGAGATTAAGAAAAACACAATAAGCTTAAATTTAAAAACTTTTCAAAACACAAAATAAGCAAACTAAATAAGCAAACTTTTGAAAAGATGAAACTTTTTAGAAAACTTAAGTAAAATCAAATAAGGTAAGTGTGAAACAAGCCAATAAGATTGTCAAGCTTATGGCTTATCTCATACAAGAACTTAGATGAATGTAAAAAGATAAACTTTTTAGTTAAATAAGCAAAGGGATTAAGCAAAAGTTAGCTTAATCCGAAATTCAAACCGAACCAAAAAGAAGAATAGTAGAATGAGATTGATGAAAAGAGACTTGATCAAATGTAAATAAAGATTAAAGCAACAAAATTAAAGAACACAAATTAAAAACACTTACTTGGAAATTAAAGGATAATTAAGGTGCAAAACATGTATTAAAAATGACAAGTAATTAAAGGTGCATAAAATAAAAGTGGAAGAGCTAATTTGTCAAGTTAGCCAACAACAACAAATGATAACACTAATGGAATATATATAGGGGAGATTAGGGAGGAGCTTAGGAAGCTTCCTCCCTCCTTCCTTTCTCCTTAATTGCATGCTTAGGTCCCTTATCTTCTTTAATCTTTTGTTAATTGCACACTTAGTCCTTAAGCTTTTTTAATCTTCTTAAATCTTCTTAATACTTGGACTTTGTCTTGGGATTTGTTTAAACTCATCTTTTAATTCTTCGATAAATTAGACTTGAGTTTTTCGGCTTTTGATAAACTTTCGTCTTTTGACTTTTTCTTCGATAAATCTTCAGAATTGGTCTTGGACTTCCGTTCTTTTTGCAATCTTGACTTCTTGACTTCGTCTTTCATCTTTTTCTTCAATAAAAGTCCATAAATGCCCATGAATGCCCGTGTTTTCTCCACTTTTCACCTATTCGTCCTAAATCACAACGAAAACACAAACCACGCATAATTCCGACATAAAAGACATAAAATACACGTTTTGGCTTGGTTATTATTGTAATTAAGTGGTACAAAAGATGGGTGTTTTCACACCTATCAAATCCCCTACACTTGACCATTGCAATGTCCTCATGCAATGCATTAGTTACAAAGCACGTTTACACTTTTCATCATAATCAATCCATAGTGGCCTTTATTAAAGAGATAGAAAACTATAAACATTAAAGTAAAGAAATCAAAAGAATACCTTGGGTTTTTGGAAATGTCATGAATAATCATCATCCTCAAGTCTTCACTTTCTCCAAACCAATCTTAAAAACGAGATCATTGTTATTATAAGTTAGGAAACTAACACGAACTCATGTGGGCCAATTACTCACTTAGACTCCCTTATTCCTAGGGGTATCTCTTATATTTTATTGTTGTCTTGAATGATCACGAGGATACATTGTTTGACTTATTTTGATAGTTATTTAGGGCGAAAATAAAGTGAACGATTTAATCAATAGTTAGCTAAAGGATAAAATCTTTTAAAACTGCTTCTCGGGACCTCATAAAGTTCATATCTTGGCATAACTCGCTTCGCGATTTGAGACCTTTCTCGGACCGATATTTGGCAGCGACTTCATACTTCAAACCTTGAGAGACGTTCATGAAATTATGGTCTTCTCTTCATATAGGAATTTCTTCACTTGAAGTTTTGAATTATACTTGGACCACGACTTCTTCATTTTTCTCCAATCTTTATTTTGGACTTTGATATACAACGATCCGCCTCCTTTTATGACTTGGATCTATTTGTCCTCATACCTTGCTAGGGTCTTTTCGGATACACTTCTCCATGACTTTTGGGGAGATTTTGCTTTTCGTCGTGTGTCTCGATCCTTCATATTGATTTTCGATAAATGATTCTTCACATCACTTTTGGATCTTTAGCGACAAAATATAGCCCTCATGCCTTGTTAGGGCCTTTTCGGACTAGCCAATCTTCGCATCCCGCTTCAATAAGTTATGCCTTGGCTATGAACTCTAATCCATACCGAGCAACTTTTAAACGATCTTGGGCTAGAAGCTAAGTAACTTTTCAAATTGTACAACCTTATTTATTGCAGATAAATTTATTAGCAGGCGATGGGAGAATAGGCTTATAATTAACTCACATAAATTCACGAAAGAATACCAAACTTCTAATTGACTCTATCATCTCTCGTTCTCCACAGTTTAAAATCTCAAGGAATGAGACTCGTGGATGCTTAGCCTATTAAGTCAAAGTTTTGGGTTTTCGAGTCGCCTATAGGATCTTGCAAACTCTTAGACTTTTTCAAGTTTAGAAATTCGCATTTTAAAGTTCCCTTGATAAACGACTCTCTAGGATCAATTATAGGAACTTGCGAAAAGTTCTTGTTCTTAACCCGTGAGAGTTAAGACTTTCGCGTTTTATAGCTCCCTATATAAAAGCCTAGCAAAACTTGACTTAAACACGTTAAGGATACTAGCTAGAGTAAACTCGGGTTGAGTCAAAAGATTCACAACGTTTGAAAAATAAAACCACTTTATTAAAGATTTATTCTAGCAAAGAAAGAAAATAACTATACGAAAGGAAAAACTAATAGGCCAAAATAGATCAAAAATTTTGAAAAATGTTGAAAAATTGATTTTCCGGTTAAAATGAGGACAAATACAAGGAAAAGGCCACTTAACTTCGATAGAAGTCCCCCCTACACTTAAGATAAACATTGTCCTCAATGTTTAAGCATGTGGGAGTAAACTCCCCTACACTTAGGACATTGTGCACTTTGTTTAAATCTCGCTAAGGAAAAGACAACTAAAGAGATTCCTATTTTAATATTTGAGAAAATATAAAATAGTGAATCGAAAAGAGTTTAGGATAGAACCGGGAAGAAGTAAACACGGAATCACGGGTCATCAAGAATCATCAAGAGTGGATCATTGAGCACTCGAATCCCTGATTAGTAGAAGAGAGGAAATAGAAAACCAAGGGTCCCTCCTACACTTAGGATAAAGAAAGCTGAAAGATAAAAACATGGGTTGCTTCCCAAGAAGCACTTGATTTTTGATTACCGAGTCGTGAGCCTGACTCGACCTTGATCATCATAGGAAGAAGCATGAAACATATCCACCAGGATCAAAGACATAGTTTTCGTCCATCAAATAGCACAACCTTAAGGTGAACAAGGCAAGCCAAAGAAGAGTAGGCAAGGTTCCCTTAAGCAGCGATGGAGCACGGTGGAAGCAAGGGTGAAGTGGTGCAAGCAGATTTCCATAAGTTCCAAAGATATTTCCTTTTATTTCATCAGGTGGATACTGAGATGGCTGCAGAATATCAATACCGGGGTCGAACACCTTTTTCTTTAGGGGAAAATAGCACTCAGGCTCAGCAGAGTGTGAAGAAGATCCGCGAAGAAGCACAACCTCGTCCTCAGAAGTGGGACAAAGAGGTGTTAAATCATATGTGCTGCGGATATTGGTGTCGACCGGTTTCTTCTCCTTTGAAATAATGTTCTTCAAATCCAAAGTAGGATCAAGACGATAATCTTCAAAATCATAAGGAGGAGCATCACTCTCATGAGGGAAGTAACTATTAAGAAACGTAGAGAAGTCTTCCTCAAATGAGTAATCGTCCAAAGTAGGATCGAGTGATGGCGGAGGATCTTCATCATGTGAAGAATCGCTCGAAAGAGTATCAGCCTCAACGAAATCATCATACGTGGGCAGGTCGGATACTCAGAAGTAAGGTCATCATAATCATCCGAATCTGAGCTAGAATCATCATCATAAGCATCAAAGATCGGTGGAGAGTCATAAATGGGAGAAGGTTCCAAAGTAGGGAGAGAATCATCCACATCATCTTGAAAAAGTGGATTATCGATGCAAGAATCGAATAGAGGATTGTTGTAGACAACAAATTCATCATGCACATTAATCATATTCACTGATTCGCGGCCGCCAAAGGTTGTACTTGTAAGCTTCCCCATTTTAAAAACTTGTTCATCATCCCCGACTCATAAGATTAACTCACCTTCGGCCACATCCACTAAAGCTCGTCCGGTTCTCAAGAATGGCTGACCAAGTATTAAAGGAATACGAGGGTCCATTTCATAATCAACTACGACAAAATCGACCGGGAAAGTAAATGTGCCAACTTTAATGAACACGTCTTCGGCAATACCAACGGGGTAAGCGAGAGTGTGATTTGCAAGTTCAAGAGTCATATTTGTTGGAGTAAGGTCGGGCAATGATAGTGTTTTCCAAACACTCAAAGGCATAAGATTAATACTAGCCCCGAGATCAGCAAGGGCAGTAAATTCTTTAGTTTTGTTGAACACGCAAGGTAACACAAAACGACCAGGATCTCCAAGCTTTTCCGGAAGTTCTTTAAGAATAACTGTAGAGCAGTTTTCATTTAAGCGTGTGCTGGCGAGCTCAATCAGCTTCTCCTTCTTGTTAAACAATTCCTTAAATGCTTTGACAAATTTGGGCATGTGGACAAGTGCTTCAAGAAAGCTAATGTTGAAGTTCATCTGAGAGATCATCTTCACATAGCGTGTCACTTCAGAGTCATCCTTGGTTAGTATTTTGGTCTTGCCTAAACGAGAGGGATAAGGGATATTGGGTTTGGGTGGTGAAGGTGAAGGTGTAGTAGGTGAAGGTTGAGATGTTGAAGGGTCCTTCCTAGGTACATCGTCATGGCGAGGCAGAGACGGTGATGGTCCACTAATACTAGGTGTAGGAGGAGTAGGGATAAATGGTGGTGGAGGAGGTGTAGATGATGGGGGTGGGATAGGTGGATCGACAATGGTAATTCCACTACGAGTAGTAATATCACTCACATTAGCTCGCGGATTGGTGACGGTGTTTGAAGGTAGAGAACTCGAAGTAGAAGGTTGAGCGGCAGGCAAGAAACTAGCAAGCATATTCTTCAAATCATTGGTTTGATTGCTGAAGGAGGATTGGATATTATCTCTAAGCTCGGATCTTATCTCATTTCCTTGCTTGGTGATATCTCCTTTCAGATTGATAATTTGGCTCTGAAGATTCTTTATTTGCTCACCTTGGGTTCTCATGATGGCTTCAACATCCGGATTAATGGGTGGGGTTTGTTGAGCGAGTGGGTGATAAGGATTAGAAGCTCTTGGTGGGATTTGGTTGCTTATATTGTAGTTGTTGGCGGGGTTTTGGTTTTGAGGAGAAAAACCGGGTGAAAGGTAATTGTTGGACCGGTAACTCAGCAGATTTCTATCCCCTTGAGGTCGAGCTTGGTAATTTTCCGGTGAATAATTACCATAAGCTGCATACACATTTTCCAGATTTCCTTGTGTCGAAGGACAATCGGTGTATGAGTGAGGACCGCCGCATGTTTCACAAGAAGGTGCAACCGCTTTAACTTGTTGTTTTTGTTGGTTTGAAGCGAGAAGCGTGATAATTTTGCTCATTTCAGTCATCATGCGGGTGAGTTCGGTCATCTCAGGGTTTGCTGAGGTGTAAGAGACATTGACTCTCGGGTTGTTCCTTGAAGAAGAAGAGGAATCCCAATTTTTGTGGTGAGTAGTCATGTTCTCAATTAGCTCTCTACACTCCTCGGGTCTCCTTTTCATAAATGTGCCACCGGCGGCTGCATTAATCGTATCACGAGCAGGAAAAGTCAAACCGTTGTAGAAAGTATCTATTAAGGTGACAGGAAGCATGTTGTGGTTTAGACAACGATCGATCAAGACATTATAATCTCTCCCAAGCATCAAAAAGAGATTCATCAGGATCTTGCATGAAACCGCTGATTCGATTGCGAAGGCTTGTGACCATGGATGGTGGAAAGTAGCGCGACAAAAAGCGTTGAGTCATGTCATCCCAAGTATGAATAGAATTCTTCGGGAGACGATCAAACCATTTCTCGGCATGATGTGATAAAGTATGCGGAAAGAGTTGTAGGCGAAGAACATCCATTGTGGCACCAGGCAATTTCATGCTTTGGGTGATTGTAATGAACTTGTCGAGGTGTTTGTTGGCATCATCATCAGGCAATCCATGGAATGGGTTAGTTTGCACTTGCTGAATCATGTGATGCTTCAACAAAAACTCAGGAGCGTTGATTTGCATCGGCGCAATCGGTCCTCCTCGTCCAAACATGGTAGGTTGACAAAGTTCCTCCATTGTCCGAAGATCGGGCTGTGGAAGAACATTGTTGTTATTATTGAGGTGCGGCGGATGATTATTGTTGTTAACACCTGACATACTTAAATCTTCTTGAGTCTCGGGCTCTTGATAATTAGAAGATCTAGTACGCATACACCTGAAAATGCAAAAGAAAACAATACCAAACGCAAAGACAATATATATACACAATAAAAATAAAATCTTTTTGGATTTTTGAAATTTTTAATTTTTATGATTTTTTGAATTTTTTAAGCAAGAAAATAACGCTCACGAGTGAACGGATCCCAAAAAGCAACGCGTCTTTCACAGAAACCCGTTAATCTTTACGAAAAGAGCCGGCAGCGGCGCCATTTAATACAAGGCTTTTGACACCCCGTATAAAAATTATCGTTCTCGTTGTCTAATCGAATTGATCTAGGTTCACTATGCAAATCAGTCGTTCTTTGGTGGAACAAGTAGTTGTGTCGTTGTAGTATATTAAAATGTACAAAGCAATGTAAGTAAATCTAAAATCTAACTTAAAATAAATTGACGGGAATTTAAAGCGAGACTAAAAGTAAATGGCACTTAATTAAATCTATATTAATTAAAAGAAAAGGGTGCAATATTGAAAACTTTGGAAAGTAAATTTAATTAAATGACTCAAAATAAAAATGTGACGAAAATTAAATTTGACAATGTAAATAAATTGGAAAACTTAAAACTAAATCAATTAAAAAGGCAGGAAAACAAAATTTAAAATGAAACAAAAACAAAACAAGGAGATGGGTCCGATCGTACTACGATCGCAGCCAAGGAAACTGGTTGGATCGCACCCTGATCGTACCAACTATTGCAGCTTGATCGCAGTCTAGATCACTTGGATCGTAGCCCACGATCGCACTTCAATGCGATGAAAACATAAGGTGGTGGATCGTACTCAGCAGTACTATGGGTAGAAGTGATCGCACTCCCGATCGCAACTACGATCGCAACAAGTGGATCGCAGTGGTGATCGTAGCCTGATCGTGACCGAGCGATCGCAACACAGATCGCACTCTAGATCTTACCCACGATCGCAATGAGTGATCGTGGTGTGGATTAAGAGGTGTGATCGTAATACGATCCTAGTCCTTGATCGCAACCCTGGATCGCAAGTAGAAACCCTTAAGGTTTATGCGATCGCACTGGTTGGATCGTACTGGGGTTTTCAGCAGTTACGTTGGAAAGAAAAGAAGCAAAACTAAATAAGCACTAAGTCAAAATAAGCAAATACCAAAGGAACACTTTTGATTATAAACTAATAACAAAACTTAATTCAGATCGAGATTAAGAAAAACACAATAAGCTTAAATTTAAAAACTTCTCAAAACACAAAATAAGCAAACTAAATAAGCAAACTTTTGAAAAGATGAAACTTTTTAGAAAACTTAAGAAAAATCAAATAAGCTAAGTGTGAAACAAGCCAATAAGATTGTCAAGCTTATGGCTTATCTCATACAAGAACTTAGATGAATGTAAAAAGATAAGCTTTTTAGTTAAATAAGCAAAGGGATTATGTAGCAATTATTAACTTTCGGATCAATATTTATAACGTGGCTTTTATTTAACATGTTTGTTTTTATAAAAAAATATATATTGAATTCTCGGTTAACCGACAAAGTTAGGGCTTTAAATAAAGTATAATTATTATTTATCAATAAAGTATATGTCCGTCAGCGACCATAAATAATAGAAATATTCTCTATTATCGTAGTAATGATTTTCGTTTTAAGGATATTCTTCGTAAATTTATGATAAACCTTTGAGTGTCATTTGTTTATATGACGTGCTAACATTTATTAAATAATTAGGCCTCATTTATATATCGAAACATAAATATTCTCCGAATGTCGACGTTTTTATTTTGTATTGAGCGTTTATTTTTTTCATGCTCTACGCGTAACTTTCAAATCACGTAACTTTTAAAATATCAAGCTTTGTTAATACCCGTTTTTAGAAAATATGGGGCAAGATTAATATATAATCTCACCCCCTAACTTGATACACGCCAGCCATTTTCACATGCATGCTTTCCACGTCTTAACATTTTCACATGCATGTTCTTAGATTTATGTTTTTGTCATTTCATGATATAAGATATGTTTTTGACTTATCAACAAAAATCAAACGTAAGCTAGAAAGATTATTCTTACCCATGTCTCAGCCTTTAAAATGCAAAGATACATCTCGTCCTTTTATTTTAATAGCTAAATTGAAGTACTAGTTGTTCATGTATGAGGCACTCATGCAAACATTTCTTCTTTAAATGAAATTAAAACAGCACAACAATTTGGAAGACATCTCGCAATCATGTTCATGCACCGCCATCGATATGTTTCCATACCGGGAGGAGTCTCGGTAAAGATGACAATGAATGGACCGACATGACATCTTATTACAGTGATAGAGAGCGTGTTGGACTTTTGCATATATTTTGGTTTGGGTTCATATCACGACCTCGATTCAAGTCGACATGGTTTGGTCAGCTCGTGCTCACTAATTATGGTTCGAGTTCGTGCTTTGGGTTGAGTACGACTTTTGCTTCGAGTCTCGGGTAGATTCATCGTTGTTAGTACTCGTGTCCGCGTCGGTATTTACACTCGTGCATCGCGACTACGTTTCGCTCGTGTTTCGGCCTCGAGCTAAGGTATCATGATGTTAACTCAATACTTTGGTTCGAAATTTTGCTACTATTTGAATGAAATTGTAAAAATTGAGGGCCATCACTTAACGTCAAATTCATGCAAAATTGTCCATTTACATTTTTGGTCCCTACTCTATAAAACTATATACAAATGAACATAATAGTATTGCAAAGTAACACATTTTAGCCCTCATATATATTATGCTTTTAAAAAATAGTCCTATAATAATAATTTAGTTACTTTATCAACAAAGTAATTATGTTTAGAAAAATCATTTTAACTCTAAGACGCTCTATTTTATTTTAGGTCGTCGTCAGAAGCTCGCGGTTTTCCGGCTTATCTTATTTCATCGTATCACTCACGTCACTATTATCACAATCGTTATCCTCATTTGATATCGTTATCGCTAAGGTGAGTTCATAGCCTCGCTTTTACTGCTTTATATATTTTTATAAAACCCGCGAGGGGGATACATGTTACTTTTTACGAATGGACGCAAGTGCTTGAACTGTATGCTTATTTTATCCCTTTTAGTCATGAACCGTTAATTACTTGGACCGACTGTACTGGTCGAGTAAACGTGAATGCTGTGAATAGATCTATTGGGATTGACCTCTCCGTCCGGGTTTAACGGAAAACCGACTGGACGCACTGTATTTGAAACTTGAACGGAATAACGGATGTTAATGTTCGGTTTCATGAGTTGAATGCGATAACTGATGCTATCTGACTTTTGTGAACTGGATACTTGAAATCTTGTGGTCCACTGCCTTTACTTGCAAACCTATGAATTCACTCAACCGTTGTGTTGACGTTTTAGCATGTATTTCTCAGGTACTCAGATTTAAAAGCAGCTGGAGCATGGAGTCGCAATGGATATATTTTAAAGGCAATAAACTACCTATTACCATTCGATAAACATTTTGAAACTGTTTATATTTACATTATAGTTGGGACCTGCTATAAACTCTGATGTTTTATTAATCAAATGGATTAAACTTTTTAAACGCCTCTTTTTTTAGTCGTTTTCTGTAACTTGTGTGTTGTGCTATGAAGTAATACTCCCAATGACCCTTCTTCTGCCTATCTTGAATTTGGGAGTGTTACAGATTGGTATCAGAGCACTTGTTATAGAGAACTAGGTCATTTTTATGAAATCTAGACTATAACTGCTCTTTTGATAAAACGATTTTATTGCCTTGAACATCATCTGTGCGCTTGTGCTGCCCGAAAGCTTATAAAATATGTATACTGGTATATATATATATATTTGTTTCTCGTTAGTATGTTTATGTGAAGGGATTATTTATATAAACATTGAGCTCTTTCAAGACATTGCGAGTGAAGCAATGGTCTTGGTAAAGTTTTTGATAACTTGTATGATAACTATTTTATATAAGCGTGAACTCACCGCCAACTACCGATTCTGCTGGTTATTTACCTTCTGATTCCGAGTTTGAATACTCTTCTTGTGCTTTACAATCGTAAATGTTGTTTCATAGACCATCTTTGTAAAGTCTTCTAGTTGATTAGAGTGCGACTTTGAGTTGTCACCTTCTGATATGCCATTTTTGGGCACCTATTTCTTTTAAATGTTGTTTAATTGTGCTCCTTCATTTTCTTATCACTTTGAATGATTCTAAAGAATCAGGCTGTGAAAGAGATTTTTCCTTCTATGGAACATTGATTTAGTGTTGATCTTGTGCTTTGCGCAAATGATGCTTAGGTAGGATAATTTATATTTATCTTGTTGAAACGAATTCGTCACTCGTTTTAACAAGCAAATTATAAATTACCGACCATTAATTTCTAAATCTTAATTAGATGGACTTGACGAACCCATGTAATTAATGATTTGTAAATAAGTGGGCTTAAGCATGTGGCATTCACACATTGTTTCTTTTCGACTCATCGTTCAATTGAACGGCTCATCCGTTGTCTATCTCTATTTAACTCGTATCATTATTATCTTGTACGAATGACTCTTTAATTTTTTTTATATTTTTGATACATTTATATGGATGATTCCGAGCATGTATCGACTTTTGTGAACTTAAAAACTCTCACCTTTTGTCGAGCCATGGACATGTAAAACAACCGAACTCTGGGACATAGTTCTTTTAAGGTGGATGGACTGTAGCAATTATTAACTTTCGGATCAATATTTATAACGTGGCTTTTATTTAACATGTTTGTTTTTATAAAAAAATATATATTGAATTCTCGGTTAACCGACAAAGTTAGGGCTTTAAATAAAGTATAATTATTATTTATCTATAAAGTATATGTCCGTCAGCGACCATAAATAATAGAAATATTCTCTATTATCGTAGTAATGATTTTTGTTTTAAGGATATTCTTCGTAAATTTATGATAAACCTTTGAGTGTCATTTGTTTATATGACGTGCTAACATTTATTAAATAATTAGGCCTCATTTATATATCGAAACATAAATATTCTCCGAATGTCGACGTTTTTATTTTGTATTGAGCGTTTATTTTTTTCATGCTCTACGAGTAACTTTCAAATCACGTAACTTTTAAAATATCAAGCTTTGTTAATACCCGTTTTTAGAAAATATGGGGCAAGATTAATATATAATCTCACCCCACTAACTTGATACACGCCAGCCATTTTCACATGCATGCTTTCCACGTCTTAACATTTTCGCATGCATGTTCTTAGATTTATGTTTTTGTCATTTCATGTTATAAGATATGTTTTTGACTTATCAACAAAAATCAAACGTAAGCTAGAAAGATTATTTTTACCCATGTCTCAGCCTTTAAAATGCAAAGATACATCTCGTCCTTTTATTTTAATAGCCAAATTGAAGTACTAGTTATTCATGTATGAGGCACTCATGCAAACATTTCTTCTTTAAATGAAATTAAAACATCACAACAATTTGGAAGACATCTCGCAATCATGTTCATGCACCGCCATCGATATGTTTCCATACCGGGAGGAGTCTCGGTAAAGATGACCATGAATGGACCGACATGACATCTTATTACAGTGATAAAGAGCGTGTTGGACTTTCGCATATATTTTGGTTTGGGTTCATATCACGACCTCGATTCAAGTCGACATGGTTTGGTCAGCTCGTGCTCACTAATTATGGTTCGAGTTCATGCTTTGGGTTGAGTACGACTTTTGCTTCGAGTCTCGGGTAGATTCATCGTTGTTAGTACTCGTGTCCGCGTCGGTATTTACACTCGTGCATCGCGACTACGTTTCGCTCGTGTTTCGGCCTCGAGCTAAGGTATCATGATGTTAACTCAATACTTTGGTTCGAAATTTTGCTACTATTTGAATGAAATTGTAAAAATTGAGGGCCATCACTTAACGTCAAATTCATGGAAAATTGTCCATTTACATTTTTGGTCCCTACTCTATAAAACTATATACAAATGAACATAATAGTATTGCAAAGTAACACATTTTAGCCCTCATATATATTATGCTTTTAAAAAATAGTCCTATAATAATAATTTAGTTACTTTATCAACAAAGTAATTATGTTTAGAAAAATCATTTTAACTCTAAGACGCTCTATTTTATTTTAGGTCGTCATCAGAAGCTCGCGGTTTTCCGGCTTATCTTATTTCATCGTATCACTCACGTCACTATTATCACAATCGTTATCCTCATTTGATATCGTTATCGCTAAGGTGAGTTCATAGCCTCGCTTTTACTGCTTTATATATTTTTATAAAACCCGCGAGGGGGATACATGTTACTTTTTACGAATGGACGCAAGTGCTTGAACTGTATGCTTATTTTATCCCTTTTAGTCATGAACTGTTAATTACTTGGACCGACTGTACTGGTCGAGTAAACGTGAATGCTGTGAATAGATCTATTGGGATTGACCTCTCCGTCTGGGTTTAACGGAAAACCGACTGGACGCACTGTATTTGAAACTTGAACGGAATAACGGATGTTAATGTTCGGTTTCATGAGTTGAATGTGATAACTGATGCTATCTGACTTTTGTGAACTGAATACTTGAAATCTTGTGGTCCACTGCCTTTACTTGCAAACCTATGAATTCACTCAACCGTTGTGTTGACGTTTTAGCATGTATTTCTCAGGTACTCAGATTTAAAAGCAGTTGGAGCATGGAGTCGCATTGGATATTTTAAAGGCAATAAAATACCTATTACCATTCGATAAACATTTTGAAACTGTTTATATTTACATTATAGTTGGGACCTGCTATAAACTCTGATGTTTTATTAATCGAATGGATTAAACTTTTTAAAACGCCTCTTTTTTTTAGTCGTTTTCTGTAACTTGTGTGTTGTGCTATGAAGTAATACTCCCAATGACCCTTCTGCTGCCTATCTTGAATTTGGGAGTGTTACAGATTGGTATCAGAGCACTTGTTATAGAGAACTAGGTCATTTTTATGAAATCTAGACTATAACTGCTCTTTTGATAAAACGATTTTATTGCCTTGAACATCATCTGTGCGCTTGTGCTGCCCAAAAGCTTATAAAATATGTATACTGGTATATATATATATTTGTTTCTCGTTAGTATGTTTATGTGAAGGGATTATTTATATAAACATTGAGCTCTTTCAAAACATTGCGAGTGAAGCAATGGTCTTGGTAAAGTTTTTGATAACTTGTATGATAACTATTTTAAATAAGCGTGAACTCACCGCCAACTGCCGATTCTGCTGGTTATTTACCTTCTGATTCCGAGTTTGAATACTCTTCTTGTGCTTTACAATCGTAAATGTTGTTTCATAGACCATCTTTGTAAAGTCTTCTAGTTGATTAGAGTGCGACTTTGAGTTGTCACCTTCTGATATGCCATTTTTGGGCACCTATTTCTTTTAAATGTTGTTTAATTGTGCTCCTTCATTTTCTTATCACTTTGAATGATTCTAAAGAATCAGGCTGTGAAAGAGATTTTTCCTTCTATGGAACATTGATTTAGTGTTGATCTCGTGCTTTGCGCAAATGATGCTTAGGTAGGATAATTTATAATTATCTTGTTTAAACGAATTCGTCACTCGTTTTAACAAGCAAATTATAAATTACCGACCATTAATTTCTAAATCTTAATTAGATGGACTTGACGAACCCATGTAATTAATGATTTGTAAATAAGTGGGCTTAAGCATGTGGCATTCACACATTGTTTCTTTTCGACTCATCGTTCAATTGAACGGCTCATCCGTTGTCTATCTCTATTTTAACTCGTATCATTATTATCTTGTACGAATGACTCTTTAATTTTTTTTATATTTTTGATACATTTATATGGATGATTCCGAGCATGTATCGACTTTTGTGAACTTAAAAACTCTCACCTTTTGTCGAGCCATGGACATGTAAAACAACCGAACTCTGGGACAGAGTTCTTTTAAGGTGGATGGACTGTAGCAATTATTAACTTTCGGATCAATATTTATAACGTGGCTTTTATTTAACATGTTTGTTTTTATAAAAAAATATATATTGAATTCTCGGTTAACCGACAAAGTTAGGGCTTTAAATAAAGTATAATTATTATTTATCTATGAAGTATATGTCCGTCAGCGACCATAAATAATAGAAATATTCTCTATTATCGTAGTAATGATTTTTGTTTTAAGGATATTCTTCGTAAATTTATGATAAACCTTTGAGTGTCATTTGTTTATATGACTTGCTAACATTTATTAAATAATTAGGCCTCATTTATATATCGAAACATAAATATTCTCCGAATGTCGACGTTTTTATTTTGTATTGAGCGTTTATTTTTTTCATGCTCTACGCGTAACTTTCAAATCACGTAACTTTTAAAATATCAAGCTTTGTTAATACCCGTTTTTAGAAAATATGGGGCAAGATTAATATATAATCTCACCCCACTAACTTGATACACGCCAGCCATTTTCACATGCATGCTTTCCACGTCTTAACATTTTCACATGCATGTTCTTAGATTTATGTTTTTGTCATTTCATGTTATAAGATATGTTTTTTACTTATCAACAAAAATCAAACGTAAGCTAGAAAGATTATTTTTACCCATGTCTCAGCCTTTAAAATGCAAAGATACATCTCGTCCTTTTATTTTAATAGCCAAATTGAAGTACTAGTTGTTCATGTATGAGGCACTCATGCAAACATTTCTTCTTTAAATGAAATTAAAACAGCACAACAATTTGGAAGACATCTCGCAATCATGTTCATGCACCGCCATCGATATGTTTCCATACCGGGAGGAGTCTCGGTAAAGATGACAATGAATGGACCGACATGACATCTTATTACAGTGATAGAGAGCGTGTTGGACTTTCGCATATATTTTGGTTTGGGTTCATATCACGACCTCGATTCAAGTCGACATGGTTTGGTCAGCTCGTGCTCACTAATTATGGTTCGAGTTCGTGCTTTGGGTTGAGTACGACTTTTGCTTCGAGTCTCGGGTAGATTCATCGTTGTTAGTACTCGTGTCCGCGTCGGTATTTACACTCGTGCATCGCGACTACGTTTCGCTCGTGTTTCGGCCTCGAGCTAAGGTATCATGATGTTAACTCAATACTTTGGTTCGAAATTTTGCTACTATTTGAATGAAATTGTAAAAATTGAGGGCCATCACTTAACGTCAAATTCATGGAAAATTGTCCATTTACATTTTTGGTCCCTACTCTATAAAACTATATACAAATGAACATAATAGTATTGCAAAGTAACACATTTTAGCCCTCATATATATTATGCTTTTAAAAAATAGTCCTATAATAATAATTTAGTTACTTTATCAACAAAGTAATTATGTTTAGAAAAATCATTTTAACTCTAAGACGCTCCATTTTATTTTAGGTCGTCGTCAGAAGCTCGCGGTTTTCCAGCTTATCTTATTTCATCGTATCACTCACGTCACTATTATCACAATCGTTATCCTCATTTGATATCGTTATCGCTAAGATGAGTTCATAGCCTCGCTTTTACTGCTTTATATATTTTTATAAAACCCGCGAGGGGGATACATGTTACTTTTTACGAATGGACGCAAGTGCTTGAACTGTATGCTTATTTTATCCCTTTTAGTCATGAACCGTTAATTACTTGGACCGACTGTACTGGTCGAGTAAACGTGAATGCTGTGAATAGATCTATTGGGATTGACCTCTCCGTCCGGGTTTAACGGAAAACCGACTGGACGCACTGTATTTGAAACTTGAACGGAATAACGGATGTTAATGTTCGGTTTCATGAGTTGAATGCGATAACTGATGCTATCTGACTTTTGTGAACTGAATACTTGAAATCTTGTGGTCCACTGCCTTTACTTGCAAACCTATGAATTCACTCAACCGTTGTGTTGACGTTTTAGCATGTATTTCTCAAGTACTCAGATTTAAAAGCAGCTGGAGCATGGAGTCGCACTGGATATTTTAAATGCAATAAAATACCTATTACCATTCGATAAACATTTTGAAACTGTTTATATTTACATTATAGTTGGGACCTGCTATAAACTCTGATGTTTTATTAATCGAATGGATTAAACTTTTTAAACGCCTCTTTTTTTTAGTCGTTTTCTGTAACTTGTGTGTTGTGCTATGAAGTAATACTCCCAATGACCCTTCTGCTGCCTATCTTGAATTTGGGAGTGTTACAGATTAAGCAAAAGTTAGCTTAATCCGAAATTCAAACCGAACCAAAAAGAAGAATAGTAGAATGAGATTGATGAAAAGAGACTTGATCAAATGTAAATAAAGATTAAAGCAACAAAATTAAAGAACACAAATTAAAAACACTTACTTGGAAATTAAAGGATAATTAAGGTGCAAAACATGTATTAAAAATGACAAGTAATTAAAGGTGCATAAAATAAAAGTGGAAGAGCTAATTTGTCAAGTAAGCCAACAACAACAAATGATAACACTAATGGAATATATATAGGGGAGATTAGGGAGGAGCTTAGGAAGCTTCCTCCCTCCTTCCTTTCTCCTTAATTGCATGCTTAGGTCCCTTCTCTTCTTTAATCTTTTGTTAATTGCACACTTAGTCCTTAAGCTTTTTTAATCTTCTTAAATCTTCTTAATACTTGGACTTTGTCTTGGGATTTGTTTAAACTCATCTTTTAATTCTTCGATAAATTAGACTTGAGTTTTTCGGCTTTTGATAAACTTCCGTCTTTTGACTTTTTCTTCGATAAATCTTCAGAATTGGTCTTGGACTTCCGTTATTTTTGCAATCTTGACTTCTTGACTTCGTCTTTCATATTTTTCTTCAATAAAAGTCCGTAAATGCCCGCGAATGCCCGTGTTTTCTCCATTTTTCACCTTTTCGTCCTAAATCACGACGAAAACACAAACCACGCATAATTCCGACATAAAAGACATAAAATACACGTTTTGGCTTGGTTATTATTGTAATTAAGTGGTAGAAAAGATGGGTGTTTTCACACCTATCAAGTATCTATGACTAATTCACAACCATTCACGGTATAATTTCAAGTCTAACTGCAGGATATGGTCATCCATCAAGAATTATTTAGATCACTTTTGATAATCAACATCTTATCATTTAGGGGAATTCTACTCGAGTTCCCATCAATTAAGACAATGTCGTCATGTCATAATCAATCAATTCTACTGGCACTATCAACTTTTCAGTTTTATTGCCGTCGATAAGATGTGAACTTCTCAAAAGACTAATAATAACTCATAATCCTTCACAAATTCAAGGATATCTGGAGACATAGCTAACATTAAAAGAGTAAGGTCAACGCATAATCTACGCGAGAAAATTTCAAATCAGATACAGACGAAAACATTTAATGAATATGAATATATCCCATGTTTTCATAATTTGAGTAGCATTCGAAAGCTCCTCGGATCGTTACCCAGGTCATTCAAATGAAATCTAATCAAAAGAAATGATAGGAACGTCGATACATCCAGTCGGGTATCAAAACTCTATAATCAGATACTTTTCCTAAGAATCTCACTACGGGAGAACTGGACAAGAAAGAATTGTCAATTGTCAAATAAGACAATTTCACCACAGATGAGTAAATTCGACTCAGAAGAATAAATAGTACCGGCACATATGTAGGTGTCCCTATCAATATGTCCCTATTTTTCACTTCTTGTAGATCTCATAAAATTTAATCTTTCGCAATCTTCAAAGAAAATTTAGTGCTTATTATCAATTTCATGGTGACTACTAATCAGCCTTGCATGGTCACTTCCAAAATGTATGTAGGCGCGCAACTATATACAATTTCAAGATTAACGATGCAATACTCAGTTCGTCAAAATTTTATCATCATGTTTATAATAAAAACATTTTCATGCTTAATTCTTAAATAAGAATCAAGAATAAATTTACGAAGATTTTCTTTGTTATGAAAACAATTAAGTTTTCCAACGTATTTTATAAACAACCTCATTTCGATAACGATTACTTATAAATCTCACTTTGAATAATCCTTATAGTGATGAAAATTCAATTTTTCTCAAGGGATACTATTGTATCTTATAAAAACAACGATTGATCTGCAAAAGAGTGATGAAGAGTTGTTCACCAAGAATTAAATACAATATGATAGGAAATGAGGTTTAGCCAAATAATCATGAGGTTCATGACCTCGATGGCACTCAAAAGAGAATAATCCAAAACGTTACACAATTCGAGATAAGTACTTGTTTAATGGTTGCATCTCTAATGCGATCATAAGAAAGAAGCAATAAAAGATAGATAACATCGATACATGTAGGATTTAGCAATCAATGGTAGTCTTTTCATTAATCACAAACAAGTCAAAATTGTACCGTAACACATTATGTGTCACTATGTCATACAATTCCAACAACTCATCCTACCAACTGATGTCTCAGTTAAGTTAGGGATTATTTTTAAAAGATACCACAATGAATACTAATCCACAAGAGTCATTAGGTGTTCCACATGTCCCGAAAGATCCATCGGTCCCAATTCAGAAGAAGATTTCTTCAATTTATTTATTGGACACTGGCATCCTCGTTAGTGGACAATGGCCTAGGAACAACCCTTAACACAAACTAACAATCATTTAAAACCTTATAATTCAATCACAGGACTTAATGACTTCCTCTTAATAATCTTATATTCTGTACAAGTTAAAATTTTACTTTATTCAAGTTTCAATCAACTTATGCTCAATTTGATATCCTACCTCATTCTCCAATACTTTCAACTTTATTCATAAACCTTAAAAGGGAAATAGTAGCTCGATATGAACAACGCTTAATTTCCAATCCTATAGCTCTTACAACAATAGTTATCAAATAAGTCACTAGTATGAAATGACTCACACATTCAATTAGACTTCTCGGAAAGGTAATTGTGACATGAGGCTTTTGGGTAATGGTTCCATTGACAGTCTCAAGTGCAACATTCACCCTTTTGATTTCAATTTAAGAATTGGGTGATGACGAATTAGATGACACCTTTCCAGGTGGTAACGTTTTGTCAAACTCCACTCTATAAGGAAAGATCGTTATGACATCGATATCATATTTAATCTCGCCAATTCTTCTTTAATATCATAATCAATTAATACCAACATTTCTACGAATATCAACCATTTTGTTGGGATCATAAATATCCACAACTTGGTTTAGATCTGGAATAGCTAGAATTCCTACAGGAATAGCTTCCATTGATTTACTAGGGGATTTAGGGTTCCTTGTGACAATCTACGTCGTATAAATACCTCGTATAAATATTAAAATAATCATCAAACAATCATATAATCAAATTACATCATATGTATATATATAATCTAAGTTATATATATATATATATATATATAATATAACACTTCTCAGTCTGGCCTTGTCGGTAACTGGGGAATTCTTTGGCACCGTTATAGTCAAAAGATTTATAGACATTTTTAGAAAAATGTTTATAGTTAAAAGATTTTGAAATGTTTTATTCAAAACCTTGGTTTTAAAAATCTTTCGTTCTCTATAACGAGAGCTCTGGTACCAAACTGTAACACCCCCAAATTTACTCAATTCAATACAGCGGAAGACTCGTTGGTGTTACAGGATAGCACATTACTCACATCATAGACAACGCATAAAAATCGCGTCGTTTAATAATAAAGCATTTCCATTCATAAATATCAAATTTACATAGGTCCCAAGTCATTGTATTTCATACAGGTTTTACAAAGCATTTGAATGGAAATTGTTATTTAAGTGCGGGCCATGAATTCTTGTCGTCTTCCCGAGAATTACCTTCAAGTACCTGAGATAAAACATGTTAAAAGAAAAGGTCAGCGATAACGCCGAGTGAATACATAGAGTTTATTAAAAGCCATCAATATATCATCGGTATAAAATTATTACCGAAAATCATTTTGTACAAATCTTTGTTATAGGCCATAAAATAGCCAAAGTCTATACAAATCCTTATCAAAAATCATAATACAGGTGTTTGCCTTCAAAATCAATATACGAACCATTGTCGTAAAAAAACATCATGAAATACGTTTTATAACGTTGTATAGAGTCAAATAAAAACCGTTATATAAATATGGTTATGAAAAACCAAAACACGAACATAATATCAATAGTAAGACCCTGTATTGCTAGTCAGACAATATATCGTAATTCAGTGCGTATAGCAGTATTTCGTTAATTGGATTATTATAAGCCGCATGACATTGTTACCTTACTACAACAAACAACGGGTAGCTAGCCCGAAACTCAATTTGCCCATCTAAATTAGCGTGTCGTCACAATAATCACGCTTGTGTAAATCTTCTCACACATAAATTCACTTACCAATCAATGTGGCACGACGGGGATCAACCGTCAAGGCGCGAACTGGGGTGATCGTCCCCAAATAGTACTATTATATGCATAAGCGTCCACCAAATCCCGGTAGTTCACAATTCATGCTAATGGGACTTTTAGTGACACAACCTAACTTTAATAATCCATTTCATTTCATCTATCGGGTCATATATTCATTCATCGGGTCATACAATCATTCGGGTCCAAATCAATAAACAAACAATCGGGACAAATGGTGTCCTAATTTATCAACACTAACATGTTATCTCCCTCGCGGGTTTATAAAACATTTCATAAAAACATTTAAAAGAGTGCGAGGCTATGAACTCACGTTGATGTGGGAAGGCGGGTTATCGGCAATTCGGATGTACAGTACGTGCTTCAATCACGGAAACCTAGACAAATAATACTTGTCTTAGACTCTTGTCCAATGACTTTATAAAAATAACAATTATGTATACATATGATGATTTTATATATATGATGATCAAGTGGGTTTATACATTCTCATTTACTCATTTTAGTGTTATGTGTTGACAACTTTTATACTTGTTTCACTAGTCATCTTCTTTACTTGTCAAGGCCCATTAGGCTCATTATAAGTCCATTACCTTATATTGATCCATTTTACACTTTTAATATCAGTATTATACTTACAAGTTAGGCCCAAGTGGGTTAATCCCAATAAGTAAGTTTATAAGTGTTTTACCAAATTAGTCGGGTTTATTGTCCATTAAGGCTACTTTGGCCCGTTAATGTCTATATGTTGTAAAGCTCGGCTTTTATCGGTTTTTACTTGTTATATATGTTTATACATCAGTATGTGAGTTTATAAAAGTTTACATTAGACGGGTCCAACCGTCTAAGTTTTATTTAACAAAAACGTTAATCTTTCGGTTTTAGCCGAAAAGACGTAAAAATCATGTTTATAGTTTTTATAACTTATAAAACTTACCAAACTACCATTTTTATAAAATGTCCATTTATTTATCCTTATACATATTTATATAAATGTAATATATAAGTTAGTGGGTTTTAATTCACATTTTATACTATATTTATTTGAGTGCTTATATAATAATATTAAACTTTAATTTCACAAAATCAGTCCTAAAAATCTAGTTTACTAAAATAGTCATATCTAGAGTTCTACTTGGAGATAGAACCCCATATATTTATCACAGAAACTACATGATATGTGCTTCATTTTATTCCTATTATAGCTACTGATGAATCAACCTCTAAGAATTTTATAAAATTCGTCCAAAACAGTGTAGTCAGATTTGTACTTTAAACTTGTTTTGATCATATCTCACTCATTATAATGATTCTATTGTATGGACAACTCTCACATGTGTACAAGACTCATAGCTTACTGTATATTAATTATTCAAGCCATTTTATCAATTTAGCATAAGATTCTTTACTGTTTTATACAGCCATCGTTTTAAGCATGATTTTAACCTTGTTACCTATGGGTTTTTCATCTCTTTAATCATATTTATCAACACTTGATCCCCACACAACATTTTTATCATCATATACATATACAATAAGAAAGAAAATACATGATTACATAATCAAAATAACAAGAGGATGGGAAGAACAATCTTTATACCACTAAGATTGTGTAGGTATTCATCAAGGTTTAGATTTTTGATGGAGAAACTTGTGATAGATCAACACCAATCTTCAAGACCACCAATATTTGTAAACTCCTTGTAGAAATCAGCCCTTGGACATCACCAAATCATCTTCTTGGAGGTTATAAGGATCACCAATCAACAAGGTTTCAAATGAGCTTCATTATATGTGCATATAACACAAGGTTTATGGCTAGAATTAATCAAATGAGGGGTGTTTGATGATGGTTTGGACAGCAAGGAGTGGGAGAGGATGAGAGAGTTGCTAGTGGTATTGCATGAGTGAATTGTGAGGAAATGGTTTACTCCAAATGGTTTTGTGTAAGGTTTGCTTACATTGTAAGCTTAAGTTACATGTGTTGCAACTTGTAACCACAAGATGACACCTCATGGGTGTGTTGTCTTATGTTAAACCGTCCCATGTGTGGGGGTGGGGCAAAACTTGTTTTTGTCTCATCCCCAATTATTTACGGGTACTCCTCGATTCTAGTTTCCTCGATTTGCGTTCCCTCGGGTCGTTTTACGAAAAACGTTTTTATAAATTATGAATCAACGGCACAAAACGAATCTAATAAAAATTGTCTCATCAAAAACGGAGTTCGAAAATAAATACGTAACCCTAAGGTTTCCGGTTTAGTCGTAAAGGACGTTAAATTATAATCGTAAGTCCTAATCTCTTCTCGTAAATTTGTGAGTTTATGAACCAACACAAATTTAAACTTCCAAAATAATATTCACGGATAAATTTATTTTCCTGAAATGTCGGACTGTCACCAAAACAGTGTATGTAAACATAAGCACGTAACGTTGAATCCTCCAGTTTAGACGTAGTCGATGCTACTTCAAGATGTAAACCTAAATTTCTTCCCAAAAATAAGTGAGTTCATAATATAACATTAAAATAATGTTTTTAAATAATACTTGAGAATAAAATATCAACCATAAATTAACGGATTGTCACATTTATTCTTATAGCTTATAATTTCATAAAATAACACTTTTGGTCCAAAATGATTTATAGTTTAAGAGTTGACAGTTTTAGTCCCTGAACTTGTAAAAATCACATAACAACCTCAAAATGATCCAAATGATCTAGAATTTGAAAATAAAGTTTATAAACACATTTACAAATCATAATAAAAATATTTCTTCAGAATTATAGCTTTTGAAATGGGTTTTTTCTCATTGTTTCATGTAGATTACAAAACTAGGGTTTTAAGACATCTTTAACTTATAACTTTCATTTAAAATGATGAAATGACTTAGTTTCTTTTGGATTATATTTCTAACATAATTTTGGCATTATAAAAAGTCTAATTAAACTTTATAACAAGATCAAAGCCTTGTTTAACATAGATTTACCTAGGTAGCTCCAAAATGGCTCCTTATGGCTTTTTATGAACACAACTTGCTATCAAAGCTTCAAGAGCTTCAATGGCTAGCTTCTGGACCTGGTTTTTGGTCTTGTGGGATGTCCCAAGATGTATATAGAGGTGAAAATGGAGAACGGGTATGAGATACAAACGAAAAGGGGTGCAAGTTTTAAATGAAGACATACGCACCTATTTATACTTGAAATGACCCTTAGCCTCCAAATTTGGCATCTAAGCGTATAATATAGATATAGGGGTGACTAATAAAGGCTAGTAAAGATATGCACAAGTTTATAGCTTGTAGCTTTATCCTAATCCTTCCTTATGGCTAGAAATAAGTCACGACATAATGTAGATAAGAATTGTGATGTGTATCAAGAAAGGAGGTGATCCACCTACTTGTAACACTCCTAAAATATCTTATGATGAATAAATATCAGGTTTTCAAACTTGGAATGGAAGGAAATGGTTTGAAAATGAGTTTTGGAGGGAATTTACAAAACCGGGTCTAAAATCTAGGGCTTGTAACTTATACTTTGTGTTTTTGGTGATTAAGGGCTTAGGAAAGTGATTAGTGAATTATTAGGGATTACTTAGGGTTTAGAAATTCTATTTAAGAGATTTGGGGATTTGTTTTGAAGTTTAAAAAAGGTTTGATGTGAAAATGGGAAGTATACATTTGTAGATTAGGGTTTTCTAATGATCTAGGGTTTAATCTTAGAAAATGTGATTATCCTCCTCTTAGCTACTGATGTAAACTTAATTTAGGTCCTAGAAATTTTGTCTTAAGTTTCCAATGAGTTCTCACACTTGGTTCAAGGGTTTAGTTAGGGTAAACATGTCTAAGAGTAAAAATACCTATGTTGACCTAATTTACAAGTCATGCATTGAAATCTTGTAAATTGTTCATTAGGTTACTTGTACATTGTCTTACTATCATCTTACAATCATAATGAAGTCCTATGAGTATTTGTAGACTTGTCCAAAAAGAACTAGGTAGTGATTCCATGTAGATTTCTTAATATTAGGGTTTTAGGTCATTAATCCTAATGATTTTCTAACTTGGGTAATTAGGGTTTATATCCTTATGTATGCTTATTCTAAGTCTTATATGGCATGTTTATGACTTCTATGGGTTCTACATTCTTAGTTTGAGGGTTTATATAAGTTGATCATATTCTAGGGTTATTTAAATAAGATTAAGGTTCTATGCTTTGAAAACTTGTACTTTATGCTTTAATAATTTGTAACTTGGTTTAAGATAAATGTATGATCATATTATGATACTTAGTTGAGTTTTATGTTTTGTGCAAAAGATTAGAGTCTAATTCATTATAGATTGGATTTTATATGCTAATCTTGGTTTTAGGTCATTATCTTGTAATTAGCTTATGATTAGTGAATATTAGTGAATTGTTGTTAGGACCATTGGAATAATTAAATGTAATAGGTAGACTAGGAGGTATGTAGTTCCTCCTGGTCCTAGTAGTAGTAGGAGCAAGTCGTGCTCCTGGTCCTAGTCAAAGTCAAACTTTATTATTTATTTATTATTCTGTTAGGATATGCATGAGATATGTTAGGAAAGGATATGCATATCAGTTTTACACGTTTTGTTTAATGTTGTATTAGGGTTTCCTTGTAGTATAAAAGGAACCTTAGGCAGAAGGGTTAGACACACCTTGATCAAACATAGTCCTAGTCATTATCAATATTAGAAATCCTAAGAAAGGATCAAGTCTTTATAATTATTCTGTTCTTCTTTATTATATTTGTATTCTACATTCATATTGTGTATAGAGTCTCTCTGTGAATTGACTTGTGATTACAGAAGTCGTTCACCGTTCCTGACAGGCTGCAAGATCTACATTCATTAGACCCAACAAGTGGTATCAGAGACTGGGAGGGTCTCTATACAAGAAGAATCAAATTTTTTTTATTACTGACATTTTTGTTTTATCATGTGTGCCTCAACTTCTACACAAACAGGAGAAGACAGCACTCCTAAAATTGTGCAACCTCAGCAGATCGTTGCTAGGTTTCCAACACGAATGGTAAATTCCCTCTTTTGAAAAAGGACGAATATGATAGTTGAGCAATGAAGATGGAATGGTGGATCACCAATACTGATCAAGACCTTTGGAAGGTTATTCTGAATGGGAACAGCAGGAAGCTAACTGGAAGAGACAAGAATGGTAATATTACTCTTCTTGACCCTAAATCTCATGAAGAAATCATAGCTATTCAGAAGGAGGTCAAAGCAAAAACTATTTTGCTTCAATCTCTTCCTGATGATCACATGGGTGACTTGTACCATTTGGATGATGCCAGAGAGATCTGGAATGGTATAAAAGCAAGGTTTGGTGGGAATGAGGAGTCAAAGAAAATGCGAAGATCCATGCTGATAGATGAATTCACAGAATTCAAAATCTCAGAAACTGAAGGTTTACATCAAGGGTATGACAGGTTTCAAAAGATATTGAGTCAATTGAATCAACTTCGTTTAAAGCCTGACGATGGTGATATTAATGCAAGGTTTCTTAGAGCCTTACCCTACTCATGGAATCAAGTGGTAATCTCTCTCAAAGCAAAAGGTGGGCTTGACTATCTCAATTTTGATGATCTAGTTCATAAGCTCAAAACTTTTGAACCTCATGTGAGAGGATATTCAAGTGATTCTTTTCCCACTCCTGCTAATTCTGCCTTTGTGAGTTCTATGGCATCCAGTCCCATGTCATATGCTAGCAGCCCAAGCAATACTGTGTCTTCTCAAGATACTTTTCAGCATACTTCTGCTCCTGATCCTACTGCCAAGTCTGGTAGTATGGTAGAAGTCGTACTTCATTCTTTTGTGGCTGATGTTGATGCTCAACAACAACTTGCTTTTGATGACTTCAAACAGGTCGATAAACTTGACCTGGATGAAATGGATCTTAAATGGCAGATGGCCATGCTCACTCTTAGAGTTCACAAGTTTGAGAAGAAAGCAGGTCGAAAATTCAATTACAACCCACGGGAGCCAGCAAGATTTGACAGGAGCAAGGTTCGATGCTATAACTGTCAGCAACAAGGTCACTTTGCCAGGGAATGCCCTAGCAAGAATGACCAGGAGAAGAGCAGGTACTCAGCTTTTAAGGTTAAGGAGGTAAAAGATGACAAGAAGGCATTGGTATTTGTTGACTCTATGGTCAACTGGAATGATCATCAGACTACCACTTTGGAATCAGCCGAATCCTCGACTGACGTGTTTGCAATGATTGCTGGGAATCTATCTGATGTAGAAGAAGCGGACGAGTTTGCTCTTATGGGCATCTCACCTCAGGTACAACATTGTCCTCTTGGTTGTCATGATAAATACTCAGAATTGTTGTCCTAATTTAATGAAGTAAATGATCAGAATGATAAATATTTTTTAGAGGTTCAAGCCTATAAGGCTTCATTAAACACATTGGAACAACAAAAGGTGGCTACAAGATACTCAACGTGAGTATGAGGATAAAATTAGGATACTGAGCATCGATTTAGAAAACACAACTAATATGCTTAAATATACAGAAAAGGTAAAAGATGCCAGTATAAACGAAAAACAGGAGATGCAAGAAAGATTAGATGCTACAATGTTGAGATTTGAAAAATGGCAAAAGCACCTAAAATCTTTCAAAATTAATTGATAGTAGCATGTCTGGTAGGACTAAAAGAGGGTTAGGATTTGATAAATATATTGATCCAGAAGATGTGTTTGATTTATCTTTTTCGAGTGTCTTTGATGCCGACAAAGAGGAAGAGGGAGAACCTAGGTACAAAAGGTTTAAACCAGCAGCAGAAATGCATGCTGTCCCTCCCCCTCTTACTGGAACTTTCATGCCCACTTCTAGGCATAATGACTTGGATGGATCACAGATGCATGAGTCCCCAAAAAGTTCTACTAATTCTAATGACTTTGTCTCGTGTACTTTCAGTGACAAAGCCAGTAACTCTACATCAAGTGATTCAAGTGAAGAGTCAAGACCTACAAGTTCCAAGTCGAATGATCATGCTGCTACTGATGCTAGGATGTGTGAAGAAAGAGTTGCTTTTAAGTCAAGTGTGTCTGGTCCTGGTTTATTGAGTCCTAGGAAGTTTGATACTCCTAGAATTGTGTGTAATAATGTTAGCAGTATGAAACAATGTCATTCTAATAAAAGGTATATTAAAACATGTTTTGTTTGTGGAAGTGCATTTCATTTGATTAAAGATTGTGATTTTTATGACACACATGCTTCTGTTAATCAAGCATTTCCTGCTCCTGGTCCACTAGGAGCTGCCCCATATACTTCTAGAAGACTCAATCCTAGTGCTCAATCGTTTTCTTCTTCTAGAAGGTCCTCTCCATTAACTTCTGATCATTGGAGAAACATTGGATTAACAACAAATAGATCCACCAGTAACTATTTTCAAAATTTTAATCCAATTTATCCACATAATTTTGACCACATGTATTTTGGTTTGGGAAGTTTGGGAACTGCTGTTAAGCCCTCAGCAGGTTGTTCTTGGTCAAACAATAATACCCATATGATGCATAGGTAACCAAGGAACAACGGTGGATCTCATCAATCATCTTGGCTCTCTTCTAAAGATCCACAAGACAGGCTCAAACCTGAAAAGGTTTGGGTCCCCTTAATACACTAACTTTTTACATTTTTATTATCTTGTTGTTGTAGGTTACTCCATACCAAGATCCTAGTTTAGGCATTGTTGATAGTGGTTGCTCCAGGAGCATGGCAGGAAATAAAAGTCTTCTCTCTAACTTTGTACCATTTCAAGGCGGCAAGGTCTATTTTGGTGGAGGTGAAGGCAGGATAACGGGCAAAGGAACAATTAAGACGCCTAATCTAAATTGTGAGAAGGTCTACTATGTGGAAGCACTTCAGCCCTTCAACTTGATATATGTCTCTCAGATTTGTGACAAGAAGCAGTTTGTTCTCTTCACGGATACTGATGCACTTGTGCTCTCCAAAGACTTTCAGCTTTCGGATGACACAAGTTCTGCTTAGAATCCCTAGAAGACACAATATCTATAGCATCAAGCTGAATGAAGTCAACCCTACTGGTCAACTAGCATGTCTGGTTGCTAAAGCCTCAGAAGATGAATCCACTCAATGGCACAGAAGGATGGGGCATGTGAACTTCAAGACCATTCACAAACTTGCAAATCTGAATCTGGTCTCTGGTTTACCTCCCAAGTCATTTAAAAATGATATAAATTGTATTGCTTGCAGCAAAGGCAAACAGCATAAAGCATCCTTCAAGGCCATTACTGCTCTTAGTCTTATTACTGAACCATTGCAGCTACTACACATGGATTTATTTGTTCCTACTTCCATTAGGAGCATTGACCACAAACAATTCTGTCTGGTGGTAACTGATAGATATAGCAGGTTCACATGGGTGTTCTTCATGGCTGCCAAGAGTGAGACCTACTCAATTCTTAGAGATTTTCTTACCCTTATAGAGAATCAGTTGACCAAGAAGGTTAAAGGTATTCGTTGTGATAATGGAACTGAGTTCAAAAATAAAGACCTCATAGCACTTTGTAATGCTAAGGGCATCAAAAGAGATTATAGTGCAGCAAGAACTCCTCAACAGAATGGCGTGGCAGAAAGAAAGAACAGGACTCTAATAGAAGCAGCAAGAACAATGCTTGCCGATTCCAAGCTTCCAACCATGTTCTGGACAGAAGCGGTTAATACTGCAAGTTATGTTTTGAATAGGGTTTCTATTACAAATCCTCACAAGAAGACACCTTATGAGCTCCTAACGGCCAAAGTTCCAAATATTGCTCATTTGAAGCCTTTTGGGTGTCCTGTAACCATTCTGAATACTAGTGACTATTTGGGAAAGTTTGATGGCAAGGCAGATGAAGGATACATTGTGGGATATTCAGCTCACTCTCGGGCTTATCGTGTCTACAATCTCCAAGCCAAGCGAGTCATTGAAACTATAAATCTCAGGTATTTTGAAGAGAAGTCAAACATCCAAGGCAAGGGTCCTGAATGGTATTTTGATCTTGATTATCTTAGTGATTCGTTAGGATATTTTCGTTTCAAAACTAACCATGATACAGGTCCACAAGTGTTTGCAACTTCTAGTACAGGTGTTCCTTCTAGTCTTTCTGATTCAGATGACGAGGATGATATTTTTGTGGTTCCATCCTACTCTACCACAGTCTCTCCTACTCCTCCTAGTGATGCAACTCCATTGGATGTACTGGATTCACAAGTAGCTCTTGACACCCTACTCAAACAACAACAAGAAGCTACTACAGCAGCTACTCAAGGTGGCTTTGAGTTTCCCTTGAATACGCCTACTGACAAAGCTGCTCCTGGTACCCCAGCTTCTGCTCCTAGTGCTAGCTTATCACCTATTGGTACTCTAGCTAGTGAGTCTGCTTCAAATACTCGTTTCTCCAGTCCTTCTGATTTGGGGAACCATCAAAAGAAGTCTTCTACCAAGCTGGATGATATTCATAAACAACCAGTAGATGGCATTTTCAACGCTGCTTCATATGATGCTGACTTTGTTGGGGATCTCAATAACTTGGCACCAGAAGTGGAGGTAGCTTCCAATCCAGTCTTGCAATCACACAAAGATCACCCTACCACTCAAATCATTGGAGATCCTGGTTCTACTGTCAAGACACGCAGGATGCAGAAGAAGGCCTCGTCTGATCATCATGCTCTTGTGAGCTATATTGAAGATCAAAAGCGTAATAATCATACGGACTTTCAACACTGTTTGTTTGCTTGTTTTCTTTCACAGGTGGAACCTAGATCGGTCACTCATGCTCTTGAGGATCAAAGTTGGGTGGAGGCTATGCAGGAGGAAATGCAGCAATTCTTGTTTCAGAATGTTTGGGTTCTGGTTGACTTACCAGATGGAAAGACAGCAATCAATAACAAATGGATTCTCAAGAACAAGAAGGATGCACGGGGAATTGTTGTGAGGAATAAAGCTAGGCTTGTTGCACAGGGCCACACTCAAATTGAGGGCATTGACTACACTGAAGTTTTTGCTCCGGTTGCAAGGATTGAGGCCATTCGTCTGTTTTTGGCTTTTGCTTCTTATGTGGGCTTTACGGTGTTTCAGATGGATGTCAAGAGTGCATTTCTCTATGGCAAAATTGATGAGGAGGTGTATGTCACTCAACCTAAGGGCTTTGTAGATCCACTTCATCCCAAGAAAGTTTACAAGGTGGTCAAGGCTCTTTATGGATTACATCAGGCTCCTAGAGCTTGGTATGAGCGTCTTTCAACTTTCTTGTTAAAGAATGGCTATAGAAGAGGTACTATTGACAAAACACTATTTCTTAGGAGGAATACCAAGGACATTATCCTTGTTCAGGTTTATGTGGACGACATTATCTTTGGTTCTACTAAGAAGGAATGGTGTGATGAGTTTGAACACTTGATGAAAGGCGAGTTTCAGATGAGTGCTATGGGAGAGCTTTCCTTCTTCCTTGGCCTACAAGTCAAGCAACAGTCGGATGGGATCTTCATCAGTCAAGATAAATATGTTCATGAGATCCTTCAGAAGTTTGACATGGATCCTCTTAGACCAGCAGCAACTCCTTATGAAGTTGCTAAAGTCAAACTCAAGAATGAGCCAGACCCCCCGGTCAATGTTCACATGTACAGGTCTATGATTGGCTCCCTCATGTATTTGACTGCATCACATCCGGATATCATGTTTGCAGTAAGTGCTTGTTCTAGACATCAGGTGACTCCAACGGTTTCGAACTTGAATGCAGTTAAGAAGATTTTCAAGTATATCAAGGCTCAACCTAAACTGGGCTTGTGGTATCCTAAAGAATCACCTTTTGTTCTTGAAGCATATAGTGATAGTGACTATGCAGGTGCTAATAATGACAGAAAGTCTACTACTGGTGGTTGTCAATTTTTGGGTCGCCGAATTATTTCATGGCAATGCAAGAAACAGACGATAGTAGCTACTTCTTCAACAAAAACTGAATACGTTGCTGCTGCTAGCTGTTGTGGACAAGTATTGTGGATCCAAAATCAGATGTTGGATTATGGGTTCAATTTTATGAACACCAAAATTTTCATTGACAATCAAAGTACTATCTACATTGTGAAGAATCCTGCTTTTCATCAGCGAACAAAGCATATTGATATTAGGCACCATTTTATACGGGATGCCAACGAGAAGAAGTTGATACAGGTTCTTAAAGTTCATACGGATGATAATGTTGTTGATTTGTTGACGAAAGCCTTTGATGGTCCTCGGTTTAACCACTTGGTGGTTCACATTGGGATGGTCAATCCTTGAGGTCTAGGATTGAGGGGAGGCTTAGTGTACATATTACTTTACACAGACTAACATATTGGTAGCTTTTAACAACATATTGCATTGGTTCTGGTGGTGTGTGTTACTCCTGGTGGAGGATTTTGCTCACTTCTGGTAGTTATATTCTTTCATGACTGGCTTCTAGTCCTCATTGGTTAGCTTCTAGTCATTATTGGTTGGCTTCTGGTGGTTAAAAATCTATCTTTGTCAAGTGATGATTGGCTTCTGGTACTGGTCTGGGACACTGTTCATCGTATTGATTTCTGTTGACCATATTTTGCTTCTAGCACTGACCATTGTGCGCGTTGACTTTTAGTCAACGCTTTAAATTCTGGTATTTACACTCTTATTTAACTTTGGTAAATTGGAATTTGGAAATTATGTTAAAAGGGGCAAGTGGTTACTATGTAATAACTGTCTAATTTGAAAGGGCAACCCCCCATTATTAGGGGTCAATGAACAGTTACTACCTCCATTATTTATGGTCAGTTAACCCCCTTGACTCATTCATCCCACTCATAACACACACACAACCGATCCTACTCTCTCAACCCTAACTAAAATCCTCTTCAATTCAATTAATCAAGATCCATGGCTGCCCTGGTATACCAACCTGCTCACAACAAGGTCGCATATCTAGGAGATGGTCCACATCGTGATGATTTTACTGACATTCTGGACTTCATTGAGGCTTCAAACCTAAGGTATGCTTTTACTGTATGTCCCACTATTTATGATAGTGTCATTCGTCAGTTTTGGGCATCTGCTCGTCTTGTGGTTGTGGTTGGTCGTCCACGTGAACTCCATGCTACCATAGATGGACGTTCATACGTGGTGTCTGAGGCTTCTATTCGATCTTCCCTTCATCTTCAAGATGAAGGTGATGTTGTGTCCATCCCCAATTCAGAGGTGTTGGAGGGGATGGCTGCTATAGGGTACAATCATGGGGGAAGTTTAACTTTCAGAAGAATAGGTTTTCCCCTCAATGGAAGCTTCTGGTGCATTTTCTGATTCATTGTTTAAGTCCCAATTCTGGGAGTTGGGATGCTTTCCCTACTCCTTTGGCTACTAGTCTCATTTGCTTAGCAAAGGGTAGAGTTTTTAATTTCTCTCGTTATTTGTTTGAGGGGATGGTTAGCAATCTATCTAGTGTTGGTTCTAGGAGGAAGTTTCTGATGTATCCTAGGTTTTTACAACAAATATTGGTTTGCATTCCTCGTGATAGGACTAAGCATGTGCCTTCTAAGCTTACTGCCAAAGTGTATTATAATATGGTCCCTGGGTTTACCAGGGAGTGGAGGCCCCTTACTGAGGCCATGATGGGGCTGGCTCAGGGTCCTCCTGATGTTGTGGTTCCTCCGGTTGAACAACCTGAGGAGGAACCTCAGTTAAGTGATGACCCGATGGATGAGGAGGTTCATGCTGGTGGTGCACCTCCTGTGGTTGAGGAAGAGCCGGTTGTGGAGGTGGTGGTTAAGAGACCATCCACTTCCAAGGCTGCTTCTTCTTCATTACCACATACGTCTCCATTTGTGGAGACTCCCCCTCCTAGTCCTGCTCCACACTCTTCTGATAAGCCTACTGGTGCTAGTGCTCCTAATGTTGACCCATTTGTTGCTTCGGGCTCCAATGACGCCTTCCCTGACCCAAGTCCTCTTGGTGGGCAGGCGGAGGAGCCTATTACACTTACTTCTCTACTTGATCTTATGCACAGGTATCATGCGCGGATTCTTTCCTTGGAAGCAGATTTGAATCAACACAGGAAGCTTACTAGAGAGTTTGTTCTTCCCATGGCTGATCGCATCAAAGCCTTGGAGACTCAGCAGAGACGATGCAAGAAGCATGTGGTTCACTCTGATTCTGATGAGGAGGTTAAGGATTGCGTTGAGGATGGTTTGACTTTGTTGGCAAAGGCTGCCTTTGCTGATAAATTGTATTATGATTTGCCGGTTCCTCCGACATCCTCTAGTGTTCCTTCTCCTGCTACTATTCCCACACCAATGGATGGTGCTTCTGGTCCTACTGCTGGTTCCACTGCTGGTCCATCCCATGATCCAAAGGGGAAGGCTCCCATGACTGATGCTCCCTCACCACCTCGCAAGCGTACACGCAGATAGCTTGAGGAGGATAGGTTGGGTGAGGAGGATGCTCAAAGGATGCAAGCCAAAATTGATGAAGCTGCTCGGGCTGAGGAGAAAGCGCTTCAACAGCAGAGACGTGAATAAGTCCAGCATGATGCAATGCATTGGAATGATAGTGATTGGATGCAGGTGTTGACTATTCTTACCAGGGATTATTCCCAGTTCACTGATCTTTTGGGTTCGGATGTGGATGAGCATAATTGTATTCCTCGGGCCATGGTGTTGATGCGCAAGCATCAGTTGGCGCTTGCTGCACAGCTTCGTGAGAAGCGTAAGAACAGACCTTTGTCGAGAACTGAGGAGCGAAAGCAGATGCAGCGATATGTGAAGTATCAGTCGGCTGCTTATTTCCAAACTGGTTGGAAGTGGGACAGGGTTCGGGCTTTTTCTTTTGATGAACTTAAAGCACTATATGAAAGAATGGTCAAGCATCAAAGCACCCCTATTCTGGAACGATTTATCTATCGTCCTTCTCCACGTGTGGTGACCACTTCTTCCCCTGCTGTTACTACTGGTCCTACATCTGATGCTACTCCTGGTTCTGCTGCTATTCCATCGGTTTTTGTTGCTTCTACTGTTGGTATCACCCCTACTCCTTTGGTTGCTCCTTTGGTTTCTTCTTCAGGTCCTGCTACCACCACCACCACACATGCTACCACCACCTTTGCTACCACAACCACCACTACTCCTACACCTGATATGGCATCACCATCACCACCGGTTCCTGGTTCTCCACCTGTTCCTTCTTCTAGTGCAGCTCCTGTTGATCCCTTGGGTGGGCAAACTATTGAGTCTACTTCTCCTGCTCCCACTGCTGCTACTCAGGTAAAGGTAAAGGTTGAACCCTCGCCTAGTGATTCCACACCTCGCCGTTCGCTTCACCAGAAATCGGCTCGACGTGTTAGACGTGGCAAGACGGTCCCCTATGAGAAGCGTGCTTCCGCAAATCTAATTGATGCAGTTTCTGATAGTGACTCTTATTTGCCTTTGGGTAATGGATATATTACTGGTTGGACGGTTGCGCATTCCACGACTCTTCCTGGTACGGTATCTCATAGGATTACTCTTAGTGATGGGTCTGTTAGGTTTGCTTCGGGTCTGCAGGGTATTTTGTCTTGGGCGGATCGTAAGGATCTTATGGCATTATATGGGTTTGTGGATACTGGCATGCCTGTTGATCCTATGGCTGTGTCTTCCTGGCCTGGTCTGCGAGTATGGGCTGATCTAAAGATGATGCTTGATGCCCCTCCTCATGCTCCTGTTTTTGGTGTCTGGAAGGATCATATGCAATGGGTTATTCAGCGATGGAAGTTATATGCGGGATGTGGTGTGCATATGTTGGAGTTGGAATCTGGTCATATGGTCTTCATGCTCACAGACATGGTTTATCCGTTGACGATTGCTTCGATGGAGGCTATGTTGGCTTGTCACTTGCAGATTTCAAATGCTCCCTCAGGGAATGAGTCTTCTATGGCAACTGCGTTGGTGGAAGGGATCCAGGCTCGTTTGAAAGCTGATAAGAAGGCTGCTTCTGATCTCTGATTTGGTAGGTTTGTAAGTGTTTATGTTTTGTGTTTTTGATCATTTGTTCATATTATCATTCTTTTCACCAATATGTAAAGTGATTGGTGAATTTCATTCATTCTAGTTTAAAAAAAATTATACTTTTTATATAATATCTGCTTATACTTTAAACAAGTCATAGATTTTACACTTGTGAATATGATACCATTTGCTGATTCACACTTTGGGTTCTGGTTGTTGAGTTGTACTTGTGCTGGTTACTAGTTTCATCTGGTGTTGGACTTGGTCCTCACAACAAATGGTCCTCAACTCACCATGTCTAATCGACAAGAAAGAGTTGATTCACCTTGAGGGTACGGCTCCTGGTGCGATTCTCAAATCCGTTGATGGTTGCCAGGTTACCCAAAACTGGATGGTTTTCACTTGCCATGGTCCTAGACTGAAAAGTGGCTAATCTAAGGGGGTATGGCTCTTGGTAAAGATTTTATCAAATCCGTTGATAGCTGTAATAGCTTGCTTAAAGCTATAGGGTTTTCAACTCACCGATGCTTCATTGTTGAGAGTTGGCGAGTCCAGAGGGGTACGGCTTCTGGTAAAGACATATCAAATCCGTTGACGGCTGTGATGGTTTGCCTAAAATCATCAGGGTACCCCCACTCACCATTGATTCACGTTCTAAGAGTTGGGTTGGGTTCTAGTCTCCCAGGGTGATGCTTATTCCACCAGAAAGACTGGCTAGACCAAGAGCGAGCAGCTACTTGGTAAAGGCTCATCAAATCTGCTCATGTTGCTGTAAAGATTCAACACGATGCTGATTTGTTTCAAGCTTTGGAGAAGCTTCTAGTGTTCCATGTTGCGGCGGTTCTTCTATTTTCTATCTTGCTGATGCTGCTATTTCTTTTGCTGATCCAATCCTCGAGCCTTATTGCACGTTTTCCTGGAAACTTGAACTCAACAGGTCAAATTCAAGTTTAGGGGAGGATTGTTAGGACCATTGGAATAGTTAAATGTAATAGGTAGACTAGGAGGTATGTAGTTCCTCCTGGTCCTAGTAGTAGTAGGAGCAAGTCGTGCTCCTGGTCCTAGTCAAAGTCAAACTTTATTATTTATTTATTATTCTGTTAGGATATGCATGAGATATGTTAGGAAAGGATATACATATCAGTTTTACACGTTTTGTTTAATGTTGTATTAGGGTTTCCTTGTAGTATAAAAGGAACCTTAGGCAGAAGGGTTAGACACACCTTGATCAAACATAGTCCTAGTCATTATCAATATTAGAAATCCTTAGAAAGGATCAAGTCTTAATAGTTATTCTGTTCTTCTTTATTATATTTGTATTCTGCATTCATATTGTGTATAGAGTCTCTCTGTGAATTGACTTGTGATTACAGAAGTCGTTCACCGTTCCTGACAGGCTGCAAGATCTACATTCAGTAGACCCAACAATTGTGATTATTTAACTTTCTGTTATTTGGTAGATTAGAATTAGTGTAGAGTGTTTAATAATAGTACATTATCATTTTATGATTACATTGCTTGAAATATTAGTTTATAAGGGATTTCTAGGGTTTATATAGGAATTTAGGATATCCTTCTTATATTTGAGTTGTTCTTATTCATTGTTTATTCATATGATAACTTTTAGAACTTAGACTTGGTATATACATAGTGTTTACAACATATATGCATATGTTGATGTGGCAATTGTGATAATGAGATCCATAAGTCAGTCATGTAGTATAATGAAAATGCAAAAATTTCAAACTAAAAGCACCTTTTTATTTATGAACAAGGATATTACATTAACCAAAACTACTGGATGTTATAGTCTCCTCCTTTTGGAAATATCGTCTCGAGATTTAACTAGAACTAGGTTTAACAAAAGAAAATAGACGTGGATATTTATCTCGGAATTGATCTTCACGTTCCCAAGTATACCCAGGTCCTCTTTTCGAGTTCCATCGTACCTTAATTATTGGGATACGATTCTACTTCAAGCTTTTCACTTCTTTATCCATAATTTCCACCGGCTCTTTTATAAAATTTAACTTATCATCGAGTTGAAGTTCTTTCATCGCTATGATGAGAGATTCAACAGATAAGCACTTCTTAAGATTCGAAACATGTAAAGTATTGTGAACATTACTAAGCTCTTCAGGAAGCTCTAGTTTATATGCCACAGGGCCAATTCTTTTGGTTATTTTGAATGGTCCTATATACCTTGCATTCAGTTTCTTCTTCTTTCCGAATCGAATAACTCCTTGACATAGTGAAACTTTCAACATAACACGATCTCCTACTGCACATTCCAAAGGTTTACGTCTAGTATTAGCGTAACTCCTTTATCTATCTTGTGCAGCTTTTAATCGCTGTTGGATTTGAACAATCTTCTCAGTAGTTTAATGTATTATCTCTGGTCCTGTCAGTTGAATATCTCCAACTTCAGCCCAGCAAACAGGCGATCGACACTTTCTTCCATAAAGTATTTCGAAAGGCGCTACTTTAATACTAGCATGATAACTATTGTTATAATAGAATTCTACTAAAGGTAGATGTTTCTCCCATCCTTTTCCAAAATCTATCACACAAGCTCTGAGCATATCCTCGATAGTTTGAATCGTTCTTTCCCTTTGTCCATCTGTTTATGGATGATATACCGTACTCATATCCAATTAAGTACCTAAGGCACTTTGCATCGATCTCCAAAATATAGATGTAAAACGACTATCACGATCTGAGATAATAGATATAGGCACTCCGTGTTGTGAGATTATTTCCTTAATGTACAATCTCGTAAGAGTTTCCATACTATCAGTCTCTTTAATAGGAAGAAATCATGCAAATTTTGTAAGACGGTCGACAATAACCCAGATGGTGTCATGTCCATTTGATGTCTTAGGTAATTTAGTCACAAAATCCATCTTTCCCACTTCCATATTGGAATCTCTGGTTGTATCAATAAACCGGATGGTTTTTGATACTCTGCTTTAACTCTTGCACACGTTAAACACTTGCCAACGTATTCTGCTATGATTGCCTTCATGTTAGGCCACTAGTAGAGTTTCTTCAGATCTTGATACATCTTGTCGGAACCAGGATGTATAGAATACTTTGATTTATGAGACTCGTGCATAATCAAATCTCGTAAATTACCATGGGCAGGTAAGCAACTACGATTTTTAATACAACGAATTCCATCTTGACGAACTTCAAATTCTTTATCCATTCCTCTTAATTTCTCTGCTCCAACATTCTCTACTTTAAGTGCTTCTTTTTGCGCTTCGAGAATTTGGGTAGGTAACTTCGGTAAAAGAGTTATCATTAATGATTTAACTCGTAACGGCTTAACACGTTCCTTTCAACTTAAAGCATCAGCTACTACATTGGCTTTACCTGGGTGATAACAAATTTCACAATCGTAATCAGCAAGTAATTCTAACTAACGTCGCTGTCTCATATTCAATTCTTTCTGATGAAGAATATATGAAGACTCTTGTGATCGGTAAATACTACACACTTCGTACCATAGAGGTAATGTCTCCAGATCTTAAGAGCAAATATCACTGCTCCTAATTCTAGATCATGAGTAGTATAATTCTTCTCATTCGATTTAAGTTGCCTTGATGCATAAGAAATAACCTTATTCCTTTGCATAAGCACTGCTCCCATTCCTTGGATAGATGCATCACAGTAAAGGATAAAGTCGTGCTTCACACAACTTCTGTTTCAATAATTGAAAAGCTGTCTCTTGACTATCTCCCTAGACAAACGGTTTACTTTTCTGAGTTAATTCTGTCAAAGCTTTTGCAATCTTTGAAAAACCTTCGATAAATCTTCGATAATACCCAGCTAGTCCTAAAAATTGTCTAATTTCTGTAGGCATACGAGGCTTACTCCAAATTTTCACCGCTTCAATCTTCGCAGGATCCACACGAATACCTTGGCTATCAATGATATGTCCTAGGAATTGAACAACATTGATCCAGAATTCGCATTTTGAGAACTTGGCATACAACTCCTCCTCCTTAAGTAACTCGAGAATTATACCAAGATGCTTGGCATGTTCTTCTCTGTTACGAGAGTAAATAAGAATATCATCGATAAACATGATTACAAATTTGTCCAAGTATGGCTTACACACTCTGTTCATGAGGTCCATGAAAACAGCTGGTGCATTGGTTAAACCAAAAGGCATAACTTGAAATTCATAATGTCCGTATCGTGTCCTGAAAGCAGTTTTAGGAATATAGTCTTCCTTAACTCTTAATTGATAATAACCTGACCGTAAATCAATCTTCGAATATACGCTCGATCCTTGAAGTTGATCAAATAAATCGTCGATTCTGGGTAATGGGTAACGATTCTTTATAGTAAGTTTGTTTAACTCACGATAATCGATACACATTCTAAAAGATCCATCTTTCTTTTTCACAAATAAGACTAGAGCTCCCCACGGCGATATACTTGGTCTAATAAATCCTTGATCAGTTAGTTCTTGGATTTGACTTAACAATTCTTGCATTTCCGAAGGTGCTAATCGATAAGGCGCTTTAGCAATTGGTGTCGCTCCTGGTATCAAATCTATTTGGAAATCAACTTGACGTTTAGGTGGCAAACCTGGTAATTCTTCGAGAAATACTTCAGGAAAGTCTCTAACTATCGGAATATCTTCTAGTTGCTTCGCTTCTTGCAGTTTCTCCGTCACTTGAACTAAGAAAACTTGACTACCTCGGGATACACACTTATTTATCTTTAAGCATGATATGAGATTTATTTGAGTCTTACTTCATTCACCATGGACATCCAAAACTTTACCGTTAATAGGAATATGAACGTCTTTCTCGTCACATAGGATTTTAGCATGGTATATAGATAACCAATACATCCCTATGATTGCGTCAACGCTATCAAGCTTAATTGGCATAAGGTCGATTTCAAAGGATTGACGTAACAAAGGAATGATACATCCTTGAATCACGGTATTAGTGCTAACTATTTTTCCATCGGCCATTTCTACATCGTACTTAGTATTCATGGAAACATTTGGTATACCTAACTTAGCAGCAATTTTAACAGATATGAAACTTCTATCAGCTCCTGAGTCAAATATTACTTTAACCAGATTTTGATTTAGATGAAACATACCCGTAACCATATTTTGATCTTGATGAGTATCGTTCAGCAAATAAGCTTTTCCTCTGCTATTGCTCTCTATACGACACTCATTTACCAAATGCCCTTTTCTCTATAGTTATGGCAAACCTTAGTTACCGGAAGTTGATTACTCCCATTAGCTGGTCCTTTACCTCTGCAAAATCTTGTCTGATATCCTGTTTTTCCACAGTTCTGACACTTGATAGTGCAAAACCCTGTGTGATGTAGAGAACATTTCTGACAAAATGGTTGTCTTCCATTATAACCAGTGTTCGTAGTCACAACATAAACTTTAGAAACATCATTGCTTTTGTTCTGTTTCTGACGATTATTGCCCTGATTATAATTACGAAAACTATTCTTTTAGAAATTATGATTAATAGGAAAATTCCTCCTATCATCAAACTTTCTCTTGTTATTGACTGCCATTGGTGCAGGATTATACCTTATCACTTGATCCATTAACCTTTGACTAATGGAGATAACTTCCTCTAAAGTTTGGGGTCTAGAGGCGGTAACATTCCCTTCTATGCTTCTAGGCAATCCTCCAATAAAAGCTTCCATTAACTTTTTAGTATTAGGCACCATGTTAGGACATAGTGATGCTATTTCTTGAAATCTTCGGATATAAGCTTTAAGATTATTCTCTTTCACTGCTAAATTATAGAATTCCTCCTCCATTTTCCTAATCTCATTGCGAGGACAATACTTCTTAGTTAGAAGATTTTTGAATTCATTCAACGGAATATGATAAGCTTGTTCTATCCCAATGGGTTGTACATAAGCAATCCACCAAGACAAACCTTCTTCTACTAACGTACCCGTAGCAAACTTCAATTTATAATCTTCAGAACAGTCACCGCGAACAAATACTGATTCAGTTCTCTCAAACCAGCGGATAATTCTAACAGCTCCTTCAGATCCTTAATAGTTAAAAGGCTGACAGTTTATGAAATCCTTGTAAGTACATCTTCTTTCAACAAGAACTTTTCTTCTAACAGAATTTCCATTACTTGCTTCGGCTATATTGGTGGCTTGTGCTTGCAAAGATGCAGTCACACTCTCAGCAACCAATTGCCTTATTTCTTCAGGTGTCATATTTATTGTCGCAGATGTTGATGCTCTTGTAGGAACCATCCTACCACATAATAACACTTGATATTAAATTTTTATACGTGGAGTATGGAATAATTTAATACATCATTGTCGAGTTCTCATTCTTTTAGGAATTTCATATATATGAGGATTCATAATATGAATGATGATTTTCTTAACAAATTCATATATGAGGATTCATAATATGAATGATGATAAAAAGACAAAAGTTTCAAGAACAAAAGCACACTTCTTTATTTATTAACAACTTATCGTTCATATTTACACGATAAGCATCGCTGTTACATAAAGAAAATTGTACATACTTATAAACTGAGACTAGATTTCTAAGCTTAATTCCTCATTTTAATCTCCTCAATTCTGTCCAAAATATATCCGGAGTCAGATTGTTGAGTAGTTTTGATATCTTCAATGAGTAATTTTAAATTAAGCCCAGTTCTCGTAAGTCCTTCTCTCGGTTCAGCGTTCTCCTTATCAAGTCTTGCCATCGCTACTTCAAAATAATGCATTCGTTTACTCATTTTAATCTTATGACGTCAGGTAACGTCCATTTTATATTCCAACTGCGTAAAATCCTCTTCAATTTCAACTCTTCCTCTTATCAAGTTTCTAACATTACTTTCTACTCTTCTGAAAGCTTCTAAGGAAATTGAATCGAGATGACTTGCAATTGCAGTTAATTTCCGATCATGCTTTTCTACAATCCGTGCTCTAGAGACCTCTTTAGTTTCATAAGGCTCTTCACGACTTTGATTGGGAGACGAATAAAGATCCTCAGATAACAGAAAATGAGATGTAGGTGAAGGTGTACTATTCATCACTCCAGTTTGATGTAATAAATATTCTTGTACTTTAGGGGTATCGTAAAAAGACAAATTCGAAACACGCACATCTGTGGAAGATGGAGTGAACATCGGAATTTATCTTCTTCATCATCGGAGATGAGAATATAGGTTGAATTAGACATCCTTGTAGTTTTTATTACATAATAACATGAGATATGCTTCTAAAGAGATAAAAATCTGATGTTGGCGCTACTGATGGGTGGTAGTCTTGAATATATATTTTAAAATCTCAGTTATAGTATAGGAAAACCTTATTCTCTATAACTGCAATCTCTGATGCCAATCTGTAACAACCCCATTTTACCTTTACGCAGTGGAATATTGATCTGGGGTATTACTTCATTGTACCATAGTCACAATAATAGAAAATGTCAAAAATACATTTTTATAAAACAAATGTTATCATTCATTTCTTTAAATCAGAGTTTAACAAACAACTGTACGTACGCTGTACAAACACAGGTTTCCCAAAGATCTAGTTTTATTGATAGAATGATAACTTATTCAAGACTCCACCCTCCATAGCATGCCAGTCTTCAATCACCTAAGATATATGCTTAAAGTCAACACAAAGGTTGAGTGAATTTATAGGTTTTAAACATGATTTGAATACAAGTATGACTCTCGGGCTACAGTGTTATACACCCATTTTTAAATTCATCTATTCTTATTGCACTAGCTAATGACCCGCGACTAGAAATTATCAAAAAAATCCAACAAATTGCCCTTAAGCAGGAAGATTGCTAGACTATCCTGAGTTATGCAAAATAAAGTATATCTGTTTAGCCTAGGAATGGACCATTAGCTGCTAGCAAGTGCGAATTTCCCAGATAGGAGATGTCAGTCACCAATAGTACTATTCACGATATTAGCGCTCATTAAATGATTAGTGGTTCATGATTAAAAAGGGACTTTCATAGGCAGCAGTAAACATAGTGTTAATGAATCATATTTGGAAAGCATACCAAAAACACTTGTATTCCATTTTTAGCATATATCCCCCTCACGAGTTTTAAAATCATTTAGAAAGCATTTAGAAGTGAGTCTATGAACTCACCTTAGCCTATAGAGTCTTTTTGATTATCTAACCACAACCTTCTCATCGAATCTGGACTAACACACAATATGCATATATACCAAGTGTTAGTATTGAGTTCATTCTCTTTGATTAATATTATTTGATTGAATTAATTTGGAGTAAGTAGCATCATTGTTCAGGCCATCATACTCAGAAGCCATTCTATAAACGTTTGAGGAGCGAGGGCACTTTAAATCGTAAACCCAACCACTCAGTCAGAACGTAATATCGAGATGGAACATCTTTGTACAAAGATCCCTACTAACATGATACAACATTTTTTATTACATTTTAAGTTTTAATGTTGGCAAGAATAGTCCTTGTTATTATAGTTTTGTGTAATTACACTTTTTACCCTTTAAGTATAAAGTTTCATAAATTGCAATTTAAACCTTCATTATTTAACCTTAGGCTCTCAAACTTTCCAACATTTATTCTTATAGATTGTACTTTCATAATAACACTTTTGGCCCAAAATGATTTATAGTTTCAGAATTGACAGTGTGACAATCTAACATTTTCAGGTAGTGAAATATTTTCTCGTATAATATTTTGAAACTTATTTTTGTGTTGGTTGACGAACTCACAATTTACGGATTTAAATTTGGGCTTACGTGCATAATTTGGCGTCTTTTACGACTAAACCGGAAACCTTAGGATTACGTATTTACGTTTTTGAACTCCGTTTTTGATGAGACAATTTTTATTGGATTCGTTTTGTGACGGTGATTCATAATTTATAAAAACGTTTTTCGTAAAACGACCCGAGGGCACGCAAATCGAGAAAACTAGAATCAAGAAATACCCGTAAACTAGTGAGATGGGACAAAACACATTGTCCCACCCCACTAGCTTAATGGGACGGCACACTTGACACCACAACACTAATGTGGCATCAAGTTAAGCAACTTACACCAAGTGTAAGCCTTAGCTTACACCTTAAGCTTTACCATACCACTTAACCTCAAAAACTAGCTACTTGTTTCATTATACCATTTACTTACATGCAAATTTCTCTCAAAATCCTCTCAACTCTCCACCCTTTGTCGTCCCAAATAAGCCAACAAATATCCCATTTGATCTTTTCTAGCCATAAACCACATGTTTACTAGTTCTATTAAGGTGTTCTCTTGAAGCCTTGATCATTTGGTGGCCATATTAACAACTTTGGAGGTGATATGCTTATGTCCTAGGGCTGATTTTCCAACCTATGTTCTTGATATTTGATGGTCTTGGAGATACTTGTTGTGTTCATCAAGTTCTTGTCTTCCTAAAACAAGAAATCCACTTGGATTGGTAAAGAAAATCATCCTCTCCATTTTTCTCTTGTTATTTTGTAAAGAACAAATGTATTTTCTTTCATTTTGTATATGTATATGATGTATATATGATGATAAAAATGTTGTGTGGGGATCAAGTGTTGATAAATATGCTTAAAAATGATGATAACCATAAGAAATGAAGCTAAAATCTTGATTATTTAGTTGGCTGTATAAAAACAGTATATAACTAAAAGATGAACTGATAAAATTGCATGGTTTGATCCATTTACAGTAAGTAGAAGATGTTATACACATGTGAGAGTTGGTCATGCAATGGAATCAAAATAATGAGTGAGATATGATCAAAACAAGTTAGGTGGTATAATCTGAATAAGCAGTTTTGTAGGGACTGTTAAGGCAAGTTAAACTCAAAATGGGCAGTAGCTATAGCTAAGTTAAATGTAGCACATATTATGAAGAACTTGTCATCCAAAAATGAGCTTCTAGTTCATTATAGAACTCTAGATATGTTAAAAATGGTGAACATGAAGTTAAAAATCAGATTTTTGGAAATAATGTTTATTATTATTATATAAGCACTCACATTATAATGTATAAAATGTTAAAATATAAACTCACTAACTTATAAAACTTATTTATATAAATATATAAAAGGTTAATTAAATGGGTAAATTATATAAATGGTGGTAAAATAATATTTATAAGTAATAAAAACTATAAACTTGATTTTTACGACTTTTTCGGCTATCGCCGTAAAATTAACGTTTTTCGCCAAATAAAACTTAGACGACCAAACCCGTCTAATGTAAAGTTTATAAAAGTCATATACTGATGTATAGATAACTAAGACAAGTAAAAACCGATAAAACCCGAACTATAAGAATTACGGACAATTACGAGCTAACTAAACATATTGGACTAATAATTGGACTTAATAAGATAAAAACTTGTAAAAAGAACTTATTGGGCTTAACCCATTTGGGCCCAACATGAAAAGTATATATACTGATCATATAGGTATAAAATGGATAAAAACAAGTTAAAGAACTTATAAAAGACTTAATGGACTTAAAATAGGTAAAATCGGTAAAACTATTGAACTAGTAAGACGTTACCAAGACGTAAACACTAAAATGAGTAAACAAGGATGTATAAACCCACTTGATCATCATCATATGTACAAAATCATCATATGTATATTGTTATTTTGATAAAAGTCATTGGACCGAGTCTAAGACCGATTATTATTTATATAGGTTTCCGTGACCGAAGCACGCCCGTAGCCGATAATCCGCCTCTCATTAACAACGTGAGTTCATAGCCTCGCACTCTTTTAAATGTTTTATAAAATGATTTGTAAACCCGCGAGGGAGATAACATGCTAGATTTTTATAAAAATAGAACACAAGTAGTCCCGATTGTATGCTAAATGATATGGACCCGAATGATGCTATGACCCTATATTCGAGACTAAAAGGATTATTAGTAGTTAGGTTATGTCACTTAAAGTCCCATTAGCATGAATTGTGAACTACCGGGATTTGGTAGACGCTTATGCATTTGATAGTACTATTTGGGGACGATCACCCCAGTTCGCGCCTTGACGGTTGATCCCCGTCGTACCACATTGATTTGTAAGCGAATTTATGTATGAGAAGATTCCATAGCGTGATTTTTGTGACGACACGCTAACTTAGATGGGCAAATTGTTTGTCGGGTTCGCGGCCCGCTGTTTTCACAGTAAGGTAACAATGTCATGCGGCTAATAATAATCCTAATTCAGATACCATGTATCCTATATAATTCAGATAAAACATATATAAATTCAAATACGATGTATCCTATATATGATAACGACGCTATTAACGATGAATATATTACCTATCATGGTAATATAGAGACTACGGTCTCATGGACGGTTTAAGATGTATGCTTGATTTATATATTGCCTGACTTGCAATATGAGGACTTACTTTCGATATTATACTTGTGTTCTGATTTTAAATGAATGTAAATGATTATTTTATATAACGGTTTTTATTAAACTCTATGAATTCACTCGGCATTCGCTGATATGATTTTTGCATGTTTTTATCTCAGGTGCTTGAAGGTAATTCGGATGGAGATCGACTCTGATGGCCCACACTTAATATTAAAAATGTTCATTCGATCTGTGTTTTGTAAACTTAATGACCTGTATAATTTGGGACCTGTTGTACGCTTTTAAACCTTTTTATCGAATGAATGTTTGTTAAACCTTGTACAACCATTTTTATGTGTTGTCTATGATTGGAGTTATTGTGCTATCCCGTAACACTCTGAAAGACCCTTCCGCTGTACCGATACGAAAAATGAGAGTGTTACAGTTTGGTATCAGATCTCTCGTTATAGAGAACAAAGGATTTTAAAAACCAAGGTTTTGAACAAAACTTTTCAAAATCTTTTGACAATGAACATTTAAGAAAATATTTGAAAATTTTTTTGACTATAACGGTGCCAGAGATCTCCGACGTTACCAACAAGCCCTATTGAGAAGATATATATTTTGATATATATAATTTAATTTATATATATGTATATATCGTGATTTCACTATGTAATTGTTTAACTAGTATGTTATCCTAATACGAGATATATATATAAATGCAGATTGTCATGGCTGACCCTAATATTCCTGTAGAAAACCATGCTATTCCCGAACCTAATATAGAAGATGATCCTTATTTAGACTTAGTAGATTATGATATTGATGATGAGGAGGAACCATTTGAGGATCCCGAGCCCGAGTTAGGACTAGGAGATCAGATTGCCCCTCAGGTTGACTTAATAGAGAATGAGATTGAGAATGTGGATATTGAGAATGTGGATATTGAGAATGTGGATATTGAGAATGTGGATATAGAGAATGATGATGAGATTGGGTTAGATAATTTAGATGATGAGATTGACGAAGAGGATGTCGAGGAGGATGTAGGTATAGATGTTGAGGTTGATGACGATGAGGAAGCCGAGCTTATTTATCCATATGATGTTCCAGAGGGCGAGCCTTTGCCCCCACCAGTTTGTTTGTCTGATTCTGAGGATGAGTTACCTAGGAATGAAATGTCTGAATCGTCTGAATCTGATTCTGAATCAGAGGAGGATGAGGATGACGATGCACCTGACGGTACTGATGGTATTGCTACTCGTAGACGTGAGATAGGAGAGTCGTCTAGTACTCGAGAGGCTACTCATATTGATGGTCTTGCACCATAGGCCTTGAGACGTGATCTAGATGCTTCCCGTGTTAAGAGTTGTGTGACAGAGGTTGGATTAGGTGTTGTTCAGACTCAGGTTGCTTATTTGGAGTCGAAGACTAAGATTGGCGAGAAAGAGCGGGAATTGCTTAGTTTGGATTTGAGTGATGTAGAACGTGGTTTGAATGAGGCTTTTAGGAGGTTATCGGTGTTGGAAAGTCGTGAGTTTGCTGAAATGAAGAGAAAGGTGAATTCTATGGAGATTCAGTTGAGTGTGGCTCGTGCGATGCGTGAGAAAGCCGAAAAGGAGTTGAATATAACCGTGGGATGGAATAGTAGATTTTATGCCGACATGGTTGAAAGAGGAGTAATCCGTAAGCGCCCAGCTGAAGATGTGTCTAGTGATCGTCCGACGAAGATTCAGAAGACGATGGATGATGGACCATCTGGCGGTTCTCAGTAGACCAGTCTGTATTGAGTAGTGACCTTTATATCTTTTGTGCTTTTGTAGCTTTGACTGAACCGACTTGTTAGTAGTAGACTTGGAACGAATTTTGAGTGTATATAGTGCTAGAACTTTGATATGGGATGTAACTAAGACAATACTTTTGTTTCAGATCGAATGAAATATGTATCTTGTCTTGAATTCCATATTGTGCCTTATTTGTATCTTGATTATGAATTCGATCCATATTATATGAATCCTTTGTTGGATGAATGCTTAATACTTTGAAATTGTGAAATTATAGAACTATGCCGCCCAAGAAGGCTGTGACTGAGGATGATGTACGTAGGATTATTACGGAGCAAGTTACCGCATCTATGACTGAATTTATGGCAAATGCTAGAAATGAAGCTGGCGGTAGTGGAGCTGGCGGTAATGAAGCTGGCGGTAGTGGAGTTGGCGGTAGTGGAGCTGGCGGTAGTGAAGCTGGCGGTAGTGGAGCTGGCGGTAGTGGAGCTGGCGGTAGTGGAGCTGGCGGTAGTGGAGCTGGCGGTAGTGGAATTGGCGGTACTAATGTGAATGTGAATGCTAATAATGTGAATGCTAATGCTGGAGGAAATGTAGGAGGACTTGGAACTAATGCACCTGAAGTTGGTGGCGGTACTTATGTGACGTTCATGAAGTGTGAACCTCTACCTTTTAATGGAACTGAAGGTGCTGTAGGATTAAGCCAGTGGATTGAGAAGATTGAATCGGTGTTTAGGATTAGTAAGTGTAAGGAGGAAGATAAGGTGACTTTTGCTATGGCTACTCTTAAAGGTCGTGCGTTGACTTGGTGGAATGGGAGAATTGCTTTCATGGGTCTTGATGCTGCTAATGCTACTCCTTGGGCTGAAATTAAGAAGTGGATGACTTTGGAGTTTTGTCCTCGTAGTGTGATTATTAGGGTAGAACAAGAGTTGATTCATCTGAGAATGAAAGGTGTGGACATTGATAGTTACACGAATCGATTCCATGAGTTGGCCTTGCTATGTCCTCGATTGGTTGAACCCGAAGAGATCCGAATTGAGCAATATGTGAAAGGGTTGACCAGGAATATCCGGGGGGACGTGACATCATCGAAACCACTGACCATTGATGATGCTGTTCGAATGGCTTACCAACTCATTGGACAGATAATTCAGGATAAGGAAGATGAAGCCCGTGTTGGTGAGAAAAGGAAGGGAGACGGTGATCGTGTAGATAGAGGTGATAATAGGAAGAATTTCAATCGCCGTCAGAACAAGAGAAAGGGGAATGCAAATGCTCTTACCAACAATGCACCGCGCAACGATGATAGATGTCCTAAGTGTGGCAACAAGAGGCATGCTGGCGACTGCTGGAAGTGCCGAAATTGCGGAAAGCTTGGACACAAGGTTGAAAGGTGTAAGAAGGGAACCATTTGCTACAACTGTAATGAAGAAGGTCATAGGAAATCGGAATGCCCCAAGTTGAAAGCGATTGTACCTGGAAGAAACCCCCATGGTGGTATCTACCAACTTGGAACAATTGAGGTGAAGAAAGAGGATCCGAATGTCGTTACCAGTACGTTTTTACTCAACAATCATTATGCTGTTGCTTTATTCGATTCGGGTGCCGATAGGAGCTTTGTATCCACTAAATTTAGTGCCCTTATTGATATTGAACCTGTTGAGATAAGTACCAGTTACGAGGTGGAATTGGCTGATGGTAAATTAGTGAAAACTAATAAGCTATTAGAAGGATGCTCTCTAAATCTCTTGAACCATTCCTTTCCGGTTGATTTGATGTTGATAGAATTAGGTAGTTTTGATATTATTATTGGTATGGATTGGTTGGCGTTGAATAATGCTACTATTTTATGTGGAGAGAAGAAGGTTAAGATTCCTCTTAGGAATAGGACGTTAGTAATTGATGGTAGTCGAGGTGAATCCCGTTTGAAAATCGTTTCATCTATTAAAGTCCAAAAGTACATCAGGAACGGTTGTGAGTTATTTTTAGCTCAAGTGACCGGGAATGAGTCTAGGGAGAAACGATTGGAAGATGTACCTATTATTTATGAATTTCCTGAGGTATTTCCTAAAGATTTACCCGGACTTCCACCGATAAGGCAAGTAGAGTTTCGAATCGATTTAATTCCTGGTGCTGCACCGGTGGCACGTGCGCCTTACCGATTAGCCCCTTCTGAATTAAAGGAGTTATCTGAGCAACTTAAGGAGTTGTCTGATAAAGGTTTTATTCGACCGAGCTCGTCGCCTTGGGGAGCTCCAGTCTTGTTCGTTAAGAAGAAGGATGGATCTTTTCGTATGTGCATTGATTATAGGGAACTGAATAAGTTGACAATTAAAAATCGATATCCTTTACCTAGGATTGATGATTTGTTTGATCAACTGCAAGGATCTAGTGTGTATTCTAAGATAGATTTGCGGTCAGGATATCACCAACTTCGCGTCCGTGAAGAAGATATTCCTATAACTGCATTTAGAACTCGTTATGGACACTATGAATTTCAAGTAATGCCATTTGGGTTAACTAATGCACCTGCGGTTTTCATGGATTTAATGAATCGAGTATGCAAGCCCTACTTGGATAAATTTGTGATTGTGTTTATTGACGATATTCTGATCTATTCTAAGAATGAAGATGAACATAGAGAACATTTGAGGATTGTTTTGAATTTGTTGAAGGATGAAAGGTTGTATGCTAAGTTTTCGAAGTGTGATTTCTGGTTAGATTCTGTGCAATTTCTTGGTCATGTGATTAACAGAGATGGAATTCATGTTGATCCTGCAAAGGTTGAAGCTATTAAGAATTGGTCTGCACCGACAACGCCAACAGAAGTGCGACAGTTCTTAGGATTGGCTGGCTATTATAGGCGATTCATTAAAGAATTTTCTTTGATAGCTAAACCCTTGACTAAGCTTACTCAGAAGAATAAACCTTTCGTTTGGGGAAGTGATGAAGATGGAGCATTTCAGATATTGAAGCAAAAATTATGTAGTGCGCCAATCTTATCATTACCCGACGGGAGTGAAGATTTTGTAGTGTATTGTGATGCATCTCTTAGAGGTTATGGAGCTGTTTTGATGCAGAGAGAGAAAGTGATAGCTTATGCTTCTAGGCAATTAAGGAAGAATGAGGAGAATTATACTACTCATGATCTTGAGTTAGGAGCTGTAGTCTTTGCTCTTAGGTTGTGGAGACATTATCTGTATGGCACCAAGTGTACGGTATTCACCGATCACAAAAGCCTACAGTATATTCTCGACCAGAAGGAATTGAACATGAGGCAACGAAGATGGATAGAGTTGTTAAGTGATTATGATTGTGATATAAAATATCACCCAGGAAAAGCCAATGTTGTTGCTGATGCGTTGAGTAGGAAAGATAGAGAGCCTATCAGGGTGCGTTCTCTAGTCTTGACCGTGCACAATAATTTGCCTGAGCAAATTAGAAATGCGCAAATAGAAGCTTGTAAGAAGGAGAATTTTGTTAATGAAGGGTTCCGAGGAGAAGGAGATCCTTTAGAGGTTAGAGCTGATGGAGTGAAATGCTTAAGAGGTCGTATGTGGATACCTAAGTTTGGAGACTTAAGAGATTTGATTATGTTAGAATCCCATAAATCTAAGTATTCCATTCATCCGGGATCTGATAAGATGTACCATGATTTGAAGAAGTTGTATTGGTGGCCGAATATGAAAGCTGACATAGCTATGTATGTTCTTCAATGCCTGACTTGTGCTAGAGTCAAAGCGGAACATCAAAAGCCATCAGGACTACTTCAACAACCAAAGATTCCTGAATGGAAGTGGGAGCGAATTACAATGGACTTTATCACCAAGCTTCCAAGAACATCATCTGGAAACAATTCGATTTGGGTTATTGTCGATAGACTGACCAAATCAGCACACTTCATTCCGGTTAAGGAGCAGTTCTCACTGGAGAAGCTGACTCGAATATACCTTGATAATGTTGTATGCAAGCATGGAGTGCCTGTATCGATCATTTCAGATCGAGATCCTAGATTCGCATCGAATTTTTGGAAATCTCTCCAAAGATCTTTGGGAACGAATCTCGACATGAGCACTGCTTATCACCCCCAGACTGATGGGCAGAGTGAAAGGACGATACAAACACTGGAAGATATGTTGCGAGATTGTGTGTTAGACTTTGGTAAGAATTTGGATAAACATTTGTCGTTAGCAGAGTTTTCGTATAACAATAGTTACCATTCTAGTATTAAGGCGGCACCGTTTGAAGCTTTGTATGGTAGGAAGTGTAGATCTCCTGTATGTTGGAGTGAAGTTGGGGATACCCAGCTCACGGGACCGGAATTGATCCGAGAGACTACGGAGACGATAGTTCAGATTAAGAAGAGGTTGTTGACTGCCCGTAGTAGACAGAAAAATTACGCGGATGTGCGGCGGAAGCCAATGGAGTTTGAAGTGGGTGACCGAGTAATGTTGAAAGTATCGCCATGGAAAGGCGTTATAAGATTTGGAAAAAGAGGGAAATTGAATCCCCGTTATATTGGACCCTTCAAGATTTTATCTAGAGTAGGTCTGGTGGCTTACAAACTAGAGTTACCCCCAGAACTTCATGGTGTTCACAACACATTCCATGTATCTAATCTGAAGAAATGTCTAGCAGTGAGTGATGAGAAAATTCCGTTAGGTAAGGTTCGAATAGATGGGAAGTTGCATTTTATCGAAGAGCCCGTAGAAGTTATGGACCGTGAGGTAAAGCAACTGAAACAAAGTCGGATACCTATTGTCAAGATCCGATGGAATTCAAAGCATGGACCGGAGTATACTTGGGAACGAGAGGATGAAATGTGGAAGAAATATCCGCACCTTTTCGATTTCAATAAGAAACGGACATCCAAATGAAATGGATCACGAGGACGTTGATCCCTTTTAGGAGGAAAAGCTGTGACAATCTAACATTTTCAGGTAGTGAAATATTTTCTCGTATAATATTTTGAAACTTATTTTTGTGTTGGTTGACGAACTCACAATTTACGGATTTAAATTTGGGCTTACGTGCATAATTTGGCGTCTTTTACGACTAAACCGGAAACCTTAGGTACGTATTTACGTTTTTGAACTCCGTTTTTGATGAGACAATTTTTATTGGATTCGTTTTGTGACGGTGATTCATAATTTATAAAAACGTTTTTCTTAAAACGACCCGAGGGCACGCAAATCGAGAAAACTAGAATCGAGAAATACCCGTAAACTAGTGAGATGGGACAAAACACATTGTCCCACCCCACTAGCTTAATGGGACGGCACACTTGACACCACAACACTAATGTGGCATCAAGTTAAGCAACTTACACCAAGTGTAAGCCTTAGCTTACACCTTAAGCTTTACCATACCACTTAACCTCAAAAACTAGCTACTTGTTTCATTATACCATTTACTTACATGCAAATTTCTCTCAAAATCCTCTCAACTCTCCTCCCTTTGTCGTCCCAAATAAGCCAACAAACATCCCATTTGATCTTTTCTAGCCATAAACCACATGTTTACTAGTTCTATTAAGGTGTTCTCTTGAAGCCTTGATCATTTGGTGGCCATATTAACAACTTTGGAGGTGATTTGCTTATGTCCTAGGGCTGATTTTCCAACCTATGTTCTTGATATTTGATGGTCTTGGAGATACTTGTTGTGTTCATCAAGTTCTTGTCTTCCTAAAACAAGAAATCCACTTGGATTGGTAAAGAAAATCATCCTCTCCATTTTTCTCTTGTTATTTTGTAAAGAACAAATGTATTTTCTTTCATTTTGTATATGTATATGATGTATATATGATGATAAAAATGTTGTGTGGGGATCAAGTGTTGATAAATATGCTTAAAAATGATGATAACCATAAGAAATGAAGCTAAAATCTTGATTATTTAGTTGGCTGTATAAAAACAGTATATAACTAAAAGATGAACTGATAAAATTGCATGGTTTGATCCATTTACAGTAAGTAGAAGATGTTATACACATGTGAGAGTTGGCCATGCAATGGAATCAAAATAATGAGTGAGATATGATCAAAACAAGTTAGGTGGTATAATCTGAATAAGCAGTTTTGTAGGGACTGTTAAGGCAAGTTAAACTCAAAATGGGCAGTAGCTATAACTAAGTTAAATGTAGCACATATTATGAAGAACTTGTCATCCAAAAATGAGCTTCTAATTCATTATAGAACTCTAAATATGTTAAAAATGGTGAACATGAAGTTAAAAATTAGATTTTTGGAAATAATGTTTATTATTATTATATAAGCACTCACATTATAATGTATAAAATGTAAAAATATAAATCCACTAACTTATAAAACTTATTTATATAAATATATAAAAGGTTAATTAAATGGGTAAATTATATAAATGGTGGTAAAATAATATTTATAAGTAATAAAAACTATAAACTTGATTTTTACGACTTTTTCGGCTATCACCGTAAAATTAACGTTTTTCGCCAAATAAAACTTAGACGACCAAACCCGTCTAATGTAAAGTTTATAAAAGTCATATACTGATGTATAGATAACTAAGACAAGTAAAAACCGATAAAACCTGAACTATAAGAATTACGGACAATTACGAGCTAACTAAACATATTGGACTAATAATTGGACTTAATAAGATAAAAACTTGTAAAAGGAACTTATTGGCTTAACCCATTTGGGCCCAACATGAAAAGTATATATACTGATCATATAGGTATAAAATGGATAAAAACAAGTTAAAGAACTTATAAAAGACTTAATGGACTTAAAATAGGTAAAATCAGTAAAACTAGTGAACTAGTAAGACGTTACCAAGACGTAAACACTAAAATGAGTAAACAAGGATGTATAAACCCACTTGATCATCATCATATGTACAAAATCATCATATGTATATTGTTATTTTGATAAAAGTCATTGGACCGAGTCTAAGACCGATTATTATTTATATAGGTTTCCGTGACCGAAGCACGTCCGTAGCCGATAATCCGCCTCTCATTAACAACGTGAGTTCATAGCCTCGCACTCTTTTAAATGTTTTATAAAATGATTTGTAAACCCGCGAGGGAGATAACATGCTATATTTTTATAAAAATAGAACACAAGTAGTCCCGATTGTATGCTAAATGATATGGACCCGAATGATGCTATGACCCTATATTCGAGACTAAAAGGATTATTAGTAGTTAGGTTATGTCACTTAAAGTCCCATTAGCATGAATTGTGAACTACCGGGATTTGGTAGACGCTTATGCATTTGATAGTACTATTTGGGGACGATCACCCCAGTTCGCGCCTTGACGGTTGATCCCCGTCGTACCACATTGATTGGTAAGCGAATTTATGTATGAGAAGATTCCATAGCGTGATTTTTGTGACGACACGCTAACTTAGATGGGCAAATTGTTTGTCGGGTTCGCGGCCCGCTGTTTTCACAGTAAGGTAACAATGTCATGCGGCTAATAATAATCCTAATTCAGATACCATGTATCCTATATAATTCAGATAAAACATATATAAATTCAAATACGATGTATCCTATATATGATAACGACGCTATTAACGATGAATATATTACCTATCATGGTAATATAGAGACTACGGTCTCATGGACGGTTTAAGATGTATGCTTGATTTATATATTGTCTGACTTGCAATATGAGGACTTACTTCCGATATTATACTTGTGTTCTGATTTTAAATGAATGTAAATGATTATTTTATATAACGGTTTTTATTAAACTCTATGAATTCACTCGGCATTCGCTGATATGATTTTTGCATGTTTTTATCTCAGGTGCTTGAAGGTAATCCGGATGGAGATCGACTCTGATGGCCCACACTTAATATTAAAAATGTTCATTCGATCTGTGTTTTGTAAACTTAATGACCTGTATAATTTGGGACCTGTTGTACGCTTTTAAACCTTTTTATCAAATGAATGTTTGTTAAACCTTGTACAACCATTTTTATGTGTTGTCTATGATTGGAGTTATTGTGCTATCCCGTAACACTCTGAAAGACCCTTCCGCTGTACCGATACAAAAAATGAGAGTGTTACAGTTTGGTATCAGAGCTCTCGTTATAGAGAACAAAGGATTTTAAAAACCAAGGTTTTGAACAAAACTTTTCAAAATCTTTTGACAATGAACATTTAAGAAAATATTTGAAAAATCTTTTGACTATAACGATGCCAGAGATCTCCGACGTTACCAACAAGCCCTATTGAGAAGATATATATTTTGATATATATAATTTAATTTATATATATGTATATATCGTGATTTCATTATGTAACTGTTTAACTAGTATGTTATCCTAATACGAGATATATATATAAATGCAGATTGTCATGGCTGACCCTAATATTCCTGTAGAAAACCATGCTATTCCCGAACCTAATATAGAAGATGATCCTTATTTAGACTTAGTAGATTATGATATTGATGATGAGGAGGAACCATTTGAGGATCCCGAGCCCGAGTTAGGACTAGGAGATCAGATTGCCCCTCAGGTTGACTTAGTAGAGAATGAGATTGAGAATGTGGATATTGAGAATGTGGATATTGAGAATGTGGATATTGAGAATGTGGATATAGAGAATGATGATGAGATTGGGTTAGATAATTTAGATGATGAGATTGACGACGAGGATGTCGAGGAGGATGTAGGTATAGATGTTGAGGTTGATGACGATGAGGAAGCCGAGCTTATTTATCCATATGATGTTCCAGAGGGCGAGCCTTTGCCCCCACCAGTTTGTTTGTCTGATTCTGAGGATGAGTTACCTAGGGATGAAATGTCTGAATCGTCTGAATCTGATTCTGAATCAGAGGAGGATGAGGATGACGATGCACCTGACGGTACTGATGGTATTGCTACTCGTAGACGTGAGATAGGAGAGTCGTCTAGTACTCTAGAGGCTACTCATATTGATGGTCTTGCACCATGGGCCTTGAGACGTGATCTAGATGCTTCCCGTGTTAAGAGTTGTGTGACAGAGGTTGGATTAGGTGTTGTTCAGACTCAGGTTGCTTATCTGGAGTCGAAGACTAAGATTGGCGAGAAAGAGCGGGAATTGCTTAGTTTGGATTTGAGTGATGTAGAACGTGGTTTGAATGAGGCTTTTAGGAGGTTATCGGTGTTGGAAAGTCGTGAGTTTGCTGAAATGAAGAGAAAGGTGAATTCTATGGAGATTCAGTTGAGTGTGGCTCGTGCAATGCGTGAGAAAGCCGAAAAGGAGTTGAATATATCCGTGGGATGGAATAGTAGATTTTATGCCGACATGGTTGAAAGAGGAGTAATCCGTAAGCGCCCAGCTGAAGATGTGTCTAGTGATCGTCCGACGAAGATTCAGAAGACGATGGATGATGGACCATCTGGCGGTTCTTAGTAGACCAGTCTGTATTTAGTAGTAACCTTTATATCTTTTGTGCTTTTGTAGCTTTGACTGAACCGACTTGTTAGTAGTAGACTTGGCACGAATTTTGAGTGTATATAGTGCTAGAACTTTGATATGGGATGTAACTAAGACAATACTTTTGTTTCAGATCGAATGAAATATGTATCTTGTCTTGAATTCCATATTGTGCCTTATTTGTATCTTGATTATGAATTCGATCCAAATTATATGAATCCTTTGTTGGATGAATGCTTAATACTTTGAAATTGTGAAATTATAGAACTATGCCGCCCAAGAAGGCTGTGACTAAGGATGATGTACGTAGGATTATTACAGAGCAAGTTACCGCATCTATGACTGAATTTATGGCAAATGCTAGAAATGAAGCTGGCGGTAGTGGAGCTGGCGGTAATGAAGCTGGCGGTAGTGGAGTTGGCGGTAGTGGAGCTGGCGGTAGTGAAGCTGGCGGTAGTGGAGCTGGCGGTAGTGGAGCTGGCGGTAGTGGAGCTGGCGGTAGTGGAGCTGGCGGTAGTGGAGCTGGCGGTAGTGGAGCTGGCGGTAGTGGAATTGGTGGTACTAATGTGAATGTGAATGCTAATAATGTGAATGCTAATGTTGGAGAAAATGTAGGAGGACTTGGAACTAATGCACCTGAAGTTGGTGGCGGTACTTATGTGACGTTCATGAAGTGTGAACCTCTACCTTTTAATGGAACTAAAGGTGCTGTAGGATTAAGCCAGTGGATTGAGAAGATTGAATCGGTGTTTAGGATTAGTAAGTGTAAGGAGGAAGATAAGGTGACTTTTGCTATGGCTACTCTTAAAGGTCGTGCGTGGACTTGGTGGAACGGGATAATTGCTTTCATGGGTCTTGATGCTGCTAATGCTACTCCTTGGGCTGAAATTAAGAAGTGGATGACTTTGGAGTTTTGTCCTCGTAGTGTGATTATTAGGTTAGAAAAAGAGTTGATTCATCTGAGAATGAAAGGTGTGGACATTGATAGTTACACGAATCGATTCCATGAGTTGGCCTTGCTATGTCCTCGATTGGTTGAACCCGAAGAGATCCGAATTGAGCAATATGTGAAAGGGTTGACCAGGAATATCCGGGGGGACGTGACATCATCGAAACCACTGACCATTGATGATGCTGTTCGAATGGCTTACCAACTCATTGGACAGATAATTCAGGATAAGGAAGATGAAGCCCGTGTTGGTGAGAAAAGGAAGGGAGACGGTGATCGTGTAGATAGAGGTGATAATAGGAAGAATTTCAATCGCCGTCAGAACAAGAGAAAGGGGAATGCAAATGCTCTTACCAACAATGCACCGCGCAACGATGATAGATGTCCTAAGTGTGGCAACAAGAGGCATGCTGGCAACTGCTGGAAGTGCCGAAATTGCGAAAAGCTTGGACACAAGGTTGAAAGGTGTAAGAAGGGAACCATTTGCTACAACTGTAATGAAGAAGGTCATAGGAAATCGGAATGCCCCAAGTTGAAAGCGATTGTACCTGGAAGAAACCCCCAGGGTGGTATCTACCAACTTGGAACAATTGAGGTGAAGAAAGAGGATCCGAATGTCGTTACCGGTACGTTTTTACTCAACAATCATTATGCTGTTGCTTTATTCGATTCGGGTGCCGATAGGAGCTTTGTATCCACTAAATTTAGTTCCCTTATTGATATTGAACCTGTTGAGATAAGTACCAGTTACGAGGTGGAATTGGCTGATGGTAAATTAGTGAAAACTAATAAGCTATTAGAAGGATGCTCTCTAAATCTCTTGAACCATTCCTTTCCGATTGATTTGATGTTGATAGAATTAGGTAGTTTTGATATTATTATTGGTATGGATTGGTTGTCGTTGAATAATGCTACTATTTTATGTGGAGAGAAGAAAGTTAAGATTCCTCTTAGGAATAGGACGTTAGTAATTGATGGTAGTCGAGGTGAATCCCGTTTGAAAATCGTTTCATGTATTAAAGTCCAAAAGTACATCAGGAACGGTTGTGAGTTATTTTTAGCTCAAGTGACCGGGAATGAGTCTAGGGAGAAACGATTGGAAGATGTACCTATTATTTGTGAATTTCCTGAGGTATTTCCTAAAGATTTACCCGGACTTCCACCGATAAGGCAAGTAGAGTTTCGAATCGATTTAATTCCTGGTGCTGCACCGGTGGCACGTGCGCCTTACCGATTAGCCCCTTCTGAATTAAAGGAGTTATCTGAGCAACTTAAGGAGTTGTCTGATAAAGGTTTTATTCGACCGAGCTCGTCGCCTTGGGGAGCTCCAGTCTTGTTCGTTAAGAAGAAGGATGGATCTTTTCGTATGTGCATTGATTATAGGGAACTGAATAAGTTGACAATTAAAAATCGATATCCTTTACCTAGGATTGATGATTTGTTTGATCAACTGCAAGGATCTAGTGTGTATTCTAAGATAGATTTGCGGTCAGGATATCACCAACTTCGCGTCCGTGAAGAAGATATTCCTATAACTGCATTTAGAACTCGTTATGGACACTATGAATTTCAAGTAATGCCATTTGGGTTAACTAATGCACCTGCGGTTTTCATGGATTTAATGAATCGAGTATGCAAGCCCTACTTGGATAAATTTATGATTGTGTTTATTGACGATATTCTGATCTATTCTAAGAATGAAGATGAACATAGAGAACATTTGAGGATTGTTTTGAATTTGTTGAAGGATGAAAGGTTGTATGCTAAGTTTTCGAAGTGTGATTTCTGGTTAGATTCTGTGCAATTTCTTGGTCATGTGATTAACAGAGATGGAATTCATGTTGATCCTGCAAAGGTTGAAGCTATTAAGAATTGGTCTGCACCGACAACGCCAACGGAAGTGCGACAGTTCTTGGGATTGGCTGGCTATTATAGGCGATTCATTAAAGAATTTTCTTTGATAGCTAAACCCTTGACTAAGCTTACTCAGAAGAATAAACCTTTCGTTTGGGGAAGTGATGAAGATGGAGCATTTCAGACATTGAAGCAAAAATTATGTAGTGCGCCAATCTTATCATTACCCGACGGGAGTGAAGATTTTGTAGTGTATTGTGATGCATCTCTTAGAGGTTATGGAGCTGTTTTGATGCAGAGAGAGAAAGTGATAGCTTATGCTTCTAGGCAATTAAGGAAGAATGATGAGAATTATACTACTCATGATCTTGAGTTAGGAGCTGTAGTCTTTGCTCTTAGGTTGTGGAGACATTATCTGTATGGCACCAAGTGTACGGTATTCACCGATCACAAAAGCCTACAGTATATTCTCGACCAGAAGGAATTGAACATGAGGCAACGAAGATGGATAGATTTGTTAAGTGATTATGATTGTGATATAAAATATCACCCAGGAAAAGCCAATGTTGTTGCTGATGCGTTGAGTAGGAAAGATAGAGAGCCTATCAGGGTGCGTTCTCTAGTCTTGACCGTGCACAATAATTTGCCTGAGCAAATTAGAAATGCGCAAATAGAAGCTTGTAAGAAGGAGAATTTTGTTAATGAAGGGTTCCGAGGAGAAGGAGATCCTTTAGAGGTTAGAGCTGATGGAGTGAAATGCTTAAGAGGTCGTATGTGGATACCTAAGTTTGGAGGCTTAAGAGATTTGATTATGTTAGAATCCCATAAATCTAAGTATTCCATTCATCCGGGATCTGATAAGATGTACCATGATTTGAAGAAGTTGTATTGGTGGCCGAATATGAAAGCTGACATAGCTATGTATGTTCTTCAATGCTTGACTTGTGCTAGAGTCAAAGCGGAACATCAAAAGCCATCAGGACTACTTCAACAACCAAAGATTCCTGAATGGAAGTGGGAGAAAATTACAATGGACTTTATCACCAAGCTTCCAAGAACATCATCTGGAAACAATTCGATTTGGGTTATTGTCGATAGACTGACCAAATCAGCACACTTCATTCCGGTTAAGGAGCAGTTCTCACTGGAGAAGCTGACTCGAATATACCTTGATAATGTTGTATGCAAGCATGGAGTGCCTGTATCGATCATTTCAGATCGAGATCCTAGATTCGCATCGAATTTTTGGAAATCTCTCCAAAGATCTTTGGGAACGAATCTCGACATGAGCAATGCTTATCACCCCCAGACTGATGGGCAGAGTGAAAGGACGATACAAACACTGGAAGATATGTTGAGAGCTTGTGTGTTAGACTTTGGTAAGAATTTGGATAAACAATTGTCGTTAGCAGAGTTTTCGTATAACAATAGTTACCATTCTAGTATTAAGGCTGCACCGTTTGAAGCTTTGTATGGTAGGAAGTGTAGATCTCCTGTTTGTTGGAGTGAAGTTGGGGATACCCAGCTCACGGGACCGGAATTGATCCGGGAGACTACGGAGATGATAGTTCAGATTAAGAAGAGGTTGTTGACTGCCCGTAGTAGACAGAAAAGTTACGCGGATGTGCGGCGGAAGCCAATGGAGTTTGAAGTGGGTGACCGAGTAATGTTGAAAGTATCGCCATGGAAAGGCGTTATAAGATTTGTAAAACGAGGGAAATTGAATCCCCGTTATATTGGACCCTTCAAGATTTTATCTAGAGTAGGTCCGGTGGCTTACAAACTAGAGTTACCCCCAGAACTTCATGGTGTTCACAACACATTCCATGTATCTAATCTGAAGAAATGTCTAGCAGTGAGTGATGAGAAAATTCCGTTAGGTAAGTTCGAATAGATGGGAAGTTGCATTTTATCGAAGAGCCCGTAGAAGTTATGGACCGTGAGGTAAAGCAACTGAAACAAAGTCGGATACCTATTGTCAAGATCCGATGGAATTCAAAGCATGGACCGGAGTATACTTGGGAACGAGAGGATGAAATGTGGAAGAAATATCCGCACCTCTTTGATTTCAATAAGAAACGGACATCCAAATGAAATGGATCACGAGGACGTTGATCCCTTTTAGGAGGAAAAGCTGTGACAATCTAACATTTTCAGGTAGTGAAATATTTTCTCGTATAATATTATGAAACTTATTTTTGTGTTGGTTGACGAACTCACAATTTACGGATTTAAATTTGGGCTTACGTGCATAATTTGGCGTCTTTTACGACTAAACCGGAAACCTTAGGATTACGTATTTACGTTTTTGAACTCCGTTTTTGATGAGAAATTTTTTATTGGATTCGTTTTGTGACGGTGATTCATAATTTATAAAAACGTTTTTCGTAAAACGACCCGAGGGCACGCAAATCGAGAAAACTAGAATCGAGAAATACCCGTAAACTAGTGAGATGGGACAAAACACATTGTCCCACCCCACTAGCTTAATGGGACGGCACACTTGACACCACAACACTAATGTGGCATCAAGTTAAGCAACTTACACCAAGTGTAAGCCTTAGCTTACACCTTAAGCTTTACCATACCACTTAACCTCAAAAACTAGCTACTTGTTTCATTATACCATTTACTTACATGCAAATTTCTCTCAAAATTCTCTCAACTCTCCTCCCTTTGCCGTCCCAAATAAGCCAACAAACATCCCATTTGATCTTTTCTAGCCATAAACCACATGTTTACTAGTTCTATTAAGGTGTTCTCTTGAAGCCTTGATCATTTGGTGGCCATATTAACAACTTTGGAGGTGATTTGCTTATGTCCTAGGGCTGATTTTCCAACCTATGTTCTTGATATTTGATGGTCTTGGAGATACTTGTTGTGTTCATCAAGTTCTTGTCTTCCTAAAACAAGAAATCCACTTGGATTGGTAAAGAAGATCATCCTCTCCATTTTTCTCTTGTTATTTTGTAAAGAACAAATGTATTTTCTTTCATTTTGTATATGTATATGATGTATATATGATGATAAAAATGTTGTGTGGAGATCAAGTGTTGATAAATATGCTTAAAAATGATGATAACCATAAGAAATGAAGCTAAAATCTTGATTATTTAGTTGGCTGTATAAAAACAGTATATAACTAAAAGATGAACTGATACAATTGCATGGTTTGATCCATTTACATTATGTAGAAGATGTTATACACATGTGAGAGTTGGCCATGCAATGGAATCAAAATAATGAGTGAGATATGATCAAAACAAGTTAGGTGGTATAATCTGAATAAGCAGTTTTGTAGGGACTGTTAAGGCAAGTTAAACTCAAAATGGGCAGTAGCTATAACTAAGTTAAATGTAGCACATATTATGAAGAACTTGTCATCCAAAAATGAGCTTCTAATTCATTATAGAACTCTAGATATGTTAAAAATGGTGAACATGAAGTTAAAAATCAGATTTTTGGAAATAATGTTTATTATTATTATATAAGCACTCACATTATAATGTATAAAATGTAAAAATATAAACCCACTAAATTATAAAACTTATTTATATAAATATATAAAAGGTTAATTAAATGGGTAAATTATATAAATGGTGGTAAAATAATATTTATAAGTAATAAAAACTATAAACTTGATTTTTACGACTTTTTCGGCTATCGCCGTAAAATTAACGTTTTTCGCCAAATAAAACTTAGACGACCAAACCCGTCTAATGTAAAGTTTATAAAAGTCATATACTGATGTATAGATAACTAAGACAAGTAAAAACCGATAAAACCCGAACTATAAGAATTACGGACAATTACGAGCTAACTAAACATATTGGACTAATAATTGAACTTAATAAGATCAAAACTTGTAAAAAGAACTTATTGGGCTTAACCCATTTGGGCCCAACATGAAAAGTATATATACTGATCATATAGGTATAAAATGGATAAAAACAAGTTAAAGAACTTATAAAAGACTTAATGGACTTAAAATAGGTAAAATCGGTAAAACTAGTGAACTAGTAAGACGTTACCAAGACGTAAACACTAAAATGAGTAAACAAGGATGTATAAACCCACTTGATCATCATCATATGTACAAAATCATCATATGTATATTGTTATTTTGATAAAAGTCATTGGACCGAGTCTAAGACCGATTATTATTTATATAGGTTTCCGTGACCGAAGCACGCCCGTAGCCGATAATCCGCCTTTCATTAACAACGTGATTTCATAGCCTCGCACTCTTTTAAATGTTTTATAAAATGATTTGTAAACCCGCGAGGGAGATAACATGCTAGATTTTTATAAAAATAGAACACAAGTAGTCCCGATTGTATGCTAAATGATATGGACCCGAATGATGCTATGACCCTATATTCGAGACTAAAAGGATTATTAGTAGTTAGGTTATGTCACTTAAAGTCCCATTAGCATGAATTGTGAACTACCGGGATTTGGTAGACGCTTATGCATTTGATAGTACTATTTGGGGACGATCACCCCAGTTCGCGCCTTGACGGTTGATCCCCGTCGTACCACATTGATTGGTAAGCGAATTTATGTATGAGAAGATTCCATAGCGTGATTTTTGTGACGACACGCTAACTTAGATGGGCTGTTTGTCGGGTTCGCGGCCCGCTGTTTTCACAGTAAGGTAACAATGTCATGCGGCTAATAATAATCCTAATTCAGATACCATGTATCCTATATAATTCAGATAAAACATATATAAATTCAAATACGATGTATCCTATATATGATAACGACGCTATTAACGATGAATATATTACCTATCATGGTAATATAGAGACTACGGTCTCATGGACGGTTTAAGATGTATGCTTGATTATATATTGCCTGACTTGCAATATGAGGACTTACTTCCGATATTATACTTGTGTTCTGATTTTAAATGAATGTAAATGATTATTTTATATAACGGTTTTTATTAAACTCTATGAATTCACTCAGCATTCGCTGATATGATTTTTGCATGTTTTTATCTCAGGTGCATGAAGGTAATCCGGATGGAGATCGACTCTGATGGCCTACACTTAATATTAAAAATGTTCATTCGGTCTGTGTTTTGTAAACTTAATGACCTGTATAATTTGGGACCTGTTGTACGCTTTTAAACCTTTTTATCGAATGAATGTTTGTTAAACCTTGTACAACCATTTTTATGTGTTGTCTATGATTGGAGTTATTGTGCTATCCCGTAACACTCTGAAAGACCCTTCCGTTGTACCGATACGAAAAATGAGAGTGTTACAGACAGTATTAGTCCCTGAACTTGTAAAAATCACATAACAAGCTCAAAAATATTCCAAATGATCTAGGATTTGAAAACAAAGTTTATAAACACATTTATAATCATAATAACAAAATTTATTCATAATTATAGATTTTGAAATAGGTTTTTGCTCATTATTTTATGTAGATTATAAAACTAGGGTTTTAAGACATCTTTAATTTATAACTTTCATTTAAAATGATTAAATGACTTAGTTTCTTTTTGATTATCTTTATAACATAATTTTGGAATTATATCAAGTCTAATTAAACTTTATAACAAGATCAAAGCCTTGGTTAACATAGCTTTACCTAGGTAGCTCCAAAATGGCTCCTTATGGCTTCTTATGAACACAACTTGCTATCAAAGCTTCAAGAGCTTCAATGGCTAGCTTCTAGACCTGGTTTTTGGTCTTTTTTGATGTTCTAAGATGTATATAGAGGTGGAAATGGAGAATAGGTATGAGATACAAAGGAAACGGGGTGCAAGTTTTAAATGAAGACATACGCCCCTATTTATACTTGAAATGACCCTTAGCCTCCAAGTTTGGAATCTAAACGTGTAAGATAGATATAGGGGTGACTAATAAAGGCTAGTGAATATCTACACAAGCTTATAGCTTGTAGCTTTGTCCTAATCCTTCCTTATGGCTAGAAATAAGTCACGGAATAATGTAGATAAGAATGGTGATGTGTAGCAAGAAAGGAGGTGATCCACCTACTTGTAACACTCCTAAAATATCTTAGGATGAATAAATATCAGGTTTTAAAACTTGGAATGGAGGTAAATGGTTTGAAAATGAGTTTTGGAGGGAATTTACAAAATCGGGTCTAAAATCTAGGGCTTGTAACTTATACTTTGTTTTTTTGGTGATTAAGGTCTTAGGAAAGTTATTAGTGAATTATTAGGGCTTACTTAGGGTTTAGAAATTCTATTTAAGAGATATGGGGCTTTGGTTTGAAGTTTAACAAAGGTTTGATGTGAAAATGGGAAGTATACATTTGTAGATTAGGGTTTTCTAATGATCCAGGGTTTAATCTTAGCAAATGTGATTATCCTCCTCTTAGCTACTAACGTAAACTTAATTTAGGTCCTAGAAATTGTGTCTTAAGTGTCCAGTGAGTTTTCACACTTGGTTCAAGGGTTTAGTTAGGATAAACATGTCTAAAGATTTAAAATACCTATGTTGACCTAATTTACAAGTCATGCATTGAAATCTTGTAACTTGTGCATTAGGGTACTTGTACATTGTCTTAATATCATCTTATAATCTTAATGAAGTCCTATTAGTATTTGTAGACTTGTCCAAAAAGAACTAGGTAGTGATTCCATGTAAATTTCTTAATATTAGGGTTTTTAGGTCATTAATTCTAATGATTTTCTAACTTAGGTAATTAGGGTTTATATCCTTATGTATGCTTATTCTAAGTCTTATATGGCATGTTTATGACTTCTATGGGTTCTACATTCTTAGTTTGAGGGTTTATATAAGTTGATCATATTCTAGGGTTATTTAAATAAGATTAAGGTTCAATGCTTTGAAAACTTGTACTTTATGCTTTAATAATTTATAACTTGGTTTAAGATAAATGTATGATTATATTGTGATACTTAGTTGAGTTTTATGTTTTGTTGCAAAATATTAGAGTCTAATTCATTATAGATTAGATTTTATATGCTAATCTTGGGTTTAGGCCATTTTCTTGTACTTAGCTTGTGACTAGTGAATATTAGTGTTTTGTGATTATTTAACTTTCCTTTATTTGGTATATTAGAATTAGTGTAGAGTATCTAATAATAGTACATTGTCATTTTATGATTACATTGCTTGAAATATCAGTTTATAAGGGATTTCTAGGGTTTCTATGGGAATTTAGGGTATCCTTTTTATATTTGAGTTGTTCTTATTCATTGTTTATTTATATGATAACTTTTAGAACTCAGACTTGGTATATTCATAGTGTTTACAACATATAGGTATATGTTGATGTGGCAATTGTGATAGTAAGATCTATAAGTCGGTCATGTAGTATAATGAAAATGCAAAAATTTTAGAGTAAAATCACCTTTTTATTTATGAACATGGATATTACATTAACCAAAACTACTGTATGTTATACTAATTCTTAGTTACGTGTCACACGTCATTCAGTTGTCTTTTAGTCATATGAGTGAGAACCGTACCAGTCGGCCACTCAGCTGAATGGTTACATGAATCACAGTCATGAGAATGACCTTCATGGAACTGACATACAAGACGATAGAAACCACTACTGTGACAGCAACTATCCTAGCCATCGCAAAAAAGCTCCGGCCACGGACGTGATTAGAAATACAAGGGTCAGCAGTCCAAACGATCCGCCAACTCTTGCATGATAACCTAAGATTTGCGGTTTTATTTGTTTCGCACCTCGAGACACATGTCAAGACATCAGTCAAGACACATGTCTCACGTATATTTTCAAAAGACACATGTCAAGACACCAGTCAAGACACATGTCATACGTATATTTCTCAAGACACGAGTCAAGACACATGACTCACATCCATTTATGGAACATCCCTAAGAAATTCAGGGTACCCTCCAAGGGGTATATCCATTTTGTGATGCCATGTATTTATCAGGCCACAAGAATTTCGGTACCATCACCGGCGTATTATACGCGTTTGGACACGCAGGACTCGTTCTGCGTGGGACGGGCAAAACACATTCAGTAAGATTTGTCACGCTTACTTCATGACACTTTCACTTCTTGACTTGATACTTCATATATCCATGACCATAAAGGACGCCATTCGTATAACCCATTTATACGAAGGTTTTCCTTCAATCTAATGATAAGATCCAATATGCTAAACTACTTCCCTAGGACAGATGCGAGTTAAATATGATTCTGATTTTAGACCATGAAACAGCATACCATGCTACGACTGGTCGCCATTTATATTAGATTATGTATAGTGATGTTCAGGCTCCTGAATACATTCAACGTGGTTTTCCATCATGAGAATCTGTACAAATTATTTATGCTTTACAAGCACGTGTTTGTTATTCCATGGCTGCAAAGATTTTCAGCTATTATGGATGACACAACTTTTGAAGTTCCTTTTATTCATAACCAGTCGATTATATTAGAATTTTCCAATATAAATTCCAGAAGAACCTTCAAGGAGGAGGACGGTAACATGAGATTATGTGTCGACTACTGTCGATCTAAACAAATCACCATTCATAACCGTTATCCTCCTCCACGTATTGACAACGTGTCCAATCAACTTTAGGGTGTTAAGCAATTTTCCAAGATCGGATGACGGTCATGCTGCCAACAGTGGCGAGTGAAAGAGCAGGACATTTCCATGACTGCTACTCGTACACGATTTGGTCATGCTAAATTCATGATTTTGTTTTAGTCTCACGAGTGCACCAACAACATTTATGGACTTGATGGATGGAGTTTTTCCCGAACTCATGATCAAATTCGTTATTGTTCTCACTATGTGGAAAATTCTACGACAGGAGAAATTTCACCCTGAAATTTTCCGTTGTGAATTATGGTTGATTATAGTGACACGTTGAATCACATTGATAGTTAATCTTACCATGACTCAGCTTATGCGTAAAGGTGAGAACCCTACACTACATTAGGTGTTCCAGAAAATCCAACGCTAAGAGAAGTCTAGTTTTGGACACTCATAGTTTTACAAACTCCTATGTATCTAGTTTTTATGAAGCAAGATACAATTACGTTCATATCTATGTACTTGACATACCAACAAGCTAAGATAGAACACCAAAAGACTAGGAGTTATTTCCACCATCAAAAATTGTGAACAGAAATGGGACAAGATCTCCACGGATTTTGGTTACCAGATTACCGCAAGCTCAGAAGAAGCATGATGCTATCTGGGTTATTCTCAACAGTTGGACCAAGTCTGCGAAATCCTTAAATCCGCAAGGATTTCACAGTCAGCAGATTATAAGACATTTTCCAGCCAAGGATCGACCGATCACTTGGCACTCCTTCAGCTATCGGACTAGACAAATTGTCACGTTCATGTCCTTGTCCAATTTTACGACTTGCTTTGCACTCACGTTCATGCCACTGTTCACGTTCATAATCGTATCCTGGTTTCAGATTTACATTTCATTTTCATTCTGGAAAGTCTTGTAGAAGCTCGGGAGACCAGACTCAAGTCCAATAAACTTTTCATCATCTCGTATCAGTGTTGTTACCTCTTCAGTTATCTCATGTTCACGATATGTTTCACATGTCACGTTTATTCCACGTCCCTCATATCACGTTCTCGATAAGTTGTTCGTATCATTATCCACCATATGTTTCTTATATTACACTCACCATATCTCCACATATCACGTTCACAATTGTTCACGTACTACGTTTCAGTATGTCTCGCGCATCATTGCTAAGATGCTATTAATGTCAGCTATGCCAGATTATTTTTCATCGTAACGTTGCATTTAAGCTCGCACGTTAACTTACATCCACTCGATCAAATTCAGGAGGATCTATCTTACGTTGTTAACCAGGAACTTTTACGTATTATCAAGTCAAGGTCATGAAGACCAAGATTTATCATATGTGTCAAGATCTTGTGGAGGAACTGTTCCGAGAGGGAAGCCACTTGGAAATGGAGGAGTCCATCTGGATTTTATCCTCTCATCCCTTAATTCAGTTATGTTCTTTTCAGGCACATCACGTTCCATGTCCTTGTCAGTCATGGCGCGTCCATGTTCTTTTCAGCCTTATCGTTATCTATTATACGGGGACGAATTATTATTTTAAGGGGGAAGAGTTGTAAAACCCACATATAAATGCCATGAACACTACATTACGTAAACATACGAACCAATTAAAACTTTCCTTTTATGTCATGAACATATGTCACGAATATTAAATTCAGAAACTACATACGTGTTAGCACACGATAATTATTAAGTACGTGGTAATACACGATAATTATTAATCATAATAATTATATTCACGAGCATATGATCACGAATATTAAAACATGAACATTATAATTACGTATATGTTTATTATTACACGATAAATATTGATTACGTACAAGTAATATTATAACACGAACATTTAACCACGAACTAACACGAATATATTAGCAAACATACATGTAAAATAATTAAACACGAAAAAGCTCGGGTTACCCTTGTGGGCCCTTGGTAGCCGCGGACAAGAAGAAAAGAAAGGGCCAAGCCTATCTGATTTTGACTAAAAGGGAAAAAGGAAAAGAACAGAGGTTTTCATAACATAAAATTTTACAAAACAAGAAACCCCTAGCCTCCTTCTTTTGCTCTCCCTTACCGCCGGCTACAACAAACACCAAGGGTGTTTGGGTTGAGTTTTGATCATTGAATTCGGGTTGATAGTGTTCGTATTCATAGTTATTTTCAAGACACGTGTTTGGTATCATCAAAACCTTCATCTCTTTGATTTTTATTTTCTTTAATTATGTTTATATGATTAGAAAACTTAAAAACATAATTAACATGTTAACAAATCCAAGAAACATGAACAAATGGGGTTTTAGTGGGATTTTGTTTCGGCCGACACCCAACCGAGAACAACCAAGCTCTCGGCTTGGTCTTGTGATCACCAACAGCCGAGACCAATAGGTCTCGGTGTGGCCTGGTCGCTCATCCATAAGAAACAGGGGACCCCGACTCGTGTCGGGGTGTCATTTGGTTTGTTTGGGTCTCGGCGCAGGAACAACAACACCACCGGCATAAGCTGGTGGCTGCTTTATGTTGAGCAGGGGGAACGCAGGCCAGACTGGGGGAACCACCGGCTACAGCCGTTGGTGAGTTTGGTCCAGCAGTGGCTAGCTAAGCTACGGCAATGGCAGCCGTCTAGACCGGGTTAGCCACTGTTGGGTTGGTACGGTCCGGTTCATGTTACGGTTCATATTAAACATGGTCACGAGATTATTTTAATTATAAGTATATTTTTACAAGGCTAATTAAATTAATTAAATATGACTATAATTAATTTAATTTAATCACGACTTAGGTTATATTATTTTTATAAATAATACATGTTTTTAACCTAAGTATTTTACCATTTAATTTAGTCTATAGTTATTAATTAATTATTAAAACATGGGCTATAGTTAATTAATAAATCATGACTTAGGTTATAATTAATAAATTATTAATACATGATTAACCTAAGTATTTTATATGTCTTAATTTGATTAAATCATGCCTTTATTTAATTAAATCATATAACCTATAGTTTATTTAATTATCATGACATTATTAATAAACTATACTATTAATTACATGACTTGTGACTTTTAACCAGTAAACTTTAGCTTATATTATTAGCTTATTAATCCAGCTTATTTCTAAATATAGAAACTTTCTATTTCAGGAAACTTACTATTTTTAGAAAATTTCTATTTTTAGAAACTGGTCTTGTTGATGCAAAAGTTGGTTGATCCTTGCTAGACCCGAATTAGGCTTAATTCGGGTTGGCTGGGCTCTGGCTCCTGCACCAAGTGAATTGTCTGGTTGGGATCCTGCACACTAAACAGCACGCGTTAGGCTTACCGTGGGAATGTTTCCCACGATTAGACTCCGGCGTGAGAGTAAGTAATCGATTTAGGGTTTGTGTGAGTTTAGAGTATGAATCGTAATACCTTTGTGGAACCCTTGAGGGTTCCTTTTATAGGCAGTGGAACCCTAGTGGGCTGCCACTGATACTTTAGCCCCAAGGAAAGGATAACTATCAGATTTAGAATGATTGTTATCTTCTAATCTTGGTAGTGAATATCCTCTCCATTTGTGATGAAGATATTCCCAGACAGAAGATGATTCTGTCTAATCTTATGTCGGCCGCACCGGGTCGTGGGCCGCACACATGTGCGGTTACTGTTCATTCAAGCCCATAAGCCTGAATGACATTTATCCACCCATCTGTGATGGGCCGGATACGGGTAGTACCCGTGGGCCGGGTTCGTGACCCGGTTGGGGACTATACGTCATCATGTCCCCCCAGTCTAGTTGTTACAGTCGTAGGCGTAACCTCTAGACTATTAAGATGCTCTCCGGACATACCAAGGAAAGACATAGGAAACAAAACATTGAAATTTTTGTTGTTCTGGCCGCACGTGGCGACCCTTAGTAGGAATATTTAATAAATACTACCTCAGCCGCGCGCAACGGCCGAGACAACTTAAATGTAACATTAAATACGGTCTGACGTAAGAGCCACATAATCCGACAAGAATAAAAAACATTAATGACAGTCAACAATCCAGTCGTATGTCTGCAAAAGTGAACCATTAATGCCCACCCTTGAGCCACGCAAAACTGTTTAAGAAGTGACCCGTGGGTCCCCCTCTGACGTTGCAGAAATGTCAGAAACCCTATCCATTGGATAGGCGATGTGACTGACACGTGTCGAAGATCCAAGGTACCTCGGAAACCGAGGCAACCCTATATAAGAGTGGGTATGCGTGTTTGTTACACACACAACCCACTCCTTCTTCCGCCATTGTTAACCTCAAGCTTTTATCTCCCAAAATTTTTGCCTTCTTTTCCACGGATTTTCGTCGCCGCAGGTTAGATCATCACGCCCTTAAAAACCTTTTTATAAAACATGGTAAAGGATAATCCCCTTATCACGGATGTCCTGAACGTGATGTCTGCGGAAAAATACCTCGACTTTCTGTCGAAGTATTATGTACCCGAAAGCGTACACCCCACCTATCCGGGTGATGGTGAAGCGATTACGGACGCACCGGCGGGGAAAGTAGGCATATATACACGCCTATTTGACTCAGCCAACTACCGTATCCCTTTATCCAAGTTCTTGGTAGACCTTCTTTTGTATTATGACTTTCATATCACCCAGCTCCACTGCATAGGGGCGTGTAAAATCAACCAGTTTGAGATTACATGCCATACCTGCGGAGTAACCCCCACCGTGAACCTTTTTAGGGCTTTCTACTTTCCCCAGTTAGTGAACGGGTGGTTGTCGTTCAAGAAACGACCCGGGAATTCCCCTATGACATATAGGAAACCTCTTGACTCCCTTAAGAACTGGTACGACCATTACTTCTTTGTAGATGAGAAGGTGTTCCCTACCCCCTTCGTACTTAAAACCAAAGCCCCAAAAGACTATCCGCCCAAATCCAAAGATTATAGTAGCCGGGACCTGAAAATACTAGATACCCATCGCACAAAATTCCATAGAGGGTTGCCGGAACACTTTCTGTGCTTAGTAGGGATAAGCCGCCGTTACTTTGGGAGGGATGACTTATACCCGTGCTTCTTAACGGAACAGGAAGAGGGTAGGTCCAATATATATGTTGTAAATTTGATTTATCACACACGTGTAGAACTTTACTAACCCATATAATTCTAAAATTGTTTGCAGAGATGAACCTTCACGGACTAATCCGCCAGGGCGACCCCATGAAGGTGGCGGAGGGATTCCGGTCGTTAAAGCCGAATGAGCTCCCCTTGCTAGAAGCATTAGCCGACCGCACGATACCGCTGGAAGAGACAACCGAGCCTAGATCGGACGAAGAAGAGCCCGTTATCGAGAAATCCCCATTGGATTTCCACAATGAAGACGGCGACGACCCATTGCTACAGGGGGGCACCACCAATCAGGAGGAAGAGCATGATCCCAATGAAGACACCACGCAAGCTTCCGGGTCCACCCCACTTACCTCTAGAAAGAGAAAGGCAACCAGGCGGGTAGCGAAGAAAATTGGGGAGGAGGCCGGAGTTGCAAATGCTCCCCCAAGAATCTGCGGAAAAACCACCCACAATACCAAGAAGGAAGCAGCACCACGACTGCCCAAGCCGATCCCCCCCCCCCCCCCCCCGACCATGGAAGGGCCAGTTCTGCGAGTCGCCCCTGTGAGCGTCGTAGCTCCTACCGGCCCAGACCCCGTCATTGGCACCTCGTAAGTACCCCTCGTGAGTATGATTCATATCTTTGTATGATATATAGACTAATATTTAAACAACAGGGTGAATCCGGCAGCCGCAGCGCAAGGAGAAGAAGTGGGAAGATCCATCCCCCGCACCAACCAACAAGCCCCCATCGCCTGCCACCACACATGCCAAGGAGCCACGCCCCGAGGGGGCCCGAAGAAAGCCTGCGCTTAGCATGGAACTTATCAAGTTTGACACGGCTGGAGGCCGAATCCGAGTGTTCAAAATTTATCGAGCACATCACCCCGCCTGTCCTCGCCCAAGACCTGGATGAATTAGATCACGAGGCCCTTATTGAGCAGTTTGACGTGTCATCCGCACACCAGGTGACGGTGGGTGCCGCGTTAAGACGCCGTCTAATCCAGGCCCTCACTAATGTGAGTCGTGCAGACAAGAGAATAGCCCGCCGTGAGGTGATGGTCGTGAAGAACGAGAAGACCATCGCATCATTGCAGGCGGCATTATTGACAGCCGAGGCAACGGTGAAGGAGCAGGCGCATCACGCCGACGCCAGAGAGAAGCGTATTGCTGAGTTGGAGGCCCTCGTAGCCGCATCAAATGAGAAGGTAAACTTTCAGAATGTTTACATACACTCATACTTTTCATATGCATGTAACCCCAAAAAGTATATATCCTTGTAATAACTCCAAATTTCATATGTAGGTATCTGCGGCTGAGGCTGCTACTAAGGCTGTGACCGTGCAATCATTCAACATCGCCCAGGAGCGTGATGCGCTGAAGGAAGAATTGACGCGGACCCAAACCAACATTGAAGAGCAGATTGCCTCAGCTGATGAAGAGCTAAGCAAAGTGGTTGTAAGTTGTGCTGAGAGAGTATGTCCCCCTCTACTAACCGCTACAGCCGGTCGTAGGTGGATTATCGGGCAAGGACTGCGGCTTGCTGTAAGTGGGGCTCTGAACGCTCCGCACCTACTGCAGGCGTTTGCCGGGGTTGTATCCGATGGAATCGACCGTGGTAGGCATGAAGGCCTGGTCAAAGCTGCAGAGATGATCGCAAAAAATGAAGATATCACACAGCATCCATATCACAACCCCTCCGCAGCGGGTAAGATGATTGCGTCCATGGATGCCTTGGCAGAACTCCAACACCCCCTCCTAGACGAGCTTGAGGCAATGAAAGATGCTCCAAACGAGACGATAATGTCCCGGCTGAGTGCTGATCCCATTCCCTTGACGTTGGCCACTTACGATTCCGCATCCAAAGCAATGAAAGGCGAGAAGCTGCTTGGAGAAACTCTTGATGCTATCGCAGTCAAAGCCCGGGACGGGAAGGATGCTCGTGGGGAGGCCCTTCGTGCTTTAATTGAGGAAGGGAAGAAGGATTTAGGGGAGTTCTTACCCCCCCCTGTAACTTATCTGTTGTAAACACTTGTGATTATATTCGTCCGTGCATGTACACGGCTAAGACATATTTGTAGTAACTTGTCTTTTTATTTAGAAGTCCGTGACAACCACGGCCATTTTGTTTATTGTTAATTTTGAAACTTGTGTATTTCATTGTATTTCAATGCCGCATGATGTATCACGTCTTACACATGAAAAAGTGAAAATACATACAAGTCTACAATTTACTAGACATGCGACGTGCGTCTTTACTATGCAGAGTACCGCGTGGATACGGCGCACAAAAAACTTATCACAACGTCTTGTGAGTAAGGCGTCTAGTAAGGATACATGATCCGTGCGGCTGGGGTTGCATCCCTCTTACGCGGCAAGTTGAATTAGTAGGTTCACTTAATCCTCTTACCCCGCCTGGAGGCGTATAGTACATGTACAGTAATTTGAAAGAATGCATATGAATAAAATATGGCATATTATAATACAAGTAAAAAATTCATACTACTAACAAAAAATCTACAAAATGATTTGCACGAAACAGGCCGTGGAGCTAGCTAGGCACCATGGCATTTTATTTAGAACGTTTACACTTTGTTTGAACAATAATGATAAGTCCTAAAAACAAGAAAGGAATCTAAAAAAACATAAGACAAAACAAAACAGATGAAACCGCATGGTTCTTCATTAAGACCGCACATAGCAAAGTACCCATGCGGAAGCCGTAGCTTTCAAAGATAGCACCTTTTGAGATTGGAAATATTCCATGTGCGCTCTAGGTCGCGTCCATCCATATCACGTAACCTGTACGCGCCTCGTCCTAAGGCTTCAGTGACTTCAGACGGTCCTTCCCACTTAGGGCCCAGCTTTCCTGTGTTCTCCACTCGACTTGCTTCGTTAGCACAATAGACGTAGTCTCCCGGTCGAAAAGAAACACCCTTGACCTTGGCGTCATAATAAGCCTTCATCTTAGCCTTGGACTTAGCCTCATTGATGGCTGCTATTTCTCTTTTTTCTTCCAACAGATCCAGGTTGATTCGCAGCTGTTCATCGTTCGTGACGACATTAACCTCCGCTGTGCGGATGGTAGGCATTCCTATTTCTGCTAGAATAACAGCTTCAGTTCCGTAAGCCAATGCAAATGGAGTATCCCCGTTGGCTGTTTTGATCATAGTTTTATGCGCCCATAGCACATGTGATAACTCATCGACCCATTTGCCACTTCGTTTATCCAGACGCGCCTTGATGCCATTCCCCAAGCTTCTATTTTCTCGTTCGACAAGGCCGTTTGTTTGTGGATGCTTAACAGATGCGAAGCGCCGCTTGATGTTAAATGATGCACACCAATCTTTGAATGGGTTGTCCGTGAACTGCTTGCCGTTGTCCGAGATGATTTCTCCTGGTAAACCAAAACGGCACACAATGTGTTCCCACACAAACTTCTTGACCTGCTTGCCTGTGATAGACTTGACTGCCTTGGCTTCTATCCATCGTGTGAAATAGTCCATTGCAACAATCAAGAATTTAACCCCCCCCCCCCCTCGCAGCTACAGGAAATGGTCCTGCAATATCAATTCCCCACTTATAGAATGGCCATGGGGACGTGATAGGTGTAAGCTCCTGTTGCGGGTGCCGCGGTACTGGCCTATGCACTTGGCAATCACTACACTTGCGAATCATGTCGCGCGCGTCTCTGTGCATGGTAGGCCAATAATATCCTGTTCGTAAGGCTCTAGCTACCACAGATCGTGGACCTGCATGCATGCCGCACAACCCTTCGTGTATGTCACGGATTACGTAAGCTGCCTGGCGTGATCCAACACACCGCAGCCACGGCTGCAAAAAAGAGCGCTTGTAAAGGATGCCTTCTCGAAGTTCGAAATGCTGCGACTTCCTTTTAATGCGCCGTGCTGCTTTTTCCTCGTCTGGAAGGGTCTCATTAGTCAAATAGTTGATGATTGGGGTCATCCATGTAGGTCCCTCCTCTTCAACTATAGCGGCAACCTCCCCTTCCGTTATAGATTTCTCCTTGAGTATTTCCACCAAAATTTGTTTAGACAAGTGAGCGAAGCTTGTGGATGCGATCTTGTTAAGAGCGTCCGCTTTCTTGTTCTCGCCCCTTGGCACCTGCTTGATGGAAAACTTACTGAAAGTCGAGATTAGCGACTTGACTTTTTCCAAGTAGCTGACCATGTTGTCCTCCTTAGCCACATACCCACCTAGAATATCGTTCGCGACAAGCCGTGAGTCCACGTAGGCCTCAAGGTTGCGGACTCCCATTCTAGCGGCGATTTTTAAACCCGCAATTAATGCTTCATATTCCGCTTCGTTGTTGGTGGCCGTGAACTCAAAACGGAGGGCGTATGTGAATTCCATTCCTTCTGGGTTTGTGAGGATGAGACCTGCACCTGACCCGTCCGTACACGAGGATCCGTCCGTGAATAACACCCATGGTTCCGTTGGGATCTCATCTTGCTTGATGATTGGTCCTTCCTCATCCGGCTTCTCGATCAGGAAATCTGCCAAGATCTGGCCTTTAACAGCCGTCCTTGGTCGGTAAGATATATTGTGCTCCCCCAATAGGATACTCCATTTCTGTAGCCTCCCTGCCACGTCCGGTCTAGAAATAACCTGCTTGACTGGCTGATCCGTAATGACTGCAATTGGGTGCGCCTGAAAGTACCGGCGCAACCGTTTTGTAGCAAACACTAGTGCTAACACCAATTTTTCCATGGAGGAATAATTCAACTCCGGCCCTTGTAGTGTTCTACTTATAAAATAGACCGGAGTTTGTACTGTATCTCTATCCGTCATAAGTACCGCGCTTATTGCGCCATGAGTAGCTGAGAGATACATAATGAGTTCCTCTTTTGGCCGGGGAGCTACGAGCATAGGGAGAGATGTAAGATGTTGCTTGAGTTGGCCGAAAGCTTTCTCGGCTTCCTTCGTCCAGCGGAAGTCTCCCTTCCTAATGCACTTCTTGAGTGTCTTAAATAGGGGTAATGACTTCTCTGCGGATTTAGATAGGAATCTATTCAGCCCGGCTAACTTCCCATTCAAGGACTGTACCTCCTTCCGTGTCTGAGGGGACGGCAGTTGTATCACTGCGTCCGTCTTCTCTGGGCAAGGTTTGATGCCGTTTGGATCAATCAAATATCCAAGGAACATTCCCTCCGTTGCTCCAAACGTACATTTCTTTGGATTTAACTTCATGTTAATCCTTCTCAGCGTGTCGAATGTCTCTTGGACATCCCGGAGAAGTGCCTCCTCCGTGTGACTTTTTATCACCAAGTCATCAACATAGACTTCCAAGTTGCGTCCTATTTGTGATTCAAAATCTTTGTCCACCAACCGCTGATATGTAGCGCCGACGTTCTTCAGTCCAAACGGCATTTTCGTATAGCAATATACGCCCTGGCTCGTATGGAACGCTGTTTTTTCTGCATCCTCCTCCGCCATCTGGATTTGGTGATACCCTTAATATGCGTCCAAGAAGCATTTGAAAGGATATCCACACAAGGACTCCACCTTCCAGTCAATTTCCGGTAACGGGTAACAGTCCTGTGGGCAGGCCTTGTTTAGATCCGTGAAATCCACACACATGCGCCAACTTCCGTCATGTTTCTTGACCATGACCGGATTGGATAACCACTCGTGGTAGTATACCTCGCGCATGATGCATGCATCCACTAGTTTCCGTACTTCCTCTAATATCACTTGGCTGCGCTCAGGCGCCTGGCCGCGCTTCTTTTGTTTAATGGGTTGGTACCCTTGGCGGATCTGGAGCTTATGCTCTGCTATCGCACGTGGCACGCCTGTCATATGCTTTGGCTCCCATGCGAATATATCTAGGTTTGCACTTAAAAGAGAGCACATGGCCCTTTTTCGGCTGTCCGAGAGCGCCCCTCCTATGGATACCTCCTGGTCCGGGTAGTTAGGGTGAATGGCTACCTTCCAATTGGGAGGTGGTGATCCATCCTTGGGTGGAACAGGTGGAGCTGGTGTTGTCACGGTGTGGCACTCGGATGTTGGTACGACTGTGTTGTAAATGGTAACAATACCTCCTTCAACGGGGAACTTGATTATTCCATGCGCCGTAGAGGGTACTGCTCGTATAGCCAAAATGCCTGGTCTGCCTATGATCCCATTATACGGAGAGTGTGAACGTATCACCATGAAGTTCATCCACGCCGTAGTGGAATGTTCCTCATTCCCAATGGTTACAAGCAAACGTAATTGCCCTATCGGCCAGATAGTGTCTCCACTAAAGCCAGTAAGCGGCGACGTGGCCGGTACTAATTGGCTTCTTATTTCTGGGCATAACTGCACGAAACAGTGTTCATACAGTACCTCTGCTGACGATCCTCCATCCACATACATGCGACGAACGTTGTGTGTTCCAATGCTTATCTCAATAGTGAGAGGCGCATCAATCACATCGCTTGCTGTGATGGGAGGGAATGAGATTTCCCTGCCGCGTGAAAATTTTTGGCCAACTTCCTGCCTCGTGCGGCGTTGTCTGGATTGGATCATGTATATAGTCAAAGGTTTGTCCTTTTGGGGATCCTTATTATCATACTTTTTGTTGTTGTCTTTTCCATCCTTCCAATCCTTAACTAGGTGCTTGAGTTTACCTGATTTTATCAGTGACTCGATATGCTTCTTGAGCTGGATACATTCCTCCGTACCGTGGCCTTTGTCATTATGGAACTCGCAGAAGCGACTTCCTTGCCGTCGTTCCGGTGGAGTGGTCATTGGGGGAGGCCTTGGAAAGTTCGCCCCTTCTGTCAGCAAGATCTCCCGGTAGGACATCTTTAGGGGGGTGAACTTATCGTCCGACCGTCCTACTTTGCTTTGGCTCTTATAGTCTGAACCCTTGTTATTGTTCTGATTACCTTGACCGCCCGACTGTCTCCAGGACTGGTCATTTGACCGGTACCCATTTCCCCAGGATGGGTAGGCCGCGGCAACAGCTGTTTCTCCCTCTATGAAATTTCTGACCCTTTCCATGAGGTCATCATATCTCTCTGGACGCTTGTCATTGAGGCGCCTGATCAGTTATCTGTCTGTTATGGCGTGCATGTAGTCAGAGATTTTCAGGAGCTCTGGCATGGTTCTTGTGAGTGCACTCATCATTGAAGCGCTCAGTGAAGGCTTCTGTGGACTCCCCCGGCCGTTGCTTGACAGTTGCCAATGAGACCGGATCCCTATTATACTTCTTCCTTTGAGTATAATTGTTCTCAAACGCAGTGCATAGTTCCGTGAAACTATCAATGCTCCGTGGGGGGAGTGCCTCAAACCAGTCACGGGCGTTTCCAATCAATGTCGAATTGAACATTTGGCACCATATGGGCATGGGCCATCGCTCGATTTTAGCCTGCGTATCAAATATTTTAAGGTGATCGACAGGATCACCGGACCCATCATAAGTCTTGATACACGCCGGCATGCGACGTTTGGTGTCCTTAGAATAGTTCCGTATGCGGAGGGTGAACGGGTCTTCCCTGGGATCCGCCCATGGCCGGGTAAGCCTAGGGTCATCCCATGGTTCACACCATGGACGCGAAAGATCCTCCGCTTCCGCATCTCGATAGTAAGGACCACCATCATACCCATCATTGTTTGGTGGTGGTGGAGGGGTGCGCCTAGGTCGGCGACGCTTAGGCGGATGGTCATCTGATTCCTCTTCGGACGGGTCCGGGGATGGCGGTGGTGCCCCATCCTTTGAATAGGGACCACTTTTTCGGGATGAACCAGGATCCTTTTTCCCTATGTTCATCCTGTCCCACACACTCGGGCGACGTGTGGTTCTGGCCAACTCTCGATCCGGTCGTTCGGGTGAGCCATCCGACCTTTCTCCTTCTCGAGACTGCATTAATTCCTGCATAAGGCGATCTCCTATGCGCTCAAACACATTCCGGGGTTGAGGGGTTTCCTCAAAGGTACCCTGCTCCTGATGCCGAGCTCTCCTTTTCCTCTGATCTTGGGAGGAGGTGATTGGTCCGGTGTCACCGAAGTTGAGTCTGGCTTGGAGGTTCCTCCCCAGATTCAACCTTGATGCGATCCCCGGGACGATCCTTTCGAAGTTCTGCGTGAGAACTCGAGTAAGATCCTCCTCACTGAGTGGTAGGACTTCCACTTCTTCCTCCGTCGAGGGCCTGCGCGGTTCCTTGTTAGGAGGGTTCGGCGCACTCCCCGGATCAGGGTTGTCCAGGGTTGAAGTAGGTGGAGGTGTCATCGAGATCGTGCTCGTCACCCCCACGGGCTGAAAACCGCTACGGTTACCCGGCCCGCCTGCGAGGCGGCTAGGTGATTGGTTGGGGATGAGGATCCCTTCCCCTTGGGACTTCCGGTTCCCGGGATTCACGTTCCTGGGGTTAGCTTGCGGATGCCCCTTCGTCATTGGAAATTCGAGATGAGGTTTTGTTCTAGCTTAGTGTTATGGGTCCCACGGATGGCGCCAACTGGTCTATTTTTAGAAACTGATCTATTTTAGAAACTTTCTATTTTTGGAAACTTTCTATTTTTGAAAACTTTCTATTTTAGAAAACCTGCTATTTTTATAAAGTTACTTATTATTACACAAAAAGTATAATAATACAGGAATACAAGATAATACTTAATCAAAATACATGAAATACATGATTAATACAGTATAACATTTAAAACAGTAAACAAGACAAGAACATATAAAACAAGCTAAGAACATGTTATAACCAGTAACGTACTCAGTAATCAGAAAACTTATACATGTCCCTTATTTATGTAGCATTAGTGAGGCCGGAGTAGGACTATTCATCCTGTCGTCTTTCCTCGTTCACTGGACACAAGGTACGGAGTTTCCGTCCTTCAGTATGGACATTCTTTCTTTATTAGGATTCCCCGTTTGCAGCCAACTGTTTTCCCAAGTATGTGTTTTATATGTTTGATTACTTATGTTAGTTTTAAATGCCAAAGCCATATACATACATGACCAGTGTCACCTAGTTATGGAGGTACCATAACCATAACACTGGAGGCACCAGTGTTATGACTTCCCCACGGCGGAGTGATTGCTCGTGGCGTCCCTTTTAAGTTTTGGCCATATATTTATATTATCATGTGGGGCATATGGGTGCATCCTAGTTACATGTTTAGCAGGATTTCATGGTGAATGCGATGTGTGCCTTGCATCCTTCACAAAGAGTTTATCCCTCCTACCCAGACTAATTAATTAGAGGCAACCCCTCTACATGCATGATGAGGTCTCCCCTCCAAGTATTAATGCACGGTGGAACCTCATGACCTATATGGGCTATTGGCGAAGTAATACGGCTTTCATATAAAAACATAAGTCTTTTCAAACTATAAAACCAGTTTTATAAACATGTTCCAGGTTTTCCAGGACTTATACATTTCCACTGCTATTAAGTCTTTATTATGTTTCAGTCATCCATACTATGTCATATATCCGTTCACTGAGCGTATTTGCTTAGCCGTTACTTTCCTTTCCATGTCCAAAATGACAGGTACCCAAGGACAGACTTGAGCATATGGAGGATGTGTATAGGATGGAAGCTGCCTTAGACTTCTTCTCCTTTTTGCCTTCATATAGTTATGCTTGTTTGGACACTTGTCTTGTCCTCCTAGTTCATTTATTTAATTTATGTTTTAGGCTTATGTTAGGAACCGATGTTTGATTCCGGTTTTCCTTATGGTCATGTATGTTTTAGTACATTTTACCTTGCATGCATTGATGAGACGCCATAAATACGTGTAACAGTACACTTATCAAAGTGGGGTGTTACACTTCAAGGGTGGGTTTAGAAGGTATAGGGTCGGTTAATGGTGGAATGTAATAAGGAGGGACCGTGGGAGGAGTCACCGAAGGGGGAGAAGGATTACTCATTGTTGCCTTCGGGCCTTGTTCCCCCTTTGATAGCGGAGGAATGGAAGGTCCCACGGTGGTTTTCCCACTCCTTGTAGTAATGGCATTAACATTAGATCGAGGGTTGGTTTGGGTATTTGAGGGTAAAGCACCTTGAGGTCTTTGGTTTAAGAGCAACATAAACTTCTTACTTGTCTCCTCTTGCATTTCCCTCATTTGTCTCTCATGATCATTAAGCTTTTGAAGAATCAAATCCATAAGAGGTGTTTGCATATTTCCTTGATGAAAACCTTGGTTTTGAAATGGATGTGGATTATGAAAACCTTAGTTATTACCATGAAAGTTATTCCCTTGGTTTTGCCCTTGAAAGTTGTTTGGACCCCTATTTTATTATGCCCTTGAAAATTCCTTATTGGTGCTTGGTTTCTATTAAGAATTTGTGGATTGTTTCCTTGGGTTTGGTGGGTGGATGGGGAGGAAAACCCGGTAGAGCAAGGTAATTGTTGGATATGTAAGAAAGGTAATTAGGATTTATGTTCGGTTTGAAATGTGCCCTTCCATCATCATTATAAGCATAATATTCTCCTTGATAGTTTTGAACTTTGTCATAATTCAAGTATGAATGAGGTCCTCCACATGTCTCACATTGAATGATGGCATTAACATTGTTGGTGGAAGGAGTGCTCATTTGAAATTCACAAAGTTTTTGAAGCAATTCATTGTTTTGTTTAGTAAGCAAAAACATATCATTTAATGAGGATCACTCTCTTGCACAACATGTACCATTTCATCTCTATCCCTATTACTTTGGACCATGGACTTAGTTTCAATGATATCCCATGCAACTTGGATGGACTTAGCAAGAATGTTTACACCCGCGACCGAGTTAAAGGAATCTTGATGGTGTGGTCTCAAACCATTGTAGAAAGTATTGATTTGGTGGACTCTGTCAAAACCGTGGTTAGGGCACTTTCTTAACAACTCTTTGAATTCATCCCAAGCCTCACTTGGTTTGATCTTTCTTTTGTTGAAAGCCTATGATTTGATTCCTTAATGCAGTGGTTCGTGAAGGTGGAAAGAACTTGTTCATAAATTTTTTCTTTAAGTCCTCCCAAGTGAGAATGCTACTAGAGGGTTGCTTATCTAGACAAATCCTAGCATTTCCCTCCAAAGAGAAAGGGAATAACATCAACTTAACCGCCTCTTGAGGCACCCCATTATACTTGATGGTGTTACAAATGGATAAGAATCTCTTGATATGATCATGAGGGTCATCCATAGATCTACCTAAGAAAGGTATAGTGGAAACCATTTGTATCACACATGTCTTAAGTTCAAAATTATTAGCGGCTATCTCGGGAATGACTATGGCATCCGCATTCCCATCCACGTTGAATTGGAGAATCTCAATCAATGGTTGTTGATCCATGGCTTCGTTTAAGTTGTCGAAAGCACGATGCTTGTGATCGGCTTGAGGGACGGATTTGTTCTTATACCACTCGGTATGTGTGTACGCGCTCGAGTGCGCATACAACTAAACACGAGGAATGAGAGAGGAGCTCTCAGTCGACTTTGAAAGAGAAGAGATTATCTCCTTCGAGGTTTAATATGAAAATCCACAACAAAATATATAGATATGTAATACTAATTGGGCGGCAAAACCCTCAACAAGCCTTCCTTCTCAAAATACTCACAAGTGAACGAGGGGGATGAGGTGGCGCGAAGCACTTAAGTACCTAGCTTCCCTTAGGCTTGCACTTTATAGCAAATCCGCCTTTCTGTTCACCGTATAGTTCGTATTTATCGAATTCTTGCTTATTGAAAGTATTTATCTATTTTTGCCTTTACTTTCTTTAATCGATACACGTATATGGGACCGGAACACCCCCAAATACGGTGTATTACCAAGGCAATACTTATGGAATAATGTGTATTAAAGTTCGTATCTACGTATACTTATTTACATATAATATTATAAGGAAAATATTTTTGCATTTATTTAATTTTTAAGAAAATATACTATGTACGTAAAAATGAGTGAATACAATATATACAATATATTTTTGGTGTAATCTTTTAGAAAAAATATTACTTTTTTATTTTTTTTTCTTTTTTTGGTTCAATTCTTAGAAAGAATTGATTTTTATGATTTTTTAATTTTTTATATTTTTATATTTTTGATTTTTTATGTTCTTGATTTAACAAAAAGGAACGTTCACAAGTGAACGGATCACAAAATCCAATATTTAACTCTCAATCAACCGTCGATCTCCATGTAAGGAACCGGTAGCGGCGCCATTTAATATTTCACTTTTTAAGGTTCGTTTTTCTCTCGGTCTTTACGAATAGATTAATCGATATCAATCAAGTCACTTAATTGTTTTTGGTATTTGATTGTAATATTTTGGTAATCTATTTCTAGTTATCACAAAGCAGTTAAAAAGGTAAAAATAGTATCACCTACGTATCCGTACTATACTAATAACACATTGCAAATACCATCAAATAAGCACAATTTACAAGTAAACAAAGCACAACAAGTATTAAATGGCAAAAATATAAAACTAAGAAAGTTCAAGTGCTAATTAAGTAAACTTGGAAACTACAAGGACTGAAATTGTAAAATATGCAAGCTAAATGCCAAATATAACAAATTAACCAAACTTGTAACAAAACTAGTTAACCCTAACAAACTTTGACGACTGAACTGCAAAACCTAACAAATTTTAACCAATTAACAGCTTTTGAACAAGATTAACAAATCCAAGGACCAAAGTGCAATTTAAAAAAGTTCAATACTAAAAACGGGTTTAAGCTATCAATAAGCTAGATAAGTTGTTTTAATCCATCCCAAGACTTCTAGTTTTTTGCAAAATGGTCCAAAAATTGAAAATAAGCTAGCCAGTTACAAAGACTATGCTTAAAATAAGCTAAAACATTTTTTAGCATTTTCTAATAAGATACTTTTAAGGTACAAGCTTATCTGGTCATTCAATTAAGCTAAAAATGATTGGAAATGATTAATGACCTCTAGTAAGGAACGTGGCAAAAAGAATTACTCAAAAAGCTCAGGAGAATAAGCCAGAATTTGAAAATAAGCCAAAACTAGCTTATGTTGACCAAATGTTGACTTTCGTTGACCAAAGTTTCACTTAAGCTAAAACTTGTTTTCAACACTTCTCTAACTGATTCATGAAAGAAAATGGCTAGTTTTACGAAAGAAATCAATGGGAAATGGAAATCAGACTTGGTAGTTAAGAGTTTTTGTTACAGAGTTTTAAGCTATCCTAGCTTATTCTACAGTGAAATCCAAGACTTTGTATTTACCATTCCCCTAAAAGTTCATATAATAAGCTTTCCAAAACACTAAAGCTCAAGTTCTAGCTCTAAGTTATGAATAAGTTCTAATCTCTTGAAAATGGTTGTTTTAGCAAGTAATAACTGACCCAAACAATTTTAAGGCCATTTGCCTGTTTAACTTAATGGTTTGACTTGAAACTTGGCACACTTGTTTTTTACCAGTTGTTAAGTGACTACAAGCAAGAATTTAACCAATTCACTTACTGAATTACCAAATGAGGCTTGAACCAAACAGGACTTAAGCTACTGAACACAAATTCTATGAAGTCTAAACGAATTAAGCTAGAAGATCAAGTCTATAAAGACTCAATCAAATCAACAAGATCAAATGAAACAAGTAGCAGGCAATATCAAGAAATTTTACTCTAACATACTAGAATTAAGCATGCAGTCTTGTTTAGAGGAAATTAAAACAGGATTTGAGCACTCTTAAGCTAGAAGCCTCCTTTGATAGAGAAGCAAGTGCCGAACTTGCTTAGAGCTTAATCAACACCTTATCAACTATCTACCATCACCAGAACACCATTAAACGCCATTGATCACCATCATCATTAACTGATACTGCTAAATTGGCTAATGGCTAGAACTGGTTGATTTAACTATCAACTGCAACAATCTTGCTTCAACAATGCTTCCAAAACACTCAACACATTTTGTTATCCAAGCTTGGATGATAGAATCAATGGAACTTGGATATGTTAAACGCTGTTAATTGGTTAAAAGTTGTTAGGTTTTCAGTTCAGTCCTCAAAGTTTGTTAGGGTTAACTAATTTTGTTACATGTTTGGTAAATTTGTTATATTTAGCATTTAAATTGCATATTTTAAAGTTTCAGTCCTTGTAGTTTCCAAGTTTACATAATTAGCACTTTAACTTTGTTAGTTATATATTTAGCATTTAATATTTCACTTATTAAGGTTCGTTTTTCTCTCGGTCTTTACGAATTGATTAATCGATATCAATCAAGTCACTTAATTGTTTTTGGTATTTGATTGTAATATTTTGGTAATCTATTTCTAATTATCACAAAGGAGCTAAAAAGGTAAAAATAGTATCGCCTACGTATCCGTACTATACTAATAACACATCGCAAATACCATCAAATAAGCACAATGTACAATTAAACAAAGCACAACAAGTATTAAATGCCAAATATATAAAACTAAGAAAGTTCAAGTGCTAATTATGTAAACCTGGAAACAACAAGGACTAAAATTGTCAAATATGCAAGCTAAATGCCAAATATAACAAATTTACCAAACTTGTAACAAAATTAGTTAACCTAACAAACTTTGAGGACTGAACTGTAAAACCTAACAACTTTTAACCAATTAACAACTTTTGAACAAGTTTAACAAATCCAAGGACCAAAGTGCAATTTTAAAAAGTTTAATACTAAAAACGGGTTTAAGCAATCAATAAGCTAGATAAGTTGTTTTAAGCCATCCCAAGACTTCTAGTTTTTTGCAAAATGTTCCAAATTGAAAATAAGTTAGCCAGTTACAGACTATGCTTAAAACAAGCTAAACCGTTTTTTAGCTTTTTCTAATAAGCTACTTTTAAGATACAAGCTTCTCTGGTCAGTCAATTAAGCTAAAAATGATTGGAAATGATTAATGACCTCTAGTAAGGAACGAGGCAAAAATAATTACTCAAAAAGATCAAGAGAATAAGCCAGAATTTGAAAATAAGCCAAAACTAGCTTATGTTGACAAAATGTTGACTTTCATTGACCAAAGTTTGACTTAAGCTAAAACTTGTTTTCAACACTTTTCTAACTGATTCATGAAAGAAAATGGCTATTTTTATGAAAGAAATCAATGTGAAATGGAAATCAGACTTGGCAGTTAAGAGCCTTTGTTACACAGAGTTTTAAGTTGTCCTATCTTATTCTATAGTGAAAGCTAAGACTTGATATTTACCATTCCTAAAAGTTCATATAATAACCTTTCCAAAACACTAAAACTCAAGTTCTAACTCCAAGTTATGAAGAAGTTCTAAGCTCTTGAAAATGGCTGTTTTAGCAAGTAATAACTGACCCAAACAATTTTAAGGCCATTTGCCTGTTTGACTTAATGCTTTGACTTGAAACTTTGCACACTTGTTTTTTACCAGTTGTTAAGTGACTACAAGCAAGAATTTAACCAATTCACTTACTGAATTACAAAATGAAGCTTGAAACAAACATGACTTAAGCTATTGAACACAAATTCTATGAAGTCTAAACCGAATTAAGCTAGAAGATCAATTCTATAACTACTCAATCAAATCTACAAGATCAAATGAAACAAGTAGCAGGAAATATCAAGCAAATTTACTCTAAGATACTAGAATTAAGCATGTAGTCTTGTTTAGAGGAAATTAAAACAGGATTTGAGCACTCTTTAGCTAGAAGCCTCCTTTGATGGATAAGCAAGTGTTGAACTTGCTTAGAGCTTAATCAACACCTTATCAACTATCTACCATCACCAGAACACCATAAAATGACATGGATCACCATCATCATAAACTGCTACTGGCTGAATTGGCTAATGGCTAGAACTGGTTGATTTAACTATCAGCTACGATAATCTTGCTTCAAGAATGCTTCCAAAACACTCAACATATTTTGTTATCCAAGCTTGGATAACAGAATCAATGGAACTTGGATTTGTTAAAAGTTGTTAATTGGTTAAAAGTTGTTAGTTTTTCAGTTCAGTCCTCAAAGTTTGTTAGGGTTAACTAATTTTGTTACAAGTTTGGTAAATTTGTTATATTTGGCATTTAGATTGCATATTTTACAATTTCAGTCCTTGTAGTTTCCAAGTTTACATAATTAGCACTTGAACTTTCTTAGTTTTATATTTTTGGCATTTAATATTTCACTATATAAGGTTCGTTTTTCTCTCGATCTTTACGAATTGATTAATCGATATCAATTAAGTCACTTAATTGTTTTGGTATTTGATTGTAATATTTTGGTAATCTATTTCTAATTATCACAAAGCAGTTAAAAAGCTAAAAAGAGTATCACCTACGTATCCGTACTATACTAATAACACATTGCAAATACCATCAAATAAGCACAATGTACAAGTAAACAAAGCACAACAAGTATTAAATGCCAAAAATATAAAACTAAGAAAGTTCAAGTGCTAATTATGTAAACTTGGAAACTACAAGGACTAAAATTGTAAAGTATGCAAGCTAAATGCCAAATTTAAAAAATTTACCAAACTTGTAACAAAATTAGTTAACGTAACAAACTTTGAGGACTGAACTACAAAACCTAACAACTTTTAACCAATTAACAGCTTTTGAACCAGATTAACAAATCCAAGGACCAAAGTGCAACTTTAAAACGGTTAATACTAAAAACGGATTTAAGCTATCAATAAGCTAGATAAGTTGTTTTAAGCCATCCCAAGACTTCTAGTTTTTTACAAAATGTTCCAAATTGAAAATAAGCTAGCCAGTTACAAAGACTATGCTTAAAACAAGCTAAAACGTTTTTTTAGCTTTTTCTAATAAGCTACTTTTAAGCTACAAGCTTATCTGGTCAGTCAATTAAGGTAAAAATGATTGGAAATGATTAATGACCTCTAGTAAGGAACGTAGCAGAAAGAACTACTCAAAAAGCTCAAGAGAATAAGCAAGAATTTGAAAGTAAGCCAAAACTAGCTTATGTTGACCAAATGTTGAATTTCGTTGACCAAAGTTTGACTTAAGCTAAAACTTGTTTTCAACACTTTTCTAACTGATTCATGAAAGAAAATGGCTAGTTTTATGAAAGAAATCAATGGGAAATGGAAATCAGACTTGACAGTTAAGAGCTTTTGTTACAGAGAGTTTTAAGCTGTCCTAGCTTATTCTACTCTGAAATACAAGCCTTGATATTTACCATTCCTAAAATTTTATATAATAAGCTTTCCAAAACACTAAAGCTCAAGTTCTAACTCCAAGTTATGAAGAAGTTCTAAGCTCTTGAAAATGGCTGTTTTAGCAAGTAATAACTGACCCAAACAATTTTAAGACCATTTGCCTGTTTGACTTAATGCTTTGACTTGAAACTTTGCACACTTGTTTTTTACCAGTTGTTAAGTGACTACAAGCAAGAATTTAACCAATTCACTTACTAAATTACCAAAGGAGGCTTGAACCAAACAGGACTTAAGCTACTGAACATAAATTCTATGAAGTCTAAACAAAATTAAGCTAGAAGATCAAGTCTATAACTACTCAATCAAATCAACAAGATCAAATGAAACAAGTAGCAGGAAATATCAAGCAAATTTACTCTAAGATACTAGAATTAAGCATGCAGTCTTGTTTAGAGGAAATTAAAACAGGATTTGAGCACTCTTTAGGTAGAAGCCTCCTTTGATGGAGAAGCAAGTGCTTAACTTGCTTAGAGCTTAATCAACACCTTATCAACTATCTACCATCGCTAGAACACCATAAAACGCCATGGATCACTATCATCATTAACTGCTACTGGCTGAATTGGCTAATGGCTAGAACTGGTTGATTCAACTATCAACTTCAACAATCTTGCTTCAACAATGCTTCCAAAACACTCTACACATTCTATTATCCAAGCTTAGATAATAGAATCAATAAAACTTGGATTATGATTACTAGAATGCTAGATAATGAGGGGAATTGAAGAGTCAATTATGAAATGAAGGTTTCATTAATGGTGAAATCTGTTACAAGTTTGTTATAGTTACTAACTTATTACAATAATGTGTTTTTCATACATACTATTGTAACAGAACTAAGGAAGTGAAAACAAGAGGGATTTTAAGCTAAGTGTGTGAATTTCACATACTTTCTACATTACGTCAAATGAAACTACAACAGGGTATTTATAGACAAGACATGAGGAGAAGTTGAAGTCTATGACGTGTCTCCACTAATAGCAATCTTCCACGTGTCATAATTCTGTTAAGTGTTCTTCAAGTGTTCTTGATTAGATTTGGGGGAAACTGAATTTCTTGATGAAAACTTAATTGGATAGTGTCGTTTAACTCGCCTTGACCTCCTTATCATTTTTGCTCTTGATCTTTTCCTTTGAAACACACTCCTTCAATGTATAAATTCTGGGAAAGTAGAAGTTAACACGTGGCATCACATGATTCGTCCAATGTATGAGTTGTGGATCATTATCCATATGTATAGTACCAATCCGTGTAAACTGAAATAGCGTTTTGTGATTGGCCAATAGAGTTGTGTGGGGTTTACTATAGAGATCTCCTCATTTAATGGATTTGCAGCTCATTAATTTCATTGACTATAGTCAATGATTCATGTGAGTGTAAAATGTCTTCTCTGATTGGCTAAGGCGTGTATCACTCGGATCAAGCTCAATATAAGTTTCCAAAATGGCACTTTAAGCCCTCAAACTTTGGCAGATTCTGTTTTTAGCATAGAAACTTTGTAGAATCAACATATTCAGCCCCCTGACTTAGTTGACTTGCCAAAATGAACCTTTGACTTTGTTGACTTAGCATCTTTAGCTTCTTGACTTTCTTGAATTGGCACTTTTAGTCCTCCATTTTCTTGAAATATACTTGTAAAGCCCTTGAACTTTAGAGACTTGTCAAAATAGGTACTTCTTTTGTCTTTTTCTTCATAATCATGCCTTGAAATCCGTGTTTGCACCAAATCGTATCATTTTACCTACACAATCACAAACAACAAAGAATACCACATAATTCTGCTTTATCACATTAAAACTTGGTATTTTCCTTGTGTTTTAGGGTTTTATATGTTATAATTCATATGAGATTTCACTCATATCAGTGTATATGCGTGACAAAGAGGCAACCTCAGGAATAAAATCCAAATAGCCTTTTTCCATTTTCTTTTTAGCTAGTTGCATCGATTAGCAAACCACATATATTAACTCTTTTGTTAGCACTCTCGTCTAGTGTTAGATACCTTTAGAACACTCGTTGAGGCATTCTTTTCGTTTTTGTTAAATCCACTAAAAAGAAAAAAAAATATTTAACCTTATACCTTAGCCTAACCCTTGTCAAAGTCTAAATGGTGGGTTGCAAGTTGCTTGGTATGTTGGATTGTTTTTTATGATTTATAGTTGCCACGCTTCGCTATGTGTGTGTGCCATTCCAACAAAGATGGAGACTGTAGCTTCTTGTTTGTATTTTTTGTGGTGTGTGCTTAAGCAAAGTGTGAGGAGGTTGGATGTTGAAAAAAAAAGTAAAAAAAATGATGACAAAAATAGCCAATGAGCTATAATAAATTACGAAGATGAAGGAAGATGAAGTATGTTTTGATATCGATTAGCCAATGTGCTAAGACGTGATATATACATGTTGATCGATATATGTTGAATAAAGCTCGTAGCTATGATCATGTTTGGGCTTGTGTCTTGTTTAGTAACTAGCAACATGGGACTTAGACTTTTAACTTGTATATTCATGATACACCTCTCATAAACATCCCATGCCTTATCCATAACCATTAACCCAAAGCGTTAACCTTATAACCCGAATAAAAGTCCTCTTTAGACATGTACAGTTGGTGCTCACGTTATTTGGTTTAGTCTTGTTTTTATGAGTATTGTCAAACATCTTGTTTCTAATAAGAGCTTAAAACAATGTATCTTATCTTGTACTTGTACTTGGTAGATTTGCATCACAAATTTCTAAACCATATTCATACATCATGTGGGAATTACTTTCTTAATATTTGCTTGAGGGAAATCAAAGTTTTTCTTTTACTTGCTTGAGGACAAGTAAACTATTAAGTGTGAGGGGGTTTGCACCTTCAGCGAGTTTCTTATAAAAACAATAAATATTTTTATTTTTTCATAGAATTTTAAAATTTTCATAGAATTTTTAAAATTTTCTTTTCTTTTAGAACCTAGGTATTTTGTTTATAACTTTAATTTTCTTTTATTTTCTTGAGGGCAAGCAAAGTTTTTGTTTTCCTTGCTCAAAGGACGAGCAAAACTTAAGTGTGAGGGGATTTGATAACGCTCAAATCTGACATATTTATAGGAGCGTCTTCGTGGTTTTTATGCATATATTGATGTGATTAATATGAAATTATGATACTTAATGAAGCTTCTTTTTAATTTTAGGTTCATCAAAGGTTACATCACGAGCGATGAAGAAAAGAAGAATACACGATGATTTATGCATATACGAAGGAATTCCGACAAGTACAAGTCTTATTGAGACTATTTATGAAGCTTAGAGTCATGAAGTCGTTGCTCACGACACTCAAAAGATGATGTTCAAGACGAAAATCAAGAAAGAATTAAAGAAATGAAGTTATATCGAAGATGTTGGAAGCTTTGTGTTACCAATACACCTTCACTGTTTTGGCCATAACTTGAGCATACGAACTCTGATTCACTTGTGGTTCTTGCGCTCACGCGTGCGTATGAGAAAGGGCTAAAACTTTGATACTTACTATTTTTGACCAAAATGGAAGAGCATCCGCCAGCCGGCCAAAGAAGCCGGCGACCAAGTGCGATCAGTAGGAATGTAGCCACCCACCTTCTGAGTAGCCGCCCACCTGCTGAAGAAGCCGCCGACTACTTTTATTTCCGCTAGCTCCTTTCTTCCTGCCACTTTTCCAAGTAATATTAAACACTCCATTTACATCTTCTTGCTCTCCAAGTTCGGCCATAACTCTATTGTACCTCTTCCAAGCTTCATTACACTCATAATTACACACCTTTGGCCCCAAGAAAACTACTTGGTGGCCAAGGCTGATTCAAGTATAAATAAGACCCATGGGGTTATTTTTTATATATCTTTTCATACCATCTCATATCTCAATCCCTGCTACTCTCTCCTATTACCCCTCACCCATTTAGTGGCGAGGGGTGGAATTGGTTACCATGTTCATGTTATAAGCCATGGAATAAGTAGTAAAGAAAGCCACACTCCATAAATCACCCAATCTCCAACAATTCTCATTCCTAAACACCCAAAGGCTCTATACTCACACCAAGAGGTTTATGTCCAAGAAGGTTATGGGTAGAATGCATTGTATTTTTGTTGTTCATTTGGTTAAAATCATTTGGATACTTTGGTACCATAAACTCTAATGTTTGGTAACTTCTTTATTATTCAATGTAGTTTATGTTCATGTTTATAGTGATTCATGTGTTTTATGATAATATGAATGATGTCTTGATACTTGTAAGGTTCTTATGAAAACTTCTGATAAATAGATGCTTGGATTCTATTAGTGTTTCTTTTGGATTATGGTAAAAAAAAATCGGTTGAATTAGAACTTGTTCTTGTTTGTCATTTTGATTAATCATGGTTGAGTCTAAAGTCAAAAGGATTCTCAATATGGTTGATTTCAATTCGTTAGTCGACAAATAGCTTGGTCTTTTGCTTTGTGACGATTGTGCAAGAGACTTAATAAACATAACAAGTAAAGGTTAATTGAGACTAATGTTGAAAGGGGTCTTTTGAATATATTGTTCTAATCATCTTTCAAGTAAATGAAACATATAAAATTGATAACACCAAGTCTATGGGTCGAAAGGATTCTTGTTGTCGTTGGTTTATGCATAAGGCTCATGAAATGACCACTTGATTTATATAACACTAATCTCTTATTATTGGTTCTTTAGGTCGAAAGGATTACCTTTAATATATTTTCTAAACTAAAAATCCTAATGTCCATGTGATCATTTGGCTATACATGTATATTCTTTGTGTGCTTGTTCTTAAAACTATTCTCATGATGGTTTGATCTGTGACAATATTAACCACCATTTTGTTACAAATAAACTACACTTGAATACAACCAAGTCCCATGGGACGACCTTGACTTACCAACCGAATTACAACAAGACTAGGGTATAGTTGCCCGAATTTGTGTTCCTAATTAAAATCGATAATTCTTGTTTATAAATTTAAAACCTAGTGCAAAATGAACGCATCAAGTTTTTGGCGGCGCTGCCAGGGACTTGCTAGTTTGTACTCGTTTGTTTGTTCGTTTGTTTGTTCGTATGATTGTTTGTTTGCTTTTTTGTTTGTTGAATCATTTGTTCACCAATTACTACTTAACCCAAAAGAGTTGTTATACCTTATTTATCCGCAAAGAGGGGATGAATTTCGAGTAGTGGGAATTCGGTTGGTGGTTGATTACTCAATTGGAGGCTTGGAGTTGATCTAAAATCCATTTTAGTTATTTTGATCTTGAGTGATTGCTCTTGTTTGCCTTGTTGTTTGCTCATGGTCTTTGATTCAATGAATGTGTTCAATTTTCTTAATCTTTTTTTTAATTTCTCATAAAATGCTTAAATGATCTTGGCGCCAAAAGCATATATTTGGTGTTGGGATTTTGTTCCATGTGTTCTCAAAATGCTTGCTTCAAACATTACTCCCTAAATCTGTTCGAAAGTGCTTGTTCAAAATAAACCCACAATCCTTGTCCTGAATCACTCTAGTCGATGGCTAGAACTACTTGACCACGTGAATTTTTTTTGTTTGTATTTTTTTTTTGTTTTGTGAGTTTGTGTCTTACTTGTTATGTGATCTTTATTATGTGTTTAAGTGCTTATGTGCTTTCCTGCTTGTTTTCATTTCATCCATTCCATGCATATTTTTATTTTTTCTAGTTTAAGGAGCGTTTGGAATAGTCATATTTGATGCCTAGAGTCATATTTGTTAAAATAAAAAATTAAAAAATTGTTTAGAAAATAAAAGAAAAATACATGAAAAAATAAAAAAGTTTTAGGAACCTATTTTTTGTCATTAGTTTCATGTTACGTGTTATAAGTGCGTGGTATTATTTCTTGTTTTGATGTTAGTATGTTATGTGATAAGTGCTTTTTGTGTTTCTTGCTTACTAGTGCTTATCTCGTTTGTTTTTTGGTGTTTTCATTTTTTAAAGCGTGTTTGGAAATAAGTTATTTCGTAAGTGTATTTATCTTTTGAATAAAAGAGTTTTTGTTAAAGTTTTTATTTTTTTAAGTTTTTGAAAAAGTTTGCAAAGCATAAAAAAATAGATTTTTTTTGTTGCAGGTTCGCTGCAACCGGCGGATGCTGCTAATTGCTGACCGGCTGCGTCTTTCGGATGAGGAACGGCTTGCGGCTGCTTCTTCCTTAGTTGGAATCTTATCATATGGAGATCAATTGCAACTTCTTAGCCCGGCTGACCGGCTGCTCCCTTCCGTTAAGCCCGGTCGGCGGCTGCTGAGCCCGGTTGGTCGGCTACTTGAAACTGTATTTTTTTTTTGGTTAGCCCGTGGCCGGTTAGCCCAACCGCTAGCCGAGCCCTAGGTGTGTACGTTATGTGGCAGTTAGCCTGCCGCTAACGTTCTCAGCCTGTGGCCGAGCCCAGGTAGCCTAGCCCCAAGTGAGTCCGGCCTACGGTCGAGCCAAGTGGCATGTGGCCAAAGACCTCAGAAAAAAAGTTTTTAAAGCAGCAGATTAAATAACGGACATGAGTGCATTTCTTTATTGAGCATTTATAACATACATATGTAGTTGTAAAGTAATAGAATCTTGGTCATTATAAACTATTGTGTATTTAATTTTCATATAGCCAGCTTAGCCTAAGGCCTAAGACCAGCAGCATGTAGCCTCAAAACAGAAAGCGGTTTTTTTTTTGTTGTTTGCTTAGTTAGCTTAAGTTGGTACTTGCCAGAGATGTTTAAGTATTTAATAAAATATCGCACTACGTACTTTATTTTGTTTTAACTAACATTAACTTTAACCCAATCTCATATTTTAGTTGTTTTTGTGATGATGTTATTAGCTAGGATTCACACCGAAATCCTTATCAAAGGAACGGAGCACTTAAATGATTAGTGGGTTCGTCTCGTTGTGATGGTGATGCTTTGGCCCGAAAAATATAAAATATAAAATATAAAAAATAATAAAGCACGAGACGGACAATTGAGAAAAGGAGGCCACGTTTGCGGTAAATGGGAGTAATAGCACATCTGGGTGTGCTTGTTTCTCGCCTCTTTAACTTTTAATTTTATAATACTTTTTGTTAGCTTTTATTTTTAGAGGTTGTTCTTTTGCGTTAATCTTATTGCGTCATAATTTTAAAGATGTAATTAATTATGTCCAAAAAATTTAAAAATAATAATAAAAAAAATAAAAAAAAATAAAAAAACAATATATATATATATATAGTGTAACTTTCTTTTTAGAACCATTTTTAGTGTCAGAACTATTAGAACTATTTTTTACTACTAATAATACATAATGTGCCACTAATTAATGCAGAATGGCATTTTTGAAAATATGTATGTGTGATTTTGTATGATTTTGAATGCCAGAATTAGATAAGGGTAAATTAGGAAGTTTATTATTCCATAAAAATAAAATCACCTTAAAAATAGTTTAACCTATTTATTTTTTACATAAAAACGTCGGGCTATCTCTCTCTTTGTCATTCTCAAAGATCTCTCAAAACCTAGAAACCACTACCCTATCCATTGTGCCGCCTCCATCATCCATATCTTCATGGTGGTCGACGTTTATGCCTCGCTATCATTCGCGTCCTCCAAATCTTAATCGTCACTACCAAATCAATTAACCAGTAAAATCAATTAACCAAGAAAATAATGGAGGGTTGTGGATCGAGTTTAATGGAGGGTTGTGGATCGAGTTTAATGGAGGGTTGTGGTGGTTGTGTGGAAGGTCGACGACTATCGGATGTGGTGGCTGGTGGCTGCTATGGTATTTCATGGTGGTGGTGTGGCAGCGACGTCCGAGATTTCAATGCTTTCTAAAGAAAAAAGAAGGCGAAAATGAGGGGAATATTCATCCGAGCAACCATCATAGTAATTGATAAACCCGAAAATCAGAAGAAAAAAGAAGGCGAAAATGAGGGGAATATTTGCAGCTCGTCGTATGTTACGGAACGGTGTTTACTCGTTATGCTCTTCCGTGGCTGAAAGAACCTCTTATTCTTCAAACCCAGCAGCAACTCCTCCTTCTCTTCTTCAGTGGCCACTAAACCAACTTGGTCACTACCAATTTCTAAGTTTAATCAACCTTCTATTAGGAATCACTTTTCATCAGGAGGTATTATTATGTTTCTCTTTAGTGTTAATTGGATTCTTGTTAGTAAGAGGGTGTTTGGTATTCCTTGGAAGTTTGAACAAGTACAGACCATGTTCTATTTGCTCTCTTTTAACCCAAATATTATTTATGTTCTAGAAGGCTATATTTTTTCAATCCCACTTCTCAATTTCACTGTATGAATAATATGTAGAAATTGTAGGGTCTATGTTTTGATGGTTACTCTTTTATCTTTCATTTTGATTTAATTAAAGCTTCTATATTTTGTCTGAAGGTACCAAATGGCATAATAAACGCTTCTTTAGGCGGACGTGTATGTTTTTGAGGCGGATATGTTTTTGATGCGGACATGTATGTTTTTGAGGCGGACAAAAATATGTTTTTGAGGCGGACATGTATGTTTTGAGGCGGACATGTATATTTTTTAGGTGGACATGTATGTTTTTTAGGCGGACATGTATGTTTTTGGAGGCGGACATGTATGTTTTTGAGGCGGACATGTATGTTTTTGAGGCGCACATATATGTTTTTGAGGTGGACATGTTTGGTTTTGAGACATGTATGTTTTTAGAGGCGGCCATATATGTTTTTGAGGCGGACATGTATGTTTTTAGAGGTGGACATGTATGTTTTTAGTAGAAATATGTTTTTAGAGACAGACATGTATGTTTTTTTGAGACTTGAAATAAATATTTTTGTTCACATATGCTTATTTGTATTAAATGTTAATATTAAATATTAGTGCATGTTTTACTTTTGATTTTTTTAGTAATTTGTGTTCCAATTGAAATGTGTTTAACATTTATGTTTTGGGTGCTACAAATTTACATCCCTGATAACATAAATGTTTATTGAAAATTTAAAAAGTTTTTAAGCATAAAAATATGTATAAAAAACATACTTGCAAAATGTATTTTTTTTCAAAACAGATATGTTTTTTTTTTTTGAAAATTAATAATATTTAAAAAGCAAAAAAGAAAAATTCAAACATTAAAGGATTAAAAAACGAGATTGTTTAAAAATAAATAAAAAATAATAAAATTATCTTTTATCTTTTACATTTTTGCCCTTATGCATTTTTATCTGATAAATTAAATCAAAATAATTATCTAAATTCTGATTAGTCTATTATGGTTTGATAGTTCTGACACTTAAAATGGTTCTGATAAGAGAGTCCTCCTATATATATATAAAATCGAGAAGTCGCCGACTCCTTTGCCAGCCGGTCGGCTCCTTTCTTTCTGTGTGCACTCGCTGCCGACTACTTCGAGCAGCCGGTCGGCTACTTGTCCAATGTTAAATATATCTTTTTAATTTATTTAATTTAGTTATTTTAGAGTCGTGTTATATTTCTAAGTGCTTAGATTGTTTTTATTTGTCATATGTGTGATGTTTATATATGTTTAATATTTGTTCTTGTTTGTTTAAGTTGTCTTGTGTCCTTGGTTTATTTTGTCCCGATGCATGTTTGTGTTTGTTTAAGTTCATATAGTTAAGGAATGAACTTTGAGGGTGTGTTCGCTGGAAACCCTCACGAGACTACAACTCGTTCACTCGGGATACCGAGGGGTTTAAAGGCTTGTTGCATACGCTAAATGCAATCGTGTTGCCTACGAAAGTGTGCTTAATAAATTCACCAAGTTTTGTAGTTTAGTTTATTTTGTAGGTTCAATAAAGCTTATGGAGGATGAATTAGTTATGTATACGCGCGTGCTGGAGATGCAATCGCTTGATTTTCCTTACTTGGCATATTATCATATGGAGATCAATTGAAACCTCTTAGCCCGACTGCTCCCTTTTGTTAAGCCCGGTCGGCGGCTGCTGAGCCCGACTGGCAGGCTATTCGAAACTATATAAAAAATTTGGTTTTTTTTTGTTTAGCCCGTGGCCGGTTAGCCCAGCCGCTGGCCGGGCCCAGGTTGTGTACGTTCTGCGGCAGTTAGCCTGCGGCTAACGTTCTCAGCCTGTGGCCGAGCCCAGGGAGCCCTAGCCCCAACTGAGTCCGGCCTATGGCCGAGCCCAGTGGCATGTGGCCAAACACCTTAGAAAACAAAAAAAGAAAAAAAAAGTTTTCAACGCAGCAGATTAAATAACGGGTATGAGTGCATTTTTTTGTTGAGCATTTATAACATACATACGTAATTGTAAAGTAATAGAATATTGGTCATTATAAACTAGTGTGTATTTAATTTTCATATAGCCAGTTTAGCCTTAGGCCTAATACCAACGACATGTAGCCTCAAAACATAAAGCGGTTGTTTTTTATTTTGTTGGTGTTTGCTTTGTTTGCTTAAGTTGGTACTTGCTAGAGATGTTTAAGCATTTAATAAAATATCACACTACGTATTTATTTTGTTTTAACTAACATTAACTTTAACCCAATCTCGTGTTTTAGTTGTTTTAACTAACATTGGAGTTCCGTTTGATGAAGTCAAAGATGCATCTTTCATTACTGGCTGCAATGCAATGAATTCATCTTTCACATACCTTGGCCTCCCAGTTGACTATAATATGGCGAAAGTAAAGAGTTGGGACCCCATTTTGGAGAAATTCACCAAGCGATTATCTAAATGGAAATCTTCGATGCTTTCAATTGGAGGTAGAACTACCCTCATTACTTCTGTTTTGGGAGCTCTTGGTACGTACTACTTTTCTTTATTTCCTATGCCGGCTACTGTTCGAAAAAAATTGGAATCGATTAGATCCCAATTTTTATGGGGAAGTAACGAGAACTCTAAAAAGATCCCATGGATTTCGTGGAACACTGTTCTAGCTCATAAGAAAAATAGGGGTCTGGGAATTGGAAGTCTTTTTTCTCTTAACCATGCCCTTATTCAAAAATGGAGGTGGTGTTTTCTCAATAATCAAAACTCACTGTGGGCGAGTTTAATTACCTCTATACACGGAACAGCGGAGGATTCTACTTCCTTTTATACTCATGTTGTCTCTCAAGGAGTTTGGGGTCGAATCGTTGGCTCTATCAATACCATGCACGAGAAAGGTATCATTCCTTTATCTTTTATCAAAAGACGAGTAAACAACGGTGCTAACACAAAATTTTGTTACGAAGTTTGGTTAAACAACACTCCCCTTCGTCATCAATATCCTAGGCTATTCCGTCTTGCTTTGAATAAAGATTGCACCATCAAGGACTGTTGGAACGGTGGATGGAATCTCATTTGGTCTAGGCCGATTTTAGGTGGAATTAACTCCAGCAAAGTCTCTGAGTTATATGCCCAGCTCGACAGCTTCTCTCTTAAAGAAGCTGAAGATGATTGGATTTGGTCCCTTGGAAACCATTCTTTTACTGTTAAAAGTTGTCAAGAGCATATAGATCTTTGTTTTCTTCCTAATGATGGCTTAGAAACAAGATGGAATCGGTTTCTTCCCAAAAAGATAAATATTTTCATTTGGAGATCTCTTCTTGACCGCATTCCAACACGCTGGAACTTAAGCCGCAAAGGGATTGAAGTCACTTCTTTATTATGTCCAGTTTGTGATAATGGTACCGAAACTACTTCTCATTCCATGTGGGTTTGTTCTTTTGCTACTGAGGTATGGCACAAGGTTTTCGCTTGGCTTCAAATTATTCCTCCTATTTTAGCTAACGTGAATGATTTATTCTCATGGGTTGATAACATGCACATTTCTGAAGAAAAGAAGCAAATAGTGAACACTATCTGTAGTGTTTCTCTTTGGGCTATATGGAGTTTTAGAAATGAGACCATTTTCGGGAATGCTTTACCTAAACGGTGTTTTATTTACGATAAGATTTTAGATTTATCTTTTATGTGGTACTCTAGTAGAAACAAGAAGTCTTCCATCAATTGGAATAATTGGCTTCGAAATCCTTTAGAGGATTATTCTTTGTAATGGTTTGCTAGCTCCTTGCTAGTTTTTTAATAATATTTGCTGTTCAAAAAAAAAGTTGTTTTTGTGATGATGTTATTAGCTAGGATTCACACCGAAATCCTTAGCAAAGGAACGAAGCGCTTAATTGATTAGTGGGCTCGTCTCATAGTGATGGTGATGCTTTGGCCCGAAAAAATAATAATAATAAAGCACGAGACGGACAATTGAAAAAGGAGGTCACGTTTGGGGTAAATGGGAGTAATAACACATCCGGGTGTGCTTGTTTCTCGCCTCTTTAACTTTTAATACTTTTGTTAGCTTTTATTTTTATAAGTTTCTTTATTTGCGTTAATCTTATTGTGTCATAATTTTAATGATGTAATTAATTATGTCCAAATTTTTAAAAAAATAATAACATAAAATTTAAAATATATATATATATATATATATATATATATATATATATATATATATATATATATATATATATATATATATATATATATATATATATATATATATATATATACAAAATCGAGAAGCCGCCGGCTCCTTTGCCAGCCGGTCGCCTCTTTTCTTTCTGTGTGCACTCGACTGTCAGCTACTTCAAGCAGCCGGTCGGCCACTTGTCCACTGTTAATTTTTTTTAAATTTATCTTATTTAGTTATTTTAGAGTCGTGTTATGTTTCTAAGTGCGTAGATTGTTTTTATTTGTTATATGTGTGATGTTTATATATATGTTTAATGTTTGTTCTTGTTTGTTTAAGTTGTCTTGTGTGTTTGGTTTATTTTGTTCTCATGCATGTTTGTGTTTGTTTAAATGCATGTGGTTATGGAATGAACTTTGAGGGTGTGTTCGCAAGAAACCCTCACGAGACTACAACTCGTCCACTTGGGATACCGAGGGGTTTAAAGGCTTGTTGCATACGCTAAATGCAATCGTGTTACCTACGAAATTGTGCTTAATAAATTCACGAGTTTTGTAGTTTAGTTTATTTTGCAGGTTCAATAAAGCTTATGGAGGATGGATAAATTATGTATACGCGCGTGTTGGAGATGAAATCGCTTGATCTTCCTTACTTGGCATCTTATCATCTGGAGATCAATTGCAACTTCTTAGCCTGGGAAGTTTCATTTCTTTTGGACTATTTATTTATTTCCTCACTTTTCATGCTTTGAAGTTTGTTTTTCATATTGAGTCCAATACAAAATTTAAGTGTGATGAGAAATAAATGGGAAAACAAAACCGATTTTTATTATCTAAATATTTTTTTGGGCTAAAAATTTTTTTTAATAAAAATATAAAAAAAATTAAAAATGTGTACTTGTTTGCCCTTAGGATATAGTTGTTTTCACACGTTTATAAGTAAATATATTTTAATAATTAGATCATCCCCATGGTAAAAAAAATATAGTGAGATCACACTTGTGTGATATATGTGTATATGCGTGACAAAGAGGCAACCTTAGGAATAAAATCCAAAAAGCCTTTTCCATTTTCTTTTTAGCAAGTTGCATCGATGTTAGAAATACGTTTTTACGTATATTAGAAGTATCGATCACTCCACAATATTATTTATGTTGTAATAGCTCGTAGTTAACAAATAGTTATTCGTTGCTTATTAAGTTAAGTAAGAACCGGTCCATGGGCTTGTCATGGACCGGCCCAAGCCCATGTAGCTTGGAAGTATAAATACCCCCTTTCCTCCTTGGAAAGGGGTTGGTTGTTGAATGTTTCTCACTTTCATTTATTGAAATAACACATAGTTTTCTCTCACTTTCTCTCTCTAACTTTCTCTCTCTAGAAATCATCAACCCCTTCATAGATTCATAGGTTATCAATATTCTACATTTGGTATCAGAGCTATGGGGTGATTTAAGGTAGTGATTTGTGTGGTTTTTTAGTTTTTGATTGTATTAGTGTTCTTTAAGAAAAACCATCTTGATTCTTGGTGTTTTTGGTGTTTTTGTGATTGGGATTAGTGGATAAGTATTAGTTTTTTACTTATTATTGTTGAAATCACAAAACTTTTTGGGTCATTTGGTCAAAATCTGGGTTTAATCTTTCTTTTTATGGTCGACTGTTCATCCGTAACAACTTCTGATTACCCAACAAAAGTTCCGAACCAACAAGTTCCGGATCAACCAAAAGTTCCGAACCAAGAAGTTCCGAACGAAAAAGTTCCGGATCAAGAAAGTTCCGGATCAAGAAAGTTCCGAACCAAGGAAAGTTCCGAACCAAGGAAAGTTCCGAACCAAGGAAAGTTCCGAACCAAGGAAAGTTCCGAACCAAGGAAAGTTCCGAACCAAGGAAAGTTCCGAACCAATAACTTCCGAACCAAGAACTTCCGAACCAAGAAGTTCCGGATCAAGCCAAAAGTTCCGAACCAAGAAGTTCCGGATCAAGCCAAAAGTTCCGAACCAAGAAGTTTCGAACCAAGAAGTTCCGAATCAACACTTCCGAATCAACAAAAGTTCCGAATCAAGGGTTATTTTGCTTGTTTTTTCGACGATTTTTTAGAGGATTTAATCTTGGTTTCTTACAACAAAAACTCAACACAATTCACAAGCTTTACTTCACTGCTCGATCAACCGATAATCTTTGTTTCTTTGAAGTTAACAAAATGAATCCGAATTCAGTAATGCCTCAGATGACATCACTTACGGATATTTCCGTCATTACGGGAACGGATAATCGCCCGCCAATGCTCATCAAAGAAGTTTTTGAAGCATGGCAAGGTCGGATGATGTCTTACCTTAAGGGAAAACCAGTTTATGGGAGGCTTATGGTTAAGTCAATTTTAAATGGTCCACTTGACTATGGTACCATCGTGGCTAACAATGTGTCTCGACCAAGAGAATTTGAAGAACTTACACCAGCTCAACAACTAGTTGTCGATGCAGACGAAAAAGCTCTTCAAACAATTCTCCAAGCTCTTCCCCATGACATCTATAGGATGGTAAGTCAGTATACGGTGGCAAAGGATTTATGGGAACGTTTAAAGGTGTTGCTACAAGGTACGTCTCTCACCAAACAGGAAAGGGAATGTCAGTTGTATGACCTGTTTGATAGATTCACGTACAACCCAGGGGAAACGCTTCACGATTATTACTTCAGATTCACCACACTCATGAATGATCTGAATGTATACAATCTTGTGATTGCTCCATTCCAGGTTAACACCAAATTCTTGAATACTTTACCTCAAGCTGAATGGGGTGAGTATATTACCGATGTTAAGTTAACCAGGGATTTGCATAAGTGCAATTTGGATCAACTATATGCTTTTCTTCAGCAGCATGAGAAACATGTGATCATGCACCTTTCTCCACGAGGTATGTACCCTAATTCATTAGCTTTGATGGCGAATCAACCAAGCTTGTCTCACAACAACACTCCTTATATTTTGGGACATCAAGCCTATCATCCATCACCTTACATGACACCAACCTTTCCCCAATACTCGATTTTACCACAACCACCCACCTCACATCAGCAACAATATCGGTTTAGTGCACCTTCATCACAATATGCTACACAACCTCACCCAGCAAGTATTGCACCTTATGCTCAATCTTCATATTCTTCTTATCAAGAGAATGCAGCATATCCAACAAGCTACCCTGATCAAATGAGTATTCCTTCTAGTGATTATGCAGTTCATCAAGACCAAGCAATGTACTGTGATGATGAGGAAGTCCTCGTTCCTGTATTCAAACAAGGTGCTGACCCAGTTGAAGTGTTAACCACTATGTCTGCTTATCTCACAAGGACTTTAAGCAAACGAGGATTTAGGTGATCAGCTCCTACCAACAATCAGTTGAGGAATTCATCCAATTCTCGCCAACAAGCTACTATTGAGAATGGCAGGGTAATGGTTCAGCCTATTCAACCATATCAGGGGAGACCTACCACATCAACTACCAATGCTCGCACGGTCAATCAGGCTCCAATGGTCAATCCTGCTCCACGGGCTAATTCCACAGGCAAGTTGAGAATGATTACATGCTACAACTGCAAGGAAGAGGGTCACATGTCTAGGGATTGTAAGAAACCCAAGAGGAGAAGGGATGGACAATGGTTTGCAGAAAAGATCTATCTGGTAAATGCTCAGGCACAAGGAAGGGAACTTGATGAAGAGGAGCTTGCATTTCTTGCTGATCCAGGGATTGCTGAACAAGACGTTGTCACTACACAGAATGCAGCTTACCAAGCCGATGATCTTGATGCGTATGACTCAGACTGTGATGACTTTCAATCTGCAAAGGCTGCTCTCATGGCAACTATCTCCAGCTTAGGGCCAGAAAAGAGATCTGAGGTACTTATTAATACCACCGATAATACCACTAATGCTAGTATTCAACCACATCAAGTTGTGCAAGAGAGTGCTGATTCGAATGAATCTTCGGTGGTGAGTCTTTCAAATGAGGAGACAAACAATGATAGCAATATCAATGTGAGTCCCCAGACTTTGAGTGAATCACAACCGGGATCCATTTTGCAAACGCCTACTCCTGCTCAACAAGAGTTGGTCATGGTTCCTGCTATATTACTTAGCCAAATGAATGCTGCTCTCTTAGAAACCTTAGCTAAGAATAAGAATTTGTCTGATGAGCTTTCCTTAAGCAATGAGAAAGTTCAAACCTTGGAATTAGTGCCTTCGTCTAGTGTTCTAACTAATCCCGAATATGATCATTTTAGAAACAAACAAATGGGTCACTTGCAAGAAATTGAAAACTTAAGAGCAAATCTGTCTAATGAACTTAAAGAAAAGGAGTTAGTGGTCACTAATTTTCAAAAACTTCAAACGGATTTTGAGTCACTCGAGTCTAAGAAGAATGAAATGGAGATTAATGCTGCTAATAAGATTAGAAGTCTAGATTACTTGCTTTTAAGACAATACTCTGCTTCTCAACTAGTGCACTTATTTGATGCTTCATTTAGAGAATTTAACTTATCGCGTCAAAAAGGCCTTCCCCCTAATCCACGGTATGCAAAACAAGCTTTAAGACATAGTCCTAGACTTTATAATGCAACTCAATTAGGATTGGCCTTAGACCCGATTGTTTTTCCCGATGATCGAACAAGTAAGGATCTAGTTGATGAGGATCGGTCATACAATTCTGCAAAATATCCCGAGTGTGATTATTTTAAAATGAATAAGGAGCTTGCAAAAACGGATTTTAGAATTCGCTTCCATATGGACAAAGATCTCATTACAGCACCAACCTACATGTTGAATGAAGAAAACCCTAGTACATTTCCTACACTTGTCAACATGGAAGGTCCTAAGGAAATTCCAAAGGATCTTCCACCGGTTAGCACTGTATGGTTAAACTTGCAAGAGATTAATCAATACTTTACTAATTTTGACAAGGTCATTTTGGAATGTACGACTTCAAATGGCCTAAACACCGGAGAATGGGCTTTCGAACACATGAACGAGGTGTTTAAAACTGAGATCAATCCGTTTGTCGAAAGTCTAAAAGGAAGTTTTGCATCTCTTAAGGAAAATCTTGTGTTTGAAATTGGTGAAGTTCAAAAAGTGTTTTATGAAATGGACACCGCTTACGAACTACAACTAATTGAAAAAGAAAAGATTTTAACCGAATATGACCGATTCTTGTCTGCAGTAATCTCGTGTGATGTGCTTACTACTGTAAATGTTAATTATTCGAATGAGCTTACATCCGCTATGATTAATTGTGATGCTGTGAATATTTGTGATGATATTTGTGATGATGTTTGTGATCTCTCTGTAAATGTTGCTGATACTGTAAATGAGGTAGATAATCATTCTTGTCACAAATCTAACGCTGAGTTTTTAAAGCTACAAGATTCTTACAATTTACTTTCAAAACGCTTTAATCAACTAGAACAACATTGTATATCTTTAGAATTAAAACAACAAACTCAAAATGAGGATCTTTTGATATCAAATGGTTGTGAAAACGGTGTTGAGACGAGTGACAAGATGATTTCAATTGTTAAGACATTAGAGGAAGAAATCATGAGATTGAAGAGAGATGTGTCATCAAATGAAACATTAAAATTGGAACTAGAGGCTGCAGAGTCTAAAAACCAGGTCTTAGAAATTAGACTTTCGTCTGTTCTAGGAGAGATGGATCGGACAAGAAAGGGACTATCCGCTCTTTATGGTTCACTAGAAGAACGCTTCGCTTTTAATGCGGCACAGCAACAATCTTATGTTGAACAACTGAACCAAAAGTGCGAGGAAATCTCTGACTTGAACATCCTGCTCATTGACAAAAATATGGTTTTGGCCGAGTTAAAGGAGACACTTCTTCTTACCCGACAAGAAGTTGTTGATAACTTAGCTACCGACTCTACACCGTCCACTAGTGCTCCAACAACCAAGTCAGTAGTGCTTTATAAGAATCCGCTTCATAAGAGAAACCCGGTTACCTACGATGATTATATGAGGAATGCCATTAAGCATGTCGATCTTCTTAGGGATATTTTAGACGATCTTTATGCCTTAGATCCCTCAAGTAGCGACTATTATTCGGCTCATGAATATATTAAGCGAGTTCAATATTGCTTAGCATATTTGCAATACATAGGTACACTAGGTTCTGCACTACTTACTAATAGGCCCATTGCTGTAACTCCATTTAATAAGACTCCAGGAGCAAAACCGTCATTGGCACAATCAAGTAAGGCACCTTTAAAATCTGTTGCTAATGTTCCCACTTTGCCTTCTACAGGATTAAAAGAGACTACTAAGGCTAAAGGATCGCCACTCAAGAAAGATAAGATCAAGCCCTCCACTAGTAGTGCCAAAAAGAAGAAAGTAGAAGTTCACAATAGGAATGCTAGTTCAGTTTTAAATAAAAAGAATCATGTTAAGACTAAAAGCTATGCGCCTGTGCAGAAGCCTAAACCATTCGTGAATTCTAATTTGAATTGTTGGAATTGTAATGAATGTATGTTTTCCCAACGTCATGATTTGTGTCTTCTTGATCATGTAAATGAAATGAATGCTATTAAGAATGGTCTTGAATGGAAGGCAACGGGTAGAACTCGTGCCCAAGTTGGCTGGCAATGGCGTCCCACTGGTAGGACCTTTACATTAGATGGAAAAATGTGCCCTTTAACTAGGAATGCATCCATTGAGGTTAGGTCTGAGCGTCCTTTAGTTAGGAACACTCGCACTCAAGTATGGAAACAGCGCCCTTTAATTAGGTCAGCCCCCACTATAGTGCCTATCAGTGAAGAAATACCTCAGGATTTAAGCCAACTAGAATCTACACCACCTATTAAGAAAAAGAAGGCTAGGAAATCTAAGAAACCTAGAGTTAGCAAATCTAAGATTATTAAATCTGTACCTGCTAATAACAAGGAACACTCAGATTCCGATACCTCTACATTGTCTTCGTGTGGTGATATTTTCAGGTGGTCCAAATCATCCTGTGGTATTTGGACTCCGGTTGTTCAAAACATATGACCGGAGATCGCTCGATGCTCCGAAATTTCGTCAGCAATTTTCTTGGTACGGTTAAATTCGGGAATGATCATATAGCAAAGATAATGGGGTATGGTGAATATCAGATTGGAAACGTGACGATTTCAAGGGTATACTATGTAGAAGGTCTTGGTCATAATTTATTCTCAGTAGGACAGTTTTGTGATTCCAACCTTGAGGTTGCTTTTCGACAACACACTTGTTTCATCCGCAATTTGGAAGGAAAAGATTTGTTGAAGGGATCTCGTGGTGCAAATCTTTATACCTTGTCCTTACAAGACATGATGGCTGCCTCTCCAGTATGTCTTCTCTCTAAAGCATCTAAGACCAAGTCATGGTTATGGCATCGCAGATTATCTCATCTTAACTTTGATGCTATTAATCATCTGGCTAAAAATGAATTAGTTCGTGGTCTTCCAAAGCTTAAATTTCACAAGGACCATTTATGTTCCGCGTGTTCAAGGGGGAAAAGTACCAAGAAATCTTACAAGCCCAAAGTTGAAGACACCAATCAAGAAAAACTTCATCTTTTGCATATGGATCTTTGTGGGCCAATGAGAACTGAAAGTGTGAGCGGTAAGAAATTCATTCTGGTAATTGTGGATGATTTCTCCAGGTTTACATGGGTTAGATTTCTACGTACAAAGGATGAAGCACCGAAGGCTATCATCACTTTTCTGAAATTCATTCAGGTACGTTTGAATACTACTGTCCGCCGTATTCGTACAGACAATGGTACAGAGTTCGTCAACCAGACTCTTCGTGATTATTATGAAGGAGTTGGTATCTCACATGAAACATCCGCTGCACGCACTCCACAACAAAACGGTGTCGTTGAAAGACGGAATCGTACACTTATGGAAGCTGCTAGGACTATGCTTATCTATGCGAACGCTCCATTGTTCTTGTGGGCAGAGGCTATTTCTACTGCATGTTTCACCCAAAACCGTTCTATCATTCGGAAACACCATGGAAAAACACCTTATGAGCTTCTACATGACCGTAAACCCGATGTTTTATTTTTTCATGTGTTTGGTGCCCTTTGTTATCCAAACATTAATAGTGAGAACTTGGGTAAGCTTCAACCGAAAGCCGATATAGGTATTTTCATTGGTTACTCACCGTCCAAGAAAGCATACCGAATCTATAACCGTCGTCTTGGCAAGATTGTAGAAACTATGGACGCAGATTTCGATGAGCTGACAGCGATGGCTTCTGAGCAACACAGCTCTGAACCCGCGCTTCATGAGATGGGAACCGGTGCTATTAGTTCCGGATTAGCTCCCAATAATCCTACTTCTACATCATTTTTACCACCAACAAGGCCCGAGTGGGATAAACTGTTTCAACCGTTGTTTGATGAATTCTTCGATCCCCCTACTGATGAAGTTCCAGCACCTGTAGTAATTGCTCCAATTCCTGAAGTGGTTGCTCAAGCTAATGAACCTTTATCTAATGCATCTTCAATTCACATTGAACCGGATGCACCTTCACCAAGTGATTCTCAAACTACACCTGAATCATCACCCCTACTTGTGCCTAATGATGTGGAAGAGGATTCTATTGATCACGACTTGGAATATGCTCACCTGCAAGAGCTTCCTTTCTTTGGTGTAGCGATACCTGAAAACCCTTCAGCCGCGTCTACCTCAGAAGAAGCTCCTTCTATTGTTCACTCCAGACCACCTAGGATTGAAAACCGTAGCACTAAATGGACAAAAGATCACCAAATTAGGAATGTCATTGGAGATCTAGATCGACCAGTCTCTACACGCCATCAATTACAAGAGAGTGCACTCTATTGCTACTTTGATGCATTTCTCTCTGAAGTTGAACCCAAAAATTGGCAGCAGGCTATGACTCAATCATCTTGGATTGAAGCCATGCAGGAGGAACTAAATGAATTCCAACGACTTGAAGTATGAGAATTGGTTCCTATCCCTGACAAGGTTAACATCCTTACTTTGTTATGGGTTTATAAGGTTAAACTTGATGAGATGGGTGCGGTATTGAAGAATAAGGCTAGATTGGTCGCTAGAGGATATAAACAAGCCTTGGGTATAGACTTTGAAGAATCTTTTGCTCCTGTGGCAAGATTGGAGGCGATTAGACTATTCCTTGCGTATGCTGCTCATATGAACATGATCGTCTATCAAATGGATGTGAAGACGGCATTTTTGAACGGTGAACTAAGGGAAGAAGTCTATGTTAGTCAGTCGGATGGGTTCGTTAGCACGGAGTTTCCTAATCATGTGTACAAGCTTAAGAAGGCTCTCTATGGGTTGAAACAAGCTCCACGCGCGTGGTATGATCTCCTGTCCACATATCTCATTTCGGAAGGCTTCTCCAAAGGCAAGGTGGACCCCACTCTATTCACTCTCAAGGAAGGCAACGACATGATTCTGGTACAAATTTATGTTGATGATATAATATTTGCTGCCACTAACATAGAATTGTCAAATCGATTTGAGAAGATAATGTCCACACGCTTTTAGATGTCGATGATGGGAAAAATTTCATTTTTCTTAGGATTACAGATTTCTCAGAATCCCAGAGGCATCTTTATTAATCAATCCAAATATGCTCTAGAATCTCTTAAGAAATATAACTTTGCAAATTGTGACCCCGTAGACACTCCAATGGTGGAGAAATCCAAGTTAGATGAAGATAGGAATGGGACTATTGTCGATCCAAAACTTTACCGTGGGATGATCGGCACCCTTCTATATCTGACTGCTAGCAGGCCTGATTTGCAATTTGCTGTATGCATGTGTGCCCGGTATCAGGCTCGGCCTACCGAAAAGCACCTACATGTTGTGAAAAGGATCTTTCGGTATCTAAAAGGAACACTTCATCGTGGTCTATGGTATCCGAAAGATTCCTCTATTGCTTTAATATCATACGCAGATGCCGATCATGCTGGATGTCAAGACACGAGGCGTAGCACTTCTGGATCTGTGCAACTCCTTGGAGATAGATTGATCAGTTGGTCTTCAAAAAGGCAGAAAAGCGCTGCAATATCAAGCACGGAGGCTGAATACATCGCCATGTCCGGTTGTTGTGCTCAAGTCCTTTGGATGAGATCACAATTAACTGACTACGGTTTGGGATTTAACAAAATCCCGATGTATTGTGACAACAAGAGCGCCATTGCCCTTTGCTGCAACTATGTTCAACACTCCCGGGCCAAGCATATAGACATTCTCTACCATTTCATTAAAGAGCTGGTGGAGAACAGAGTGATCGAGCTATATTTTGTCACTACTGAGTACCAGCTGGCGGATATGTTCACCAAAGCCTTAGATCGAGGACGAATCGAGTTTTTGATCGACAAGCTTGGCATGAAATCATTCACTCCAGCGACTCTCAAAGAGTTGGCAGAAGAATCAGCTGAATAGTCGTGGTAAACTATTCAGAGTATCCTTTGTTCGTGATCATGTATATTATAGTAATTATATAAACCACAAAAGAAAATACAAAAATATAAAACCAACAAAAACCATAAAAAAAATATAAAACCTAGAAAAACCATAAAAATTATAAAATCAAGAAAAACCAAAAATATTTTTCGTTTTTAAATCGGGCATGTCTTTTAGTACGGTAATATTTACGGCCTTAGAAATGTCGATCAATATTGACACGGTGCCATAAATAGAGTCCGTATAAAAGTTGTACATTTTTAAAACATGCCCATAATGGCTTGTAGTTATTTCAGACTGCAACCCGGTTTTCATATTAAAGTCACGTATTTCCTTGGAAAACGTTGGCTCAGAACGGGAATTAATTTTCTCGGGCATGATTTACAAGCCAAATCATGCAAAGGGATCAAGTTTACTTTATAACTTGGTCTAACACGAATTTATGTACGTCTCAGTGCATTTATTTGTTAAAATAAGAGAAATCTTATTAACACCACGAATCAATCTTTTTCAAGATACAAATTGGAAATGCTTTCATCAATATTTGACTCTTTAAACAATGACTACAGCTCTTTAAATAGAAAACGGGTCATCGTTTAAGGGGGAGAAAATATTAAATCATCTTCGTCATTAAATCGATCTTTTCAAAAGTGATTGTGAAAAATTAATGGCTAAATGGTAAATGAGTGATATTGCTTTAGAAAACAACTTGGGCTCGTTCAATGTGATAGGAGTTTCTTTAGTTTTTGGAAATGTGCTAATAGATTGCGTTTGCTAAGTTGTGTGTCAATTAAACAAGGGTTAAGAAAAATGAAAAATTATAAACAAAAAGGAAAAGAATGAGAAAATGTAGGGACTTAAGGAAAAGAATGAGAAAACGTAGGGACATAAGGAAAAGAATGAAAAGTAAAAAAAAAAAATTGACCTAAGTCAAAACTAAGCCCCCCGCCCCCCTTTTCCTTTCACTGTATTACTATTCCCTTGCCGCCATTGTTGAAACTCACACACAAGCTCTAAAAAACATCTCGTTTATTCATCCGATCCTGTTCATTCGATAAATAAGGTAATTACATCAATATTTAAACTTATAATTCGTTAAATTCATCATCTAAATCTTGTTAAATTGATTCGGGTAGTAAACTTTACCAGATCTAGGGTTTATTTGCCAATTTAGGATTAATTGTTTCTGATTTGTGGTGGGTTTTGTGCGGATTAGCATGAGATGATGTTTAAATGCCTTAGATTGCCTTAGAAACTCACAAACGCGTTTAGAATTAATCCTCATAGACTGTGTTTTGATGTTCCGGATGAACATGGATCATAACTTCCGAATGAAGGACATTTTGAACAAAACTTCCGAATGAAGGACATTTAGAACAAAACTTCCGAATGAAGGATTTTTATGAAAAACTTCCGAATGAGGAAGTTCCGAATGAAGGACTTCCGAATGAAGGAAGTTCCGAATGAAGAACTTCCGAATGAAGAAGTTCCGAATGAAGAACTTCCGAATGAAGAAGTTCCGAATGAAGAACTTCCGAATGAAGAAGTTCCGAATGAAGAACTTCCGAATGAAGAAGTTCCGAATGAAGAACTTCCGAATGAAGGAAGTTCCGAATGAAGAAGTTCCGAATGAAGAACTTCCGAATGAAGAACTTCCGAATGAAGGAAGTTCCGAATGAAGAACTTCCGAATGAAGAAGTTCCGAATGAAGAAGGTCCGAATTAAGAAGTTCCGAATGAAGGACTTCCGAATGAAGAAGCTCCGAATGAAGAACTTCCGAATGAAGGAAGTTCCGAATGAAGAACTTCTGAATGAGGAAGTTCCGAATGAAGAACTTCCGGATGAAGGAAGTTCCGAATGAAGGAATGTTCCGAATGAAGAAGTTCCGAATGAAGGAAAGTTCCGGATGAAGAGTTGTTTGATTATTATTGTTTGCATGTTATATGTACTTGTTGTATTATGTTATGAAATGTGTTATGCTTAGAAGTAAGAATGATATATATCTATATGTTTTTGTGCATCAACCTTTCATGTCTTATCTTAAGCAGATACAATGACTAATCCAACAGTACAAGTAATCCAAGACTCTAGAGAAGCCGCTATTGCTAAAGCACGAACCCTTAAGTTCATACCCAACAACTACCGGCTGAAGCAAGTCTCAAAATCCACTCACCATGGATTTAAAGTAGCCATCGCGATCCTTGATCAATCCCATTTTAAGAATGCTTTAAGAAGTAGTGCCTCGGTGCCTTATGATTATATGTATGAATTTTGGGCTACCAAGGAAATCACTTCAAACAAGATCACCTTCACCATCGACAACAAGCAGCAGACGCTCACAGTTTCAGACTTCCGTAAGATTTTTGGTATACGGGATACACCCAAAGGCATGTCATTTTCGAGGGATCCTACTAAAGATGAACTCATGGAGTTATTTGACGCTATTGGATGTCCTGAAATACGAGTTGCGTCTGAGTTTACCACTGCTAAAGTAGGACAACCTTGGAGAGCATTGTTAGGTATTCTCAGTAGATGTCTTACACCAAAAACAAGTGGCCATGATGCTTTGAAAAGTCCTATAATAAACCTCTTCTATGGCATGTACAAAGCTGCAAATGCAGATTATGCATTGTTGATATGGGAAGAATTCACCTTTCAACTCTTCCATAACAAGAAGCTGAAGACAAATTTCTTTCCTTATCCTCGGTTTATCAAGCTTATCATTAATTATTTTATGAAGAATGATGTTACTATTGATAGGCGTGCAGCAAGTCGGCATCACAATGAAGAAGCTGATGATACTGTGGATCTAAGGCATGAAGGACATTCTGGTGGTGTGATTCCTGGTCCTATTCCTGATTACCTTCTGACGGAAAGAATTAAGGGTTCTGCTGATTACAAGCTACTGCAGCTAGAAATCAAGAAGTTAAAAGCAAACCTTCAGACTGGAGAAGACTCATCTACTACAGTGAAGAGTAAAGGTAAACGCAAACAACCAGCTGCGTTACCTGAAGCCGAAACCAAGAAGAAGAAGACTGAGGTTAAGAAGGGAAAGGGTAAGGCTGATGAGATGGTTTTACGTGATGAAGAAGATGTTGTTGATCCTGCTCTTGACAAGACAGAGAGAAAAATGATGAAGATAGCAATTCAAAGGAGTAGGAAAGATACTGGCGGTAGTGGTTCAGGTGCAAGGGTAAATGTTGAAGAAGAGTACGTGGAACCAGATGATATTGATGAGTTTGGGTCACCTGAACATTATTCCACTTCGAAGGAGCCATCAATCCCTATTTCAGCAAGTGTGGAAAAGGAGTCTGTTGCTCCTACGATCATGGTGTCGACTCAACCTTTAGCAACTCAACCTCCACCAATACAACCCTTACCAACCAGACCGGCTTCAACACCATTTCTTCCACCACCTATAACTCCCATCCTTAGTACCATAGTAACAACCGAACCTCTTCAATCAACCCAGAGCAGCTCTGCAACATCTACAATGGCTGCATTGGTGATGGCCGAAATGTTGGATAAACATGTGGATAATCACAAACGAGAAATGGATGAACTTCGCCAAGAGTTACAGAGACGAGATCAAAGTGAAGAAGCATCTAGGAAAGCCCAAGAGGAGATGATTGCTAAGTTCGCTGCAGATATGGAATTAACGCGAAAAGCTCATGCAGAAGAACTAGCTCGGGTTAAGCAGGCTGAGGCTGATAAGCATGCTGCACGTATCACCAGACTTCAAGCGATGAGGGATAAATATAAGGAGCAGAAAGAAGCACTTGAAGCTTCTGTTGAAGAGAGAGTGCAAGAATCTGTTGAATCCATTATGCCTAAACTGCGTGATGAATTGAAGACACTAGCAGCTGATAACTTGATGATCAAGTCATCCAATCCTTCAGAATCCGCCTACAAAATTGCTTATGAGTTAACGGATTTTGAATTAAAGAAGATCATTAAGGCTCGTATGGTGGAACTTGGATTGTTTGATAAGTCTAGGATTCAACGGGCTCTATACAAATCCCTGAATGACGCTATCATGGAGGATGATAGGTTATTCAAAACGTTTGGAAGTGTGGTACCTTATCACATTCTACCTGAGGAGGATAAAGATGATAGTGAGCAGGAAGAGGGTACTGGTGAAGAGGAAGAGGAAGAGGAAGAAGAAGGAGAAGAAGCGGAAAAGGATGACGATGATGGTGATGATGAGGATAAGGATGAGGATGATGATGACGATGATGATGATGGCGATGATGGTGGTGATGGTAATGAGGAGAGTGCTAGGGGGAGCAACGGGGATAACAATGAGGATGATGATGGGGGTGAACAGCCTAAAGAGGGAGACAAGGTTACCAGCTCCAAGAAACCTGCTAAGTCTGGAACCAAGTCCAAGAAAGATGCAGCGCAGAAGGACAAATCAACATCATCGGAATCAAGACGATCTAAGTGGCGCCACGATGTGAATGCTACTACAGCGTCATCGATTCCCGGTACCTCTATCGCTGTATCTTTACCTATTACCACTAACCCCATTAGTTCTGTTGTTGTTGTTGCTCCTGTGATTGCAGAATCGGTAACTGAACCTGAAGCTGCACAACACTCACCAGTTCACGACACTGCCGAAATGCCTAAATCAGAACCAGCAGATGTTCGAGCTTCTACTCCTCTACAACAAGTACAACAATCTACGGTTCCTGAACCAAGCATACGAGACTGGGCAGATACGTTGGAGATTGACGAGACTGCACCACCACAGGCTTGGATCACGGCAGCAGCGCAATATGATCCGATCACAAACGCTGACAAAGATGTGTTGTATCTCCGTATCCGCAGTCCGATTGACTTATGTGCATTTCTTTCTCATGAGTATAAGACTTCGGTTACTCCATCCTTGGTGAAGAAAGTGCTGAAGGATAAGAGACTTCGTGCCAAAACCCGGTTAACCCGAATGGAGTTCGAGTATTATGCCGATGAGATCCTGAAGGCTCTGAATACCGTTCAACGGCCAGGCCTTCATGAATCAGAAAGAGCTCCACCTCCAATGGATCCTTCTCAAGATAATCAGATTGCTCTTGACTTCTTCGTCACCAATGATCTTGTGTATCTTCTAAAGGGGTCATCAAAGTACGCAACCTCCCTGACCTTGCTGAAAGCTGCCAACTGAGGGACAATACCCTTTATCGAGGAAAAGGTAAACCGACTCTGGGTCCCAAAGGTAAATCGTAATTATGATATGTATGCTGTCATAGGTGCATCTCATTGGGACGAACGAGTCCGAAGGGCGTACAGGGGTTGCTGCCTAGTCAATTCTGGAAGCAACGCTAGATCCGATATCCGCATCTCCAGCATTTTAGGGTTGAAAACTGAAGCCAAGAATGGCTATTATCATGTGACGGAGATTCGTTTGAAAAGGGAGGATGACAGGGAATACAAAATCCAGCAGGGAGATTTTTCTATCATTCGCCTTGAGGATATCGAAGATATGCTGCTTCTGATGACCCGAGATCAACTCACACATATTCCTTGTGAAGACCTCATTGCTTTGAATACAGCACTTCGTATGTTCACACGAAGCGTTGTCATCAAGACACGAGTTGAAGATCTGCAGTTGGGAGTCGAAAGCTACCAAAGGAAGCTCAACTTAACCCGTCCAGTGAATCAAGTTCTACCTGAACATGTAGAGAGATGTCCTTATACCGGTATTTCTGTCCCAAATTGCGGCATTTTCTACTTGAACAGTCGAGGTTTAATGAAGTTTATGAGGGTGGGTGAGCTATATAAGTACAGTGATGGGACCCTTCTACAAGTCAGAGGAAAGTTGGAGCATCTGAACTCGGGTGGGACTTTGCCAGAGATGACGGAGGATTGGCATCCGGGTTACCGGCAGATGGCGAAGTACGTGATCAAGAAGATTGATCAAAAGCTCCGTGAACGTAGATTGATGAGGAGCTTGGAAAGATTCGTTGGTGGAAGACCATATCTAGTGCACCACAAGCTACTGCAACGATCCATCTAATGGGTCGTACATCTCAGGTCCACTTTATATTGGTTTTCAATTCTGAATATGTATATTTGTGAATATTGTGTTTTTGCGGCTTGTTGTAGTGTTAAGGTATGATCATTTTTCAATAATTTCTCACGAGATTCTAAATCTTTCAAAATATATCATACTAAAGCACTACAACTATCCCTTATTAACTTAAGGGGGAGCAATAACTTGTTCTATGGCCAAACATCGATTTCATTTTTACCCAAAGACCGGTTAATCCATTCAATATCCCAAATATTAATGGTTAACATTTTGGATAAGGGGAGAAAATGGGATTAAGGAGACGTAAGTGATACTTGGCTAAAAGATGAAAAAGAATTAACGATAATCCAACTTAATATGTGTAAAGCACGTGTTAAGGGGGAGCGTTTTTGATGTTCAAAAACACCTAAGGTACGAAACTTTTGATTTCAATATCACAAGTACTTTAGGTGATTTTCAATGATTTTTCATGGTGGCAATTCCTTCCCAAAACACGCTTAATTCACGACGAATGTGGTGACAAAAGGGTGGTAGGAATAGGTTTAGTCCAATGATTCATCAGAGCCGATGGAATCTTCCCAAGGACAATTCCCTAGATAGAATTAGAAGTCCTAGGAAAGATGGAGAAAAGAATGTGAATGTAGCTGAATGCCGACCAAGTACTTAAGCTAGCACTGGAACAATCACAACAAGGTGCTAGTGATGACGTATTGGTAAGCATTGAAGGGGTTGAAGAATGAAAAAGAATTGTAAAGATAAAGGGTGTAAAGAAAGAAGCCCTCCTTACAACTTTAGGCAGAAACCGGGTCAATACATATGCTATTGAGGTCATTTTTGCTAATGATTCTCGGTATTGAAGAAAGACATCATGGACCCAGTGATGCAATGCACAACCCTTCCCAGCTAACTCAAATATCTATCAAAAGGTATTTGTTTTAATCACACGGAGATTAACACGTTATCTATTGGTTTATTCACTCCGAATAGACTGGTATTGAAAACGTGGCACTCCTCTCCAGCCATCGCTCACTAAATCAAAACGCACAATCGAGTCTAGAGCCAAGAGATCATCAAAAATCTCATTAGGACACTTTCCATTTATTCCTTGCTTTCTCACACACTGTGAAAAGTAAGAGATTTTCATGAGTCCTACGCAGTATTCCTGTAATATTGCCAGAACATCCGAGTAATACGTAAGTATTACAATGAAGATGGAAATCCTGCTTGAGCCAACATCAAACAAGCTCATGGTAGGTTACACGTGCGGTTCTTTTAGAACCAATCTTGTGAAAAACTGGAAGGAAACAGTGGTTTAATTCTTAATTGAACTTAAACTCGTTCCAGGCCTCTTCGCATTATCATATGATCTTGCCAAAACACTCAGAGTGACTCTTTATTGATCACAGTGAAGAGCGGAAATCCTTCTAGTGTTAACATCAAACAGCACTTGGTAGGTAACGTGCAAGATTCTTTATGAATTGAGCTCGTGACAACTGGAAAGCAACGATGGTGAAACTCTTAATTGAAATTCACTTGTTCCAGGTTCCATGAATTGACGGCTTTAAATCACAAGGATAATTTATCCAAGTGATTCACTCTTTATGTTCGCAGTCAGCTTTGGACGGTCGAATAAAGAGAACGGGTTTACCCGCGAAATCCTGTCAGGAAGTTACTTAATTGAAACTATCCGTCACAGGTACGATATCTAATATCGTCCAACGGTCTTCACCGACCGGAGGTAAAATGCTACCGAATTAGAATAAAATGTTCAAAGCCATTTTATTCGTGTCGTTGCTGTGTACCTGTTAAAGACGGTGGCGTTGCTGTGTACCTGTTGAAGACGGTGGCGTTGCTGTGTACCAGTGAAGACGGTGGTGTTGCGGTGTACCTGTAGAAGTCGTTCCCACATGCTTATGTTTTTCTGCATCAAAGTTTAGCAAAAATTCAAGAAAGTACAAGATAAAGTCTTCCGCTGTACCAAACTCTGAAACTTTCGAGAATTCAACAAAAACACATAAGTGTGTGGAACATGGAGTCACGAGGAGGCAAAATTCACAAGAAGGCAAGAGATCGCACGTGAAAGGCCAAAAGAACAATGCTCTCAAGCCAAAGCCTAAAATATCAAACCAACATATTCACAACAAAAGAAAGAAAAGAAGAAAAGACTACGAGCTAAAGAACGAAGACTTAGTATAGTATGCTAGGTTTAGAACTTTGTAACGTGGAGTGACCTCCCTTAGGGGGAGATTGTTAGAAATACGTTTTTACGTATATTAGAAGTATCGGTCACTCCACAATATTATTTATGTTGTAATAGCTCGTAGTTAACAAATAGTTATTAGTTGCTTATTAAGTTAAGTAAGAACCGGTCCATGGGCTTGTCATGGACCGGCCCAAGCCCATGTAGCTTGGAAGTATAAATACCCCTTTCCTCCTTGGAAAGGGGTTGGTTGTTGAATGTTTCTCACTTTCATTTATTGAAATAACACATAGTTTTCTCTCACTTTCTCTCTCTAACTTTCTCTCTCTAGAAATCATCAACCCCTTCATAGATTCATAGGTTATCAATATTCTACAATCGATTAGCTAACCACATATATTAGCCTTTTGTTAGCACTCTCGTCTAATGCTAGATACCCTTAGAACACCCGTTGAGCCATTCTTTTCGTTTTTGTTAAATCCACTAGAAAGAAAAAAAATAACCTCAACCTTAGCATAACCCTTGTCAAAGTCTAAATGATGGGTTACAAGTTGCTTGGTAAGTTGGATTGTTTTTGATGATTTATAGTTGTCACACTTCGCTATGTGTGTGTGACATTCCAATAAAGATGGAGACTGCAACTTTTTGTTTTACTTTTTGTGGTGTGTGCTTAAGCGAAGTGTGAGGGGGTTGGATGTTGAAAAAAAAAGTACAAAAAAAGTGATGACAAAAATAGCTAATTAGCTATAAAAAATTATGAAGATGAAGTATGTTTTGATACCGATTAGCCAATGTGCTAAGACGTGATATATACGTGTTGATCGATATACGTTGAATAAAACTCGTAGCTATGATCATTTTTGGGCTTGTGATTTTTTCGGTTACTAGCAACATGGGACTTAGACTTTTAACTTGTATATTCGTGATACACCTCTCATAAATTCCCATGCCTTATCCATACCCATTAACCCGAAGCCTTAACCTTGTAACCTGAATAAAAGTCCTCTTTAAATGTGTACACTAAGTGCTCACGCCATTTGGTTTAGTCTTGTTTTTATGAGTATTGTCAAACATCTTGTTTCTAATAAGAGCTTAAAACAATGTATCTTATCTTGTTCTTGTACTTGTACTTGGTAGATTTGCATCACAAATTTGTAAACCATATTCATATACTATGTGGGAAATACTTTCTTAATATTTGCTTGAGGCATGCAAAGTTTTTCTTTTACTTTGTTGAGGACAAGCAAACTCTTAAGCGTGAGGAGGTTTGCACCTTTAGCGATTTCTTATAAAAACAATAAATATTTTTATTTTTTCATAGAATTTTAAAATTTTCATAGAACTTTTAAAAATTTTCTTTTCTTTTAGAACCTAGGTATTTTGTTTATAACTTTAATTTTATTTTATTTGCTTGAGGGCAAGCAAAGTTTTTGTTTTCCTTTCTCGAAGACGAGCAAAAGTTAAGTGTGAGGGGATTTGATAACGCTCAAATCTAACATATTTATAAGAGCGTCTTCATGGTTTTTATGCATATATTTATGTGATTAATATGAACTTATGATACTTAATGAAGCTTATTTGTTATTTTAGGTTCATCAAAGGTTACATCACGAGAGATGAAGAAAAGAAGAATACACGATGATTTATGCATATACAAAGGAATCCCGACAAGTACAAGTCTTATGGAGACTATTTGAGAAGCTTAGAGTCATGAAGTCATTGCTCACGATACTCAAAAGATGATGTTCAAAACGGAAATCAAGAAAGAATTAAAGAAATGAAGTTATATCGAAGATGTTGGAATCTTTGTGTACCAACACACCTTCACCGTTTTGGCCATAACTTGAGCATACAAACTTCTATTGACTTGGTTCATGCGCTCACGCGTGCGTATGAGAAAGGGCTACAACTTTGTTATTTACTATTTCAGAGCAAAATGGAAGAGCAGCCGCCGGCCGGCCAAAGAAGCCGGCGACCAAGTGTAATCAGTAAGAAAGTAGCCACCCACCTGCTGAGTAGCCGCCCACCTGGTGAAGAAGCCGCCGACTACCTATTTCCTCCAGCTCCTTTCTTCCTACCAATTTTCCAAGTAATATTAAATACTCCATTTACATCTCCTTTCTCTCCAAGTTCGGCCATAACTCCATTGTACCTCTTCCAAGCTTCATTACACTCATAATTACACACTTTTGGTGCCTAGAAAACTACTTGGTGGCCAAGGCTAATTCAAGGCTAATTACACACCTCTTCCAAGCTTCTTTTCATACCATCTCATATCTCAATCCCTGTTACTCTCTCCTATCATCCCTCGCCCATTTAGTGGTGAGGGGTGAAATTGGTTACCATGTTCATGTTATAAGCCAAGGAAGAAGTAGAGAAGAAAGCCACGCTCCATAAATCACCCAATCTCCAACAATCTTCATTATCAAACACCCCAAAGGCTCTATACTCACACCAAGAGGTTGATGTCCAAATTGTATTTTGGTTGTTCATTTGGTTAGAATCATTTGGATACTTTGTGATAATGCAAGTGACGCCTAAAAACATTATTAGTGTTAACTAATCTTTCTTAGTTTTGATCACGGCAAATTAAAAATACATTTATCGTCAAAAACAATCGTAAGACGAATTATTTAACAAACACTATCATCAAGGTAATAATCATTTAAGTAATGCACTAACATATCTTAATCATGATTAGTGATCATAAAAGTGATTAGTCCTAAACTTACATTATGTCAACTATGACAAAAGATTTTTTTAATAAACTTTCTTTTTAAGAAAATGTTTTATTAAAATAGAAAATGTAAATTTGAATATGGCATATTCCAAATTCCATAGGAATATCTTTGAAGGTAAAATTACCTCAGATATTACTACCCCACTAAAAGACAGAAGGGAGTGGAGTCTACTCCCATAGTTCCTCAAATAGCTATGTGGTTCCCTAGTGATAAGGAACCGCAGGCACATTTAAGGAACCGAGGTCAGAGATCCGTTGGCTTTTGTCTCCTATAAATAGTGGATCAAATCTGCATCTTCCATGAACCTTTTTGGACATTCTTTCTGCCATCTTTCTCTTTTCTAATTCCTAATCATTAGTAAATGATCACTTAACGTGTTAAGTATGTTTACTTATGATTATTCCCTTGATCTCCTTCTTTACCTTGTCCAAAGAGAAGATCGCTCACACACTTGTGATGTGATTAATGATGAAGCTGTGATGACGATCAACCTACCTTAGATCTAGTCATGTTCATCATTTTTATTTGAGTCTTGTGTAGATCTAATGTATTTGTGTATACTTGGATTAGTTGTGTTAATCCAATGTATTTGTGAATACTTGGATTAGTCTTGTGTAAATTTATTGTATATGTGTATACTTGGATTTGTCTTGTGCGGATCCAAGTTACATGTGTATACTTGGATATGTCTTTATTGAGTTGTAAAGTGTTGTATGTTAGTTCTCACTAAACTACAAAGTGATTTGTGTATGTGTCTTGTGAGTTCTCACTTAGCTTAAAAGTGAAGAGCCACTTGTCTTTTGATCATTGAACTTGGTCTTGATTCACTCCCCTTGGTTGCTCTCTTTTTTGTTTATTTTCTACGAGTAGTCGTTCTTCCATTTTGGTCTTATTCGGTTTTTTTTTCGGTTTCGATTTAACTCGTAATCCTTCATTAAGGCATTATCACCTAGTATTGAAGTGGTCCAGTGATTTCCAAAAGGCTTGAGATGTATTTTAAGTGTTTTATAAAAACTTGGTTTGAAAATTTCATTGATTTTCTTTGTTAAAAACCACCCACTGTGGGCGGTTCTTTAATTGTCACGGCTCAAACCCACGGTTCTTTATCGATAAATAACCGCGACCCACTAGTGACTAAAATATTCAGATTTTATTAAAAGTCACTTTTTTCAAAAAACTCCCACCCTTTCTTCACCATAGAGGCGACGGGTTTTCATTTTTTTTCACCATTGTTGATTCTTCAAAAGTTTCAATCACTCAACATTGATTGATTCCAAGTCGTGGGTTTCACTCATCCCTCTTCCAACATCAATTAATTGTAAGTACATTCATTCAATTTCAATCAATTTGTTCTAGGGTTCTTATTTTCATAATTGGGGATTTTTAAAATTAATATTGAATTAATATACACAAAAGTTACTAAAGTTTGCCAAAAAAAATCAATTTAGTTACTAAAGTTTAAAACCTAACAGATAGGTTACCCAAATATAAAAGTTTGTGTTTTAAATTACTTAACATTTATAAAACCTATACATGAGTTACTCCTACGGTAGGTTACCAGCTAAGAGCCATTTTGACTTGCTACGTCATACTTTTATGGGTCCCACCTTCATATTAATCACCCTTTTATCCATCTCTTTAACAAAGTCAGAACTTCTTTTTTCCTTTTCAATCGCATAATAAACAAGTCATATCCTCTTTTTCCCATAAACAAGATCTATAAAAATCAAAACAAATTTTCTTACCATTAGTCATTCCTTGTTATCTATAAACATAAAGAGTTACTTCCTTTCTGTTATGAATAATTATATCATTTCTCATAACAAAAAAATGAAGTTCCTTCAAGCTTACCTTTTTTAATACTAGAAATCTTCCTTTCATTAACAACAACATCGGTAGCAGTTTCAAAACACGCTAAGACAGGCTGCAAAGATGCGTGTGGGAACGTGAGGATCCCATTCCATTTTGTAATGAGAAAACTATTATGTCAATGAATGGTACAATGTTGATTGCATCTCTTCGACCCCATATCTATCTTCTTTCAACGACCTCGAAGTCTTGCGTTTTGACTTAGAAAGAGTGTGGATCTTTATAGCATCACGTTCCTTTATTCCAAACTACGGAATACATTTGTTTATGAGGGGTATTGTGGTAATGCTATCATGATGGAAAATCGTGGTAGTGTGCCCACTGCGTGCTCCACCAGTTGTAGTAATGACACTAGCAATAATGGTATCATCAATGCAAGCAACTGTGTTCGCATCAATTGTTGCTAAAGAAACATTCCTCAATATGTGGTGTAGTACAACATGAATCTTACAAGTATGGAGAGACAGATGGGTGGAGATTGAGTTTGTGGGTATGCGTACTTATTGGATAAAATTCACACCAATCTGTTATGGATGGCGCCTCTTATATTCCAACATCACTAGAATGGATCTTGTCATACCATGACCGTAAACAAGCAAGTTATTTTGGTCAGTGGGAACAAGATGTAATGGATCTGGGTAATGGTACTATGAAGAATTCTTGGTATTGTTGTCCTATTAGTAATCACAAAGGTCACACTCACACATTGATTTATAGTTTATTGAGATTTATATGATACGTCAATATTATTTAAAAAACCACGTGACATTTTACTGGCGACAACATGTTAAAATATACGGGGTAACCAGTGTAATAGGTAACCAAAACTTGGGTAACCTATCTGTTAGGTTTTAAACTTTAGTAACCAAATCGATTTTTTTGGCAAACTTTAGTAACTTTTGTGTATATTAACCCTTAAAAAAATATTTCTTTTTCTTTTTATTGTTTGTGTTTGGATCAGTTGTTTGTAATTCTTTTTCGATTCAACAACCTTAAATTTTTTAGAGTAAATTACATCGTTCGTCCTTGTGGTATACGTTGACCGACAAGGTTCGTCCCTTGACCAAAAAATTACATCAGTCGTCCTTAAATGGGAAATGTTATACAGCGCTGGTCCCTCACTTTTAACGACCCGCTAACTGATGTTATCCTAGCACCAATAAAGGGTGCTTTCGTCTTTTCCTCACCCCACCACCTCTCTCTACTTCATCTTCCCCGCTTAACTCTACTCTTTCATCATTAACACATCACTTACCCACCAAAATCACCACTACCAAATCTTAAACCATGCCATTAAAGTTAAATCTTAAATATCTATAAACACGAAAATTCAAAGTAAATAAAATCAAAACACCCAATTCAAGAACCATACCACCAAATCATAAGCAACATGATCCAAATGGTACAACAAATCTATAAATAACAATTAAATGTCTATTTTCAAAACCCCTACCCAATTCAATTCTATTGGTACAAAGGATCTTTAAGCCAAAGAGATACCACAGTACATAAGCAAAAAACATTCATCTATATATATATATCGATATGTATATAGATGTGTATATAAAAACTGTGTGTTTCCATCATATTCTATATACATCTAAGGCGACACTAGCCACGATTCCTATATGTGTTATTGTTACAAATCAATACCAAAAACACAAAAATCCAGCCACATTCACGTCATCTTCCCAGAATCCCAGCCAACGTCAAGCCACAACATCGAATTAATCATTCAGTGATACTCAAGACCTTCATTTTCAAAGAACCCATAGTCATCACTCATCACCATGCTTAAAACCATAATCTTCGCATACACTAACTTCCTCGAATACAACTTCAAATTAAATCTAAAAACATAAATACACAAAAACCATACTCATATTAAAAGTCTTTTAAAAAATATCCAATTCTATTAATAAAACCTTTCAAAATCCCGAGCTGATGACACAACCCAGATCCGCCGCCACACCAGTCAAATTTGCCACCGCTGAACCACCATCCAGATCCGTCCCACTACTCCTACAATCCAGCTGAAATCAATAATATTTATTTTAATTGATATCGATCTTAACTGTTTTTAATTAAAAAAAGTAAGAATATGTAGCGACTATTGTTTTTTGTGTTTAGGAGCATCAGAGTGAATGTAAGGTTAAAAACAACAATTGTGGTATGTTAAAATGGTATGATATGTATAGTTACAAATACATGATTAGACCAATTGCAATTTGACACTCGAGGTTTGTTGTGATAAATCACTCTTGATTTGGTGGATGCGTTTTAATTTGAGATTTTGGTAAAAGAAAGAAAGAAATATTAAGTTATAACTTTAAAGGAAAGTAAAATGGAGGTGTAAGAGTATTCTAGGTGGAAAAGATAGGAAAAGACTAAAATACCCCTTAAAGATTGTTGTATAACTGCCTTTAGTGGGGTTGTAAAAGGGGAGGGACGAAGGATAAATAACGTTTCTCACTTAGGGACGGACGATGCATTTTTTTTGGTCAAGGGACGAACCATGTCGGTCAACGTATACCACAGGAACGAACGGTGTAATTTACTCAAAATTTTTAATTAGCCGCTCAACTTTACAAAATAACTAAACTCGTTTGTTCCATCTTCGTGTGTTGGTGATTTGTGTTAATGTCACAAATCCACATAGTTTTTTTATTTTTGGAGGTCACAATCCACAATTAGCGTTTATAAAGATGAATCACATATAATGTAGGCAGAGTACGCTTTGAGCCTGTGCAAGCGGGACATCTGCACAAAGCCCAATATTATTAAGGGGCCTCGAAAAATATTTTCTACCCAATACATAAGCCCAAGTTCGGAGGCAAGTTCTTTGTTTTCCTCTTTTGTTGTGGCGGATCATTGTTCGAATATATTGTCCTTAGAAAAGTTGGTATTCTTATTATTCATCAACTCTAAATTTTGAAAAATTAATCATCTATATACTAAAAAAATAATATGATCTCCTGTATTTAGGATTTTAAGTTTGAAATCCTTTTTTATTTTTACATATTTGTATGACTTACTGTTATCTAAGATACAACATCACCTTGTTAACGTTTTGATGTGTAGATTATAACAAATTTTCTTTTGCAAGTACTTAATGTTACATGTTTAAGGGCCTACTATTTGTAGCGGCACATGGGTTTCAAAATTTACGGGACGATCTTGAGTGTAGGGCTTTGTGTATGTTGTGTTGGTGTGGTTGGATTTTAAGAAGAGGAATCGGACTGCTATGTTGATGTCAAGTTGATGTTTCGTTATATTAATGTTTTGTTAGGTTACGTTTTTTTTCTTCTTGTATCTTTTTTCAGTCCGAGCTTTCGCGATTATGTCTCTCGAACTGTGAAGAAGTATTAGTAGATAAATGGCCCAAGTCCGGTTTATGGGTTGGGTTCATTAAATTTTACCACTATTCATAGTGGATGATTAATAAATTATAATCATGAAGTTTTCAGAGTAACAAATACTATCTACGTGACTATATTAAATAGGAGTCCTACAAAAAGAATGTTTTCTTGATGTGCACCTGATGCAATGGCACAGGGCAAAAAGAAAAAAATCTCTAACTTTGTCCAAACCAATAAACCCTAGTAATATTTTTGGCTACAAATGTTTTTTTTTCTCATTTCACTTTCCAAGGATTTATTTATAGTTTTCTTCATTTCACCTTTTTTGTTTTTTTAGATTTGTTGAAAGTATGATTTATAGTTTGATAAATGGGAGCTTAAAGTCGAACTAAAAGTATGATTTATAGTTTGATAACTAAGAGCTTAAAGCATAATCAATAGCATTTTGTGTACTCATATTACCATGGAATAAGAGACTTAATATTAATCAATTAGTTAGTACTTTTAAAAACATTTAACAAATTGTTAACATATTATTGTAATGACTTTGATCTCTTAAACAGAAATTAGATATTGTCACAGTACTTTATAATTAATGTATCGAACGACGTATATATGAAAATAAGTATGATAAACGTAAAGAAAAAGAGAACAAAAGAGCTTATTAGGTCTTGAAGTGACGTTGGAGTAATAGTAAAGAAATTTCACATACATAATAATTTATCTTAAAGAACTGTGGCACAGGGCCGAGTCTGGTTATTTTGGATACTTTGTATCCAAAGGATACAAGGGGACCAATCCCCACCTTCCATTTAATATTAATCAAAGGTCTAGATTAATTCTTATTTTTTAATTAAAAAAAACGGAGGGGTATTTTCGTCATTTTACCCTTCCCACCTAACATCACCTACCACTCTCCCACTTAGGGGTGTGATTCGGGTTGACCCGGTCGGGTTCGGGTCAACTCGGGTCGGGTCAAGTCGGGTCAAGGGTAAAAAAAATATAACCCGAACCCGAGCCTAATTAGAACTCGGGTCACTCGGGTTCGGGTCAATTCGGGTCGGGTCAACTCGAGTCGGGTCAACTCGGGTTCGGGTCAACCCGAGTTTAAGGAAAATGTGTAAAAATTGGCTAAATTAAGTACTAATACAATGTAAAAAATGTAATTTTAGTCGGGTCAAGTCGGGTTGGTCGGGTTCGGGTCAAGTCGGGTCGGGTCAAGTCGGGTCAAGGGTAAAAAATATATAACCCGAACCCGAGCCAATTAGAACTCGGGTCAATTCGGGTCAACCCGAATTGACCCGAATACACTTTGTGACCCGAGTGACCCGACCCGAATATGATTATTCGGGTTCGGGTTCGGGTCGGGTCAACTTTTTCGACACCCCTACTTCCACTTCCCAGATCTAACAGTCGGTGTTTTTTTTTCTTCTCTCTAAAACACACACAAAAACACACACACATACACATATTCAAATCTTAATCTATCATCAAATACATCAAATTCATCGATAATCACATTCGTAAGTCGATCATCACCTTCATAAAAAAGGTAAAACTCATTCGATTCGTTTTGATTCATCTTTTTTTAGCTTATTCTATGTGAATAAGCTTATTATTCATATTATTCTTTTATAGCTTATTTGAGAAATTACATGAATTTAACGAATGATAAGGTAACTTATTAGATGATTCATGTGAATAAGCTTATAACTTATCATCATCTTTATTATCATGAATAATAAACTAACTTATTAGCTTATTTTCATAAATTATAAGATTTTATAGCTTAATCTCGTTGAACATATTCAGTATGACCTGCTAGTGAAGTATCATATATGATATACGATATCATATATGATATAAGCTAAAACGTCATATATGATAAAATATATCATATATGATTATGTGCTTGAAAATTGAATTAAATCTTATTTTTTATGGCTTAATCTCGTTGAGGAGATTTAGTATGACATCTTAGTGAAATATCATATATGATATACTATATAATATATGATATAAGCTAAAATATCATATATGATAAGATATATCATATATGATTATATGCTTGAAAATTAAATTAAATCTTCTTTTTTGTGTAGAGAATGCTGTTTTCAAGGAATATTGAACATTACAAGCATCCAAACGCCCAAGAAGGTTAATGAAGAAGCTCATAAAATTTTAGTTTAAGTTTAAAATGTATTCTTTGTATTTTTCTTGTAACCTCCTAATGGAGTTTTGACGTATATAGAGGATTTGTAATACATTGATATCTAGTACAACGTCTTGTTAATATGGTTTAACTTTTCTGGTATTATGTGATGATTGTTTTGATAAATTAGTGATGGTCATTAGAATATGAATCATGTTATCATTTTTTAAACATCAAGTATAGTGTCAAATTCATGATTAAAACAAGGAGTGTTGTGGATTCACTTGTCTAGAAAATAAAAAAGAATATTTTCTTATGAGTATCATATATGATGATGCATTATCATATATGATACTCAAATATTTTTGACAAATTTAACAAAAGGTTTGCTAACTTCATGACTAAAACAAAGAGCCAACTGAATCAATGATTAAACATTTGTTCATAAAATAAAAAAGTAGTTTTTAAGAGCATACAATTGATGATTTAACACTTGTTCAAATAGAATGTAACCAATCATGATTAAAACACTTATTCATAATAAAAAAGATACAAGAACAAAAGAGTCTAATCAATTCATAACTAAATCATAACATTCTTATTATTGAAACTACTATTCTTCATTTTCAATCAGTTCTTCTTCATTTTCGACCAAATCACTTTTCTCTTGTAAATCTTCTTTGGCCTCGACGACACCTTCATCTTATCATTACATATATGCGTGCACGTCATCATGCTTTGCTCCAACCATGTAACTGTCACATCTATATATGCTCGTTGTTGTGTTCAGACAGTCTGCATTAATAAAAAAGATGAAAGAACATATTAGGCACCATTTTATCAACGAGTGAATTACCTAGCAGACTATATCAAAATGCGCAATAGGTCAAAACTGTAAAAAAAATCATGTACAATATCAATGTCTGATTTTTTATATGGCCTGTTAGATATATCATATATGATACCTCATATATCATATATGATATATCTATCATATATCACATATCATATAACTATCATGTATGATAAAGGAGGTATCATATATGATAGATCCAACATAATAAGCTTACATCAGCAATATAGTTAAAAATGTCTAATAATACAGTTAATTCACGCTAACTTAAGCTTATTCAGAAACATCATATATGATACCTCATATATGATAAATGATGTATCATATATGATACATCAAGCTTAATTCAGCATATATCAGCTACATAAAAAAAATCCTAATAATGCAGCTTATTCAAACGAAAATAAGCTTATTCGTAACTCTCTTATTCACAAAACCTTATAATTCGTTAAAATAAGCTAATAAGCTAGCTTATATTTCAACAAAATAAATCCAAATCATCTAACTCGCAAGCTTATTCATAACTTTCATTTAATTCAAAAGCTTATTCAAACAAATAAGCTTATTCACATAAATCACCTAAGAAGTTAGCTTATAAGTAAGAACAATCAATCAAAATAATTCGTTCAAAATAAGCTAATTCAAAGCTTATAATTAACATGATAGTAAATTAATAAGCTTATTCAAAATCAAATAAGCTAAATATAAGAATAGATTTTATACAAACCTGATGATTCAATTCGTGCCTAATCATGAATTCGTATTGATTAATTGATCTAATTAATTGATTCGTGATGGAATCCTGATGATGTTCGCGAGGGATTCGTGATTAAAAGCTTCGATCTATCAATTGTAGAGAGAGAAACTAGATCGGGTAGAGAGAGAAACAGAAAGCCGATGTGTGTGTGTGTTTTATGAGAAAGAAGTGAGAAAAATGCTTATATAGTGAGCGGGTGAAATGACGAAAATTCCCTTCCAGTGTAAAATGGAGATTTAATCTCAACCATTAGATGGGAGGGAGATGGAGGGTGGGGATGAGTCCCCTCATATTTTAGATAAGTTTGGTATCCAAATGAACTTAAATCTTTCTTTTGTCAGTTTTGTTTCAATTTCGTAATATTGTTTCGTTCAAAAAAAACTCGACAGGACTGTTGGGGTTTTTGCCATTCTTCGCCATGTTCTTGCTCAAGACAGTTTGTTTTTTTGCCCAATTTTGTTGTTCATTAGAAGGTCCTAACATGTTTTGTTGATGTTTTCCTATATGATATTATCGTGTCGTTAAAAAAAAATTGTCCCTCACGACTGAGTTTCCTAGCTCCGCCACTGCTTGTATGATTAGGAGATTTTAGTATTTAACTAGTGTGTTACTGTTTACTAAAACCTTTGTGTTCTGTTTTCGCGGCAACCTTACATTAGAACTAGCCAATTGCTAGAAGTTACAAACAGAGAACATGAATGCATAATTGACAAACAAGCCACTTAAGCCAAACCAGACTGAGATCCTTCCGTCCATTCTTAAGACCCAAAGAACCAAAACCCTTTTATGTTTACGAAGCCTCGAAGCTTAATACTTTGTTTGGCCTGCAGTTTTTACCTGTAAAGGTACCCGTGAATCCACGGAACAAAAAAAGTTGAAAACCAGTTATGACTGTTAAATAAGAATAAAGTATCATGTTACAACTCATGGTTCTCTTTTCCTTTTCTTTGACAGAAAGAAAAGTAGCTTGGTTGAAATCATATGTCTGAAAATCCTAACTGACCGAAAAAAATAGGACCAATTTAAAAGCCGATTTGCCTGAAAGATCGGACTAAGGACCAGATCGAAATGTTGTCCCGGTCGGCCCAACCCAATCCAGAAAAGCATAATGATTAGTACTGTATTACACTAGAGCCAATCAAAGGCCCAGGTATGAGGAAAAGGAGTGGACATGACCAGGCCAGGTTTCTCGGTTTCGTTTGGTCTGGTTTATTTTGGTCAGCCACTCAGCCCTAATAAGAGTAGGTAATATGCTTGGGGTACATCGTTTGGTTTTACATTTGTACCACAAATGAAAAGTATGATTGATCATGTTTGTTTTCATAAGATGGGAAAACAAGTAAACCTGTAAAAGGCCAATGAGAAAAAGATTCAGACCAAATATTTGTTTAATTTAATTGTATGAAGTTACATGACCCCAAACAAGTTAAAAGAAAAGAGTAGAATAAAATAGGTGGCTTATTGCAACCATATTATTCCTCTCCACAAAACATAAATCTAAAAAAAGCCAACTCAACATATATTTTAATTTAAACAAAAGGAACTACCAATCCAATAAAACATCTTGTCTTGACTCAATTGTATACTATGCTCTAACAAACAACCTATTTGTTTTATGTTTCTTACTTTTCACAAACAGATCAATATCCCAAAAACTCCAAGCTTTGATCCCTTTTCGATTCCGTTCTCAACAAGATATCCGGGTATGTGTTTCAATCACACGAAAGATTGTATATACTGAGAATAAGGTGATGAGAAAGATGTGAAGACATGTAGGATCTTGACTGCTATTAGTTTTAAGAGCTTGGGACAATAGTTCCCACATAGCCGAATCCAACAATCAAGAATGTGATTGTCTGGAGGAAGATGTAAACGAAGTAGTTGTTCTTTCCATACATGAAGTCATAGCATCCGGTGAAGAAAAGGAACACAGCAAATCCAAGCTCCGTAAGATGAATTCTGCATCATAAGAAACACGCAAATTGTCAAACAAAGCATGTAACAAAAAACAATGATATTTGTATAGTTAGTGAAATGGGATTTGGTTATCTCACCGAACACCACAATCAAATGGCATTAAAAAAAATGGTTTTGGTCAAGTATGTGAAGTTTAAAATAAAAAGAGGATTTGGTCAAGCTCATGTGTTATGAAATATAAACTATAAAGGAAATCCACAAAAAAGAAAGGTTTTGATTCTTATTATTTAAAAAAGGTTTTGTCAAGTTCAAGGATCTATATTATACAATGAAAAAAATGTTGGACAATAGCAAGGAGAAAGTTATGATCTTTACCTGTCACCAAAATTGAATTTGAAGTTGAAATTGAACTTGAACTTTTTAGCTTTTGCATTTGATTTGTTCTTAAGTGCGTCACCTAGCTTCTCGGTAACAACCCATTCGTTAGATCTCTTGGCATCAAGTAAACCAATGAATGTAGCTTTGGTACGGTGAAGGGACATCACATTCTCAAAAAGAATCCAGTAGAATAACAAATGAATGGACCTGAATGTTTACAAAACATCAGATACATGTAAGTAAGATGATTGCAAATCACTGCATACAATGTAACAAAAGAAATTTTACCTTGGAGTTCCAACTGAATTCAATGTAGTAATGATGCAAGGGATGTAGATTGCACCCCAGACTGGCACTTCAACCTCAGGGACCAAGATTGTCAATGGGAGAACGACGCAGAAAAAGAAAAATGTAACCATATGAGCAATGATCTTTCGCACAAAGAAGAAACTGTAGATCACATAAAGCTTTTTCCACACTGTCACTTTCTGCAACATCATAACAATCAAGATCAATACCATTATTGCTGCCACTTATAAAAAAAGTGAACAAAAAGATGATTATTGAAAACAAACTTAACTAACCTTGTTTCTAACAATCTCCATCACCATTTTCCTAAACAAATTAGCTGGACCACAAGACCATCTGTGTTGTTGATAACGGAAGGCCTTGAATGTACTAGGAAGCTCACTTTTCACCTACAAAATACATTAAATTTGCTTCTTAATACTATAAATATAGTTTTCAATGTAAAAATGATAGTTTTAATCATGGGACACATTTAGAGATTAAGGAAAATGACGTTACCTGAAGGTCACCAAGATAGAGAAACTTCCAGCCCTTAAGTCCAGCTCGGACAGCAAGATCCATGTCCTCTACAGTGGTCCTGTCTTTCCACCCTCCGGCTTCATTTATAGCAGCAATTCGCCACACACCACCAGTTCCTAAAGTCATTTCATACATGTTAGCCCTTGTTGAATTGTTTAAACTAGACTAAAAAAATATCATAAACATTAATTTTTACCGTTGAATCCAAAAAATGCATGAGTAGCTGATCCTACTTCTTGCTCCACGGTGAAATGGTAATCAAGAGACATCTCTTGCATTCTTGTCAATAAACATTCATCAGAGTTCACTGCAAAATTAACAAACAATTAATTCTATATTTCTTTAAAATGTATTAAAAAAAACTCAAAACTTACAACATTTAGCAATCTCATATTTAATGAGTAATTCATTAATATTATTTTAATATGGTAATGGTACTATTTAAAAAGTGATCACAAAATGACAAACAAAAGTTATAAATAGATATTTTACAAAAAAATGTTTTTTAGTATTTTGTAAAAAAAAAAACAATATGAATCAAAAAAGTAAAAAAAGTGAATAGTATTAAAGGTAAGGTGGGGCCAAGTATTATACAGCCAATTGTAACTACATTACACATGTCTCTACATCAAGAACACAACATGCCATTTAGCACATGAACTTACAGCTTGTTTTTTGTCACCATCCCACAAAATCACTAACTATATCAACAAAAAATGAGACACCTCATCACCTTTCCAAACCTAACCTCTTCATTCTATATACAACTTCCAAAAATTTCATAAAGACAATACAGTAATATTTTCATTTAAGATTCTTGGTGGTCTAAAACTCATGATCTAATAAAAATATGATTTACTAAATAATATTAGTGTTAAAGATATAATATGAAGAGAAAAAAAAATGTTTTTAAAGTCAGGGGAGTAAAATGTAAAAAGAAGTGTCGGCAGAAAGTAGAATCTATCAGCTGTACCAACAACAATGGACAGAGTACAGCATAAATGCACGTGAAGTACATTATCTTAATTTACTACACTACCCTTAGTTTAATAAATACACTATGTATTTGCTATAAAAAAATGTCAAGTAAAAAATTGATGATAGATACTTAAATGACAAAAATATCCCTTTAGAAGCAACATTAATGCTGGCTGTTAAGGGATGAACATTAGATTAAAGTATGAAACCCCCCACTAATATATATTTTTTTTACTAGTTATTGAGATTTTAAGAAAATTATTGTTAGGTATAAGTGGTTTAAATTGCACATGACAAACTTGATTTCTTCTTTTTTTTAAGTAGGTACAAATGAATACCTAACAAAGTACAAAGAAGTTACAACTAGACACAAAAAGTAGTTTACTTCACTAGATTGCTCTTTGTGAACTTAGAAAATAAATGTCACAATCGGACGGCTAGGATCCCGTGATTGGTGGAGTCTAGATTGGACCCACATCTTTTTTAGGTAACATGTAATTTACATTTCATCACCTTGTGCTATAATCTGTTTATAGAAATTAACCTCATACTTTAATAGTTATATACTCTCTGTACCTTTCTTATTTCACAGATACCACCAAAAAGCCAAAATGTGAGAATATTGCACAAAACTGAAGTTTAAGTTAAGAATATATGATTTCTTTACATGAAGTAGTTAACTTTATGTAAAAGTCAAAAGATCATAGAGTAATAATGTATTGTCTTTTTTTCTAATAATAGAATACTTCATTTCCAATGCTTTTTTTACTCCTACTAGTAAAATTTATTAGATTCTTTTACTAGGTGGAGTTTAAGAGGTTGGAAATTGTAAACGGCCATTGAAAGTTTGAAACATTATTTCAAGATATGTACTATGTATGAATGTTTCAATACATAAAATAATACTGTATTTAATTTATAATATGGTTATCAGTAAAACTCTTGTACAATGAATTCTTCATGTCTTGTCACATGTTTTTACCAAATTTAATTAATTGTTGACTACATTAATTGGGTTACAGAAACTTATTTTATTTTGATTAATCATTAAATGATGGTTAAGATATTTTATTAGAATATCTTGAGAAGGACTCAAATATATACACTAAAACAAGGGGTGAGACCACCGACACATTTGGATAGCAAGTGTAGACATTTCCTGCCTTTATTTTTTTACCTTTAATGATAGTGGTTTATGCATCAAGAAATGACAGTAACTTTTAAAGTATAAAATAAAGTAATCATTCAACAATCAACATTAAAATATAGTACTAATAACAAAGAAGACTTACCAAAACGCCATCTCGCTTGAACAAGTGCGATTTTAGGGTTGAGCTCGAGGAAGGGGATGGCTCGGCGAAGAAAATCAGGCTCGGGACGGAAATCGGCGTCGAAAATGGTCACATAATCACAATCTTTAACATAATCGTGCTTTAACCCTTCCTTAAGTGCACCTGCCTTGTACCCTCCTCGGCTTTCCCTAATTTGGTATCTAATGTTCACCCCTTTGCTTGCCCATCTTATGCATTCTTTCTCGATCATTTCCTAATAAAACATTTAGCAAAAAAAAAAATTAGTAAAAATACCCAATAAGTAAACTATATATCTAAAAAAACATAACACTAAACAAGCATGATATACTTCCAGATCTAACAAAAAGTATCGACAATATTCTCATATAATATCTTTTATATAAAAACAGAAACATGTTTCTATGTTTTACAAAAAAAAATCTTATGTTTAAATATAGGATCGGATGGTGGTCGTCAACGAAGTTCTCCGGTGGTGGTGGCCAAATGGAGGGTGTGTCGGCGGTCAGCTAGTTGTAGAAAGAATTGATTGAGAGAGAGAGAGTAGTAATTGAGGGGTCCAATAAAGTAAAAGATATAGAACTGATAGACACAAAAATATATCCACATATAGCTTAGTACCTTGATGACAAAGTCAGTAGAGTCATCGAGTACTTGAATCACCATGCGATCAGATGGCCATGAAAGATTACATGCTGCCCCAATTGAGATCTTGTATACCTATTAGTATAACATTTACATCACACCACACATTATTATATCACCATCCAAAATTTTACTATCAAAAAAATAAATCAATCAATGCTAATTGTACATGTTATACAGCTAGTGAAATGAAAACACAAACACAAAAACCAAAACATAGGATTAATGAACAAACCTCTTTTTCATTAAACATAGGGATTTGGATCAAAACCAAAGGAAAAGCAGAATTTCCAGCCTCCACATCCTCACGAATAGGTTCCCAATTATATCTCTTATCAGGCTTCTTCCAGAAAAGCTTAACAAGGATGATAACAATACCCATATACAGTCTTTCCAAAAATAGCATAACTGTCATGGCCAAACACACATATACGGCCAAGTTCAGCAATGGGACAATCACGGGAGCCTTGACTAGGTCCCACAGCATTCCGAGTTGGGCCGTCAGATCCAGCGAAGCTCCTGGGAAGCTTTCTGGCAACAGGTTCTTTCCATTTATGATGTCACCCATTTTTCACAGGTGAAATCACTAGATCTGTTTTTGAAAGAGATTTGATGAAATGTGGGTACGATTTGGAAGGGTTTTTTTGTTTCTCTCAAGGGTTTATGCTTTTCCTACCTCTGGAGTTTCAGATGAATGCTAAAACAATGCTGTTTCTTTTATGAAGAAACAAGGGATTGTTATGGCATTTGCTGAACAAGAGAGGATAGGAGAAAATGAAAGGAGGAAGATGCAGAGAGAGTGAAGAGAGATTGAGGGTTTTTTATAGTGTTTTTTTGTGTTTTTCTGTTTATTTATTACTACTATATTTTTAATGATTTTATTAATGTTACTATTCTTTTTTAAGTGTAAATTGGTGTTGGTTTGATTCTTGGGGTTTGGTTGTGTTTTTATTTTAGTGTCCATTTTTCTTTGAATTTTAGCAAATACTAGTAAATGAAGGAATTGAAAAGGAAAATATAATAATAATATAAAGCAGAGATCATGAGCATTAGACCCGAATTCTGGAACTGAAACAGAACTCTACCGATATTGTATCGAAATAGTACTGATTTCCACTACTTGATACGAGATCGATACCATGAATCAGATCAAAAAAACCGGGAGTATGAAAACGGAATCGATATGAAGCCAAAACATTTTATTGAAAAATTCTCGTTATTTGAGTAGTTCATGTTCTTTAATGAATTAGCTTATCCAAAAATCTATTTTTCCATATCTAGTGAAAGTCTTTTAGCCGATGATGCTCTTAACGTCATGGTTTATCTAACTTTTGTAGCCTTGACCAAATTTTGTCCTTTGTATTTATTTTTTCTCATGTGATTCGTGAGACAGTTAAAGAAACAGTGGTAGTTTAATCGTTAGGATATTAGAATATAAAGACGTTACTTAAAAAGACAAATGTCAAACAACATAGGATCATTAGATGAAATGGTGTTATAAATAACGATCAACAAAGGTTGAAATTTTTGAAATCCTATATTAATGCTCGTGAAAATTAGTATGGTTTAAATAAACGAGATAACCCGGTAAGTCACGATACCCGAATCTCGTTCAATACGGTATCGGTACATACTTTTTATGTCCGAAAAAAAAATGAGATCATCAATTCGATACGAGTTTGAGATGGGATTGTACCGGGCTCATCCCTAATACAAAGTAATGTTATAATTTTCCATTGCATATAGTGTTTCTTGGTATTGTTGATAAATGAAAATAATTCTTTCGTGTTATGCCTCATTTAACTTGGTACATGTTCTTATTGCAAATATTAACGACACGAACATGATAATTAACATTGTATCATGTTATTTGAAACTTCATCCCTTGCAAGTTGAGAAATCTATAAAACAATCGACGGACTCGATAATGGCCATTTTTGATGTGCTTATTCCTCTGAGCTCTGGCTAAACGTAGGACGGTTCGTTATGTGATAGCTAAACTTGTGGTTGCTGCTTGTTCGTACTTTATATGGCAAGAACGGAACACTAGAATTTTCAACTCTCAAAGATGCACGGTTCAACAAGTTGTTGATTGTATCATGTCTACGATAAGGCTCAAATTATTATCTTGTTGTTTCAAGAAAACGAGGGAGGCTTGATCGTTTATGTAGCTTTGGGATCTTCTTGAATCTCTCATTCGATGACTATGGTGCTTGTTATCTTGTTCTAAGTTTGGTATATTTGTATAACAAATTGTGCAATGTCGTTTGCGTTTGTTAGTGGGTGTTCAAGCTTTGTTTGAGGTTAATGTGGTACTCTAGCCACATTTCATTGTATTCATCAGTTTTTTTTTTGTAAATATTTTGAAAATCATTCCTCTGAGGACTGCACCAAGAAACCAAAATGTATCACATGTGAGTCTACTGAACACACTTCCAGACAGCATAAGGAGACTATTGTTGTTCAAAGAACAAGAACTCAATTAAGGTCTAAAACTCCTCACAGGCCCTCTAGGAGACCTGAGCCCAAACCCAGAGACAATTCTCAGGGTTACAGACCAAATCCCCCATGCAAGTACTGCGACTTCTTTGACCATCACTATGATGAGTGTGAGCATTATCCCGGATGTGACATCTATGGAAGTATGCGTCATGAACCCAGAGACTGCAACCAAAGAAGGGGAGAGAGGAACCAGAGAAGACCCAATGTCGCTGGTCAACGACCGCATGGACCCACTGGAAAGTGGGTTCATCATCGAAACTAATCTGGACCTGTTATATCTATGCAGGCATACTTGAAGAAATCTGTTTGGTATCTGGATAGTGGGTGCTCCAGACACATGACAAGGGTTAAACAATATGTGCATAGATATAAGAAGGAGTCTGATCCAAAAGTAGTCTTTGGAGATGACTCCTCAGGGGCTATTGAGGGTTATGGCTCAGTGGATTGCAATGGTATAACCTTCACAAGGGTCGCTTATGTCAATGGACTAAAGCACAACTTAATCAACATTAGTCAACTCTACGATGATGGTTTCAAAGTTTTGTTCACCAAGACCCAAGGAACAATCTTCAATCAGAATGATGATGTTGTTCTAATTGTGCCCAGAAGAAGGGATGTGTATGTCATTGACATGACATCATGTACATAAGGGAAAAACACATGTCTCTTTGCCAAAGCATCTGATAGTGAAAATTGTCTATGGCATAAGAGACTCTCCCACCTGAACTTCAAGAACATCAACAAACTGGCCAAGAATGATTTAGTGGTTAAGTTTCCCTCTCTGACCTTCACCAAAGACAGACCCTGCTCAGCCTACGAGAAAGGGAAGCACCACAGAGCCTCATTTAAAACAAAGCAATCATTCTCTATAAATAAGTGCCTCCATCTTCTTCACATGGACTTATTTGGGTCAGTAAAACCACAATCCCTTTATCACAACAAATATATACTAGTCATTGTAGATGAATTCTCTAGATTTACATGGGGATTCTTTCTCAAAAGAAAGAGTGATGCAGCTGAAAAAATAATGTCTTTCATCAGATAAATAGAGAACTTCAATTACTGCAGAGTTAAGGCTATCAGAAGTGATAATGGCACTGAATTCAAGAACCATGCCGTGGAAGCCTTTTGTGATGAAAAGGGAATATCACAGAACTTTTCAAACCCAGGCACCCCTGAACAAAATGGTGTCGCTGAAAGAAGAAACAGAACTCTCATAGAGGCTGCTAGAACCATGCTCAGTGAATTAAGACTTCCAAAACAATTTTGGGGTGAAGCTGCGAACACAACTTGTTACACACAAAACAGATCTACTATTGTGAAGAGATACGGCAAGACCGCTTATGAAGTGTATCGAAAGAGAGCCCCTGATGTAAGCTACTTCCATGTCTTTGGTTGCGCTGTTTTCATTCACAACTACAGAGATCATCTGGGAAAATTTTATGAAAAGTCAGATGATGGATTCTTTGTTGGCTACTCTCCCACCTCGAGAGCCTATATAGTATTCAACATTCGCAGTCAAGAACTTGAAGAATCCATTCGTGTTACCTTTAATGAAGAAGATGTTGTCATTACTCACACCAACACAGAAGAATGTGACATTGATTTCAATGAAGTCAAATCATATCCAAAGGATGATTTCTCAAATCCCAAGGAATCACCTCAGGCATGTCACAAGGACTTTCCATATGTTCATGCATTTGATCTTCACTCAATCTCTGACATCACTCTAGAGGTTGAAATTGTTGAACCTATCACTCCACCCACAAAAGTGAATGCCGATCTTATCGAACCAATCTCTCACTCAGATGAAGATATTATGGATGAAGAAATAACATGTGAAGATCCTCCAGAATTCATTGAACCTACTATGACTCCTGAACCCACAGAGACTCCTTGATAGGTGTGTAAACACCCATCCTTTTTACCATTTAATTACAATAATAACCGAGCCAAAACGTGTATTTTATGTCATTTATGTCGGAATTATGCGTGGTTTGTGTTTTTGTTGTGATTTAGGACGAAAAGGTGAAAAGTGGAGAAAATACGGGCATTCACGGGCTTTTATCAAAGAAAAAGACGAAAGACGAAGTCAAGAAATCAAGAGTGCAAAAAGAACGAAAGTCCAAGACCAATTCTGAAGATTTATTGAAGAAAAAGTCAAAAGACGGAAGTTTACTAAAAGCCGAAGAACTCAAGTCTAATTTATTGAAGAATTACAAGACGAGTTTGAAGAAATCCCGAGACAAAGTCATTAAAGTCAAAAGATTAAGAAGATTAAGGACTTAATGATGCAATTAGAGAAAGAAGAAAGAGGGAGGAAGCTTCCACTAAGCACCTCCCTAATCCACTATAAATAGATCCATTTTTCCTTCATTAGTTGTTGTTGAGTGGATTGACAACCCACTTCTTCCACCATTTTCATTTTGCACCTTAAATTCTTGCACTTTAATTTCTTGTATCGCACTTTTTAATTCCTTTTAATTCCAAGTAAAGTTTTATTTAATTGTTGATGCATCTTTACTTTTCTTGTTTAATCTCTCATCTACCTTTCTTGTTTGTGTTTAATCTTTGTGTTCATGTTCTTGAGTTTTTATGGTTTTCAATCAAGTGGGTTTTGATTGATTTGGCTTTATTTGTGAGTTTTGTTGAATTGTTTGGATTGATTATTGTTAGTTGATGTTTATTGGTTATTTTGGTTTAATCTTTTGGTTTGTTTTGGTTAGATTTATTTAAATTCGTGCCTTTTCTTCAACCCCTGTTCTTCGTGTTCATCTTACTGTTTTCCCAGATTCCGGATCAGTTGTTATATTACGAATCAAAGCCTGCATTTCTAGTATTCTGAATCAACTGAGCCCATCCGGAATATCTAGTATTCCGGATCAACTGAGTCCATACGGAATGTCCAACATTCCGAATCAACGATTTCATCCGGAATGTCCAATATTCCGAATCAACTGATTCCATCCAGAATGACCAGTATTCCGAATCAAGGACTTCATCCGGAATATCTAGTATTCCGAATCATTTACATTCCGAATCAATCTCTCCTTATTTTTATTCCGGATCAAAGCCTTATTCCGAATCAAATAGTTTATTCCGGATAAGTGACATATTCCGGATGAACTGTTTTATTCCGAACGAGTGTTTTCTACTTTTTTAGTTTTAAGCTTTATTTTTCCCGCCTTTTTCTTTATTTGCATTTTTACTTTCCTTTCCTTTTAGTTTAAGTTTTAGTTTGCGTCATTTACTTTATTTTTGTTTTAATTTCTCGTCATTTACTTTTCGTCTAGTTTTAATCTTTCATTGTTGTTTCTTTTACCATCTTTATTTTATTTGTTTCAAGTCTTTATTTTTAGTTAGATTTAGACAACGACACCCTTTCATTTGATTCACCAAGAACAATTGAGTCGTACTTTGAACCGGAAATCAATTCGAGAAGATACCGAGAAACGAACTTTTTCAACCTAGCAAAATCTTAACATTAAAATGGCGCCGCTGCCGGCTCTTTTCGTGAGGATTAATGTTTTTTTGTGAGAGACGCGTTGGCTCTTGGGATCCGTTCACTCGTGAACGTTATTTTTTGTATCAAAAATTTTCAAAAATCCCAAAAACATTTGAAAAATCATAAAAAGCATTTCTTTTTCAAAGTTTTGCACCAAAAATATTCTTCTTGCTTCTCTATCTTTCTTTATGGATTCTTATGTCCATTGCGTCGGGTGTGGGAAACAATTATCTGGGAATGACTCATGTCATTGGTGTTCATGCGAGCGATGCGGAAGAGATCTTCCTCCTATTTCAGTCGATTCACAAATAGGATTTTGCCCATCGTGTAATTCGATTAATTCATCCTTTACTTCTAATGAACGTACTCCTCCCTCTTGCATGTATTGTGGAAGCGATTCTCATTGGCATGTTTCGTGTCCGGTTCGATACCCGTCTTATGACGAGCAAGAACCGGATTACATTCATGCCAATGGTAATAGCTATCCACAAGACGCACCTAGTCTTTCTCCTCACCCGTTTTGCAACAACTGTGGGGGTCCTCACGATACTTCTTATTGTCAGCCACTGAATTATTATGAGCCACATCCGTGGTATAATTCAGGTTTTCAAAATTTTCAGCCCCCACATCACACCCTCAATCATCAACCCTCTCAGAGAATTCGTCTTTCCAAACAACTCACTACTTTGAATGACGAAACACACTCCATCATTATGCAACTTCAAGAAGACGTTGTTCTAATAAAAGAAGCATGGGAGGAGGAAAAGCGACCGCAACAAAAGCAAGTATCTAATCTTAGTGATTCTACCCCCTCCTCTTGTGCGTCCTTACTACTATTTCGATGATGATGACGACGATGCTGTATACACTTTCAACCCATCTTCTGAAGTTGCTGCTCCTACTCTCGATATTCCTACTGCATCTAATGATCTTGATTCGTTGAATAAGCTTATTGATGTTGGTCTCGATAAATTATTGGATGATGAGGTTTGTGACTTACCAACTATGGAGCTTGAGGACGACGTTGCTCTTACGGAAGAGGTCGATCCTAGTGATGACGATTTTTCTCCTCGCTATGAGAATTTCACTTTTGAAATTTCTCAATCTCCACCGGGAGATGCGGGCGATGACGATTTATTCTCTCCGGCTTACGAGAAGTTCACAGATGAACTTGCTCTTGAAGATGAGGTGGAATACGTGATTCTCCACGACAGATTACGGAAAGTGCATCTTCTTATTGCTCAAATCGAAGAGTTGACTTCTCCTCCTCTCTCCGAGTCTTTGCCTCCATCTATTCCTCCCGTTGAAGATAATGACCCATTGCTGGACGAAATCGACATTCACTCCATACCTCCAGGTATTGATGATGATGACACGGAGGGGGAAATTATTTTTGATAATTTGCTGCAGGAAGGTATTGTCCTAAGTCCCCCTCCCGAGCACCTTTCATCCTCCCCTTTAGCCACTATTACGGAGGATGAGTGCTTTGACCCAGGAGGTGACATTCACTATTTCATGATTGATAACATTACGGCTTTGCCGAGTGCTCAGCATCCATTGTCTTTGGGGGATGACAATGTGCTTACTTTACCCACCCCACCTCCCGTGGATCTTGATTTCATATACTTTTCGTATGTTGAAAGGACTTTTCTCCCATTTAAGACTTATCCCCCCGCCTCTCCTTTGTTGATGTCAACCGGGAACGAGGACAAGGTCTTTGATCCCGGTATTACATTCGAGGCTTCCCCATGGACCATTTAATTTGGGGACGAGTCAGGCTCGTGACTCGGTTAACAAAAACAAGCGCTTTTTGGGAGGCAACCCAATTATCTATCTATCTTTACCTGTTTTCACCATAAGTGTAGGGGAGCCCCGTGGTGTTTCTTGTTTTCTTTCTTATCATGTGCAGAGATTAGAGCTTCAAAGACACACTCTTGATGACTTTCGACGAACCGTGATTCCGTGTTCCCTTCTTCCCGGTTCTATCCTAAACTCTTTTCGATTCACTATTTTATATTTCTCAATATTAAAATAGGAATCTCTTTAGTTGTCTCTTCCTTAGCAAGATTTAAACAACGTGCACAATGTCCTAAGTGTAGGGGAGTTTACTCCCACATGCTTAAACATTGAGGACAATGTTTATATTAAGTGTAGGGGGACTTCTATCGAAGTTAAGTGGCCTTTTCCTTGTATTTGTCCTCATTTTAACCGGAAAATCAATTTTTCGATATTTTTCAAAATTTTTGATCTATTTTGGCCTATTAGTTTTTCTCTTTGTATAGTTATTTTCTTTCTTTGCTAGAATAAATTTTAATAAAGTGGTTTTAATTTTCAAACGTTGTGAATCTTTTGACTCAACCCGAGTTTACTCTAGCTAGTATCCTTAACGTGTTTAAGTCAAGTTTTGCTAGGCTTTTTTATAAGGAGCTATAAAACGCGAAAGTCTTAACTCTCACGGTTTAAGAACAAGAACTTTTCGCAAGTTCCTATAATTGATCCTAGAGAGTCGTTTATCAAGGGAACTTTAAAATGCGATTTCTAAAACTTGAAAAAGTCTAAGAAGTTGCAAGATCCTATAGGCGACTCGAAAACCCAAAACTTTGATTTAATAGGCTAAGCATCCACGAGTCTCATTCCTTGAGATTTTAAACTGTGGAGAACGAGAGATGATAGAGTCAATTATAAGTTTGGTATTCTTTCGTGAATTTATGTGAGTTAATTATAAGCCTATTCTCCCATCGCTTGCTAATAATTTTATCTATAATAAATAAGGTTGTACGATTTGAAAAGTTACTTAGCTTCTAGCCCAAGATCGTTTAAAAGTTGCTTGGTAATGATTAGAGTTCATAGCCAAGGCATAACTTATTGAAGCGGGATGCGAAGATTGGCGAGTCCGAAAAGGTCCTAACAATGCATGAGGGCTATATTTTGTTACTAAAGATCCAAAAGTGATGTGAAGAATCATTTATCGAAAATCAATATGAAGGATCGAGACACACGACGAAAAGCAAATACTCCCGTAAAGATCATGGAGAAGTCTATCCAAAAAGGCCCTAACAAGGTATGAGGATAAATAGATCCAAGTCCAAAAAGGAGGCGGATCGTTGTATATCAAAATCCCAAATAAAGATTGGAGAAAAATGAATAAGTCGTGGTCCAAAGATGAAGAATCTCTCAAAACTTCAAGTGAAGAAATTCCTATTATGAAGAGAAGACCATTATTTCATGAACGTCTCTCAAGATTTGAAGTATGAAGTCGCTGCCAAATATCGGTCCGAGAAAGGTCTCAAATCGCGAAGCGAGTTATGCCAAGATATGAACTTTATGAGGTCCCGAGAAGCAGTGTTAAAAGATTTTGGCCTTTAGCTAACTATTGATTAAATCGTCCCACTTTATTTCAGCCTTAATAACTATCGAAATAAGTCAACAATGCATCCTCGTGATCATTCAAGACAATAATAAAATATAAGAGATACACCTAGGAATAAGGGAGTATAAGTGAATAATTGGCCCACATGAGTTCGTGTTAGTTTGCTAACTTATAATAACAATGATCTCGTTTTTAAGCTTGGTTTGGAGAAAGTGAAAACTTGAGGATGATGATCGTTCATGACATTTTCAAAACCCTAAGGTATGTTTTTGATTTCTTTACTTACTTTGAATGTTTATAATTTTCTATCTCTTTAATAAAGGCCAATGTGGATTGATTATGATGAAAAGTGTAATCGTGCTTTGTAACTAATGCATTGCATGAGGACATTGCAATGGTTAAGTGTAGGGGATTTGATAGGTGTGTAAACACCCATCCTTTTTACCACTTAATTACAATAATAACCGAGCCAAAACGTGTATTTTATGTCATTTATGTCGGAATTATGCGTGGTTTGTGTTTTTGTTGTGATTTAGGACGAAAAGGTGAAAAGTGGAGAAAACACGGGCGTTCACGGGCTTTTATCAAAGAAAAAGAAGAAAGACGAAGTCAAGAAATCAAGAGTGCAAAAAGAACGGAAGTCCAAGACCAATTCTGAAGATTTATCGAAGAAAAAGTCAAAAGACGGAAGTTTACTAAAAGCCGAAGAACTCAAGTCTAATTTATTGAAGAATTACAAGACGAGTTTGAAGAAATCCCGAGACAAAGTCATTAAAGTCAAAAGATTAAGAAGATTAAGGACTTAATGATGCAATTAGAGAAAGAAGAAAGAGGGAGGAAGCTTCCACTAAGCACCTCCCTAATCCACTATAAATAGATCCATTTTTCCTTCATTAGTTGTTGTTGGGTGGATTGACAACCCACTTCTTCCACCATTTTCATTTTGCACCTTAAATTCTTGCACTTTAATTTCTTGTATCACACCTTTTAATTCCTTTTAATTCCAAGTAAAGTTTTATTTAATTGTTGATGCATCTTTACTTTTCTTGTTTAATCTCTCATCTACCTTTCTTGTTTGTGTTTAATCTTTGTGTTCATGTTCTTGAGTTTTTATGGTTTTCAATCAAGTGGGTTTTGATTGATTTGGCTTTATTTGTGAGTTTTGTTGAATTGTTTGGATTGATTATTGTTAGTTGATGTTTATTGGTTATTTTGGTTTAATCTTTGGTTTGTTTTGGTTAGATTTGTTTAAATCCGTGCCTTTTCTTCAACCCCTGTTCTTCGTGTTCATCTTACTGTTTTCCCAGATTCCGGATCAGTTGTTATATTCCGAATCAAAGCCTACATTTCTAGTATTCCGAATCAACTGAGCCCATCCGGAATATCTAGTATTCCGAATCAACTGAGTCCATTCGGAATGTCCAACATTCTGAATCAACGATTTCATCCGGAATGTCCAATATTCCGAATCAACTGATTCCATCCAGAATGACCAGTATTCTGAATCAAGGTCTTCATCCGGAATATCTAGTATTCCGAATCATTTACATTCCGAATCAATCTCTCCTTATTTTTATTCCGGATCAAAGCCTTATTCCAAATCAAATAGTTTATTCCGGATAAGTGACATATTCCGGATGAACTGTTTTATTCCGAACGAGTGTTTTCTACTTTTTTAGTTTTAAGCTTTATTTTTCCCGCCTTTTTCTTTATTTGCATTTTTACTTTCCTTTCCTTTTAGTTTAAGTTTTAGTTTGCGTCATTTACTTTATTTCCGTTTTAATTTCTCGTCATTTACTTTTCGTCTAGTTTTAATCTTTCATTGTTGTTTCTTTTACCATCTTTATTTTATTTGTTTCAAGTCTTTATTTTTAATTAGATTTAGACAACTACACCCTTTCATTTGATTCACCAAGAACAGCTGAGTCGCACTTTGAACCGGAAATCAATTCGAGAAGATATCGAGAAACGAACTTTTTCAACCTAGCAAAATCTTAACATTACTCCTGCTCCTCAATCCAAATGGAGTAGGAACCAAGATATTCTTCTGGTGGATATTCTTGGTGAACCCTATGAGGGAGTCACCACCAGAGGCAAGTTGAGATCTCTGGAAACCGCCTCAGCGAATGAATGCCTTTTCGCTGATTTTCTCTCTGAAGATGAACCTAAGAATGTGGCTGTTGCGCTTCTAGATGAAGGGTGGGTTGTTGCCATGCAAGATGAGTTGAATCAGATCAAGAGGAACAAGGTGTGGACTCTGGTAAAAGCTCCAGCTGGAAAACAAGTAGTTGGAACTAAGTGGGTCTATAGAAACAAGAGGCATGAAGCTGGCATGATTGTTAAAAACAAGGCCAGGCTTGTGGTGCTAGGGTACAATCAATCTGAGGGTATTGACTATGATGAAACGTTTGCACTAGTAGCCAGATTGGAAGCTATCATAATCTTCCTAGCCTTTGCAGCTTATATGGGGTTCACTGTATACTAGATGGATGTGAAGAGTGCTTTTCTAAATGGTAAGCTTGCAGAGGAAGTATATGTCTATCAACCCCCTGGGTTCGAAAGCAGTGAGTATCCTGATCACGTCTGCAAACTTCATAAAGCACTCTATGGGCTGAAACAAGCGCCTAGAGCCTGGTATGAAACCCTATCGAAATTCTTACTTGAAAATAAATTTGTCAGAGGTACCATTGATCAAACCCTGTTCACTTATAGGTCCAAGGGTGATGTCATTTTAGTACAGATTTATGTGGATGATATAATTTTTGGTTCAACCAATATTACCTTGAGTAAACAGTTTGCTAAACTTATGACCAAAAAGTATGAAATGAGCATGATGGGGGAATTAACTTTTTTCTTGAGTTTTCAAATCAAACAAAATTCAAAAGGAATTTCTATTTGTCAAGAAAAATATGTTAAGGACTTTATCAAGAAGTATGATCTGTCTGATTGTGCATCAGTGAAATGCCCATGCTTCCTCCCAACAACTTGGGAGTTGATGACTCAGGGGTCTCTATTAATGAGACCTTATACAAAGGCATAATTGGGTCACTGATGTACCTCACAACAAGCAGACCAAACATACAATTTGCCACATGTCTCTGTACTAGGTACAAAGCTAACCCCAAGGAATCCCACCTTGTAGCTGTCAAAAGATTTTTTAGGTACTTAAAAGGATCTCCCACTCTGGGTCTCTGGTATCCAAATGGATCAGGCTTCGACCTCAAAGCCTACTATGACTCAGACTATGCTGGGTGTTGTCTTAATAGAAAGAGCACATCTGGGAGTTGTCAAGTCCTTGGAGGAAAGTTGGTATGCTAGAGTGCAAAGAAACAAAACTCAGTGGCCATGTCATCAGCTGAAGTTGAATATGTAGTTGCCGCTGGTTGCTGTGCTCAAGTTCTCTGGATGAAAAGTCAGCTGGCTGATTATGAGATCAATTATGAAAAGGTTCCCATATTCTGTGACAACACAAGTGCTATAGCCATCTCCAATAATCTGGTACTTCATTCCAGAACTAAGCATATTGATATCAGGTATCACTTTATCAGAGACCATATTTTAAAAGGTGGTATTGAGCTTCATTTTATACCCACTGAATACCAGCTCGCTGATATTTTCACCAAGCCTCTGGATGAGCCAAGTTTTACTAGGCTGGTTGCTGAGCTGGGTATGCTCAATATTGGTAAACAAATCTGATAAATGATCTCTGTCTTTGGGCATTTAAGGGAATTGAGTGTAACGAGGTAGTTACATTCCAATGGGAGTTAATATATTCCCATATTTAATTCAAATGATTGTCCTTCAATGTCAACAACTTTCCCACTTTCCAAGGGGACAGAAAAAATCACATGAAGGGTCAAGGGGTCCTACTTTTCCTAAAAGGTAAACATTTGCATTTAACGTTTTAATTGTAAAACGGTAAAACCTTTCTTCAAAACCCTTGACTCATTTTTCTATCACATTACTCATTATTTTCACACACACATACTATTCATCTTCTTCAAATCCTCCATTTCTTCCTTCCAACAACAATGGCGCCTTCATCAACAAACACCTCGCTCACCGTATTGGCCGCCTCGAATGTAGATTTTGGGATAAACGATGGGAAGATCGCCCTTAACAACTGTGTAGCTCTCTTGGAACATAACAATCCTCTCTACCATCCTTTGTTATCCTTCCTCAAGAACTCCACCATTAACGAAGCCATAACTAGGGAACCCTCCACATGCTACCATTAATACTTGAGGGAGTTCTGGTACAACGCTGAAGTTGATCAAACCTCTTCACACATCACCTTCAACCTTTCAACACATCCACAACCTCTCACCTTTGATTTCCACACCTTTGCCAAAGTCATTGGACTTCCTTTCAATGAAGGCATGTCCGTTGTGCCAGCCAGCGCCACAGTGAAGAAGGCTCTGGCTACCCTTCGTCCTCATGATGACGATGACAAACCCTTTACCTCCCAAGGCTTTCAGAACAAATAACTGATCAAGGTGAATTACTTCTCACCCATATGGATGACGCTGATGCTTTACATAGTGAAATGTCTGGGAGGAAACCAGGGGTCGCATGATCAGCTAAATGGTGCTCAGCAAGCAATTGCTTACAGTTTGATTTGGGGGCAGGATATAGGGATCGCCCATATACTTTACACCGACCTCATTGCAAAGTTGGAAAACAAAGGGAAGAAGCATCGACTGGCCACCATCTGCTACACATGATATCTCTCTCTCATAATAGAGGATATGCTTGGTGAAACCTACACCAATGATTAACTTCACTCCTTATCTCCCTATCGCATCACACCAGCCTCACTGAAGACTCCCTTAGAGGATGAGGTGCCTCTCAGCAGGCATATGATGAAGGTTGTTGGGTTACTCGCTGATGATGGAGAGCCCTTGATCCCTCACAATAAGGTGAATGCTGAAAGACAAACTGACAAGTCTTTGTCCAAGACCTATGTGCAGTCTACTTCTCAGCCCACGACGCTCAAGGAAAAGAAGAAGAAGAGGAAAGACATCCCCCTTTCCTCTGAAACCCCTTCTGTTAATCCTTCCAAGAAGAATAAGACCAAGAAGAACCCATCCCCTTCTCTGGAGGATGTGGTTAAAGAGCCTACAGCTGACAAACAACCAGAGTCTAGCATCTCCTTGTCAGTAGAGACGACTAAGAACCTTCTCTACACTGATATCTCTCAAGTATTAGTTCGCCATTTTTTTCTTCTTGGAGGATCACATACAATCACTCTCAAATTTCTGTAGGAGAGACTGATGAAGTTTTTGGGTTTGCCTCAACCCATAGAGTGTCTGTGTCAACACCTAGATCTCTTAGGATTATATGTACACTCTGTCTTGACACTAGGATATGATTCACTTGTGCTCATAATGCACCCCGATGATCTTTCACCCTCTGGACTGTGCTCTTGTCCACAACAACTTGAGCATACTATAAGTCCCGACCCAGACTTTCTGCACCTCACGTGGTCTCTGGGTTTCTCATATGAAAAAGAGTCCCAAAGAATTTATTCTTTTTGGGGGACTGAATAATCACCCTCAGTCTTCCTAGGGGCAGCGATAAAAGGCGACCTTTACCTTTAAATATGTCACAAGAAAAAGAGTCCCAAAGAATTGAATAATCACCCTCAGTCTTCCTAGGGAAAACGATAAAAGGCGACCTTTAACTTCCATTACTTCACTATTAAAAGAGTCCCAAGGAGCAATCCTTCAGGGGGAGCTGGATAATCACACCCAGCTATCCTAGGGGCGGCGAACGACGACCATTCACCACATAGTTTTCACACATCAAAAGAGTCCCAAGGAGTAATCCTTATGGGGGAGCTGGATAATCACACCCAGCTATCCTAGGGGTAGCGAATGGCGACCCTTCAACATATCTATTTCACACTAAAAGAGTCCCAAGGAGAAATCCTTAAGGGGCTGGATAATCACACCCAACTTTCCTAGGGGCAGTGAATGGCGATCTAAAACTTCATATTTATTTCACACTGGTTACTAACAAATGTCATAACAGGCTCACAATCTTCATGAAGAACAACAAAATGATGAGGCTTATTCCATTGTTGGTGATGATAATGCTGAAGCCTCCCACATTGATTTGGATGCCATGTGAGACAGTGACTCCATGCCAGAAGATGAGGTCTTTATCATTGAAGATGACCTAACCATTTCAGACTATGCTGATATGGATGCTGATGATGACCAAGTCACATCCGAATTGAAGCCCATTTCCTTCCCATTTATGGCAAATATTCAGGAACTAGCTGCCAAGTATCTATGGGACTAGAGGCTCTGTACACCAACCCCAGTTCCCTTCCCAACTTTGCTAAACGTCATGGAACTAGGGGCAGTGAAACACTTAGAGCATTTATAACACCTCAAGCCTGTCCATGTTCCAAGAATGAAAGATGTTCAAGAACTAGCCGCTGAGGAACCCTGGGTTAAGAGGGGAGACATCAGTATCACCAAGCCTAAAGTCACAAATGATGTCATCCTCTCTGAAATACAAACACTCACTCATGATGCTTAGGAACTCACCACAACCCTAGAGACTTCACTAACCTCATATGTGGATCCTCTATGACTGTACTGCTTCCGCACCTATTGGGAAATGCCTTGAAAACTTAACTCCTAGCAGTTCTAAACTAGAGTCTCCAGCAATACATGTCATCAGTCCTCACTGCAGATGTCAAAGCAAATGTTGCTGCTATTGCCAAGGCATCTGAGCCTTCCAGACAACTTCTTCAGGAGTTATTACAAGAGGAAATTAAAGAAATATGTTTGTTTATCCATCAAGAATTTGTTAAGTTCCTCAAACCTGGTTCAGGCACAGCTTCTACTGGCGCTATGCCTGAGGGGGAGAATTCTGCAACCTCTACCTCTGAAGAAGAAGAAGATACTGCTCCACCTAAGGGGGAGCAATCACTTAAACAACCAGCACCCTCAACAGAGATAACAACACCAAAACCCATCAGATCCTTCAACCCCATCACTGAGGTAACAAAGGACAAGGGAAAAGGTATTGCTACTGAGGTGCCTGAAACAACCCTTCACTCCATCTAAGAAGAAGGTGGATCTACAGCCAGACACTCTGACTTGAACAAATTCAAAAGAGCTGATGAACCACCACTAACCCCAGAGCAGGAAAAGGCTCAAATCATGGAACAAAAGAGGTTAGCTGATATTAGAGCTGCTATCAAGAGCAAAGAAGCTCTGAACAAACTACTCTCTCCAGCTGTAAAGGAAGCTCAACTGAATAAGCTCAAAGAACTTGAAGTAAAAAGGAGCAACCTTCAAAAGGAATATGAGAGAATAGTGGACCAAAGAGCAGAGCCCGATCAAATCACCAAGTACACTTGTTACATTGACAAAGACAAAAGAGTGGTGATGACCTTATACAGAGACAATCAAATAACCAACTACAAAGTCTTTAGTGACTTTAGACTCAAAGATCTGGGCCTCTCTAAATGGTTAGAAGTATTGTCCCTTGCCCAAAAGAAGTATGGGCCTGGTGCTGCCCAAATGATGAAAAACATTCAAGCAAAGTTTAATTGGGTAAGAGACACCGCTAAGAAGCTGAAGCTAACTCTGCCTCCTCAACTATCACAACAACAATCAACTCAAGGACAAAGAAAAAGGAAAACCCAAATGGGGCCTCTGGTATAGAAGCTGGTCACTGAGAATGTTGTGGTAGATAGAATGTACAGAAACCTTGTACTTCCCAAGGAGATTACTAAGCCAGTGGGTGGCCAAGTATACTCAGAACCAGAGACATGAATGGTCTTTATGAATTGTAATTGTGAGTATTGCTTTCAGAGGATGAATGAACTTCATCTGGCCTCAACTATCCAACTCATCAGACTCAAACAGGGCATCCTAAGGAACTGCAAATTAGCTGATGATTTTGAGTTTGAAGTTGAGCTGATCATTAACTCCAGGAGTGACAAAGTTGAAGCTCAGAGAATCTGTGACCAAGGCCTCGATCGATGAAGAACCTTTTATTTTGTTTTATTTTACACCACTGGGTGTCCTTGTAATAGACTATGCTCTTTATGTTTAATAAAACTCTAATGTATGCTTGTTAAATTATATGTAAGAAGAAGCTGTGTACTCACGTACAATAATTTTAGACTTAGTATAATTTATAAACAAATAGGGGGAGATTGTTGGGCCAATGAAAGTTTTAACGATGGCTCAGTCTAGATTTGTTTAAATTAGACTAAGTGTTACTGATCGCTGAGAGGACCAACGACAGAGACCAGACCAGCGGAAGGCAAAGCCTCAACTGGCACACCAGGAACATTCAAGTCAAAGACAACGTCAGAGAAGTCGAAGACAATCTGAAGTCATACTTACCATCGATTATGAATAGCTGGGATGTAGAAGGAATGTGCTGGTGTTCAAGGATCTCTGAGTTGACAATACTCAGAGATCACTTAAGAACCCTAGAAGTCTGATACAAGCAAAGCTTGTCCAATCTTTTATAGTTTATACGGGAGAATCTACAAAGTGTTTTGAGCGGGACAAAACAAGAGATTCAAGATAAAGCCTAGTACGACCTAGTGGGACAAAAGGTGAATAGTTGGCAGAACTGTTCACCTAAAGTTGCTTAAAGGTATGTCTCGATTTGGACATGCATTTAATACGTTGTACTCTTCCATTCAAAAGATGACACACATCAACTAGGAGTGATAAAGAAGAGTTAATGCAACCCTTGTGCTTGGATAAATTATCTAAGTTCTTTCTCTCTTTGGAACCACTGAGCCCTCTGTTGTCTACCAGCGACTCATAGGTTCTCTTGTAAACTTGAGTCTCGTATCAAGTTTACTTGTTCTAGGGTTCGATTGTTATTGTCATTCAACGGGTGTATTCATAGCACTTTGTAATACTTTGTTTATAATAGTTAATAAAACATTACGCGTTTGAAAAGTATTTCGTTGTGTTTTGTGTTTATACGAGTTATAGTTTCGACAATTGTTATATTAAGCTACTTTCAGTATACAAAAAGTAATATGACATTTCAATGGTCATTCATTATGCCTCTCACACCTATAAATAACATATGCAACTGTGCATCTTTCTGCGCTAACTCTTCAACCTCATCATTATCTGCTTCTTTTTTCACTGTTTTACAAATCACAAAGCCGAAGCCAATAGTATAAAAATCTAAAAAGTTAGATCACTAGATAAACTTCAAGAAGGTTATCAGGACAGAAACAAGTCGAATGGTTAGTATATTTTTTGTGTTTTGTGTTTCGTTATATTTATGTTTCGAGTGGGTTCACAAGCAAGAAATGGTTTACTTGGTGGCTGCAGCGGGAGGCATGTGTTTGAAAGAAGAATGTGTGTTGTAAAACAGTGACATAATGGAAAATAATATTATGAATTGTTCTTTTATATGATCCTTAAAATTTGGATTCGAATGATAAATGACCTGTGTAACTTTTTGGGCGTTGCATTAATAGGCTATTTGATTTTGGGATGATAATTTCATTAACATGTGGGTGATCAAATACATTGTGGTAGGCTATTTGACTCATTTGGAAAGAAGTAGTATCGGTGCATATGTTAATTACTACAAAATTTCCCGTAATCCATTTGATCATATTATGGGTTGTGGATAAAACACGAAAATAAAATCTATAAAGTAAGTGTTTTTATAAGTAATGTATGTTGGTACATTATTGACTGTGATCGCCATTTTGAGGCATCATGTAGTTACTTGAAATATGTATATATATTTTGGTAAGGATATGGGATAACCGACCGGTGAAACTATATCACTTAAAGATCGCATGGAGGAAAATTATGCCAGACATGATACAATTTAAAAAGAAGATCTGGAGAAAAAAGGTTTTTGAGATATATGTAGAATGAATATATCGTGTAAAATATTGCTTTATTATTGAGAAAAAGTACCCATGAATTTGAGTTCTTGCAATAAAGCATACATAAAATTTCTTAATTATTTACACTTTTAGCACAACATAATGATAAAATATATAGTTTTTAAGTTGCCTCAAACCCGTTTTATTTATAGCTTCACTTGAACTCACTACTAAGAAAAGTGAACCAATAATTTGACTTGATCCAAATAATTTTGACCATATACGTTTGTATACATTTTGATCCGATAAAATGTATCCGATATAAAAATAAGTTTTTGACGCAGTAAATCATGACATAGCCGGGGCATCGCCCGGGTCTGAACGCCTCGTACAAATAAATATTCACTATTATACAATTAAATTGTTCACGTCAATAATAAATTACATAAAACTAAAAAAAGGAGTTAAACCATTTTATTGCTAATGTTGTTTGTTTACATATAAAAAATTATGAACATGTATTAAAATTTACAAAGAAAAAATACATTATTAGTGAAATTTTAGTATAAGAAAACCAAAAAATCATTGTTGTACTATTACATTGTTCAGACAACATAGGTTAATTTTTTTGGATGTAAAATATGATTTAAGTTCAAATAATTTGGATGCGAGGGACTAATCTCCATCTTCTATATTCATTTTGATCTAATGGATAATATTAAACTCAAAACTCATTTTCCTTCTTTTTTCAAAAATTAATATCTCTTAAACCGTTAATCGTTATGTGAAAAAAATATACCATTACGACGGGCATTATTTGTTATATGATATACTTTCGAGAAAAAAAATCGTTTTTTTCACGTCTTTTTTCGTTATCGAAAACTATCATATATGATACTAAATATCATATATGATAGTAACACTAATATCATATATGATATAACTCATCATATATAATATAAACGAATATCTTATATGATTAAATAATAATTTGTAATCTAGCAGCAATATCATATATGATGAAACACTATTATCGTATATGATATTTATGCAAATTTCAAACACGAAAAAAAAACAAATTTTTTTTCTTCAAAAGTATATTATAATGCATATTTGTAAAAAGTTAATTAAATGATTATCGTGATGGTATATTTTTTCGTTTAACACATAACAGTTTATAAAATATTTAAATTTTAAAAATAAGTGAAATAAATAAATAATTTTAATCTCATCCATTAGATATTATGAATATGAATGGTGAAAATAAGTCTCTTGATATCTAAAATAATATGATATCTAAAATAATTGTCCTAATCATCATCAAGTTAATACTAAATGTCTCAAAGCTAGTAACTAAATTATGGCAAATAAAAATAATATAATAAACAAGTAAAAAAGTTGGATGCGAATAACAATGATTGAAAAGGAAAAACAGCCATCATTTGTAGCTTTAATCGATAGTACCACTGTAAACGAGATACACATCTATACTAGTATATTTTATGCACTATCACATCCATAAATACATAAAATTTAAATAATACAACTTAAACAACATCATATACATCCATTTTTTTTAATGACAATTGATTAAAAACTAGCAAAATGCTAGAACAAAATTACAAAGACAATAAGTTCGGACTTTTAAGCCAAGAATCCCAAGACATTTGCCTATAACCTCTATTCTTACACCAATTAAAAGCTAGAGAAACTATATCGTCGAAGACCATAGCCCAAGAAGACGGCGTATCTTCAAAAATAGTACGATTCCGTATACCCCAAATCGCCCACCAAGAGACAAAAAAAATTCCTTCTAGCAATCCTTTTACTTTACTAGGAAGACGTATCAATGAAAACCAATCATACCAATCCGAGAAGGAATCACAATCGTGACAATCCAACTCCCACCACCTGCATATACGATGTAGAACCGCCCTAGACATAGAACATCTGAATAAAACATGTTGAACATCTTCCACAGCATCACGACATAAAGGGCAAACAACAGAATCCAACACAATACCACGAGAAAGTAGATTCGATCTAGTAGGAAGGCCATTACTCCGAGCTCTCCAAACGAAAACATTAATTTTAATAGGGACAACCTTCACCCACCTAGTTTGCACATTTTGCGAAGGAAGAACCAGATCATCAATATAATTCCGAATATCTTTCACACTAAATTCACCATCTCCTGACAAGGAACAAAACCACCTGTCTGATGAAGCCGACAAAGTCACATCTCTAACGAACTCCAGTAACTCTAACATTTGAAGTTGTCCGACACCTCCCCTACCCGATCTACGTAAGGAGTTCTCTAAACCTTCCTCCAATATCCTGGCAACTGACACATGCTGATTCGTTTCAAGAGCAAACACTCGAGGAAAAGACTGACTCAAAGTCTTATCCCCTTTCCAAATATCTAACCAGAAACGAGTCCCGTTTCCATCACCAATACGTTTAGAGCACATAGAAATGAAGTCAAAACCAGAAGCCTTCAACGTTTGAACTTCTTTCAAAATCGAACTCCAATTAGAGGAAGTGTTAACAAAATAAGAAGCCAAAGAATCTCCATACATAGCCTGGATGACCCGAAACCATAATGAACCATATTGCGAAACAAAATGCCACACCCATTTAAGAATTAAAGCCCGATTGAGTGCATGAAAACTAGACACCCCTAATCTACTGAAATTGTGTATACTTGAAGTTCGTTTTCTCGATTCTTAACCAATTGAAAGTCCTAACATAATCGGGTTTATGATCGTTTTTGGTTGGTAAGGTTATTTGGCTTTTTCTATGTCTAATTGAACAATCAAGTAAAAATTTGCAAAATATTAACTACGTATCCGTAAAACAATTAGTCAAATACCAAATTTTTATTCAAATAAGGACAAAAATGTAAATCTATGGAATTAAAGTGCTTAAAATGTAAATTCTTGAAACTAATATGCTTGAAATGTAAAATAAGGAAACTACAAGGACTAAGTATGCAAATTTAACAAACTAGTAACTAATTGTAACAAACTTGTAAAACTATGTAACTGAAAATGTAATGTTTTGAAAAGTAAAAGAACTGATTTAATGCAAACCCTAGATTAGTGAAAGATTAGCCACTAATTGAAACAGTAACAAGCTTGAAGGACCAAATTGCAATTAAATGTGAATATTAACCAAAAACGGGCTAATTGAGTCAATAAGCTCGTTTAAGCACTACACTTGACCAAATAAGCTCTAACAACTTGCAAACAGCTTAAAATCTAAATTTACTTAGCCTTGTAAAAGGAATAAGCTTGAAACTCAATCAAACTCAAATAAGCCAAACTTAATAAGCCACAAATAAGCATCCTAATAATCCAGACTTGCACAAACTGATTTTATGGCTAAAACTTGTTTATCAGTCCATTAGGAGCATGGAATGTCTTTTGAAATTGAAAATGATCAAGTAACAAATTGGGAAAATGAGAATAACCTAGAACAAGCTTATTTGACCAAAGTTTGACCAAATTTTGGAAAAGCTGAAAATCTCCAGATCTACTCAAGAACAACTTCTAAACATAAATGTGAAAGAAAATTGGGATGTTTCTGAAGTGGAAATGCTAGTTTTGAGAAATCAGTTAACCCCCATATTACAGAAACTTCACTTAACTCAACAGCTTATCAAAATGCTTATTTCTCTTTTGAAATGGAAAACTGTATAATTTCCTCTAGAGAACTTATCATTCAGATGTTAATGGACATTTGAGAGCTGGTTTGAAGTAATTTCACCAAGTAATGAACAAATGGCAAGCACTTGAAATCAACAACTTTTATGAACTATTTAAGCTGAAAACTGACCCATACCTTTTTATGACCAATTGCCTTTTTGACTTAGTTTTTTCACTTGAAAACTACCAAAGCTTGTTTAATAACACTAAAGGAATGTGAAGGAACAAAAGTTCACCATTTACCAAAACTAGAATACAACTTGATAGCTAATTCCAAACACTGGTTATCTGACTTTTACAAACTTTTATGAAAGGAATTTGAGCAATTGGCTAAACTGATTTAAAAGTGATATCAGACTAAACTCAACAACCAAAATGAAGTGTAAATGAACCAAATTCAAGAAGTTTAACCAGCTAGAACTCATATGCACTAATAAGCTAAGTATGATGATAATACTGAAATCAGGAACAAGTTTAAGCTAGTGAGCAGTAAACAAACTAATAAGAAGCTTATCTAATCAATCAAAGATCAACTCAAGCACAAGCTAAACACATTTGATCATGTCAGCAAAGATTATTTAGCTAGAATTTAGCATGCCTTGACTGTTTAGTGGAACCAAAACAAGAAAACTTGAAACCTTTTAGCTAGGGCCTCCTCTGATGGAGTAGGTAGGCGCTGAGCCTCCTAGATAGTGTTAACCACCACCTTACCACTATCAATCACTAACCAACCAGCTATCATCATCATCATCACTATTGTTGCACAATTAAGCTTCAAAATCAACAAGAACTGGTACTGGATGAACAGAATAAACTCAAACAGCTACACTCTTCAACAATAGCTAATCATGATCATTTGTGACCACAAATAGCTAATAACAACACTAGGATAACATGTATGCAGTTGATGAACAATAGATTGATGGAGATGAAAGGAGAATTTTTATTGAAGGAGAGAATTTGTTACAAAAGCTGGTAAGTTGTGTAGGATCTTAGTTTTCTAAGGATTTAGCAATGTGTGGATTATCTATTGAATGGATGATAAATGATAAACTTAGAGAGAGAAAGAAGAGAGAGAAAGGAGAGGATGAAGAGAAAGATGGAAAATGTGATTATGGAAAAGTGAACCAACAACAACCCCTCCTAACATGCTAAGAGGGGGGTTTATATAGCCCACCCTCATGTGGGCTATATGGGCTATATTGGATCACGAGCCCAATATCGTTGGAGTGACCGATCCTTTCTAAATACGTAAAAACGTATTTCCAACAATCTCCCCCAAAGGGAGGTCACTCCAAGTTACAATGTCCTAAATAGTCTATAGCTCGTGATCTATGCTAATAATGATGTGACCGAGACTTTCCTTGGAAAAACGTATTTCCAACAATCTCCCCCAAAGGGAGGTCACACCATTTTACAAAATCTTAAACCTAGCATACTATGCTTGAGTCTTCGATCTTGTTCTTGTGAATATGCTGATGAGATCTTTGACTTTAGTCTTGAGCATGTTCTCTTGCCTTGACCTTGTGCATTCATCACTTGTGATATTCGCCTCTTCGTGACTTCATGTTCCACATACTTATACCTTTATAATTCTTGAAAGCTTCAGAGTTTGATACAGCGGAAGACTTAACTTTTAGGCTTTCTAGAATTTAAATGAGATATTAAGTGCATAAAGTATAAGCATGTGGGGACGACTTCTTCTTGGATTCCGCAACGCCACCGTCTTCAAATGCCGCAACATAAGTAGACACGAACAAAATGGCTTTGAACATTTCATTCTAAATCGGTAGCATTTTACCTCCGGTCGGTGAAGACCGTTGGACGATATTAGATATCGTACCCGTGACGGATAGTTTCAATTAAGTAACTTCCTGACAGGATTTCGCGGGTAAACCCGTTCTCTTTATTCGACCGTCCAAAGCTGACTGCGAACATAAAGAGTGAATCATTTGGATAATAATATCCGCATGATTTGAAGCCGTCAATTCATGTTCCTGGAACAAGTGAAATTCAATTAAGAACCGCACCATCGTTGCTTTCCAGTTGTCACGAGCTTGATTCGTATAGAATATTGCAAGTTACCTACCAAGTGCTGTTTGAGGTTAACACTAGAAGGATTTCCACTCATCACTGTGAACACTAAGGTATCACTCTGAGTGTTCTGGCAAGATCACTAAGATATTGCGTAGAGGCCTGGAACGTGTTTAAATTCAGTTATGAATTAAACAGCTGTTGCTTTCCAGTTATCACAAGTTTGATTCATAAAGAATCGCACAAGTCACCTACCATGAGCTTTTTGATATTCGCTCAAGAAGGATTTCCATCTTCATTGTAAATACTTTCGTATTACTCGGATGTTCAGGCAAGATCATGAAGATTTTGCGTAGGACTCTTAAGATCTTTCTTACTTTTCACAGTGTGTGAAGAAGCAAGGAAATATGAAAGTGTGTCCTAATGAGATATTTGATGATCTCAAATGGCTCTAGACTCGATCGTGCATTTTGGATTTTTAGTGATCGGAGGCTGGAGAGGAGTGCCACCATTTCAATACCAATTTATTCGGAGTGAATAAATCAATAGATAATGTGTTGTCTCCGTGTGATTAAAACAAATATCTTTTAAGAGATATCTGAGTTAGCTGGGATGGGTTCTGCCTTGCATCACTGGGTCCATGATGTCTGTCTTCAATATCAAGAATCATTAAACAATGATCTTAATAGCATATATATATTGACCCGGTTTCTGCCTAAGTTGAAAGGAGGGCTTCTTTCTTTACACCCTTTATCTTTACAATTCTTTTTTATTCTTCAACCCCTTCAATGCTTACCAATACGTCATCACTAGCACCTTGTTGTGATTGTTCCAGTGCTAACTTAAGTACTTGGTCGGCATTCAGCTACGTTCACAATCTTTCTCCATCTTTCCTAAGGACTACTATTTCTAGCTATGGAATGTCCTTGGGAAGATTCCTCCGGTTCTAGAGGAATCATTGGACTTTAACCTATCCTACCATCCTTATGTCACCACAATCTTCACCGTCGTGAATAGAGATGTTTTGGGTAAGTGTATGTCACCATGAAATCCATTTTGATAGAGCAACTCCATTTTGCTCCCCCTTAACATATGCCACGATATCCGAAAACATTTCGCACATGTCGGGATGAGCTATCACGTTAAGTCAAACCATTTATGATTGATCATATCCCATATTAAATCACATTTTCTCCCCCATATTAAAAATATTAACCCAATCGATGTTTTTAATATCAATTGATTTAATAGCATTTTAAGAAAAATTTGGAAAGAAAAATGCAAATCCAATTATCTTTCATGAATTACACAAGCTCCCCCTCAAATTAATGAGGGTGTACTTGAAACGTAAATTAAATACCTTTTAAACACATGTGTAAGGTATTGATCACGTGCAAAGATCATATATGATAATGAATTCACAAGATTAGCAATTTATGAGGTTGGACCTGAATGATGAAGAACATCATATGAAAGAAGCACATGGTTCTTGTTCACGAATGTTGGTCGCCTCATCACGTCTGAAGTTATCTCTTGACTCCATTTGATTGATATCGTTGTCTTGACATCAATATGTGAACTTGGCACTTTCAGCGTCAAAGATTCTGAGTGCTGGACAATTGCTCCCCCTCAATTGTTGACCCGTGTTCTATTGAAAGAGCTGTAGTCACCGTTTGAGTAGTTGCCTCGTCGAGTATGTAGATATCAATTGTAAATTGCTACGGTTGGTGGAGATGATAACTTCATAAAAACAAGACATTTTGAGCATGTTTTAAAACATTTGAACTTCTGCTCGAACTTTATTTACAACCCCGTGTCATTAGTGAATGACATTTCTAGTATCGTAAATATTATCGATTCCAGAAGACATGCTCTTTTTATCAAAACATTTTTTGAACACACAATTTTGAAAGATTTAGAAAACCTTTTTAAGAAATTCTCGAGAAATTGTGTTCAATGTTTTGTAAACCAATTACTTGAGCTTAAGATATTGAATATCTTACGAAACGAGCTCAAGTCCGAGAAGTTGTAATCTTCCCGTTGTTAAGGATAAGTTTATCATCGGCGATAAACGTTCCTTTTAGCTGAAGAACGAGTCCTAAGTTGACATGTACTTAGAAGTCGTGTTCATGAGCTTGAAAACTTTGAATGTTTTAATGTAAAGCTCATGACCGAGAAAGGTGAATTTCTCGTTGTTAAGAAAAGTTCTCTTATTTAAAAGATACACTTTCCTTGATGAGCTTAAAACCTGGAATGTTTTACTACAAGCTCATGACCGAGAAAAATTAATTTCCCGTTACGAGGATAAGTTATCATTAAAGATAAGCTTTCCTAAAATTAAAGTCCGAGTTACAGTCTGATATTTAACTGTAAGTCATTGTGCATGAGCTTAAGAACTTCGAATGTTTTTAATATTAGCTCATGCCCGAGAAAAATTAATTTCTCGTTGTAAGGATAAGTTTATCATCGGCGATAAACTTTCCTTTCTTTGAAGATCGGGTCATCATCTGATATTTAATGATGAGCCTTATACACGAGCTTAAAACCTTTGAATGGTTTTAGGATAAGCTCGTGTCCAAGAAAACTTAATTTCTCGTTAAAAGGATAAGTTATCGTTGTGTAGATAAACTTCCCTGTCTCTGAAGTCCGGGTCATTGTCTGTCATTTAACGAGGAGCCATTGTGCATGAGCTTAAAAACTTGGAATGTTTTTGATATAAGCTCATGCCCGAGAAAAATTAATTTCTCGTTGTTAGGATAAGTTTACCATCGGCGATAAACTTTCCTTTCTTTGAAGATCGAGTTATAGTCTGTGATGTGACTATAAGTCCTTTACACGAGCTTAAAACCCTTGAATAGTTTAAAATGTGAGCTCGTGTCCGAGAAAATTTAATTTCTCGTTTTGAGGATAAGTCATCATCGGGATGAACTTTCCTGTCTTTTGAGAGCGAGTCACAGTCTGTTATGTGACTGTAAGTCCTTTACACGAGCTTAAAACCCTTGAATAGTTTAAAATGTGAGCTCGTGTCCGAGAAAATTTAATTTCTCGTTTTGAGGATAAGTCATCATCGGGATGAACTTTCCTGTCTTTTGAGAGCGAGTCACAGTCTGTTATGTGACTGTAAGTCCTTGTAAGCTTTAACCATGAATCCCCTGAGATACTAGTTTCTCTGATATCTGCTTCTTCAGCAACCAAACTCTGAGAGTGTCCTTAGTTGAACGGTATACAACGATTAGACCGCTTCGTTCTTTTGGAACATCAACTTTGGTACCTGCATTCTCATTAGGAGTTTGCATGCTTGGATAAGGGTTAGCGATATCTATCTTAGAAGCAAGTGGGGGTTCACAGTTGGCCTTACTTGTGCCAGAGGTGTTCTGAGGAGATGATTCACTTGTCCTAGCTGGTAAACGTTTCCTTTTAAAGAAAACCTTAAGTTCAGTCTTAGGTGATGCATCCTCCTTTTCAATTTCCTCCCTAGTATTCTTAATAGAATCGGAGACTATCCTAGTTAAAGGGCACTCGTTTTCTACAAGAGTGAAAGTTCTACCAGTAGGGCGCCACATTTTACCAATGGGTTTGATTTTGGCAACCCACTGGGATTTAAGTCTAGCACGGGAGTTCACCTCATTAAGTAGTTTCTTGATACAAGAATCATGATTTGCCGTAAAGACACATTTTCTACATGTTTTACAAGTAGCATATTTAATGTCCGAGTAAGATCTAGAATTCCTAGATGATTGATTGATGCTCCTAGGATGTGACATGCTACGGTTAGCAGTGTTAGGTAAACTAGAAGGCATCTGACTAGGTTTGAAATTCCTATCTCTTACTTGTGTCTTTTGCTTAGCTTCCCTTAGACCAAAAGTATGGCGAACGTCATTTGAACTAGTTCCAGACGTATTCTTTGGACTATGTCTAGGGAAATTAGGGGCAATCATGTGATTAGGTCTTGCAAAAGCTGTTTTAGTCACATTGGGCCTAGATGGTGGAGTGACGGGTCTAGGAAAATGAACCAAATCAACTTGGGAGGCAAACCGTGGTCTCGAGGATTGTGGTCGCTCGGATCTAAATGCAGTAGGTTGTCTGACAGACGGTTGTCTAACGAACTGATTTGTAGGCGGTTTCCTCAAGATTGATGGTTTTTCAAGCTTAGTGTCAACACTAGGGCCTTTAATTTTCCTCAATTCGTTTTTCAATGCAGCTATAGCAAAGACCTTTTCCTGTACTTGAGCCTTTAAAGTCTCATTCTCTTTGAGCAAGTTATCTTGGGATGCCAATTTAGATTCAAGCAACATAATTTGTTTCAAAAAATTATCCTTTTCAGCTTTAGAATCTAGAACAGTTTGATCCAATTTTCGTTCAAGAACAACGTTTGACTTTTCAAGTTTTTCAAAATATGTTTCAAATTTCTCCGTTTTCTTTGAAAATTCAATTTTGGCATCCTCAAGTTCTTTGGATTGCTGAGCTAAAATCGTTTCAAGCTCTTTAATCCTAGAAGCAGAATTGGGTAAAGAAGCAGGCATAGGGCACTTATCAGGATTGTTAATTATCCTATTCAATTTAGATTGAAGTAGATGAAGATTTGTGACACATGACTGCTCTGCATAATTTCCTAATTGGCTGCTTGCTTCCTGCTTTCCTCCTGAATCCATTCTTTTGTGACTGCTTCTAGTATTATTTTGTAATTCTCCCTCTTGAAAAGTCGAATTCAATGATTCCATTGAAATTCGATGAAAAAGTGATTGTGGATGTGGTTGTTTTCGGAATTTAACAGCTCGTGAAGAAACTTAGAAATGGAAATTCTCGGGATATGACAACACCAACAAAAAAATCCGTCAAAAAACTGATAAAAAATCCTCGTTTGGTGATACAACTGTTTTCTCGGCAATTTTTGTCGGCTAAACGACGATAAAACAGACCCGATCACAAATCCGTAGCCACTAAAAATAAATCCCGTCTCAACACGATGTACCAAAAATTAATAAACAAAATTTACTAAACTAAAAAATTAACTTTAAACTATATAAATATAAAAAATTAACTTAAAAAATAATTTAACTAAAAATAGAAAATAAAAAACAAAAAAATACCACTTAAAATTCGTCTAGAAAAAAAAAATGAAAGATCTTTTTGCCCAAAAGTTTAGTACAAAATACCACTTTCTCCGTTACTTTCCCTCTTAAATACGTGGACGCACAAGTGGGTAGGTTCAATGTCAAAAAACAGTTTGAAAAACTAGTGGCATACACGTGGCTTAGTCAGAGGATCTTGTTTTCTCCGTCTAAAAAAGAAATCACTATTAATACCCCTTATCCAATGCAACCCTAATTTAACTCTCAATCACCAGCCGTTTTTCTTTGTTTCACTATGCAGCCACTAACTAAATTATAACCTTGTAATCTCCGTTCCTAAAAAAATTCACACTCCCTTCGTCTCTAATCTTAATACAAGAATAAAAAAATCCTCCATCTTTTAGATACATCACCAGTTGCTCATCTCCTTCACGCAGCCATCAAAACCCATCTACCTCCGCCTCTTAAAAATCCTAATCGATCTTGAGCAAATGAGTATGAAGTTCAGGTAGGTATATTTTCTTGTTGCATGTGTGTTTGGATCGATGATGGTTTTGGATGTAAACTTAGATCGAGTCTTGTGTGGGTTTTGTCGAGGGTGTGAGTCTGTTGAGTCGAGTCGTGAGTCTTGGTTAGATTGAGGGTTTTGTTGGTTGGAATCTGTGAGGGGTGAGTTTGTTGTGTGAGACGAGAATGTTGGTCTGTTGATTTTGGTAGAGTCGTGAGAACGAGTGGTGTTTGGTGTTCGGGTGTGGGTTTGTCTGTGTTGTTTTGACGAGAGGGTGTGGTGTTTTCTGAGTCGAGTCTAGGCTGTTTGAGGAGTGATTTTGGTTGTCGAGTCCTGATTTTGATTATGGTGTTGTCGAGTCGAGTCGTGAGTTTTGGTGATTGAGACTGTCAGTTGAAAGAGTCAAAACTGTTAGTGACTGTTGATGATATCTTGTTTTTGTTGTGTTTTGGATGTCGGAGTCGAGAGTCGAGAGTGGGTTGTTAGCAGTCGAGTGTTGTTCGAGGCTTTTCTAAGTGAGTTAGTTTGGTTTAAGAGTCGAGTGTTGTGTCGAGTCAAAATGGTGAGACGAGGGTGAGTTGAATGGTGTCAGTCTAGAAGTTGAGTTTGGGTTGAGTTTGGGTCATCGCAATATGTTTCATCTTCATCTCAATATCAACCACACCCACCATCGCAATATTTAAAAAACTCACCATCGCAATGGTTATCATTCTATCGCAATGTCTAGTGTTTCATCGCAGAACAGTCAACTTTCCATCGCAATATCAAAAACTTTCCATCGTAATGTGACAAAAAAAATTTGGGCAGAGTTTCGTCTTACTTTACCTTAAACCCGTCGCAATCACGATCGCAAAAAGGCGATCGGAATAACCGTCGGAATAAGGGTGTCTGAAACAGTGATCGCAAAGTAGAACCCGAGGGTTATTGCGATCCAAATGTGTATCGGAATAAAGGCAGCTTACTTATCGGAATGGGATAAAAAAATGAAAGCATCGGAAAAATCTATAAACACTTTTCCGATAAACGGGACAGAACGAAGAAAACCAACAAAACTTTAGCAGGGATAAACAGAAAGTGACAAATGTTGATTAAAAAAAATTGATACTTTTGAATATAAAAACTTAAAACATTTTCCGATTAAAAAACTTGCAAACAACAAGAAGACCAAAAATTAATAAACTGATACTTTTTATTATCGAGACAAAGAAAAAGGATTAAAATAAAATAAAACCAGAAAACTTTAAACACTAATACAAATGGATAAAGTTTTTGAAAATGGATAAAATTGTTTAAAAAGATAGACGAAAGAAAGAAATATAGTACAAGAAGAAAAATTTACCACCAAATCAATAGATAAAAACGCGTAAATCCGAAGAATCAACCATGCTCTTGATACCAATTGTAGGATCTTAGTTTTCTAAGGATTTAGCAATGTGTGGATTATCTATTGAATGGATGATAAATGATAAACTTAGAGAGAGAAAGAAGAGAGAGAAAGGAGAGGATGAAGAGAAAGATGGAAAATGTGATTATGGAAAAGTGAACCAACAACAACCCCTCCTAACATGCTAAGAGGGGGGTTTATATAGCCCACCCTACATGTGGGCTATATGGGCTATATTGGATCACGAGCCCAATATCGTTGGAGTGACCGATCCTTTCGAAATACGTAAAAACGTATTTCCAACAATCTCCCCCAAAGGGAGGTCACTCCAAGTTACAATGTCCTAAATAGTCTATAGCTCGTGATCTATGCTAATAATGATGTGACCGAGACTTTCCTTGGAAAAACGTATTTCCAACAAGTTGTTACAACTAAGATAACTAACTCAAGAGCTTGTCAGACTCTTGAGTTTGTTATGCTAACTAACTAGAAGCTAGGATTGAGAGAAAAAAGAGATGTGTGTGAAAATTTCACACTTTAGCTAACTATGAAAAATGAAGAGTACAATCCCTATTTATAGGCAAAATGTGAGTGTGTTTTGGGGTTTATGACGTGTTCCCACCACTTAATTGCTGCCACGTGTCTTCAAACTGCTAATTGCTACTAGCCGTTGTGAATAAGGATTTGGGATTTTCTTCATTGATGATTTCCAGGTTAATTGAGCATGTGGGATGTATTCGTGTCTCCAAAATAAACACTTTTCATGTTGGAAGTTTCTCATGAGATGCAATATATCTTGAAATCGTTCATGGGTTCTTTGTTGAAGAAGAAGGACACGTGGAATGATTTAATTGGGAGAGAGGAGTTGACACGGATTGATATCCATTTTGGATAATTTGTTTATTGCATGGCGTCCCCTGATTGGTTGAATTTTGGATAGTGGAAGTTTCTGTTTGCTTTGCGGCGCAATAAATGCTGTGATGAGGTGTACCACTAGCTGGCAATCCGTGCCTTCAAATCCTTGCACTTTGATTGGCTTTCAGTTCTTCACATGGATTGAGTTTATTATTACTTTGAAAAAAATGGCAAATTCAGCCTTTGTACTTTGGCAGATTTTCCAAATGAGCTTAGAACTTTATTCCTTTGGCATAAATGGTCCTTCCACTTGCATTCTTGATAAGTTTGACCCTTTTACTTGGTTGACTGAAGAGTTGACCATGTTTGACTTTTATCTTGACTTTGACAAATTTACACTTTTAGTCCTTCAACTTTGGAGTGTTGTCAAGATAGTTCCCTTATCTTCAAAGTCTTTTCATCTTTGACCCTTCTTTGTCTTTTTCATCCACATAAGCTTGATTTTCTTCTTGTTTGCTTGAAAATGTATCCTTCTTACCTATTTATACATAAACATAAAACATACCACATAATTCTGCTTTATCACACAAAAGTTAGGTACTTTCCTTGTGTTTTAGGGTGATTTGTTGATTAATTGATATGAGTTTTTGCTCATATCAAATCCCCTACACTTAAACATTGCCATGGCCTCATGCAATGCTATATTTTAAAGCACAAATTTACATTTTCCTCATAACTATCCCACCTTGGCCAATATGGAATGCATCTACACTACTCTACACTATATGATGCATGATTTTGATTTTGAACAACGCAATGCAAAAGAAACAATTCTATTTATATCTTTTTGGATTTTTCTTGAAATGGCTTTGATGGTAAAACTCATAAAGAAATCAATGACTTAGATTAGGGCTTTGGTACCATGGACACTTATCACCCTCAAGTTTCACTTTCCCCATACCAAGCTTAAAAATGGGATCATTGCATTCACAAGTAATAAGTGCATCAACTTATTCATGACAATTAAATGTGGAACCGGTTATTATTTGAGCAAATTGCTTTTGGTAAAATTTGTCATTATTTAAAGCGTGAAGTATAAGAAATGCAAAATCCAAAAATAAGGAAGCACGGTTTTAATCCTAAGTAATCCTCTCATCCATTACTTGAAAAACCGCTCACAATCAATATAAGTCCGTCGCAAGAATAATAAGTCATTCGCCTTATGTGTAAAATCCTCATGTCATGCATTAATAAGTAGCTACACACTCGCTAAGGAAAGGAAAATAAAACTCACGCAATAATTTACATCTGCCATCTTTTTGAAACTTTGGATCTTCAACCCCGCAACCCGTCAAGGAAATATTGGTTTGGAGCAACTATTAAATCCCCGCAACCCGTTAAGGTAATATTGGAATCTAATAGTTACTATAATTAACACTACACTGCCCCTCTTGGGAGTCTTGTATAATTATTATTTTTTTTTCTTTTTCTTTTTTTTTTTTTCTAGCCACTCATTTTTTTTGTAAGCCGCTCTTATTTTTCTTTATTCCTCACAAAGAAAGTTGAAAAGAATAAAAGGAAAAACACCCGCTAAGTATTAAGCATGACATAAGTCTAGTACACATAAAACGTTCTAACTTAGAATCTTAAGACGTACTTATATCAACCATGAATGATTGGACAAAAATGCATAAGAGATTACAAACCAATTAAAACCGTTCTTGATTATTTATTAACATATATACATGCGAAGAAAATAAAGGTAAAGAAGAGAAGGGTTTAGCCACAAGTAATTATCATGAAGTTTATCTAGCCCTTTTATACTTGCTTCAACTCTATCATTTCCCATTCTCCACAAATTTAAAATCTCAAATAATGAGATTGGTGGATGCTTAGCCTAATATACCAATGAAGGACTACATGGTTAAGGATACTAGCTAGAGAGTGCTTAGATAAGCAAACTCGGATTGAGTCAAATTATCCATGGCGTGCCTAATATGTCAAAGAAGTCTAAACTTGTTAAACCATGTTTTTATTATATTTTTTTTCCTTTTTATATATTTTTTATAAGGAACAAAAGAAGAAATATATACAATGCAAATGTGTTATGCAAATAAAAAATGATTGACGCAAAAAGTATGAACGCATATTTTTGGTGGTCAAAGTAGATCAAAAATTTGAAAAATGTTTGAAAAAACATTAATTTTCCATGTTATCATGAAGGTCAATGACAAGTTCTAGGTAAGGTCACTTCGATAGAAGACCCCCTACACTTAAGCTAAACATTGTCCTCAATGTTTAAGAGCATGGAAGTATAAAAACTTCCCATACACTTGTGACAATGAATAGACTTTGCTTAACCCAAGTTAAGGAAAGATCAACTATAGTTAATTCATTTTTAAAGCACAAGGTGTCTATGAAATATCACAATAGTAACGAAGTGAACCGGATACAAGGGCCTCCTCCATAAGCTCCAAAGCAAGTGATGAGTGAGCAACCCTACAAACATCATGAAGACAAAAGAAGGTCTACCCCAACACTTCTCATCAATTTGCTATTCTTATTTCTAACCTACAACACTCTAGATCTAACAACTCTAAACCTAGTTATTCAAGCTTGAATTAAGGAGTCTCTAGCTCAACTCATCCCACACTCAAAAGTGTCTAAAACATATCATGGAGAAGAAAAGTTTTGCCCTTTTTAGAAAAATCTCCATGATGAGGTAAAACAAGTTTTAAATGATCAAAACTCCATAAATATCCCCCCGGATCAAATACATAATTACCATCCCACTTATAACACAAATCCACAACTAACTTCCCAAGCAATGGTGAAAAAGTTGAGGTGTTGTTGGTCAAAATGGTTTTCCATATGTTCTCCAAAAGGTGATAAGGTGATACTCTCAAATCTTACACAAGTTTTCCTTTTGTTGCATCAGGCGGATACTGAGATGGTTTAGCAAGCTCTATGCCAGGATCAAAAATCACTTCCTTGATGGGAAAACAACAAGTGGTGGTTGCCTTAAAAGATTCTCCCTTGTAGGTCACATGGTGAGAGAAAGGTTGTGGAGTAATGGGTAATAACAAGCTCTTAGAAGGAACCATCATAACTTGTTTTCCTTTATCACATGGAAGGGTTGAGGTAGACAAAGAAGAAGGTAAAGAATCCTTATGCAATAAAGATTCTAGATAGAGTATGTCCCCCTCCTCATCTATATAACCAAGAGTGTACTCAAAAGATATATCCATCTCTAAAAACTCATCACTCTCATCCATGATAGAATCCTCCTCATCACCAAAAACATCATAGATTGGGCTATCAAAGATTGGTGATTCCTCAAAACCCAAGGAAGTATGATCATCAACAAATGGAGAGTCACAAGTAGAAATCTCATCATCACTATAGTCATCATATGTTGATGTATCACAAAGAAGAGATTCTTTATCACTAAATTCCTCATGAATATCGTCATCATTGTGGAAAAGTGGATTGTCATATGAGGTTTCACCAAAGTTTAGCTCTTGAGGTTCATGAAAATCCAAAGATGAAGTAATGGAAGCAATAGTCTCAACATGAGGTAAATCATAATCTCCACTTGAGCAAGCTTCATAAAAATATTCATCACAACTTCATCAAGGATATCATCATGAGTTTCCTCCTCATCCACAACATCAATATGTTTCACCGCTTCAGACTCATTAGATTTCTTAGACAACTTCCCCATGTTAAACACAACGCTCTCATCTCCTACCCGCATTGTAAGTTCACCTTCCGCTACAAGAGTACGACCTGTTCTCAAAAATGGCCTACCAACAATCAAAGGAACTCTCGGATCCATATCATAATCAACTACCACAAAATCCGCGGGAAAGGTAAATTTATCAACCCCAACAAAAACATCCTCCGTAATTCCCACCGGATAAGCTATAGTCCGGTTGGCCAACTCAAGAGTCATCTTAGTAGGAGTGAGCTCGGGAAGTGAAAGTTTCTTCCAAGCCGATAATGGCATGAGGTTTATGATTGCTCTTAAATCCGCTAAAGCCATGCAATTTTCCACCCCCGGGAAATTGCAAGGTATCAAAAAACTCCCCGGATCTCTAAGCTTAGTGGGCAACTTCTTAAGCAAAACCGCGGAGCAATTTTCATTCAAGGAAGCATCGGCAAATCCACCAATCTCTCCTTGTTAGAAAGTAAGTCCTTGATCATCTTAGCAAACTTAGGCATATTGGCTAAAGCTTCCGCAAAGGAGATATTTATGTTAAGTTGCTTGAACATCCTCAAAAAGTTTGAGACTTGTATATCATCCTTGTTCTTAAGCTTTTCCTTTCTCAATCTTGATGGATAAGGGAGACTTGGTTTTGGTTGTGGTTGAGTGGTTGATGAAGGATTTTCCTTGTTGGTTTTTTCATGAGTAGGTGTGGGAGTGGGAGAAATGGGAGAACTTGAAGATGGTGAACTAGATGTAGAAGGCTTATCACAAGAAGGAATCATAGTAGGCTCTACCAAAGAAGGTTTGGGTGGTGAAGGATCATGAGTTTTCTTTCCACTTCTTGTTGTGATAGCATTGACATTTGCCCTTGGGTTTGTTTGTGTGTTAGATGGTAAAGCTCCTTGTGATCTTTGATTGAATGCCATCAAAAGCCTCCTAGTTTGTTCCTCCGATATGAGTTTCATTTGGTCATTCATTCTTTTTTCACTTTCACGAATTCTCCTCTCAACATACTCATGAGTCTCTTGTAGCCCATATCCTTGATTTTGAAGTTAAGGGTATCCTTGATTTGGGATGAGGGAGTGGTGGATTAAAACCTTGATTTGGTGGATAAAAGTTATTTCCTTGATTCTGAAAGTTGTTAGGTGCCCTGTAGTTATTCCCTTGGTATGGTGGTCTTGGACCTTGGTTTCTTTGTAACAATTGAGGAGGATTTTGTTGAGGTTGGGTGGGTGGTTGGGGTGGGAATCCCGGTGGAGTAAGGTAATTTTGAGACTTGTAAGAAAGGTTGTTTGGATTGATGTTTGGCTTGAAATGTTCACGATGTTCCTCTTGGTAAGCATAACATTCCCCTTGATAACCTTGCACCTTATCACATTGTTGATAGGAATGAGGACCTCCACAAGTCTCACATGAAAGAGTAATAACATGCACATCATTTGTGGAATGATTTCCCATAGAAAGCTTCATAAACTCATTCATCATTGTTTCTTGCATCTTTTGAGTGTTTTGGATGAGTGTTTGACTTTCCTTTTGAGCTTGAGTCAATGCTTGAATGCATGAAATGAGCTGAGTCTCCAATGGTTTAGAACCTCCTTCTTGAGTGACATGTACTCTTTCATCAAATTGTGTTTTAGTTTGCATCATTGCTTTGGTCTCAATAATATCCCAAATCTTTTGATAGGATTTAATAAGAATATTTCCTCCCGCGGAAGCATTGAGTGAGTCTTGGTGATGAGGTTTAAGGCCATTGTAGAAATTATTGATTTGGTGAACTTCATCCAATCCATGGTTAGGGCATCTCCTCAATAACTCTCTATACTCCTCCCAAGCATCACTAAATGTTTGACTAGGTTTTTGTTGAAAGCCTATAATTAAGTTCCTCAAAGCCATGGTCTTAGATGGGGGAAAGAACTTGTTCAAAAACTTCTTAGTGAAACCATCCCATGTGGTAATGCTCTCGGGTGGTTGTGTATCTAACCAATGCTTAGCCGGACCCTCTAGGGAAAATTGCACCAATATCAACTTAATGGCATCATGGGGAACTCCATTGTACTTAATGGTGTTGCAAAGAGCAAGAAATTTCTTAAGGTGATCATGTGGATTATCATTCTTGTTCCCATAAAAAGGTGTGTTTGAAACCAAGTTAATCATGGATGTTTTTAGCTCAAATGTGTTTGCAGGAATATTGGGTATCTTGATAGCATCGGCATATCCTTGCACATTAGATTGCAATTGCTCCATCAAAGATCGAGTATCAACTCCGACAATGGCTTCTTGTTGTGGATGAATCAAAGCACGATTCTCAGGATCGGCTTGATGGACGGTGGTGTTCCTACTCTTTCTCTTTTTCTTCCTTTTCGGAGGAAGGGGTTGTACACCAATCGGTATTTGTGCATGCCTACGAGTGAGCATGCAACTCAATACGAGGAATGAGAGAGAAGCTCTCGTGTGACTTTGAAGAGAAAAGGATTATCCTCTTCGAGTTTCAATATGAAATATCCACACGAAAATAATAATATACGTATGTACTACTTGGGTGCAAGACCCCCAATGAAGCCTTCCTTCTTAGAATACTCACAAGTGAACGGGGGGTTAGGTGGCGCGAAGCACTTAAGTACCTATTGACCCTTAGATGGCATTTTATAGCACATCGCCTTTCTATTCACTTTATTTTTTGTATTCTTCGAATTATTGCTTATTGGAAGTATTTATCTATTCTTGCTTTATTGAGTTTGATCGATACGCGTTTCAAGGACCGGAACGCCCCTCAACACGGTGTATTGTCTTGGCAATACTTATGGAGAACATGTGAATTGGTTGTTCTTATACGTATACGTATTTACTTATAATAATATATGGAAAATATTTTTGTATTTATGGGTTTTTATAGAAAATACTATATGTACATAAAAACCGAGGGAATCCAATAATATATATTTTTGGGTGCAATCTCTTAGGAAAAAGATTGCGTTTTGGATTTTTCAATTTTTTTGGTCAATTCTTTAGGAAAAGAATTGTTTTTGTTATTTTTTAGTTTTTATATTTTTATATTTTTGATTTTTTTATTGTTTTTGTTTTATGATACGTAAAAATAACGTTCACTAGGTGAACGGATCCAAAAGCCAATGAAAACCGGCAATCGATAGTCTCTCGTAAAGTTAAAGAACCGGCAGCTGTGCCATTTGAAATTGTGTATACTTGAAGTTCGTTTTCTCGATTCTTAACCAATTGAAAGTCCTAACAAATTCGGGTTTATGATCGTTTTTGGTTGGTAAGGTTATTTGGCTTTTCTATGTCTAATTGAACAATCAAGTAAAAATTTGCAAAATATTAACTACGTATCCGTAAAACAATTAGTCAAATACCAAATTTTTATTCAAATAAGGACAAAAATGTAAATCTATGGAATTAAAGTGCTTAAAATGTAAATTCTTGAAACTAATATGCTTGAAATGTAAAATAAGGAAACTACAAGGACTAAGTATGCAAATTTTACAAACTAGTAACTAATTGTAACAAACTTGTAAAATTATGTAACTGAAAATGTAAAGTTTTGAAAAGTAAAAGGACTGATTTAATGCAAACCCTAGATTAGTGAAAGATTAGCCACTAATTGAAACAATAACAAACTTGAAGGACCAAATTGCAATTAAATGTGAATATTAACCAAAAACGGGATAATTGAGTCAATAAGCTTGTTTAAGCACTACACTTGACCAAATAATCTCTAACAACTTGCAAACAGCTTAAAATCCAAATTTACAAAGCCTTGTAAAAGGAATAAGCTTGAAACTCAATAAAACTCAAATAAGCCAAACTTGATAAGCCACAAATAAGCTTCCTAATAATCCAGACTTGCACAAACTGATTTTATAGCTAAAACTTGTTTATCAGTCCATTAGGAGCATGGAATGTCTTTTGAAATTGAAAATGATCAAGTAACGAATTGGGAAAATGAGAATAAGCTAGAACAAGCTTATTTGACAGAAGTTTGACCAAATTTTGGAAAAGCTGAAAATCTCCAGATCTACTCAAGAACAACTTATAAACACAAATGTGAAAGAAAATTGAGATGTTTCTGAAGTGGAAATGCTAGTTTTGAGAAATCAGTTAACCCTCATATTACAGAAACTTCACTTAACTCAACAGCTTATCAAAATGCTTATTTCTCTTTTGAAATGGAAAACTGTATAATTTCCTCTAGAGAACTTATCATTCAGATGTTAATGGACATTTGAGAGCTGGTTTGAAGTAATTTCACCAAGTAATGAACAAATGGCAAGCACTTGAAATCAACAACTTTTATGAGCTATTTAAGCTGAAAACTGACCCATACCTTTTTATGACCAATTGCCTTTTTGACTTAGTTTTTTGACTTGAAAACTACCAAAGCTTGTTTAATAACACTAAAGGAATGTGAATGAAAAAAAGTTAACCATTTAACAAAACTAGAATACAACTTGATAGCTAATTCCAAACACTGGTTATCTGACTTTTACAAACTTTTATGAAAGGAATTTGAGCAATTGGCTAAACTGATTTAAAAGTGATATCAGACTAAACTCAACAACCAAAATGAAGTGTAAATGAACCAAATTCAAGAAGTTTAACCAGCTAGAACTCAAATGCACTAATAAGCTAAGTATAAATGATAATACTGAAATCAGGAACAAGTTTAAGCTAGTGAGCAGTAAACAAACTAATAAGAAGCTTATCTAATCAATCAAAGATCAACTCAAGCACAAGCTAAACACATTTGATCATGTCAGCAAAGATTATTAAGCTAGAATTTAGCATGCCTTGACTGTTTAGTGGAACCAAAACAAGAAAACTTGAAACCTTTTAGCTAGGGCCTCCTCTGATGGAGTAGGTAGGCGCTGAGCCTCCTAGATAGTGTTAACCAACACCTTAACACTATCAATCACTAATCAACCAGATATCATCATCATCATCACCATTGTTGCACAATTAAGCTTCAAAATCAACAAGAACTGGTACTGGATGAACAGAACAATAGCTAATCATGATCATCTGTGACCATAAATAACTAATAACAACACTAGGATAACAGGTATGCAGTTGATGAACAATAGATTGAAGGAGATGAAAGGAGAATTTTTATTGAAGCAGAGAATTTGTTACAAAAGCTGGTAAGTTGTTACAACCAAGATAACTAACTCAAGAGCTTGTCAGACTCTTGAGTTTGTTATGCTAACTAACTAGAAGCTAGGATTGAGAGAAAAAAGAGATGTGTGTGAAATTTTCACACTTTAGCTAACTATGAAAAATGAAGAGTACAATCCCTATTTATAGACAAAATGTGAGTGTGTTTTGGGGTTGATGACGTGTTCCCACCACTTAATTGCTGCCACGTGTCTTCAAACTGCTAATTGCTACTAGCCGTTGTGAATAAGGATTTGGTCTTTTCTTTATTGATGATTTCCAGGTTAATTGAGCATGTGGGATGTATTCGTCTCTCCAAAATAAACACTTTTCATGTTGGAAGTTTCTCATGAGATGCAATATATCTTGAAATCGTTCCTGGGTTCTTTGTTGAAGAAGAAGGACACGTGGAATGATTTAATTAGGAGAGAGGAGTTGACACGGATTGATATCCATTTTGGATAATTTGTTTGCATGGCGTCCCCTGATTGGTTGAATTTTCGATAGTGGAAGTTTCTGTTTGCTTTGCGGCGCAATAAATGCTGTGATGAGGTGTACCACTAGCTGGCAATCCGTGCCTTCAAATCCTTGCAATTTGATTGGCTTTAAGTCTTCACATGGATTGAGTTTATTATTACTTTGAAAAAAATGGCAAATTTAGCCCTTGTACTTTGGCAGATTTTCCAAATGAGCTTAGAACTTTATTCCTTTGGCATAAATGGTCCTTCCACTTGCATTCTTGATAAGTTTGACCCTTTGACTTGGTTGACTGAAGAGTTGACCATGTTTGACTTTTATCTTGACTTTGACAAATTTACACTTTTAGTCCTTCAACTTTGAAGTGTTGTCAAGATAGGTCCATTATCTTCAAAGTCTTGTCATATTTGATCCTTCTTTGTCTTTTCCATCCAAATAAGCTTGATTTTCTTCTTGTTTGCTTGAAAATGTATCCTTCTTACCTATTTATACACAAACACAAAACATACCACATAATTCCGCTTTATAGCACAAAAGTTAGGTACTTTCCTTGTGTTTTAGGGTGATTTGTTGATTAATTGATATGAATTTTTGCTCATATCATCCACCCTTTTGTTTCGAAGCAAGCACCTTGTCCAACGCCACCTAAGTAATCTTCTTCTCCAAAACATCGCCTCCTATAAAAAAATTATTTCGAATGGATTCCAGTCTTTTAAGCACCCTTTTAGGGACTTTAAAAATAGACATCATATAAAGGGGAGATGCACCAAGAACCAACGTGAGTAAAGTCAATCTACCACCTACGGATAAAGTTTTAGCCTTCCACTTAGAGAGACGTGAGTTCAAATTAAGCACCACTTCGTCCCACGCTTTATGACGAGACATACAATCACCAACCGTAATACCAAGATAACGAAACTTACCCTTTAAAATTGAACAACTAGTAGAAGCAGCCATACTCTCAACTAAATTACGAGGGACCCCAACACCTATAATATGACTCTTATCAAGATTGATTTGCAAACCCGACGCGAGATAGAAACATTTAAGAATATTAATAATGCCCCTCAAATTCGAATTAGACCACTCCCCTAAAAATAAGGCATCATCTGCATAAAATAAATGTGATAAAGACAGTGATCTATGAATCTGGATTCCTTTAAACACTCCTTCCTTAACCGCTCTTTCAACCGACAAATGCAATGATTCCATAATAAGAATAAAAAGATACGGCGATAAAGGATCACCTTGTTTAAGTCCACAATGGAATTGAAATTCATCATAAGGACTCCCGTTCACCAATATTGAAGCTCTAGCATGAGAGAAAGTGCCCCTGATCCATTCACACCAATTCGAACCAAACCCAAAAGCCTCAAGAACGTCTATCAACAAATCCTAATGAACAAAGTTGTACGCTTTGGCAAAATCTACTTAAAGAACATTGCCTGCTTGTTTTTCCTCTTACACCAATTCAGAACCTCATTAATAATAAACGGCCCATCCAATATTTGCCTCATAGAAATAAAAGCAGATTGAGTATTTGAAACAAGATCCGCAGTAACAACAGACTATCGTGAGGCCAATATCTTCGTAACGACTTTATACACACACCCTATAAGACACATAGGCCGAAAATGATTAATGAATTTTGCATCCAAGGTTTTGGGGATAAGGGCTATGAAAGAAGAATTACAGCCCTTAGAGCATGAGCCTTGTACAAAAAACTGTTATACCGCTGCACAAAAATCAGGCCCTATGAACTCCCAATATTTCCAAAAAAACTCAAAGGTAAATCCATCTGGCCCAGGAGATTTATTCTCCCCGCAATTCCAAACAGCTACTCGAATTTCGTCCGTCGACACAGATCTCTCCAGGTCATCGACTTGGTACCGCTTTAATCTATTAGGGAACTGAAAATTGAGCTTGAGTCCCATTGACAAATACTTAGTAAACCGATCACCATAATGTGAAGCAAAAGCCCCCTTAATCATTTTCGGATCATTGATCCAATTACCACCATCAAACACACCACGGATTGACAATTGGGACCGCTTCTTATTAATAATCCCATGAAAATAGGCTGAATTCCCATCACCTTCAATAGCCCACCTCACTATTGACTTCTGAGCCATATCAACAGCTTCCGAGGATTTGATGTCAAGAAGACGACTTTTCAGCTCACCACGCCTAACCGACAACGATTCAGAAATACCACGCTGGTCAAGCTCCTTATCAATATTCCGAAGTTCTTCTAAAATAGAATTTTTAGCACCAAAAATCTTCATATTTTTTCTTTCATCCAATTCCTAATAACCATTTTAAGATCTTGCAATTTCTTCTTGAATCGAACCATCCCATTCTTATCAGTGTGAGAAAAAGACCTCCATGTTTGTTCCACCATATAATCAAACCCTACAAAATCGAACCATGAGTGATAAAACCGAAATGAAGTAGGCCTAAAGTCCAATTTGACCTCATGAAGTAGAATTGGCCGATGATCTGATAAATGTCGCTCCAAACAGACCGACGTTAAAGCAGGAAACTTAGAAAGGATCCCGTTCGAAACCAAAAACCTATCTAATTTGCTCATTTTGTTTGCCGAAGGATGTGACCAAGTGAAATTATACCCCTCTAGTTGAACATTAAACAAACCGGACGAGGAGATGAACTGATTAAAAAACCGAGCATTAACTGAGTTAAAACACGAACCTCTTCTCTCATCCTTATTTTTCACGTCATTAAGGTCACCCATACAAATCACATCCCCATTCCAACGACTCACCAAAGTCAACAGATACTCCCATAAAATACGCCTAAGAGAAGGTTGTTGAGGAGCATACACATCTATAACGATAACTTTACTATTATTACAGACCCACGTACCATATATAGAAACAAAACTGTCAGAAATAGTAACCTGATCTTTTGTAAATATCGACTTCTCCCAAACACACAAAATACCATCGGAGCTCCCCACTGCTTCACTAAACACATAGTCAAAATTAGTATTTCCCGACAAGAACTTAACATCCATTTGAGACACCCTTTCCATCTTAGTTTCTTGTATTGCAATAAAGTTAACTTTATTTTTATATGTTAACTCCTTTACCCAATCTTTTTTCATCTTGTTTCTAAGACCCTGAATATTAATAGATAAAATATTCATTTAAACAATACCTCTTCTCCATGATTACCTATAATAGCCTCAACATCTTTCTCACAACCTGTCATATCATAACCCATAGTCTGACCGACACAAATTACCTCCTCTAAAACACCTAGAACCGACCCACCATCTTTAATTTTTGTAGTACCAACAGATTTATCTGACACCTCTACCGAAACCTCATCTGTATTATTAAAAACCTTTGCACTTATCTTTGGTGACCCCTGGTTTTCATTATTAACGTCAACCCCTGCCTCCTTTTCAAATGACTTTCCTCCCGAATTCAAGATCTCAGGACCTATCTCAGAAGCATCCGGAGTATAGCCCGGAGGATGCGGAATTGATGCACTTGATTCGTTAACCACCACATCATCCACCTTTTATTCAGCATATCGTATATTTCAAATGGGTCTTTTGATATTTGTTTCTCCTTATTCTTACTATTCACCTCATTATCACTATCTCCAAAATTTGTTTCTTCAACCCCTTCCGTATCCCTGCCCTTGATTTCCCCTTCCTCTCCCTCACTGAAATGAGAGTTAGCCCCTTGCTTGGCATCACCCTGCACAGATTCCTCCGCCTCCGAACCCTCCTTCTCTAGTGGTAAAAGGAAGGATTCTAAGTAAAAAGTTCTTTGGCCCATAACATAATTTTTTTCCTTTAACAATAACCTTGAATGACTCAAGGATAGAGACAAGATGTTTAGTCATTATGCATAACCTTAATTATCCTTAATGTCCAATAGTTCTCCCCATTTTGTTCCAATTTTTTTGAATGCCTCTCTTGACCACGCATTAAGAGGGACCCCCTCAATGTCAACCCACACAGCCCTCTCGTCACTAATAAAATCCTGCTCCACCTCTTTTATAGTTTGAAACCAGGATTGCACCCCTAAATGTTTCAAAAAATTTACCTTAGATGAACCTTTTACAAATTCAAACATAACCCATCGACCACCTAAATAAAACAAATTGACACCTTCAAAGCCTTCATCAGCCATAATAGTTTGTAGATTAGGAATAACATTAAACTCTTTCACCTTTCCCATAACGCACTTGGGAAATCCTTCTCATCAATACAACCTTCATCTAGAACCAAAGCAACCAAAGACGAAATCATAGGACTAGGCGGAGTCGTATTAACAGCTGACACATATGAACTTTGTGTCCCATTGAATCTGTTCATCACCGAACCTCTACTTATGAAACCTTGCCCTTTGGTCACTCCATTCAAAGGAAGAAAACTAGCATTATTATACCCCGGTTTAAGAGGTCTTTCGAACCGCACCTTAGTAGCAAACAAATGATGACTATCAATCCATAAAGTGCATAAATTCTTAACTAACAAATCGAGGTTAGCCACCTTGATGAATCGAACAAAAGTAAACCTCTTACCAATCTTAGATTTCTTTAGTGGAATGTACACATCCACCACCGTCCCATAAGTACTACAAACTTTCCAGAGTTCTTGTGCCATAATCGACTCGGGAAAATTAGTGACATAAATGGAGTGTGAGATCCTCTGTGCGAGAGTCTTATTAGACTAAAATCTGCTGCCCATTTGGATTGAAAGGAGTTCCAAAATAAAGAGAAATATAATGAACAAACACCTAACAAGCGACAAAACGATCTATAATCTAATACTAATCAGAAAAAGAACAATTAACACTCCTTAACAACAGTCGCACCCCACGAGATAATTGATCACAAAGAGAATAGGGGGACCGAAATCACTGCCTATTTCTTATCACAAATTATTTGAAGGAATGATAACACAATCAAGGAACATTAATCAGACTTAATCGAAAAGTATAGAATAAAACAGATCAGATCCAAATCTAATATCTAAAATCTTCGTCGAATCAAATAAAATGAAATTAACAACCCAAAGGTCATATCCCCACGAGATAGTTGATCACAAAGAGGCTAGGGGGATCGAAATCACAACCTAATTCTTATCACAACTATTTGATGGAATTATAACAAACGAGAATCATTAATCCGACGTTATTTGATGAATGGAAAGATTACTAGATCAGATCTAGGACACCAGAAGATGGATTTTGGAAATCGCCAGAAGATGGATTAAGGGTCGCTATTCTAGGCTTTTCGCTTTGGACATCGCTCAAGATACGTACATCAATTCAAATCTGATTTAAGTAATACAGATTCAAAAGTCAAATAATAGTAATATTTTAAAAATACTCCTAAATGGAATAATACATCTTATTATACATATTGTACACCCATTAAAACACAGAAGAAAACTTTAAATAACTTACTAGTTGGTGGTACATATGGTTTTAAAATCAGATCAGATCAACTGGTTTAAGAAAACTGAGAAAAATGGCCGAAACATATACAAATAAGCGAACCAAGCCTACCAGAATTATTTTTTTACCTTTCTCTGATTAATCACATGTTACCCGCCGCCGCATCGTGCAGATACCCTGCTAGTATCTTATAAAACATTTTATACACTCTTTCTCCATTAAATTTTTAAGTAATCCAAATTTTAAAGCATATTGTAGAAGTCAATTAAGCATGTCTTATAAACCATCTTATACACTAGGGTGAGCACAAAAACCGAAAAAACGAAAAACCGAATCCAAACGAAAAAAATCGAAAATCCCATACCGAAAAACCGAACAATTTGAAAAAACGATGTGAACGGTTTTGATTTTTTAGAAAAACCGAATGTCTGGGACGGTTTTTGGTTGCATACATGAAACCGAACCGAAAACACCGCACTGTCCCATCATTATATATCTTTTTAATTAAAAAAAATATTTATATATTTATAAAAAGCATTGATATTAAACTATTTATAAAAAAGATTTGAATATATCATTTGAAAACCTTTTTTGACAAGTAACACTACTATAGGTCCGATCATTAATTATGAACACTTTATTTTTTCTTACGTGTAGTTTATTAATTTGTAAGTAAAATAAATATACCAATTATATGTTGTTGATTTTTTATTTTATATAAAAACTTATTAGTGAATTTATATTTAATTGGATTTATTGTAATGCAAGTACTAGTTAATTTGTTATCACTTTTTATTTTTTCTCATTAATAATGATTGATTTGTATACATAACGATGACTGAATTTTGGCCATGAGTGTTGATGTAGTAAACTAATAATCACCTTTTGTTTCACTACTATGGTTTACTTTATTATTGTTAGAAGTTTGTTATATATACTTATAAAATATTTGCATATAAATTAGAAAAACAAAGATGACGATTCTATAATATTTTAATTTATTATTATAATACTTTAATATATAAAACTCGTCATAGTTATACTAGTAATTAAATTAGTAAATTATTTGTTGTTAAAAATTGTTGCTTATGTAATTTAAATTTTCTATGTATAAGACTATCTTGTTGCTTTTTAGCTATGCACCTCAAATCCTCAACGAAGGTGAGGTTAGCAACAAAAGGGACGACGAAGTTTTTGATTTAGATAATAAACATGTTAAATGATAGACAGATTGTTGAGAGTGATATGAAAACCATTAGTTGCTTGTTTTATTTATAAACGAAACCAGTTAAACTTTGGATCATAACTTTTAAGTTAACAAGTTGGTAAATGTAGGATATTGTAAATCTATATGTAATCTTGAGAGAGAAAGAGATAGAAAGTTGGTAGATTTCAGACACACTTTTAGAGAGAGAAAGTGAGAAACTATGTGAAAATATGAATGAAACCACACCCTCTCCATCAAAGGAGAGGGCTTTTATACCAAGTCCATAAAGTGGGCTTGGTTTACATGTTGGGCCGCCAGCCCATACAAGACATGGGCTCGGTTTGAGCTTTGTTTAATAAATGTAAATAAACTAAACTACGAGCTATTACTTATACTATTGTTGGAGTGACCGATCCTTTCTAATACGTAAAACGTATTTCCAACAATCTCCCCCATGGGAGGTCACTCCACACAAGGGCGTTACCCAAGTTACAATAATAAAATAAACCTAGCATACTATGCTTGTCTTGAGCTCATAGTCTTCATCTTTCTTTTCTTTTTCTTTTCTGGTGAACATGTTGATGTGATCTTTGATATCAATCTTGAGCATTCATCTCTTTCCTTGATCTTGTACATCACTTGTGATATCCACCTCCTTGTGACTTCATGTCCCACATACTTATACCTTCATAATTCTTGAAAGCTTCAGAGTTCGATACAACGGAAGACTTAACTTTTAGGATTTCTTGAATTAAATGAAGTATTAAGTGCATAAGGTATAAGCATGCGGGGACGACTTCATCTTGGATTCCGCAACGCCACCGTCTTCAAATGCCGCAACATAATTAGACACGAACGAAATGGCTTTAAACATTTCATTCTAATTCGGTAGCATTTTACCTCCGGTCGATGAAGTCCGTTGGATGATATAAAATATCGTACTTGTGGCAGGTAGATTTAATTAAAAATCTCCTTGACAAGATTTCGCGGGTAAACCCGTTCTCTTTACTCGACCGTCTAAAGCTGACTGCGAACGTAAAGAGTGACTCATTTGGATAAATTATCTGCATGATTGAAGGCGTCAATTCCGATTCCTGGAACAAGTTTGATTCATTAAGGAATCGCACCATCGTTGCTTTCTAGTTGTCACGAGCTTGATTCAAATAGAATCTTGCAAGTTAACTACCAAGTGCCGTTTGAGGTTAACACTAGAAGGATTTCCACTCATCACTGTGAACACTAATGTGTCACTCTGAGTGTTCTGGCAAGATCACTAAGATATTGCGTAAAGGCCTAGAACGTGTTTAACTTCAATTAAGAATTAAACCACTGTTGCTTTCTAGTTATCACAAGCTTGATTCATAAAGAATCACACAAGTCACCTACCATGAGCTTTTTGATATTCACTCAAGAAGGATTCAAAAACATATAAAACATATACTGGGAAAACAGTTGGCTGCATACGGGGAATCCTAATAAGGAAAGAATGTCCATACTGAAAGGACGGAGAATCCGTACCTTGTTTCCAGTGAACGGAAAAGATGAACGAAGGAAATCCTACTCCGATCTCACTAATGCTACATAGAAGGATACGTGTATAAGTATACTGTTTACTGTGTACGTAACTGATTATAGTATGTCTTGACTTGTTTTATATGTTTTAGTCTTGTCTTACTAATTTTAATGTTATTCTGTATTTATCATGTATTTTAAGTCTTCTGATTAAGTATTAACTGATATTCTTGTATTATTATACTTGTAGTGTAATATTAAGTAACTTTCTAGAAATAGCAGGTTTCCTAAAATAATGAGTTTCCAAAAATAGAAAGTTTCCAAAAATAGATTAACTTCTTAAAATAGATAAGTTTCTAAAAATAGAAAGTTTCCAAAATAGTGAGTTTCCTGAAATAGAAAGTTTCCATAATTAAAAATAAGCTGAATTTATAAGCTAATAATATAAGCTTAGTTTTATTGATTAAATGTACTAAGTCATGTGATTAATAGTATAGTTATTAATTATAACATGTAAGTTAAATAACTATAGGTTATAAGATTTAATTAAATATAACATGATTTAATTAAATTAAGTGGTTAAAAATACTTAGGTTATAACATGTATTAATCTTGTATTAATATAACCTAAGTCATGTTTATTAATTAATTATATGTCATGTTTAATAATTAATTAATACTATAGTGTAAAATAAATAACTAAATACTTAGGTTAAAACATGTATTATTACATAATAATAATTAACCCAAGTTCATGTTTTAATTAAATTAATTGTAGCCATGATTTAATTAATTTAACTTTCTTGGTAAAAATAATACGCTTGTAAAAAATGTAACTTATAAAAATATTATACTTGTAGAAAACGCGACCCGTACCATGTTCCCATGACAAAACCCGTGTTTTATTTTTTAAGTCGAACCAAACAGCCCCTTTTTGTTCTTAAAACTGACAGCCAAACACCCCCCTTAAATATGTCTTAAATCGAAAACCAAACACCCCTTAGGCCTGTCTTAAACTATGAACCAAACGCACCCATACTGTCAGTTCCCCCTGGTAGTGGGGTTACTGCCACCAGCAGTAGCCGGTTTCCCCTGCTTGCCATAATTTCCTACCGAGGCCACAAGGTCTCGGTTCCCACTGCTTGACCAACCCACACCCCCGCCACTGCCACTGTTAAAACAAACGCCCCTCGATGGGTTTCCATTGACAGCACAACCACGCCCACACCCATTAAGGGTTGCGACTGGTGGGTTTCTTTTACCACCGAGACCATAGAAGGTCTCGGTTTGTGGCCACACGAACGCAATAGCACCTCCATAGACTCGAATTATTTAAGCTTGTAAACAACATGTTTATGATAAAATTTCCCAGATTCAGATCGATTTACAAAAAGAGAATAAAAAAACTAGATAAGGGTTTCTTACATGTATTTAGGGCGGGGACACACCAAACCTGATTTTTGTTCTTGCTCTTGTTGTTCATTCCGTCGGTAGGGAGGGGACACACCAAAATATGTGGCGGCCACGATGATCTTTTTCATTAGGGTTTTCCTGTTTTTCATCTTTTCTTTATTTTGTCTAAATAAAACATTCCCTCTCGTACATTTTTGTTTTAGTCGGTTTGTGCGCCATCATGGGCCTCGGCCCATATGTCTTGCCCCATTCTAATTGCAATACAAACACAATGAGCCCTTATACTTCTATTAATCCCGCGACTTGATAATGTTTAAGCGATTTGTGTTATTAAAATATCGTAAATTCTCATAGTTGTTCTCATACGTGTTAGACATAAACATTATATACGTAATCACTTGTCGTGTTAATTTAATATACGTAATAATAATAATTGTGTTAAATGTTCGTCTATTGTGTCGTCTATTTTAATGTCGTGTAATATTAAAATACATATTTACTTGTTTATCGTGCAACAATATAGACTGCATATTCGTGATTAAATGTGTCGTGAATTTCTGTAGTTATCCTAATACTTATAAGACATAAATATTACGTACGTCATGACTTATCGTGTGAAAATAATCGTGATAATTATTCGAGTTTACGTGTTACGTAATTATTAATTATTCATGTTATTATAATTACTTGTACGTAACGACATTCATCGTATTAATAACATACGTAAGTACATGATTCTCTGTTCGTGATTATAATTATTATTGTTAATAATTATCGTGTACTAACACGTATTTAATACTTATCGTGTAATAACACGTACGTAATTCTTTTAATTAATATTCGTGAAACGTATTCATGTTATAAAAGGAAAGTTTTAATCTTATACGTGTGATTATTAGTGTACTGTTCATGGTACAAGCATGCGGGTTTTACAAATCTTCCCCCTAAAAAGAATAATTCGTCCTCGAATTATAGATAAGTTAATCTGAAAGAGGAACATACCCGAATCCAACTGAGAGGATATGTAAGATAAAAGGGACATGACGGTGACATGGTAGAAGGAACGTGAAACGTGACATGTCTTGAAAGGACATGAAATGTGACGTGACTGAAAGGACATATCTAATTGATAAGAGAAAAACGGATAAGAAGTCCGGATGAACTTGTCCGTTTTCAAATGGCCTCCCTCTCGGAACGTTCCTCTATGAGATCTTGACACATATAATAATCCTGGTCTTGTGACCTTGATTTGACAATACGTAAAAGTTTCTGGTTATCAACGTAAGATGGATCCCCTGAATTTGATCGAGGGAATAAGAATTAACGTGCAAGGGTAACTGAAACGTTATCGTGCAAAACACTCTAACTTAACTGATAGTTAGCAATGATGCGCGAGACATATAGAAACGTAGTACGTGAAAATTTTTGAACGTGATACGTGAAAATTTTTGAACGTGATACGTGGAGATATGGTGAGTATAATATGGTAACATATCGTGATCAATGATACGTGTAAAATATCGTGAACGTGATATGAGAAACGTGGAATGAACGTGACATGTGAAACATATCGTGAACATGGAATACGACGGTGGTAACGCCAAACGCTATAAGGTGAGACGTGGAATGTGACGTGAAACGTCTATCTGAGAATAGAGAGTTACACTAAACTTGGGTCTGGTCTCTGAAGTTCTTGCAAAACTTCCCAGAACGAAAATGAACGTAAAATCGTAAGCCAGGATACGATCATGAACGTGAATAGTTTCATGAACGTGAGCACGAAAACAAGTCGTGAACGTAAATAAGGAGCACAAATGCGAACCTTTGTCTGGCCCGTTAGCTGAGGGATTACCAAGTGATCGAATGCGCCTTGGGTGGAACATGTCTGATCTATCTGTTGGTTCTTGAAATCCTTGCGGATGTAAGGGTTCTGCAGACTTGATCAAACTATTGGCAATAACCCAGATAGCATCTTGCTTCTTCTGAGTTCGCGTTAATCTAGTAACCAAAATCCATGGGGATCTTGTCCCATTTTTGATCACAATTCCGATGGTGGATACACATCCTAGTCAGTTGGTGTTCTATCTTAGCATGTTGGTATGTCAGGTACTTTAAATATGACGTAACTATATCTTGCTTCGTAAAAACTTGATACGTAGAAATTTATAGAACAATAAGTCTCCGAAATTAGACTTCTCTTAACGTAGGATTTCATAGAACACCTAATGTAGCGTGGGGTTCTCACCTTTGCACATAAGCTGAGTCATGGTAAGATTAACCGTGCGAATCTATGTGATTCAGCGTGTCACTGTAATCAACCAGAATTATATTGAAAAATTTCAGGGTAACATTTCTCCTGTCGTGGAATTTGCAACATAGTGCAAATATGGTCTTCCTGCTCTTCTCTAGACTTTAGAGAAGGTTAGGTTGTCATAGATGAAAACACTGATGAATTTGTTTATGAGTTCATGGAAACTCAATTTATTAAGTCCATAATGCTGCTGGAGCATTTATGAGACTACTACAAAATCATGAATTTAGTATGACCGAGACGTGTACGAATAGCAGTCACGGAAATGTCCTTCTCTTTCACTCGTCACTGTTGGCAGCATGATCATGATTCCGATCTTGGAAAAGTGTTTGACACCCTCAAGTCGATTTGACATGTCGTCAATACGTGGAGGAGAATAACGGTTATGAATGGTGATTTGTTCAAATCGATGGTAGTCGACACATAATCTCATGTTACCGTCCTTCTCCTCGAATGTTCTGCTGGAGTGTATGGGAAGATTTAGGGATAACCCGCTGGTTATGCGTACAAGGCTTAAGTGATCGTGTCTTAACTGACAACTAGAAAATTTTAGCATTCATGGCTAACAAAGCGCGTGCTTGGAAAGCATAGAAAATTTGTACAGATTTTCCTGATGGAAAACCATGCTGAATATATTCAGGAGCCTGAACATTACTGTACAAAATCGTGAGTCATAGCATGGTGTGCTGTTCGTAGTCCATAATTAGGATGAAATTCAACTCGCATCTGTCTGGGGTAACGCGTTAGCAGTTTGGATCTTATCATTAGGCTGAAGGAAAACCTTCGTATACATGGGGAATACGGATGGCGTCCTTTATGGTCATGAATATATGAAAAAAGTGTCATCGAGCAATCGTGACAGATCTTATTGATACGCCGCTGATGGTACTGAAATTCTTGTGGCCCGATTAATACATGGCATAACAAAATGGATATAGCCTTTGTAGGGTACTCTGAATTCCTTAGGGATGTTTCAGAATTTGACGTGAGTCATGTGTCTTGACTCCTGTCTTGGAAATATAAGCATGACATGTGTCATGACTGATGTCTTGACATGTGTCTTCGGAAAGTATACACGAGACATGTGTCTTGACTGATGTCCTGACATGTGTCTCGAGATGTGAAACAAATAGAACTACAAATATTAGGTTAATATGCCAAAATTGGCGAATCGGTTGGACTACTGATCCTTTGTATTTCTGATCACGTCCGCGACCGGAGCTTCGATTGCGATTGCTAGTATAGTTGCTGTCATAGTAGTGGTTACTATCGTCTTGTCTGTCAGTTCCATGACGGTCATTCTCATGACTGTGATTCATGTAACTATTCAGCTGAGTGGCCGGCTGGTATCGGTTTGCATTCATATGACTGAAACGACAACTGAATAACGTGTGACATGTAACTAAGAATTTGGGGCAATGATTGATGAAAATCGTCTGATGGTGAAGCATCTTCTCATCCAATGGCTTTGCTCTAACGCCTTTGTCTTCGTCTTGTAGGATCTCCAGGTTGTGAATAGCATCCGCATCTCGTAGCGTGTCCAAACATCAGCAGCATCAACCTTTAGTAACATCTCCAAGTTAGTGAGCGGCATCAGCAATCTTGTAGAATATCAGCAAGTGAAAATACGCCTGAGATGATTCAGAATCGTCTAGCGAATACCCGTGAAGTATTGCAAGTGAAATACACATGGATTAAGGTACGTGCAATACACATGGAATACGGTACATGGAGTATACATGGAATGCACATGAAATGATCGGTATGGGGTCGATCATTTGTCATGATTTTAAAGGAACTATAATCGGTTAAACGTTTAAAAAAACCATCATGATAACCTGGCAATGCCAGCATATACATCATTCTTGTTGCATAGACAGACCTTAAAGTGTGGCTACACAAAATTCAACGATGATTTGCCTGAAAGCATGATCAATAAAAATCAACCATGACTTATCATGAAAGTAGGATTCAGTGAAATTCATCAATGTCTTGCATGAAAGCAAAACACAAAAGAGACGTTAGACATACTCACATGAAGACGAAGTGATCATGAAGAAACATGAAACAATCTATCATGAGGGAGTGTATAACATAATCAGCATGAAGCTGAAGTTAACCATGACAGTATGAAAACATACTTGACATAAAAACATCGTAACTTATAAGGGGACATGAAAAAAATTTATGCCAATAAATCATGAGAAAAAATTTATGCATGAAAAACAGTGCATGAATGCATGATGCGGTTTATAAAAACATTTATATGTGCGAGGGGACGCCTATGGGTCGGTCCCAAAGTTAATGGTTTCGATAAAAGCACATGCGACTAAATAGGGTCAGTCCTGTACCAACCATTACTTAGTCATAATTCCTGCAACAATGATACATGAAACATAAATAAGTGAAAATCATCTGTCGAAACTTATTAGAAAATTTATATGTGACCAATTATGAACTACTGGGGTTCAGTCCACATATTGACAGTTCACGAAGAACATCATGCATGAAACAATGACACGTAACTAAATATGAATGACGGTTGTTCATCCATATTAGTAAAACGATATCGATGAAACATCAATGTTAAAACATCAAAGTGCTGAAAACATCATGGTTAAACAGCAATGCGCTAAACACATCAATACGTGGAATAACAAATGTTGGCTTAGGAAGCTCCTGGTGACTACCCACTAGTCACAGGTCAAGTTTTAGAGCCTACAGGTCGAAGCCTTGGCTCTAATACCATAATTGTAACACCCCATTTTGATAAATGGAATGTCACGCATGATTATGGCGTATCATCAAAGCATGCAAGGTAATATGTACTAAAACATACATGACCACAGGGAAAACCGGAATCAAACATCGGTTCCAAACATAAGCCCAAAACATAATAAAGTAAAGGAAAAAAAATGACTAGACAAGCACAGGTATATGAAGGCAAAGGAAGAAGTCCATGGCAGCTTCCATCCTATGCACGTCCTCCAAATTCTCGAGTCCTGGGTACCTGCCGTTTTGGGAACATGAAAGGAAAACAGCTGAGCATAACGCTCAGTGCACGGATATACAACAAAGTATGAATGGCTGAAACATAAATAAGACTAATAGCAGCGGAAATGTATAAGTCCTTGAAAACCTGGTATAACTTAGTAAAACTGGTTTTATAGTTTGAAAAGCCTTATGTTTATCTTATAAAAACTGTTTAACATGTTTACCATTAGCCAATATAGGTCATGAAATATCAACGTGCATGAATACTTGGAGGGGTGACCTCGTCATGAAAATTAGAGGGGCTGCCTCTAATTAATATAACTGTTTGGGTAGGAGGGATCAGCTCCTTGTGAAGGATGCAAGGCACACACCACATCACCTGAATAATCTGCTGAAAACATGTAAACTAGGATGCACCCATACGCCCCACCTGATAATAATAATATGGCCAAAAGCTGAAAGGGACGCCACGAGCTATCACTCAGTCGTGGTGGAGTCATAACACTGGTGCCTCTAGTGTTATGGTTATGGTACCTCCATAACTAGGTGAAACTGGTCATGCATGTATATGGCTTTAGGTATCTAATTAAACATAAGAATTCAAAAACATATAAAACATATACTGGGAAAACAGTTGGCTGCATACGGGGAATCCTAATAAGGAAAGAATGTCCATACTGAAAGGACGGAGAATCCGTACCTTGTGTCCAGTGAACAGAAAAAATGAACGAAGGAAATCCTACTCCGATCTCACTAATGCTACATAGAAGGATACGTGTATAAGTATACTGTTTACTGCGTACGTAACTGATTATAGTATGTCTTGACTTGTTTTATATGTTTTAGTCTTGTCTTACTGATTTTAATGTTATTCTATATTTATCATGTATTTTAAGTCTTCTGGTTAAGTATTAACTGATATTCTTGTATTATTATACTTGTAGTGTAATATTAAGTAACTTTCAAGAAATAATAGGTTTCCTAAAATAGAAAGTTTTCAAAAATAGAAAGTTTCCAAAAATAGATTAACTTCTTAAAATAGATAAGTTTCTAAAAATAGAAAGTTTCTAAAATAGTGAGTTTCTTGAAATAGAAAGTTTCCATAATTAGAAATAAGCTGAATTTATAAGCTAATAATATAAGCTTAGTTTTACTGATTAAATGTACTAAGTCATGTGATTATTATTATAGTTATTAATTATAACATGTAAATTAAATAACTATAGGTTATAAGATTTAATTAAATATAACATGATTTAATTAAATTAAGTGGTTTAAAAATACTTAGGTTATAGCATGTATTAATATTGTATTAATATAACCTAAGTCATGTTTATTAATTAATTATATGTCATGTTTAATAATTAATTAATACTATAGTGTAAAATAAATAACTAAATACTTAGGTTAAAACATGTATTATTACATAATAATAATTAACCCAAGTTCATGTTTTAATTAAATTAATTATAGCCATGATTTAATTAATTTAACTTTCTTGGTAAAAATAATACGCTTGTAAAAAATGTAACTTATAAAAATATTATACTTGTAGAAAACGCGACCCGTACCATGTTCCCATGACAAAACCCGTGTTTTATTTTTTAAGCCGAACCAAACAACCCCTTTTTGTTCTTAAAACTGACAGCCAAACACCCCCCTTAAATCTGCCTTAAATCGAAAACCAAACACCCCTTAGGTCTGTCTTAAAATGTGAACCAAACGCACCCATAACTGTCAGTTCCCCCTGGTAGTGGGGTTACTGCCACCGGCAGTAGCCGGTTTCCCCTGCTTGCCATAATTTCCCACCGAGACCACAAGGTCTCGGTTCCCACTACTTGACCAACCCACACCCCCGCCGCTACCACTGTTAAAACAAACGCCCCTCGATGGGTTTCCACTGACAGCACAACCACGCCCACACCCATTAAGGGTTGCGGCTGGTGGGTTTCTTTTACCACCGAGACCATAGAAGGTCTCGGTTTGTGGCCATACCAACGCAATAGCACCTCCATAGACTCGAATTATTTAAGCTTGTAAACAACATGCTTATGATCTAATTGCCCAGATTCAGATAGGTTTACAAAAAGAGAATAAAAAAACGAGATAAGGGTTCTTACACGTATTTAGGGTTTTATGAATCACAACCCACGAACCATCCTTGATTCCTATAACAAAACCCGATTTTTGTTCTTGCTCTTGTTGTTCATTGCGTCGGCAGGGAGGGGGCACACCAAAATATGTGGCGGGCACCATGATCTTTTTCATTAGGGTTTTCCTGTTTTTCATCTTTTCTTTATTTTGTCTAAATAAAACACTCCCTCCCGTATATCTTTGTTTTAGTCGGTTTGTGCACCATCATGGGCCTCGGCCCATATGTCTTGCCCCATTTTAATTGCAATACAAACACAATGAGCCCTTATACTTCTATTAATCCCGCAACTTGATAATGTTTACGCGATTTGTGTTATTAAAATATCGTAAATTCTCATAGTTGTTCTCATACGTGTTAGACGTAAACATTATATACGTAATCACTTGTCGTGTTAATTTAATATACGTAATAATAATAATTGTGTTAAATGTTCGTCTATTGTGTCGTCTATTTTAATGTCGTGTAATATTAAAATACGTATTTACTTGTTTATCGTGCAACAATATAGACTGCATATTCGTGATTAAATGTTCCGTGAATTTACGTAGTTATCCTAATACTTATAAGACGTAAATATTACGTACGTCATGACTTATCGTGTGAAAATAATCATGATGATTATTTGAGTTTACGTGTTACGTAATTATTAATTACTCATGTTATTTTAATTACTTGTACGTAACGACATTCATCGTATTAATAACATACGTAACTACATGATTATCTGTTCGTGATTATAATTATTATTGTTAATAATTATCGTGTACTAGCACGTATTTAATACTTATCGTGTTATAACATGTACGTAATTCTTGTAATTAATATTCATGAAACGTATTCATGTTATAAAAGGAAAGTTTTAATCTTGTACGTGCGATTATTAGTGTATTGTTCATGGTACAAGCATGCGGGGTTTACACAATGCATTAGAAACTATTGGTTCCGGAGAGTTAACATATACATAAACAATATCAGAAGTGCTAACATCGGTGTTATAAGTAGATTTCCTGCGTTTACTAACATATATTTGTTTAATTGCCAGTTTGATAGGTCCATTTTCTTGAGGTTTTGGATTAGTGACATGCACTACGGTGGGAGTAGACCTATTTAAAGGGCACTTTGTTCCTACATTAGTGTTGGTGTTCCTAGTTAAAGGACACACTTGTGTTTTGGTAGCCCTAGTACTCCTAGTTAAAGGGCATGTTTTCTTCGCTGTAGTGGGAGTGATCCTAGTTAAAGGGCATGCCTTTCCTACTATAGTGAAAGTTCTACCAGTGGGGCGCCACATCCATCCAACTTGGGTTAACACTTTCCCAATCGGTTTCCATTCTAAATTATGCTTTCGGGCATTCATCTCATTCACATGGTCAATAAGGCAAGAATCATGACGACTATAAAACATACATTCATTGCAATTCCAACATCTCAAATTAGAATTCACAGTAGGCTTAGAACACTACACAACCGCAAAGCCTTTAAGTTTAGCTACATGATTCTTTTTATTCAAAACAGAAATAACATTCCTAGGATGGGCTTCTACTTTCTTCTTCAATTGACTACTAGAAGGGGGCAAAATCCTATCATTCTTCATGTTTCCTTTAAGCTTATATCTTTGATCCTTAGTAGTGGTGTTCACTCCTGTAGAAGGTAACACATGAATATTAGAAGCTGGTTTTGATTTTGCCTTATCTTTGGTGACCAATGTGTGAGATGGTTTAGTCGTAGGGCCCTTGTTTATGGGTGTGATGGCAAGGAGATGGTTCTTAGTTGATCCCACTTTAGGAACACTAGAGGGCGGGGCTGAAATGACGACTGTTTTCTTAACACGAAGTAATTCTTTTAATTCAGCCAAAGCCATATCCTTATCACGAAGTATCGCATGTAAATCTGAGATCTCCACCGACTTATGATTAAGGGTCTCAATCAAGGATTGAGTGTTAGCGGCCTCTAGTGTCCTTTCCATATTCTCATTTCCTATCGGCAAAGATTTAGCAATTTTGTCACGCTTCCGACACTGTTTTGATTGTTTATTTAATTGAAAACCCTTTTTAACATTTTGAGTATCTATATGAACACTTTCGTGTGATTTTTTAAAAATCTCTTGAATAAATTGTTTTTCACATTCAAGCGAAATACAATGTGTTTGAATAGCATCAAATTGTTTAGAAAACGATTTATAGGAATCATGAAGCTTTAAAAATTCAGCGTCAGATTTGTGACAATTACTATCTACCACATTATCCATAGATTTAACATTATGCACAATAGAATCAGTATCAACACTTTTATTCACACAGACGGAAACAATATCATGCGACATCACTTGCTTCAGAAGCTGATCATTTTGATGTGAAATTCGTTCTATTTCAATTAAACCGTTTTCATAAGCCTCATCCATTTCATTGAAAACACGTTTAACTTCATCAATTTCCAAAACCAATTCTTGATCAATATTGCTAAAACAAGTTTTAATATTGTTTACAAACGGAACAATTTCATCTCGAAATGCAGCTCTAGTGTGCTCAAAATTCCATTCACCTTTCGTTATGGCCGAAGCCATCGTACGTTCCTTATTGACCTTGTCAAAATCGGCAAAGTGTTGGTGCAACGCATTTAAGCTGTCTGACACCTTACTTATCGGTGGAATTACCTTAGTTAAATCCTTTTTGACAAGTGTAGGAGACGTACTAGGAAGGTTTTCATTTGACAAACTTTGGGGCACAACAGCTGATATTTGAGTTAATTCCTTTTGTAAACGAATACGTTTCTTTTTGTTAAATTGATCTTTATTATGTTGATCATAATCAAGCTTATGGAATTTTGAAAGCATTTTAGTTTGAGTTTCTTCCACAAGTGACTGTGTCTCCTCAGTACTACGAACATAAGGTGCTTCTTTCGATTTGCCAATTAGGGTCACATCATAAAGACAAGGAATATTCATGAGCTTGTTTTGCATAACCGGGATTAGGTGGTAAATCTTGAAGACGCTTAAGTTCGAGTTCTTTAAACGATTTAGTTAAAAGATGAACTTTTTCTGTGGAAGCGTATTGTTTTAAAAGCTGTTGTTCCTTGAATTTAAGAAGTTTGGTATCATTAATTTCAGATTCAAACTTTTTAGACTCGAGAGTTTCAAAATCCATTTTAAGTTTCTGAAAATCATTTACAACTGACTCTTTTTCTTTTAATTCATTGGAAAGATTAGCTTTTAATGATTCTATTTCTTTTAAGTGTTCAATCTTTTCAAAACAAAATTGGTCAAATTCAGAATAAGTTATTTTCTCTGCTTGAGGAACCATTTCAAAAGCTTTGACCTTTTCTTTATGAAACGCAAGCTCAGCTGTTAAGGTGGTATTCGTATCTACGGATTGTTTGAGAGCCATATGCATTTGATCAATAATATGTTTAGGCACCATGACCAAATCATGTTGAGCATAAGATTCCATACCCGTCGTAGCATTTGGTTGAGGTTCACTCAATTGTGTAGGATTAATTACCACATCATTTGAGTTACTAGTTCCCGAATGCTGTTCGAGGTTGTCATTTTCATGCTCAATTTGATGTGTGTTATCATCATTACCAAGATTGGTTGTAGTTGGTACCTCACTGACGATATCAGAACCGTAGTGAGAGAGATTAGCAACGAGAGCAGCTGAGGCTGAGTGAATGTCATCACAATCCGAATCATATGCATCAAGATCGTCCGCTTGATATGCTGCATTAGAAGTAGAAACGACTGCAATGCCTTCATTATCTGCTGCCCCTGGGTCTACAAGAAATGCTAATTCCTCTGAATCCAAGATCTTTCCCTTTGATTGAGCATCGAACAAATACATCTTCTCACGAAACCACGTTGCATCCCTTCTCCTTTTCGGCTGAGTGCATTCCCTAGCCATATGACCTTGTCCTCTATAATTGTAGCAAGTCATAACCTTTTGTGGACCAATAGAGCTTCCATTTCCATTAGCTTGAGAAGTCATAGCTTGAGCGTTCACGGTCCTTGTAGGAGGTCCATATGAATTTTGCCTTCCCTGAATGGTTTGCACCGTCACTTGACCATCTTGAATAGTGGTTTGTTGTCGAGTATTTGAAGAAGTGCGGAGCTGATTGTTTGTTGGTGGATAACCTCTAGTTGCAACAAGTTTTGACAAGTAAGTAGTGAGATGGTTTAAGACATCAGTAGGTGTATCATTTGGAGTAAAGACCGGTGCTTGAATTGGTAGAAGTTCATTGGAGTAGAAGGCTTGTGCTTGTGGTGTTTCGATTGGAAAATATCCTTGCTGAGGATTATATCCCATTGGAGAAGTGATAGCTTGTGATGGTGATGACTGATGTGTTGGTTGCTGTGGATAAGGCTGTTGAAGAACACTTTGTTGAAATGCTTGTTGTGGCATCATTAGTGGTTGATAAGATGGTTGTTGTGGTTGCTGATAGGTGTGTGGTGATGACTGCTGCAAGTATGATCGTTGCTGATAAGTGTAAGCCATGTTTTGTTGGGGAGTCATTTGTTGAGAAGCATACATGGCAAGTGGATCACGAACTTGTGGTGTAGACAACCGAGCCTCGATCACATGAAATTCGTGTTGTTGAAGAAAAGCTTGAAGTTGATCCACGTTGGTTTGATGCAAATCCTTAGCCAATTTAACAGCCATCACGTACTTGCTCCATTCAGAAGGAAGAGTTCAAATACTTGGTGTTTAATTGAAATGTAGGAATTGCCAGGCCATAGATGTGGAGCTCATTCAACAAAAGAGTGAATCTCAAATAGTAATCATTGAGAGTCTCCTCAGGGACATAGGCAAACTTATCAAATGTATCATATAGCTTACACTCTCGTTCTTGTTTAGTTAACGAGGTGCCTTGCATTAGAACACGAATTCTATCCCATAACTCTTTGGAAACTTTATGTTTACTGACGAGTTTGTAGACATCTGGAGGAAGGGCTTGAAGAATGATGTTTGTAGCATATTTATCACACTTGTCTTGAATCTTATCATCTCCAGTTAATTCACCCATTGTGCAAGGACGAGTAACTGCACCTTCCGTCACAGTACCATATACCAATGGTCCATTGAGCACCGATGCCCAAATGAGATGTCCGTTCTCTTTATTCAACATATAAAGTTCCATGCGGGAAGCCCAATCCTCGTACATAATTTTCACCAACATTGGTGGACGATTATCCGTACCCGAGAGGATGGATTTATCCGTAAGAGATGTGTACTCCATTTCGATAAGTTAAGATTTACAAACGTTGATCGAACAATGAGAGAAAGTAAATGTGTTTATTGTTGTGTGTTAAATTTGAGAAATAATGTTGAAATCCCCTAATACTTGTTCTCGATAAACCAAATATTCCAAGAAAAAATTACACACGATAAAAATGTTCAAAAACACGTTTTTGAAAAAATCTTGGAATAGTTGTCACAGTATCGCAATGTGTGATCAGAATCTTTGATCGCAATGTGTGATCGCAACCTTAGATCGTAAGATGTAGATCGCAAGTCGTGATCGTAAGATATGATCACAAGTCCTGATCGTAATATGCTATCGCAATCCCTGATCGTAAGATGTAGATCGCAAGTCGTGATCGCAATGATAGATCGCAACCCTGATCGCAATATTAGATCGCAACCCTGATCGCAATGACAGATCACAACCCTGATCACAATGACAGATCGCAACCCTGATCACAATGATAGATTGCAACCCTGATCGCAATGACAGATCGCGACCCTGATCGCAATGACAGATCGCAACCCTGATCGCAACACTAGATCGCAATATAGATCGCAAGTGAGCTATCGGAATATTCGATCGCAATGTAGAAACCCTAGGGTTTTTGCGATCGCAATACTCAGATTGGAATATAGAACCCTGCTAACGTTACGATGGAGTCGATCGCAATATGGAAACAAAATTGCCACTTTCTCGGATAGCACATAACAAATTCGAGATTTTTAGCCAACAAATGAATTAAACACCCAAAAATTTGTGTTTTTAACCAAAGTAACAATACCAAATCACTACTACAAGTATGTAGATGATGTATATTAAGATTAAACCATAAAAACACAAAAAAAATTTGGTCCGAATGTTTTTGGATCAAAATAGGAGTTTGAATCAAGAACACAAACACATAAACCAAACAATCATCCCATGGCTCTTGATACCATAGGACATTGTAAATCTATATGTAATCTTGAGAGCGAAAGAGATAAAAAGTTGGTAAATTTCACACACACTTCTAGAGAGAGAAAGTGAGAAACTATGTGAAAATATGAATGAAACCACACCCTCTTCATCAATGGAGAGGGCTTTTATACCAAGTCCACAAAGTGGGCTTGGTTTACATGTTGGGCCGCCGGCCCATACAAGACATGGGCTCGGTTTGGGCTTTGTTTAATAAATGTAAATAAACTAAACTACGAGCTATTACTTAGACTATTGTTGGAGTGACCGATCCTTTCTAATACGTAAAACATATTTCCAACAGTAAATTTTAAGCAAACCAAAAAACCAAAAATAAAATTGAAACCGAACCGATTTTGTAGGAAAAACCGAAAAGCCGATACCGAAAAAACCGATACCAAACGGTTTGCGATTTTTAAAAACCGAAGTTTCCGGTTCGAGTTTTGGTTTTAGCTAAAGACCACCCCAAACGGCCCCATGCTCACCATTATTATACACATTCTCATCATTAAATTTTTAAGTAATAAAAATATTAAAACATATTGTATAAGTCAACTAAGCATTACCGTTACTTTTATAAAATTAATTTTAATCAATACATGTTATAAAACATATGTTACAAGTAAACATTCATTAATATATTAAACACCCTAATTTAGTAATATTTTTAAAGTATTCTTAAAATGAAAATTACATCTTATGATACATATTGTACAACTAATAAAACACAAAAAAATCATATAACTTACAAGTTGGTGGTATACATGGTTTTAAAACCGGATCAGACCAACGGGTTTAATCGAAAACTAGAGTGACCACCGCTTCGGGTAGCCATTACAAGCTGTGCAAAAAGGAAACAGAGATAACTGGGCAAACTCAGCATATACAGATGAACCAGGTTGGACTATGATCATTTTTTCAATATACTCCGATTAAACAATTTATCATTTTTATTATGCGGCGCATAAACATTAACCCCAAAAGCAAAAAAAAGGTCTTTCGTAAAAATATCAAGGTAATTGTTTGAAGACAAATGATACAAATGTGCAAAGTTCTAAGTGTTGATATAATTATAATATAGTAATAATTATAATGTCCCTATTTATATACATATGGTTTCTTTTTAATTTTTCTTTGCATTATAAACACATTTTTGTTTATGTCTTATATCTATGTGAGACAAGTGCCACAAATATAGTTTTTAATATAAACATGTTTACACACACACACACACACACACACACACACACACACACACACACACACACACACACACACACACACACACACACACACACACACACACAAACACACACACACACACACACACACACACAACATACACACATACACACACACACACAAACACACACACACACACACATATATATATATATATATATATATATATATATATATATATATATATATATATATATATATATATATATATATATATATATATATATATATATATATATATATATATATATATATATATATATATATATATATATATATATATATATATATATATATATATATATATATATATATATATATATATATATATATATATATATATATATATATATATATATATATATATATATATATATATATATATATATATATATATATATATATATATATATATATATATATATATATATATATATATATATATATATATATATATATATATATATATATATATATATATATATATATATATATATATATATATATATATGTATCACATTACAAGATGTATACTCGTAAAACTATTTTTTGTTATAGGAAAGTAAGTTTAAAGTTTTACATGACGCTCTTTAAAACAATTAAAAATCTTATTTTCTTATTTGGAGGTACATTTTTATTGTAGTATAACTTTACCAACTATCGTCTCTTTATGGACGTAACATCGTGTTAATAGTTTAAAATTTTAATAATTTAGTAGGTTTTATTCATCATTTTCTTAAAGTTAAGCAAGCTCAGTATATTTTCATTATTGACAAAACTAAGAATAAACACAAAACTGAAATTATTTTCACCAAAAACTTTATTGCATGGTACCCGCCGCTGCAACGCGCGGGTACACTACTAGTATAGCTTTATTACGTGGTATCTTGATAACAAAATCGGTAGAGTCCTCTAGCACTCAAGTTATCATGTGACTTTGATGATGTCAAATATATTAAAATGTTTTTAATAAAAATATCCCTTCAATTATGTTCGTTTATGGTTCTAACAACACCAAATACTGAAAGAAAATGTATGTTTTGTATTTTGTAGTTAAACCAAGCAAGTAACATAAAATAAGGGGAAATGGTGGAAAATTACTTGAAATGGCGCCATGTTAAAATATTTCAAGGCGTTTAAAGCATAGGTGGATTTAGGTCATACATCATAGATGAAACGATGTCTAGTAGATTCTAAGACTAAAGGCTTCTACGCCGTAAGCGATATACAAATTTACGTCGTAGATGGTAACAATATGACCGAAGATAAAGACGACAAGATCAAGAATATAAAAGGAATGTTCATCATGGTTTTTCTATGACGTAGAAACTTGTCCCATCTTGTCGTAGATCATTTGAACGCAAAATGAAAACTGCATTAGTTGAAGGAGCAAGGCATAAAACCTTTGCCCTATCTACATCATAGGTAGTACAAATTAAATAAGAAAACATGAATATCATTGTCTACGATATAAAGGTAAATAAACTCTATGTCGTAGATGCGTCAAATAATATATAAAAGGGGCCCAAACTCGTAATTTGACACACACCTTTTCTCACAACACACCAACAGTTCTTAGTAGATTTTAGAGGGTTCCGAAGGTCTAAATTCAACGTGACGTTCCACCATTTAGGAAGAATTTGTATCTCAACTCTATTTGTATTGATCATTCATATCTATAAATACTAGAAGATTCTCATGATGTATGTGATCATTATCTTTATGTTATCTTACTATGTTTTTGTAGAATTTAATCACACGACTAACCATACACGAATAACATGATGAAGATTAAACCAAAAAAGAAAGATTAGATTAAGATGAAGAAAAGAAAATACAAAATTTGGTGTTTTCCTAGTGAGAGAAACAAACCCACTTTCTCTCTCTAAAACTATGAAATGGAAAAGCACACACACAAATGAGGCATAGGAGGCCTTTTATACTAAGTAAGAAATGTTTAGGAGGCCTTCCTCATTTGTGTGTTCGGGACCAAATCCCGTTACATAAACAATAATAACTAAAAACTCTCGATATCATTAAATAAAATTTTTCACGAGCTTCGCAACAGTATATTATATGACCATCACTTTAATTACTTCTAACAATCTCCCCCTAAGGGGTGGTCATGTAATATGTAACTTCACTTCTTTTTTGTTGCAAACTTTTAAGCTCGATGTCTTGAGAGTTTCTTCATAGTTCCTTTCAGGACTTGTGATCTTGGATCTTTGATCTTTTCCTTGACTTGATCTTGTAACTTTGCCAGCTTGTGTTCTTGTGTCTTTCCCCACATACTCATGTTTTGTGTTGACTTGAAAGCTTGTTAACAATCTCCCTTGATCATCAGAGTAGCAGAAGTCTTTGTCTTTAGATGTTCTTGAACTTTCTTCATTTACATGAACATGTGGTCTTGAATTACGACTCTTGAAGTTACGCCACAGTTTGCATTCCTCCAGTTTCTTGTTATACAGTAAGACTACTGTACCTGTGAATAGGTAAGTTCAAAGAACTTCCTTGACAGGGTTTCCGGCTGTGGTAGCCGTTCTCAATACTTGAATATATCGAAAGATAATTCATAGTAAGGAGTGAATCATGCAGTTCCATTATGCTAATTAAGTCGTCAATTCAATTTCCTAGAACAAGTTTGAATCATTTAAGAATCAAACCATCGTTGCTTTCTGTTGACACAAGTTTGATTCAAATAGAATCGCACAAGTTACCTACCACAGTGCTGTTTGACGATGACACTGGAAGGATTTCCATTCGTCACTGTAAATAAAGGTATTACTCTGAATGTTCTGGCAAGATCATAAAGATATTGCGTCGAGACCTGGAACGAGTTTGAATCAATTAAGAATCAAACCACTGTTGCTTTCCAGTTAGCATATGTTCAATTCAAAGTGAATCATACATATGACCTACCGCAGTGCTGTTTGATGTTAACACTGGAAGGATTTCCATTCATCACTGTGAATACTAGAGAGTATCACTATGAATGTTCTGGCAATATCACAAAGATAGAGCGTAGGACTCTAAAAAATATCGTATGTGTTCTAATGATGAACAACAATTGATATATGGAATTAGTGTCCTAATGAGATTTTCTGATGAATCTCGTTGGCTCTAGACTCTATAAGTGTACGTTTATTTGGTGATCGGAGGCTGGAGCAAACTTCCACCTATTCAATATCTACTATCTCGGAGTGAGAAAGTCGATAGAAATGGGCTGAACTCCGTGAAAATAAAACAAACTTCTTTTGAGAGAAGCTTGAGTAGGCTGGGAAGGGTTGTGCATTGCATCACTGGGTTTATGATGCTTTGTCTTTAATACCAGAAATCATCAACGTGATTTTGATAGTAGATGTATTGACCCGCTTTCTGCCTAAGTTGTATGGAGGGCTATTTCTTTTCACCCTTTATCCTTACATTTATTTTTCATTCTTCAACCCTTTCAATGCTTACCAAGACGTCATAACTAGCACCTTGTTGTGATTGTTCCAGTGCTAGCTTAAGTCATTGGTCGACATTATTCCTGTACACTTAACTACTCCATCATTCCTAAGGACTTCTAAGTTCTAATTGATTGTCCATGGGAAGATCCCTCCGGTTCTGGTAGGATCATAGGACGAGTACCTAACCACCTTTTGACACCAATATCGTCGTGAATAAATGTGTTGAAGGTATAGGTATCGTAACCAGTAAAACTTTCTATATCACCAAAAAAGCTCCCCCTACATATGTGCATCATAAAAAAGAAGGTTTTTGCACATATTAGGAAGAGAAAGCACTTATATCAAAGATCTTATCCAAGAATGAAACATTTTGATAACATTTTAATCACTATTCTCCCCCTCAAAAATTATATGAAATTGAAATTTTTGTGTAACTAGTGATAAAACGTGGAGAGAATAATGTGTCATGAAAAGTTGGAACAAATGTTTATGGAATCATTATACTCCCCCTCGAAAAGAGATTCTAACTAAAATAGGAGAGTATATGAGCACACAGTTTTGAAATACTTTAAAAAGTGTGCTCAAAAGTCCGAGAAAAATTGTGTTCCATGAGCTTAAAACTTTGAATGTTTTGATATAAGTTCATGACCAAGAAAAACAAATTTCTCGGTGTTGAGGATAAGTAAAAAACTTTCCTTTATTTAGGGACCGGGTTATAGTCTGACATGTGACTATAAGCCATTATGATAAGAGAATAGAAAAGACAAGTTTTGAAGACATTTGAACTCTCATTCAAACTTTATATACGTACCCGTGTCGTTATTGAGCGACATTCCAAAGTGCGTCCATATTATCGATGCTGAGAGACTTGTCAGAGAAGAATATTTTTGATATTTTTGAAAGATTTTCTCATTTTTTATTTTGTTTTTATAGATTTTATATTTTTGTATTTTGATTTTCTGATAGATATATACAAGGTTACTGCGAATGTGCAAGACGTTCAAGTTCATCTGGAGTGAAACTACGCATACCAAGTCGACAAACAAAGAATTCAAATCTGTCTTGAGAAAGAGCTTTGGTGAAGATGTCGGCTAGTTGGTAGTCCGTCTTGACAAAATACAGTTCAATCGTTCCTCTTTCCACATGCTCCTTTATGAAATGGAATCGGACAGCTATGTGCTTGGTCTTGGAGTGTTGAACCGGGTTGCAGGATATGGCTATGGCTCATTGTAAGTCACAATAGATAGGCACTTTGTAAAAGTGAAAGCCATAATCCATGAGTTGTGTTCTCATCCAAAGGACTTGAGCGCTACACACGGATAGAGACACATATTCTGCTTCCGCGGTGGAAAGTGCCGTGCAATATTGTTTTCTTGAGGACCAGCTCACTAGCTTCTCGCCTAAGAACTGGGCTCCACCGGAAGTACTCTTGAATGTATCATGACACCCTGCATGGTTAGCATCTGAAAAACCAGTGAGATTAAAACCAGAATCCTTCGTATACCAAAGACCCACGTGAATGGTTCCCCGGAGATAACGAAAGATCCTTTTAACCTCCTTGAGGTGCTTCTTGATTGGCTTAGCCTGGTACCGAGCACATAGACAAGTAGCATGCACAATGTCCGGTCTACTTGAGGTTAAGTACATAAGGGATCCGATCCTACTTTGGTATTTTGTAGCATCTACAAATGTCCCTTTCTTATCCAAATCAAGCTTGTGTTTAGTGTCCATTGGAGTACCAATAGGATCACAGTTGTCCATTCCAAATTTCTTTAGAATTTCAAGCACATATTTGGCCTGATATATGAAAATGCCACGGGGGGATTGGTGAACTTGGAGGCCAAGAAAAAACGTCATTTCCCCCATCATGGACATTTCAAATAGACTTTTCATAAGGTAGGCAAATAATATAGAATATTTTAGGTTAGTAGAACCAAATATAATATCATCTACATAGACCTAAGCCACCAAGATGTCGTTTCCGTAGTGCTTGATAAACAACGTTAGATCAATGGTTCCTTTGCTGAAGTGATTTTGGAGAAGAAATGATGATAATTCGTCGTACCATGCCCTCGGTGCTTGTTTCAAATCATAAATTGCCTTTTTCAACTTGTAGACATGGCTTGGATGTTCGGTGTTAATGAAACCTTCAGGTTGACAGACGTACACATCTTCTTTTAACGGCCCATGCAAGAAAGCCGTCTTCACGTCCATTTGATATAAAGTGAAAGATTTGTGTGCAGCGTATGCCAAGAAAATCCTAATAGCTTCCATCCGAGCAACCGGGGTGAAGGATTCTACGAAATCATTTCCCTCGTTTTGTTTATAACCTCTCACAACTAACCGAGTCTTGTTCCTAATGACCGTTTGCTCCTCATCCATCTTGTTTTTGAATAACCATTTCAAGGTAAGGGGATTGATATTGTCCGGGCGTGGTACTAACTCCCATACATCAAGCCAAATGAATTGATTGAGCTCTTCTTGCATAGATTCAATCCATGATGCATCGGGCATTGCTTCTTTAACACTTGCTAGTTCCATTGTACTGACTGATAGTGCATAGATACACATATCACCGTCGGTACGCAGCTAATTTCGTGTTGAGACTGGTCGTGAGAGATTGCCTATCACTTGAACCAAAGGATGATTCTTAGTCCATTTTTGTTCATGTGGAAGTGTATGAGAAACTTGATGCGAGCTCGACGGATCCACATATGGTGTTGAAGGCTGAGTCGTACCTGTGGAAGCCGCAAATGGATTAACAAACTCATGTTCGTTGAGCATCACATTGTTTGCATTTCAGCAACTATTTCATTCAGAAGATGAACATGATTAGGAATTTGCTGAGAATGTTGTTGAGTTGCGTCAGCATTCGAAGAAGTGGTTGGAATGTTTGGAGTTAATATGGTTGAGGTTGACGTAGATGGTGCAAAAACGGATGCCGTTGGTGTAGATGCAATTGGTGGTTCTGGAACTACCGTAGCAGGTGCAGCCGGGGCATTTTGAGGAACACCAAATGACGAAGGACCCTCCATATATTCATCATAAATTGGTCCAAATAAAACTTCCAAGTCACGTTCCGAAGGTTGTAACGATGAGATTGCTGACGGTGTGAATTGAAGCGCGAGTCTTGAACTTACGTGTCTAGAAGTCTGACCTTGAAGGTCGGGATGTGAAATTCTATGTTGAGAGGTCATACCCGAGAGTTTATCAAAGGTAACATTCATAGTCTCTATTACCTTTATTGTCCTTCGATTATAAACCCTGTAAGCACAAGCAGTTGAAGAATAACCAATGAAAAAGCCAATATCACCTTTAGGTTCAAGTTTACCGATATCTTCACGATCGTTCTTCGGATAACATAAAGCACCAAAGACATGTAAAAATGAAATATCCGGTTTTCTTCCATTAATGATCTCATAAGGTGTTTTGTTGAATCGGGTGTGAATAATGGAACGGTTTTGAGTATAACATGCAGTTGCTATAGCGTCAGCCCAAAGGAATAACGGTGCACTAGAGGAGAGAAGCATCGTCCGAGCAGCTTCAACAAACGTATGATTCCTCCGTTCCACAACTCCATTCTGCTATGGAGTTCTTACAGTCGAAGTTTGATGAGAAATCCCAACTTCGTCAAAATAAGCTTTCAGTTTCTGATTGGTGAATTCTGTGCCGTTATCCGTTCTTACAATGATAACAGGGGCTTGAAGTAGCACTGATGTTTTCTTTAAGAAATTAATAATTACATCAGGGGCTTCATCTTTCGAAGCAAGAAAATGAACCCATGTGTAACGAGAATAATCATCCACAATCACAAGGACATACCGCTTTCCATTAATGCTTTTGATTCTCATTGGGCCACACAAATCCATATGAAGGAGATGCAACCTATTTGTCGAATTTGGAATAGGTTTGGGTTTGTGAGGGTTCTTCTTGCTTTTACCTTACTCACATGATGAACAAAGATGGTCTTTAGTATATTTGAACTTTGGAAGACCGGTAACGAGATCATCTTTTGTAAGTTGGGTGATGGCATCGAAATTGAGATGAGATGTGCCATAACCATGACTTTGTTGAAGTGGCCCGGGCCATGAGACAAATTGGAGATGAAGTAGACATTTGAAAAAGATCAATGGTGTAAAGGTTGGTGGTAAGATTTCCTTTCAATAGATCAATTCCTTCAAGATCCCTAACAAAGCATGCATGACTTCTGAAGGCTACCTCCAAATCTGAATCACAGAATTGCCCAACTGAGAACAAATTGTGTCCCAAGCCATCAACAAAAGATACTTTGGTGATGATAATATTTCCCCAATGAAGATCACCATAGCCTAGAATTGCAGCAACATGATCATTTCCAAATCGAACAATTCCCATAAAACGCCATACAAAGTTCTTGAGAAGACTTCGATTCCCAGTCATATGTTTGGAACAGGCCGAGTCTACGCACCAGAGATAAATTTCAACAGCCTGCCAATGATAAGAGAAGAGAAAATTTGGCAACCGAAGAAATAGGTTCCTGTATGGTTAGGTAATAATCAAGCCATATCACATACCGACATTTCACTGTCAGTATGAGATCTACTAGTATCAATAACATGACCACTAGAGGAAAAATATCTTCCATTAGGCAACCACTTAGAGGTAAATCTAGGACTTCTAGGCGTAGCAAGACTTTCAGTGGACCCTACCTGCTTAGTTTTCTGAACATACACTTTAGCCTTAGGAGTGCTATGTGTTTCGCTGATAGAAAGCTCCTCAAGTCGAGTGTAACCACCATAGTTCAAACCATTCATAGTCAAACCACAAACATCATGACTAAAAGTAAAGAAACATTTATTACATTTAGCACAAATAACTTTAGATTTTTCATTCCGAATAGCAAGTTTAAAGTCATTACATTCAGAAGAATTAAGTTTCTGATTATGAATAAAAAACGGTAAATTCCTACGGTGTTCTTCTACTTCCACATTATTAGCCTTGGGACGACTACTTCTAGAGGCAAAAGGGACCCTATCATTCTTTGTATTGCTCGTAGGCTGTGGCCTTCTGCTCTTAGTGTGGTTGTTTATTCCTGTAGAAAAAGAGACACGCTTGTTAGAATTAGCATTTTTTAAATCAATGACTTGTGGTTGAGCGATAGTGGTCGGTTTTGTCCTAACGCTTGCTTTACGTTGGTTGCTAGGCACAGAGATATCTACCCTAGTTTGAGATGAAGGTCTAACATGAAACATTCCTGGGGCAATAACAACAGCTTTCATTCTAGCAGCCTTGGGAAACGGTGTTACAGCAATACGAGTGGGTCCCGAGGGTGCTGGTTTCTGGATCATCGTATCCACAATCGAGCTAGGCTCAGAAGTCTTATATTTTAATAAGGCCTTTAACTTACAGTTCTCACAGATTTTATCAATAAGTTTCTGATAGACAGACTCACTTTGTTCAACAGCCCGCTTATATGAAACAACAACAGATTCTAAATCTGCAATCTTAGCCTTAAGCTTCTGAACATTCCCATCAATGGCCTTCTCTAACCCAGAAGAAGCCAGATTGTTTCCCTGAGCACCTCCCAACTGAGCTGTCAAACGAACAATTTGTTGTTGCATTTCATTGTAAGCTTTTTCATACGAAATCTTGTCATATTTTCATTCATCACATTTTTTGACAAATTTATTCCAAAGATCGGTGAATTCTTTATCCTTTTTAATGACATAAGATTCCATTCTCTCTTTCATAAGATCAAGCTCAGTTTGGAGGTTTTCATTCTGCGACATAGAGGTACCTAACTCAACAGGGCTACTATCAATGCAATCACGTGCTTTAGAGAGGCGTTCAAGATCATTTTCCAAAACTTTGATTTTATTAAGAGATTCATCAGCTTCCTTCGCTAAAGATTTAAATTCTTCAGCAAAGTTGGCTATATCTTTTAGAAAATCATTTTCCAAATTGCCTAACCGAGCATCAACTTGATTAATAATCGGATTAGTATCATATTGAAGAATTTTCTGAACCTCAATATGAACAGGTAATGTTAAATTTCCACCAGTGATTTTGGAGTTAACCACACGTTTAAGTATGACAAAGTTGTCTTTTAGCTCGTTTAGAAATCGGCGTGTGATACTCGGTTTAGGAGGGTCATCAGGCAATTCCTCACTTGGTAGGAAAAGCATTTCAAAACTCGTTTTAGACCGAACAAAAATAGTTGGAGGATTAACTTTCGGATAATAAACGAGTGTCACTTCTTTATCAAGCTTTTTCATTTTAAAACGAGTCTCTACTACAAGTTCAGTAGTTTCCTCGGAATCATGCACACTAGGAGGATCATGCTCATCAGACAAGAGCACACTACCATTATATAAGGTTTCATTAGTGGCCTGAACTTGCTTAAGATATCCGAGATTAGGAGGAAGAGGACAACCTAAAGTGAATTTGTATCGAGTGTAATTTATCTCATTCACTTTTGGTGCGAGCATATTTATCCTCTGCATAGTTTGGCCACGTTTTACTAAAAGGTTGTCTAATTCTCTAATCCTATCCTGAGCTTTGCAAAAATCCTCAAGAAGCCCATCTTCTCGAATTTTGAAATCATGTTTCAGATTTTTTCGTTCTTTTTTTAAATCCAAAATAATAGATTTTTCAGTTGAAAGCTGTTTATTAAGAGAAGTGATTTCATCATTCAATTCGCTTATCTTTTTAGCACTACTTAAATGTAAGGCATTTAATTTCTTATTTGTGCATTTTTCTTGATAAACCGATGTAGCATGAGCTTGTTCAAGTTCTTTAACTTTAGCCTGATGAATTTCAAAACATTTCTCTCGTTCCTTATATCCCGCAAGCTCAGTGGTCAATTTGGCATTAGTTTCTCTAAACTTATTATTAACCACCGTAGCATGGTCGACATCCTTAGCAAGCTTATCAAATAGAGATTTATAATACGCATGTGTCTCATCAGGAAGGGTTGTAGGCTGGGCAACTTGATTCACACTAAGGTCCACATGGGCTCATTCGAAATAATATTACTATTATTCGTTTGATCCCCGTGTGTCTCAATGTAGGGCTCAAGCATCTCAGTATACTCTTCCTCTTGATTAGACATACTATATATATCATTATCATCGAAACTTGGATGTACCTCCGAGGGACCGTCTGAATCATAAACGGGTGCTCTGTCAACATGCATTCCTAAGGTAGATGCTTGTTGTAAGTTTGCCATCAAGATGTAGTTGGCATTCACCTCTTCTTCCTCGTCATATTCTACAGTAGAAGCCATAAGATCAAATTCCTTAGCTTGAAGTGGAATCCCTGCCTCTTCTTTTTGTGCTATGAGAAGCTGAGTCTGAAGATAAGCAGCATCCCTCTTCTTTTTTGCTGTGCAATCTCGAGCATAATGACCAAATCCCCTACAGTTGTAGCACTGAACCTGGCGATAGTTGTTTCCATTTCCCGTACCAGTATTCTCAGCCCTTGCAGCCACAATATTTCTCATCTGATTACCAACCGCTGACACAACTATTAACCCATTCTGATTACCCGCATTCAGAACATTCAGATTCTAAGCACGGATTTGTCCATATTGATTTCCTGCATTCCCAACAATCTACCCAGCATTCTGACCATATTGTGTCCCCGTGTTCCCATCAACTACTAATTGGCGATCTTGATTCGCATTCATGAAAGGTTGAGCAATCTGCCTATTTCTAGTGTTCGAGGAGATTCTCTGATTGTTGTCGGTGGGGTTAATGGTAAATTTGAATGCCTTTGCAAGAAGTGAAAGACCAGTATTAATCACATGAGTAGGATCGGTGATGTCATCAAAATAGGCAATGGGTTGTTGTAAGTAGGTCACAGCAGCTGGAAATTAATATCCATAAGAGGTGAGTTATTGTTGTTGTTGTTGTGGCATGAAGTTACTTGATGAGGGTTGATGGTAAGGTACCATGGGTATGACATAGATGATGGAGAGTTTGCCATAAAAGCCAATGGGTCTTGTGTCTTGGCACGTCTTTCAGCCCTAACTTCGTTAGCTTCTTCTTGATTCATCTTCAAATAATTATATACTTGAGGGTAGTCCACGACATGAAGATCCTTGGTTTGATTGACAAGAGTGACATATCGTGACCATTCAGAAGGAAGATTATCAAGAAATTTGATGTTTGCAGAAATTTGTGCAGGTTCATGTTTGTTTCTTCTAAGATGATTCATGAGGGTTGAAAACCGATGATAGTAAGGTTCAATTTGTTCCCCTTCAGTAGACGTAAATTTCTCCCATTCACGAAGCAACTTAGTTTCCTTTTCTTGTAAGCCGATTTCACTCCCCTTCATCATTTTCTGAATCCTAAGCCACATCTCGTGTGCGATTTCACAACTATCGACAACAGCATAAACATCTTCAGGAAGTCCCATGAGAATGACTTGAATTGCTTGATCATCGGCGTCGAGTTGTTTGGATTCAACTTTAGTTAATTCTTCATCCGTTTGCTCCTGACTAGAGTCAGCCACTGGGTTAGCATTCGTAGGGTCCCCAGGCACAAGAATTGTTCTTCTAACATACAGACCTTTTTGAATCAAGTTGACAATTAATTTTCCCAAAGGTTTACATTTTGCATAACGAAGGAGACGACTAGCCCATGTAGTGTAATTCTCCTTGGTGAGCATGGGAGGACGATTCTCAGTATCCGCAACATAAATATCTTGTTGAGACGTCATCGTATAAGTCGTGTGAAAAACAGGATCTCAATTCGAGTTTTGAAGTTAAAATCCCCTAAATTTGATTAAATCCCCTAAAACTATGCACTCCAGAAACCAAATATTCCAAGACCAAAAAACACACGAGTTAAAAATTTTCAGAAACACATTTTTTGAAAAATATTTTCGGAATATTTATGGTTTTTCGGAATAATTACCGTTTTTTGGAAAATGGAGGATTTTCGGAATATATAACCTTTTCGGATAACAGACCCCTTTTTCGGAATATTACACTATTTTGGATAAATTGCACTTTCTCGGAATAATGATAGTTTTTCGGAAAAGTTGACTTTTTCGGAAAAAAAGTTACCTTTTCGGAATAAATGGTCTTTTTTTTCGGAATATGGCACCTTCTTCGGAATTATGGCCCTTTTTCGAAATAATGGCAATTTTCGGATAAAATCACCTTTTTCGGAATAATGATGGTTTTTCGGATAAAGTGACAATTTGGGATAAATTGGGTATCTTCGGATAAACTGAGTGTTTTCGGAAAATGCAATTTTTCGGATAAACTAGATTTTTTCGGAATAATTAAGGATTTTCGGATAAGTTGAGATTTTCGGATAAAGTGAGATATTCGGATAATTTGGCTATCTTCGGATAAAATGGGGGTTTTCGGATAACAAGGAAATCTTCGGATAAGTTGGTTTTTCGGAATAAAGGAGAATTTTCGGAAAAACTAGGTGAATTCAGATAAATTGTGTTTCTTCAGATAAAATGAATTTGGATAACTGAAGATTTTCGGAATCCAAAACCCTTTTCCGAAGAAGATAATTTGGATACAGAGGTGATCTTCGGAAAACACAAACCCTTTTCCGAAATAGGCTTAACTGGTAAATACAAACTTCCATGAATCAAAAACCCACGAATCAAAACCACAAACCAATCCACGAATCAACCAAAAACCACTCCACGAATCTATATACCACCAGTTCCAATCAATTCCACCAATCTAAACCAAAAACCCACAAGATCGAAATCTAAAATCAACACCAAATCAACACCAAAGCTAACTACGAATCCCTAGGCGAATGATACCACTTGTAGAACTTAATCACATGACTAACCAAACACGAATAACATGATGAAGATTAAACCAAAAAAGAAAGATTAGATTAAGATGAAGAAAAGAAAATACAAAATTTGGTGTTTTCCTAGTGAGAGAAACAAACACACTTTCTCTCTCTAAAACTATGAAATAGAAAAGCACACACACACAAATGAGGCATATGAGGCTTTTTTACTAAGTAAGAAATGTTTAGGAGGCCTTCCTCATTTGTGTGTTCGGGACTAAATCCTTTTACATAAACAATAATAACTAAAAACTCTCGACATCATTAAATAACATTTTTCATGAGCTTCACAACGATATATTATATGACCATCACTTTAATTACTTCTAACAGTTTTTTTCTATAAGTGGCTAAGCACTTAGATGTTGTCCTAGTTATGAAGTTTTTATTGATGTTGTGATCGTTTCTAGTTAATGTTATTACATATTTAGGACATCCTCATGTCTGTTATGCAATCCTTGTACTTTAGAAGTGTTGAACTTATTAAAGATCTTATCTAGCCTATATGATTGGGATATAGGAAGAGACCATTGATAACTTTGGAAAAAGGGTTACAAGGACATGTTGGCATCTGTTGTAGTGTAGGCATTGTAACTTATGCATATTTTCTTTTAATAAAAACATGTCAGGTTTCATATTTATAAAACCCGTACTACCTAAATATTCCTACGCACTAAAGATAATTGTATCCTATCGTGTATAGTATAGAGGTTGGTAAGTACGTGTGTCAATCCAAGGAACGGTTCAGATTGCCTAATTGTATAATTAAATTGACAATCTAGCTAGAAATCATGGAATGAAAACATCTTGTGTTTTTTATTATTGTGTCACTAGATTGGATTAAGCCTACTAGTCTAAGTGGAGAAAAGCAAAATTTTTATAGTCATAGACAACTAAAAAGAAGAACTCATTTAATTAAAATAACCTGACCATTAAATTACTAACTTAAGATATATGTTATGCACATGTTTCACATGACTTACACTCATAACTACTATAGAAAAGAGCTAAAGTGAAGGAGCAAACAACATAAATCCTAAAATTTAATTACGTAGTGCAATGTTTTACTATTTACTACTTAGTGACCATAATATCTGAAAATCCGTTTTTGACCTCGTTCCTTGTCCTATGTTTTCTAAATCCCGACTATCGCCTTTACGACTAGCCAAATATAAAGTCAACAATTATTAAACCACAACTATCCTTATGACCTAGTTATTCAAACCTTCCCACAAGGTTTGTTTCATTTTTTAAGAATTCAGTTTATCAAAGGATATTATCCTGACGACCCCTACACGCAGAATAGTTGCTAACGTACTCTTAGTAAATCCCTTCTCAAAGTTTTCAACAATGAGTTTCTATACACCAACCATATACGCCAAAGGAGATCTCAAATAAACCAAATACTATCAAACTACAAGAATTGTATAACAAGCATAAGAATATCCTAAACAATAATTATAAGATGGTAAGTATATTAATAATTAAATGGAGAAGGCAAAAATAAAGTATAATAAAGAACAATACATCAACAAATTAAGTCACACAATCAAAATAAGCATAAAATTAAATTGATCAAATTAAGTTGAAGTATAATTACAATAGTGCTGAATGAATACATATCTTCTAGTCGAATACCATGGTAAACCTCGAAGTGTTCGCCTCTAAACCAAGAAACCAAGGAGGTTGCATGCTCCACTTCTCACTTTTCGACTAGATATATGTGTAATTAATTGTTATCTTTTTAGGCTGTTAATGGCATCCTTTTATAGTGCGCGACCCCATTATGGCGTAGATAATATTACCATATACGTCGTACGTCTTCAATTATACAGTTTCATTTTACATATCAAAGCTACCTACGGCATAGAACCGACGACCATCTACCTAGTATGTCTTCATCTTCCGTATTTACTTGAACGACTTCCATAAATGTCATCTACATCGTAAGCCTTGTCCCATATACGTCGCAAGTCTTCTAGTAATTGCATTAATCTGTATCAGCCAACTTTTCTTTACAATATTAAAGTTTATGCGTCCGTCAACGGTGTAGGCGTTGTCCCATCCATGTCATGGGTCTTTAATATTCGTCTTAGTTCATATCTTGGTTGACGTATTCCTATAATTAGCCATATTTTTTATTTACGGCGTAGACACTCGATCGTTTACGTTGTAGGCTATTTAATCATTAAACTTTCCATCTTTGACACAAACTCTTTTAGGGTGTAGACCTTTGGGACATCTACACCGTAGAGACTTTTAAATAAATCTCTTTTGGCACCTTTTTCATCATATTTCCTTGTTATTCGCAACTTACTCGTTTTTACCTGGAAAAAAAATCAAATAACCGTTTCTTTGCAATATTTGGTCATATTAGTACCATAAACGAAGATAATTGAAGGGATATTTATACTAAAAATATTTAATTCTTTGATGTTATCAAATATCCCCCCCTCACTTAAGTTCTACATGTCCTCAAGTAGAATTATTAGAATTAGTTTTCAAAAACATATCTCATGTATAAAAGAAAATATGAAGTAAAAAACATTCCTATTACGTTGATACCTAAGACAAACACCTCACCAAATGGGAATGAAATTCAGTCAACTCCCATCCTAATTTAAGTGTTTCATTTGGGGGGTTATCACTCAGTTGCACAGTTATAGCAAGGTATCTCATCAAAGGCTTGGAATGTACACAAATATGCGCACACTTAGGGATCTAAATGGAAATATTTTTACTTATATGTGTTAATAAGGGTTAAGTATCAATTATCGACACTAGCTTTCCAGATGGGCGCATTTCGTCATGTACTACAATTAAATCCATGAAAGAGATACACGAGCATGTACTTTTTCTAACTCGAACAAGATAAAGGTACGGCCACATGGTTGGATATTTCCTAAACATGCACCTAAAATGGTTGTAAAAATTAAAAGACACTGAACAAGTAGCCGAGGTACAAACATGTCATCACTAGTCACCATCACTCCTCTAAGAGTTTGAGCTTCAAAGTGTGAGAAATTGATCTTTCATATTTATGGGCTTATAACATAACCCATTATTCATAACTAGTTGGTTTATAATGCATACCAACTTAATGATTCATGCTAAAATTTATAAACAATACATTTTTATTCAAAATAATGTAGCATGATCATTGTACATAACATATATCCCTACACTTAGGATAAATAGTGATAATACTTCGGTGGAGTGGGGGGGGGGGGGGCTTCTAAGATCTTAAAGATAATACAATAAGAATAATTCACGAACCAATCTTCAAAAACTTATGGCTGTCATGTAGCCAATAATTCCTCCATGCAAATTCAAATACAAAGGGTAGGCTTGGTGTAAAGTTTTAACGAACACAAAGGGTTTATCCTAAAGCAAATGCTTCTACAAGTTATACTAGTGGTACACACTTAAAATGAGTGTGATCGGTTTTATGAACGAGGGTCGTCATGTCAATGTAACAAGTCGATAAATACACATGATAACACATAGGAGATTTGGTTGAAATCCTAAGGTAGTTGGCATCCCTATTACCCAATTCGGTCTCTAAATGATGATACAAGCTAAGTTGTAACGTCTTTAATACTACCAACACACTCTTATATTTGGGGGCAAATAAATTAGAAATAAGGCTACCTCACCAAAGGAAATAAGGGTTGTTTTGTGTCTATAATAGATCTGTTTTAATTTAATTATGAAAAACATGTCCAAATTTTTAAAATTCGCATAAAATTTTCAAATTAAACTAGAAAATTAAAATCAGGTATTAACCAAGTGGTAATTGTACTCCCATCCCCCCCACTTGGTTTGTACAATATCCCTATTGTATTGTATAGTAAATAAATTAAATAAATGGGAAGAGTATAATGAAAATGGAATTTTTTTCTAGATTTTCTCACCATCAAGACAACATGCTTTAAGCAATGCTAGTAATATGAATCTACAATCAACATCTACTACTCAATAAACAACACATCATCTTGGCAACACATTGTCATCAAATATGGCATCCAACTAGTCCGACTTAAATAACATCCTATCACCTTGATTAGTAACCTAGCACTTCACCATGTGCATCAACCTATACAGCTGCAAAAAGACTAATGCAAAAATATATATCCAAAAAAGAGCACTAACATCACAACTTATTCACACAAGCAATCAAATAAAACCTAACTCACTTTTGTAGGAATCATGATTGCAAAGCATATGCAACAAGCCTTTTAAACCACTTGGTGGCCCAAGTAGACGAGTGAAGTCTCATTAGGGCTTCCCGAAAATACACCTATAAAGTTCATTTAAAATACACAAGGTTTTTCTGTGTTTAAAAAGAAAAATTTATAAAGATTTCTTTCGTAGGTAAACCTACGGCGTAGACATCTGATGCATCAACTACGTAGAAAAATACTTTATGGTGTAGGTGTGTCATTATCTACGGCGTAAACAATTCGTTGTAAATCAAAATTTGAAATATTCAAAACTAACTACGGTGTAGGTGGCAGCATACAACTACCGTAGTATTACCATTAATTTCTCTTAATTATGAGCCAAGATGGTCTTGACGCCGTCACCATAATGGTGGTCCTGTAAAGATACACAAAACCATTCCACAAATACAGGAAAAAAAATAACTTAATGGATATGATGGGTTGTCTCCCATAAAGCACTTCTCTGTATTCCTAAGTCTTTTTAGTTAGACAAAAGCCATCACCACTGGCTTTATGGACATCCATACACCATGTCCATGCCTTTAATGATCTCTTCGACCTGTTCGCCATTGTTCATCCTGCACACCTCACTAACTTCGTGCATCAAATGTATAAAAGCAACAGAAGAGGATTAACAAATACTTGACTCATGAATAACACCAAATAAGAACATTATGGTAGTAAGGCGCAATATTAAACAAAGATGGCACTAAAACATATTTTATAAAGTTTAAGTATTACTCAAACTATTTTTTGTGTCTGAAACCTGATTCACATTTATGCCTGAACAAGCGCTACCAAATCACATCATTGCTAAAGACGATTTTTTTTATGTATTTCATGTTTATTCCTTTTCGTATATGGCGTAAATAAGAAATAGCCAACATCGTAGATATACTTATGACATATTTTTTTATTTAAACATAATCATTCACGATACATAAACACATAAACACGATACACACTTTAATCAGACAATAGAAAACTACAAAAGTTGCTCCCTGAAAGCGGCGCCAAAAACTTGATGCATATTTTCTTTTAATAAAAACACATCATTTTTACATTTATAAAACCCTGGCTACCTAGACTATTCCTAACCACTAAAGAGCGGTGTACCCCATCATGTATAGTGTAGAGGTTGGTAAGTATGGGTGTCGATCCAACGAACGGTTTGAATTGCCTAATCGTTCAATTAAAATGAAAATCTACCTAGAAAGCAGGGAAAGGAAACATATTTAATTTTTTATTATTGTGTCACTAGATTGCATTAAGTCTACTAATCTAATTTGGAAAAAAAGAAAGCTTTTTCTAATATGTGCCATTGTGATACATGATTAAATTCATTAAATGAATACAAATTACTATGTTTAATATTGTTTTCATTTACGATGTTTATTATTGTTATATATAGAAACTAACGTAATTTAAGAAACTATTATGCTTAACTAATGCATATAAACATGTGTCATGGTGACACATATTAGAAAACCCCAAAGAGAAATTGGTATAGTGGTAGACAACTAAAGAGAAAGACCCATTTAATTATAATAACGTGACCATTAAATTACTAACTTAAGAGATATATTATGCACATGTTTAACATGGCTTGCGCTCTTATCTGCTACAGAAAGGAACTCAAGTGAAAAAGAATACTACATAAATTTTCAAATTTAATAAGATAGTTGAATGTTCTCCTATTAACTGCTTAGGGGTCATAATATCGGCAAATCCGTTTTTGACCTCGTTTCCTGCCTTATGTTTTTTAAATACTAACTACCGTCCTCGTGACTAGCCAACTATAAAAATACATAGAAAGCAATAAAAATATATATTAATTATATGTTCAGCTAGTAACCAAATTATGGCAGATAAAAATAATGTAATTAACAAGTAAAAAGTTAAGAATAACAATGATTAAAAAGGAAAAAAACTACCATTATTTGTAGGTTTAATCCATAGTACTGGTACAAACTAAATACATATACAACTTTAATAAGTTGTATCTTGATAACAAATCGGTAGAGTCCTCGAGCACTTGAAATATGATGTGACTTTGATGATGTCAAATATTTAAATGTTTTAATAGAAATATCCCTTTAATTATGTTCGTATATGATATAACAACACCCAATAATGAAAGAAAATTTATATTTTGTCTTTTGCAGGTAAAAATGACCAACTAACAGAAAATCATGAAAAATGGTGGAAGATTACTTAAAATGGAGCCATGTTCAAATATTTCCAGGCATTTACGACGTAGGTGGATTTGGGTCATACGTCGTAGATGAAACGATGTCTATAAGATTCCAAGACTAGAGGTTTCTAAGGCATAAACGATATACACATTTACGCCGTAGATGGAAAGAATATGACCGAAGATAAAGACGAGAAGATCTAGATTACAAAAGGAAGGTTCATCAATGGTTTTTCTATGACGTAGATACTTGTCCCCCCTACGACATAGAACCTTTGAACATAAAATGAAAATAACATTAGTTTAAGGAATACGACGCAAACCCTTATCACCTCCACGCCACAGGTAGTAAAAATTTGTAGAAATGTAAATCTTGCTTATGTTTTTAGAGAGAGAAAGAGATAGAGAGATGGTGGATTACACACACACTTAGAGAGAGAAAACCAATGTTTACTATGTGTAAATAATGAAACCACACACCCTCTTCATCAAAGGAGAGGGTTTATATACCCAAGCCTTGAAATGGGCTTGGGCTTACACGTTTGGGCCGGCCTACACATGTTGTAGGCTAGGCTTGGACTTGTTTGATAAATAAAGAAGATTAACTAAACTAAGAGCTATTACATGGACTATCGTTGGAGTGACCGATCCTTCTTAATATATAAAACGTATTTCCAACAATCTCTCCCTAAGGGAGGTCACTCCAAACAAGGGCGTTACCCAAGTTATAGTAATAAAATAAACCTAACATTCTATGCTTGTCTTGAGCTCGTAGTCTTCGTCTTTCTTTTCTTTTTCTTTTCTGGTGACCATGCTGATGTGATATTTGATATCAATCTTTAGCATTGATCTCTTGCCTTGATCTCGTGCATCCTTCACTTGTGATCTTCGCCTCTTCGTGACACCATGTCCCACATACTTATACCTTCGTAATTCTTGAAAGCTTCAGAGTTCGATACAGCGGAAGACTTAACTTTCAGGCTTTCTTGAATTTGATGAGGTATTAAGTGCATAAAGTATAAGCATGCGGGGACGACTTCTTCTTGGATCCCGCAACACCACCGTCTTCAAATGCCGTAACATAAGTAGACACGAACGAAATGGCTTTGGACATTTCATTCTAATTCGGTAGCATTTTACCTCCGGTCGGTGAAGACCGTTGGACGATATTAGATATCGTACCCGTGACGGATAGTTTCAATTAAGTAACTTCCTGACAGGATTTCGCGGGTAAACCCGTTCTCTTTATTCGACCGTCCAAAGCTGACTGCGAACATAAAGAGTGAATCATTTGGATAATAATATCCGCATGATTTGAAGCCGTCAATTCATGTTCCTGGAACAAGTGAAATTCAATTAAGAACCACACCATCGTTGCTTCCAGTTGTCACGAGCTTGATTCGTATAGAATCTTGCAAGTTACCTACCAAGTGCTGTTTGAGGTTAACACTAGAAGGATTTCCACTCATCACTGTGAACACTAAGGTATCACTATGAGTGTTCTGGCAAGATCACTGAGATTTTGCGTAGAGGCCTGGAACGTGTTTAAATTCAGTTAAGAGTTAAACAGCTGTTGCTTTCCAGTTATCACAAGTTTGATTCATAAAGAATCGCACAAGTCACCTACCATGAGCTTTTTGATATTCGCTCAAGAAGGATTTCCATCTTCATTGTAAATACTTTCGTATTACTCGGATGTTCAGGCAAGATCATGAAGATTTTGCGTAGGACTCTTAAGATCTTTCTTACTTTTCACAGTGTGTGAGGAAGCAAGGAAATATGAAAGTGTGTCCTAATGAGATATTTGATGATCTCAAATGGCTCTAGACTCGATCGTGCACTTTGGATTTTAGTGATCGGAGGCTGGAGAGGAGTGCCACCTTTTCAATACCAATTTACTCGGAGTGAATAAATCAATAGATAACGTGTTGTCTCCGTGTGATTAAAACAAATACCTTTTGAGAGATATCTGAGTTAGCTGGGATGGGTTGTGCATTGCATCACTGGGTCCATGATGTCTATCTTCAATATCGAGCATCATTAAAATGACCTCAATAACATATGTGTTGACCCGGTTTCTGCCTAAAGTTGTAAGGAGGGCTTCTTTCTTTACACCCTTTATCTTTACAATTCTTTTTCATTCTTCAACCCCTTCAATGCTTACCAATACGTCATAACTAGCACCTAGTTGTGATTGTTCCAGTGCTAACTTAAGTACTTGGTCGGCATTCAGCTACGTTCACAATCTTTCTCCAACTTTCCTAAGGACTACTATTTCTAGCTATGGAATGTCCTTGGGAAGATTCCTCCGATTCTGGAAGAACCATAGGACTTAACCTATCCTACCATCCTTATGTCACCACAATCTTCATCGTCGTGAAATAAATGGGTTTTGGGTAAGTATAAATCACCATGAAAATCCATTTTGATATGCAAATCCGTTTTGCTCCCCCTTAACATATGCCACGATATTCGAAAACATTTCGCACATGTCGGGATGAGCCAGCACATTAAGTCAAACCATTTGTGATAATATCCCATATTAAATCCCATTTTCTCCCCCATATTAAAAATATTAACCCAATCGATGTTTTTAATATCAATTGATTTAATGAAGTTTTAACAAAGGTTTTGGGAAGAAAAATGCAAGTCCATTTTATCTTCATGATATCAAACGCATGAGATATGATACCGATTTGTAACATGATCACATATTCACCATATTAGGAAAAATTAACAAGGTTGGACCTGATAGATGAGAACATCATATGATAAGATCAAATGGTTCTTGTCAGCATATGTTGGTCGCCTCGTCACGTCTGAAGTCATCTCTTGACACCACGTGTACGATTGGTATTGTTGTCTTGACACCAACTTGTGAACTTGGCACGTTCGGCATCGAAGATTCTGAATGCTTGACAATTGCTCCCCCTCAATTGTTGACCCGTGTTCTATTGAAAGAGCTGTAGTCGTCGGTTGAGTAGTCGCATCGTCGAGTATGTAGATACCAATTGTAGATAGCATGGTTGTAGAGATGATAGCTTCATGAAAACAAGACTTCTCTTGTTTTAACAAATAAATGCACTAAAACGTACATATATTTGTGTTAGAGCAAGTTGTAAAGTAAACTTGATCCCTTACAAGGTTTTAAAGTAAAACTTGCCCGAGAAAATTAATTCCCGTTGTGAGCCAAAGCTTTCATAAGAAATACTTGACTTTAATATGAAAACCGGGTTGCAGTCAGAAATAACTACAAGCCATTTTAGGCATGTTTTATGAAATATTTACAACTTTTGTACGAACTCTATTTATGGCGCCGTGTCAATATTAATCAACATTTCTAAGGCCGTAAATATTATCGTACCAAAAGACATGCCTTTGAAAAATAAAGTAAAAATATTTTTGGATTTTTATGAATTTTTCAATTTTTATGGTTTTTATATGGTTTTATATTTTTGTATTTTGCTTTTGTGTATAAAAATATAAACAATATATACAGATGATCACCAAGGATACGAAGAATAGTTTTACCACCACTATTCTTTCGCTTCATCTGCTAGTTCCTTAAGAGTCTCAGGCGAGAAGGTTCTCATTCCTAGCTTGTCGGCCAAAAATTCAATTCGAGCGCGATCTAAAGCCTTCGTGAAAATATCCGCCAATTGATTCTCAGATCGGACAAAGTAAAGCTCGATTACTCCATTTTCCACCCTCTCCTTGATGAAATGGTAGCGAATGTCAATATGCTTCGACCGGGAGAACTGAACATTGTTGCAGCATAAGGCAATTGCACTCTTGTTGTCGTAGTACATCGGAATTTTGTTGAAACCTAGACCATAGTCGGTTAATTGCAATCTCATCCAAAGAACTTGAGCACAGCAACCGGACATAGCTATGTATTCTACTTCCGTACTTGACATTGCAGCGCTTTTCTGCCTTTTCGATGCCCAACTGATTAGTCGATCTCCTAGTAGTTGCAAAGTTCCACTCGTGCTACGCCTTGTATCTTGACAACCCGCGTGATCCGCATCTGCATATGCCATTATTGCAATAGAAGAGTCATTCGAATACCAATGTCCCCGATTAATGGTTCCTTTAAGATATCAAAAGATTCTTTTAACAGTAGCTAAGTGTAACTCAGTAGGACGAGTTTGATACCTATCACACATACATATAGCAAATTAAAGATCAGGTCGACTAGCTGTGATATACAGAAGAGTACCGGTCATTCCACGATAAAGTGTCGGATCAACAACAACTCCATGAGGATCTGCATCAAGCTTAGTTCGTTCCACCATTGGAGTATCCACGGGGTCGCAAGATTCCATCTTGTACTTCTTAAGCGATTCAAGGGCATACTTGGATTGATTGATAAAGATGCCTCTGGGACTCTGAGATATCTGAAGACCTAAGAAGAATGATACCTTGCCCATCATAGACATCTTAAACTTGGAAGACATGAGTGTCCCAAATTCATCTGATAATGTTTGGGTCGAGGCTGCAAATATAATATCATCAACATATATTTGTACCATAATCATATCTTTACCTCGTTTCTGAATGAACAGCGTGGGATCCACCTTGCCTTTTGCGAAGCCTTGTGTAATGAGGAATTGTGACAAAAGATCATACCATGCGCGAGGAGCTTTTTTCAACCCATAGAGAGCCTTCTTAATCTTGTACACATGATTAGGATAATTAGGATTCACAAAACCATCCGGTTGTTGAACATAGACATCTTCCTTGAGTTCACCATTAAGAAATGCCGTCTTCACATCCATATGATAGACGATCATATTCATATGGGCTGCATAAGCGAGGAATAGTCTAATAGCTTCCAAACGGGCAACAGGTGCAAAGGATTCCGTAAATTCGATGCCCAATAATTGCTTGTATCCACGAGCTACTAGTCGAGCTTTGTTCTTCAAAATTCCGCCTAACTCATCGAGTTTCACCTTGTAAACCCATTTCAAAGTGAGTAACTGCACTTGATCCGGGCATGGGACAAGTTCCTAAACTTCAAGACGTATGAATTCGTTAAGTTTTTCTTGCATAGCTTCTATCCAACAGGATTGAGTAAAAGCTTGTTGCCATGTCTTAGGTTCAACTTCAGTGAGAAAAGCATCAAAGTGACAAAACAATGTACTTTCTTGTAACTGACTTCGTGTGGATACCGGACGATTAGGGTCACCAATAATAGAATCTATAGGATGATCCTTTGTCCACTTGCTGTCATGTTCACGAATCCGTGGATTGGAGTAAACTATAGTAGGAGCTTCCTCTGAGGTGGACGACCCGGCTTGATTAGGGTTGGGAATTGGTACACCAAAGAATGGAAGTTCACGCATTTGAGCGAATTCCAAATCGTGATCATCATCATCCTCTTCATCATCAATAGGCATGATATGGGTAGTTGAAACATGTGTTGGTTGAGAATTACTTGTTGAGGGTATATCTTGACCAATAGTAGGTGCAGTTGTATCTGATTGTGCAACGGTTGCTGGAGCGACAACTTCGGTTACCAAAGCTATTACCTCAGGTACTGGAGCATCAATACTTAGAGGAGTAAAGAATTCATCAAAGAACGGTTGAAACAACGTATCCCATTCCTTCCTAGTAGGTGGTGTAAATGATGATGAAGTAGGGTTGTTTGGGAGAAGACCAAAACTAATATTACTGGGTCCCATTTCATGAAGTGCGGGTTCAGAGCTGCTATGCTCAGAAGCCATTGCTGTCAGCTCATCAAAATCAACATTCACAGTTTCAAGGATCTTGCGAGAATTACGGTTGTAGATTCGGTATGCCTTCTTTGCGGGTGCGTAACCAATGAAAATACCAATATCAGCCTTTGGTTGAAGTTTTCCCAAATTGTCACCATCATTATTTGGATAGCATAGAGAACCAAATACATGAAGATATGATAAATCTAGTACTTTTCCATGGAGAAGCTCATAAGGTGTTTTACCATGACGTTTACGAATTAGTGACCGGTTTTGGGTGTACACTGCTGTAGATACTGCTTCTGCCCATAGAAACAATGGAGCCTTTGCGTAAATTAACATCGTTCGAGCAGCTTCCATAAGTGTGCGATTTCGCCTTTCAACGACACCATTTTGTTGTGGAGTGCGTGCAACGGATGTTTCATGAGATATGCCAATTTCTTCATAATAATCACGCAAGATTTGATTCACAAATTCGGTTCCATTATCTGTACGAATACGTCGGACAGTAGTGTTGAGACGCACTTGAATCATCTTGAGAAATCCGATGATGAATTTAGGTGCCTCATTTTTTGCTTTAAGAAATTTCACCCATGTAAACCGAGAGTAATCATCGACAATGACGAGGATGTACTTTTTGCCACTAAGACTTTCAACACGCATTGGCCCACAAAGATCCATATGCAAAAGATAAAGTTTCTCTTGGTTGGTGTCTTCAGTCTTGGGTTTGTATGACTTCTTAGTGCTTTTCCCCATTGTACACGCGGAACACAAATGATCCTTGTGAAATGATAGTTTAGGAAGACCACGAACAAGTTCGTTTTTCGCCAAGTGATTAATAGCGTCAAAGTTAAGATGAGATAACCGTCGATGCCATAACCATGACTTAGTCTTCGATGCTTTGGAGAGAAGACATACGGGAGAAGCGGCCATCATGTCGTGTAGAGACAAAGTATACAAATTATTCCCTCGAGTACCTTTCAATAAATCAACCCCTTCCAAATTACGAATGAAGCAGGTATGCTCTCGAAAAGCAACTTCTAGGTTTGCATCACAAAATTGTCCCACAGAAAATAAGTTGTGACTGAGACCTTCCACATAATACACTCTCGAAATTATAACATTCCCAATATGATATTCACCATAACCCATTATCTTTGCAATATGATCATTTCCAAATCGAACCGTACCAAGAAACTTGCTGACGAAATTTCTAAGCTGAGAGCGATCTCCGGTCATATGCTTGGAGCAACCAGAGTCCAAATACCAGAGAACAATTTGGACCACCTGTTTTCAATAACAACAGTAGACAATTCATTGGAAACTATTGGTTCCGGAGTGTTAGAAGATACATATATAGAATTATCAGAATTGCAAAGATTTTTGAGACCCTTAGATTTCCTGCGTTTTCTAATGTGAGTTTTAGCACTAACAGGTTTTACTGTTCCAACTTTCTTAGGTTTTGGATTATTCGCGGGCACTACAGTGGGAGTAGACCTATTTAAAGGGCACTTGGTTCCTACAGTAGTGTCGGTGTTCCTATTTAAAGCACACGCTTGTGTTTTGGTAGCCTTGGTACTCCTAGTTAAAGGGCATGCTTTCTTCACTTCAGTGGGAGTGATCCTAGTTAAAGGGCACATATTTCCTACTCTAGTGAAAGTTCTACCAGTGGGGCGCCACATCCAACCAACTTGGGTTAACACTTTCCCAGTCGGTTTCCATTCTAATCCATTTCTTCGGGCATGCATCTCATTCACATGGTCAATAAGGCAAGAATCATGATGACTAGCAAACATACATTCATTGCAATTCCAACATTTCAAATTAGAATTCACACTAGGCTTAGAACGCTGCACAACCGCAGAGCCTTTAGGTTTAGCTACATGATTCTTTTTATTCAAAATAGAAATAACATTCCTAGGATGGGCTTCTACTTTCTTCTTCACTTGACTATTAGATGGGGGCAAGATCCTATCATTCTTCTTGTTTCTCTTAAGCTTAGATCTTTGAGCCTTAGTAGTAGTGCTTACTCCTGTAGAAGGCAACACGGGAATATTAGAAGCTGGTTTTGATTCCGCCTTATCTTTAGTGACCAAAGTTTGAGATGGTTTAGTCCTAGGGACCTTGTTAAGTGGTGTGATGGCTATTAGGTTCCTTTTGATTGCACTAGAGGACGATGCTGAGACAGTGGCTGCGTTATCCACAACATTCTTACCTTTTAGAGTACGAAGTGTTTCCTAACTCAGCCAAGACCAGATTCTTATCACAAATTTGTTCCCTCAAATCAGATATTTCCACCGACCTTCGATTTAGTTGGTCAATCAAGGATTGATTCTGTGCAGTGGTATTAGCACATGCGGGCTTTACTGAATCAAAGAGTCGTGTATCTTTCTGTTTTAAGTTATCAACTTTGGACAAAATCTTGGAAACTCGATTATCTAGATCAAGTTTAAAATTCTCAGCGGCCTCAAGTACGTTCACACAGTTAAGCTCCTTAGATTTCTCTATTTCTATCGGCAGAGATGTAGCAACTTTGTCACTTGGCTGACGCTGTTTTGATTGTAAATTCAATTGAAAATTCTTTTCAAAGTTTGCATCATCGATATTAACACCTTCGAATGACGTTTCAAAGATTTCTTGAATAAATTGTTGCTTGCATTCAAGCGAAATACAATGTGTTTGAATCTCATCAAAACGTTTTGAAAGCGAAGAATATGAATCTTGAAGCTTTAAAAATTCAGCGTCAGATTCGTGACAAGTACTATGTACCACATTATCCACAGATTCAACATTATGCACAATAGAATCATTATCAATACTTTTATTCACACAGAGAGAGACCATATCATGAGACATCACTTGCTTCAGAAGCTGATCATTTTGGCGTGAAACCCGTTCTATTTCAAGTAAACCGTTTTCATAAGCATCTTCCATTTCATTGAAAACACGTCTAACTTCTTCTATTTCCAAAAACAAATCTTGATCAATATTACGAAGACAAGCTTTAACATTGTCTACAAACGGAACTATTTCATCTCGAAACGCAGCTCTAGTATGCTCAAAGTTCCATTCACCTCCCGTTATGGCCGTGGCCGTCGTACGTTCCAAAATGACCTTGTCAAAATCGGCGAAGTGTTGGTGAACCGCATTTAAGTTAACGGACGCCTTACTTACCGGTGGGATTAACTTCGTTAAATCCTTTTTGACAAGTGTAGGAGACGTACTAGGAAGGTTTTCATTTGACAAACTTTGGGGCACAAGAACTGTTAATTCTGCTAATTCCTTTTGTAAGCGAATGCGTGTCTTTTTCGAAAATTGATCTTTGTTGTGTTGATCATAATCAATTGTATGGAATTTTGAAAGCATTTTAGAATGACTTTCATCCGCAAGTGATTGTGTCTTCTCAGTACTACGAACATAAGGTGCTTCTTTCGATTTGCCAATTATGGTCATATCATAAAGACCGGGAATATATTCCTGAGCTTATTTTGCATAACCGGGATTAGGTAGTAAATCTTGAAGACGTTTAAGTTCGAGTTCTTTAAATGATTTAGTTAAAAGATGAACCTTTTCTGTGGAAGCCTATTGTTTTAAAAGCTGTTGTTCCTTGAATTTAAGAAGTTTGGTAGCATTAATTTCTGATTCAACCTTTTTAGACTCGAGAGTTTCGAAATCCATTTTAAGTTTCTGAAAATCATTGACAACCGACTCTTTTGCTTTGAATTCATTGGAAGATTAGCTTTTAATGATTCTATTTCTTTCAAGTGTTCAATGTTTTCAAAACGAAATTAGTCAAATTTAGAACATGTTATTTTCTCTTCTTGAGGGACCATTTCAAAAGTTTTTGACCTTTTCTTTATGCAACGCAAGCTCATCAGTTAGGGTGGAATTCGTATCTACGGATTGTCTGAGGGCCATATGCATTTGATCAATAATATGTTTAGGCACCATGACCAAATCATGTTGAGCATAAGATTCCATACCCGTCGTAGCATTTGGTTGAGGTTCACTCAAATGTGTAGGATTGGGTACCACATCATTTGAGTTACTAGTTCCCGAATGCTGTTCGAGGTTGTCCTTTTCATGCCCAACTTGATGTTGGTTATCATCAATATTATTAGATGTTGTTGGTACCTCACTGACGACATCAGAACCGTAGTGAGAGAGATTAGCAACGAGAGCAGCTTGGGCAGAGTGAATGTCATCACAATCCGAATCATATGCGTCAAGATCATCTGCTTGATAAGCTGCATTAGAAGTAGAAACGACTGCAATGCCTTCAGTATCTGCTGCCCCTGGGTCTGCAAGAAATGCTAACTCCTCTGAATCCAAAATCTTCCCCTTAGACTGAGCATCAACCAAATACATCTTCTCACGAAACCATGCATCATCCTTCCTCCTTTTCGGCTGAGTGCATTCCCTAGCCATATGACCTTGTCCTCGGCAATTGTAGCAAGTCACAACTTTCTTAGGACCAATAGGACTCCCATTTCCACTAGCTTGAGAATTTACAGCTTGATTGTTCCCAGTCCTTGTAGGAGGTCCAAATGAATTTTGCCTTCCATGAATTGGTTGCACCGTCACTTGACCATCTTGAACAGTGGCTTGTTGTCTAGGATTTGATGAGGTGCGGAGCTAATTGTTTGTTGGTGGAAATCCTCTAGTTGCAACAAGTTTTGACAAATAGGCTGTGAGATGGTTTAGAACATCAGCTGGCATATCATTTGGAGTAAAGACCGGTGCTTGGATTGGTGGAAGTTCATTAGAGTAGAAAGCTTGTGCTGGTTGTGCTTCTATTGGAAAATATACTTGCTGAGGAGTATAGCCCAATGGAGAAGTGTTGGCTTGTGATGGTGATGTTTGATATGGTGGTTGCTGTTGAAAAGATTGTTGGTGAACACTTTATTGATATTCTTGCTGTGGCATCATTGGTGGTTGATAAGATGGTTGCTGATAGATGTGTGGTGGTGGCTGCTGCAAGTATGATGGTTGTTGATAAGTATAAGCCATGTTTTGTTGAGAAGCATACATTGCAAGTGGATCATGAACTTGAGGTGTAGACAACCGAGCCTCGATCACATGGCATTCGTGTTGTTGAAGAAAAGCTTGAAGTTGATCCAAATTGGTGTTATGCAAGTCCTTAGCCAATTTAACATCCGTCACGTATTTTTTCCATTCTGAAGGAAGAGTGTTCAAATACTTGGTGTTCAATTGAAAGGTAAATCTCAGATAGTAATCATTGAGAGTCTCCCCTGGCACATAGGCAAACTTATCAAAAGTATCATAAAGCTTACACTCTCGTTCTTGTTTAGTTAACGAGGTGCCTTGCATGAGAACACGAATTCTATCCCATAACTCTTTGGCAACTTTATGTTTGCTGACGAGTTTGTAGACATCTGGAGGAAGGGCTTGGAGAATGATGTTTGTAGCATACTTATCACATTTGTCTTGAATCTTCATATCTCCAGTCAATTCACCCGTTGTGCGAGGACGAGTAGTTGTACCTTCCGTCACTGTACCATAATCTAATGGTCCATTGAGCACCGAAGCCCAAATGAGATGTCCATTCTCCTTGTTCAACATATAAAGTTCCATTCGGGAAGCCCATTCCTCATACATAGTCTTCACCAACATTGGTGGACGATTATCCGTACCCAAGAGGATGGACTTATCCGTAAGAGATGTGTACTCCATTTCAATAAGTTAAGATTTACAAATGTTGATCGATCAATGAAAGAAAGTAAATGTGTTTGTTGTTGTGAGTTGAAGTCGAGAAACAATGTTAAAATCCCCTAAAATATGTTTTCAATAAACCAAAAATTCCAAGTCAAAATTACACACGGTTCGAAATTTTTTATGGAAAAATTTGTGATTATCGGAATGTTGATCAGAATAGTGATCTGAATGCTGATCAGAATGTCCTATCGGAATACTTTATAGGAATGCTGATCGGAATGTGATTATCTAAATGCTGATCGGAATGCCCTGATCGGAAAGTCCTTATAGGAATGCACAAATCGGAATGTCCTTATAGGAATGCACAGATCGGAATACCTAATCGGAATACCTAATCGGAATACCTAATCGGAATGCCTAATCGGAATACCTGATCGGAATACCTGATCGGAATGTACCCAAAATCGGAATCCCTAAACCCTATTCCGATTACACTGATCGGAATGTCCTATAAACCCCTTTCCGATGACCTGATCGGAAAAATTCCCACTTTTCTCGGACAAAACTCAACCAATTCGTGATTTTAAGCCAAAAAATGATCAAAACACCCAAAAATTTTGTGTTTTTAGCCAAAGTAACTATACCAAATCCCTACCACAACTATGTAGAAGATTTGTATCAAGAAAAACCATAAAAAACACAAAAAAAGTTTTTGGACGTGTGAAAATGGATCAAAAATGGCGAGATAATCAAGAACACAAACACATGAACAATGCAATCATCCCATGGCTCTTGATACCATTTGTAGAAATGTAAATCTTGCTTATGTTTTTAGAGAGAGAAAGAGATAGAGAGATGGTGGATTACACACACACTTAGAGAGAGAAAACCAATGTTTACTATGTGTAAATAATGAAACCACACACCCTCTCCATCAAAGGAGAGGGTTTATATACCCAAGCCTTGAAATGGGCTTGGGCTTACTGATTGTAGAGTTTTTACTACACTTTAGGAAAAGAGCGTAAATAGCGGTAAGTATCGACGAGTTATTTAGGAAAACCACAAGTAATGACCCACACACTTAAAAGAGAGAAGAGATTCGTTTCCCAAGGAGGTATATGTGTGTGTTCTAACTTGTATTTATTTGAGATTAATATTAAGAAGAATGGGGATGAGAGGATGAAAGACGGTTACGTTAAAATTAAACTACGACGAAAACGACGTAAAACCGTGAAAAACTACTCAAATTAAAAATTTATTAAAACCAAAAACAAAATTAATAATTAAAAAGACTAAAAAGAAGTCTAAAATAATATAAATAAAGATAAAAATCCAACAAAGATATTTTAAAACCTTTTATTAATTAAATAATTAATTTTAAATGCTAATTAAAGCCCTAAAATTAAATTTAACTAATTCAAATGTCTAAAATATGATTTTATTGAATAGTCACTTAACTTATATTATTAGAAGACTAAAAAGTAATTTTCTAAAAATTAAACCCTATTAAAACTATTTTTAAAACTCTAAAAATGATTAAAAATGATTAAAACCTAATTAAACTTAAAATAATTATAAAAATAAATCTAAAAGTTATAAAAATATTCTAAAAATGGAAATAGTCCTAATTAATGATAAAGAACCTAGGAAAAATGAAAAAGAAAGAAAAATAAAATTTTGAAAAATTAATATTAAAATAATAATAAAATAATGCTAAAAATAAAAAGTTTATAAAATAAATTCTAAAAATTTTCTAAAAATCCTATATATAATAACTAAGAGAAAAACACTAATTAGAGCTTCTAAACCTTTTTTAATAATTTTATAAAAATCCTTAAAGTTTATAAAAAACCTTAAAATATTATAAAATTAAAAATAAATGTTTTTGAAACCAAAATTTAATGTAAACCTCAAAAATATTAAATAAAACCTAAAAATGATTTTTCCTAAAAATTAAAACTATTTTTGGTATTTTTTATTGATTTATTAAAAAACGTCTAATAATTAAATCCTAGGAAATATTTAAATAAAAGGAAAAATATGGAACCAATTTTGAAAAATCAAAGACCCTCACACACACTCAGGAAAAATAAGCCACGTGAAATAAGCTTACTAAATAAGCTGGAATTAAGCTCAAAAGCTACGGCTTTATAAAACTAACACAAATGAAAAACGTGTTAACTTAATTACCCTTGCACCCTTGGTCAGTAAAAGACCCAAGGGCGCAATGGTTAAGTGTTTGGTGTGTGGGAGTGGAGACGGGGGTTCGAATCTTAGCAACCCTTTTTATTCCTTTTTTATTTTTTTTATTTTTTAAACTTTTGCCAACCAATCAGACACTTAAACAAACTTATAAACTCAACTCCACTTCACTTTTTAACAAAGATTAAGGCTAATTTAGGACAAAAAATGTTGCCAGGTTGCTTATTGTTGCTGATGTAAAAAGTGTGAGTGCACACTTCAACACTTGTGAGCCAAGAGAACTTGGCAATGATTGTTTGGTGGATATTTTGGAGCAATGGGGCACTCTTGTGATCCTTTGATCACAAGAAGTCAAGACAATCAAAAACAAGCACTTAGCACGCCAATTAAATCAAAATCCAAGCACACAAAAGCAACAGCAGGCTATGCTAGTTCTCTATGACAGATAGAGCAGGTCTGGTGGCTTATTTGCAATTATCTAGCAACCTAGTGAACTTTAGACCACAAAAATAAGCACACACATGCACCAACCAATACACAAACCAAATCAAATCCTGAAAAACCCTAGCTCCTAACAGAATACAAGATTTAAGCAACCAAATTGCATGAAAAATTAAGCAAAAGTGAGCATGCAGATTTTTCTTACCCTTTTTCTTTTTGACACACAAACCTGTTTAAAACTTGTTTCAAATTAACTTACCAATTGATTAAAACCTAACTCAAGCTATTAATAACCTTCTAACACCTTTAAACAACACAAATTAAATCTGTGACCCTGCTAAAACCTAATGCCAAACACCCTGTTAAAACTTTAAAACCAAAATTTACTAATTAAAACACTTGCAAAACTTACAAAACCTGATCCAAATAACATTAATATGCATATAAACTCAAGTAAACCTAAGTCCAACAGCTTATAACACACTTAACCAATAAATCAACCAAGAGCATACAACTAGCTATTTTCTGAAATTTTAACAAGGTAAAAGGGAGTACCTTAGGGTCTTACATCCAAGACCCTAGAGGATGTAAATCCTCCTCCCTACCAGCCCGGGCTGGTGCTGAACACAAATCAACACTTCTTCACTACCTGCTAAGAGAAATCAAACCATAGAACACAAAAATATGCAATAGATGTATATTCTGATTTCTTTCTTTTTACTTCTTAAAACCTTACCAAACTTTTCCAAACTTTCTAAACACGTTTTTATTACCCTTATATTACCAATAACATGAACTAAGAACACCAAATCCTTAACACAAATTTCTGACAAAAATCTCTCAGATTTTCAGAAACTTTGAAATAACTTGAAACCTCAATATTACTTAACCAAATTTAAAAAGATGGAACTCAATCTCTCTTCAACAGTAAACACCACTTTAAATAAACATAAAAAGGAATTATAATGTTTTCAAACAAATACCAAACTTTTATTTTATCTTAAAAGGATTACAAAATTTTGAAGAGAAATTGGAACAAGAGGATCACCACATGTTGGGTCTCTCTTTATAGTACTCTAATGAACAATCTAGAACAGAAATATGTAAACCCTAATCAAATAAAATCCCTCAATTGCCCTTGACGATTTTTTGGTGTGAATTGTCCTTTCTTGATCTTGACCCTTCAATTATGCTTTGTGAGCAAGCCATAAATCTTGGACGTCCATTTTGGACACGTCAGTAGACTTGGGGCCAAAGGAATGCTCTGATTGGAGGATGGGGTATTTGGGGATGGGGACCACAAGGCGTGGGAGTGAGAGTTTATGCGTGGGAAGTGTTTTCATTGGTGTGAATTACTCGTGTGCCATTTTAATTGGAAAGTTACCCACGTAAAATGAAGGTAATTTCTGGGTTGTAAAAATGAACAGTAACTATCCTTTGATCCGATTTTGGGGGTGGGTAATGTGTTAGGCGCTTTTTTCGTTTTTGAATCTTTCACTTGTCAACTTTGGTCCTTGTTGTTTCAGATTTTTGGCATTTAAGGTTTTGAAACCCTAAAATCAGCTTTCCTTTGTTTTTAACTTTCCCACTTTTACAATTTTGGCACAAAACTTTGATAAAAGATTTCAAAGGATGATTTTTGCCATTTCTTGATTTTTAAAGGGCTGATCTTGGACTCTTTTGATCTTCAAAGGTCTTCATTATGTCTTTCACTTCTTGAGGGACCATAATTGGCAATTTGAATTTGTTGAGGGACTATTCTTGCCATTTCTTCAAAGTTGAAGGACCTTTTTGCAATTTTGACAAACTTAAGGGACCAAACTTGTAATTATTAATATACAAGGGTTTTAAGTGTCATTTCTTCAATAAATGATGATCAATCTTGTTTGTTTTCAAGTCTTCAAGGGTATTTGATGAAAATTCCATGATTAGGGCCCGGTTCATTGTACGGCTTCGTTTCTCGTGTTCGTTTTTCCTTGTATCTTGTGATCTTTTGTCTTTTTCACGATATCCATACCTAAAACACACAAGTAAACAAACACAAGCATATATATGGTATTTTATGACATTTTAATGCATTTAAAGCCCGAAAAGAACGATGAGATCATGTATAAATGCCATCTCATCACTCCCCCATACTAAGCCATTGCCGTGCCCTCACGCAATGCTAGAATAAAGTATCTAAGCATCACCAAAGTTCAATTTTATTAACCTTTATTGAAAAGTAAAAGACTTGCAACATACTACGATGATGTGTAAAGACATAATGTATGATTTTCATCACCAAAATGTGACTTTTAGGGTCAAAGAATAGAAACAAGTTAATGTCCCTTAGAGTAAACTTCGTCATCCTTGATTGTCATACATTCCATGCTAAGTGCAAAAACAAGATCATTGTTGGTACAAGTCACAATGCTAACACTACTCATACGTTCAAATTGTGTAATACTTTTTCTCCCCGCAATCCTAGTTATTATAAAAGGAAATGGGTTACTAGCATTTTTTATCTAATTGTCATGGATCGCAAGTGATTCATATTGACTTATTTGAGTAGTTATTAGTCCGAAAGCAAAGTAGCACGATTTGATCAATAGTTAGCCGAAGGACAAAATCTTTTAAAACGGCTTCTCGTGTATCTCCTTAAGTTCATATCTTGGCATAACTCGTTTCACGATTTGAGACCTTTCTCGGACCGATATTTGGCATGTACTTCATACTTCAAATCTTGGGAAGACGTTCTCGAAATTATGGTCTTCTCTTCATATATTTGGAATTTCTTCACTTGACGTTTTTGAGAGATTCTTCATATAGGACCACGACTTCATCATTTTTCTTCAATCTTTACTTTGGATTTTGATATACAACGATCCGCCTCCTTTTCGGACTTGGATATATTTATCCTCATACCTTGTTAGGGTCTTTTTGGATAGACTTTCTCCATTCTTTAGGGGAGTAATAGCTTCTCGTCGTGTGTCTCGATCCTTCATATTGATTTTGGAATAATGATACTTCACATCATCTTTGGATCTTTAGCAAAAATAGAGCTCCTCATGCCTTGTTAGGGCCTTTTTGGATGATCGCCAATCTTCGCGTCCCGCTTCAATAAGTTATGCCTTGGCTATGAACTCTATTCAACCCCGAGCAACTTTTAAACGATCTTGCGCTAGAGGCTAAGTAACTTTTCAAATCGTACGACCTTACTTATTGCAATTATGATTTATTCCTAATGCATTGATCTTATGGGAAGAAAAAGCCACAATTAAAAACATATGAGTTTTTGAAAGAACACTTTCATGTTCTACGTTTAGCATGATCACTTGTCTAACTCTATCATTTCTCGTTCTTCACTATATAAAGACCTCTAATTAAAGAGACTCGTGAATACTTAGCCATGCAAGTCAAAATTAAGCCAAATTTGGATTAGCTTTCATTAAGACTATATCAAATCAAAGTTTTGGGTTTTCAAGCCACCTATAGGATCTTGCACTTTCTTGGACTTTTTCAAGTTTAGAGAATGCGTTTTATAGTTCCCTTGATAAGTGACTTTCTAGAATCAATTATAGGAACTTGCGAAAAGTTCTTGTTCTTAACCCGAATGAATTAAGACTTTCGCGTTTTAAAGCTCCCTATATAAAAGTCTAGCAAAACTTGAATTGAGCGGGTTAAGGAATGTAAATGGCTCCAAATGCCCATCAAGTCAAAAATTAACTCTTATTCTACCCATCGGAAAATATACATTCGTGTCTTAAAAGCACTTATGAAAACTAAGAAAAATTTTAAAATTTGGCCATTTTTAGCCTTATTAGCAAAACAAAACATTGAAAGTTGGAAAACGCGAGGGCGTAGCAAAGCAAGTACCTATTCACCCCCCCATACTAAAAGTAAACATTGTCCTCAATGTTTCGAGTCTAAAGGTGGAGCACCCCCATACTAGAGACGAAGAATCGAATGCTTAGGATCTAGCATGGAAAGGGTGATCAACAATATATCTAAAGCCGTTTATTAATTATGCTAAAAGATAATTGTTAGAACAATAAAGGATATGTCATGGAATCGTGAAAAACTTCTTCAAACGAACGATGGAGGCTCACGTAAACGAACACGAGAGTCTTCAATCGTAGATGATGATGATGATCTAGATAACACAATCACAAACAACCACGAGACAACGAGTTGGAAGGGTACAAGTCCCCTTATTAGTGAATAAAAAGCATAAAGATAAGCATGGGATCTCCCCCACAAGGCACCTCGTTTTTGGTTACCGAGTCATGAGCTCGACTCGATCCCCTCAAAATGTGAACATTTAGGGAAATCATGGTGTGGTCAATTTTTGATGGGGCTTACATGATAAACAAGGCCCAAAAACAACCGGTAAAAAGGACTAAGTCCTTAGATGATACAAAATACCGGGGTCGAAGATGGCGTTCTCGTTTTCATGGAAAAAACAATTCAACACCACTTGAACATGTGCCATAAACTCAAAGAGTTTGAAGAAAATAGATGAGAAATAGAAGGGTGAGACAATTGGTAAGACAAACGTTTGAGCTACTCGAGGTAGACTCGCACCAAGCAAATAGATATAGTTTCCATTTATTGCATCGGTGGAAGACCGAGATTTCCCTTTACATGAAATTCTGGGATCGAATATCTCGTCCTCGGTGGACAAGGATGAGGGAACATAAGGGGCTTCCCCCATACTAGAACCACACAAAACATCGTCAAAAGGAGTAGACGAGTTTGTAGTACTCAAATCACGTGGTGATGACGGAGTTAGATTTGTAGAAAAATCAATTAAATCACATTTAAGATCTTTTTCTTTGTTATCTTTTAAACTCTCCTTATGAAAACCCTTTTTGATTATGTCGAAAATATTTGGTGTTTCTAAGACGATGTTAGTTACACTAAAAATTCTCACATTTTGAAACCGTTTTGGTTTTGGTGGTGGCAAGTTCTCAAAACGTTTATCGACGAAGAAAACCTCCCCATCGGGGCCAACATATTCATCATCCGAAAGATCTTCCGTAGAAACCGGCAATTTATCAATACTTTTCAAGAATGAATGTTCGAGATGAGGCGAAGAATTTTTCGATTCAAGTATTGATGGTTTCTTCTTTGTAGGTTTTGCACTCATAACCTCCACCGGCGGAGGAAATGGTAAATTGTTTTTGGAGACATTCCCTAAAACTCTTGGTGAAAATTCTTTGCCAACGACATTGGTCGAGTCACCATGGTTTAAAGTTGCAATAGAATATACATGAGAAAGATTGGAGTTTTGTGTTGCATTGATGACAAGTTCTTCTTCATTGAAACGAAGGGTGATTTTACGAGCATGAACATCGATAAGTGCTCTTGATGTATCCAAAAATGAACGACCCAAAATGAGAGGAACTTTTCGATCGATGGGAATGTCTACAACGATAAAGTCAACGGGATAGTAAAACTTTCCGACTTTAACGAAAACGTCCTCGGCTACTCCACATGCCATGATCGTAGAATGATCGGCCATCTCGATGGACATGTTCGAAGGAGTAAGAGCCGGAAGTGAAAGTGATTTGAAAATCTCGAGAGGCATTAAATTAATACTAGCACCAAGATCGGCCAAGGCGTAGCATTCCTCCATATCTTGTATAGCACATGGAATCAAAAATTTACCGGGATCACCGACTTTTTGTGGTATGCGGCTTAGAAAAACCGATGAACAACTAGACGTTTGTTGTAACTTCTCTTTGTTGTTAAGCATACTTTTGAAGTTTGCGGCGAATCGAGGCATCATGATTAAAGCATCGGCAAAACTTATGTTAAAATGCAAATCACGAAACATTTTCATAAATAGCTCAAATTGATAATTGTTCCTTTCTTGTGCTTTCTCTTTGTTTCGTCTCGAAGGGTAAGGTAAAGGTGGTGTGGGTTGGTCATTAGGCAACGGCCTTGGAATCTCGGGTTCCACAATTGGTATTGGTGTAACCGTAGGTGTGGTTTGAGCGGTACTTCGTGGGATTGTAATATGCTCCTTTTCGACCATCACCTCGGGTTCTTTCTCGATTTCCTTCTCCGTAGAAGTACTTGGACGAGAGATTGGTTCCTTGAAAGTTTTACCACTTCGGGTAGTAATAACCTTCATTTCTCCCCTCGGGTTGTTAATGGTATCACTAGGAAGACCACCCGAAGAAGAGGGCTTACACATGATAGCTTCAAACATCTTAGCCATTCGGTCCTCAAATTTTGATTGCCTAGCATCCGCTTTCAATAACTCTTGCTTAATCTCATGTTGTCCTAATTCCATCTTTTGTTGGTTTTGTTGAAGACGTTGGACATTTCCTTCCATTTTGTTAGCATGAGTTTTAAGTTCATTAGCAAGTTCATTTTTAAGCTCGTTTTTCAACTCGGACCTTAAGCTAATCATCTCACGTTGCATATTATCAAATTTAGCATCATTTGCTTTTGCATAATCCAAAAATTCTCCTTGCAAATTTTTCGTGTGAGCATTTTGAAAACCTTGTGTAGTGTTTTGAAAATCACGGTTTTGGTTTTGATTAGAGATTTGTCCATTCCCACTTTGATAATTCCCTTTGTTGTAATTGCGTGTGTTGCCTTGGTAATTACCTTGGTTGTTGTTTCGATAATTATTAGCATTTTGGTTTGCTGGAGCTTGATTTTGGCGGGAACCTTGGCCGTTTTGGTTGTAAGTTCCCGTTGCTACATAAGCACTCGAAGTGTTACCATCCGCGGTAATGCACTCGGAAAGATCATGAGCTCCTCCACAAGATAAACAACTCTTAGCAACCGCTTTAACCGAAGCGGAATTGGAAGCTTCTTGAGCCTTCCAATGGGACATTAGATTAGCAAATCTATCAAAAAACCGATTTTCCTCATTAGCTTCATCATGTAAGGCGTTAATGCTACGAGACGATTGTGACGAAGATGACGAACCCATATTGGCAACACTCGGTGTGTTACGAGGGCTATAAACCTTAGATCGATTTTCAATGATTTGTAAAGCCTCATTTGTCGTCTTGCACAAAAAATTACCACCCGCGGCGGCATTCAAATAATCTCGTTCATGATCATTAAGCCCATTATAAAAGGTATCAATTTGATGCAATTCCGAAAAATCATGGTGAGGACATTCATGTAACATCTCCTTAAATCGTTCCCATGCCATTGAAAAACTTTCATTATTACGTTGCACAAATCGTGAAATCTCATTTTTTAAGTGTGTTGTTTTCGATGGTGGAAAAAACTTGTTCACAAACTTAGAAACGAGATCGGCCCATGTCAAAATCGAATTTGGCGGTTCTTTCTCGAGCCAAATTTTTGCGGGACCATCCAACGAATATGGAAACAACATCATCTTAATGGCGTCATGCGGAACATCCTTAAATTTGCTAGTGGCGGTGAGACGGTTGAAATTCCTAATGTGGTAATGCGGGTTGTCTTTCTCGTGACCTCGAAATTTGTTTGCTTGTAGCATCGACATTAAACCCGTCTTAATCTCGAAATTCTCCGCAAGGATGGCGGGCATAACAATAGCCTCTCCAAAACCCTCGGTGGGTGCTTGTAGCAACTCCATCATAGTACGATTAGCCATGACGACTTCTTGTTCTATAATAGGTTCAACAATTGGAGGTTCTTCAACAATCAACGATCCTTGATTTGCTTGCTTTTGAAGTCGTTTACGAGCTCGTTTAGCTTGGTTACGAGTGATCATAAACTTCACGAAGAATGGGAGGTGAGCAAAGAAGATTCTTTTTGGTTGTTTTGTGGATTTTCAATTTTTTTGTGTTTTTTGATGATAATTAATTTTTTTTGGATTTTGGTGTATCTTCGTAGATAACAATCTACAAAATCTCTCCTCGAATCAAACTCTTGGTTAAAGAAGCCTCAAAGGAATGAAAACGATCACGTGGAGTGAACGCCTTCGAATGACTTTAGAACTTTGGTGAAAACCAAATTGTTCACGAGGGTTTAATCACAAAGAAAACCAAGCAAAATATAGTATACGTATTAATACTTTGGGCGGCAAAACCCTCGATTAGCCTTCAATCTTAAAATACTCACAAGCAAGCGGGGAAACGAGGCGGCGCGAAGCACTTAAGAGCCTTTTTCCTTAGGGTATATTTTATAATACCCGCCTTATACCCACCTTATAGTTTGTATTTTTCAAAATCGAGCTTCACGAAAGTATTTATCTATTTTTGCCTTTTCTTTTTGTTTGAGATTCGAATACAATAATTAGGAGATCAAATCCCAATTAAGGTTGTGTTTTCACACTTTTGGAGATATTGTATTTTGATTGTGATACTTAATACAATATATTAATAATATTCACAAAGAAAAACCAAGAAAACCGATAATACGTGTTAAGGGAGTTCCACTTAACACAAATACTATTTATGGATAATATCAAAAACAAAATTTTCCAAATTAAAGCACAACACACCTCCCCGGCAGCGGCGCCAAAATGATTGTAGAGTTTTTACTACTCTTTAGGAAAAGAGCGTAAATAGCGGTAAGTATCGACGAGTGATTTAGGAAAACCACAAGTAATGACCCACACACTTAAAAGAGAGAAGAGATTCGTTTCCCAAGGAGGTATATGTGTGTGTTCTAACTTGTATTTATTTGAGATTAATATTAAGAAGAATGGGGATGAGAGGATGAAAGACGGTTACGTTAAAATTAAACTACGACGAAAACGACGTAAAACCGTGAAAAACTACTCAAATTAAAAATTTATTAAAACCAAAAACAAAATTAATAATTAAAAAGACTAAAAAGAAGTGTAAAATAATATAAATAAAGATAAAAATCCAACAAAGATATTTTAAAACCTTTTATTAATTAAATAATTAATTTTAAATGCTAATTAAAGCCCTAAAATTAAATTTAACTAATTCAAATGTCTAAAATATGATTTTATTGAATAGTCACTTAACTTATATTATTAGAAGACTAAAAAGTAATTTTCTAAAAATTAAACCCTATTAAAACTATTTTTAAAACTCTAAAAATGATTAAAAATGATTAAAACCTAATTAAACTTAAAATAATTATAAAAATAAATCTAAAAGTTATAAAAATATTCTAAAAATGGAAATAGTCCTAATTAATGATAAAGAACCTAGGAAAAATGAAAAAGAAAGAAAAATAAAATTTTGAAAAATTAATATTAAAATAATAATAAAATAATGCTAAAAATAAAAAGTTTATAAAATAAATTCTAAAAATTTTCTAAAAATCCTATATATAATAACTAAGAGAAAAACACTAATTAGAGCTTCTAAACCTTTTTTAATAATTTTATAAAAATCCTTAAAGTTTATAAAAAACCTTAAAATATTATAAAATTAAAAATAAATGTTTTTGAAACCAAAATTTAATGTAAACCTCAAAAATATTAAATAAAACCTAAAAATGATTTTTCCTAAAAATTAAAACTATTTTTGGTATTTTTTATTGATTTATTAAAAAACGTCTAATAATTAAATCCTAGGAAATATTTAAATAAAAGGAAAAATATGGAACCAATTTTGAAAAATCAAAGACCCTCACACACACTCAGGAAAAATAAGCCACGTGAAATAAGCTTACTAAATAAGCTGGAATTAAGCTCAAAAGCTACGGCTTTATAAAACTAACACAAATGAAAAACGTGTTAACTTAATTACCCTTGCACCGTTGGTCAGTAAAAGACCCAAGGGCGCAATGGTTAAGTGTTTGGTGTGTGGGAGTGGAGACGGGGGTTCGAATCTTAGCAACCCTTTTTATTCCTTTTTTATTTTTTTTATTTTTTAAACTTTTGCCAACCAATCAGACACTTAAACAAACTTATAAACTCAACTCCACTTCACTTTTTAACAAAGATTAAGGCTAATTTAGGACAAAAAATGTTGCCAAGTTGCTTATTGTTGCTGATGTAAAAAGTGTGAGTGCACACTTCAACACTTGTGAGCCAAGAGAACTTGGCAATGATTGTTTGGTGGATATTTTGGAGCAATGGGGCACTCTTGTGATCCTTTGATCACAAGAAGTCAAGACAATCAAAAACAAGCACTTAGCACGCCAATTAAATCAAAATCCAAGCACACAAAAGCAACAGCAGGCTATGCTAGTTCTCTGTGACAGATAGAGCAGGTCTGGTGGCTTATTTGCAATTATCTAGCAACCTAGTGAACTTTAGACCACAAAAATAAGCACACACATGCACCAACCAATACACAAACCAAATCAAATCCTGAAAAACCCTAGCTCCTAACAGAATACAAGATTTAAGCAACCAAATTGCATGAAAAATTAAGCAAAAGTGAGCATGCAGATTTTTCTTACCCTTTTTCTTTTTGACACACAAACCTGTTTAAAACTTGTTTCAAATTAACTTACCAATTGATTAAAACCTAACTCAAGCTATTAATAACCTTCTAACACCTTTAAACAACACAAATTAAATCTGTGACCCTGCTAAAACCTAATGCCAAACACCCTGTTAAAACTTTAAAACCAAAATTTACTAATTAAAACACTTGCAAAACTTACAAAACCTGATCCAAATAACATTAATATGCATATAAACTCAAGTAAACCTAAGTCCAACAGCTTATAACACACTTAACCAATAAATCAACCAAGAGCATACAACTAGCTATTTTCTGAAATTTTAACAAGGTAAAAGGGAGTACCTTAGGGTCTTACATCCAAGACCCTAGAGGATGTAAATCCTCCTCCCTACCAGCCCGGGCTGGTGCTGAACACAAATCAACACTTCTTCACTACCTGCTAAGAGAAATCAAACCATAGAACACAAAAATATGCAATAGATGTATATTCTGATTTCTTTCTTTTTACTTCTTAAAACCTTACCAAACTTTTCCAAACTTTCTAAACACGTTTTTATTACCCTTATATTACCAATAACATGAACTAAGAACACCAAATCCTTAACACAAATTTCTGACAAAAATCTCTCAGATTTTCAGAAACTTTGAAATAACTTGAAACCTCAATATTACTTAACCAAATTTAAAAAGATGGAACTCAATCTCTCTTCAACAGTAAACACCACTTTAAATAAACATAAAAAGGAATTATAATGTTTTCAAACAAATACCAAACTTTTATTTTATCTTAAAAGGATTACAAAATTTTGAAGAGAAATTGGAACAAGAGGATCACCACATGTTGGGTCTCTCTTTATAGTACTCTAATGAACAATCTAGAACAGAAATATGTAAACCCTAATCAAATAAAATCCCTCAATTGCCCTTGACGATTTTTTGGTGTGAATTGTCCTTTCTTGATCTTGACCCTTCAATTATGCTTTGTGAGCAAGCCATAAATCTTGGACGTCCATTTTGGACACGTCAGTAGACTTGGGGCCAAAGGAATGCTCTGATTGGAGGATGGGGTATTTGGGGATGGGGACCACAAGGCGTGGGAGTGAGAGTTTATGCGTGGGAAGTGTTTTCATTGGTGTGAATTACTCGTGTGCCATTTTAATTAGAAAGTTACCCACGTAAAATGAAGGTAATTTCTGGGTTGTAAAAATGAACAGTAACTATCCTTTGATCCGATTTTGGGGGTGGGTAATGTGTTAGGCGCTTTTTTCTTTTTTGAATCTTTCACTTGTCAACTTTGGTCCTTGTTGTTTCAGATTTTTGGCATTTAAGGTTTTGAAACCCTAAAATCAGCTTTCCTTTGTTTTTAACTTTCCCACTTTTACAATTTTGGCACAAAACTTTGATAAAAGATTTCAAAGGATGATTTTTGCCATTTCTTGATTTTTAAAGGGCTGATCTTGGACTCTTTTGATCTTCAAAGGTCTTCATTATGTCTTTCACTTCTTGAGGGACCATAATTGGCAATTTGAATTTGATGAGGGACTATTCTTGCCATTTCTTCAAAGTTGAAGGACCTTTTTGCAATTTTGACAAACTTAAGGGACCAAACTTGTAATTATTAATATACAAGGGTTTTAAGTGTCATTTCTTCAATAAATGATGATCAATCTTGTTTGTTTTCAAGTCTTCAAGGGTATTTGATGAAAATTCCATGATTAGGGCCCGGTTCATTGTACGGCTTCGTTTCTCGTGTTCGTTTTTCCTTGTATCTTGTGATCTTTTGTCTTTTTCACGATATCCATACCTAAAACACACAAGTAAACAAACACAAGCATATATATGGTATTTTATGACATTTTAATGCATTTAAAGCCCGAAAAGAACGATGAGATCATGTATAAATGCCATCTCATCACTTACACGTTTGGGCCGGCCTACACATGTTGTAGGCTAGGCTTGGACTTGTTTGATAAATAAAGAAGATTAACTAAACTACGAGCTATTACATGGACTATCTTTGGAGTGACCGATCCTTCTTAATATGTAAAACGTATTTCCAACAAAATTAAATTAGGAAACATGAATATCATTGTCTACGACATAAAGATAAATAAACTATATGCAAAACCCGCATGCTTTTACCATGCATAGTACCCTTAGGATCGTACGTACTAGTTAAAAACTTTCCTAATATAGCATGATTACGATTACGTGTTAGGAGTTTACGTATTACGTACGTGTTAGAACACGATAAGTATTTTATATGCACAATCACGTAATAATTATTTAACAATAATTAATCACGAACATGCGATCATGAAATCATGAACGTAATTAAAGCACGAGCTATTATTAATTACGTATATATATTTATTACGAGCGTAATTAAATATATTAGATTATGGTATTTACGTAACGAGAACATTTAAATCACGAACATAAATAAACACAAACGAGTAACTAAATAACGAGACACGAAAAGAGGTACGGGAACCCCATGTGGGGGTCCCTACCCGCGGCCAAATAAGGGCAATGGGCCAAGCCCATTGTCAATTTTACTAAAAGGGGGTTATATTTAGTTTTCACTACTCAAATTAAGTTACAAAAGATTTTTTTAAGAAAAACCTAAAACCGTTTCCTCCCTTGTTCTTTGTGCCGCCACCTATACATCACCATACAAGGTGATTCTTTGATCTTGGTTCTTGAAGATTTGTTGATTGTTCGTGTTTGTTCTTCATTCTCTTGATCCACGAATACGGTAAAACCTTTTTAAATCTTTTCTTTTAATTTAATCTTTTTATTAATTATGAACATGTGATGTTTTTATAAAAACATATTAATTAATCTTAGATCTAACATGTTTTGATGATTAATTAAATCAAAGGGTCGATTTAAAGGGTGTTTTGTTTTGGCCGCAGGCTGCAACCGACCCCAAGGGGGTTTCGGTTTGCTTAGCCGACCACCACCAAGACCATATGGTATTGGTTGGTGCGTGTGGGTCCTACGGCAGCAAGGGGTACCCCGAGTTGGTTCGGGGTACGGTGTCGATTCATGTCCGGTTCATGTTTTTAAGCCTAGATCCGGTTCATGGTTTATGTTAGTTTTTATGTTATGAACTTATGTTAAATTAAATTAATAAATGATGTAATTAATTTAATAACATGACTTAGGTTAATGATTTATAAATGATCATGAAATTATTTTAACCTAAGTATTAATATTTAAGACTTATAATTAATTAATTATTTTAAAAACCATGAATATAATTAATTAATTAACATGACTTAGGTTATATTATTAATATTTAATAATACATATTTTAACCTAAGTATTTGATATATTTAATTAAAAACATGTTATACTTTAATTAAATATTATAACCTATAGTTTAATTAAATTACATGAAATAATTATTAAACTATACAATATATCATATGACTTAGAAAATAATCATGAAAACACTTAGGCTTATTTACTTAGCTTATTTAACCAGCTTGTTTCTAATTATGAAAACTTTCTATTTTTAGGAACTTAATTAAATAAGGCAGCTAATTTATTTATGGAAACCAGCTATTTTTAGAAACTTATTTATTTAAGGCAGCTAATCTATTTATGGAAACTTATTTAATTAAGGTAGCTAATCTATTTATGGAAACTTTCTTTTTTTAGAAACTTATCTATTTTAGGCAGTAAATCTATTTTTGGAAACTTTCTATTTTTGGAAACTTTCTATTTTTGGAACTTTCTATTTTTGGTAACTTTCTATTTTTGGAAACTTTCTATTTTAGGAAACCTGCTATTTTTGGAAAGTTACTTATTATTACATAGTAAGTATAATAACACATGAAATACCAGAAATACTTAATCAGATTAAGCAGAGTATAAGATTTAATACAGTTTAAGGCTTTAAACAGTAAAATATAATAAGAACACATAAAATAAGCTAAGACATGACATAAAACCAGCTATGTATTTGGTAAGCAGATACTTATTTCATGTACGTATTTATGTAGCACTAGTGTTTTGGAAGTAGGATTCTCACAGTTCATCGTTCTCGTTCACTGGACATAAGGTACGGATTCCCGTCCTTTTAGTATGGACATTCTTTCCTTATTAGGATTCCCCGTATGCAGCCAACTGTTTTCCCGTAGTATAAGTATGAGTTTGATTGCTTATGTTTAAATATGATTACCTATAGCCATATACATGCATGACCAGTTTCACCTAGTTATGGAGGTACCATAACCATAACATTAGAGGCACTGATGTTATGACTTCACCACGGCGGAGTGATTGCTCGTGGTGTCCCTTCAGCTTTTGGCCATTTATTTATATTTATCATGTGAGGCGTATGGGTGCATCCTAGTTACATGTTTTTATTCAGGATTACATGGTGAATGTGGTGTGTGCCTTGCATCCTTCACAAGGAGCTGATCCCCTACCCATAAACCAATATATTAAATTAGAGGCAGCCCCTCTAATTTGCATGATGAGGTCACCCCTCCAATTATTCATGCACGGTGGATTTTCATGACCTATATTGGCTAATGGTAAAATATGACAAACAGTTTTTATAAGATAAACATAAGACTTTCAAACTATAAACCAGTTTTATTAAGACTTAACCAGGTTACTCGGGACTTAGTTTTCTTCCACTGTTATTATGTTATATGCTTATCCTATTCATGCTATATTGTACATCCGTGCACTGAGCGTATTGCTCAGCCGTTTTCCTTTTCTATGTTCCCAAAACGGCAGGTACTCAGGGACGCTCGTAGACACTAAGAGTACGTGCATATGGACTGGAATCTGTCTAGCCTTCTTTACATTATGCATTTCCTTACTTTTGATACTTATGCTTTGGATATTTTTTAGTCCTTTTCCTTTACTATACTATGTTTGTGTGTGATGAGCTTTACTTTTGGACTACCGATGTTTGATTCCGGTATTTTCCTTTATATGGTCAAGTAATGTTTAGACATTTTATCTTGTATGCTTTGATGACACGCCATAATTACTGTGATATTTCCATTTCCAAAATGGGGTGTTACACTATATGTTGTAGACGGGTCGAATAATATATAAAAGGGGCAGATAATCGTAATTCGACACACACCTTTTCTCACAACACACCAACAGTTCTTAGTCGATTTTAGAGGGTTCTGGAGGTCTACATTCAGCGGCTAAGTCTTGTCATTTTATTTCCAACAGATAGGATATCCTATTTTCCAATTCTAGGTTTTTATGCTCAGCGGCCTCTAGTTCCAATTTCATAGATTCTAGGTTCACCTCCTTTCTCATTCTCTATCAGCAAAGATTTAACAATCTTGTCATAATTCTGACTATGTTTTGGTGGTTTATTCATTTGAAAATATTTATCAAATGATGGATCATCTATATTATCACATTCATTTTGCGTTTAAAAAATCATATTGTTTACTTTTTTCTCATTTTCAAGAGAAATACAATGTTTTCTAATTTCATCAAAACGTTTTGAAAGAGAATTATAGGAATCTTGAAGCTTCAAAAATTCAGCGTCGGATTTTTGACAATTTTGACTATCTACCATATTATCCAGAGTAACAACATTAAGCACAAGATAATCATCTTAACAACACAATTATTTAGACAACTGGTAACAATATAATGAGACATCACTTGTTTAAAGAGTTGGTTAATTTGGTGTAAAATCCTTTCTTTTTCAATGACCTTGTCGAAATCGGCAAATTGTTGTTGTAGCTCATTCAAGCTTATATACACCATGCTGACTGGTGGAATTACTTTAGGTAATTGTTTTCTAACAAGTGTAGGAGACGTACTAGGAATGTCAGAGCTCGAAGAGCTTTGAGACACACATGCTGGTTCGTAATGATTTTCCTTTTGTATTTTAAAGGGGTTTTAAAATCAAGAGCTAATTTGCTATGTTTAACATAATCAATAGGTCTGTAATTAACATTTGTAGTCTCAATCAAATCATTTGCCTTTTTTTGAAAGCACTTTTAACCGACTCTCTTCCGCAAGTGATGTAGTCTCCTCATCATCACGAACATACGGGGCATCTACCATTTTACCAATTTGGGTACCATGCAGAGCTTGTTTTGCAAAACCCGAGTTTCGTGGTAAATCTTGTAGACGTTTAAGTCCACATTCTTTAAATGATGATGTTAGCAATATACCATTTAGCTAAACAATGTTGTTTTAAAAGCAAAAGATCTGCCTTTTTAAGCGCATTAGATGCATTAATTTCTGTTTCAACCTTTTTAGATTTGAGTGTTTTGAAATCCGTTTTAAGTTGTTGAAAATTAGTAACAACCGACTCTTTGTCTTTGATTTCTTTAGAAATACTTGCTCTTTAAGTTTCAATTTCTTAAAAAATGCTAATTTTTCAAACCGAAATTGATCAAATTTGTTATTTTTTCAGCTTGTGGTGTCATTTCAAAAGTTTTAACTTTTTCTTTATACAAAGTAAGCTCATCAAATAGTGTGGTATTCAAATCTATGGTATGTATGACAGTGATATTCATATCATCCATGATATGTTTAGGAACCATTACCAAATCATGTTGAGCATAACATATGATAGTCGTCATGGGATTGAGGTTCACTCAATTGCGTAGGATTAGGTACCTCATCATTTGAGTTACTATTTACCAAATGATGTCCAGGGTTGTTTGTCTCATGCCCAACTTGAGATATATTATCATGAATAATATTAGTTGTAGTTGGTACCTCACTGACGACATCTGAACCGTAGTGACAGAGATTGACAGTGAGAGCAACTTAAGTTGAATGAATATCATCACAATCCGAGTCATATGCGTCAAGATTATCCGCTTGATATGCTGCATTTGAAGTAGAGATTGTTTGAATACCTTTATTTTCTGCTGCCCCTGGGTCTGCTAGGAAGGCCAATTCCTCTGTATCCAATGTCTTACCATTTGCCTGAGTACATTGTCTTACCATGTGGCCTTATCCTCGACAATTATAGCATGTTACAACCTTTTGTAAACCATGATAACTTCCACTTGTCGTGGCATTGACGGTTCTTGCACCCGTTCCAAATGAACTTTTCCTTCCCTGAATTGATTGCATCGTCACTTGACCATCTTGAATGGTAGCTTGTTGTCATGGATTTAAAGATGTGCAGAGTTGATTGTTGTAGGTGGAAATCCTCTAGTAGCAACAAGTTTTGACAAGTAAACCGTGAGATGGTTTAAGCATCAATAGGATTATCAGATTGTTTGAACAGAGGTATTTGGCCATTTGGAAGCTCATTGTTGTAGAAAGATTGTGCTTGTGGCGTTTCCATTGGAAAGTAACCTTGTTGAGGAGTATAGACCATTTGAGGAGAATTAATTGGATGTGAATAAGCATGCTGAGATACTTCCCTCGGTTCATAGGTGTAGCTCAAGATGATGGTGCTTGATGAGTTAGTTGTTGAGTATAAATATGTTGTGGCATAATTGTTGTTGAAATGATTTTTGTGGCAATATCTGTGGTTGATATGGTTGTTGTGGTTGATGCTTATATGTGTGATGTGGTTGCTGCTAATATGACTATTGATAAGGATATGCCGAGCTTTGATGAGGATTCATTTGATTCGAAGCAATCAGAGCAGTTGGATCATGAACTTGGGGTTTTGACAACCGAACCTCATGCACATAGAGTTCGTGTTGTTGTAGATACGCTTGAAGTTGATCTACGTTGGTTGTATGCAAATCTTTTACCAAATTGACGTCTGTTACAAACCCGCTCCATTCGTGAGGGAGAGTGTTCAAGTATTTGGTGTTAAGCTGAAACTGGGGTATCTTTATGGCGAAAATATTAAGCTCATTCATCAATAATATGAATCTCAAGTAATAATCATGAAGAGACTCCTCTCAAATATAGGGAAACTTATCAAACAAGTCATATAGCTTACACTCTCGTTCTTGTTGAGTTAACGAGGTGCCTTACATCAAAATGCAAATTCTCTCCCATAACTCTTTTGCTACACGATGATAACTCACGAGTTTGTAAACATCTAGGGGAAGACCTTGGAGAATGATGTTGGTAGCCTTGATGTCACAGTCAGCTTGTATCTTATCCTTGGCCGTCAAATCAGAGAATGTTCAGTCACGAGTCACATTACCCTCCGTGATCATACCATAAACAAATGGTCCAGATTTCACTGATTCCAATATCATATGTCCGTATTCTCGATTCATCATTTAAAGTTCCATTCTCGACGTCCATGCTTTGTACGTTTCTTTCACCAACATTGGAGGACGATTATTCATACCGACAAGATGGACTTATCCGTAAGAGTTGTATACTCCATTGCGATAACTAAAGGATTACAAAGTTGATCGAATAATGAAAGAAAGTAAATGTGTTTGTTGTAAAAAGAACAATACGAGATTTTATAATTCATGGAAAAACCGAGAAATTAAATTCACGGGATTTCACAAACCAACGAAAAACCGTAAAAATTCTTAATTCCTTATTTGGTGATGTAGATTAAAGGTTAAAAAGGCTTCTAAGATTGCCTTGAGATAAAATGAATCGAACCGAAACTTAATTATTAAAATTTCCAAAAACTTGAAATTTCGAAAAAAATGCTAAGACTTTATCTCGGTTCTTAGATTGAAAGTTATATCGGTTATATGCAACAAGTGGTTATCCCGGTTCAAGCAAAAATTGGTTATCCCGGTCCTTCCAATGATGTTATCTCGGTTCACTTAAGGTTTATTGATGAGTGTGAAAACACACATCTTTAGTAACATATAAAATCCCTAAAACGAGTTAAAGATACACCTTTATACTTTAAAAAGTCGGAATTATGTGGGTATTTGTGTGTTTTGTGTAGGCAAAAGGGTACAAATCAAATCAAACAAGGTTTTATTTGAAGAATTTATGAAGAAAAGGACAAATTAAGGCTTAAAAGACTAAAAGTGCAAAAGGAATAAAGTTCAAGAGCCAAAGTTGTTGTTCTACAAAGTTTAAAAGGATTAAAGAACAAAGTTTATGAAGACAAGGGTTGATTTTGCCAAACTGCCAAAGTCTTCTTCAGCTTAAACAAATGGACCAATGGGAGATAAGTCTAGCTAGTCACACGGATCAAAGAGTGTGCAATTAATGAGCCAAATCATAACAGTGGTATTTAATTACTGACCCCACTTGCAATATTATCAGCCAATCACAAGCTATATAACCAAGTCACACAGATCCAACTGTGCATTTGGATAATGATCCGTGTTAAGTTTATTTCACCAACCAGAGATTGGCACGTCATCAAGTTTCTTCTTAAGCAAACTGGCATCAATCAAGTGCGTTTCAAAAGATGTTTTCAACTACAAAATTACTCAAGGGATCAAGACGCATCTACTAATAACTATTAATTGCATTACTTCTCAATAGAATCAAATCCCCCAATTCCCACTCATCTACATGAACCCTAACTAATTTTTCTAGGTGGCACTTTGCTATTGGCCATGCCACATTAACAGACCCTCTCCCTCACCTCAGCTTGTCTATAAATACTCTCAGTTGTACACATAGTTCATTTACCTAGCTTAATTAGCTAGGAGTAGTTTCTCTCTTAAATTCACCTTTCACCTTCACAGCTAATGTGTATGACACAAACATTAGTCTGTTAGGAATCTTGTAAAAGAATCTGTAACAAATTTTGATCTTCATCAATAAAATTCACAAATTCAGTTCAATCTATCTCAATTTCTACACAATTCTGTTTATACCATTGATGTTATGAGTTCTTGCCATTGTTATGAGTTCAATGGAGTTAGTTTGATGTTGTTGTGTAAGACTCCAGAATCAGACACGGGACAGGTAGGCAACTTGGGGGTCCCACTTCATGATATCCGAAAACATGATATAAATAATGACATGAAAATGAAGTAAAAATGACATCATAAGACTACAATTACTTCTAAAGCTGCGACATTTAAATAAAATAATTCTTTTTACATAGGTTCCAAGACACGAATATTACACATCATAAGTTTTATAAGATGTACCAAACATTTTTTAATTATCTTAGTGCATAACCAAATTTTAGGGGGTAGATACTAAAATGTACAGCTTTTACAATATTAACAAAAATTTAGACCAACAAAACATGAAATCTTCAAGCTGTCGCTATCTTGCGGGATCCCATCCTTAGCAAAATTAAGCAATAGCATTACCTGAGAAATAACATGTAAAAAGGTTAACATAAAATTGAGTGAAACTCATAGGTTTAATAAGTAGTGATGTGAAATACAAACATTAATTTTATAAGAATAGCAACAGAATATGATTTAATACCGTCATACAAATTCATTTATATATATTTATTGAAATAGCTCACGACACTGAAGCTTTAGTATAATTGTTTTACCCCTAGTAAGTATCTAGTCAAAATACTTAAGTAATCACATGTAAGTGCGTCAAGGTAATCAGGACGTATATTGTCAATCCCGATGGATCCATCCACAACATCCGCGCTTGCAAAATGTAAATTAACGGTTCATGACGTAGGGGCTTTTTTTGACTAAGGTACTAATGCAATAAGTAAATGTATAATCTGTGGAAGCATATAGTTCTCGGATATCATATTAAAAGTTTTAAATGATTGTATTCCACGCATGTTATTCTCACCCCGCAATTCGTAACAAAGTATATAAGAAAAGGGGCTATGAACTCACCTTAAAAAGGAAAACAAATGCGACGAGATAGAGATCCGGCTGGAGAAAGGCAATAGTAATACACTAAGAATTATCCGCGACCTACAAGTGTGATCACGATCTTAGATATTTGGTATATAAAAGTATAAAACGTTTGTATCAAAATATTTTGTTAAAATTGAGATACATAAGTAACTTGCACAAGTAACCGAGTCTAAGTGTAAACATGACCTATAAAGCTTACAATCTGTAGAAAATACTTCAATTATGATGTTATACATCCTAAGTATCAGTATCGATCATCCCAAAACCATTCCATAAGGTTTAGGCTTGCTTAAGGGGTGTTTGGGTAATGAACTAGTCATTTACTCACTTAATGAAAAAGTGTAGAAACACTTTTTCGCGAAGCTTAAAATTCCTATTTAGACTCTTGGAAAAATTCTAGAAAAATTCAGAGAAGTCATATACATCATGAAGTTAATATCTTGTGAATTTCAAGAAACGTTTTGAAGTCTAGATACCTTTTTAAAAACAAAAACCAAAACGTATTCTGCGCGATAAAGTCAAACATCACAGTCTGTATTTTGCATATTTGAGGGTCAAATGCCCACTTTAAAGTTTCCGTTTCCGCATGGGTGACTAAAAATATCATTCCGGACAACTTTGTAGTTTTATCCAAAGGCTGAAAACACTTTTATGAACCACTTATACCTATGACAGTAGCGATATAAGCAATATTTTATAAATTTTCTAATTAGTCAACAACACCCACTTATGTTTCAAAAACTTAAGGATAACTAACGGACACTAAACATTTGCATCAAAAGTCATAATTATATGTTTTTTAAATGTTTCAAGTGAGAAATCTCGGCTAAACACTCGTTAACCATTTCAAGCACGCTAAACCAAACACTAGTTTAGGTCGATTGTTCCTTATTAGACTAGTTTCTAAAATGCACGCCATTTCTTCGTTATGAAGAGATAGACGATGAACCTTATACCGTTGAAAAAGTATTTTCATACCCGACATTCCTAGCTATATGATATTATCTCAGTTTTTCAAATGGGAAAAAATCCATCTTAGAGAAAGGTTAAAATTTTATAAAATCAGTTATAAAATTGGCGATCAACGTTTTAGTCACAAAATTTAATTGGTGATGGCTATTAACGCAAGGTCAGCGGCCAAACTTAAGTTATAAGTCCTAATAAGTATTCATAACCCATAATTTCAAGTTTAGGGGTTCTAAGGTGCTGCAAAACACTAAACAAGTCTGCACTTTCATATTTTAGCTAAAATCTTATTTAGGCCATAACTTCTTCATTCGGATGAGTTGGTTGACCATTCGACTCGCCACAATCAAGTAGGATGGCTATACACCAAAATAAGTAAATAGAACAGTGGCTAATGTGGCGAAAACCACAGGTTATAACCTAATCAAATTGCTGTCCGGGATAGATGTAAAATTCGCCCACCATGACAACTAATGATTATTCTAACAATATCTCTTAGCACCCTAACAAGTATAACCTGAATTATAACCCTATTGACACTAATATATACATGGTTTAATCCAAGGTGTACTAAAACTTAGGGCTAGGATAGGGCATTTAAATTAGTAAAACAAAGTAATCACTTATAAAATCTAAATTGATCATTCTTGTTTTAAAAGAAAAAAATATCAATGCATGGGAAAAATTGAGCTAGGATATGATAGGATTCTTACCAAGGACCACTTTTATATAATTGGATAAATAAAAATGCAGTAGATGATGAAGATTTGGATGGTTTTGAGATCACAGTGAGTGTGGTTTGATTTTGGTTAAGAAAAATAAAATAAATTGTGTTTGTGTTTGTGTTGTCTACGCATGAAGGAAAGAAAAAAAAAGGGGGGGGGGGGGTTATGGGTTATATTTTTTTATCTTGGCCCAATAGTCCAATTTACCTAGGCCCGGTTCTAATCTTAGCCCGATTCTACTTAAAACATGTAAAAAGCTATGACTCGTTGCAAGTTAAATTATAAAAACGAAATATTTATTGAAAATAATATTTTTGCCTTCAAGTCAAAATATAAATTACCGGTTCTCGTTCCGTCGGTTCGGACAACTTTATGAAATACACGAGAGTGTATTTAAATAAAAATTTTTGATTTAAATTAAACATGGAAAAGAAAATAAAACTTCTAAAATTACCATCAATTACTTTAAATTATTAGAGAAATAATTAATTAAAATGAATTAAAATATCTCGAAATTTCCGGAATTTACGTAAGTAAAGTAAGTAATAAGTGAATAGCATGTAAAATAAAATAAAAATAAAAATTACGGATAAAGAAATGGTTTTTAATTACCTGGAAAAATATGGGTTCTCACAGTCGACCCCCCTAAAGGAACTCTGGTCCCTCAGAGTTCAACTGGAGATGGAAGATGACGAAAAAAGATGGGGATACTTATCTTTGAACTGGTCTTCGCTCTCCCAAGTAAACTCAGCACCTCTACAAGAATTCCAACGAACTTTGACGATTGGAATCCAACTACGCTTCAACTTCTTAACTTGTCGATCCACGATTTCGATATGTTCTTCTACGAAATACATTTCACTTCCACTTTGATCTCTTCCAATAGAATTTGAATATCCGATTCGGCTAAACATTTCTTAAGATTGGAAACGTGAAATACATCATGAATGCAACTTAACTCTTACGGCAGCTTCAAACGATAAGCTACTGGACCAATATGTTCGACGATTTCAAATGGTCATACAAAACGAGGGGCTAACTTTCCTCTCTTGCCGAATCTTACTAATCCCTTCCATGGGGATACCTTAGTAGTACATGGTCACCGACTTGACATTCCAGTGGTTTGTGCCTTTTGTCCGCGTAAGTTTTTTGTCGACTTCTAGCGATTTTCAGTCTCTCTGATTTGCACAATCTTGTCCGTAGTTTCTTTGACTAATGCCGGTCCAATTAGCTGACATTCACTCACCTCATTCCATATCATGGGTGATCTATATTTACGTCCGTATAATGCCTCAAATGGTGAGTACTTGACACTCTTGTGATAAATGTTGTTGCATGAAAGTTCAACTAGTGGTAGATGAGGGTCCCAGCTTCCTCCAAATCCATAACACATGCTCGCAACATGTATTCTAAAGTCTGAATGATGTGCTCACTTTGCCCGTCCGTTTCTGGGTGATGAGATGTACTCATTAATACATGTGTTTCCAACACCTTTTGAAGAGCCTGCCAGAAGTGAGATGCAAAACGACTATCTCTATCAGAGATAATCGACACCGGTACTCCATGTTTTGCAACAATTTCGTTTATGTAGATTCGTGCCAACCTTTTAGTCTTCTAGTCCTCACGGATGGGAATGAAATGAGCATATTTGGTCAACCTATCCACGATAACCCAAATAGCATCGTAACCACCACTGCTTCTAGGTAACTTGGTAACTAGATCCATTGTAATCTTCTCCCATTTCCATTCAAGGACTTCCGGTTGCTGTAGGAGGCCATAAGGTTTCTGATATACTACTTTAACTTTTAAACAAGTTAAGCACTAGTTGACATATTCAGCTATGTCTGTCTTCATTCTAGGCCACCAGTATACATCTCTCAAGTCGTAGTACATTTTATCTACACAAGGGTGGATTGAGTATCTTGATGCATGAGCTTCATCCAATATTACCTTCCTGATTCCACCAACAAATGGAATCCATATTCTGCCAACAAAGTAAAGAGTTCCATCCTTTTTTTTTGTTCCAGTTGGGCTTCTAATCCTCGCGGTCGTTCGACCAACTCATAAAATCCTTGGCAGCTTCTTTCTGTGCTTCTAAAATCCTAGCCTTGAGGCCAGATTGGATAGTCATGCTCATAGCACATACTTTTCTAGGTTTAAGCCTTTCCTTATGGCTTAAAGCATCTGCCACAACATTTGCTTTTCCTGGGTGGTATTTAATCTCAGATTCATAATCACTAAGTAGTTCTAGCCATCGTCTTTGTCGCATATTCAAGTCTTTTTTATTAAAGATGTATTGAACACTCTTATGGTCAGTGTATATTACACTTTTTGTCCCATAAAGATAGTGTCTCCATATTATTAGTGCAAATACCACCGCACCCAATTCCAAATCATGAGTGGTATAATTCTTTTCATTGATTTTAAGTTGTCTCGAGGCATAAGCAATCACTTTACCTCTCTACATAAGGACACATCCGAAACCTTGGTGAGATGCATCACAATACACTAAGAAATAATTTGGTCCATCTGGAAGTGTTAATACTAGTGCGTTATACAACTTTTCCTTCAGTAAGCGAAAGGCTTGCTCCTGATCATCACCCCAAATGTATTCCTTATTCTTTTGGGTTAGTAAAGTTAGAGGTTTAGCAATCTTAGAGAAGTTTTCAATGAATCTGCGATAATATCATGTTAACCCAAGAAATTAACGGACCTCAATAGGTGATTCAGGATTTTTCCAATTCTTTACTGCTTCTACTTTACTAGGATCCACGTGTATACCATCATGATTAACCACGTGACCTAAGAATTATACCTCTTTTCACCAAAATTCACACTTAGAGAATTTGACATATAATTTTTCCTTCTCCAGGAGAGTTAAAATTGTCTTCAGATGTTCATGGTCTTCTTCAGACTTTGATTAAATGAGGACATCATCAATAAAAACTATGACAAACTTATCAAGGTAAGGCTTACAAACACGGTTCATTAAATCCATAAAAACGACAGGAGCATTCGTGAGACCAAAAGCTATAACTATAAATTCGAAGTGACCATGACGGGTTCTGAATGCGGTTTTAGGAATGTCACTTTCATGTACTCTTAACTGGTGGTAACCTGATCGAAGATCTATTTTGGAAAAACAGCAAGCACCTTGTAATTGATCAAAGAAGTCATCTATTCGAGAGAGAGGGTATCGATTTTTTATTGTCAGCTTATTTAATTCCCTATAATCAATGCACATTCTCATTGCACCATCCTTTTTCTTAACAACGAGCACAGGAACACCCCAAGGTGAGTGAATTGGTCTAATGAAACCTTTATCCTGAAGCTCTTTAAGCTGATTCGACAATTCATTCATTTTAGACAAGGCTAAACGATAAGGGGACTTAGCAACAGGTAGGGCTCCCGAAATAAGGTCGATACGAAATTCAACTTCACGCATGGGAGGTAATCCAGACAAATCATCTGGGAACACTCTAGGAAATTCACAAACGATACGAATGTCATCAAGCTTTTTCTCCCCAGCCTTGATACTTTAAAGAGAATGCAGATATTCGTCCGGCTTCTCACCGCAAATTTCTAATTTTTTTCTAGATGGAAGGGGAATACGCACGATTCGTTCAAAACAAACAATGACAACACGATGGGATGCTAACCAGTCCATACCCACAATAACATCAAAACTTCCTAGACATGTCAGTAAAAGGTTGATTTTAAACAAGTAACCAAGCAAGTCGAGAGAACAACCATGTAAGACGGTATTCGTACTAACAATATTACCATCAGCTAATTCTTTTTCGAAACTAGCAACTAAAGCAGAAGGGGAAATATCAATAAAGTGGGTAATGGTAGAAGACACAAAACTTTTCTCAGCACATGAATAGAATAAAATACTAACATAGTAATCGTTAAGAATAAATGTACCCGTGACCACCCTTGGATTCTACTGAGGATTTTCGAAAACTTGATACACCCTTCCTCGAGCTCCATCATTCTGCTGATTTCTGGCCGTGGGACACCAATTCTTGAAAATGATCCTTTTCACCACAGCGAAAACATACCACAATACAGTTTCCTTCTTCATGACCAATTATTTTACATATAGCGCACTTAGGAGGGCAGGGTCTAGCAGGATGATGCTAGTTGCATCAATCACACTTTGGTATCTTTCCAACATAGCCTTGTCTAGCAGCAGGGGCTACAGGAGCAGCAGCAACATGAGCAAGAGCAGGAGCAGCTGCATGCATTGCTATCAATTCTTGTCTCTTGCTGGACTGACGGTTATTGTTCTTATTGTTGTTTCTGTTATTGCCCTTGTTATTTAACAGTTGTTACCTTGGTTGCCTCCCTGATAAAACCCCTGGGTGTCCTCCCATTTCCTTTTGTGATCTTTATCAGACTTGGCATCCTTACCTTCTACGGTCTGCTCATAAAGTTCACGTTCTATACTTACAACATCATGTAGAGTGGAAGGCTTAGAGGAAGTGATGTTCCCTTTAATCCTCTTAGGAAAACCCTTAACATACTTCTTTATTTTCTTTCTCTTAGTGGGTACCAATTGAGGGCACATTAAAACCAGTTCATGAAATCGGTTAGTGTATGACTCAATATCATAGTTCTCCATCTGCAGGGTCCACAACTCTTGTTCCATTTTCTCGATTTCGGTATCAGGACAGTACTCAATAGTCATCATTACCTCAAATTGATCCCAGTAGATTTTATTTGCATTTTCCAGACCCCAAGGTTTTGATTTCCCATTCCACCATGTTAGTGCGCGTCCTTCTAAGGTACTAGCAGTAAAAATGACCTTATCCTCTTCTGCACATTTGCATGTACCAAACATTTGCTCCATTTTCTCGAACCAACGAGTTAAGCCTACCACAGCTTCAGTTCCATTGAAAGTAAGTGGTTTCCAAACATAAATGTTTTATAAGAACACCATTTAGCATAAGAGGAGCTTTCAACTTTATCCTCAGGATTTCGTTTATTTTTATAATCAACAATTGACTTGTCAACCCTTTTTGCAATGATCCTTTCCATCTTAGCCTTTCGGGATCGTCTGATATCAGAGGTTCTACGGAGTAGAGGCATGTTTATGTCAAAAACACAATACTAAATTCAGTGAGAATCGAGATAGATATGCTATTTCAAGATTCATGTCGAATGAAGGATACAAAGAGGAAAGATCGTAATAATGCATAACTAAATGTCAACACCAAATGCATCACTAAAGAATTTAAATTGCAACGGTGACGGCTATAGAATAAGAATCCAAGGAATACAGTAAAGATAGATGTTGCCACAAAGATACTAAAATGATAATTCATTAGCCAAGGTTTCCATACATATTACTTCAATACAGAGTTTGGTTACAAGGGTGTATATACAAAAGATACAAAATTACACCCAAGATGCAAGTAGCACTAACTGTCTTAGCAGCTTAGTAGAAATATACAAAAGATACGATATAAAAGGCACCAAATGTACAAAAGATGCATGATAAAGGGTGCATAAACATAAACATTGATAAGGAAACTACTGGGAGCCACTAGATAACCCCGCAGGTGACGATGCTGCATGAGTTAGCGGACTCTCTTGGTCGTCTGAATCATTCGAGCTGTCTGAGATGTCACCAATATCTATGCCTAATCGTTCCTTCATGAGAAGCTTCATACTTTGAATGGCTCTCTGCAGCAACCTGATCTCTTTGCTTTCTGCTTGTTGTCAAATTGGAGATTTGCAACTTCCTCGCGCATTTTTATCATAAATAGAGAGTCTACATAGGAATCACTAGCATACTGCTTCTTATGTTCCTCTAATTTCCCATCTAACTTACTTATCTCAGATTTCATTTCCTTGTTACTGTTAAGCAAATATTCCATTCCATAGTTGATATCATTTATCTCACTAGCTATCGAGGGGTGAACATAATCAGAAGATGTATATAGGAAGCAGAGTGAACAGTAGAGGGTTCTCTTGTCTCTTGATTGTCATCCTGATTTGACAAGTTAAGAGCATTCTCCTATTTTGGCTCTTCCTCCTCAGGATCTTCCTTAGGATATTCCTCAACTTGCATAGGCTCTCCCTGAGAGTCATTATCAATGAAGTCGTATGCATTGGGAAAGTGAAAGACGGAAGTAGGCGATCGAGGTGGTGATTCTATCTAGACAAGAAAAGGAATACATATGTATAATAAGTGCAAAGGATTTGGAAAAGTGATCGCAAGTATCATAATGAAAGCGATATAATATTTCAGAGCGAAATCAAGGAATGAAATATTATAAATATAATCAAGGTAAATAAAAGGATCAGAGAGTTACCCGCGCAGATACCGAACAACCTTGGCAGATTCATGTTTGACACTAAGACATAAAACTTTTGAAAATTTGGGTCATAGACTAAGTTTGAAAACGACTCAGTTCCCTATAACCATGAGCTCTAATACCAATCTGTAAGACTCCCAGAATTAGACACGGGACATGTAGGCAACTTTGGGTCCCACTTCATGATATTCGAAAACATGCTATAAAGAATGACATAAAAATGAAGTAAAAATAACATCATAAGACTACATTACTTCAAACGCTACAGAATTTAAATAAATCTATTCTTTTTACATAGGGTCCCAAATACAAATATTACACATCATAAGTTTTATAAGATGTACCAAACATTTTTAAATTGTCTTGGTGCATAACCAAATTTGAAGGGGTAGATACCAAAATGGACAGCTTTTACAATATTAACAAAAATTTAGACCAACAAGACATGAAATCTTCAAGTTGTCGTTATCCTAAGGGCTCCTATCCTTAGCAAAAATAAGCATTAGCATTACTTGAGAAATAACATGTAAAAAGGTTAACATAAAGTTGAGTGAAATTCATAGGTTTAATAGGTAGTGATGTGAATACAAACATTAATTTTATAAGAATAACAACAGGATATGATTTAGTACGGTCGTACAAAATCATTTATATTTATCTATTGCAATAGCTCACGACACCGAAGCTTTAACATAACTGTTTTACCCCTAGTAAGTATCTAGTCAAAATACTTAAGTAATCAATCCCGATGGATCCATCCTCAACATTCGCGCTTGCAAAATGTAAATTAACGATTCATGATGTAGGGGCTTTTTTGACTAAGGTACTAAGGCAATAAGTAAATGTATAATCTGGGGAAGCATATAGTTCTCGGATAGCATACTAAAAGTTTTAAATGATTGTATTCCATGCATGTTATTCTCACCCCGTTAATTTGAAACAAAGTATATAAGAAAAGAGGCTATGAACTCACCTTAAAAAGGAAAAAATATTGTGACGAGATAGAGATACGGCTGAAGAAAGGCAATAGTAATACTTTAATAATTATCCCCGGCCTAGAAGTGTGATAACGACCTTAGATATTTGTTTTAAGAAAATATAAAACGTTTGTATCAAAATATTTTGTAGAAATTGAGATACATAAGTAACTTGCACAAGTAACCGAGTCTAAGTGTAAGCATGACATATAAAGCTTACAATCTGTAGAAAATACTTCAATTATGATGTTATACATCCTAAGTATTAGTATCGATCATCCCAAATCCATTACATAAGGTTTAGGCTTGCTTAAGGGTCGTTTGGGTAATGAACTAGTCATTTACTTGCTTTATGAAAAAGTGTAGAAAACTCCTTTTCGCGAAGCTTAACAATCCTATCTAGACTCTTGGAAAAATTTTACAAAATTTCAGAGAAGTCATATACATCATGAAGTTAATATCTTGTGATTTTCAAGAAAAGTTTTGAAGTCTAGATACCTTTTTAAAAACAAAAACCAAAACGCCTTCTGCGCAAAAAAGTCGAACATCACAATCTGTATTTTGCATTTTTGAGGGTCAAATGCCCACTTTAAAGCTTCCGTTTCCGCATACGTGACTAAAAATATCATTCCAGACAACTTTGTAGTTTTATCCGAAGGCTGAAAACACTTTTACAACCTACGTATACCTATGACAGCAGCGATATAAACAAAATTTTATAAATTTTCTAATTAGTCAACAACACCCACTTATATGTCAAAAACTTAAGTGTAGCTTACGGACACTAAAAATTTGCATCAAAAGTCATCATTATATTTTTATCAAATGTTTCAAGTGAGAAATCTCGGCTAAACACTCGTTAACCATTTCAAGCATGCTAAACCAAACGCTAGTTTAGGTCAGTTGTTCCATATTAGACTAGTTTCTAAAATGCCTGCCATTTCTTCGTTATGAAGGGATAGACGATGAACCTTATACCGTCAGAAAGGTATTTTCATACTCGACATTCCTAGCTTTATGAATTTATCTCAGTTTTCCAAATGGGAAAAAAATCCATCTTAGAGAAAGGTTAAACTTTTAGAAAATCGGTTATAAAACTGGCGATCACCGTTTTAGTCATAAAATTCAATTGGTGATGGATATTAACGCAAGGTCAGCGGCCAAACTTAAGTTATAAGTCCTACTAAGTACTTATAACCTGCAATTTAAAGTTTAGGGGTTCTAAGGTGCTGCAAAACACTAAACAAGTCTGCACTTTCAAATTTGAGCTAAAATCTTATTTCGGTCATAACTTCTTCATTCAGATGAGTTGGTTGACCATTCGACTCGCCACAATCAAGTTGGATGGATATACCACCAAAATAGGTCAATAGAGCAGTGGCTAATGTTGCAAAAACCACAGGTTATAACCTAATCAAACTGCTGTCCGGGATAGATGTAAAATTCGCCCACCATGACAAATAATGGCTATTCTAACAACATCTCTTAGCACCCTAACAAGCATAACCTGAATTCACACCCTATTCATACTACTATATGCATGGTTTAACCCAAGGTGTACTAAAATTTAGAGCTAGGATAGGGCATTTAAATTACTAAAACAAAGTAATCACTTATAAACTCTAAATTGATCATTCTTGTTTTAAAAGAAAAAAATAGCAATGCATGGAGAAAATTGAACTAGGATATGTTAAGATTCTTACGAAGGATCACTTTTATATAATTGGATAATTGAAAATACAGTAGATGATGAAGATTTGAATGGTTTTGAGATCATAGTGAGTGTGGTTTGATTTTGGTTAAGAAAATAAAATAAAATGTGTTTGTGTTGTCTACGCAGGAAGGAAAAAAAAGAGGGGGGGGTGTTATGGGTTATATTTTTTTTATCTTGGCCCAGTAGTCCAATTTACCTAGGCCCGATTCTAATTCTAGCTTGATTCTACTTAAAACACGTAAAAAGCTACGACTCGGTGCAAGTTAAATTCTAAAAACGAAATATTTATTGAAAACAATATTTTTGCCTTCTTCAAGTGAAAATATAAAATTACCGGTTCTCGTTCCATCGGTTCGGGCAACTTTATAAAATACACGAGAGTGTATTTAAATCAATATTTTCAATTTAAATTAAACATGAAAAAGAAAATAAAATTTTCTAATAAATTATTTTTAATTATTGAGAAATAATTAATTTAAAATAAATTAAAATGAATTAGAATTTCTCTAAATTTCCGAAATTTACGTAAGCAAAGTATGTAATAAGTAAATAACATGTAAAATAAAATACAAATAAATTTTTTGAATAAAGAAATGGTTTTTAATTACCTGAAAAAATACGGGTTCTCACATGTTGGAGTAATGACCTAGTTCATGTGGTGACACTTGTTTAGAAAGCAGCAGTTACTGATCCTTTAATGTAGAAAGTAGCAGATTGAGTTATACTTTTGATCCATGGAGTTTTATTGTTGATTTGATAAGATTTAGTTATGGTGATGATCGATATATCTACTACAACGGACTGTCCTGGCTGTGCTTGGTTAAGCTCCATTTACTTTTCTACAAAAAATTAGGATAATCTGCTAGTTGTAGTTTTTATCTTGTTCCTTACTTGCAAACTTTTGATAATTGCCTGAATTGATCTGTTATTGTTAAACTTTGACCTGTTTTTAGTTGTAGCTAAGTAAATCTTTGAAGTGCTTTGATAATTGCTTATGATTTAGTGTTAACTAGTGTTTGGAATAGTGTGAATATGAGTTTATAGTTTGAGTATTGGTAGAGTATTGTTACAGTTCAATTTGGAGCCTAAAAATATCCACAAATTCAGTATTGAAAAGTCAAGGTTTCAGTGAAACAAGCAAATGGCCTAAAAATTGTTCGGGTTGGCAGTAGTTTGACTAGATTTTATTTGGGCAGCTTTGCTTTCTTTAAAGTTTTGAGTGAAAGTTGCGTTTGCCTTCTTTAATTGCTTATGAATCTTTTTAGTTTCACTGACATCCTTCTGTAAATTAGAAATTAAGTTAGCAAGCGCTACACGCTCCCCAGTGTCATACTCATTTGCATGTTGATCTTCCTCAGAATCATTAATGCTCATGTATGATGGATTCGGTATGATATTACTAGCAACCGATTCCTTCATACATGTATCATTAATGGGTGTAGTTGGATCACTATGCTCATGCGTATTGCCAAACACATTAGTCGTCGTGAGTTTGTACCTTATCAATTGGCTCGGTATCAAAGATAGGACCATTGTCATCTTTACTGACTTTGAGGACCTTTTGAATCTTTGACATGTACGAGTAATGTGCTTCGAGCTCTTGGTCAGAGAGTTCATCATTGGTGTCGTCAAGCATTTCTCCTTCCTCATTTGATAACTTAACCCATGCATCCATATTCTTGTATAGCAACATCTTTTCCTTATGATAAGCATAATCCTTGACCCTTTTTGGCTGCCTACATTCCTTACCCATGTGCCCAAGTCCTTCGCAGTAAAAGCATTGAATCCCAGTTTGTTGCACAACTTGATACCAACCGTTTCCCTACTCCCAGAAACAGTAGCAACCCTCTGATTATCATACTTGTCAGTTTTTCGATCATACCTTGCAGAACCCTCAACATGTGTTGTATTACAAAGATCATACTTTGGAAGACTCACAACACGCCTTCGTGTGTCATACCTTGGAGGACTCTGAACATAATTGTTCCTATTGTTTTGATGATGTCCTGAGGTTGTTGTTGGTAGGTTTGTAGATTTTCTTTTAGGATTTTATAATGAAAGCCATTTGTTGTCTGAATTTCCTATCCTTATGAGCTTGTTTTTCGTCACTATCTTCTTTAGATGATTGCTCAGGTGGTGGTGATGGTGCTCTTGCAATTTCTTTGCCTTTTGAGCCTATTGGAGCATATGACTTGGAGACAATAGAAGATCGTAGTGATGATGATTGAGTAGAGCGGGACTTTGGAGCACGGGAGCGGTGATCTGGGTAATGATGAGTGGTAGACACCAAAGCAAGTGTATTAGCAACCTTTGCTACCCATCCAGCTCGAAGTTCGTTTGCCTCATTCTAAAACTGTTTCAGAATGTCAAAAAGAGTGTGATATAAGACCTCGTCTAACTTTTGTTGTTGTTTCACCAAAGTGACGAACCATGTCTACTATCATTAAAGTTGCTGTAGAAATTGAACATTCACTTGCATGGTGGAGACTTTCAAGTTGTTTCGTGTCATGTCATTCATCATTTTGTAGAATCTGGAGTAATATGAATCAATTGATTCTCCATTCAATGAAGTAAACTTGCCAAAGTTCCAAAACAAATTTGTTTTCACATCTTGCTTATTGAGTGATTCACCTTGTTGAATTCGTTCAGTAACCGTCCACATCTCTTTTGTAGTACGACATGCCTCAACCGTGGAGTAAATATCACCTCCAGTCCAACTTAGAATCATATCAACTGCTTCCTTCTCTGTATCAAGCCAAGTACGCTTCTCAGGTGTTAGCTCAGATTGAGTTTCATCGCGTTCATAAGCGGGTACTTCTTCAATAGTTGTTGTGGTTGGTTCAGTAGGAACAATGATTGTCGAGAAGACATATGGTCCATCGAAAATGCACTGCCTTAAAGTGTAACACCCTAATTTGATAAGTAGAATGTTACGCGTATTTATCGCGTGTCAACAAAGCATGCAAGGTAATATGTACAAAAACATACATGACCAAAAGGGAATACCAGAATCAAACATCGGTTCCCAAACATAAGCCTAAAACATAAATAAAGTAAATGAAATGAGAAGGACAAAACATGTGTCCAAACAAGCATAAGTATAAGAAGGCATAAGGAGAAGAAGTCTAAGGTATCTTCCATCCTATGCACGTCCTCCAAATGCCCGAGTCTGTCCATGGGTACCAGCCGTTTTGGGACATGGAAAGGAAAGTAACGGCTGAGCAATATGCTCAGTGAACGAATATATGACATAGTATGAAATGACATACCATAATAAAGACTGACTAGCAGCGGAAATGTATAAGCCCTGGAAAACGTGGTACATGTTTATAAAACTGTTTTTATGGTTTGAAAAGACTGATGTTTTTATATGAAAACTGTATTTAACTAGCCAATAGCCCATATATGTTATGAGGTTCCACCATGCATGAATACTTGGAGGGGTGACCTCATCATGCAATTAGAGGGGATGCCTCTAATTAATTAGTCTGGGTAGGAGGGATCAAATCCTTGTGAAGGATGCAAGGCACACACAACATTCACCATGAAAATCTTGTAAAACATGTAACTAGGATGCACCCATATGCCCCACATGATAATATAAATAATAGGCCAAAGCTGTAAAGGGACGCCACGAGCAATCACTCCGCCGTGGGGAAGTCATAACACTGGTGCCTCCAGTGTTATGGTCATGGTACCTCTGTAACTAGGTGACACTGGTCATGCATGTATATGGCTTAGGCATTTAAAACTAAACATAAGTAATCAAAACATCTAAACATATACTTGGGGAAACAGTTGGCTGCAAACAGGGAATCCTAATAAGGAAAGAATGTCCATACTGAAGGACGGAAAATCCGTACCCTATGTCCAGTGAACGAGGAAAGATGAAGGGATGAATAGTCCTACTCCGACCTCACTAATGCTACATACATAATGGACATGTATAAGTTTTCTTATTACTGAGTACGTTACTGGTTATAGCATGTTCTTAGCTTGTTTTATATGTTCTTGTCTTATTTAACTATTTTAAATGATATACTATATTATTCATGTATTTCATGTACTATGATTAAGCATTATCTTGTATTCTTGTATTATTATCCTTGTTGTGTAATAATAAGTAACTTTCTAAAAATAGTAGGTTTCCAAAAATAGAAAGTTTCCAAAATAGAAAGTTTCCAAAAATAGAAAGTTTCTAAAAATAGACCAGTTTCTAAAAATAGATAGTTTCTATAAATAGTAAGTTTCATGAAATAAAAAGGTTCCATATTTAGAAATAAGCTGGATTAAATAGCTAACAATATAATCTAGTGTTTACTAGTTAAAAGTCATAAGTCATATAATTAAAAGTATAGTTTATTAAGTAAATACTATAGGTTATAACTGATTATTAATTAATAATTATAGTACATGCCTTATTATATAATAATATATCATGATTAATAATAAACTATATGTTATACAAATTTAATTATGTCATAATTAAATTAAGTCTAACGAAATACTTAGGTTAACATGTATTATTAATTTTAATAATTATAACCTAAGTCATGTTTTAATTAAAATAATAGTCATGTTATAATTTAATTAAATAAGTATAAAACTGATTTTATAATTTTACCGAACGCGAACTCGTGTTTTAATATAAGCCAAATCATAAGCGAACCAAACAGCCCTGACAGTGGCTAACCCGGTCTAGCCGGTTGCCACTGTCCAAACCAAATTTACCACCGACTGTAGCCGGTGGTTGCCACTGATGTGGCTCGGCTAGCCAGTGTTCGCACTAAGTACACCCCGGCTCAAGCCGGGGTTCCCACTGCTTGCAAACTAAGTCCCACCGAGACCTAGTGTCTCGGTTGACACTCAAAACCAAATCAAACGCCACCCCGACATGCTTCGGGGGTTCTTTTTCTTGCGGCCAAATAAACCAAGACCACACCGAGACTTCCTTGTCTCGGTTGGTGGTGCGATTAAATCCACCGAGAGCCTAGGGCTCTCGGTTTGACTCTCGATCGAACCGAACACAACCAAACCAAATCTTTTTCATGTTTATTATTAGGGTTAATATACATGCAGGTTACTAAAGTTTGGACAAAGTAACGATTTTGTTACTAAAGTTTAAAACCTTACACTTGGGTTACTAATGTATTGTTTACCTGAACTTCAAGTTACCTATAATGTTTTAACCCGTAGTTACAAGTTGCATGTCTACGTGGACTACAACTTAAGTTTTCGTCAGCAAACTTACGTTTTCGTCAGTAAAATTACGTTTTCCTCAGTAATTTTACGTTTTCGACAGTAATTTACGTTTTCGTCAGTAAATTTACATTTTCGTCAGTAAATTTACGTTTTATTCAGTAATTTTACGTTTTCGTCAGTAAATTTACGTCTTCATTAGTAAATTCTCATTTTCGTCAGTAAATTTATGTTTTCGTCAGTAAATATACGTTTTCGTCAATAAATATACGCTTTCGTAATTAAATTAACGTTTTCGTCAATAAATCCACATTTTCCTCAGTATTTTTACGTTTTCGTCAGTATTTCACGCTGAAGAAAATGTAAAAATACTGATGAAAACGTAAGTTTACTGACGAAAACCTAAAATTAGTGACAAAAACGTAAAGTTTCTGACGAAAACGTAAAAATACTGACTAAACCGTAAGTTTAATGACCTAAACATAAGTTTACTGGCGAAAATGTAAAGTTACTGACGAAAACGTAAATTTACTGACGAAAACGTAAAAGTATGGACAAAAATGTAAAATTACTGATGAAAACGTAAAAATACTGACGAAAGCGTAAAATATGTTGATCCCAAACTTGGATCGATTTAGCTTGTGTAAACGAGATTGTATCAAGTTTAACACGTAGAGAAACTTTGTTGTGTATAAAACAATTTTAAGTATTATGCGGAATTAATACTCAAACAAGAACACACAAACAATGTAAACCAAACTTTCACTTTGATTGATTAGAACAAACTTTTATATTAAAGTGTTAAAACGAATGAAAACTTATATCTGAAACAAAACCTAAAGGTCTTCTTTTATAGACTAAGAAGCCTTGTACAAGAGTCTACGTATCAGCTATTATAGGTAAAGATAAATATAGAAAATACATTGTTGATCATATCTTTACTACGTGTAGACTAAGTATTCTATCAGTGCTTGACTTCATCCTATCAACGCTTGACATCTTCCTATCAACGCTTGATCTGTCAACGCTTGTTTTCTTCTTATCAACGCTTGTTTTCTTCTTGTCAGCGTCCAAGTGAACTAGCTACATTTTATTCCCAACAATCCTCCCCTAAACTTGATAACTACTCTAGCAATCAAGTTTCTGAATAAAAATTAAGAACTAGGGGGAATCTTACAAATCTTGTCATATTGGTAATAAACATGCCTAATCAAATCTTTGGTCACGTCACTTGAATAGTCAATCTCCAGCTGTGTTGTCTTCATCTTTTCCAAAACTTCTTTGGACATGGGATACTCAGCATCTACAAGTAGATACTCAGCATTCTTTGTAGAACTCAAATAATTCACACCAACAACTTAATACAAACGCCATTGAAGTCCACTGATATCATCCTCAAGATCCTTCCAAACAGGATCTTCTTCTTCTGGTGCACACATTCTCTTGAATGTTCACCAAAGATTTATTCCATTGACTGAAGTAGGTGCTTCAGTCTCATACTTGGCCATCAAAAACCTCCAAAGGTCTGTCAAGTCTTCCCTATCCAAACTTGCAAAGAGAGACATAAGAGTAGTAAAAGGGTGTACCTCTTTCCCATATCTACCAATCATCCAAAACCCACTTGCATCTTCTTCATAGCTAATGATAGGGTTTCTGGCATCAAGAGGTAACACTTGTACCATATCTGAAGCTTCCATGGGTGAGAGCTTGATGCTCCTTCTTATAACAGCTTTACTGGGATTCAATTTATCCATATCTTTAGGGAACTCAAGTGGAACTCCCTTCGTCAAAGGCCTTGGAACAATCATTGCCTTTTGAATCTCCATCTCTTCTGTAAGTTCTACTTTCCTTTCATTTGAAAGAAGTCTGAGAGTGTTCATTTCTTGCACTGCTGCCCAAATGGGATAAGCCTTATACTCCAACTCTTCAAAGGATAATCCCTGTAATTTCTGAAAGGTCCATCCTGTACCATGACACCTGAGCAACATGTAATAAAGCTCCCTTCTATCTCTTTTTAGCAGTGAGAAAACATTGCTAGCCTTATGCTTCAGAATGACCTTGCAGTCTCTTTGAACTCTTAGAAGAATCTCCAAACCCCAAATTTGGTCTGAAATTGTCAAATCTGGATTCTCCATAATCCTACTTTCCCAAGCATGGTACATCTGAGCAACTTCTAGCATATCATAATCTACCTGCAACTTTAACTCTCTAAGTTTCTCCATTGCCAACTCATCACCATATTCAAGTATTTCTGGTTGTTCATTTATCATCACACTTGAATCTGAGCTTCCTTCATCACTTCCTTCTTGTTCCTCAGAAGTAACAACAAATGGTGATTCACCAACCTTCTTCATTTTTTGTTCCACAAGTTGTGCAGCCAACTTTGAATCAAACTCTACTTGTGCTGCATCCTTTGGAACTACTGTTTCTACCATGATTCCTTTACCCTTATCTAATGGATCAATGATGGGTAAAGATGATAATGGTACCTGTGAAGACACTTCCTTGATGATAGCTGATGACTGGAATACATCAACCATATCTGCAGGTCTATCAGCGTTCAAATCCTGAGTGTCAGCGCCCAAATTACTCTTGTCAGCGCTTGGTGTGTCAGCGTCCAAAATCTGCTTGGCAACACTCACCTTACTCGTCTCAGCGCCTTGTGTGAACTGCTCCATCATCGCTGTAAAGGATAAGTTCAAGTTTGTAGGAGTAACCAAAGATGTATCAAAACCTGGTTGCTTCTTCAATTCAGTAAGGGCTTCAACAACACCCAAAGATTCTCCATCATGTGAGCCTTTGTCACTCACATGTATCTGCTCATGAAGAAGATGCAAGATAGCTTTCTTTTGTCTCAAGTTGTGGTTGTGGGTCAGGTAAGGGGTCTGGTATTAGGTCAAGTTGTGGTTGTGGGTCAGGTTGAGGTTGTGCTGCTGCAATAACAGCAAGCATAGCTTGGGTGAGGGGTAAGTCTCTGTGAGGGGGTGAGTTCATCTTACTAAAAATAGCTTTCTTTTGCATAGGGATCTCATAAAAATCATCATGATCCCTTGTGTAGTAATTTTGCTCATCAAAAACCATTTGTAAAAATCTGGGATAAGCCAAAGTCATCTTATTACCCTTGTTTTTACACATGCCATCAAAAATCAGTTTAGAAAAATTATACTTTTGCCCATTTGTAATGCACACAATTACACTAGCAATTGATCTATTAATTTCATTATGTGCAGTACATTTGGGACTCAAACATTGAAGGATGACATGTATTAAGTACTTCCAGGCTGGGGGGAATTATTGTTTATGATATTTACTTAAAGTATCCTCTTCAGGGAAAGGATACCCCAAAGCCCGAAGTCCTTGTTCTATCTCATTAATGGGGAGAGTGGTTATACCATCTGCATCATTAAGATGCAAAGCCTGGCGAACCAAGGCTTCAGTAACCACCCAAGTACGCCCATGAACAATAGCTGTTAATGTAGTCACATTATTAAGCGTTGAGGAACTAACAGTGTTCCAAAACTGTTTAATATGAGTGACAGGGATGAGAGGAGCATGAGAAAGTGCATACCTAAGTGGAGATGCATTCAAATACGCCACCATCTGAGTGTATTGTGGAAACAAAGCATCATCAGCCTCCAAATAAGCAATCATATTGTGCTGACTTCTGAATCCTAATACCAAGTCACATGGTTTAAACTTAGGCGCCATTGATGTTGAAAGCTGTTTGTGAAAGATTGTAAAAGATTAATTATAGGAGAAAATTGTTAGACAAGAATATGAGAGTACCCTGTTTAAAAAGTAGGAGCCAAATATATAGGAGTGATAGGCACATGTGACTGGTCAAAAATGAGGCAGGTATTTTCAAAATATAATGATGAAAATATTGAAAAGAAAATAAGTTATCTTGTGCATTAATTAAAAGTTATCTACTCCAAAAATTACGGCCCCAATTTTCGTCAAAAATAACAACTGGGTAGGACCCAATGAGTGTCAACGGTCAAAAATAACCCATCAACGCCCAACGGCTATATTCTTGTCAACTTTGCAAAAGACATGTCAACGTCTAAATTGGTCACAACAACGCTTGGAAATATATCCGTCAACGTCTAAAAATAAAAATAGTAAAAATGAAAGAGGACCTTAACAAAGTAATTTATTCTAGTGAAGATAACCTATAAACTGCAAATTATTATAGGGCGGCAAGCACTGTCTAATTATGCACACTTGCTTATGCAAGATAGACATAATAGTCTTCTAGTGTCCCTTGCTAACCAAAATTCTTAACAGTTAAGTTATCTCATAAAATTCCTTGTACCTCCTAGGTAAACCCAATATAAATCATACCCAAGTCTCCCAACAGACCACATCCAATGCTAGGCCAAAAAGGTCTTGGAAGCATGCATATGATATCAACTTTGCATGCTACATTGCCTCATGAGATATAAAACTAACTCATACTCACCAATGGACACAATCTAGAATTGTGATAAGAGTATTATAAGAGTACCCAAAAAGTCCTAAAGGTTCCTAAAACCTCCCCTTAAACTGTGATACATAAGTTGCCAAAGAATATGTATGTAAATAAAAATTTATGTCAAGATAGGAATATGAATATTTCAACCGTCATCCATAAATTGAAACATGCTCCAATGATTCTCCATGGATCCATAAGCAACTCTGTATCCAATGGTACAATGCTAACAACGCCTGCACACTTAGATCAAAAACCACAAAACTAACATGTTGCTGACAACGTCACGCTAACACTTATCAGCGTTAAGATAACCTGTGTTAGCGTTAGACAAATAAAGTGGAAAATCTAACTTATCAAAAAGACCAATAACAATGCATATCCTATACATACTTTTACGCTAAGACCCCAAAACACATATTAAGTGAGATTGATCATTCCAATACTTGTTACCAAGTATTGAAATCTTCGAGTATCAAAAGGTTTAGTTAATAAATCAGACACATTGTCTTCTGTGTCAACCCTATCTGGTTGTATTAAACCCTTTTCAAAACATTCTATTATAAAATGATGTCTAATTTCTATGTGTTTTGTTTTAGAATGATGTACAGGATTTTTAATAATGCATAAAGTGATGTTATTGTCTACAAAAATCTTGGTATGCATGAAATTATACCCATAATCCAACAGCTGGTTTTGAATCCATAAGACTTATCCACAACAAGCAGCTGCTGCTACATATTCTGCTTCAGTTATAGAATTAGCCACCACTGTTTGTTTCTTGCATTGCCAAGAGATCAATCTGCTCCCAAGAAACTGACATCCACCAGTTGTGGATTTTATATTAAACTTGTCACCACCATAATCACTGTCTGAATATGCAATAAGCTCCAATGGTGAATCTTTTGGATACCATAATCCCAGGTCTGGATAACTTCTAAGGTATCTAAAGATTCTCTTGACAGCATGAAGATGACACGCTTTGGGAGTCACTTGATGACGTGCACATGCACACACAGCAAACATAATTTCAGGTCTTGAAGCTGTGAGATACATCAATGAACCAATCATTGATCTATAGGGCCTGACATCTAATTCTTTTCCATCTCCAACTTTTCCCCAAGGGTGTTCTCTATCCATAGGAGTACTAGCCCTTTTCTCATGTGGAGAAAAGCCAAACTTCTTCAAGATTTTTGCTACATATTTATCTTGAGAGATGAAGATACCATCCTTTTTCTGCTGAACTTGTAACCCTAGAAAGAAGTTCATCTCCCCCATTGCACTCATCTTGAACTTGTCTGTCATAGGCTTGGAAAAGTCTTCACTCATCTTTGGACTTGAAGATCCAAAGATGATATCATCCACATAAACCTGGACAAGTAAGAAATCCTTACCAGTCTTCTTTGTAAATAAGGTCTGGTCTATGGTGCCCCTTTTGAATCCATTTTCCACCAGATAGGTGGACAATGTGCTATACCATGCTCTTGGGGCTTGATGAAGTCCATACATAGCTTTCTTGACTCTATATACCTTGTCTGGATGTTCTGAATCTTCAAAACCAGGAGGCTGCATAACATAAACCTCCTCTACAATTATGCCATAAAGAAAAGCACTCTTCACATCCATTTGATAGACAGTAAAGCCCATGTAGGAAGCATAGGCTAGAAATATCCTTATAGCCTCAATCCTTGCAACTGGTGCAAAGACCTCCTCATAGTCTATCCCTTCCTCTTGTGTATATCCTTGAGCCACTAAACGTGCCTTGTTTCTGACCATAATGCCTCTTTCATCCTTTTTGTTTCTAAGAACCCATCTTGTCCCAATAGGTCTGACATGTCTGGGACAATCAACCAACTCCCAAACTTCCTGGATAGCAAATTGGTGAAGCTCATCCTGCATTGCTTCCACCCAACTTGGTTCTTTGAAAGCATCAAAAATCTTATTGGGTTCCTGTTGTGACAGAAAACATGCAAACAAACATGCTTGAACAAGAGGGGTATCAACCTTCTTGTGAATATTGGCAATAAATCCTCCAAGATTCTGATGAGATCTTCTAGTTTGCATAGGGGACATCACATCACCAATAATTAGAGAAGAGGGGTGATTCTTGATTGTAGAAGTGAGCACTCCTCCCTAAATAAGTGTGTTGTCCTCAATCTCATCTTCCATATTACTAATATCTTCTTCAGACTCTCTTCCATCATCATCTGAATGAACCTCTCCATTTCTGTTTGAAGGTTCACCTTGCTCAAAACCATTAGAAGAGAAAATATGGTCAAAATTGCTGTCAACGCCTGGACCATGGCTGTCAATGTTTGAGCCATCAACGTCTGAATTTGTCTTGTCAGCGCTAGATTTTCCTTTGTCAGCGCCTGAAAGATCATGCATGTTGTTAACTGGTGATACTTGTGGACCACCATTTTCCTTTCCAGCAGCAGCAGCAAATGCATCTGTCCATATGGGAATAGTGACATACTCAAGTATGGGTGATGATTTGTCTGCTTGTGATCCAACCTCTTCATTAACCTGTGTACCTGAAACATCAACAGCTAGTTCTTCCACAATATTTGAAGTTACCTTCACAATGTTTGGATTAGTAACAAGCATATAATTCAAAGTCCTAGATAGAGGTTCCAAGTCAAATAACCAATTTGGACCACTTTCAGGATCACTATGTTTACTTTCTAAAAACCTAACATGTACTTTTTCAAGTATACGTTTTTCCTTCTTAATGTAAACCCTATATCCTCTACTCTGCACTAAATAACCCATGAAGTAGCCTTCATCACCTTTAGCACTAAATTTACCTAAGGTATCACTAGTATCCAACACAACTACATGCCAACCAAAAGGTTTAAGAAAACTAATATTAGGTTTCCTTCCCCAAAGTAACTCATAAGGTGTTTTGTTATGAATCTTGTTGAAAAATGCTCTATTCTGAACATAACAAGCTGTATTCATAGCCTCAGCCCAAAAAGCAATAGGAAAGTGACCATCAGCCAACATAGTCATGGCTGCTTCTATAAGGGTTCTATTCTTTCTCTCAGCAACCCCATTTTGCTGTGGGGTTCTGGCTACACTAAACTGTCTAGTAATCCCTTTCTTGGCACAAAAATCATCCAACAGCTTATTTCTAAACTCACCACCATTATCACTTCTAAGCATCTTAACCTCATTACCAGACTTCTTTTCTATTTGGGTAATAAAGTTAATTAAAGTATCAGCAGTATCACTTTTCAAAGCTAAAAAGAAAGTCCAAGTAAACCTAGAAAAATCATCAGTGATGACAAAACTGTAAGATTTACCATTCAAGCTTTCTATTAGTTGGACCAAATAAGTCCATATGTAGCAAGTGAAGTGGTTTAGAACTAGAGTGCACATGTTTATACTTGAATGAGACCTTGTGTTGTTTGCCTTTTAGGCATGCAACACAAGAGTGGTCATTGTGGAAAGCCTTTTCAGGTAAACCATCAACCAAACCATGTCTCACGAGCCTGTTTATATTTTTAAATTAATGTGCCCTAGTCTCCTGTGCCAAAGATTACTCTCCGCAACTGAAGCCTTAGCATAAAGACATGACAAGTTATTATTCATCCTAATTCCATTAAGATTCACATTATAAATGTCCTTATGCCTAGGTGTTCTATAATCAATGAATTTCTCATCTGGTATTTTAAAATCCTCGCTCAACACCAAGCATTCAGTATCAGTAAAAAGAACCTTATTTTTGTTATCACAAACTTGTGATACACTAAACAGATTATAGTTAAGTTCTTTTACCAGAAACACGTTTTCAAAACGCAAATTGTTGGTGAGAAGAGTTCCTTTGCCTGTGATAGTTCCATATCCGCCTCCAAAGTAAGCTTTATCACCATCCTTAATGGGAGTGAAGTTTGTGAGATAATCTTCCTTTCTAGTCATGTGCCTAGAGCATCCACTATCCCAATAGCCATAATCATTAACCTGCTTTTGAATGCCCTGCACATAAAGAAAACAAATTAGTTTTCTTTGGGAACCCAAGCTTGAGCAGACTTGGATTCATTTGGTTGTTCTACAAGAACAGACTTAGTCCTCATAACAACCCCATTTTCATCCCTTTTTGGATTAAACACCCAGTTAACCCCAATTGGTTTTGTTATGACCTTTGAAATATAATTAAATCTGTTACAGGTCATAGAAATCCCATCTGAATTAGGGTTTTGATATTGCTTAGGTCTCCATGTCAAGCTAGAAGAAGCTTTATACCCCTTTCCCTTTGGTTGCAAATATTTACCATTATTTGGTCTGGCAATGTTTCTGTCAGCGTTTGATTTGGTCTTGTCAACGCTGAAATTTCCCTTATCAGCGTTGAACCTAGGGTTTGCTACAGGAACCCATTGTCTATTAGACCATGTATTGGTCTTCTGAAAAGGTCTTTGTCCATAGGTATTAGACCCTTTAGTAAAGAATGGGGCTGGTCTAACAACTTGTGGACTTTGCTGAACAAAAGTTTTGGGTTTGACAATGTTTGGCTTTTTGTCAGCGTTGACCTTTGAAGCGTTGACACACTTATAGGCTAAATGTGAAAAACTACCACAAGTATAACAGGCTTTTCTAGACATAACTCTAGGTCTAGAAGAAAAGAAACCTGTTCCATTATCACTAATTTGGCTTTTTGGTGACCTAGTTTTTCTATACATTTCTGCATATTTAATACTAGGTTTTCTAACAACGTTTGAGCCAAGGTCAACAGTCTTGCCAGTGATTGGGTTTGTTACTTTGATAGGGGTAGACTCATTTGGACTATCACTAAGAATGCCACCTTTAACAAATAAGGTAGAGTTATCTTTCTTCCATTGGTCCAAATCAGTCAACTTATGCCTATATTCCTCTACTGGGGTAAGAACTCTTGGTGGAGGAATAAATTTCTCTTCTTGGAATTCTGGTAAACTAGTCCAAGATAAATCCTTTCTTTGGACATCATAGAAGTCCCCAGCAGGTGGTGGAACACCAACATATTCTTTCATCCTAATCCCGGTCATATCCTTAGAATCCCTTTGTTCACTAACACATTTTTCTAGGGTTTGTGAGGCTTTATCAAATCTCTGAATTTTAAGGTCTACATTATCCTTATTTTTGATAGCCTCATCTAACTTAGCCTGCAATTCAGCATTGACCCTCTCCATGATGTTTCTACTATCAGTACTAGCATTTAAATCATGTTTTAAGATATTTATTTGATCTTTTAGGTCAAGCTCCATTTTCTTAAACTCAGCTACAGTCTTTTCAGTTTGAGTAAGAGCAAGTTGATAGTTAGACAACTTGCACCTTTCATTACCCACATCTGTTGACAATTTTAAAACTTCTTTGTTAAGTCTTTCAGTGTTTAGACGACAACCCTTACTACAAAAAGCATCATCTATACCTCATTGTCTGATGAAGATGAGGAGTGTGCCATGAGAGCATAGTGAACATGCTCTTCTTCTTCCATTTCAGCAACCAAAGCTTTATTCTCATCCTCATCCTTAGCCAAATAGCTCCAATCCCATCCAACATCATCAATTTACTGCATTGCAACCGTGGCTTTGGGATCCTGAGCCTTAATGATTTGGCTTGAGGGTTTTCTAGCATCAGATCTTCTTGGAGATCTGTATTCTCTCATAAAGTGTCCCATACGATGATAATTGTAACACTCAACCTTGGATTTATCAAATCCAGCAGTGTCCTTGGCATTGAAAGTCATCTTCTTCTTGAATCTTCTATTCCATCTGTTTGCTCTTATACTTGCAAGAGCCATATTCCATTTATGTCCATCTCCTCCAAATGCTCATCACTAATTTGCTCAAGGTCCTCATATGTAATCACTAAACCATTGGGCAATGAAGCAATGTATGCACACACAGTATCTAGATCAATACCAACATGCTTAACTCTTGGTGAGTCAATTCTGTATGTGTCAGCGTCTGAATGTGAGGCGTTGACAGGATATGATCCAGCGTTGACACAAGTTGATCCAGTAACGGGGTGCATGTAGGAATCCTTTTGATCAAATTGACCTTCACTATGTGAGAAGAAGGCCATGTTTCCATTGGTAGACTTGCTTCCATGATCCAAAAGAGTTTCATTCTCTATCAGCCTCAGTTTATTGTAAACATCATCAAAAGTAGAACTTTTGTGAGTTTTATTAGCAATTATAGACCTTGCTTCAATCTTCCATGCATCACCAAGGATTTTAAGAAAAGTGGCGATAATATCAACATCACCAAGCACTGTTCCCATGAAGGACAGCTTGCTTGTAATGTCAAGAAGTCTGCTTCTCACACTACTTAGCTTCTCATTAGGTTGAGCCTTGAAAACAGCATACTCATGCAAGAGTTGCTTCTTTTTCTCTTGCACAGTATCAGCATTACCACCATAAGCAACTTCAAGAGCTGCCCAAAGATCTTTTGCAGACTCATAGCTTTTGTATTTGTGCTGATTTTCTTGTCCTAAAGAGAGTTTCAGAATGCTTAGGGTTTTCATGTCAACCCTTCTCTTTGCTATATCCTCAGTTGAGACAGCTCTACCATCTTCAGGTTTTTCTCTTTGATCCTCTTTAGTAGAACCTTGAACATTTGTTCTTTGTTGGATGGCATCAGCAATCTTTTGAGCCTTATTTAATGTGTTTCCATATTCAATAATTTCCCATAGGGTGTAGTCATGGATTTGTAGATATTACTCAAAGTTAAACTTCCATAGCTCAAAATTGTCTGGGTCTTGCATGGGATTCTTGATGTTGTGGGTTGAGGAGGAGGAGGAGTTTACTTCTGGGGTAGACATGATGTTTTTAGGGTTTTGTGAAAATTAGGGTTTTGGTAATTTAGGGTTCTTGTGTTCTTTAGATCAAAGTTTCTTAACAAGCTCTGATACCACTTGTTGATCCCAAACTTAGATCAATTTAGCTTGTGTAAACGAGATTGAATCAAGTTTAACACATAGAGAAACTTTGCTGTGTATAAAACAATTTAAGTATTATGCGGAATTAATACTCAAACAAGAACACACAAACAATGTAAACCAAACTTTCACTTTGATTGATTAGAACAAATTTGCTTATATTAAAGTGTTAAAACGAATGAAAACTTATATCTGAAACAAAACCTAAAGGTCTTCTTTTATAGACTAAGAAGCCTTGTACAAGAGTCTACGTATCAGCTATTATAGGTAAAGATAAATATAGAAAATACCTTGTTGATCATATCTTTACTACGTGTAAACTAAGTCTTCTATCAGTGCTTGACTTCATCCTATCAACGCTTGACATCTTCCTGTCAACGCTTGATCTGTCAACGCTTGTTTTCTTCTTATCAACGCTTGTTTTCTTCTTGTCAGCGTCCAAGTGAACTGGCTACATTTTATTCCCAACAAAATACTGATGAAAACGTAACTTTTTTGACGAAAACGTAAAATTACCGACGAAAACATACAATGCTGACAAAAACATAAATTACTAATGAAAACGTAAGTTTACCGACAAAAACGTAAAGTTACTGACGAAAACGTAAATTTACTGACGAAAACGTAAGTTTACTGACGAAAACGTATGTTTACTAACAAAAACATAAGTTTATTGACGAAAACGTAAATTTACTAACGAAATCGTAAAATTACTGACGAAAACGTAAATTTACTGACGAAAACATATAATTACTGACGAATACCAAAAAAAACCCGACCAAAACGTAAATGATTAATATACACGCTGGTTACTAAAGGTTGGCCAAAGTAACTATTTTGTTACTAAAGTTTGGCAAAAAATGACATGGCAATGCAACCGGTTGCTTAATCGGTAACCCCTCCAATGAGTAATGGCGGGATAGTTTTTTTGAACGTTTAGTAACAAATATACCACACCCATATACATTAGTAACCTAAGTGTAAGGTTTTAAACTTTAGTAACAAAATCGTTACTTTGACTAAACTTTAGTAACCTCCTTGTATATTAACCCTTATTATTATTCCTAGCATGTTCTTGATTCTTGTTCTTAAAGATTTAATAACATATGATCATGATTTAAATAAAAGGAATAAAAAGATTAAGGTTAAGGTGTTACCGAAAGCGTGATTGAATGAGAATAATGAACCCGAACACAAATATTTTAAAATCAAAGATCAAAATCCACATCACCCTTGGTGTTCTTGATGGCCGGCGGCAACAAGGAGGAGGAGGAGCTTGGGTTTTTAATTTTTCTAAAAAATCTGTATAATGAAAAGTTACGTGTTTTTACTTTTCCCTTTAGTTAAAATTTAAAATGGGTTTGGGCCCCCTTGTTCCCCTTGTCCGCGACTAAACACAAAGCCCAAGGCAAACCCGTGCCTTCTATTAGTTAACGTAATACTCGTGTTCGTTTGTTTTAATTATTCTTCCTAGTTCGTGACTAATGTTCGTGTTATATACACTTCTTATATATATCGTGTTCTAATAGTCGTGTTATAATTATTATACGTAATAATTATCGTTTTATAAATATTCGTGATCATGTGTTCGTGATTATAATTATTATACTTTATAATTATCGTGTAACATTACGTACTTAATAATTATCGTGTATTAATACGTACGTAGTTTCTGAATTAACTGTTCGTGACATGTGTGCATGACATAAATGGAAAGTTTTAATTGGTTAGTATGTTTACACAGTGTACTGTTCATGGCATATTAATTCGGGTTTTACCACTCTTCCCCTCTAAAAGAATAATTCGTCCTCGAATTAGAGACGTGATACTGTTGTGGGTTTTATAATTCTTCCCCTCTAAAAGGATCATTCATCCTCGAATTAAAGATAAGATAACTGATGGAGTTATAAGAACTGAAGATACACAAAAGCTAAAAGGATATGTAAGCCGAAAGGACATGGATGTGATATGACTGGAAAGGACATGAAACATGACATAACTGAAAAGAATCTATTTAACTCATGGGCGGAAGAGAGGGTAACATACTGAAACGTAGTACGTGAACAACTGTGAACGTGATACGTGAACAATTGTGAACGTGATACGTGGAGATATGGTGAATGTAATAAGAGAACATAGGGTGGACGACGATAGGTGCAACATATCGTGAACGTGACATGAGAAACGTGGAATAAACATGACATGTGAAACATATCGTGAACATGAGGTAACTGAGGAGGTAACGGCAAACGATACAAAGTGGGACGTGACATGTGACGTGAAACGTATGTCTAAAGATATAAAGTTTATTTAGCTTGTGTCTGGTCTCCCAAGCTTTCTGCAAGACTTTCCAGAACAAAAGTGAAACGTAAATCGTAAGCTAGGATACGATCATGAACGTGAATAGTGTCATGAATATGGGTGTGAAAGAAATTCGTAAAATTGAACTAGGATGTGGACATAAATGATGAACACGAACGTGAAGCTTTGTCTGGACTGATAACTGAAAGAGTGCCAAGTGATCGTACGATCTCTGGCTGGAAATTTTCCGATAATCTGCAAATTATGAAATCCTTGCGGATGAAAAGAATTTGCTGATATGATTAAACGGTTGAAAAATAACCCATATAGCATCCTGCTTCTTCTGAGCCCGCGGTAGTTCGGCGACAAAATCCATGGAGATCTTGTCCCATTTCTATACGGGAAGTCTTTCCAGTGGAAATAACTATTAGCATGTTGAAGTTCTATTGTAACCTGTTAGTATGTCAGCCAGTTAGATATGAACATAACTATATATTGTTTCATAAAAACTGGATACATAGAAGTTTGGAAAGTTGTGAGTCTTTGAAATTAGTCTTCTCTTAGCGTAGGATCCTCTGGAACACATAAATTAGTGTAGGCTTCTCTCCGTACGCGTAAGATGAGTCATGGTAGGATTAACTGTGAGAATCAATGTGATCCAACGTGTCACTGAGTTCAACCAGAATTTGTACAAGGAAAGTTACAGGGTGAAATTTTTTCTAACGTAGCCCTTGTAACATAGAATGAATATGATCTTCGTGCTCTTCTCTAGACTTAGAGAAGATCAAGTTGTCATTGATGAAAATGATAACGAATTTGTTTATGAGTTCATAGGAATCTCAATTTATTAAGTCCATAATGCTGCCAGAGCATTTATAAGACTAATACAAAATCACGAATTTATCATGACTAAGTCGTGTACGAATAGCAGTCATGGAAACGTCCTGCTCTTTCACTCGCCACTGTTGGTAGCATGAATCATAAGTCGATCTCGGAAAAGTTCTTAGCACCTGTAGTCGATCGTACACATTGTCAATACGTGGAGGGAAATAACGGTCATGAATGGTGATTTGTTTTAAATCGACGATAGTCGACCCATAATCTCATGTTATCGTCATTTTCCTTAATAAAAGAACCGGTGCACACCATGGTCATACACCTGGAATATATCAAGAAAATTTGAAATGATCGGCTGATTATGAATGAAAGGAACTTCAGAAATCGTGTCGTAACTGATAGCTGGAAAATCTTCGTAGCCATGGGTAACAAACATGTGCTTGCAAAGCATAAATAATTTGTACATATTTTCCTGATGGAAGACCATGCTACACATATTAAGGAGTCTAAATATCGCTGTACATAATCTGATATGAATGGTAACCAATCGTAGCATGGTGTGCTTTTCATATTCCATCATTAGAATCATGTTTAACTCGCATCTTCCGAGGTAATTGCGTTAGCAGATTGAATCTTATCATAGACTGAAGGAAAACCTTCGTATACTTAGGTTTTACAAATGGCGTCCTTCATGGTCATGGGTATATATGAAAGAGGAAATCAAGAAAAGAATGTGTCATGAAGTAAACGTGACAGATCTCACTGAATGTGTTTTGCCTGTCTCATGCAGAACGAACCCTTCGTGTCTAAACGCGAAAATATGCCAGTGATGGTACTGAAATTCTTGTGGCCAGATTAATACAATGCACAACAAAATGGATATACCCCTTAGAAGGTACCCTGAATTTCTTAGGGCTGTTTCAGAAGATAGACGTGAGTCATGTGTCTTGACCATGTCCTGAGAAAATGTGCTGATGACATGTGTCTTGACTGATTTCTTGACATGGGTCTTTAGGAAATGTACGTGAGACATGTGTCTTGACTAATGTTTTGACATGTGTCTCGAGGTGCGAAAATGAATAAAATATAAACTCTTAGGTTATCATGCCAGAATTGGCGGGTCGGTTAGACTGCTGACCCTTTGTATTTCTACTCACGTCAGTGACCGGTGTTCTGTTATGATTGCTAGGATAGTTGCTGTCACTGTAGAGGTTACTATCATCTTGTCTGTCAGTTCCATGATGGTCATTCTCATGACTGTGATTCATGTGACTATTCAGCTGGTTGCCGGCCGGTACCAGTTCTCACTCAAATGACTAAAAGACAACTGAAAGACATGTGACATGTAACTAAAAGATAGGGACATGGGTTGTGATGGAATCGTCTGGTGGTGAAGCATCCTCCCGTCCGATCTCTTTGATCTAACGTCTTTGTCTTCGTCTTGTAGGATCTCCAGGTTGTGAACATCATCAGCATCTCGTAGCGTCTCCAAACAATCAGCAACATCAACATTTAGTAACATCTCCAAGTTATGAGCGACATCAGCATCTGGTAGAATATCGACAAGTGGAAGACGCCTGAGATGATTTAGAATCGACTAGCGAATACTCCTAGAGTATTGTACGTGACATACACATGGATTACGGCACGTGTAATACACATGGGATACGGTACATGAAGTACATGTGGAATACGGTACATGGAGTACACATAGAATGCACATGAAATGATCGGTATGGGGTTGATCATCTGACATGATTTTAAAGGAAAATAATTGGTTCAACGGTTAGAGAACCGAACTGGAATGAGCATCATGATAGCCTAGCAATTCCAGCATACACATCATGTTTGTTGCATAGAGAAACACCAAAAGTGTGGTTAAATGAAATTCAACGATGATTTGCATGAAAGCATGATTAATGAAAACCAACCATGACTATCATGAAAGCAGGATTACATGAAATCCATCAATGTCTTGCATGAAAGCATAATCCACATAAGAGACGTAAGACCTAATCAGCATGAAGACGAGATCAACATGAAGAAACATGGAACAAACTTAACATGAAGGAGTATAAAATATAATCAGCATGAAAACGAAGTTAACCATGATAGTATGAAAACATACTTGACATGGGTATGAATGCATGGCCAACGAAAATGACATGGGTTTGGGTGAACGCCTATGGGTCGGTTCACCAAAACAAAATAACATGACGAAGATGAGGGCCAATGGGTCGATTCATCAAAACAAAATGATTCGATTAAAAGCACATGCGACTAAATATGGACAGTCCTGTACCAACCATTACTTAGTCAAAATTCCTGCAACAATAATACATGAAATAATTAAGTAAAATCAACTGTCAAAGCTTAACAGAAAATATGTAACAAAGTATGAACTACTAGGGTTCAGTTCACATTAGCCAAAGTTCACGAGGAACATCATGCATGAAACAATGACACATAACTAAGTATGGATGACAGATATTCAATCCATATTAGTAAAACAATACTGATGAAAACATCATGGTCAAAACAACAAGGTGTTGAAAACATCAATACGTGGAATTAACAAGCGTTGGCTTAGGAAGCTCCTGGTGACTACCCACTAGTCACAGGTTAAGTTTTAGAGCCTACAGGTCGAAACCTTGGTCTCTGATACCATAATTGTAACACCCCACTTTGATAAGTGGACTGTTACGCGTATATATGACGTGTCATCAAAGCATGCAAGGTAATATGTACTAAAACATACATGACCAAAAGGGAAGACCAGAATCAAACATCGGTTCCCAAACATAAGCCTAAAACATAAATAAAGTAAATGAAATGAGAAGGACAAAACATGTGTCCAAACAAGCATAAGTATAAGAAGGCAAAAAGAGAAGAAGTCCAAGGTAGCTTCCATCCTATGCAAGTCCTTCAAATGCTCGAGTCTGTCCATGGGTACTTGCCGTTTTGGGACATGGAAAGGAAAGTAACGGCTGAGCAATACGCTCAGTCAACGGATATATGACATAGTATGAAATGACATAACATAATAAAGACTGACTAGAAGCGGAAATGTATAAGTCCTAGAAAACGTGGTACATGTTTATAAAACTGGTTTTATGGTTTGAAAAGACTTATCTTTTTATATGAAAACTATATTTAACTAGCCAAAAGCCCATATAGGTCATGAGGTTCCACCATGCATGAATACTTGGAGGGGTGACCTCATCATGAAATTAGAGGGGATACCTCTAATTAATTAGTCTGGCTAGGAGGGATCAACTCCTTGTGAAGGATGCAAGGCACACAACGCATTCACCATGAAAATCCTGTAAAAAATGTAACTAGGATGCACCCATACGTCCCACATGATAATATTAATAATAGGCCAAAACTGTAAAGGGACGCCACGAGAAATCACTCCGCCATGGGGAATCATAACACTGGTGCCTCCAGTGTTATGGTTATGGTACCTCCATAACTAGGTGACACTGGTCATGCATGTGTATGGCTTAGTCATTTAAAACTAAACATATGTAATCAAAACATATAAAAAAATACACTTGGGAAAACAGTTGACTACAAACGGTAAATCCTAATAAGCAAAGAATGTCCATACTAAAGGACGGAAATCCGTACCTTATGTCCAGTGAACGAGAAAAGATGAGGGGATGAATAGTCCTACTCCGACCTCACTAATGCTACATACATAAGGGACATGTATAAGTTTTCTGATTATTGAGTACGTCACTGGTTATAGCATGTTCTTAGCTTGTTTTATATGTTCTTGTCTTATTTTACTGTTTTAAATGATATACTATATTATTCATGTATTTCATGTACTCTGATTAAGCATTATCTTGTATTCTTGTATTATTATACTTGTTGTGTAATAATAAGTAAATTTCTAAAAATAGCAGGTTTCCAAAAATAGAAAGTTTCCAAAATAGAAAGTTTCAAAAAATAGAAAGTTTCCAAAAATAGACCAGTTTCTAAAAATAGAAAGTTTCTAAAAATAGTAAGTTTCTTGAAATAGAAAGTTTCCATATTTAGAAATAAGCTAGATTAATAACCTAACAATATAAGCTAGTGTATACTGGTTAAAAGTCATAAGTCATTTAATTAATAGTATAGTTTATTAACTAAATACTATAGGTTATAACTGATTATTAATTAATAATTATAGTACATGCTTTATTAATTAATAATATATCATGATTAATAATAAACTATAGGTTATACAAATTTAATTAAGTCATGGTTTAATTAAATTAAGTCTAATAAAATACTTAGGTTAACATGTATTATTAATTTTAATAATTATAACCTAAGTCATGTTTTAATTAAATTAATAGTCATGTTATAATTTAATTAAATTAGTATAAAACTGATTTTATAATTTTACGGAACCCGAACCCGTGTTTTAATATAAGCCGAACCAAACAGCCCTGACAGTGGCTAACCCGGTCTAGCCGGTTGCCAGTGTCTGAACCAAATTTACCACCGGCTGTAGCCGGTGGTTGCCACTGATGTGGCTCGGCTAGCCACTGTTCGAACCAAGAACACCCCGGCTCAAGCCGGGGTTCCCACTGCTTGCAAACTAAGTCCCACCGAGACCTAGTGTCTCGGTTGACACTCAAAACCAAATCAAACGCCACCCCGACATGCATCGGGGGTTCTTTTTCTTGCGACCTAATAAACCAAGACCACACTGAGACTTCCTTGTCTCGGTTGGTGGTGCGATTAAACCCACTGAGAGCCTAGGGCTCTCGGTTTGACTCTCGGCCGAACCGAACACAACCAAACTAAATCTTTTTCACGTTTATTATTATTCCTAGCATGTTTTTGATTCTTGTTCTTAAAGATTTAATAACATATTATCATGATTTAAATAAAAAGAATAAAAAGATTAAGGTAAAGGTGTTACCGAATGCATGATTGAATGAGGTTAATGAACACGAAGACGAATCTATTAAAATCAATGATTAAAACCCACAATACCCTTGGTGTTCTTGATGGCCGGCGGCAACAAGGAGGAGGAGGAGCTAGGGTTTTTAATTTTTCTAAAAATTTTGTATAATCAAAAGTTATGTGTTTTCACTTTTCCCTTTAGTTAAAATTTAAAATGGGCTTGGGCCCCCTTGTTCCTCTTGTCCGCGGCTAACACAAATCCCAAGGAAAACCCGTGCCTTTTCTTAGTTAACGTAATACTCGTGTTCGTTTGTTTTAATTATTCGTCCTAGTTCGTGATTAATGTTCGTGTTATATATACTTCGTTTATATATCGTGTTCTAATAGTCGTGTTATAATTATTATACGTAATAATTATCGTTTTATAAATGTTCGTGATTATAATTATTATACTTAATAATTATCGTGTAACATTACGTACTTAATAATTATCGTGTATTAATACGTACGTAGTTTCTAAATAACTGTTCGTGACATGTGTACATGACATAAATGGAAAGTTTTAATTGGTTCGTATGTTTACGTAGTGTACTGTTCATGGCATTTTAACGCGGGTTTTACATAAAGGATCACCATTAGGTCTTGTATCAAGATATGGAAGAAAACGTTATTGCCAATTGTGCATATCGACCAGTCACAAGCATTGGTGATCTTTCTTTGTTACCCGTCACCATGATGTTGTTATTAGTCACACGATCCTCTGCTGTAGAATCCATCTCGATGATATCTGAAATAATGAAGTGAATTCGGATCATAAGTAGATGTGTTGTGATTAGGTTGTAGTTAAAATTCCGAAAATGCCATTTTTTCTCAGTCCAACATAATTTTAGATTGAAAAATTTGTGAAATGCCAAATTTTGAAATTGAAGTAGAAATATCCTAAAACAAGTTTGGATAATTTTTTAAAACTAAGGTGACCTAAAAAATATAACTCTTTTTTGGTAAACTATACAACAGAACTAGTCTAGATAATGGCTAAGTCTAAAAATTTATCGAACTAAAATTTAGCTATATTCGGCATCAAAATGGCACACATTCCCGGCATCAACAAAATTTCATATGTCCGGCATCAACAAAAGTGCATATTCCGGGCATCAACATAATTGCATATTACCGGCATCAACAAAAGGAACAATTACGACACTGGAATTTCGGCACCACTAAAACGATAATTTCGGCACCACTATAATGATAATTTCGGCACCAAAAAAGTGATAATTTCGGCACCAAAAAGTGATAAATTCGGCACCAAAAAAATGATAAACTCGGCACTATATTCTTGGAAGATTAGGGTTTTTAAATCCGACACTTTCTCAAACCTTCAAAAAACGTAACTTTCGATCTTTTCTTGTGAAACGAGTTGTAGTTCCGAAATCTAAGTCACAATAAAGCATAAAAATGAAAACTTTTTTATTTTTAAGCCGAAAATTTTTAAATTAAGAACATAGTACAAAAACTAATTTTTGACAAAAAAAAACCTTAAAAAGATGAAGCTTTTGAATAAAGATCATGGTTTTGGTTGTACTTCTAGCGTATTTTAAGAGTAAATAAACTAGAAAGTATAAAGCTTTTTCAAATCAAAACATAAATTTTTTTTGTGTGATTATATGATGTTATAAACCTACAAAAATCAATAAAAAAACCACAAACAAATCACCAATCTACCCCGTGGCGAATGATACCAATTATTGTACCCATATATTATCAATTCACCATGATTCATTACTAGAAAATATATGGAAAACAGAAGAAAAAAGATGAAGGTTTAGAGAGAGAAAGTAGAGAGAGAAACTAGAGAGAATGGTTGGAACTATGTTCGATTAGATTTCTAGAGAGAGAAATAACAAATGAACCAACCACCTCCTAACATGCTAGGAGGTGATATTTATACCCTAAGCCTACATGTGGCGTTTGGGCTTGGACTTCATCGACCGGGCTTTCCTTTTAGGCTTTTGGTGCTTAAACATGAACTTTATACCTTAAAGTCAAGCCCGTGATTCCCGACTATCCTACTACTTATTACAACGTTCTAATAAATGATACATAATAAACCTATGACCGAACATTCTTGTTTGACCCAATATTTTGAGGCTAACAAAAAGGAAAGTTAATATTTGAAGATAACTAATCCTCTCAACGAGAAAGTAAACTTTCTCGGGTCTTGAGCCATTTATCAAAACATTCAAAGTTTTGTCGCTCAAGTTATCAGACTCTGTATATATTTAAATATCAAAAGCAAAATAGAAAGATATAAAACCTATAAAAACCCTAAAAATTGAAAAATCAAGAAAACCAACAAATATTTTTTCTTTTCAAACAACATATCTTATGGGAGGATAATATTTACGGCCTTAGAAATGTCGTTCTATAATGACACGGTGCCATAAATAGAGTTCGTACATAAGTTGTAAATACTTTAAAACATGCCTATATGGCTTGTAGTTATTTCTGAATGCAACCCGCCTTTCATATCAAAGTCGAGTATTTATTCGGAAAGCTATGGCTCAATAATGGAATTAATTTTTTCGGGCATGGTTTACTTATAACCATGTGAGGGATCAAGTTTACTTAATAACTTGGTCCCACACAAATCTATGTACGCTTCAGTGCATTTATTTGTAAAAATAAGAGAAATCTTATTTTTAAGAAGTTGTCTTTTCAACAAATCGGTGCCTACATACTCGACAACGCGACTACTCAAGCGATGAATACGACTCTTTAGCTAGAAAACGGGTCAAAAACTAAGGGAGAGCAATTTTCAAAATTTGATCTTATTAATTATTCGACCACGACCTCTGTTATATATGCATACAAGGTGTTGCTGATTCTGAGGTATCAAAACCAAAAAGGGGGAAGGAGTAGATATATACCATGATCAGTCTGGTGAGGTCTCCCTTATTGTTTGCTTCTTTCATTTTAGACCTTCTTGGTTATTTTCGGGTGCACTATTTTCACCTCTTGGTGAAAGATACATCTCGTCATTTTTTAGTATGCATTATTTGATTTCTAAGGGGGAAGTGTTGGGAGAATAATTATCTAAAAGCTTGAGGTGATTGGTTACTGATTTTAGAAAGGCTTCCTCAAAAAGTTAATCACAAAGCTTATTCTATATAAATGAGTAGAATTATTTTACAAATAGGAGGTGCACGTAAGGTTGATAAGCATGGTGATTCCTTAAGATAAGCAAATGAAATGTGTTCACTTGGGACTTAGTTGAATTGAGTTTAATCATCTCGTCATCTTAAAGGGAGAAATTGTGACATCCGAGACTTTGTTGACTTTGAGGTTACAATTCACATCATCACTATCCTTAATAGAGAAATGAGATCATTAGAGACTTAATTGACTGTGGTTCTACGTTATCAGATTATTAAAAGGATCAACTGTGTGCTTAAGATATCTGGGCTTTATAAATTAAGACTGCTTGATGTGGCTTGAAACAAAAGTTCAGAATCTACTCAAGAAAGGATTAGTTTATGGGGAAGCTAAGACAACTTCTATCAAGACATTACGGGGAAGATCTACCGTTGCTGACAAGAACCACATGATTCAATCATATGTTGTTCTCATCCTTCAGATCAAGCCTCGTAATCGGTAAAAATTTGAATATGTACTCCTACATATATTAGGCTTGTGTGGCAAGGTGTAGTGCAAGAGTATGAATTTTTCAAGAATTTCTCAAGAAGTTTGAAAATTTTCATAATGTCTTGATAGAAGTTGTCTTAGCTTCCCCATAAACTAATCCTTTCTCTCCTTTTTTTCTTCTTGAAGCCGAATGATTTAGATTAACAGATGAAATAACACGAACACCACCTTATTTTTCCTGAACCAAGATTAAAACCTTTCTCTCCTTTTTTCTTCTTGAAGCCGGCGGCCATAGTGCCCCTTTTAGGGTTTCTTGAATTTTTTCCAGTGTTTTGTAAATGAGGGGTCTGTGCATGTTTTGTTATTAGTTAGTTTACTTTAAGTGGGCCAGGCTTGACCCTTTTGTTCTTGCTTTAATAACCAGCCAAACAAACACCCCTTAACTATACTTTTCGTTTCTGTGTTTTGTTAATTCCCGTGTATTAATATTCGTGACGTAAGTTCGTGTTTTATCGTGTTAAGTCTTGTCGTGAAATATTTAATATACGTAAATACTTATCGTACATTAACTTAAATACTTCTTGTATTTTAAATACAATATACATTATTACTTGTCATGTATTTATGATTTTTAATTCCGTGTCGTATCTTGTCATACCGTATTAAAAAATACGTATTTACTTGTCGTGCTTCATTTATTATTAAAAGTTTTAATTTAATGGCATTTTTAAGCGGGTTTTACAACTCTTCACATCAAAAAGAATAATTTATCCTTGAATTAGAAACATGATATGGCTGGAAGAACTTACTCGGATCATGGGAGAAAATGAGGATAAGAAGTCCGAATGGACCCTTCCGTCTCCCAAGTAGTTTCCCGCTCGGGATGGTTCATCCAAAGGATCTTGACGAATGGAATAGTCTTGGTCTTGTTCCTCATGACCATATCTTGACGATCTAGAATAGATTCTGGTTCCTCGACTTATGATATATCCTCACGAACCTGATCGAGTAGAAAAGAAAATAATCTGTAAAGATATACGAAGTGATACTATACGCAATATCATGGTAAGAATAATATTGGTAACCTCTGAGCAATGATACGAGAGTCATATTGAGAACGTAGAACGTAAACAATTGTGAACGTGATGCGTGAACAGTTGTGAACGTGACACGTGAACATATGATGAACGTGATAAGAGAAACTTAGGGTGAACATGATACATGGAACATATCGTGAACGTGTGATAATTGAGGAGATAACGCCAAACGATACGAGATGAGACATGAAATCTAATGTAAAACGTTTGTCTGAGGATGGAAAGTTGTGCTAAACTTGAGTCTGGTCTACCAAGTTTTCTACAACCATTTCCAGAACAAGACGTGAACGTGAAACATGAGATGAAACAAGAACATAAACACGAATAAGATCGTGAACGCGAACGTGAAATGTAAATCGTGAGATGGAATAAGAATATGAACGGGGAAAAATCATAAACGCGAACGTGAACGTGAACGTAAATCTCTATCTGATATGATTGTTGATTGAATACCTTGAAATCGTACGATCTCATGTTGAAATATCCCTGTCAACTTGTTAACTGCATAATTCTTACGGATAGGGCGGAAATGTGCAGACTTGCTAACGATCGGCAGCAACTCCGATAGCATCATCCCTCCTCTGAGTCTGTGGTAGTATGGTAATAAAATCCATGGATATCTTGTCCCACTTTCATTCGAAAATTTCTAATGGTTGAAATAAACTACTATCATGTTGGCGTTCTATCTTAACCTGCGGGCATGTCAGGCATTTCGATATGAACGTAAATGCATCTTGTTTCACAAAGCTTCAACCAAAATGTGGCTTGGGATCATGATACATTTTGTAGAACCTGTATGAATATAAATTTGAAAACCACGAGTCTCGGTAAATTAGACCTCTTCTAGCGTAAGATCCTTTGGAACACATAAATTAGTGTAGGATTCTCTCCTTTATGCGTAGGCTTAGTCATGGTAAAACTAACCGTGAGAAATTTTCAAAAATTCGGCGGTAGTAACTAACTAACTCCATAAACCACGTACTTCAGTCACATACGTTGGGTCTTGGCCATTTGGTGATAGCCTCCACCGTGTCCGGATCCATGGTAATTCCTTCCACTGAAAAAATGTGATTCAGAGTGTCACTGTAATCAACCAAGGTTCGTGGACAATTCAGTGTACAATTTCTTTTGTCGTAGAATTCGTAACATAGAGCGAAGATGATTTTCGTGTTCTTCTTTAGACTTGGAGAACATCAGGATGTCATCAATGAACACAATAACGAACTTTTCCAACAATTCATGAAAATTCGAGTAAGTAAGTCCATAAATATAGCTAGGGCATTTCGTGAGTCTGAAAGGCACAACCACGAACTCATAGTGACCATAACGTGTGCGAAAAGCAGTTTTAGAAATATCCTGCTCCTTCACTCGCAGCTGATGGTAGCCTGATCGTAGATCAATCTTAGAAAAATTATTGGCACCTTGCCGTTGGTCAAGCAAATCATCGATACGTGGGAGTGGATAACGGTTTCGGATCGTGATCTTGTTCAGCTCACGGTAGTCAATGCATAATCTCATGCTGTCCTCCTTCTTCTTTAAATAGAACCGGTGCACCCCCTGGTGATACACTCGGGCAAATAAGACTTCGTTCCAACAACCCTGGCTGTTGATCTTTCAACCCTTTAACTCAATCGGAGTCATGCGATAAGGAGCTTTGGAGACAAGTTCTGCTCTTGGAACAAGCTCAATGCGAAAATCCACCTCACGGATAGGAAGTATACCCAGAAGCTCTTCGGGAATTACATCCGTAACTTAGAAACGATTGGCTGATCACAGATTTAAGAACTTCATAAATCGCGTCATAAATGGTAGCTAGAAAATCTTCGTAGCCATGGGATAATAAAGCACACGCTTGTAAGGCATAATTAATTTTTATAGATTTTCCTGGTAGAAAACCATGATGAATGTATTCAGGAGACTGAATATCGCCGAATATGACCCGATATGAATGGCAATCAATATTAGCGCGATGTGCTGCTAACCAGTCCATACTCAGAATCCTATCGAACCCGCACCTGTCCAAGAAAAGTGTGTTAGCAGAATGGATCTTGTCGTCAAGCTGAAAGTGAAAGTTTTTATATTCATGGGTGATATGAACGGAGTCTTTCATAGGCGTGGATATATGTCATACATGATCCAAATTATAGATTCTATATGATTACATGAAGTAAACGTGGCAGATCTCACGGAATGTGTTTTGCCTATATCGAACAGAGCGAACTCTGCGTTTCTAAACGTGAATAATACGCCAGTGATGGTACCTGAAATTTTAGTGGCCTGATCCACACGTGGCACAACATGATGGGTATACCCCTTGGAGGGTACCCTGAATTACTGAGGTCTAGTTCAGAAGATATACATGAGTCATGTGTCTTGACTCATGTTTTAAGAAATATACGTGTGACATGTGTCTTAACTGGTGTCTTGACATGTGTCTTCAAAAATTATACGTGAGACATGTGTCTTGACTGATGTCTTGACATGTGTCTTCAGAAAATACACGTGAGGCATGTGTCTTGACGAATGTCTTGACATGTATCTTCAGAAAATATAGTTGAGACATGTGCCTTGACGGATGTCTTGCCATGCGTCTTTAGAAAATATACGTGAGACAAGTTCCTTGTCGGATGTCTTGATGTGTGTCTCGAGATGTGAAAGCGAATAAATTTGAAAATCTTAGGTTATAATGCGAGGATTGGCGGATCGGTTGGACTGGTGACCCTTTGTATTTCTGATCACGTCCGTTACCGGAGTTTCTCTCGTTCTTTCCAGAGTATTTGTTGTCACGGTAGTTGTCACTACCTCCTGGTCTGTCAGTTCCATGACAGTCAATATCATGACTGTGATTCATGTAACTATTCAGCTGAGTGGCCGGCTGGTACCGGTTCCCACTCATATGCCTCAAAAGAGAATTGAATGGCACGTGACATATAACTGAGAAGATAAATAAATGGAATGAAATGGTAATGTCTGGTGGATGAAGTATATTTCTTGTTTGGTCGTTCCGGTCTATCGCCTTCGTCCTTGTTCTATAGTATCACCAAGCTACGAGCACATCATCACTTGAGCAACATCGGTAAGTGGAAAATGCCTAAGATAATTGAGAATCGATTAACAATACACATGGAGTACGGTAAGTAGAATACTCATGGAATACAATACGTGGGGTACACATGGAATACGGTACATGGAGTACACATGGAATTCGGAACATGGAGTACACATGGAATTCGGTACATGGAGTACACATTGAATTCACATGAGATGATCGATACGGGTGTCATCCATCTGACATGACCAAAGGAAGGTAACTGATTAAACGGTTAAAAGACTACACTAAAGGAAACATCATGATAGCCTAGTTATCTCAGTGTAGACATAATTCTAGTTGCATAAGAAGCACAAAAGCATGATTAAACGGAATTGAATAATGGCCAACATGAAAACATGATTAATGAAAACCAACCATTACTATCATGAAAGCATGATTAAATGAAATACATCAATGTCTAACATGAAAGCATAATCAACATGAAGAACACAAAAACATAATCAACATAAAGGAGCATGAAAACAAAATCAGCATGAAAACAAAATCAATAATGAAAGTATGAAAACATAATCGACGTACCGAAACATAATATATTAATGAAGGAACCTGAAAGGTGTATGACAGTTTTACAATAAAATCTGATAACAACTGGTGTGTACGACTATGGTTCAGCCCATAAAATTCGAAAGAAAGACATGTGACTAAGTATGGACGACTATGGTTCAACCCATACTAGTCTAAAGTTTAAAAAGACAACATGTGACTAAGTATGAACGACTATGGTTCAACCCATACTTGTTTAAAGTTTAAAAAGACAACATGTGACTAAGTATGAACGACTATGGTTCAATTCATACTAGTCAAAGTATAAACAAACGACATGTGACTAAGTATGAACGACTATGGTTCAATTCATACTAGTCAAAATTTAAAGAATCCGAATTAAACATATGACTAGGTATGGATGACTATGGTTCAATAAATACTAGTCAAAACTCAAGAGAAATATAATGAATAGGAATCAACAACATGTGACTAAGTATGGACGACTATAGTTCAAACCATACTAGTCAAAATTCAAAGGAAGACATCATGAATAAGGACTGACAACATGTGACTAAGTATGGATGACTATGGTTCAATCCATACTAGTCAAAATTCAAAAGAAAACATCGTGAGTAAGAATCGGCAATACTCATAAAATATCAGTACATGGAATGTAACAAACGTCGAGTTAGGGAGAGCCTGATGACTACCCACTAGTCACATGTCAAGTTTTAGAGCCTACAGGTCGAAACCTTGGGCTCTGATACCATAATTGTAACGACCCACTTTGATAAGAAGACCGTTATGTGATAATTATGGCATGTCATGAAAGCATGCAAGGTAATATGTCTTAAAACATAAATGACCAGGAAGAAAAGCCGGAATCAAACATCAAGCCCCAAACATAAGCTCATACATGCATAGAGTAAAGAATGTAGAAAAGGACAAAACATTGTCCAACCAAGAATAAGTATGTAAAATGCAATGGTAAAAGAAGTATAAGGGATCCTCCTTCCTATGCACGTAATCTAGAATGCCTAAGTCTGTCCTTGGGTACCTGTCGTATGGGACATGGAAAGAAAATACGGTTGAGCAATACGCTCACCGAACGGATATAATGACATGATGAGAATAATTAAAACATAAGTAAAATATGAAATGCAGCAGAATATGTGTATTCCTTGGAAAGCCTGGAACATGTTTTATAAACTAGTTTATAACTGAAAAGTCTTAAGTTTCATGCATGCAACATAATTTAAATGCTGAAGAGCTTATATAGGTCATCATATATATATCAACGTGCATTAATACATAGAGGGGTGACCTCGTCATGCAATTAGAGGGGTGACCTCTAATAATATAAGTCTGGGTAGAGTGGATCATCTCCAATGTGATGGATGTAGAACACACACCACAATCACCTTGTGAACCTGTAAAACATGAACTAGGTTGCACCCAAACGCCCCACATGATAATAATGATAATGGACAATGTAAACTGAAGGGACGCCGCGAGAAATCACTCTCGTCGCGGAAGAGTCATGACACCGGTGCCTCAAGTGTCATGGTTATGGTACCTCATAACTAGGTGGACATGTAAATCATGGTCAAGCATGTATATAGCTCAGGCAATTTAAAATGAAAGAATGGCAACCAATGAATATATTTTTGTGATCTGATAATACCAGGGAAAACATATTGCAACAAATGGGGAATCCTAATCATGCATAGAAAGAGGTGTCCTTACTGAAGGACGGAATATCCGTACCTTATGTCCAGCAACGAATGAAGCTGAAAGGCGGAAAGTACTACTCCGACTTCACGAGTGCTACATAATAAAGGACGTGTATGAGTTGTATGTTCCTGTATAACTTACTGATTCTTGGTTTACTTTACTTGTTCTTAACTTGTTTTACTTGTTCATGTCTTGTTTTACTTCTTCATGTCTTGTTTTACGTGTTCATAACTTGTTTTATTTACTCATGTTTTATCATGTATTTCTTAGTATTATACGTTTCATGTGTTCTTGATTAATGTATTACATGTTTCATGTGTTTTTATACTTGATGTTTCATAATTAGTGACTTTCTAAAAATAACAGGTTTCTATATATAGTAAATTTCCCAAAATAGCAGGTTTTCATATATAGCAACTTTCTAAAAATAGTAAGTTTCCCAAAATAGTAAGTTTTTAAAAACAGAAAGTTTCAATAAATAGTAATAAGCTTGTTTAATAAGCATATAATATAATCTGAGGCTTAATGAACATATTTTATAAGTCATGATTTATTAAATGGTAATATAGTAAAGTTTATACAATTAAATACTTTAGTATAAAATAATAATTGTTAATTAATAATATAACATGATTTATAAAGTGATTATTAATTAATAATATAACATGATTCATATTTTAGTATAAATTTACCATAACTTGATTATTGTATAATTAAATTAAAACATTAATTAATTTTATTAAACCATGGTTAAAAATGTAATCAATATTATATGCTAAGTCCTTGATTAGATTAAGCGAAATTAAATGTGCCATGTTTAGTTTCATGAATAACTAAATAAAATAATTATATCCTAAGTCCCAAATTAATTTAGCAAAACATAACCAGACACCCCCTTTGGTGTTCAGTTAAGCCGAGCCTCGAACCTAGCCCACCGAGACCTCTTGGTCTTGGTTGCACGAACTAAAACAAACACCACCGCCACCTTGCTGTTGCGGTTCCCACTACTTATCCCACAAACACCCTGGCCCTTATTTGTTGCGGCTGACAACACCAAAAGCCGCCACCGCATGCACCATTTTCCCACCGGTAGCAGCAGCTATTGTTGCACCGGTCGCCACTACTTTCCGAGGCCCCCCACTGCGCCGTTTTGATTTTCGGCTGACAGCACAAAAACGACACCGCAGCCCTGCTGTGGGTTGCGACTGTCTTCATAAAGTTCCCACCGAGACAACCTACATGGGGTTCTCGGTTCCCGTGTAAACTAAACAAGCACCACCCGATTCACTCTTGGTTTAAATATTAAAAACACATGTTCATACATTTAATTTGTTTAAATTCGCAATCCTTTAAAATAAATAAGAAAAATAAAGGATAGATGATTGACGAATGATTTAGATTAACAGATGAAATAACACGAACACCACCTTATTTTTCATGAACCAAGATTAAAACCTTTCTCTCCTTTTTTTCTTCTTGAAGTCGGCGGCCATAGTGCCCCTTTTAGGGTTTCTTAAAGTTTTTGCTGTGTTTTGTAAATGAGGGGTTTGTGCATGTTTTATTATTAGTTAGTTTACTTTAAGTGGGCCAGGCTTGGCCCTTTTGTTCTTGCTTTAATAACCGGCCAAACAAACATCCCTTAAATATACTTTTTGTTTACGTGTTTTATTAATTCCCGTGAGCTAATGTTCGTGACGTAAGTTCGTGTTTTATCGTGTTAAGTCTTGTCGTGAAATATTTAATATACGTAAATACTTATCGTGCATTAACTTAAATACTTCTCGTGTTTTAAATACAATATACATTATTACTTGTCATGTATATATGATTTTTAATTCTGTGTCGTATCTTGTCATACCATATTAAATATACGTATATACTTGTCGTGCTTCATTTATTATTAAAAGTTTTAATTTAATGGCATTTTTAAGCGGGTTTTACATCTCTTCTTTCCCAAATCTCACTAGGAATTGTGAAAACATTTCTTATCCATTATCTCCCTCCGCACCACCACCTTCTCATCTTGATGGTCCTCCCCATCAAACGACTTTGTTTTGTATCATGGAAGCTCGTGTGCTTATTGTCGATTTAAACGAATTGAACTTGCTCATGTGTATGACAAGCAAATTTTTCTTGAATTTCTTCTCACTCGACCTCCTTTTAAAGTATTTGTTCCCGTGAACAAATATTCGAATGATGCCTCGTCTAATTTTTCTAATTACAGCACACTTTTATGTTTTAGTTGTTTGAGTCAATAAAAACTTAAGCAATCTTGGAGGATTATCATTTGGTTAGTAGGTTTACCATTATCCTCTAGGTCAAATTCCAAGAAAATGATTCTCTCATTTCTAACATCTTTACATTCATAGTTTTTTTCTCATTCATCATATTTAAGATCTAAGAATGCATCTCCTATGGTTAGTAGGTTTACCATGATCCTCTAGCTCATAATCCTTAGCACTTTTATATAATCATATCATGAGGTATCCTTATGGATTTATGAATATGAGTAACATCATTATAAGATTCTACATTTTCATTTTTAGCCTAAGTATGACTTTCGCTAGTTCGTTAACAAGGTTTGTGTATCTTCTTCTTGAAATAATTCAAGTCTTATATCACTCCAACTTGCTTCGCGCAAAGTGAGACTCCCATTGGCTTCTTGTAATATGAGACTTTCCTCTAAGAACTTAACATCACGAGCAACAAAGACTTTATTCTCGTGCAGGTTGTAGAAGTATTATCCCATCACTTTCTTTGGGTATTATGAATCAAAGAAATACCAATATATACTTTGATTACCTTTGTTGGACATACCATAGAATTGTGGTATCCCAATAAGATTTTAGCTAGAACCGATCTACACTTGTCGTCCATTTCTATTTACCGACATAAGGCTAGATGTCGAGTTCTAGTCTTAGCTAGAACCAATCTACACTCATCGCCCATTTCCATTTACAAACATAATGTTAGATGTCGCCTTCTAATCTTAGCTAGAAACAGTCTACACCCAACTTTCATACTCACATCACTTTCAAGTTAAGTGAGAACTAACACACTCATACACATACTTAAATCACCTTAGAGCTAAGTGAGAACTAACACACAAGATACTAATACTTACATCACTTTAGAGCTAAGTGAGAACTAACACATACAACACTTAAAATCACATCACTTTAGATCTAAGTGAGAACTAACATACAAGACTTATCCAAGTATACATATATACCTTGGATCTACACAATACTCAAATGAATAAATATGATGAACATGGCTAGATCTTTAGAAAGATGATCTTCATCAAGGATTCATCTTTTAACACATCACAAGTGTCTGAGTGATATTCTCTTTAGACATATGAAGAGGTGGATCAAGGAGATAATCATAAGTAAACATACTTAACCAATGTGACAACTAGGGTTTTGGCGAGTTGGTTGTTACTCTTAGAACTCTATTTATGTGTTAGATTGTGTTAACAATATGTTTTATGTGTTATTATAAGTGAAATTTGTGATTGAGAATGAATGAAGCGAGGTACATGATTTGTAAATAATGCTACGAGTTGGAAATGAAATATGGTGAAATGAAATAAAATATGAACTGCGTGATAGTTCAGTTTTCGTTTTTATAAGATTTCATGTACGTATCGTATGTTTTATATATGTATTATGTTTATATTTTAAGGTTAGGATGAGTTATTAGAGTTACTTTCCATAATTAGAAAGTTTTTAGAAATGAAGGTTAGTTCAGAAATCGTGTAAACAAAATCGAAGATTAAATGTAAGGCTTTTGGGTTTTGACCCAGAAATTAACTGGAGGTAGTATTTAGACTTAGTAATGATTTAAAGAAACATATAAATATATATAAAGTCGGTTGGGCGGATTTAAGAAGAAAAAAGAAAAGAAAAGAAAAGGAAAATAGATCAAATGACTTAGCTTGAGCCTAGTTTGGAAAAATCCTTTTTATACAAATATAAATACCACACTACTAACAAAAAAATCAGATTTTTTTCAAAAAAAAGGAGTCCGAGAAAATTAGGGTTTTTCAAAAAATTTGGTTTTTGATCAATTCAAGGTATGTTTTCTTAATTTAATTCTTGTTTTAGTTATCAATTCATGTAATTAATCATGATGATGGATTAGGGTTTATAAATTTTCTGAGATAAATGATATTAGGGTTTGATTTAGGTAATTATTAAGGTTATAATAATGATTAATAGTGAAATTAGGGTTTAGACAGGTGTAAATTAGTCTTTTAAATCAGGGCAGCTTTTAGGTCATATTATTTCAATTATATCTCGGTCATATTAAAAGGTTTTTAAGTGAATCAAAAGCTTAAATAATGTACAGAGAGTCTAGTTTTCAAATATGCAAGGTTTGTAGTCATTGGAGGTCTGTAGGTTGGTTGAAATGTTTGTACAAGGTTTAGAGTCAAAGCTGTCTTTAGGACAACAGTTTTTAAATTTATGTTTTGGGGTGTTTGGGGTACTTAAGCATTGAAACAAAGCTTGGGATCATTATAAGGGATTATTGACATGTTTTGTGAGCCACTTTTTAAAGGAGAAGTCATTTGGAATTGGTTAAGGTTGTCTGCTAGAGTGAAACTTTTTGAGTATAATTTTCATTATAATCAGATAGGTAAAAGTGTATATATATATATATATATATATATATATATATATATATATATATATATATATATATAAATATATAAATATATATATATATATATATATATATATATATATATATATATATATATATATATGTATATATATATATGTATATATATATATATATATATATATACATATATATATATATATATATGTATATATATATATATATATATATATATATATATATATATATATATATATATATATATATATATATATATATATATATATATATATATATATATATATATATATATATATATATATATATATATATATATATATATATATATATATATATATATATATATATATATATATATATATATATCGGGGGCTTAAACTAAGTATTATATATATATATATATATATATATATATATATATATATATATATATATATATATATATATATATATATATATATATATATATATATATATATATATATATATATATATATATATCGGGGGCTTAAACTGAGTATTAAGCTCTAGAAAAGTTATGGGATAGACCTGAGATATGTAAGGGTATAGGGTTTTGGTTTTCAAAGGTAGATCATGAGTATAAGGGAGGTATCTACCAACAAGTTTGTGAACACGAAAATCATGACTGTTTTGAGTAAAAAGAAAATAGATTAGGATATGAGCATAACTAGTGTATGGGACACATAGAGGGTCGATATTAAGTTTATATCATGATATGCTATACATCCTATAGGTTGTTACATTGAGGAAGGGTTGAATTCCTTGATCAGTGTTAACATATGAATTGTGTGTGCTATAGATTTTGCTTGATCGTGCGGACTTTTAGATTGCTATCACAAGGTGAGTTTCATAGTCACTTGTTTTTAAATTATTTTACTCCAGTAAGGGATGGAAATGATGCTAGTATAATTTATGCTATAAAACTTTGGTTTAAATATGTATGGACATCAATGTGCTATATGTAACTTGTATGTTTGTGACTGTGGTAGTGGTAAGACTACATATGTTATATAGCGCACATCTGTTAGTGGTAAGACTGCATATGTTATGTAGCGCACATTTGGTAGTGGTAAGACTGCATATGTTATGTAACACACATTTGGTAGTGGTAAGACTACATATGTTATGTAGCGCACATGTGATAGTGGTAAGACTGCAACACACATTATGGAATTGTGATGTTACCTTGTAAGTGAATGTGTATGATTGACTGTTTGCATTTTAATAATTGTTGTCCATGAAAATAAATATGAATTGTTTTATTAGAAAGTATAGTAGGTAGTTTGTTTTGTGTCGTAAACCTATGACTCTCACCAACTTTATGTTGACGTATTTTAGCATCATTTTTCAGGTGAGCTTAATCTAATGAACGAGAATAGAAGTGTCTAGTGAGACCATAGGAGGCGTGCATTCCTTGGAGTTTTATTTTTGCATTATGAACTTGTTGCTTTTGCTTTATGTTGACTTGTATGATCTTTGTTCTATGTTTTCACATTGATTTGGGATTTTCATTTTAAATATAAGATACCTCTTGGTTTTGTTTGAGGTAATGTCATGACACATTGTATCTTTCTATTACATTTAGTTATTTCTCTATACATACGCCTTTGTGTGATGATACTCATGAAGTGACACCTTGCATTTTCGATAAGGGGTGTTACAGATTGGTATCAAAGCCAATGGTTATAGAGAACTAGGTGGCCGACCTAGACTATAACCTAGGAATCCCTCATATAGATGCATTTATGACCTATGTGTACGTAAATAATTATATTTTATATTTGCTTGAACGTTTTTAAATTCCTTATTTGATTCGATATTTTCTAATGATATGTATACGAAGGTATATGTTGGTTTTCTTTATTTATTTGGTAGCTAATATAAAGTACGTTGTTTTGTATTGATAATGCGTTTCTCTCATGTTGCTCATTTTAAGATTTAATACGATCCGTTCACCCTTCGATATTGGGAGATGTAGAATGAGAGTTGATTTGGAAGGAATAAGTGATAAGAAAGTCAGAGAAAGAGGTCAGCTTGGAATTTCCCTCTCAGTTATTCATAGTAGACTCGTCCTGCGGAGTAGAGTAACTCTTGTGAAAGCAAAGTCAAACCCAAGCGAGGTCCAGCATAAGGTTATCTCGTCAATTACCGGTACGTGTTTTGTCGTCAGGGATTTCATGTGAATGATTTATATTTCCAACTTGAAGCTCTTGTTTTCTTTTTTATCATTTTGTGATATATTCTCCCGCATTGGTGTTATTTTATACGAGAATTATACTTGATTTGTATGATGGTTGCTTTGTGGTTTGTTGGTTGATTATGTGTTATGTGAGGCATGATGCGTTAATATCTAGAAATTTCGTCATATGAGGAAGTACATACATGAAAGGGGGTATACATAATTATGGTGGCCAACGTAATTGTATATGTGCCACAACACAAGTGGACTTGCAAGTCTGATTATATGGATTGATGTTGATTGCATGTTTGATGAATTTTGAGTGTACGTATATCTATACATATATGTATGATTATAGATGGTATGATCACCTTCTGCTTATCGATGGTATTTTTAGGTTTGGGTTACTAGCTCGCTTTTCTTTAAGACATCCAACCTCCGTAGTAGTGCATTCCTCGAGTTCCCATTTCACGTGCTCGTTTTAAAATGGTATTTTTGGTGTTAAGGCTATTGGGATATTCTGATATTACTTGTCAAGATAACAATATCTTTAGCTTGGAGTCTCACATGTATTTTAAATCATTAAATGAGAAAAACTTTGAAATTGACTGTAGAGTTAAAATAATTGTTCGATATTCAGTGAAATAAGGGTGATGTGTCGAAATATGTTTTTATAAAATACCACATAAATTCTTTAACATAAGAAAACACTTGTTTATTAAAATGTTTGAAAGACCATCTTAAAAAATAAAATAAAAATTTACATTTGTTTTACATTTAAGATGATTACATTATTTACTAAATTGATTTTATACTTCTTAGAACAGTTAATATAAAGGTATAGAAGATAACCTAGTTGGGTAAAAAAGGATTTTGTACAAGACTTATATTTTCTTAAATTACGGATCGTCTTACGTGTTATCTTATTTTGGTGTTTTTATGTCGTCGATGCGTTGTTATGGTTCATTTTGTATCGATACATATTTTATGTTTGAGTTTCTTTTGGAGTCTCGTGGTTTTGATTCATCTTAATGTGTGCATGTGAAATTCCGTTAGTTATCCGTGAGTTCGATTCACTATTTGTAATTTATAGTTGTAAGACTAGTTTCAGGTTGAAAGTTGTTGAGAGCGTTGATGATGTTTTGTGGAAGATTTAATTAAGGCTGAGTTGGAATGCTATGAGGGTGTATTTAGAATACCCTGGGAGAATAGAAAAGTACTTGAAGTTTGTAGGAAACGAGCTAACGGAAACAAGAGGTCTCTTAGGAGTACCAAGTTAGATGGTGTTAATGCAATGATGCCTAAAAACGTTACTTGCATTTTTTGGTCTCACTTTGTTTTGATTACGACAATATGTAAAAACAAGCATTTACGAAAACAATGAAAAACGAATTCTTGAGTTCAAGTATTTTTCACTTCAACCATTATCACTTAAGGTATGAACAAACAAGTAATTATACTAATTAAGTGATCAAGGATTTAATCTTTTCTTAAAACTCACTTTTTATTAAGTGTGACAAAGTTTTATTATTAAATTTTCTTTTTAAGAAAATGTTTTATTAAACTAATTATTTGAAAATTTGAAATTTGAAAATGGCATATTCTATCTTGGTTTAGAATATCCTTTCAGGATTTTTAATCCCCAGATTCAAACCAACCCACTAAAAGACAAAAGAGAGTGGACTCTACGCCGGCGGTTCCTTAGTGCCTACGGCGGTTCCTTATCGATAAGTAACCGCAGGCTCCAATAAGGAACCACGGGCAGATATAGCCGTTGGACATTTGTCTTATAAATAGTGGACCATTCTCAGACTTTGAATCCACCTCTTTTGCACATACATTTCCAGATTCTTTCATACTTCTTAAATCACTAAAATCCTTGATCATTTGTTTGATTACTACTTGTTTAGAAGTGAATCTTTCTCCTCCCATCTTTTCCTCTCAAAGTGGAAAGAGAAGAACACTATCATTCTTGAAGTGTTGTGTCTACCTCAAAGATCCATTGAAGATCCAAACTTATTTATTCATTGTTGTGTCATAGTTGTGAAGATCCAAGTAGTTGTGTATATTTGGAAGTTGTGTATGTATTAGGGTTAATACATATTTCTCAAAGTATATTGGTGTACATTGGTCCTAGCTAAGATTAGGGCTCGACTTTTAGCTTAGAGTCAGAAATTGGTTAAGCGACGTTGTGTACGGTTTCTCCACCTTAAGGAGCTTGTTGATTAGTGAAATCTCGAGTAAGGAGTACTCGAGGAGTGGAGTAGGAACAAGGAGTGAGCTTCGTTGCCGAACCACTATAAATCCTTGGTGTTTGGTTTGATCTTTCCTTCTCTTATCTCTTTACATTATTTATTCTTTATACTTGTGATTATTAGTTTAGTTGCATTATACATTCATTATTCTTTATACTTGTGATTATCAGTTAGTTGCACTATACCTTGTTCAATTGGGTATAAGAAGGCTTCACATAAATACTCAAGCTTAAATTTTTGAAAAAGGATTTTTTAAAACCAACCTTTAACAAGTAAATTTAAGAAACTATTCAACCCCCCCCCTTTCTAGTTTCTACAATTGGTATCAGAGCATGGTTGCTCAAGACTTTTTAAAATATATTGTATTTTAAAACTTGAAATCTATGGATTCCAACAAGTATCTAGAAGGGCAATCCATGCAAAGACCACCTCTTTTTGAAACCAATAATTTTATTTATTAGAAAAATAGGTTTGAGACTTATGTGAAATCAAGAGATTTAGATCTTTGGCATATTATTACCAATGGTGATTTTTTGCCATTTCAATATAATGAAGTTTCTAAAAGTAAGGAGATAGTAACTATTGATAAAGCTAATGTTGATACTAAAATAAAACTTGCTAAAAATAATGATGCTAATATGGTGATTTATAATGCTTTACCAAAGAAAGAGTAAGAAAGGATTTTATGTGTGAAACCGCTAAAGATATTTGGATACTCTTTTAGTAACCCAACAAGCTAATAGCCAAGTCAAAGAAAGTAAAATCGATCTTCTTGTTCAATAATATGAACAATTTGTCATCTTAGAAGATGAAATCATAGATAGTGCAATTGCTAGATTTAACAGTATTATTACTAGTCTAAAAGCACTTGATGAAGGTTTTTCTAGCAAGAACAATGTTAGGAAGTTTCTTAGGGCGTTGCATCCCAAATGGAGAGCTAAAGTCACGACGATTGAAGAATCAAAGGATCCCGCCAAATTATCACTCGATGAACTCATTGGTAACTTGAAGGTTCATGAGATGATAATTTTGAAGGACTCGGAAATGGTGAAAACTAAGAGTGAAAGAAAGTATCTTGCACTCAAAGCCAAGAAGGCACAAAGTGACCATGAAAGCTCCTCGGATAGTGATAATGAGGAATATACCTTGGCGGTTAGAGACTTTAATAAGTTCTTCAAAAGACGAGGTTAATACGTGAGGTAACCAAACAACGACAAGAAACCCTTCTCCAAAAAAAGATTTGCCAAAGATGATAAAGGTGATAGGAAATGCTTTAGATGTGGTGATCCAAATCCTTTCATCGGTGATTTTCCTAAGCCTTCACGCGACAAGAACCACACGGCGTTCGTGGTAGGTTCATGGAGCGATAGCGGTGAAGATTTTGATGAAAACCCCAAAGATGAGAAGTGTCTCATGGCTCACACTTCTAAAGAGGTACTTTCTGAAACTGAGTATTATAGAAATAATAGTTCTTCTCAAGATGATAGTGAATTAGAAGGTTAATACAATAACTTGCATAAGCTTAGTCTAAAATTTATTGAAAAGAACAAAGTGCTAAAATCAACTAGAACTAAGCTTGAAAACGAGATTAGTGAGCTAAAAGAAAAATTAGCTAAGCTTGAGAAAAATAAAGAAATAGATCTAGGATGCTTAAAATTGAAAACCTTAGACAAGAAAATGAAAACCTTAAGAGCACCTCCATTAGACTTGAAAAGTTCATGAGAGTTACTAATGCTCTTGATGATATGTTAAACAAACAAATTCATTATAAGAAAGACTTGGGTTAGGATATAACACTAATGAAGCATCAACTAGTGAACCAAAACATGTCAAGTTTTTAGAAAAACAGTCCCCTGTACGCGGTGCTCCAATATATGGGGCGGTTCCTTATCGCTATGGAATCGCCGATGGAGATAAGGAACCGCGTCGAGAAGAAGATTTTTGTGAAAATCCTGAACTTTCTGAAAAGTCACTTTTAGGTGAAGGACCAAAACATATTCTTATCAACAAGTTCAAAGTACCTATAATTGAAAAGTCTACTCTAGATAAATTCTACAAGCCCTTGAGTAAACCTCTAATGGGAACTAGAAACTTATCTAGACAAACATCTACTCCTCCCAGAGTACGAAATGAATCTAAACCTAGAAGTAGAACACCTACGCTAAAAAGAGATGATCAAGCTAAACCACGACCTAGAAGTAAAACTCCAACACCTAAGAGGAATAATAATAATAATACTAGATCAAGATCAAAGACACCTAGGAGAAACTATGGACAACAAAGTGGCCATATGAATTGGAATAATTTTCAACAACAATACTTTTTCCCATTGGGAATGTCTCCTTCTTTCATCCATCCCAACCAAATGCAAGGGATGTTTGGAACTAACAATTTTGGACCCATGAGATATTGGGGACCAAATGTTTGATCTTGTGTGTTGTTACCTAGATATGCTTGGGAATCGATCTAGAGCCCGGCGAGTGGATTAAGGATAGTGGTTGTTCTAAACACATGACGGGTAATCGAAGTTTGTTCTCACACTACAAAGCATATGATGGAGGTAACATTACATTCGTAAGTAATAGACGTGGTAATATCATTGGCAAAGGTACGGTCTCTTTTGACTCTATGACTATAGAAAACGTAGAGCACGTAGATAACTTAGGTTTTAACCTTCTAAGTATAGGTCAAATTTGTGACAATAAGTGTAAGGTCATCTTTTCGGAATATGACAGTGAAATCCTAAAAGATGGAAAAGTTATTGGAAAAGGTGTTAGAAAGCATGGGCTTTATGTCATGAAGGTTAATAGGAAGTCAAAGGACAACTTATGTCTAGCGACTTTAGATGATAGTTCTACTCTTTGGCATAGGAGATTAGGTCACGCTAATATGCGTTTAATTTAATCTTTAGTCTCTAAGGAGTTGGTAATACATCTCCCCAAGATGAAGTTTGATATTCACTTTTGTGATGCTTGTAAAATTGGGAAGCAAGTTCACTCAAATCATAAAGCCAAGAATTTGGTTTCGACCTCTCGGTGTTTAGAGCTCCTACATATGGATCTCTTTGGACCTTCCGCCATACAGAGTTATGGAGGTAACCTTTATACCCTAGTTATAGTTGACGACTACTCTAGATTCACTTGGACTAGATTTTTGGCGTCTAAGAATGAAGCTTTCGATCACTTCAAAACCTTTAGTCAAAGAATTCAAAATCAACTAGGATGTTCAGTTGTCTATATTAGGACGGATCATGGTAGGGAATTTGATAATGAAGTGGAATTTGGTGCCTTTTGTGAAGCTCATGGTATTACCCATAACTTCTCGGCTCCTTGTACTCCACAATCAAGTAGGGTAGTTGAAAGGAAGAATACGACCATCCAAGAGATGAGTAAGACGATGTTAAATGAGCAATCTTTGCCTCAAAAACTTTGGTGCAATGCCGTGGACACATCGACTTACATTCTCAACCGAATTCTTATTCGACCTTTTCTAGGAATTACCCCTTATGATATTCTTAAAGGTAAGAAGCCCTCATTGGAATACTTTAGGGTGTTTAGAAGCAAGTGCTTCTTTCTCAACACCAAATATTACCTTACAAAGTTTGACCCAAAGTCTTACGAATGTATCTTTTTAGGTTATTCTCAAACTAGCAAAGCCTACATAGTCCTCAATAGAATCTCGGGTGTAATTGAAGAATCACTTAACGTGACATTTGATGAAACCCCAACTTCATCTAAGACACCACCTTTGGTAGATGATGACTTAGATGAAATAGACATAGTTAATGCCAACGATGTTAGAAACATAGGAATTGAAGACCTTAGTGTTGAAAAGGGAGTAAACATTAAGGAGTCTAAGGATCATGCTCTTGATAACGTCATAGGCGATTTAAATCAAAGGACCCTAAGATCTCAAGTGCAAAATCAAAGTAACTTCTTTTGTTTCGTCTCCTTGATTGAACCAAAGAATGTTAAAGAAGCTTTGATGGATGAGAGTTGGGTTATCGCTATGCAAGAAGAATTGAATCAATTCATTGCTAATGACGTTTGGGAACTTGTTCCACCACCTAGAAGTTCGACCATCATAGGAACCAAATGGGTATATAAGAATAAGTTAGATGAGAATGGTGTTGTGTCTCATACAAGGCTAGACTTGTAGCTCAAGGCAATAATCAACAAGAATGTATTGATTATGACGAGACATACGCACCCGTAGCTAGATTAGAATCCATTAGAATCCTCTTAGCTTACGCTTGTGCTTTAGACTTTAAGCTTCAACAAATGGATGTAAAGAGTGCATTTCTTAACGGTTTGATCAATGAGGAGGTATATGTGGCTCAACTTCCTGGCTTCATTGATTTTGAGAAACCGGATCATGTTTACAAGCTTAAGAAAGCTCTTTATGGTCTCAAACAAGCACCCAAAGCTTGGTATGATAGACTTAAAGCGTTTCTTGTAAAACATGAGTATACCATAGGGATGGTAGACAATACACTCTTTACAAAGAAGAAAGGTTCTCACCGCATTAACGTATAAATATATGTTGATGACATTATATTTGGTTCAACTTGTCAATCATTGTGTGATGACTTTGCCAAAATCATGCATGACGAGTTTGAAATGAGTATGATGGGAGAACTTAACTTCTTTTTAGGACTCCAAATTAAACAAATGAACAGTGGTATTTTCTTTAATCAATCCAAGTATGTTAAAGAAATGCTAAAGAAATTTGGATTATAAGACTCTAGACCAATGAAGACCCCTATGGCCTCCGATACTAAACTCACCGAAGATGATGATTGTGAGTCGGTAGACAACACCAAATATAGAGGTATGATTGGTAGTTTGTTGTACCTAATGGCAAGTCGACCGGATATCATGTTTAGTGTTTGCCTTTGTGCTCGATTCCCATAGGCTCCTAAAACCTCTCACCTTGAAGCGGTTAAGCGTATCTTCTAATACATTAAGGGCACTATAAACTTAGGATTATGGTATTCTAAAGGGACCGGCGTAGAAACCATTGTCTACGCGGACTCGGATCATGCGGGAGACTATGTGGACCAGAAAAGCACTAGTGGAGTTTGTACCTTCATGGGTTGTTGTTTAACTTCTTGGTTCTCCAAGAAACAAACCGCTCTTGCTATATCCACCATGGAAGCCGAGTATGTGAGTGCCGGTAAACCTTGTCAACAAGCTCTATGGATGTAGCAAGCGCTTGTTGATTACGGGATTTTTCTTGATGATGTTCCCATCATGTGCGATAGCAAGGGTGTAATAGACATTAGCAAGAATCCCGTGCAACATTCGCGAACTAAGCACATAGAGATTCGCCACCATTTTCTTAGGGATAATGTTCAAAAGGGGAACATTTTGATAGAGAAGTTACCCTCGGTAGAAAACTTGGCCGATATCTTCACTAGGCTACTTAAGAGGGAACCTTTTAATTGCTTGCGTCTAGGTCTAGGCTTAATGGAACATATTCCTTAGTCGTGCATTCTTATTATCTTTTATCTTTTGAGTCTTTTCTTTCTTTGAGCTTTTAAGTTTAATAAACTCTTTTTGGAAAACCTCTCTTCTCTTTTTCAAAACTCTCAAAGCTCTTTCGAAAATGGTCGAGGAATGTTTTTGCATTGTTAATTCAATCTAAAACGTTTTTCATAGCTTCTTTCTATTCATGATGAGCTTACATAATTCATATGTATGGGTCTCTCAAATATAGCAAGAACAAAAGAGAACTATGGAGGATCATTGTGCCATGACCTTGTGTCTAGTTCTACATACCTCCTACATTGATTTTATTAAAAAAAATCTACGTATTTTGGTCTAAACCTTGTTTGGTTAGCTCTTATGTGTTTTCTTTGTCTATCTTTGCTTCTTAGCATATCCCCATGATTAGTTAGACTAGAAAAATAGGATTTGCTGAATTGGAAATCCTCCCTTATCACCAAAATCAACCCACTGTGGGCGGTTCTTTATTGATACCGCGGTTCCCCAGTGATAAGGAACCACCGACTGAGCTAAGGAGCCGCGCCCAGTACCCTAATTTTTGGGTATTCCTGAAACTCTAAAAATGTCCCAACACTTTTTGGAATCTTTGTTTCAACCCTTTGACCACCCCCAAATTATGTTGGACTTTCTCTATATAACCTTAAGCATTTTGCATTCTTTCTCAAATCAGAATGTCTTATTCCCCAAATGAAAGCTTTGATTCTCTTCCATTCTCTCCAATTGATTTCAACCCCAATTCACCTAAGAAAACTTAAAGTCACATCTCTCCTCCTTCTAAGAATGTTGATTGTAGAACCTCTTATCTTCCACCACTAGCCTTTAGTGTTCTACCTCCTTCACATGATAATGTCATACATCATGGAACATATTGTTAATGTTGTCAATATCAACATCTTGCTATGGCTTACATCTATGAGGAGTTGAATTACATCAAGAGTCTCTTAGTCAAACCTCCTCTCTACTATAACTATGAGATCTCTACCAAGCCACCACCACCTCCTTCCGCCACTACCTTGTCTTTTATCTAAGCATTGGTTTCTTATCTTCAAGACATCTAGTTCAAGCAAATCTTAGGGTTCTAGCTTAACTATGATTAGATTTATGCTTTTTATTTTGGCTTGTGGTTGTGTCTCATACATCTTTGTATGTTTTATTTCCTTGTATCTTTTATCATGTTTTCTTTTAACATGACTTATCTTGGATCTTTTGTTTCTTATTTTTTGTGTGATCTTTGCTATATCTTGTTGAGTGTCTCTTCTCTACTACTAACCCTTCTATGTATCTTGTCACTATATATCGATTCCTTGGTGCCCCAAGCAAGGAGGAGTAAGCACCAAGGGGGAGCATTTGAAAAGTCCGGTTCTTTTCTTCTTCAAAGACTTTTGCAACCTTTTTACTTCGAGAAAAGGGGAGAAATGATAAACTCGTCTACGAAAATCTTGTTTTATTAGATGATTGAGTTTATGGATTGTCGGAATAAAAAAGGGGGAGATTGTTAATGCAATTATGCCTAAAAATGTTACTTGCATTTTTTGGTCTCACTTTGTTTTGTTTACGACAATATGTAAAAACAAGCATTTACGAAAACAATGAAAAACGAATTCTTGAGTTCAAGTATTTTTCATTTCAACCATTATCACTTAAGGTATGAACAAACAAGTAATTATACTAATTAAGTGATCAAGGATTTAATCTTTTCTTAAAACTTACTTTTTATTAAGTGTAACAAAGTTTTATTATTAAAATTTCTTTATAAGAAAATGTTTTATTAAATTATTTATTTGAAAATTTGAAATTTTAAAATGGTATATTCTATCTTGGTTTGGAATATCCTTTCAGGATATTTTAATCCCTAGATTCGATCCAACCCACTAATATACAAAAGGGAGGGGACTCTACGCTGGCGGTTCCTTAGCGCCAACGGCGGTTCCTTATCGATAAGGAACCACGGGCTCTAAGAAGGAACCGCGGGCAGATATAGCCGTTGGACATTTGTCTTATAAATAATGGACCATTCTCAGACTTTCAATCCACCTCTTTTACACATACATTTCCAGATTCTTTCATACTTCTTAAATCACTCAAATCCTTGATCATTTGTTTGATTACTACTTGTTTAGAAGTGAATCTTTCTCCTCCAATATTTTCCTCTCAAAGTGCAAAGAGAAGAACACTATCATTCTTGAAGTGTTGTGTCTACCTCAAAGATCCATTGAAGATCCAAACTTATTTATTCATTGTTGTATCAGTGTTGTGAAGATCCAAGTAGTTGTGTCTATTTTGAAGTTGTGTTTGTACTAGGTTTAATACTTAGTCCTCAAAGTATATTGGTGTAGATTGGTCCTAGCTAAGATTAAGGCTCGACTTTTAGTTTAGAGTCGGAAATTGGCTAAGCGACGTTGTGTACGGTTTCTCCACCTTAAGGAGCTTGTTGATTAGTGAACTCTCGAGTAAGGAGTAATCGAGGAGTGGAGTAGGAACGAGGATTGAGCTTCGTTGCCGAACCACTATAAATCCTTGATGTTTGGTTTGATCTTTCCTTCCCTTATCTCTTTACATTCTTTATTCTTTATACTTGTGATTATTAGTTTAGTTGCATTATACATTCATTATTCTTTTTACTTGTGATTATTAGTTAGTTGCACTATATCTTGTTCATAATGTGTATAAGAAGGTTTCACATAAATACTCAAGCTTAAGTTTTTGAAAAAATATTTTTTTTCAAACCAACCTTTAACAAGTAACCCCCCCCCCCTTCTAGTTTCTACAGATGAGTTGAAGGCATGTGACATCCATATGGTATGTGAATACCTTGGAGTGTTTCGAAACAATTCAATAGGTTACCCCTCAACGTGAAGTAGAGTTTTGCATAGAGTAAGTGCAAGGAGCGACATCAAAGTGAGGAGCTGTGACGTTTAGCGCCCTCAGAGGTATAAGAGTTATTGGGACAATCAAAAGATTTGCGAGGGAAAGGTTTTGGTTCAAACTAATTATTCATGTGGGAAGCATTGAGTTATTGGTTCAGTAGAAGGAGGTGTCGTTCAGGGGTGTAGATTTACGCGTGTTGAGTGATGGAGATTTGGTTTGAGTTATCATTAGTTTGGAGTGCACTAGGAAGACACGACGAAGACTGATGATAGGACGCCTGAGGGGTACACTGAGATTAACGTTATGTTTTAAGTATTTACCAACACATTAGCGATTGTTATGAAATTTAAGAGTGGGGTGTGCATGACCGTATGTAGACGAGCATGTCATCATGCTAATCAGAAACATCTAGAGTTACTCAAAGTTTTAGGTAGAGCACATATGGTATTTCAGGATATTATTAGAACTACCAAATAATGATAAGTTGTACGCGAAAGTGCCCGATCGAGAAACGTGGTTTCAGTAAGTGAAATTACTGAGACGTGTAGTTACCAACAAGGACATTCATGTGGAGTCAACAAGGTTTTAAAAAGGAAGCTTTTCTTAACTATGTAAGTACTAAGTCAGTTAGTGAGCCATGCTTGGCATTTTGGAAGGACTATACGTCTTCATAAGGTTTTGGGATGTACAAAGCGAAGATTTGGATACGTAATCCGTCAAGAAGAGGATGAAATGATAACTGAAGGATACTAGAAGAACTATAGGCATAACAAATTAGTATGGGAATGAGAAAAGATATTAGTGGCATGGGAAGAGGTGACTAAAGGAGAGAACGCGTTAACAAAAAATTTATGTGGCTTGGGGGCAAATAATGAAGATAAAGGAAAAATGTAGTTTATACCACGAACTCATAGTGACCATAACGTGTGCGAAAAGCAGTTTTATAAATATCCTGCTCCTTCACTCGCAACTGATGCAAATCGTAGATCAATCTTAGAAAAATTCTTGGCACCTTGTAGTTGGTCAAGCAAATCATCGATACGCGGGAGTAGATAATGTTGTCGTCCTTCTTCTTTGATAAACAGAACCGGTGCAACCCCTGGTGATACACTCGGGCGAATAAGACTTTGTTCTAGCAACCCTTGCTGCTGATCTTTCAACCCTTTAACTCAATGGGAGTCATGCGATAAGGAGCTTTGGAGTAGGTTCTGCTCTTCGAACAAGCTCAATGCGAAACTTCACCTCACGGATAGGAAGTATACCCGAAAGTTTTTCTGGAATTACATCTGGAACTCAGAAACGATTGGCTGATCTTGGATTTAAGAACTTCAGAAATCACGTCATAAATGGTAGCTAGAAAATCTTTGTAGCCATGAGATAATAAAGCACGCGCTTGTAAGGCATATAATTAATTCGTACAGATTTTCCTGGTAGAAAACCATGATGAACGTATTCAGGAGCCTGAATATCGCCGAATATGACCCGATATGAATGGAAATCAATCGTAGCATGATGTGCTTCTAACCAGTCCATACTCAGAATCTTATCGAACTCGCACTTGTCCAAGAAAAGTGCGTTAGTAGAATGGATCTTGTCGTCAAGATGAAAGTGAAAGTCTATATACATGGGTGATATAAACGGAGTCTTTCATGGGCGTGGATATATGTCATACATGATCCAAATTACAGATGCCATATGAATACGTGAAGTAAACGTGACAGATCTCACGGAATGTGTGTTGCCTATATCGAACAGAGCGAACTCTGCGTGTCCAAACGTGAACAATACGCCACTGATGGTACCTGAAATTTTAGTGGCCTGATCCACACGTTGCACAACATGATGGGTATACCCCTTGGAGGGTACCCTGAATTACTGAGGTCTAGTTCAGAAGATATACGTGAGTCATGTGTCTTGACTCATGTTTTAAGAAATATACGTGTGACATGTGTCTTAACGGGTGTCTTGACATATGTCTTCAAGAATTATACGTTAGACATGTGTCTTCATTGATGTCTTGATATGTGTCTTCAGAAAATATACGTGAAGCATGTGTCTTGACATGTGTCTTCAAAAAATATACGTGAGACATGTGCCTTGACGGATGTATTGACATGTGTCTTTAGAAAATATAGGTGAGACATGTGCCTTGACGGATGTCTTGACGTGTGTCTCGAGATGTGAAAGCGAATAAAGTTGAAAATCATAGGTTATTATGCCAGGATTGACGGATCGATTGGACTGCTGACCCTTTGTATTTATGATCACGTCTGTTATCGGAGTTTTTGTCGTTTTTTCCAGAGTATTTGTTGTCACGGTAGTTGTCACTACCTCATGGTATGTCAGTTTCTTGACGGTCATTATCATGACTGTGATTCATGTAACTATTCAGCTGAGTGGTCGGCTGGTACCAGTTCCCACTCATATGCCCAAAAAGACAACTGAATGGGACGTGACATATAAATGAGAAGATAAAGACATGGAATGAAATGGTAACGTCTGGAGGATGAAGTATATTTCTTGTCTGGTTGTTCTGATCTATCGCCTTCGTCCTTGTTCTATAGTATCTCCAAGCTGCGAGCACATCATCACTTGAGCAACATCGGTTAGTGGAAAACGCCTGAGATAATTGAGAATCGATTAACAATACACATGGATTACGGTAAGTGGAATACTCATGGAATACAGTACGTGGGGTACACATGGAATACGGTACTTGGAGTACACATGGAATTCAGAACATGGAGTACACATGGAATTCGGTACATGGAGTACACATGGAATTCACATGAGATGATCGATACGGGTGTCAACCATCTTACATGATCAAAGGAAGGTAACTGATTAAACGGTTAAAAGACTACACTAAAGGAAACATCATGATAACCTAGCTATCTCAGCGTAGACATAATTCCAGTTGCATAAGAAGCACAAAAGCATAATTAAAGAAACTAAATAATGGCCAGCATGAAAGCATGATTAATGAAAACCAACCATGACTATCATGAAAGCATGATTAAATGAAATCCTCAATGTCTAACATGAAATCATAATCAACATGAAGAACACAAAAACATAATCAACATAAGGGAGCATTAAAACAAAATCATCATGAAAACAGACGACATGTGACTAAGTATGAACGACTATGGTTCAATTCATACTAGTCAAAGTTCAAACAAACGACTTGTGACTAAGTATAAACGACTATGGTTCAATTCATACTAGTCAAAATTTATAGAAACCGAATTAAACATATGACTAGGTATGGATGACTATGGTTCAATCCATACTAGTCAAAAATCAAGAGGAAACATAATGAATAGGAATCAACAACATGTGACTAAGTATGGACGACTATGGTTCAAACCATACTAGTCAAAATTCAAAGGAAAACATCATGAATAAGGACTGAAAACATGTGACTAAGTATGGATGACTATGGTTCAATCCATACTAGTCAAAATTCAAAAGAAAACATCGTGAGTAAGAATCAGCAATACTCAGAAAATATCAGTACATGGAATGTAACAAACGTCGGTTTAAGGAGAGCCTAGTGACTACGCACTAGTCACAGGTCAAGTTTTAGAGCCTACAGGTCGAAACCTTGGGCTCTGATACCATAATTGTAACGACCCACTTTGATAAGAAGACCATTACGTGATAATTATGGCATGTCATCAAAGCATGCAAGGTAATATGTCTTAAAAACATAAATGATCAGAAAGAAAATCTAAAATAAACATCAGCCCCCAAACATAAGCTCACACATACATAAAGTAAAGAATGTTGAAAAGGACAAAACATTGTACAACCAAGCATAGTTATGTAAAATGCAAAATGAAAAGAAGTATAAGGGAGCCTCCTTCCTATGCACGTAATCTCGAATGCCTAAGTCTGTCCTTGGGTACCTGCCGTATAGGACATGGAAAGAAAATACGGTTGAACAATACACTCAGCGAACGGATATAATGACATGATGAGAATAACTGAAACATAAGTAAAATATGAAATGCATCGGAATATGTGTATGTCTTGAAAAACCTGGAACATGTTTTATAAACTGGTTTATAACTGAAAAGTGTTAAGTTTCATGCATGCAACATAATTTATACGCCAAAGAGCTCATATAGGTCATGATATATACATATATCAACGTACATTAATACATAGAGGGGTGACCTCGTCATGCAATTGGAGGGGTGACCTCTAATAATATAAGTCTGGGTGGAGGGATCAGCTCAAATGGAATGGATGTAGAGCACACACCACAATCACCTTGTCAACCTATAAAACATGAACTAGGATGTACCCATACGCCCCACATGATAATAATAATAATGGCCAACGTAAACTGATGGGACGCCGCGAGAAATCACTCTCATCGCAGAAGAGTCATGACACCAGTGCCTCAAGTGTCAAGGTTATGGTACCTCCATAACTAGGTAGACATGTAAATCATGGTCATGCATGTATATAGCTCAGGCAATTTAAAATGAAAGCATGGAAACCAATGAAAATATTTGTGATCTGATAATACCAAGGAAAACAGATGGCAGCAAACGGGGAATCCTAAAATGCATATAAAGAGGTGTCCTTACTGAAGGACGGAATATCCATACCTTATGTCCAACAACGAATGAAGCTAAAAGGCGGAAAGTACTACTCCGACTTCACGAGTGCTACATAAAAAAGGACGTGTATGAGTTGTATGTTCCTGTATAACTTACTGATTCTTAGTTTACTTTACTTCTTCTTGACTTGTTTTACTTGTTCTTGACTTGTTTTACTTGTTCATGTCTTGTTTTACTTGTTCATGTCTTGTTTTACATGTTCTTAACTTGTTTTACTTACTCATGTTTTATCATGTATTTCTTAGTATTATACGCTTCATGTGTTCTTGATTAATGTATTACATGTTTCATGTGTTATTATACTTGATGTTTCATAATTAGTGACTTTCTAAAAATAACAGGTTTTTATATATAGTAACTTTCCAAAAATAGCAGGTTTCCATATATAGCAACTTTCTAAAAATAGTAAGTTCTCATAAATAGTAAGTTTCCAAAAATAGTAAGTTTCCAAAAATAGAAAGTTTCCATAAATACTAATAAGCTTGTTTCATAAGCATATAATATAAGCTGATGCTTAATGAACATATTTTATAAGCCATGATTTATTAAATGGTAAAATAGTAAAGTTTATATAATTAAATACTTTAGTATAACATAATAATTGTTAATTAATAATATAACATGATTTATAAAGTGAATATTAATTAATAATATAGCATGATTTATATTTTAGTAAAAATTAACCATAACTTGATTATTGTATAATTAAATTAAAACATTAATTAATTTTATTAAACCATGGTTAAAAATGTGGTCAGTATTATATGCTAAGTCACTAATTAGATTAAATTAAATTAAATGTTCCATGTTTAGTTTCATGAATAACTAAATAAATTAATTATATCCCAAGTCCCAAAATTAATTTAGTAAAACATAACCAAACACCCCTTTTGGTGTTCGGTTAAGCCGAGCCTCAAACCTAGCCCACCGAGACCTCTTGGTCTTGGTGGCACGAACCAAAACAAACACCACCGCTGCCTTGCTGCTGCGGTTCCCACTGCTTAACCCAAAACACCCCTGGCCCTTATTTGTTGCGGCTGACAGCACCAAAAGCTACCACGACATGCACCATTTTCCCACCGGTAGCAGTAGCTGCTGCTGCGCCAGTTGCCACTGCTGTCCGAGACCCCCCCCCCCCCCCACTTCACCGTTTGGATTTGCGACTGATAGAACAAAAACGACACCGCAGCCCTGCTTTGGGTTTTGGTGTCTTAACAAAGTTCCCACCTAGACACCCCACATGGGGTTCTCGGTTCCCGTGTAAACTAAACAAACACCACCCGATTCACTCTTGGTTTAATTATTAAAACACATGTTCATACATTTTATTTGTTTATATTCTTAATCCATTAAAACAAATAAGAAAAATAAAGAATAGATGATTGTCGAATGATTTAGATTAACAGATGAAATAACACGAACACCACCTTATTTTTCATGAACCAAGATTAAAACATTTCTCTCCTTTTTTTATTTTTGAATCTGGCGGCCATAGTGCCCCTTTTAGGGTTTCTTAAAAGTTTTGTTGTGTTTTGTAAATGAGGGATTTGTACATGTTTTGTTATTAGTTAGTTTACTTTAAGTGGGTCGGGCTTGGCCCTTTTGTTCTTGCTTTAATGACTGGCCAAACAAACACCCCTTAACTATACTTTTTGTTTACGTGTTTTATTAATTCTCCTGTGTTAATATTCGTGACGTAAGTTCATGTTTTATCGTGTTAAGTCTTGTCGTGAAATATTTAATATACGTAAATAATTATCGTGCATTAACTTAAATACTTCTCGTGTTTTAAATACAATATACATTATTACTTGTCATGTATTTATGATTTTTAATTCTGTGTCGTATCTTGTCATACCGTATTAAATATACGTATTTACTTGTCGTGCTTTATTTATTATTAAAAGTTTTAATTTAATGGCATTTTTAAGCGGGTTTTACATCTCTTCTTTCCCAAATCTCACTAGGCATTGTGAAAACATTTCATATCCATTATCTCCATCTGCACCACCACCTTCTCATATTAATGGTCCTCCCCCATCGAACGCCTTTGTTTTGCATCATGGAAGCTCGTGTGCTTGTTGTCGATTTCAACGAATTGAACTTGGTCATGTGTATGACAAGAAAATTTTTCTTGAATTTCTTCTCAATCGACCTCCTTTCAAAGTATTTGTTCCCGTGAACAAATCTTCGAATGATGCCTCGTCTTATTTTTCCAATTAGAGCACACTTTGTGTTTTAGTTGTTTGAGTCAATAAAACTTAAGCAATCTTGGAGGATTATCAGTACTAGAGTAGTTTATGCTTATGTTGTTTATTTTCCTAATTTGTTTCTTAAAATATTCATATTGTGTGTATGAATATTTCTCTTGTATGTTCTTTCATATTTTTGTAATATGAATGCTATGTGTGTTATTTCACTTCCCGCTAATTCTTTTTCACATATATTGTTAAGGGTTGATCATGGTTAAAATTTACAATTGTTTTGGGTGATTCCAACAATTCTATGTTTCTGACCCTTTGACATATTATCACTTTAATTGGTATGGACAATTGTTTTGGGTGATTCCAACAATTGTTTTGGGTGATTCCAACAATTCTATGTTTCTTTTTTTTACCTCTATTCCACCAATTGAACTTTGATTTTGTCAAAACACCCTCGTTGGACATACTTAGCAAATACTTACTTCTAATTTGAGATTTCTTTTCTTCATCCCTCTCAAGTTATTTAGTAGGTAGTGACTATATATACATTGGTGTTTCTTTTCTCTCAACTAACCTTTGTGTAGCAGGCCACTTTAGCTCATTCACTTGGTGCCCCAAGCTAGGGGAGTTGTAACACCCCACTTGGATAAGTGGACCGTTACTTAATAATTATGGTGTGTCATCAAAGCATGCAAGGTAAATGTCTAAAATATTAATGACAATAAAGGAAACCGGAAACAAACATCGGTTCCAAACATAAGCTTCCACACAAATGCATAAGTAAAGAATGTAGAATAAGGACTAAACAATGTCCAACAATGCAAAAGTATATAAATGCATTAAAAGATACAAAGACAAGGGAGCCTCCATCCAAATGCACGTACTCTTGATTTCCTAGCCTTACCATTTAGTACCTGCCGGATGGGGACATGGAAAGAAAATACGGCTGAGAAATACGCTCAGTGTGTGGATATATGACAATGAAATGAATAGCAACAAACATAAGCAAAGTATGAATTGAAAGTACAGCCGAATAAGTGTAAGTCCTAGAAAACCTGGTGTATGTTTATAAACTGGTTTATATTCTGAAAAGACTTATGTTTATTTCATAAAAAAATGTATTTTAAATTCCCAAGAGCCCATATAGGTCATGAAGGTATCAACGTGCATGAATACATAAAGGGGTGACCTCTACATCCAATTAGAGGGGTTACCTCTAATTAGAATAGTCTGGGTGGAGGGATCAGCCTCATGTAACGGATGTAGAGCACACACCACAATCACCATGTAGTCTCCAAAACTTGTTCTAGGATTCACCCTTTCGCCCCACATGATAATAATATAAAGGCCAAATAACTGAAAGGGACGCAACGAGCAATCACTCTCACTGCGGAAGGGTCATAACACTGGTGCCTCAAGTGTTATGGTTATGGTACCTCCATAACTAGGTGGAATTGGCATGCATGTATATAGCTCAGGCAATCTAAAATGCTAATCATATTAATTACTGATATGCTTAACTTAAACTACTGGGGAAAACAGATGGCTGCCAACGGGGAATCCTAAATATAGGAAGAGAGTGTCCTTATTGAAGGACGGAATATCCGTACCATATGTCCGGTGATGAGGATGAAAACGAAAGCGGATGAATTACTTCGACTTCACGATAGCTACATAATAAAAAGGGACACGGATGAGTTGTCTGTTTAACTTATAATTACTGATTATTAGTTTACTTGACGTGTTCTTAACTTGTTTTACTTGTTCTTGTATTGTTTTATTGTTCATGTTTTATCATGTGATTTCCTAGTCTTTCATGTGTTCTTGATTAGTGTATTTCATGTTTTATGTGTTATAGTGTTTGTTGTATTATAATGAGTAACTTTCTAAAAATAGCAGGTTTCTAAATATAGTAACTTTCCAAAAATAGCAGGTTTCCATATATAGTAACATTCCAAAAAATAGCAAGTTTCCATAAATAATACGTTTCCAAATATAGATAGTTTCTATAATTAGTAAGTTTCCAAAAGTAGAAAGTTTCCATATTTAGTATGTTTCCATAACTAGCATGTTTCCATATTTAGTATGTTTTCATAAATAGCATGTTTCCATATTTAGTAGTAAGCTTATATTATAAGTCATGATTAATAATAATAATAATAATATAGTAAAGTCTATTAATAATAATACTTTAGTCTTAACATATGATTATTAACTAATAATATACTACATGATATTATAAGTAATTATTAATTGATAATATTACATGATTATAATAATTAAACTTTACCTTAAATGATTAATGTATAATTAAGTTAAAGTATATTATTAATTTAATTAAACCTTGGTTAAAATGGAATAAATTAATTAAGCTAAGTTTCTTAATTAATTTAATGTAATATGAAATAATTATATGGATAATTATTTTAGCCTAAAGTTTATTAAAATGGCCATGTATTTATGTTATGATAATTATACTTATTAATTATTATCCTAAGTCTTGTTATTAATTAATTTTAATTAAATCATGTGTTAATTAATATAATTAATTAATAATTTAACATCAAGCATTTAACAAAATTTTAGCCAAACACGCCCCTTGGTGTGTTCGGTTCTACCCGAGCCCAAAATGACAGACCGAGACCTCGAGGGTCTCGGCTGGCCTCGAAAACCACAACAACACAACAGCCTTGCGACTGTGGCTTGTTGCCCCGACCACCAGGCAGCCACCGACTGTACGCCAGTGCCACTGCTGGCACAAACACCACCCCCAGCTTAAGTCGGGGTTCCCCCTGCTGCATACAAACTACCCACCGAGAGTCACATGACTCTCGGTTGCCACTGTTATCCAAACGCACCCACTATTAGGGCGTTGGTGCTTGCGGCTGGCAGCGCAAACCACACGCCAACCCCTTAAGGGGTCCGGCTGCTTGTACAAACCCACCACCGAGACCTTTTAGGTCTCGGTTTGTGTGACACCTGAAACAAACCAAACCAAAACTAAAATGATCTCATGTTTAATCCTTTTTATTAACATGTTTTCATAATTGTTTTTAATGATTCATGGAAAATGAAAAATAAATAAAAAGATTAAGTATTAAATATACCGAATGCGTATATAGGTTAAGGATTAGATCACGAACATAATACCCGTAAATTAATTAGATCAAACAAGAAAAATCTCCTCCTTGTGTTCTTGAGGTGCCGCGGACAAAGAAGAGGAAGAAAGGGTTTTAGGATTTTAAATCCTGTGACAAGTGTTTTATGAAAATCCCCTGGAGAGTTGTATTTGTTTACTAATTAGGATTAGCTAATGAGCCGGGCAAAAGGCCCCTTTCCTTGCCTCTTTAACCATCGTCCATAAACACCCCTTTATATGTTTTCGTTTTCGTTTTTCGTGTTTAAATAATGTGTAGAAACTAGAAGGGGGGTTGAATAGTTTCTCATCGGTTTATCTCCTAATTAAAATTTCTTTCAATTTGGTGAGTGCACAAAACTATCTTTTACTTGAAAGCTAGTTGCACAATGATTAGGTTCAATTCTAATGCATTAACAATGTGTAGTAAGTATAATGATAATGAATGTAAGAAATGAGTAAGGAAAGAAACAACCTAGTAGGAAGACACCAAGATTTATAGTGGTTCGGCAACGAGGCTCTATCCTCGTTCCTACTCCACTCCTCTAGTACACCTTACTCGAGATTTCCAATATATCCACAAGCTCCCTTCTTCGCGAAGAAAACCTTACAATGTCGCTTACATTATTTTCCAACACTAAGCTAAATGTTGAGACCTAATCTTAGCTAGGACAAATCTACACAACGTCGCTCACTTCATCATTTTACGACACAAGGCTAGATGTCGAGTTCTAATCCAAAGCTAGAACCAATCTTCACAACGTTGCATACTTCACCATTTTCCGACACAAGACTAGATGTCGAGTTCTAATCCAAAGCTAGAACCAATCTTCACGACTCTTCACTTGGAAGCTAAGTGAGAACTTCACACAACACAACTACATATCACTTTATAGTTTAGTGAGAACTCACAAGACACAACCACACCACTTTATAGTTTAGTGAGAACTAACACAACTAGTTACAACTCAACTAAACATATCCAAGTACACACATGTAGCTTGAATCTACATAACACAAATCCAGGCACACACATGTGCAATGAATTTACACAACTCTAATCCAAGTATTCACATATAGCTTGGATGAACACAACTAGTCCAAGTATTCACAAATACATTAGATCTATACAGGACATAAATAAACAAATGATGAACATGACTAGATCTTTAGGAGAAGGTGATCTTCATCAATGCTTTATCTTTAATCACATCACAAGTGTGTGAGTGATCTTCTCTTTGGCCAAGGTAAAGAAGGAGATCAAGAGGATAATCATGAGTAAATATACTTAACACATTAAGTGATCATTTACAAATGACTAGGATTAGATAGGAGAAAGAAGGCTAAAAGAGATGTCCAAAAAGGGTTAATGAAAATGCAGATTTGATCCACTATTTATAGGAGACAAGATCCCAACGGCTATTTGGGGGTGGTTCCTTATCTAACCAGGGGGTTCCTTATCGATAGGGAATCGCGTAGGCACTTAAGGAACCGCGGGTACTATTCTCCGCTCCTTTTTGTCTTTTAGTGAATTTGAAATATTTGATGTTGTTTAAACCTTCAAAGGATATTCTTATGGCATTTAGAATATGCCATATTCAAATTTACATTTTCGTTTTAATAAAACTTTTTCTTAAAAATAAAATTTATTAAAAATCTTTTGTTACATTTGACAAAAGTAAGTTTTAAGGCTAATCACTTTTATGATCACTAAGCATGATTAAGATATGTTTGTGTAATGATTATTACCTTGATGATAGTTTTTGTTAGATAATTCGTTTTATGATTGTGTTTGACAATAAACGTCTTTGTAATTTGTCATGATCAAAACTAATAAAGATTAATTAATACTAACAATGTTTTTAGGCATTTCTTTACATTAACAATCTCCCCCTTTTTGATTATCCTATCATTTCTCCCCCTTTGTCGAAGCAAAAAGGTTAGCACAAGTATTTGAAGAAGAAAAGAACCAGACTTTTGTTAGTAGCTCCCCCTTGCTTGGGGAACCAAGTAAATGAGCTAAGGTGACATGCTATACAAAGGTTAGAAGAAAGAAAAGAAACCCAATGTATGTATGTGCACTACCTACTAACTAACTTGTGAGGGAGAAGGAAAAGAAATCTCAAATTAGAAGCAAGCATTTGCTAAGTATGTCCAAAGAGTGTGTACTGACAACATCATAGTTCAATTGGTGGAATAAAAGAAGAAAAGAAACATCCAAACCAATCAAAGATGATTTAAAATGTCAATGGGTTAAAATTTAGAATTTATGGAATCACTCATAATTAATTTTAAGTTTTAGCCATGATCAACTCTTTAACAAATGTGTGAAATAGAATTAGTGGGAAAGATGACAAACATAACATTCATATTACACAAATATAAAATAACATACAAGAGAAATATACATACACATAATATGAATATTTTAAAGCAAAAAATATGGAAAAGAAACCACAAAGCATAAACTACTCTAATAGCGATAATCTTCCAATATTGCTTAAGTTTTATTGACTCAAACAACTAAAGTACAAAATGTGCCTTAGTTGGAAAAGAAAGACGACGAAGCATCATTCGAAGTTTTGTTCATGGGAACGAAAACTTTAAGAGGAGGTCGAGTGAGGAGGAATTAAAGGAAATTTAGCTTGTCATAGATATGAGCAAGTTCAATTTGTTGAAAACGACAACAAGCATGTTGATCCCAAACTTAGATCGATAAAGATTGTGTATACGAGATTAGATCAAGTTATACACGTAGAGAAACCTTTGTATATGTATAAAGTAATCTAAGTGTTATGCGGAATTAACACTTAAACAAGAACACACAAAGATGTAAACAAACTTTCACTTGATTGATAATAACGAACTTGCTTACAATGAAAGTGTTTAACGTATGAAAACTTATATTGAACAATAACCTAAAGGTCTTCTTTTTAGACATAAGAAGCCTTGTACAAGAGTCTACGTATCAGCTATTCTAGGTAAAGATAATTATAGAAAATACAATGTTGAACTTATCTTTACTAGAAACAAACTAGAAACAATATACGCGTAGACTAAATCTTTCCATCAGTGCTTGTCTTCATCCTATCAACGCTTGACTTCTTCTTGTCAACGCTTGATCTGTCAGCGTTTGTTTTCTTCCTATCAACGCTTGTTTTCCTCTTGCCAGCGCTCAAGTGGTCTGGCTATATTTTATTCCCAACAATCCTCCCTAAACTTGATATCTACTCTAGTAATCAAGTTTCTGAATAAACATTAAGAACTAGGAGGAATCTTACAACACTTATTATATTGGTAATAAATATGTCTGATCAAATCTTTGGCCACGTCACTTGAATAATCAATCTCCAGCTGGGTTGTCTTCATCTTCTCCAAGACTTCCTTGGACATGGAATACTGACCATCTACAAGTAGATACTCAACAAACTTTGTAGAGCTCAAATAATATACACCAGCAGCTGAATACAAACGCAATTGAAGACCACTGAGGTCATCTTCAAGATCCTTCCAAACAGCATGATCTTCATCTCTTGGTCCACACATTCTTTTGAATGTTGACCAAAGTTTTATTGCATTGACTGAAGTAGGAGCTTCAGTCTCATACTTGGATTCCAACAACCTCCAAAGGTCTACCAAGTCTTCTCTATCAACACTTGCAAAAAGAGATATGAGTGTAGTAAAAGTGTGTACCTCTTTCCCATACCTACCAATCTTCTAAAACCCACATTCATCTTCTTCATAGCTTACAATAGGGTTTCTGGAATCAAAAGGTAACACTTGTACCATATCTGAAGCTTCTAATGGTGAGAGCTTAATGCTCCTTCTTATAACAACTTCACTTGGATGCAATCTATCCATATCTTTAGGAAATTCAAGAGGAACTCCCTTCTTCAAAGGTCTGGGAACAATCATTGCCTTCTTAAGCTCCATCTCTTCTACAAGTTCTTCTTTTCTTTCATCAGAAAGAAGTCTTAGAGTGTTTTCTTCCTGCACTCTTGCCCAAATGGGATAAGCCTTGTACTCTAACTCTTCAAAGGATAATGCCAACAATTTCTTATAGGTCCATCCTGTTCCATGACATCTGAGTAGCATGTAGTACAACTCCCTTCTATCCCTTTTCAGCATTGAGAGAATATTGCTAGCTTTGTGTTTCAGAATTACCTTGTAGTCTTTTTGTACTCTTAGAAGAATCTCCAAACCCCATATTTGGTCTGAAATAGTCAAATCTGGATTCTCCATACACCTATCTTCCCAAGCATGGTACATCTGAACAACTTCTGGCATATCAAAATCTACTTGCAATTTCAACTCATTCAGCTTCTCTCTTGCCAAATCATCACCATACTCAAGTCTTTCTGGTTGTTCTAATATCATCACACCTGAGTCTGAACAAGGTTCATCACTTCCTTCTTGTTCCTCTGAAGTGGCAACAAAAGGTGATTCACCAACCTTCTTTCTTTCTTGTTCCACAAGTTGTGCAGCCAACCTTCTATCAAACTCAACCTGTACTGCATTCTTTGGAACATCTACTTCTACCATAATTCCTTTACCCTTATCTAATGGATCAATGATGGGTAAGGATGATGGTAATACCTGTGAAGATACTTCTTTGATGATGGATGATGACTGGAATACATCAACCTCATCTACAGATCTGTCAACGCTCAAATTTCTTTTGTTAGCTCCCAATTTGCTCATGTCAGCGCGTGGTGTGTCAACGTTCAAATTTTGCTTGTCAACGCCCAAATTACCTGTCTCAGCGCCTCTTGTAATTTGCTCCAACATAGCTGTAAATGACAAGTATAAATTTGTAGGAGTTACCAGAGATCTGACAAACCCTGGTTGCTTCTTCAATTCAGTGAGGGCTTCAGCAACACCCAAAGATTCACCATCATGTGAGCCCTTATCACTCACATTTATCTGCTCATCCTCCCTTTTGGAAGATTCCTCCATCCCATGCCTTATGCTAGCATTCTCCAAAATAACAATCCTCTCCTTCAATTGCTTGAGTTCAAGGCCTTGTGTACTAACAATGTGTACCAAGTCTGCATTTTGCTTTTGCAAGCTAATGCAGACAACCGTCAATTCCATTAATGTCATTGGTTCCAATCTGCCCTCCTCTAAAATGGGTATTTGACCTCCCAAGTTAGATTCAAGGGGCATGGATGAGGTCTTAAAGATGTTAGGACTGTCTTGGCCAGCATCTAAGCCAGAACCAATAGTCCCAGCCTCATCCATAGCACCAACCACACTTGTGGTGGTGGTTCTCTCTGCTACATGGCTAGGACCACTAGAGGAGAACACTCCAGTAGTCCTTTGGCGTTTTTGTAACCTATATTGTGGTGGGGTAGAAGATGATGTGGATTGGGTGGATGTGGGAAGGTTAAGGGGTGTTTGGGTCTGTGAAGGAAATGTGTCAACGTCTGGATTAGGTGTATCAACGCCAACATTTAATGTGTCAGCGTCAAAGGGTTCTTGGTCAATTTGCAGGTGTTGTGGTGAAGGTAACGGTTCTGGTATTGGGTCAAGTTATGGTTGTGGGTCTGGTTGGGGTTGTGCTGCTACAACAACATCAAGCATAGCTTGGGTGAGGGGTAAGTCACGGTAAGGGGGTGAGTTCATCTTTGCAAAAATAGCTTTCTTTTGCACAGGGATCTCTTAAAAATCATCATGATCCCTTGTGCAGTAATTTTGGACATCAAAAACCATTTGTAAAAATCTAGGATAAGCTAATGTCATCTTACTCCCTTTGTTTTTACACATGCCATCAAAAATCATTTTAGAATAATTAAACTTTTGCCCACGTGCAATGCACACAATAGCACTAGCAATGGATCTATTAATCTCATTGAATGCAGTACACTTGGGACTCAAACATTGTAAGATGACATGTATTAGGTACTTCCAGGCTGGGGGAAACTCCTGTTTATGATATTTGTTTAAAGTTCCCTCATCAGGGAAAGGATAACCCAAAGCCCTTAGTCCTTGTTCTATTTCATGAATGGGGAGGGTGGTTATACCATCTACATCATCAAGATGCAAAGCCTGGCGAACCAAGGCTTCAGTAACCACCCATGTGCGCCCATGAACAATAGATGATAATTTAGTCACGTTATTAACTGTTGAGGAACTAACAGTGTTCCAAAACTGCTTAATATGTGTGACAGAGATGAGAGGAGCATGAGAAAGAGCATACCTAATTGGGGATGCATTTAAATACGCCACCATCTGTGTGTATTGGGGAAACAGAGCATCATCAGCGTCCAAATATGCTATCATGTTGTGTTGACTCCTGAATCCCAATACCAAATCACTTGGTTTAAATTTTGGTGCCATTGTTGAAAGTTGTTTGTGAATGATTTAGAAAGATGAAGTATAGGAGAAAATGGTTAGACAAGAATGATAGGTACCCTGTTTAAAAATAGGAGCAAAATATATAGGAGAGAAATATGCATGTGATTGGTCAAAAACGAGGCAACTATTTTCAAAATATAATCATGAAAATATTGAAAAGAAAATAAGTTATCTCATGCATTAAATGAAAGTTATCTGCTCCCAAAATTACGGCCCAAAAATTCGTCAAAAAGTAACAACTGGGTAGGTCCCAATGGGTATCAACGGTAAAAATAACCCATCAACCCCCAACGGCTATATTCTTGTCAACGTTTGCCAAAGCCATGTCAGCGTCTAAATTGGTCATAACAACGCTTGGAAAAATACTTGTCAGTGTCAAAAAATAAAAGTTTATAAAAATGAAAAATGACCTTAATAAAGTAATTTATCCTAGTGAAGATAACCTATAAGTTGATAATTATTATAGGGCGGCAATCACTGTCCAGTTATGCACACTTGCTTATGCAAGATAGACATATCAGTCCTCTAGTGTCCCTTGCTAACCAAAATTCTTAACAACTATGTTATCTCATAAAATTCCTTGTTACTCCCAGGTAAAACCCATGATAAAATCATTCCCAAGTCTCCCAACAGACCACAACCAATTCTAGGCCAAAAATGTCTTGGCAGCATGCATAGTATATCAACTTTGCATGCTACAGTGCCTCATGATTTAGTAAAACTAACTCATACTCACCTGTGGACACAATCTAGAATTGTGATAAGAGTATCATAAGAATACCCAAAAGTCCTAAAGGTTCCTAAAACCTCCCCTTAAACAGTGATACATATGTTGCCAAAAATATGCATGAACATAAATTTTTTTTATGTCAAGATAGGAATAGAAATATTCCAACCATCATCCATAAATAAAAACATGCTCAAGTGATTCTCTAAGGATCCATAAGCAACTCTGTATCCAATGGTATAATGCTAACACCACCTGCACATTTAGATTAAAAACCACAAAACTAACATTGTTGCTGACAACGTCCCGATAACACTTGTCAGCGTTAAGGAAACCTTTGTCAGCATTAGACAAATATATTGCTGACAACGTCACAATAACACTTATCAGCGTTAAGGTAACCTTTGTCAGTGTTAGAAAAATATAGTGGAAAATCTAAATCCTCAAAAAGACAAATAACAATGCATTATCCTGTACATACTTTTACAAAAAGACCCCAAAACACATATTATGTGAGATTGATCATTCCAATACTTGTTACCAAGTATTGAAACCTTCCAGCATCAAAAGGTTTAGTTAATAAATCAGACACATTTTCTTCTGTGTCAACCCTATCTGGTTGTATTAAACCCTTTTCAAAACAATCCCTTCTAAAATGGTGTCTAATTTCTATGTGTTTAGTTTTAGAATGATGTACAGGATTCTTAATAATGCATAAATTGCTGTTATTGTCAACAAATATCTTGGTATGCATGAAATTATACCCATAATCCAACAGCTGGTTCTGAATCCATAAGACTTGTCCACAACAAGCAGCTGCAGCGACATACTCTGCTTCAGTTGTAGAATTGGCCACCACTGTTTGTTTCTTGCATTGCCAAGATATCAACCTACTCCCAAGAAACTGACATCCACCAGTTGTGGATTTTCTATCAAACTTATCACCTCCATAGTCACTGTCTGAATATGCAATAAGCTCCAAAGGTGAATCTTTTGGGTACCACAAGCCAAGATCTGGATAACATCTTAGGTACCTAAATATTCTCTTGACAGCATAAAGGTGACATTCTTTGGGAGTCACTTGATGGCATGCACATGCACACACAACAAACATGATGTCAGGTCTTGAGGCTGTGAGATACATCAATGAACCAATCATTAATCTATAGTGCCTGACATCCACATCTTTTCCATCTCCAACTTTTCCCCAAGGGTGTTCTCTATCCATAGGAGTAGTAGCCCTCTTTTCATGTGGAGAAAAGCCAAACTTCTTCAAGATCTCTGCCACATACTTATCCTGAGAGATGAAGATACCATCTTCTCTCTGCTGAACTTGTAGTCCTAGAAAGAAGTTCATCTCTCCATTGCACTCATCTTGAATTTGTCTGTCATAAGCTTGGAGAAATCTTCACTCATCTTTGGATTGGTGGATCCAAAGATGATATCATCAACATAAACCTGAACAAGTAAGACATCCTTACCATCCTTCTTTGTAAACACTGTCTGGTTTATGGTGCCCCTTTTGAATCCATTTTCCACCAAATAAGTGGACAATGTGCCATACCATGCTCTGGGGGCTTGATGAAGTCCATACATAGCCTTCTTGACTCTATACACCTTGTCTGGATTCTCTGGATCTTCAAAACCAGGAGGCTGCATCACATACACCTCCTCAACAATTGTTCCATAGAGGAAGGCACTCTTCACATCCATTTGATAGACAGTGAAGCCCATGCAGGAAGCATAGGCTAGAAATATCCTTATAGCTTCAATCCTTGCAACTGGTGCAAAGACCTCCTCATAGTCTATTCCTTCCTCTTGTGTATATCCCTGAGCCACTAAACGTGCCTTGTTTCTGACCACAATACCTCTTTCATCTCTCTTGTTTCTAAGAACCCATCTTGTCCCAATAGGTCTAACATACCTTGGACAATCAACCAGCTCCAACACATCCTGAATAGCAAATTGGTGAAGCTCATCCTGCATTGCTTCCACCCAACTTGGTTCTTTGAGAGCATCAAAGATCTTCTTGGGTTCCTGTTGCGACAGAAAACAGGCAAACAAACATGCTTGAACAAGAGGGGTATCAACCTTCTTGTGTATATTGGCAATGAAGCCACCAAGATTCTGATGAGATCTTCTAGTCTGAACGGGAGTCATCACATCTCCAATAATTTGAGAAGGGGGGTGATTCTTCATAGTGGAAGTAAGAACTCCTCCTTCAAAAAGTCTATTGTCTTCAATCTCATTCTCCAAGTTGCCAATATCTTCTTCAGACTCTCTTCCATCAATATTAGGATGAACCTCTTCATGTAAATTGGAAGGTTCACCTTGTTCAAAATTAGAAGAGAAAAGATGCTCAAAAGTGTTGTCAACGCCTGAACCTTGGTTGTTAGCGTTTGGGTTATCAACGCCTGAAATGGTGTTGTCAACGTTTGAGCCATCAACGCCTGAATTTGTCCTGTCAGCACCAGATTTTCCTTTGTCAGCGCCTGAAGGACCATGCATGTTGTTAACTGGTGGTACTTGGGGACCACCATTATCCTTTCCAACAGCAGCAGCAGCAGCAAAAGCATCTGTCCATATGGGAATAGTGACATACTCTTGTATGGGGGATGACTTTTCTGCTGGTGATCCAACCTCTTCATTAACCTGTGTACCTGAAACATCAACAACTTGTTCTTCCACGACATTTGAAGTTACCTTCACAATGTCTGGATTAGTAACAGGCATATAATTTAAGGTCCTAGATAGAGGTTCCAAGTCAAACAACCAATTTGGACCACTTTCAGGATCACTAGGTTTACTCTCAAAAAACCTAACATGTACTCTCTCAAGTATACGTTTTTCCTTCTTAAGCTAAACCCTATATCCCTTGCTTTGCACTGAATAACCCATGAAATAGCCTTCATCACCTTTTGCACTAAATTTACCTAAGGCATCACTAGTATCAAGTACAACTACATGACAGCCAAAAGGTTTAAGAAAACCAATATTAGGTTTCCTTCCCCAAAGTAACTCATAAGGTGTTTTGTTCTGTATCTTGTTGACCAATGCTCTATTCTGAACATAACAAGCTGTATTCACAGCCTCAGCCCAAAAAGCTATAGGAAAGTGAGCATCAGCCAAAATAGTTCTGGCTGCTTCAATTAGGGTTCTATTCTTTCTCTCAGCAACCCAATTTTGTTGTGGGATTCTGGCAACACTAACTGCCTAGTAATCCCTTTCTTGGCACAAAAATCATCCGAAAGCTTATTTCTAAACTCACCACCATTGTCACTTCTAAGTATTTTAACTTCATTACCAGTTTTCTTCTCTATCTGAGTAATAAAGTCAATTAAAGTGTCAGCATTGTCACTCTTCATAGCTAAAAAGAAAGTCCAAGTAAACCTAGAAAAGTCATCTGTGTTGGAAATACGTTTTTATGTATTTAGAAAGGATCGGTCACTCCAATGATATTGGGCTCGTGATCCAATATAGCCGATATAGCCCACATGTAGGGTGGGCAATATAAACCCCCTCCTAGCATGTTAGGGGGGGTTGGTCATTCACTTTTCACACACTTAATCTAATCTTTCATTTTTCTCTCCAACCTCTCTCTAGTTTCTCTCTCTACATCCTCATCTATATCTCTCTCTAATAATCATCTTCGTAGTTAGATAATCCAAGGATTACGATAAACTAACAATTGGTATCAGAGCCATGGGATGATTGTTTGGTTTTTGTGTTTGTGTTCTTGATTATCTCGCCTACTTTGATCCGAATTCACAAGTACAAATTTTGTTTTTTGTTTTTATGGTTTAATCTTGATATACTTCATCTAGTTACTTATTATTATGATTTGGTATTGGTATTTTGGTTAAAAACACAAAATTTTTGGGTGTTTGATTCGTTTCTTGGCTTGATATTCCGAATTGGTTGTGTACTATCCGAGAAAAGTGGAAAAATACTCCATCACAAAGTTGGAAGGGTTTTATATTCCGATCTGAATATTACGATCGCAAAAGCCTAGGGTTTCTACATTGCGACGAATATTCAGATAGTCTATTCTGATACCCCTTATTCCAATCGAGGATTGCGATCGTTCATTGCGATCGTGGATTGCGACGGAATTAAGAGATATTGCGACGTTACTCTGTCCATATTTCGATCAAAAATTGCGATAGGCAACATTGCGATTGACATTGCGATCCAATATTGCGATAGGTAACATTCCGATAGGCAATATTGTGATGTGTATTCCGATGGGTAATATTGTGATGAGTATTCCGATGGGAAATATTGCGATGGGTATTGCGAGTATTCCGATGGTTTAAACATTAATATTCCGACAGGTATTCCAATCCGCATTCCGACAGACTTTCCGATAGGACATTCCGATGGTTATTCAGATGGGTATTCTGACGGATTAAATTTTAGGATTCCGATACAGTGACAAGTATTTCAAGATTTTTCAAAAACGTGTGTGTAATTTTGTCTTGGAATTTTTGGTTTATCGAGAACAATTATTAGGGGATTTTAACATTATTTCTCGATTTCTACTCACAACAACAAACACAATTACTTTCTTTCATTGATCGATCGACAAGTAATCCTTACTTTCATTTATCATCGATTTTCAATGGATTCGTTGAATTCAACATCTCGAGAGGGAGACTTGCATCTCATGCAAAACACAGCTAGAGAAAGTGGTATAACGTTCTTTCTACTACTCCAGTCTCACCTAGTGACCATTTCTTAACTTCAAGGAGGCAGCGAATTTCTGACACTCTTCGGTCAAGATTGTTATATATTCATCGATTCCATATTCCTCAACTTGAACCAACTAGCTGAGCAACTTCATAAAGAAGACTTTAATCACTCTGCATCAGCATCTGCATATCAAGCTCTAGTGACACAACTTACGCACTTCTTCAAATTCAACATTCTTAAGTCTGACAATTCAGGGATATGTCAATCATTTCTTCAGTACACACAAACGGAAATTAAAGAGTTCCGTGGTACATTGTTGAAATTAATGACATCGGTCTCGTCTTCGATTTATGAAAGATCTCAACTTCAGCAAGAGTATGATAATGGAGTGCAAGAATCTAAATGCAGATGCAAGAGGAGAATGATCATACGGTTGACAACTTGGAGCCTAAAGATTGCAAGAGCAAGGATTCGGGAGGAAAGAATGATACAAGCAGCATGTCAGGGATTGATGACACCATACCCGTATCTAACGAAGATTCTACAAATACGGTACAAAGGAATGTGGTATATGATGTCTATTCCGATGAACTATCGCATGTTGCGCATTCCGAACCTAATTATGACAAACATGGGATGGAAAAAGGTGATAGTTTTACCACTTCAGATTCATCCGATGTGAGTCAAAATAGAGGAGAAATTGTTCAGAATGCTATAGTTCATCATAATAAATGCTTTATGACTGCTTCTCTAACCGATTCTGATTCCAAGATTAAAGAGCTTGAAACGATTTTAGCTCAGCAATCTAAAGCTCTTGAGGATGCCAAAATTGAATTTTCGAAGAAAACGGATAAATTTGAAAAGTATTTTGAAAAACTTGAAAATTCAAACGTTGTTCTTGAAAGAAAATTAAATCAAAAAATTAAAGATTATAAAGCTGAAAAAGATAATTTTGTGAGACAAATTAAGTCGCCTGAATCTAAGTTGGCATCCTAAGATGAATTGCTCAAAGAGAATGAGACTTTAAAGGCTCAAGTACAAGAAAAGGTCTTTGCTATAGCTTCGTTGAAAAACGAATTGAGAAAAACTAAAGGATCTAGTGTGGATACTAAGCTTGAAAAACCATCAATCTTGGGGAAACCGCCTCAAATTCAGTCTGTTAGACAACCGACTGCATTTAGATCTGAGCGACCAAAATCCTCGAGACCGCGGTTTGCCTCCCAAGTTGATATGGTTCATCTTTCTAGACCAGTCACTCCACTATCTAGGCCCAATGTGACTAAAACAGCTTTTTCAAGACCTAATCACATGATTGCATCTAGCCTCCCTAGACATAGTCTAAAGAACACGTCTCGAACTAGTTCAAATGTTGTTCGCCATAAATTTGGTCTAAGGGAAGCTATTCAGAAGACAGAAGTAAAAGATAGGAATTTTAAACCTAGTCAGATGCCTTCTAGATTACCCAACACTGCTAACCGTAGCATATCATATCCTAGGAGCATCAATCAATCATCTACGAATTCTAGATCTTACTCGGACATTAAATATGCTACTTGTAAAACATGTACGAAATGTGTCTTTAAAGCCAATCAAGATTCTTGTGTCAAGAAATTACTTAATGAGTTGAACTCCCGTGCTAGACTTAAATCCTAGTGGGTAGCTAAAATAAAACCCATGGGTAAAATGTGGCGCCCCACTGGTAGAACTTTCACTCTTGTAGGAAACGAGTGCCCTTTAACTAGGATAGTCTCTGTTAGGACCATTGGAATAGTTAAATGTAATAGGTAGACTAGGAGGTATGTAGTTCCTCCTGGTCCTAGTAGTAGTAGGAGCATTTCATGCTCCTGGTCCTAGTCAAAGTCAAACTTTATTATTTATTTATTATTCTGTTAGGATATGCATGAGATATGTTAGGAAAGGATATGCATATCAGTTTTACACGTTTTGTTTAATGCTGTATTAGGGTTTCCTTGTAGTATAAAAGGAACCTGAGGCAGAAGGGTTAGACAGACCTTCATCAAACGTAGTTCTAGTCATTATCAATATTAGAAATCCTTAGAAAGGATCAGGTCTTTATAGTTATTCTGTTCTTCTTTATAGTATTTGTATTCTGCATTCATATTGGTTATAGAGTCTCTTAGTGAATAGACTTGTGATTACAGAAGTCGTTCACCGTTCCTGACAAGGTGCAAGATCCACATCTAGTGGACCCAACAAGTGGTATCAGAGCCTGGGAGAGTCTCTGTACAAGAAGAATCAAGTTTTCTTATTACTAACATTTTTGTTTTATCATGTCCGCCTCAAGTTCTACACAAACAGGAGAAGACAGCACTCCTAAAACTGTGCAACCTCAGCAGATCGTTGCTACGGTTTCCAACACAAATGGGAAATTCCCTCTTCTGAAAAAGGACGAGTATGATAGTTGGGCAATGAAGATGGAATGGTGGATCACCAATACTGATCAAGACCTTTGGAAGGTTATTCTGAATGGGAACAGCAGGAAGCTAACTGGAAGAGACAAGAATGGTAATATTACTCTTCTTGACCCTAAAACTCATGAAGAAATCATAGCCATTCAGAAGGAGGTCAAAACAAAAACTATTTTGCTTCAATCTCTTCCTGATGATCACATGGATGACTTCTACCATTTGGATGATGCTAGATAGATCTGGAATGGAATAAAAGCAAGGTTTGGTAGGAATGAGGAGTCAAAGAAAATGCGAAGATCCATGCTGAGAGATGAATTCAATGAATTCAAAATCAGAGAAACTGAAGGTTTACATCAAGGGTATGACAGGTTCCAAAAGATATTGAGCCAATTGAATCAACTTAGGTCTAAACCTGACGATGGTGATATTAATGCAAGATTTCTTAGAGCCTTACCCTACTCATGGAATCAGGTGTTAATCTCTCTCAAAGCAAAAGGTGGGCTTGACTATCTCAATTTTGATGATCTATTTCATAAGCTCAAAACTTTTGAACCTCATGTGAGAGGATATTCAAGTGATTCTTTTCCCACTCCTGCTAATTATGCCTTTGTGAGTTCTATGGCATCCAGTCCAATATCGTATGCTAGTAACCCAAGCAATACTGTGTCTTCTCAACATACTTTTCAGCATACTTCTGCTCCTGATCCTACAGCCAAGTCTGGTAGCATGGTAGAAGCCGTTCTTCATTCTTTTGTGGCTGATGTTGATGCTCAACAACAACTTGCTTTCGATGACTTCAAACAGGTCGATAAACTTGACCTGGATGAAATGGATCTTAAATGGCAAATGGTCATGCTCACTCTTAGGGTTCACAAGTTTGAAAAGAAAGCTGGTCGAAAATTCATTTATAACCCAAGGGAGCCAGCAAGGTTCGACAGAAGCAAGGTTCGATGCTATAACTGCCAGCAACAAGGTCACTTTACAAGGGAATGCCCTAGCAAGAATGACCAGGAGAAGAGCAGATACTCAGCTTTTAAGGTTCAGGAGGTAAAAGATGACAAGAAGGCATTGGTATCTGTTGACTCTATGGTCAACTGGAATGATCATCAGACTACCACTTTGGAATCAGCTGAGTCCTCGACTGACGTGTTTGCAATGATTGCTGGGAATCTCTCTGATGCAGAGGAAGCAGACGAGTTTGCTCTTATGGGTATCTCACCTCAGGTACAACATTGTCCTCTTGGTTGTCATGATAAATATTCGGAATTGTTGTCCCAATATAATGATTTAAATGATCAGAATGATAAGTATTTTTTAGAGGTTCAAGCCTATAAGGCTTCTTTAAACACATTGGAATAACAAAAGAGGTGGCTACAAGATACTCAACGTGAGTATGAGGATAAAATTAGGATACTGAGCATCGATTTAGAAAACACAACAAATAAGCTTAAATATACAGAAAAGGTAAAAGATGCCAGTATCAAAGAAAAACAGGAGATGCAAGAAAGATTAGATGCTACAATGTTGAGATTTGAAAAATGGCAAAAGGCACCTAAAAATCTTTCAAAATTAATCGATAGTAGCATGTCTGGTAGGACTAAAAGAGGGTTAGGATTTGATAAATATATTGATTCAGAAGATGTGTTTGATTTATCTTTTTCGAGTGTGTTTGATGCCGACAAAGAGGAAGAGGGAGAACCTAGTTACAATAGGTTTAAACCACCAGCAGAAATGCATGCTGTCCCTCCCCCTCTTACTGGAACTTTCATGCCCACCTCTAGGCATAATGACTTGGATGGATCACAGATGCATGAGTCCCCAAAAAGTTCTACTAATTCTAATGACTTTGTCTCGTGTACTTTCAGTGACAAAGCTAGTGACTCTGCATCAAGTGGTTCAAGTGAAGAGTCAAGACCTACAAGTTCCAAGAAGAATGATCATGTTGCCACTAGTGCTAGGAAGTGTGAAGAGAAAGTTACTTTTAAGTCAACTGTGTCTGGTCCTGGTTTATTGAGTCCTAGGAAGATTGATTCTCCTAGAATTGTGTGTAATAATGTTAGCAGTATGAAACAATGTCATTCTAATAAAAGGTCGATTAAAACATGTTTTGTTTGTGGAAGTGCATTTCATTTGATTAAAGATTGTGATTTTTATGACACACATGCTTTTGTTCATCAAGCATTTCCTGCTCCTGGTCCACCAGGAGTTGCTCCATATACTTCTAGAAGACTCAATCCTAGTGCTCAATCGTTTTCTTCTTCTAGAAGGTCCTCTCCATTAGCTTCTGCTCATTGGAGAAACATTGGATTCACAACAAATAGAACCACCAGTAACTATTTTCTAAATTTTAATCCAATTTATCCACATAATTTTGACCACGTGTATTTTGGTTTAGGAAGTTTGGGAACTGCTGTTAAGCCCTCAGCAGGTTGTTCTTGGTCAAACAATAATACCCATATGATGCATAGGCAACCAAGGAACAACGGTGGATCTCATCAATCTTCTTGGCTCTCTACTACAGATCCACAAGGCAGGCTCAAACCTGAAAAGGTTTGGGTCCCCTTAAGACACTAACTTTTGCATTTTTATCTTGTTGTTGTAGGTTACTCCATACCAAGATCCTAGTCTAGGAATTGTTGATAGTGGTTGCTCTAGGAGCATGACAGGAAATAAAAGTCTTCTCTCTAACTTTGTACCATTTCAAGGCGGCAAGGTCTATTTTGGTGGAGGTGAAGGCAGGATCACTGGCAAAGGAACAATTCAGACGCCTAATCTAAATTTTGAGCAGGTCTACTATGTGGAAGCACTTCAGCACTTCAACTTGATATCTGTCTCTCAGATTTGTGACAAGAAGCAGTTTGTTCTCTTTACGGATACTGATGCACTTGTGCTCTCCAAAGACTTTAAACTTTCGGATGACTCACAGGTTTTGCTCAGAATCCCTAGAAGACACAATCTCTATAGCATCAAGATGAATGAATTCAACCCTACTGGTCAACTAGCATGTTTGGTTGCTAAAGCCTCAGAAGATGAAGCCACTCAATGGCACAGAAGGATGGGGCATGTGAACTTCAAGACCATTCACAAACTAGCAAATCTGAATCTGGTCTCTGGTTTACCTCCCAAGTCATTTAGAAATGATATAAATTGTATTGCTTGCAGCAAAGGCAAACAGCATAAAGCATCCTTCAAGGCCATTACTGCTCTTAGTCTTATTACTGAACCGTTGCAGCTACTACACATGGATTTATTTGGTCCTACCTCCATTAGGAGCATTGACCACAAACAATTCTGTCTGGTGGTAACTGATGGATATAGCAGGTTCACATGGGTGTTCTTCATGGCTGCCAAGAGTGAGACCTACTCAATTCTTAGAGATTTTCTTACCCTTATAGAGAACCAGTTGTCCAAGAAGGTTAAAGGTATTCGTTGTGATAATGGAACCGAGTTCAAAAATGAAGACCTCGTAGCACTTTGTAATGCTAAGGGCATCAAAAGAGATTATAGTGCAGCAAGAACTCCTCAACAGAATGGCGTGGCAGAAAGAAAGAACAGGACTCTAATAGAAGCAGCAAGAACAATGCTTGCCGATTCCAAGCTTCCAACCATGTTCTGGACAGAAGCTATTAATACTACAAGTTATGTTTTGAATAGGGTTTCTATTACCAATCCTCACAAGAAGACTCCTTATGAGCTCCTAACGGCCAAAGTTCCAAATATTGCTCATTTGAAGCCTTTTGGGTGTCCTGTCACCATTCTGAATACTAGTGACTATTTGGGGAAGTTTGATGGCAAGGCAGATGAAGGATACATTGTGGGATATTCAGCTCACTCTCGGGCTTATCATGTCTACAATCTCCAAGCCAAGCGGGTCATTGAAACTATAAATCTCAGGTATTTTGAAGAGAAGTCAAACATCCAAGGCAAGGGTCCTGAATGGTATTTTGATCTTGATTATCTTAGTGATTCATTAGGATATTTTCGTTTCAAAACTAACCATGATGCAGGTCTACAAGTGTTTGCAACTTCTAGTACAGGTGTTCCTTATAGTCTTTCTGACTCAGATGACGAGGATGATATTTTTGTGGTTCCATCCTACTCCACCACAGTCTCTCCTACTCCTCCTAGTGATGCAACTCTATTGGATGTACTGGATTCACAAGTAGCTCTTAACACCCTACTCAAACAACAACAAGAAACTACTACAGCAGCTGCTCAAGGTGGCTTTGAGTTTCCCTTGAATACGCATACTGACAAAGCTGCTCCTAGTACCCCAGCTACTACTCCTAGTGCTAGTTTAACACCTATTGGTATTCCGGCTAGTAAGTCTGCTTCTCATACTCGATTCTCCAGTCCTTCTGATTTGGGGTGCCATCAAAAGAGGTCTTCTACCAAGCTGGATGATATTCATAAACAACCAATAGATGGCATTTTCAACGCTGCTTCATATGATGCTGACTTTGTTGGGGATCTCAATAACTTGGCACCAGAAGTGGAGGTAGCTTCCAATCCAGTGTTGCAATCACACAAAGATCACCCTACCACTCAAATCATTGGAGATCCTGGTTCTACTGTCAAGACACGCAGAATGCATAAGAAGGCCTCGTCTGATCATCATGCTCTTGTGAGCTATATTGAAGATCAAAAGCGTAATAATCATACGGACTTTCAACACTGTTTGTTTGCTTGTTTTCTTTCATAGGTGGAACCTAGATCGGTCACTCATGCACTTGAGGATCAAAGTTGGGTGGAGGCTATGCAGGAGGAAATGCAGCAATTCTTGTTTCAGAATGTTTGGGTTCTAGTTGACTTACCAGATGGAAAGACAACAATCAATACCAAATGGATTCTCAAAGATGCACGGGAAATTGTCGTGAGGAATAAAGCTAGGCTTGTCGCACAGGGCCACACTCAAATTGAGGGCATTGACTACACTGAAGTTTTTGCTTCGATTGCTAGGATTAAGGCTATTCGTCTATTTTTGGCTTTTGCTTCTTATGTGGGCTTTGCGGTTTTTCAGATGGATGTCAAGAGTGCATTTCTCTATGGCAAGATTGATGAGGAAGTGTATGTCACTCAACCTAAGGGCTTTGTAGATCCACTTCATCCCAAGAAAGTTTACAAGGTGGTCAAGGCTCTTTATGGATTACATCAGGCTCCTAGAGCTTGGTATGAGCGACTTTCAACTTTCTTGTTAAAGAATGTCTATAGAAGAGGTAATATTGATAAAACACTATTTCTTAAGAGGAATACCAAGGACATTATCCTTGTTCAGGTTTATGTGGACGATATTATCTTTGGTTCTACTAAGAAGGAATGGTGTGATGAGTTTGAACACTTGATGAAAGGCGAATTTCAGATGAGTGCTATGGGAGAACTTTCCTTCTTCCTTGGTCTTCAAGTCAAGCAACAGTCGGATAGGATTTTCATCAGTCAAGATAAATATGTTCATGAGATCCTTCAGAAGTTTGACATGGATCCTCTTAGACCAACAGCAACTCCTTATGAAGTTGCTAAAGTCAAACTCAAGAATGAGCCAGATCCCCCGGTCAATGTTCACATGTACAGGTCTTTGATTGGCTCACTCATGTATTTGACTGCATCACGTCCGGATATCATGTTTGCAGTTAAGAAGATTTTCAAGTATATCAAGGCTCAACCCAAGCTCGGCTTGTGGTATCCTAAAGAATCACCTTTTGTTCTTGAAGCATATAGTGATAGTGACTATGCAGGTGCTAATAATGACAGAAAGTCTACTACTGGTGGTTTTCAGTTTTTGGGTCGAAGACTTATTTCATGGCAATGCAAGAAACAGACGATCGTAGCTACTTCTTCAACAGAAGCTGAATACGTTGCTGCTGCTAGCTGTTGTGGACAAGTATTGTGGATCAAAAATCAGATGTTGGATTATGGGTTTAATTTTATGAACACCAAAATTTTCATTAACAATCAAAGCACTATCTACATTGTGAAGAATCCTGTTTTTCATCAACGGACAAAACATATTGAAATTCGGCACCATTTTATACGGGATGCCAATGAGAAGAAGTTGATACAGGTTCTTAAAGTTCATACGGATGATAATGTTGCTGATTTGTTGACAAAAGCCTTTGATGGTCCTCGGTTCAACCACTTGGTGGTTCACATTGGGATGGTTAATCCTTGAGGTCTAGGATTGAGGGGAGGCTAAGCCTAAGTGGAGGCTTCGTGTACATATTTATTTGCACAGTCTAACATATTGGTAGCTTTTAACAACATATTGCATTGGTTCTGGTGGTGTGTGTTACTCCTGGTGGAGGTTTTTGCTCACTTCTGATGGTTATATTGTTTCATGACTGGCTTCTAGTCCTTCTTGGTTAGCTTCTAGTCATTCTTGGTTGACTTCTGGTGGATAAAAATCCTTCTTTATCAAGTGATGGTTGGCGTCTGGTACTGGTTTGGGACACTGTTCACCTTATTGACTTCTGTTAACCACATTCTGCTTCTAGTACTGACCATTAGGCACTTTGACTTTTAGTCAACGCATTCAAATTCTTGTATTTATACTCTTATTTAACTTTGGTAAATTGGAATTTGGAAATAATGTTAAAAGGGGCAAGTGGTTACTTTGAAAAACTGTCTAATTTGAAAGGGCAACCCCCATTATTAGGGGTCAATGAACAGTTACTCCCACCATTATTTATGGTCAATTAACCCCCCTTGACTCATTCATTTCACTCATAACACACACACATCCGATCCTACTCTCTCAACCCTAACAGAAATCAACTTCCATTCCTATTAATCAAGATCCATGGCTGTCCTGGTATACCAACCTGCTCACAACAAGGTCGCCTATCTAGGAGATGGTCCACACCGTGATGATTTCACTGACATTCTGGACTTCATTGAGGCTTCAAACCTCAGGTATGCTTTTACTGTGTGTCCCATTGTTTATGATAGTGTCGTTCGTCAGTTTTGGGCTTCTGCTCGTCTTGTGGCTGTGGTTGGTCGTCCACGTGAACTCCATGCTACCATAGATGGCCGTTCATACGTGGTTTCTGAGGCTTCTATTCGTAGTTCCCTTCATCTTCAAGATGAAGGTGGTGTTGTTTCCATCCCCAATGCGGAGGTGTTGGAGGGGATGGCTGCTCTTGGGTATAATCATGGGGGGGAAGTTTAACTTCCAAAAGAATCGGTTTTCCCCCAAATGGAAGCTTCTGGTGCATTTTCTGATTCATTGTTTAAGTCCTAAGTCAGGGAGTTGGGATGCTTTTCTTACTCCTTTGGCTACTGGTCTCATATGCTTAGCACAGGGTAGGGTTTTTAATTTCTCTCGTTATTTGTTTGAGGGGATGGTTAGCAATATGTCTAGTGCTAGTTCTAGGAAGAAGTTTCTGATGTATCCTAGGTTTTTACAACAGATACTTGTTTGTATACCTCGTGATAGGGCTGAACATGCGCCTTCTAAGCTTACTGCCAAAGTGTATTAATATGGTCCATGGGTTTAGCGGGGAGTGGAGGCCCCTTACTGAGGCCATGTTGGGGCTGGCTCAGGGTCCTCCTGATATTGTTGTTCCTCCGGTTGAACAAGCCGAGGAGGAACCTCAACTAGATGATGACCCAATGGAGGAGGAGGATCATGCTGGTGGTGCACCTCATGTGGTTGAGGAAGAGCCGGTTGAGGAGGTGGTGGTTGAAAGGCCATCCACTTCCAAGGCTGCTCCTTCTTCATTGCCACATTCGTCTCCCTTTGTGGCGACTCCTCCTCCTAGTCCTGCTCCACACTCTTCTGATAAGCCTTCTGGTGCTAGTGCTCCTAATGTTGACCCATTTGTTGCTTCTGGTTCCAATGACGCCTTCCCTGACCCAAGTCCTCTTAGTGGGAAAGCGGAGGAGCCTATTACACTTACTTCTTTACTTGATCTTATGCACAGGTATCATGCACGGATTCTTTCCTTGGAAGCAGATTTGAATCAACACCGGAAGCTTACTAGGGAATTTGTTCTTCCCATGGCTGACCGCATCAAAGCCTTAGAGACTTAGCAAAGGCGACGAAAGAAGCATGTGGTTCACTCTGATTCTGATGAGGAGGTTAAGGATCGTGTTGAGGATGGTTTGACTTTTTGGCAAAGGTTGCCTTTGTTGATAAATTATATGATGATTTGCCGATTCCTCCGACTTCCTCCGGTGTTCCTTCTCCTGCTGTTGTTCCCACACCAATGGAAGGTGCTTCTGGTCCTACTGCTGGTTCCAATGCTGGTCCATCTCATGATCCAAAGGGGAAGGCCCCCATGACTGATGCTCCCTCACCACCTCGCAAGCGTACACGCAGACAGCTTGAGGAGGATAGGTTGGGTGAGGAGGCTGCTCAAAGGATGCAAGCCAAAATTGATCAAGCTGCTCGGGCTGAGGAGGAAGCGCTTCAACAGCAGAGACGTGAACAAGTGCAGCATGATGCTATGCATTGGAATGATAGCGATTGGATGCAGGTGTTGACTATTCTTACCAAGGATTATTCCCAGTTCACTGATCTTTTGGGCTCTGATGTGGATGAGCATAACTGTATTCCTCGGGCCATGGTGTTAATGCGCAAGCACCAATTGGCGCTTGCTGCACAGCTTCGGGAGAAGCGTAAAAACAGACCTTTGTCGAGAGCTGAGGAGCGACAGCAGATGCAACGATATGTGAAGTATCAGTCGGCTGCCTATTTCACTACTGGTTGGAAGTGGGACAGGGTTTGGGCTTTGTCTTTTGATGAGCTTAAGGCGCTCTATGAACGTATGGTCAAGCATCAGAGCACCCCAATTCCGGAGCAATTTATTTATCGTCCTTCTCCACGTGTGGTGACCACTTCTTCACCTGCTGTTACTACTGGTCCTACATCTGATACTACTCCTGGTTTTGCTGCTATTCCATCGGTTTTTGTTGCTTCTACAGTTGGTACCACCCCTACTCCTTTGGTTGCTCCTCCGGTTTCTTCTTCAGGTCCTGCTACCACCACCACACATGCTACCACCACCACACATGCTACCACCACCACCTTTGCTACCACAACCACCACTACTGCTACACCTGCTATGGCATCACCATCACCACCCGTGCCTGGTTCTCAACCTATTCCTTCTTCTAGTGCAGCTCCTGTTGATCTTTTGGGTGGGCAAACTATTGATTCTACTTCTACTGCTCCCACTTCTGCTGCTCAGGTAAAGGTAAAGGTTGAACCCTCGCCTAGTGATCCCACACCTCGTCATTCTCTTTGCAAGAAATTGGCTCGACGTGTTCGACGTGGCAAGACTATTCCCTATGAGAAGCGTGCTCCCGAAAATCTTATTGATGCAGCTTCTGATAGTGACTCTGATTTGCCTTTGGGTAATGGATATATTACTGGTTGGACGGTTGCGCATTCCACGACTCTTCCTGGTACGGTATGTCATAGGATTATTCTTAGTGATGGGTCTGTTAGGTTTGCTTCGGGTCTGCAAGATATTTTGTCTTGGGCGAATCGTAAGGATCTTATGGCTTTATATGGGTTTGTGGATGCCGGCATGCCTGTTCATCCTAATGATGTGTCTTCCTAGCCTGGTCTGCGAGTATGGGCTGATTTGAAGATGATGCTTGATGCACCTCCCCATGCTCCTATCTCTGGTGTCTGGAAGGATCAGCCACAATGGGTTATTCAGCGATGGAAGTTATATGCGGGCTGTGGTGTGCATATGTTAGAGTTGGAATCTGGTCTTATGGTATTCATGCTCACCGACTTGGATTATCCGTTGACGATTGCTTCGATGGAGGCTATGTTGGCTTGTCACTTGCATATTTCTAATGCCCCCTCCGGGAATGAGTCTTCTATGGCAACTGCATTGGTGGAAGGGATCCAAGCTCGTTTGAAAGCTGATAAGATGGCTGCTTCTGGTCTCTGATATGGTTGGTTTGTAAGTGTTTTGTGTTTTTGATCATTTGTTAATATTGCAATTCTTTTCACCAATATGTAAAGTGATTGGTGACTTTCATTCATTATAGTTAAAAAAAATTAAAAAAAAATACTTTTTATATAATATCTGCTTATACTTTACACACATCATGGATTTTACACTTGTGAATACAATACCATCTGCTGTTTCAAATTTGGGTTCTGGTTGCTTATTCATACTTGTGCTGGTTACTGGTTTCATCTAGTGCTGGACTTGGTCCTCACAACAATTGGTCCTCAGCTCACCATGTCTAACCGACAAGAAAGAGTTGATTCACCTTGAGGGTACGGCTCCTGGTGTGATTCTCAAATCCGTTGATGGTTGCCAGGTTACCCAAAACTGGATGGTTTTCACTTGCCATGGTCCTAGACTGAAAAGTGGCTAATCCAAGGGGGTACGGCTCTTGGTAAAGATTTTATTAAATCCGTTGATAGCTGTAATAGCTTGCTTAAAGCTATAGGGTTTTCAACTCACCGATGCTTCATTGCTAAGAGTTGGCGAGTCCAGAGGGGTACGGCTTCTGGTAAAGACATATCAAATCCGTTGACGGCTGTGATGGTTTGCCTAAAATCATCAGGGTACCCCCACTCACCATTGATTCACGTTCTAAGAGTTGGGCTGGGTTCTGGTCTCCCAGGGTGATGATTATTCCACCAGAAAGACTGGCTAGCCCAAGAGCAAGCAGCTACTTGGTAAAGGCTCATCAAATCTGCTCATGTTGCTGTAAAGATTCAACACGATGCTGATTTGTTTCAAGCTTTGGAGAAGATTCTAGTGTTCCATGTTGTGGCGGTTCTTCTGTTACTTATCTTGCTGATGTTGCTGTTTCTTTTGCTGATTCAATCCTCAAGCTTTATTACACGTTTTACCAGGAAACTTGAACTCAACAGGTCAAATTCAAGTTTAGGGGAGGATTGTTAGGACCGTTGGAATAGTTAAATGTAATAGGTAGACTAGGAGGTATGTAGTTCCTCCTGGTCCTAGTAGTAGTAGGAGCAATTCGTGCTCCTGGTCATAGTCAAAGTCAAATTTTATTATTTATTTATTATTCTGTTAGGATATGCATGAGATATGTTAGGAAAGGATATGCATATCAGTTTTACACGTTTTGTTTAATGCTGTATTAGGGTTTCCTTGTAGTTTAAAGGAACCTGAGGCAGAAGGGTTAGACAGACCTTCATCAAACGTAGTTCTAGTCATTATCAATATTAGAAATCCTTAGAAAGGATCAAGTCTTTATAGTTATTCTGTTCTTCTTTATAGTATTTGTATTCTGCATTCATATTGGGTATAGAGTCTCTCAGTGAACAGACTTGTGATTACAGAAGTCGTTCACCGTTCCTGACAGGCTGCAAGATCCACATCTAGTGGACCCAACAGTCTCCGATTCTGCTAAGACTACTAGGGAGAAAATTGAAAAGGAGGATACATCACTTAAGCCTGAACTTAAGGTTTTCTATAAAAGGAAACGTTTACCAGATAAGATAAGTGAATCATCTCCTCAAGTCACCTCTAGCAGAAGAAAAGACAACTGTGAACCTCCACTTGCTTCTAAGATAGATATCGCTAACCCATATCAAAGCATGCAAATTTCTAATAAGAATGCAGGTACCAAAGTTGATGTTCCAAAAGAACGAAGCGGTCCAATCGTTATATACCGTTCAACTAAGGACACTCTTAGAGTTTGGTTGCTGAAGAAGCAGATATCAGAAAAACAAGTGTCTCAGGGGTTTCATGGTTAAGCTTACGACAAGGACTTATAGTCACATCACAGACTATAACTCGATCTTCAAAGAAAGGAAAGTTTATCGCCGATGGTAAACTTATCCTAACAACGAGAAATTAATTTTTCTCGGGCATGAGCTTATATCAAAAACATTCCAAGTTTTTAAGCTCATGCACAATGGCTCCTCGTTAAATGACAGACGATGACCCAGATTTCAGAGACAGGGAAGTTTATCTACGCAACGATAACTTACCCTCTTAACGAGAAATTAAGTTTTCTTGGACACGAGTTTATCCTAAAACCATTCAATGGTTTTAAGCTCGTGTATAAGGCTCATCATTAAATATCAGATGATGACCCGATCTTCAAATAAAGGAAAGTTTATCGCCGATGATAAACTTATCCTCACAACGAGAAATTAATTTTTCTCGGGCATGAGCTAATAATAAAAACATTCGAAGTTTTTAAGCTCATGCACAATGACTTACAGTCACATAACAGACTGTAACTCGCTCTCAAAAGACAGGAAAGTTCATCCTGATGATGACTTATCCTCAAAACGAGAAATTAAATTTTCTCGGACACGAACTTCAGTTAAAAATATTCAAAGGTTTTAAGCTCGTGTAAAAGGACTTACAGTCACACTACTGTATGTAACTCGATCTTCAAAGAAAAGGAAAGTTTATCGCCGATGATAAACTTATCCTTACAACGAGAAATTAATTTTTCTCGGGCATGATCTAATATTAAAAACATTCGAAGTATTTAAGCTCATGCACAATGACTTATAGTTAAATATCAGACTGTAACTCGGACTTTAATTTTAGGAAAGCTTATCTTTAAGATAGCTTATCCTCGTAACGGGAAATTAAATTTTCTCGGTCATGAGCTTGTATTAAAACATTCCAAGTTTTAAGCTCAGAAAGGAAAGTGTATCTTTTAAATAAGAGAACTTTTCCTCATAACGAGAAATTCATCTTTCTCGGTCATGAGCTTTCCGTTAAAACATTCAAAGTTTTCAAGCTCATGAACACGACTTCTAAGTAAATGTCAACTTAGGACTCGTTCCTCAGTTAAAAGGAAAGTTTATCGCCGATGATAAACTTATCCTTAACAACGGGAAGTTTACAACTTCTCGGACTTGAGCTCGTTAAGTAAGATATTCAACATCTTAAGCTCAAGTAGTTGGTTCTCAAACTTTGAACATAATTTTTCGAGAATTTCTCAAAAGGTTTTTCTAAATCTTTCAAAATTGTGTGTTCAAAAATGTTTTGATAAAAAGAGCATGTCTTCTGGAATCGATAATATTTACGATACGAGAAATGTCATTCAATAATGACACGGGGTTGTAAATAAAGTTCGAGCAGAAGTTCAAATGATTTAAAACATGTTCAAAATGGTTTGCTATTATTTCAGATAGTAACCCTCTTTTCATATTCAAGTAAAGCATTTCACCGGAAAGCTTTGACTCAACAACGGGAATTAATTTTCTCGGGCATGGTTTATTTTACAACCATGTAAGGGATTGTGTTTACTTTATAACACAATCTAACACGGATATATGTATGTTTAAGTGCATTTATTTGTTAAAAACAAGAGAAATCTTGTTTTTATGAAGTTATCATCTCCACCAACCGTAGCAATTTACAATTGATATCTACATACTCGACGATGCGACTACTCAAACGGCAACTACAGCTCTTTCAATAGAACACGGGTCAACAATTGAGGGGGAGCAATTGTCCAGCATTAAGAAACTTTGACGCCGAAAGTGCCAAGTTCACATGTTGGTGTCAAGACAACGATATCAATCAAATGGAGTCAATAGATAACTTCAGACGTGACGAGGTGACCAACATTCGTGAACAAGAACCATGTGCTTCTTTCATATGATGTTCTCCATTATTCAGGTCCAACCTCATAAATCGCTAATCTTGTGAATACATTATTATATATGATCTTTGCACGTGATTAATACCTTACACTTGTGTTTAAAAGGTATATCATTAATGTTTCAAGTACACCCTCATTAATTTGAGGGGGAGCTTGTGTAATTCATGAAGATAATTGGATTTGCATCTTTCTTCCCAAATTTTCTTAAAATGCTATTAAATCAATTGATATTAAAAACATCGATTGGGTTAATATTTTTAATATGGGGGAGAAAATGTGATTTAATATGGGAAATGATTAATCACAAATGGTTTGACTTAACGTGATAGCTCATCCTGACATGTGCGAAATGTTTTCGAATATCGTGGCATATGTTAAGGGGGAGAAAAATGGATTTGTACTTCAAAATGGATTTTGATGGTGACATATACTTACTCAAAACCCATTTATTTTACGACGATGAAGATTGTGGTGACATAAAGATGGTAGGATAGGTTAAGTCCTATGACTCTTCCAGAACCGAAGGAATCTTCCCAAGGACATCCATAGCTAGAAATAGTATTCCTTAGGAAAGTTGGAGAAATGATTGTGAATGTAGCTGAATGCCGACCAAGTACTTAAGTTAGAACTGGAACAATCACAACAAGGTGCTAGTTATGACGTATTGGTAAGCATTGAAGGGGTTGAAGAATGAAAAAGAATTGTAAAGATAAAGGGTGTAAAGAAAGAAGCCCTCCTTACAACCTTAGGCAGAAACCGGGTCAACACATATGCTATTAAGATCATTTTAATGATGCTCGATATTGAAGATAGACATCATGGACCCAGTGATGCAATGCACAACCCATCCCAGCTAACTCAAATATCTCTCAAAAGATATTTGTTTTAATCACACGGAGATCAACACGTTATCTATCGATTTATTCACTCTGAGTAAATTGGTATTGAAAAGGTGGCACTCCTCTCCAGCCTCCGATCACTAAAATCCAAAGTGCACGATCGAGTCTAGAGCCATTTGAGATCATCAAATATCTCATTAGGACACATTTCCATATTTCCTTGCTTCTTCACACACTGTGAAAAGTAAGAAAGATCTTAAGAGTCCTACGCAAAATCTTCATGATCTTGCCTGAACATCCGAGTAATACGAAAGTATTTACAATGAAGATGGAAATCCTTCTTGAGCGAATATCAAAAAACTCATGGTAGGTTACTTGTGTGATTCTTTATGAATCAAACTTGTGATAACTGGAAAGCAACAGTGGTTTAATTCTTAAATGAATTTAAACACATTCCAGGACTCTACGCAATATCTTAGTGATCTTGCCAGAACACTCAGAGTGATACCTTAGTGTTCACAGTGATGAGTGGAAATCCTTCTAGTGTTAACCTGAAACAGCACTTGGTAGGTAACTTGCAAGATTCTATACGAATCAAGATCGTGACAACTGGAAAGCAACGATGGTGCGGTTATTAATTGAATTTCACTTGTTCCAGGAACATGAATTGACGGCTTCAAATCATGCAGATATTATTATCCAAATGATTCACTCTTTACGTTCGCAGTCAGCTTTGGACGGTCGAGTAAAGAGAACGGGTTTACCCGCGAAATCTTGTCAAGGAGGTTCTTTATTGAAACTACCTGCCACAAGTACGATATTTAATATCATCCAACGGTCTTCATCGACCAGAGGTAAAATGCTACCGAATTAGAATGAAATGTTCAAGGCCATTTCATCCGTGTATATGGTTTGTTGCTAACTGTCTTATGCGGCGTAACAAGAAGGTGACATTGCGGTGTACAATCCAGAAGAAGTCGTCGCCACATGCTTATACTGCATACACTCAGTACTTCAACGAATTCAAGAAAGTCTGAAGGTCAAGTCTTCCGCTGTATCAAACTCTGAAGCTTTCAAGAATTATAAAGGTATAAGTATGTGGAACATGAAGTCACGAAGAGGCGAATATCACAAGTGATGAATGCACAAGGTCAAGGCAAGGAAACATGCTCAAGGCTAAAGTCAAAGATCACATCAAGCATATTCACAAGAACAAGATCGAAGACTCAAGCATAGTATGATAGGTTTAAGATTTTGTAAAATGGTGTGACCTCCCTTTGGGGGAGACTGTTGGAAATACGTTTTTATGTATTTAGAAAGGATCGGTCACTCCAATGATATTGGGCTCGTGATCCAATATAGCCCATATAGCCCACATGTAGGGTGGGCTACATAAACCCCCTCCTAGCATTTAGGGGGGTTTGGTCATTCACTTTTCACACACTTAATCTAATCTTTCATTTTTCTCTCCAACCTCTCTCTAGTTTCTCTCTCTACATCCTCATCTATCTCTCTCTATTAATCATCTTCGAAGTTAGATAATCCAAGGATTACGATAAACTAACAATCTGTGATGACAAAGCAGTATGATTTACCATTCAAACTCTCTATATTAGTTGGACCAAACAGGTCCATATGCAGCAATTGAAGTGGTTTAGAACTAGAGTGCACCTGTTTAGACTTAAGTGAGACCTTGTGTTGCTTGCCTTTAAGGCATGCAACACAAGAGTGATCATTATGGAAAGCCTTTTCAGGCAAACCATCAACCAATCCAAGTCTCACAAGCATGTTTATATTCTTAAAGTTTATGTGCCCTAGTCTCATGTGCCATAGATTACTCTCATCAACTGAAGCTTTAGCATAAAAACATGACATATTATTATTCATCCTAATCCCATTAAGATTCACATTATAGATGTCTTTATGTCTAGGTGTTCTATAGTCAATATATTTCTCATCTGGGATTTTATAATCCTTGCTTAACACCAAGAATTCAGTATCAGTAAACAGAACTTTATTTCTGTTATAACAAACTTGTGATACATTAAAAAGATTGTAATCAAGTTCTTTTACCAGAAACACGTTTTCAAAACGCAAGTTCTTGGTGAGAAGAGTTCCTTTGCCTGTGATAGTTCCATATCCGCCTCCAAAGTAAACCTTATCACCATCTTTAATGGGAGTGAAGTTAGTAAGATAATCTTCCTTCCCAGTCATGTGCCTAGAGCATCAACTGTCCTAATATCTATAATCATTAACCTGTTTTTGAATGTCGTGCACATAAGAAAACAAATTAGGTCTCTTTGGGAACCCAAGCCTTAGCCGACTTGGATTCATCTGGTTGTTCAACAAGAACAAACTTAGTTCTCTTAACAACCCCTTGTTCATCCCTTTTTGGATGAAATACCCAGTTAACCCCAATAGGTTTTGTAATGACCTTTGAAATATAATTAAATCTGTTGCAGGTCATAGAAATCCCATCAGAATTAAGGTTTTGTTCTTCCTTAGGTATCCATGTCAAGCTTGAAGAAGCTTTAGACCCCTTACCATATGGTTGCAAATATTTAGGTCTGGCAACGTTTCTGTTAGCGTTGGATTTGGTCTTGTCAACGCTGAAATTACCCTTGTCAGCGTTGTGCCTAGGGTTTGCTACAGAAACCCATTGCCTGTTAGACCAAGTATTGGTCTTTTGAAATGGTCTTTTTCCATGAGTGTTAGACCTTTTAGTGAAGAATAGGGCTGGTCTAACAACTTGTGGACTTTGCTCCACAAAAGTTTTGGGTCTGACAATGTTTGACCTTTTGACAGAGTTGACCTTGGAAGCGTTGACACACTTATATGCTAAATGTGAAAATCTACCACAAGTGTAACAGGCTTTTCTAGACACAACCCTAGGTCTAGAAGAGAAGAAACATGTTCCATCATTACTAACTTGGCTTTTTGGTGACCTAGTATTCCTATACATTTCTACATACTTAATGCTAGGTTTCTTAACTGTGTTTGAGCCAAGGTCAACTGTCTTGCCAGTGATTGGGTTTGTTACCTTAATAGGGGTAGACTCATTAGGAATTTCACACAACAAGCCACCCTTAACAAACAAGGTAGGGTTGGCTTTCTTCCATTCATTCAAGTCAGTCAACTTTTATCTATACTCTTCAACTGGGGTAATGACTCTTGGTGGAGGAATAAATTCCTCCGCTTGGAGTTCTGGTAAACCAGTCCAAGATAAGTCCTTTCTTTGGACACCATAGAAGTCCCCAGCTGGTGGTGGAACAACAATATAGTCTTTCATCCCAATCCCAGTCATGTCCTTAGGATCTCTCTGTTTATTAACACATTCTCCTAGGGTTTGTGAGGCCTTATCAAATCTCTAAAATTTTAGGTCAACATTATCCTTATTCTTGATAGCCTCATCTAACATAGCCTGTAGTTCACTATTGACCCTTTCCATGATGTTTCTAATATCATTACTAGCATTTAACTCATCTTTTTAAGTTATTTATTTTATCTTTTAGGTCAAATTCCATTTTCTTGTACTCGGAAACTGTCTTTTCAGTTTGAGTGAGAGCAATTTGATAGTTAGAAAATTTGCATCTCTCAGTACTCACATCACTTAACAATCTTGAAACCTCTTTGTTAAGTTTTTCAGTATTTAAACGACAACCCTTACTACAAAAAGCATCATCGTATACCTCATTATCTGATGAAGAGGAGGAGTGTGCCATGAGAGCATATTGAACATGCTCTTCTTCTTCTATCTCAGCAACCAAAGCTTTATCCTCTTCCCCATCCGTAGCCAAATAACTCCAGTCCCATCCAATACCATCAATTTCTTGCACTGCTACCATGGCCTTAGGATCCTGAGCCTTAGCAATTTGGCATTAGGGTTTTCCAACATCAGATCTTCTTGGAGATCTGCATTCCCTCATGAAGTGCCGCATACGATGACAATTGTAGCACTCAACTTTAGATTTATCAAATCTAACAGTGTCCATTGCATTAAAGGTCATCTTCTTCTTAAACCTTCTATTCCACCTGTTTGCTCTTATACTAGCAAGAGCCATGTTCCACTTAATATCCATCTCCTCCAAGTGCTCATCACTTATCTGCTCAAGGTCTTCATATGTAATCACTGAACCATTGGGCAAAGAAGAAATGTATGCACACACAGTATCCAGATCCAAACCAGCAGGCTTAACTATTGGAGAGTCAATTTTGTATGTGTCAGCATCTAAATGTGAGGCGTTGACAGGATATGTCCCAGCGTTTACACATGTTGATCCAGTGTAACTGGGTGCATGTAAGCGTCCTTCTGATCAAATTGGCCTTCACTATGTGAGAAGAAGGCCATGTTGTTATTGGTAGACTTACTTCCATGCTCCAAAAGAGTTTCATTCTCCAACAGCCTCAGTTTGTTGTAGATATCATCAAAAGTAGAACTTTTGTGAGTGTTGTTGGAAAGTATAGATCTTGCCTCAATCTTCCACGCATCACCAAGGCTTTTAAGAAAAGTGGAAATAATGTCAACATCACCAACTTGTGTCCCCATGAATGACAGCTTGCTTGTAATGTCAATCAGTCTGCTTCTCACACTGCTAAGCTTCTCATTAGGTTGAGACTTAAAAACAGCATACTCATGCATGAGTTGCTTCTTCTTCTCTTCCTTAGTATCATCATTGCCACCATATGCAACTTCAAGAGTTGCCCAAAGGTCTTTTGTAGATTCATAACCTCTGTATTTATGCTGGTTCTCTTGTCCCAAAGAGAGTTTCAGAATGTTTAGGGTTTTTGTATCAACCCTTTTCTTTGCTATGTCTTCAGCAGACACAGCTCTACCATCATCAGGATTTTCTTTCTTATCTGCTTCTGGACATCCAGCAACAGCTGATCTTGTAGCAATGGCATTAGCAAACTTTTTAGCTTTATTGAATGTGTTTCCATATTCAATAATCTCCCAGAGAGTGTAGTCATAGATCTCCAGATATTGCTCAAAGTTGAACTTTCATAGATCAAAGTTGTTTGCATCAAGCATGGGAATCTTGATGCTAGGGTTTGAGGAGGAGGGGTTTACTTCTGGATTGGACATGATGTTTTTAGGGTTTTGTGAAAATTAGGGTTTTGGTGATTTTAGGGTTCTTGTGTTCTTTAAGATCAAAAGTTTCTCAACAAGCTCTGATACCACTTGTTGATCCTAAACTTAGATCGATTAAGCTTGTGTATACGAGATTAGATCAAGTTATACACGTAGAGAAACCTTTGTATATGTATAAAGTAATCTAAGTGTTATGCGGAATTAACACTTAAACAAGAACACACAAAGATGTAAACAAACTTTCACTTGATTGGTAATAACGAACTTGCTTACAATGAAAGTGTTTAACGTATGAAAACTTATATTGAACAATAACCTAAAGGTCTTCTTTTATAGATGATAGGTGTGTAAACACCCATCTTTTCTACCACTTAATTACAATAATAACCGGACCAAAACGTGTATTTTATGTCTTTTATGTCAGAATTATGCGTGGTTTGTGTTTTTGTTGTGATTTAGGATGAAAAGGTTAAAAATGGAGAAAACACGGACATTCACGGGCATTTATGGACTTTTATTGAAGAAAAGGATAAAAGACGAAGTCGAGAAGTCAAGAGTGCAAAAAGAACGGAAGTCCACGACCAATTCTGAAGATTTATCGAAGAAAAAGTCAAAAGACGGAAGTTTATCAAAAGCCGAAGAATTCAAGTCTATTTTATTGAAGAATTTAAAGACGAGTTCGAAGAAATCCCGAATCCAAAAGTCCCTTAAGTCCAAGTTTAAAGAAGATTAGAAGAAAAAGGACTAATGACGCAATTTAATGAAGATTAATAAAAGGAGGGACTTAAACTTGTAATTAAGAAGAAAGGAAAGAGGGGAGGAAGCTTCCTTAATCCTCCCCTATAAATAGATTAGGATGTTTTATTTTTCACTCTTGTTGGCTAGGGTGACACTAGTTCTTCCACCATTTAAATACTTGTCATTTACATTAATTGTCAATTTAATTACCTTGTCTCGCACCTTAAATTCATTTAATTTCAAGTAAGTTTTCATTTAATTATTGTCAATCTTTACTTTATCTTGTCAATCTCTTATCTACCTTTCTTATTCTTTGATTCATGAGTTTATGTTATGTTTATGTTCATGCTTTATTTTGATCTAAGTGGTTGTTGATTATTGTGGTAAAAGTTGTTTGATTTCATGTTTTTGATTGTTTGTTGATGTTATTTGTTGATTCGTTACTATTTTTATTAATTCGTTGTGTTGATTTTGCTTAATTTGTGTTTATATCTGCTGGTACTCATCTTCCTTGTTCTTCGGAAGAATTTTGCTTTGTTTCTGTGTTTCCAGAAAAAGTTCCGAACCAAGGAAAGGATAGAAGGCTTCATTCGGAAGTCCAAAGTTCCGAATCAAGGAGCTTCATCCGGAAGTCAAAACTTCCGAACCAAGGTTGCTCATTCGGAACTTCAAAAGTTCCGAACCAAACTTGTTCATTCGGAAGTCAAAACTTCCGAACCAAGACTCTTCATTCGGAACCTTCCGAATCAGAAACTTCCGAACCAATTCCAAAAGTTCCGAACCAAGGGCCTTCATTCGGAACTTCAAAAGTTCCGAATAAGGGAGCTTCATCCGGAAAGTTCCGAATCAGGGGGTGACCAAAACTTCCGAATCAAGGCAAGATTTACAAGTTCCGAATCAGCAAGTTCCGAACGAAGGATTGATTTGGATAAGTGACATATTCAGACAAATTTGTTCCGGATCAAGGATTTTGGTAATATTCCAAGTAAAGAAGAGTCATTTCAACCAAAGGTGACATTTAGGTCGAGTGATTATTCCAAACGAAGGTTTATTCCGAATGAGCTGTATTCAGGTTCTTATTAGCTTTTGTCTTTGATTTTTATTTTCAAGCTTTATTTTTCTTACCTTTTTATTTAATTGCACTTTTAGATTATTTGCCTTAGTTTTAGTTGCACTTTAAGTTTGCCTTAGATAGATTTAAGTTTACGTCATTTTACTTTAGTGCCCTTTAATTTTAGTCACGTTTTTAAATACTTGCACTTTACTTTAATTAGACTTAGATTTACTTAAAAAGCACTTTTACTTTTAAGTCTTCGCATTTAAATTTAAAATCACCCAAAAATATTCTTTTTCACCAAAGATCAACTTAGTCACACATAGGAGCGTAGATCAATTCGTTAAGATACCGAGAACACGAACTTAATCTTTAATATTTAATTTTTAATTAGGTAAAACCCTAGTTATCAAATGGCGCCGCTGCCGGCTCTTTTCGTTAAGATCAACAGTTTTCTGTGCTAGACACGTTTCTTTTTGGGATCCGTTCACTTGTGAACGTTATTTTTCTTGCCTAAAAAATTCAAAAATCATAAAAATTAAAAATTGATAAAAAACCATAAAAATTAAAAATTTCAAAAATCCAAAAAGATTTTATCTTTATTGTGTATATATATTGCCTTTGCGTTTGGTTTCTTTTTCTTTTGCATTTTCAGGTGTATGCGTACTAGATCTTCTAACTACCAAGAGCCCGAGCCTCAAGAAGATTTAGATATGGCAGGTGTTAACAACAATAATCAACTACCGCACCTCAACAATAATAATAATAAAAACAATGCTCTTCCACAGCCCGATCTTCGGACCATGGAGGAACTTTGTCAACCAACCATGTTTGGACGAGGAGGACCGATTGCGCCGATGCAAATCAACGCTCCTGAGTTTTCGTTGAAGCACCACATGATTCAGCAAGTACAAACAAACCCATTTAGAGGATTGCCTGATGATGATGCCAACAAACACCTCGACAAGTTCATTACAATCACCCAAAGCATGAAGTTACCTGGGGCCATAATGGATGTACTCCGCCTACAACTCTTCCCACATACTTTATCGCATCATGCCGAGAAATGGTTTGATCGTCTCCCGAAGAATTCTATTCACACTTGGGATGATATGACTCAACGCTTTCTATCGCGCTACTTTCCACCATCCATGGTCACAAGCCTTCGCAATCAGATCAGCGGTTTCATGCAAGATCCCGATGAATCTCTTTTTGATGCATGGGAGAGATATAATGTCTTGATCGACCATTGTCCAAACCACAATATGCTTCCGGTCACCTTGATCGATACTTTCTACAACGGATTGACTTTTCGAGATCGTGATACGATTAATGCAGCCGCCGGTGGCACATTCATGAAAAGGAGACCCGAGGAGTGTAGAGAGTTAATTGAGAACATGACTACTCACCACAAGAACTGGGATTCCTCTGCTTCTTCTAGAAACAACACGAGAGTCAATGTTTCTTCTACCTCAGCAAACCCTGAGATGACCGAACTCACCCGCATGATGGCTGAAATGAGCAAAAGTATTACGCTTCTCGCTTCAAACCAACAACAACAACATGTTAAAGCGGTTGCTAATCCTTGTGAAACATGTGGCGGTCCTCATTTATACACCGATTGTCCTTCGACACAAGGAAATCCGGAAAATGTGTATGCAGCTTACGGTAATTATTCACCGGAAAATTACCAAGCTAGACAACAAGGGGATAGAAACCTGCTGAGCTACCGTTCAAACAATTACCTTTCACCCGGTTTTTCTCCTCAAAACCAAAACCCCGCCAACAACTACAATAGAAGCAACCAAATCCCACCTCGTGCTTCTAACCCTTATCAACCACCCACCCAACAACACCCACCCATTAACCCCGATGTTGACACCATCATGAGAACTCAAGGTGAGCAAATCAAGAATCTACAGAGCCAAATAATCAATTTGAAAGGAGATATCTTGAAGCAAGGTAATGACATCAGAACCGAGGTTCGTGAAAACCTTCAATCCTCCTTCATCACTCAAACAACTGAATTAAAGAATCTATTGGCTAGTTTCTTGCCCGAAGCTCAACCTTCTTCTTCCTCGGGTTCTCTACCTTCAAACACCGTCCCCAATCCGCGAGCTAATGTGAGTGCTATAACTACGCGTAGTGGAATTACCATTGTCAATCCACCTGATTCACCACCATTATCTACACCTCCTCCACCACCATGTATCCCTACTCCTCTTACACTTAGTGATAGTACACCATTACCGTCTCCGCCTCGTCATGACGATGTATCTCGGAAGGACCCTTCAACATCACAACCTTCACCAACTACACCTCCACCTAACCCTTATCAGCCCAGAATCCTATACCCTTCTCGCATAGGCAAGACCAACGAGCTAACCAAGAATGACTGTAATGTAATGAAATATGTGGATATGCTATCTAAAATGACCATCAACATTAGCCTTGTTGAAGCACTTTGCCACATGCCGAAATTTGTCAAAGCATTCAAGGAATTGCTTAGCAAGAAGGAGAAGCTGATTGAACTCGCCAACACACGATTAAATGAAAACTGCTCTGCAGTCCTTCTTAGAGAACTTCCGGAAAAGCGTGGCGATCCTGGTCGTTTTGTGTTGCCTTGCGTGTTCAACAAAACTGAAGAATTTACTGCCCTTGCTGATCTCGGGGCTAGTATTAATTTGATGCCACTGAGTGTTTGGAAAACACTATCATTGCCCGACCTCATTCCAACAAAGATGACTCTCGAACTTGCAAACCGCACTCTCGCTTACCCCGTTGGTATAGCCGAAGATGTGTTTCTTAAAGTTGGCACATTTACTTTCCCGGTCGATTTTGTCGTAGTTTATTATGAAATGGACCCTCGTATTCCTCTAATACTTGGTCGGCCATTCTTGAGAACCGGACGTGCTTTAATAGATGTGGCCGAAGGTGAGTTAATCTTACGAGTCGGGGATGATTCTAAAGTTTTTAAAATAGGGAAGCTTACAGGCAAATCTTTTGGAGGCCGAGAATCAGTGAATATGATAAATGTGCTCGATGACTTTACCGTCTATGACAATCCTCTATTCGAGTCTTCCACTGATAATCCACTCTTTGAAGATAATGTGGATGATTCTCACTCTACTTTGGACGCTTCTCCCGTTTTTGATTCTCCACCGGTCTTCGATGCTTATGATGATGATTCTAGCTCAGACTCGGTTGATTTTGATTGTACTTCTGAGTATCCCGAGCTGCCCACTTTCGATGATTTTGATGAGGCTGATACTCTATCGAGCGATTCTTCACATGATGAAGATCCTCCGCCATCACTCGATCCTACTTTGGACGATTACTCATTCGAGGAAGATTTCTCTGAATTTCTCAACACATACTTCCCTCATGAGAGTGATGCACCTCCTTTTGACTTTGAAGATTATCGCCTTGATCCTACTTTGGATTTGAAGAGCATTTTGTCAAAGGAGAAGAAACCGGTCGACACCGAAATCCGTTGCACGTATGATTTGACACCTCTTTGTCCCACTTCTGAGGACGAGGTTGTGCTTCTTTGCGGATCTTCTTCATACTCGGCTGAGCCTGAGTGCTATTTTCCCTTGAAGGAAAAGGTGTTCGATCCCGGTTTGAAGTCTTTAAGCCATCTCAGTATCCACCTGATGAAACAAAAGGAAAAATCTTTGGACTTATTGAAGACATGCTTCCACCGCACCATACTTGCTTCTACTTTGCTCCATCACTGCTTAAGGGAACCTTGCCACTTCTCTTTTAGCTTGCCTTGTTCGCCTTAAGCTCTTGCTTATTGATGGATGAAAACTATGTCTTTGATCCTGGTGGATTTGTTTCATGCTACTTCTGTTGATGATCAAGGTCGAGTCAGGCTCACGACTCGGTTAACAAAAACCAAGCGCTTCTTGGGAGGCAACCCATGCATCTATCTTTTCGCTTTCTTTACCATAAGTGTAGGGGGGACCCTTTGGATTGCTATTTCCTCTCCTCACTTCTTAATCAGGGATTCGAGCTTCAATGATCCACTCTTAATGATTCTTGACGAACCCGTGATTCCGTGTTCTACTTCTTCCCGGTTCTATCCTAAACTCTTTTCGATTCACTATTTTATATTTTCTCAATATTAAAATAGGAATCCCTTTAGTTGTCTTTTCCTTAGCAAGATTTAAACAACGTGCACAATGTCCTAAGTGTAGGGGAGCTTACTCCCACATGCTTAAACATTGAGGACAATGTTTATCTTAAGTGTAGGGGGGACTTCTATCGAAGTTAAGTGGTCTTTTCCTTGTTTTTGTCCTCATTTTAACCGGAAAATCAATTTTTCGACATTTTTCAAAATTTTTGATCTATTTTGGCCTATTAGTTGTTATCTTTGTATAGTTATTTTCTTTCTCCGCTAGAATAAATGTTTAATAAGTGGTTTTAATTTTCAAACGTTGTGAATCTTTTGACTCAATCCGAGTTTACTCTAGCTAGTATCCTTAACATGTTTAAGTCAAGTTTTGCTAGGCTTTTATATAGGGAGCTATAAAACGCGAAAGTCTTAACTCACACGGGTTAAGAACAAGAACTTTTCGCAAGTTCCTATAATTGATCCTAGAGAGTCGTTTATCAAGGGAACTTTAAAATGCGATTTCTAAACTTGAAAGAGTCTAAGAATTTGCAAGATCCTATAGGCGACTCGAAAACCCAAAACTTTGATTTAATAGGCTAAGCATCCACGAGTCTCATTACTTGAGATTTTTAAACTGTGGAGAACGAGAGATGATAGAGCCAATTATAAGTTCGGTATTCTTTCGTGAATTTATGTGAGTTAATTATAAGCCTATTCTCCTATCGCTTGCTAATAATTTATTTGCCAATAAATAAGGTTGTACGATTTGAAAAGTTACTTAGCTTCTAGCCCCAGATCGTTTAAAAGTTGCTCGGTAATGACGAGAGTTCATAGCCAAGGCATAACTTATGAAGCGGGGCGCGAAGATTGGCGAGTCTGAAAAGGCCCTAACAAGGCATGAGGGCTATGTTTTGTTGCTAAAGATCCAAAGTGATGTGAAGAATCATTTATCGAAAATCAATATGAAGGATCGAGACACACGACGTAAAGCAAAACTCCCCAAAAGTCATGGAGAAGTGTATCCGAAAAGACCCTAACAAGGTATGAGGATAAATAGATCCAAGTCATAAAAGGAGGCGGATCGTTGTATATCAAAGTCCAAAATAAAGATTGGAGAAAAATGAAGAAGTCGTGGTCCAAGTATGAATCTCTCAAAACTTCAAGTTAAGAAATTCCAATTATGAAGAGAAGACCATTATTTCATGAACGTCTCTCAAGATTTGAAGTATGAAGTCGCTGCCAAATATCGGCCCGAGAAAGGTCTCAAATCGCGAACCAAGTTATGCCAAGATATGAACTTTCTGATATCCCGAGAAGCAGTTTTAAAAGATTTGGTCCTTTAGCTAACTATTGATTAAATCGTGCACTTTATTTTCAGACTAAATAACTATCGAAATAAGTCAAACAATGCATCTTCGTGATCATTCAAGACAAATAATAAAATATAAGAGATACACCTAGGAATAAGGGAGTCTAAGTGAATAATTGGCCCACATGAGTTCGTGATAGTCTACTAACTTATAATAACAATGATCTCGTTTTTAAGCTTGGTTTGGAGAAAGTGAAAACTTGAGGATGATGATTATTCATAACATTTTCAAAACCCAAGGTATGCTTTTGATTTCTTTATTTTGTATGTTTTTAATTTTCTATCTCTTTAATAAAGGCCAACGTGGATTGATTATGATGAAAAGTGTAATCTTGCTTTGTAACTAATGCATTGCATGAGGACATTGCAATGGTCAAGTGTAGGGGATTTGATAGGTGTGTAAACACCCATCTTTTCTACCACTTAATTACAATAATAACCGGACCAAAACATGTATTTTATGTCTTTTATGTCGGAATTATGCGTGGTTTGTGTTTTTGTTGTGATTTAGGATGAAAAGGTTAAAAATGGAGAAAACACGGACATTCACGGGCATTTATGGACTTTTATTGAAGAAAAGGATAAAAGACGAAGTCGAGAAGTCAAGAGTGCAAAAAGAACGGAAGTCCACGACCAATTCTGAAGATTTATCGAAGAAAAAGTCAAAAGACGGAAGTTTATCAAAAGCCGAAGAATTCAAGTCTATTTTATTGAAGAATTTAAAGACGAGTTCGAAGAAATCCCGAAGCCAAAAGTCCCTTAAGTCCAAGTTTAAAGAAGATTAGAAGAAAAAGGACTAATGACGCAATTTAATGAAGATTAATAAAAGGAGGGACTTAAACTTGTAATTAAGAAGAAAGGAAAGAGGGGAGGAAGCTTCCTTAATCCTCCCCTATAAATAGATTAGGATGTTTTATTTTTCACTCTTGTTGGCTAGGGTGACACTAGTTCTTCCACCATTTAAATACTTGTCATTTACATTAATTGTCAATTTAATTACCTTGTCTCGCACCTTAAATTCATTTAATTTCAAGTAAGTTTTCATTTAATTATTGTCAATCTTTACTTTATCTTGTCAATCTCTTATCTACCTTTCTTATTCTTTGATTCATGAGTTTATGTTATGTTTATGTTCATACTTTATTTTGATCTAAGTGGTTGTTGATTATTGTGGTAAAAGTTGTTTGATTTCATGTTTTTGATTGTTTGTTGATGTTATTTGTTGATTCGTTACTATTTTTATTAATTCGTTGTGTTGATTTTGCTTAATTTGTGTTTATATCTGCTGGTACTCATCTTCCTTGTTCTTCGGAAGAATTTTGCTTTGTTTCTGTGTTTCCAGAAAAAGTTCCGAACCAAGGAAAGGATAGAAGGCTTCATTCGGAAGTCCAAAGTTCCGAATCAAGGAGCTTCATCCGGAAGTCAAAACTTCCGAACCAAGGTTGCTCGTTCGGAACTTCAAAAGTTCCGAACCAAACTTGTTCATTCGGAAGTCAAAACTTCCGAACCAAGACTCTTCATTCGGAACCTTCCGAATCAGAAACTTCCGAACCAATTCCAAAAGTTCCGAACCAAGGGCCTTCATTCGGAACTTCAAAAGTTCCGAATAAGGGAGCTTCATCCGGAAAGTTCCGAATCAGGGGGTGACCAAAACTTCCGAATCAAGGCAAGATTTACAAGTTCCGAATCAGCAAGTTCCGAACGAAGGATTGATTTGGATAAGTGACATATTCAGACAAATTTGTTCCGGATCAAGGATTTTGGTAATATTCCAAGTAAAGAAGAGTCATTTCAACCAAAGGTGACATTTAGGTCGAGTGATTATTCCAAACGAAGGTTTATTCCGAATGAGCTGTATTCAGGTTCTTATTAGCTTTTGTCTTTGATTTTTATTTTCAAGCTTTATTTTTCTTACCTTTTTATTTAATTGCACTTTTAGATTATTTGCCTTAGTTTTAGTTGCACTTTAAGTTTGCCTTAGATAGATTTAAGTTTACGTCATTTTATTTTAGTGCCCTTTAATTTTAGTCACGTTTTTAAATACTTGCACTTTACTTTAATTAGACTTAGATTTACTTAAAAAGCACTTTTACTTTTAAGTCTTCGCATTTAAATTTAAAATCACCCAAAAATATTCTTTTTCACCAAAGATCAACTTAGTCACACATAGGAGCCTAGATCAATTCGTTAAGATACCGAGAACACGAACTTAATCTTTAATATTTAATTTTTAATTAGGTAAAACCCTAGTTATCAATAGACATAAGAAGCCTTGTACAAGAGTCTACGTATCAACTATTCTAGGTAAAGATAATTATAGAAAATACAATGTTGAACTTATCTTTACTAGAAACAAACTGGAAACAATATACGCGTAGACTAAATCTTTCCATCAGTGCTTGTATTCATCCTATCAACGCTTGACTTCTTCTTGTCAACGCTTGATCTGTCAGCGTTTGTTTTCTTCCTATCAACGCTTGTTTTCCTCTTGTCAGCGCTCAAGTGGACTGGCTATATTTTATTCCCAACAAAGCACACGAGGAACCATGATGCAAAACAAAATCGTTAGATGGGGGAGGTCCATCAAAATTAGAGGTTGGTGGAGAGGGAGGTAATGAATAAGAGATGTTTTCACAATGCCTAGTGAGATTAGGGAAAGAAGATAGGTCAATGAGTTGAGGAGAGTTGAAAGTTTTGGTGGTGGTGGAAGAATTTCCTTTCCTCAGGTAGTTGGATTTATAGAGTAAGTCTCATTCCAATATTGAATCGGAGAGAAAGAGGAATTCTTGGAGGATTTTGGAGAAGAAGAATCATGAGGATTCTTGTTCTTTTTGATCCAAACGGGTTTAACCGAGATTTTCGTTTTCTTTGAAAGCTTAGAAGAAGCTTTAGGTTGAGAAGTTTGTGACAAAGAAATGTCAAGGTTAGGAAAGGAAGAATTAGGCATTATGAGGAATGAAGAAAATAACTCCCAAAAGAGAAGAATTTAAAGAAAATAGACAAGGCAAAGATTTGAAATGAAAAACAAAGGTTTTAGGAAATGTTTAGCCAAATTGGGTAAACAAAGAATCTTAACTAAGACAATGGTCAAAGAAGAAAGACCAAAAATAAGCCAAGAACGGCTTTACTGTGCGCGGTTCCTTAATATAGCCCGCGGTTCCGTATCGATATGGAGCCGCTTGGGGGCTAAGGAGCCGCGTCCAGTGGACAGCAAACCTTGATTTTCAAAAGTTTTGGAGTAAAATAAGACTTTTTCAAAATTTTGCAAATCTTGGATTTTTACCTCTTTTAGCACTAGAGTATGATAGGGTTGCATAAAAGCAACGCATTCACAACGAATGTCTAGACAAAGGGTGACAAAATATTTAGATAACATTTTGGTCCAATTTTAAGTCAAGTGGTTGTGATAAATTTATGTTCAATTTTAAACAAATTGAAGTTGTTTAATGTGATCACATAGATTAAAACACATAAAAACTAAATCCATAAATCATACATATGAGAAAATCATGAGGGAAAAGAAAGGAAATACAAGAAATAAAAAGACAATTAACTACTACAAAGATAGCTAAAACTAGGTCTTGAATTCATAGTCCTCTTTTGGCTTGACCTTCTTTTGAAAAGCATGTTAATTTTGAAAACCATCATTCATACCCTAGGAGGAGGAGGATTAGCAAATAGGTTCAACAAGAAGCTTTGCAACTTGATGTGAGCCCTAATCATCTCCAACCTAAGGATATCAATGAGGTGAAAGTTGTTCAAGCAATAACGATAATTTGTTCCATTGTGCATGAAAAAATCAAACAAGTGTGGATCACCCTAGAAAAAGGAAATGGGAACACCCAGGAGAGGAGTGTTGGAGGTAGGAGGATGAGGAGACGGCATGGTATCCAAGGGTGATATGGGTGAGATGGGTGAATTTGGTGGAGGAAAGGAAGATACTAAATAACAAAGGGAATTCTTTGATGAGGTTGTGGTTGAGCATTCACATTTAAAGGAGGACTAGAAATGAGTGGTGAGGAAAACTCATTCATTCTTGATTGGAATGAAGAGGAGGTAGAACCATGTGAATGGTTAGTATCATGGGTTGAGTTTGTTTTCCATGAAGCAAGTGGTGGTGAAAGTGATGATGAGATGAGAACATGTGAGGCTTCACTAATTGGTTTGAGAGAAGATGGAGAACCAAGTTTAGAGGACTTGAGTTTCATCTTAAGGCTTCTTTTGGATGAGGAGGTTTTGGAGGAATTAGATGTTCTAGTGGATACCATGGTTGTATGTTGAGGTTTAGAAAAGAGTTGAAGGGATGAAGAACAAAATCGACAAGAGAGGGTTTAAGAAGAGAAGGGGATGATCCAAACTAGTAATAGGTTAAAATAGTTTTGTGTAGACAATGAAATTAGGTAGCCTAGTTTAGGAAAGTGCATGTTTTTGCAAAAGTTTTATCAAAGTTTTACACAGATTAAATAAAACAGTGCAAAGCAAAGATTCTGTTGAAACAGTACTAGGCGGTTCCTTACGTAGGTCTGTGGTTCCTTATCGCTAAGGAACCGTGGGTTTGATATGGAACCGCGACCAGAGGTGTTCAAAAATAGCACTTCCTCAAACTTTTGCTAGCCCAGATTTTATACCAAGGTTTATCAAGCCAAAGTGAACTAATAATCAAAAACTAGGAGGCTATCTAACACACAAGATGCACAAAGCCATGCAGATCAAAATATCGATACCATGGATAATTAGGATTAAAATACTAGATAATTCAAACACAAATTGTTAGTTAAAGAATACACAACATCCTAAGAGTAAAGATAAAGGAGATAAATTTCAATAATCCAGACATGTTTACACACATGTTAGTCACACAAAAGTGGTATATATCATTCATCTATGATCATTTCCTCCTTGCCTTGATTCACTTCTAATTCGATCTTGAAGATGAAGATTGAGACAATACTGATACTCTGAATCAATGTCTAGTGAAGACAATTGAGAGATAGATGATGCCAAGTCATAACGAGAAATGAGAGAATTGTCTTGAGAGACATTTTAATCTTCATTTGAATCATGTGTGGGAACTGAAGAGACATTCCCTTCAATAGGAAGCATGACTCGATCCACGGAGTGAAAAGATGAAGGATTAAGAGGAGGATAGTCAAGAAGAACTCTCTTAAGAAACCGTGAGCGAATCATGGCATAAGGAAGAATTGAACGAGATCCATTGAGAACAAATCTTTTCCTTCTAGCTATGAAAAATGCAAGGTTGTATGGAGTAGTGGTAACAACATAATACAACATATGTGCAAGACAAGTGGGCACATGGTTGTGATCACCAACCAAACACATCGCATTTTCCCTAATGATTTCAGCCCAAGGGACCATAAAATCACTAAGATCGCTAGTTAGTACTTCCCAAGGAGTGAGAGCACGAAATTATCCTTCAAAATTACCAAGAATAGGATGTTCACGAGGTTTAGCAGGGCACGAGAGATGGCCGAAGCCGAAGGAATCTCGGTTACATAATGCACATCAATAGGGGCCGATTCTAAGTGGTTTAAACCCCAAGCATCAGTGAACCTACATTGACCTTCGTATGGAACTCTGAGAATCTCACCAAATTCCTCAAGAGTGTACACAAAGGTTTTCTCCTTGATGGAAAATCTTATAGATAGACCATTGTTGATGCATAATACTTGGCTTTTACCCCAAGTATAAAATCTTATCGTCCGATTCTTTTCAAATTGAATACCGGTCTAAAGTGCGACTCAATCGTCTTTTGGTGAACAAGAGAATGGTTTGGTTTGTTTATCTAATTTTAACTAAGAGCAAATAAGTAAGTGTCGTTGAGTAAAGTTAAAGTGTTTAAGAATTAAACTAAAAGCTATGTAGAAAAACTTTAAGTAAAAACTTTAAAACTTAAAAACATGTTCCATCGCAATATAACAATTCATTTCTGTCGGAATGCACCAAATCATAACCATCGGAATATCACTAAAATAAGCCATCGGAATAATCAATACAAAGGCCCATCGGAATGCAACAACAAAATACCCGTCAGAATGTTTTTAGATCGCAAAGATCCAGATCGGAATGTTGTAAAAACTTCTATCGCAATGTGCATCTATCAGAAATCTTACTATCGCAATGATGCTGTCGAAAAATGGGCAGCACTTCGTCTTAACAAAAACCTTAGTCCCGTCGGAATATGCGATCGCAATGAGCGATCGCAATCCAGATCGGAATAAAGGGGAATTACCAAACGATCGCAAAGTAGAACCCTAATGGGTTATTGCGATCAAAACACTGAGGCCCGTCGGAATGTGTAGAAACCAGTCGGAATGTGTGAAGCCCCAAGATCACGATGGGATGCACTCTTAATCCAAAATTCGTGGCATGTGTTTAACTCAATAAGCTATTCTACCGAACCTTAAACAATTCAAAAAGCTTAAATTTTATAACTTCTAAAACGTAAAAGATTACAAACTTTATGAAATGACTTTTAAAATGACTAAAACCTTTGTGAAATCCGAAAATCAATAAGCTAAAACTTGTAATAAGCCAATAAGCATTACGAGCTTATAACTTATACGTGAAGGAGCTTAAGTATGAACAAAGGGAGTCAACCGTCTAACCATACAACCTCAACTTTAGTCATGGATCATAAAGGATTCGGATCAAAGAAAAGATTTTGAATCGAAAATCAAGTAAACCAAGAAATGTAGAAGAAGATTAAAAACTTAAAACTTAGCTTGAATTAGATAGATGAAATCCAAATACAAGAATGATGAAAGCTTAAAAGAAAGGAAGAAATGAAAAACTTAGTGAGAGAAAGTTTAGAACTTTCTCTCTCTAAAACTAGAAAGAAAAGTTAAAATTAAAAACTAGCTAACCCCCTCCTAATGTGATTAGGAGGGTATTTATAGGAAAGTGGGAGGTGCATGTGTGGTGCTTCCTTCTTTCTTTTCTTCTCGACTCGATTTAATTCATTTGTCTTTCTCGATGTCCTCTCGGGATTAATTAAACTCGTCTTAACATATCTTCGTTTATTTAGACTCGAGTTCTTCGACTTCATTAAACTTCCGTCTTTAGACTTGTTCCTCGATAAATCTTCAGAATAGGTCTTGGACATCCGTTCTTTAAGCACTCTTGATCTTTTGACTTTGTCTTTTCCCGTTTTCTTCGATAAAAGCCTGTGAAAGCCCGTGTTTTCTTCCTTTTTCATCTTTTGGTCCTAAAACACAATAAAAACACAAACCACGCATAATTCTGACTTTTACGACATAAATCACACGTTTTGGTCTTGTTATTATTGGAAATAAGTGGTAAAAGGATAAGTGTTTTCACACTTATTAAATCCCCTACACTTGACCGTTGCAATGCCCTCATGCAATGCATTAATTTTAAAGCACGGTTTACATTCTCCATCATAAATAACCCACCTTGGCCTTTATTAAATGCTAATCATAAAAAGATAGAAACAAGTAAAGAAATTAAAGACTTACATTGGGTTTTGGCTGCCATGAACGTTTTTCATCCTCAAGTTTCACGTTCCCCATACCAAGCTTAAAAACGAGATCATTGTTATTATAAGTTAGCAAACTAACACGAACTCATGTGGGTCAATTATTTACTTAGACTCCCTTATTCCTTGGTGTATCTCTTATATTTTATTTTTGTCTTGAATGATCACGAGGATGCATTGTTTGACTTATTTCGATAATTATTTAGGCCAAAAATAAAGTGAACGATTTAATCAATAGTTAGCTAAAGGACAAAATCTTTTAAAACTGCTTCTCGGGACCTCATAAAGTTCATATCTTGGCATAACTCGCTTCACGATTTGAGACCTTTCTCGGACCGATATTTGGCAGCGACTTCATACTTCGAATCTTTGAGAGACGTTGAAATAATGGTCTTCTCTTTATAATAGGAATTTCTTCACTTGAAGTTTTGAGAGATTCATACTTGGACCACGACTTCTTCATTTTTCTCCAATCTTTATTTTGGACTTTGATATACAACGATCCGCCTCCTTTTAGGACTTGGATCTATTTATCCTCATACCTTTTAGGACCTTTTTAGATAGACTTCTCCATGATCTTTCGGGGAGTTTTTGCTTTTCGTCGTGTGTCTCGATCCTTCATATTGATTTTCGATAAATGATTTTTCACATCACTTTTGGATCTTTAGCAACAAAATGTAGCCCTCATGCCTTGTTAGGGCCTTTTCGGACTCGCCAATCTTCGCATCCCGCTTCAATAAGTTATGCGTTGGCTATGAACTCTAATCCATACCGAGCAACTTTTAAACGATCTTGGGCTAGAAGCTAAGTAACCTTTTAAATCGTACAACCTTATTTATTGCAGATATATTTATTAACAAGCGAAGGGAGAATAGGCTTATAATTAACTCACATAAATTCACGAAAGAATACCAAACTTATAATTGACTCTATCATCTCTCGTTCTCCACAGTTTAAAATCTCAAGGAATGAGACTCGTGGATGCTTAGCCTATTAAATCAAAGTTTTGGGTTTTCGAGTCATCTATATGATCTTGCAAATTCTTAGACATTTTCAAGTTTTAGAAATCGCATTTTAAAGTTCCCTTGATAAACAACTCTCTAGGATCAATTATAGGAACTTGCGAAAAGTTCTTGTTCTTAACCCGAGAGAGTTAAGACTTTCACGTTTTATAGCTCCTTATATAAAAGCCTAGCAAAACTTGACTTAAACACGTTAAGGATACTAGCTAGAGTAAACTAAGATAAGTAAACTCGGGTTGAGTCAAAATGTTCACGACTAAGAAAAATTTGAAACCACCACTTTATTGAAAATTTATTCAAGCAAGGAAAGAAAATAAACATAATAAAGGAAAATGCAACTATACAACTAGGCCAAAATAGATTAAAAATTTTGAAAAATGTCGAAAAATCAAATTTTCCGGTTAAAATGAGGGCAAATTCATGGAAAATACCACTTACTTCGATAGAAGTCCCCCCTACACTTGAGATAAACATTGTCCTCAATGTTTAAGCATGTGGGAGTAAACTCCCCTACACTTAGGACATTGTGCATTTTTTTTTAAATCTTGCTAAGGAAAGGACAACTAAAGTGATTTCAATGTGAACATATAAAATATGAAATATTGAATCACAGGAGTTTTAGGATAGAACCGGGAAGATGGGAACACGGTATCACGGTTCGTCAAAAGTCATCAAGGTGGATCTTTGAAGCTTTAATCCCTGCACAGCACAAGAAACAAGACAACAAACACATACGGGGCTCTCCCCTACACTTATTATGAAAGTAGTAAAGGATAGATCACGGGTTGCCTCCCGAGAAGCGCTTGTTTTGGTTCACCGAGTCACGAGCCTGACTCGACCCAAATTTAGTTCCTGGGGAACGTGGTGAGGGATGGAATCATCTCTTGAGAGATGTCCTCACCAAAATACAGCTTCAAACGCTGGCCATTCACCTTGAAATTGGGCCCATTTGGCTGAGAAAGCTCAATGGTCCCATATGGAAAGACTTTGGCGACGGTGAATGGACCAGACCAGCGGCTCTTCAACTTGCCAGAGAAGATCTTCAACCGAGAGTTAAAAAGTAAGACTTGATCACCAACGTGGAACTCTCGGTTCTTGATTTTTGTGTCATGAATGATCTTCGTCTTCTCCTTGTAGATCAGTGAGTTCTCATAAGCTTCATTCCTCAGTTCATTTAGCTCGTTGAGTTGAATCTTGCGATGATCACCGGCTTTGTTGATGTCGAAGTTAGCCCACTTCAAGGCCCAATGCGCCTTATGTTCCAGCTCGATGGGTAGGTGGCAGGCTGTCCCGTACACAAGACGATAAGGCGTACAGCCGATCGGGGTCTTATAAGCAGTACGGAAAGCCCACAGAGCATCATCTAACTTATCGGCCCACGCGGCGCGATGCTCTCTCACAGTACGCTCCAAAATTCGCTTAAATCCACGGTTGGAAATCTCGGCTTGCCCATTGGTTTGGGGATGATAGGCGGTGGAAAGACGGTGGTTAACACCATACTTAGCCATGACTCTTGCAAATTGATCATTGCAAAAATGAGTCCCGCGGTCACTGATAATAGCACGAGGAACGCCGAATCAAGCGAAAAGCTGCTTTAAAAAGTTCACAACCACCCTCGCATCATTCGTAGGGAGAGCCTTAGCTTCAACCCATTTAGAAACGTAGTCGACGGCAGCGAGGATGTACTTGTTCCCTTTGGATGATGGAAATGGCCCCATAAAGTCGATGCCCCATACGTCAAAGATTTCACATTCTTGTATGAAATTTTGAGGCATCTCATCCTTATGTATGATCTTGCCTTGGCGTTGGCAAGCATCACAATGCTTAACCATTTCGTGAGCGTCACGATAAATGGTGGGCCAATAGAATCCAGAATCAAACACTTTCTTAGCGGTGTAGTTGGGACCAAAGTGACCACCGGTGGGTCCTTTATGGCAAGCTTGGAGAATGTCAAAAGCTGCTGGTCCGTCAACACATCGACAAATGATCAGATCAGCACATTGTTTGACTAGAAAAGGGTCATCCCAAAAGTAAGTCTTAACATCATTCAAGAACTTCTTCTTTTGTTGGGATGTTAACCCTTTGATGAGAATACCACCCGCTAAGTAGTTTGCAATGTCCGCAAACCACGGGGTGTCATCAAGATTGAGATTTATAGACATTAAGGTCTCAAGGGGGAAAGAGTCATTGATCTCTTTATTCGGATGATCCCCTTGGTATGGATCCTCAAGTCGACTCAGATGATCCGCGGCTAGGTTTTCAGCACCCTTCTTGTCACGAATTTCAATGTTGAATTCTTGAAGGAGTAAAACCCAGCGGAGAAGTCTTGGCTTGGAGTCGTGTTTAGTCATCAAGTACTTCAACGCGGAATGGTCCGTGTATACGATGGTGGTGGATAAAACAAGATAGGGGCGAAATTTTTCAAAAGCATAGACAACAGCTAAAAGCTCTTTTTCGGTTGTCGTATAATGCAATTGAGCCCCAGTCATTGTTTTGCTAGCATAGTGGATTGGTTGGAAGTGTTTATTCACTCTTTGGCCCAAAACCGCACCAATGGCAAAGTCGCTAGCATCGCACATCAACTAAAAGGCAGCTCCCAATTAGGGGTAACCAAGACCGGTGCCTTAGTTAGCTTATCCTTAAGAAGATTGAAGGCTTCGATACACTCTTTAAAAAAGATAAAAGGAATATCTTTTTCCAAGAGGTGGGTCATCGGGCGAGCGATTTTAGAGAAATCCTGAATGAATCGATGATAGAAGCCCGCATGACCCAGAAAACTTCTCACACCCTTCACGGTTGAAGGTGGAGGTAATTTGGCTATGACATCTACTTTAGCACGGTCGACTTCAAGACCGGCTTTAGAGATTTTGTGTCCTAGCACAATGCCTTCTTTTACCATAAAATGGCATTTTTCCCAATTCAGAACAAGGCGAGTGTCTTCGTACCGCTTAAGCATACGTTCCAAATTGTCAAGGCAAGAAGAGAAGGAATCCCCAAAGACCGAGAAATCATCCATGAAGACTTCCATGGTTTGCTCAACCATGTCATGGAAGATAGCCAACATGCACCTTTGGAAAGTCCCAGGGGCATTGCATAAGCCAAAAGGCATCCTTTTGTAAGCAAATGTGCCATAGGGACAAGTGAATGTTGTCTTCTCTTGATCTTGGGGATCGATGGGTATTTGGAAATAACCCGAGAAACCATCAAGAAAGCAGTAATATTCATTACCCGCTAAACGTTCAATCATTTGGTCCATAAAAGGTAGAGGGAAATGATCCTTTCTTGTGGCATCATTGAGTTTGCGGTAGTCTATACAAACTCTCCACCCAGTAACGAGACGGGTAGGAATCAACTGGTTGGTAGCATTGGGCACAACGGTGATGCCACCTTTCTTAGGCACACAATGGACTGGACTAACCCATGGTGAATCCGAAATAGGGTAAATCATACCCGCATCAAGAAGTTTGATAACCTCTTTTTTGATGACTTCATGGATTTTAGGATTCACCATTCGTTGGCTTTGAATTGTGGGTTTGAAGTCGTCCTCCATGAGAATTTTATGTGTGCAAAAGTGAGGATCAATTCCACGAATATCGGAGATTTTCCAAGCGATAGCTCTTTTATGCTTCTTCAACACAGCGATAAGTCGGGCTTTTTCTTCTTCCTCAGGTCCTTTGCGATGATGACCGGTAACTTCTCGATGTCTTCAAGGAAAACGTACTCAAGATGAGGGGGTAAGTCCTTAAGCTCAAGAGTGGGAGGATCCTCAATAGATGGTGAAACTAACGATGGATCATCATTAGTCACCTCTTTAGGAGAAGGGGAGAAAACTGGCCTTCATTGAGAAGTCTCTCAATAGTACGAATGTCTTCATCCCAATCGGTGGAAGAATCATCATACTTAATATCGAGAGGACCCAAGCTAGCTTCGAAATCATCCAATTTACTTTCTCCAAAAGGAGTCAATGCTGGAGCAATTGAGGCAACGGTCTCAACATTGGGTAGAGAAGAGAGAGTACTTTTGCAAGCATCATGAAAATGTTCTTCACAAGCCTCATCGAGAACATCAATAGCATTAACGCTCTCATATGAATAAGGTTGTTTAGAAATCTTACCCATGTTGAAGACAATTTTATCGTCACCAACTCTCATGATTATTTCGCCCGCGGCTACATCAATGAGAGTGCGACCGGTCCTCAGGAATGGACGTCCAACGATTAATGGAACACGGGGGTCCATCTCGTAGTCAACGACGACAAAATCCGCCGAGAAGGTGAATTTGTCAACGCCAACGAAGACATCTTCGGCTATCCCCACGGGATAAGCAACCGTACGGTTGGCTAACTACAAAGTCATTTTAGTGGGGACTAGCTCGGGGAGAGATAATTGCTTCCAAACACTTAAAGGCATTAAGTTTATACTGGCACCTAGATCGGGTAGGGCCATGCAATTCTATACTCCCGGGAAGTTGCAAGGAATCAAGAAGCGACCCGGATCACCAAGTTTGGTGGGCAATTTCCTTAAGAGAACGGCGGAGCAATTCTCATTAAGTTGGGTCTGAGCAATGTCAAGAAGCTTCTCCTTATCACTTAGAAGATCTTTAAACATCTTAGCGTATTTAGGCATGTGAGTGAGAGCCTCGGCAAAGGAGATGTTAAAATTCAATTGTTTAAACATTTTAAGAAAGTTTGAAACTTGAATATCATCCTTGCTCTTTTGCTTCTCTTTCCTCAACCTTGAAGGATAAGGTATATTGGATGAAGAAGAAGGCTTTAGGGAAATAGGATTACTCACAACCACGGGTGGTGGGGAAATGGGGATAGAAGGTGAAGGAGGTGGGGAAAGTTGCTCTTTTTCCTTGTTCACAATCACGGGTGGAGGTGTAGGAAGCTCGGGTTCCGTATAACCTTTTCCACTACGAGTGGTGATTGCTTTTATCTCCCCTCTTGGGTTCGCAACGGTGTTACTCGGAAGAGTACCTGAAGAAGAGGGTTGATTACCTTGGATGAGCGAACCAATCATATCACGAATGTTAAGCGCTTGAGTGCTGAAAGAATCTCTGATGTCGGCACGAATTTCATTGCTTTGTTTTGCCATATCATTCCTTAGCTCGGCTCGAATATTGCTCCCTTGTTTCGCCACTTCGCCCTTCAAGTTTATGACTTGACTCTGAAGATTCGTTACCAGCTCCCGATTAGTCTTCATGAACGTCTCGACGTCTTGATTCACTGCCATCGGTTGATTGAGAGGTGGAGCTTGGTAAGCTTGAGAATTTCCTTGAGTTGGGTATGGGTTTCTTTGGGATTGATATTGATTGTTAGCACGAGGTTGGGATTGATTGTTTCGGTTATAGATTTGTTGTTGGTTTTGGTTGGTAGGAGGGAAACCGGGTGGAGCAAGATAGTTGTTGGAACGATAACTTAGCAAGCTACGGCCTCCTTGAGGACGAGCTTGATAGCCTCCCGTGGGATAAGTACCGTATGCCGCGTTAACGTTTTCAGAAAAATTGCCTTGGGTAGAAGGACAATCATTATAAGAATGAGGACCACCACATGTGTCACAAGAAATAGCAACGGCTTTAGCTTGTTGAAAGTGGTTTGTGGCCATGGTCATGAAATTCTTGTTTATCTCAGCGAGTTGTCGAGAAATTTCAGTCATCTCAGGATTGGAAGTAGTAGAAGAAACATTGACTCTCTGATTAGATCTTGAAGATGCGGATGAATCCCAATTCTTGTGGTGAGTAGTCATGTTTTCAATCAACTCTCTACACTCCTCCGGTCTCCTTTTCATAAAAGTACCACCGGCGGCGGCATTGATCGTGTCACGATCACGAAAAGTGAGACCGTTGTAGAAGGTATCAATGAGAGTGACTGGGAGCATATTATGATTTGGACAGCGGTCGATTAAATCATTGTATCGTTCCCAAGCATCGAAGAGCGATTCATCATTGTCTTGCATGAATCCACTAATTTGGTTACGAAGGCTGGTGACCATGGACGGTGGGAAGTAGCGCGACAAAGAACGTTGAGTCATGTCATTACACGTATGAATAGATTTCTTCGGGAGACGGTCAAACCATTTTTCGGCATGGTGAGAAAGCGAGTGGGGAAAAAGTTGAAGGCGAAGGTCATCCATAGAAACACCGGGGCACTTCATGCTTTGGGTTATGGTAATGAATTTGTCTAGGTGTTTGTTGGCATAATCATCCGGAATTACGGGAAATGGGTTAGTTTGCACTTGTTGGATCATGTGATGCTTCAACGAAAACTCCTGAGCCGTGACGTGCATCGGCGCAATCGGGCCTCCGCGTCCGTTCATGGTGGGTTGACACAATTCCTCCATTGTCCGTAAATCAGGTAGGATGACATTGTTGTTGTTGTTGTTGTTGTTATTCAAATTGGGTTGAGGTGGGTTGTTATTGTTGTTATTAACACCAGCCATATCTAAATCTTCACGAGTCTCGGGCTCAGAATAGTTCGAAGATCTAGTACGCATACACCTGCAGAAGAAAAATATACACAGAGAATATCTATATAATCTTTTTGGTGCAAAACCTTTGGAAAAGAATTGCTTTTTATAATTTTTTTAATGTTTTTGTATTTTTGAAGAGTTTTATATTTTTTAGGATTTTTGAAAATTTTTGAAGCAAGGAAAATAACGTTCAAAGAACGGATCCCAAAATTCGATGCGTCTCTCACTAGAAACCGTTAATCTTAACGAAAAGAGCCGGCGGCGGCGCCATTTAATACTTGGCTTTTACCCTAAGTATAAAATCTTATCGTCCGATTCTTTTCGAATTGAATACCGGTCTCAAGTGCGACTCAATCGTCTTTTGGTGAACAAGAGAATGGTTTGGTTTGTTTATCTAATTTTAACTAAGAGAAAATAAGTAAGTGTCGTTGAGTAAAGTTAAAGTGTTTAAGAATTAAACTAAAAGCTATGTAGAAAAACTTTAAGTAAAAACTTTAAAACTTAAAAACATGTTCCATCGCAATATAACAATTCATTTCTGTCGGAATGCACCAAATCATAACCATCGGAATATCACTAAAATAAGCCATCGGAATAATCAATACAAAGGCCCATCGGAATGCAACAACAAAATACCCGTCGGAATGTTTTTAGATCGCAAAGATCCAGATCGGAATGTTGTAAAAACTTCTATCGCAATGTGCATCTATCGGAAAGCTTACTATCGCAATGATGCTGTCGAAAAATGGGCAGCACTTCGTCTTAACAAAAACCTTAGTCCCGTCGGAATGTGCGATCGCAATGAGCGATCGCAATCCAGATCGGAATAAAGGGGAATTACCAAACGATCGCAAAGTAGAACCCTAATGGGTTATTACGATCAAAACACTGAGGCCCGTCGGAATGTGTAGAAACCAGTCGGAATGTGTGAAGCCCCAAGATCACGATGGGATGCACTCTTAATCCGAAATTCGTGGCATGTGTTTAACTCAATAAGCTGATACAATAAGCTATTCTACCGAACCTTAAACAATTCAAAAAGCTTAAATTTTATAACTTCTAAAACATAAAAGATTACAAACTTTATGAAATGACTTTTAAAATGACTAAAACCTTTGTGAAATCCGAAAATCAATAAGCTAAAACTTGTAATAAGCCAATAAGCATTACGAGCTTATAACTTATACGTGAAGGATATTAAGTATGAACAAAGGGAGTCAACCGTCTAACCATACAACCTCAACTTTAATCATGGATCATAAAGGATTCGGATCAAAGAAAAGATTTTGAATCGAAAATCAAGTAAACCAAGAAATGTAGAAGAAGATTAAAAACTTAAAACTTAGCTGGAATTAGATAGATGAAATCCAAATACAAGAATGATGAAAGCTTAAAAGAAAGGAAGAAATGAAAAACTTAGTGAGAGAAAGTTTAGAACTTTCTCTCTCTAAAACTAGAAAGAAAACTTAAAATTAAAAACTAGCTAACCCCCTCCTAATGTGATTAGGAGGGTATTTATAGGGAAGTGGGAGGTGCATGTGTGGTGCTTCCTTCTTTCTTTTCTTCTCGACTCGATTTAATTCAATTGTCTTTCTCGATGTCGTCTCGGGATTAATTAAACTCATATTAACATTTCTTCGTTTATTTAGACTCGAGTTCTTCGACTTCATTAAACTTCCGTCTTTAGACTTGTTCCTCGATAAATCTTCAGAATAGGTCTTGGACATCCGTTCTTTAAGCACTCTTGATCTTTTGACTTCGTCTTTTCCCGTTTTCTTCGATAAAAGCCCGTGAAAGCCCGTGTTTTCTTCCTTTTTCATCCTTTGGTCCTAAAACACAATAAAAACACAAACCACACATAATTCCGACTTTTACGACATAAATCACTCGTTTTGGTCTTGTTATTATTGGAAATAAGTGGTAAAAGGATAAGTGTTTTCACACTTATTAATGCACATTAGCTTGAACGAGTTAAAGAATTCCATGAGGAAAGAAGGAAAAATGGGCTCATCTATATCAAGCAAACAATCAAAGCAAATGGTATTGAACATGAATCGAATGAGGTCAAGTCCAAGAAGGTTAGAAGGAACAATACGTCCTTAATGGAGACAACGAGATTCAAGATTGTGATAAGTGTTTTGAAAAGAGCGAGTTTGATTTGTAAAAGAAGGATTAGGCATGTATCTTCTAGTAAGTAGGTGGTCATTTTGATATCCTAAAGTCATGATAGTAGCTAAAAATAACATATAAACATATTTTCCCAAATACTCATATGTTATATATAAACCAAAAATCAAAGAAAGTGAGAATGTGTTTTATCAATCTCTTGAGAAACCAAGGTTTAATCCTTATCATTCTCATATTCACAATGTACCAAGTTCATCATCAACAATGACACATTGACCATGTAAGATTAATAATGAACTTGAACATTGGTTTTTCAAAGAAAGGTTTTTAAGTAAGCATTTAACAATGCCATCACCAACTTGTTCATGGGTTCATATCAATTCCATCAATCAACCAAACTATTTAGTCAAAATTCGGATTTGTTCTACAAATGGGTTTAGTGAAATCTCAATGAATATGAACCTAAGGAATCATAGTAACAATACTATGTCAACTCTTATTCCTAGTAAGGTTCTAATTCAATGTCAATTTTAAAAAGCCCCAATTATGAATGTATGAACCCTAGAACAAATTAGATGAAATTGAAAGAAATGACTTACAGATAATTGATCTTTGATGAAGGATGAGTGAAACCCACAAATCGAAATCAATTAATCTTGAGTAATTTAAGGTTTTGGAAAAACAACAATGGTGGAAAACTAGGTGTTTTCGTCGCTGTGTGTGTGAAGGAGAGAGAGGGTTTTGTTTGAAAAGGTAATTTTAATAAAACTAGCGCTTTTGCGAAGATTCTGCCCGCGGTTCCTTATCGATAAGGAACCGTGCATTGGAACCGCGCTAGATAAGGAACCGCCTACAATGGACAGTTTTTATCAAAGAAAAACAAAGAATTTTTGAAAACCAAATTTTTTAAATTACTTAAAAATATATCTTAAACCTTTTAGGATATCACTGGACCACCACAACACTTGGTAATAATGCCTTGTTGAAGGATTACGAGTTGAATCGAGATAGGAAAAGACCAAAACGAACAAACGACTACTCGTAGCAAAGAAGCAAAGGGGAGAGGAGTCAAGGGAAGTGAATCAAGACAAAGAACATTGATCAAGAGACAAATGACATTCTTCAAATTGAGGAGGTGAAGATCTTGTGTCATATATAGTGGTTTAAGACGTGCCTTTCTAGTGAAAGTCTAAACGGCTTTGGTAATGAGTTATACCAAGCAATTTTGATGCATAGAATAAGATCATTTTCAAGAGTAGTCTTATTCTCTTTAAAAACATGAGCAAAGTATAGATTCACTTTCTCTCCCACATGATCGGATAATTATTGCTAGAATTAACAATAACAATATCCTTGGAATATTTCAATTCCAAATGTGTAAAATCCACCTACAACTTAATGAAGTAGTTTGGTATCTCAAGGGATTCACTAATCATCCTAGAGATGAGCTTAATTGCACAAGTTACACATGATATTGGGCCTACTAACCGTAAGGGTGCAAACCATGGAAATCATGCTTGATACTTTAAGCTTCTACTAACTCACCATATATCTCTATAGTGAGTCAAGTATCCAAGCAATGAAGGTTTGAGAGGGAAAAAGGAAAGAATCACAAACCACAAATAAATTTCATGGGAAGGATGCCAAGAACAAGCATATAGTCAATTAATGATCAAAAGAATGATCAATAGGGCGTGTGGAAGAACGAAAGGTACCTTGGCCACAAATTGCATTCCGAGCTTTCAAGAAACTAATGAAAAGCCCAACTATGACTAATAGTGACTACTAAGTCTTCAAGGATTAGTATCACTTCTACCCATCTTGATATCATCATTTAATGATGCTGGAAATAAAAAAAGATGAGTCTTCTACAAGTGTAAGTAACTCAATCCACAATCAATAGGATGATTTATCTTCATGAGTACCTACACATAACAAGATGCAAACTAGTAGATACATTTCAAGAGTAAATCTAAAATGCATTAATACTACTAATCTAAATAAGATGCAATATTAACAATTTAAAAGGCTCATATTCAACCAAAAATAGTTTTGACCAAATAAAAACTTTAGTACAACTTAACCTTCTAATTTAAGGAGACAATGGATCGATCCAAGTTTTAAAGTACAATATACTTCAAAGATCTTGTGTCACCATCGCTCTGATACCAAATTGTAGAAACTAGAAGGGGGGGAGGGTTAATAGTTTCTCACCGGTTTATCTCCAAATTAAAATTCCTTTCAATTTGGTGAGTGCATAAAACTATCTTTTACTTGAAAGCTAGTTGCATAATGATTAGGTTCAATTCTAATGCATTAACAATGTGTAGTAAGTATAATGATAATGAATGTAAGTAATGAGTAAGGAAAGAAACAACCTAGTAGGAAGACACCAAGATTTATAGTGGGTCGGCAACGAGGCTCTATCCTCGTTCCTACTCCACTCCTCGAGTACACCTTACTCGAGATTTCCACTATATCCACAAGCTCCCTTCTTGGCGGAAAAACCTTACAACGTCGCTTACATTATTTTCCGACACCAAGCTACATGTCGAGATCTAATCTTTGCTAGGAACAATATACACAACGTCGCCCACTTCACCATTTTACTACACAAGGCAAGATGTCGAGTTATAATCCAAAGCTAGAACAAATCTTCACAACGTTGCCTACTTCACCATTTTCCGACACAAGGCTAGATGTCGAGTTCAAATCTAAAGCTAGAACCAATCTTCACGACTCTTCACTTTTAAGCTAAGTGAGAACTTCACACAACACAACTACATATCACTTTATAGTTTAGTGAGAACTCACAAGAAACAACCACATCACTTTATAGTTTAGTGAGAACTAACACAACTAATTACAACTCAACTAAACATATCCAAGTACACACATGTATCTTGGATCTACACAACACAAATCCAAGCACACACATGCGCAATGGATTTACATAACTCTAATCTAAGTATTTACATATAGCTTGTATGAACACAACTAGTCCAAGTATTCAGAAATACATTGGATCTACACAAGACACAAATAAACAAATTATGAACATGACTAGATCTTTAGGAGAAGGTGATCTTCATCAATGCTTCATCTTTAATCACATCACAAGTGTGTGAGTGATCTTCTCTTTGGAAAAGGTAAAGAAGGAGATCAAGAGGATAATCATGAGTAAACATACTTAAAACATTAAGTGATCATTTACAAATAACTAGGATTAGATAGGAGAAAGAACGCTAAAAGAGATGTCCAAAAAGGATTAATGAAAATGCAGATTTGATCCACTATTTATAAAAGACAAGATCCCAATGGCTATCTGGGGGCGGTTCCTTATCTACCCAGGCGGTTCCTTATCGATAGGGAACCGCGTAGGCACTTAAGGAACCGCGGGTACTAGACTCCGCTCCTTTTTGTCTTTCAGTGAATTTGAAATATCTGAGGCTGTTTAAACCTTCAAAGGATATTCTTATGGCATTTGGAATATGCCATATTCAAATTTACATTTTCATTTTAATAAAACATTTTCTTAAAAATAAAGTTTATTAAAAAACGCTTTTGTTACATTTGACAAAAGTGAGTTTTAAGGCTAATCACTTTTATGATCACTAAGCATGATTAAGATATGTTAGTGTAATGATTATTACCTTGGTGATAGTGTTTGTTAGATAATTCGTTTTATGATTTTGTTTGACAATAAATGTCTTTATAATTTGTCGTGATCAAAACTAAGAAAGATTAATTAATACTAACAATGTTTTTAGGCATTGCTTTGCATTAACATAATGTACCTGTATGTTCGTGTTGTAGTCTCGTGTGTTAATCTCGTGTTTTATTTCTTGTAGTGTTTTTAAATATTATACGTAAATACTTATCGTGTATTAATAATTATATTAATATACGTAATACTTGTCGTAATTAATTAATATACGTAATAATTACATTAAATGTTTATGATACATGTTGTATATTAATTAATTGTAAAGTTTTAATATGTCCGTGTTTTCATGCATTTAATGCTCTAAGGTATTTTAAAGCGGTCTTACAACTTTTACCCTCTAAAAGAATAATACGTCCTCGAATTATAGATACGATAAGCTGAAAAAGACATACCCGAATTATAGCTGAAAATGAGGGTAAAAAGTCCGTATAGACTCCTTCGTTTCCCAAGTGGCTTCCCGCTCAGAATGGTCCCTCCATAGGATTTTGACGAATGGGATCGTAGTTCTCCTCATGACCTGATCCTGGAGATCGCAGACTGCCTCGGGTTCCTCAATAGAAGATAGATCCTCACGAATCTGATCGAATGGATACGAAACTGTGTGCAACGGATGATAATTGTAACCTCTGAGTAAGGGTACATGAAACACATTGTGTACATGAGATAGCCGAGGAGGTAACTGATATGAGAAAAATCTCATATCAATAAGTCAACAAATCACCTTAAAACACATAGCAAATACCTAACTTTTATGCCGTAAAGCAGTATTATGTGGTATGTTTTGTGTTTGTGCTTGATTAGGTAACAAGGATACAAATTTGAAGCAAACAAGTGAAATCAAGCTAAAAGATGATGAAAAGACAAGAGAAGGATAAAAAATGACAAGCCATCAGAAGACAAAGGACCTATCTTGACAACATTCAAAAGATGAGGGACTAAAGTGCAAAATTTGGAAAAGTCAAGATCATAGTCAAACTTGGTCAACATTTAAGTAAAACAAGTCAAAGGGCTTCAAATAATCAAGATGAAAGTTGAAGGATTAAATATGTCAAAGAAATGAAGTTTCAAGCTCAAATGAAGATTCTGCCAAAGTTTAGGGGCTGAAAGTGACAATTTTACACCAAGTTTTGGTTCAATCCGTGTGAAGAGGCCAGCAACCAATGAGAACAAAGGATTTATTTGACAAGGATTGCCAAATAAGTCCACTAACAGCCGCCAACTTTAACTACTCAATCTCAACAGTTAAAGCGCACTCAGCAAATATTAACCAATAACAACTCGCCACTCAATAATGCTTATATCTATTTTTGGATAATGATCCGAGTGAAGTGCTGAAAGCCAATAAAATTCTTCCACGTGTCACTTTCAAGTTCATACGCGCCCAGGAGTGGAAATCTGCTACAATGCATTTCAAGCAAAGTTGTTAACATGAAAAGTGCTTCATTTTGAGAGACGAATTCATTCCTCACATCCAATTAAGCTGAGATTAATTGAATCAAAAACCCCCAAATGTGTTCTTGAGCTTAATTTTGCAATCAAGAGAGTGAAGACACGTGGAGCTCTAGGAGTGGCTGCAACACGTCAACAACCCCAACAAAACTTCATCCTCACTCTATAAATAGGACATTGTTAGCTCATTTGTAGATGTAGATTGTAGGTGTAAAAAACACATACTAAACTTCTTTCACTCATTTCTAGTTATCCAAAGTAGTTAGTAACTACTCTTAGGTGCTTGACAAACACCTAAGAGTCATTTAGGTAGTTAGCAACATATTTGTAACCAACCTTTTCACCGTTAATGAAAGTCAGTTCTTTATTTTAACTAATTCTCACTCCATACCTTCATACTCAATTCCTGTGATATTGTGTTGTTTCTGTTGATGTTTCAGGATCAATGGAAGCTTGTTGATGCTGTAAAGTTGTGTAGTTGTTCAGAATTCCATTTCCAGTTTATTTGCTTTCAAGTTCAGTCCTTTGTAGCAGGGTAGCTTATCATAGCAGAATTAGATGATGATGATAGGTATTGGTGGTTAAATCTTGGTGTTTTCAGCTGAATTTAGAAGGCTCAGCGTCTCTCTACTCCTTCAGTGGTGGCTTCAAGCTAAAAAGTGCTTAATTCCTTATTTTTGTTCCTCTCAAATGTTACTGCATGCTCAATTCAAAGAATAAGCTTTACATGCTGAACTGGTTGTGTGTTTAGACTGCTTGTAGCTTAATTGTTTTAGTGTGATAGCTTACTTATGGATTTACAGCCTTTCATATAGTTTAACTTAGTTAACATTAATATTTCATCAGTATTTGCTCATTAGTGTACATTTTGTGATTCAACAAGTAAGCCTATTAGTTTTTCATTCAATACTGATTCATTTCATCACTTGAATAAAGCTTGATAAGTTTCTTGATCAGTAATTCACTTGAGTTCAAAAAGTCTTTGATAAATTTCTTGTTCAGATTTTAAAGCAGTGTTTGGTTTAGGATGAGTTTTGGTAATTCAGTTTAAGAATCTTGTTGATAAGTGTTTCATTTACACTTAGTCTAATAGTGTAAACATTTTAGATAAGTTTTATGGTCAAACAAGCTTTCAAACAGGCAAATGGTAGTATAAAACATTGGGTCAAGTACTTAACAAGTTCATCACTTAAAACTAGTCACATTTGATCCATTAGCATTTCTTTGTTATTTGATAAGTTTGACTGAAATTTGTTTCCAATTGTAGCTTAACATCCAGTCTATTAGTGTTCAATTGGAAATTCTATAGTCTAAGCTTTTAAATGAGATATTGGCTTATTAGTTAGCTTATGATCAAACTACATTCCCTATAATAAGCATCATTCTGTTTTGCTAGTTCTCAAATTCTACTTCACAAATCTATCAATTTTCTTTCACAAAATCACTTACAAACATGTCATAAGCAAATCCTACAAATTTGAGCTTTTTGAGTTTTTGGTCAAACTTGGTTAAATAAGCCAATTTTAGCTTATTAAAGATTCCAGCTTATTCAGTTGAACATTTTCAAAATCAAAAGACATTTCAAGCTTTTTGGAGCTTGATTAATCAGTTTGTGCAAGAAAAATCGAATAGTGTATGTCTAGATTTCATTTGAGCTTATTGTGGGCTTATTGAAATAAGCTAACTAGAGATTTACTAGCTTTTAAGCAAATTCCTTTTACAAGGCTAGCTTATTTTCAGTTTAAAGAAGTTTGAAAAAAAACCAGATTACTTTTGGTTGAGTATAATGCCTATCTAATAAAAAAAGGGGGGGAAGCTCTATCCAGCTTATTGAAGTCACTTAACCCGTTTTTGTCAAAACTTCTCTTTTATTTGCAATTAGGTCCTTGGTTTTTGTTAATTGTTGTAATCAGTGCTAATCTTTCATACTTTTTAGGGTTTGCTAAGTTTAGTCCTTCCAATTTCATTTTGTTACGAATTCAGTTAGTAGTTTTGAGATTAGTTAAGTTTGTTAACTAGTTAGTTACATTTTTCATAATTGGTCCCTATAGTTTCTGAATTTACACTTTCAGTCCCTATACTTTCACTTAGTTTACATTTCAAGTATTTTTACTTTCATGCAATAGAAACTTGTACTTTGTGAATAATATTTGGTACTTGCACTTTGTTTTACGGATTCGTAGCCTTAATATTTTTTATTTTTTCTACGTGATTGTTTGAATTACACATAGAATCCAAATAATATGTTAACAACGAAAAACAATTTAAAGCTCGATATTAGTAGGCCTTTCAATTTTTCTTGAGTCGAGAATAAACGAACTTGCAAATACTAAATATCAAATGGCGTCGCTGCCGGTTCATGACATTACGAGAGACTATTGATTGACGGTTTCGATTGGATTTTGGGACCCGTTCCCCGAGTGGACGTTATTTTTACGTATCATAAATCCAAAAGATAAAAAAAAATCAAAAATATGAAAATATAAAAACTAAAAAATAACAAAATCAATTCTTTTCCAAAAGAATTGAACCAAACAAATAAAAAATCCAAAAAACAATCTTTATCCTAAAAGATTGCACCCAAAAATATATATTATTGGTTTTCATCAATTTTTACGTACATATAGTATTTTCTTTAAAAACCCAATAAATACATAAATATTTTTTATATATTATTATATGTAGATACGTATACGTATACGAACACTCAATACACATACTTCCATAAGTATTGCTTTTGCAATACACCGTGTTCGGGAGCGTTCCGGTCCTTGACACGTGAATCGATAAAATTTAATTAAAGCAAGAATAGATAAATACTTCCAATAGGCAAGAATTCTAAGAATACAAACTAAAAAGTGAATATAAAGGCGACGTGATATAAAATGCTGTCTAAGGGTTAATAGGTACTTAAGTGCTTCGCTCCACCTAACCCCCCGTTCACTTGTGCGTATTCTAAGAAGGAAAGCTTGATTGTGGGTCTTGCACCCAAGTATTACTTACATATACTATACTTTCTTGTGGATATTACTTATTGAACCTCGAAAAGGATAATCCCTTCTTCTCCAAAGTTGAACGAGAGTTTCTCTCTCACTCCTTGATTTGAGTTGCATGCTCACCTGCGGGCGTGCAAACATACCTTTTTGGTGTACAACCCCTTCCTCCCAAAAGGAAGAAAAAGAGAAAGAGTAAAAACAACACCGTCCATCAAGCCGATCCCGAGAATCGTGCTTTGAATAACACATAAGAAGCCATGGGCGCCGTTGACAATCGACCTTTGATGGAGCACCTTCAATCCAATGTGCAAGGATATGCCGAGGCTATTGTTATACCCGAGATACCCACAAACACCTTTGAGCTTAAAACATCCATGATTACCTTGGTTTCAAACACACCATTTTTTGGGAGACCTAGTGTTGATCCACATGATCATATAAAGAAGTTTCTATCTCTTTGCAATACCCTTAAGTACAATGAAGTTCCCCATGATGCCATTAAGTTGATCCTAGTTCCATTCTCATTAGAGGAAAATGCTAAGTATTGGCTTGATAAGCAACCACCTAAGAGCATTCTTACTTGGGATGACTTTAATAAGAAGTTTTTGAACAAGTTCTTTCCTCTATCTAAGACCACGACTTTAAGAAACCTAATTATTGGATTTCAACAAAAACCTAGCCAAACCTTTAGTGATGCTTAGGAAGAGTACAAGGAGTTATTGAGAAAATTCCCCAATTATGAATTCAATGAAGTTCACCAAATCATTACCTTTTACAATGGATTAAGACCACATCATCAAGATTCCCTCAACTCCTCCGCGGGTGGGGATATTCTTACCAAATCCATTCAAGAGGCATGGGACATTATTGAGACTAAATCCATAGTGCAAACAAACACTCAAATTGATGAGAGGGTCCATGTGGAGCAAGAGAGTGTTACTCCACAATTTGATAAGATTTTCTCTCAAAAGTTTGATACTATGAATGATACACTCTTGAAACTTTGTGAAATCACCTTGAACAAATCATCCACCAATAATATGAATGCCATTGCTACATCATGTGAGACTTGTGGAGGTCCTCATTCTTATCTACAATGTGACAAGGTTCAAAATTATCAAGTTGAGTGTTATGCTTATCAAGATGAACATAGAGAGCACTTCAAACCTAACATCAAACCCAACAATCTCTCTTACAAATCAAATAACTACCTTGCTCCACCCAGCTTTCCATCCCAACCACTCACCCAAAATCAAAACAATCCTCCTCAATTGCTTCAAAGAAATCAAGGGCCTAGGCCATATTACCAAGGACAAAACAACTTTAGAGCACCTAATACCTTTCACAATCAAGGAAATCACTTTCAAGGCAACAACCAAGGGTTTTATAATCAACCTCTATCTTTCCAACCCCAAGGTTTTCAAGAGAATGTGCCACATGATTTTAAACACCATTGAGCTTCTTCACAAAATGAATAAAGTGAATGTAAGGAGGTTCCAAGCCAATGAGAAAAGAATGAGGGAAATGCATGAGGAAACAAACAAAAAGTTTCTGATGCTTCTCAATCAAAGGCCACAAGGGGCTCTACCTTCAAACACACAAACAAATCCAAGGGCTAATGTCAATGCTATTACAACAAGAAGTGGAAAGAAAACTAATGATCCTTCACCTCCTACACCTTCTATAGTTAAGCCTACTATAGTTTCACCTTGTGATAAGCCTTCTACATCTTACTCACCACTTTCAAGCTCTACAACTTCAACATCGACACCTTCTCATCCTATACCCACTACTCCTTTATCTTCCACACCTACTAATGAAGAAACCAACAAAGAGAAACCTTCCACAACAACAACCACTCAACCTCAACCAAAACCAAGTCTCCCATACCCATCAAGAATGAGAAAGGAAAAGCTTAAGATTAAGGATGTTATTCAAGTCTCAAACTTTTTGAGGATGTTTAAGCAACTTAACATAAACATATCCTTTGCGGAAGCCTTAGCCAATATGCCTAAATTTGATAAGATGATCAAGGACCTTCTTTCTAACAAGGAGAAATTGGTGGATTTGCCTAATGCTTCCTTAAATGAAAATTGCTCCGCGGTTTTGCTTAAGAAGTTCCCTACTAAGATTGGAGATCTGGGGAGATTTTTGATTCCTTGCAATTTCCCGGGGGTGGAAAATTGCATGGGACTAGCGGATTTAGGGGCAAGCATAAATCTCATGCCATTATCGGTTTGGAAAAGACTTTCACTTCCCGAGCTCACTCCTACGAGGATGACTCTTGAGTTAGCCAACCGTACCATATCTTATCCGGTGCGAATTGCGGAGGATGTTTTTGTTGGGGTGGATAGATTTACCTTTCCCGCGGATTTTGTGGTGGTTAATTATGATATGGATCCGAGAGTTCCTCTAATTGTTGGTAGACCATTTTTGAGAACGGGTCGTACTCTTATAGATGTGGCGGAAGGTGAATTTACAATGAGGGTAGGAGATGAAAGAGTTGTGTTTAACATGAGAAAGTTGTCAAAGAAATATAATGAGCCCAAAACGGTGAAACATATTGATGTTGTTAATGAGGAGGAAACTCAAGATGATATCCTTGATGAAGTTTGTGATGAATATTTTTATGAAGCTTGCACAAGTGGAGATTATGATCTTCCTTATGTTGAGACCATTGCCTCCATTACCTCATCCTTGGATTTTCATGAACCTCAAGAGATTAACTTTGGTGATTTTGTGATTAATTACAATCCCCTTTTTGAAACATCATTTGATAACCCACTTTTCCACCATGATGAAGAAACTAATGAGGATTTTAGTGATGATGAATCTCTTCTTTGTGATACACCCATATATGATGATTATAGTGATGATGAGTTCTCCACTTGTTAATCTCCATTCTTTGATGATCACACTTCCTTGAGTTTTGAGGAGTCACCAATCTTTGACATACCAATCTATGATGTTTATGGTGATGAGGAGGATTCTATTATGGATAAGAGTTATGAGTTTTCATAGGTTGATATACCTTTTGTGTACACTCTTGGATATGTTGATGAGGAGGGAGACATACTATTTCTAGATTCTCTATTGCATGAAGATCCTTTACCTTCTCTCCTTTCCACCTTAACATTTCAAAGTGACAAAGGAAAACAAGTCATGATGGTTCCTTCAGAGAGCTTGTTGTTACCCATTACTCCACAACCTTTCTCTCAACATGTGACCTATAAGGGGGAATCTTCCAAGGAAACCTCCACTTGTTGTTTCCCCATCAAGGAAAGGATTTTTGATCTGGGTATAGAGCTTGCTAAACCATCTCAGTATCCGCCTGATGCAATAAAAGGAAAACTTGTAAGAGATTTAAGAGTATCACCTTATCACCTTTGGAAGAACATATGGGCAACCATTTTGGAGAACAACACCTCACTCTTTTCACTATTGCTTGGGAAGTTAGTTGTTGGATTGTGTTATAAGTGGGATGGTAATTATGTATTTGATCCTGGGGGATATTTATGGACTTTTGATAATTGAAAACTTTCTTTACCTTATCATGGAGATTTTTCTTAAAAAGGGTAAAACTTTTTCTCTCCATGATAGGTTTTAGACACTTTTAAGTGTGAATAACTAGGTTTAGAGACTCTATATATCAAGCTTGAATAACTAGGTTTAGAGTTTTTTAGACTTAGAGTTTGGTAGGATAGAAATAAGGAGAGGATAAGTGTAGGGGAATACATTCCTTTTGTCTTCATGTTTTTTGTAGGGTTGCTCTCTCATTACATGCATTAGAGCTTATGGAGGAGGCCTTGTATCCGGTTCACTTTGCTACTATTGTGATTTTTCATAACCACATTATGCTTAAAAATGAATTCACTATAGTTGATCTTTCCTTAGCTTGGGTTAAGCAAAGTTGTCAATGTCATAAGTGTAGGGGAGTCTACTCTAATACTCTTAAACATTGAGGACAATGTTTATCTTAAGTGTAGGGGGGTCTTCTATCGAAGTGACCTTACCTAGAACTTTGTCATTGACCTTCATGATAACTTGGAAATTAATTTTTCAAACATTTTTCAAATTTTTGATCTAATTTGGCAACCAAAAATATGCATTCATAATTTTCGCATAACTCATTTTTCATTTTGAATAACACATTTTTATTGTATGAATTTCTTCTTTTATTTTTCATCAAAAATATATAAAAAGAAAAAAGTATATAATAAAGGACATGGTTTAACAAATTTAGACATCTTTAACATATTAGGCACGCCATGGATACTTCGACTCAACCCGAGTTTGCTTATCCAAGCACTCTCTAGCTAGTAGCCTTAACCATGTAGACCTTTATTGGTTTATTAGGCCGAGCATCCACTAGTCTCATTATTTGAGATTTTAAACTGTGGAGAACAAGAGATGATAGAGTTTGAAATAAGTGTAAAGGGCTAGATAAACCTAATATTCATTAATTGTGGCTTTTATATCCCCTTTCGTAACCTTTACTTTCTTGTCAACGCATGTATATATGTTAATAAATAATCAAGAACAGTTTTAATCAGTTTGTAGTATCTTACATGGTTTTAAATAGCTCGCAGGCGCGCTATAGCTTGAGGCGTGGCCTCCATGCAACGCTGTAGGTCAAGGCGCGCTACGACATGAGTTGCGGTGATTTTTTGAATTAAGCTCTAGAAAATGATTATTATTACATGTAGGGAGAGTTTCCTAACTTTAATTATTATGTACAACACCTAATGTGAACTAAACATAAATATAATATTGAAATATGATAAAACATATAAATATTTTTATATGTTATGCCGCTACAAGCCACGCTTTACAAACGCCAAAGCTTCGCCTTAGCCGCTAAAGCGTGTAGCTTGGACATGCCGCTACGCCATGCCTCACCTATTTATAACCATGGTATCTTATGCATTTTTTACTAATCATTCATGGTTGGTATAAGTACGTCTTAAGATTCTAAGTTAGAACATTTTATGTGTACTAGACTTATGTTATGCTTAATACTTAGCGAGTGTTTTTCCTTTTATTCTTTTTGTAAAACACGCATGCTTTTACCATGCATAGTACCTTAATTTCGTACGTACTAGTTAAAAACTTTCCTAATATAGCATGATTACGATTACGTATTAGGAGTTTATGTATTACGTACGTGTTAGAACATGATAAGTATTTTATATGAATGATCACGTAATAATTATTTAGCAATAATTAATCACGAACATACAATCACGAGATCACGAGCGTAATTAAAACACGAGATATTATTAATTACGTATATATATTTAATACGAGCGTAATTAAATATATAGGTGTAGGATATTTACGTAACGAGAACATTTAAAACACGAACCTAATTAAACGTAAACGTGTACGAAATTACAAGACACGGAACGAGGTACGGGACCCCCACAAGGGAGTCCCTACCCGCGGCCAAAATAGGGACAATGGGTCAAGCCCATTGTCAATTTTACTAAGTGGGGGGATAAAAAGAGTTTTACCACTCAAATTACTTTTACAGAAGAATTTCAAGAAAACCTAAAAATCCCTTTTCCTCCTGCTTGTGTGCCGCCACCATCAAATCACCATCAAGGTGATTTCCTTGATCTTGGATCTTGTTTAATTAGTGTTTGTTCGTGTTGTTCTTCACCCTCTTGATCCACGAATACGGTAAAACCTTTTTATTTGTTTTTTTTAATTAATCTTTTATTAATTAAGAACACGTGATGTTTTTCATAAAAACACATTAATTAAACCTAGATCTAACATGTTTTGATCATTAATTAATCAAAAGGATGGATCTAAGGGGTGTTTGTTTTGGGCCGCAGGAACAACCGACCCCAAGGGGGCTCGGTTTGTTTTAGCCGACCACCACCAAGACCTTTTTGGTCTTGGTTGGTGCGTGTGGGTCCCACGGCAGCAAGAGGGGTACCCCGATTTGGTTCGGGGTATGGTGTTTGTTCATATCCGGTGCATGTTTTTAAGCTTAGATCCGGATCATGATTATGTTAGTTGTTTATGTTATAAACTTATGTTAAGAATTAAATTAATAAAGATGTAATTAATTTAATAACATGACTTAGGTTAACTAATTATTAATAAACATGAATTATTTTAACCTAAGTATTTGTATTATTAAGACTTATAATTAATTAATTATTTTAAAACCATGGATATAATTAATTAATTAAACATGACTTAGGTTATATTATTAGTATTTAATAATACATATTTTAACCTAAGTATTTAATATATTTAATTAAAAACATGTCATACTTTAATTAAATATTATAACCTATAGTTTAATTAAATTACATGAAATAATTATTAAACTATATAATATGTCATATGACTTAGAAAATAATCATGAAAATACTTAGGCTTATTTACTTAGCTTATTTAACCAGCTTATTTCTATTTTTGGAAACTTTCTATTTTTGGAAACTTTCTATTTTTGGAAACTTTCTATTTTTGGTAACTTTCTATTTTTGAAAACTTTCTATTTTTGGAAACTTTCTATTTAAGGAAACCTGCTATTTTTGGAAAGTTACTTATTATTACAAAGTAAGTATAATAACACATGAAATATCAGAAATGCTTAATCAGAATGAACAGAATATAGGATTTAACACAGTTTAAGGCTTTAAACAGTGTAAATAGTAAGAACACATAAAATAAGCTAAGACATGATATAAAACCAGCTATGTATGTAGTAAGCAGATACTTATTTCATGTACGTATTTATGTAGCACTAGTGTTTCGGAAGTAGGATTCTCGCAGTTCATCGTTCTCGTTCACTGGACATAAGGTACGGATTCCCGTCCTTTCAGTATGGACATTCTTTCCTTATTAGGATTTCCCCGTATGCAGCCAACTGTTTTCCCGTAGTATAAGTATGAGTTTGATTGCTTATGTTTAAATATGATTACCTATAGCCATATACATGCATGACCAGTTTCACCTAGTTATGGAGGTACCATAACCATAACATTAGAGGCATTGATGTTATGACTTCACCACGGCGGAGTGATTGCTCGTGGCGTCCCTTCAGCTTTTGGCCATTTATTTATATTTATCATGTGGGGCGTATGGGTGCATCCTAGTTACACGTTTTTATTCAGGATTACATGGTGAATGTGGTGTGTGCCTTGCATCCTTCACAAGGAGCTGATCCCTCCTACCCATAAAACCAGTATATTAAATTAGAGGCAGCCCCTCTAATTTGCATGATGAGGTCACCCCTCCAATTATTCATGCACGGTGGATATTCATGACCTATATTGGGTAAATGGTAAAATATGACAAACAGTTTTATAAGATAAACATAAGACTTTCAAACTATAAAACCAGTTTTATTAAGACTTAACCAGGTTACTCGGGACTTAGTTTCTTCCGCTGTTATTATGTTATATGCTTATCCTATTCATGCTTTATTGTACATCCGTGCACTGAGCGTATTGCTCAGCCGTTTTCCTTTTCTATGTTCCCAAAACGGCAGGTACTCAGGGACGCTCGTAGACACTAAGAGTACGTGCATATGGACTGGAAGCTGTCTAGCCTTCTTTACATTATGCATTTCCTTTCTTTATGATACATATGCTTTGGACATTGTTTCATCCTTTTCCTTTACTATACTATGTTTGTGTGTGATGAGCTTTACTTTTGGACTACCGATGTTTGATTCCGGTATTTTCCTTTATATGGTCAAGTAATGTTTAGACATTTTACCTTGTATGCTTTGATGACACGCCATAATTGCTGTGATATTTCCATTTCCAAAATGGGGTGTTACAATTATGGTATCAGAGCCAAGGCTTCGACCTGTAGAACTGACAGTTGTTTTCATGCATTCATCATTTTTAAGCATACATATATATGTCATTGTTACAGGGTTTTTGACTAAGTTATGGTTGGTACAGGACTGGCCCTATTTAGTCGCATGTGTTTTATCGAAACTTTTAGATTTGGGACCGACCCATAGGCGTCCCCTCGATATGTCTTTTGTTTTGAGTGAACTGACCAGAGGCGTTCACTCTCGAGCATCCAAAGTTTTCATAAAACTGCATCATGCATTCATACAAAACTTTTCTTGCATAAAATTTTTCTCGTGAAATTTTTAGTAGAAATTTTTTTTTCATGTATATATTTTATATTTTATGTTTTGAACTGTTTAATCATATGTTTTATTATTATACTGTCAGATGGTTTTCACACGCGAACAGGAGCAGCTCAATGCTGCAATTCAGGCTGCCATGCAAGCCTTGCTTCCTCAACTAAGGAATGACATCCGTGCTGAAGTCCAAGCTGCCAACAATCAGCAGCAGCAGAATCAGGCACCTCCTCCTCCTCCTCCAGTGACATTAGCAGTATGGCTGGAGAGATTCAACAAGCTCCGCCCTCGAGCTTTTGAGAAGACAGATAGCCCCAGCGATGCTGAAAGCTGGTTGGCTCACATTGAGAAGATCTTCAACGCTATGGGCTGTGACCCCGCATACAAGGCGAGGTTGGCATGCTATCGGTTCGAAGGCGATGTACTCAACTGGTGGTTAGCTTTGATGCAATCTGAAGGTGGTGATGAGTAGGTTGCTGGTTTGACTTGGGCTCAGTTCAAGGACAGGGTGATGGAGCAGTTCTTTCCCAAGGCTGAGCAGGACAAACTCAAGAGAGAGTACCATGGGATCCGTTAGAGAGCTGGGGAGAATAGCAACGAGTTTAAGCAGCGCTTTCTTTGGTTGGCTGGTTTCCTTGGTGCGGCAGCAGGTACTCCTGAAGAGCAGGCACATCATTTCAGATGGGCTCTTCGCACATCGGTCGCAAACAACCTGGTATGTGCTACGTTCAATACTGTAGCACAAGTGGCTGATGCAGTACGGAAACTGGAGATGCTGCAGGAGAGGGATGAGTTCGGGGAAGCTGAAAGACCCGACAAGAGGTAAAACCTTCGTATTTAAGCGGTGATCAATCCGTATATCTTCCATATGTCAATTATTCATCTCTTTAAATGTATCTTCCAGGCAGAAAACTGGGGACCGGTCTCAGCTGGCTACTCAGCAGCAACCTCATCAGCCCAAGGGAAATGGTCAGACTAATGACCGATCTGCTACGGATAGGCGTGGCGGTAATGACAATTACCGTAACAACGCCGGGCAATCCAGCAACAGCAGGTCCTAATACTTACGAAATTCCTTACGTTTTATGTTATAAATCATATTCTGACACTCTAGCAAAATTCTACCAGGAACCACGGAAATGGTAGCGACCAGAACCAGAGAGGTTCACAGCCTAGCCGTCCAGCTATCACTGGTACTCAATCTTACGATTATCCGCTTCGTCCTTTGTACCCAACTATTATGTCTCATGTAAAATGTTTTTATCAGGTCCTCAGCCAGCCAGAGCACCTGCTGGAGGATACACTCATCCTCTTTGCTCTACTTGCCACCGTAGGCACCCAGGACCATGTCGCCGTAATACTGATGCGTGCTTCAAGTGTGGTCTTCCTGGCCATATTATAAAGGATTGCCGTAAGGGCGAGATGGAGGGTACATCGGGACATGCTGATACCAAGCCGCCTCCTACTGCCGGGCGTGTCTACACGACATCTCGAGACCAGTCCAACAAGTCTACAGGTACCATCACTGGAATCTTGTATATGTATGGTCGCGCTGCATGTGTTCTTTTCGATACGGGTGCTACTCACTCGGTTATTTCTACTGCTTATGCTAAGAACATTAGGATGCCTCCCTTGCCACTAGAAAATAGGCTTACTATTTCCACGCCTTTGAGGGACTCTGTATTAATCACCCATGCATACAAGAGTCTTCCCTTAGAATTTGATGATAAGGTTCGACCTGTCGACGCACTTCCGCTGGACATGAATGACTTCGACATGATTTTGGGCATGGATTTGCTATCCAAGTATCATGCTACCATAGACTGCCATTCATATCGGGTTATCTTCGATGATGTCAATGCACCAGAGTACATTCATAAGGGGTTCATACCCGGACGGTCTGTACAAATCATATCCACCCTGCAAGCGCGTGCACTACTGTCACATGGCTGCGAGGGTTATCTAGATACGGTTCACGACATGGATGCTGAATCTCCATCGATTCAGGATCAACCAATAGTGTCGAAATTTCAAGATGTGTTTCCAGCAGAACTTCCGGGCATACCACCTGCACGAGAAGTGGAATTCAGTATCGAGCTGGTTCCAGGAGCTGAACCAATCTCCAAGGCTCCTTATCGCATGGCTCCCATAGAGCTAAAGGAGCTGAAGGATCAACTACAAGAACTTCTTGAACGAGGTTTCATTCGACCGAGCGCATCTCCATGGGGCGCACCGGTTTTGTTTGTTAAGAAGAAGGACGGCAGTATGCGTCTTTACATAGACTATCGCGAGCTCAACAAGATTACCATTCGGAATAGGTATCCACTGCCACACATTGATGATCTGTTTGACCAACTCCAAGGGGCCAAACACTTCTCCGAGATCGATCTTAGGTCAGGCTATCATCAGTTACGAGTCAAGGAGCAGGATATTGCTAAGACTGCTTTTCGTACTCGTTATGGCCACTACGAGTTTGTAGTTATGCCATTTGGCCTGACAAATGCTCCAGCAGTGTTCATGGATCTGATGAACAGAATCTTCCATGAATTTCTGGACAAATTCGTCATTGTTTTCATCGATGACATCCTGATTTTCTCTAAGTCCAAGGAGGAACACGAAGACCATCTTCGTACAGTACTACAGATTCTTCGCCAAAAGCAGCTGTATGCTAAATTCTCCAAGTGTGAGTTCTGGTTAGACAAGGTGGCATTCTTAGGTCACATTGTATCAGCAGAAGGAATCACTATGGATCCAGCGAAGGTTGAGGCCATCACTAAGTGGCCGAGGCTGACATCAGCGACGGAAGTCCGCAGTTTCTTAGGCTTAGCTGGCTATTACCGTAGGTTCGTGGAGAACTTTTCCCGCTTAGCACTACCATTAACCAAACTGATGCGGAAAAGGGAGAAATTCGTCTGGACTGAAGATCGAGAAAAGAGCTTTGAAGACCTGAAGCAGAAGCTAGTATCTGCACCTATTCTTACTCTCCCATCTGGTACGGGTGGATTTCAAATCTATAGCAATGCATCGGGGAAGGGACTTGGCTGTGTTCTCATGCAACATGGGAAAGTGATCGCGTACGCTTCACGGCAGCTTAAGCCTTATGAAGAGAATTACCCCACGCATGATCTGGAACTTGCTGCGGTCGTGTTTGCATTGAAGATATGGAGACACTACTTATATGGAGAATCATGTGACATTTTCACGGACCACAAGAGCTTGAAGTATATCTTCACTCAACGTGAATTGAACATGAGGCAGAGGTGATGGTTAGAGTTGTTGAAGGATTATGACATTAATCTTCAGTATCATCCCGGAAAGGCAAATGTAGTAGCAGATGCCCTTAGCAGGAAGTCCGGAATGATCAACAGCATTAGAATCGAAGAGGAGATCATAAGAGACTTGGAGCGACTAGACATCGAGATCATGGTACGTGGACAGCATGGTTACTGGGCTAATCTTAGAGTAGAACTTGAGTTACTATCTAAGATCAAGGAAGCTCAGAAGGATGACGGAGAAATTTGGGCGATAGTTGTTGGAAATACGTTTTACGTATTTATGAAGGATCGGTCGCTCCAACGATAATTATGTAATGGGCTCGTGATCTATTTAATTATTGTATAGTCCATATAGCCCACATGTAGGGTGGGCTATATATATCCCCTCCTAGCATGTTAGGAGGGGTTGTTGATTCTCATTTGACACTTAATCATATTCCCTTTTTTACTTTCTCTCTCTACCTTTCCCCTTTTCTCTCCTTTCTCTCTCTACTCCATCATCTCCTTCCTTCATTTCCTTATGATTATCATCTAAATCAACCAACCTAATCCACCAAATCAATGATATAGAATAGGCCATTAATTACGTAGACCTTCAATTGGTATCAAGAGCCATGGTTAGTTTGGTTTATTCTTGTTTTATTTCTTTTTGATTTTGGTGGGTTTTGATTTAATCATGCTTAAACTTTAAAAAGTTTGTATTTTTTATAAAAAGTTTGTGTTTTTATGTGTTAAATCATATCAAATCTTCAAATTTATTTACTTTTTAGATAAAAAATCACAAATTTTTATATAAAAATCAAAAATTTCTTTATCAAATCTTAAAAAGTTTTGTGTTTTTATAAAAAGTTGGTGTTTTTTATAAAAGTTTGTGTTTTTTCTTTTAAATTTTGTATTGTTTTTGATTAAATCCTTCTATTTTGATTGCCTTTTTGTGTTTGAATCAATTTTTTATTATTTTTTATTTTTTTTTATTTTTTTTTTAATCAATTTTACCAGTTATTATTTTTTTTATTTTATCAGTTATTACTTTAATCAGCTTCTATTTTTTATAAACAGTTTCTATAGTTTTTTAATCAATATTTTTATAATCAGTATTTTTTCTTTATTTTTAATCTATTGGGTCTCAGTTTTTGTCCAGTTGTCCAGTTGTCCAGTTGTCCTACAGTCCTTCATTATCCAGGTTTTTCATAATCAAGGTTTTTGGTCTCAAGTTTCAGTCTGTCAGTTTTTGTCCTGTTCCGGGCGAACTGAAAATTTCTGAATAGAAAAGTTCCGAATCAATCTCAAGAAGTTCCGGATCAAGCAAACTTCCGAACCAAGAACTTCCGGATCAAGCCAAAAGTTCCGGATCAAGAAGTTCCGGATCAAGAAGTTCCGGATCAAGAACTTCCGAACCAAGAACTTCCGGATCAAGAAAAAAGTTCCGATTCGGAACTCTTCCGAATGAAGCAACCATATTCAAACTCAACGGGCAAATCATCGTCTTTTGAATAGACTCATTCCCTCAAAATAAACATACACCCAGACTCACCCTCGACAACATCAAACCCTCTCGTCTACAAACAGACCCACCCTCTCAACTCTCGACCCTTCTGACTAATTACAGACTTAACAACACCTCTTCACAAAATCTTGACTTGACACAAACACAACACCATCACCAATCGATCAAGACTCTCGACCCATTCCCAGACATTCACATCAGACCCTCGACACAAACAACACTTCCCCAATAACTCCCTCGACTCCCTCACACTCGACACATACGCAAACCCACAACTCACTTACTCACCCTCGACTGACAAACGAACCCCTCACTCACAAACTCTCAACCTCACCTCTTCTCTCTCTCGACTCGTGATCTCACAACCCTCCCACAAACCCTCACGACTCAACTCTCTCGGACACCCCTCACTCCCAAACAAACAAACAACATCTAAATGAACATCACTTGACTCGACTCACTCCCAAACAAACACACAACACATAAACAAACATCACTCCCAATCTTGACAGAAAAACATCTCGACTTAAGAAAAACTTAAACACCCTTTTTCTGATAACCCTAATCAAAAAACATATCAAAACCTCCTCACCCTCGAGACAGACTTCACAGACTCAACAACACAGACACAAATCGACTCTCAACTGACTCACTCACCCAACAACCTCAACTCACTCTAACACCCCCTCACCCTCCCTAACACTCACAACCCATTCAATCTGGACACTTGACAAGAAAGACGCTACAGAAGAGAGAGACAACACATCAAAACAAAAAATTAAAAATACCTACCTGAGATCTTTATACAAAGATCTTGAAGCCAGAAAATTGTTTTGATTGTTGAAAATTGTTTTGATTGATGGGCGGATACAACTAGGATAAAGCATGGGGCGGAGAATTTAAGATGGAGTATATCTTTTGAGACTGAGAAAGAAAGAGTTTCGTTTGTATCTTGTGAGGAGAGAGAGAGAGAGAAATAAACGGTTTAATATACTGGGCGGATTAAACAAGAAAGCTAGTGGGGCGGTGGACCTCTTTGATTGGGCCACGTGTGTGGACACGCTTTTGTTTGACGGAGATAACAAGAAAACAAGGGGGGCTGGTTATTGATAACACGTTTTATTTTCTTATCTCTAAACGTTTCTTATTTCTCTACTTTTATTTCTTTTTTTAAAATAGCACATTTTTTAATTTTAGTAAAATTAAATTTTTGTATTTTTTGTCACTTTAATTTTTTCGTATATTTTGCTTATTTATTTATTTTTTTTTTGTTTGGCAAATCGTGTTAAGCGGGTATTTTTTTTTTAAAGTTACCGTGAAAAATTTTTGACGGGTTATCGTGACGAGTTATAGTGACGGGTTAAAAGTTTTGTGGCCGGATTTAAAGACAAACGTGACGAGTCAAAGTGACGAGCTTCATTTATACCATCCATCGAGGAATTTTAAGTATTATTTACGGGTCTTTCGTTTTAATCGATCTTTAATGGATTCGTTCGATTCGACATGTCAAAAGGGAGAGTTGTATTTAAGGCAAAACGAAGTTAAGAAAAGTGGCATCACCTCCTTTCAACTACTCCAGTCTCATCTTGTCACTCTTTCGGGGATTCAAGGAGGGAGCGAATTTGTGACAATCTTTGGAAAAGATCGTCATATATTCATCGACTCCATTTTTACCGCTTTGACCCAACTCGCCGAGCAACTCAACCATGGAAACTTTAATCACTCTGCATCGGTACTTGCATACAAGGCTCTTGTGACACACCTCACGCCTTTCCTCCAATTTAATATCATCAAGCCTGACAGTTCAATGATTTGCCAATCGTTTCTTCGAGATACACATACCGAGCTTCGAGTTTTCCGTGATACGATTTTGAAACTCATGTCATCGGTCTCGTCTTCGATATATCAAAGATCACAACTTCAGCAAGTGTATGTTAATGGAGTGCAAGAATCAATGACGCAGATGCAAGAGGATAATGGTCATACGGTTGACAACTTGGAGCCTAACGATGCCAAGAGCACAGAATCAGGAGGACAACATGATGCCAGTGGCACGTCAGGGAATGTTCACGAGATTTCTCTTGATGACACATTACCCATTTAGGACACAGAGCCTGCATACATGGTACAATGTAATGTTGTTTATGATGTATATGCTGATGATATGCCGCATATTGAGAATTCTGAACCTAATTATGACAAACATGGGATGGAAACGAATGATAGCAATACCACTTCTGATTCATCCGATGTAATTCATAATGGGGGAGAGATTATTCAGAATGCTATAGTACATCATGATAATTGTATTATAACTGCTTCGTTAACTGATTCTGATTCCAAGATTAAAGAGCTCGAAACGATCGTAGCTCGGCAATCAAAAGATCTTGAGGATACCAAACTTGAATTTTCTAAGAAAACGGACAAATTTGAAACATACTTTGAAAAACTTGAAAAGTCAAACGTTGTTCTTGAAAGAAAATTGGATCAAACTGTTCTAGATTCTAAAGCTGAAAAAGATAATCTTTTGAAACAAATTCAACTGCTTGAATCTAAGTTGGCATCCCAAGATAACGTGCTCAAAGAAAATGAAACATTAAAGGCCCAATTACAGGAAAAGGTTTTTGCTATAACTGCGTTGAAAAACGAGTTAAGGAAAACTAGAGAACCTAGTGTGGACACTAAGCTTGAAAAACCATCAATCTTGGGGAAACCGCCTACAAATCAGTTCGTCAGACAACCGATTGTCAGACAACCTACTGCATTTAGATCCGAGCGACCACAATCCTCGAGACCGTGGTTTGCCTCCCAAGTTGATTTGGGTCATATTTCTAGAACTGTCACTCCAGCAACTAGGCCCAATGTGATCACTCCAGCTCTAGCAAGACCAAATCATATGATTGCCTCTAGTTTCCCTAAAAATACCAAGACCACGTCTAGAACTAGTTCAAATGACGTTTGCCATGAATCTGATCTTAGGGAAGCTAAGCAAAAGACACATGTAAGAGATAGGAATTTCAAACCTAGTCAGATGCCTTCTAGTTTACCCAACACTGCTAACCGTAGCATGTCCAATCCTAGGAGCATCAATCAATCATCTAGGGATTCTAGATCTTACTCGGACATTAAATATGCTACGTGTAAAACATGTAGAAAATGTGTCTTTACGGCAAATCATGATTCATGTATCAAAAAATTGCTTAATGAGGTGAACTCCCGTGCTAGACTTAAATCCCAGTGGGTTGCTAAAATCAAACCCTTTGGTAAAATGTGGCGCCCCACTGGTAGAACTTTCACTCTTGTAGGAAACGAGTGCCCTTTAACTAGGATAGTCTCTGATTCTACTAAGTCTACTAGGGAGGAAACTGATAAAGATGATACTTCACTTACGCCTAAACTTAAGGTTTTCTATAAAAGGAAACGTTTGCCAGCCAAGACTAGTGAATCATCTACTCAGGTCGCCTCTGAAACAAGTAAAACCAACTGTGAACCCCCATGAGCTTCTATAATTGATATTGCTAACCCACGTCAAAGCATGCAAATTCCTAATGAGATTGCAGGTACCAAAGTTGATGTTCCAAAAGAACGAAGCGGTCCAATCGTTGTGTACCGTTCAACTAAGGACACTCTTAGAGTTTGGTTGCTGAAGAAGCAGATATCAGAGAAACAAATGTCTCAGGGGATTCATGGTTAAGCTGCACAAGGACTTACAGTCACATAATAGACTGTAACTCGATCCTCAAAGAAAGGAAAGTTTATCGCCGATGGTAAACTTATCCTAACAACGAGAAATTCATTTTTCTCGGGCATGAGCTTATATCAAAAACATTCCAAGTTTTTAAGCTCATGCATTATGGCTCCTCGTTAAATGACAGACGACGACCCAGACTTCAGAGACAGGGAAGTTTATCTACGAAACGATAACTTACCCTCTTAACAAGAAATTAATTTTTCTTGGACACGAGCTTACCCTAAAACCATTCAAAGGTTTTAAGCTCATGTAAATGGTTTATCATTAAATATCAGATGGTAACCCGTGCTTCAAATAAAGGAAAGTTTATCGCCGATGATAAACTTATCCTTACAACGAGAAATTAAGTTTTCTCGGGCATGAGCTAATAATAAAAACATTCGAAGTTTTTAAGCTCATGCACAATGACTTACAGTTAAATGTCAGACTGTAACTCGAACTTAAAATAAAGGAAAGATTATCTTTTATGATAACTTATCCTCTTAACGAGAAATTCACCTTTCTCGGTCATGAGCTTGTATTAAAACATTCGAAGTTTTAAGCTCAGAAAGGAAAGTGTATCTTTTAAATAAGAGAACTTTTCTTCATAACGAGAAATTAACCTTTCTCGGTCATGAGCTTTCCGTTAAAACAGTCAAAGTTTTCAAGCTCATGAAAAACGACTTCTAAGTAAATGTCAGCTTAGAACTCGTCCTTCAGATAAAAGGAAAGTTTATCGCCGATGGTAACTTATCCTTAACAACGGGAAGTTCACAACTTCTCGGACTTGAGCTCGCTTTTAAGATATTCAACATCTTAAGCTCAAGTAATTGTTTTTCAAAACTTTGAACACAATTTTTCGAGAATTTCTCAAAAGGTTTTTTCTAAATCTTTCAAAATTGTGTGTTCAAAAACGTTTTGATAAAACGAGCATGTCTTCTGGAATCGATAATATTTACGAACCTAGAAATGTCATTCAATAATGACACGGGGTTGTAAATAAAGTTCGAGCAGAAGTTTAAAAGATTTAAAACATGCTCCATATGGTTTGCTATTATTTCAGATAGTAACCCGCTTTCCATAATCAAGTCAAGCATTTCACCGGAAAGCTTTGACTCAACAACGGGAATTAATTTTCTCGGGAACGTGACGAGGAGACCAACATTCGTGAACAAGAACCATGTGAATCTTTCATATGATGTTCTCCATCATTCAGGTCCAACCTCGTAAATTGCTAATCTTGTGAATTCATTATCATATATGATCTTTGCACGTAATAAATACCTTACACTTGTGTTTAAAAGGTATTTACTTTACGTTTCAGCACACCCTCATTAATTTGAGGGGGAGCTTGTGTAATTCATGAAGATAATTGGACTTGCATTTTTCTTCCCAAATTTTCTTAAAATGTTATTAAATCAATTGATATTAAAAACATCGATTGGGTTAATATTTTTAATATGGGGGAGAAAATGTGATTTAATATGGGATATGATCAATCATAAATGGTTTGACTTAACGTGATAGCTCATCCCGACATGTGCAAAATGTTTTCGGATATCGTAGCATATGTTAAGGGGGAGCAAAATGGATTTGCACTTCAAAATGGATTTCATGGTGACATACACTTACCCAAAACATCTCTATTCACGACGGTGAAGATTGTGGTGACATAAGGATGGTAGGATAGGTTAAAGTCCAATGATTTCTCTAGAACCGGAGGAATCTTCCCAAGGACATTCCATAGCTAGAAATAATAGTCCTTAGGAAAGATGGAGAAAGATTGTGAACGTAGCTGAATGCCGACCAAGTACTTAAGCTAGCACTGGAACAATCACAACAAGGTGCTAGTGATGACGTATTGGTAAGCATTGAAGGGGTTGAAGAATGAAAAAGAAATGTAAAGATAAAGGGTGTAAAGAAAGAAGCCCTCCTTACAACTTTAGGCAGAAACCGGGTCAATACATATGCTATTGAGATCATTTTTGTTAATGATTCTCGATATTGAAGAAAGACGTCATGGACCCAGTGATGCAATGCACAACCCTTCCCAGCTAACTCAAATATCTCTCAAAAGGTATTTGTTTTAATCACACGGAGATCAACACATTATCTATTGATTTATTCACTCCGAATAAATTGGTATTGAAAAGGTGGCACTCCTCTCCAGCCTCCGATCACTAAAAATCCAAAATGCACGATCGAGTCTAGAGCCATTTGAGATCATCAAATATCTCATTAGGACACACTTTCATTATTCCTTGCTTCTTCACACACTGTGAAAAGTAAGAAAGATCTTAAGAGTCCTACGCAATATCTTCATGATCTTGCCTGAACATCCGAGTAATACGAAAGTATTTACAATGAAGATGGAAATCCTTCTTGAGCGAATATCAAAAAGCTCATGGTAGGTGACTTGTGCGATTCTTTATGAATCAAACTTGTGATAACTGGAAAGCAACAGTGGTTTAATTCTTAAATGAATTTAAACACGTTCCAGGCCTCTACGCAATATCTTAGTGATCTTGCCAGAACATTCAGAGTAATACTATTAAGTATTTACAGTGACGAATGGAAATCCTTCTAGTGTTAACATCAAACAGCACTTGGTAGGTAACTTGCAAGATTCTATATGAATCAAGCTAGTGACAACTGGAAAGCAACGATGGTGCGGTTCTTAATTGAACTTCACTTGTTCCAGGAACATGAATTGACGGCTTCAAATCATGCGGATAATATTATCCAAATGATTCACTCTTTACGTTCGCAGTCAGCTTTGGACGGTCGAGTAAAGAGAACGGGTTTACCCGCGAAATCTTGTCAAGGAGGTTCTTTATTGAAACTACCTGCCACAAGTACGATATTTAATATCGTCCAACGGTCTTCATCGACCGGAGGTAAAATGCTACCGAATTAGAATGAAATGTTCAAGGCCATTTCATCCGTGTATATTGTTTTGTTGCTAACTGTCTTATGCAGCGTAACAAGAAGGTGGCATTGCGGTGTACAATCCAGAAGAAGTCGTCACCACATGCTTATACTACATACAATTAGTACTTCAACAAATTCAAGAAAGCCTGAAGGTCAAGTCTTCTGCTGTATCAAACTCTGAAGCTTTCAAGAATTTAAAAGTATAAGTATGTGGAACATGAAGTCACAAAGAGGCAAATATCACAAGTGAAGAATGCACAAGGTCAAGGCAAGGAAACATGCTCAAGACTAAAGTCAAAGATCACATCAAGCATATTCACAAGAACAAGATCGAAGACTCAAGCATAGATGCTAGGTTTAAGATTTTGTAAAAAGATGTGACCTCCCTTAGGGGGAGATTGTTGGAAATACGTTTTTCCCAATAAAGTCTCGGTCACATCTTAGTTAGCATAGATCACGAGTTATAGACTATTTAGAACTTTGTTTCTTGGAGCGACCTCCCTTAGGGGGAGATTGTTGGAAATACGTTTTACGTATTTATGAAGGATCGGTCGCTCCAACGATAATTATGTAATGGGCTCGTGATCTATTTAATTATTGTATAGTCCATATAGCCCACATGTAGGGTGGGCTATATATATCCCCTCCTAGCATGTTAGGAGGGGTTGTTGATTCTCATTTGACACTTAATCATATTCCCTTTTTTACTTTCTCTCTCTACCTTTCCCCTTTTCTCTCCTTTCTCTCTCTACTCCATCATCTCCTTCCTTCATTTCCTTATGATTATCATCTAAATCAACCAACCTAATCCACCAAATCAATGATATAGAATAGGCCATTAATTACGTAGACCTTCAATAGTACAGAATTTGGAGAAGCAGACAGAATTCAGAGTAGATGCAGATGGTATCGTATGGCAGGGCACTAGACTTTGTGTTCCTGATGACCAAGAACTCCGGGAAGCTTTGCTAGCAGAAGCTCATAGCTCCCCATTCTCGATACATCCTGGTTCAACTAAAATGTACCATGACATCAAGCAGTACTTTTGGTGGAGTGGTATGAAGCAGGATGTGGCCACTTACGTCTCCAAATGTCTTACCTGCCAGCAGGTTAAGATCGAGCATCAGCGATCTGGCGGTCTCCTTCACCCGTTAAACATTCCAGAGTGGAAGTGGGATAAAATCACCATGGATTTTGTTACCCGTCTTCCGCCTACCAAAAGGAAGCACGATGCAATTTGGGTTATCGTTGATCGACTTACCAAATCAGCTCATTTCTTACCGATCCGCAAGGAAGATCCGGTAAGTAAACTCGCAGATACGTACAAACGAGAGATCATGAGACTACACGGTGCACCATCCAGCATCGTCTCAGACAGAGATCCTCGTTTCACTTCGCGCTTTTGGAAAGTCTGCAGAAAGCTTGGGGTACACAACTTAAGCTTAGCACGGCCTTTCATCCTCAAACGGACGGACAGTCGGAGCGAACCATTCAGACATTGGAAGATATGTTGAGGTCATGTGCGTTGGAATAGACGGGTGATTGGGACGAATACATCTGTTTGGTGGAGTTTACTTACAACAACAGCTGGCACGCGAGCATCAAGTGTGCTCCATTTGAGATGTTGTATGGCAGAAAGTGTCGCGCCCCAATCTACTGGGATCAGGTTGGCGAGCGAACACTCGAAGGACCAGAAATCATAGAGATGACAAACGAGAAGATCGCAGTAGCTAGACAGAAGATTCAGGAGGCACGGTCACGTCAAAAGAGTTACGCCGACAAGCATCGTAGGGACTTACACTTTAATGTAGGAGATCATGTTTTCCTTAAGGTTTCGCCGACACGTGGTGTTAGACGCTTCCGGATTAAAGGGAAGCTCAGTCCTCGTTTCATCGGACCGTTTGATATCATTGAACGAGTCGGTGAAGTATCTTACCGATTGGCGTTACCTCCGCAGCTTTCGCATGTGCACAATGTGTTTCATGTGTCCTTACTCAAAGGGTATCAATATCATCCCCTTCACATGGTTCAGTATCCACTGGAACAGATTCGTGAAGATCTCACTTTTATAGAAGAACCCGAACGAGTTCTTGACAGGCAAGAACGAGTCATGAGAAAGAAGACGATTCCATTCGTCAAAATTCTATGGAGGGATCATACCGAGCGGGAAGCCACTTGGGAAACAGAGGAGTCTATCCGGACTTCTTACCCTCATTTCATATTTTGAATTCGGGTATGTTCTTCTTTTCCAGTTTACTTTATCTATAATTCGGGGACGAATTATTTTTTTTAGGGGGGAAGAGTTGTAAAACTCGCATGCTTTTACCATGCATAGTACCTTAAGTTCGTACGTACTAGTTAAAAACTTTCCTAATATAGCATGATTACGATTACGTATTAGGAGTTTATGTATTACGTACGTGTTAGAACATGATAAGTATTTTATATGAACGATCACGTAATAATTATTTAGCAATAATTAATCACGAACATACAATCACGAGATCACGAGCGTAATTAAAACACGAGATATTATTAATTACGTATATATATTTAATACGAGCGTAATTAAATATATAGGTGTAGGATATTTACGTAACGAGAACATTTAAAACACGAACCTAATTAAACGTAAACGTGTACGAAATTACAAGACACGGAACGAGGTACGGGACCCCCACAAGGGAGTCCCTACCCGCGACCAAAATAGGGACAATGGGCCAAGCCCATTGTCAATTTTACAAAGTGGGGGGACAAAAAGAGTTTTACTACTCAAATTACTTTTACAGAAGAATTTCAAGAAAACCTAAAAATCCCTTTTCCTCCTTCTTGTGTGCCGCCACCATCAAATCACCATCAAGGTGATTTCCTTGATCTTGGATCTTGTTTAATTAGTGTTTGTTCGTGTTGTTATTCACCCTCTTGATCCACGAATACGGTAAAACCTTTTTATTTGTTTTTTTTTTAATTAATCTTTTATTAATTAAGAACACGTGATGTTTTTCATAAAAACACATTAATTAAACCTAGATCTAACATGTTTTGTTCATTAATTAATCAAAAGGGTGGATCTAAGGGGTGTTTGTTTTGGGCCGCAGGAACAACCGACCCCAAGGGGGCTCGGTTTGTTTTAGCCGACCACCACCAAGACCTTTTTGGTCTTGGTTGGTGCGTGTAGGTCCCATGGCAGCAATAGGGGTACCCCGATTTGGTTCGGGGTACGGTGTTTGTTCATATCCGGTGCATGTTTTTAAGCTTAGATCCGGATCATGATTATGTTAGTTGTTTATGTTATAAACTTATGTTAAGAATTAAATTAATAAAGATGTAATTAATTTTAATAACATGACTTAGGTTAACTAATTATTAATAAACATGAATTATTTTAACCTAAGTATTTTTATTATTAAGACTTATAATTAATTAAATATTTTAAAACTATGGATATAATTAATTAATTAAACATGACTTAGATTATATTATTAGTATTTAATAATACATATTTTAACCTAAGTATTTAATATATTTAATTAAAAACATGTTATCTTTAATTAAATATTATAACCTATAGTTTAATTAAATTACATGAAATAATTATTAAACTATATAATATATCATATGACTTAGAAAATAATCATGAAAATACTTAGGCTTATTTACTTAGCTTATTTAACCAACTTATTTCTATTTTTGGAAACTTTCTATTTTTGGAAACTTTCTATTTTTTGAAACTTTCTATTTTTGGAAACTTTCTATTTTTAGTAACTTTCTATTTTTGGAAACTTTCTATTTTTAGAAACTTTCTATTTAAGGAAACCTGCTATTTTTGTAAAGTTACTTATTCTTACACAGTAAGTATAATAACACATGAAATATTAGAAATGCTTAATCAGAATGAACAGAATATAGGATTTAACACAGTTTAAGGCTTTAAACAGTGTAAATAGTAAGAACACATAAAATAAGCTAAGACATGATATAAAACCAGCTATGTATGTAGTAAGCAGATACTTATTTCATGTACGTATTTATGTAGCACTAGTGTTTCGGAAGTAGGATTCTCGCAGTTCATCGTTCTCGTTCACTGGACATAAGGTACGGATTCCCGTCCTTTCAGTATGGACATTCTTTTCTTATTAGGATTTCCCCGTATGCAGCCAACTGTTTTCCCGTAGTATAAGTATGAGTTTGATTGCTTATGTTTAAATATGATTACCTATAGCCATATACATGCATGACCAGTTTCACCTAGTTATGGAGGTACCATAACCATAACATTAGAGGCACTGATGTTATGACTTCACCACGGCGGAGTGATTGCTCGTGGCGTCCCTTCAGCTTTTGGCCATTTATTTATATTTATCATGTGGGGCGTATGGGTGCATCCTAGTTACACGTTTTTATTCAGGATTACATGGTGAATGTGGTGTGTGCCTTGCATCCTTCACAAGGAGCTGATCCCTCCTACCCATAAAACCAGTATATTAAATTAGAGGCAGCCCCTCTAATTTGCATGATGAGGTCACCCCTCCAATTATTCATGCACGGTGGATATTCATGACCTATATTGGCTAAATGGTAAAATATGACAAACAGTTTTATAAGATAAACATAAGACTTTCAAACTATAAAACCAGTTTTATTCAGACTTAACCAGGTTACTCGGGACTTAGTTTCTTCCGCTGTTATTATGTTATATGCTTATCCTATACATGCTTTATTGTACATCCGTGCACTGAGCGTATTGCTCAGCCGTTTTCCTTTTCTATGTTCCCAAAACGGCAGGTACTCAGGGACGCTCGTAGACACTAAGAGTACGTGCATATGGACTGGAAGCTGTCTAGCCTTCTTTACATTATGCATTTCCTTTCTTTATGATACTTATGCTTTGGACATTGTTTCGTCCTTTTCCTTTACTATACTATGTTTGTGTGTGATGAGCTTTACCTTTGGACTACCGATGTTTAATTCCGGTATTTTCCTTTATATGGTCAAGTAATGTTTAGACATTTTACCTTGTATGCTTTGATGACACGCCTTAATTGCTGTGATATTTCCATTTCCAAAATGGGGTGTTACACTTTTCAACTTTCTTTGTGAGGTATAAAGAAAAATAAGAGCGGCTTATGATAAAAAAAAATGAGTGGCTAGAGAAAAAAAAGAAAAAAAAGAAAAAAATTAATTATACAAGACTCCCAAAAGGGGCAGTGAAGTGTTAATTATAGTAGCTATTGAATTCCATTATTACCTTGACGGGTTGCGGGGATTTGATAGTTGCTCCAATCCAATATTACCATGATGGTTTGCGGGAATGAAGATCCACGGTCTTAAAAAGGGGCCGGATATAAATTATTGCGTGAGTTTTATTTTTCTTTCCTTAGCGAGTGTGTAGCTACTTATTAATGCATGACATAAGGATCTTACACATAAGGCGAATGACTTATTACTTTTGAGTCAGACTTATATCAATTGTGGGTGGTTTTTCAAGTAATGGATGAGAGGATTACATAGGATTAAAACTGTGCTTCCTTATTTTGAGATTTTACATTTCTTATATTTCACGCTTTAAATAATGACAAATTTGCTCGCAAACAATTTGCTCAAATAATAACCGGTCTTACAGGCATAATAAGTGGGGGTATGAGAGTAACACACTTAATTAATATGAATAAGTTGACGCACTTTCACTTGTGGATAACAATGATCTTGTTTTTAAACTTGGTATGGGGAATGTGAAACTTGAGGGTGATAAATGTTCATGGTACCAAAAGCCCTAATCTGAGCAATTGATTTCTTTATGAGTTATTTCCATCAAAACCATTTCAAGAAAATCCAAAAATATATAAATAGAATTGCTTTTCTTTGCATTGCATTGTATAAAATCAAAATCATGCATCATATAGTGTAGAGTAGTATAAAAGCATTTCATATTGGCCAAGGTGGATTAATTTTGAGAAAAATGTAAATTGGTGCTTTAAATTATGGTATTGAATGAGGTCATGGCAATGATCAAGTGTAGGGGATTTGATATGAGCAAAATCTCATATCAATAAGTCAACAAATCACCCTAAAACACATAGCAAATACCTAACTTTTATGCCATAAAGCAGGTATTATGTGGTATGTTTTATGTTTGTGCTTGTTTAGGTAACAAGGATACAAATTTGAAGCGAACAAGTGAAATCAAGCTAAAATATGATGTAAAGACAAGAGAAGGATAAAAATGACAAGCCGTGAGAAGACAAAGGACCTATCTTGAAAACATTCAAAAGATGAGGGACTTAAGTACAAATTTTGGAAAAGTCAAGATCATAGTCAAACTTGGTCAACATTCAAGTCAAACAAGTCAAAGGGCTTCAAATAATCAAGATGAAAGTTGAAGGATTAAATATGTCAAAGAAATGAAGTTCCAAGCTCAAATGAAGATTCTGCCAAAGTTTAGGGGCTGAAAGTGACAATTTTACACTAAGTTTTGGTTCAATCCGTGTGAAGAGGCCAACAACCAATGAGAACAAAATAATCATTTGACAAGGATTGCCAAATAAGTCCACTGACAGCCGCCAACTTTAATTACTCAATCTCAACAGTTAAAGCGCACTCAGCAAATATTAACCAATAACAACTCGACACTCAATAATGCTTATATCCATTTTTGATAATGATCCGAGTGAAGTACTGAAAGCCAATAAAATTCTTCCATGTGTCACTTTCAAGTTCATACACGCCCAGGAGTGGAAATCTGCTACAATGCATTTCAAGCAAAGTTGATAACATGAAAAGTGCTTCATTTTAAGCGACGAATTCATTCCTCACATCCAATTAAGCTGAGATTAATTGAATCAAAAACCCCCAAATGTGTTCTTGAGCTAAATTTTGTAATCAAGAGAGTGAAGACACGTGGAGCTCTGGGAGTGGCTGCAACACGTCACCAACCCCAACAAACCTTCATCCTCACTCTATAAATAGGACATTGTTAGCTCATTTGTAGATGTAGATTGTAGGCGTGAAAAACACACACTAAATTTCTTTCTCTCATTTCTAGTTATCCATAGTAGTTAACTACTCTTAGGTGCTTGACAAACACCTAAGAGTCGGTTAGGTAGTTAGCAACAGATTTGTAACCAACTTTCTTTACCATTAATGAAATTCAGTTCTTCATTTTAACTCATTCTCACTCTCTTACCTTCATACTCAATTCTTGTGATATTGTGTTGTTTATGTGGATCTTTCATGATCAATGGAAGCTTGCTGATGCTGTGAAGTTGTGTACCTGTTCAGAACTCCATTTCCAGTTCAGTTGCAGTCAAGTTCAGACCTTTGTAGCAGGGTAGCTTATCATAGCAGAATTAGATGATGATGATGTGTATTGGTGGTTGAATCTTGGTGTTTTCAGCTAAATTTAGAAGGCTCGGCACCTCTCTACTCCTTCAGTGGTGGCTTCAAGATAAAAAGTGCTTAATTCCTTATTTTTGTTCCTCTCAAATGTCACTGCATGCTCAATTCATAGAATAAGCTTTACTTGCTGAACTGATTGTATGTTTAGACTGCTTGTAGCTTAATTGTGTTAGTGTGATAGCTTACTTGTGGATTTACAGCCGTTCATACAATTTTACTTAGTTAACATTGATATTTCATCAGTATTTGCTCGTTAGTGTACATTTTGTGATTCAACTAGTAAACCTGTTAGTTTTTCATTCAATACTGATTAATTTCATTACTTGAGTAAAGCTTGATAAGTTTCTTGATCAGTAATTCACTTGAGTTCAAAAAGTCTTCGATAAATTTCTTGTTCATATTTTAAAGCAGTGTTTGGTTTTGGATGATTTTTGGTAATTCAGTTTAAGATTCTTGTTGATAAGTGTTCATTTACACTTAGTCTAATAGTGTAAACATTTTAGAAAGGTTTTATGGTCAAACAAGCCTTTAAACAGGCAAATGGTGGTGTAAAACTTTGGGTCAAGTACTTAACAAGTTCATCAGTTAAAACTAGTCACTTTTGATCCATTAGCATTTCTTTGTTATTTGATAACTTTGATTGAAATTTGTTTCCAATTGTAGCTTAACATCCAGTCTATCAGTGTTCAATTGGAATAGTTTAAGCTTTTAATTGAGATATTAGCTTATTAGTTAGCTTATGAGCAAACTGAATTCCCTATAATAAGCATCAATTTGTTTTGCTAGTTCTCAAATTCTACTTCACAAATCTATCAATTTTCTTTCACAAAATCGCTTGAAAACATGTCATAAGCAAATCCTAAAAATTTGAGCTTTTTGAGTTTTTGGTCAAACTTGGTCAAATAAGCCAATTTTAGCTTATTAAAGATTCCAGCTTATTCAGTTGACCATTTTCATAATCAAAAGACATTTCAAGCTTTTTGGAGCTTGATTAATCAGTTTGTGCAAGAAAAGTTGAATAGTGGATGTCTAGATTTCATTTTAGCTTATTATGGGCTTATTAAAATAAGCTAACCAGAGATTTACCAGCTTTTAAGCAAATTCCTTTTACAAGGCTAGCTTATTTTCAGTTTAAAGAAGTTTGAAAAAAAACCAGATTACTTTTGGTTGAGTAATAAGCTCTATCCAGCTTATTGAAGTCACTTAACCCATTTTTGTCAAAACTTCTCTTTTATTTGCAATTAGGTCCTTGGCTTTTGTTAATTGTTTTAATCAGTGCTAATCTTTCATAATTTTTAGGGTTTGCAAAGTTTAGTCCTTCCAATTTCAGTTTGTTACAAATTCAGTTAGTAGTTTTGAGATTAGTTAAGTTTGTTAACTAGTTAGTTACATATTTCATAATTGGTCCCTATAGTTTCTGAATTTACACTTTTAGTCCCTATACTTTCATTTAGTTTACACTTCAAGTATTTTTTCTTTCATGCAATATAAACTTGTACTTTATGAATAATATTTGGTACTTGCACTTTGTTTTACGGATACGTAGCCTTAATATTTTTCATTTTATTTACGTGATTGTTTGAATTAGACATAGAATCCAAATAATCTTTTAACAACCAAAAACAATTTAAAGCTCGATATTAGTAGGCCTTTCAATTTGTCTTGAGTCGAGAATAAACGAACTTGCAAATACTAAATATCAGTAACGCAAGACGATACAGAACCTCACCGACACGTTCGAGGATCTCAAAAGGTCTGATGAAACGAGGATTGAGCTTGCCTTTAAGACCAAAATGCTTGAATCCACGTGCTGGTGATACCTTCAGGAAAACATGTTCACCAGGCTGAACTTCTAAAGCTCTATGATGTTTATCAGCATAGCTCTTCTGATGAGTACGAGCTTCCTGCAGCTTCGCCTTGGCGATGGCAACCTTCTCATTGGTCACCTCTATCATCTCTGGACCCTCAATGATTCGTTCACCAACCTGATCCCAGCAGATTGGAGCACGACACTTTCTGCCATAAAGCATCTCGAAATGTGCACACTTGATACTTGCATGCCAACTGTTGTTATAAGCAAACTCAACCAAGCAAATGTAGTCATCCCAACTCCCTGTCCATTCCAATGCATAAGCTCGCAGCATGTCTTCTAAGGTCTGAATAGTATGCTCTGACTGACCATCGGTTTGAGGATGAAAGGTTGTGCTAAGCTTGAGTTTGGTGCCCCAAGCTTTCTGCAAACCCTTCCAGAATTTAAATCTGAATCGAGGATCTCTGTCTGATATGATATCTGATGGAGTACCATGCAGTCACATGATGTAACACCCTACTTGGATAAGTGGACCGTTACGTGTATTTATGGCGTGTCATCAAAACATAAGGTAAATGTCCTAAAACATTAACTGACTATAAAGGAAATACCGGAATCAAACATTGGTAATCCATACATAAGCTCAAAACATGAAAAGTAAAATACTGAAGGAAAGGACTAAACAATGTCCAAATAAGCATAATAATGTAAGAAGTGCATAAAGTAAGAAGTCTAGATAGCTTCCATTCAATGCACATGCTCTCAGAATCCTAAGGGCGTCCTGGTGTACCTGCCGTTAGAACATGAAAGGAACTACGACTGAGCATAACGCTCAGTGAACGTATATAAAGCATGATAAGAAATACTAAAATGAAGCAGATGATAAGATACTGAACTGTAAGACTGATAAGTAAAGTTGCAGCGGAAATCTGTATATAATCTGAAAAGTCTGATTTATAAATAATAAAATTGAACTGTTATCTGTTAAATCTGAAAACATGCATTTACTGTATTTTAATTGCTAAGAGCTTATATAGGTCATGTATTGTATCAACTGTTGCATGAATAACTGGAGGGGTGACCTCGTCATGCTGTAGAGGGGTGACCTCTAAATACTATAGAGGGGTGACCTCTAAATCTGTGCTGGGTGGTGGGATCAGCTCCAATGTGAAGGATGTAGAGCACACACCACATTCACCTGATAACTGTAAACTGATAAGCCTAGGATACATCCATACGCCCCACTAATAATACTGATAAAATGGCCAAGCTGAGCTGAGTGGGATGATGCAGGATATCACTCTCCTGCATGTGAGTCACGACACCGGTGCCTCAAGTGTCATGGTTACGGTACCTCCGTAACTACTACATAAACTGATCATGCTTGCATATAAAGCTCAGGCAATTTATTTAGTTATTAACATGATTACTGATAAGCTTAAAACATATACTAGGGAAAAAAATTTGGCTGCAGACGGGGAATCCTAATCATGCATAGAAAGGAAGTCCTTACTGAAAGGACGGGAAATCCATACCTCGCGTCCAGTAATGAAATAAGAGCGAAAGCTGAAAGATCTACTCGACTTCACGGATACTACATAAATAACGTACGCGAAAATAAGTTGACTGATGTTATATATTTTACTACTCTTAACTGTTTTCGTTGGATTTAATTTATTCTTACAATACTGTCCGTATGTATAAACTGATAAATCTGAGCCTTCTAATATTTCTTTTAATCGTATTTCGTTCTATTATTTATTTATGACATAACACGTATTCTGACGTTATACTAAAATATATATTTGGTAACCTGCTAAAAATAGAAAGTTTCCTAATTAAGAAAGTTTCCAAAATACTTTAATTTATTTAAAAAAATTATACCCTTTTAAACTTTATAACTAGTTTATATTTAGTTTACTAAATCCATCATTAAAACATTTATTTAACATAAAGTAATAAAAAGGTATAATTCAAAAATCTTCATTTTTATTATTTTAACTATAACCCGAGCCTACCGAGATACCATTTTCTCGGTCGCACTAAAATATTTCAACTTATATATAAAGTCTGTCTATATAAATTAGCGACAGAAAAATCTTTCACTAAAAAGTGTGACCAAAAGCTGATTTTTAAAACTGTCAATAACAATCTGCGACGGAAGTTAGTCTCACTAAACTGTCGTTAATCTTATAATAAAAATCATTATTTTCCGTCTGAACTTTACCCACTGATGACCTACATCATTCCCACTACTAGTTATATTATTCCCACTGTTAATGTATTCTTCCCACCGTTAGTTATTATTTCCCACTGTTCGCAATCCCAAACACCCCCTTGCTGCGATTTAATCCCAAACACCCTTGCTGAGCCATTTTTCCCACTGTTTCGATAACAAACACCCCAGGTGGGTTCGTTTAGCCTTGGTTGGTCGAAAACAGCCCCAAGTCGCCCCTGTGTGGGTCACGGCTGGGCCATAAAGAGGGTCACCGAGACATTTTGTCTCGGTTGTTCATCATCATAGCCCACCGAGAGCTTTCATGCTCTTGGTTTTCATGGTATAAAACCAACCCGACTGATTTACGAATACAATCTATGTTTTTAACAAACAAAACCCACTGATTTACGAATACAATCCATGATTCGAGATTAATAAACAAAAGTGGAAATAGTACTTACAAAATTCGTGGAATGGAAAGGATTGAGTATATGTAATTCGATTCCCCAGTAATATCAAACAGTCGATCTTCCCCTTTCTTGTCTTTTCTAGACGGCAGCCATAGAAGCCCTATTCCTCTTCTCTTCTTTTGGTTCGCATACTGTTTGGTGAAAGAGGGGAATACCCCGTTTTTTCCTTTTTGCCCAAAAAGGCCGGCCCATCTTCTTCTTCTATTTTTTTTAAATGGACCAAAGCCCACCAAATACATGTTATATACATTTTGGTTTTTCCTTTGATTATAAATTTTACTTGCGTTTCCGTGTTTTAAAAAATCCTGTCATATATTTGTTTATTTTTCCCTGAATAAATAATACTTACGGGATACATATATAGTTAAATTTAATTATTATTCTTAATAATTATTTACGTAACATTTTAAATAAAACTGGGACTACGTGAACTTAATACTTGTGAGTTTACAAATATTGTGTACATGTTCGTATAATAATTCTCGTGATATGTTCTAACAATTAGTATTTATTTCCTGAATAATTATAATTGTGTAATACTCGAATTACTTCTGTCATTTATTATCTGAAATAAATAGTTACGCAACGCTTTATTTAAAGCTATGACTGTACATAATTAATGTCCATGGACTTTTAAAACAGGTTTTACACATGATCTCCTACAAGAATATGTCTGCCAATTTGCTAACTGGATAATCTTTGTGAATTGGAAGAAAATGAGCTGACTTAGTTAAATGATCGACTATGACCCATATAGCATCATGCTTCTTCTGGGTCTACGGAAGTCCGGTGACAAAATCCATGGAGATTTTATCCCACTTCCATTCGGGAATCTCTAATGGTTGTAGTAAACCACTAGCTCGTTGATGTTCTATCTTAACCTATTGGCAGGTTAGACATTTGGAAATGAAAGTAGCAACATCCTGCTTCATGCCACTCCACTAAAAATGCTGTTTGAGATCATGATTCATTTTGGTGGATCCTGGATGAATGGAGAATGGAGAGCTGTGAGCCTCAGTCAGTAAGGCTTCCCTAAGTGTAAGATCGTCCGGAACACATAGCTTGGTACCCTGCCATACGATGTCGTCTTCGTCTCTATGAAACTCTGTCTGCTGGTCGATATTCTAAATAATAGCCCATATCTCATCATCATCTTTCTGAGCTGCCTTGATCCGAGAGATTAAGTCTGGCTCAACTCTCAGATTAGCCCAGTATCCATGATGTCCACGTACTAAGAACTCAATGTCCAAACGCTCTAGATCACGTATGATTTCTTCTTCTATCTTGATGCCAACAATCATACCTGACTTCCTGCTTAGGGCATCGGCCACAACATTTTCCTTACCAGGATGGTACTGAAGGTTGATGTCATAATACTTGAGTAGTTCTAACCATCGTTTCTACCTTATATTTAACTCTCGTTGAGTGAATATGTACTTGAGGCTCTTATGATCAGTGAAGATGTCACATGATTCACCATATAGATAATTCCTCCAGATTTTGAGTGCAAAAACAACTGCTGCTAATTGCATATCATGGGTAGGATAATTTTCCTCATATGGCTTAAGCTGACGTGATGCATAAGCAATCACCTTCCCATGTTGCATGAGTACACAACCAAGTCCTTTACCCGAAGGATCGCTATAAATCTAAAATCCACCTGTACCAGATGAGAGAGTAAGAATAGGTGCAGAAACCAATCGCTGCTAAATTTCTTCAAAGCTCTTCTCCCGCTCATCATTCGAGAAAAAATTATCCCCCTTACGCATCAGCTTGGTAAAAGGCAAGGCTAACCTTGAAAAGTTCTCCACAAATACGCGATAATATCCAGCTAAGCCCATAGAACTACGAACCTCAGTTGCAGACATCGGTCTTGGCAATTTTGTGATAGCTTCAACCTTCACAGCATCCATGGTGATCCTTTCTGCGGAGACAATATGGCCCAGAAATGCCACCTTGTTTAACCAGAATTCACACTTGGAAAATTTGGCATACAGTTGCTTTTGGCGAAGAATGTGTAGCACGGTGCGAAGATGTTCCTCATGCTCTTCCTTGGATTTTGAGAAGATGAGAATGTCATCGATGAATACGATGACAAATTTGTCTAGAAACTCATGGAAGACGCGGTTCATTAAGTCCATGAATACCACTAGAGCATTAGTGAGTCCGAAAGGCATGACTACGAACTCATAGTGACCATATGTTATGCGAAAAGCAGTCTTAAGAATGTCCTGCTCCTTCACTCGCAGCTGATGATAATCGAATCGTAGTTTAATCTTGTAAAAGTGCTTGGCACTTTGTACTTGGTCAAATAGATCATCGATACCCGACAATGGATAACGGTTCTTGATCGTGATCTTGTTCAGCTTACGATAGTCGATGCACATGTACATGCTACCGTCCTTCTTCTTGACGAAAAGTACCTATGCACCCCATGGTGATACACTCGGACGAATGAAACCTCGCTCTAGTAACTCCTGAAGCTGGTCTTTCAACTCCTTGAGCTCTATGGGAGCCATGCGATAAGGAGCCTTGGAGATCGGTTCAACCCCTGGAATGAGCTCAATGCCAAACTCCACTTCGCGGATAGATGGTATACCCAGAAGTTCTTCTGGGAATACATTGGGGAATTTTGAAATGACTGGCTGATCCTGAATCGATGGAGCTTCTACAGTAATGTCCTCAATCGTAGCTAAGAAGCCTTCGCAGTCATGAGCTAGTAAAGCACGGGCTTGTAAGGCATAAATGATTTGTACAGACTTTCCTGGTATAAAACCATTATGAATGTACTCTGGATCTTGAACATCACCAAATATAATCCGGTGCATATGGCAATCGATAGTGGCATGGTGTTTAGCTAACCAGTCCATGCCTAAGATTAAATCAAATTCGCACATATCCAAAGGAAGTGCATCTATTGGGCAAATCTTATCATCGAATTATAAGGGAAGGTCTCTATACACATGGGTAATGCGCACAGAGTCTCTTATTGGCGTAGATATACTTAATATGTTATGTAGTGGTGTAGATGTCTTATTGAAGGTTTATTACTATCATAACAATTATATAAAACCCTAAACGAGTTCAAAGCACGCATAGCAGAAGCGATTTAACAAGATCATAATAATACCATAATTATAATTTATCGAATTAGGGTTACATACCTTTACGCTAAAGCAAATCCACAAGACGAAGAACGAATCACCAATTAGGGTTTATAACTAATAAGTGTCTAAACACTTATCCTTTTGCCACTAAAATCAAGGAAAAACAAGACCTAATCATGTGTTTTATATCGTAAATGTCAGAATTACGCGTGGTTTTGTGTTTTTGTATTAAATAGGTATAAATGATCAAAAGAAGAGAAAACACGAGATTTCACGGTCAAATGTTGAAGAAAAGTCCAAGAAAGACACGAAGACAAAGTCAAAAGACCATAAGTGTGCCCAAGTTCACAAAAACCGGCTAAACCGACACGGTTTTGAAGAAAAGATCAAGAAAGCCATAATCAAGCTCGATTTTATCGGATTTAATCTTTTTGAAGACATTGGAGCTTTGTGGGTCCCACATTTGGGTTAATGGGCTAAAAAGCCCATTTGGGGTTTTAAGATGCTTAAGTTATTTTTGAAAAGCCCATTTAGCCCAAAATCAAATACTAAGTGTAAGGATTATTTTGTGGGACGGATTGGAAGCAAATGGGCCTAAAGCCCATTTGATAAATACAAAATTGGGACGGATGAAACAAAAGACTGAGTTAAATCTTTATTCACTTTGAGGTCAAAAGACCAGTCAACCTTCACACGTAATATACTCTCATCCCACGTTTTTACCTCCCACGTGTTTATCTTTACTCCACCCCACACAAATAAATAAATTAAATGTTACCCACCCCTTTCATTTGTGACGTTACAAACAAAGTTGAAACTTTCACCCACTTCTCTTTCTTCCCCAAAAAACGCAACCTCCAGTTTATCCCAAAACCCTATAAATTACCATCACAATTTTACTTAATGAAAAATTGGGGGTTTTACCCTCAATGGTTAATTCATACCATGAGGAATTAAATCCCCATGAAAACAGGAAGATCCACCAAGGAGTGGTCCTCTTATCAAATCCGACGTGGCCAAATCCTTTGATTTGATTGGTTCCCACACGTTCCACAAACCCTCCCTCCAATAAGATCACTCCACATCACCCATCAACTAGCACAACAAACACAGAATTGCCAGCCTGGCAATCCGTGTGATGCAAAGACGTTTTTCATCCATTAGATCAAGGAAATGAAGAGAGAGAAGAAGAATGATGGATTTAACGGACCTGATTCGTTGCTTAATATTGAAGCTAACAAGAGGGTTTCCAAGGGGTTTGCCTATAAAAACCCCTTCATATCTGTAATTTTGTATGCTTTTCTTTTAGTTTAATTTTTATTTCTGAAAAAAATAGAATTAGGGTTTTATGTAATTTCTTTTTATGAAGCATTGTAATTTGAATTTAATTAATGAAATTTAAAAGTTCTGTTTAAATTTTGTCTCGTTTAAAATTATTACATTATTATCTTGATTTTATCTTTGATTAAATAATTGTTAAATTAAAAAGATAGCAATAATTTCCCCTACTGGGAAATTATATACAAAAAAATTTCGTGGTTCGGTTACTGTATTATTTGGTTCGAAGTGATGATGGATTTTGGGTAAAAACGGTGGTGGTTGATTCGTTTGTTTTGGTTCAAAAGGGGGTTCAGCGCCCACCTTCTACTCAAAGGGTTCATCAAAAGGTTTGTGTTCTTCTTTTTATTTTTTTGTTATTGTTTATTAGTAATTTAGTTTATGTTATTTTGTTTGCTAGTTTTAAATCTGCTTGAGTTTTTAGTTCGATTGGATCTGCTTATTTTGTTTAATTAGTTTGGTTTGAGTCTTGATTGAGTTTGTTTGGTTTATAGCTGATCTAGATCTGCTTCGTCTATTTTGTCTGTTTAGTTTTTATAGGATTTTGGGTAATTATATGTTTGTTCTGTTTGGATTATCAGCTTATTTGAAGTGGTAGTTGTGTTTCGTTGGTAAATCTGCTTATTGTTTTTATCGGTTTGTTTTAAAACTGCTTATGATATGATACGCTTGGGTTTTGAGATTTATTTTTATTCATTTTGATTTACCTGTTTAAGTTTTTAAGTAGCTTATTTGGATTTGCTTAAGTTTTATTAGATTTGTTTTTATTTATCTGCTATATTGGTAGTGAGTTAAGACAGCTTTGCTTATTAGGTTTTAGCTTATGTGCTTGTCGTTTTGTTCATTTATCTGCTTATTGGGCTTATATTCGTGTTGTGTTAAAAACTCAGACTCATTTAGTCTGAGTATTCAAAAATTCCAAAAAATAATTAGCAAATATATTCCCTCCTGGGATTCGAACACAGGACCTCTCGCATTATACCCAACAGCCTTACCAACTCTACTAGTGCTTGTTTTGTGTTTTATTCCGTTTATTTTAATTAATATAGGATCTCATATTGCTGGCAGTTTTGTTTAATTAAATTTTATATACAAAGTTTTAGATTTAAATTTAAATAGTTTTAAATAAATTTACTTTAATTCAGTAAAAAAGATAAAAAAAATATTTTATTTAAATTGTTTTAAAATTTAGTTTAAATTTTTATTAGTTTTAAAATTAGTTTTAAGTTTTTTATTAATTTTAATTCAAGTTTTATTACAAGTTTAAAATAGTTCTTATTTTAGTTTTCATTTAAAAGTTTTTATTTTAATTTAGTTTCTAATAAAATTAATTTTAATAATTTCTAGTTTTATTTAAATTTGAAATAGTTTAAAATAGATTTTAATTAAATAGTCTTTATAATTTTTAGTTTTTAAAATACAAAAAAAATATAGTCACCAAGAACAAATTAGTTTTACGTTTAAACCGGATATCAATTCGAGTGAGTCAAGGAAAAACGAAACATTCATTGTTTAATAGGACTAAAAAACCTAGTATTAAAATGGCGCCGCTGCCGCTTCGCTCTTACGATTGACGATTTTTCGTGAAGACGTTTGGATTTTGGGATCCGTTCTTTTTGAACGTTACGTTTCTTGCAACAAAATCAAAAATACAAAAAAATCAAAAACTTAAAAATACAAAAAATTAAAAAATCACAAAAGAGAATTCTTTCCTAAGATTTGCACCAAAAAAATTAAAAAATCAAAAAGTAATACTTTTTCCTAAAAGTATCACACCAAAAATATTACGTATTAGTGTTATTTTTCTTAGTTCGATTTCTTTTGTTTTTATTGTGAATATATATTTTTCTAGAAAAATACAAAAAGATTTTTCTTTTACTATAGTATATTACGTAGCACAATAATTTACTTACTTTTCAAATAAGCCTTAGTTGGGAATTCATCACCTAACTATTGTATTCGCATCCATAACAAGAATAAAGGGCAAAATAGATAAATACTAGTAAGACGTTTGAACTCGATATATACAAACTATAAGGTGGGTATAAGGCGACGCGCTATAAAAGGCCGTCTAAGGAAAAAGGTTTTTAAGTGATTTGTGCCACCTCGTTTCCCCGCTTGCTTGTGCGTATACTGAGAGAGACGACCGATTATTGGTTTGCCAACTCAAGTAGTAATTAAGTATATATTTTTGTAGCTTTTTCATTTTGCTCCTCGAGAGGGAAAATCCTTTTCCTCTCAAAGTCGACCGAGGTCACCTACCTCATTCCAAAGTTTTAATTATATGCGCACTCGCGCGCATACATACATACCGATTGGTGTACCAAACTCTTCCAGTTCTTCCAAAAAGAGGAAGAAGAATAAAAACAAAAAGACCATCATTAAAGCCGATCCCGAGAATCGAGCTTTCGACAATACGATGGCAATGGATAATCGACCAATGATTGAGATTCTCCGATCTCACGTTGAAGGAAACGATGACGCGATTGTGGTGCCGGATATTGGAGCTAATAACTTTGAACTTAAAACGGGTTTTATTCAAATGGTTTCTGCTACACCATTTTTAGGCCGTACTAATGATGACCCACACGCTCATATCAAACGTTTAATACAATTAGCCAACACCGTCAAATACAATGGGGTGCCACAAGAGGCTATTCGCTTGCAACTCTTTCCTTTTTCCCTCGAGGGACAAGCCCGGATTTGGCTTGATAAGGAACCACCCCAAAGTATTACCACATGGATCGACTTAGAGACCAAGTTCATAAACTACTTTTTCCCACCATCACGGACTACTTCTTTAAGGAATGAGATCATCACCTTTGAACAACAATATGGGGAAACGTTTAGTGAGTCTTTGGGTCGATTTAAAGAGCTTTTAAGAAAATGTCCACAACACGGTTTCACTAAAGTGCATCAAATTAATACGTTTTACAATGGTTTAACTATAAATGACCAAGACTCACTTAATAGTGCCGCGGGGGGGGGGGGGGGGGGGGGTAATATTCTTTTGAATTCCATGAACGAGGCTTGGGCCATAATTGAAAACAAGGCTAAAGTGCAAACCAAGAGTGTTAGGGCCACTATGGCAAGTGCTAGTTCTATTGAGAATGATAAGAGACTTGATAAACTCACTTCGCTTGTTGAATCACTTGCTCTAAAAACCGATGCCCTAAATGGTCAAGTTAATGCCATGAAAGAAACTTGTGAAACGTGTGAGACTTGTGGTGGACCGCATTCATATTTTAATTGTGACAAGGTTTACAATAATCAACAAGAAGTTTATGCTTATAACAACAATGAAAATGAACGGATTCATTTCAAACCAAATGTTGATGTTAACCATTTGTCTTACAAGTCTAATAACTATTTGGCTCCCCGTGTTTTGTAGCACTACAAAGACCACCCCCACCCGCCAAAAATAGGAACCAAGGTCCTCAACGGGGTAATTTTCAAGGAAATTCTAATCAACGGGGTTTTAATCAAAATCAAGGGAATTTTCAAGGGCAAAACCAAGGGTTCAATAACCAAAATCAAGGATTTAATAACCAAGGTTTTCAAAATCAAGGATTTAATCAAGGTTATAATCAATATCAAAACCAAGGTTTTCCTAATCAAGGTTTTAACAATCAAGGGTATAATCAAATGAACATGCATAATACTCAAATGGACTTGGTTCTACAAAAATTGACCGACCATGAACGAATTATGAGAGAGATGCAAGAATCGACCGATAAGAAATTTTTGACTATGATTCAAAACCTTCGTCCCCAAGGTTCCCTCCCTTTGAACACCGTGACCAATCCTAGGGATAATGTTAATGCTATCACTACTAGGAGCGGTAAGACCACCGTAGAACCTTCCTATCCCCCACCTAACCAAGGACCCGAGATACCTTCTTCTTCTACACAACCTCCCTCTTCTTCTACTTGTGACATACCACCCGTTATGCATTCGTCACACCTTATGTTCCACCGATACCCGAATTTTCTACCACACCTTCGGTTCCCAAACCGGTTCTTTAACCTACCATTTCTACTCCTCCTCCAGCAAAGGATGTGAGTGAGCAATCCACTCTAAAGCCTTCATCTCAACCCAATATACCTTATCCCTCAAGGTTGCGGAAAGAGAAATTGAAGAATAAGGATGATATTCAAGTTTCGAACTTCCTAAAAATGTTCAAACAATTGAATTTTAATATCACCTTTGCCGAGGCGCTCGCTCACATGCCTAAGTACGCTAAGATGTTTAACGATCTTTTAAGTGATAAAGAAAAGTTGCTTGATATTGCCAATACCCAATTGAATGAGAATTATTCCGCGGTTCTTTTAAGAAAATTACCTGTTAAGTTAGGAGATCCCAGTCGATTCCTTATTCCTTGCAATTTTCCGGGTGTTGAGAATTGTATGGCCTTGGCGGATCTCGGAGCGATTATCCATCTTATGCCATTGTCCGTGTGGAAACAATTATCTTTACCCGAGCTAGTACCCACTCGTATGACATTGGAATTAGCTAACCGTACGGTTGCTTATCCGGTGGGGATAGCCGAGGATGTTTTTGTAGGAGTCGACAAATTCACTTTTCCCGCCGATTTCGTCGTAGTCGACTATGAAATGGATCCCCGTGTTCCCTTAATTGTGGGACGACCCTTCTTGAGAATCGGGCGTACATTGATTGATGTAGCCGCGGGTGAGCTTATCATGAGGGTCGGGGATGATAAAATCGTCTTTAACATGGGTAAACTTTCCAAACTTCCCGATGAGCCCGAATCCGTGAATTACATCGATGTGCTCGACGAAGCATGCGAAGAACATTTTCATGAGGCTTGTAAGAGCGGGATTTCTCCTTTACCTCATGTTGAGACCATAGCTTCTATTGCTCCTTCATTGACTCCATTTGGAGAAAGTGACTTTCTTTTACAAGAATTTGAAGCGAGTTTAGGGGATGTGGATTTAAAATATGACGATTCTCCCACCGATTGGGAAGAAGACATTGGTACCATTGAGAGACTTCTCAATGAGGACCATATTTCTCCACCTACCCCTAAGGAAGTTACAAACAATGATCCTAATTTGACTAAACCTTCCATCGACAATCCACCGGATTTAGAGCTCAAGGATTTACCGTCTCATTTAGAGTACGTTTTCTTATAGGAGGATAATAAGTTGCCCGTAATTATTGCTAAGGACTTAAAAGAAGATGAAAAATCCCGACTTATCGATGTGCTTAAGAATCATAAGAAAGCAACTGCTTGGAAAATCTCCGACATTCGCGGAATTGATCCTAATTTTTGTACTCATAAAATTCTCATGGAAAAGGGTTAATCCAAAAATTCATGAAGTCATTAAGAAAGAAGTTATCAAACTTCTAGATGTCGGAATGATTTACCCTATCTCGGATTCGCCATGGGTTAGTCCCGTCCATTGTGTGCCTAAGAAAGGCGGAATCACCGTTGTACCCAATGAAAACAACGAGTTGATTCCTACTCGACTCGAAACGGGTTGGCGAGTTTGCATTGACTATCGTAAGCTCAATGATGCAACTCATAAGGATCATTTCCCTCTTCCTTTCATGGATAAAATGCTCGAGCGTTTAGCGGGTAATGATTTCTGTTGCTTCTTAGATGGTTTTTCCAGATATTTTCAAAACCCTATCGATCCAAAAGACCAAGAGAAAACCACATTCACTTGTCCCTATGGAATATTTGCTTACAAAAGAATGCCTTTCGGCTTATGCAATGCTCCTGGGACTTTCCAAAGGTGTATAATGGCAATATTTCATGACATGGTTGAAGAAACTATGGAAGTCTTTATGGACGATTTCTCGGTCTATGGTGATTCTTTCTCTTCTTGCCTTGCTAATTTAGAATGTATGCTTAAACGGTGTGAAGACACTCGTCTTGTTCTTAATTGGGAAAAATGCCATTTCATGGTAAAAGAAGGCATCTTCCTCGGTCATAAACATTCCAAAGCCGGTATCGAAGTGGACCGTGCTAAAGTTGACGTCATTGCTAAGTTACCTCCACATACCACCGTCAAAGGAGTTAGAAGTTTTTTAGGCCATGCGGGATTTTATCGACGTTTCATCCAAGATTTCTCGAAATAGCTCGTCCAATGACTCATCTCTTAGAAAAGGATGCTCCTTTCATCTTCTCTCAAGAATGTCTCGACTCTTTCGAACTTCTTAAAGGTAAATTAACTAAGACACCGGTCTTAGTCTCTCCAAATTGGGAGTTACCTTTCGAGCTCATGTGCGATGCTAGTGATTTCGCGGTAGGAGCGGTTTTAGGTCAACGAGTTAACAAACATTTCCAACCCATTCATTATGCTAGTAAAACAATGACGGGGGCTCAATTGCATTATACCACTACCGAAAAAGAGCTTTTAGCCGTAGTGTATGCTTTTGAGAAATTCCGCCCCTATCTTATGCTTTCCACCACCATCGTTTACACCGACCATTCCGCCTTGAAATACTTGTTGACCAAGCAAGATGCTAAACCGAGACTCCTTCGTTGGGTTTTGCTCCTACAAGAATTTAAAATCAAAATTCGTGATAAAAAGGGAGCGGAAAACCTAGCCGCGGATCACCTTAGTAGACTTGATGATCCTTATCAAGGGGAATCTCCAAATCAAGAGATTAATGAATCTTTTCCCCTTGAGACCTTAATGTCGATTAATTCCAATCTTGATGATACCTCATGGTTTGCGGACATTGCAAACTATTTGGCGGGTGGTGTTCTTATCGAAGGGTTATCGTCCCAACAAAAGAAAAAATTCTTCAAGGACGTTAAAACGTACTATTAGGACGACCCTTATCTTTTCAAGCAATGTGCGGATTTAATCATTCTTAGATAGGTTGATGGGCCGACGGATTTACAAATCCTTGAAGCTTGCCATAAAGGACCCACCGGTGGTCACTTTGGTCCTAATTACACCGCTAAAAAAAATTTCGACTCCGGATTCTATTGGCCCTCCATTTATCATGATGCACATGAAATGGTTAAGCATTGTGATGCTTGCCAAAGACAAGGCAAGATCACACATAAATATGAGATGCCTCAAAATTTCATCCAAGAGTGTGAAATCTTTGACGTATGGGCATCGACTTTATGGGGCCGTTTCCATCATCCAAAGGAAACAAGTACATCCTCGTAGCCGTTGACTACGTATCAAAATGGGTTGAAGCAAAGGCTTTACCTACTAACGATGCGAGGGTGGTTGTTAACTTCTTGAAACAATTGTTTGCTCGATTCGGTGTACCTCGTGCTATTATTAGTGATCGCGGGACTCATTTTTGCAATGATCAATTTGCACGAGTCATGGCTAAGTATGGTGTAAATCACTGACTTTCCACCGCGTATCATCCACAAACTAATGATCAAGCCGAGGTTTCTAACCGTGGTCTTAAGAGAATCTTAGAGCGAACTGTGGGAGAGCATCGTGCCTCATGGGCCGATAAATTAGACGATGCTTTGTGGGCTTTTCGTACCGCTTATAAGACACCTATAGGTTGTACCCCTTATCGCCTTGTGTACGGAAAGGCGTGCCACCTCCCAATTGAGTTGGAGCATAAGGCTTATTGGGCCTTGAAATGGGCTAATTTTGACATAAACAAAGCCGGTGATCATAGGAAAATCCAACTCAATGAACTTAGGAATGAGGCTTATGAAAATTCATTAATCTACAAGGAGAAGACTAAGCTCATTCATAATTCCAAGTTTAAAAACCGAGAGATCCATGTTGGTGATCAAGTTTTACTCTTTAACTCTCGGTTGAAAATAGTTTCGGGTAAACTTAAGAGCCGTTGGTCCGGTCCATTCACCGTGCCCCAAGTCTTCCCTTATGGCACCATTGAGTTATCCCAACAAAATGGGCCCAACTTTAAGGTGAATGGCCAACGGGTTAAGTTGTACTATGGAGAGGACATCTCTCACGAGATGATTCCATCCCTCTCCACATTTCCCTTGAATTAATTCGGGAAATCGAGTTGAGCTAGAGACTCGTGATAAATAAATCAAGCATCGTATAACTAGGTTAGATTTTTACCTTTACCATCCTTTCCACCCTTTTTCACCTTCATCCATTTCCACCAATAAGTGTAGGGGGAGCCAAGTAGGTTGTTTGTGTGTTGTGATGTTGTGCAGGGACATGTGCTTTGATGATCCACTTTTGGTACTTTTGACGCGACCCGTGATCCCGTGTTCCCGTGTACTCGGTTCTATCAAAACTATTGTGATTCATACATGTATATAAATAAGACGAATAAATGTAATCACTTTAGTTGTCCCTTCCTTAGCTCGATTTTAAACAACGTACTCAATGTCCTAAGTGTAGGGGAGTTTATTCTCCCACATACCTAAACATTAAGGACAATGTTTATATTAAGTGTAGGGGGATTTCTATCGAATTTTAGTGGACTTTTCCATGAATTTGACCCCATTTAATCGGAAAATTTAAAAAAATTTCAACGTTTTTCAAATTTTTGATCTATTTTGGCCTAGTACTATTTTTCATTTATGTCTATCCTTTTATCATCGCATCATATTATATTTTCCATTTCAAGAATAAAGTCAAAAATAAATAAATAAATAAAATGGTTTTAACAAGTTTTGATGTCTTTGATATATTAGACCCGTCGTAAATATTTTGACTCAACCCGAGTTTACTTATCCAAGTTTACTCTAGCTAATATCCTTAACCATATGGACCTTAATTGGTTTTTTAGGCTAAGCATCCACGAGTCTCATTCTTTGAGATTTTAAACTGTGGAGAACGAGAGATGATAGAATTGATAATAAGTTTAAGGGTTAATTTTTGCTTATATGGTTTTTGTGGCTCTTTCTTCCCGCTTGTATATTTAATTGCTTAATAAATGAGGATTCTTGCGGTGTAGATTCGATATCTTAACTCTTAGCCAAATCTTTATTCTCCTTGTAATTAAAGCACGAACACATTGAGGGTGCCAGAGTTGTGGACTTCCGACTAAGGTGGCTCATAACCACTAAGTATAAGGTATTCAGACCATGGGACCACGGAATTTGGCCTACTATATATATCATAAATAAAGAAAGAATAATATTAAAACATGACCTCAAGGAGCCTTAGGGTGTGGGGCATGTAGCACGAACCTTGTCATTAGAGCCTTAGGGTGTATGGCATGGTAAGTGTTGAATAAAAATTGATCAAAAAATCAATTCCCTCGTTTATCGTTCAAGGAGCCTTAGGGTGTGGACAATAGACGGGGAGCATTTTTACATCTTAAAGAGCCTAAGGGTATATGATGTGAACTTTCTAAACTCCACATAAGGTCAACATGACTTTGGAGGAATAATTAATAAGTAGTACTATTTGGCCAAATTTTGGGTCCAGGAATTTATTCCCCAAATCGTGTTAAATCATCCTTGATGTGGGCTTACTTTAGTGACAACGTTTTTTAGGACGAGGTTAGGTTTTGAGTGTCGGGTTTGCACCGTTTGGCCTTCATTTTTGGAATAATAATTATCAAATAAGTCAAATGAACCTACGGGTGAATGACAATCAATAAAATCTAGAGATACAAAGTAGAAATTGGAGAAATAGTATTACACAATTGTCTTATATAAGTGGTTTTAACTTGAGGACTTATGGTAAACAATGATCTCGTTTTTAAGCTTGGTATGGGGAACGTGAAACTTGAGGGTGATTAATATTCATGACACCAAAGCCCTAATCTAAGTCTTGGATTTCTTTATGAGTTTCTTCCATCAAATAATTTCAAGTTAATAAAATTGTATTAACTTTTGTTTCCTTTTAACTTTTTATCTTTTCGTCGTAGTAGTAGAAGTAATAGTAATAAAGGCTGAGATGGATTAATTATGAGAAAAATAACTTTATGCTTTAAAATAATGCATTGCATGGGGTCATTGCATTGGTCAAGTGTAAGGGATTTAATAAGTGTGTAAACACTTATCCTTTTGCCACTAAAATCAAGGAAAAACAAGACCTAATCATGTGTTTTATATCGTAAATGTCGGAATTACGCGTGGTTTTGTGTTTTTGTATTAAATAGGTACAAATGATCAAAAGAAGAGAAAACACAGGATTTCACGGTCAAATGTTGAAGAAAAGTCCAAGAAAGAGACGAAGACAAAGTCAAAAGACCATAAGTGTGCCCAAGTTCACAAAAACCGGCTAAACCAACACGGTATTGAAGAAAAGATCAAGAAAGCCAAAATCAAGCTCGATTTTATCGGATTTAATCTTTTTGAAGACATTGGAGCTTTGTGGGTCCTATATTTGGGTTAATGGGCTAAAAAGCCCATTTGGGGTTTTAAGATGCTTAAGTTATTTTTGAAAAGCCCATTATAGCCCAAAATCAAATACTATGTGTAAGGGTTATTTTGTAGGACGGATTGGAAGCAAATGGGCCTAAAGCCCATTTGATAAATACAAAATTGGGACGGATGAAACAAAAGACTGAGTTAAATCTTTATTCACTTTGAGGTCAAAAGACCAGTCAACCTTCACACGTAATATACTCTCATCCCACGTTTTTACCTCCCACGTGTTTATCTTTACTCCACCCCACACAAATAAATAAATTAAATGTTACCCACCCCTATCATTTGTGACGTTACAAACAAAGTTGAAACTTCCACCCACTTCTCTTTCTTCCCCAAAAAAACACAACCTCCAGTTTATCTCAAAACCCTAAAAATTACCATCACAATTTTACTTAATGAAAAATTGGGGGTTTTACCCTCAATGGTTAATTCATACCATGAGGAATTAAATCCCCATGAAAACAGGAAGATCCACCAAGGAGTGGTCCTCTTATCAAATCCGACGTGGCCAAATCCTTTGATTTGATTGGTTCCCACACATTCTACAAACCCTCCCACCAATAAGATCACTCCACATCACCCATCAACTAGCACAACAAACACAGAATTGCCAGCCTGGCAATCCGTGTGTGCAAGGACGTTTTTCATCCATTAGATCAAGGAAATGAAGAGAGAGAAGAAGAATGATGGAATTAACGGACCTGATTTGTTGCTTAATATTGAAGCTAACAAGAGGGTTTCCAAGGGGTTTGCCTATAAAAACCCCTTCATATCTGTAATTTTGTGTGCTTTTCTTTTAGTTTAATTTTTATTTCTGAAAAAAATAGAATTAGGGTTTTATGTAATTTCGTTTTATGAAGCATTGTAATTTGAATTTAATTAATGAAATTTAAAAGTTCTGTTTAAATTTTGTCTCGTTTAAAATTATTGCATTATTATCTTGATTTTATCTTTGATTAAATAATTGTTAAATTAAAAAGATAGCAATAATTTCCCCTACTGGGAAATTATATATAAAAAAATTTCGTGGTTCGGTTACTGTATTATTTGGTTCGAAGTGATGATCGATTTTGGGTAAAAACGGTGGTGGTTGATTCGTTTGTTTCGGTTCAAAAGGGGGTTCAGCGCCCACCTTCTACTCTAAGGGTTCATCAAAAGGTTTGTGTTCTTCTTTTTATTTTTATGTTAATGTTTATTAGTAATTTAGTTTATGTTATTTTGTCTGCTAGTTTTAAATCTGCTTGAGTTGTTAGTTCGATTGGATCTGCTTATTTTGTTTAATTTTTTTGGTTTGAGTCTTGATTGAGTTTGTTTGGTTTATAGCTGATCTACATCTGCTTCGTCTATTTTGTCTGTTTAGTTTTGATAGGATTTTGGGTAGTTATCTGTTTGTTCTGTTTGGATTATCAGCTTATTTGAAGTGGTAGTTGTGTTTCATTGGTAAATCTGCTTATTTTTTTATCGGTTTGTTAAAAAACTGCTTATGATATGATACGCTTGGGTTTTGAGATTTATTATTATTCATTTTGATTTACCTGTTTAAGTTTTTAAGTAGCTTATTTAGATTTGCTTAAGTTTTATTAGATTTGTTTTTATTTATCTGCTATATTGGTAGTGAGTTAAGACAAATTAGAAAATATAGTCCCTCTTGGGATTCGAACACATGACCTCTCGCATTATACCCAACAGCCTTACCAGCTCTGCTAGTGCTTGTTTTGTGTTTTATTCCGTTTATTTTAATTAATATAGGATCTCATATTGCTGGCAGTTTTGTTTAATTAAATTTTATATACAAAGTTTTAGATTTAAATTTAAATATTTTTATATAAATTTACTTTAATTCAGTAAAAAAAAGATAAAAAAATGTTTTATTTAAATTGTTTTAAAATTTAGTTTAAATTTTATTAGTTTTAAAATTAGTTTTAAGTTTTTTATTAATTTTAATTCAAGTTTTATTACAAGTTTATAATAGTTCTTATTTTAGTTTTCATTTAAAAGTTTTTATTTTTATTTAGTTTCTAATAAAATTAATTTTAATAATTTCTAGTTTTATTTAAATTTGAAATAGTTTAAAATGGATTTTATTTAAATAGATTTTAATTAAATAGTCTTTATAATTTTTAGTTTTTAAAATACAAAAAAATATAGTCACCAAGAACAAATTAGTTTTACCTTTAAACCGGATATCAATTTGAGTGAGTCGAGGAAAAACGAAACATTCATTGTTTAATAGGACTAAAAAACATAGTATTAAAATGGCGCCGCTGCCGAGGAAAAACGAAACATTCATTGTTTAATAGGACTAAAAAACCTAGTATTAATAACGAACACACCAAGATATAGTCTAAAGTAAGACTATATTACGATATTGTACACGCGTAATACAACGATATAACCATGATTCTAGCACGTGAAAACCGAGCTACAACACTTGTAATTAATCTACCCAACAACCCTAGAGAGGGGCTAGGACAAGATTATAAGTAAAACGATCAATCAAGAAAACCAACCAAAACCCTTGTGGGTTTCCTTCTACGATCGACTACAAAGAGAAAGGAGGGGAGAAATATTTTCTATGTGTTGAATTATGGGGAGAAGGATTTGTTTATATAGGCATAAGCATGTATCCAAAAACAAATAAAAGGAAGTTTTTCCCTTTCCTTTTTCCCCCTTAACCGACCGACCAAAACACCTCTTAGGGGTGTTCCGGAATCTTCTAAACTTCTTTCCTATTGTTTACTTACTATATATTTATTTAACGCTCGTTAATACTTAACTATTAATTATTTAACGATCGTTAAAGATACATCTCGGTTTAATTTAATTAATACATAAATATATATTTATTAAATAAAGTAATAAATATAATAAATATATTCATTAATTAAATTAACTCTTTACGTATTTAGTGCAATCCCGTAACCTCGTGTTCGATCCTATCACACGACTATTAAATATAAGTCCATAAACTTACAGCTCCCACTTGGACATATTTCGAATATCGTGATTACATTGACTAGCGTCTAGTTACACTTAGCAATGTCTCTAGTACAACTCGAGTAAGGTCTCCTGGACAAAACCTTTTAACGATTCTGCATCGTTATTATTATCCTTTTATTTCTAATACATCGTTAATAAGGATATGGATCTCAGTCATTCCTTTCTTTAACCATTCTATTTCTCGTTCACAGATTCAGCAAGATTACCAAAATAAATTTGGGTGTGGCCACACAAACATCTTACTAATCCCACGAGGCCCAGCTGTATTAAACTCCAAAACAAAATTGGAGGAAATACATTCCATTTTGTCTACGAGCAAAACTTATGAATTTTTCAACACTTCCGAAAATAATCCTTATAGCTACCAGTTACGTTTATTGTTAGATTATTCCACAAAGACGCACTAGATTCACAACAATTTCCTGGTATCTCAAGTCTAAGGATAACTATTTATGTTTTACTTGATGACAAAGATCCATAAATTAAAAACATATAGTTGGGATAAGTTCAATATTCGATTCATCGAATATCATCCAAAATCGATCAATATACTTTGAAGTATACTCTATCGCTATTTTGATTTGTCTTATTTTAATAATATTCCCATATTATTAATCGACAACAGACATTTAGCATAACAATTTATTTATGGATTATAACATGTAAAATAGGATACACTTATTAAATAATAAAAATAAACGAAACCCAATGTTTTGTTCATTATATAATAATGTCATAACATCCTTTATCCAAATACTAATCACAGATTTATTACATGAGTTCGCTAGCTAGTTGCAGCCCAATCGCTTTGGCATGCTTAACTACCTTTGGTCTAGGCAAAGCCTTAGTTAAAGGATCGGCTACGTTATCATCTGTGTGAACTTTTATCAATTTGATTTCACGAGCTTCAACTTGTTCTCGGACGTAGTGATGTCTACGCATAAAGTGTCTGGCGCCTTTCATGACTCCAGGGTTATTGGCAAATATTATTGCGGCAGAATTGTCACAATACATATCTATAGGTTCTTTAATTTAAGGCATCACTCCAAGATCTTCAATAAACTTCCTAATCCAAACAGCTTCCATTGCAGGTTCTGAAACAGCCATGTACTCAGATTGAGTAGCATGCATTGCAATCGTTGTCTACTTCTTGCACTTCCGTTGATAGACTAATGGTTGGTATGAGCATACTATAGGGGTAATAGAGAAAGACGCCTAGAGCATTGGCTTGAGATTTAGAGATAGTTAGAGAACGCATTGTATTAGGAAGAATTCTTCTACAAAGAGAGAGTCATCGGTGAGAGGGGCATATTACCCAGTGATGAGAATGTAGGGAATAAAGGAGGAAACGCCTAAAGTATAGGCTGAAGGCGGGATATAAGATGGTATGGAAATTAGGATTGTGGAAAGACAAGTAAAAAGTAGTATAGAGGAAGAATGATTCGAGGGAGCAAGAGGTTGTCAAGATAGTGTAGTGATATAGATGGGAAACCGTTAGGTCTGGTGATAGGAAATGTAGTAGAAACTGATGGAGTTAATCCATAGAAGATGAGGTGGATCACCGTTACTGTGGAATGAAGTTAGAAGCACTCAACATATTGGACCAGAGTTAGAACGGAAAACTACAACAGGTGGTGGCCGTGCTTAAGTAGAGGTTGAAAATGGCAAAGGACCGACAAGAGAGCTGTGTGGACAAGAGGCGTAAGCCGTTGGATTTTGAGATTGGGGATAAGGTTATGCTATAGGTTTTACCATGGAAAGAAGTGACGTGGTTTGGGATGAAAGGGAAGTTAACACCTTGAATCATGGGTTCGTTCGAAATCCTTGAAAGGATTGGACCAGTGGATTATAGGTTGAGGAAGTACTGGGAGAATTTAGTAGTGTGCATGATGTATTTCGTGTATCAAGCTTGAGGAAATGCTTAGCAAGAACCGACTTGCAAGTACCGTCAGATGATATTGGTATGGATACGAGTCTCCGTTTCATCGAAGAACCGGTAGAGATTTTAGGTCGGGAAGCTAAGACGTTGGAAAAAAGGGTAATATACCGTAGTTATGGTTAGATGGAATTTGGAACGTGGACTAGAGTTCACGTGGGAACGGGAAGGATTTATGAGGAACAAGTATGCTTAGATATTTTTTAATGATGATCCTAAGGAGTAAATCTCGGGACGAGATTTCTATTAGGAGGGAGTGATGTGACAACCCCGGTTTTTGAGGTTCGTCACTTAGTCTTATTTTTGGGGTATTTTGTGTGACTATGTGATTTATGTGTTTATATGTGTGATTTTGGAGATGAGAATGGACGAAATGAGGTACATGATTTGTAAATCATGGTACGGGTTGGAAAAGAAATGAAATGAAATGAGTTCAGAAATGAACTGCGGGAAAGTTCGGATATCGTTTTTACAAGGTTTCGTGTACGTATTGTATGTTGTATGTATGTATTATGTACATATTATATGGTTAGGATAAGTTTTAGAGATACTTTCTATAATTAGAAACTTTTGAAAATGACGGTTAGTTCGGAAATTACGTAGAAAGTCGGAAAATTAGCGAATAGGTGTCCGGTTTTGATCCGGAAGGGTCTAGATGTTAAGTAATGCTAACTATAAGTAAATAGCAATTAAATTAATAAAATAATGAAGGGGGAGTCGGAATTGTGGGCCCCATAGTAGAATATTTTAATAAAAAAAAGATAATTACCTTATAGGAGTCCTAATTGAGCTTAAACTTGATCAGGAGGTTACCAAAGCATATATAAACACCCCAAGACCCCAAAAACGACCCATAAACCTTAAATTAAACTCTAAGTCAGTCAAATGACAATGGATGATCCAGATGAGTCGAATTTATGCTCAGGATTTAAAGGTACGTAATTAAACTAGGTTGATTAACGTTAATTTACGTATTTGTAACCTACTATGATGGATTAGGGTTTGAGATTCATAATTTTTGATTAGGGTTTGTTAATGATCTGTAATTAATAATGTAATTAATGGGTTTTTATCAGTAGAAATCGTTTTTAGGTTTTAATTAGGGTTTGTGTATGATTAATTAGATTAATTATGAGAAAATCGTTTCTAAAAACTGGGCAGAATTTTGGTCCATTGTTTTGATCATATCTAGAGTTCTAGGAACATTCATGATGCGATCCAAGTACCCCTGAAAAGGTAATTGAGTTGTATTTTTAATGAAAGAAACGAGAACTAAATTGGAGGTGTGAAGTGGGTCAAGAACAGGTTACAACATGCGGAGTTCAAAACAGTTTTTTAGACAACGGGTTTTCAATTTGTGTTTTAAGGTGATTGGAGTACTTAGAAGTACAATTGAACCCTCTAATAAACGTGGGAGTTGTTTTATATATTAAATAAGAGACCTGGAAGAGGGCTAAGCAAATGGGTTAGGGTACCACCCCCTAATCATAACGAACTTTTTTTATGTTCAAAATTAGTAAAATCTGGATAGACAGAAGTATATATATATATATATATATATATATATATATATATATATATATATATATATATATATATATATATATATATATATATATATAATATATATATATATATATATATATATATATATATATATATATATATATATATATATATATATATATATATATATATATATATATCGAGGCCTTAACAGTAGCTTTATGGTTGGGTAAAAAGGTAGCAGTTAGATAAAACATGTAAGGGCATAGGGTTTCCTTTACAGAGAGCATGGGTTTGGTTAGGTTGGCGTTTGGCTAATAGTTTAATGACTAAAACCGGGACTGTTTTTGGGAGAAAAGTAAACGGGATAGGTATCAAGTTTAGCTAAGTTAAGGACTTGTTAGGGACGGGAAATGGAATACTTAGAGCATATAAACGGGGTATATATGTGGGATAATGTTAGATATCCATCATAGGTTTATGAATCATTTTAGTATTTGGTTCATGTATTGATTGGGTACATTTGTTTGTTAGCTTTTGCTAGTGTGTAGATTGTTAGAGAAACTCAATCAGATGAGTTTCATAGTCTCATATCTTTTAATGTTTTTTTACTTCCAGATGGGATGGAAGAGACACTGTATGGATTTGTAACTATTGCTGTGAATGTTTTTATGGTTTGCGATGGACTTGTGTGTACACTTATGTGATTAACTGCTATGTGATTCTTGATTGTGTTTATGATTTGGATCGAGGGACTCGTACCGTCTCAGTTATTGTGGTTTGACTTGGTACCAAGGGGATGTTGACAAGGCGGGGCCTTGGGATTGGTTCATAGGTGTATGGGCGCCTATGGGACCATGATGATTGGTAAGGCTGGGAGCCTTGGAATTGTGGTGAATGGTTAATCTTGAATGTTACTTGTTAATACATAATTTTAGCATATTGTTCATATGTTCTTTGGTTGATGGTTATTATTCACAGCTCATAACTTGATTCTATCGTTGGAGTCTAAACCTATGACTTTCACCAATATTATTGTTGACGTGTTTTAGTGTCTCTTTCAGGTGAGAATGTGGTTAAGCATTAGAATAGGAGTGGCTAGCTATGGAGGCTTAGGATTGAATTTGGAGGAAACCCCTTTCCTTTTAGTCTTTGTTTGATGTTTGAATAATTGATACTTTGTTGACACCTATATGTTTGCTTTGTTTATGTTAATTGTTTGTCTCGGGTAAGCGGTAGGACAGTTACCTACTTACCTAGACTCCTGCATTGTTGAGATATTGTCATGACATTTATGTCACCATTTTATGACATTTCTTATTTCATTTAGTTATCTCTATAAACACGCCATGTTGTGATGATATCCATACGTCGCGTCCTATATTCCGCCATGGTGGGGTGTGACAGAATGGTATCAAGAGACAATGGTTATAGAGAATTAGGTTGCCTAGTCTCGTAGCCTAGTCTATAGCATAAGGGTCCTCGCATATAAGCGTCGTAGGAGTATGTGTGCATTTGATACTAATTAAAGTTTTTCTTGATGTTATTGGTTTTTACTTGCGATGTGTGTTATGTTTTGACTAGTATGGGTTGAACCATAGTAGTTCATACTTAGCCAGGTGTTATTTTCTTTTCGGGTTGTGACTAGTGCGGGTTGAACCATAATCGTCCACGCTAGTCATTGTTGTATTTTGCATAAATTGTACATTATAGTACATAATTTGGTATACGGTAGTTTCTGTCTTTTGTTGAGTTATTTTATGTACTTGAGGTATAGTATTTTTCTTTTGATGTTTAAGTCATGTCCTTAAGAATCATGTGGTGGTTCGAGTTACGAGTAAGTGGATAGGAAGGATTTTAAGTTGTTTCTACTCTGATGGGCGACATGACTTATAATTGATTATTTTTTTGTTTTGGATTTTGTCTTTGCTGTTTTAGCTAGACTATGGATTTATGTATTCCAGAAGTTTGACTATGTTTTTTTAATAGTTGGAGTTTTTGACCTTATTGTTTATGTGGTTATGTGCTTAGGTGAGTTGATGGATGTATGTGTTATGTGTTGTATTGATTCTTATAAGTGTCATCATAGGAGGGAGTGCATTGGGGAAACGGTAATTGTATAAGTATGGTGGCCAACATAGTTATATAAGTACCACAACTTCAATGGATTCCTAAGTATGATTGCATGAAAGAGGATTAATACATGCTTGTATAGTAGATATTGGAAGGATTTGAGTATATGTATCCTACTATGCCTATATATGTATGATCCCATATTATTATCAATTGTATCCTTAGGAGGGTGGCTAGCTCGCTTATTTTTAGATATTCAACCTCCGTTGTTGCGTATTCTTCGAGTTCCCTATTTCACGTGTCCGTTTTCAAATGGTGTTTTTCTTTTTAAGTCTATTGAAATAACTTGGGATCTCTTTTCGGATAATGAAATCTTTTGTGTTGAGTGTTACATTTCTTTTGGTCGGTATATATTGAAAAAAAGACTTGGAAATCTACTATAGAGTTAGATAGTTGGTTGTATTCGGTAAAATAAGGGCAGGGTGTAGGAGTCGTGTTTGCAACAAGATATAACATAAGTTTTTTATTTTATTTTATGTAATCAACACTTATCATTTCAAATTCTAAAAGACCTTCTTTAAAATAAAGCAAAATAAATTTTTCCTACTTAAATATTTTATATAAGTGAGTTTAATCGATATAAGTCATTTATACAAGACTAAACAAAGTTCACGAAAATTTCACATACATTTATTTCTTTTCATTTAAAAAGGATTACGTTAATTACTAAGATGATTCTTTAGTTTTTAAAACAACTAGTATAAAATTATTGTGGTCATAACTTGTTCGTTTTTAAAGCTTTTTGGGTGATTCAAAAGCCTAAAATTATGTACTTGGAACGTACTTTTCAAATATTAAGAATGTATAGTCGTGGGAGGTCAGTAGCCTGGTGGAAATTGTTGTACAAGTGTCGGGTTCAAGGTTGAGTTTTGAATAGTAGTTTTTCAAACTTATGATTTAGGATGTTCGGAGTACCTAGTCTTTGAGTTGAGTCTTGAGATCGTATAGATGGTTTTGTATATTATTTGAGTTACATAGATGTGGAGAGGTAAAGAAAAATATTCTATTAGGAAAAGTCGATGTCGTGCAAGGTTTAAAAAAATCTGTCGCGGGGCGTAAAATGTTTTGGTTGCCATTGGGTGTTTCTTGCATTATTTTTCGTTGTCATGAGTCATTTTGAATTGATACATGTTTTGGGTTTGAGTTTTCTTTTGAGTCTCGTGGTTTTTGACTTGTTTTAACTGGTGCACGTGAAATGTCGTTAGTTATCCGTAGTTTTGATTCGTTGGTCGTGTCTAGTGGGTTCCAGATGTAGTTTTGGTTTTCTATTGATTGAGAACATTGATATAGTCATTTGAGAGAATAGTTGGAATGCCCTTTGTGATGGGGAAACAGTTAGAAGTTCGTAGAAAGACGAACTAATGTGGTCATAAGGTCTCTTAGGAGTGCCAAGGGAGATGAATAGAGATTTGTATAAAGTATGGATATTGGCACAAGTAACATATCATAGAGAATGTTGGAAGGGGATGTGATATTTCAAAGGTACTTGTGATATTCGTTAGGTATGTAAAATTTTCGGAAAATTTCTTAAGATTTAGTAGGTTTACCTATTATCTTGAAGTAGAACCATGACAGAACCAGTAGAAGGAGCAAGATGAGTTGTAGTTAGTGCCTTTCCAAGGAAATTATTAATAGAATGATATTAAAGACATGAGTTGTTAGAAATTGAAAGGAATGCAAGATAAAGGCTGAGGTGCCTGGTAGTAAATGTGATGTGAAAGCGGTTGGATGAGTTGATAAGAAGGAGTATCGATCTTTTAGAATGTGTGTAGAATTTCGCGAGTAGAAAGAGATAGAAATTTGTTTCTGTTGCTGCCAAGAGAGGATCCAGGGATGATGTTAAGAATGTTGAATGGACGCTTTTGGGTTTACGGTTATGCATTTGGCTTCACCAAAGAACTAGCGGTTTTCATGGAGTCAATGAAGCGAGTGTGCATGAATGTATATAAACGAGTTGTCATCGGGAGTATCGACGACGTCTTGATCTACTAAAAGTCTAAGAAGGAGAGTGATGCGAATTATGTGTTGGTTTTGGAGTGGAATTATACGTGAGATTTTCAAGTGTGAGTTTTAGTATTAAGTTTACCATGATGAGTAGTTAGAGATGATGGCATATCATGGAACCAGCAAGGGGCGAAGTGAAGAAGGATGAGGAAGAATTTTGGAGGTTGAAGAGGTGGATTGGATAATGAGTACATCCTGGCATTATCGGAAGGACTGGATGAATTCGCGAAGCATGACGATACGTGGAGCAAGGATTTGGATGTGTACGAGAACGACAAAGAAAGGCGATTGCTTATACGTTGCAAGAACTGAAGATTTGGAAGAACTAGATAAGACTTAGTTAGTGGAGCTAGATTGTTATATTTGCCTAGAATGCTAGAGGCATTTGGGGTACGAGACGTAGAGAATGATCTATACGGATCATGAACGTCTCCAACACATATTCAATCCTCTTGATTGAACATTTGGCAAAGGTTATGGGTGGAGTTAATTGATGAAAGAAAATTGCAAGGCCAAGTACCATCTGGGAAAGGCAAGCATGATTGATGAGACATGGAATAAGAAGAAGGAAGTGAATCTAAGATGAACTTGAACTATATGGATGACGTATTAGGGTGGTTTGGATGAAGGATGTAGGTTAAACGAGTTGAGTTGTCTAAAGCAGAGAACGCGTCAACATTAATGTTGCGTGGCTTGGATAATCGTATGGAGAAAAGGGACGTAGACTATACTTCCTACATAGATAGAAGTAGCTTAGAAAAGGCGATATAAGGACGAAGTTGGTGAAAGGGATACATAATGAGGTGGAGGAATAAGTACGATGAGGAGTTGGGTGATAGTCGATAGACTGACTAATTCATCCTATATTTCAAGAGGAATGAGAAGTCACATAGTTGAGAAGTTGGAAGGATTGCGTACAGATACGATGGAATAGGAGGTTTTGTGTAAAAGTTAACCTAATAGGTATGGAATGCCTTATGAAGGATTATGGCAAGGGAAGAAACGATGGGAAGCAAGCGTAGTATACCGTTGATAGACTAATGGTTGGTATGAGCATACTATAGGGGTAATTGAGAAAGACGCCTAGAGCATTGGCGTGAGATTTGGAGATATTTAGAGAACGCATTGTATTAGGAAGAATTCTTCTACAAAGAGAGAGTCATCGGTGAGAGGGGCATATTACCCAGTGATGAGAATGTAGGGAATAAAGGAGGAAACGCCTAAAGTATAGGCTGAAGGCGGGATAAAAGATGGTATGGAAATTAGGATTGTTGAAAGACAAGCAAAAAGTAGTATAGAGGAAGAATGATTCGAGGGAGCAAGAGGTTGTCAAGATAGTGTAGTGATATAGAAGGGAAACCGTTAGGTGTGGTGATAGGAAATGTAGTAGAAACTAATGGAGTTAATCCATATAAGATGAGGTGGATCACCGTTACTGTGGGGTGAAGTTAGAAGCAGTCAACATATTGGACCAGAATTAGAAGGGAAAACTACAAGAGGTGGTGGCCGTGCTTAAGTAGAGGCTGAAAATGGCAAAGGACCGACAAGAGAGCTGTGTGGACAAGAGGCGTAAGCCGTTGGATTTTGAGATTGGGGATAAGGTTATGCTATAGGTTTTACCATGGAAATAAGTGACGTGGTTTGGGATGAAAGGGAAGTTAACACCTTGAATCATGGGTTCGTTCGAAATCCTTGAAAGGATTGGACCAGTGGATTATAGGTTGAAGAATTACTGGGAGAATTTAGTAGTGTGCATGATGTATTTCGTGTATCAAGCTTGAGGAAATGCTTAGCAAGAACCGACTTGCAAGTACCGTTAGATGATATTAGTATGGATACGAGTCTCCGTTTCATCGAAGAACCGGTAGAGATTTTAGGTCGGGAAGTTATGACATTGGAAAAAAGGGTAATATACCGTAGTTATGGTTAGATGGAATTAGGAACGTGGACTAGAGTTCACGTGGGAACGGGAAGGATTTATGAGGAACAAGTATCCTTAGATATTTGCTAATGATGATCCTAAGGAGTAAATCTCGGGACGAGATTTCTATTAGGAGGGAGTGATGTGACAACCCCGGTTTTTTAGGTTCGTCACTTAGTCTTATTTTTGGGGTATTTTGTGTGACTATGTGATTTATGTGATTTATGTGTTTGTATGTGTGATTTTGGAGATGATAATGGACAAAATGAGGTACATGATTTGTAAATCATGGTACGGGTTGGAAATGAAATGAAATGAAATGAGTTCAGAAATGAACTGCGGGAAAGTTCGGATATCGTTTTTACAAGGTTTCGTGTACGTATTGTATGTTGTATATATGTATTAAGTACATATTATATGGTTAGGATAAGTTTTAGAGATACTTTCTATAATTAAAAACTTTTGGAAATGACGGTTAGTTCGGAAATTACGTAGAAAGTCGGAAAATTAGCGAATAGGTGTCCGGTTTTGATCCGGAAGGGTCTAGATGTTAAGTAGTGCTAACTATAAGTTAATAGCAATTAAATTAATAAAATAATGAAGGGGGAGTCGGAATTGTAGGCCCCATAGCAGAATATTATAATAAAAAAAAGATAATTACCCTATAGGAGTCCTAATTGGGCCTAAACTTGATCAGGAGGTTACCAAAGCATATATAAACACCCCAAGACTCCAAAAACGACCCATAAACCTTAAATTAAACTCTAAGTTAGTCAAATGACAATGGATGATCCAGATGAGTCGAATTTATGCTCAGGATTTAAAGGTACGTAATTAAACTAGGTTGATTAACGTTAATTTACGTATTTATAACCTACTATGATGGATTAGGGTTTGAGATTCATAATTTTTGATTAGGGTTTGTTAATGATCTGTAATTAATAATGTAATTAATGGGTTTTTATCAGTATAAATCATTTTTAGGTTTTAATTAGGGTTTGTGTATGATTAATTAGATTAATTATGAGAAAATCGTTTTTAAAAACTGGGCAGAATTTTGGTCCATTGTTTTGATCATATCTAGAGTTCTAGGAACATTCATGATGCGATCCAAGTACCCCTGAAAAGGTAATTGAGTTGTATTTTTAATGAAAGAAATGAGAACTAAATTGGAGGTGGGAAGTGGGTCAAAAACAGGTTACAACAGGCGGAGTTCAAAACAGTTTTTGGGACAACGGGTTTTCAATTTGTGTTTTAACGTGATTGGAGTACTTAGAAGTACAATTGAACCCTCTAATAAACGTGGGAGTTGTTTTATATCTTAAATTAGAGACCTGGAGGAGGGCTAAGCAAATGGGTTAGGGTACCACCCCCTAATCATAACGAACTTTTTGTATGTTCAAAATTAGTAAAATCTGGATAGACAGAAGTATATATATATATATATATATATATCGAGGCCTTAACAGTAGCTTTAAGGTTGGGTCAAAAGGTAGGAGTTAGATAAAACTTGTAAGGTCATAGGATTTCTTTTACAGAGAGCATGGGTTTGGTTAGGTTGGCGTTTGGCTAATAGTTTAATGACTAAAAACCGGGACTGTTTTGGGAGAAAAGTAAACGGGATAGGTATCAAGTTTAGCTAAGTTAAGGACTTGTTAGGGACGGGAAATGGAATACTTAGAGCATATAAACGGGGTATATATATGGGATAATGTTAGATATTCATCATAGGTTGATGAATCATTTTAGTATTTGGTTCATGTATTGATTGGGTGCATTTGTTTGTTAGCTTTTGCTAGTGCGTGGATTGTTAGAGAAGCTCAATCAGGTGAGTTTCATAGTCCCATATCTTTTTTTTCTTCAAGATGGGATGGAAGAGACACTGTATGGATTTGTAACTATTTCTGTGAATGTTTTTTATGGTTTGCGATGGACTTGTGTGTACACTTATATGATTAACTGCTATGTGATTCTTGATTGTGTTTATGATTTGGATCGAGGGACGCGTACCGTCTCAGTTATTGTGGTTTGACTTGGTACCAAGGGGATGTTGAAAAGGCGGGTCCTTGGGATTGGTTCATAGGTGTATGGGCGCCTATGGGACCATGATGATTGGTAAGGCTGGGAGCCTTGGAATTGTGATGAATGGTTAATCTTGAATGTTAGTTGTTAATACATAATTGTAGCATATTGTTCATATGTTCTTTGGTTGATGGTTATTATTCACAGCTCATAACTTGATTTTGGCGTTGGAGTCTAAACCTATGACTTTCACCAATATTATTGTTGACATGTTTTAGTGTCTCTTTCAGGTGAGAATGTGGTTAAGCATGAGAATAGGAGTGGCTAGCTATGGAGGCTTAGGATTGAATTTGGAGGAAACCCCTTTCCTCTTAGTCTTTGTTTGATGTTTGAATAATTGATACTTTGTTGACACCTATATGTTTGCTTTGTTTATGTTAACTGTTTGTCTCGGGTAAGCGGTAGGAGTGTTACCTACTTACCTAGACTCCTGCATTGTTGAGATATTGTCATGACATTTATGTCACCATTTTATGACATTTCTTATTTCATTTAGTTATCTCTATAGACACGCCATGTTGTGATGATATCCATACGTTGCGTCCTATATTACGCCATGGTGGGGTGTGACATTAGTGCTTATGATTAGACATGATGAGGGTAATTAATTTGGTTAATTATGTTAAACCCGTTTTTAAAAACTGGGCATAATTTTTGGGTCATTGTTTTGATCATATCGAGAGTTATAGGAACTTTCATGATGCGATACAGGTACCCCTGGAAAGGTAATTGAGTTGGTTTTATAAATCAAGAAACGAGAACTAAATTGGTGGTCGAGAAGTGGGTCAAAAATAGGTTACAACAGTCGGAGGTCAAAACAGTTTCTGGGTCAGCGGGTTTTCAATTAATGTTTTAAGATGGTTAGGGCACTTAGGAGTATAATTGGACCTTCAAACGATTGTGAGGGTTAGTTTATATATTATATAAGATATCTAGAAGAGGTCTAATTAATTGAGATAGTAGAAGACCCTCTGTTCATAACAAACTTTTCATACGTTCAAAATTGGTAAATCTGGATAGGCGAAAGTATATATACATATATCGGGGCCTTAACAGTAGCTTTAAGGTTGGGGAAAAAGGGATGAGTTAGCTAACATATGTAAGGGAATAAGTATTCCCTTTACAGAGATCATGGGTATGTTTAGGTAGGCATTTGGCTTATAGTTTGGAGACCTAAAAACTGGGACTGTTTTGGGTAAAATGTTAACGAGACGGGTTATTAGGTAAACTAAGTTAAGGGCTTTATAGAGGGGTGTAATGAGATGTTAGAGTATATTAATGAGGTATACTTATGGGAGAAGGTTAGATTTCCATCATAGGTTGATGAGCCATCTTAGTATTTGGTTCATGTTTTGATTGTGTGCTTTTGTTTGTTAGCTTTTGCTAGTGCGCGGATTTTTGGAGAAGCTCAATCAGGTAGTTTCATAGTCCCATGTTTACTAATGATTTTGAATTCCAGATGGGATGGAAGAGACACTGTCTTGTTTTAAAAATTATGCTGTGAATGTTTTGTGGTTGGTGATGGACTTGTGCATACTTATGTGATTAACTGCTATATGATTTATGATTGTTTTATGTTTTGACTTGGTACCAAGGGGATGTTGACAAGGCGGGGCCTTGGGGAGGTACATAGATGTGTGAGCATCTATGTGACCAATGGATAATGACAAGGCGGGGCCTTGGGATTGGTATATAGGTGTATGGGCGCCTATGGGACCATGGTGTTTGGTAAGGCTTGGAGCCTTAGATTTGGTTTGGTTTGTTTAATCTTGAATAATAGTTGTTAATGCATGTTTGTATCACATTGTCCATATGTTCGTAAATTTGGTTATTATTCACAGCTTATGGTTTGTTTTGGCGTTACCTATGACTCTCACCAACTTTATGTTGACGTGTTTTAGTGTCTCTTTCAGGTGATAAGGTGGTTAAGCGTGAGAACATATGTGGCTAGGATTGGATTCGCGTAGGAATGCATTTAGAAGGAGATCCTCGTTCCTTCTTAGTTTATTTTTCTGTTTGTTTCAATAAGTGATGCTATGAACCTATATGTTGTTTTGTTGGTGTTATTTGTTTGTCTTGGGTAAGAGGTAGGACTGTTACCTACTTACCTAGACTCCTGCATTGTTGAATTATTTTCATGACATTTGTGTCACCATTTTATGACATTTCTTATTTCATTTAGTTATCTCTATAGACACGCCATGTTGTGATGATATCCATACGTCGCGCCCCATATTCCGTCATGGTGGGGTGTGACAGAATGGTATCAGAGACAATGGTTATACAGAATTAGGTTTCCTAGTCTAGTAGCCTAGTCTATAGCTTAAGGGTCCCTACATATAGGCGTCATAGGAGTATGTGTGCATTTTATATTAATTAAAGTTTTCTGGATGTTATTGGTTTTTACTTGCGATGTGTGTTAAGTTTTGGCTAGTATGGGTTGAACAATAGTAGTTCATACTTAGCCACATGTTATTTTCTTTTCGGGTTGTGACTAGTGAAGGTTGAACCATAATCATCCACGCTAGTCATTGTTGTATTTTTGCTTAAATTTTACATTATAGTACATAAGTTGGTACATGGTAGTTTCTATCTTTTGTTGGGTTATTGTATGTACCTGAGGTATAGTATTTTCTTTTGATGTTTAAGTTATGTTCCCTTAGAATCATGTGGTGATTCGAGTTACTAGGAGTAGGTGGATAGGAAGGATGTTAAGTTGTTACCACTCTTATGGGCGACATGACTTATAACTGATTATGTTTTCGTTTTGGATTTAGTCTATGCTGTTTTAGCTAGACTATAGATATATGTATTTCAAGAGTTTGACTATGTTATTTTAATGGATGGAGTGTTGGACCTTATTGGTTATGTGGTTATGAGCTTATGTGAGTAGATGGATTTATGTGCTATATGTTGTATTGATTCTTATAAGTGTCATCATAGGAGGGAGTGCATTGGGGAAAGGGTAATTGTATAAGTATGGTGGCCAACATAATTATACAAGTACCACAACTTCAATGGGTTCCTAAGTATGATTTCATGAAAGAGGGTTAGTACATGCTTGTATATGATGAGATGTGGATTTTGAGTATAGGTATAATATATGGGTTTATGTAACGGCTGTCTACGATATGGCTATTTTTTAGTGTGTTATATGTTTTGGATTATACTCATGTTGTGCGATTATGGGGTCACACGATATGGAGTTGTTTTAAGTGATGGGTTTTATGCCTTATGGTAAGATGGTGATTACTCGTATGAAAAAAAACGAGTGTATGACGCGATTGATTGATCTGATACGTATGGTAACGAGTATGTTTTGGGTGATTTAATAGGTATATATATGCGGATGTATATATACTAGTGTGTGTTAAGTTATGATATATGGTCGTTCAGTAGTTATTATAACTTGAACGTACCTTGTGTTTGCTCGTGTTTTATGGTGCTAGAGTTTGATGGAGTTCCAACGACGTTTTGAGTCTTTTGATGTGTGTCTTCATTCGGGTATGTATTTTAATTAATGAGAACTACTAAATTTTCTTGCAAATAAGTCTAGTTAATTATAGGGTTGGAAAGTTGGTTGTATACGGTAACATAAGGGTAAGGTGTTGGAATCGTGTTTGAAACAAGATGTAACATAAGAATTCTTAATCAACAATCATTTATCTCAAAATTCTAAAAGACTTTTTTTAAAATAAAGCGAAATCAAATTCTTTCTACTTACATAGTTTATATAACTGAGTTTAACCGATTACGTCATTTATAATTATTTATACAAGGTTAACTTGAGTTCATGAAAATTTCACATACAATTATTTCTCATTTAAAAGGATTGCATTAATCACTAAGTTTATTCTTTAGTTTTTAAAACAACTAGTATAAAATTGTGTTAGTCGTAACTTGTTCGTTTTTAAAGCTTTTTGGGTGATTCAAAAGCCTAAAATTATGTACTCGGAACGTACTTTTCAAATATTCAGAATGTGTAGTCATGGGAGGTCAGTAGACTGGTCGAAATTGTTGTACAAGTGTCGGGTTCAAGGTTGAGTTTTGAATGGTAGTTTTTTTATGATTTGGGATGCACGGGATACCTAGTCTTTGAGTTGAGTTTTGAGTTCGTCAAGAGGGTTGTTTGTAGATTGTTTGAGTCACATAGATGTGGGGAGGTAGAAAAAAAATATTCTTTTGGAAAAGTCGATCTTGCACGGTTTAAATAATATGTCGCGGGGCGCAAGATGTTTTGGTTGCCATTAAGTGTTTCTTGGATCATTTTTCGTTGTCATGAGTCATTTAAATTGGTACATGTTTGAGTTTTCCTTTTGAGTTTTCGTGGTTTTGGTCTGTTTTAACTCGTGCATGTGAAATGTTGTTAGTTATCTGTGGGTTTGATTCATTGATCGTATCTAGTGGATTCAGGATGTAGTTTTGGGTTCGTATTGTTTTGGGAGCGTTGAGGTAGACATATGAGAGACTTGGTCGCGCCTACACGATTAAGTAGGTGGCCATGAAAGAACGGTCGGAATGCCCTTAGTGGGGAGGAAAGAAGTTCGTAGACGAACTAATGTGGTCAAGAGGTCTCTTAGGAGTGTCAAAGGAGATGAATAGATATATGTGTAATGTATGGATATTGGCACAAGTAACGTGCCATAGAGAGTGTTGGAAGGGGATATAATACCTCAAAGGTATTTATGATTGTTCGTAAGGCATGTAAGTTTTCCGAAAATTTCTTGAGAATTGGTAGGTTTACCTATTACTGTGAGGTAGAACCATAAATAGAGCAAGTAGGAGGAGTGAGAGGAGTTGTAGTTGGTGCCCTTCCAAGGCAACTTGTTGATGAAATGATTTAAAAACAAGTGTTGTTAGAAATTGTAAGGAATGCAAGATAAAAGTTGAGTTTCTTAGTAGTAGATTGGATATGGAAAGCGGTTGAGTGGTCTGATGAGAGGAAGTATTGGTCTTTAAAAATGCGTGTAGAATTTTGCAAGTAGAACGAGGTAGGAATTTATTCGTATTGCCGCTAAGAGATGGTGCAAGGAGGACGTAGTTGAAACTGCTAAGGATGTTGTATGAACGCTTTGGGTTTACGGTTATGCATTTGGCTTCGCCAAAGCACTAGCGGTTTTCATGGAGTCAATGATCTGAGTGTGCATGAACATGTATAAACGAGTTGTCATCGGGAGCATCGACGACATCTTGATTTACTCAAATCTAAGAAGGAGAGTGAGGCGAATTATGAGTTGGTTTTGGAGTTGTTAGGAAAGGGAATTATACATGAGATTTTCAAGTGTGAGTTTTAGGATTAAGTTGGCCAGGACGAGTAGTCAGAGATGATGGCATATCGTGGAACCAGCAAGGGGCAAAGTGAAGAAGGGTGAGGAAGCGTTTTTGAGGCTGAAGAGGTGGATTGGATAATGAGCAGATCTTGGAATTATCAGAAGGACTGGATGAACTCGCGAAGCATGACGATACGTGGAGAAAGGATTTGGATGTATACGAGAACGACAAAGAAAGACGGTTGATTATACGTTATGGGAACAGAAGATTTGGAAGAACTAGATAGACTTAGCTAGTGGAGGTGGATTGTTATATCTGCCTAGAATGCTAGAGGCATTTGGGGTACGAGACGTAGAGAATGATATATACAGATCAAGAACGTCTCCAACACATATTTAATCATCTTGATTGAACATTTGGAAAAGGTGATGGGTGGAGTTAAGTGACGAAAGAAAATTGCAAGGCCAAGTACCATCTAGGAAAGGCAAGCATGGTTGATGAGACATGGAATAAGAAGAAGGAAGTGAAGCTGAGACGAACTTGAACTATATGGATGACGTATTAGGGTGGTCTGGATGAAGGATGTAGGTTGCACGAGTTGAGTTGTCTAAAGCAGAGAACGTGTCAACATGTATGTTGCGTGGCTTGGACAATCATATGGAGAAAAGGGACGTAGACCATACTTCCTACATAGATAGGAGTAGCTTAGAAAGGGCGATGTAAGGACGAAGTTGGTGAAAGGGATACATAATGGGGTGGAGGAATAAGTACGATAAGAGTTGGGTGATAGTTGATAGACTGACTAATTCATCTCATATTTCAAGAGGAATGAGAAGTCACGTAGTTGAGAAGTTGGAAGGATTGTGTACGGATGTGATGGAATAGAGGGTTTTTTGTAAAAGTTAACCTAATAGGTATGGAATGCCTTATGAAGGATTATGGCAAGGGAAGAAACGATGGGAAGCAAGCGTAGTATACCGTTGATAGACTAATGTTTGGTATGAGCGTACTATAAGAGTAATTGAGAAAGACGCCTAGAGCATTGGCGTGGGATTTGGAGATAGTTGGAGAACGCATTATATTAGGAAGAATTATCCTACAAAGAGAGAGTCACCGGTGAGAGGAGCATATTCCCTATTGATGAGGATGTAAGGAATGAAGGAGGAAACACCTAAATTATAGGCTTAATACGGGATATAAGATGGTATGGAAATTAAGATTGTGGAGAGACAAGCGAAAAGTAGTATGGAGGAAGAATGATTCGAGGGAGCAAGAGGTTGTGAAGATAGTAGGGTGATATTGAAGGGAAAACCGTTATAGCAAGAGGTTAGTAGTCACGAACAATGGAACGTTCACCTAGAGAAAAGGTGTAGCACCTGTTAGTATGAAGAATTGTTAGTTACTTGGTTCCGAGCATGGGAAAGCAAGGATGAGGTGGTGGTTATGACATGTTTCATGTGAACGTTATGGGAAGCTTTTGGTTATGCAATCCTGCATATACCATTGGATGTGATAAAGGTTGGGAGAACTTCTGAATGATGGAAAATCCGTAGAGGATAGAAGCCGTTAGGTTTGGTGATAGGAATTGTAGTAGAAACTGTTGGAGTTAATTCATAGGAGATGAGGTGGATCACCGTTACAGTGGGATGAAGTTAGAGGTGGCCAACGTATTGGACCGGAGGTGGATCGGAAAACTATGGAGGTGGTAGCAGTGCTTAAGTAGAGGTTGAAAATAGCAAAGAACCGACAAGAGAGCTATGCGGACAAGAGGCGTAAGCCGTTGAGATTTGAGATAAAGTTATGCTAAAGGTTTCACCATGGAAAGGGGTGATGCGGTTTGGGAAGAAAAAGGAAGTTAGCACCTAGATTTGTGGGTCCATTTGAAATCCTTGAAAGGATTGGGGTAGTGACGTATAGGTTGAGATTACCGGAGGAATTGAGTAGTGTGCATGACGTATTTCATGTATCAAACTTGAGGAAAGGCTTAGAAAGAAATGACTTACAAGTACCGTTACATGATATTAGTATCGATACGAGTCTTCGTTTCATCGAAGAGCCGGTAGAGATTTTGGGTCGTGAAGCTAAGACGTTGGAAAGGGTAATATACTGTTAGTTAAGGTTAGGTGGAATTCAAAACGTGGACCGGAGTTCACGTGGGAACGAGAAGAGTTTATGAGGAATAAGTATCCTCAGCTGTTTGATAATGACGATCCTAAGGAGTAAATCTCGGGACGAGATTTCTATTAGGAGGGAGTGATGTGACAACCGTGGTTTTGAGGTTCGTCACTTGGTCCTATTTTTAGGTTAATGTATGTGTGACTATATGATTAACGTGTTTACATGTTTATTTTGAGTGAATGAGGTTGGTGTGGATATCGTATATAGGTATAAAGTACTCATAAGTAAATCGAGGAACGGTTATTTCATGTTCATGAGCTCACAATGTTGTGACTATGAAATGAGATGGTGTTATTTAGTGGTTTTACGTATACGTATATGTATTATATAAAATCGTATTTTTTACGGTTTAGGGTTTAGCATTTAGATGTCTCGGGTAAGGTGTTTAGTCATGTGAGTATTTTTCGGGATGGTTTTAAGTCATTTAGGACTTATTTATAAAGTTTATTTCAAAATTTAAGATTTTTTTTAAAACTCTATATTTTACGCCTTTTATGGTATTCGCGTAAAAACTGACTAGTTTTACGATTCTGAGGTTTTGGAGGCTTTATGAGCTGAAATAAATTAAGGAAAATTAAGGTAATATTAATAAGATATTACTTAATAATAAAATAAAAAAAACGAAAATTAAGGGGGTGATGGTTGGTTTTGGACGTAAGAAAAGGAGAAGAAAAAGGAAAAAAATAAAAAGGAAACAAGGCTTTTATAATTGGGTTAGGATTCTTTTGTTTAACCATATAATGTTTTAATTAAACCAAAACACATCATAATCCCTGAGAAAACAAAAAAACACGATGGTTCATCAATGGAGTTTAGGATTTTCATAAAAATCTTGGTTTCCATTAATATTAAGGTAAAACCTTCAAATCCCTTTTCAGTTTAATTATTTTTGATTTTTTTATAATCAATGTATGATGGATTTAGGGTTTATTATAAATCAAAAACCTGAGTTTTTATGATTAACAATGATTAGAATAATTAGGGCTTATGATTAGACATGATGAGGGTAATTAATTTGGTTAATTATGTTATACCCGTTTTTAAAAACTGGGCAGAGTTTTTGGGTCATTGTTTTGATCATATCTAGAGTTCTAGGACATTTATGATGCGATCCAGGTACCCCTGGAAAGGTAATTGAGTTGTCTTTCTAAATCAAGAAACTAGAACTAAATTGGAGATCGGGAAGTGGGTCAAAAACAGGTTACAACAGTCGGAGGTCAAAACAGTTTCTGGGTCAGCGGGTTTTCAATTAATGTTTTAAGGTGGTTAGGGCACTTAGGAGTACAATTGGACATTCAAACGAACGTGAGAGTTAGTTTATATATTATATAAGATATCTGGAAGAGGGATAATAAATTGAGATAGTAGAAGACCCTCTGGTCATAACAAACTTTTCATACGTTCAAAATCGGTAAAATCTGGATAGGCGAAAGTATATATACATATATCGGGGCCTTAACAGTAGCTTTACGGTTGGGGCAAAAGGGAGGAGTTAGCTAACATATGTAAAGGAATAAGTATTCCCTTTACAGAGATCATGGGTATTTTTAGGTGGGCGTTTGGCTTATAGTTTGGAGACCTAAAAACTGAGACTCTTTTGGGTAAAATGTTAACGAGATGGGTTATGGAGTAAACTAAGTTAAGGGCTTTATAGAGGGGGGTAATGAGAAGTTAGAGCATATTAATGAGGTATATTTATGGGAGAAGGTTAGATGTCCATCATAGGTTGATGAGCCATCTTAGTATTTGGTTCATGTTTTGATTGTGTGCTTTTGTTTGTTAGCTTTTGCTAGTACGCGGATTTTTGGAGAAGCTCAATCAGGTGAGTTTAATAGTCCCATGTTTACTAATGATTTTGAATTCCAGATGGGATGGAAGAGACACTGTCTTGTTTTATAAATTATGTTGTGAATTTTTTGTGGTTGGTGATGGACTTGTGCATACTTATGTGATTAACTGCTAATTGATTCATGATTGTTTTATGTTTTGACTTGGTACCAAGGGGATGTTGACAAGGCGGGGCCTTGGGGAGGTACATAGATGTGTGAGCATCTATGGGACCAATGGATAATGACAAGGCGGGGCCGTGGGATTGGTATATAGGTGTATGTGCGCCTATGGGACCATGGTATTTGGTAAGGCTGGGAGCCTTGGATTTGGTTTGGTTTGTTTAATCTTGAATAATAGTTGTTAATGCATGTTTGTATCACATTGTCCATATGTTCGTAAATTTGGTTATTGTTCACATCTTATGGTTTGTTTTGGCGTTGGAGTCTAAACCTATGACTCTCACCAACTTTATGTTGACGTGTTTTAGTGTCTCTTTCAGGTGATAAGGTGGTTAAACGTGAGAACATATGTGGCTAGGATTGGAGTCGCGTAGGAATGCATTTAGAAGGAGATCCCCGTTCCTTCTTAGTTTATTTTTCTGTTTGTTTCAATAAGTGATGCTATGAACCTATATGTTGTTTTGTTGGTGTTATTTGTTTGTCTTGGGTAAGAGGTAGGACTGTTACCTACTTACCTAGACTCCTGTATTGTTGAGATATTGTCATGACATTTGTGTCACCATTTTATGACATTTATTATTTCATTTAGTTATCTCTATAGACACGCCATGTTGTGATGATATCCATACGTCGCGCCCCATATTCCGCCATGGTGGGTTGTGAGACCACTTGAAGAAATTGTTCCACATAGGATAGTTTCCTTTCTAGATTAAACCCCTATAGCGTATCACAAATGTTAATACCGCATCCCGTATCATATACCCAGCAATTAAATTTGTATGTTAAATTGAACAATTCAATCATAAATAAAGTACTTGAAGCTGCAGCGCTCTGCTCAGACTTCTTCTTTATTTCTCGCAATTCTTCGAGGTAAAGAGGGTAATTCCTCTTCTAGTGACCACTTGCCTTGCAATGGTGACAACTCTCATCTTTCTGAGATTTATTCTTCTTCACAAAGTTTTGCTTAGTTTTCGAATAAGTCGCAACTTGCTTGCCCTTATCACCCTTGCCTTTGCCTTTCTTCTTATTCGTTTTCGGTTTTGGCTTACTCACTCTACCCTTTTGTATGGTTAGTACAGAAGGCGTAGCGATAGATGCCTTGTCTTTCAACCCCTTTTTCATAGTCAATGAGCATTGCATGCAAATCATTAACTGTCTTCCCCGTGCAATGCATATTATAGTTTCGAATGAAATCATTGAAGTCCTTGGTAAGGGACCTATTGATCAAGTTGATAGTCATATTATGATCATAGGGTTGTCCTAGTGCAATGAGCTGTTCCATATAATCCCTCATCTCCATATAATGCGCACTTACAAACTTTCCAGGAGCTTGCTTACAGCTATACAAAGCATCTACCAAGTCGTAGATCTCCACAGTTTGCGGCTTCTCGAACATAGCCTTGAGCTCATCAAGCATTCGCTTAGGTGAAAATAGCTCATACTTCTGTTGAAGTGGAGGAGCCATTTTTCCTAACATTAAGGAAGCCACTTCAAAGTGCTTCTTAATATTAGCAGCGTGTTCAAGCCTTTGCGCATCAGATGCTCCTTCAGCAAGATGCTCCTGATAAGGAGTAGTCAAGATATCGATAGTACCCGCTACTCTCAAGACAATTCTTAGTGAGCGATATCAATCATTGAAGTTTGGGCCAGTAAGTTCAGGACGATCAAAGAAAGCTTTGAACGCAGAACTTATAGTCATATTGTTTTTGGCTTGAGCCATTTCTACATAAATAAGTTCAAATTTTAGTATTTTCGATAATAAAATACTTTCAAAAAAATAAAATTACAAACAATTTTCAATTTCTAGATATTTTAAGGGATTTACATTGCCAAAAATCATTTTGCATTGTAAACATGTTTCATCCCTTCTGAATGCTTTAAGTTTCCAGATCTCACTGAGTAACTTAATTAAGTCATCTAATTTGAGTAATGTAAAACCATCATACGAATTATCATTCTACAAATGGTTTTATTTCCATCACAACATCACCCAAAAATCTCATTTGATGACGAAGTAAATTCAAGTGTTAGTCTATTAGGAGCATTCGACTTAAATTTTAGGGGTATAAATTTTGATGTCAAAATCAATGTATGGAAAAGCATGCATACAACTCCATAGCATAAATTTATACATAAATTATGTTGAGGTATTGGTTAAACCAATTAAAGAATTTATACACAACTATTCACAACATACTTTTTCTAGAACTCGGCTACGCACAAAGCAATACCCTAATTCATTGTGTTTCGGATGTGTTTTGTGATAAATCATCCTTAAGGTATAATTCAATTAATAATCATAGGTAATTTCAATTTGACGCACAGGCGAGCCGGGAATGTGGTCAACGACTAATGGCATAACACCTCCTTCCTTAACCGGGTACATGACCAACGGTGCGTTATACCCACTTTATAGTTTGTCAAAAGGAGTAGGCCGTTAGATTATTATTGCAATTCACCAATCAACTTAATCTTATGTAATTTAGATCTCAAACAAGTCATTATTTTAATATGATTTAGTCCATATTATTTCTTTTCATAAAAAACCCTTGTTTACAACAATTCAACAATTTTATATATAAACAAGAAAAAAAAACTAAATCATAAACACATAATAACCATTTATATGTGCAACAAATAAATCAAATAGCCACATGCATACGATTTATTCAATAATCATCAAATCTAGGTCTTTATATCATATAAAAGTCTTCCCTAATTCTAGATTTATTGAATCAAATAATCACGTAGCACATAAAATCATATAAACCTATAATTTTACGATCCATGAAAGCATGCACGTAATCATGGACTCCTCACAAATCTTAACAATTAAATCTCTACGGATCGTAACCATACAAGACATAACAATTAATCATGCAACTTAATCTAAAATTATCTCACATGTAATTTAGGGTTTCAAAACAAATTTTTTTATTAAAAAAATTCGGCCAAAACCCTAATTTTAAAAAAAACAAAACCCTATTTTTAAGAAAACCTAAAAAACATGTAGTTTTAACTCAAAACAATTATTAGTTAAAAAACTTTATATTTTCGATAATTATAACATGTTAAAACAGCTCTCTGATACCACTGAAGGTTTATTACTATCATAACAATTATATAAAATCTTAAGCGAGATCAAAGCACACATAGCGGAAGCGATTTAACAAGATCATAATAATAAGATAATTATAATAAATCAAATTACCGTTACATACCTTTACGCTAAAGCAATTCCACAAGACGAAGAACAAATCACCAATTAGGGTTTATAACGAACACCACCAAGATATAGTCTAAAGTAAGACTATATTACGATCTTCTACACACGTAATACAAGGAGCTAACCGTGATTTTAGCACGTGAAAACCGAGCTACAACGCTTATAATTAAACTACCCAACAACCCTAGAGAGGGGCTAGGACTAGATTATAAGTCAAACGATCAACCAAGAAAACCAACCAAAACCCTTGTGGGGTTCCTTCTACGATCGACTACAAAGAGAAAGGAGGGGAGAAAGATATTTTCTGTGTTGAATTATGGGGAGAAGCATTTGTTTATATAGGCATAAGCATGTATCCAAAAACAAATAAAAGGAAGTTTTTCCCCTTCCTTTTTCCCCCTTAACCGACCGACCAAAACACCCCTTAGGGGTGTTTCGGAATCTTCCAAACTTCTTTCCTTTTGTTTACTTACTATATATTTATTTAACGCTCGTTAATACTTAACGATTAATTATTTAACGATCGTTAAAGATACATCTTGATTTAATTTAATAAATACATAAATATATATTTATTAAATAAATTAATAAATATAATAAATATATTCATTAATTAAATTAACTCTTTACGTATTGAGTGTAATCTCGTAATCTCGAGTTCGATCCTATGACACGACTATTAAATATAAGTTCATAAACTTACACTTATTAATACGGGAAGCATAAGCAGTGGATATAACTGAGTGAGTAGCACCCGTATCAAATAAAATGCAGGCAGCATGTCCGTGCATAAATAAGATCCCAGTAATGGTACCTGTCGACTTATTTGCCTGATCTATGGTGGTAGTGTACACACGACCTGAAGCTGGTGGTTTTGGAAGAGCAGTACCAGATGTACCAACAGTCTCTCCCTTCTTGCAGGCCTTCATCTGATGGCCTGGTTGCCCACACTTAAAGCAAATGTCGATAGCATGATGTCACACCCCACCATGGCGGAATATGGGGCGCGACGTATGGACATCTAACCTCCTCCTATATAAAACCTCATTTAAATGCTCTAAGCATCTCATTACACCCCTCTATAAAACCCTTAACTCGTTTTACTTCATAGCACATCCCGTTAACATTTTATCAAAAACAGTCCCGGTTTTAGGTCTCCAAACTATAAGCCAAACACCCACCTAAACACACCTATGATCTCTGTAAAGGGAATATTCATACCCTTACATATGTTATCTAACCCCTCCCACTTGTCCCAACCTTAAAGCTACTGTTAAGGCCCCGATATATAGTGTCATTCCAGTTTTACTGATTTTAAACATACAAAAAGTTTGTTAGGATTAGGGGGTCTTACCCTAAACCACAACCTTAGCCCAAGTGCAGATACTTACTAAAATATATAAACCATCTCTCATGTTCGTTAGAAGATCCCAATGCAACCCTAAGTACCCCAAATAACCCAAAACTTAAAAAGAAAACAGGCTGACTTCAAAACTGTTTTGACCTCCGACTGTTGTAACCTGTTTTTGACCCACTTACCGACCTCCAATTTAGTTCTCGTTTCTTGAATTGGAAATCCACTTCAATTACCTTTTCAGGGATACTTGGATCGCAAAATAAGAGTTTATAGAACTCCCGATATGATCAAAACAATTGACTCAAAATTCTGCCCAGTTTATGGGTTTAACTAAATCAACCCCATTAATTAACCCTAACCCCACTAATTACAAGCCCTAATTTATGAAATCATTATAACACCATTAATATAACATTAATTTACTGTTTTTAAATTAAACCCTAACCTAAATCTATCATAAGATGATTAAGAAACATAAAAAACAATTAAATTGAAAAGATATTAAAGACTTTACCTTAGATTTATGAAAAACCCCAAAATTATGAAGAACCCTAAAAACCCTCTATGAAACCCACGACTTTTTTTATCTCCAGGGAAAAATAATGAATTTTGTTTTTAATAAATACATTATATAGGGTGTGATAACCCATTCCTAGCCCAACCCAAAAACTCCTTTCTTTTTTTTTCTTTTTTTTTCCTTTTTTCCTTTATTTCTTGCGTCCAAACCGACCCAACACCACTTAAAATTCGTTTTTTTTTTCTTTTTATTATATATTATTAAGTTATTAATAATACCTTAATTTACCTTAATTTATTTCAGCTCCTAAAGCCGCCAAAACCTCAAAACCGTAAAACTAGTCAAATTTACGCGTTTTACCGTAAAAGTCGTAAAATATACACTTTTATAAAAAATCTCAAATTTTGAAATAAACTTTATAACTAAGTCCTAAATGACTTAAAACCATCCCGAAAAATATCCATATGACTAATTACCTCATCCGAGACCTCTAAATGCTAAACCGTAAATCGTAAAAAATACGATTTTCTATAATACATATACGTATACGTAAAACCACTAAATAACACCATCTCACTTCATAGTCACTACCATGTGAACTCATGAACATGAAATCATCACACATCGTTTCACTCACAAGGTACCCCGTACCGGAAACGATTTCCAAACCACAATCTATACACACCAATTAGCACATAAACACGTAAAGACACGTAACTAGCACAAAATAAAACTAAGTGACGAACCTCAAAACCAGGGTTGTCACATCACTCCCTCCTAATAGAGATCTCGTCCCGAGGTTTACTCCTTAGGATCGTACGTACTAGATTAAAACTTTCCTTTTATAGTACGATTACGTTTACGTGTTAGGATTTTACGTATTACGTACGTGTTAGAACACGATAAGTATTTATTACGCACGAACACGCAATAATTATTTAAACAATAATTAATCACGAACATGCGATCATGAAATCATGAACGTAATTAAATCACGAGCTAATATTAATTACGTATATATATTTATTACGAACACGAATAAATATATTAAGTCACGATCGATAACTAATTAAAACACGTAAATTACGAACACGAGAACACACTATAGTATTTAGACTCAGGAAATGTATGGGTTACCCCATGTGGGCCCCATACCACGAAATTAGGGAGGAAAGATGGGCTTAGCCCATCAATTTTTACTAAAACAAGGAATTAGGAAAGATTTTGGTCATTTTTCACTTTACAGGAAAACACCAAAAACCCTAAAAAGTTTTCTCCTTCTCCTCTTCTTCTTCTTTTTGGCCGCCACACATAAACACACCAAGGAGGGTGTTTATTTGATTTTGATCTTGGTTTTGGTGCAAGTGTTCGTATTTGTTAATCCTCGTTTAGATCCACGCATTCGGTATATTCTTTTTACCCTTTTTCTTTTTGATTTGATTTAATAATTAATTAAGAACACGATGTTTTAAAAACCTAATTAAAGGGTTATTGGGTAAATCAAAAAGGGTTGTTTTAGGGGTGTTTGTTGGCCGGCGCCTAAACCGAACCCCAAGGGGGTCTCGCTTGGCTACTCGACCACCACCGAGACCATATGGTCCCGGTTGGGTGGTGTGGGTCCCACGGCAGCAGCAAGACAAGGGGAACCCCGAAGTGGTTCGGGGTATGGTGTCGATTTCATGTCCGGTTCATGGTTTCTAGTCAAGATCTGATTCACGGTTTATGTTAAGATTTTTTTTATATATAATCATATGTTAAAATTAAATTAATAAGTATGACATGATTAATTTAATAACATGACTTAGGTTATAATTTAATTATTAGATCATGAAATTATTAACCTAAGTATTTTATATTTTTAGACTTATAATTAATTAATTATTTAAAAACCATGGTCATAATTAATTAATTAACATGACTTATGTTATATTATTAATTAATAATAATACATGTTTTAACCTAAGTATTTAACTTTATTTTATTAAAAACATGATATATTTTAATTAAATACTTTTAACCTATAGTTTATTTAAATTACATGAAATAATTAATAAACTATACATTATATCATTGTGACTTAGAAAATAATCAGAAAAACACTTAGGCTTATATACTTAGCTTATTTAACCAGCTTATATCTAATTATGAAAACTTTATATTTTTAGAAACTTATTTAATTAAGGCGGCTGATCTATTTATGGAAACTTTCTATTTTTAGAAACTTATTTAATTCAGGCAGCTAATCTATTTATGGAAACTTATTAAATTAAGGCAGCTGATCTATTTATGGAAACTTTCTATTTTTAGAAACTTATCTATTTTAAGCAGTAATTCAATTTTTGGAAACTTTCTATTTTTGGAAACTTTCTATTTTTGGAAACTTTCTATTTTTGGTAACTTTCTATTTTTGGAAACTTTCTATTTTTGGTAACTTTCTATTTTAGGAAACCTGCTATTTTTGGAAAGTTACTTATTATTACATAGTAAGTATAATAATACATGAAATACCAAAAATACTTAATCAGAATAGACAGAATATAAGATAAACACAGTTAAAGACTTTAAACAGTAAAACATGATATGGACATATAAAATAAGCTAAGACATGATATAAACTAGTTACGTATTCAGTAGTCAGATACTTATTCACGTATGTATTCATGTAGCATTAGTGATACGGAAGTAGGATTCCTCTCAATTCGTCTTCTTCGTTCACTGGACATAAGGTACGGATTTCCGTCCTTTCAGTATGGACATTCTTTCCTTATTAGGATTCCCCGTATGCAGCCAACTGTTTTCCCAATATTTGTTTTATATGTTTTTGAATTGCTCATGTTTAATTAGAATACCTAAAGCCATATACATGCATGACCAGTTTCACCTAGTTATGGAGGTACCATAACCATAACATTAGAGGCACTGATGTTATGACTTTACCACGGCGGAGTGATTGCTCGTGGCGTCCCTTCAGCTTTTGGCCATATTATTATATTTATCATGTGGGGCGTATGGGTGCATCCTAGTTACATGTTCCTGTCAGGATTTCATGGTGAATGTGGTATGTGCCTTGCATCCTTCACAAGGAGCTGATCCCTCCTACCCAAAACCAGTATATTAAATTAGAGGCAGCCCCTCTAATTTGCATGATGAGGTCACCCCTCCAAGTATTCATGCACGGTGGATTTTCATGACCTATATTGGCTAATGGTAAAATATGTTAAACAGTTTTCATAAGATAAACATAAGGCTTTTCAAACTATAAAACCAGTTTTATGAACATGTTCCAGGTTTTCCAAGACTTATACATTTCCGTTGTTATTAAGTCTTTATTATGTTTAGTCATTCATACTATGTCTATATCCGTGCACTGAGCGTTTTGCTCAGCCGTTACTTTCCTTTCCATGTCCCAAAACGACACGTACCCTAGGAAAGACTCGAGCATTTGGAGGACGTGCATAGGATGGAAGCTGCTAGAGACTTCTTTTCCTTTTTGCCTTCATATACTCATGCTTGTTTAGTCTTTCATTCATTTCTTTTGCTTTATTATGTTTTGGGCTTATGTTTGGGAACCGATGTTTGATTCCGGTTATCCCTATGGTCATGTAATGTTTTAGACATTTATCCTTATATGCTTTGATGACACGCCATAATTACGCGTGACATTCCATTATCAAAATGGGGGTGTTACAATTATGGTCTCAGAGCCAAGGCTTCGACCTGTAGGCTCTAAAACTCGACCTGTGACTAGTGGGTAGTCACCAGGAGCTTCCTAAGCCAACGTCTGTTATTCTACGTATTGATGTTTTCAACGCATTGTTGTTTTAACCATGATGTTTTCAACACCTTGAGGTTTTAACCTTGATGTTTTCATCGATATTGTTTTACTAATATGGATGGACAACTGTCATTCATATGTAGTTATGTGTCATTGTTTCATGTATAATGTTCCTCGTGAACTATGGCTATGTGGACTGAACCCCAATAGTTAATAAGTAGTCACATAAAAATTTTTCTGATAAGGATTGACAGATGAGTTTCATTTATTTATGTTTCATGTATCATTGTTGCAGGGATTATGACTAAGTAATGGTTGGTACAGGACTGGCCCTATTTAGTCGCATGTGCTTTTATCGAAACTTTTAACTTTGGGACCGACCCATAGGCGTCCCCTCGCCATGTCTTTTGTTTTGGGACCGACCCATAGGCGTCCCCTCGCACATATACAGGTTTTTATAAACTACATTATACATTCATGCAGTGTTTTTCATGCATAAAATTTTTCTCATGATTTATTGGCATAAATTTTTTCATGTCCCCTCATAAGTTATTATGTTTTTATGTCAAGTATGCTGTCATACTGTCATGGTTAACTTCGATTTCATGTTGATTATGTTATATACTCCTTCACATTGAGTTGTTCCATGTTTCTTCATAATGACTTGGTATTCACGTGATTATGTCTTACGTCTCTTTTGTTGTCTTTACTTCCATGCAAGACACTGTTGAAATTCATGTAAATTATGTTTTCATGATAGTCATGGTTGGTTTTCATTGATCATGCTTTCAGGCAAATCATCTTGAATTTTGTGTAACCACACTTTAACGTTTCTCTATGCAACCAGAATGAGGTATATACTGGCATTGCCAGGTTATCATGATGGTTTTACTAACCGTTTAACCGGTATACTTTCCTTAAATCATGACAAATGATCGACCCCATACCGATCATTTAATGTGCATTCAACGTGTACTCCATGTACCGTGTTCCATGTGTATTACACGTACCTAAATCCACGTGTATTTCACTTGCAATACTTCACGAGTATTCGCTAGTCGATTCTAAATCATCTCACGCGTATGTTCACTTGATGATATTCTACAAGATTGCCAATGTCGCTCATAGCTTGGAGATGTTATTAAAGGTTGATGCTACTGATTTTCGGAGACGCTACGAGATGCGGATGCTGTTCAAAACCTGAAGATCGCATGAGACGAAGACAAAGGCGTCAGAGCAAAGCTTTTGGACGAGAAGATGCTTCACCATCACACGATTTTCATCAATCATTGTCCCTAATTCTTAGTTACATGTCACACGTCATTCAGCTGTCAATTCAGCCATATGAGTGCAAACCGGTACCAGCCGGCCACTCAGCTGAATAGTTACATGAATCACGGTCATGAGAATGACCATCATGGAACTGACAGACAGGACGATAGTAACCACTAATATGACAGCAACTATCCTAGAAATCGTAACCGAGGCTCCGACCACGGACGTGATCAAGCATACAAAGGATCAGTAGTCCAACCGACTCGCCAAGTCTGGCATAATAACCTAATATTGTAGTTCTATTGTTTTACGTCTTGTGACACATGTCAAGACATCAGTCAAGACACATGTCTCACGTATACTTCTTGAAGACACATGTCAAGACACCAGTCAAGACATATGTCATGCTTATAGTTCCAAGATACGAGTTGATGAGACTGCTTTTATACATGGTCTCATCGTCCAAAACGGGCTTTAAATGAATTTAATATCATCAAAATGGCCATATATATGCTTGTGTTTGTTACTTGTGTATTTAGGTACGGATATTGAGAAAATGACACAAAGATCACAAGAATCATACAAAAACGAACACGGGAAAAGAAGCCGCACAATAAACCAAGCCCTAGTGTTGAATTTTCTACAAAGACCTTGAAGAAATGAAGATTGTCAAGATTGGTCCCTCAACTATTGAAGACTTGTCACAAATAATCCTCCTAGAATCATTTTGTGCAAAATAAGACCTTCATGTTTGAAGATATTCTTTAATCAGCCCTTGAAGTTAATCAAAGTTACAAGTTTTATCCTATTGTTAACCAAAGGACTGAGTTTGCAAAACCTAAGGACTAATAGTGCAATTCATCTAAGGACCAGTGATACAAGATATGTTAATACTGCCATTAACGGGGAGGGACTAAAAATGTCACAAACATAAACTACTAAACCTAACTACCCATTATAATCCAGTTACCCAACCCATTACCACTAAACCCGGTTTATTAATAATTTAGTTTTCAAATCTTTTTATTAAAACCGGGTAACATACACTGTTAACCCAAAACAAAATCAAATTCCCTTTTTCTTCCCATAAACCCTAATTATCAAACTCTAATCCCCCCCAAATCACAAGAGCCCTAATCATCCAGAATGAAGATTAGCATCACCCTCACCTAAACCTCACATCCAAAAACTATCCCCGTGACCTTGGTCCCCTCCCACGTGGCTTCCTTGTTACAAGCAAACAAAAATGGAGCTGAGAATCAACGACTTTGAGGCTTTTCTTAATGCCCACACCAAATCCAACGTCCAGAATCAATTCATCACAACTAGCAAATCACGGGTACCCTCTTTTGACCAATTTCAAAATTCAAAACGAAACATATTCTTGAAGAATATACGAGGGCTCATTGGGAAATTCAAGGATTAGGGTTAGCATATTTTCATTTTCTAGAATATCTTGTAAACCCTATATAAAGGGTGGTAGGATTAGCTGTAGTTCCTGTTCTTGTTTTCCTGGTTCACTCCCTTGTAAAGCAATTTTATTTTTCAATGAATGAAAAAATTATTATGGTTTAGTGTTTGTGAAGAAAACGAGTTCCATCCTTTAATTCCTGTTTTGTTTACATTATAATCGTTTGGGTTTGTGTTTGTTCCAGTAAGATCACTTTATAAACTTTGTTCCATTTTTTTACGAGTTTCAAGTAATCTGTGTGTTAAGTTGTTAAAATCTTCAGGTTTCATTAGTAAAGATTGAGGTTTAGCTAAGCCGCATTGGTTTTGTATTCGGGTTATTACACGACCAAGGGTACCTGATATCATTTTATATCAAGTATCAGTGGGTGAGATAACACGGGTACCAAAGCCGTGAGGCGTAAACGCTCAAGTCTTGGTCGTCCCCTTTTTATTAACAAATGTTCAAAAAATCACTTGTTGGATTATTTTTGCTGTTCACGTTGGTTCTATCTTAGCAGAGACACTCTTGTTCACCCGAGGTGTTCGGTTCAGCTGTTGAACCCCAACGAACACCCTCGCCATACTTTTCTGTCCAAGACACCCCTGCCTCGAACCTAGTAGTTGGTCGAGTTCAGGGGAGCATAGCTGACCCCCATAGGACGTTGTTGGGGGTAGGTTCGAGTTCTCTACTTCCTACTTTAAGTGTGACTTAGGTTTTAACTGTTTAATCTCGCTTGTTTCATTTTAGTGATTAATTGCTTGACTTTTATGCCATTTGCTTCACTGCTTAATCTGGGTCACTTTGCTTTCAAAATTTTCAGTTTTCTATTTATTATTAATGATTATGACATTGTTGTTGTTGTTAGTTGATACTGCTAGTTTGGACTATACGATAATAAGAATCGTAGCATTAAAGTAGTGGGAATTGGTGTAGTTCTTTCACTGTCGTGAACTCTCGTTCTCTTCAGATAATAAGATTGGTTATTTAGATATTTTTTCCTGCTTGTTTAGTGCCTTTGAGATTAAATGGATTCTTAGTGGTTATCGTATGATTTTAATTGATAACTAATTGCTTTCTTTTAACTTTTGTTCCGTGACTTGTGGTGAGTTCGCTTGGTGTGTGGGTGTTTGCTTAAGTTGTGTAACCTACATATATCATACCATCTGTTATAGAAACCAAGTAAATATCGTACATGTGTATTAAGACAGATTTGTATGCCCACTGTTAGGATTTAAGGGAGATTGAGTCTGCTTAATTGTATCGCCTGCCTGCTTTTCCTTGTTTGATTTGGTCGCCTGTGATAATAGATTGCGTGCATAAGCTAATCACTAGCATTGCTGAGTATTGTGTGTATGGATATGTTCATGTATGATTAGTCCGTTGTTTGGTTTTCCTTCACTATCGCCTATCTGTACTATTTGCTATTTGTTTGTTTGTTGTCATACTTGCGTGACTCCCTACAGGCACGAACGCCCGTAGGGGTGCCTTTGTCCCTCCAAAAAGTACTCCACATCATCTCGATTTCGAAAAAAAGGAAAGGGAAAGCTTGCTGCTTTTGCATCGCTTATTGTGCAAGTCTCATTCCCGCGATAGGCTTTATTGAGGGTGTTTAGACGTTGATACAAGTTTGTGGCATAATTTGTAATTCGTTATTTGTTGATTTTGTTTCTAATTCATTGCCTGTGGTAACCAACAGCAAACCAAAACGAAAAAAATGAGTCAGGTATAGAACACTTAAAAGTTTCTGCATAATCTGGCTATACTTGTGGCGTGATTTAGTGAACTCGTGTTTGTGTTTGTATTTTGGAGTTGGTTTGTGTAACTGTGAGCAAGAACAAGAATCAAGAAAAAAAAGAGTGAGTAGTGAAGTCTGGTGGTTTAAGCAATCATATTCGTGTTTATTTAAGTTAAATTTTCGTCTGTGTTTGTGATCTGTGGATAAGATATTGATGTGATCAAGTGGGAAAAAAGAAATATAAAAAAAAAGTTTTTTTTTCAAAAAAGGACGTGGCCAGTCTCGACCCCGTGACCTCTCGCTCAACACACAAACGCTCTAACCATTTTCCCTTGGGACTTTTACTGGTATCTCTTTACCAGTTTAATTCCTTAAAGGGTATTTGGTTTGGGCTTATTTATATAAGCCGTAGCTATTTAAGCTCATAAGAGCTTATTAGTTAAGCCATTTTGCAAGTTGTCATTTTTCTTATGTTTGTTAGTTAATTTAGGAGTTTTCTGGCCAAAGTTTGTATTTTTCACTTTCTTTATTTATTTTAATTAATTTTTAATTACACGTTTTTAATTAAATAGAATAAAAATAGAAAAAATAGTTTTAAAATTTTACAAAAAATATTTTTAGGAGTTAATTTAGTAATTTGAGGTTTACATCTATTAAACTTTTCATTTTAGTTAATTTTTGATTTTATTTAATTTTTAGGTTTTTCTTTTATTTTAAAAATCAATATTAAATTATTAAATAGTTTTTAGAAATTTTGGTTTTCAAAATAGTGATTCTTGTATTTTTCTTTGTTTAAGATAAAATTTTGGTAATTTTTGGTACACTTTTTCGTTTTGTCGAATTTCACGTTTTTGCGTTGTTTACGTCTTAGGGTTATTTTTAGCGTAATTCGTCTTTTTCTTTCTCTTTTCTCATCAAATATAATCACAAATCATTTATCATCTCTTAACACAACGCACCAAGCCTCCTCGAGAACGATCCCACACAAAGGGTCATAAGTGCTTTCGTTTTCCTAAACGAACACTTAATACTTACCGTTTTTTTTACGCTCTTTTCCTAAAGAGTAGTAAAACCACTACATCATTTTGGCGCCGCTGCCGGGGAGGCGTGTTGTGTTTTGATTTGGAAATTGTTGTTTTTATATATATCCATAATAGTATTTGTATTAGTAGCACTCTACTAATACATATTATCGGTTTTCGATTTTTGTGTGAATACTATTACTATATTGTATACGTAGAACAATAAATTCACAAGTACTCCAAATACGTGAGAAATCACAACCTTGACTTGGGAGGTCATTACCCAATCATTGTATTCGAATCTCAAACCAAATAAAAAAGGCAAAAATAGATAAATACTTTCGTTAAGCTTAATTTTGAAAATACAAACTATAAGGTGGGTATAAGGCGGATATTATAAAATATATCCTAAGGAAAAAGGCTCTTAAGTGCTTCGCGCCGCCTCGTTTCCCCGCTTGCTTGTGAGTATTTGATTTTGAGAGCTAATCGAGGGTTTTGCCGCCAAAGTATTACTAAGTATCATATATATTTTCTTGGTTTCATTTGATTAAACCCTCTTGAACGTTTTGGTGTTCCATCAACGTTCTAAAGTCATCGAAGGCGTTCACTTCACGTGATCGTTTTCATTCCTTGAGGCTTCTTTAATCAAGAGATTTGATTAAGGAGGATATTTGTAGATTTTTGTCTACCTAATACAATTACAAAAATCCAAAAAAAGTAAAAACAATCAAAAATCACAAAAAAATTGAAAAAGTAAAAACACCAAAAAGAATCTTCTTTGCTCACCCTCTCGTTTTACGTGACGTTTATGCAAACTCGCTCCAAAGCAAGACGTGCACGTAAACGTCGTCAAAAGGAAGGAAACCAAACATCTTCTAGTGAAGAATCTCCCATTGCCGAACCCATCGTAGAGAAAGAAGCACCCATGGCTAATCGAACTATGATGGAGTTGCTTCAAGCACCCACCGAGGATTATGGAGAAGCGATTGTGATTCCCGCTATCCTTGCGGAGAATTTTGAGGTTAAGACGGGTTTGTTGTCCATGATTCAAAACAACAAGTTTCGTGGTGACGAAAAGGACAACCCTCATAACCACATTCGCCAATTTAATCGTCTTACCGCCACTTGCAAGTTTAAGGACGTCTCTAACGACTCGATTAAGATGATGCTTTTTCCGTATTCCTTAGCGGGGCCCGCAAAAATTTGGTTAGAGAAAGAGCCACCCAATTCTATATTGACGTGGAAGGATCTCGTTTCAAAATTCGTGAACCAATTTTTTCCGCCCTCTAAGACTACGCATTTGAAAAACGAGATTTCAAAGTTTTCACAAGAGTATAATGAGAGTTTTTCGACGGCTTGGAATAGGTTTAAGGAAATGTTGCACAAATGTCCTCATCATGGTTTTTCCGACTTGCATCAAATTGACATGTTTTACAATGGCTTGAACGATCATGAGCGTGATTATCTTAATGCCGCCGCGGGTGGTAATTTTTTGTGTAAGACGGTGGAGGAAGCATTGTTAATCATTGAAAATAGGTCTAAGGTTTATAGTCCTCGTAGCACGTCGAGTGTTCGTAAGACTTCGTCTTCACCTTCGCCTTCATTGTCACATACCATTGATGCTTGCCAAATCGAGGCTAATATGGAGAACAAGATTTTTTATAAGCTTAGAGGATTGTTAATTGAGTTTAAAGTTGGTGAACAACCCACTCCCGCTACGGCTAAAGCGGTTGAGGTTTCTTGTATGTATTGTGGTGGAGCTCACGATTACTCCGAGTGCATTACCAACGGTGGTAACACTTCGAGTGCCTACGCGGCCGCGGGAACTTATAACCAAAACGACCAAGTTACCCGCACTAATCAATTGACTCCACCGGGTTTTCCACCAAATCAAAATGCTAACACTTATCGAAACAATCAAGTTGGTTACCATAACAATCAACGAAACAATTACAAGGGTAATAACAACTATGGGAATCAAGGAAGTAGTAGCCAATTGCAAAATCAAAACCAAAACCGTAATTTTCAAAACCCAAGTCAAGGTCTTCAAAATGTTTACACTAAAGAACTTCCAATGGACTTTTTGAATTACGCTATGGCAAATGATAAGATTTTGGAAAAAAATCAAGAGCAATTGGCTAGTCAAGCTAGGGACACGGCTAAAAACACAAAGGAGTTAGCTAATTTTGTTAAGGAAATGTTAACATGAGAAATGAGTTGAAAAATGATTTTGCTAATCAAATTAGAGGTCAAAACAATAAAATTGAGCAAAGTCATGCTAGGCTTGAACAAAGGATTGACCAAAAAGCCGCTAGTCAAGATGTTAAGCTTAATTCTATTTTAGAAGCGGTCATGGCGAACAAAGCCTCTACTTCGGGTAGTTTACCTAGTAACACCATATCAAACCCGAAGGGAGAGATGAAAGTGATTACCACACAAAGTGGTAAGACACTTAAGGAACCGACTCCTCAACCAATTACTCCAACGGTGGAGGAAATTGAGGAAGAACTCGAGGTGGTGGTCGAAAAGGAGCATATCTCAAGCCCACAAAGTACCGCTCATGCCACACCTACGGTTGACCCATTACCAACATTGGAACCCGAGATTCCAAAGGCTATGCCTATGCCCCAACCCACACCACCCTTACCTTACCCATCGAGACTTAGGAAGGAGAAACGACAAGAGCGCGATAATTATCAATTTGAGCTTTTTATGAAAATGTTTCGTGATTTGCACTTTAATGTGAGTTTCTCCGATGCTTTGGTCATGATGCCTCGATTTGCCGCTAACTTTAAGAGTATGTTGAACAATAAGGAGAAATTGCATCAATTGTCTAGTTGTTCGGCAGTTTATCTTAATCGCATACCTCAAAAAGTCGGTGATCCCGGTAAATTTTTGATCCCTTGTATAATCCAAGATATGGAAGAATGCTATGCCTTGGCCGATCTTGGTGCTAGCATTAACTTGATGCCACTTGCAATCTTCGAGTCGCTCAATCTTCCTAATCTTACTCCTTCACTAATGTCTATCGAGTTGGCCGACCATTCCACGATTCGCGCATGTGGATTGTCGGAAGACGTTTTTGTGAAAGTGGGGAAGTTCTACTATCCCGTAGACTTTATCGTCGTTGATATCCCCACAGATCCTCAAGTTCCTCTCATTTTAGGTCGTTCGTTTTTAGATACGTCTATGGCTTTAATTGATGTGCATGCTAGAAAGATCACCTTACGTTTCAACGACGAGGAACTTGTTATAAACGCAACTCAAAATTCTCAAATTTCTCATGTTTATTCCATTTCTACCATAAACCTCGTTGATATGATTGACGTGGTTTGCGAGGAATTTTCACAAGAAGTTCTAGGTTTTGGTGATGTTGAAAATAGTGGCAATCCCACTATGTTGGATCCAATCCTTGATAATTCGACACCAACCTTCACTCCATTTGAAGGTGGTGGTTTTACGTTGGAAGAATTCGATGTTCCACGTACTTGTAACGAAGACCTCGACAACGATGAGGACTTCTCGATTATCAAGGATTTTCTTAACGATTTCTCATTTCCTCCACCCGAGGAGGTTATGAGTATCGAGCCCAAATCTTCACTTGAGGAACCACCTATCCTCGAGTTGAAAGATTTACCTCCTCATCTCGAATATGTCTATTTGGAGGAGGGCGACAAGTTGCCGGTTATTATTGCGAAAGAACTTTCGGATAATGAAAAAACCGCACTTGTCGATGTTCTAAAGGATCACAAAGGGGCAATTGCGTGGAAGTTATCCGACATTAAGGGGATCGATCCCAAATTGTGTACCCATAAAATCTTAATGGAGGAGGATTACAAGCCCGCAATCCAATGTCAAAGGAGGGTGAATCCCAAAATTCACGACGTCATCAAAAAGGAAGTCCTTAAACTCCTTGACGCGGAAATGATTTGCCCTATTTCCGATAGCCCTTGGGTGAGTCCTATTCATTGTGTCCCTAAGAAGGGAGGAATGATCGTTGTGCCAAACGATGCCAACGAGTTAATTCCCACTAAACTCGTGACCGGATGGAGAGTGTGCATTGACTATCGAAAGTTGAATGAAGCCACTCGAAAAGACCATTTTCCCTTGCCCTTCATGGACCAAATGTTGGAGCGTCTTGCGGGAAACGATTTATATTGCTTTTTAGATGGTTTTTCCGGTTACTTCCAAATCCTCATCGATCCTCGTGATCAAGAAAAAACTACGTTTATGTGTCCATATGGAACGTTTGCCTATCGTAGAATGCCATTCGGACTTTGCAATGCACCGGGAACCTTTCAAAGGTGCATGATGGCTATTTTTCATGATATGATCGAGAAGACGATGGAAGTCTTCATGGATGACTTTTCCGTGTTTGGTAATTCGTTCACTTCGTGTTTGTCGAATCTTGAGAGGATGTTGAAACGTTGTGAGGAAACCAACCTTGTGTTCAATTGGGAAAAGTGTCATTTTATGGTTAAGAGTGGAATCGTCTTAGGGCACAAGGTCTCGAAAGCGGGGATTGAGGTAGATGAAGCTAAGGTAGACGTCATCGCCAAATTACCTCATCCCAAAACCGTTAAGGGAGTTAGGAGTTTCCTAGGCCACGCGGGCTTTTATCGTCGATTCATCAAGGATTTTTCAAAGATTTCTCGACCCATTACACATCTTCTTGAAAAAGAGGCACGTTTTTTCTTTGACGAAGATTGTGTACGAGCCTTTGAGATCCTTAAGAGGAAACTTACCGAAGCTCCCATTCTTGTTGCTCCCAATTGGAACCTCCCCTTTGAGCTCATGTGTGATGCTAGTAATTACGCTATTGGGGCCGTCTTGGGGCAACGTCATGATAAGCACTTCTTGCCTATTAACTATGCTAGCAAGACGATGACCGAGGCTCAACTAAAATACACTACAACGGAGAAGGAGTTCCTTGCCGTAGTGTATGCATTTGAGAAGTTCCGACCTTATCTCGTCTTAGCTAAATGAATAGTGTATACGGATCATTCGACTATCAAGTATCTCATGGCAAAGCAAGAGGCTAATCCTAGATTACTTCGTTGGATTCTCCTCCTTCAAGAATTTGACCACAAAATTGTTGACAAAAAGGAGCCGAGAATCTAGCGGCCGATCATCTTTCTCGTTTGGAAGATCCTCATCAAAGTGTTTACGAGCCTAAGGAAATCACCGAAACATTTCCCCTCGAGACACTTGGTGTAGTGAATTCTAAGCTTGATTCTTCCACCCCATGGTTTGCGGATTTTGCAAATTACCATGCGGGTAACTTCATCATCAAGGGTATGACGACTCAAGAAAAACAAAAATTCTTTCGTGACGTCAAGTTCTACTTTTGGAACGACCCTTACTTGTTTCGAACTTGTGCGGATCAAATCATCCGACGTTGTGTATTTGGCACCGAAGCTTCTAACATCCTTAGAGCTTGCCATGAGGGACCCACGGGTGGTCACCACGGTGTTAATCTCACGGCTAAGAAGGTGTTTGATGCCAGCTTCTATTGGCCTACTATTTACCGAGATGCACAAGATCTTGTGAAGTCATGTGATTCATGCCAACGACAAGAAAAAGCCTCACAAAAAGATGAAATGCCACAATATCATCCAAGTGTGTGAGATCTTTGACGTTTGGGGTATAGACTTTATGGGGACGTTCCCATCATCTCGTGGTAATAAGTACATTCTCGTTGCGGTTGACTACCTATCTAAGTGGGTGAGGCCAAAGCCTTGCCCACCAATGATGCTCGTGTGGTAGTTAAGTTTTTGAAAAGCTTGTTTTCTCGGTTTGGAACCCCTCGTGCGATCATAAGCGATCGTGGAACCCATTTTTGTAACGACCAATTCGAAAGGGTCCTAAGGAAATATGGGGTTGCACATCGGCTTTCTACGGCTTATCACCCACAAACGAGTGGGCAAGTCGAGGTTTCAAACCGAGCGTTGAAGAGGATCTTGGAGAGATCCGTTGGGGAAAACCGACAAACTTGGTCGGATAAGTTGGACGATTCTTTATGGGCCTTTAGGACCGCTCATAAGACACCCATTGGGTGCACTCCCTATAAGCTTGTGTATGGAAAGAATTGTCATTTGCCTATCGAGTTAGAACACAAGGCTTATTGGGCCTTAAAGCATTGTAATGATGATATGGAGACCGCTAGAAAACACCGGAAAATGCAATTAAATGAATTAGATGAATTGAAGGACATTGCTTATGAAAATTCATTGATTTATAAAGAAAAAACTAAAAAGTTGCATGATTCTAAAATTAAAAACTGGGTTTTTAACATTGGGGATCAAGTTTTGCTTTTTAACTCTCGCTTGAAAATCTTTTCTGGTAAGTTGAAATCCCGTTGGTCCGGTCCATTCACCGTGACTCAAGTATTTCCGTATGGGACCATCGAGCTAGCTCAAGATGATGGTCCTAACTTCAAGGTGAATGGACATAGGTTGAAGCACTACTTTGGCGGGGAAGTTCCATCCTTGAACTACCTCGACCAAATCACTTTCCCCAATGATAATTAATATTGAGGGGATCGAGTCGAGCTCATGACTCGGTAATCAAAAACGAGGTGCCTCGCGGGGGAGTCCCATGCTTATCCTATGTACATATTATCGCTTTCTAATGTAGTAACGTGTGGGGATTTGTGCCCTTCCAACCTTTGTTCCGTGGTTGTTTGTGAATTGTGGATTTTAAATGATCATGATCTTCACGATTGGAGCCTCGTGTGTTCGTTTTATGGGAGCACTCGATCGTTTGCTTTGAAGACTTTCTCAATATCCATGATATATCCTTTTGATGTTCTAACCTTAGGTTATTAGCACACTTCATAAACGGCTATTATTTTATTGGTTACACCCTTTCCATGCTAGATTAGGCATTCGACTACGTCTCTAGTATGGGGGTGTTTGCACCCCTAGACTTGAAACATTGAGGACAATGTTTAACTTTAGTATGGGGGGTGAATATATACTTGCCTTGACAAACCTTCACGCTTTCCAAAGTTTATCTTTTTGTTTATCGTTTTGTTGCAAAATAAGGCTAAAAATGGCCAAATTTTAAAAATTTTCTCATGTTCTATACGTGTTTGAAGACACGAATGTAGGTTTTCTGATGGCGAGAATAAGAGTAATTTTTTACTCGACCGTGCGTGTTGAGCACTTAGCTTTGGTTCCTTAACTTCACATTAGGCTAAGTCTCTTAAATGAGGACGAGAAATGATAGGGTTAATTATAAGTTACTATGCTAAACGTAGAAGTCGCTCTTCTTTCAAAAACTCATGTGTTCTCGTTGTTTGCTTATTCTCCCTTCGCATGTAAATATTTTTTTTTTGCTTAATAAATATTGACTTAGCGGTTTAGTTGGGATTGTTGGGTTTCTAGTCTTTTCTAGTAGCTTCCGTGTAATAAAATTGGGAAGACATTAAGGTATCGCCAGCGTCACGGTTTTGAAGTATTGGCACCCGAATAATCAAAAGCTTCACCCAATAATAAGATTTCAAGTGCTCACCTAAATCAAGCAAACAATTTGAAGCCCCACAAGGCCGAAAAATCTATGCAAAATTGAAAGTAAATCAAGCCTTAATCTTCGAAGCTTTAAAGATCCAAAATTCGCCTTTGCGTGAGGATATACGTCTTTGGCTAATAAAACCACCGATGAGGCGGATAATAAAAGGCAAGGCAAGACCAAAGTCATATTAAAAGCTTCATGGCTAAGTTGAATAAAAGATGGAGGTAAACCAAAGATAATAAGGCCCTTCCGTTAGGGGGCGTATAAAAGTCTTGGTAATAAGTCTCATGTTCAAAACCGTTATAAAACCGTGTTTATCGATCCTTCTTGTTGACTTAATTTTTTGACATCGTTGTCTATTAGGAGGGGTTATTGATTTGATGGTCTTGGTTACACCGTTAGGACTCTATTATTAGACGTAAATCTCTATTATCGCATAAGTCAACAATGTATCCTCGTGAAACATTCAAGACAAAATAAAATATAAGAGATACAACTTAGGAAATTGGGAGGATAAGTACGTGATTAGGGCATATGAGTAGTGTTAGCATTACTAATTTATAATGACAATGATCTCCTTGCAGGCTTGGCATGGATTTGGGTGAAAATCGAGGACGATGAAATTATTTCTAACGAAGCATTCACATGTTCTTATTCTATGAACCTAAACGTCCCATTTTGCGATGAAAATCATACATTATGTCTAAAACGCAAGTAGTAGTAATAGTAGTATTGTAGCTAGTTTATCATTCAATAAAGTGAATAAAAATAAATTTTGGAGGTGCTACGATACTTTATTCTAGCATTGCGTGAGGGCACGACAATGGTTTAGTATGGGGGAGTGATGAGACTGCTTTTATACATGGTCTCATCGTCCAAAACGGGCTTTAAATGCATTTAATATCATCAAAATGGCCATATATTTGCTTGTGTTTGTTACTTGTGTATTTAGGTACGGATATTGAGAAAATTACACAAAGATTACAAGAATCATACAAAAACGAACACGGGAAAAGAAGTCGCACAATAAACCAAGTCCTAGTGTTGAATTTTCCAAAAAGACCTTGAAGAAATGAAGATTGTCAAGATTGGTCCCTCAACTATTGAAGACTGGTCACAAATAACCCTCCTAGAATCATTTTGTGCAAAATAAGACCTTCATGTTTGAAGATATTCTTCAATCAGCCCTTGAAGTTAATCAAAGTTACAAGTTTTATCCTATTGTTAACCAAAGGACTGAGTTTGCAAAAGCCAAGGACTAATGGTGTAATTCATCTAAGGATCAGTGATACAAGATATGTTACTACTGCCATTAACGGGGAGGGACTAAAAATGTCACAAACATAAACTACTAAACCTAACTACCCATTATAATCCAGTTACCCAACCCATTACCACTGAACCCGGTTTATTAATAATTTAGTTTTCAAATCTTTTTTATTAAAACCGGGTAACATACACTGTTAACCCAAAACAAAATCAACTTCCCCTTTTCTTCCCATAAACCCTAATTATCAAACTCTAATCCCCCCCAAATCACAAGAGCCCTAATCATCCAGAATGAAGATTAGCATCACCCTCACCTAAACCCCACATCCAAAAACTATCCCCGTGACCTTGGTCCCCTCCCACGTGGCTTCCTTGTTACAAGCAAACAAAAATGGAGCAGAGAATCAACGACTTTGAGGGTTTGCTTAATGCCCACACCAAATCCAACGTCCAGAATCAATTCATCACAGCTAGCAAATCACGGGTACCCTCTTTTGACCAATTTCAAAATTCAAAACGAAGCATATTCTTGAAGAATATACGAGGGCTCATTGGGAAATTCAAGGATTAGGGTTAGCATATTTTCGTTTTCTAGAATATCTTGTAAACCCTATATAAAGGGTGGTAGGATTAGCTGTAGTTCTTGTTCTTGTTTTCCTGGTTCACTCCCTTGTAAAGGCATTTTATTTTTCAATGAATGGAAAAATTATTATGGTTTAGTGTTTGTGAAGAAAACGAGTTCCATCCTTTAATTCCTGTTTTGTTTACATTATAATCGTTTGGGTTTGTGTTTCTTCCAGTAAGATCACTTTATAAACTTTGTTCCATTTTTTCACGAGTTTCAAGTAATCTGTGTGTTAAGTTGTTAAAATCTTCAGGTTTCATTAGTAAAGATTGAGGTTTAGCTAAGCCGCATTGGTTTTGTATTCGGGTTATTACACGACCAAGGGTACCTGATATCATTTTATATCAAGTATCAGTGGGTGAGATAACACGGATACCAAAGCCGTGAGGCGTAAACGCTCAAGTCTTGGTCGTCCCCTTTTTATTAACAAATGTTCAAAAAATCACTTGTTGGATTATTTTTGCTGTTCACGTTTGTTCTATCTTAGCAGAGACACTCTTGTTCACCCGTGGTGTTCGGTTCAGCTGTTGAACCCCAACGAACACCCTCGCCATACTTTTCTGTCCAAGACACCCCTGCCTTGAACCTAGTAGTTGGTCGAGTTCAGGGGAGCATAGCTGACCCCCATAGGATGTTGTTGGGGGGTAGGTTCGAGTTCTCTACTTCCTACTTTAAGTGTGACTTAGGTTTTAACTGTTTAAGCTCGCTTGTTTCATTTTAGTGATTAATTTCTTGACTTTTATGCCATTTGCTTCACTGCTTAATCTGGGTCACTTTGCTTTCAAAATTTTCAGTTTTCTGTTTATTATTAATGATTATGACATTGTTGTTGTTGTTAGTTGATACTGCTAGTTTGGACTAAAACGATAATAAGAATCGTAGCATTAAAGTAGTGGGAATTGGTGTAGTTCTTTCACTGTCGTGAACTCTCGTTCTCTTCAGATAATAAGATTGGCTATTTAGATATTTTTTCCTGCTTGTTTAGTGCCTTTGAGATTAAATGGATTCTTAGTGGTTATCGTATGATTTTAATTGATAACTGATTACTTTCTTTTCACTTTTGTTCCGTGACTTGTGGTGAGTTTGCTTGGTGTGTGGGTGTTTGCTTAAGCTGTGTAACCTACATATATCATACCATCTGTTATAGAAACCAAGTAAATATCGTACATGTGTATTAAGACAGATTTGTATGCCCACTGTTAGGATTTAAGGGAGATTGAGTCTGCTTAATTGTATCGCCTGCCTGCTTTTCCTTGTTTGATTTGGTTTCCTGTGATAATAGATTGCGTTCATAAGCTAATTACTAGCGTTGCTGAGTATTGTGTGTATGGATATGTTCATGTATGATTAGTCCGTTGTTTGGTTTTCCTTCACTATCGCCTATCTGTACTATTTGCTATTTGTTTGTTTGTTGTCATACTTGCGTGACTCCCTACAGGCACGAACGCCCGTAGGGGTGCCTTTGTCCCTCCAAAAAGTACTCCACATCATCTCGATTTCGAAAAAAAAGGAAAGGGAAAGCTTGCTGCTTTTGCATCGCTTATTGTGCAAGTCTCATTCCCGCGATAGGCTTTATTGAGGGTGTTTAGACGTTGATACAAGTTTGTTGCATAATTTGTAGTTCGTTATTTGTTGATTTTGTTTCTAATTCATTGCCTGTGGTAACCAACAGCAAACCAAAACGAAAAAAATGAGTAAGGTATAGAACACTTGAAAGTTTCTACATAATCTGGCTATACTTGCGGCGTGATTTAGTGAACTCGTGTTTGTGTTTGTATTTTGGTGTTGGTTTGTGTAACTGTGAGCAAGAACCAGAATCAAGAAAAAAAAGAGTGAGTAGTGAAGTCTGGTGGTTTAAGCAATCATATTCGTGTTTATTTAAGTTAAATTTTCGTCTGTGTTTGTGATATGTGGATAAGATATTGATGTGATCAAGTGGGCAAAAAGAAATATAAAAAAAAAGTTTTTTTTCAAAAAAGGACGTGGCCAGTCTCGACCCCGTGACCTCTCGCTCAACACACAAACGCTCTAACCATTTGCCTTTGGGACTTTTACTGGTATCTCTTTACCAGTTTAATTCCTTAAAAGGGTATTTGGTTTGGGCTTATTTATATAAGCCATAGCTATTTAAGCTCATAATAGTTAAGCCATTTTGCAAGTTGTCATTTTTCTTATGTTTGTTAGTTAATTTAGGAGTTTTCTGGCCAAAGTTTGTATTTTTCACTTTCTTTATTTATTTTTAATTAATTTTTAATTACCCGTTTTTAATTAAATAGATTGAAAACAGAAAAAAATAGTTTTAAAATTTTACAAAAATTATTTTTAGGATTTAATTTAGTAATTTGAGGTTTACATCTATTAAACTTTTCATTTTAGTTAATTTTTTATTTTATTTAATTTTTAGGTTTTTTTATTTTAAAAATCAATATTAAATTATTAAATAGTTTTTAGAAATTTTGGTTTTCAAAATAGTGATTCTTGTATTTTTCTTTGTTTAAGATAAAATTTTGGTAATTTTTGGTACACTTTTTCTTTTTGTCGAATTTTACGTTTTTGCGTTTTTTACGTCTTAGGGTTATTTTTAGCGTAATTCGACTTTTTCTTTCTCTTTTCTCATCAAATATAATCACAAATCATTTATCATCTCTTAACACAACGCACTAAGCCTCCTCTAGAACGATCCCACACAAAGGGTCATAAGTGCTTTCGTTTTCCTAAACGAACACTTAATACTTACCGTTTTTTTTACGCTCTTTTCCTAAAGAGTAGTAAAACCACTACATCACGAGTCAAGACACATAACTCACGTCCAACTATGGGACATTTCTAAGAAATTCAGGGTACCCTCCAAGGGTATATCCATTTTGTTGTCCCATGTATTAATCAGGCCACAAGAATTTCAATACCATTATCGGCGCATCACTGAGAAATGTCGCGTTGTTGATGTCACTTTTATTTCTTTCACCATATTTCTTATGATTCATGACCATGAAGGACGCCTTTCGTATTCCCACGTATACGAAGGTTTTCCTTCAGCTTCATGATGAGATCCAAGCTGCTAACGCATTTCCTCGGACAGACACGAGATGAATTTTATCCTAATTATGGACTATGAACAGCACACCATGCTACGATTCATAATTATGTACAGTAACGCTCAGGCTCCTGAATACATTCAGCTTGATTTTCCATCAGGAAAATCTTTACAAATTATCTATGCTTACAAGCATGTGCGTTGTTAGCCATGGTCGCTAAAATTGTCTACCTGTCAGTAAGACACGACTACTTAAGTCCTTTTTCGCATAGCCAGTTGATTATTCCAAAATCTTCCCATATATTCCACAAGAACCTTCAATGAGAAGGACGGTACCATGAGATTATGTGTCGACTACCGTCGGCTTAAACAAATCACCATTCATGACCGTTATTCTCCTCCACGTATTGACAACATGTCTAATCGACCTTATAGTGTTAATCACTTTTCTAAGATTGAACTCATGATCATGCTGCCAATAGTGACGAGGGAAAGAGCAGGACATGTCCATGACTGCTATTCGTACACGACTCGGTCATGCTAGATTTATGATTTTGAATTAGTCTTATCAATGCTCCAACGGCATTATAAGAATGAGTTTCCATGAACTCATAGCAAATTCATCAGTGTTTTCATTGAGGATAACCTGATTTCCTTTAAGCCTAGAAGAAGAACAGGAAGACCATATCTACACTATGTTGCAAATTCTATGACAAAAGAAATTCCACCCTGAAAATTTCCTTTATTAGTTCTGGTTGATCACAGTGACATGCTGGATCACATAGATTTGCATGGTTAATCTTACCATGACTCAGCTTATGCGTAAAGGAGATAACCCTACATTAGAATAGGTGTTATAGAAGATCCTACGCTAAGAGAAGTTTAGATTCATGGACTCAGAGTTTCGCAAACTCCTATGTATCAAGTTTGATGAAGCAAGATACAATTACGTTCATATCTTCATACCTATCATACAAACAGGTTAAGATAGGACACCAACAGACTGGGATGTTTTCATCATCTAAAATTGTGAATCGAAAAGGGACAAGATCTCCATGGGGTTTGGTTACCAGATTAACGCAAACTCAGAAGAAGCATGATACTATCTGGGTTATTGCAAACAGTTTGATCAAGTCTGCAGAGTCCTTACATCCGCAAGGATTGCAGAACCAACAGATTGATCGGACATGTTCCAACCAAGGCTCATCCGACCACTTGGTAATCCCTCAGCTATCGGGTTAGACAAAGATTTGCAATTGTACTCCTAAATTACTTCACGTCTTCATTCTGATTCCACGACTTGCTTTCGCGCTCGCGTCCATGACACTATTCACGTTCATGATCGTGTCTGGGCTTACGATTTTACGTTCATTTCGTTCTGGGAAGTTTTGCAAGAACTTGAGAGACTAGACCCAAGTTTGGTATAACTCTCCATCATTAGATAGACGTTTCACGTCATATTCCACGTCTCACCTTGTAGCGTTTGCCGTTACCGCCATTATATTCTATGATCACGATATGTTTCACATGTCATGTTCATTCCACGTTCCTCATATCATGATCAAGATATGTTACACGTATCATGGATCACGATATGTTTACTCATACTACACTCGCCATATCTCCACGTAGCACGTTCAAAAATTTTCAGGTATCATGTTCAAAAATTTTCACGTACTACGTTTCTTTATGTCTCGCACATCGTTTCTAATTATCATATAAGTCAGATTGTCTTGCATCGTAACGTTTCAGTTACCCTAGCACGTTAACTCTTATTTTCCTCGATCGAATTTAGGGGATCTACCTTCCGTTGATAACCAAGAATTTCTTCGTATTCCAAGTCAAGGTCAGGAGGACCAAGATTTACCATTAGTGTCAAGATCTTCTGAAGGAACCATTCCAAGAGGGAGGCCACTTGGAAATGGACAAGTGCATCCGGACTTTTATCCGTTTTCTCTCATCAATTAGATATGTCCTTTCAGTCACGTCACGTTCCATGTCCTTTCAAGACATGTCACGTTCCACGTTCCTTCTACCATGTCACCTGTACGTTCATAAATCTTACATACCCTCTCAGTTTGATTCGGGTATGTTTCTCTTTCAGTTACGTTATCTATAATACGGGGACGAATTATTCTTTTTAGGGGGGAAGAGTTGTAAAACCCGCATGCTTTTACCGTAAATAGTACCCTTAAGATCGTACGTACTAGATTAAAACTTTCCTTTTATAGTACGATTACGTTTACGTGTTAGGATTTTACGTATTACGTATGTGTTAGAACACGATAAGTATTTATTACGCACGAACACGCAATAATTATTTAAACAATAATTAATCACGAACATGCGATCATGAAATCATGAACGTAATTAAATCACGAGCTAATATTAATTATGTATATATATGTATTACGAACACGAATAAATATATTAAGTCACGATCGATAACTAATTAAAACACGTAAATTACGAACACGAGAACACACGAGAACACACTATAATATTTAGACTCAGGAAATGTATGGGTTACCTCATGTGGGCCCCATACCAAGAATTAGGGAGGGAAGATGGGCTTAGCCCATCAATTTTTACTAAAACAAGGAATTAGGAAAGATTTTGGTCATTTTTCACTTTACATGAAAACACCAAAAACCCTAAAAAGTTTTCTCCTTCTCCTCTTCTTCTTTTTTTTGGCCGCCACACATAAACACACCAAGGAGGGTGTTTATTTGATTTTGATCTTGGTTTTGGTGCAAGTGTTCGTATTTGTTCATCCTCGTTTAGATCCACGCATTCGGTATATTCTTTTTACCCTTTTTCTTTTTGATTTGATCTAATAATTAATTAAGAACACGGTGTTTTTAAAACCTAATTAAAAACATAGATCTAACATGAAAAGGGTTATTGGGTAAATAAAAAAGGGTTGTTTTAGGGGTGTTTGTTGGCCGACGCCTAAACCGAACCCCAAGGGGGTCTCGGTTTGGCTACTCAACCACCACCGAGACCATATGGTCCCGGTTGGGTGGTGTGGGTCCCACGGCAACAGCAAGACAAGGGGAACCCCGAAGTGGTTCGGGGTATGGTTTCGATTTCATGTCCGGTTCATGGTTTCTAGTCAAGATCCGATTCACGGTTTATGTTAAGATTTTTTTTATATAATCATATGTTAAAATTAAATTAATAAGTATGACATGATTAATTTAATAACATGACTTAGGTTATAATTTAATTATCAGATCATGAAATTATTAACCTAAGTATTTTATATTTTTAGACTTATAATTAATTAATTATTTAAAAACCATGGTTATAATTAATTAATTAACATGACTTATGTTATATTATTAATAAATAATAATACATGTTTTAACCTAAGTATTTAACTTTATTTAATTAAAAACATGATATATTTTAATTAAATACTTTTAACCTATAGTTTATTTAAATTACATAAAATAATTAATAAACTATACATTATATCATTATGACTTAGAAAATAATCAGTAAAACACTTAGGCTTATATACTTAGCTTATTTAACCAGCTTATATCTAATTATGGAAACTTTCTATTTTTAGAAACTTATTTAATGAAGGCAGCTGATCTATTTATGGAAACTTTCTATTTTTAGAAACTTATTTAATTCAGGCAGCTAATCTATTTATGGAAACTTATTTAACTAAAGCAGCTGATCTATTTATGGAAACTTTCTATTTTTAGAAACTTATCTATTTTAAGCAGTAATTCTATTTTTGGAAGATTTCTATTTTTGGAAACTTTCTATTTTTGGAAACTTTCTATTTTTGGTAACTTTCTATTTTTGGAAACTTTCTATTTTTGGTAACTTTCTATTTTAGGAAACCTGCTATTTTTGGAAAGTTACTTATTATTACATAGTAAGTATAATAATACATGAAATACTAGAAATACTTAATCAGAATAGACAGAATATAAGATAAACACAGTTAAAGACTTTAAACAGTAAAACATGATATGAACATATAAAATAAGCTAAGACATGATATAAACTAGTTACGTATTTAGTAGTCAGATACTTATTCACGTATGTATTCATGTAGCATTAGTGATACGGAAGTAGGATTCCTCTCAATTCGTCTTCTTCGTTCACTGGACATAAGGTACGGATTTCCGTCCTTTCAGTATGGACATTCTTTCCTTATTAGGATTCCCCGTATGCAGCCAACTGTTTTCCCAGTATTTGTTTTATATGTTTTTGAATTTCTTATGTTTAATTAGAATACCTAAATCCATATACATGCATGACCAGTTTCACCTAGTTATGGAGGTACCATAACCATAACATTAGAGGCACTGATGTTATGACTTCACCACGGCGGAGTGATTGCTCGTGGCGTCCCTTCAGCTTTTGGCCATATTATTATATTTATCATGTGGGGCGTATGGGTGCATCCTAGTTACATGTTTCAGTCAGGATTTCATGGTGAATGTGGTGTGTGCCTTGCATCCTTCACAAGGAGCTGATCCCTCCTACCCAAAACCAGTATATTAAATTAGAGGCAGCCCCTCTAATTTGCATGATGAGGTCACCCCTCCAAGTATTCATGCACGGTGGATTTTCATGACCTATATTGGCTAATGGTAAAATATGTTAAACATTTTTCATAAGATAAACATAAGGCTTTTCAAACTATAAAACCAGTTTTATGAACATGTTCCAGGTTTTCCAGTACTTATACATTTCCGCTGCTATTAAGTCTTTATTATGTTAAGTCATTCATACTATGTCTATATCCGTGCACTGAGCGTTTTACTCAGCCGTTACTTTCCTTTCCATGTCCCAAAACGACAAGTACCCTAGGAAAGACTCGAGTATTTGGAGGACGTGCATAGGATGGAAGCTGCTAGAGACTTCTTTTCCTTTTTGCCTTCATATACTCATGCTTGTTTAGTCTTTCATTCATTTCTTTTGCTTTATTATGTTTTGGGCTTATGTTTGGGAACCGATGTTTGATTCCGGTTATCCCTATGGTCATGTAATGTTTTAGACATTTATCCTTGTATGCTTTGATGACACGCCATAATTACGCGTGACATTCCATTATCAAAATAGAGTGTTACAAATTACCTCATCCGAGACCTCTAAATGCTAAACCATAAATCATAAAAAATACGATTTTCTATAATACATATACGTATACGTAAAACCACTAAATAACACCATCTCACTTCATAGTCACTACCATGTGAACTCATGAACATGAAATCATCACACATCGGTTCACTCACAAGGTACCCCGTACCGGAAACGATATCCAAACCACAATCTATACACACCAATTAGCACATAAACACGTAAAGACACGTAACTAGCACAAAATAAAACTAAGTGACGAACCTCAAAACCAGGGTTGTCACATCACTCCCTCCTAATAGAAATCTCGTCCCGAGATTTACTCCTTAGGATCAAACACACAGACAACAAATCATATGAGGATACTTGTTCTAAACGAACTCCCCTCATTTCCACGTGAAATTTAGTTCAAGTTTCAAAATACCACATATACAAACCAAAAATAATTAAACTCATTGCCAAACTCTTGACCTCATAGTCAATAAATCTCACATATGACTCTTTGATAAAACAAAGACTCTTATTAATACAAGTCCCGAATAACCATACATGCAAAATGCATTCTCAAACAACCTTTACCAATCTCAATACATGAAATGTATCATGTATACAACTTATTTCCCCCAGGTAATTCTATGCTCATAAGCTAATGGTCTGATATTTCCAAAGATCATAAATGGACCTACAAAACTCTACATCAACTCTTCCATTTTACCAAAACATACCACCCGTTACTATGGGTGAAACTCCCTACATAACTTTGTCACTAATTCTAGTGGTTTCCTCCTTTTCTATATAGCATCCCTTGTTGCCCTCATCCTTTCCACAAACATCATTACCACATTAGTAGCCGCTTTTACCAATTCTATTCCATAATGGGGACAACTCACCCTATCCTTTCATATAGTGCCTCAAATGGCACTTATCGACTTCTAGTATGATAACTATCATTACATGAAAACTCAGCCATCGCTAACGAGTTTCCGAACTACCTCTAAATCAATCACCCATGTCCAATTATGTTCATCAACTCCCTTCAGTCCGTATCCCAAACTACTTAAAAATTCCAATTTCCTTACAAAGTGACCTATAACGGTCTTTCACATATCCATTAGTTCTTCCAATCCAAATCAACTTATGATCCATACACATCATCAAAAGGACGGTCATCTCAGTTAGACCAAGCCCTTCGTCCATATGGCACATCACACCTATAACTCCTCATCCATTCGATTATCGATACTAAGCCTCCCAAACAATCAGTATAGGTCAGTGCCATTTCCTTTTCCACACTACGACATCATTAGCCTGCTTTGTGCTTTATTCTACTCATTAAGCTCTACCAAAGTTCTACCTTCGGTTCCTATCTCGACCTATTTCATTCATGCTTTGCTTCTATACACACTTCCTTCTCCTTCCTCGACTCCTACCATACATCACAATGTGATGCTTCTCATCGTTTCGTCCCTTGCCATAATCCTTCATAAGGTACTCCATACATATTAGGCTAACCTTTACGTAAAACCCTTGTTTCCATCACATCCGTACGCAATTCTTCCAACTTCCCAACTACGTGACTTCTCATTCCTCTTAAAATAGGTGATGAATTAGTCAGTCTATCGACTATCACCCAACTCTCATCGTACTTAATCCTCCACCGCATTATGTATCCCTTCCACCAACTTCGTCCTTACATCGCCCTTTCTAAACTACTCCTATCCATGTAAGAAGTATAGTCTACGTCCCTTTCCTACCTACGATTGTCCAATCCACGCAACATAAATGTTGACGCGTTCACTGCTTTAGACAACTCAACTCGTGCAACCTACATCCTTCATCCAAACCACTCTAATACGTCATCCATATAGTTCAAGTTCGTCTCAGCTTCACTTCATTCTTTTTATTCCATGTCTCATCAACCATGCTTGCCTTTCCCAGATGGTACTTGGCCATGCAATGTTCTTTCTTCACTTAACTCCACCCACCACCTTTGCCAAATGTTCAATCAAGGTGATTGAATATGTGTTGGAGACGTTCATGATCCGTATAGATCATTCTCTACGTCTCGTACACCAAATGCCTCTAGCATTCTAGGCAGATATAACAGTCCAGCTCCACTAACTAAGTCTATCCAGTTCTTCCAAATCTTCAGTTCCTGCAACGTATAAGTGATCGCCTTTCTTTGTCGTCCTCGTACGCGTCCAAATCCTTGCTCCACGTATCGTCATGCTTCGCGAATTCATCCAATCCTTCCGATAATGCCAAGATCGGCTCATTATCCAATCCACTTCTTTAGCCTCCAAAATGCTTCCTCATCCTTCTTCACTTCGCCCCTTGCTGGTTCCATGATATGTCATCATCTCTAACTGCTCATCATGGTAAACTTATTACTAAAACTCACACTCGAAGATCTCACGTATAACTCCACTCCAAAACCAACACTTAATTCGCCTCACTCTCCTTCTCAGATTTGAGTAGATCAAGACGTCGTCGATACTCCCGATGAAAACTTATTTATATACATTCATGCACACTCGCTTCATTGACTCCATGTAATCCGCTAGTGCTTTGGCGAAGCCAAATGCATAACCGTAAACCCAAAGTGTTCATTCAACATCCTTAGCAGTTTCAACTATGTCCTCCTTGCACCCTCTCTTAGCAGCAATATGAATAAATTCCTACCTCGTTCTACTTGCATTCTACACGCATCTTAAAAGACCGGTACTTCCTCTCATCGGACCACTCAACCTCTTTCCACATCCAATCTACTACTAAGCAACTCAACTTTTATCCGGCATTCCTTGCAATTTCTAACAGTTTTTTATCACTCCATCAACAATTTGCCTTGGAAAGGCACTAACTACAACTCCTCTCACCTCCCCTACTTGCTCTATTTATGGTTCTACCTCACAATAATAGGCAAACCTACTAATTTCAGGAAATTTTCAGAAAACTTACATGCCCTACGAACAATATCCCCTTCCAACACTCTCTATGGCACGTTACTTGTGCCAATATCCATACATTTCACAAATCTCTATTCATCTCTCTTGGCACTCCTAATAGACCTCATGCCCACATTAGTTCGTCTACGAACTTTTAACTCTTTCATCCCCACTAAGGGCATTCCAACCATTCTCTCATGGCCACCTACTTAATCGTGTAGGCGCGACCAAGTCTTTCATATGTCTACCTCAACGCTCCCAATCAATACGAAACCAAAACCACATCCTGAATCCATCAGATACGATCAACGAATCAAACCTACGGATAAATAACGACATTTCACGTGCACCAGTTAAAACAAGTCAAAAACCATGAGACTCAAAAGAAAACTCAAACCCAAAACGTGTATCAATTCAAGATGACCCATGACGACGAAAAATAATCCCAGAAACACCCAATAGCAACCAAAACATATTACGCCCCGCGACATATCATTTGAACCGTTCAAAAGATCGACCTTTCCAAAAGAATATACTTTTATTTATTATTATTATTCTTTTTTACCTCCCCACATCTATGTGACTCAAACCATCTATAAACAACCTTCTAGGCGATCTCAAAACTGAACCCAAAACTAGGTATCCCGTGCACCCCAAATAAAAATAAACTACTATTCAAAACTCAACCTTGAATCTGACACTTGTACAACAATTCCGACCAGTCCACTGACCTCCCATGACTATAATTTCTGAATATTTGAAAAGTACGTTCCGTGTACATAATTTTTGGCTTTTGAATCACTCAAAAAGCTCTAAAAACGAACAAGTTATGACCAAAACAGTTTTATATTAATGAAAGATAAAATTGTATGTGAAATCTTCATAAACTCAATTTAACCTTGTATTAATAATTATAAATGACGTGAATCGGTTAAACCCAATTATATAAACTATGTAAGTAGAAAGAAATTTTACTTTGCTTTATTTTAAAGAAAGTGTTTTAGAATTGAAATAAATAAGTGTTGATTAAAGAAATCTTATGTTACATCTTGTTTCAAACACGACTCCAACACCTTACCCTTATTTTACTGAATACAACCAACTCTCTAACCCTATAATAGATTTCCAAGTCCCCCTTTTTCTCAATATATACCAGCATGTACTAACCCTCTTTCATGCAATCATACTTAGGAACCCATTGAAGTTGTGGTACTTGTATAACTATGTTGGCCTCCATACTTATACAATTACCCTTTCCTCAATGCACTCCCTCCTATGATGACACTTATAAGAACTAAAACAACATATAACACATAAATCCATCATAGGTTGATGAGCCATCTTAGTGTTTGGTTCATGTTTTGATTATGTGTTTTTGGTTGTTAGCTTTTTGCTAGTGCGCGGATGTTTGGAGAAGCTCAATCAGGTGAGTTTCATAGTCCCATGTTTACTATTGTTTTTGATTTCCAGATGGGATGGAAGATACACTGTTTTGTTTTGTTATTTATAAATTATGCTGTGAATGGTTTGGCGTTGGTAATGGACTTATGTGTGCATACTTGTATGATTAACTGCTAGTTGATTCTTGATTGTTTATGTTTAGACTTGGTACCAAGGGGTTGTTAACAAGGCGGGGCCTTGGGGAGGTACATAGATGTGTGAGCATCTATGGGACCATGGTGTTTTGGTAAGGCTGGGAGCCTTGGATTGGGGATTGGTTCATAGGTGTTTGGATACCTATGGGAGTATGGTGTATGGTATTGGCTACGAGCCTTAGTGTTGGTTTGATTGATTAATTCTTGAATGATAGTTGTTAATACATGTTAGTATCACATTGTCCATATGTTTTGAACTTTGATTGTACTCACAGCTTTTTGGTATGATTTGGCGTTTGAGTCTAAACCTATGACTCTCACCAACTTTATGTTGACGTGTTTTAGTGTCTCTTTCAGGTGTGAATATGGTTAAGCTTGAGGATAGGAGTGGCTAGACTTGGATGCCTTAGGATTGCATATAGAAGGATATCCCCGATCCTTCTTAGTTTACCTTTATGTTTTTTGATAAGTGATACATGTTGGGACCTTTATGTTTGTTTTGGTTGTGTTATTTGTTTGTCGTGGGTAAGAGGTAGGATTGTTACCTACTTACCTAGACTCCTGCTTTGTTGAGATATTGTCATGACCTTTGTGTCGCCATTTATGACATTATATTTGCATTTTAGTTTTCTCTATAGAGACACTGTTTGTTGTGATGATGTCCATACGTCGCGCCCCATATTCCGTCATGGTGGGGTGTGACACATGACGACATGGTCCAAGATGCATACGGCTACAAGTAGTGCAGATAGGATGGGTATACCTTCCAGGAGGTACCCTCGCAACCTGAGAGCCTACTTCAGAAGATATGTGTGAGACATGATTATTGGGGCATAAACATGAATACATTGGAAGTTTAAGTTATATTACCAGATGAAGACGAGTTATTAGGCTGCTGACCCTTAAGGTTCTGGTCACGCCCACTCGTAGAGTTCCTGTTATTATGTGGAGATTTTAGCATTTATGACATACAGCAGATTAACATAGAAGAATTTTAAATTTTTAAGGACCTGTTGTTGTTGGAGTAACTGGCATTGTTACGGTAGTGTCACCACCGTTACGCCTGTCTGATCCATATCGGTCAGTAGTTTGACCGTGCCCCTTCTTGTTGGTCTGCTGAGTGGCCGGTTGGGACTGGTCTCCACCCTTCTGTCTGAAAGATACAATTGGATAGGGAAAGATATAAAAATGAACATACTTATTTGAATAAGTTGAACGCTTGATGACTGAAATTTATATGTCTTCTCAGGACGAGCTGGCTTCTCATAGTCATCTCTCTCATGGAGCATCTCCAAGATACGTGTTGCGTCTGCCACTTGTGACACATTGGTGAAAGTGGCACATAAGAGACGATAAGTAGTCGAGGAGTGGAGAGCCCAGCGGAAATGCTTCGCTTGCTCTTCTACTGTACCTGCAGCAACGCCCAGAAATCCAGCTAACTTGAGGAATCTCTGCATGAACTTCGTGTTGTTCTCACCAATTCTCTGACGAATAGCATGGTAGTCTCTCTTTAGTCGTTCCTGCTCAGCCCTTGGGAAGAACTGATTATAGAACAACTCGGTGAACTAAGCCCAATTCAAAGTAGCCAACCATGCATCGCCTCCATTTGTCTGCTTTTACGCTCTCCACCAAGATAGTGCATCGCCTTCGAGCTTGTACCAAGCTAAACGTGCCTTGTACACTCCATCACAACCCATGGCATCGAAGATATTCTCCAAGTGTGAGACCCAGTTTTCAGCATCAGACACCTCAGCCTTCTCGAATGCTCGAGGCTTCTGCTTTTTGAATATCTCCAGCCAGGTGTGTAGGGTGACAGGTGGAGGAGGAATAGGATTGTTGTTCTGATTTTGATTCTGATGAACTTGGTACACATTCCGAATTTGATTTCGGATCTGTGGGAGCATAGCTTACAATGCTACATTGACAGCTGCAGGAAGTTCCTCGTTGGTGCGTGTGTTGACCATATGACAGTTTCAAAGAGGAAGATAAAATGATTAATCTGTTAGTAACATAGGATAAACATAAGAGATGCATGAAGGATTTATGAAGGCATATCCAACAAAAACCACCATTGGCAAATGTGGACGCCTATGGGTCGGCCCACAAAACTAAATTCGCAAAAAAGCACATGCGACTAAATATGGCCAATCATGTCTCAACCATTACTTAGTCAAAAACTTAAGAAAACAATGATGCATGACATGAAATTTACTGTCAGTTTAGGAAGATCCTGGTGACTACTCACTAGTCACATGTCAATTATAAGAGCCTAGGGATCGAAACTAGATCTGATATCATAGTTGTAACACCCCACTTGGATAAGTAGATCGTTACTTAATAATTATGGCGTGTCATCAAAGCATGCAAGGTAAATGTATCAACATTAATGACCATAAAGGAAACCAGCAACAAACATCGGTTCTAAACATAAGCTCCCACACAAATGCATAAGTAAAGAATGTAGAATAAGGACTAAACAATGTACAGCAAAGCAAAAGTAAATAAATGCATTAAAAGAAACGAAGACAATGGAGCCTTCATCCAAATGCACGTACTCTTGATTTCCTAGCTTTACCCTTTCAGAACCTGCCGTATGGGGACATGGAAAGAAAATACAGCTGAGCAATACACTCAGTGTGCGGATATATGACAATGAAATGAATAGCAACAAACATAAGCAAAGTATGAAATGAAAGTACAGCGGAATAAGTGTAAGTCTTGGAAAACCTGGTGTATATTTATAAACTGGTTTATATTCTTAAAAGACTTATATTTATTTCATTAAAAATTGTATTTTAAAGGTCCAAGAGCCCATATAGGTCATGAAGGTATCAACGTGCATGAATACATAGAGGGGTGACCTCGTCATGCAATTAGAGGGGTTACCTCTAATTAGAATAGTCTGGGTGGAGGGATCAGCTCCATGTAACGGATGTAGAGCACACACCACAATCACCATGTAATTTGCTAAACTTGTTCTAGGATGCAATTCGCCCCACATGATCATAATATAAAGGCCAAATAACCGAAAGGGACGCTGCAAGAAATCACTCTCACCGCGGAAGAGTCATAACACTGGTGCCTCAAGTGTTATGGTTATGGTAACCTCCATAACTAGGTGGAACTAGCATGCATGTATATAGCTCAGGCAATCTAAAATGCTAATCATATTAATTACTAATATTTTTAATTTAAACTACTGGGAAAATCAGATGGCTTCCAATGGGGAATCCTAAATATAGGAAGAGAGTGTCCTTATTCAAGGACGAAATATCTGTACCTTATGTCCGGTGATGAGGACGAAAACGAAATCGGATGAATTACTTCGAATTCACGATAGCTACATAATAAAAAGGGACATGGATGAGTTGTGTGTTTAACTTATAATTATTGATTATTAGTTTACTTGACGTGTTCTAAACTTGTTTTACTTGTTCTTGTATTGTTTTATTATTCATGTTTTATCATGTGATTTCTTAGTGTTTCATGTGTTCTTGATTAGTGTATTTCATGTTTTATGTGTTATAGTATTTGTTGTATCCTAATGAGTAACTTTCTAACAATAGCAGGTTTCTATATATAGTAACTTTCTAAAAATAGTAGGTTTCCATATATAGTAACTATTCAAAAATAGCAAGTTTCCATAAATAGTAAATTTCAAAAATAGAAAGTTTCCATAATTAGTCAGTTTTCAAAAATAAAAAGTTTCCATATTTAGTATGTTTCCATAAATAGCATGTTTCCATATTTATTATGTTTCCATAAATAGCATGTTTCCATATTTAGTAGTAAGCTTATATTATAAGTCATGATTACTAATAATAATAATATAGTAAAGTTTATTAATATTAATACTTTATTCTTAACATATGATTATTAACTAATAATATAATACATGATATTATAAGTAATTATTAATTAATAATATTACATGATTATATTAATTAAACTTTACCTTAAATGACTAATGTATAATTAAATTAAAGTATGTTATTAATTTAATTAAACCTTGGTTAAAATGGAATAAATTAATTAAGCTAAGTTTCTTAATTAATTAAATGTAACATGAAATAACTATATTGATAATTATTTAACCTAAGGTTTATTAAAATGGCCATGTATTTATGTCAAGATAACTATACTTAATAATTATTATCCTAAGTCTTGTTATTAGTTAATTTTAGTTAAATCATGTGTTAATTAATAAAATTAATTAATAAAATTAATTAATAATTTAACATAAAGTATTTAGGAGAAGTTTAGCCAAACACGCCCCTTGGTGTGTTCGGTTCTACCCGAGCCCAACAAAGACACACCGAGACCTTGAGGGTCTCGGCTTGCCTCGAAAACCACAACAACACCACAGCCTTACAGTTGTGGCTTGCTGCCCCGAACACCAGGCAGCCACTGGTTGTGCGCTGGTGCCACTGCTGGCACAAACACCACCCCCAGATTAAGCCGAAGTTCCCCCTGTTGCGTACAAACTACCCAGCGAGAGTCACATGACTCTCGGTTGCCACTGTTAACCAAACGCACCCACTGTTGGGGCGTTGGTGCTTGCGGCTGGCAGCACAAACCACACGCCGACCCCTTAAGGGGTTTGGCTGCTTGTACAAACCCACCACCGAGACCTTTTAGGTCTCGGTTTGCGTGACACACCCGAAACAAACCAAACCAAAACTAACCCGATCCCATGTTTAATCCTTTTTATTAACATGTTTTCATAATTGTTTTCAATGATTCATGGACAATGAAAAATAAATAAAAAGATTAAAGGATTAAATATACCGAATGCGTATATAGGTTAAGGATTAGATCACGAACACAATACCCGTAAATTAATTAGATCAAACAAGAAATATCTCCTCCTTGTGTTCTTGAGTTGTTGCGGACAAAGAAGAGGAAGAAAAGGTTTTAGGGTTTTAAATCTTGTGAAAAGTGTTGTATGAAAATCCCCTGGAGACTTTTATTTATTTACTAATTAGGATTAGTTAATGGGTCGGGCCAAAGGCCCCTTTCCTTGTCTCTTTAACCGCCGGCCATAAGCACCCCTTTATATGTTTTCGTTTTTCGTGTTTAAATAATGTACGTGTATGTTCGTGTTGTAGTCTCGTGTGTTAATCTCGTGTTTTATTTCTTGTAGTGTTTTTAAGTATTATACGTAAATACTTATCGTGTATTAATAATAATATTATTATACGTAATACTTGTCGTAATTAATTAATATACGTAATAATTACATTAAATGTTCATGATACATGTTGTATATTATTAATCATAAAGTCTTAATTTGTCCGTGTTTTAATACATTTAATGTTCTAAGGTATTTTAAAGCAGGTTTGATAGGAGTAAGCACCAAGGGGGAGCTACTAGCAAAGTTGATTCTTCTCTTCTTCAAAGACTTGTGCTAACCTTTTGCTTCGACAAAGGGCGAGAAATGATAGTGATAAACTCGTTAATAATTCGAATAATTTTGTATTTTACATAAATGATTTTATTGTTTGTCGTAATAAAGAAGGGGGAGATTGTTAATGCAAAATAATGCCTAAAAACATTATTACTATTAACTAATCTTTCTTAGTTTTGATCACGACAAAATTAAAATACATTTATCAAGGTAATAATCATTTAATTATTGCACTAACATATCTTAATCATGATTAGTGATCATAAAAGTGATTAGTCCTAAAATTACATTTTATCAAATGTGACAAAAGATTTTTTAATAAACTTTCTTTTTAAGAAAATACTTTATTAACATGGAAAATGTGAATTTGAATATGGAAAATGCTATAGGAATATCCTTTGAAGGTGAAACTTACGTCAGATATTACTTCCCTACTAAAAGACAAAAGGGAGGGGAGTCTACTCCTACGGTTCCTCAAATGGCTATGCGGTTCCCTAGTGATAAGGAACCGCAGGCACAATTAAGGAACCATGCTCAGAGAGCCATTGACTTTTGTATCCTATAAATAGTGGATCAAATCTCATTTTCCATGAACCTTTTTTATCATTCTTTCTGCCATCTTTCTCTTTCTAATTCCTAATCTTTTGTAAATGATCACTTAATGTGTTAAGTATGTTTACTTATGATTATATCCTTGTTCTCTTTCTTTACCTTGTGATAGGTGTGTAAACACCCATCTTTTCTACCACTTAATTACAAGAATAACCGGACCTAAACGTGTATTTTATGTCTTTTATGCCGGAATTATGCGTGGTTTGTGTTTTTGTTGTAATTTAGGATGAAATTATGAAAAGTGGAGAAAACACGGGAATTCACGGGCATTCACGACTTTTATTGAAGAAAAAGATGAAAGACGGAGTCGAGAAGTCAAGAGTGGAAAAAGAACGGAAGTCCAAGACCAATTCTGAAGATTTATCGAAGAAAAAGTCAAAAGACGGAAGTTTATCAAAAGCCGAGAAACTCAAGTCTATTTTATTGAAGAAATTAAAGACGAGTTCAAAAGATATCCCGAGCCACAAGTCCTTAAAGTCCAAACTTAAAAGAAAGATGAGAAGAAAAGGACTAATGACGCAATTAATGAAGATTAAATGAAGGAAGGACTTAATTCCGCAATTAACAAGAAATGAAGGAGGGGAGGAAGCTTCCTAATCCTCCCCTATATATAGATTAGGATTGTTAATTTTCCATGTTGTTGGCTAACTTGACAAATTAGCTCTTCCAATTTTAATTACCTTGCACCTTTTATTACTTGTCCAATTTAATTACCTTGTCTTGCACTTAATTACCATTTAATTCAAGTAAGTTTTCCTTTTTAATTCTTGTCAAGCTTTATCTTTATCTTGTTAATCTCATTCTTCCTTTCTTAATCTTTGTGTTGGTTTGTTTATGTTCATGTTCTTAATTTTGGTTGATTTATTTAAGTGGGTTTTGATTATTGTGATTAAGTTTTGTGAGTTTGATTGTTTTGGATTGATTGTTTATGCTTTATATTTGTTTAACAATTTGTTTGATTTAATTTTGAGTTTGATTTGGTTAAGTCTTATTTAGATCCGTGTGTTTTAGCTTTTCCTTGTTCTTCGCATACTGTTACTGTTCTTTTCCTAGACTCGAGCCCAGGTTATTCCGAATAGAGGTTTGTCAGTTGTGCGTTATTCGGAATTTTAGATATTCCGAGTAAGGGTTTCGCGTTTATGCTTTATGCGGAATATTCTATATTCCGAGTAGGGTGAACTTTCCGAATAGGGGTACATTCCGAATAAGAGGACTTTCCGAATTGGTGACAGGATTCCGAATAGGCCAATCATTCCGAGTGGACAACTTATTCCGAATAGTGGGTATTTTCCGCATAGGACTAGTATTCCGAACAGGCACTTCTTTCCGAATAGACTGGACATTCCGAATAGGACTCTTTCCGAATAGGGACAGATATTCCGAACAGAGATTTTATTCCGAGTAAGAGGCACATTCCGCATAGGGTCATTCTTTCCGAATAGGCTAATATTCCGAATAGGGCTAATTTTTCCGAGTAGGTGACAGTTATTCCGAATAGCATTTATTCCGAATAGGGGTTTTATTCTGGATAGGGAATTTCAGTTTTTAGTTTTCTGCCTTTTTATTTTAAGCTTACTTTTCCCGCCTTTTGCCTTAGTTTAAGTTTTAGTTTCAGTTGCGTTTTAAGTTTGCTTTAGTTAGATTTAAGTTCGCGTTATTTACTGTATTACCCTTTAGTTTTAGTCTCGCTTTTAATTACTCGCACTTTATTTTAAATTAGACTTAGATTTATTTTAATTGCACCCTTTCTTTAATTGTTCTGCACCTTTAATTTTCAAAACTACAACGACACATCTTTATTTCACCAAAGTTCAACTGAGTCGCGCATTAAACATCAAGTTTTTCAATTCGAAGAGATTGGTACAACGAATCTTTTTTAATTGGGTAAAAACCTAGTTATCAAATGGCGCCGCTGCCGGCTCTTTTCGTAAAGATCAACAGTTTTTTGTGAGAGACACGTTGCTTTTTGGGATCCGTTCACTTGTGAGCGTTATTTTTCTTGCCTAAAAAATTCAAAAAAAAATCATAAACATTAAAAAAATTGATAAAAATCATAAAAATTAAAAATTTCAAAAATCCAAAAAGATTTTATCTTTATTGTGTATATATATTATCTTTGTGTTTGGTTTTGTTTTCTTTTGCATTTTCAGGTGTATGCGTACTAGATCTTCTAATTATCAAGAGCCCGAGCCTCAAGAAGATTTAGATATGGCAGGTGTTAACAACAATAATCAACTACCGCACCTCAATAATAATAATAACAACAACAATGCTCTTCCACAACCCGATCTTCGGACCATGGAGGAACTTTGTCAACCAACAATGTTTGGACGAGGAGGACCGATTGCGCCGATGCAAATCAATGCTCCTGAGTTTTCGTTGAAGCACCACATGATTCAGCAAGTACAAACAAACCCATTTAGAGGATTGCCTGATGATGATGCCAACAAACACCTCGACAAGTTCATTACAATCACCCAAAGCATGAAGTTGCCTGGGGCCACAATGGATGTTCTCCGCCTACAACTCTTCCCACATACTTTATCGCATCATGCCGAGAAATGGTTTGATCGTCTCCCGAAGAATTCTATTCACACTTGGGATGACATGACTCAACGTTTTCTTTCGCGCTACTTTCCACCATCCATGGTCACAAGCCTTCGCAATCAGATCAGCGGTTTCATGCAAGATCCCGATGAATCTCTTTTTGATGCATGGGAGAGATATAATGTCTTGATCGACCGTTGTCCAAACCACAACATGCTTCCGGTCACCTTGATCGATACTTTCTACAACGGATTGACTTTTCGAGATCGTGATACGATCAATGCAGCCGCCGGTGGCACATTCATGAAAAGGAGACCCGAGGAGTGTAGAGAGTTAATAGAGAACATTACTACTCATCATAAGAACTGGGATTCCTCTGCTTCTTCTAGAAACAACACGAGAGTCAATGTTTCTTCTACCTCAGCAAACCCTGAGATGACCGAACTCACCCGCATGATGGCCGAAATGAGCAAAAGTATTACGCTTCTCGCTTCAAACCAACAACAACAACAAGTTAAATCGGTTGCTAATCCTTGTGAAACATGTGGCGGTCCTCACTCATACACCGATTGTCCTTCGACACAAGGAAATCCGGAAAATGTGTATGCAGCTTACGGTAATTATTCACCAGAAAATTACCAAGCTAGACAACAAGGGGATAGAAATCTGTTGAGCTACCGTTCAAACAATTACCTTTCACCCGGTTTTTCTCCTCAAAACCAAAATCCCGCCAACAACTACAATAGAAGCAACCAAATCCCACCTCGTGCTTCTAACCCTTATCAACCACCCACCCAACAACACCCACCCATTAATCCCGATGTTGACACAATCATGAGAACTCAAGGTGAGCAAATCAAGAATCTACAGAGCCAAATAATTAATTTGAAAGGAGATATCTTGAAGCAAGGTAATGACATCAGAACCGAGGTTCGTGATAATCTTCAATCTTCTTTCATCACTAAAAACAACTGAATTGAAGAATCTGTTGGCTAGTTTCTTGCCCGAAGCTCAACCTTCTTCTTCTTCGGGTTCTCTACCTTCAAACACCGTCACTAATCCGCGAGCTAATGTGAGTGCTATAACTACGCGTAGTGGAATTACCATTGTCAATCCACCTGATTCACCACCATCATCTACACCTCCTCCACCACCATGTATCCCTACTCCTCTTACACTTAGTGATAGTACACCATTACCGTCTCCGCCTCGTCATGACGATGTATCTCGGAAGGACCCTTCAACATCACAACCTTCACCAACTACACCTCCACCCAATCCTTATCAACCCAGAATCCCATACCCTTCTCGCATAGGCAAGACCAACGAGCTAACCAAGAATGACTGTAATGTAATGAAATATGTGGATATGCTATCTAAAATGACCATCAACATTAGCCTTGTTGAAGCACTTTGCCACATGCCGAAATTCGTCAAAGCATTCAAGGAATTGCTTAGCAAGAAGGAGAAACTCATTGAACTCGCCAACACACGCTTAAATGAAAACTGCTCTGCAGTTCTTCTTAGAGAACTTCCGGAAAAGCTTGGAGATCCCGGTCGTTTTGTGTTGCCTTGCGTGTTCAACAAAACTGAAGAATTTACTGCCCTTGCCGATCTCGGGGCCAGTATTAATTTGATGCCACTGAGTGTTTGGAAAACACTATCATTGCCCGACCTCATTCCAACAAAGATGACTCTCGAACTTGCTAATCGCACTCTCGCTTACCCCGTTGGTATAGCCGAAGATGTGTTTCTTAATGTTGGCACATTTACTTTTCCGGTTGACTTTGTCGTAGTAGATTATGAAATGGACCCTCGTATTCCTTTAATACTTGGTCGGCCATTCTTGAGAACCGGACGTGCTTTAATAGATGTGGCCGAAGGTGAGTTAATCTTACGAGTCGGGGATGATTCTAAAGTTTTTAAAATGGGGAAGCTTACAGGCAAATCCTTTGGAGGCCGAGAATCAGTGAATATGATAAATGTGCTCCATGACTTTACCGTCTATGACAATCATCTATTCGATTCTTCCATCGATAACCCACTCTTTGACGTTGATGAAGATGATTCTCGATCCACTTTGGAACCTTTTCCCATTTATGATTCACCACCGGTTTTTGACGCTTATGATGATGATGATTCTAGCTCAGATTCGGTTGATTTTGATTGTACTTCTGAGTATCCCGAGCTGCCCACTTTCGATGATTTTGATGAGGCTGATACCCTTTCGAGCGATTCTTCACATGCTGAAGATCCTCCGTCATCACTCGATCCTACTTTGGACAATTACTCATTCGAGGAAGATTTCTCTGAATTTCTCAACACATACTTCCCTCATGAGAGTGATGCACCTCCTTTGGACTTTGAAGATTATCGTCTTGATCCTACTTTAGATTTGAAGAGCATTTTGTCCAAGGAGAAGAAATCGGTCAACACCGAAATCCGTTGCACTTATGATTTGACACCTCTTTGTCCCACTTCTGAGGACGAGGTTGTGCTTCTTTGCGGATCTTCTTCACACTCGGCTGCGCCGGAGTGCTATTTTCCCCTGAAGGAAAAGGTGTTCGATCCCGGTATTGAAGTCTTTAAGCCATCTCAGTATCCACCTGATGCAATAAAAGGAAAAATCTTTGGAACCATTGAAGACATGCTTGCACCACTTCATCCTTGCTCCTACTATGTTCCATCACTGCTTAAGGGAACCTTGCCACTTCTCGTTTGGCTTGCCTTGTTCGCCTTAAGATCTTGCTTATTGATGGATGAAAACCATGTCTTTGATCCTGGTGGATTTACTTCATGCTACTTCCGTTAATGATCAAGGTCGAGTCAGGCTCACGACTCGGTTAACAAAAACCAAGCGCTTCTTGGGAGGCAACCCATGGATCTATCTTTCTGCTTTCTTTACCATAAGTGTAGGGGGACCCTTGGGATTGCTATTTCCTCCCCTAACTTCTTAATCAGGGATTCGAGCTTCACTGATCCATTCTTGATGATTCTTGACGACCCGTGATTCCGTGTTCTACTTCTTCCCGGTTCTATCCTAAACTCTTTTAGATTCACTATTTTATATTTTCTCAATATTAAAATAGGAATCTCTTTAGTTGTCTTTTCCTTATCGAAATTTAAACAACGTGCACAATGTCCTAAGTGTAGGGGAGTTTACTTCCCCATGCTTAAACATTGAGGACAATGTTTATCTTAAGTGTAGGGGGACTTCTATCGAAGTTAAGTGGTCTTTTCCTTGTTTTTGTCCTCATTTTAACCGGAAACTCAATTTTTCGACATTTTTCAAAATTTTTGATCTATTTTGGCCTATTAGTTTTTCCTTTGTATAATTATTTTCTTTCCTTATTAGAATAAATGTTTAATAAGTGGTTTTAATTTTCAAACGTTGTGAATCTTTTGACTCAATCCGAGTTTACTCTAGCTAGTATCCTTAACGTGTTTAAGTCAAGTTTTGCTAGGCTTTTATATAGGGAACTATAAAACGCGAAAGTCTTAACTCTCACGGGTTAAGAACAAGAACTTTTCGCAAGTTCCTATAATTGATCCTAGAGAGTCGTTTATCAAGGGAACTTTAAGATGCGATTTCTAAACTTGAAAGAGTCTAAGAATTTGCAAGATCCTATAGGCGACTCGAAAACCCAAAACTTTGATTTAATAGGCTAAGTATCCACGAGTTTCATTACTTGAGATTTTAAACTGTGGAGAACGAGAGATGATAGAGCCAATTATAAGTTCGGTATTCTTTCGTGAATTTATGTGAGTTAATTATGAGCCTATTCTCCCATCGCTTGCTAATAAATTTATCTGCTAATAAATAAGGTTGTACGATTTGAAAAGTTACTTAGCTTCTAGCCCCAGATCGTTTAAAAGTTGCTCGGTAATGACGAGAGTTCATAGCCAAGGCATAACTTATGAAGCGGGGCGCGAAGATTGGCGAGTCCGAAAAGGCCCTAACAAGGCATGAGGGCTATGTTTTGTTGCTAAAGATCCAAAAGTGATGTGAAGAATCATTTATCGAAAATCAGTATGAAGGATCGAGACACACGACGAAAAGCAAAAACTCCCAAAAAGTCATGGAGAAGTGTATCCGAAAAGACCCTAACAAGGTATGAGGATAAATAGATCCAAGTCAATAAAGGAGGCGGATCGTTGTATATCAAAATCCAAAATAAAGATTGGAGAAAAATGAAGAAGTCGTGGTCCATATATGAAGAATCTCTCAAAAAAAAAATTCCAAGTGAAGAAATTCCAATTATGAAGAGAAGACCATTATTTCATGAACGTCTCTCAAGATTTGAAGTATGAAGTCGCTGCCAAATATCGGCCCGAGAAAGGTCTCAAATCGCGAACCAAGTTATGCCAAGATATGAACTTTTTGATATCCCGAGAAGCAGTTTTAAAAGATTTGGTCCTTTAGCTAACTATTGATTAAATCGTGCACTTTATTTTCAGACTTAATAATTATCGAAATAAGTCAAACAATGCATCTTCGTGATCATTCAAGACAAATAATAAAATATAAGAGATACCCATAGGAATAAGGGAGTCTAAGTGAATAATTGGCCCACATGAGTTCGTGTTAGTTTACTAACTTATAAAAACAATGATCTCGTTTTTAAGCTTGGTTTGGAGAAAGTGAAAAGTTGAGGATGATGATTATTCATGACATTTTCAAAACCCAAGGTATGCTTTTAATTTCTTTGCTTTGCATTTTTATAATTTTCTATCTCTTTAATAAAGGCCAATATGGATTGATTATGATGAAAAGTGTAAACATGCCTTGTAACTAATGCATTGCATGAGGACATTGCAATGGTCAAGTGTAGGGGATTTGATAGGTGTGTAAACACCCATCTTTTCTACCACTTAATTACAAGAATAACCGGACCTAAACGTGTATTTTATGTCTTTTATGCCGGAATTATGCGTGGTTTGTGTTTTTGTTGTAATTTAGGATGAAATTATGAAAAGTGGAGAAAACACGGGAATTCACGGGCATTCACGACTTTTATTGAAGAAAAAGATGAAAGACGGAGTCGAGAAGTCAAGAGTGGAAAAAGAACGGAAGTCCAAGACCAATTCTGAAGATTTATCGAAGAAAAAGTCAAAAGACGGAAATTTATCAAAAGCCGAGAAAATCAAGTCTATTTTATTGAAGAAATTAAAGACGAGTTCAAAAGATATCCCGAGCCACAAGTCCTTAAAGTCCAAACTTAAAAGAAAGATGAGAAGAAAAGGACTAATGACGCAATTAATGAAGATTAAATGAAGGAAGGACTTAATTCCGCAATTAACAAGAAATGAAGGAGGGGAGGAAGCTTCCTAATCCTCCCCTATATATAGATTAGGATTGTTAATTTTCCATGTTGTTGGCTAACTTGACAAATTAGCTCTTCCAATTTTAATTACCTTGCACCTTTTATTACTTGTCCAATTTAATTACCTTGTCTTGCACTTAATTACCATTTAATTCAAGTAAGTTTTCCTTTTTAATTCTTGTCAAGCTTTATCTTTATCTTGTTAATCTCATTCTTCCTTTCTTAATCTTTGTGTTGGTTTGTTTATGTTCATGTTCTTAATTTTGGTTGATTTATTTAAGTGGGTTTTGATTATTGTGATTAAGTTTTGTGAGTTTGATTGTTTTGGATTGATTGTTTATGCTTTATATTTGTTTAACAATTTGTTTGATTTAATTTTGAGTTTGATTTGGTTAAGTCTTATTTAGATCCGTGTGTTTTAGCTTTTCCTTGTTCTTCGCATACTGTTACTGTTCTTTTCCTAGACTCGAGCCCAGGTTATTCCGAATAGAGGTTTGTCAGTTGTGCGTTATTCGGAATTTTAGATATTCCGAGTAAGGGTTTCGCGTTTATGCTTTATGCGGAATATTCTATATTCCGAGTAGGGTGAACTTTCCGAATAGGGGTACATTCCGAATAAGAGGACTTTCCGAATTGGTGACAGGATTCCGAATAGGCCAATCATTCCGAGTGGACAACTTATTCCGAATAGTGGGTATTTTCCGCATAGGACTAGTATTCCGAACAGGCACTTCTTTCCGAATAGACTGGACATTCCGAATAGGACTCTTTCCGAATAGGGACAGATATTCCGAACATAGATTTTATTCCGAGTAAGAGGAACATTCCGCATAGGGTCATTCTTTCCGAATAGGCTAATATTCCGAATAGGGCTAATTTTTCCGAGTAGGTGACAGTTATTCCGAATAGCATTTATTCCGAATAGGGGTTTTATTCTGGATAGGGAATTTCAGTTTTTAGTTTTCTGCCTTTTTATTTTAAGCTTACTTTTCCCGCCTTTTGCCTTAGTTTAAGTTTTAGTTTCAGTTGCGTTTTAAGTTTGCTTTAGTTAGATTTAAGTTCGCGTTATTTACTGTATTACCCTTTAGTTTTAGTCTCGCTTTTAATTACTCGCACTTTATTTTAAATTAGACTTAGATTTATTTTAATTGCACCCTTTCTTTAATTGTTCTGCACCTTTAATTTTCAAAACTACAACGACACATCTTTATTTCACCAAAGTTCAACTGAGTCGCGCATTAAACATCAAGTTTTTCAATTCGAAGAGATTGGTACAACGAATCTTTTTTAATTGGGTAAAAACCTAGTTATCACCTTGTCGAAAAAGAAGATCACTCACACACTTGTGATGTGATTAAAGATGAAGCCTTGATGAAGATCATCCTCTCCTAAAGATCTAGTCAAGTTCATCATTTGTTTTATTTGTGTCTTGTGTAGATCCAATGTATTTGTGTATACTTGGATTAATTGTGTTAATCCAATGTATTTGTGAAAACTTGGATTAGTCTTGTGTAAATCCATTGTATATGTGTATAATTGGATTTGTCTTGTGTAGATCCAAGTTACATGTGTATACTTGGATATGTGTTTATTGAGTTGTAAAGTATTGTGTGTTAGTTCTCACTAAACTACAAAGTGATTTGTGTATGTGTCTTGTGAGTTCTCACTTAGCTTCAAAGTGAAGAGTTGTGAAGATTGGTTCTAGCTTTCGATTATAACTCGACATCTAGCCTTGTTTCAGAAAATGGTGAAGTAGGAAACGTTGTGAAGATTGGTTCTAGCTTTCGATTAGAACTCGACATCTAGCCTTGTGTTGGAAAATGGTAAAGTAGGCGACGTGTGTAGATTGGTCCTAGCTAATATTAGGTCTCGACATTTATCTTAGTGTCAGAAAATAATGTAAGCGACGTTGTAAGTTTTTCTCCGCCAAGAAGGGAGCTTGTGGATATAGTGGAAATCTCGAGTAAGGTGTTCTCGAGGAGTGAAGTAGGAACGAAGATAGAGCTTCGTTTACGAACCGCTATAAATCTTGGTGCCTCCCTATTTGGTTGCTTCTTTCCTAACTCTTTACTTACCTTCATTATCACATTGCACATCACTACTACTTGTCATTGTTAATGCATTAGAATTGAACCTAATCATTATGCAACTAGCTTTCAAAGTAAAAGATAGTTTTGAGTCAAACCTAATTGAAAGGATTTTTAATTAGGACATAAACCGAAGAGAAACTATTCACCCCCCCCCCCCCCCCCTTCTAGTTTCTACAATTGGTATTGGAGCGATGGTCACTCAAGATCTTTGAAGTATAATGTACTATAAAACTTGGATCGATCCATTGTCTCTTCAAATTAGAAGGTTTAGTTGTACTAAAGTTTCTCTTTGGTCAAAACTGTTTTTTTCATTGAAAATAGGTCTTTGAATTAGTAATATAGCAACTCATCTAGATTAGTAGTATTTGTGGATTTTAGATTTACTCTTGAAATTTATCTACTAGTTTGTATCTTGCTATGTGTAGGTACTCATGAAGATTAATCATTCAATTGATTATGGATTGAGTTACTTACACTTGTAGAAGACTCATCTTCTTTGATTTTCAACATCATTGAATGATGATATCAAGATGGGTGAGAGTGATTCTAGTCCTTGAAGACTTAGTAGTCACTTTAGTCATGTTTGGGAATTGCATTGGTTCTTTGATGACTTGGAATGCATTTTGCGGCTAAGATACGTTTTTTTACTTCCACACTCCTTATTGATCATTCTTTTGATCATTACTTGACTATGTGCTTGTTCTTGGCATCCTTGCCTTGACATATGTTTGTAGTATGTGATTCTATTCTTATACCCTCTCAAACCTTCATTGCTTGGATACTTGAATCACTTAGTAGATGTAGAGTGAGTTAGTAGTAGCTTAAAGTATCAAGAATGACTTCCATGGTTTGCACCCATACGGTTAGTAGGCCCTATATCATGTGTAATATATGCAATTGAGCTTATCTCTAGGATGATTGATTAATCCCTTGAGATACCAAACTACTCCATTAGTTGTAGTTAGGATATTACATATTTGGAATTGAAATATTCCAAGGATATTGTTGTTGTAAACCCTAGCAATAATAATTGTCCGATCATGTGGGAGAGAAAGTGAATCTATACTTTTCTCATATTTTAAAACACGTGCTCACATTTTAATAGGTTATCTAATATTTTTTAATTAGATTTTAATGTTGTTAAATCATCTTGCATTCATGCAAACGATACAACATCGCGTATACAATATAATGTACATAGTGAAACCTCAAGTGGGACTTAAGGCTTCCATTTATGTGTTAAATCAAATCAAGCGAGATAGATCATTCAAGTTTCACTCAATAATATGAAATATTGTATTAAACTTAATTCACCACATATATTTATTCTATTTTAACATATATACATTTATCACACACACTCTCTGTGTGTTATGAACAGTAACGTATTTTTATATTATTTTCCCCATTAATTTAGTCATGCTTATACACGTGCCACACCCAGATGCGTATTACCCATAGTTTGTTTTCTCTCTCACAATCTAAAATACCAGGCGTTCCATTTCTCTCTCATAATAAATACCCATCATTCGTTCTTTTTCTTTCATAAACCAGATATGGGTTTCTTTTCTTTTTGATGGTCTTTTATCTATGGTTGTCGCCCTTGATCTATGATGGGTTGGTGATGGTCGAGATAGGGTTAGTTGGACGTGTTATTTTTTCCTTTGTGGTTGTCTTTTGATGATGATCGTCGCCCCCGATCTTTGATGGGTTGGTGTTGCTTAAGATAGGGTTACTTAAAACTATTGTTTTTTCTTTGTTATGGTACTTTGAACACCATTGTTGCCCTCATCATAGATTTTTTGGTAGCGGTAGGGTTTAGGTTACTGTGCATGGACGATTATCATTTCTTTTCACTACGATCGTCGCCCCTAATCTTTGATGGGTTGGTGACGATCGGGTTATGATGACAGATGGGTTAGGGTTACAATATTGTTGCTCCCAATCTTTGATAAGGGCAATTATATGTACAAGGTCATGACTGCCTATTGGTTTTGCCTTTTGTGGTTGGTTTTGCAATTAACAAGATTAGATTAAATAAGGCCAGATCTATAACTGTTTGAGATTGTGTTTTTAGTTTCAATTTGTTTATTCGAACTACATGTGTCCTTTGTTATTGCCTTTCTGATTCACCTTGACTTGTCTTGACTTGCCTTTTTATGAGCTGAAAAATGGGCAATAGTTTTTATTGGTTTATTCGTGACATATTGAACATATAGTGTGTATGATAAATTTATATATGTTATAATATGCCAAGGGATGTTTGTTTGCGCTTATATAGTGTTGCGGTTGTGTGAGTAAGTGTATGGGGTAAACAGATAGTAGTTGTAATACCTGAGACCACTCGTATCTTGGCAGCCGTACAAACAGTGTGTCTGTTATGTACAGTAACGTATTTCCATATTATTTATGCCGATGAAACCACCCATAAAATGGTAGGGCAGCCTGTTACGGCTGCAGCCATGGCGGGTGTGTCCACTTTTTCCTTAAAATGGGATTTGCAAATGAATTTAGATTCGGAGTTTACTCATGAGTTTGATCCTAAACAAGAGGCGATGGGATTGTTTCTGTTGTCCCTAATATATGTGATGTTATACTACACGAAATAAAGAATAAAGGAAGATATGAGAAGAATTCTAGAGAGAGAAACTAGAGAGAGAAAAGAGAGAGAAGTGTGTGAACTTGTGAATATTAGATTAAGGAAAATGAGAAAATGAACCACCAACCCTCCTAACATGCTAGGAGGGTGGTATATATAGTCCACCCACATGCGGGCTTCTTTATGGACTATATGGTTTGGGCCGGGCTTTCCTTTTGGGCTTTAGTTACTTATTAATGAACTTTAGCCTAAAGTTAAGCCCGTATAACACGACTAATATACTACCTATTACAACGTTCTAAAATACGATACATAATAAACATATGACCGAGCATTCTTGTTTGGCTCAATATTTTGAGGCTAACAATCTCCCCCAATGAGAGGTCATAAACCTTGGTCATTTAGGAAATTTGTAGAGATTACTAATCTCGCCATAAATGAGTCTTGAACGTGTAATTGTAGTCTTGTTCCTTCATGCTGTGATCTTTGAGCCTTTGTCGTTGTCTTTTCAACTTTGTCTTTAAGCTTGAGATCTTCAAATCATCCTTGACTTGTCTTTGCCATCTTGCGATCTTGTGTCTTCATCCACATGCTCACACTATTAATTGTTGAATATGTCTTTAGGCATGAGTATGTGGTTTCCGAATCATTGACTTTGCTGTGTACACCGTGACGCCACCTTCTCGGGACAAAACATAGACACGGACTGAATGGCTTTGACATTCGTCCTAAATCGGTAGCGTTTTACCTCCGGTCGGTGAAGACCGTTATACGATATTAAATATCGTACCTGTGATCAGGTAGATTCAATTAAGAATCTCCTTGACAGGGTTTCGCGGCTGTACTAGCCGTTCTCTTTACTCGACCGTCTCAAAGCAAGACTGCGAACATAAAGAGTGAATCAATTGGATAAATATCCGCTTGATTAAAGTCGTCAATTCAAATTCCTGGAACAAGTGTGATTCATAAAGAATCTTACCATTGTTGCTTTCCAGTTGACACAAGTTTGATTCATAAGAATCTCACAAGTCACCTACCGTAGCGCTGTTTGATGTTGACGCTAGAAGGATTTCCATTCGTCACTGTGAATATTAATGAATATCACTCTGAATGTTCTGGCAAGACCATAAAGATATTGCGTAGAAACCTGAAACGAGTTTGAATTAATTCAGAATCAAACCACTGTTGCTTTTCAGTTTTACATATGTTCAATTCATAAAGAATCTTGCATATGACCTACCGCAGTGCTGTTTGATGTTAACACTGGAAGGATTTCCACTCATCATTGTGAATACTAAGTAGTATCACTCTGAGTGTTCTAGCAATATCACAAGGATATAGCGTAGGACTCTCTTGATCTTCATCCGTGTGTCCTAACGAGATTTGATTTATCTCTTGGCTCTAGACTCGATTTGTGCACTTTTAGTGGTCGGAGGCTGGAGCAGATGCCACCTATTCAATATCAACTATCTCGGAGTGAGAAAGTCAATAGAAGTCGTGTTGATCTCCGTGACAATAAAACAAACTTCTTTTGAGAGAAGCCTGAGTAGCTAGGAAAGGGTTGTGCTTCACATCACTGGGTCCATGATGAGTTTGTCTTCATGATGAGTTGACCCGGTTTCTGCCTAAGTTGTATGGAGGGCTTCTTTCTTTAGACCCTTTATCCTTACATTTCTTTTTCATTCTTCAACCCCTTCAATGCTTACCAAGACATCATTACTAGCACCTTGTTGTGATTGTTCCAGTGCTAGCATCAGTACTTAGTCGGCATTCAGCTACGTTCACATTCTACTCCATCTTTCCTAAGGACTTCTAATAATCTATTGGATTGTCCCTGGGAAGATCCCTCCGGTTCTGGTTGGATCATAGGACTTAAACCTAACCACCCTTTTGACACCAATAACGTCGTGAATTAAAGATGTTGTGGGTATTTGATCGTAACCATGAAAACCACTTTAAATTCTAACAAAGTGTTTGAAAAACATTTAACACCTTGCTAGTTTTGTCGTTTTAGAAATGCTCCCCCTTCACATGTGCATCGATAATCGAAAGTGTTTCGCACATGTAGGTAAGAGTTAAAGTGCTTGAGTCTTATATTAGATCATATTTTAATCACATTTTCTCCCCCTATCTCTAATATATAAAATCTTTTGATATTAGAGATACCAAATTTGATTAAAATATTTTCTGAAAAATAATCTTGAAAATCTTTGGGAGAAAGATGTGTCAATCTATGCATGAAGTTGAAATGCTCCCCCTCAAAAATTGATCCAATTGAATTGTCATTATGAGGATATGATCCACATTTCGCTTTTTGAGGATGGGAGTTGTTGAACACACAATTTTTGAAAGATTTTGAATATCATTGAAAAATTCTTGAAAAAATTGTGTTCAACACTTTTTGAAAAATCAATTCTTTTTGTCGAAGAGGTTTTTCTAAAGCATAAACTTGAGTTCATAGACTTTGAATGTCTTGACGAATCCACTCAAGTGTAAGAAGATTTAACTTCTTTTGCTAAGGGTAAGAGCACGAAATCGTACACTCCCCCGTGAATATAGTTCCGGGTTGCAATCTGAAAGTAATTACAAGCCATTGTGTTGAGCTCAAAACGTTGAATGTTTTGTGACAAGCTCAACCCGTGATAGATTGCTCTACCCGTTGTTTGGAAATATTTGTCCAAAATAGACAATTTCCTTTATTAAAAGAAGAAATGACATGTTTTGAAAAATATTTACAACTTTCATTCGAGCTTTATGTACACACCCGTGTCGTTATTGAGCGACATTTCTAGGTACGTCCATATTATCGATACTGAAAGACATGTCGAAAAGAATATTTTTGGTCTTTTGAAAGTTTTTCCTTTTTTTTTTTTTTTTTTTTTTTTTTTTTTTTTTTTTGTTTTTCTATGGATATTTACATTTTATTATATTTTTGTGTTTTCTCAAGTTTTTCGAAAATAATCCAAAATAGACTTTTGTACAGCAGAAGAAGGTGATATAGAATGTACAGAATTGGAACCCTTTGAAGAAGGAGAAGTGGGTTCAGAATCCGCTGTTGTACCTGCAATCACAGAAGAAGAATTTGTACAAATACTAGAATTAGGAGTAACAAATTCCTTTTCAGCGTGTAGAACAGTAGCATTAGTGCTGGTGCAGGTGTCATCACTCTTCTCTATTGGAATCCACTTAAGACCAACTTCTGTGAAGATCCGACCCGTTGGTTTCCACTGAAGACTAGATTTAGGAGTAGCTTTCTCTTGCACAGCGGAAGACTTCTTTGGAGAGAAACTATGTCCTTTTTGAATCCACGTTTCAGATTTGGTGTGGTTGCTTTTCTTTACGACGGGTTTGTATCTCCTTGTTGTCTTATGGGATTCTGTATTCGATCTTCGTTCAAAGGAACGAGATTTGACCTCATAGAGGTATTGCAAAATGCAATGGTCATGATTTCCATTGTGAATGCCCTTTTTGCAAGTGGGACATACAGGGAATTTTGGATTCACGAAAGTACTTGTATTCCTTTGTTTTCCAAATCGTTCAGGCGTAGTGTTTGAAACACGACTATTCATGGATGGTTTCCAATTCCTAGATTGCTGAAGAGGGATCCTAGGTTTTGGTTGACTACCATTAGGAGTGTGTAGAACTCTAGCGGGATTTGGTGAACTAGGTTTTTCATACACTGGTTTGTCTTTCTGAATCTTCCCTTTTTGTTTCGCATCCTCTAGGTTGTGGGTATGAACGAGGTCATTTGAACCTACAGATTCCTTTGTGGACGTGAATGTCACACGTTTTGGAGGAGTCCTAGAAGTGCTAGGTGCATTCACATGGTTGGGTTTAGCAACAATGTGCTTTCTAAATGGAGGAACATAGGGTGATATGGATGGTTTTGGAACACTTGGTTGCACATCAGTCTTAGGGGGTAACCTAGATTTCATATGAGAAGAATTGGAGAACGGAGTCGGTTTTCCTAAGATAGATAACTTTGAATCCTTGTAGGCATTCGGTTGTCGAACCATAGGTTTCTTAATGCTAGGTTCCACGATTTTCCCACCCATTTTAGCAACGAGTTTCTGCAACTCTGCTATTGCTCTGTCCCTGTCTTGTAATTGAGCTTTCAACCCTTGAATTTCCAAATTCTGTTCATTCATTTCTCGAAACGTTTGGGAAAGTTTTTCTTGCAATTTACTATCATGTGGAAAACTACCAACGTCTTTTTGTAAAGCAAGTTCAAGAGAATGACAATGTTTTTGAAGGAAATCAGTTTTGTGTTGAAGTAACTCAAAAGCCTTTTTGTCAACATTTTGTTTACGTTTCGAAAGCTCAATTTCAAGACGTTCACATTCTTTGCTCTTATCAAGATATTGGCATGCAACTTCAGAATATTCATCAATATCAGCACAAGATGTAAAATAAGCACACATAACATCTTTAGAAACACTTTCTTGCAAGAGTAAATCATATTCATCTGAGAAATCAGACTTCTCCATTTGAAGATCATCAATGTGTTTCTCAAGAGATTCAACGTATTTTAAATCATCAAACATTTCAGTCCGAATGAACTCCTCAAGTTGAAGAACAGTTTCTTTAATCAACGCCGTGTTAGGAATTAAGAGTTCTTTCACAAGCAAGGTAATATCTTGAGGAATTGGACGTGTCCACTCAGCATTTTTACGTTTGGCCCAGTCACTTTCAACAATAGATTTAACATTATCTATGTGGTGTTTAAGAATACCTAATGTTTTCCTACTCTTGCTTTTAGATTCATCTAGAGGGAGGTAGTTTATGTATTTGTAAACATTAGATTTCTTAGGGGCAAAAGCTTTCTTCCATTGAATTCTCTTTTGTTTGCATTCTAGAAACACTTCCTCACGAGTTTTCTGAGTTTGTTTGTTGAAAAGACCATAAAGACTATTCTCATAAGCATAATTATATGGTTTCACAAACTCCTTATTGACAAGTAGTTGACTATCATCATCCCAAAGGGCAGTCTCTTCAATATTGGCACTAACAGGCATGCAATCAAGATCTGTCCTTTCAGTCTCATCAAGATAAAGACACGGGTTCGCAGCTTGAGCTTTGGCAAGGTACTCAGGACTTGCAAAGCTAGCTTGACCCTTAAACATCGATGGAGGTGCTAGCATTCTTACGGATTGAATAGAATCATGCGTTTTATAAACAACGTTCTTCAAAAATTCGACTTGTTCTTCTAATTTTGTTACTTTTTCAGTTTCTTTCTCGTATCTACTTTTGAAGTCTTGTTTTAACGCATCTACCTCTTGTTTCTTATCCTCAAGAATTTTAGCAGAATCAGTAGTGGTCATAGAGAGCTTTTGTTCAAGTTCGTTAACTTTGGTATTTGCAAGGTACGTTTTTTGACGTTCATCCATTAAGAAAACATTATATTGCCGCTTCTCTTTGGCTAATAACTCAAGAGTTATTTTATATTTGTTTTCAAAATCGTCCTTTTCACTTTTTAACGTACTGCCCTTGTACCTCTCAAGCTCTTTGGTCTTTTGAAGAAGCTCAGCCCTATTACTTTCAAGGGTCTCATTAGATTTAATTAGAGCAGCTTTGCATTCTTCAAAGTTTTGAGTGAGCGCTGTGTTTGCCTTCTTTAATTGCTTTTGATTCTTTCTAGTTTCATTGACATCTTTTTGTAAACTAGCAATTAAATTAGCAAGCGCGACACGCTCCTCATCATCATACTCATTTGCATGTTGATCATCCTCAAACTCATTATTGCACATGTCTGATGAATTGGGTGTGGTATTGCTATCAACCTTTTCCGTCATACATGTGTCAATAAGGTTTGTTGTTTGATCACTATGCTCATGCGTATTGGCATTGGCAAACACATTAAATTCAGCATTGTGTACCTCTTCCAATGGCTCAGAATCGTAAACAGGACCATTATCATAGGAACGTGTATTGCTGATGACATTCTCAGAGTCGATGTGTTGTTTGTCAGAGCTGCTGTTGTCTTTCCCAGAGTTGTTATGTTCATTCTGCTCACCATGCGTTGTTTTCCCTGTTCTGCAGCTGTGAGTTGCATTACTCGATATTGTCTCGTTACTTACAGTTGAGACTGGACTCGTATCCACTCCATGAATCTTTGCAACCGTGCACTCTTGCATTTTCAGCCTTTTGTCATTCATCTTCTTGATCATGTCTTTTGCATGAAGTAGGCGTTCATCCAAAAGCCTTTCAATTGATTCCATGTTTCCAAAAATCAAGTCTCTGAATGATTTTGCTTCCATTGTAGTGTAGTCTTTGAAGTGTTGATTTGCATCTCGAACTTCGGACTCAAAATTGGGATTCTTGAATAGCTTTGAAGCAAAGAATGGTTGAAACGGTGTTCTGAGTGTTTTGAAGGCTTTCTTGGAATTTGTCTCATGGAGGTTTTTGTTGAGTAATTCATTCTCAAGATTCTTCAAGTGGTCTCTTAAGTCATAAGTGAACGTGCGATGATCATTTCCGAAAAAGGAATGAAAAGCACGCATATACATAGGATTGTACGAGAAGGTCTCTCTTTCCAGACGTTTTAGATTCGTTTTAAGATCACTGAAAGCTTGCATACAACGTTGTTTAAGGACTTGTTCATGTAGTTGCATCTCTCGTTCTTCTCTGTCTGAACACGCATTGCTCGTTTCCATGATGATGGTGTCTCAGTTGATGAAGTGACTTCGGATCTTAAGTAGATATGGTGTGATTGTGTTGTTGTAGAAATTCCGAAAATTTGAAATTTTTCTCAGTCCGACAATAAATTCCTCAGTCCGACTAAAACGGTAAACCGAAAAATTTTGAATAACCAAATTTTGAAAACAAGTTAGAAATAGCCAATAATAAGTAGGGAAAAAGTTTGAAAAATGAAAATTTTAACGAAAAATAAAACCTAAAAATGGCCTGAAAATTTGAATTTTGGTCCGAAAATTTAAATTTTTGGTCGAAAAATTTTTCGCATCACCAAAATTTGAAATCAAAGGTTAAATGGCCTAAAAATGGTCTAGGAAAAAATAAATTTTACTTGGGTTTTCCCAAACTACGTTCCGAAACTAGTCTAGATGGTGGCTAAATCTAAAAAATACTCAAACAAAATTTAGCTAAACATGTCATCGGAATGTCCATCGGAATGTACCATCGGAATATCCATCGGAATGCGCCATCGGAATGTGGCTTAGATCGCAATGCACTATCGGAATCCCAGATCGCAAAGTACTGTCGTAATCCCAGATCGCAATGTACTGTCGGAATATGTTCAGATCGGAATGTTCAGATCGGAATGTGTCTAAAACAAATTTGGCAGAGTAACGACTGAAAAGTCCCTTGAACCGTCGGAATCCCAGATCGCAATGTACGATCGGAATGTCCAGATCGGAATAGGGTATCGGAATCCTTAGATCGCAAAGTAGAACCTAGTGGTTATTGCGATCTGACCTCAAAAAACTTGTACTTTCCGATGGGTACCTTTGCTAGAATTTCGGAAAGATGAAAAACCAAGGATTTTGAACGTTTGATCCAAGAAAGTTTGTGTTTTTAACCAAAACCAAGATACCAAGATCACTACAACATGATTAAAGAAGTTATACGATTAAGAAACACAATCAAACACAAAAAAATCTTGAATTCGAGGAAGAAATATGGATCAAATCAAACGAATCATATGAAAACACAACAACCAATCACAAAACTACCCCATGGCGATTGATACCAATTGTTGTCCCTAATATATGTGATGTTATACTACACGAAATAAAGAAATAAAGGAAGATATGAGAAGAATTCTAGAGAGAGAAACTAGAGAGAGAAAAGAGAGAGAAGTGTGTGAACTTGTGAATATTAGATTAAGGAAAATGAGAAAATGAACCACCAACCCTCCTAACATGCTAGGAGGGTGGTATATATAGTCCACCCACATGCGGGCTTCTTTATGGACTATATGGTTTGGGCCGGGCTTTCCTTTTGGGCTTTAGTTACTTATTAATGAACTTTAGCCTAAAGTTAAGCCCGTATAACACGACTAATATACTACCTATTACAACGTTCTAAAATACGATACATAATAAACATATGACCGAGCATTCTTGTTTGGCTCAATATTTTGAGGCTAACAGTTTCAATGGCCTTATTTTAGTTAGGTGTCATTTAGAAATGATTATATTGCTCCTTCAATTACCATATTGTCTTAGTTTTGTGTTGTATTGTTTATGATACAATCATTGGTAGACTTATAATTGGTATGGGTTATTTTTAGATTATTTTTAAAGGTATTAAGCGAAAAATGAAAGGGGATGGTTATGATATTGAGGTTCTTTGTTTGATAATAATGGACCGGGAGAAACTTGAGACCGTCCGCAGCTTGGCAAGGCAGCCTGAAGCCATGGCGGGTGTGTCCGCTTCTTCCCTAATTGTGCCTTATTTGAGCCTAGATGTTTGTTGGTTGTTATCTGATACTTGAGTATTCCTAAGTGGATTATTATAACATATATACATTTATCAGACACACTCTATGTGCGTTAAGAGCAATTGCATATAATTGATCGGAATTTATATATGTTGTTGTCGTTGCGATGGAAACCTTTTTAGGATATGATGACCTATAATGGACTGGGCCAAAGTTTAGACAACCCGTATCTTGGCAAGGAAGCCTGTTATGGTTTCACCCATGATGGGTGTGTCTGCTTCTTACTTGATTGTGAGTTATCTGAGCCTAGATATTTTTTGATTGTTACCAGGTATAGAAACATTCGTAAGTCGAACTGACTGGAATTTATATATGTTGCTCATATTGCAACTATAAGATGTGTTTAGGCAATGATGACCAATAATGCCTGAGGAAACAGTTGAGACCATCCACATCTTGGCGGGGTAGCCTGTTACGGCTGTAACCATGGCTGGTGTGTCGTCTTTTTCCTTCATTGTGCCTTATCTAAGCCAAGAAATAATGTAAAATACATGAATGGTGGGTAATGGATTTTAGATTGTGAGACGGAGAACGAACTGTGGGTAATGCATCTCTGGGAGTGGCACGTGTATAAGCAGTAATCCAATATTTGAAAAAATAGTACAAAAATACGTTGATGTTCATAAGACACACACTGTGTGTACGGTAAATAGATTCATTTGGTGTTGGTCTGGTTTATTGTTTGCTGTGATGTATTTTGGTTTCGAGAAGCAATAAAGAAAACGATTGCTCTTTTTACTGTTGATGATGATATTACATGAGCGTTCCAAAGTCAAATCGACTGGAATTCGGATTATGTGTCACGTGGCACGACAACTTTTTGATGTTTGCAGCCATATTCTCATATCCAATCGCTTCCCTATCTGAGCCTAGGAATAACAAAACCCATATTTTTATTGTCAGTAGTGTCGAGAGAAACTGTTGTTTATATACAACCATTTTTTGTATTCATTATGTCTTAAAAATGTTGCAACACATTTAATAAAAAGATGCGCCATTTGGATATACTAAAATCGACGTCACGCGGCGAAGCGCGAATTCGCCTACATTGTTAAACACATATTCCAAGGTTGAATGGTTTATTTTCTAAAATAATCAGAAGACTCTAATTAAAATAGAAATGTTTCCACCCATAGTGACGACAATTTCCTAGTGATGGATAGTTAATGATATGCTAATTGACCTGGTGGTCGAACTGGTACCTCGGTGACTTGACTAGGTTAATCCAGTGGTCGAACTAGTGACCCGGTGACTCAAATTGGTTGACCCGGTAGTCGAACCCTTGGCCCAATGACTCGACCAGGTAGACCCTATGGTCGAACCCGTGACCCGGTGACTCAATCAGGTTGACTTGATGGTCGAACTCGTGGCCTGTTGGTCAAACCCGTGAACCGATGACTAATACATATGTGTTCATAAGTATATTTATTTTTCAACAATTCCTATAGTATCCCATAATTTTCTAAAAAAAGCTAAAAATTATACTTTTCACTTTTCACTTTAGGGATACACTCTTTATATGTAGATATAAATGTATCTAAGGGATTGATACAATGGTTTTCATTGGGGTTTAATATTATGTCTCGGTATCTTCTCGAATTGATCACAGCTCAAAGTGGAAAGATTGTTCTTGGTGACAAATAGGGGGTTTGGGTTTTCTATTTTACTAAAAGGATTAAAAACGTAAAATGATAAAAACTTTACCCCACAGTCAATAAAATAAAACTTTAATTAAAATTATACAATAAGGCAGTAAACAGTAAATTACCACTTAATACTGATTCGGAATGCTCAAAAGAAAACTGATCCAGAATATTTATGACAAATACTGCTCGTTCGAAAGAATTAACTGATTCGGAATATAACTGATTCGGAACAAATAAAACCCTTCATTCGGAACTTTCAGAAAAAACAGATTCGGTATTTGTAAAACATCTGGTTCGGAACTTCTGAATAAAATCTGGTTCGGAACTTTTGAATATCTGGTTCGGAACTTTTGAATATCTGGTTCGGAACTTTTGAATAAAAATCTGGTTCGGAACTTTAAGCTAAATCTGGATCGGAACTTTAAACAAAAATCAGGTTCGGAACTTTTGCAATTAACTGGTTCGGAATTTTTGAAATTAATCAGGATCGGAACTTCAAACAAAAATCAGGTTCGGAACTTTTGAAATTAACTGGTTCGGAATTTTTGAAATTAATTTGGATTGGAACTTCAAACAAAAGCATTGATTCGTAACCTGTTGTTGATGCGGAATCTGGAGAAACCAAGAAAAGTAGAACAGACGAAAAACAGGGTAGTATGATTTTTATCAAATCAAGCCAAATTTAACCAAAAGATATAAACCAACCTAAACACTAATCATTTATCAACCATAAACAACAAACCAAAACATTAAAAACACAAAACCCACTTACTTTTGAAGATCAAAATCAACTAAATAAGAACTTAAAACTTTGAATCAAAGAACAAGATGAACAAGATTGAAATGGAAAGATTATATTAAATGATTGAGGTTTAAACAATCAAAGGAAAAGATTAAAACTACAAGATTAAAGATTGAATCAAAGAAAAATGAAAATCACCAACACCTTAGTGGTGTTGGCTTCTTCCCTACGAAACAAAAAGAAAGAACTGGAAAAAAATAAAAACTAACTAAAAAGTGTGAAGGGGTGGTCTTATAGAGTCCTTGTCTTTGGTTGGTAAGTGGGCTTTCTCCCGTTCTTCTTGTCTTCTCGTCTTTTCAGATAAGTTGACATTTTCGATTCTGATTCGGGATTTGTCGTCGATTAAATTCAACTCGTCTTTTAATTTCTTTGTTTAATAGACTTGAGTTTCTTCGACATATGTAAATCTTCCATCTTTGGTCCTTTTCTTCGATAAATCTTCAAATAGGCCCATTGACTTCAAATCTTTTGCATCTCTTGGACAATAGACTTCGTCTTGAGTCTTTTTCTTCGATAAAACCCGTGCAATCCTATGTTTTCTCCCAGATCCATCCGGTTGGCTCTGAAAACACAATAAACACAAAAACCACGCATAATTCCAAACAAATGATATTAAATACGCGTTTTGGTCTCGTTTTAGCCAGAATTAAGTGGTAAAAGGATGGGTGCTTACACACCTATCAAATCCCCTACACTTAACCATTGCCATGCCCTCATGCAATGCTTAGTGATAAAGCAATTTTACATTTTTCTCATAATCAATCAACCTTGGCCTTATTAACATACTACTAAACAAAAATTAAAGTACTAAGAGAAATTAAAACTTTAAAGTAAACAAAAGGATAGAAAACCATTTTCACTTGAAAATAGCTATATGGAAATAACTTGCAAAGAGATCAAGGACTTACATTAGGGCTTCGGTGCTGCGAAGATTTATCACCCTCAAGTTTCACGTTCCCCAAACTAAGCTTAAAAACGAGATCATTGTTATTATAAGTTAGCAAATCAAACACTTACACACATGGCTTAATTATATGCTTAAACTCCCTTATTCCTAGGTGTATCTCTTATATTTTATTTTTGTCTTAGAATGATCATGAAGATGAATTTTTGGACTTATTGCGATAGTTTATTTAGGCTGAAAGCAAAGTAGGACGATTTGATCAATAGTTAGCTAAAGGACAAAATCTCTTAAAACTGCTTCTCGGGATATCAAAAAGTTCATATCTTGGCATAACTCGCTTCACGATTTGAGGCCTTTCTCGGGCCGATATTTGGCATGTACTTCATACTTCATATCTTGAGAGACGTTCTTGAGATAATGGTCTTCTCTTTGTTAATAGAGTTTCTTCACTTGGAGACTTTTGAGGGGTACTCCAACTTTGTTGACCACGACTTCATCATTATTTCTTCAATCGCTAATTAGGATTTTGAGATACAACGATCCGCCTCCTTTTCGGACTTGGATCTATTTATCCTCAAACCTTGTTAGGGTCTTATCGGATAGACTTCTCCATGATCTTTATGGGAGTTGATTGCTTTTCGTCGTGAGTCTTGATCCTTCATATTGATTTTGGAATAATGCTTTTCACATCACCTTGGATCTTTAGCAATAAGATTGAATCATCATGCCTTGTTAGGGCCTTTTCGGACTCGCCAATCTTCGCGCCCCGCTTCATAAGTTATGCCTTGGCTATGAACTCTTATCATTACCGAGCAACTTTTAAACGATCTTGGGCTAGAAGCTAAGTAACTTTTCAAATCGTACGACCTTACTTATTGCAGATAAATTATTAGCAAGTGATGGGAGAATAGGCAAATAATTACACCAAGTGAGCTTGTGCAAGATACCGACTTATAATTGACTCTATCATTTCTCGTTCTCCACAATTTAAAATCTCAAGTAATGAGACTCGTGGATACTTAGCCTAATAAACCAATTAAGGTCTACATGGTTAAGGATAGTAGCTAGAATAAACTTGGATAAGTCTATTCGGGTTGAGTCAAAATAATCGCAACGGGCCTAATATGTCAGAGATTTCAAAACTAGCTTCACCACTTTATTAATATTTTTGACTTTATTGCGGGATATATACATATGAAAGCAACGATAAAAATTTAAAATTACGACTAAATGGCCAAAGTTAATTAAAAATTTGAAAAATGTTGAAAAAGATGATTTTCCGGTTAAATGAAGGCATTATCATGGAAAAGTCCACTTAAAACTTCGATAGAAGTCCCCCCTACACTTAAGATAAACATTGTCCTCAATGTTTAAGCATGTGGGAAAAGTCTCCCCCACACTTATGACATTGTGCACGTTGGTTAAATCAAGCTAAGGAAGAGACGACTAAAGTGATCAATTTCAAATGTGAGTATGAAGAAAATTGAATCACGATAGTTGAGAGATAGAACCGGATTTCGGATAACACGGGAGCACGGTTCTTCAAAGGTTCCAAAAGTGCACTTATCCCTGTAATCACATCACCACACAAACACAAACAACCTATAGAGGTCCCCCTTACACTTAGGAGGTTAAAACGGAAAAGGATAGATACTCGGGTTGCCTCCCGAGGAGCGCTTGTTTTTGATAACCGAGTCACGAGCCTGACTCGACCCAAAATTAGTTCTTGGGAAACGTGGTGAGGGATGGAATCATCTCATGAGAGATGTCCTCACCAAAGTACAACTTCACTCGTTGGCCATTCACCTTAAAATTAGGTCCATTAGGTTGAGCGAGCTCAAGAGTACCATATGGAAAAATTTGGGCAATGGTGAATGGGCCGGACCAACGAGATTTCAGCTTGCCCGAAAATATTTTCAACCGAGAGTTAAAGAGTAACACTTTGTCTCCAACTTGGAACTCTTGGTTTTTAATCTTAGAGTCGTGAATGAGCTTAGTCTTTTCCTTATAGATCAAAGAATTTTCATAAGCCTCATTCCGGAGTTCATTCAGCTCATTGAGTTGGATCTTGCGTAGGTCACCGGCTTGGTTGATATCGAAATTAGCCCACTTCAAGGCCCAGTAAGCCTTGTGCTCCAACTCAATGGGGAGGTGGCATGCTTTCCCGTACACGAGAGATATGGTGTACAACCAATCGGAGTCTTGTAAGCGGTACGAAAAGCCCACAAAGCATCATCAAGTTTATCGGCCCATGAGGCACGATGCTCTCCCACGGTTCTTTCAAGAATTCGCTTTAATCCTCGGTTAGAGATTTCAGCCTGGCCATTAGTTTGTGGGTGGTATGCGGTGGAAAGACGATGATTTACACCATACTTAGACATGACTCTTGCAAATTGATCATTGCAAAAATGAGTCCCGCGATCACTAATAATGGCACGAGGCACACCAAATCTAGCGAATAGCAATTTCAAAAAGTTACAAACCACCCTTGCGTCATTAGTGGGTAAAGTTTTAGCTTCAACCCATTTAGAAACGTAGTCAACGGCTACAAGGATGTATTTGTTTCCTTTAGATGAAGGGAATGGCCCCATAAAGTCGATACCCAAACATCAAAGATTTCACATTCTTGTATGAAATTTTGAGGCATCTCATCTTTATGTGTGATCTTGTTGTTTTTGGCAAGCATCACAATGTTTAACCATCTCGTGAGCATCACGGTAAATGGTGGGCCAATAAAATCCCGAGTCAAACACTTTTTTGGCGGTGTAGTTGGGACCAAAGTGACCATCGGTGGGTCCTTTGTGGCAAGCGTCAAGGATGTCTAAAGCTGCCGGTCCATCAACACATCAACGAATAATCAAATCAGCGCATTGTTTGAATAGATACGGGTCATCCCAAAAGTAAGTCTTAATGTCTTTAAAGAACTTCTTCTTTTGTTGGGATGTTAACCCGTCAACGAGAATTCCACCCGCCAAGTAGTTTGCAATGTCTACAAACCACGGGGTTTCATCAGAAGTCGAGTTGATAGACATTAAGGTCTCCAGGGGAAAAGAGTCATTGATCTTTGTTCGGATGATCCCCTTGGTAAGGATCCTCAAGTCTACTGAGATGATCCGCGGCTAGGTTTTCAGCTCCCTTCTTATCACGAATTTCGATTTTAAATTCTTGAAGTAGCAAAACCCAGCGAAGAAGTCTTGGTTTGGAATCTTGTTTAGTTAACAAGTACTTCAACGCGGAATGATCGGTATAAACGATTGTGGTGGAAAGGACAAGATAGGGGCAGAACTTTTCAAAGGCATAGACAACAGCTAAAAGCTCTTTTTAGGTTGTCGTGTAATGCAATTGAGCCCCCGTCATTGTCTTGCTAGCGTAATGGATTGGTTGGAAGTGTTTATTTACTCTTTGGCCCAAAACCGCTCCAATAGCAAAGTCGCTAGCATCACACATCAACTCAAAGGGAAGCTCCCAATTAGGGGTAACCAAGAACGGTGCCTTAGTAAGCTTATTCTTAAGCAGGTTGAATGCTTCAATACACTCTTTGGAAAAGATAAAAGGAGTATCTTTTTCCAAGAGGTGGGTCATCGGGCGAGCGATTTTAGAAAAATCTTTGATGAAACGACGGTAGAAGCCCGCATGACCAAGGAAACTTCTCACACCCTTCACGGTTGAAGGTGAAGGCAGTTTAGAAATAACATCAACTTTAGCACGGTCCACTTCAAGACCGGCTTTGGAGATTTTGTGTCCTAGCACGATGCCCTCTTTTACCATGAAATGGCATTTTTCCCAATTAAGAAAAAGGCGAGTGTCTTCACACCGCTTAAGCATACGTTCTAAATTGGCAAGGCAAGCAGAGAAAGAATCGCCATAAACCGAGAAATCATCCATGAATACTTCCATAGTTTCTTCAACCATGTCATGGAAGATAGCCATCATACACCTTTGGAACGTCCCAGGAGCATTGCATAAACCAAAAGGCATGCGTTTGTAAGAAAATGTTCCATAGGGACAAGTGAATGTGGTCTTTTCTTGGTCTTTGGGATCGATGGGAATTTGAAAATACCCAGAGAAACCGTCTAAGAAGCAGTAATAATCATTACCCGTTAGACGCTCGAGCATTTGATCCATGAAAGGAAGAGGAAAGTGATCTTTTCTCGTGGCATCATTGAGTTTGCGATAGTCGATACAAACTCTCCACCCAGTAACGAGACGAGTGGGAATCAACTCGTTGTGTTCATTGGGAACAACGGTTATTCCGCCCTTCTTGGGCACACAATGGACGGGACTTACCCAAGGCGAATCCAAAATAGGGTAAATCAAGCCGGCATCAAGAAGTTTGATAACCTCTTGTTTGATGACGTCATGAATGCGAGGATTAATCCTTCTTTTGCTCTGGATTGCGGGTTTAAAGTCATCTTCATGAGAATCTTGTGAGTACAAAAGTTTGGATCAATTCTGCGGATATCGGAAATTTTCCAAGCAATTGCCTTCTTATGATCTTTAAGCACGGCGATGAGGCGAGATTTCTCTTCTTCTTTCAAGTCCTTAGCAATGATGACGGGCGACTTCTTCTTTTCTTCAAGGAACACGTACTCGAGATGGGGCGGCAACTCCTTAAGTTCTAAATCCGGAGGATTTTCGATGGTAGGAGTATTCAAAGTCGGTTCATTGATAGCAATATCCTTGGGAGATGGTGGAGAAATTTGTCCTCTTTGAGAAGGTTCGCAATGAGACGAATGTCTTCATCCCAATCGGTGGTAGAATCGTCATTTCCTAAGTTCACATCTCCCATGGTGGCTTCAAGATCTTTCCAAAGGAAGTCACTTTCTCCAAATAGAGATAGTGATGAATCAATAGAGGAAACGGTCTCAACATTAGGAAGAGAGGTAGGAATACTTTTACAAGCATCTTTGAAGTGTTCTTCACAAGCCTCATCAAGAACTTCAATACAATTAACACTCTCGTATGAATAAGGCTGTTTAGAAAGCTTTCCCATGTTGAAGACAATTTTATCGTCACCCACTCTCATGATAAGCTCACCCGCTTCTACATCGATGAGAGTGCGATCGATCCTCAAGAATGGACGACCAACGATTAATGGCACACGAGGGTCCATATCGTAGTCGACGACGACGAAATCGGCAAGAAAAGTGAATTTGTCGACTCCTACAAAAACGTCTTCGGCTATCCCGACTGGATAAGCAACCATACGGTTAGCTAATTCCAAAGTCATTTTGGTGGGGACTAGCTCAGGGAGAGATAATTGCTTCCAAACGCTTAGAGGCATTAAGTTAATACTGGCACCTAGATCGGCTAGGGCCATGCAATTCTCTACTCCCGGGAAGTTGCAAGGGATTAAGAAATGACCCGGATCACCAAGCTTGGTTGGTAATTTCCATAAGAGAACTGCAGAGCAATTCTCATTAAGTTGGGTGTTAGCAATATCAAGAATCTTCTCCTTGTCGCTAAGAAGATCTTTGAACATTTTTGCGTATTTAGGCATGTGAGCGAGAGCCTCAGCGAAGGAGATGTTGAAATTCAATTGTTTAAACATTTTGAGAAAGTTTGAAACCTGAATATCGTCCTTGCTTTTGAGCTTCTCTTTCCTCAACCTTGATGGATAAGGTATATCGGAAGAAGAGGAAGTCTTTTGGAGAGTAGGATCACTCACATCCCTGGGTGGAGGAGGGGTAGAAGTTAGAGGTGGAGAAATTGGGGAGTAGAAGGATGAGGAATAGGAGCAGGTGACTCGTTTTCCTTAGTCACAATCACCGGTGGAGGTATAGGAAGCTCGGGTTCCTTGGTACCTTTGCCACTGCGAGTGGTGATTGCTTTCATCTCCCCTCTTGGATTCGCAACAGTGTTACTCGGAAGAGTACCCAAAGAAGAGGGTTGATTACCTTAGAAGAAACTAGCCATCATGTTCCTTAAGTCATTCGTTTGACTTGCCAAAGTGTTTCTCATATCAGCTCGAAGATCGTTCCCTTGTTTCACCATGTCTGCTTTCAAGTTGAGCACTTCCCGCTGGAGATTTTCCATAATCACATCATTGGTCCTCATGTAGGTTTCAACATCTTGGTGTAATGCAGTGGGTTGGTTGGGAGGGGGAGCATGGTAGGCGGGTGGTTAATAAGCACGTTGTTGGTAAACTTGGTTGTTTCTTTGAGGTGGATATGGTTGTCTTTGAGGTGGTTGATATGGTGCACGAGGTTGTTGTTGTTGTTGAGGAGGGCGATTGAGGTTTTGTTGTTGGTTTGGGTTGTTAGGAGGAAAACCAGGCGGTGAGAGAAAGTTGTTCGAGCGGTAGCTAAGCAAGTTGCGGTCTCCTTGAGGACGAGCTTGATAAGCGGCCGGAGGATAGGTACCGTATGCTGCATTAACATTCTCAGAAGGGTAGTCTTTGGTGGTGGTACAAGTGGTGTAAGAGTGAGGACCACCGCATATTTCACATGGTTGGCTGACAGCATTGACTTGAGCGTTTTTAGCGTTGATGCTGTTGGTGTTGCTAGCGGTTTGGGTAGCAAGCGATTCAAGAAGCGTAGTAATTTTGTCAAGTCGCTTGTCGTTGTCACTAGAACTAGCACTAGCGGCATTGGTCCGAACACTGTTGGTTTGCACACGAGACTTATTCTCAATGATATCCCAAGCGGCATTAGAAGTCTTAACCAAAATATTACCCCCCCGAGGCACTATTTAGTGAATCTTGGTCATTCATGCTTAAACCATAGTAAAAGGTATTAATTTGGTGCACTTTGGTAAATCCATGTTGTGGGCACTTTCTTAAAAGATCTTTAAAATGGTCCCAAGATTCACTAAAAGACTCATCGTACTTTTGTTCAAAATTAATGATTTCATTCCGCAAAGCTGTAGTACGAGAGGGTGGGAAAAAGTAGTTTATAAACTTGGTCTCTAAATCCGTCCACGTAAGAATACTTTGTGGCGGTTCCTTTGCAAGCCAATGCCGGGCTTGTCCCTCTAAGGAGAAAGGAAAAAGTTGCGAACGGATTACCTCTTGTGGAACACCATTGAATTTGACCGTATTCGTGAGTTGCATGAACCTTTTGATGTGGTCATGAGGATCATCAATGGTACGCCCCAAGAATGGTTGAGCATAGACCATTTGAATAAAGCCGGATTTGAGCTCAAAGTTGTTGGCTGCAATCGTGGGTATGAAAATTGGGTCATTGTTGCCATCTACATGTGCTTGCAGAAGTTCAATCATCGGGCGATTGTCCGGTAGAGGCTCATTGTTGTTGTTATTATTGTTGTTTTGAGGTGGATTATTGTTGTTGTTGTGAACACATGCCATGTCTAAGTCTTCGAGAGGCTCGGGCTCTTGATAAGACATTGAACGTGTACGCATGCACCTGCAAAAGAACTAACAAAGCAAACAAGAAATATTTTTGGTTTTTATGGTTTTTTAATTTTTAGGATTTTGAAAATTTTATATTTTTTAGGGTTTTTGAAATTTTTTATGAAAAAGTAACGTTCCCGGTGAACGGATCCCAAAATCCAAGTTCTCACAAAAAACTGTTGATCTTAACGAGAAGGGCCGGCAGTGGCGCCATTTGATACAATGGTTTTCATTGGGGTTCAATATTATGTCTCGGTATCTTCTCGAATTGATCACAGCTCAAAGTGGAAAGATTGTTCTTGGTGACAAATAGAGGGTTTGGGTTTTCTATTCTACTAAAAGGATTAAAAGCGTAAAATGATAAAAACTTAAACCCAAACAGTCAATAAAATAAAACTTTAATTAAAATTATACAATAAGACAGTAAACAGTAAATTACCACTTAATACTGATTCGGAATGCTCAAAAGAAAACTGATCCGGAATATTTATGACAAATACTGCTCGTTCGAAAGAATTAACTGATTCGGAATATAACTGATTCGGAACAAATAAAACCCTTCATTCGGAACTTTCAGAAAAATCAGATTTGGTATTTGTAAAACATCTGGTTCGGAACTTTTGAATAAAATCTGGTTCGGAACTTTTGTATATCTGGTTCGGAACTTTTGAATATATGGTTCGGAACTTTTGAATAAAAATCTGGTTCGGAACTTTAAGCTATATCTGGATCGGAACTTTAAACAAAAATCAGGTTCGGAACTTTTGCAATTAACTGGTTCGGAATTTTTGAAATTAATCTGGATCGGAACTTCAAACAAAAATCAGGTTCGGAACTTTTGAAATTAACTGGTTCGGAATTTTTGAAATTAATCTGGATTGGAACTTCAAACAAAAGCATTGATTCATAACCTGCTGTTGATGCGGAATCTGGAGAAACCAAGAATAGTAGAACAGACGAAAAACAGGGTAGTATGATTTTTATCAAATCAAGCCAAATTTAACCAAAAGATTTAAACCAACCTAAACACTAATCATTTATCAACCATAAACAACAAACCAAAACATTAAAAACACAAAACCTACTTACTTTTGAAGATCAAAATCAACTAAATAAGAACTTAAAACTTTGAATCAAAGAACAAGATGGACAAGATTGAAATGGAAAGATTATATTAAATGATTGAGGTTTAAACAATCAAAGGAAAAGATTAAAACTACAAGATTAAAGATTGAATCAAAGAAAAATGAAAATCACCAACACCTTAGTGGTGTTGGCTTTTTCCCTACGAAACAAAAAGAAAGAACTGGAAAAAAATAAAAACTAACTAAAAAGTGTGAAGGGGTGGTCTTATATAGTCCTTGTATTTGGTTGGTAAGTGGGCTTTCTCCCGTTCTTCTTGTCTTCTCGTCTTTTCAGAAAAGTTGACGTTTTCGATTCTGATTCAGGATTTGTCGTCGATTAAATTCAACTCGTCTTTTAATTTCTTTGTTTAATAGACTTGAGTTTCTTCGACATATGTAAATCTTCCATCTTTGGTCCTTTTCTTCGATAAATCTTCAAATAGGCCCATTGACTTCAAATCTTTTGCATCTCTTGGACAATAGACTTCGTCTTGAGTCTTTTTCTTCGATAAAACCCGTGCAATCCCATGTTTTCTCCCATATCCATCCGGTTGGCTCTGAAAACACAATAAACACAAAAACCACACATAATTCCAAACAAATGATATTAAATACGCGTTTTGGTCTCGTTTTAGCCAGAATTTAGTGGTAAAAGGATTGGTGTTTACACACCTATCAGGGATGCGTTCTTGCTTAGATGAAAAATTGTTTCTAATACGCTTAACAACAAATCTGATTTTAGAAAATAAAACAAAGTACTCCTACTAGCTTTCAAATGTACTCATGAGATATCTTGAATATAATTAAACATCAAATTAATCAGGTGATTTATTTTACATGTCTAACTTAAGATTATGCTCTTTATATGTGTGTCTAGATCCACGCTTGAATTTTTATATTTTGTATACTATGTAAAGATAATATGGAATTATAAAACATCTTTGATTACACATCGTCCTCGTAAAATACTCATTCATTTAAGTGTTTAGAAATCCAATTGGCATATTTCTTTTAATAAAAACAAGTATTATAAGTTAATGATTTATATATATTTAAATATTAACAAAAGAAGAATTTGTAATCGTAGTTAATTTCTCGAGTATGAGTAAACACTTATTTCATTTGAATTGCAACCCATATGTACATATTATTTTTCGAATGAAACTTTTCTAAAAGAAACTCATTTAAACCTCATTGTATAACTAATAAGTAAAAGATCAATCAAATTCCAAGAAAATGATTCTCTCCTTTCTAACATCTTTACATTCATAGTTTTTTTCTCATTCATCATATTTAAGATCTAAGAATGCATCTCCTATGGTTAGTAGGTTTACCATGATCCTCTAGCTCATAATCCTTAGCACTTTTATAAAATCATATAATAAGGTATCCTTATGGATGTATGAATATGAGTAACATCATTATAAGATTCTATGTTTTCATTTTTAGCCTAAGTATGACTTTCGCTAGTTCGTTAACAAGGTTTGTGTATCTTCTTCTTGAAATAATTCAAGTCTTATATCACTCCAACTTGCTTCGTGCAAAGTGAGACTCACATTGGCTTCTTGTAATATGAGACTTTTCTCTAAGAACTTAGCATAACGAGCAACAAAAACTTTATTCTCGTGCGGGTTGTATAAGTATTATCCTGTCACTTTCTTTGGGTATTATGAATCGAAGAAATACCAATATATACTTTGATTACCTTTGTTGGACATACCATAGAACTGTGGTATCCCAATAAGATTTTAGCTAGAACCGATCTACACTTGTCGTCCTTTTCTATTTACCGACATAAGGCTAGATGACGAGTTCTAGTCTTAGCTAGAACCAATCTACACTCGTCGCCCATTTACATTTACCAACACAATGTTAGATGTCAAGTTCTAATCTTAGCTAGAACCAATCTACACCCAACTTTCATACTCACATCACTTTCAAGTTAAGTGAGAACTAACACACTCATACTCACACTTACATCACTTTAGAGCTAAGTGAGAACTTACACACAAGATACTAATACTTACATCACATGAGAGCTAAGTGAGAACTATCACACACAACACTCAAACTCACATCACTTTAGATCTAAGTGAGAACTAACACACAAGACTCATCCAAGTATACATATATACCTTGGATCTACACAAAACTCAAATGAATAAATATGATGACCATGACTAGATCTATAGAAAGATGATCTTCATCAAGGATTCATCTTTTAACACATCACAAGTGAGTGAGTGATCTTCCCTTTGGACATATTAAGAGGTGGATCAAGGAGATAATCATAAGTAAACATACTTAACTAATGTGACAACTAGGGTTTTGGCGAGTTGGTTTTCACTCGTGGAACTCTATTTATGTGTTAAATTGTGTTAACAATATGTTTTATGTGTTATTATAAGTGAATTTGTGATTGAGAATGAATGAAGCTAAGTACATGATTTGCAAATCATGGTACGAGTTGGAAATGAAATATGGTGAAATGAAATAAAAAATGAACTGCGTGATAGTTCAAATATCGTTTTTAAAAGATTTCGTGTACGTATCATATGTTTTATATATGTATTATGTATACATTTTAAGGTTAGGATGAGTTTTAGAGTTACTTTCCATAATTAGAAACTTTTTAGAAATGAATGTTAGTTCGGAAATCGCGTAAACAAAATCGAAGATTAAATGTAAGGCTTTTAAGTTTTGACCCAGAAATTAACCAGAGGTAGTGTTTAGACTTAGTAATGATTTAAAAAACATATAAATATATATATATAAAGTCGGTTGGGCCGATTTAAGAAGAAAAAAGAAAAGGAAAGAAAAGGAAAATAGGTCAAATGACCTAGCTTGAGCCTAATTTGGAAAAAAACCTTGTTATACAAATATAAATACCACACTACTAACAAAAAAATTATATTTTTTCAAAAAAAAGGGGAGGCCGACGGGTTGTTTAAAGAAAATTAGGGTTTTTCAAAAAATTTGGTTTTTGATCAATTCAAGGTATGTTTTCTTAATTTAATTCTTGTTTTAGTTATCAATCATGTAATTAATCATGATGATGGATTAGGGTTTATAAATTTTCTGAGACTAATGATATTAGGGATTGATTTGGGTAATTTTTAAGGTTATAATAATGATTAATGGTGAAATTAGGGTTTAGATAGGTGTAAATTGGTCTTTTAAATCAGGGCAGCTGTTGGGTCATCTTGTTTCGATTATATCTCGGTCATATTAAAAGCTTTTTGAGTGATTCAAAAGCTTAAATTATGTACAGAGAGTCTAGTTTTCAAATGTGCAAGGTTTGTAGTCATTGGAGGTATGTAGGTTGGTCGAAATATTTGTACAAGGTTTGGAGTCAAAGCTGTTGGGTCGAAATTATGAGTTGATGCGTCAAAAAAACAAAATAAGAAGACAAGGGCTAAAGTGTACAAGTTGCAAAAGAACAAGCCGCTAGAGTTTTTTTATTGTTTTAGCTTTCGTTGTAAGCTATGTTTTCTAGTATATAAAGAAAACATAGATCATAGGTTTTACATATCTTTCATTCACAATGTAAACCTACAATTGAGTTCGTGTTCTAGGCGTGGGATTTAATGCATACACGCCTAGAGATTATTTGTTTTATTATTTAATACAAGTAATCGTTGGGGAAAATTCATCTTGTTAGAAGAAACATCGTGTTGTTAATATTCTAATTCTGCTATGAATGTTAATTAATCCAAGATTATGGTCTAAACAACCATGAGTCTAGCGATCTATTGGTTTTTTCAATTGGTATCAGAGCGGGTGGCTCTTGAGCTAGGATCTACAAGGTGTTTCATGATGTTCGTGTTAGTGTTGTTGTGAAGTAGAAGTCGTTGTCCAAAATTAGCGACGGTTTTAGAGACAGTTTTCTAGTTATGTTACAGTTCTGTAACAGAAAAAGTGTCGCTAAAGTTTCTAGTTTAGGGTTTTTTCAAGAAACCCCTAATCACGAAAAAGATGAGGTTTGATCATTATTTTGTCTCTTCCTAATTTAATTTATGTTTACAAAGCTATTGATTGCATCTGACAATAATGATGAGCATTCGTCCAGGACCAATCGATTGTTATTGTTGTTTCAACTTGTTAGGGTGAGTTGATCAAGGATCAATGATGAACCCTAGCAGAGAGGAAATTAGTTTTATTGTAGGCATGAATTCAGAAAAGGAAGAGGTAAAAAAATATTGAATTTTTTATTTTTCTGTTTTTAGGGTTTGATTAATAAACCCTAGATTGGTAATATTATTTGCTATGATCTGTAAAAGCTGTTTGTTTTGGGGTTTATTAAAACCTTAGATCAGGCTATATTGAATATGTAGCTGCTGTTGTGAATTGTGTTTAAGGAAGCAAAGACGTAGCCATAGTGGTCCCAAGGAACATAACGTGTGACTTAATAAAGTAATTTTTGGTCCAATCTTGATACAAAATGCAGCGAAAGAAATTGACGTGAGTGTTCAAGGTAAAAGACGAGAAACATGTTGTTCTAGTGGGATTGTATCACATGTTTTAGGTATGAGATTTAAAATAAGAAAGACTCTTGTTTCTTTATTGAACGTGGGTATATTTGCTGTCAATTGTGATGCACGTTTGTTTCATATAAGAATTACAATTGGTTATAGTTGTGAGATCCCTAGTTTTTAGGATTCACAATTTTTGCAATATTTATATTCTAGAGTATATATGGCAGTTATATATTTTCATAGGATATGAACTTATTTGTGATTCAAGAGTTTTGGAAGGAAGCAAGGGAAGATAATGTACATATTTTTCTTTTGCAATTGAATCACGTGATGGTTTATTGACACAAAAAAGGAAGCAAAGTCATGTGCATCTTTCATAGCACAGTTGGTTTACTGTTTGGTTTTAAAGTAGTGTTCATTGACTACTATTGTTACAGTTCGATTTGGAAGAAGTTGTTTACAAAGAGTGGAATACACAGTAGGTATTTGGTTAACAAAAAGTTAATTTTCAGCCGCTGTCATGTATTATTTAGCCGCTGACAGTATGACAGTGGATTGATCTAGACGCTGACACGTTTAATCTATCCGCTGACATACATAGTCTAGCCGCTGACAATGTTGTACGCAGCCGCTGACAGATAGTTTTGGAGAGATTTTTTGTTTGGAGTTTGATTCATTCACAGCAACTAGGTCTTAAAGGTATAAAGGCTTGTTTTATTTCCATTGATTAAGAAGAAAAGTTTTTATTAGTTGTTTGAAGACGAAGTAGATTTTAGCGAGTATGTGTTCTATCATATCTTAAAAGTTGTGACTAGCACTCATTACTTTTAAGATAACTTGTTCGTGCTTAAATGGTTAGTGATGAAGACTTGTCAAATCTAGCAGTGGATGATGCTATCACTTGAAGGAGTTACATTATTTGTGCTCAGTGTCTCATTTAATGGATGAGGATTTTGGCAAAGGGATCGAGGTATACTTATACTTTGTACCGTGAGTATAAGTTCTTTGTTACATGTTTAGTACAAGAGATGGAACACAAGTTTGGGTTATTCTACTTCATCATGAAGTAAGTCGTAATTAGATTTCTTCATATGTGATCATTACATAAAGCCTACAGAATTTGAAGATTCAAGAATGATTAGCACAATTTAAGGGGAAGCTAAATTGTTCATGTGTTAATCATTTACATGTAACATTGAGGTGAAGGTGTTTACTACTGCTCATTAGTATTACTACAACTTATGTGAGTTTCTATTTCTCAAATTCATTTAAAGGCAGTCTACCTGTTCTTTATGGAGGGTAATTTGAGACATAGAAAACTTGTATTAGTAGTATGGTATTATTTAAGTAGTGGTCGAAATCAAGGTTGCTTACATACAAAACCCCTATTTGGATCATGTCAACAAGGGGAAGAAGTCTACACAATGCAATCTGTTGATCCTTGGTGTTATATGTTATACAAAGAATCTGAGCTTAAGGGGAAGTGTTTTTGACATCATCAACTAGGGGAATATTGTTGCGTCGAAATTATGAGTTGATGCTTCAGAACCAACAAAAAAAGAAAACAAGGGCTAAAGTGTACAAGTTGCAAAAGAACAAGCCGCTAGAGTCTTTTTATTGTTTTAGCTTTCTTTGTAAGCTATGTGTTCTAGTATATAAAGAAAACATAGATCGTAGGTTTTACATATCTTTCATTCACAATGTAAACCTACAATTGAGTTCGTGTTCTAGGCGTGGGATTTAATGCATACACGCCTAGAGATTATTTGTTTTATTATTTAATACAAGTAATCGTTGGGGAAAATTCATCTTGTTGGAAGAATCGTGTTGTTAATATTCTAATTCCGCTATGAATGTAACACCCCATTTGGATAAGTGGACCGTTACGTGTATTTATGGCGTGTCATCAAAGCATAAGGTAAATGCCCTAAAACATTAAATGACCATAACGGAAATAACGGAATCAAACATCGGTAATCCAACCTAAGCTCAAAACATGAAAAATAAAATACTGACGGAAAGGACTAAACAATATCCAAATAAGCAGAATAATGTAAGAAGTGCATAAATTAAGAAGTCTGGATAGCTTCCATTTAATGCACATGCTCTCAGAATCCTAAGAGCGTCCTGGTGTACCTGCCGTTAGAACATGAAAGAACTACGGCTGAGCATAACGCTCAGTGAACGGATATAAAGCATGATAAGGAATTACTGAAATGAAACATATGATAAAATACTGGAGTTGTAAGACTGATAAGTAAAGTTGCAGCGGAAATCTGTGTATAATCTGTAAAGTCTGATTTATAAATAATAAAGCTGAATTGTTATCTGTTAAATCTAAAAAACATGCATTTACTGTATTTTAATTACCAGAGCTTATATAGGTCACGTGCTATAACAACCGTGCATGAATAAATGGAGGGGTGACCTCGTCATGCTATAGAGGGGTGACCTCTAAATAACTGTAGAGGGGTGACCTCTAAATACTGTGCTGGGTGGAGGGATCAGCTCCAATGTGAAGGATGTAGAGCACACACCACATTCACCTTGATAACTTGTAAACTGATAAGCCTAGGATGCATCCATACGCCCCACTAAACATACATATAAAAATGGCCAAACTGAACATGAGTGGGACGATGCAGGATATCACTCTCCTGCATGTGAGTCACGACACCGGTGCCTCTATTGCCGTGGTTACGGTACCTCCGTAACTAGTACATAAACTGGTCGTGCTTGTATATAATGCTCAGGCAACTTATTTCGTTTTTAACATGATTTCTGATAAGCTTAAACACATACGGGAAAAACATTTGGCTGTAGATGGGGAATCCTAATCATGCATAGAAAGGAAGTCCTTACTGAAAGAACGGGGAATCTGTACCTCTTTTCCAGTAACTGACTGAAGGAAAACTGAACGAATTCAACTCGGGCTTCACAGAAGCTACAATAATAATAGACGTAAATAAGTTATTTGATCTTTATTTAATTTACTGATCTTACCGGCTTCTCATTTATTTATTTATTTCTGAACTTCTTTACGTATGTTAACTAATAAATCTGATCTTTCTTATAATTCTTTTTAATGTATTATCAATCTATTAATAATTACGGTACAAACGTATTCTGACGTGATATTAGTACTATAATCGGTAACCCTGCTAAAAAATAGGAAGTTTCCTAATTCAGAAAGTTTCTAAAATCATTTATAATTTCATTAACAAAATTATACCCTTTTAATTATTACAAAACTATTTTAATTTAATTCTTTTAAAATACAATTTAGACATTTATAAAAAAAAATATGTAATAAAAGGTATAATTTAAAAATCTTCGTTTTTATTATTTTAACTATGTCTCGAGCCTACCGAGATACCACTTCTCGGTCGCACTAAAACAATACAACAAAATATGTAAAATCTGCCTATATGAAATTGGCGACAGAATCTGTGTCACTAAAAGTGTCGCCAAAACTGGATTTTAAAAGCTGTCTGAAAAGCACCTTTTTGCGACAGAGAATAGTGTCACAAAACCTGTCGCTAAACTGAAAATAAAAGTGTCTATTTCTGTCCAAAAACTAGGTGCTGATGTACGCTTGTTCCCACTGCTCTTTGTACATATCCCACTGTTCGCCACAGTCCCAAACACCCCTTTATTTTTAGAAAAACAGTCTGATGGTTTGTTTGACAGAATTGGTCGAATGCAGCCCGAGCCGCCCCTGTGTGGGTTACGGCTGGGCAGAGAAAGGGTACCAAGACCTTTTAGGTCTCGGTTTACATACGCCAAACCAAACCCGACTCTCGTCATATGGTACACCCTTGCGTGGGTTTGCTGCACACGGCAGAACCAAGAAAACTCCCCCCACGTCGGCCTGATGGTCACGGCTGGGCAACAAAGACACAACCGAGAGCTTTATGCTCTCGGTTTCCGTTGTACAACATAAAACCCGAACCTTCCTTTACAAGTTTTGGTCGGTTAATAAATCACAGAAATAATAGGATGATTACCTTAGTAAGATTGTTAAGGGATGATGCACGCACATCACGAATCACAATAGAGATCAAACCCGTATTTTTATTTTTTTATGGCGGCCACAACCCTAGCACTCCAGCGTATTTTTTTTTATGTTTGGACAATGGGAAAGTTTTACTCCCGTATGAGACTTGTAACATGGGTTGAGCTCGGCCCATGGTCTTTCTCCTTTTTTTTACAAACCGCCAGCTCCTCCTTACTTCATATAGTTTCCTTTTTTTTAACATTTAAATTTTATTCGCATATATCCGTATTTAGATCTCGCCCTTTTTTTTGGACGTAATAATATTTCTGATCTGATCGTTATTTTTTTGAATAATTAGTTGTGGTAATTTATTTAAAACGAGGCTGCGTATTTAATATTCGGAGTTTTAAATACGGGTTTTACAATTCTTCCCCTCTAAAATAATAATTCGTCCTCGAATTAAAGATACAACCATACCTGGTTTTATAATTCTTCCCCTCTAACAAGGAGAATTCGTCCTCGAATATAAAGGTATTCAAGCTGATTGGGTAAAAACTGAAAATGCTAATAAGCTGAAAGACGTATAAGCTGAAAGACCATTTGTCCTTGATATAGAACATACTGCTGCTATAAGGGTATAACGTGACATGACTGAAGTGAAAATGGAACGTCACATGACCGAAGTGAACATGGAACGTGACATGACTGAAAGGACTTAACTGGATTTATTAAAGGAAAAGGAATGAGAGGTCCGGATGGACTCCTCCGTTTCGAGTGGCTTCCCGCTCGAGACGATTCCTTCAAGGGTCTAAACATAATAAAATCTTGGTCCTGATGACCCTGTCCTGATGATGTTGAATAGTTCATGGTTCCATACTTAAGATAGATTTTATGAATCTGATAGACTGAATAAACTATAGCATTTATGATACATGAAACGGTACGTGTAAATATTCTGAAAGATAACATTTATAACTCTGAGCAAACTGCTGACAATATATAGGGACGAACTACGTAAACCATTGTGAACGGGTTACGTGAGCAATTGTGAACGGGTTACGTGAGCAATTGTGAACGTGGTTCGCGATCATCTGAGGAACGTTGTGCAAGAAGTATATCATGAATGTAATACGTGAAACGTACTGTGGACATGATACTAGAACATATCATGAACGTATCATGATTGAGGAAAGGATGCTGAACGATATGGCCTGAGATGTGAAACGTCTGTCTAGTTATGGAATAGGTGTGCTAAACTTGATTATGGTTTCTCAAGCTTTCTGTCACCGTATTTGGTAATAAACTGTGAAATGTGTACCGTGAAATGGCACACGAACCTGAACGTGAACAATGTTATGAACACTAACGTGAGCTCAAATCATGAGATCGCGCAAACATGAATTGAAACAGCATCATACTGCGAATGAGACGTATACGTGAAAGTGAAAATAAACGTGAACGTAAACATACACGTGACCGTGAACATGAATTCTGTCTGATATGATGGTCGCCGGAATACTTGAAATCGTACGATTTACTGCTAAATTTTCTGCAGGTCCGCTACTGTGTAATCCTTCCGGATGAGAGGAAACGTGTAGGTTGATTACATGGTCGACAACCACTTAGATAGTGTTATACTTTTCTGAGTCTGTGGTAAACTGATAATAATCTCCATGGAGTCTTGTCTCCTTTCGCTCCAGAATTTCTACTGGTAGTAATAACTCGATAGTATGACGACGTTCTATCTTAAACCTGTTGGAATGGAAGGCCTTAGATATGAACATAGATGCCTCAACGTGTTATATTGTTTCTATAAAAATTCTTCCTGGAATTTGGTACATTCTGGTGGAATTTCGTTCACAGGCGTCAGTCGGGACCATTAGGTGATGGCCTTCACCTTCGCAGGATTGTCTGAAAATTCTTTCTGCTGAAATAGGGTGGTTCAGAAATGCCACTTCGTTCAACTAGAATTCACATCTGGAAAGCTGCTTATATAATTTTCTCCTATCGGAGATTCTGTTCAACTATGAAAAGATGATTCTCTTGTACTTCTCTAGAATTTGGCATGTCAGAATGTGGTCAGTGAATATACAGACGATTTTGTCTGAGAGTCATGTAAAATTTTTACTCATAATTTTTTTTTACTATAGTTGTAGTATTAGGGAGCTCAGAAGTATAAGTCAAAATTTTAGAGAGACTATAACGCGTGCAGCAACAGTCTGGAAAGTCTCATGTTCCTTCTCTCACCACTACTGGTGGCCTGACCGTGACTTGTTCTGGACAATATTTTAGACCTCGTAGCAGGTCAGGTAAACCTTATGTTCGTGAAATGAATATCATTTATTGATAGTGATCTTGTCAAATTTTTGGTGGTCGATACATGATCACATGTTACCGGTCCTCCTTTCTGATAGGCATAATACGGTGCACCTTCTGGTGGTACGTTAGGGCGAATAAAGCCTTGTTCCGGTAACTCTTGCAGCTATTGTTGCAACTCTTTTAACTTAGCTGAAGCCCTGGAATTTTGAAAACAGGTTCTGTTCTTGAGACAAGCTTGATGTTAAATTCTGTCTCGTGGTTATGAAGGAATTTCAAAAAAAAACTTTCTAAAATTACGTCTGGGAACTCTGGAATAATCTGCTGGTCATGAATTTAAGAAATTTCAGAAGTGAATTTATAACTGGTAGCTGAAAAGTCTTTGTAGCTTTGGAATAATAAATCACTTGTTGTACAGTATAACAACTTGTACTGATTTCTGGCAAAAAAATGGCTATATTTTGGATTTAGTATGACAGATCTCGTCGTTAACTGAAAGGAAAAAGGAAAAATTTAATAGATATGGGTGGTACTATGGAGTCCTTCTGGCTGGGAGGTAGGTAATACCTGATTTAAGATAAAGCTGACATATGAATACATGAAGTAAACATGGCGATTTTTACTGAATTGGTATCGTCTATAACTTCATCGAATGAACATTGCGTGTCTAATCTGAATAATACTCTAGTGGTGGTGACTGAAATTTTAAATGATCTGATTCATACGTGGCATAATAGAACGGGTGTACCCATTTCCTGAAAGGTACCCTGAATTATTGAGGGCCTGGTTTAGAAACATACTGGAGTTATGAGTTATGACTCGTATTTTGAGAAAAGATTCATATGACGTGTACCATGACTGGTGTCCTGATATGTGTCTTCTAAAATGATACCTGAGACCTGCGTCTTGATTGTCGTCTTGACATGTGATTTAGTGGATGAACCTGGACAAGGCTGAAATTTTTGGTAATTGCTAGGATTGGCGGACCGGTTAGACTACTGAATTCTTGTATTTTTGGTCACGTCCGTTTCGAAGTTCTGATGGTTACTGACTGATTAATTATAATTACGGTGTTTTTCACTACTGCTTTGTCTGTCACCTTATGACGGTCATTATCATGACCGTGATTCCTGTAACTATTCTGCTGAGTGGTCGGCTGGGTTCCGGTTCCCACTCTTCTAAATGAACGATTAGCTGAGTGAAATGTGACATCTAGCTGAGAAGGTGAAAGTATGGAATGGAATGTTAGTGTCTGATGGTTGAAATTTTATTCTTTTTAGAAATTTCAAATTTATAGTTTTCGTCCTTGTTCTGCAGAGTCTTCATAGTATGAACGGCATCAGCATCTTGAGAAATCTCCAAAGTATCAGCAGCATCAACATTTGTGAGGTCTTCAAAGTGTTAGCAGCATCAGCATCTGGTACAATCTTCAACTCACGAGCAGTATCAGCACCTGATATAATATCGACAAGTGGCGACGCCTGAGATGGTTGAGGATCGATTAGCAATATCCATGGAGTAGGGTACCTGGTGTACACCTGGACTATTGTACATGAAGTACAAAATGAATACTGCACATGGAGCATATCTGAGACACTGTACGTGAAGTGCACATGAAATACTGTACATGGAGTATAACTGAGACACTATATATGAAGTACATATGGAATACTGTACATGGCACTGGTGGAAATTTTATGGGATGATCGATACTAGTGTCGCTTGTCTGACATGATCAAGCAATTAATTTGATTTAAACGGTAGTAAACTGATCTGAAATAAGTAACATGATAGGCTGAAAATTCCTGTGTCGACTTACTGCTGGTTGTATTGAGGCTGAAAAGTATGATATAATCGAAGTCCCAACAGTGGTCATCATGAAGCATGATCAATAAAGGCCAATCATGATTTATCATGAAAATGGGTTTTACTGAAATTCTGTTTGTGTCTTAGCATGGAGACATTTATCATTCTGCTGAATATAAAACCCTCGTAAGGAGACATGAAACTGAAACAGCGTGGAAGCGACATCAACTTGAGATTGTGCGAACTGGATTGTTATAAATTCTATAAGAGTATGATCAACTGGAGTCTAACATCAACTGATGTGGATGGCTATGGTTCAATCCACATTATTCAAGGAACAAAACATATGACTAAGTATGGGCGATTCTGGTTCGACCCATGCTTGTCAAAAATTTCTGAGAACTGTCATGTATAGAAATTTATAATCTAAGACTAAATATGGTTGGTTGTACTCCAATCCATACTTGTCAAAATTTAAGAAATGTCCTGATATGAAAAAGGTGAACAACTATGAATCGGTTCACAATACAACCTTCGATTGAATAGCATGAAATTTGACCTGAACAATGGTGAACGTTTATGGCTGGTTCACCAAGTAATACTTGACTGAAAACATGAATCTGTCATGACTAAGGGTAAACGCCTATGGTCGGTTTACCAATACAAAATCTGAACGGCAATGGTGAACGCCTATGAGTCGGTTCACAAAAACCAAATTCGCAGAAAGCACATGCGACTAAATATGGCCAGTCCTGTACCAACCTTTTACTTAGTCAAAAATTTAAGAAAACTGAACGATACATGAAGAAAACTGACTGATAAATGCATGAGAAACATAAAAGATAACAACTCTAAAATCTGGGAAGTTCCTGGTGACTACCCACTAGTCACAGGTCAAGTTTTAGAGCCTACAGGTCGTACCTTGCGCTCTGATACCATAATTGTAACACCCCACTTGGATAAGTGGACCGTTACGTGTATTTATGGCGTGTCATCAAAGCATAAGGTAAATATCCTAAAACATTAAATGACCATAACGGAAATACCGGAATCAAACATCGGTAATCCAACCTAAGCTCAAAACATGAAAAATAAAATACTGACGGAAAGGACTAAACAATGTCCAAATAAGCAGAATAATGTAAGAAGTGCATAAAGTAAGAAATATGGATAGCTTCCATTCAATGCATATGCTCTCAGAATCCTAAGAGCGTCCTGGTGTACCTGCCGTTAGAACATGAAAGAACTACGGCTGAGCATAACGCTCAGTGAACGGATATAAAGCATAATAAGGAATTACTGAAATGAAACATATGATAAAATACTGGAGTTGTAAGACTGATAAGTAAAGTTGCAGCGGAAATCTGTGTATAATCTGTAAAGTCTGATTTATAAATAATAAAGCTGAACTGTTATCTGTTAAATCTAAAAACATGCATTTACTGTATTTTAATTACCATAGCTTATATAGGTCACGTGCTATAACAACCGTGCATGAATAACTGGAGGGGTGACCTCGTCATGCTGTAGAGGGGTGACCTCTAAATAACTGTAGAGGGGTGACCTCTAAATACTGTGCTGGGTGGAGGGATCAGCTCCAATGTGAAGGATGTAGAGCACACACCACATTCACCCTGATAACTTGTAAACTGATAAGCCTAGGATGCATCCATACGCCCCACTAAACATACATATAAAAATGGCCAAACTGAACATGAGTGGGGCGATGCAGGATATCACTCTCCTGCATGTGAGTCACGACACCGGTGCCTCAAGTGCCGTGGTTACGGTACCTCCGTAACTAATACATAAACTGGTCGTGCTTGTATATAATGCTCAGGCAACTTATTTCGGTTTTTACATGATTTCTGATAAGCTTAAACACATACGGGAAAAACATTTGGCTGCAGACGGGGAATCCTAATCATGCATAGAAAGGAAGTCCTTACTGAAAGAACGGGGAATCCGTACCTCTTGTCCAGTAACTGACTGTAGGAAAACTGAACGAATTCAACTCGGGCTTCACAGAAGCTACAATAATAATAGACACAAATAAGTTATCTGATCTTTATTTAATTTACTGATCTTATCGGCTTCTCATTTATTTATTTATTTCTGAACTTCTTTATGTATGTTAACTAATAAATCTGATCTTTCTTATAATTCTTTTTAATATATTATCAATCTATTAATAATTACGGTACAAACATATTCTGACGTGATATTAGTACTATAATCGGTAACCCTCCTAAAATATAGAAAGTTTCCTAATTTAGAAAGTTTCTAAAATCATTTATAATTTCATTAACAAAATTATACCCTTTTAATTATTACAAAACTATTTTAATTTAATTCTTTTAAAATACAATTTAGACATTTATAAAAAAATATGTAATAAAAGGTATAATTTAAAAATCTTCGTTTTTATTATTTTAACTATGTCTCGAGCCTACCGAGATACCACTTCTCGGTCGCACTAAAACAATACAACAAAATATGTAAAATCTGCCTATATGACATTGGCGACAGAATCTGTGTCACTAAAAGTGTCGCCAAAACTGGATTTTAAAAGCTGTCTGAAAAGCACCTTTTTGCGACAGAGAATAGTGTCACAAAACCTGTCGCTAAACTGAAAATAAAAGTGTCTATTTCTGTCCAAAAACTAGGTGCTGATGTACGCTTGTTCCCATTGCTCTTTGTACATATCCCACTGTTCGCCACAGTCCCAAACACCCCTTTATTTTTAGAAAAACAATCTGATGGTTTGTTTGACAGAATTGGTCGAATGCAGCCTGAGCCGCCCCTGTGTGGGTCACGGTTGGGCAGAGAAAGGGTACCAAGACCTTTTAGGTCTCGGTTTACATACGCCAAACCAAACCCGACTCTTGTCATATGGTACACCATTGTGTGGGTTTGCTGCACACGACAGAACCAAGAAAACTCCCCCCACGTCGGCCTGATGGTCACAGCAGGGCAACAAAGACACAACCGAGAGCTTTATGCTCTCGGTTTCCGTTGTACAACACAAAACCCGAACCTTCCTTTACAAGTTTTGGTCGGTTAATAAATCACAGAAAGAATAGGATGATTACCTTAGTAAGATTGTTAAGGGATGATGCACGCACATCACGAATCACAATAGAGATCAAACCCGTATTTTTATTTTTTTATGGCGGCCAAAACCCTAGCACTCCAGCGTATTTTTTTTTTCTGTTTGGACAATGGGAAAGTTTTACTCCCGTATGATACTTGTAACATTGGTTGGGCTCGGCTCATGGTCTTTCTCCTTTTTTTTACAAACCGCCAGCTCCCCCTTACTTCATATAGTTTCCTTTTTTTTAACATTTAAATTTTATTCGCGTATATCCGTATTTAGATCTCGCCCTTTTTTGGACGTAATAATATTTCTGATCTGATCATTATTTTTTTGAATAATTAGTTGTGGTAATTTATTTAAAACGAGGTTGCGTATTTAATATTCGGAGTTTTAAATACGGGTTTTACAATGAATGTTAATTAATCCTAGATTATGGTCTAAACAATCATGAGTCTAACGATCTATTGGTTACCTCAAAAGCTGTCTTTAGGACAACAGTTTTTAAATTTATGTTTTGGGGTGTTTGGGGTACTTAAGCATTAAAACAAACCTTGGGATCATTATGAGGGATTATTGACATGTTTTGTGAGCCACGTTTTAAAGGAGAAGTCATTTGGAATTGGTTAAGGTTGTTTGCTAGAGTGAAACTTTTAGAGTATAATTTTTGTCATAATTTGATAGGTAAGAGTATATATATATATATATATATATATATATATATATATATATATATATATATTGGGGGCTTAAACTGAGTATTAAGCTCTAGAAAAATTATGAGATGGACCTGAGATACGTAAGGGTATAGGGTTTTGTTTTCAAAGGTAGATCATGAGTATAAGGAGGTATCTACACAGGTTTGTGAACACTAAAATCGAGACTGGTTTGAGTAAAAAGAAAATAGATTAGGATATGAGCATAACTAGTGTATGCGACACATAGAGGCCGATATTAAGTTGATATCATGATATGCTAGGAATATACATCATATAGGTTGTTACATTGAGGTAGGGTTGAATTCCTTGATCAATGTTAACATATGAATTGTGTGTGCAATAGATTTTGCTTGACCGTGCGTGGACTTTTGGATTGCTATCACAAGGTGAGTTTCATAGTCACTTGTTTTAAACTGTTTTACTCCAGTAAGGGATGGAAATGATGCTAGTGTAATTTATGCTATAAAACTTTGGTTAAAATGTGTATGGACATCAATGTGCTATATGTAACTTGTATGTTTGTGACTGTGGTAGTGGTAAGACTGCATATGTTATGTAGCGCACATTTGTTAGTGGTAAGACTGCATATATTATGTAGCGCACATTTGGTAGTGGTAAGACTGCATATGTTATGTAACACACATTTAGTAGTGTTAATACTACATATGTTATGTAGCGCACATGTGGTAGAGGTATGAGTGCAGCACACATTATGGAATTGTGATGGTGCCTTGTAAGTGAATGTGTATGATTGCCTGTTTGCATTGTAGTAATTGTTGTCCATGAAAATAAATATGAACTGTTTTATTAGAAAGCATAGCAGGTAGTTTGTTTTGTGTCGTAAACCTATGACTCTCACCAACTTTATGTTGACGTGTTTTAGCATCATTTTTCAGGTGAGCTTAATCCAATGAATGAGAATAGAAGTGTCTAGTGAGACCATAGGAGGCGTGCATTCCTTGGAGTTTTATTTTTGCATTATGAACTTGTTGCTTTTTCTTTATGATGACGCATAGTCCCTAGTTGGGTTGGATAGTCTGACTCACCGGTACTAACCGTATCCATCAGGAATGGATTAAAACTTATGTGATGCGCGCACAGCCCAGGAGGCCCAGTAAGTCATTGTCGCACATTTGGTTTATTACTTAACCGTGTCCTCGTCGCACTACGACAGGATAAGACAAGAATATAATATATCTTATGATTATATTCGCCTAAGGAAAGAGGATATACACTTACCTCAGTTATCCGATAAATATCAATCTATTTTGAGTCATTATCCCTTCCTTAGGCCGCAAGAATAGGGAGCCCAGCCAGGACTCTCTCGAGTATAAAAGGAACCCTCATGGTTCCACTAAGGTACGATACACACAACACCTTAAATCCCAATATACTCAAATCGATTACTTACTCTCACGCCGGAGTCTAATCGTGGGTCACAAACCCACGGTAAGCCTAACGGTGTCTGTTTTTAGTGTGCAGGGTCCTTAAACAAGTTCCACTTGGTGCAAGAGCTGGAGTCCACAAGACCCCGAATTAAGCCTAATTTGGGTCAAGCTCGGTCGATCCAACTTTTGTATCAACAAGTTGGCGCCATCCGTGGGACCATACATTAAACCTTGAACAATGACAAAAAACGGTGCCAACCACCCAAAAGGTGGATCTAAGAAGCCGCAGGGACCTCCCTCGGCTCTTGAATCACTCAACAACCCAGGGCGCGGGCTAGGAGGGAAGGGATTGCAAGTACCTTTTCCTCCACTGGTCACCCCTACTCCACTAGTCACTCCTACTCCACAGACAACTGGGGACGCATCGTCCTCGCGTGAAACCCCCGATGCAACCCACAACGATGCTCTAAATGAAAGGGTTGTGGTAGTTCCGCAAACCGAGACGGAAACCCCTCCTGTAACGAAGAAGGATATGATTTACTATGTCGCAAAAAACTATGAAGTTCTAATTCCACTCATGAGAGTGCAGATGAGAGCAAATCCGACAAGATATATACGGATCAGCTTAGACTTTGATAAGGAACTTAAGGCCATGGAAGGGTCAAGACCTAACAAGGAAGCCAGGAAAGAAAGAAAGAAACAGAAAAAAGAGAAAACATTTGAGATCTCAGCATCTCCTTCTGATGCGCCCCTTATTCAAGACGCATCGTCCTCAGACGATTCTGAGGACCCAAAGGAAGAAGACACCTTCATCACACCAGTCAATAACCATCGACGCACAAGCGTGAAAGACAGATTAGGGTCCAACCCTTCTGGCCGACGAAGTGCCCTTAATAGACTGGGTCCCTTGGAAAGGAATTCATCTCCGGATTCGCAAGGACAGGAAAGAAGTAGGAGTGCTGAAAAAACAAGTGGAGAAGATTCTTCAAGCGAAAACTCCTTGGATTCTAATTACAGCGATCACCATCCTCACCGTAAAAGGGTCACCCTCTCATCCACCGAGGATTTCGATTCCTCTAACTACAACAGAAAGCATCGCAGTGCACTCAAGAAGCCAAGGATGCGCAGCGAAGAAGAGTGGACCCTCCCATGGCGTCGTGAGAAAGGAAGTGCATTTTCAAAACGCATAACCACTTTCAAAGATAATAAAAAGAGACGCATGCCGGCTAATGTCAAAACCTACGATGGTACGACGGACCTGGATGATCACGTAAAGGTGTTCGAACCTTAAGCAGGAATAAAGCAATGGCCAGAAGCCGTATGGTGCCACATTTTCAACTCAACGCTCATTGGGAATGCCCGAACTTGGTTCGATTGCCTCCCACGAAGAAGCATCAATGGATTCGAAGAGCTAAGGAGGTCGTTCAGAAGAAACTATGTGCAACAGAAGAAGTACGACAAGAGCCCCGTCTGACTTGCGAGAGTGAAGCAGAGGCACAATGAATGTATCGAAGACTTCATGGAACGTTTCAAATATGAATGCAACCAGATCAAAGATTGTACTGATATCCTTAAGATTTCAGGATTTCTCGCTGGCATTACTAACCCGGATCTAATAAAGAAGTTAAATGACAGAACCCCAGGAAGCTTTGATGGGGTAATGAAGAGGGTCTGAGCGTTAATTCAAGGAGAAACCGCAGCAGCATATAGCAGGCATATGACATCAAGCTACAGATACCAGGACAGACCCAAGAAGCAGTCATATGGGCAAAACATCAGTCGTACCTTGGATTTCCAAGGCACAACGAAACAAGGGCGCAATAATAACAACAATAAGTTTACCCCGCTGCAAAAGACTTCCAGGGAGATATTGTTATTTGAGGGCGCAAGCTTTCCAAAACCTAGTCCACTGATGGGCCCGACAGACAAATGGAACAATACAAAGCATTATGAATACCATGACGATAAAGGGCACGCTACTGATGAGTGAATTCAACTAAAAAGGCACATTGAAAGCTTGGTCAAAGCAGGGAAACTGAACCACTTGATAAGAGGCTGGAGGAAGAGCACGGACACGAAGAAAAGTGAAGCAAAAAAGCAGAAGGATAAGCCCATAACCATTTACATGGTACAAAGGGAGAAATCTTTCATGCATAGGAGAACGACCGCGGAATTTACGCGCGACAAGGAGATAACATTACCTATTCTTTCAGATATGGACTATAGAGTCAGATCATTAACGATCGATATAACCCTCAGAAACCATGTTATAGAGAACATGTGTGTTGATGGAGGATCAGCAGCAAACATACTGAACGAACATTGCTTCGCACGACTACCAGGCGAAATAAAGAAGGAGTTAAAGGACACCGCACAAGTCCGTACGGGTTTTAACGGTGATAAAACCCGACCGCTAGGGCACCTCTGCACGCAGGTAACTATTGGAAGAGCATATCACTCAAGAACTGTATGGATGGATTTCATGGTTGTACGATCCCAATCATCGTACAACGGGATAATAGGACAACCAGCTCTAAAAACATTGCGCGTTGTACCCTCTACAGTGCATGGTATGTTCAAATTCCCAATGCAAGACAGGATAATCACCATCCGCCACATAGATACGCTCGAATGGAGTAGAAGCACTTCGAGCCACGGCAGGAAAATGAAGGATGCAAAACGGAGTGAGCGCAACACGAAATCCAGCTCACGGACGATGAAGAGGAGGTGCATATCAGAGGATTCCCATGCTAAAAGTATATTCATGCGCGAGGCTCGCCAGCAGGGCTCCCGTGGGTCCTATTTTCGACAAGCTTCGCAGGAAAAAGAGGGCCAGATGCAGGGTTCATCCTCACAGATCAAGGTGACATAAAAATTACCTACGCGCTGCTCTTTGACTTTTCCACAACAGGTATGGAAGCAGATTATGAAGCCCTCATAGCAGGTCTAAGATTGGCACTCAGAATGGACATAAAGAGCCTAGTGGCCTACGCATACAACCCTTTGTTGGCAAGCAGGGTCGCAAGGTCATGCGAGCCACGAGGACATACGCTAATCCAATACACGCAAAAGACGAGGGCCATAACCAGGCTGTTCGCAGAGTTTGCTATACGAAAAGTTTCTAAAGAAAATATAAGCGCGGATCCTGAGACACCAACATGGATGACACCTATTAGAGAGTTCCTGACACACAATACATTACCAAGCAATAGAAGGAAAGCCATACAAGTGCAGACGAGAGCGAGGCACTTTAAAATTATCATAGGAACATTGTACAAACAATCAAGTAACGAGCGAACACTGCAATGTCTAGCGCCAGAGTGGGCACGGGTAGTCGTGGAAGCCGCACATAGAAGGGCATGACCACGTGGCTCGATAGCTGTGGTGGATGAGATTACTCGCTCAGGGTATTTTTGGCCATTTATGCGCAAGGATGTTCGTAAAAGGGTGGCGCGATGTCTCTGATGTCAGGCGGACCCATGTCATAGGAAAAATCCTAAGATGATCACTGGGGCACCCTCAACAAAAAGCACAAGGGAAGATGGAATCCTCTCAAATTTCGGGCATACTCTGGGCTCTCTGACCGCGTCAATAAAAAACATGGCGCGAAGGGTAGTAGCAATACTCTCATCGCAAGGTGACCACCAGCAAAAAAGCAAAGGAGCAACCGCACTTCCAGCTAGAAGAAACGCCCGCACTATGTGGTAAAGGGATCAAGTAAACATGCTATCAGCAGTACCAAGCATGCAAAGGCACATACGAACAAATAAAGAACTTCAATAGACTAGGATGAACACAGATAGCTATGCACAGTTGAAACCTAGTCTGGTGAGGAGTAACTCAGGAGATAACCAAGATTTCGGGCGATACACTCCCTAAGATATCGCACCACCAGCATGGATCATTTCCTTGGCTGTGGACATCCCCCCAATAAAGATCCATGTATTTTTTCTTTTTTCAAGCATTTTAGGATTTTCCCTTTTATGTTCTTTGTTTCAACATTTGCAAAAATATGAATAACACACTGCGGTTCCTAGCTAGTTCCGCAGTCCAATTACTTCTTTTTATCTTTTATACATAAGAGTGTTTCTAATAACTGAAATGTATGTTCTCTGTTTCGATTCGAATTAAAATCGGGTTTTAAGTGTGACTCAGTCGTTCTTGGTGGATAAAAAGAAAATGTCGTTTATCTATTTCTATTTAAATATAAAAACTAAAAATAAAGGACTTAAACAAATTAAAAACTTCATTAAAAGTAAAATTAAAAATAAAACTAAATAAAACACTTTAAAATGAAACTTGACAAAAAAGGCGGGAAAATAAAATTTTGAAAAAAATTCGGAATGCAAAATCAAAATTTTAATTCGAAAAACCAAAACAAGAATCTAATTCGGGAAATAAGCTTCAAAACTAATTTGGAATAAATTTGCAATAACTAATCCGGAATGACCCATGTAATTCGGAATAGTTTAAAACGTTACCTAGTTCGAAATACACTACTTAACCTAATTCGGGAAAAGATTAAAACACACCTAATTCGGAATCTTTAAGATTAATGTAATTCGGAATAGACTTTAAGATACAATTCGGAAAACAGGTAAATATCTAACTCGGAAAAAATGTTGTAGACACCTAATTCGGAATTAGGATTCCGAATTCTATTCGGAATCCGTATTATGTTGCTAATTCGGAAAAACAGAGATTAATCCTAATTCGGAATACACAAAGATGTAATTCGGAATACCCTATGACTACTAATTCGGAATGCTAGATTAGCAAACCTAATTCGGAAAAAAACTTATTTAACATTAATTCGGAATATATGAATGTTTCTAATTCGGAATAATTAAAATCAAAACGTAGTTCGGAATTAGGGTTTAGGAATTCAGATAAAATGAAAAATAAGCTAAAACCAAATAAGCAAATAACCAAAAATTAAGCTAAACAAAAATTAAGATAAGCAAAATAAGACACAAATTAGAAACTCTAAAAACACCAAATAAGCAAAATATATAAAATCAACCTTTAAAAAAATAATCTACCAAATCCACTTGATTAAAAATAAAAAAACAAAGTAATCAATAAGCACAATAAGCTATAACTTTAACCACATAAAAACCATAAGAACAATGAAATAAGCACTACACTCAAATAAGCAATAACATCAAATAAATGACATAATTAACCAAATCAAACATAAGATTAAAAACAAGAAAGGAAGAATGAGATAAATATAAAAAGCTTGAATTAAAGATGAAGATTAAAGATTCAACAACTTAAAGATTAAGATGAAAAGCTTAAAACATGAAAGAAAGCTAGAGAGAGAAAGTAATTACACATACTCTTACAAATGATAGAAAATGAACTATTTATTGTGGAAGAGTAATGTGGTGTTGTTGCTTCCTTCTTTCTCTTTGTCTTCTCGTCTTTTTAATTAATTCATCTTTCTCGACTTTGTTCGGGATTTGTCGAATGATAAAATGAACTCGTCTCTAATTTTCTTCTTTTATTAGATTTGGTTCTTTGACTTCGTTAAACTTCCGTTTTTGGTCTTTTTCTTCGATAAATCTTCAGAATAGGCCTTTGACTTCCGTTCTTTTTGCACTTTTGATCTTTTTACTTCGTCTTTTGTCTTTTTCTTCGATAAAAGCCTGTGAAAGCCCGTGTTTTCTTCCTTTTTCATCTTTTGGTCCTAAAACACAACAAAAACACAAACCACGCATAATTCCAACTTTTACGATATTAAATACACGTTTTGGCTTGGTTTTTCCTTGTTTTAAGTGGTAAAAGGATAAGTGTTTTCACACTTATTAAATCCCTTACACTTGACCCTTGCAATGCCCTCATGCAATGCATTAATTTCAAAGCAAGATTTACATTCTCTATCATAATTAACCCACCTTAGCCTTTATTAAATACTACGATACTATAGCAACTAAAAAGATAGAAAATTTCAAAATGTTTGAAGGAAGAAACTTGTAAAGAAATCTAAGACTTACATTAGGGCTTTTGGTGTCATGAATATTCACCACCCTCATGTTTCACATTCCTCACAACAAGCTTAAAAATGAGATTATTGTTATTATAAGTTAGTAAAGCTAACAGTTACTCATGTGGCTCAATTATTCACTTAGACTCCCTTATTCCTAGGTGTATCTCTTATATTTTATTTTTGTCCTCAATGATCACGAGGATGCATTTATGACTTATTTTGATAATTTATTTAGGCCGAAAATAAAGTAGGTCGATTTAATTAATAGTTAGATAAAGGACAAAATCTTTTAAAACTGCTTCTCGAAACCTCATAAAGTTCATATCTTGGCAAAACTCGTTTCACGATTTGAGACCTTTCTCGGACCGATATTTGGCATTTACTTCATACTTCGAATATTGAGAGACGTTGTTGAAATAATGGTCTTCTCTTCATAATTGGAATTTCTTCACTTGAAGTTTTTGAGAGATTCTTCAAATTTGGACCACGACTTCTTTATTTTTCTTCAATCCTTATTTGGGATTTTGATATACAACGATCCGCCTCCTTTGCAGACTTGGATCTATTTATCCTCATACCTTGTTAGGGTTTTTTTGGATAGACTTCTCCATGATCTTTATGGGAGTAATTTCTTCTCGTCGTGTGTCTCAATCCTTCATATTGATTTTTGATAATTGATTCTTCACATCATCTTGGATCTTTAGCAACAAAATGTATCCCTCATGCCTTGTTAGGGCCTTTTTGGAGTCGCCAATCTTTGCATCCCGCTTCAATAAGTTATGCCTTGGCTATGAACTCTAATTAATCCCGAGCAACTTTTAAACGATCTTGGGCTAGAAACTAAGTAACTTTTCAAATCGTACGACCTTATTTATTGCAATTATTTATTAACAAGCGATGGGAGAAAAAGCTCATAATTAACTCACATAAGTTCATGAAAGAATACAAAACTTATAATTTACTCTATCATCTCTCGTTCTCCACAATTTAAAATCTCAAGGAATGAGACTCGTGGATGCTTAGCCTAATAAACCAATTAAGGTCCATATGGTTAAGGATATTAGCTAGAGTAAACTCAAATAAGTAAACTCGGGTTGAGTCAAAATATTGATGACGGGCCTAATATATCAAAGACATCTAAACTCATTAAAACCATTTTATTTAATAATTTATTTTGACTTTATTCTATAAATGAAATAAATACATACGATGAAAGAAAATAACGATAAAAAGGAAAATACTACTAGGCCAAAATAGATCAAAAATTTTGAAAAATGTCGAAAAATCAATTTTCCGGTTAAAATGAGGCCAATTTCATGAAAAAGCCCACTTAACTTCGATAGAAGTCTCCCCTACACTTAATATAAACATTGTCCTCAATGTTTAAGCATGTGGAAGTAAAATCCCCTACACTTAGGACATTGTGCACATTGTTTAAATCTTGTTAAGGAAAAGACAACTAAAGTGCTTCATATTTCAACATAAATGATAAAATATTGAATCAAAAGAGTTTAGGATAGAACCGAGAAGACGGGTACACAGAATCACAGATCGTCAAAAGTCATCAAAAGTGGATCTTTGAAAGCTCCAATCCCTGCACATCATAAGAAACAAAAAAATAGACACCTGCGTGGCTCCCCCTACACTTATTATAAAAAACGGATAAAGAAGGATAGATCATCGGGTTGCCTCCCGAGAAGCGCTTGTTTTTATTAACCGAGTCATGAGCCTGACGCGACCCCAAATTAATCATTCAAGGGGAAGCCTCTAATATCGATATCGGGATCAAAAATCTTGTCCTCGGTGGTAAAATGTGAAGAAACAGAAAGGGCTTCCCCCACATTAAAACCACATGAAGCATCATCAAAAGGAGTAGACGAGCTCGTAGTAAAATTCTCACATTTGAGTCATTGGTGGGAGGGGTGGGTTGTACAAATTCTCAGAGTTCATGATATTATATGCATAAGCGTCTACCAACTCCCGGTAGTTCACAGTTCATGCTAATGGGACTTATAGTGACATAACCTAACTAATAATAATCCATTTCAATCATTCACTGGGTCATATAATCAATCGGGTTCATATCAATAAGCATACAATCGGGACCACTTGTGTTCTATTTTTATTAAAACTAGCATGTTATCTCCCTCTCTGGTTTATAAAACATTTCATAAAACATTTAAAAGAGTGCTAGGCTATGAACTCACGTTGGGTTGGAAAGGCGGGTTATCGGCAAGTAAAGTGTACGGCGTGCGTCGCGATCACGGGATACCTAACAAATAATACTCGGTCTTAGACTATGTCGAATAATATTTATTAAAAGTTGTTATGTATATGTAATCAAGTCATAAACATGATGATCAAGTGGGATTTTATCACTTTACACAATATTATTAGTTGTTAAGCATCTAGTTAACTTAGTCCAATTACACTAATTTTAGCCCATTTATAGGTTAAGGCCTAATAGGCCCAATAAGGGTCCAATATGTTTTATTAGTCCATTTATCTATTTAGGACCAGGCCTCTACTCATATGTTGGGCCCAAGTGGGTTGAGCCCATGAGCAATTCCAATAGTGCTAAACTAAACTAGTTGGGCCTAGTGGTCCAACAAGGCTAATTTGGTCCATTACGGGTCCATATCTCGGGTTTGTCGGTTTTTGCTTGTTAGATGTGGTTATATATCAGTAGATTTTCTATAAAAATATTACGTTAGATGGGTCCGACCATCTAAGTTTTATTAGGCGAAATCGCCATCTTTTCGGTTTTATCCGAAAAGACGTAAAAGTCATGTATATAGTTTGTAGTTAGAAAACTATTTGAGTTTTATTTTTATAAAATATGATATTTATTTATTATAGTATATAAACATATTTTTATAATAGTTATTATCAATTATTCACTTTTACATATTTATTTATATATCATTTTACCTTATGTTGTCTTTTAATATTAAATGTCTTATTGTGAAATCTGATGTAAAAACTCATGTTTACCATTTTTAGCTCCTTCTCAAACAGCTCCTAAATGTGACTTTTAATCTGTCCAAAATAGACCAGTCAGATTGGCACATCAAAAGTATTTTGGCCAAATCTTGCTCATTTTTAACATTCCATTGTGTGGCCAATTAACCACTTGTTTAAAAATCATTTATCTATCATTATATCAAATAATATAATCCATTTAATCAACTAAAAATGTTGAAACTTACTGTTTTTCACAGCCTAGTTATCTAGTTATGTTTTTATCATCTTTTACTTGTATATTTAGCCTCGTTAACTTATTCTAATGGCACAAAATCCCCATACAATACTTTGATCATCATTCATAACTATCATACATATACATTTGAAAGTAAATAGACAAGTACATTTACAAAAATAAGAAGATGATAGAAAGAAACAATCTTTATACCAACAAAATGATGGAAATGATGAAATTTGGATGAACAAGGCTTGATCTTTTGATAGGTGTGAAAACACCCATCATTTTACCACTTAATTATAATAATAACCAAGCCAAAACGTGTATTTTATGTCATAAATTTCGGAATTATGTGTGGTTTGTGTTTTTATTGTATTTTAGGACCAAAAGATGAAAAAGGGAGAAAACACGGGCTTTCACGGGCTTTTATCGAAGAAAAGGAGAAAAGACGAAGTCAAAAGATCAAGAGTGCAAAAAGAACGGAAGTCCAAGGCCTATTCTGAAGATTTATCGAAGAAAAAGTCTAAAGACGGAAGTTTAATGAAGTCGAAGAACCAAGTCTAATTTAAGAAGAAAATTATAAGACGAGTTCAAATTATATCGACAAATCCTGACACGACGTCGAGAAATACAAAGAATTTAGATCGAGTCGAGACAAGAAGAAATAAAGAAGAAAGCATCAACACTCCTCCTCTCATCCTATATAAACTCTCCTAATGTGTCATTAGGAGCTGGTTAGTCATTTAGGAGTAGTTAGATTAGTTTAGGAGTAGGAGTAAATTACTTTCTCTCTCTAGTTTTTACTTTCTCTCTCTAGATTTATTTCATGTTTTAAAGTTTTAAATCTTTAATCTTTAATCTTGTAGTCTTAAATCTTTAATCTTTGTCCTTAATTTCAAGCTTTTTATTAATCTCATTCTACTTTTCTTGTTGGTTTAATCTTAATCTTAATCTTTTTCATCATGTTTTTATATAAAGTTTAAATCTTTTTACTTTTCGTGGTTTGTTTTTGATGTTTTATAAGTTTTATTATTAATCTAGGCTTTTTAGTTAGCTTATTGGTGTTTTGTTTTGCTTAGTGTCCTTAAAAAGTTGAGTTTTTAGAGCTTATTTTCGTCCCTTTTCTTGTTCCTAGTTTTTAGGAAATGCTGATTCGATTTCGCAACTTTTTCTTAATTGCGAAATCTTGCCTTTTCTGCTATTGCGAAATCTTCCCTTTTATGGCATTGAGAATTTGAACCTTTCATTATTTGCGGAATTGTTCCTTGTTTTGAATTGCGGAATCTGTGATTTCACAATATTGCGAAATTTCATCTTTCAAAATTGCGAAATTAATGTTTCAAGTATTGCGGAATTATGGGATTTTGGGTATTGCGGATTCCTCTTCTAAGCATTGCGGATTCAATTCACAATTTCGCAATATTGCGAAATTGTGTACAATATGAATGTTGCAGATTTATGCAATCTAGGGTATTGCGAAATTAATTCTTTAATTGCGAATTTAATTCAGTTTTTTTTATGTTGCGAAATTAAATAGCTTTTAGTTAAATTTAAATTTTCCCGCCATTTTTACTTAGTTTATTTTAATTGTTTCGTCTTATTTTTCTTAAGCTTTATTTTAATTTGTCGTTTCTTAGTTTAATTCTTAAAGTATTTTATTTCAAGTTTTTAAATTTACGTTTTGTCAAGTTTTAATTTTACGTCATTTACGTTTTAATTACTTTTAGCTTTATTTTCCGTGTCATTTACTTTGATGTTTTGCAATTTAATTTTACTACAACCCCCATTTATTTTATTCACCAAAGACGACTGAGTCGCACTTTCAACCGGAGATCAATTCGATTAGGCCGAGAACAACGAACTTTTAACCTAGCAAAATACAAGTTATCAAATGGCGCCGCTGTCGGCTCTTTTCGTGAAGATTAACGGTTTTTTGTGAGAGACGCGTTGGATTTTCGGATCCGTTCACTCGTGAACGTTATTTTTCGTGTCAAAAATTTTCAAAAATCCATAAAAATTAAAAATTTCAAAAATCCAAAAACATTTGAAAAATCATAAAAGCATTTCTTTTTCACAAGTTTTGCGCCAAAAATATTTTTCTTGCTTATCTATTATTCTTCATGGATTCGTCTTGCGTACGGTGTGGGAGACCATGGCATGGTTATCAAACATGTCATTGGTGTATTTGTGAGCAGTGCGGCTCTGATATCGACAATGCACAATTTGGATTTTGTCCATTTTGCAATTCAACAAATTCGTACTTCTCCTCTAAAAATACTTTCTCACCCTCTCCCGTATATGACGATTCTTATCCTCAAAATGCACAGAGTTTTTATCCATACCCGTGGTACAATATTTGTAGGGCCCTCACGATGCTTCTTCTTGTCAACCGATGAATATCTTTGAGCGAATTCCGTGCTATGATTCTGGTTTGTGTAACTTTGAGCCCCCACATCACACCCTCAATCATCAATCCTCTCAGGGAATTAGTCTTGACCAACAACTCACTACTTTGAATGACATTCTTGAAAGTTTAGCTCAACTCTGAGATGACTTGCATCAGGAAAGGCCACCTTTGCTTGATGGTGACCAAATCTTGAAATCCACCTACACCTTTTTGAGCCAATTTGGTCGTTTTCCCTTCTTTTCTACACCAAAATGTTTACTTACAGCGTGGGATAGAATGGGTTTAATTGAACATACTCAGGGAGATGATCAACAGAAATTGCTTCATGAGCTTCTTAAAGAGGTGGAGGTTATCAAGGAGGAGTTAGTCGATTATATCACTCCTAACTGGAATAGTCCAGTCTATTATGATGATGATGACGAGGATGATATCTACAATCTCAACCCATCTTCTGAGATTACTACTCCTATTCTTGATATCCCTAATGCGCCTAAGGATTGTGATACATTGAGTGAGATTAGTCATTTTGGTCTTGATAAATTCTTTGATGAGGTTTTTGATGCATCGAATTTTGAGGAGCTTACGAAAGAGGTCGCTCATAATGATGATGATTCTTCTCCATGCTATGAGAATTTCACTTTTGAAATTTCTCCTTCTCCTTCGGGCGATGAAGGCGATGTTGATTTATTCTCTCCGACTTATGAGAATTTCATCCCTGAACTTGGTCTTGTAGATGAGGTGGAAGACGTTATTCTTCGCGACAAATTACTGAATGTTCATCTTCTGATTGCTAAAATTGAAGTGTTGAATTCTCCTCCTATTAAAGAATCTTTACCTCAGTCTATTACACCCGTTGAGTATAATGACCCATTGCTGGAAGAAATCGACATCCACTCACTACCTCCGAGTATTAATGATGATGACACGGAGAGGGATATTATTTTTGATAATTTGCTGCAGGAAGTTATCGTCCCAAGTCCCCCTCCCGAGCACCTTTCATCCACTCCTTTAGACACCATTACGGAGGATGAGTGCTTTGACCCGGGAGGTGACATTGATTATTATATGATTGATAACCTTACTGCTTTGCCGCCGTCTGAGCATCAATTGTCTTTGGGGGATGACAATTTGCTTACTTTACCCACCCCACCTCCCGTGGATCATGATCTCACATACTTTTCGTATGTTGAGAGGACTTTTCTACCTTTTAAGACTTATCCTCCAGCCTCCCCTGTTGTATTTTCCTCCGGGAACGAGGACAAGGTCTTTGATCCCGTTATTACATTTGAGGCTTCCCCATGGACCATTTAATTCGGGGACGATTCACGCTCGTGACTCGGTTAACAAAAAAAGTGCTTCTCGGGAGGCAACCCGATTATCTATCCTTTTATTCTGTTTTTTCTAATAAGTGTAGGGGAGCCCCGTATGTGTTTGTTGTCTTGTTTCTTATGTGCAGGGATTCGAGCTTTCAAAGATCCATTCTTGATGACTTTTGACGACCCGTGATTCCGTGTACCCGTTTTCCCGGTTCTATCCTAAACTCTTTTGATTCTCTATTTTATATTTTTCAATATTAAAATAGGAATCACTTTAGTTGTCTCTTCCTTAGCAAGATTTAAACAACGTGCACAATGTCCTAAGTGTAAGGGAGTTTACTCCCACATGCTTAAACATTGAGGACAATGTTTATATTAAGTGTAGGGGGGACTTCTATCGAAGTTAAGTGGGCTTTTCCTTGTATTTGTCCTCGTTTTAACCGGAAAATTGATTTTTCGACATTTTTCAAAATTTTTCTATTTTGGCCTAGTTGTATAGTAGTATTTTCCTTTGTTATCTTTATTTACTTTCTTTACTAGAATAAATTTTTAATAAAGTGGTTTTAATTTTTAAACGTTGTGAATCTTTTGACTCAACCCGAGTTTACTTATCTAAGTTTACTCTAGCTAGTATCCTTAACGTATTTAAGTCAAGTTTTGCTAGGCTTTTATATAGGGAACTTTAAAACGCGAAAGTCTTAACTCTCACGGGTTAAGAACAAGAACTTTTCGCAAGTTCCTATAATTGATCCTAGAGAGTCGTCTATCAAGGGAACTTTAAAATGTGAATTCTAAACTTGATAAAGTCTAAGAGTTTGCAAGATCCTATAGATGACTCGAAAACCCAAAACTTTGATTTAATAGGCTAAGCATCCACGAGTCTCATTCCTTGAGATTTTAAATTGTGGAGACAGAGAGATGATAGATTCAATTATAAGTTTGGTATTCTTTCATGAATTTATGTGAGTTGATTATAAGCTTTGTCTCCCATCGCTTGTTAATAAATTTATCTGCAATAAATAAGGTTGTACGATTTGAAAAGTTACTTAGCTTCTAGCACAAGATCGTTTAAAAGTTGCTCGGTATTAATTAGATTTCATAGCCAAGGCATAACTTATTGAAGCGGTATGCGAAGATTGGCGAGTCCGAAAAGGCCCTAACAAGGCATGAGGGCTACATTTTGTTGCTAAAGATCCAAAAGTGATGTGAAGAATCATTTATCAAAATCAATATAAAGGATCGAGACACACGACGAAAAGCAAATACTCCCCAAAAGATCATGGAGAAGTCTATCCGAAAAGACCCTAGCAAGGTATGAGGATAAATATATCCAAGTCCTAAAAGGAGGCGGATCGTTGCATATCAGAATCCAAAATAAAGATTGGAGAAAAATGAAGAAGTCGTGGTCCAAGTATGAAGAATCTCTTAAAACTTCAAGTGAAGAAATCCCTATTATGAAGAGAAGACCATTATTTCATGAACGTCTCTCAAGATTTGAAGTATGAAGTCGCTGCCAAATATCGGTCCGAGAAAGGTCTCAAATCGTGAAGCGAGTTATGCCAAGATATGAACTTTATGAGGTCCAGAGAAGCAGTTTTAAAAGATTTTGTCCTTTAGCTAACTATTGATTAAATCATCCTACTTTATTTTCAGCCTAAATAACTATCAAAATAAGTCAACAATGCATCCTCGTGATCATTCATGACAACAATAAAATATAAGAGATACACATAGGAATAAGGGAGTCTAAGTGAATAATTGGGCCACATGAATTTGTGTTAGTTTGCTAACTTATAATAACAATGATCTCGTTTTTAAGCTTGGTATAAGGAACGTGAAACTTGAGGGTGATAATCATTCATGACATTCCAAAACCCTAAGGTAAGTTTTTGATCTTTTTACTTGTTTTCTTCCTTTAAATATTTTGTCTCTTTAATAAAGGCCAATGTGGATTGATTGTGATGGAAAATGTAACACTTACTTTGTAATTAATGCATTGCATGAGGGCATTGCAATGGTTAAGTGTAGGAGATTTGATAGGTGTGAAAACACCCATTATTTTATCACTTAATTATAATAATAACCAACCCAAAACGTGTATTTTATGTCGTAAATGTCGGAATTATGCGTGGTTTGTGTTTTTATTGTGTTTTAGGACCAAAAGATTAAAAAGGGAGAAAACACGGGCTTTTATCGAAGAAAACGAGAAAAGACGAAGTCAAAAGATCAAGAGTGCAAAAAGAACGGAAGTCCAAGGCCTATTCTGAAGATTTATCGAAGAAAAAGTCTAAAGACGGAAGTTTAATGAAGTCGAAGAACCAAGTCTAATTAAAGAAGAAAATTATAAGACGAGTTCAAATTATATCGACAAATCCCGAGACGACGTCGAGAAAGACAAAGAATTTAGATCGAGTCGAGACAAGAAGAAAGAAAGAAGAAAGCATCAACACTCCTCCTCTTCTCCTATATAAACCCTCATAATGTGTCATTAGGAGCTGGTTAGTCATTTAGGAGTAGTTAGATTAGTTTAGGAGTAGGAGTAAATTACTTTCTCCCTCTAGTTTTTACTTTCTCTCTCTAGATTTATTTCATGTTTTAAAGTTTTAAATCTTTAATCTTTAATCTTGTAGTCTTAAATCTTTAATCTTTGTCCTTAATTTCAAGCTTTTTATTAATCTCATTCTACTTTTCTTGTTGGTTTAATCTTAATCTTAATCTTTTTCATCATGTTTTTATATAAAGTTTAAATCTTTTTACTTTTCGTGGTTTATTTTTTATGTTTTATAAGTTTTATTATTAATCTAGGCTTTTTAGTTAGCTTATTGGTGTTTTGTTTTGCTTATTGTCCTTAAAAAGTTGAGTTTTTAGAGCTTATTTTCGTCCCTTTTCTTGCTCCTAGTTTTTAGGAAATGCTGATTCGATTTCGCAACTTTTTCTTAATTGCGAAATCTTGCCTTTTCTGCTATTCCGAATCTTCCCTTTTATGGCATTGCGAATTTGAACCTTTCATTATTTGCGGAATTGTTCCTTGTTTTGAATTGCGGAATCTGTAATTTCACAATATTGCGAAATTACATCTTTCAAAATTGCGAAATTAATGTTTCAAGTATTGCGGAATTATGGGATTTTGGGTATTGCGGATTCCTCTTCTAAGCATTGCGGATTCAATTCACAATTTCGCAATATTGCGAAATTGTGTACAATATGAATGTTGCGGATTTATGCAATCTAGGGTATTGCGAAATTAATTCTTTATTTGCGAATTTAATTCAGTTTTTTTTTATGTTGCGAAATTAAATAGCTTTTAGTTAAATTTAATTTTTAAATTTATTTTTCCCGCCATTTTTTACTTAGTTTATTTTAATTGTTTCGTCTTATTTTTCTTAAGCTTTATTTTAATTTGTCGTTTCTTAATTTAATTCTTAAAGTTAAGTTTTTAAATTTACGTTTTGTCAAGTTTTAATTTTACGTCATTTACGTTTTAATTACTTTTAGCTTTATTTTCCGTGTCATTTACTTTGATGTTTTGCAATTTAATTTTACTACAACCCCCATTTATTTTATTCACCAAAGACGACTGAGTCGCACTTTCAACCGGAGATCAATTAGATTAGGCCGAGAACAACGAACTTTTAACCTAGCAAAATCCAAGTTATCATCTTTGTACCCAAATCTTTAACCTTTCAAATCAACTTTTTGTGATCTTCAAATGTATAAATTTTTCTTCATAAATCAGCCCTAAAACTCCATAGAAACCTTCTTTCACAACTTGAAATCACCTCAAATCTTCCTTCTTTTATATAGGTTTCATTATATCTTGAATATAGCTTATGTTTTTGGTTGAAATTTTATGAAAATGGTGGTGTAGTGGTGATGGTGGACGGCTACAAGAGGGAGAGAGGGAGAGATTGAGAAGTTTTTGGTTAACACATGCAAGTATGAGTTGTGTGTGTGAGAAGTTTGAGGTTAAGTACCTTGATAACTCATGAGACAAGTGTCTCATGGTTATGATAGAAAATTGACACCAAAGAGGCAACCCCTCTTGGTGTGTCTGCCCCTATTAGGGGTGGGACAAGTGTTATACTTGTCTCATCCTTAATATTTTACGGGTACTCCTCGATTCTAGTTTCTTCGATAACGTGCCCTCGTGTCGATTTACGAAAAACGTTTTTGCAAAATATAAAACTACGGCACAAAACGACTCTAATAAAAATTGTCTCATAAAAAATGGAGCACAAAAGCATAAATACGTAAACCTAGGGTTTCTGGTTTAAACGTAAAAGACGTAAATTATGCACATAAACCCTGATTTCTTCACGTAATTATGTGAGTTCATGAACCAACACAAAAATAAATATAAAAATAATATACGAGAATAAATTTACTACCTGAAAATGTCAGATTCTCACATAATGTTTTTGGACATTTACCTTACATGCTTTGATGACACGCCATAATTACCTATGATATTCCATTTACCAAAATGGGGTGTTACAATTATGGTATTAGAGCCAACGTTTCTACTTGAAGGCTCTTAAAACATAACATGTGATTAGTGGGTAATCACAATGGTCTTCCTAGAACTGACAGTTGTTTTCATGCATTTATTCATGTATCATTGTTGTAGGAATTTTGACTAAGTAATGGTTGGTACAGGACTGGCCATATTTAGTCGCATGTGCTTTTAATCGAAGCATTTTTTTGATGAACCGACCCATAGGCGTTCATCCTCGTTAGTTCATTTTGTTTAGGTGAACCGATCCATAGGCGTTCACCCAAACTCATTTTCATTGTCATGCATTCATACACAGTTTTCATGCATAAAATTTTTTCATGTTTATATGCATAAAAAAAATTCATGTTTATATTATGTTAATCAGATTAATCATTGCATTTCGTTTTATATTTTCAGATGGTTCTCACACGTGAACAAGAGTCACTGAATGCAGTAGTTCAGGCTGCTATGTAGGCCATGCTTCCTCAACTGAGGAATGAAATTTGGGCTGAGGTGTAAGCTGCCAACAATCAGCACTAGCACCAACACCAGAATCCTCCTCCTCCATCTCCAGCTACCCTGATCACATGGCTGGAGCGATTCAATAAGCAGCGTCCGAAATCTTTCGAGCAGACTGATAGCCCCGCTGAGGCTGAGAGCTAGATAACTCATATCGAGAAGATCTTTGACGCAATGGGATGCGACCTTGTCTTTAAGGCAAGGTTAGCTTGTTACAATTTTGAAGGTAATGTACTCGCATGTTGGAAGGAACTGAAGCTATCTAATGGAGGCGACGATTTGGGTGACTGGCTTGACTTGGCAAAGTTTAAGGAGTTGGTTATGGAGAAGTTCTTCCCGAAAGCTGAGCAAGACAAGCTCAAGAGGGAGTATCATGGAATTAGGCAGAGACCTGGGGAAAACAGCAATGAGTTCATGCAGAGGTTTCTTCGACTGGCTGGATTCCTTAGTGCAGCAGCCGGGACTGTAGAGGAGCAAGCGTATCACTTTCGTTGGGCTCTTCGCACATCTGTCGCCAATAACTTGGTGTGTGCTACATTCAATACTGTGGCACAAGTAGCTGATGTAGCCTGTAAGTTGGAGATGCTGCAAGAGAGGGATGAGTTTGGAGAGGCAGAAAGACCTGAAAAGAGGTACATTTCATCATCGGCGGTGATCATTTCATTTAACTCAGTACTATCGAAATATTTATCTTTCTCTATAAAATTTCATCTTTTAGGTAGAAGACTGGGACCAGTCCCAACCGGCCACTCAGTAGCAGAGTCAGCACAAGGGTAACAGTCAGACCCAAGGTCGTTCTGCTTCTGATAGGCGTGGCGGTAATGACAATTACCGTAGCAACGCCAACCACTCCAACATCAGCAGGTCCTTAAACTTACTCATTTTTATGTTATATGCTGTATGATTCATAATTCTGACACTTCAGCATCTACTACCAGGAATTATGGCAACGGACAGGAGCCAGACCGCAGAGGTTCACAGCCCAACCGTGTAGCTACATCTGGTATTACGTCTTATGATTTTCTGCAGTTTCTGTTTGTACCCATTAATCATGTCTCGCGTATACTTTTCTGAACAGGCTCCCAGCCAGCTAGGGAACCTGTTGGAGGGTATACTCACCCTCTCTGTACTACGTGCAACCACAGACACCCAGGGTCGTGTATCCGTGATAGCGATGCTTGCTTCAAGTATGGCCAGCCAGGCCGTAGCATGAAGGATTGCCGTAAGGGTGAGATAGATGGCACTTCTGGACATGTCGACTCCAAGCCACCTCCTACTACTGTACGGGTGTACACAACCTCGCGTGATCAAGCCAACAAGTCAACATGTACCATCACTAGAATCTTGTATATGTATAGTCAAGTTGTATGCGTCTTATTTGACATGGGTGTTACTCATTCGGTCATATCTACTATTTATGCCAAGAGTGTTAGGATATCCCCTATGCCATTATAAAATGTCTTAAACATTTCCACGCCCTTAAGAGACTATGTACGCATCACACATGGGTACAAGGGTCTTCCCCTTGAGTTTGACTACAAAATTCGTCCAGTTGACGCACTTCCGTTGGACATGTGCGATTTTGACATGATATTAGGCATGGACTGGCTATCCAAACACCACGCCACCATTGACTGCCATTCATATCGGGTTATCTTTGGTGATGTAGACGCACCATAGTACATTCACAACGGTTTTATACCCGGAAGGTCTGTAGAAATAATTTCAACCTAACTAGCACGTGCTTTACTGTCACATGGTTGCGAGGGCTACTTAGCTACTATTCATGATATGGAAGCTGAATCTCCATCCATCCAGAATCGGCCTATCGTGTCAGAATTCCCAGACGTGTTTCTTGAAGAACTTACGAGCATACCACCTGCTCAAGAGGTAGAGTTTAATATTGAGCTCATCCCAAGAGCTGAGCTAATTTCCAAGGCTCCTTATCGCATGGATCCAATAGAGCTGAAGGAGTTAAAGGAACAACTATAGGAACTTTTGGAACGAGGTTTCATCCGACCTAGTGCATCTCCATGGGGTGCAACGGTTCTATTCATGAAGAAGAAGGACGACAATATGCATCCCTCCATTGATTATCGTGAGCTTAATAAGATCACCGTCAGGATTCGAATCCTTTGACACGCATTGATGATCTGTTTGACCAACTCCAAGTGCCAAACATTTCTCCAAGATTGATCTGAGATCGAGATATCATCAGTTACGGGTGAAAGAGCAGGACATCGCTAAGACTGCTTTCCGTACACGTTATAGACACTACGAATTTGTAGTCATGCCATTTGGCCTTACCAATGCTCTAGCAGTTTTCATGGACTTGATGAACCGTATATTCCATGAGTTTCTGGACAAGTTCATCATTGTCTTCATTGACGATATTCTGATTTTCTCCAAGTCAAAGGAGGAACACGAAGACCATCTTCATATAGTATTACAGATACTTCGCCAGAAGCAGTTGTATGCCAAGTTATCCAAATGCGAATCTGGTTGAGTAAAGTGGCATTTCTTGGCCACATAGTTATCTGTAGAGGGAATAACCATGGATCGTACAAAGGTTGAGGCTATTACCAAGTGGCCAAGACTGACATCAGCAACTAAAGTTCGTAGTTTTCTAGGCTTGGCTGGTTAATACCATAGGTTCGTAGAGAACTTTTCCCGATTAGCACTGTCATTGACCAAACTGATGCGAAAAGGGGAGAAATTCGTCTGGACTGAAGAAAGAGAAAAGAGCTTTGAAGACCTAAAGCAGAGGCTGGTATCTGCACCTATTCTTACTCTCCCATCTGGTACAGGTGGATTTCAGATCTATAGTAATGCTTTATGGAAGGGACTTGGCTGTGTTCTCATGCAACATGGAAAAGTGATTGCTTACGCATCACGGCAGCTTAAGCCTTATGAGGAGAACTACCCTACGCATGACTTAGAACTTGCAGCAGTCGGGTTTGCACTGAAGATATGGAGGCACTACTTGTATGGCGAATCATGTGATATCTTCACAGATCACAAGAGCCTGAAATACATCTTCACTCAACGTGAACTGAACATGAGGCAGAGAAGATGGTTAGAGATGCTGAAGGATTATGACATTAATCTGCAGTATCATCTCGGCAAGTCGAATGTAGTGGCAGATTCCCTTAGTAGAAAGTTGGGTATGATCAACGGCATTAAGATAGAGGAAGAGATTATTCGAGACTTGGAGCAACTGGATATTGAGATCATGGTACGTGGACAGCATGGCTACTAGGCTAATCTTAGAGTGGAGCCTGATTTACTCTCTAGGATCAAGGAAGCTCAGAAGGATGATGGTGAAATCTGGGCAATTATTCAGAACTTAGAGCAGCAGACAGAGTTTCGGTTGGATGACGACAGTATCTTATCGTAGGGCACTAGACATTGTGTTCCTGATGATCTTACACTCAGGGAGGCGTTATTGGTTGAAGCTCATAGCTTCCCATTCTCCATTCATCCTGGTTCCACAAAGATGTACCACGACATCAAGCAGTATTTCTGGTGGAGTGGTATGAAATAGGATGTTGCTAGCTATGTATCCAAATGTCTTACCTGCCAGCAGGTTAAGATCGAGCATCAACGATCTACTGGTCTATTACAACCATTAGACATTACAGAGTGGAAGTGGGACAAGATAACCATGGATTTTGTCACCGGACTTCCGTAGACCAAGAGGAAGCATGATGCAATTTGGGTCAACATTGACCGACTTACCAAATCGACTCATTTCTTACTAATTCGGAAAGATGATCCAGTTAGCCAGCTGGCTGACACATATAAGAAGGAGATCATGAGACTTCATGGTGCTCTATCCAATATCATCTCGGACAGAGATCCTCGGTTTACTTCGCAATTTTGGAGGAGTCTGCAGAAAGCTTGGGGTACCAAACTTAAGCTTAGCACGGCTTTTCATCCTCAAACAGACGGACAGTCGGAGCGTACCATTCAGACATTAGAGGACATGCTTCGAGTGTGTGATTTAGAATGGACAGGAAGCTGGGACGATTATATCTGCTTGGTAGAATTTGCATACAAAAATAGTTGGTACGCCAACATCAAGTGTGCACCGTTTGAGATGTTGTATGGCAGGAAGTGTCGCGCCCCAATCTGCTGGGATCAGGTTAGTGAGCGAACACTTGAAGGTCCGGAGATGATAGAGTTGACCAACGAGAAAGTCGCTATAGCTAGGGAGAAATTACAAGAAGCTCGTGCACGTCAAAAGAGTTATGCCGACAAGCATCGTAAGGATTTGCATTTCAACATGGGAGATCATGTTTTTCTTAAGGTATCACCGACACGTGGTGTTAGACGTTTTGGAATCAAAGGAAAACTCAGTCCTCGATTCATCGGACCGTTGATATCATCGAGAGAGTCGGTGAAGTATCGTATCGTTTAGCGTTACCTCCGCAACTTTCTCACCTTCATGATGTTTTTCGTGTGTCCTTACTCAGAGGGTACAAGTATCATCCCCTTCACATGGTTCAGTATCCACTTGAACAGATTCGTGAAGATCTTACCTTCATTGAGGAACCCGAACGAGTTCTTGACCGTCGGGAACGTGTCATGAGGAAGAAGACAATTCCATTCGTCAAAATCCTTTGGAGGGACCATACCGAGCGGGAAGCCACTTGGGAGACAGAGGAGTCTTCTTACCCTCATTCAAGTTTTGATTCGGGTATGTTCCTCTTTCAGTTTACGTTATCTATAATTCGGGGACGACTTATTCTTTTTAGGGGGGAAGAGTTGTAAAACCCGCATATAAATGCCATGAACAGTACACTTCGTAAACATACGAACCAATTAAAACTCTCCATTTATGTCATGTACTGATGTACACGTGTCACGAACATTAAATTCAGAAACTACGTACGTATTAGTGCACGATAATTATTAAGTACGTGATAATACATGATAATTATTAAGTATAATAATTATAATCACGAACATATGATCACGAACATTTATGAACATGATAATTATTACGTATAATAATTATAACATGACTATTAGAACACGATATATGTACGTTGAACATTGAACACGAACTAGAGCGAATAATAAACACGAGCATACACGAATATTATTTAGACATAAAAATTATATGAATTTAGCCTTGTGGACATGTTATCCGCGGACAAGGATCAAGGAGGGGGCCCAGCCCATTTAAATTTTGACTAAAGGAAGTAAAAATACAGAACTTTTCATAATACAGGATTTTAAGAAAAACTAAAAACCCTAGCCTCCCTTCTCTCCCTTGCCGCCGGCTACACAAGAACACCAAGGGATGTTTGGTTGATTTTGATCTTTGATTTTGGGTTAAGTGTGTTCGTGTGCATAAGCCTTTTCCATTCACGTATTCGGTAACATCAAAACCTTGATCTTTTTATCATTCTTTTCTTTTAATTATGTTCATGTGATTTAATAATAATAATATAATTAAAAAATGCTATAAGAATTCAAGAATCAGAAAAGGTTTGGTTTTGGTAGGGTTTTGTTCGGCCGACGCACAACCCGAGAGCCACAAGGCTCTCGGTGGGTTTTATGTACCACCAACCGAGACCCCATGGTCTCGGTGTGGTCTTGGTTGCTCGTCCGCAGGGAAAAAGGAACCCCGACGCATGTCGGGGTGTTTTTTGGTTTTGGTTTAGTGCCATCCAAGACCCTACAAGGTCTTGGTGTGGGTCTTGGTGCAGCAGCAGGCACCACCAGCTTAAGCGGGTGGCTGTTTTGGTTCGAGCAGAGGAAATGCAGCCAAGCATGAGGAACCACCGGCTATCAGCCGGTGGGAATAATGTTCGGACAGTGGCAACCGGCTAGGCCGGGTAGCCACTGTCGGGGCTGTTTGGTTCGGCTTATATGTTCGGCTTATATTAAAACATGGAAACGGGCACGGGATTATTTTTACAAGTTATATTTTTACAAGAATAATTAAATTAATTAAACATGATTAATAATTAATTTAATTTAAACATGGACTTAGGTTATATTATTCTTATAAATAATACATGTTTTAACCTAAGTATTTTGTTATTTATCTTAAACTATAGTTACTAATTAATTGTTAAAAACATGGACTTATAATTAACTAATAAAACATGACATAGGTTATATTTATTAAATATAATAATTCATGATTAACCTAAGTATTTTATTTAGACTAATTTAATTAAATCATGCTTTATTTAACTAAATTATATAATCTATAGTTTATTAAATTACCATGACATTTATTTAATAAACTATGCTTTTAATCCATGACTTGTATTTTCACTAATAAGCTTAAACTTATATTATTAGCTTATTAATCCAGCTTATTTCTAAACATGGAAACTTTCTATTTCAGGAAACTTACTATTTTTAAAACTTTCTATTTTTAGAAACTTTCTATTTTTGGAAACTTTCTATTTTGGAAACATTCTATTTTTGGAAACTTTCTATTTTTGGAAACCTACTATTTTTAGAAAGTTACCTATTATTACACAACAAGTATAATAATACAAGAATACAAGATAATACTTAATCAGAATATATGAAACACATGATTAATACAGTATATCATTTAAAACAGTAAATAAGACAGGAACATATAAAACAAGCTAAGAACCTACAAGAACCAGTAACGTACACAGTAATCAGACAACTTATACATGTCCCTTATTTATGTAGCATTAGTGAGGTCGGAGTAGGACTATTCATCCTTTCATCTTTCCTCGTTCACTAGACACAAGGTACGGATTTTCCGTCCTTCAGTATAGACATTCTTTCCTTATTATGATTCCCCGTTTACAGCCAACTGTTTTCCCAAGTATGTGTTTTATTTGTTTTGATTTACTGATGTTTAGTTTTAAATGCCTAAGCCATATACATGCATGACCAGTGTCACCTAGTTATGAAAGTACCATAACCATAACATTGGAGGCACCAGTGGTATGACTTCCCTACGGCGGAGTGATTGCTCGTGGCGTCCCTTTACAGTTTTGCCCTAATATTTATATTATCATGTGGGGCGTATGAGTGCATCCTAGTTACATGTTTTACAGGATTTTCATGGTGAATGCGATGTGTGCCTTGCATCCTTCACAAGGAGTTGATCCCTCCTACCTAGACTAATTAATTAGAGGCAACCCCTCTAATTGCATGATGAGGTCTCCCCTCCAAGTATTCATGCATGGTGGAAACTCATGACCTATATAGGATATTTGCTAATTAATACAGTTTTCATATAAAAACATAAGTCTTCTCAAACTATAAAACCAGTATTATGAACATGTTCCAGGTTATCTAGGACTTATATGTTTCCGCTGCTATTTGTCTTATTATGCTTATGTCATTTCATGCTATGCTTGTATATCCATTCAGTGGGCGTTATGCTCAGCCGTTTTCCTTTCTTATTCCCAAACGGCAGGTACTCAAGGACGCTCGTAGACTTTGAGAGTATGTACATACGGATGGAAGCTATCTAGCCTTCATTACTTTATGCATTTTCCATACATTACGTTACTTTATTTCTTTGGACATTGTTTAGTCCTTTTCCATTTCAGTATTTAATTCATGTGTGTGTGATTATACTTTGACTACCGATGTTTGTTTTCGGTATTTCCATTCATGGTCATTTAATGTTTTTGGACATTTACCTTGCATGCTTTGATGACACACCATAATTACCTATGATATTCCATTTACCAAAATGGGGTGTTACAGTTATTCGTAGTAGACTGGTCCTGCGGAGTCGAGTAACTCTTGTGAAAGCAAAATCAAACCCAAGCGAGGTACATCATAAGTTTATCTAGTCACTTACCTGTATGTGTTTTGTTGTCGGGGATTTCATGTGAATGATTTATATTTCCAACTTGAAGCTCTTGTTTTCTTTTCTATCATTTTGAGATATATTCTCCCGCATTGGTGTTATTTTGTACTAGAATTATATTTGATTTGTATGATGGTTGCTTTGTGGTTTGTTGGTTGATTATGTGTTATGTGAGGCATGATGCGTTAATATCTAGAAATGTCATCATAGGAGGCAGTACATACGTGTAGTGCATTCCTCGAGTTATTGTTAGGTTTGGGTTACTAGCTCGCTTTTCTTTAAGACATCTAACCTCCGTAGTAGTGCATTCCTCGAGTTCCCATTTCACGTGTTCGTTTTAAAATGGTATTTTTGGTGTTAAGGTTAATGGGATATTCTGAGATTACTTGTCAAGATAACAATATCTTAGCTTGGAGTCTCACATGTCTTTTAAATGATTAAATGAGAAAAACATTGAAATTGACAATAGAGTTAAAATAATTGTTCGGTATTCAATAAAATAAGGGTGAAGTGTCGAAATATTTTTTATAAAATACCACATAAATTCTTTAACATAATAAAACACTTTTTTATTAAAATGTTTTAAAGACCATCTTTAAAAATAAAATAAAAATTTACATTTGTTTTACATTTAAGATAATTACATTATTTACTAAAATGATTTTATAGTTCTTTGAAAAATTAATATAAAGGTATAGAAGATAATCTAGTTGGGTAAAAATGGATTTTGTACAAGACTTCTATTTTCTTAAATTACGGGTCGTCTTACATGTCATCTTCTTTTGGTGTTTTTATATCGTCGATGTGTTGTTATGGTTCGTTTTGTATCAATACATACCTGGTTTGAGTCTGTGTAGCGGTGGGCTCAAACCCCGTGGATTAGTCGGCCAATGAGTCGGAAATCACGATTACCAAAAAAAATGGTTGAGTTTCTTTTGGAGTCTCGTGGTTTTGATTCATCTTAGTTATCCGTGTGTTCGATTCACCATTTGTAATTTGTAGTTCTAAGCCTAGTTTCGGGTTGAAAGTTGTTGAGATCGTTCATGATGTTTTCTGGAAGATTTAATTACACCGAAGTGGTTTAGTTAATGAATTGGTTTGGAAGTATACGGCTGAGTTGGAATGCTATGAGGGTGTATTTAGAATGCCCTGGGAGAATAGAAAAGTACTTGAAGTTTCTAGGAAACGAGCTAACGGAAACAAGAGGTCTCCTAGGAGTACCAAGGTAGATGAGTTGAAGGCATGTGAGATCCATAGGGTATGTGAATACCTTAGAGTGTTTTGAAATAATTCAATAGGTTACTCCTCAACGTGAAGTAGATTTTTGCATAGAGTAAGTGCAAGGAGCGACATCGAAGTGAGGAGATGTGACGTTTAGCGCCCTTAGAGGTATAAGAGTTGTTGGGACAATCGAAAGATTTGCGAGGGAAAGGTTTTAGTTCGACCTAATTATTCATGTGGGAAGCGTTGAGTTATTAGTTCAGTAGAAGGAGGTGTCGTTCAGGATATGTGTAGATTTACGCGTGTTGAGTGATGGAGATTTTGTTTGAGTTGTCATCATTTTGAAGTGCACTAGGAGGACATGACGAAGACTGTTGTTGGGATGCGTGAGGGGCACACCGAGATTAAGTTTATGTTTTAAGTATTTATGAACACATTAGCGATTGTTATGAAATTTAAGAGTGGGGGTGCATGACCGTATGTAGACGAGCATGTCATCATGCTACTCGGAAATATCTAGAGTTACTCAAAGTTTTAGGTAGAGCACGGATTGTATTTTAGGATATTATTAGAACCACCAAAGAACGAGAAGTTGTACGCGAAAGTTCCCGAGCGAGAAACGTGATTTCAATAAGTGAAAGTACTAAGATGTGTAGTTACCAACAAGGACATTCATGTGGAGTCAACAAGGTTTCAAAAAGGAAGCTTTTCTTAACTATGCAAGTAATAAGTCAGTTGGTGAGCCATACTTGGCATTTTTGGAAGGACCGGACGTCTTCATAAGGTTTTGGGATGTACAAAGCAAAGATTGGATACGTAATCCGTCAAGAAGAGGATGAAACGATAACTGAAGGATACTAGAAGAACTATAGGCATAACAAATTAGTATGGGAATGAGAAAAGATATTAGTGGCATGGGAAGAGGTGACTAAAGGAGAGAACGCGTTAACAAAAATGTTACGTGGCTTGGGTACAAATAATGAAGATAAAGGAAAAACGTAGGTTATTCATTCAAGAATGAATTTGGGAATTTGTTGAAGGATGATGTGTGGACCTTGATCTTGGATGAGGTACAGGTGGTGAGGTGTTTCTGTACCTTTGCAACAAATAAGATGTGATAGGACCAAGGTTGAGAAGTGGTTACAAGCTAAATTGAGTGATAGTCGATAGACTGACTGAGACAACCAATTTTCTTGTAATACACACGGATGGTGTAGCTAGAATGATGGAATGGTTAATAATGGCTATGAGGCCTAGAGCACATGTGTCGATTACTATTAACACGAGATGGGGTACCGCTTTTGGGACGTTGACAAGTAAAGCATAGTCTTTTGGGAAGTGTTGGTGCTTGTTCCATAGGTTGAGGTTTGAGAGAGTAGGCTGATTTGACATGGGATAGTGAAAGGGATGATTAATATCGTAGTTCTGATTAAAGGATGGATTAAGTGAGCAATAGATCGTCAAGAGAGTTAAGTTGATGTAGACAGAAACCTCCTGAGATAATATTGATGGATCGAGGTGATGTGGTTATGTTCTGATGAGTTTTGATTTATGGTATTTATGAGTAAGCCTGAATCGAAGTAACGGTTTCAAGCACGTCAAGTTATGTGGTGGCTCTTAACTTGGTTTCAAGACAGTTCTTGTTTGATGAGTTGCGAGATTTAGTTGGGTTAGTTACATAACATTCGGTTTTGATGAGTTTTCTCGAGGACGGTTAAGGCTCATGTATTGGTGGTTGAAGTTTTTAAAGTAGACTGAGTTCACGTATGAACATGAAGATCTTATGAATGATATGTATCCCCATTTGTTTGCTGAGAATGAGTTGAATTTAAGAGTAAATCTTGGGACGAGATTTCTATTTGGAATGGATACTGTGACAACTAGGGTTTTGACGAGTTGGTTGTCACTCGTGGAACTCTATTTATGTATTAGATTGTGTGAACACTCGTGGAATGAATGAAGTGAGGTACATGATTTGTAAATCATGGTACGAGTTGGAAATGAAATGTGGTGAAATGAAATAAGAAATGAACTGTGTGATAGTTCAAGTATCGTTTTTATAAGATTTCGTGTATGTATCGTATGTTTTATATATGTATTATGTATATATTTTAAGGTTAGGATGAGTTTTAGAGTTACTTTCCATAATTAGAAACTTTTAGAAATGAAGGTTAGTTCGGAAATCGCGTAAACAAATTCGAAGATTTAACGTAAGGCTTTTGCGTTTTACCCGAATATTAACCGGAGGTAGTATTTAGACTTAGTAATGATTTAAAAAAACATATAAACATATATAAAAAGTCGTTTCGGCCAATTTAAGAAGAAAAAAAAAGAAAAAAAAGAAAAAAAAAAGAAAATGGGCCAAATGACCCAACTTAAACCCAATTTGGAAAAAGCCTTTTTATACAAATATAAATATCACACTACTAAAAAAAATCAGATGTTTTTTCAAAAAAAAGGGGAGGCCGACGGTTTGTTTAAAGAAAATTAGGGTTTTTCAAAAAATTTAGTTTTGATCAATTTAAGGTATGTTTTCTTGAATTAATTCTTGTTTTAACTATCAATGCATGTTTTAATCATGTAATTATTCGTTATGGTGGATTAGAGTTTCTAAGTTTTCTGAGATTAATGATATTAGGGTGATTTAGGTAATTATTAAGGTTATAAAGATTATTAATGGTGAAATTCGGGTTTGGATAGGTGTAAATTGGCCACTTAAATCAGGACAAATTTTGGGTCATCTTGTTTCGATCATATCTCGAGCATATTAAAAACTTTTTGAATGATTCAAAAGTTTAAAATTATGTACAGAGACTCTAGTTTTCAAATATGTAAAGTTTGTAGTGATTGAGGTCTGTAGGTTGTTCGAAATCTCTGTACAAGGTTCAGAGTCAAGCTTTCTTTAGGACAGAAGGTTAAATTTATGTTTAGGGTGTTTGGGGTACTTAAGCATTGAAACAAACCTTGGGATCTATATGAGGGCTTATTCACATGTTGTGTGAGTCAAGTTTTAAAGAATAAGTTGTTTGGAATTGGTTAAGGTTGTCTTCTAGAGTGAAACTTTTAGAGTATAATTTTCATCATAATCTGATAAGTAATAGTATATATATATATATATATATATATATATATATATATATATATATATATATATATATATATATATATATATATATATATATATATATATATATATATATATATATATATATAGGGTGGGGTTATTTTCAGGACCAAATAAATGTACAGAACTGCGAGAACCACCTTTTTAATCTTAAAATGTACATGTATTTTCATCGGGTTTGTTCATTTGGTAGAAAAACATGAATTTTCATTGTCATGGGGCATTAGGAACATGTATCCGAGGACCATGCACATGTATTTTCTTTGTAGGTCTTATAACTATCTTTTCGTTGGATAATATGAAATCACATATGCACTCTTCATACCGCTCATCATACTCGGATCTATAACAAATAAAACATTTAGTAAACACTAATTTATACATAATAATGAAAATACATATGCATTGTTAGGAGCAAAATGGTGGTTCTCGCGGTTCTGTATATTTTATTGTTTCTAAAAATAACCTTATACTATATATATATATATATATATATATATATATATATATATATATATATATATATATATATATATATATATATATATATATATATATATATATATATATATATATATATATATATATATATATATATATATATATATATATATATATATATATATATATATATATATATATATATATATATATGAGTGGAGTTATTATAAAACAAATCCTATAATAAAATAAATAAGGTGAATTCTCAGCCCTTAGATCAAAATCACTAAATGTGATAAAAAAAATGGTGTCTTTTTGTAAACTCTCAAACTTTAGGGGCAATTCTCGAAAATAATAAAATTTAAAACGTCCCAAATAGCCCGATAAAAAAAGACACACGTACGTACTAAAAAACGATCAAATCCACCAAATCCACCATATCAAAACTACTGAATCCTCTCGAATCCACCAAATCCACCAAATCCACCAAATCAAAACTACTGAATCCTCTCGAATCAAACAAATTAAACATCGCATCCTACTGGTAAACTTTTTTTAAATTTTTTTTTTTTATTTTTGAATGATTTGTGTTAGAATGTGTTAAAAATGCACTATTATGCTCTAGAATGCGATAGGATATCAAACATATATAAGGTTTTATGCAACTGTGTGTTTATGATTGATGTATAAAATGTGTTTGATATAATGTCTCAATGAGAATTATAAAGTTCACTTTGATATAGAAGTGATTTGGTAAAATTATACTGTGATGGAGTAGGATTAACACTATGATTGAGTAGAATTAATATTATGATGGAATAAAACTAATACTATGCATGTGATTTGGTAAAATTTAATAATAATAAGCAAATTTTATTCTACTGCATTACAGTTAAATTTTAATGCACTGTAATGCAGTAGGTCACTTGCATTGTTCTTTGTACTACATTACTGTTTAATTTTAATGCACTGTAATATATTACAATACTTCCATTTTTATTTCTACTACATTACAGTTTAATTTTAATGCATTAGTGTTTTACAACATCAGTGTTTTACAACAGTACCGTATATTCTACAACATTACCGTATATTCTACAACATTACCGTATAAAAGTGAGATATGGTGATTATCCAGTTATTGTTGTAAGTATACCTGAAATAGATACTGTTCTTTTCTCAATGTAATCTATAATATTATATTCTACTTCATTACTATTATTTCTAACGCATTAAAGGAGAATATATAACTGTAATGCAATAGAATATGACTGTAATGTAGTAGAAAACAATGATGTACTAGAAAATATAAGACTTTTTTCTATTGAATCATAGTGTTAATTTTACTACATTACTATTTTATTCTACTGCATTGAATTTTTATATTCTACATATAAATGAGATGCAAAATAATTTAATTGTAATGCGGGAGAAATAAACAATCATGTATTAGAATAACACACTGTAATGTTGTAAAAATAAAATTAGATTATTTTTAGTGAATTATAGTTATATGATACTGCATTAGTGTTATTTTATGTTCTATTACATTAAAGTTATTTGGTGCTGCTATTTTATACTAGTAAATGAATGTAGTGCACTAACAAAATAACTGTGTTAAATTATGATATAAATAACAGTGATGTAGTAGAATATAATTGTAATGAAGTAGAAAATATTTGTAATGTATTTATAGTTTTTTACTACATTATAACTTTATTTCTACAACATTATACTTATACTCTACTACATGCTAGTTTAAATTCTATTGCATCACATAATATATTTTGCTATTTTCATGAAAATGCTTGAACTGTTATTACACAGGTGAAAAGAACATGCAAAAAAAACACAATCGACAAAGGCATATGCATTTACCAAGCTACAAGCAGTAGATTGCATCCTCAAATACCAACTGGGATACTCGAATTAAAGGACGAAATGGTGCACAGATGCATTGAACGCGTAACAAAGATTCTTGGAAGATACTCGTGGATGGTGGATCATTTATAGACAACACTTAAATTATATTAGATGTAATACTTTGGAATACGGAACGTAAATACGATGTATTGAAATTTTAATGATGACAAATTTTGTATAATATTTACTACTTTTGATTACTGTTGATATTGTATCAAAATATAATGTATATTTTAATGCGTTATAATACACCAAACAAATAAGATAATATACAGTATTAATTATTATTCGTAAAACAAAAGGAACCGAGTATATTAAAAATACAATAAGATACTTTTGTATTCATGTTTGGTAACAAATACTATACATCTTAGAACCGAAAACATGGCTTGTAAGTAATAATTTGATATCTATACACTACTTATTTTGAATTTAAAACGAATAATGAAACATTGCTTGTAAGCTTTACGGGTACATATTCTGTGTCCAGATCTTGTCGCCCTTGTCGGCTCTTCTTGTTGCTTGATGTTCTTTGATGGTGGCAACTTCAATGGGCATGCTTTTAAATTATGGCTCTTTTTCTACACAGTCACTACACTTCCTCGTTTTATTACTTTACTGCATCACTGTGTTATTTTTCTGCATTACAATGTAAACTTTACTACATCAAAATGTATATTCTACTCCATCACAATACAATAGATAATCTTACTGCATAACGCTTTTATACCTACTCCATCATAATGAAAAGCTACTTAACTTTAAGACCAGTAACAACCATTTAACTCTGAAATTCACAGTATTTATATATAAACCCAATAAGTGCCAAACATCAGCACAATATTACCAAATACTGTAACAACCATCTAAATTCATTTCAATACTTCATACAATAACAAAATTCGATTAACTTCACTTGATCAATAAGAAATAACATAAATGTTATGTACATTAGTGAATCTATAGAATCATTAATGTGAATTACAAACTAAAACATTATAATGCGGTACAAAATATAAGTATATTACAAATAGTTTCTACTGAATTGCAGTTATGTTTTATTGCATTACCGCATATTCTACAACATTAGTGTATATCATACTGCATAATTTTATACCCAACTGCATTACTATATATTCTACAACATTACCGTATATTCTACAACATTAGTGTTTTACAACAGTACCGTATATTCTACAACATTACCGTATATTCTACAACATTAGTGTTTTACAACAGTTATGTTTTATTGCATTAGCGTATATTCTACAACATTAGTGTTTTATTGCATTATTTTATTGCATTACCGTATATTCTACAACATTAGTGTATATCATACTGCATTATTTTATTGCAGTACCGTATATTCTACAACATTACTGTATATTCTACAACATTACCGTATATCTACAACATTACCGTATATTCTACAACATTACCGTATAATCTACAACATTAGTGTTTTACAACAGTTATGTTTTATTGCATTACCGTATATTCAACAACATTAGTGTTTTATTGCATTATTTTATTGCATTACCGTATATTCTACAACATTAGTGTATATCATACTGCATTATTTTATTGCAGTACCGTATATTCTACAACATTACTGTATATTCTACAACATTACCGTATATTCTACAACATTACCGTATATTCTACAACATTAGTGTTTTACAACAGTTATGTTTTATTGCATTACCGTATATTCTACAACATTAGTGTATATCATACTGCATTATTTTATTGCAGTACCGTATATTCTACAACATTACCGTATATTCTACAACATTACCGTATATTCTACAACATTCCGTATATTCTACAATATTAGTGTTTTACAACAGTTATGTTTTATTGCATTACCGTATATTCTACAACATTAGTGTTTTATTGCATTACCGTATATTCTACAACATTAGTGTATATCATACTGCATTATTTTATACTCAACTGCATTACTATATATTCTACAACATTACCGTATATTCTACAACATTAGTGTTTTACAACATTAGTGTTTTACAACATTACCGTATATTCTACAACATTACCGTATATTCTACAACATTAGTGTTTTACAACAGTTATGTTTTATTGCATTACCGTATATTTCTACTTCATTACTGTATATCTTATTGCATCATGGTTCAACTTCTACCAAATCACATGCAGTAGAATACTATAAAAACAATACAAATATAATGTAGTAGACATAAAGTTGTGATTCAGTAAAAACTATAACACCACAAATTACGTTCTACTACATTAATTTATATCCTACTGCATTGCAGTTACGATCTACTCCATTACTGTATATCTTACTGCATCACATTGTATAAACTTAAAGCATCAGATGTATAAAATTTCATTGAGACATTTTATCATACATCTTGTGTGCACTTTTACTAAACAATGGTTCATCTAGTTTTTTCTTCAAACACATACCGGATAAATGTTATATATAAACTAAATACACTAACAAGCAACCAAAACATATTAACTAATTCCAATAAATATTCAAATTAACATAAAGTAAGTCAACATAAAAAGTTAGAAAATAATTGATTAATATCTTACTATTAGAATTCGTTATTGATGTATATTTCGAAGATAAACAACACTCACTGATGATTTATAAGTCAATCGTCATCTTCATCAATCAACATCTTTGTCAATCGGTTGTGAATGATGGTGTGAAACTATGGTGATTAGCGGTGGTACATAAGGTGAGGAAGACGGTGGTTGCCGATGTGGAAGATGGTGGTTATCGGCGAGGAGACGATGGTTGCTCGTGGTGGTTACAGGAGGAGATGAAAGTGGGGAGACGAGAAAGATATGAAGTTGGGAAATGAGATGTGTGAAAAAAATACACATTATAAAAATGCCCCTGAAGTTTCTAAAATTACAAAAGTACACCATTTTTTTAAAAAAAGGGGGGGGGGACACATGGCAGCATGTGGTTCCACCTCATTTATTTTATTTTAAAATTTGTTTTATTTTACCCCAACTCATATATATATATATATATATATATATAATTTAGATAAAATGGTGTAGGTCCTTAAAGTTGTTAAAATAAGAAGCAATAAAAAATGGGTAAATGTCACATTTATTGATTAGTTTTGGTTCGTTTTTGGGTTTTTGGTTCGTGTACGAGCTTTTTGGAACTTTTTGTTCGTGTACGAGTAGTTGGTTCACGATTTTTAATATTACTAATTTCTCATGTATCAGTTGTTAATCATCGTTTAGCAAATCTTTGTTAACTCAAATGTTATTTTTGATAGTGTATCACTGAATTTACCAATAAATTAATAATTTATGTTAATAAACTTTTTTAAAGTAAAACTATGTATTATATGTATCAGTTATAAATTTTCACGTATCAAATTTTTATTGTTTTTTATATAAATTTTCCATCATAAGATGTATTATTTTGTGCCTCGTGTTATATATATCACATGATAATTGATAAAATCAATGGTTAAGATGACTTCTCATTTTAATGACTTTAAGCTACTACACTACAATAACTCAACTATATATATATATATATATATATATATATATATATATATATATATATATATATATATATATATATATATATATATATATATATATATATATATATATATATATATATATATATATATATATATATATATATATATATATATATATATATATATATATATATATATATATATATATATATATATATATATATATATATATGTGTGTGTGTGTGTGTGTGTGTGTGTGTGTGTGTGTGTGTCGTGGGATTAAACTGAGTATTGAGCTCTATAAAAATGTGATGGACTTGAGATATGTAAGGGTATAGGGTTTTGTTTTAAAAGGTAGATCATGCATATAAGGGTGGTATCTACATACGTTTTTGAACACGAAAATTAGGACTGTTAGGAGTAAAATGAAAACGGATTAGGATATGAGCATAACTAGTTTATGAGACACATAGAGGGTCGATATTAAGTTGATATCATGATATGCTAGGAATATCCATCATATAGTTGTTACATTGAGGAAGGGTTGAATTCCTTGATCAATGTTAACATATGAATTGTGTGTGTAATAGATTTTGCTTGATCGTGCGTGTACTTTTGGATTACTATCTTAAGGTGAGTTTAATAGTCCCTTGTTTTAAATTGTTTTACTCCAGTAAGGATGGAATTGATGCTAGTGTAATTGGTGCTGTAAAAATTTGTTTTAAATGTGTGTGGACATCAATGTGCTATATGTATCTTGCATGTTTGTGATTGTGGTAGTGGTAAGACTACATATGTTGTGTAGCGAACATTTGGTAGTGGTAAGACTGCATATGTTATGTAGCACACATTTGGTAGTGGTAAGACTGCATATGTTATGTAGCTCACATTTGGTAGTGGTAAAACTACATATTTATGTAGTGCACATGTGGTAGCGGTAAGACTGCAACACACATTATGGAATTGTGATGGTACCTTGTAAGTGGATGTGTATGATTGCATGTTAGCATTATAGTAATTGTTGTACATGAAAATAAATATGAATTGTTTTATTGGAAAGCACAACAGGCAGTTTGTTTTGTGTCGTAAACTTGTGACTCTCACCAACTTTATGTTTTAGCACACATGGAAGAGGGTTTATATACCCATGAGCTTGGTGGGCTCATAGGCTTGTTTCTTGGTCCGGGCTTGGCTTACACTTGGGCATATAGCCCCAAACTTAGACAATATTAGCTTAAAGTCCAAGCCCGGTTAACCCGACTAACCTATGACAATACAAGACCGTTAATGACTAAGATGACCTTTACATTCTTGTTCGACTATTTAAATATAGGGCTAACATTTTCAGGTGAGCTTAATCCAATGAATGAGAATAGAAGTGGCTAGTGAGACCATAGGAGGCATGCATTCCTTGGAGTTTTATTTTTGCATTATGAACTTGTTGCTTTTGCTTTATGTTCACTTGTATGATCTTTTTTCTATGTTTTCACATTGATTTGGGATTTTCATTTCAAAAGTAAGACACTTCTTGATTTTATTTGACGTATTGTCATGACACATTGTGTCTTTCTATTGCATTTAGTTATTTCTCTATACAGACGCCATTGTGTTGTGATGATACTTATGAAGTGACACCTCGCATTTCCGCCAAGGCGGGGTGTTACAACCAATTAAGTGATTATTTACTCATGATTAAAGAAAGAGATATATAAGCAGAAAGGAAGTCCAAAAAGGTTCAAGAAAAATAGGAAAATGATCTACTATTTATAGGGACAAGGAGTCAACGGTTAGTCTCCCTGTGGTTCATTATTGTTTACGTGGTTGCTTATATCCTTATATATAAGGAACCGTAGGCACCTATAAAGCACCGCGCGCTCTACACTACGTTCATTTTTTGTCTTGTAGTGGGGAAAGTCCATCTGATGAGGTTTATACTTCACAAAGAATATCCAAATTCATTTTGGAATATCATAAATTCAAACTTTCTATTTTCTATTTTCATAAAACATTTTCTTAAAAAAAGAAAGTATATAAAAATGTTTTGTCAAATTTAATTAAATGTGAGTTTTAAGTTTAATCACTTTTAATAATCACTAAAAAGTTTAAGATATGTTTGTGTAAGACTTAAATGATTATTACTTAAGTGATAGTGTTCGTTAAATAATTCGTCTTACGGTTATCTGTAATGATAAATGTTCTTACATTTTTTTGTGATCAAAACTAAGAAAGATTAGTCATTAAAATTAATGCTTTTAGGCATCGGTTGCATTAACACAATGATTGCTGCAAGTGTGACTCGCTTTACATAAGATAGGAACTTATATAAACTTATACGCTTTCTATTCCAATATTATTAAGAGAAAATTCCGGTTTTGGGCCTGTCCGCATGGCTGTATACCTTTTATGGCCAAACATTTATGTTTTTCTGGGTTTGGCCATGCTCTACCAGAAAAATGCTCTACTTATCCCAGCGACTGACACGTGGCATGCTCCACCCAACTTTTTCAGGCTCTACTTATCCCAGCGACTGACACGTGGCATGAGTAGAGCACTTTTGGGTAGAGTATAGCACGTTTGGGTAGAGCACAACCATAACAGGAAACCTTTTGGTGTCTGACCAAAAAAGGTCTACATCATAGGGGACATAACCCAAAACATGAATTTACTCTACCATTAATCCTGTATGTTTTCTTTTAAGATATCTTAGTTTAATTATTTTTACTAACAGCACAAGGAGTCCATGAGCCATGGCTTGGTGCCATGGCACGTCAGCATTTTTCCCACGGCACCAGTTTTTCCCACGGCACCAGTTTTCACTTGTAACCTTGAGCCGTGGGAAATCTGGTGCCGTAGAATTTTTTTTTAGGTAATTAAATTTCATTAAAATAAAATTCATTAAAATTAAAAAACGGTTACATGAACTTAAACATTACATAAAATTAAACATGACTTAAAAAACCACAAACTAATCTTCGTCATCCCATAGGTGCTCGACAAGGTCTTCTCGGAGATCGTTGTGCACTTTCCTATCTCGAAGTTCCTTTGTCTTCCTCAAATGTAACTCACAACTCTCATGCCAGTCTTTAACAATGGTCGGTGCTGGATATTTAGGTTCGTATTCCTCGTCCCCAAAGTAGTCATCGAGTAGCCTTTCTTCCGCTAATTAGCGTTCACGATAAATGTATGTCCTCTTCTTTTTTGGACCATCACGCGAACCACCGGCTCCTTGGGATTGCTCACACAAACTCAAATAATGTTGATACGATTTATGATCGCACATAAATCGATTATACTCAGGTTGAAAGAAAGTATCATAATGATCGTATGTATCAATTCCTTCGAAATCGTTAGCATTATTTGGATCCATTTTTTCGTTTTGGGAGAAATGAGAGTTAGAAATATATATGAAAGTGTGTGTGAAGTTTGGTAATATAAGGGGGTATTTATACGTTTTTTAAAATGGTAAAAATGGAATTTAGGGTTTTTTTTTTTTAAATCAGCTCCCACGAACGGCTATATTACCGTTATTTTCAAAAAAAAAAAAATATTAATTCAAGCACACCACCGCGAGAGCTGGTGGGCAAGGCGCAACACCACGGAGCCATGCACGGTGGCTTTTTCCTGCGCGGTGGCCATGGCGCCTCGCTATAGCCTTGGACTCCCCCTACTCTAATAACTAAAAAAAATTGATTAAACTTATTATATTACTTTGCTTGAAATTATAATTATAAAATTTTAAAAATATTTAAACTAATTAGTTAAAATTAAAACTGATATTATTAATAAATAAATAAAAATTTATAATAACTTTTTTTTAAACTATGTATTTTTTGTTAAGAAACAATAATTTTATGACTATTTTACTTATGGTTAGACAAATAAAAAAGAAAATTGTGACTGATTAGTAAACACCATTAATCAAAAAAGATTAATGAGTAAACATTTGAGAAAGCAAGCACATGGGGTCTTGATGTTTCCAAAAGAACACTCGAAAAATACACGCCGCATTTTATCCTCATCGATAAACCAAACACAAGAAGCCTTTGGAAAGTAGGAAACATGAAAAAGTAATTTACTATTCGTCCACACTCAATTCACCTCCCTATTTTATGGGGATTTATGCACACAATCTCGGGAACTCTTTTTTACTCGAGTAAATCAACTCGTAAATGTAGTTTTTGATCACAAGCTTGATTTTTTTTTGGTCTCCTCTACACAAATATATATACTCGTATTTAGTTCACTGACTTATCTACCTTATTGTCTTTCTGATTAATATGATACGCGACAAGTACTTAATAAGACAATCAAAGAATTTTAATGAACGAGTAACCGTAAGAGTTGAGGGTACCCGTGTTATGGGTGGTGTCATAGCCCATCAGCCTAGAACGTATATAGCTTATCGTACTATGGTCTGGTGCACAAGTTGTGACGTTTTATTCTCTAGCCTAATATTTCAGGCGTTTTCAATTTTTTTATTAATTTATTAATTAATTAGAGTATATGTGGTTTATACCTACCCATTAACTTTTTATTACTTTTTTTTATACATTTATTTCACCTCACACAAAACTTGGCACATTAAATGATAGTATAAAAAAATTGATGTCATTAAAAACATAAAAAGTTGTATATAACAGATCATATCTCATCCTATTTTTTTGTTTTTTATTTTATTTAAGTTTCATCTTCTACAAACACACACTAATAACACGCATACAAATTATTAGATTGAAAAATGAGGTGATTGAAAAAGTAGACTCCAGAAAAAACAAAAAATTATTAAAGTTTAATTTATCTGGCCACCATCATCTGCTCGACATACTTCCACCAACACCTCCAGTGACCGCCAACTCCGGTGAACGTCATGCACATCCGGTTACTAAAGGTGATGAAAAGGGTGGTGCTCAGATTTTTTACATGTATTTTTAAGATCTGATAGTTTTTTTGTTGTTGTTGAAAATAGGTTTTGTAACTCAAGATCTAGCTGCTATCGATAATGTAGGCCGTAGATGTTTATGGTAAAGATAAAAGATGGTAGCAGCATGATATAATAAAGAAGAGAAATATAGATTTGAAAATTATGAAAAGTTGAAAATTAAATGGGAGGTCTAGTTTATTTATTGGTATTAATGCTTGGTCAAAGTCTAGGTGGGTATGGATCCTATCTAGGGTGGGTGAGAACCTACCGTTACTTATTATCTTAGAGCATCTACTATATTGAACTTTTTTAGAGGTTTATATCATTAATGTACAAAACTTTTTATTTTATAAACCTACTCCCACTATACATAAACCTCTTTTAAAATTATAAACCTTTCATATAATTCATATGTATTAAATTATAAAGAGGTTTAATATCTTAGACATCTTCATGTCATATAAGCTTGAAATACACGTCCACTATGGTTTATAAGTTTTTAGACCTCTTCATAATTTTATAAACCTATATATAAACCACCATAATGGATACCCTTATGTCATCACATTTGTCACCACTCATTGTTACCACATAAAATAAAATGTAGTGTTGTAGCTTACATATCATATATGACACCACTTTTAGAGGATGCGGTACGGTGGGCTGGTGGGTGGCTGGCCACCACGGCGCGAGGCCACGGCGGCGCCAACCACACCGTGGCTCGCGTCGTGGGTTTTGGGCTGGTACCTACCAGCCGACGCCATGATGACGGCGCGAGGCCACGGCGGCGCCAACCACACCGTGGCTTGCGCCGTCGGGTTTTTTAATTTTATTTTATTTTTTTTTATTTTATTTTATTTTTTATTTTTTTTTTGAAAATTTAAAAAAAGTTACCGTTGGGTAACGGCTAGTTTTTTGTTTTTCCATGTTTTTGCCCGTTTTTTGGTTATAAATACCCCATTTTTCATATAATTTCACTATATATCACACAAACACATACTATTTTCTCATATTCGCACACTATTTTATCAATATGAATCCCGGGAGTTCCGATTTGTCCTCTATTTACGAAAACTACGATCAAGAAGATATGGAAGATTATGCCCGATATCTTGAATATTGGGAACAAATTGAGATGTTAGATGAGGACGAGGAAGAAACTAGTAGTAATGTCGGTCCTCGCGTTAGAACATACATCCCACGTGAGCGAGAAGATGCGGAAAGAAGACTTATGGCCGATTATTTTGGTGACCTTGAAACTCCGCCAAAGTATCCGGAGGATCGATTCCGACGAAGGTATCGTATGAGTTCTACCCTTTTTAGAAAAATAGTTCATGATATAAGTAGTTACAACGTTCTTCCACTACCACCCTACTTCTATTTCTTTAAACAACGTAAGGATGCAACGGGACGTTTAGGTTTTAGCCCCACTATGAAATGCACATCGGCAATACGCCAATTGGCGTATGGTACAACACCCGATGTACTAGATGAATATTTGCAAGTAGCCGAGCGTTGTTCACGTGAATGCTTATGGAACTTTACCAAATGCATTTATGTATTGTATGTTGAAAAGTATCTTAGAACACCGTCGCCCGAGGATGTACAACATATTTATGATTTGCACAATAGGAAACATAATCTCCCGGGTATGCTTGGTAGCATAGATTGTATGCATTGGGAATGGAAAAATTGTCCTAAAGCGTTACATGGTCAATTTAAAAGGCGTGATAAAAAATACCCAACACTTATGCTCGAGGCTGTTGCTGATCAACAGTTATGGATATGGCATTCTTATTTTGGGGTGCCGGGGGCAAATAACGACCTTAATGTTTTATATGGTTCACCGTTATTTGATAACCTTCTTTTGGATGAGGCTCCAGATACTGAATTTGTTGTTAACGGTAAAACATACAAGCAAGGGTATTATTTAGCAGATGGAATTTACCCTCAATGGTCTTCTTTTGTTAAATCGTATACAATTGCAACGGACGAAAAGAAAATGAAATTTAAAAGGGTTCAAGAAAGCGCTAGAAAAGATATTGAGAGAGCGTTCGGGGTATTACAAGGTCGGTGGGGGATTATTCAGCAACCCGCACGAAGTTTCCAAGTCAGCACGCTTAAAAGAATCATGTATTGTTGCATCATACTACATAACATGATATTGGAAGACCAAAAGTTTGACATTAGTGAATATGACTATATGTATGCTCCGCCTGAAGCCAATCTCCAACGAACTTGGGTCGAACGTTGTGAGACATTTAGAAGGAAAAATAAGGAACTTCGGGATAGGAAAGTTCACGATTCTCTTCGACGTGATCTCGTTGAGCATTTATGGAACCTTAATCATTCATGTTTTTTTTATTATTGTTATTTTTTTTAAATGTAATTTTTTTTTTCGTGTATTATTTTTAAAAAAATTTGTATTTGTATTTTTATTATGAATGAAATGTGTTTTTAGTTGAAAATTAATTGTTGAAAAAAAAAAAAAAAAGTTGGGTGACGACGACACGAGAATTCTCGTGTTAACCAGGGAGGGGGGTTGAGCCATCGTGGGGTGTTTTGGTGTCGTGGGAGTAAAAAGTGACGTGGCATCACTTTTTGCCTACGACACGAACACGACGGCTCAACTGTACCGCGTGCTCTTAACTACCACACCACATCACTATACTCGGCACCCGATGCTACCTGTAAGTCTTCAATATTTGGTACGTGAGATTTAGTGTAGCAAATAACATTTTTGGCTAATGAATTATCAATATATGCACTTCAATCCTAAAAAAAGTAGTCCACATTTCACAACAATAATAAGTCATTAAAAGGTATTAACTAAATTAAATGGTAAAATAAAAGTCGCTTAATAAAGCTTTTAACGGAAAAAGTGAAGTTTTAATATTTTGCTAAATAGAAAAAAAAAACAAGGGATTTGAATTTTGAGATGCATAATGTGTTATACTCTCGCTTCCATTTTCAAATTTTTTACCATTGAGATCATAGAACAAAGATTTCGAAAGCCATATCTCAATGTTGGGGTAGGACCTCCGGGTAGAACAAGATCTTAATCATATCATAAAGATGGGGATGTTTTATGTTATTACCCGACATCATTCATAAAAGATGCATTCATAAGTTACAAGTTATTTATATAAAAAATTAGTGAACACGTATGTTGTTAGCATCAATTTAGTTTGATCCTAGATATTGTTAGTTGGTGTATATTTTAATACTAATTAAATTATTAATTACGAGCACATATCAAAATGTACCTAATATAACATACATGCGTAATCACATAATAAAAAAAATTAAAACCAACATTATTAAATAATAGATCAATAGAATAAATCAATAAATAAAGTTTGATCTTGATCTTGAAACTTAAGAGTTAACTTAACGTCTCTATCGTTTGCTCACACGACGCGTCAAACTAACAATTACTATAATGCTAGTTGTAACTTGACTTCTCGAACAAACAAGTGTAAATCTTGTAACTACAAACCATAGATCAAAAACTCTAATTAGGGATTACGTAAGGGTCAATTTATAAATGTTACAAGATTGATTACCCAAAAAATCACACGAACCCTAATATAGGTTTATGTGTAGTCGAACCAACAAGGGAATCTAACAAAAGCTAAAACTTTGATAAGAGTATCAAATGTTTAGTATAAGGCTTAGTCACTTCACAAGGGAGTATCAAAAGGCAATCGATCTTGCAAAGATTTACACTTTATATGTTCAAGGATTTGTTTGTGATGTTTGCACCGAAAATAGGTGTGATAGAGAAATGATAATAATGAGAGGTATAGGGGGTATTTATAGGGTTACCACATCTTTAATGTTCTTGATCCCTACTCCAAGATATCCTAAATATAGTAAATTTATAGTTTGAGATTTAATCAAAAATCTTTCTAGAACCCTCTTAGGGTGTTTTGGTCGACTAGGGACCTTAGGTTCCTAGTTGTAACTTTCTGATCCTTCTAATTTTAATTACACGCATACGTTAAGTTAATAAAACAAGTAACGAACTTAACTATCGTTAATTAAATATTTAAATGAAGTTTTTTAAACGTTCAATACTAACAATAAATTATAAACATTTAACAAAGTGTGTTCTCCGTGTTTGAGTGTGTGCCCCGATAGGCTCACTCATTCCCGATGACTAAACGATCGCATATCCCGACAGCTCTCATTTGTGAGAGTTTAAGACATAGTACGTCCATAATAAAGTATCTAGCAACACTTTATTATGACCGAAAATAATTGAGGTATATTTTCAAGAAAATATCTCAAAAATAAAATGGTGTATGATTTTGTGACTTACTAATAATCATCCCTTTGGTAGTTTAATGGATATGGATCGTGACTCATTCCATATAGCTTACTTTAGTTTCTCGTTAACGAATTAAATTTAGATACACCAAACGTAAAACAAGAAACATCTTGATTCACCCTTTGGGTATGGCCATACAATTGCCTGATTAATTATGGAGAGGATGATCCAATGGTACTAAAGTGCACTATATCAAGTGGAGGAATAAAATCTATTTTTGTTGTAAGTGTATGTGGGTCGCTGCTTCACAACACTTCCAATTATAGCCTTTATAACTGCCTTATTCGGGATATCGTTTAACTTATAATCAAGAAATGATATCCACACATGCACAAACTTGTTTACATCTCAAGTCTAAGGATGACTTAATCACCATTTTCGCAAGCTTACTTATGACAAGGATCCAAAAGTAATGATTCGAAAGTTCAGGGTGTCCAAATGCATCTCTTATGAATAACACATTAGTTTTGAAGGAACCGTCCATATATTCAAAGAATATAACCAACACTCACATTTGTCTTAATGTAGACAATATTCTCATATTGCTCACCAACACATATTTAGAATAATCAAATATTCAAGGATTAAACGTACAAATATAGGACAACATTAATTATATGAATGAAAACAAACATCAAGTATCTTTATTCATCGGAAAATAACAACTGTATTACCATCCAAATTATCCAAATACTATCATAACACAGATTACATGAGACTACTAGCTGGAAGCAATCCAATATTTGTAGAAAGCATTGAATGCTTTTTGAAATAGAAATTCTTCGTAAAACGGTCAGCTACGTTGTCATATGTGTGAACTTTATCCGGTGTAATGTCACCCAGTTCAATCACTTCTCGGATGTAGTGAACTTTAGAGCGATAATGTTTCGCACCTTTAGTGATTCCTGATTCATTAGCTACAGTGGTATTGTCACAATACATCTTCATAGGTTCTTTATTTTGGGAAAAACACCGAGCTTAGAAATAAATTTCCTAATCTAAATTGCTTCCTTCGAAACTTCCGAATCGGCTATATACTCAGCCTCTATAGATGATATGCCATGGATAGTTTGCTTCGCGCTTTTCTAATTAACAACGCCTCCATTCAAAGAAAAACATATCCAGTTTGAGTCTTTGTGTCATCAACACCTGTCAAATATCCAGCATCAGTGTAGCAAGCGACTCTAAGCTCCCGTTTCATATCTCATCCATAAACAATAAACATGTCCTTAGTATTCCTAAGATACTTTAGAATGTTCTTAACAGCAATCCAGTGTTGATCACCAGGATTATGCTGAAATCAGATGGTTATGTTCTGTGAGAACGCGACATAAGATCTAGTACATCTTACAACACACATGATTGATCATACAACCGAGGCATAAGGAACTCTCTACATGCGTTTCACCTCAGCAGGTGTAGAAGCACCTTGTGACTTACATAAATTTGGTTCAACTTGCATGGGGATGATTCCACGTTTGAAATTCTCCATGTTGTTCTTTTTCAAAATCTTTTCTATGTAATCACTTTGACATAAACCAATTAACCGTCTTGATTTATCTTTGTAGATCTTAATTCTAAGAATATATTCAGCATCTCCTAGATCTTTCACAGCAAAACACTTTTCAATGTAGGCTTTAACACTTTGCAACGTTGGAATGTCTTTCTCCATGAGTAATATGTCATCGACATACAAGATTAGGAAAACTACATTACTCCCACTAGCTCTTATACATACACATGGCTCATCGTGATTTTGAGTGAAACCAAACTTCTTAATTTCATCATTGAATCGCTTATTCCATTCCCTAGATCCTTGTTTTAGTCCATAAATGAACCTTTGAAGCTTACATACTCGGTTTGGATATTTAGGATTGACAAACCCTTAGGTTGCTTCATATAGACCTCTTCGTAAAGACGTCCATTGAGGAAAGCGGTTTTAACATCTATTTTCCAGATCCCATAGTCATAGAATGCAGTTACGGCTAAAAGAATACTAATAGCTTTGATATACGCAACAGGAGATAAGGTTTCTTCATAATCAGTCGCGTAGGTTTGAGTGAAGCCTCTTGCTACATATCGAGCTTTATAGGTGTGTACATTACCATCTATGTCGGTCTTTTTTTGTAGAGCCACTTTCCACTAACGATATTAGCGTTAGAAGGAAGGTCAATTAAGATCCAAACATCATTGTCTTTCATGGATTGCATCTCCACGTTCATATAATCTAGCCATTTTTTAGATTCAGGATATGTCAATGCAGCTTTGTAACCATGATCCCCTAACTCATGTTCCTCAACATCAATGTATAAACACATCCATTGTGGAGCATGTTTAATCCTTGTGGACTTACGAATGTGAGCTATATCACTTTGAGTTTTATCAGTTTCCTGATCATCCTCTTCATGATTGCTAATGTTTTCAGAAGGATGCATATCATCATCTTGAATTTCTTCAAGATCTTCTAAACTCCCATTTTCTTCTTGATTCATAATATATGTCTCTAGAAATTCAGCATTACAAGCAACAATAACTTTGTTCTCTGGTGGGTAGTAGAAGGAGTAACCCATGGTTTCCTTTGGGTATCCTACAAAGATACACTTAACAGATCTGGGTTCAAGTTTGTTGGGTTTATTGAGCATATCATGCTTAACAAGAGCCTCACATCACATCCCCAGAACTTTAAGTAAGACAACTTAGGGTCTTGTCCATACCATACTTCGTATGAAGTCTTTTCAACCTTCTTAGTTAGAATAATATTGAGAATGCGTGCAGCATACAATCCTAAAAGGACTTTGGAAGAGCTGTTTGAGCCATCATGGAGTGAACCATATCGAGTGGGGTTCTATTTATCCTCTCAGACACAACATTGTGTTGTGGTGTATATGGAGGCGTTATATGAGAGATAATACCATGCTTCTTTAGATGACCCAAAAACTCAAAACTCATAAATTCACTTCCACGATTAGTTAGTAGTGCTTTTATGGTTTTACCGAGTTGATTTTCTACTTCTTTTTGAAACACTTTAAATGTTTCAAACACTTCATGTTTATTATTATGCAAGTGAACATAACCATAATGATCAAAGTCCTAAGTGAAAGTGATGAAATATCTTGCACCTTTTTTTGAAATGGTTTTGAATGGGCCGCATACATCAGTGTGTATACGTCCAAGCAGATCTTTAGCCCTCTCTACTTGATGTCAATAAGGTTTACATCCCATCTTTTCGGATAAAAAAGAAACACACTTTTCAAATGATTCATCATTAGTTGACTTAAGCATTCCATCACGTTACAACTGTATAATGTACTTCTTACTTATGTGGCCAAGGCGAGAATGCCATAATAGTGTAGAGTCCAAGTTAGACTTGACCCTTTTGTTACTTACAGTATAAATAGAACTTTTATCTGTGTTAGAATCAAACATATCAATTTCATAAATTCCATCATGAGGAATAGCACGAAAATAGAACATATTATCTTTAGATATTAACATTATTGCATCATTCTCAAAACGGTTAACAAAACCATCGTCATACAAACAAAAACTGAAATAATACCTCTAGAAATAGAAGGCGCATGATGGCAATTATTCGAAATAACTACTAATCCACTATGGAAAAATAAATGAAAAACACGAATGGCTTCAACGGCTGCACGATGACCATTGCTGACGTATAGACTCAAAGCTCATGACTTCATCTTCCTACTTCCCCTTAGTCCCTGAGTAGTATTAATAATATGACTACCACAATCAGTGTCACAAACCCAAGATTAATTAGGAAAAGTATAAAGTTCTATAGTGAAGATACTTGAAGTGCTAGCTTCCTAAGATAGCTTCTTTTTATTCATCAACTCAGCAAGATATTAGGAACAATTCCTTCTCCAATGGCCATGCTCTCCACATTCGTGGCAGATGACGTCCTTAGCAGGATTTTCTTTCTTTTGTGGAGGGGTAATCTTGGGTTTGGGAGTAAAGTTTGCAACTTTACACCCTATGCGTTGATTTTTTCCCCTTCGCGACATTAGACGGATTAGGCTTATTAGGCTTTTGGATCTGTCATGTTGTAATTGTATAAAGCACATGTGTAGCCTTCTTGGGTAATGTTTTCTCATGTAACTTGAGCATGACATGCAACTCAGGTATTGTCTTCCCTGGGCCACACATATTGTAGTCTTGCACGAACCTATCTTATTTCTTGTTAAGTGAGACTAAAATTAGGCTGAAAACAAGTTTGAGAGACATGGGATGACCGAGATGTTCCAAATTCTATATGTATCTCTTCATCTCTAAGACATAGAAGCTCACAGGTTTTCCTTCTTCATGTTTACATGAGTGAAAAGCTCGTGCAACATCAAGAAGATCCTCCTCTGCCTGTTGGTAGAATATAGTCTTTAGTTCCTCCAGGATAGCATAAGCTCCATAGCATTCTAGATTTATCTAGAGTTCAGGGGACATGGTCATTAGCATAAGTCCACCAATTACCTTAGACCGCTTGATCTAAGTATTGTGTTTTTCTTGGTCGGGCTAAGGACATTCGTGGCCTGGTAGGATATATGGGAGCTCAGGAATAGGCTGCTCAAGGCAAGGCAACAAATCTTCGGTCTCTAACATGATCCGAAGAGCACGTTACCAATCGACAAAGTTTCTTTCAGTCAATTTTATATTCTCTAGGGAGGACTTAACAACCGAACTATTTAAGCAAGAGGTATAAGTATTCATCTACAAAATAAAATTTCAAAAGATTGATATTTTTGGTAATTACATTCTAAAGAATTAACTACCCAATTAATCATTATGAGACTAAGATCCTACTTTTCCTCCCACTCATTATAAGGAGATCTGGCCAACTAATAATGAGTAGGCCAAGAGGTAAGCGTCGAGCCTTAATTGCATTACAAGTGCAACTCTTAGTATTTATGATACGATTCATGAATTATATTATTATAGAGTGTTAGAAGGGGATGCTCTGACAACTCTTGCGAGTACCAATGAACATCTCAATCAAACTTGTTCCATAATTAGTAGGTTCATGAGTATGTTTCATCCCATCTTATGTCTCGGGTTTAAGATATGACCAGGAACTCGATTAAAGTCCTACCAGTATAAAGCTTGCATAAATTGACATAGATTCGACCTATGATAAAATTCGCCTTGGGTTAAAATTCGTCTTAGGTCTAACCAGATGAAAAAACCAATTGTAAGTGCTAATACATTAGATGGCATAGACATAAAGATTCAAATAGGTATATAAGTTTTGAAAAAAAAGTCAAAAGCGTGTAAAGAGATGCATGCAATCATCTTTTTAGAAAAAGTTAAGAAAAACCTTTTGTCAACTTTACTTTAGGCGTGTTTTACCACGAGAAATAACTGATGAATGATCAAACCCTATATCCTACTCTTCATGTGCCTGAAGGCACAAGTGCTTGGGGTAATTATAACATAGATGCCTAAACATATACGTGACACGAAAGAAATCATTAAAACCCTAGGTGGCTTGACTATGTACACGAAGTGTAGTAGCAAGATACACCATTAGTAAACCACAAAACGGTGTTGTATTTAAGTATTACAAGATAATTAGTTTTACAACTCGCGTCATTGAGAGGATTGTTTATAAGCCATCATTACGGTATGTAATCCCAACTCGAGTTACAATATGATCTAGCAAAACAATTAGTCTTCTAATAAAGCCAAGTTTCATAATTCTTATGTCCATATTTAAAAAACCTGATTTTTAACAAATAACACATAGCCGATTCGCAAGTAAAATAATGTAATTAATGAGACATGTTTTAAAGCTAGTTTCGATATAAGTAGAGTTCCATTTTTATGATCACTAGAATCTTGCGTAATTATATTTTTGCAATTCATAATGGAAAACATATAATCACATAGAAACAAACAGAAAGAGGGGTAGAGGTGAAGACAAACACTATATGAAAGCAACAACATATAAGATCCGAGATCTCAATTGAGTCTTCCCTAATTAACCAAAGACTCCCTTTTGATAACCAAGAGCAGCCCCATGCATCAAATAACTTGATTGCTTAAGTCCCTGGCCGGATAAAAAAAATCATAGTTAATTAATCAATTCAATTAAACCTATCAGTTTTAATCGATCTACATCCAGACTAAAGCTTTATGCCAAGAATGCATGTAATTGCCATAAATAAAGTAATTATTTAAGCGGATCTAGCGTGTTCATTCTACGCGTAACCCATGGATTCCATACGATGAATCATGGTGCCACTGTTGTGATTTTAATACTAATTAAATCATTAACTACGAGTACGCAGCGGAATGGATCTAGTATAACACACATGATTAAGCACATAGTAAAAACAATTAAACCAACCTTTAATTAACTGAATGAATCAATTAATGGAGCTTAATCTTGATCAAGAAACTTAACGGTTAAATTACCGTCTCTATTGTTTGCTCACATGACACGTCAAAGGAACAATCACTACGATGCTAGTAGTAACTGTAAGTTTATGGACTTATATTTAATAGTCGTGTGAAAGGATCGAACTCGAGATTACGGGATTGCACACAATACGTAAAGAGTTAATTTAGTTAATAAATATATTTACTGTATTTATTAATTTATTTAATAAATATATATTTATGTATTTATTAAATTAAACCGAGCAAGTAACTAAATAACTTTAACGATCGTTAATTAATTAATAGTTAGTTATTAACGAGTGTTAAATAATATATAGAAAGAGATATATAAAGGAAGAAGGATGGAAGATTCCAGAACACCCCATGGGGGTGTTTGGTCGGTCGGTTAGAGCTCCAAAGGGGGGGGGGGGGGGGGGGAAGTTGCCTTTTATTTACTTGGGCTACAATGGGTTTGAGGCTTATAAATACACCTCCTTATCCATCATAATCTTCAAAACTATAATCTCTCCTCTCCCTCTCTCTTGGTTCGATCGCAGGACACAACCCACGAAGGGTTTCAGTTGGTTTTTCTTGGTTGTTCGATTGTGTATATAATCTAGTCCTAGCCCCTCTCTAGGGTTGTTGGGTAGATTAATTACAAGCGTTGTAGCTCGGTTTTCACGTGCTAGAATCACGGTTAGCTCGTTGTATTACGTGTGTACAAGATCATAATATAGTCTTACTTTAGACTATATCTTGGTGTATTACGGTATAAACCCGAATTGGTGATTCGTTCTTCGTCTTGTGGAATTGCTTTAGCGTAAAGGTATGTAACCCTAATTCGATTAATTATAATTGTGTTATTACTATAATTTTGTTAAATCGCTTTCGCTATATGTGTTTTGATCTCGTTTAGGATTTTATATAATTGTTATGATATTAATAAACGTTCAGTGGCATCGAGAGCCGTTTTAACATGTTATAATTATCAAAAATCTAAAGTTTTTTAACTAATAATTTTTTTGAGTTAAAACTACATGTTTTTTAGGTTTTCATAAAATTAGGGTTTTGTTTTTTTTAAAAATTAGGGTATTTGGGTGGATTTTTTAATAAAAAAGTGAATTGTTTTAAAACCCTAAATTACATGTGGGTTAATTTTAGATTAAATTGCATCCGAAACACAATGAATAATATGGACTAAATCATATTAAAATAATGATTTGTAAAGAGATATAAATTACATAAGATTAAGTTGATTGGTGAATTGCAATAATAATCTAACGGCCTACTCCGTTTGACAAACTATAAAGTGGGTATAACGCACCGCTAGTCATGTAACCGATATGGGAAGGAGGTGTTATGCCATTAGTCGCTGACCAAATTCCCGGCTCGCCTATGCGTCAAATTGAAATTACCTACGATTATTAATTGAATTATACCTTAAGGGTGATTTATCAAATATTCACATCCGAAACACAATGAATAAGGGTATTGCTTTGTGCGTAGCCGAGTTCTAGCAAAAGTACGTTGTGAATAGTTGTGGATAAATTCTTTTATTGGTTTAACCAATACCTCGGCATCATTTATGTAGAAATTTAGTCTCGTGAAGAAGTTTATTAAATGTTTTATTAAACATATGCTATGGAGTTGTATGCATGCTTCTCCATACATTGTTTTTGACATCAAAATTAATACCCTTTAAAATTTAAGTCGAATGCTCCTAATTGACAAACACTTGAAATTACTTCGTCATCAAATGAGATTTTTTGGTGATGTTGTGATGGAGAGAAAACCATTTGTAGAATGAGAATTCGTATGATGGTTTTACGTTACTCAGATTAGACGACTTAATTAAGTTACTCAGTGAGATCTGGAAACTTAATGCATAAAGAAGGGATGAAACATGTTTACAATGCAAAACGTTTTTTGGCAATGTAAATCCCTTAAGATATCTAGAAATTGAAAATTGTTTGTCAATTGAATTGTTCGACAAGGCGCTATGTTGAGTACATTCATTACTAGAAGATCAACTGCTATAATGGATTTATGTCAATATAGTTCTAGAATTCAAGGAAAATAATATGGTTTTATACCAAGGTAATTTTATTTTCTTGAATGTATTTTATTATCGAAAATACTAATATTTGAACTTATTTCTGTAGAAATGGCTCAACCCGAAAACAATATGACTATAAGTTCTTCGTTCAAATCTTTCTTTGATCGTCCTGAACTTACTGGCCTAAACTTCAATGATTGATATTGCTCACTAAGAATTGTCTTGAGAGTAGCGGGTACTATCGATATCTTGACTACTCCTTATCCGGAGGATCTTTTTGAAGGAGCATCTGATGCGCAAAGGCTTGAACACGTGCTAAGGTTAAGAAGCACTATGAGGTGGCTATTTTAATGTTAGGAAAAATGGCTCCTCCACTTCGACAGAAGTATGAGCTATTTTCACCTAAGCGAATGCTTGATGAGCTCAAGGCTATGTTCGTGAAGCCGCAACCTGTGGAGATCTATGACTTGGTAGATGCTTTGCATAGCTGTAAGCAAGCTCCTGTAAAGTCTGTAAGTGCCCATTATATGGAGATGAGGGGTTATATGGAACAACTCATTGCACTAGGACAACCCTATCATCATAATATGGCTATCAACTTGATCAATAGGTCCCTTAACAAGGACTTCAATGATTTCGTTCGAAACTAATATGCATTGCACGAGGAAGACAGTTAATGATTTGCATGCAATGCTCATTGACTATGAAAAGGGGTTGAAAGACAAGGCATCTACCGCTACGCCTTCTATACTAACCATACAAAAGGGTAGAGTGAGTAAGCCAAAACCGCAAGCGAATAAGAAGAAAGGCAAAGGCAAAGGTGATAAGGGCAAACAAGTTGCGACTTATTCGAAACCTAAGCAGAACTTTGTCAAGAAGAATAAATCTCAGAAAGATGAGACTTGTCACCATTGCAAGGCAAGTGGTCACTGGAAGAGGAATTGCACTCTTTACCTCGAAGAATTGCGAGAAATAAAGAAGAAGTCCGAGCAGAGCGCTACAGCTTCAGGTACTTTATTTGTGATTGAATTGTTTAATTTAACATACAAATTAAATTCCTGGGTATATGATATGGGATGCGGTATTAATATTTGTAATACGCTGCAGGGGTTTAATCTGGAAAGGAAGCTATCCTATGGGGAACAATTTCTGCAAGTGGGCAATGGCGCACAAGCAGCGGTTGAAGCTATAGGAACATTTAATCTAGTTTTACCTTCGGGTTTAGTACTGATTTTAGATGATTGTCATTATGCACCTACAATTGTTAGGGGTGTTATTTATTTTTCTTGTTTGTTAAATGATGGATTTGTTCACACGATTGATAATAATGGAACTTCTGTTTGGAAAAATGGTATTTTCGATTTTAATGCAATTTCTGTTAATGGTGTGTTTGAGATAGACATGCATGATAATGAATTCAAGAATAATAAATCTGTCTTTAGCATGAGTAAGAAGAGAAAGTTTGACAAGAACTCTTCTTATCTTTGGCATTGTATACTTGCCCATATTGGGAAGACTCGTAAACAAAAGCTTAAACATGAATGTCTTTTGGAAAATATCAATGATGAATCATTTGATAAATGTGAGTCTTGTATCTCTGAAAAGATGACCAAGAAACCTTTTAATAGCAATATTGAAAGAGCTGCCGATCTACTTGGACTAATACATACTAACCACTTAGACATGTGCCAAGGAAAGGTGCTAGCTACTTCTTAACGTTTACGGATGATTATAGCCGTTATGGTTATGCTTATTTACTTAAACATAAACATGAGGTATTTGAAACATTCAAAGTGTTTAAAGCAGGAGTATAACTACAATTAGGGAAGAAGATTAAAGCTCTTCGTTCTGATAGAGGTGGTGAATATTTAAGTCAAGAGTTTATAGATTATCTAAGTGAGAATGGAATTGTTCAACATCTTACTTCTCCCTATACTCCACAACAAGATGGTGTATCTGAAAGGATAAATCGTACATTATTGGATATGGTGCGATCTATGTTTAATCTTACAACTTTATCTTTATCATTTTGGGATTATGCTCTAGAATCTGTTGTTCGCATTTTAAATATGGTTCCCACAAAGAAGGTCGATAAGACACCATATGAACTATGGCATGGCAAGAAGCCATATTTTTCTTATTTAAAGGTCTAGGGTTGCGAGGCGTATGTGAAACGTGACTCGGGTGACAAACTCCAACAACGATCTATAAAATGTATCTTTGTAGGATACCCTAAGGAAACTATGGGTTACTAGTTTTATTATCCAGCTGAGAACAAAGTGATTGTTGCTAGGTATGGAGACTTCCTTGAATCTGATCTTGTAAATCAAGAATTCAGTGGGAGAAATTATGATCTAGAAGAGAGTCATATAGATACATTGCCTTCTGAAAACACTAGCGATATAATTCCTATAGAACTAGAAAGTCTGGCGGTTCCACCGGAATTAGTTCCTCTGCGTAGATCCGCAAGGATTAAAAACACAAATAGCAATATATGTCTTAACATAGAGGATGATGATGAGTTAGGGGATCTTGGTGAACCCGCTAATTATAAATCTGCCATACTTGATCCTGAAAACGATAAGTGGATGGTTGCTATGGATGAGGAAATGAAATCCATGAAAGTAAATGATGTTTGGATTCTTGTAGAACCACCACTGAATGCTAAAGAAGTGAGACATAAGTGGATATACAAGAAGAAAACCAGCATGGACGGAAAAGTACAATCCTATAATGCTCGTTTAGTAGCTAAAGGTTTTACTCAAACTTTTGGCGTAGACTACGAGGATACATTTTCTCCTGTAGCATACTTAAGAGCTATTAGGATTCTCATATCTATATCAGCATACTATGACTATGAGATATGTCAATGGATGTTAAAACTGCCTTCTTGAACGGTCGCTTAGATGAAGACATCTATATGCAGCAACCAGAAGGCTATGTTGATCCTGAAAATCCAGGACATGTGTGCAAACTTCATAAGTCCATTTATGGTTTGAAGCAAGCATCACGTCAATGGAAGAAATTTTTTGACGAAGAAATAAAAAAGTTTGGATTTATTCAGAATCGTGATGAGCCATGTGTATATCACAAAGCTAGTGGGAGTGAGGTAGTATTCCTAGTCCTATATGTTGATGACATATTAATCATGGGAAGTAACATTCCAAGACTTAAAGTTGTTAAGGATTATCTTGGTAAATGTTTTTCTATGAAGGATTTAGGAGAAGTTGCATACATTCTGGTAATTAAGATCTATCGAGATAGGAAAAGAAGGTTAATTGGTCTAAGTCAAGATGCTTATATAGATAAGATTTTGAAGAAGTATAATATGCGTAATTCCAAGAAAGGTTTTCAACCTATGGAAGTTAAGCATAATCCGAGTCGTGAGATGGATGCATCAACTCCTGAAGAGGAGGCATACATGGAGAAGGTGCCTTATGCTTCGGCTGTAGGATCTATTATGTATGCTGTAAGATGAACAAGGCCTGATGTGGCGTTTGCTCAGAATTTGGTTAGTAGATACCAACAAAATCCAGGGAAGTTCCACTGGACTGCTGTCAAACATATTCTAAAGTATTTGAGGAGTACGAAAGATATGTTTTTGGTATTTAGAGGGAAACCAGACACAGAACTGAATGTTATAGGTTTCTGTAATGCGTCCTGACAATGTGTTAAAAACAATACGAAGTCTCAGACGAGTGACGCTTTTGTTATCAATGGAGGAGCAGTTAACTGGAAGAGCAAGAAACAGACAACGATTGCAATGCATGCTACTCAATCTGAGTACATGGCTGCATCAGAAGCTGCAATGGAAGATGTTTGGATTAGGAAGTTTATTGAAGATCTTGGAGTGATGCCTTCAATTAAAGAACCTATAGCTATGTATTTTGACAATTCTGCCGCGATAATATTTGCCAATGACCCTGGAGTCATGAAAGGCGCCAGACATTTTATGCGTAGACATCACTACGTACGAGAACAAGTTGAAGCTCATGAAATCAAATTGATAAAAGTTCACACAGATGATAACGTAGCCGATCCTTTAACTAAGGCTTTGCCTAGACCAAAGGTAGTTAAGCATGCCAAAGTGATTGGGCTGCAACTAGCTAGCGAACTCATGCAATAAATCTGTGATTAGTATTTGGATAAAGGATGTTATTTCATTATTATATAATGAAATAAAGATTGGGTTTCGTTTTTTTTTATTATCTAATAAGTGTATCCTATTTTACATGTTTTAATCCATGAATAAATGTTATGCTAAATGTCCGTTGTCGATTAATAATATGGAAATATTATTAAATTAAGCCAAATCAAAATAGTGATAGAGTATACTTGAAAGTATATTGATCGATTTTGGATGATATTCGATGAATCGAATATTGGACTTATCCCAACTATGTGATTTTACTTTATGGATCTTTGTCATCAAGTAAAACATAAATAGGTATCCTTAGACTTGAGATACCAGGAAACTATTGTGAATCTAGTGCATCTCTGTCGAATAATCTAACGCTAAACGTAACTGGTAGCTATAAGGATTATTTTCGGAAGTGTTGCAAAATTCATAAGTTTTGCTCGTAGTCAACATGGAATTTATTTCCTCCAATTTCGTTTTGGAGTTTAATACAGCTGGGCCCCTCGTGGGATTAGTAAGATGTTTGTGTGGCCACACCCAAATTTGTTTTGGTAATCTTGTTGAATCTGTGAACGAGAAACAGAATGGTTAATGAAAGGAAATGAATGAGATCCATATCCTTATTAAAGTTGTATTAGAAATAAAATGATAATAATAAATAATGAATCATTTAAAAGGTTTTGTCCCGGAGACCTTACTCGAGTTGTACTAGAGGCATTGTTAGTGTAACTAGACGCTAGTCAATGTGATCACGATATTTGAAATATGTCCAAGTGGGAGCTGTAAGTTTATGGACTTATATTTAATAGTCATGTGACAGGATCGAACTCGAGATTACGGGATTGCACACAATACGTAAAATGTTAATTTAATTAATAAGTATATTTATTGTATTTATTAATTTATTTAATAAATATATATTTATGTATTTATTAAATTAAACCGAGCAAGTAACTATAGAACTTTAACGATCATTAATTAATTAATAGTTAAGTATTAACGAGTGTTAAATAATATATAGAAAGAGATATATAAAGGAAGAAGGATGGAAGATTCCGGAACACCCCATGGGGGGTGTTTGGTCGGTCGGTTAGGGCTCCAAGGGGGGGGGGGAGTTACCTTTTATTTACTAGGGCTACAATGTGTTTTAGGCCTATAAATACATCTCCTAACCCTCATAATCTTCAAAACTTTAATCTCTCATCTCCCTCTCTCTTGGATCGATCGCAGGACACAACCCACGAAGGGTTTCGGTTTTTGGTTGATCGATTGTGTATATAATCTAGTCCTAGCCCCTATCTAGGGTTGTTGGGCAGATTAATTACAAGCGTTGTAGCTCGGTTTTCACGTGCTACAATCATGGCTAGCTCGTTGTATTACGTGCGTACAAGATCGTAATATAGTCTTACTTTAGACTATATCTTGGTGTATTACGGTATAAACCCGAATTGGTGATTCGTTCTTCGTCTTGTGGAATTGCTTTAGCGTAAAGGTATGTAACCCTAATTCGATTAATTATAATTGTGTTATTGTTATGATCTTGTTAAATCACTTCCGCTATATGTGTTTTGATCTCGTTTAGGGTTTTATATAATTGTTATGATATTAATAAACCTTCAGTAACTTCACTTATCGAACAAACAAGTGTAAATCTTGTAAATAGAAACCCTAGATCAAAAACCATAATCACCGATTGCGTAAGAATCAGTTTATAGACGTTACAAAATTGATTACCCAAAAAATTACACGAACCCTAATATAGGTTTATGTGTACCAACAGTGGAATCAAACAAAATCTAAAACCTTGATAAGAGTATAAGGGTTTAATATAAGGCTTAGTTACTTCACAATGGAGTACCAAAAGACAATCGATCTTGCAAAGATTTGTACTTTAGATGTTTAGGGATTTGTTTGGGATGTTTGCACTAAAAAATGGTGGGATAGAGGGAGAGAGGGACAAAAATAATGAGAGGTATAAGGGGTTACTTATAGCCTTACTACTTCCTTAATTTTCTTGATCCATACTCCAAGATATCCTAAATATAGTAAATTTGTAGCTTATGAATTAATCAATAATTTTTCTAAAACCTCCTTAAGGTGTTTCGGCCGACTAGGGACCTTAGGGTTCCTAGTTGTGACTTTTGATCCCTCTAATTTTAATTACACACATACGTTTAGTTAATTTGATAAGTAACGAACTTAACTACCGTTAATTAAATATTTAAGTGAAGTTTTATTAAACATTTAATATTAATAATAAATAATAAACATTTAACAAAGTGTGTTCTCTGTGTTTGAGTGTGTGCCCCCGATAGGCTCACTTATTTATGATGGCTAAACGATCCCATATCCCGACAACTGGTAGAGATTAGAGAAACGAACAAGTTTTGATGCACTGGGGCTCAATACATGAACGATGACACTAGAGACAAATTCAGACATTTAGGGGTTCAGGTTAGCGGGTTCGGGTTGTCAAGTTGGCGGGTCACCCATTTAAATAATCGGGTCAGCTATGTCAACCCTAACCTGTTTACAGATAACCTAAACCTAACCCATTTAACCCATATATATATATAGGTTGGTGTTAAATAAGTTACATGGGTTAAATAGATTAAACGGGTTTTGGGTTGACTCATTTAACAAGTTTTATATATACAAAAATAGGCACATTACACATGTTAACATGTTAAATGGGTTTCGGTTCGACTCGTTTAACCTAATTAACACGTATGATAACATATTAATCATTTTTAATATAAGGAAAAAAAATCTTAAACGGGTTGTCGGGTCGACCCGCTTAATTTAATTCCAACCCAAACCTAACCTGTTTAATAAACGAGTCAGATAGGTCGTCCCAAACCTGACCCAAGATTTAGTATACTCAACCCGAACCTGTTAATTTTTGTTTCGGTTTCAGGTCGGTAAGAAATTGCCATCCCTATAGACGTTGTTGATGGAGGAGCGAATTTGAAAAGTAATGATATTAAATGGTCGATATGTGTTACATGAAATTTATGTAGAAAATTTGACTAACATTATACTTTCTTCGTCTCATTTTTATTGTTCATATTTTTTCTTTTGGATTTCTCAATATAATTGTCTACTACAAAAAACAGTTAAAAAAATTGATAAAGTTTTACTATATTACTCTTGTTTAAAATTTCTATTACAAGATTTACAGAACACTTTAATTAATTAATTAAAAGTAAAAGTGTCATTTTGTAAAAAAAACTGTAATAATTATCTTTTTCTTAAATTGTGTGTTTTTTTGTCGAGAGTTAATAATTTTGAGACCAGAGAAGTATATAACAAAGCATAGAATATACATAGAGTCGAACATGTCAGGAGGTCAGAAGCCTTTCAGCTTCTTGTAAGAGTGCTAGGTCTTATAAAGAGATTTTGCTCTTTATTTGGTACCACGAGGTGTCACGTCACTAACACTCTCATATAGAAAAACTTATTTATTCTATATTACATATAAAATGTTTTGGCCTTTTAGTAATAGAAAGTTCAAAATTTAACTTACATCTTTTAATACATTATGTACAACTAAAACAAGCTTAAAATTAAAATTGTAATACTAAAGCTCTCAAGATTTAATGTTTATATTAATACTAATTAATACATAATAATCAATACTCAAATTAATACATAATATTTAATACATACTTTAAATTAAAAATAATATAACATTAATTAATATATAATGAATACCCAATTATTTAAAAGTACAATCGTATATTCATATTGTACAACAATTAAAAACATATTTTCCTACTACATGTTACACATTTTAGATACTATCTCTTCCATAAATGTAGAAGATTTAAGTTGTACATGTAAAACAACATATTATACAACCTTTTAATGCACCAACTCAAATATAATTTAAGTAGTACAAGTTAAAAAGGCAATTGTACAAATGTTTTATCATGCACTAATTATAACAAATTCAGTTACGAATTTGATTGATTACCATAACTTTTTTCCCAGCTTTTGATTTCAAATCTTTTATAAAGATAATACAAGTTATATTCAAAAATTTAAATTTACATCCTTATTTGTAATAGCTCTGCAATTTGTAACCATGTAATTTAAATGCGTTTACATTCTTATTAGTAACAGCCTTACAATTCGTAACAATTTAAACCATACATGTAACATCACAAACTTATTTGGTGTAAAAGACTCGACTATAAACATACATAACACAAAAATACACATTCGGTGGCCTATAATATGCTTCTTTTAAATCCTTCCTCTTTACTCTTTATCAAAATTCCAACCACCACAACAACTTTCTCAATTGCCATAATGTTTTTAAAATAGTTATTATAACCAAGATCACGTTAAGCATATTAACATTAATGGTATTCGCAATTGCATCAACAAAATCACTAACAACAACGGCAACTTAGGCCCAAAACGTCATGACAAGCGAAACAACAACAATCGCAATACGAGTAGGATTAAACAAGCTAACACACAACACAAGTTACAATAAAGCATCATGATCAGCCACGTGGGTCTAAAAAACACGCGTAAACAACCTCCGAATAATCTATGAATCCTCTGGGTTTTGGTTGCCTGCTTTGCGACTCACAGCGTAAGGCTGCCGTGAGTTTTTTAAAATATTAGAGAGGACACAATTGACGATGTCTGGTGGGACGGAGGCTTTCATGATGCGCGGGAGTGAGGTTGTTGTTGGTTGGACTGTTTTTATGTCGGATGAAAGGGTTTAGAGTTTAAACGAAGACTAATGATACGACTGTTAGTTAAGAACTTAAGGCAGTGTTACGGCTGCGGTAGAGAGTGATCTAGGGTTTGTGAGTTTTATAGAATTTGTTTTTGAACATCAATCACGAATAGGCTTTTTGATGTTTTTTATTACTATGATATTGGGATTTAACTAAATCATCCATAAAAATGTTAGTCCATACCATTAGATACTGCAAGTATGCAATTATGTTATAAACTTTTTCTTAAATAGTAGGAGTATTTGTTTTAAAGTTTTAGCCTTTTAACATTTTTGATTAATATATGTCAGCAAATTTTTTTATGCATATTTAAAGTTTTTGAAAATTGCATATCATAAAATATCTATCATTTGTGTATGTATTTTAGTAAAAGCTTGGTGAAGTTGTAATCATTTTGCTAATAATTCGATTGAAAAAAATTATCCACGTCAACGAACGAACATTTTCAAATAATTTACAAAGTATGAAAACATGTAAAATATTACGTATGTAAATGTTTACATGTTATATAATGTAACGAATATTACGCAACATTTACTCATTAACATGTTCATTTCACCGTCAATCAACACAACCTCGTAATACTACTAACCTGTTTTGATATCGTCTTGATGCACATGTATATAGAACTATGATTAAGTTATTTCTTAAAATTCACGCCATGCGCAAAACTATTATCACTGAAAACATTTGATCGAAATATATTTCTCGACAAGAGATTTTATTATAGGGTATCCGCCGCCGCAATGCGCGGGTACCCTACTATAACACCAAAAGTAATAATATCCCTTGACTGAAATTAAGTTTTAGGACATTTTTTAGATGAAAACTATTGATTCAAATGTTTATAACCAACAAAAACAAATTATTGCGCCAAAGAATTTTTCTCAAGGTATCTGCCTCCGCATCGCGCGAGTACCCTGCTAGTTATCATAACAAACCACAATTTCTCATTTATATCTAACCATTATCTATTTTATTTTATTTTCCATCATTTTTAACCAAAATTTATTTCATAAAAATAAAATTACAAAATACAATACAATTACAACAAATAAAATATACAAAGATTATAATACAAAAGATTAAAATACAAAAGAGTAACGTTAAAACAATACTAAAAATACATTAAAAAACTTGCCTTCTTCCTGATGAAGTAGATGTTATTGCCACGTATGCTTAATGATATTTCGTTGATGTTAATATATGATTTTTTGTGCAATTATCGTTCTCTCCTCGACTCACTCGAATTGATTTCCAATTTAAACGTGGATTAATTGTTTTTGGTAAAAATACTTTGTTTGGTATTTAAAAACTAAAAACTATTTAAAATAATTAAAAACTAATTAATCTAATTGAAAAGAAAATATCTAATTAAAACTACTTTTAAACTATTAAAAATTTTAATTAAACAAAATTTAACAAAACTATTAAAGACTAATTTAAACTATTTAAAATAAAACTATTTGAGACTAATTTTAAAAATAAAACTTAAAACTAAGTTTTAATCTAATTAATATTTAACTAAAATTATTTATCTAAACAAAATCTATTAATTTTTAAAAACTAATTTTATATAAAACTAAATTTTAAAAACAATTTAAATTCCTAAAAATATAAAAAATTTATTTTGTTTTTATTATTATTTATTTATTTATATTTTTAAATTTTATGAAAGTAAATATATAAAAACTTTTTAATTAAAATTAACTAAACAAAACTTGTAATTAAAACCTATTTAAAACTGACAGCTAGATAAAATGAAACTATATTAATTAAATAGATCGTAATAAAACTCAAAAGAAGAACTAGCTAAGATGGTAAACGTGTTGGGCAGTTAAACTAAAGGTCAAGGGTTCGAGTCCCGTAGGTGACCCTTTTTTTAATGATTATTTATTTTGGAATTTTTTGAAACATTCAGACCAATTGGGTCTGTTGCTTATTGGAGCTAATATCAGTAAAACATCAGAACCAAATAAGCACATAAAACTCTAATCAGAGCATAAGCAGATAATACTAAAACTCAAAATTAAGCAAATATAAACTTATCAAAATCAGCAAGGTTAACTATATCAGCTAAATAAAAAAAATAAGCAAAACAGGTATTAGCAAATAAGCAATAATCAGCAAATCTAAACTGGAAATAATGACAAACAAAAATAACTTAATAAAATCCAATTAATAAGTAAACTAAACTTAGTAAACTTATACCAATAAGCAGTCAAGACAATAATAATAAGCAGATAAGAAATAACAGACTACTATCAATATATTAAAACTACTCAAATTCAGACTAAACAGATTTTAAACAAATAACAAAACAAGAATAAACATATTATTCTAAAACCTATGCTGTAAATCTCAAATAAACACCAATCTAATATCAGTATCAACTAAAAACCTGCATATATAAAACTCACTTAAATCAGATTTACCTTAAAACAAATATAACAAATTAAGCAGACTAAAAAGAAACTAGCAGACAAAAACCAAACAAAACTTAAATCAAATAGCAAACTACCCACTGGAACTAAAACTAAAATAAGCATTCAATTATATAGACGAACAAAAAAGTAAGATTAATCTAAAACTTTGCAAATAAAAAGAAAATTAAACCTGATGACGATAACCTTTGCGACGAAGGAAGGTGTTGAACCCCCTTGTAAAACCGAAACGACACCACCTTACCCAAATATCATCATCATCATCATCGAAAAACATCAACTCTCGAAACCATGAATCAAACGAACTGAAGCTTTTATAAATCAAACCATTGGGGTTTGACTTTATTCCAAACTTCACTTTATTAAATAAATTTTGCAAGAACCCAAAAAACAGATTATAGTATAAAACTTAAAAAATCAAATTAACAGTAAAATAAAGACAAATTTAATTCGAAGGAACTTTTCATTAATTTCAGAAAATTATTACAATACTTATAAAAATAAAATTACAATTAATCCTACTCCTAAAGTGACATAAAAACAGTAAATAAAGAAAAAAAATGGAATAATTTAAACTTACAATATTGGGGGTTTTTATAGGCAAACCCTAAAGCCTGGTTGAGGAGGTTTGTTGAAGCAGAATTAGATCTTGGCCATCCAATTTTCATTCTCTTCTTCTCTCTTGATCAAACGGCAGCAAATTGCTCTCTCCCCACACGGATTGCCAGGGTGGCAATCCTTGTGTTTGTTGTGTTAGTTGATTGCTGAGGTGTCTTCTTAATATTGGAGGAGTGGTGGTGGTGATTTGTTGAAGCCAATCAGGGGCGAGAAAAAGAACCACGTAGATGAGGACGACCATCTTCAAGATCCAAAAAGAGGGGGATTTAATTACCCATGCGTGTATCACACGCGCTTGAATTTAATTGCTTAATGAAATCCCCAAGTTTTAGGGTATGGGGAGAAAGCTGCGTTTTCTTTTGGGAGAGAGAAGGAGATGAAAAGTGAGAGTACATAGGTTGTATCGTAGGGTGAGTTTATGGGGTAAAGTAAATAACGTGTGTGTGTGAGGTTGGTAAAACCTTTGACCAAAAGAAAGTTAATTTAACTTTCTTCATTCGTTCAAAAAACTGATAAACCAAATGGACATTTAAAGCCCATTTACACTCTACGTTATTTAACTTGTGCATGGATTTGGGCTTGAAACCTAAATAGTCAATCTGTCCAAAAAAATAAAATGGTATTGGGCCATGTTGGGTTATTGGTGAAAAGGAGTTAACTTGTTATTGTTAATGGGCCTTTAGCCCATTAGTCTGAATGTGGGACCCATAAGGCCCAATAACTTTGATAAATTAAATCCATGAATAAAACGACTTGATTTTTAGCTTTTTGGTCTTTTCTTTAAACTCTGTGTTGATTTTGCCGGTTTTCGTGATCTTCAGTTCACTTTTGGTTCTTTGACTTTGTCTTCGTCTCTTTTTTGGACTTTTCTTCAACATTTGACCGTGAAATCCCGTGTTTTCTTTCCTTTTGATGTTTTGTACCTATTTAATACAAAAACACAAAACCACACGTAATTCCGACCTTTACGATATTAAACACATGATTAGGTCTTGTTTTTCCTTGATTTTAGTGGTAAAAGGATAAGTGTTTACACACTTATTAAATCCCATACACTTAACCATTGCAATGACCCCATGCAATGCATAATTATAAAGCATAAAGTTACATTTTCCTTATAATTAATCCATCTTGGCCTTTATTAAGATATACTATTACTACTATAATGAAAAGAAACTAAAGAATGATGAAAAGATAAAAACTTTATTAAAGGAAACAAAAATTATAAAAATTAACTTTGAAATTATTTGATGGAAGAAACTCGTAAAGAAATCTAGGACTTAGATTAGGGCTTTGGTGTCATGAATATTAATCACCCTCAAGTTTCACGTTCCTCATACCAAGCTTAAAAACGAGATCATTGTTTACCATAAGTTCTTAAGTTAAAACCACTTATATAAGACAATTGTGTAAAACTCTTTCTCCAATTCCTAAGTTGTATCTCTAGATTTTAAAGATTGTCATTCACCCATAGGCTCATTTGACTTATTTAATAATCTTTAGTCCAAAAATGAAGGCAAAACGGTGCAAACCCGACACTCAAAACCTAACCTCGTCCTCAAAAACGTTGTTACTAAAGTAAGCCCACATCAAGGATAATTTAACACGATTTGGGGAATAAATTCCCGGATCCAAAATTTGGCCAATAGTACTACTTATTATTTATTCCTCCAAAGTCATGTAGACTTTATGTGGAGTTTAACAAGTTCACATCATATACCCTTAGGCTCTTTAAGATGTAAAAATGCTCCTCATCTATTGTCCATACCCTAAGGCTCCTTGAACGATAAACAAGGGAATTGATTTTTCGTCAATTTTAATTCAACACTTACCATGCCATACACCCTAAGGCTCTAATGACAAGGTTCGTGCTACATGCCGCACACCCTAAGGCTCCTTGAGGTCATGTTTTAATCTTATTCTTTCTTTATTTATGATATATATAGTAGGCCAAATTTCGCAGTCCCATGGTTGAATACCTCCTACTTTGTGGTTATGAGCCACCTTAGTCGGAAGTCCACAACGCTGGCACCCTCAATGTGTTCATGCTTTAATTACAAGGAGATAAAAGATTTGGCTAAGAGCTAAGATATCGAATCTACATCGCAAAAATCCTCATTTATTAAGCAATTAAATATACAAGCGGGAAGAAAGAGCCACAAAACTCATATAAGCAAGAATTAACCCTTAAACTTATTATCAACTCTATCATCTATCGTTCTCCACAATTTAAAATCTCAAGGAATGAGACTCGTGGGTTCTTAGCCTAATAAACGAATTAAGGTCCATATGGTTAAGGATACTAGCTAGAGTAAACTTGGATAAGTAAACTCGGGTTGAGTCAAAATATTCACGACGGGCCTAATATATCAAAGACATCTAAACTTGTTAAAACCATTTTATTCATTTATTTATTTTTGACTTTATTCTTGAAATTGAATATATAAATACGATGCGATGACAAAAGGAAAGAAAATAAAAGAAAATAAATGGAAATACTACTAGGCCAAAATAGATTAAAATTTTTGAAAAACATTGAAAAATTAAATTTTCCGGTTAAATGAGGTCAAATTCATGGAAAAGTCCACTAAAATTCGATAGAAGTCCCCCCTACACTTAATATAAACATTGCCCTCAATGTTTAAGCATGTGGGAAAATAAACGCCCCTACACTTAGGACATTGAGTACGTTGTTTTAATCGAGCTAAGGAAGAGACAACTAAAGTGATCAATTTTTCACGTTTTATGTATAGACAAAATTGAATCACAATAGCAAAAACTTATCGAAGAAAACGGGTACACAGGAACACGGGATCACGGGTCGCGTCAAAAACACCAAAATTGGATCATTAAAGCACACATCCCTGCACAACATCACAAAACACAACCTACTCGGCTCCCCCTACACTTATGGTAGAAAATAGATAAAAAAAATAGATCATCGGGTTGCCTCCCGAGAAGCGCTTGTTTTTGTTAACCGAGTCACGAGCCTGACTCGACCCCGAATTAAATGGTCCATGGGGAAGCCTCTAATGTAATACCGGGATCAAAAATCTTATCCTCGGTCCCGGAGGAACATAATAAATGAGAGGCAGGAGGATAAGTCTTGAAGAGTAGAAAAGTCCTCTCAACATAAGAAAAGTAAGTGAAGTCTTGATCCACGGGCGGTGGGGTGGGTAAAGGAGACAAATTGTCATCCCCCAAAGACAATGGATGATCATTATTCGGCAAAGCCGTAAAGGTATCAATCATAGAATGGTCAATGTCACCTCCCGGGTCAAAGCACTCATCCTCGGTAATAGGTTCTAAAGGTTGGGAGGAAAGGTGCTCGGGAAGGGGACTTGGGTCAATATCTTCATTTATTAAATTATCAAAGAGAATGTCCCCCTCCATGTCATCATCATCAATACCCAGAGGTATTGAGAGATTGTCATATTCTTCCATATATAGGTCATTATTCTCAACGGGAGTTAAAGACGGAGGTAAAGATTCATTGATAGGCGTATAATTCAACGCTTCAATTTGAGAAATAAGAAGATGAACTTTCAATAGTTTGTCGCGAAGAATAACGTCTTACACCTCATCTAAAAGAGCATGTTCATCGGTGAACATCTCGTAAGCCGGAGAGAATAAATCGACATCGCCCTCATCTCCCGGTGGAAATGGGTGAAAAGGAGAAATTTCAAACATGAAATCCTCATAACATGGAGAAATGTCATCTGTAAGAGTGACCTCGTCCGTAAGCTCCGCAAAATTCGGCACATCACAAACTTCATCAAAGAATTTGTTCAGACCAAAATCACTAATCTCACTCGATGTATCACAATCCTTAGATGCATTTGGGATATCGAGAGAAGGAATTACAATTGCACTAGGATGTTGAGCAACAAGATCATTCCAAGAAATAGTATTCTCATCGTCATCATCATCATAATAGTAAGAACGCACAAGAGGAGGAGTAGAAGCACTAAGATTAGATACTTGCTCTTGTCGGCTTGCGTCATGCAAGCTAACTTTGAGTTGATTTAAGCTTTCAAGCATTCTAGCCAAACTAGTGAGTTGTTCCTCAAAAGAAGGTTGATGAACGACAGAGTATTGTGGGGGTTCAAAATGTTGAAAACCGGAATTATAGCACGGATGTGGCTCATAATTCATCGTTTGACAATAAGAAGTATCACGAGGGCCCCCACAATTGTTGCAACACGGGTATTGAGATAAACCCGGTGCATGTTGCGGATACGGATCCTCATATATGGGAGAGGTGAAGTACGAATTGGATGAATTGGAAAGTGGAAAAAATCCAAGTTGTGTATTGTCGATATGATAGCCGCATCGCTCACATGTACACCATTGGCATGTTTGATAAACATTCTATGGTCTCCCACACCTTACGCAATACGAATCCATGAAGAATTAAAAATAAGAGGGGTAGACAAAAGAATTAAACACAATAGAGGATAAAGAGGAATTTTTGGTGTAACACTTAGGAAAGCGTCACGTTTGGAAGTGTTAATTTTTTTGGTGCAAATCTTAGGAAAGAATTTGCTTTTGTGATTTTTTATGTTTTTGTATTTTTATGTTTTTGATTTTTTATGTTTTTGATTTTTAACAAGAAAAGTAACGTTAAAAAATGAACGAATCCCAAAATCCAAATCTTCTCACGACAATTCGTCAATCGTAACGAGCGAAGCGGCAACGGCGCCATTTTAATATATGATTTTTTGTGCAATTATCGTTCTCTCCTCGACTCACTCGAATTGATTTCCAATTTAAATGTGGATTAATTGTTCTTGGTAAAATACTTTGTTTAGTATTTAAAAACTAGAAACTATTTAAAATAATTAAAAACTAATTAATCTAATTGAAAATAAAATATTTAATTAAAACTACTTTTAAACTATTAAAAATTCTAATTAAACAAAATTTAACAAAACTAGTAAAGACTAATTTAAATTATTTAAAATAAAACTATTTGAGACTAATTTTAAAAATAAAACTTAAAACAAAATTTTAATCTAATTAATATTTAACTAAAATTATTTATCTAAACAAAATCTATTAATTTTTATAAACTAATTTTATATAAAACTAAATTTTAAAAACAATGTAAATTCCTAAAAATAATAAGATATTTATTTTGTTTTTATTATTATTATTATTATTTTTAAATTTTATAAAAGTAAATTGAAGGTCTACGAAATTAATGGCCTATTCTTTGTTATGGATTTGGTAGATTAGGTTGGTTGATTGATTGATAATTAAAGAAGAAATGAAGGAATTAGATGAGGGATTAGAGAGAGAAAGGAGAGAATGGAGAGAATTAGAGAGAGAAAGTAAAATGGAAAATATGATTAAGTGTAAATGTGAATCAACAACCCCCTCCTAACATGCTAGGAGGGGTTATATATAGCCCACCCTACATGTGGGCTATATGGACTATACATAAAGTAAATAGATCACGAGCCCATTACATAATTATCGTTGGAGCGACCGATCCTTCATAAATACGTAAAACGTATTTCCAACAATCTCCCCCTAAGGGAGGTCGCTCCAAGTTACAAAGTTCTAAATAGTCTATAACTCGTGATCTATGCTAACTAAGATGTGACCGAGACTTTATTGGGAAAAACGTATTTCCAACAATCTCCCCCTAAGGGAGGTCACATCTTTTTACAAAATCTTAAACCTAGCATCTATGCTTGAGTCTTCGATCTTGTTCTTGTGAATATGCTTGATGTGATCTTTGACTTTAGTCTTGAGCATGTTTCCTTGCCTTGACCTTGTGCATTCTTCACTTGTGATATTTGCCTCTTTGTGACTTCATGTTTCACATACTTATACTTTTAAATTCTTGAAAGCTTCAGAGTTTGATACAGCAGAAGACTTGACCTTCAGGCTTTCTTGAATTTGTTGAAGTACTAATTGTATGTAGTATAAGCATGTGGTGACGACTTCTTCTGGATTGTACACCGCAATGCCACCTTTTTGTTACGCTGCATAAGACAGTTAGCAACAAAACAATATACACGGATGAAATGGCCTTGAACATTTCATTCTAATTCGGTAGCAATTTACCTCCGGTCGGTGAAGACCGTTGGACGATATTAAATATCGTACTTGTGGCAGGTAGTTTCAATAAAGAACCTCCTTGACAAGATTTCGCGGGTAAACCCGTTCTCTTTACTCGACCGTCCAAAGCTGACTGCGAACGTAAAGAGTGAATCATTTGGATAATATTATCCGCATGATTTGAAGCCGTCAATTCATGTTCCTGGAACAAGTGAAGTTCAATTTAGAACCGCACCATTGTTGCTTTCCAGTTGTCACTAGCTTGATTCATATAGAATCTTGCAAGTTACCTACCAAGTGCTGTTTGATGTTAACACTAGAAGGATTTCCATTCGTCACTGTAACTACTTAATAGTATTACTCTGAATGTTCTGGCAAGATCATTACGATATTGCGTAGAGGCCTGGAACGTGTTTAAATTCATTTAAGAATTAAACCACTGTTGCTTTCCAGTTATCACAAGTTTGATTCATAAAGAATCGCACAAGTCACCTACCATGAGCTTTTTGATATTCGCTCAAGAAGGATTTCCATCTTCATTGTAAATACTTTCGTATTACTCGGATGTTCAGGCAAGATCATGAAGATTTTGCGTAGGACTCTTAAGATCGTTCTTACTTTTCACAGTTTGTGAAGAAGCAAGGAATAATGAAAGTGTGTCCTAATGAGATATTTGATGATCTCAAATGGCTCTAGACTCGATCGTGCATTTTAGATTTTAGTGATCGGAGGCTGGAGAGGAGTGCCACCTTTTCAATACCAGTCTATTCGGAGTGAATAAACCAATAGATAACGTGTTGATCTCCGTGTGATTAAAACAAATACCTTTTGAGAGATATTTGAGTTAGCTGGGAAGGGTTGTGCATTGCATCACTGGGTCCATGACGTCTTTCTTCAATATCGAGAATCATTAACAAAAATGATCTCAATAGCATATGTATTGACCCGGTTTCTGCCTAAAGTTGTAAGGAGGGCTTCTTTCTTTACACCCTTTATCTTTACATTTCTTTTTCATTCTTCAACCCCTTCAATGCTTACCAATACGTCATCACTAGCACCTTGTTGTGATTGTTCCAGTGCTAACTTAAGTACTTGGTCGGCATTCAGCTACGTTCACAATCTTTCTCCATCTTTCCTAAGGACTACTATTTCTAGCTATGGAATGTCCTTGGGAAGATTCCTCCGGTTCTAGAGAAATCATTGGACTTTAACCTATCCTACCATCCTTATGTCACCACAATCTTCACCGTCGTGAATAGAGATGTTTTGGGTAAGTGTATGTCACCATGAAATCCATTTTGAAGTGCAAATCCATTTTGCTCCCCCTTAACATATGCCACGATATCCGAAAACATTTCGCACATGTCGGGATGAGCTAGCACGTTAAGTCAAACCATTTGTGATTAATCATTTCTCATATTAAATCACATTTTCTCCCCCATATTAAAAATATTAACCCAATCGATGTTTTTAATATCAATTGATTTAATAGCCTTTTAAGAAAATTTGGGAAGAAAAATGCAAATCCAATTATCTTCGTGATTTTAACAAGCTCCCCCTCAAATTAATGAGGGTGTACTTGAAACGTAAATTAAATACCTTTTAAACACAAGTGTAAGGTATTTATTACGTGCAAAGATCATATATAATAATGAATTCACAAGTTAGCAATTTACGAGGTTGGACCTGAATGATGGAGAACATCATATGAAGGATTCACATGGTTCTTGTGCACGAATGTTGGTCACCTCGTCACGTTCCCGAGAAAATTAATTCTCGTTGTAGAGTCAAAGCTTTCTGGTGAAATGCTTGACTTAATTATGAAAAGCGGGTTGCTATCTGAAATAATAGCAAACCATGTTGAGCATGTTTTAAAAGTTTGAACTTCTGCTCGAACTTTATTTACAACCCCGTGTCATTATTGAATGACATTTCTAGGTTCGTAAATATTATCGATTCCAGAAGACATGCTCGTTTTATCAAAACGTTTTTGAACACACAATTTTGAAAGATTTAGAAAAACCTTTTGAGAAATTCTCGAAAAATTGTGTTCAAAGTTTTGAAAAACAATTACTTGAGCTTAAGATGTTGAATATCTTAAAAGCGAGCTCAAGTCCGAGAAGTTGTGAACTTCCCGTTGTTAAGGATAAGTTACCATCGGCGATAAACTTTCCTTTTATCTGAAGGACGAGTCCTAAGCTGACATTTACTTAGAAGTCGTTTTTCATGAGCTTGAAAACTTTGACTGTTTTAACGGAAAGCTCATGACCGAGAAAGGTTAATTTCTCGTTATGAAGAAAAGTTCTCTTATTTAAAAGATACACTTTCCTTTCTGAGCTTAAAACTTCGAATGTTTTAATACAAGCTCATGACCGAGAAAGGTGAATTTCTCGTTAAGAGGATAAGTTATCGTAAAAGATAAACTTTCCTTTATTTTAATTTCGAGTTACAGTCTGACATTTAACTGTAAGTCATATACACGAGCTTAAAACCTTTGAATGGTTTTAATGTAAGCTCGTGTCTGAGAAAATTTAATTTCTCGTTGTAAGGATAAGTTTATCATCGGCGATAAACTTTCCTTTCTTTGATGCACGGGTTATCGTCTGATATTTAACGATAAGCCATATACACGAGCTTAAAACCTTTGAATGGTTTTAGGATAAGCTCATGTCCAAGAAAACTTAATTTCTTGTTAAGAGGGTAAGTTATCGTTGCGTAGATAAACTTCCCTGTCTCTGGAGTCCGGGTCATCGTCTGTCATTTAACGAGGAGCCATAATGCATGAGCTTAAAAACTTGGAATGTTTTTGATATAAGCTCATGCCCGAGAAAAATGAATTTCTCGTTTTTAGGATAAGTCATCATCGGGATGAACTTTCCTTTCTTTGAGGATCGAGTTACAGTCTGTTATGTGACTGTAAGTCCTTGTTTGCAGCTTAACCATGAATCCCCTGAGACATTTGTTTCTCTGATATCTGCTTCTTCAGCAACCAAACTCTAAGAGTGTCTTTAGTTGAACGGAATACAACGATTGGACCGCTTCGTTCTTTTGGAACATCAACTTTGGTACCTGCATTCTCATTAGGAGTTTGTATACTTTTGCAAGGGTTAGAGATATCTACTTTTGAGGCACGTGGGGGTTCACAGTTGGCTTTACTTGTGTCAGAGGTGGCCTGAGGGGATGATTCACTTGTCTTAGTTGGCAATCGTTTCCTTTTATAGAAAATCTTAAGTTCAGGCTTAAGTGATGTATCATCCTTTGTAATTTCCTCCCTAGTAGTCTTTGTAGAATCGGAGACTATCCTAGTTAAAGGGCACTCGTTTCCTACAATAGTGAAAGTTCTACCAGTGGGGCGCCACATTTTACCAAAGGGTTTGATTTTAGCAACCCACTGGGATTTAAGTCTAGCACGGGAGTTCACCTCATTAAGCAATTTTTTGATACAGGAATCATGATTTGCCGTAAAGACACATTTTCTACATGTTTTACACGTAGCATATTTAATGTCCGAGTAAGATCTAGAATCCCTAGATGATTGATTGATGCTCCTAGGATTGGACATGCTACGGTTAGCAGTGTTGGGTAAACTAGAAGGCATCTGACTAGGTTTGAAATTCCTATCTCTTACATGTGTCTTTTGCTTAGCTTCCCTAAGATCAGATTCATGGCAAACGTCATTTGAACTAATTCTAGACGTGGTCTTGGTATTTTTAGGGAAACTAGAGGCAATCATATGATTTGGTCTTGCTAAAGCTGGAGTGATCACATTGGGCCTAGTTGCTGGAGTGACTGGTCTAATAAGATGAACCAAATCAACTTGGGAGGCAAACCGCGGTCTCGAGGATTGTGGTCGCTCGGATCTAAATGCAGTAGGTTGTCTGACAATCGGTTGTCTGACGAACTGATTTGTAGGCGGTTTCCCCAAGATTGATGGTTTTTCAAGCTTAGTGTCCACACTAGGTTCTCTAGTTTTCCTTAACTCGTTTTTCAACGCAGCTATAGCAAAAACCTTTTCCTGTAATTGGGCCTTTAATGTTTCATTTTCTTTGAGCACGTTATCTTGGGATGCCAACTTAGATTCAAGCAGTTGAATTTGTTTCAAAAGATTATCCTTTTCAGCTTTAGAATCTAGAACAGTTTGATCCAATTTTCTTTCAAGAACAACGTTTGACTTTTCAAGTTTTTCAAAGTATGTTTCAAATTTATCCGTTTTCTTAGAAAATTCAAGTTTGGCATCCTCAAGATCTTTTGATTGCCGAGCTACGATTGTTTCGAGCTCTTTAATCTTGGAATCAGAAGCAGTCAATGAATCAGTTATAGGATAATTATCATGATGTTTAGCATTCTGAACAATCTCTCCCCCATTATGACTTACATCGGATGAATCAGAAGTGGTATTGCTATCACTCGTTTCCATCCCATGTTTGTCATAATTAGGTTCAGAATCCTCAATATGCGGTATATCATCAGCATATACATCATAAACCACATTACATTGTACCATGTTTGCAGGCTCTGCGTCATAAATGGGTAAGGTGTCATCAAGAGAAATCTCGTGAACATTCCCTGACGTGCCACTGGCATCATGTTGTCCTCCTGATTTTGTGCTCGTGCCATCGTTAGGCTCCAAATTGTCAACCATATGACCAGTTTTCTCTTGCATCGAAGAGTCTTGCACTCCATTATCATACCCTTGCTGAAGTCGAGATCTTTCATAAATCGAAGACGAGACTGATGTCATGAGTTTCAGAATTGTATCACGGAAGACTCGAAGTTCAGTATGTGTATCTCGAAGAAATGATTGGCAAATCATTGAACTTTCAGACTTGATGATATTGAACTGGAGGAAAGGCGTGAGGTGTGTCACAAGAGCCTTATATGCAAGTACCGATGCAGAGTGATTAAAGTTGTCACGGTTGAGTTGCTCGGCGAGTTCAGTCAAAGTGGTAAAAATGGAGTCGATGAATATATGACGATCTTGTCCAAAGATTGTCACAAATTCGCTCCCTCCTTGAATGCGTGAAAGAGTGACTAGATGATATTGAAGCATTTGAAATGAATTGATACCACTTTCTTTAGCTTTGTCGTGCATTCGATGCAAGTCTCCCTTTTTAAGTGTCGAATCGAACGAATCCATTAAAGATCGATTAAACGAAAGACCCGTAAATAATACTGAAAATTCCTCGATGGATGGTATAAATGAAGCTCGTCACTTTGACTCGTCACGTGTGTCTTTAAATCCGGCCACAAAACTTTTAACCCGTCACTATAACTCGTTACGATGTCTTCAAAACCGGCCACAATAACGTTTAACCCGATAAATATTTTTCACGTTAAACTTTGAAAATACCCGCGTCGACACGATTTGCCAAAAATTACTAAACAAAATGCTAAAAATATAAGAGTGACAAAATAAAAATATAAAAGTGACAAAAATACAAATAAAATAAAATGTGATATATTTTTAAAATAAAATGTGATATTTTAAAAGAAAAAAAATTAATTTAACTAAAAAAATAAATAAACTTTTTAAAAAATTAACTTTAAAAAAAAAAAAAAAAAAAAAAAAAAAAAAAAAAACTGAATCAAAAAAAAAATTATTACTTTACTAAAAATAACAAAAATAAAATCTTGATAAATAAAAACGTGTCCCAAATTTAAAATAAATGCCAAAACGTGGCAGTCTCACCAATTAACTAATATAACCCTAAAAAATTGCTACCTAACCCACATAGTTTCCTCCGTCAGTTTAAATATAAAACAACGCAACCTAAAAAGGCTCCTTGTTTTTTCCGCCTGACTACAACACGTGGCCCAATAGGAGTCTTCCACCGCCCCACTCTCTTGTAAACTCCGTCCAATTTAAAAACAATTTATCTTCTCTTCTTTTGACTAAATCACAAATAACCAGAAACACAGTTATCTCTCTCTCACACCAACCGTCTTCTCCAATCTTCCCAAAACTAAATCTCTCTCTCCTCACACAGTTAACCAAAAACGCAGCCTCAATCAAAACTCCTCAATTTTAGCTTAAACCTCCGCCTCCAATCTCAAAACAATCCCTTGATTATCTTCTTCTCAGTTCCACGTCGTCAAGATCTCTTTGATTGAGGTCTCGGGTAGGTTTAAATTATGTTTATTTGTTGGGTTTAATTTAGTCCCTTCTATCTACTGTCGTGTCTTTCTTTGTGTCGAGAGGGTGAGGGTTTTCGATGGTTGTGTTGTTGAGTCAGGGTCTGATTGTTGTGAGTCGAAAATGGGTGAGGGAGTCCAGAGTGAGAGTTTTTGTGAATCAAGTCAATGGTTTTTTGAAAGAAAGCTGTGGGAGTCAAGGGATCTGACGAGAGTGGGTGTGTTAAAATAGAGAGAGAGAGAGGTGTCGAGGGTTGTGAGGGGGTGTGAAGAGGATATTGAGTCGAGAGTGAGGGAGGGTTGTTTGTGGGTTGTCGTGGGTCTGAGTCAAGAGTGTACAGTTTGGTGTGAGTGGTTTAGACGAGAGGTGTGGGTTGAAGGGGAGTCTTGTTGTGAAGGTCGAGAGGGTGTCTAGTAATACGAGAATGTTTGTGAGGGTCGAGTCTTGAGTGAATCGAGGGTAAATAGAGGGTGTTGTGAGTCTGAGTCGAGGGTTGGGATAAGTTAACGTTTGATTAAAATCTGTTGGTTTTTCGAGGGTTGGTGAGGGTTGGTGTTGGTTTTTCGAGAGTTGTGGTGAGACGAGGGTGTTTTGGTTAGGGTGGATAAATGAGTGTTTTAAAATTGGAGTCGAGTCAAAAACAAAAAATTCCCGTTAAGTTTGAATGAGCTTCATTCGGAAGTTTTATTCATTCGGAAGAGTCTTGATTCGGATGTTGTTCATTCGGATGTTGTTCATTCGGAAGTTTTTGATTCGGATGTTTTGTTCATTCGGATGTTCTTGATTCGGAAGTTTTTTCTTAAAAGTTGATTCGGAAGTTGTTCATTCGGATGTTTGATTCGGAAGTTTTTTGTTCATTCGGAAGTGTTTGATTCGAAAGTTTTTTCTTAAAAGTTGATTCGGAAGTTGTTCATTCGGATGTTTGATTCGGAAGTTTTTTGTTCATTCGGAAGTGTTTGATTCGAAAGTGGTTGATTCGGAACTTAAGAATTTGATTCGGAACTTCTATTTTGATTCGGAACTTGACAAAAAACAGACTGATTACTGAAACTCGAGACCCAAGATAATGAAAATCTTGATTATGAAAGGACTGTAGGACTGGTGATGGACTGATAATGAAGGACCGGAAACTTTGGACAGTTGACCAATTAGGTAGTTTGACCAAAAAATTAAGAAAAATCCAAAAATTATAACTGATAACTGAAAACTGACCAAAAATTATAACTGATTAATAAAAATGTAATTAATAAACTGATTAAAAAATAAATAAAAAATAAAAAAGGAGAAAAATTGATAAAAATTTATATAAATTGATAACATTTAGAAAACATACCAACTTTTTATATAAATTGATTATTAAACTTGTGATAAAAAACAAATAAATAAAAAATATAAACTTTTTATAAAAACACAACCTTTTTAAGATATATATAAAAAAAATTTGATTTTTATATAAAAATTTGTTATTTTTTATATAAAAAAAAACGAAAATTGATAAACTAAAAGTAAAAAAATAAAAAATACAAACTTTGAAAGAAAAAATTGATAAAATTGATAAAAATTTAGAAATTTATAAAATTGATAAAATTGATACAAACTTTTTATAAAAAACTACAAAATTAAAAAGAGAAAAACAAAAACTTTTTAAAAAAACAAAAAAAAAACAACTTTTTATATAAAAAAAAGACAAATTTTTAAGGTTTTATATAAGAAAAATTTGATTTTTATATAAAAATTTGTGATTTTTTATCTAAAAGTAAATAAATTTGAAGATTTGATATGATTTAACACATAAAAACACAAACTTTTTATAAAAAATACAAACTTTTTAAAGTTTAAGCATGATTAAATCAAAACCCACCAAAATCAAACAAAATAAAAGAAGAATAAACCAAACTAACCATGGCTCTTGATACCAATTGAAGGTCTACGAAATTAATGGCCTATTCTTTGTTATGGATTTGGTGGATTAGGTTGGTTGATTGATTGATAATTAAAGAAGAAATGAAGGAATTAGATGAGGGATTAGAGAGAGAAAGGAGAGAATGGAGAGAATTAGAGAGAGAAAGTAAAATGGAAAATATGATTAAGTGTAAATGTGAATCAACAACCCCCTCCTAACATGCTAGGAGGGGTTATATATAGCCCACCCTACATGTGGGCTATATGGACCATACATAAAGTAAATAGATCACGAGCCCATTACATAATTATCGTTGGAGCGACCGATCCTTCATAAATACGTAAAACGTATTTCCAACATAAATATATAAAAACTTTTTAATTAAAATTAACTAACTAAAACTTGTAACTAAAACCTATTTAAAACTGACAGCTTTATAAAATGAAACTATATTAATTAAATAGATCGTAATAAACTCAAAAGAAGAACTAGGTAAGATGGTAAACGTGTTGGGCAGTTAAACTAAAGGTTAAGGGTTCGAGTCTCGTAGGTGACCCTTTTTTGAATGATTATTTAGTTTGGAATTTTTTGAAACATTCAGACCAATTGGGTCTGTTGCTTATTGGAGCTAATATCAGTAAAACATGAGAACCAAATAAGCACATAAAACTCTAAACAGAGCATAAGCAGATAATACTAAAACTCAAAATTAAGCAAATATAAACTTATCAAAATCAGCAAGGTTAACTATATCAGCTAAATAAAAAAATAAGCAAAACAGGTATTAGAAAATAAGCAATAATCAGCAAATCTAAACTGGAAATAATGATAAACAAAAATAACTTAATAAAATCCAATTAATAAGTAAACTAAACTTAGTAAACTTATACCAATAAGCAGTCAAGACAATAATAATAAGCAGATAAGAAATAACAGACTACTATCAATATATTAAAACTACTCAAATTCAGACTAAACAGATTTTAAACAAATAACAAAACAAGAATAAACAGATTATTCTAAAACCTATGCTGTAAATCTCAAATAAACACCAATCTAATATCAGTATCAACTAAAAACCTGCATATATAAAACTCACTTAAATCAGATTTACCTTAAAACAAATATAACAAATTAAGCAGACTAAAAAGAAACTAGCAGACAAAAACCAAACAAAACTTAAATCAAATAGCAAACTACCCACAGGAACTAAAACTAAAATCAGCAATCAATAATACAGACGAACAAAAAAGTAAGATTAATCTAAAACTTTGCAAATAAAAAGAATTAAACCTGATGACGATAACCTTTGCGACGAAGGAAGGTGTTGAACCCCCTTGTAAAACCGAAACGACACCACCTTACCCAAATATCATCATCATCATCATCTAAAAACATCAACTCTCGAAACCATGAATCAAACGAACCTAAGCTTTTATAAATCAAACCATTGGGGTTTGACTTTATTCCAAACTTCACTTTATTATATAAGTTTTACAAGAACCCAAAAAACAGATTATAGTATAAAACTTAAAATCAAATTAACAGTAAAATAAAGACAAATTTAATTCGAAGGAACTTTTCATTAATTTCAGAAAATTATTACAATACTTATAAAAATAAAATTACAATTAATCCTATTCCTAAAGTGACATAAAAAGAATAAATAAAGAAAAAAATGGAATAATTTAAAATTACAATATTGGGGGTTTTTATAGGCAAACCCTAAAGCCTGGTTGAGGAGGTTTGTTGAAACAGAATTAGATCTTGGCCATCCAATTTTCATTCTCTTCTTCTCTCTTGATCAAACGGCAGCAAATTGCTCTCTCCTCACACGGATTGCCAGGATGGCAATCCTTGTGTTTGTTGTGTTAGTTGATTGCTGAGGTGTCTTCTTAATATTGGAGGAGTGGTGGTGGTGATTTGTTGAAGCCCATCAGGGGCGAGAAAAAGAGCCACGTAGATGAGGACCACCATCTTCAAGATCCGAAAAGAGGGGGATTTAATTACCCATGCGTGTATCACACGCGCTTGAATTTAATTGCTTAATGAAATCCCCAATTTTTAGGGTTTGGGGAAAAAGCTGCGTTTTCTTTTGGGAGAGAGAAGGAGATGAAAAGTGATAGTACATAGGTTGTATCGTACGGTGAGTTTATGGGGTAAAGTAAATAACGTGTGTATGTGAGGTTGGTAAAACCTTTGACCAAAAGAAAGTTAATTTAACTTTCATGATTCGTTCAAAAAACTGATAAACCAAATGGACATTTAAAGCCCATTTACACTCTACGTTATTTAACTTGTGCATGGATTTGGGCTTGAAACCCAAATAGTCAATCCGTCCAAAAAAATAAAATGGTATTGGGCCATGTTGGGTTATTGGTGAAAAGGAGTTAACTTGTTATTGTTAATGGGGCTTTTAGCCCATTAGTCTGAATGTAGGACCTACAAGGCCCAATAACTTTGATAATTAAATCCCCGAATAAAACGACTTGATTTTTGACTTTTTGGTCTTTTCTTTAAACTCCGTGTTGATTTTACCGGTTTTCGTGGTCTTCGGTTCACTTTTGGTTCTTTGACTTTGTCTTCGTCTCTTTTTTGGACTTTTCTTCAACATTTGACCGTGAAATCCCGTGTTTTCTTTCCTTTTGATCTTTTGTACCTATTTAATACAAAAACACAAAACCACGCGTAATTCCGACCTTTACGATATTAAACACAAGATTAGGTCTTGTTTTTCCTTGATTTTAGTGGTAAAAGGATAAGTGTTTACACACTTATTAAATCCCCTACACTTAACCATTGCAATGACCCCATGCAATGCATAATTATAAAGCATAAAGTTACATTTTCCTCATAATTAATCAATCTTGGCCTTTATTAAGATATACTATTACTACTATAATGAAAAGAAACTAAAGAATGATGAAAAGATAAAACCTTTATTAAAGGAAACAAAAATTATAAAAATTAACTTTGAAATTATTTGATGGAAGAAACTCGTAAAGAAATAGGACTTAGATTAGGGCTTTGGTGTCATGAATATTAATCACCCTCAAGTTTCACGTTCCCCATACCTAGCTTAAAAACGAGATCATTGTTTACCATAAGTTCTTAAGTTAAACCACTTATATAAGACAATTGTGTAAAACTCTTTCTCCAATTCCTAAGTTGTATCTCTAGATTTTAAAGATTGTCATTCACCCATAGGCTCATTTGACTTATTTAATAATCTTTAGTCCAAAAATGAAGGCAAAACGGTGCAAACCCGATACTCAAAACCTAACCTCGTCCTCAAAAACGTTGTTACTATAGTATGCCCACATCAAGGATAATTTAACACAATTTGGGGAATAAATTACCGGATCCAAAATTTGGCCAATAGTACTACTTATTATTTATTCCTCCAAAGTCATGTAGACTTTATGTGGAGTTTAGCAAGTTCACATCATATACCCTTAGGCTCTTTAAGATGTAAAAATGCTCCTCATCTATTGTCCATACCCTAAGGCTCCTTGAACGATAAACAAGGGAATTGATTTTTCGTCAATTTTAATTCAACACTTACCATGCCATACACCCTAAGGCTCTAATGACAAGGTTCGTGCTACATGCCCCACACCCTAAGGATCCTTGAGGTCATGTTTTAATCTTATTCTTTATTTATTTATGATATATATAGTAGGCCAAATTTCGCAGTCCCATGGTTTGAATACCTCCTACTTTGTGGTTATGAGCTACCTTAGTCGGAAGTCCACAACGCTGGCACCCTCAATATGTTCATGATTTAATTACAAGGAGATAAAAGATTTGGCTAAGAGCTAAGATATCGAATCTACACCGCAAAAATCCTCATTTATTAAGCAATTAAATATACAAGCGGGAAGAAAGAGCCACAAAAACTCATATAAGCAAGAATTAACCCTTAAACTTATTATCAACTCTATCATCTATCGTTCTCCACAATTTAAAATCCCAAGGAATGAGACTCGTGGATGCTTAGCCTAATAAACCAATTAAGGTCCATATGGTTAAGGATACTAGCTAGAGTAAACTTGGATAAGTAAACTCGGGTTGAGTCAAAATATTCACGACGGGCCTAATATATCAAAGACATCTAAACTTGTTAAAACCATTTTATTCATTTATTTATTTTTGACTTTATTCTTGAAATTGAATATATAAATACGATGCGATGACAAAAGGAAAGAAAATAAAAGAAAATAAATGGAAATACTACTAGGCCAAAATAGATTAAAATTTTTTAAAAACGTTGAAAAATTAAAATTTTCGGTTAAATAAGGTAAAATTCATGGAAAAGTCCACTAAAATTCGATAGAAGTCCCCCCTACACTTAATATAAACATTGCCCTCAATGTTTAAGCATGTGGGAAATTAAACGCCCCTACACTTAGGACATTGAGTACGTTGTTTAAATCGAGCTAAGGAAGAGACAACTAAAGTGATCAATTTTTCACGTTTTATGTATAGACAAAATTGAATCACAATAGCAAAAACTTATCGAAGAAACCGGGTACACAGGAACACGGGATCACGGGTCGCGTCAAAAGCACCAAAAGTGAATCATTAAAGCACACATCCCTACACAACATCACAAAACATAACCTACTCGCCCCCTACACTTATGGTAGAAAATAGATAAAAAAATAGATCATCGGGTTGCCTCCCGAGAAGCGCTTGTTTTTGTTAACCGAGTCACGAGCCTGCCTCGACCCCGATTTAAATGGTCCATGGGGAAACCTCTAATGTAATACCGGGATCAAAAATCTTATCCTCGGTCCCGGAGGAACATAATAAATGAGAGGCAGGAGGATAAGTCTTGAAGGGTAGAAAAGTCCTCTCAACATAAGAAAAGTAAGTGAAGTCTTGATCCACGGGCGGTGGGGTGGGTAAAGGAGACAAATTGTCATCCCCCAAAGACAATGGATGATCATTATTCGGCAAAGCCGTAAAGGTATCAATCATAGAATGGTCAATGTCACCTCCCGGGTCAAAGCACTCATCCTCGGTAATAGGTTCTAAAGGTTGGGAGGAAAGGTGCTCTGGAAGGGGACTTGGGACAATATCTTCATTTATTAAATTATCAAAGAGAATGTCCCCCTTCGTATCATCATCATAAATACCCGGAGGTATTGATAGATTGTCATATTCTTCCATATATAGGTCATTATTCTCAACGGGAGTTAAAGACGGAGGTAAAGATTCATTGATAGGCGTAGAATTCAACGCTTCAATTTGAGAAATAAGAAGATGAATTTTCAATAATTTGTCGCGAAGAATAACTTCTTCCACCTCATCTAAAAGAGCATGTTCGTCGGTGAACATCTCGTAAGCCGGAGATAATAAATCGACATCGCCCTCATCTCCCGGTGGAAATGGGTGAAAAAGGAGAAATTTCAAACGTGAAATCCTCATAACATGGAGAAATTTCATCCGTAAGAGTGACCTCGTCCGTAAGCTCCGCAAAAGTCGGCACATCACAAACTTCATCAAAGAATTTGTCGAGACCAAAATCACTAATCTCTTTCGATTTATCACAATCCTTAGATGCATTTGGGATATCGAGAGAAGGAATTACAATTGCACTAGGATGTTGAGCAACAAGATCATTCCAAGAAATAGTATTCTCATCGTCATCATCATCATAATAGTAAGAACGCACAAGAGGAGGAGTAGAAGCACTAAGATTAGATACTTGCTCTTGTCGGCTTCGTCATGCAAGCTAACTTTGAGTTGATTTAAGCTTTCAAGAATTCCAGCCAAACTAGTGAGTTGTTCCTCAAAAGAAGGTTGATGAACGACGGAGTATTGTGGTGGTTCAAAATGTTGAAAACCGGAATTATAGCACGGACGTGGCTCATAATTCATCGGTTGACAATAAGAAGTATCGCGAGGGCCCCCACAATTGTTGCAACACGGGTATTGAGATAAACCCGGTGCATGTTGAGGATACGGATCCTCATATATGGGAGAGGTGAAGTACAAATTGGCTGAATTGCAAAGTGGACAAAATCCAAGTTGTGTATTGTCGATATGATAGCCGCATCGCTCACATGTACACCATTGACATGTTTGATAAACATTCCATGGTCTCCCACACCTTACGCAATACGAATCCATGAAGAATTAAAAATAAGAGGGGTAGAGAAAAGAATTAAACACAATAGAGGATAAAGAGGAATTTTTGGTGTAACACTTAGGAAAGCGTCACGTTTGGAAGTGTTAATTTTTTTGGTGCAAATCTTAGGAAAGAATTTGCTTTTGTGATTTTTTTATGTTTTCGTATTTTTATCTTTTGGATTTTTTATGTTTTTTATTTTTAACAAGAAAAGTAACGTTAAAAAATGAACGAATCCAAAAATCCAAATCTTCTCACGACAAATCGTCAATCGTAACGAGCGAAGCGGCAACGACGCCATTTTAATATATGATTTTTTGTGCAATTATCGTTCTCTCCTCGACTCACTCGAATTGATTTCCAATTTAAACGTGGATTAATTGTTCTTGGTAAAAATACTTTTTTAGTATTTAAAAACTAAAAACTATTTAAAATAATTAAAAACTAATTAATCTAATTGAAAAGAAAATATATAATTAAAACTACTTTTAAACTATTAAAAATTCTAATTAAACAAAATATAACAAAACTAGTAAAGACTAATTTAAACTATTTAAAATAAAACTATTTGAGACTAATTTTAAAAATAAAACTTAAAACTAAATTTTAATCTAATTAATATTTAACTAAAATTATTTATCTAAACAAAATCTATTAATTTTTAAAAACTAATTTTATATAAAACTAAATTTTAAAAACAATTTAAATTCCTAAAAATAATAAAATATTTATTTTATTTTTATTATTATTATTATTTTTAATTTTATAAAAGTAAATATATAAAAACTTTTTAATTAAAATTAACTAACTAAAACTTGTAATTAAAACCTATTTAAAACGGACAGCTAGATAAAATGAAACTATATTAATTAAATAGATCATAATAAAACTCAAAAGAAGAACTAGCTAAGATGGTAAACGTGTTGGGCAGTTAAACTAAAGGTCAAGGGTTCGAGTCCCGTAGGTGACCCTTTTTTGAATGATTATTTATTTTGGAATTTTTTGAAACATTCAGACCAATTGGCTCTGTTGCTTATTGCAGCTAATATCAGTAAAACATCATAACCAAATAAGCACATAAAACTCTAAACAGAGCATAAGCAGATAATACTAAAACTCAAAATTAAGCAAATATAAACTTATCAAAATCAACAAGGTTAACTATATCAGCTAAATAAAAAAAATAAGCAAAACAGGTATTAGCAAATAAGCAATAATCAGCAAATCTAAACTAAAAATAATGATAAACAAAAATAACTTAATAAAATCCAACTAATAAGTAAACTAAACTTAGTAAACTTATACCAATAAGCAGTCAAGACAATAATAATAAGCAGATAAGAAATAACAGACTACTATCAATATATTAAAACTACTCAAATTCAGACTAAAGAGATTTTAAACAAATAACAAAACAAGAGTAAACAGATTATTCTAAAACCTATGTTGTAAATCTCAAATAAACACCAATCTAATATCAGTATCAACTAAAAACCTGCATATATAAAACTCACTTAAATCAGATTTACCTTAAAACAAATATAACAAATTAAGCAGACTAAAAAGAAACTAGCAGACAAAAACCAAACAAAACTTCAATCAAATAGGAAACTACTTAAACAGGAACTAAAACTAAAATCAGCAATCAATTATATAGACGAACAAAACAGTAAGTGATGAGACTGCTTTTATACATAGTCTCATCGTCCAAATCGGGCTTAAAATGCATAAAATGTCATTAAAACTGCCAAATATATGCTCGTGTTTGTTGCTTGTGTATTTTAGGTACGGATATTGAGGAAAAGACAAAAAGATCACAAGAATCAATCAAAAACGAACACGGGAAACGAAGCCGCACAATGAACCGGACCCGAATCAAGAATTTCCCAAAATGACCTTGAAGTTTGAAGATTGTACAAGAATGGTCCCTTATCTTTTGAAGACTTGGCATTTTATACCCTTGCAAAACTCATAAATGGCATTGTGGTCCCTTAAATGTCAAGGAATTACACTATGAGTCCTTGGAGAATGAAGAATTTGCATTTGAAGTCCTTGATACAAGTTTATAAACATGTTGTGCCAAAAATGACAAATGATGCAAAGTTGTTTATAAGGAAAATGGAAGTTTTGGTTGTTTAAATGGAAATGAAAGAGTTAAGAGAGTTCAGGGGGCAATTCGGCCAGACAACAAAACCCTTACCCTTCACTTACCATCCGCCACGTCACCCACTCACAATTTTTATCCAATCACCACCTCCCAACCTGCCACGTCCATAACCCAATTAAATAAGTTTAACTGATTATTAAATCAGTTTAACTTTCCCTCCTAACACCTTATTTAAACTAATCCCACCCTAAAAACAATCAAACACCATCTGCTTATCTCCCCAAATCCTATAAACCCTAGATCATAAACTCAAACAAATCAAAGGGGTTTTGCCCCTAATTATCCAGAAACTTAATTAACCATGTCCCCATCCCTTTCCCACCTCGAAAACCATCACCCGACCTCCCCACATGGCCATGGGACCCTCCCCTGCTCAAGTTTGAACAAAAAGCCAAATGTGTACAAATCATCCAACGTTCCATAGGGTTTTCTTACTCCCAAAGAATAGATAAACGACCAAGATGGCATCTATACAACTCAGCAACAAGGACAATCACATGTGTTCACAAGACTTCAATAATCAAGGATCAAATTGGCATATTCGTTCAAAGGGCAATTCTGGATATTCACAAGATTAGGGTTTTTCATTTTAGGTCTTCTAGACTTTTCTATCTACTTGTATAAAATGAGACGCATGTGTCTCATTCTACTTGTTCCAGATTTTCTATATTTTAAAGTGTAATTCCTTTTTAAATTAAATGAAAGTTGGTATTTTTATTATAAATTGTAATTCCTTTTCTTTTATTAAAAGTTGGTATCAAATATAAGAAAATCTGAGTTCCATAAAATTTGTTGAATTGTTTCTGAGTTTCAAAAGGAAATTTTAAGGTTTCTGAAAATTTGATTTTTTTGGTTAAATCTTGTTTCCAAATTTGGTTTTCCAAATTTTTGTAAGTGGTTTGTTAAGTGTTTGAAAGGAAAGATATTTGAGGAAATTTATTTGAAAAGATTGTGAAAGAAAGAAAACATATTATTGGTATTTGTGTTTGTCATTTGATCTTAGCAGGAAAAACTTGAGCTCTTTTGATAATTGTCCAAGGATCTGCACAGGTCCGGACCTGTTTGGAGATGGCTATGCAGCCATTGTGGGACCTGGATGTAGGTCCCACAAGGTAATCTCCTTGTTCTTGGTTTGAATTTTCTAAGTTTTCAGTTATTTGTGAATTGGTATGAAATTTGTGAAAAGGTGAAAAAGTGTTCAGTTTGTTATTTGTTTATGCATGATTGATGGTTATAAGCATGTTTAGTTAGTGTAAAATCAGTTTGGTAGGATCAAAACTGAATTTGGTGTGTAAATTTTTGGTTTTCAGATTTTAAGGGGTGTTTGGATTAAGGTTCAAATCAGGGTAAATCATATAAGGTTTGTTTAAATCTTGTTTAGAATCACTCTTAGGGTTGAAATAGGTTGTATGCTAGTTTGGTTTTCAGTTTGGTAGGTTTTAAATCACATTTGCATGCTAAAATATTGAATATGGCATAAAAATCAGTAAGTACCCTTTATTGCTTATTTTGTGTGAATTTGAGCCTCCAAACCTTGGTATATGTTAGATATTAGGTTTAGATAGGATTGTGTACTGCTTATTTGTCATTTGGTTGGACTGAGTACAAGATTTGAGCCATTGAAATTCGTATTTGTGCAAGTAAAATAGTTACTGTTCATCAGACCCATAAGGGCTTAATCAGTAACATTTGTATGCCATTTGTGGTTGATTTGTGTGAGTGACTTGCTGATTTTTGTGTTGATTATTGACTCCCTATACTCAACTGAGTATAGGGTTGCCTTATTGCCCAAAATAAGCCCACAAATAAGCTCTCCTGAGCTTATAGGTCAACTGACCACTTTTTTACACTAGCAGTGGGAACAAACTTCCCACTGGTAGCACACAAGTTGGTACTGCTTAACTAGCAGACAAAACCCAAACAAGTGTCACTTTCAGTAATCTTTTTTTTGTCTTTTGTGGGTTAAAATAAGAATTAGGGTTTCAAACTTGTTTCAATATTTTTCTAATTTTATTTTTGATTTTTCTGATTAATTAGATTTTTATTTACTGTTCATTTTATATTTTTTAGATTAAATAGTCATTTTTAATTACTTTTAAGTTTCTATTTTTTGTCCTTTAGTGCAAAAATTTAATATTTTTAGATTTTAAAAATTTTGTTAGATTCAGAAAAATAATTTAAGATTTTTGGTATAAAAAGTTTTTACTGTTCATCTTTTAATTATTTTTTAGAATTAAATTTAGTTTAATTAGGGTTTAATTTAAATCTGTTTTGTCTTTTAGTGAAAAATTTAATATTTTTCAAACTTTTTCATTTTTATCCTTTTCATTAGAGTAATTTAGGATTTTTTAAAAAGTGTCAAATTATTTTTGGTATTATTTTATTATTTTTTATAATTATTTTGGTTTAAAAATAGTTTTTAGTGATTTAAAAATAGAAAAATAGTTTTTAAAAATTAGGAAAAATACTTTTTAGTCTTTAGATAATATAAGTAAGTTATTTGTTTAATAAAATAATATTTTGGATATTTTGATTAATTATATTTAATTTTAGGGCTTTAATTATCATTTAAAATTGAATATTTAATTAATAAAAGGTTTTAAAATATTTTTATTGGATTTTTATTCTTATTTATATTATGTTAGACTACTTTTAGCTTTTAAATAAATTTTAGGTTTTAAAATTTTAATTTTGTAGTTTTTTACGGTTTTACGTGAACGCCTTTTCGTCTTAGCTCGATCCGTCTTCGTAACCGTCAATCTCTTCTCACCCCATTTCTATTTTCTTTTTCACAATATAATCACAAACATTAATCAATTCATTACACAACGCACATGCCTCCTCGAGAACAAACTCACTTCATTTAGGGTCATTTACACACGGTTTTCCTAAATCGTCGTGCCTACTTACCCTATTTGTTGCTCTTTTCCTAAAGGGTACAAAAACTCTACAATCATTTTTGGCGCCGCTGCCGGGGAGGCGTGTTGTGTTTTGATTGAACAATTGTTGTTTTTTATATAGCCATAATTAGCTAATTGTATTAGTAGCACTCTACTAATACGTATTATCGGTTTTCGGTTTTTGTGTGAATATTATTACTATATTGTATACGTAGAACAATAAATTCACAAGTACTCCAAATACGTGAGAAATCACAACCTTGACTTGGGAGGTCATTACCCAATCATTGTATTCGAATCTCAAACCAAAGAAAAAAGTCAAAAATAGATAAATACTTTTGTGAAGCTCGATTTTGAAAAAATACAAACTATAAGGTGGGTATAAGGCGGTTGTATTTCACGACCTAAAGGAAAAAGGCTCTTAAGTGCTTCACACCGCCCCGTTTCCTCCGCTTGCTTGTGCGTATTTGATTTTGAGAGCTAATCGAGGGTTTTGCTGCCCAAAGTATTATTAAGTACCATATATATTTTCTTGGTTTCTATTGATTAAACCCTCTTGAACGATTTGGTGTTCCACCATTGTTCTAAAGTCATCGAAGGCGTTCACTTCACGTGATCGTTTTCATTCCTTGAGGCTTCTTTAATCGAGAGATTTGATTAAGGAGAAGATTTGTAGATTTTTGTCTACTTAATACATTCACCAAATTCTAAAAAAGTTAATACAATCAAAAACCACAAAAAAAAATTGAAAAATACAAAACACCAAAAAGAATCTTCTTTGCTCGTCTCCTCGTTGTACGTGACGTTTATGCTAACTCGAAATCAAGCAAAACGTGCACGTAGACGAAAGAACAAAACTCCCACTCCAACTCATTCCAGTGAGGAGTCTCCTATTGACGAACCCATTGTACGAGAAGCACCAACCATGGCGAATCGAACTATGATGGAGTTACTTCAAGCACCCACCGAGGGTTATGGAGAAGCTATTGTGATTCCCGCTATCCTTGCGGAGAATTTTGAGGTGAAAACGGGTTTGTTGTCGATGATCCAAAACAACAATTTCCGAGGTGATGAGAAGGACAATCCCCACAACCATATCCGCCAATTCAGTCGTCTTACCCCGCCACTTGTAAATTTAAGGATGTCTCAAATGACTCGATTAAGATGATGCTTTTTCCGTATTCCTTAGCGGGGCCCGCTAAAATTTGGTTAGAGAAAGAGCCACCCAATTCTATATTGACGTGGAAGGATCTCGTTTCAAAATTCGTGAACCAATTTTTTCCGCCCTCTAAGACTACGCATTTGAAAAATGAGATTTCTAAATTTTCACAAGAATCAAATGAAAGTTTTTCAACGGCTTGGAATAGGTTTAAGGAGATGTTACATGAATGTCCTCATCACGGTTTTTCCGACTTGCACCAAATAGACACGTTTTACAATGGACTTAATGATCATGAAAGAGATTATTTAAATGTCGCCGCGGGTGGTAATTTTTTGTGTAAAACGGTTGAAGAAGCTTTGGTCATAATTGAGAATAGGTCTAAGGTTTATAGCCCTCGTAACACACCAAGTGTTGCCAAAATGGGCTCGTCATCGTCTCGTAGCATCAATGCTTTACATGATGAAGCAAATGAAGAAAATCGGTTTTTTGATAGATTTGCTAACCTTATGTCCCATTGGAAAGCTCAAGAAGCTTCGAATTCCGCTTCGGTTAAAGAGGTTTCTAAGAGTTGTTTGTCGTGTGGTGGAGCTCATGATCTTTCCGAGTGCATTACCGCGGATGGTAACACTTCGAGTGCTTATATAGCCACGGGAACTTATAACCAAAACGGTCAAGGTTCCCGCCAAAATCAAGCTCCACCAAATCAAAATACTAATAACTATCGAAACAACAACCAAGGTGGTAATTATCAAGGCAATCAACGTAATTACAACAAGGGTAATTACCAAAGTGGAAATGGGAAAATTTCAAATGAAAACCAAAACCGTGATTTTCAAACTACCACACAAGGTTTTCAAAATGATCACACCAAAGATCTTCAAGGAGAGTTTTTGAATTATGCTAAGGCAAACGATGCTAAGTTTGACAATATGCAACGTGAAATGGTTAGCTTAAGATCCGAGTTGAAAAACGAGCTTAAAAACGAACTTGCTAATGAACTTAAAACTCATGCTAATAAAATGGAAGGAAATGTTCAACGACTCCAACAAAATCAACAAAAAATGGAGCAAGGTCAACATGAGATTAAGCAAGAATTGTTAAAAGCGGATGCTAGGCAATCTAAGTTTGAAGACCGAATGGGAAAAATGTTTGAAGCTATCATGTGTAAACCCTCTTCTTCGGGTGGTCTTCCTAGTGATACCATCGTGAACCCGAAAGGAGAATTGAAGGTTATTACTACTCGTAGTGGTAAAAATTTCAAAGAACCCACTTCTCGTCCAAGTACTTCTATGGAGAAGGAAAAAGAGAAAGAACCCGAGGTGGTGGTAGAAAAGGAGCATATTACAATCCCACGAAGTACCGCTCAAACCACACCTACGGTTGAACCAATACCAATCATGGAACCCGAGATTCCAAGGCCGATGCCTATGCCTATGCCCCAACCCACACCACCCTTACCTTACCCTTCAAGACGAGACAAGGAAAAGGCACAAGAACGAAATAATTATCAATTTGAACTTTTTATGAAAATGTTTCGTGACTTGCATTTTAATATAAGTTTTGCCGACGCCTTAGTCATGATGCCTCGATTTGCCGCGAACTTCAAAAGTATGTTGAATAACAAAGAGAAATTGCAAAAATCGTCTAGTTGTTCATCGGTTTTTCTAAGCCGCATACCTCAAAAAGTCGGTGATCCTGGCAAGTTTTTAATCCCATGTGCTATACAATATATGGAAGAATGCTACGCCTTGGCCGATCTTGGTGCTAGTATTAATTTGATGCCTCTTGAGATTTTTAAATCGCTCAATCTTCCCAATCTCACTCCTTCAAGAATGTCAATCGAAATGGCCGATCATTCTACGATTCTAGCTTGTGGAGTTGCCGAGGACGTCTTTGTGAAAGTTGGAAAGTTCTACTATCCCGTAGACTTTATTGTTGTTGACATTCCTATCGATCCTAAAGTTCCTTTAATTTTAGCTCGATCATTTTTGGATACCTCGAGAGCACTTATCGATGTGCATGCAAGGAAAATCACTCTTCGTTTCAATGAGGAAGAACTCGTCATTAATGCAACTCAAAACTCCACACTTTCTCATGTGTATTCTATCACGTCTTTGTACAATGTCAATCCCATCAAAAACATTTGCAAAAAGATTTCAAAAAGAGTTTTAGAAGGTGTTGATAAAAATGAAGTTCCGCCCCCTCCGCCGGTGGAGGTTAAGAGTGTTAAGCCTACGATTCCAATTGTGAATGATTCTTCGGATGATGAATGTGTTGATCCCGATGGGGAAGTTTTCTTTGTCAACAAACATTTTGAAAACTTACCACCACCTTTACCAAAACGGTTTTCAAATGTAAGAATTTTTAGTGTGACTAACATTGCTTTAGATACACCAAATAATTTTGACATAATTAAATCGGGTTTTCATAAGGAGAGTTTAAAAGATGAAAAAGGGAAAGATTTTAAATTTAATTTAAAAGATTTTTCTACAATTCTATCTCCGTCATCACCACGTGTATTGAGTACTACAAGCTCGTCTTCTCCTTTTGACGATGCTTTGTGTGGACCTAGTGTGGGGGAAGCCCCTTATGTTCCCTCCCCTTTCTCCACCGAGGACGAGATATTTGATCCCGGAATTGCTTATATAGGGAAATCTCGGTCTTCCACCGATGCAATAAATGGAAAATCTTTTCATTTGATTGGTGCGAGTCTACCTCGAGTAGCTCAATGTTTTCATGACTTACCCATTGTCCCACCCTTCTATTTCTTCTCATCTATTTTATTGAAACCCTTTGGGTTTGTGTTGGCACACGATGAAGTGGCGTTGATTTGTTTTTCCAATGAAAACGAGAACGCCATCTTCGATCCCGGCATTTTGCACCATCAAAGGACTTAGTCCTTAATACCGGTTGATTTTGGGCCTTGTTTATCATGTAAGCCCCACTAAAAATTGACCACACCATGATTATCCCTAAATGATCACATTTATGAGGATTCGAGTCGAGCTTTTGACTCGGTTATCAAAAACAAGGTGCCTCGTGGGGGAGACCCATGCTTATCCATGTACATATTATTGCTTTCTAATTAGTTAATGTGAGGGGATTTGTGCCCTTCCAACCTTTGTTCCGTGGTTGTTTGTGCATTGTGGTTTTTAGATGATCATTATCTTCGCGATTGGAGCCTCTCGTGTTTGGGAGCACTCGATCGTTTGCTTTGAAGACTTTCTCAATATCCAAATGATATATCCTTTTGATGTTCTAACCTTAAGTTTTTAGCACACTTCATAAACGGCTATTAATTTATTGGTTACACCATTTTCATGCTAGATTAGGCATTCGACTACGTCTCTAGTATGGGGGTGTTTGCACCCCTAGACTCGAAACATTGAGGACAATGTTTAACTTTAGTATGGGGGGGGGGTGAATAGATACTTGCCTTGCCAAACCTTCACGCTTTCCAAAGTTTGTATTTTTGTATATCGTTTTTGTTGCAAAATAAGGCTAAAAATGGCCAAATTTTAAATTTTTCTCATGTTTTATAAGTGTTTGAAGACACGAATGTAGGTTTTCCGATGGCGAGAATAAGAGTAATTTTTGACTCGACCGTGCGTGTTGAGCACTTAGCTTTGATTCTTTAACTACACATTAGGCTAAGTCTCTTAAATGAGGACGAGAAATGATAGAGTTAATTATAAGTTACTATGCTAAACGTAGAGTACTCGTATTCTTTCAAAAACTCATGCGTTCTCGTAGTTTGCTTATTCTCCCTTCGCTTGTAAATATTTTTTGCTTAATAAATATTGACTTAGCGGTTTAGTTAGGATTGTTGGGTTTCTAGTCTTTTCTAGTAGCTTCCGTGTAATTAAATTGGGAAGACATTAAGGTATCGCCAGCGTCACGGTTTTGAAGTATTGGCACCCGAATAATCAAAAGCTTCACCCAATAATAAGATTTCAAGTGCTCACCTAAATCTAGCAAACAATTTGAAGCCCCACAAGGCCGAAAAATCTATGCAAAATTGAAAGTGAATCAAGCCTTAATCTTCGAAGCTTTAAAGATCCAAAATTCACTTTAGCGTGAGGATATACGTCTTTGGCTAATAAAACCACCGATGAGGCGGATAATAAAAGGCAAGGCAAGACCGAAGTCATAATAAAAGCTTCATGGCGAAGTTGAATAAAAGATGGAGGTAAACCAAAGATAATAAGGCCCTTCCGTTAGGGGGCGTATAAAAGTATTGGTAATAAGTCTCATGTTCAAAACCGTTATAAAACCGTGTTTATCGATTCTTCTTGTCAACTTAATTTTTTAACATCGTTGTTTATTAGGAGGGGTTATTGATTTGATGGTCTTAGTTACACCGTTAGGACTCTATTTTTAGACCTAAATCTCTATTATCGCATAAGTCAAACAATGTATCCTCGTGAAACATTCAAGACAAAATAAAATATAAGAGATACAACTTAGGAATAATGGGAGAATAAGTACGTGATTAGGGCATATGAGTAGTGTTAGCATTACTAACTTATAATGATAATGATCTCATTGCACGCTTGGCATGGAATTAGGGTGAAAATCGAAGGCGATGAATTTATTTCTAACGAAGCATTCACGTGTTCTTATTCTATGAACCTAAACGTCCCATTTTGTGATGAAAATCATACATTATGTCTAAAACGCAAGTAGTTGTAATAGTAGTAGTATAGCTAGTTTATCATTCCAATAAAGTGAATAAAAATGAATTTTGGAGATGCTACGATACTTTATTCTAGCATTGCGTGAGGGCACGGCAATGGTTTAATATGGGGGAGTGATGAGACTGCTTTTATACATAGTCTCATCGTCCAAATCGGGCTTAAAATGCATAAAATGTCATTAAAACTGCCAAATATATGCTCGTGTTTGTTGCTTGTGTATTTTAGGTACGGATATTGAGGAAAAGACAAAAAGATCACAAGAATCAATCAAAAACGAACACGGGAAACGAAGCCGCACAATGAACCGGACCCGAATCAAGAATTTCCCAAAATGACCTTGAAGTTTGAAGATTGTACAAGAATGGTCCCTCATCTTTTGAAGACTTGGCATTTTATACCCTTGCAAAACTCATAAATTGCATTGTGGTCCTTTAAATGTCAAGGAATTACACTATGAGTCCTTGGAGAATGAAGAATTTGCATTTGAAGTCCTTCATACAAGTTTATAAACATGTTGTGCCAAAAATGACAAATGATGCAAAGTTGTTTATAAGGAAAATGGAAGTTTTGGCTGTTTAAATGGAAATGAAAGAGTTAAGAGAGTTCAGGGGGAAATTTGGCCAGACAACAAAACCCTTACCCGCCACTTACCATCCGCCACGTCACCCACTCACAATTTTTATCCAATCACCACCTCCCAACCTGCCACGTCCACAACCCACTTAAATAAGTTTAACTGAATATTAAATCAGTTTAACTTTCCCTCCTAACACCTTATTTAAACTAATCCCACCCTAAAAACAATCAAACACCATCTGCTTATCTCCCCAAATCCTATAAACCCTAGATCCTAAACTCAAACAAATCAAAGGGGTTTTGCCCCTAATTATCCAGAAACTTAATTAACCATGTCCCCATCCCTTTCCCACCTCGAAAACCATCACCCGACCTCCCCACATGGCCATGGGACCCTCCCCTGCTCAAGTTTGAACAAAAAGCCAAATGTGTAAAAATCATCCAACGTTCCATAGGGTTTTCTTACTCCCAAAGCATAGATAAACGACCAAGATGGCATCTATACAACTCAGCAACAAGGACAATCACATGTGTTCACAAGACTTCAAGAATCAAGGATCAAATTGGCATATTCGTTCAAAGGGCAATTCTGGATATTCACAAGATTAGGGTTTTTCATTTTAGGTCTTCTAGACTTTTCTATCTACTTGTATAAAATGAGACGCATGTGTCTCATTCTACTTGTTCCAGATTTTCTATATTTTAAAGTGTAATTCCTTTTTAAATTAAATGAAACTTGGTATTTTTATTATAAATTGTAATTCCTTTTATTTTATTAAAAGTTGGTATCAAATATAAGAAAATCTGAGTTCCATAAAATTTGTTGAATTGTTTCTGAGTTTCAAAAGGCAATTTTAAGGTTTCTAAAAATTTGATTTTTTTGGTTAAATCTTGTTTCCAAATTTGGTTTTCCAATTTTTTGTAAGTGGTTTGTTAAGTGTTTGAAAGGAAAGATATTTGAGGAAATTTATTTGAAAAGATTGTGAAAGAAAGAAAACATATTATTGGTATTTGTGTTTGTCATTTGATCTTAGCAGGAAAAACTTGAGCTCTTTTGATAATTGTCCAAGGATCTGCACAGGTCCGGACCTGTTTGGAGATGGCTATGCAGCCATTGTGGGACCTGGATGTGGGTCCCACAAGGTAATCTCCTTGTTCTTGGTTTGAATTTTCTAAGTTTTCAGTTATTTGTGAATTGGTATGAAATTTGTGAAAAAGGTGAAAAAGTGTTTAGTTTGTTATTTGTTTATGCATGATTGATGGTTATAAGCATGTTTAGTTAGTGTAAAATCAGTTTGGTAGGATCAAAACTGAATTTGGTGTGTAAATTATTGGTTTTCAGATTTTAAGGGGTGTTTGGATTAAGGTTCAAATCAGGGTAAATCATATAAGGTTTGTTTAAATCTTGTTTAGAATCACTCTTAGGGTTGAAATAGGTTGTATGCTAGTTTGGTTTTCAGTTTGGTAGGTTTTAAGTCACATTTGCATGCTAAAATATTGAATATAGCATAAAAATCAGTAAGTACCCTTTATTGCTTATTTTGTGTGAATTTGAGCCTCCAAACCTTGGTATATGTTAGATATTAGGTTTAGATAGGATTGTGTACTGCTTATTTGTCATTTGGTTGGACTGAGTACAAGATTTGAGCCATTGAAATTCGTATTTGTGCAAGTAAAATAGTTACTGTTCATCAGACCCATAAGGGCTTAATCAATAACATTTGTATGCCATTTGTGGTTGATTTGTGTGAGTGACTTGCTGATTTTTGTGTTGATTATTGACTCCCTATACTCAACTGAGTATAGGGTTGCCTTATTGCCAAAAATAAGCCCACAAATAAGCTCTCCTGAGCTTATAGGTCAACTGACCACTTTTTTACACTAGCAGTGGGAACAAACTTCCCACTGGTAGCACACAAGTTGGTACTGCTTAACTAGCAGACAAAACCCAAACAAGTGTCACTTTCAGTAATCTTTTTTTTTGTCTTTTGTGGGTTAAAATTAGAATTAGGGTTTCAAACTTGTTTCAATATTTTTCTAATTTTATTTTTGATTTTTCTGATTAATTAGATTTTTATTTACTGTTCATTTTATATTTTTTAGATTAAATAGTCATTTTTAATTACTTTTAAGTTTCTGTTTTTTGTCCTTTAGTGCAAAAATTTAATATTTTTAGATTTCAAAAATTTTGTTAGATTCAGAAAAATAATTTAAGATTTTTGGTATAAAAAGTTTTTACTGTTCATCTTTTAATTATTTTTTAGAATTAAATTTAGTTTAATTAGGGTTTAATTTAAATCAGTTTTGTCTTTTAGTGAAAAATTTAATATTTTTCAAACTTTTTAATTTTTCTCCTTTTCATTAGAGTAATTTAGGATTTTTTAAAAAGTGTCAAATTATTTTTGGTATTATTTTATTATTTTTTATAATTATTTTGGTTTAAAAATAGTTTTTAGTGATTTAAAAATAGAAAAATAGTTTTTAAAAATTAGGAAAAATACTTTTTAGTCTTTAGATAATATAAGTAAGTTATTTGTTTAATAAAATAATATTTTGGATATTTTGATTAATTATATTTAATTTTAGGGCTTTAATTAGCATTTAAAATTGAATATTTAATTAATAAAAGGTTTTAAAATATTTTTATTGGATTTTTATTCTTATTTATATTATTTTAGACTACTTTTAGCTTTTAATTAATTTTTAGGTTTTAAAATTTTAATTTTGTAGTTTTTTACGGTTTTACGTGAACGCCTTTTCGTCTTAGCTCGATCCGTCTTCGTAACCGTCAATCTCTTCTCACCCCATTTCTATTTTCTTTTTCACAATATAATCACAAACATTAATCAATTCATTACACAACGCACGTGCCTCCTCGAGAACGAACTCACTTCATTTAGGGTCATTTACACACGGTTTTCCTAAATCGTCGCGCCTAATTACCCTATTTGTTGCTCTTTTCCTAAAGGGTACAAAAACTCTACAATCAGTAAGATTAATCTAAAACTTTGCAAATAAAAAGAAAATTAAACCTGATGACGATAACCTTTGCGACGAAGGACCATGTTGAACCCCCTTGTAAAACCGAAACGACACCACCTTACCCAAATATCATCATCATCATCGAAAAACATCGACTCTCGAAACCATGAATCAAACGAACCAAAGATTTTATAAAACAAAACATTGGGGTTTGACTTTATTCCAAACTTCACTTTATTATATAGTTTTTGCAAGAACCCAAAAAACATATTATAGTATAAAACTTAAAATCAAATTAACAGTAAAATAAAGACAAATTTAATTCGAAGGAACTTTTCATTAATTTCAGAAAATTATTACAATACTTATAAAAATAAAATTACAATTAATCCTACTCCTAAAGTGACATAAAAACAGTAAATAAAGAAAAAAATGGAATAATTTAAAATTACAATATTGGGGTTTTTAATAGGCAAACCCTAAAGCCTTCTTGAGGAGGTTTGTTGAAGCAGAATTAGATCTTGGCCATCTAATTTTCATTCTCTTCTTCTCTCTTGATCAAACGGCAGCAAATTGCTCTCTCCTCACACGGATTGCCAGGGTGGCAATCCTTGTGTTTGTTGGGTTAGTTGATTGCTGAGGTGTCTTCTTAATATTGGAGGAATGGTGGTGGTGATTTGTTGAAGCCAATCAGGGGCGAGAAAAAGAGCCACGTAGATGAGGACCACCATCTTCAAGATCCGAAAAGAGGGGGATTTAATTAACCATGCGTGTATCACACGCGCTTGAATTTAATTACTTAATGAAATCCCCAATTTTTAGGGTTTGGGGAGAAAGCTGCGTTTTCTTTTGGTAGAGAGAAGGAGATGAAAAGTGAGAGTACATAGGTTGTATCGTAGGGTGAGTTTATGGGGTAAAGTAAATAACGTGTGTGTGGGGGGTTGGTAAAACCTTTGACCAAAAGAAAGTTAATTTAACTTTCTTCATTCGCTCAAAAAACTGATAAACCAAATGGACATTTAAAGCCCATGTACACTACACGTTATTTAACTTGTGCATGGATTTGGGCTTGAAACCCAAATAGTCAATCCGTCCAAAAAAATAAAATGGTATTGGGCCATGTTGGGTTATTGGTGAGAAGGAGTTAACTTGTTATTGTTAATGGGCCTTTTAGCCCATTAGTCTGAATGTGGGACCCACAAGGCCCAATAAATTTGATAAATTAAATCCCCAAATAAAACGACTTGATTTTTGACTTTTTGGTCTTTTCTTTAAACTCCGTGTTGATTTTACCGGTTTTCGTGATCTTCGGTTCACTTTTGGTTCTTTGACTTTGTCTTCTTCTCTTTTTTGGACTTTTCTTCAACATTTGACCGTGAAATCCCGTGTTTTCTTTTCTTTTGATCTTTTGTACCTTTTTAACACAAAAACACAAAACCACGCGTAATTCCGACTTTTACGATACTAAACACATGATTAGGTCTTGTTTTTCCTTGATTTTAGTGGTAAAAGGATAAGTGTTTACACACTTATTAGATGTTTTGAGTGCGCTCGTTTACGTTTACATTTTTAATCTACGAATTAAAATAATTAAAGAAAATAAGGAATGAGGTGACGGTGAGTTTCTCACAACCAACAAAGTTGAAAATTGAGTAGGGATGGCACCCGTGGGTAATAGGAATGGGTATCTCAAACCCGTCACCCACCCACGCGAATTTTTTACACCCGTCACCCACTAGTGGATATTATTTTCTACCCATACCCGTGGGTAAACCCATGGGTTAATGCAATGTAACAAAATCACAAAACCTTATACGAAAATTAACTATAAAAGTACGTGTTAAGAAACCCAATTAAATATAGTATTTATACAAGTACGAAACTAGAATAAGTGAATAAATATTTAAATGTGTTAGAAGACTAAATATATGTTGTGTACCAAATAGAGTGAGTAACATGTGTTAGAAGTATAAACAGTAATAGCATATATGTATTAGTATGCGATGTTTTTTTATAACAATAGGATACGAACTAGATTATCCATGTATATATATTTAATGATTTGATATTTATTTTTCATTTTTGGTTTTATATAAATCGAACAGTCTTTTTTAGTTTTTTTTTAACGAAACTTTATAAATAAGAAAAAACTAGCAAGGAGCTAGAAAGTTACAAGAAAATAAAATGAAGGTGTTGCAACCAAATGACCCAACTAAACAGATTATGACACCTAGAATTACACCATAAATAAGAACGAGAAACAATATCATCAAAAAGTGTATCTTTTCGAGAGATGGAAGTCGCGAAAAACAAGTTATTTCTGAAGTTCCATATAATCCACCATGTAGAATAGAAGACCCTTCCAGCATAAGCTTTCGTTTAGATTCAAGTCGAATATCTTTAAACCAAGAAAACCACTCTTCATATGAGGAGATGTGCAACCACGATATATCCCACCATCTGCAAACCATCCGAAAAATTTCTACAGCTAAATTACAATTGAAAAAAAATATGTGGCGTGTCCTCTTCAGCAACTTTACATATAAGGCATAAATGATCAGTAATATACACCCCTCTCTTACTCACATTCGTTCGCGTAGGAATTCTATCCAAACTAACTTTCCACGCGAACACGTTAACTTTAATCGGAACAAACTTGATCCAGCGAGTAACGATATTATTTTTTGGCAGAAACTTCTCATCCAACAAATTCCTTATATCCTTAACGCAAAAGACACCATCATCACTCAAGGTCCACACCCATCTGTCTTTGGCCGTAGAGAGAACGCATGTGTCCATCAAACTTTGGAGCTGAGCGAACTGTTGAGCCTCAACACCTCCTCTAGCTGGACGACGAAAGGACCCATCAAGACACTCTGTTAATTTATCAGCTACATAAGTATCACACTGATCTTCTAAAGCATATAATCTTGGGAATCGATGACATAATAAAGAATTATCAACCCATGGATCTTTCCAGAATTTCTTCTTAAGACCATTTCCAACACGAACGTGAGCATAAGAAAGTAAGTCAACACCTTGATTTTTAAGATTGATAGTTTCACGAACAATGGAGTTCCAAATCGAGGTAGCTTGAGGAGAACTATGAGGAAAACAAGGTCCGTGAGTAGAAGATATAACCCGATACCACAACGATTCTTCTTCAATAATGAATCTCCAAACCCAACGGAAAAGGAGAGCCCTATTTAATACAAAAAAACTAGATACTCTTAAACCTCCAAACTTTTTTGCCGCTAGGATTTTAGACCACTTAATCCATGTAATCTTTTTATCTCCGCCCTGAATACCATAGAAAACTTACGCCTGATCGCCTCCATAGTGGACAGAACGCCCTTAGGAGCCTTATAGATCGATAATGTATAAATGGGAGTAGAACCAAGGATTGAATTAAGAAGAGTAAGCCTTCCTCCAATGGAAAGAACTTTGCACTTCCATTTAGATAATCTGGAATTAAGCTTATCAATAATAGTATTCCATCCTTTTATCTGCGACATGTTACCTCTAACCGAAACTCTCAAATATCTTAACGGAGTACGCATTACATAACAACCTAGGAAAACAGCCGCATCATTAACCTTCTCTTGGTGAACTCCAATACCTAAAATATGGCTTTTAAGCAAATTAATCTTAAGACCTGATGCAAGAGAGAAACAATGAAGGATGTGCATGATATGGGTAATGTTGAGATCCGACCATTCACCAATGAAAACCGCATCATCTGCATAGAATAAATGTGATATGGATAAAGATGTATCTAGCTGTAGACCTTTAAATAGACCTGCTTCAGTAGCTCTATTGAACGAAAGGTGGAGGGATTCCATAACAATGATGAACAAAAATGGAGCAAGCGGATCACCTTGTTTGAGCCCTCGAAAAAACTGAAATTCTGAAGTCGGCCTACCAATGACCAGAATCGACGCCATACCGGAAGACAAACTACCAGAAATCCATGACCCCCATTTATTCCCAAAACCAAAAGCATCAAGAACATCGTCTAGAAAATCCCACCGAACAGAATCATATGCTTTTGCAAAATCATCTTTGAAGATCATAGCCTGTTGCTTTTTATTTTTACACCAAGATAATACTTCATTGATAATGAACGGACCGTCTAAAATTTGACGGTTAGGGATGAATGCAGATTGAACATCAGAAATTAGATCAGACATGACAAATGCAAGGCGAGTAGTGAGGATCTTAGTAACAACTTTATAAATCATCCAATCAAGCAGATAGGACGAAAGTCACTTACATGTTTTGGATCTTTCACTTTTGGAATGAGAGCCAGGAAGGAGGAGTTACATCCCTTAGCAAAAGAAGCATGTTGAAAAAACCATTCGACAGCTTCACAAAAATCCACACCAACTATATCCCAGAGCTTACGAAAAAATTCAAAAGTAAATCCATCAGGACCCGACGATTTGTTCCGTCCACAGTCCCAAACAGCCGCACGAATTTCGTCTCGGGATATAGGAATTTCTAAATCATATGCCTGCTCTTGAGTAAGACGATTCGGAAATACAAAGTTAAGACGACCTCTTGTAGCACGAGGGATTTGAAACCGGTTAGAAAAATTATTACGGAATTCATCTTTCACACGAAGAGGATCATCCACCCATTCTCCATCTAACATAATTCCCTTTATAGATAAAGTACCCCGTTTTCTATTAATAACACCATGATAGAATTTGGAATTTTCGTCGCCTTCAATAGCCCACTGAATTTTAGCCTTTTGAGCATAGTCCATCGAATCCAAAGATTTAATATCTTGCAGCTGTTTCATCAGATTTTTACGAGACAAGAGTAATTCGTTACTCACTCCTCCTTGATCCAACTCTATATCAATGTCATGAAGTTTCTTTTTAACCTCTCTAACAATGCATGTCCGATTTCTCTTATAATCAGTAACCCACAACCGAATGGCCTTCTTCATAAGTTAAAGTTTCTTCTTAAAACGAATCATAACATTGCTATCATCAAGCGTGAAAGACTGCCACGTATTAGATACCATATCATCAAAACCTTTAAGTTTGAGCCACGAATGATAAAAACGAAAAGGAGAGGCGCCATAGTCAGTGAAGACTTCCCTTAGAAGAATAGGGCGATGGTCTGAGAGATGTTTATCAAGACAAATAGCCGAGTTATGTGGGAATAAAGATGTAAATCCCGCTGACACCAAGAATCGGTCCAATTTGCTCATCTTATTAGCCGACGGATGAGACCAAGTGAAGGAGAATCCTTCAAGTTGCACTTCAACAAGACCTGACTTAGTAATAAAAGAATTGAAATCATTAGCTCCAAGTGGATTAAAGGTAGATCCCATTCGTTCACCCATATTACGAAACTTGTTAAAATATCCCATAACAATACATTATCCATCCCATCTACTGATGATCGTAGAAATATAATTCCAAAAAGCCCGTTTAGCAGTATCTTGTTGTGGAGCATAAATAGATATAATAAGCAATTTAGTCTTGGAAGGATTCCAAGAGCCATACACGACAACAAAGTTATCTGAGATAGTGTGGTATTCTTTATGAAAAGACGAAGAATCCCACACACATAAAATTCCACCCGAATTACCCAACGCTTCACTATACACATACTCAAAATTAAAGTTACCCCAAAGGATTTTAACATCCATAGCAGAAATAGTCTCCATTTTAGTTTCTTGGATGGCTAAACTAATCTTATGAGTATTATTAACTTCCTTAATCCATTCTTTCTTGGTCTTGGCTCCGAGACCTTGAACATTCAAAGAAAGACAATTCATTGAGGAACTTCACGTTCTTCTTGTAAGCTAATAATCTTCTGCATATCTTGTGTACACCCATCCAGTGAATAACCCATAGTGTTCCCTAATTTAATCATATCATCCAAAATGTCTAGAATCGAGCCTCCAGATCCTCCCACTTTAGTATTCTGCTGAGTAACTGAAAGTCCCTAATTAATGCAAGAAACCCTAATCTTAACTTAATCAACACAAGGTATTACTTTTCAAACGTAATCTTATTATTGTATAATAAAGAATTACAAGTGTTATGGATAACACAGTTTGATGACAATGTGTTGTGCACACTTTGAACAACAATAAACCCTAACTTATGAATACAGTCGTAGCTGTTTGATTCACTAAGTTATATGCAATAATGTTCTTAATATCTCAAAGTGTTGAACATTAATGCATGGATACACATCCTATTTATAGTGTTACGAGTTTGACCTAAACAGTACTTGATGGCGACTACTCAAGCTTTTACAAGTTCCCACATCAGTCACATGATGTCCTTCTATTCTTGGTAGTCTTCCATTATGCTTTAAGGAAACAGTTGTCAAAGCAGTTTCCTTTTTCTTCATAGTCTCGAACACACAAATGGCATGTCCAAAGTGTGCTGAGAGTTATCAGGGTATTGCCTCCCCTGTTAACTCTCAACCCCTCAGAGTCCCTGATACATCTTGGCTGTTATCCATCACAGCCAATGAGTATGTCTTCAGGTAATTCTTCGACTTCCCTGACAATGTCTCTGACATGGACTCCTCTGAGGTTGCTCACAGAGACTTGGATCTCTGTGAGTCTTGCGAAACTTGCCTGCCTCCTAGGCACAGGCAAGAGACTATCTAACAGTCTAATTATGTTTAAATCAATGATCAGGGAATCTAACAAGTTTAGATTCCCAACAATCTCCCCCTATTTAAACATAAATAATGCTAGATCTAACTAAGTTAAGGTAAGTGAGTTTAACAGCTTCTTCTTACACATAACAAATCTAAACAAACATACCTCATGATTTTATTAAAACTTAAAGAAAATTACAAGTGCATTACATAAGTAAAATAAAAGATGAAGGTAAAAAGGGCTGTGAACATCTTCAATAGTCATCATTTTTAATTCTTTCTTCAGCTTCAGCCAAGTCTAATCTGTTATCAATTTCATCCTGCAAAGTCTTTGCAAACTTCTTGGAATACTCTGTGTTGATCTTGAGACACTTCTTGTGACAGAATAGCTGAATAGTTGAAGCTAAGCACATCTCATCTTCCCTTTGAAAAGCATACTGGTAAGCCTTGTTCATGAATGCCATTCCTCTTTCAGGCTCTGTGTATGTCTGACCATCAACAGGGCCAACAATACCATTTGGGAGGATCAAATCCCTGTGCATGCCATCCACTTGAACATCTTCAGTAACAAAAGTTTCATTAACAATTTGTGAAATCCTTCTTCTTTTGTTGCATGTCTTTGGGGGTTCTTGTTCAAAAAGCTGTGGTGGGGGATCAATCTTAAGTTTGGCTGCTGTTTCCTTGATCCAGTTAAACTTGGCCTTAAGAGTTTTAAGCAGAAGAAAATTAGCCTGTCCAGACTTTTTGGCAGCTAAGGCTTCAAGTTCGAACCATTCTGATAACCCAAGTGTCTTTAACCTGAAGTTGTCAAACACATCCATATTTCTCTGTTGGTTTTCCCTCCATAAGATCATCTGTGGGGTGTTTGTGGATTTATGAATGGTGTATTTGAACTTGGTTATCTTGCCAGAAGCATATCTGTTGTTCACGCAGGCATCATAGTCAGCTTTGACTTTTCTTAAAGCCTCAGCGCGTTTTGCTTCCATTTCCCTCAACCTTTGTTTTTGTTTTTCCCTTTCAGGTGGTGTCATCTTCCTCAGAGTAGCTTCATTCAATTCTTTGGCTGTCTTCAGTTCATTTAATCTTTTGAATTCTTCAGCCTGTTGCTCTATTTCTTCAGGGGTCAAAGGAATCTCATCGGAAGGTGTAAATGTTGAGAATTGGGAAAGGTCTGTGGTGGATCCTCCTGTCTCTAGCATCGCATCTATCTTCTTAAGTTTGGTATCTGTGTCAACCAAAACTATCTCCTTTCCTTTCTTCGAGACAGAGGACTCCACACTTATGTTTTTCAAAACATCAGCTCTTTTGATGAACGTTGTCTGAGCCTGAGTTTGAATAGCTTTGGGGAGAGAGCTAACAGTGAATTTTAATTTCTTGGCAGCTGGTTCATCATCATCCTCAGGCTTGCTGGTGTTAACCAAAACCAGAGACTTTGATGAGTCAGCTCCATATTGAGTTTGTTGCTCCCCCTGAGTATTATCCTCATCATCAGGTATTATAGTAGGTGTGATGACTTGGATAGGAACAGGTGTGATGGTGGGGTTAGCTGATGATGAGCCTTGTTCAGCAGATGCAAGACTGAGTGTTGTATTCTTCTCCCCCTCACGTTTATCCTTACTTCGCAGATGTTTGGATGAACGTGCTTGAAAACGTCTTGCAATCTGCTCCACAGAGGCAGCCATAGCACGTTGTCTTTTCCTTGAAGCCCTGGCAATCTTCAGCAGGAGGTTGGCATTTGCATTAGTATTTGCCTGAACACGCCTGACAATAAAGTTAGCATGGCGGTATTGCCTGGTGCGAACAGCATTAAATTGCCTGTGCATGGTGAGTTCATGTTCATGGAACATGGCAGGGACTGCTGAGTCAATGGCATCCTTTATTCTTGTTGAAAGATGACTGAGTCCGTGGGCTACACCTCTTCTTGCACCATCCTGAATTGGCTCAGTGACAGCCTCAGCCACAGCCTTTTTGATGATGCCTGGGAATGTCACAGTGAAGTTGTGCATCTCAGATTTGATCACATCCAGCTTCCTTGATAAGCGCTCAATATCTGATTGATGATGAACAGGCTGAAGATTCTTGATATTGAGGCTTTGCTGAGCATAGTCATCCCCCCTTGGTAATAAGTCAAAGTTGGTCTGGGCAGGATGATCAAACAAGAGAAATTCTGCTGTTGGATCATAAGTGGGTCTTTGGAATACTGTTGTTGTTGAGGTAGCAGAGTTTGGAGTATCAGCAGCATTCTTGGGAGGAGAAGTCTTGTCACCAGCTGGTGTAGACACAGCTATTTCCTTAGGAGGAGAGATAGACAGCTGGTCTTCCTCATCTTCTTCATCCTCTTCATCGAACATTCCTTCAGGGAATTCATCTTCAGGCATGGGCTCAATATCAGAGACAGAATCCTCTAATGAGAGCATTTCTTCATCAGCATTTAACAGAGGCTCTTCATCATTGGTTTTGTCTTGATTACATGTATCAGCCTCCTTTTCTTGTTGTACCTGAGACTCGATGACTGGCTGTACAATTTCAGCCTGCAAATTTGTTGTAATTAGTAACAGGGAAAAATATAAGGGGAATGGTCGCCATTTCGCTGTCCCAGAGAGGCTGAGGGTGATTACTCAACCACTCCAAATGATAAATCCTTGGGATTCTTTTAAGTGTGAAAAATAAGGTTAATGATCGCCATTCGCTGCCTCTAGGAAAGCTGAGTGTGATTATTCAGCCCCCCCCAAAAGGTAAAACCTTTGGGACTCTTTTGATTGTGAAACATATGTTGTTTATGGATCGTCAGTCGTTGCCCCTAGGAAAGCTGAGTGTGATTATTCAGCCCCCCCAAAAGGTTAAAACCTTTGGGACTCTTTTAAGAGTGAAACATATGTGGTTAAAGGTCGCCTGTTACGCTGCCCCTAGGAAAGCTGAGGGTGATGATTCAGCTCCCCCTGAAAGGATAATCCTTTGGGACTCTTTTAAGGAGGGAACCAAGAGGCTGTGTGAAGTACAGCTGATCAAGGTTGAGACATTAGTGTATTCAGGTTGTTGTTAGCCTGAATACTCTCTAAAGGGTGCAGGGTCATCGGGGTGCTTTATAAACACAAATGAATCATTCCCTGGTGCAAAGACAGGGTGTACAGAAGTCTTAAAGGATTCTAAGTGTATTGACAGACTTCTATGGGTCGAGGATTACCCTAACTTCACCACTCTCTCCTATAGACAAATGAGAGTGGCTGCTTGTGAACCTCTAAAAATGTACACTGATTACCTGTGAGATATCAGCTTGATCAGGCTGGTTTCCTGTCGTCTCAGCTGACTTTGAGACACTAGACTCCTGTTGTTTGTCAGCCAATGAATCCGAATCCACATGAGTATCTGGACCAGAGGATGTGTCAGTCTTCTTTCCCTTAGCCTTAGAAACAGCTTTGGAGTGGGAAGAAGAGGGGATTTTCTTCTTCTTAGGTTGTTGGCCAGATGAAGCATTGGACTTAGTAGTGTGCTGCCCAGAGGTCAAAGACATAGACTTGCCAGCAACACTAGAAGTATTCACCTTCTCAGAGGAAGGGAGCAAGGGCTTCTCAGCGTTTGGTACTTGGTTGGCCACATTCAGCATATGGGCGGTGACAGGGACATCTTCAGCTCCTATTTCCTTATAGATAGCACATTTGATGCGGTAGGGCTTAAGAGCAGTCAAGGCCTTGTTGTGATAGTTATCTCCCAGCAAGCTTTCGAAGATCAGAGACAGGAAGCGCACATAGCAGATATTCTTTTCCCTGACCTGATTCCTTCCCTTCAGCTGTTCTATCAGGTTGGAGAAGAGAATGCTTCCAACGTCAACATCAGCTCCCCAGATTAATCCATAAGCAATAGCCTGATGGTTGAAAGACATTTGATCCTGTGATCCCTGCATTCCTCCTAGGGATTTAACAATGTGGGTGAAGAGGACACGCCACATGGGAGTGAAATACTTAATCTTCAGAGGAGATTTGGCGAGGACCTCAACTGGTGTAAGGGCAGGGTTAACGTCATGGCAAGGGTTGAGTGTGGCCAGGGCTTCTTTGACAGCCTTTTTGTCAACTACCTTCAGGCATTCATCTCCATGCTTCAATCCGGCCACACTTGAAAAGTCTTTAAGGGAGAAGGCAAAAGGGTGTTCATTGCATGAAAGGCTAAATGTTATGGTGTCTTCTACCACTTCAGCAGAATACCAGAATTCCCTAAGGTATTCTTGGTAAAAGGTGGATGGGGATTTGGTGAAGGCTTCACTTAGGTCACAATTCTGCATGAAATTTACCAGATCTGAATAGGTGTTGTTTGGTGCCTTAATCCATCCAATGGCGTTGTTGGAGGCGAGGATGCTCTCGGTGATCTCGAAGTTAACATTTGAAGCTTTGGGAACTGAAAACGCCATGGATTTGAGGTTGAAGGAGAACGAAAATGGCGGATAGATTAAGAGAGATAAGAACTTAGAGAGAGAAGTAGATTTTAGAATGGTGGTGGGTGAGAAGAGAAAGGAGACAATATATATTCAAACTAAGTGAACAGTTATTCAACCGTATTAAATGCAAGGTACGAAAATGACTGCTCAAGTGGGTCCCCTTGACCTTTCAAAAAGTTTGTCTCCTCGTTATCCGAAAAATAAATGATTAAATATTTGAGAATGTTTTTTGCATTTACTTGGAAAGTAACTACCTAGTTTCATGTGAAAAACATTTAATATAGAATCAATCATTTAATGAACACATTTAATATCAAGCCACAGGCTTTGAGATATTGAGCATCCCTAGCTCAGCAACTAGCCTGTTGAACGAAGGTTCAGCCAAAGGCTTTGTAAAGATATCAGCTAGTTGCAGCTCTGTGGGAACAAAATGCAGCTCAATATCTCCCTTTATTATATGATCCCTGATAAAATGATACCTGATATCAATGTGTTTGGTACGAGAGTGAAGAACAGGGTTGTTGGATATGGCAATGGCGCTGGTGTTGTCACAAAATATTGGCACTTTGTCATACAAGATTTCATAGTCACCAATTGACTTTTCATCCAGAGCACCTGAGCACAACAACTGGCTGCAGCGACATATTCTGCTTCAGCTGAAGACATAGCCACAGAGTTTTGCTTCTTAGCACTCCATCCAACCAATTTTCCTCCTAGGATTTGACAGCGGCTTGTAGTGCTTTTCCTGTCAATACAGCATCCAGCATAATCTGAATCTGAATAGGCCTTGAGATCAAAGCCTGATTCCTTTGGATACCATAGACCTAGGGATGGTGTTCCTTTGAGATACCTGAAAATTCTCTTAACAGCCACTAGATGGGATTCTTTTGGGTTAGCTTGGTACCTTGCACAGAGACATGTGGAGAATTGGATATCTGGACGACTAGTTGTTAGATACATGAGTGACCCAATCATGCCTCTATATAAAGTCTCATTGACAGAGACCCCTGACTCATCAGGGCCCAAGTTGTTGGGTGGAAGCATGGGGCATTTCACTGATGCACAATCAGCTAAGTCATATTTTTTAAGTAAATCCTTAACATACTTTTCTTGACAAATTGAAATTCCCTTAGGACATTGTTTAATTTGAAAGCCCAAAAAGTAAGTTAATTCACCCATCATACTCATCTCATATTTCTTGGTCATTAATTTAGCAAAACATTTACTAAGATTGACATTTGTTGACCCAAAGATGATATCATCCACATAAATCTACACAATGATGAAATCTCTCTTGTCCTTGAAGGTAAAGAGTGTTTTATCATTAGAACCCCTGACAAATTTATTTTCAGTTAAGAAATTTGAAAGAGTTTCATACCATGCTCTTGGAGCTTGTTTCAGACCATACATTGCCTTGTGAAGTTTGTACACATGGTTGGGAAACTCGCTGTTCTCAAATCCTTCAGGTTGTGCAACATACACTTCCTCAGCCAAATCACCATTGAGGAAAGCACTCTTAACATCCATCTGATACACAGTGATGTTCATATAGGCAGCATAAGCAAGGAAGATTCTGATGGCTTCAAGTCTAGCAACAGGTGTAAAAGTTTCATCATAATCAATTCCTTCAGTCTGAGAGAACCCCTGTGCTACCAGTCTGGCCTTGTTCCTGATGATGTTCCCAATCTCATCCATCTTATTTCTATAGATCCATCTAGTGCCTGTGATATTCTTTCCAGGTGGAGCTGGCACTAGTGTCCATACTTTGTTCCTTTTGAACTGATTGATTTCTTCTTGCATAGCAGCTACCCATCCTTCTTCTACCAGAGCCTCAGCTACTCTTTTAGGTTCAATTTGTGAGAGAAATTCAGCAAAGAGACATTCATTGGCTGAGGCTGACTCTGAGTCTTGGATTCGCTGTCTGGTTGTGACCCCTGCATTTGGTTCCCCAATAATATTGACAAGAAGAATGTGTTGATCTATTGACCACTTATTTTGAGGAGCTGGGGATTCAAGGACAGGAGTACTTGTGGGCACAGCTGGTACAATTTGAGTCTCATCCTGCTGACTAGGAGGGCTTTCTTCAAAGACTACTTCAGTGTCAGAGTCTTCTTCAGCCATATCAAGGGATGCTATTTCATTATCAGCAGGAGAATCTTTAGGAATTTGAAGAATTGGTGAGTCATCAATATCATGAGAAGGACCATCAGAAATTTGAGGTTCTTCTTCATCAAGTTCTTGAGAGGTAGGAACTTCTATGTTGTGAGTAGACAGAGGGTCAAAGGCAGGGACATAAGGGGTGAGAGTGTTGGAGTGATGATGACTGGTAGGTCTGGGTTCTGTGAACTCATCACTTGGGAAGGATATATTTTCATTAAAATCTATTTCATCACCATCTGTTCCTGTTCTCTGTATGACTTCATCATCTTCATTGAATCTAACATGGAATGTTTCTTCTACTTCTTGTCTTCTGATGTTGAATACTCTGAAGGCTTTGGCTGTTGGAGAGTATCCCAAAAAGAAACCATCATCAGCTTTTTCATCAAACTTTCCAAGTTTATCCCTGTAGTTATAAATAAACACAGGGCACCCAAACACATGAAAATAGCTGACGTCTGGAGATCTTTTCCTGAAGACTTCATAGGAGGTTTTACCATGTCTTTTGACAATGATTGATCTGTTTTGAGTGTAGCAGGAAGTGTGAACAGCTTCTCCCCAAAATTGCTTTGGTAAGGCTGCACCATTTAACATAGTTCTTGCTGCTTCAATCAAAGTCCTGTTTCTTCTTTCAGCCACACCGTTTTGTTCAGGGGTGCCAGCTGAAGAAAAGTTCTGAGAAATCCCTTTTTCATCACAAAAAGATTCAAGTTGATGATTCTTGAATTCAGTACCATTATCACTTCTTAGAGCTTTGACTCTAACATCATTCATATTTTCAACCTGTCTGATGAAGGACATGATGGTTTCAGCTGCATCACTTTTCCTTCTGAGGAAGAACACCCATGTGTATCTTGAAAATTCATCAACTATGACCAAGGTGTATTTGTTGTGATTAATGGTCTGAGGTTTGACAGGCCCAAACAAATCCATGTGAAGGAGATGTAAGCACTTGTCAATGGAGAATGATTGCCTAGTATTGAATGAAGACCTGTGATGCTTTCCTTTGACACAGGCAGAACAAGTTTTGTCTTTGGAAAACATTACTGAAGGTAGACCAGCAACCAAGTTTTGAGTGGCTATCTTATTGATGTTCTTGAAGTTGAGATGAGACAGTCTTTTGTGTCACAGCCAATTGACACTTTCAGAGGCTTTAGCAAGAAAACAATTTGAGCTGTCTTCAGAGCACACAGCCATGTTGATGACATAAACATCTCTCCTTCTAGGTGCAATCAGCACAACATCATTGTTTTTGTTGAATATGGTTCCCTGAGTCTTAGTAAACAAAACCTTATAGTCGGCATCACACAATTGGCTGATGCTAATAAGATTGTGTTTAAGACCATTCACATATGCAACCCTGGTAAATGTAATCCCATTGCAGTTCACTGAGCCATATCCTTCTGTGTCACCTGAAGAGTTATCTCCAAACACCACTTTAGGACCTGGCTCCTTTGAGTATCTGTGCAGGTATTGTTGAATCCCTGTCATGTGTCTAGAACAACCACTATCTAGATACCATACCGATTCCTTGAGATATTTCTACACAGATACATAGAAACAGATTAGTTCCTATGGTGAACCCACTTTCCAGTGGGTTCCCTGAATTGCTTATTAGCAACTCTTGTGTTCCTGAAAAACTTTTGGCGTTGGGATAGACAGTTCATTGTTTCATGGTTATAACTCCCACAGATATCACACCCAGGGAAGTCACCACACTCGTCTGAGTGATGGTCTGTGAACCCACAGAATTTACAGGGAGGATAAGGTTTGTAATTTCACTGTTGCCTTTTGGAACTCTGTGGTATGTCCCTAGAGGGTGTCTGAGCTCTTTTAGCTGCCATGTGTCTGTCATGATCTAAGGTCGAATGGTGAGAATTTTTACATACATTGCAATAAGGTTTGATTAACCTTTCCCCTTTGGGTTCACCTAGGACTGACTTAGGTTCATGAGAAGTAGAGCATTCAGCGGAAGGCTTAATGTGTTGTTTCAAGAGTTCTACTTCTTTCATAAGAGACAACAGGCGATCTTCAGTGGTAGGTTCAACCTTATTCACAGCTTTAGTAGTAACAGGCTTAAAAGCTACTTGTTTGCCAGTTTGTTTAGCAGGAACATGAAAAACTTTAGCTGGAGGATTCTCAATATCTGTCCTAAGTTCATCCTTAGCAGATCTAGAAGAACTGCTGGGTTCAACTCCAGAGAGTTTGGGCAAGGGTGGTAACTCAGCCACATCTTCAGAGACAGGGTCATTTGTCAAAGAGGTATCTGACATATGAATAGTCTCTGTAGATTTAAAGACAATGTCTTTGGGTTTGGTGAGAATTCTCAGCTTATTTTTTTTAGCAGATATATCCCTTTTTAAGTCAGCAGGCACTTCATCCCTAAGCAATTCATCAATAGTAAACCTAGCACACAGCCATTTTTCAATAATCTTGTTTAATTCAGAGACTTGATCATTTAAAGCAATGTTTTTCAAGGTTAATCTAGCTACTTCATTTTGCAGGGATATTTTCTCTAAATTAACCTGCCTGAGAGTTTCACATTCAGCCTTAGCATTTATCATTTTAGATTTAACAGAGTGAAACTTATCAAGTAGGTTCTTTCTTTGTTCCTCAACAAAGTGTAAATCAACAATGGTGTAATCAAGGACATGCTTACGTTCATCACTATCAGACATGGATAAAAGCCTGTGTACCTTTTTCATTGTGATGTCAACCCATTGTCCTGATCTTGCATCACCTTTTCCAACAGCTGGTTCATCCTCAGCTATCGCCATAAAAGCCCTGACTCTGGTGGTGTCTTCTTCATCTGAAGTCAGTGGCTCATCATTCCAATCATAAGTTTCAGCAACCAACCCTTTCTCTGTCTTTTTCTCACCACCCTTCTTTTTGGACAGAGCTTCAATCTTCAAGTTCATTTGTTCTAACTCAGCTTTAAGTGCCTTGTACTTATTTTTGTAATCTTTCTTCTCAGTGTCTGAAGAATTGGATTGAGATGAGTTGTTATGTTGTTTGAACTTGTAGGGTTTGGATGAAGATGATGGATAAGAGGGTGAGGATGTCTTGGTGGAAGGACAGTCTTTTTGATAATGTCCAAGCTTTCCACAGGCAAAACAAGTTTCTTTTGACCTGTCAGTTGGTTTACTAGCTGATCCTACTCTTCCTGATCTTTTGAAGTATCTTCTTTGGTTGGCTAGCAAGGCTCTTTCATGGAACTCTGCATTAAGGTCTGTCAAGAATTCTTGGCTGCTACGGGTATCTTCTTCAACATCAGAATCGCTGTCATGAGGATGTGTTGCAGAGATCAATGCTTTGGAAGATGCTCCTTGGACTACAAATCTTTCAGTCTCTGATTTGTAGATAGTATCGATCAGCCCTTCTTCATAATTGTACTTACCATAGAGCTGAGCAAGGGTATCATTTTTGATTGAGTTGTTAGCTCTCTGAGTCTGATTCATGCTCAGCCACTTTCTTGGAAGGCTGTTGACAAAAGTAGCATTGATCTCAGCTTGACCAATAGTGACGTCATTCATAGCTTGGTCATTTAGAAGAATCTTCAGCCTAGTATAGGTTTGCTGAACCTTTTCACCTTCAAGTGACTTAAAGGCATTAAACTGAAGTCTGAGTACCTGAATCTTTGTCTCTCTTGTTTCAGAGGGTCCTTCATGGCCAAGAATGAGGTCTGTCCACATTTGTTTAGCTGTGGGACACTGAATGACAGACTTCATGATATGCTTGGGAAGGCAGGAAATTATGACGCTTTTGAGACGTTTATCTTGGTTTGCTAATTTCCTATCAGCTGGAGTCCATTGTTTGAGAGGTTTGGGAAGAGGGTTTTCTTCAGTGGATGTAAGCGCCATGGGAATATATGGACCATTTTCTAAAATTTCTAGAAGAAAAGGTTCAAGCCCATCAAGATATACAAGAAATTGACTCTTCCAACTGGCAAAATCTTCTTCATCAAAGACTGGTACACTTGTGACGTGTGATCCACCTCTTGAGTCAAGAAGTTGGGGTAGATCATCGTCATTGGCAGGAGGGTTAAGTCTTGGTGAAGATGGGTTTGTGGAAGGTGATTGTGGTGGGTTAGAAGTTTCTGGCATGGTGGATCTTGATTATAAAACTGAGAACGATGTTTCTTGAAGGTTTTAATATCAAACACCGCTCTGATACCAATTGAAAGTCCCTAATTAATGCAAGAAACCATAATCTTAACTTAATCAACACAAGGTATTACTTTTCAAACGTAATCTTATTATTGTATAATAAAGAATTACAAGTGTTATGGATAACACAGTTTGATGACAATGTGTTGTGCACACTTTGAACAACAATAAACCCTAACTTATGAATACAGTCGTAGCTGTTTGATTCACTAAGTTATATGCAATAATGTTCTTAATATCTCAAAGTGTTGAACATTAATGCATGGATACACATCCTATTTATAGTGTTACGAGTTTGACCTAAACAGTACTTGATGGCGACTACTCAAGCTTTGACAAGTTCCCACATCAGTCACATGATGTCCTTCTATTCTTGGTAGTCTTCCATTATGCTTTAAGGAAACAGTTGTCAAAGCAGTTTCCTTTTTCTTCATAGTCTCGAACACACAAATGGCATGTCCAAAGTGTGCTGAGAGTTATCAGGGTATTGCCACCCCTGTTAACTCTCAACCCCTCAGAGTCCCTGATACATCTTGGCTGTTATCCATCACAGCCAATGAGTATGTCTTCAGGTAATTCTTCGACTTCCCTGACAATGTCTCTGACATGGACTCCTCTGAGGTTTCTCACAGAGACTTGGATCTCTGTGAGTCTTGCGAAACTTGCCTGCCTCCTAGGCACATGCAAGATACTATCTAACAGCCTAATTATGTTTAAATCAATGATCAGGGAATCTAACAAGTTTAGATTCCCAACAGTAACAGGACAAGAGTAGTCATCAACGTTTTGAGTGTCCTCAGCCACCCTTGAATTTAGATCACCGGATGAAAGTTTCAACTCCGCATTATTCAAATCTATTTCCGCATGACATTCAACTCCGCATTATTCAAATCTATTTCCGCATGACATTCATTATTATTAACAGATTGAGTCTCCTCCTTGTCATTATTAGTGTATGCATCTTTCTTGTGTGTATAACCAGGAGGGTGGGATATACACTTATCTAAACTTATCTTGGTTTGAACTCCTTTCTTATCTGCATCTTGTTTATCCAGTAAATTATCGACACTAAACGGAAACGATGAAACTTCATGGTCACCCGATTTATCATTGCCCTGCTTATTATCTGGATTAGCCTCCTCGTCCCCAGATACAGTGTCTACAATACCTTCAGCATCACTTTCACTATCACCCTCTAAGTCAACATTTTTATTATCATCACCTTTGTCTCCTATGTCACCTGCATCAATAGACTCCACATCTGAACAATAGTCATGATCAATAGGGCTCTTAAAATTAGGTGACCAAGCAAACAATTCTTTAGCTCTTACTGCGAAACTTGCCTGCCTCCTAGGCACAGGCAAGAGACTATCTAACAGCCTAATTATGTTTAAATCAATGATCAGGGAATCTAACAAGTTTAGATTCCCAACAGTAACAGGACAAGAGTAGTCATCAACGTTTTGAGTGTCCTCAGCCACCCTTGAATTTAGATCACCGGATGAAAGTTTCAACTCCGCATTATTCAAATCTATTTCCGCATGACATTCATTATTATTAACAGATTGAGTCTCCTCCTTGTCATTATTAGTGTATGCATCTTTCTTGTGTGTATAACCAGGAGGGTGGGATATACACTTATCTAAACTTATCTTGGTTTGAACTCCTTTCTTATCTGCATCTTGTTTATCCAGTAAATTATAGACACTAAACGGAAACGATGAAACTTCATGGTCACCCGATTTATCATTGCCCTGCTTATTATCTGGATTAGCCTCCTCGTCCCCAGATACAGTGTCTACAATACCTTCAGCATCACTTTATCATCACCTTTGTCTCCTATGTCACCTGCATCAATAGACTCCACATCTGAACAATAGTCATGATCAATAGGGCTCTTAAAATTAGGTGACCAAGCAAACAATTCTTTAGCTCTTACCACAAAAACTTTTCCTCGCACAATGATCTTAAGTTTCTCTAAAATATTGTCCTCCTGTTTAGCTTTAATACATATTCGCTTGCGAGCAAACATATCCTCAATATTTTCCTCCAAATTCATCACGTCTCCCCACTCAGAACTAATCTTGTTAAAAGTTTTTCGGGACAATGCATGTAGAGGGACGCCCTCAATGTCAACCCAGACAATCCTATCCTTTGACACAAAGTCTGATTGGGCTGCAGTAAGATTAGAAAACCACGATGAAACTCCTACATACTCCAAAATTTTATTCATGGCTGTGGAGGATTCCAACTCAATCATTACCCATAATCCACCTAAATAAGAAACTTTCACACCTAGGAACCCTTCATTGGCTAGAAGAGCACGTACATTATTAATGGAAGAGAAATCCTTCAATTCTCCCATAACGGAATTACATAGATCATGAGTGACAATGTGGGAATCATCCAGGACAATAGCATGCAACGAAGAATGATCATGAAAATCTCCTCCATTAAAAACTTTGGCATACGAAGCAGCACGACCATTATTCAAATTAAAATTGGAAGCTTTAGTCGTACCATTAAGTGGAGGAAAAATAGGGGTTTTAACTGGAACCTTAGAGGGTCTGTCAAATCGAACTTTATTTGCATACAAATGATGACGGCCTATCCATAGGGTACACAAGTTATCCACTAGACGATCAAGGCTAAAAACCTTGATGAATCGCACAAAATCAAAACGCTTACCGACCTTAGATCTCTTGAATGGGATAAAAACATCCACCACCGTACCAAAGACACTGCATTCCCTCCATAACTCACGAGCGTCAATCGAGTCGGGGAAGTTAGTAACGTAAATCGAATGTGAGATCTTCTGAATATTATCTTCATTAGATCGTAATGTATGTCTGCTACGATCGCCCGTTGGAATCAAATGAAAATTAGGGTTTCTTATATATAAAAAATGATTCAACCTAATCAATTCTGTCAAATCAATTAAAAATCATATAAGGATATCAAATCAATGAAAGCCCTAATAATCGGTAATCAATTGATCTTAAAAGGGGATAGAGAACAACAAGTGCAAGCCTAATCTTCTCACAAATTGACAGCAGCAAAATTAGGGTAATCAAGAATTTAATCACTTAATATAATCGTCAATCAATGAATGAAAATTAACAGATTAGGGTTACGAAGACAAAACGAAAAGAAATCATGAATAACAGATCTAAACCCTAAAAAAACTCAAGAAATCACACCACGTGTAAGATCACTCGCTCTTAGGAGATCAGGAGATCAATCCCAAGACAGCAGGGATATTTCACAGATGGATTACAAGAGATTTAAACAATATTTTTTAGTTTAATGTGTTTTCTTTATAATGGTAGATATTACAGTAAAATTTACAACAACCTCACAAGTCACAACTACTTAAGTATAACTATTTAAAATTTATAATTAATTTATATAATTTTAAATGAGTTTATGTGTACACCTATAAGTATATTAATGAGTACATACGTGGGTATATCAAATGGGTGTCATGAAATTACTTATGATGGGTATATGGGTTTACCTGTGACGGGTATACCATACCCGTCATCCATCGATGAGTTTAAAGTTTTACCCACAACCCGTAAAATATTATAAAATTATTCATCCATTTACGTATGAATGTATATAAATTATATAGACTTTTTTTCTCATCTATAGCCATTCTAAAATTGAGCAATAAAGATTATGAGAGAAAAATGAAATAACTTTTAGATAGTATAAGTTTCTCATCTCTGCCTTTGGGCGTGTTTGTTGAAATTGTCAGTTAGCATTAGCAGTTATCATTAGCAATAAACAGTTTTATAGTAGTAGTAGCAGTAGTAGTTTCAGTTAGTAGTAACAGTTTGATTTTTAAAAGTATTTGTTAGGATAGCTGTAACTGTAAGTTTTAAATGTTAAATGATAAAACGTTAATGCTAAATGCTAAATGCTATTCAAAAAGTATTGAGAAATAAGCATTTTTACAATTTAATAAATGCTAATTGTTTTCTTCCAAACAAACTTTATAATAATTGAGAAATACTAAATCCACATAAAGTTTATAAACACAAATCCACACAATGATGTGTCATGAATATGATTGGTACTCTCTCTCATACTTTTTGTATTTTTCGTATATATGCATCCACTAATTAACTTACACATAATTATGTGGATTTATTTTTGTAAACTTTATGTGGATATAGCATTCCTCATAATATTTATGCTAAGTTTTAAATGTTAATTGCTAAAAAATGCTTTTAAATACACAACCAAATATTGGAATTAAGGTTGTTAATACGGTTACTATTCAGTGGAAGACCAATTAAAAATTGAAGGGCGAAAAAGGGGCCAGAAAAAGTGGTGAGATTTGTGGGCAACGGGAAATGGGAGATATATGTGTAGTTGACCGTTGACTAATTGGTGATGTAATCTCTTAACTACTTTTGGACTCCTTGATCCAAGCTCTAATTCAGTAATTTGCGCTGATGAAAACAAAAATAAAGCACAAAAATGTCAATATTAATACATTAGAAATCGAACAACTAAGACGATATTAAAGGAGCAAATCAAGTAAACTAAAACTAGTTCTATTATTTGTTCTTAGAGTCAATCTAAGGGTGGCTAAATGGGTGGACTGGACGGATATGGGCAATGGGTTAAATGAACATTGGTTTATGGACATAGACTAAATGAACAATTTTTAATATTTGGACTAAATGGACTTGGACCAAATGGACATTGGACCAAATGGACTTGGGTCAAATGGACAATATTAAAGGAGAAACAAATAGACTCAAGATTAATTTAACTTTTATGTTGTCCAAATAGTCCATAATACCCATTTATTTAACCACATGTTTGTCCAAATAGTCCAACTAAAAAAATGTATTACCCATTTAGTCCATTAGTTCAAAAAAAGGGTCAAAATAGCCCAAATTTAAGTATATGAACATAATTTGCCACCTCTAAGTCAATCCAATAACAATGATATTAATTCATACAAGAAGATCACGTAGGTTAAGTTAGTTGTTGGTTTGGGACGGATGTTAAGCACGCCTTAATAGTCATTGCAAGACTTGACCAAGAAAAATAAGGTCAACTTGGATGATGCACATTGTGGTCTATGAACTTGTAATGTGGTCAAAGGCATTCTGTGCCCCTCGATCGTGCATTAATCCACAGTGTAGTTTTACTAAAATCGTCATGGGGTGTCTGTTAATCATGGATCCTCAACAAGATTGTCGAAATACGTTATTTGAGTATATACGTTCCAACATTGTCCGATCTCACCAAGAGTAGCCAACACATGATTACTGAGGCAGGGGCAGCAAGTTGAACCGTAAACCACACAAGAGGTACCTATAAATTAAGGGCTTGTTTACTTTTTTAAATGCTACTATATTAGCCGTTTAATTGGGCTTTTAGTGAGAAACGAGTAACTTTTATTTAAATGTGCAAATAGAGGTTCAAAAGGATTTGGGCCAACAACTTTACCCACTAAGAGGCACAAAAACAAAAAAAAAACACACCCTAAATCACCCTACACTTGCGTGCATCTTTTGTTCTTGATAATATACTCAATTTAAACCTACTCGTATAATTGAGGATGTTAATAGTTACGCTATTTTTATCAGCCATACAAACCCTCAAAGACACATTAACGTCATATCAGTTTTCTTTTTTTTTTATCTTTTAACTTTACTCTTATTAATCATACCAAAAAACACTATCACACCAAAATAATACTTTTATTAATTTTTGAAATAAATACATTACAGAAATTAAAAACTTACACTTACAAAATTAAAAACGTTATGAAAATAAAAACGTACATTAATAAATAAAACACGTTTACTTAATCGAATAACCTCTTTGGGAGAACCGCCTTCAACTCTTCATCGGTAGTCGACATAAAATTATGTTCGTCTCTTTGACGGGTTTCAATCTCCGAATTTCCATCTCGTCACGCTTCATTTCCAGCTCCTCCTGTTTGATCTGCAACATCTCAGACATTTCGTAACTCTTTTGAGTGTGAATCGGGTTGGTAGCCATTGCATACTCGTTGGCCATCATCTTCGCCAACGCTTCCACATCAAAGTTAGGAGTTGACCCAAACGACAACCCTGATTTCCCTTTCCTTTTCCCTTTTGCCATGTCCCTCCCTATTGGACGACGACGTCGAACTTCCTCCACTTCCTCTTCTGCAGCCTCAGTATTCAAATTGATACCGCCTTCATCAGGTTCTTTCGTGAAAAAGAACTCGATCCGCACCACTTATTCTTTTTCTCCTCCACATACGGCATAAACGGGCTAACTTCTCCGCTATTCTATTTTTCAAATTCTTTAACTCCTTCCAACAATAAACTAGTGTAAACGGGATACCATACTCAGCATTATGATCTGACAATGCTCGTTCAATATAATCAGCGTCACTCGCTACACTATTCTTTGTCCGAAAAGTGGTATCATAAACACCGCAAAATGACATATCTTCGAACGCACGGCTTCCCATTTTTCGTTAACATGTCGTAAGTCCGCCGCTGGATGATTAGAAAATTCTTGTGCATGTGTTTCAAGAAAAAAACAAAAAACCAGTCTCTTTTTTCGCGTTACCGACGTCGTTGTCCTCGTAAACACGCACCGAAGATCGGCACAATGCAACCTATTCTCCAACGGCCATGGAATAAAACATTGGTTATCGGGTTGTGTCTTCTTCGGCCATTGACATCTTGTGCTTGGTTTCTTATTTGACTTCGTCTTCGGCATTCCATGTATGTTCACGAGGATATGTTTCTGAAAACTGAGGGGAGTACATTTCCTCCTCAAATAAATTAAAACGATTGACCGGGGATGAATAGCCACCAGTGCTAGGTTGAGATGAAGAACCACTAACGTTAGGTTGCGATGACCCGCCAACGTCAAAATTAGGTTGAGATGAAGAACCACCGACGTCGTCTGCCAAAGACGTTGGGGTAAACCATTTGTGGTGGTGCGAATGCCGTGTTATTGTATGGTTGGTTGTGAAGTTGATTCTTTGTTATGCATTGTCGGGGGAGTATTGCTAAGATAAAGGTTTCGGCCGGTGTCGGGGGTGAGCTTCATATTATTCTTGATTGTTGATGATTTAGGTTTCGGGGAGTACGTGAGTTAGACATTTTGTGATTAAGAGTTGTATTTAGTGTGTAGAAACTGTATTTTTTGTTGTGTAAAAATTAACGTGTTTTAAAATAGATTTATAGAGGATTAATACAGTGTTAGATTTTTTTTTTTAATAAAATGATGTTATCGTTTGAATAAGGGCCCACATTTTCACTTTACGAAAAGCAACGAGCTCACTTTTCATGAGCGAAAAACGACACAATCATGCGCGATCTTTCTTTCATTTATCAAGTTCACGCGCGAGCCATGGTTTCACGATGCCTTACGGACACCCTCACACGACTAGCAGCCTTATAAACAGTTTATGTTTAAGATATGTATGACTCCTACTTTTTTAGCATACACACTCTTTTGTGAAGTACAAACATCAATAAGCTAGTTATCGTTCCTACATCAAAAGGATAAAAGAACACAGCTTTAGCATTTCTGCATAAAGATCCTACAAAAAGCCAAGTTAGGTAGCATTGAAGCTTCTCTACATGTCTTATTTGCCAACTACTTCAATTCTTTTATGTTTATGAGTTGTTGTTATGCACATTTTCTAATCACATATATGATGATTGATGACCAGTATTAGACAAATATAATATGAATAGAAATTACAAATTTATGAATGTCATGAATGTATAGACTTGAAAAAACGACTATTGTGATGTATATACTCAAACAACTAACTTGTAAGCATGTATGTGTGAAATCATTGTTTGTGATTGATGTTACCTTTAGTTTGAATAAAGGAAGATGGAAATAATTTATTGTACTAGTAGTATTTAAGTATTTGGCTTGTCTAGTGTTTGCTTGCATCTGACCATTTCCGAGATGCAAAGTAAAAACCCTACATCCACTCTTTAGCTTTTGATAAAGAAGTTTCAACACATTTCCTGATGCCACCTTATAATAGGTTCATCATTAGAGAGTGACCCATTAACAAAAGATTATTTTATGTTTATTATCATTAAAGACGTATATTTTCATCTTCGAAAAGAAACTTTTGATTTTTAAAATTTTAAGGTTCTAAGTCATTTACTTAAATTTCGCATCAATTTTAGTCCTGTAAACTTAAAATTTTTGCTAATTTTGGGTGAGATGAACTTAAAATTATTATTGAAATTTTTTTTATTATTCGAGTTACCAATATTTCAAATCCGTAACGCTGACGATTCTTTAATGTCTTTCAAAATTAATAACACGGAAACCACGAGAATTAGTTAAAAATCAACAATAATGATTAAACCGCTAAAACAATATTCATTAATAATTTATTTATATACAAGCGTAAGCGGGGTAATGGGAGAAAAAGAAAACAACCAAAACACATGAGTTTTTAAAAGAATACGAATACTCTACGTTTAGCATAGTAACTTATAATCGACTCTATCACTTCTCGCTCTCAATTTAATGAGACTTAGCCTAATATAGTTAAAGAACGAAGCTAAGGGTTCAACACGCCTGATCAAGTAAAAAATTACTCTAATTCTCACAACCGAAAAACCTACATTCGTGTCAAAACACTTATGAGAAAGACGATTTTTAATATTTTTTTTTGCTATTTTTGCCTTGTTTTCAAAACAAAATGAAGAAAAACGGAGCACGTGAAGACTAAGAAAAAAAGTATCTATTTACCCCCTCCACCCCCCGCATACTAAAACCGAACATTGTTCTCAATGTTTAAAGTCTAAGGGTGAAACACCCCCATACTAGATACAAAGATTCGAATGCTAAATCCTAGTGATAGGTGTGTAAACACCCATCTTTTCTACCACTTAATTACAATAATAACCGGACCAAAACGTGTATTTTATGTCTTTTATGTCGGAATTATGCGCGGTTTGTGTTTTTGTTGTAATTTAGGACGAAATTGTGAAAAGTGGAGAAAACACGAGAATTCACGGGCATTCACGGCTTTTATTGAAGAAAAAGATGAAAGACGGAGTCGAGAAGTCAAAAGTGGAAAAAGAACGGAAGTCCAAGACCAATTCTGAAGATTTATCGAAGAAAAAAAGTCAAAAGACGAAAGTTTATCAAAAGCCGAGAAACTCAAGTCTATTTTATTGAAGAAATTAAAGACGAGTTCAAAAGATATCCCGAGCCACAAGTCCTTAAAGTCCAAATTTAAAAGAAAGATTAGAAGAAAAGGACTAATGACGCAATTAATGAAGATTAAATGAAGGAAGGACTTAATCTTGCAATTAACAAGAAATGAAGGAGGGGAGGAAGCTTCCTAATCCTCCCCTATATATAGATTAGGATTGTTAATTTTCCATTTTTGTTGGCTAAATTGACAAATTAGCTCTTCCATTTTTAATTACCTTGCACCTTTTATTACTTGTCCAATTTAATTACCTTGTCTTGCACTTAATTACCATTTAATTCAAGTAAGTTTTCCTTTTTAATTCTTGTCAAGCTTTATCTTTATCTTGTTAATCTCATTCTTCCTTTCTTAATCTTTGTGTTGATTTATTTATGTTTGTGTTCTTGATTTTGGTTGATTTAATTAAGTGGGTTTTGATTAATTTGATTTAGTTTTGTGAGTTTTATTGATTTGGATTGATTGTTTATGTTTAATAGTTGTTTATTTGTTTGTTTGGTTTGATCTTGTGTTTGATTTAGCTTAGTTTTGATTAGATCCGTGTATTTTTACCTTCCTTGTTCTTCGGTTCTATTGTTTCTGTTCTCTCCCAGAAGACGGCTCCAGATATTCCGCATAGGGGATTTGTGAAATTGCTTATTCGGAATCTTGGAACATTCCGCATAGAATTTATAGAAATTGCTTATTCGGAATAATAAGTTATTCCGCATAGGGGTTTTTGTAGAATTTTCTATTCGGAATATTCATTATTCCGAATAGGGGTGTCATTCCGCATAGAAGCTGACATTCCGAATAGGCACTACTTTCCGCATAAAGGCTGAATTTTCGGAATAGGACTTCTTTCCGAATAGGGACAGCTATTCCGAATAGAGGAGTATTCCGAATAGGAGGCACATTCCGCATAGAGTTTGTCATTCCGAATAGACCTACTTTCCGAATAGGGTAATCTTTCCGAATAGGTGACAGTTATTCCGATTAGCTTTTATTCCGAATAGGAGATTTATTCCGGATAGGGAAATTTCAGTTTTTAGTTTTCTGCCTTTTTATTTTTAGCTTTATTCGCACTTTAAGTTTATTTGCCTTAGTTTAAGTTTTAATTTTAGTTGCCCTTTAAGTTTGCTTTAGTTAGATTTAAATTTGCGTTATTTACTTAATTGCCCTTTAATTTTAGTCTTGCTTTTAAATACTTGCACTTTATTTTAATTAGACTTAGATTTACTTTAATTGCACTTTTGCTTTAATTGTTTTGCACCTTTAATTTTCAATACTACAACGAAACATCTTTATTCCACCAAAGTTCAACTGAGTCACACATTAAACAACAAGTTTTTCAATTCGAAGAGAACACTAGAACGATAAATTTTAACTGGGAAAATCTTAGTTTCATAATGGCGCCACTGCCGGCTCTTTTCGTAAAGATCAACAGTTTTTTGTGAGAGACACGTTGCTTTTTGGGACCCGTTCACTTGTGAACGTTATTTTTCTTGCATAAAAAATTCATAAAAACCATAAAAATTAAAATTTTCAAAAATCCAAAAAGATTTTATCTTTATTGTGTATATATATTGTCTTTGTGTTTGGTTTTGTTTTCTTTTGCATTTTCAGGTGTATGCGTACTAGATCTTCTAATTATCAAGAGCCCGAGCCTCAAGAAGATTTAGATATGGCAGGTGTTAACAACAATAATCAACTACCGCACCTCAATAATAATAATAACAACAACAATGCTCTTCCACAGCCCGATCTTCGGACCATGGAGGAACTTTGTCAACCAACAATGTTTGGACGAGGAGGACCGATTGCGCCGATGCAAATCAATGCTCCTGAGTTTTCGTTGAAGCACCACATGATTCAGCAAGTACAAACAAACCCATTTAGAGGATTGCCTGATGATGATGCCAACAAACACCTCGACAAGTTCATTACAATCACCCAAAGCATGAAGTTGCCTGGGGCCACAATGGATGTTCTCCGCCTACAACTCTTCCCGCATACTTTATCGCATCATGCCGAGAAATGGTTTGATCGTCTCCCGAAGAATTCTATTCACACTTGGGATGACATGACTCAACGCTTTTTATCGCGCTACTTTCCACCATCCATGGTCACAAGCCTTCGCAATCAGATCAGCGGTTTCATGCAAGATCCCGATGAATCTCTTTTTGATGCATGGGAGAGATATAATGTCTTGATCGACCGTTGTCCAAACCACAACATGCTTCCGGTCACCTTGATCGATACTTTCTACAACGGATTGACTTTTCGAGATCGTGATACGATCAATGCAGCCGCCGGTGGCACATTCATGAAAAGGAGACCCGAGGAGTGTAGAGAGTTAATTGAAAACATGACTACTCATCATAAAAACTGGGATTCCTCTGCTTCTTCTGGAAACAACACGAGAGTCAATGTTTCTTCTACCTCAGCAAACCCTGAGATGACCGAACTCACCCGCATGATGGCTGAAATGAGCAAAAGTATCACGCTTCTCGCTTCAAATCAACAACAACAAGTTAAAGCGGTTGCTAATCCTTGTGAAACATGTGGCGGTCCTCACTCATACACCGATTGTCCTTCGACACAAGGAAATCCGGAAAATGTGTATGCAGCTTACGGTAATTATTCACCGGAAAATTACCAAGCTAGACAACAAGGGGATAGAAATCTGCTGAGCTACCGTTCCAACAACTACCTTTCACCCGGTTTTTCTCCTCAAAACCAAAATCCCGCCAACAACTACAATAGAAGCAACCAAATCCCACCTCGTGCTTCTAACCCTTATCAACCACCCACCCAACAACACCCACCCATTAATCCCGATGTTGACACAATCATGAGAACTCAAGGTGAGCAAATCAAGAATCTACAGAGCCAAATAATCAATTTGAAAGGAGATATCTTGAAGCAAGGTAATGACATCAGAACCGAGGTTCGTGATAATCTTCAATCCTCTGTCATCACTCAAACAACTGAATTGAAGAATCTGTTGGCTAGTTTCTTGCCTGAAGCTCAACCTTCTTCTTCTTCGGGTTCTCTACCTTCAAACACCGTCACCAATCCGCGAGCTAATGTGAGTGCTATAACTACGCGTAGTGGAACTACCATTGTCACTCCATCTACCCCACCACCATCATCTACACCTCCTCCACCACCATGTATCCCTACTCCTCCTACACCTAGTAATAGTGCACCATTACCGTCTCCGCCTCGTCATGACGATGTATCTCGGAAGGACCCGTCAACATCACAACCGTCACCACCTACACCTTCACCTAACCCTTATCAACCTAGAATCCCATACCCTTCTCGTATAGGCAAGACCAATGATCTAACAAAGGAGGACTCACAAATAACCAAATATATCAATATGATTTCTCAAATGGGATTCAGCATTAGTTTCCTTGAAGCTCTTGTCCACATGCCCAAATTTGTTAGAGCATTTAAGGAATTGATTAACAAGAAGGAGAAGCTGCTTGAACTCGCCAACACACGATTAAATGAAAACTGCTCTGCAGTTATTCTTAAAGAACTTCCGGAAAAACTTGGAGATCCCGGTCGTTTTGTGTTGCCTTGCGTGTTCAACAAAACTGAAGAATTTACTGCCCTTGCCGATCTCGGGGCTAGTATTAATCTTATGCCACTGAGTGTTTGGAAAACACTATCTTTACCTGACCTCATTCCAACAAAGATGACTCTTGAACTTGCAAATAGCACTCTCGCTTACCCCGTCGGTATAGCCGAAGACGTGTTTATTAAAGTTGGCGCATTTACTTTCCCGGTCGATTTTGTCGTAGTTGATTATGAAATGGACCCCCGTATTCCTTTAATACTTGGTCGACCATTCTTGAGATCCGGACGTGCTTTAGTGGATGTAGCCGAAGGTGAGTTAATCTTAAGAGTCGGGAAAGATTCACAAGTTTTTACAATGGGGCAGCTTACAAGCAAATCCTTTGGAGGCCGAGAATCAGTGAATATGATAAATGTGCTCGATGACTTTACCGTCTATGACAATCCTCTATTCGATTCTTCCACTGATAATCCACTCTTTGAAGATAATGTGGATGATTCTCTCCCTAATTTGGACGCTTCTCCCATTTATGATTCTCAACCGGTCTTCGATGCTTATGATGATGATTCTAGCTCAGATTCGGATGATTTTGATTGTACTTCTGAGTATCCCGAGCTGCCCACTTTCGATGATTTTGATGAGGCTGATACTCTTTCGAGCGATTCTTCACATGCTGAAGATCCTCCGCCATCACTCGATCCTACTTTGGACGATTACTCATTCGAGGAAGATTTCTCTGAATTTCTCAACACATACTTCCCTCATGAGAGTGATGCACCTCCTTTGGACTTTGAAGATTATCGTCTTGATCCTACTTTGGATTTGAAGAACATTTTGTCCAAGGAGAAGAAACCGGTTGACACCGAAATCCGTTGCACGTATGATTTAACACCTCTTTATCCCACTTCTAAGGACGAGGTTGTGCTTCTTTGCGGATCTTCTTCACACTCGGCTGAGCCTGAGTGCTATTTTCCCTTAAAGAAACAGGTGTTCGATCCCGGTATTGAAGTCTTTAAGCCATCTCAGTATCCACCTGATGAAATAAAAGGAAAAATCTTTGGAAATCTTGAAGACATGCTTGCACCACTTCATCCTTGCTCCTACTGTGCTCCATCACTGCTTAAGGGAACCCTGCCATTTCTCTTTTGGCTTGCCTTGTTCACCTTAAGCTCTTGCTTATTGATGGATGAAAACTATGTCTTTGATCCTGGTGGATTTGTTTCATGCTACTTCCGTTGATGATCAAGGTCGAGTCAGGCTAACGACTCGGTCAACAAAAACCAAGCGCTTCCTGGGAGGCAACCCATGCATCTATCTTTCCGCTTTCTTTAGTGTAGGGGGGACCCCTTGGATTGCTATTTCCTCTCCTCACTTCTTAATCAGGGATTCGAGCTTCAATGATCCACTTTTGATGATTCTTGACGACCCGTGATTCTGTGTTCTACTTCTTCCCGGTTCTATCCTAAACTCTTTTCGATTCACTATTTTATATTTTCTCAATATTAAAATAGGAATCTCTTTAGTTGTCTTTTCCTTAGCGAGATTTAAACAACGTGCACAATGTCCTAAGTGTAGGGGAGTTTACTCCCACATGCTTAAACATTGAGGACAATGTTTATCTTAAGTGTAGGGGGGACTTCTATCGAAGTTAAGTGGTCCTTTCCTTGTTTTTGTCCTCATTTTAACCGGAAAATCAATTTTTCGACGTTTTTCAAAATTTTTGATCTATTTTGGCCTATTAGTTTTTACCTTTGTATAGTTACTTTCTTTCCTTATTAGAATAAATGTTTAATAAGTGGTTTTAATTTTCAAGCGTTGTGAATCTTTTGACTCAATCCGAGTTTACTCTAGCTAGTATCCTTAGCGTGTTTAAGTCAAGTTTTGCTAGGCTTTTATATAGGGAGCTATAAAACGCGAAAGTCTTAACTCTCACGGGTTAAGAACAAGAACTTTTCGCAAGTTCTTATAATTGATCCTAGAGAGTCGTTTATCAAGGGAACTTTAAGATGCGACTTCTAAACTTGAAAGAGTCTAAGAAGTTGCAAGATCCTATAGGCGACTCGAAAACCCAAAACTTTGATTTAATAGGCTAAGTATCCACGAGTCTCATTACTTGAGATTTTAAACTGTGGAGAACGAGAGATGATAGAGCAAATTATAAGTTCGGTATTCTTTCATGAATTTATGTGAGTTAATTATAAGCCTATTCTCCCATCGCTTGCTAATAAATTTATCTGCTAATAAATAAGGTTGTACGATTTGAAAAGTTACTTAGCTTCTAGCCCCAGATCGTTTAAAAGTTGCTCGGTAATGACGAGAGTTCATAGCCAAGGCATAACTTATGAAGCGGGGCGCGAAGATTGGCGAGTCCGAAAAGGCCCTAACAAGGCATGAGGGCTATGTTTTGTTGCTAAAGATCCAAAAGTGATGTGAAGAATCATTTATCGAAAATCATTATGAAGGATCGAGACACACGACGAAAAGCAAAAACTCCCAAAAAGTCATGGAGAAGAGTATCCGAAAAGACCCTAACAAGGTATGAGGATAAATAGATCCAAGTCAATAAAGGAGGCGGATCGTTGTATATCAAAATCCAAAATAAAGATTGGAGAAAAATGAAGAAGTCGTGGTCCATATATGAAGAATCTCTCAAAAATTCCAAGTGAGGAAATTCCAATTATGAAGAGAAGACCATTATTTCATGAACGTCTCTCAAAGATTTGAAGTATGAAGTCGCTGCCAAATATCTGCCCGAGAAAGGTCTCAAATCGCGAACCAAGTTATGCCAAGATATGGACTTTTTGATATCCCGAGAAGCAGTTTTAAGAGATTTGGTCCTTTAGCTAACTATTGATTAAATCGTGCACTTTATTTTTAGACTTGATAATTATCGAAATAAGTCAAACAATGCATCTTCGTGATCATTCAAGACAAATAATAAAATATAAGAGATACCCATAGGAATAAGGGAGTCTAAGTGAATAATTGGCCCACATGAGTTCGTGTTAGTTTATTAACTTATAATAACAATGATCTCGTTTTTAAGCTTGGTTTGGAGAAAGTGAAAAGTTGAGGATGATGATTATTCATGACATTTTCAAAACCCAAGGTATGCTTTTAATTTCTTTGCTTTGCATTTTTATAATTTTCTATCTCTTTAATAAAGGCCAATGTGGATTGATTATGATGAAAAGTGTAAACATGCTTTGTAACTAATGCATTGCATGAGGACATTGCAATGGTCAAGTGTAGGGGATTTGATAGGTGTGTAAACACCCATCTTTTCTACCACTTAATTACAATAATAACCGGACCAAAACGTGTATTTTATGTCTTTTATGTCGGAATTATGCGCGGTTTGTGTTTTTGTTGTAATTTAGGACGAAATTGTGAAAAGTGGAGAAAACACGAGAATTCACGGGCATTCATGGCTTTTATTGAAGAAAAAGATGAAAGACGGAGTCGAGAAGTCAAAAGTGGAAAAAGAACGGAAGTCCAAGACCAATTCTGAAGATTTATCGAAGAAAAAAAGTCAAAAGACGGAAGTTTATCAAAAGCCGAGAAACTCAAGTCTATTTTATTGAAGAAATTAAAGACGAGTTCAAAAGATATCCCGAGCCACAAGTCCTTAAAGTCCAAATTTAAAAGAAAGATTAGAAGAAAAGGACTAATGACGCAATTAATGAAGATTAAATGAAGGAAGGACTTAATCTTGCAATTAACAAGAAATGAAGGAGGGGAGGAAGCTTCCTAATCCTCCCCTATATATAGATTAGGATTGTTAATTTTCCATTTTTCTTGGCTAAATTGACAAATTAGCTCTTCCATTTTTAATTACCTTGCACCTTTTATTACTTGTCCAATTTAATTACCTTGTCTTGCACTTAATGGTTTTGACTAAGTTGATTTAATTCGCATGAGAGGGCTTCGGGACAATCGAGGTGTCAAACATGCTCATTTTGTCTGTTCGCAACTTTCTTTCAATTGCTGGCAGTTGCCCCTGTCGGTGGACCACCCCCCCCCCCCAAAAAAAATTCCTATATTTAGCTTTCTTTTTTTTGCCAAAATGAAAAAGAAGTTCTCGCTTATTTTTCTAATTTTTTTCATACTTTATTTAATTCAAGTAAGTTTTCCTTTTTAATTCTTGTCAAGCTTTATCTTTATCTTGTTAATCTCATTCTTCCTTTCTTAATCTTTGTGTTGATTTATTTATGTTTGTGTTCTTGATTTTGGTTGATTTAATTAAGTGGGTTTTGATTAATTTGATTTAGTTTTGTGAGTTTTATTGATTTGGATTGATTGTTTATGTTTAATAGTTGTTTATTTGTTTGTTTGGTTTGATCTTGTGTTTGATTTAGCTTAGTTTTGATTAGATCCGTGTATTTTTACCTTCCTTGTTCTTCGGTTCTATTGTTTCTGTTCTCTCCCAGAAGACGGCTCCAGATATTCCGCATAGGGGATTTGTGAAATTGCTTATTCGGAATCTTGGAACATTCCGCATAGAATTTATAGAAATTGCTTATTCGGAATAATAAGTAATTCCGCATAGGGTTTTTTGTAGAATTTTCTATTCGGAATATTCATTATTCCGAATAGGGGTGTCATTCCGCATAGAAGCTGACATTCCGAATAGGCACTACTTTCCGCATAAAGGCTGAATTTTCCGAATAGGACTTCTTTCCGAATAGGGACAGCTATTCCGAATAGAGGAGTATTCCGAATAGGAGGCACATTCCGCATAGAGTTTGTCATTCCGAATAGACCTACTTTCCGAATAGGGTAATCTTTCCGAATAGGTGACAGTTATTCCGATTAGCTTTTATTCCGAATAGGAGATTTATTCCGGATAGGGAAATTTCAGTTTTTAGTTTTCTGCCTTTTTATTTTTAGCTTTATTCGCACTTTAAGTTTATTTGCCTTAGTTTAAGTTTTAATTTTAGTTGCCCTTTAAGTTTGCTTTAGTTAGATTTAAATTTGCGTTATTTACTTAATTGCCCTTTAATTTTAGTCTTGCTTTTAAATACTTGCACTTTATTTTAATTAGACTTAGATTTACTTTAATTGCACTTTTGCTTTAATTGTTTTGCACCTTTAATTTTCAATACTACAACGACACATCTTTATTCCACCAAAGTTCAACTGAGTCACACATTAAACAACAAGTTTTTCAATTCGAAGAGAACACTAGAACGATAAATTTTAACTGGGAAAATCTTAGTTTCAAAATGGCGCCGCTGCCGGCTCTTTTCGTAAAGATCAACAGTTTTTTGTGAGAGACACGTTGCTTTTTGGGACCCGTTCACTTGTGAACGTTATTTTTCTTGCATAAAAAATTCATAAAAACCATAAAAATTAAAAATTTCAAAAATCCAAAAAGATTTTATCTTTATTGTGTATATATATTGTCTTTGTGTTTGGTTTTGTTTTCTTTTGCATTTTCAGGTGTATGCGTACTAGATCTTCTAATTATCAAGAGCCCGAGCCTCAAGAAGATTTAGATATGGCAGGTGTTAACAACAATAATCAACTACCGCACCTCAATAATAATAATAACAACAACAATGCTCTTCCACAGCCCGATCTTCGGACCATGGAGGAACTTTGTCAACCAACAATGTTTGGACGAGGAGGACCGATTGCGCCGATGCAAATCAATGCTCCTGAGTTTTCGTTGAAGCACCACATGATTCAGCAAGTACAAACAAACCCATTTAGAGGATTGCCTGATGATGATGCCAACAAACACCTCGACAAGTTCATTACAATCACCCAAAGTATGAAGTTGCCTGGGGCCACAATGGATGTTCTCCGCCTACAACTCTTCCCGCATACTTTATCGCATCATGCCGAGAAATGGTTTGATCGTCTCCCGAAGAATTCTATTCACACTTGGGATGACATGACTCAACGCTTTTTATCGCGCTACTTTCCACCATCCATGGTCACAAGCCTTCGCAATCAGATCAGCGGTTTCATGCAAGATCCCGATGAATCTCTTTTTGATGCATGGGAGAGATATAATGTCTTGATCGAACGTTGTCCAAACCACAACATGCTTCCGGTCACCTTGATCGATACTTTCTACAACGGGTCGAAGATAACGTCCTCGTTGGCGGATGACAATCGAGACAACGTTACTTCGAGAAAAATCCCAGTGGGATCAAAGAAAATAGAAGAAGAAATAAGGGTAGGACAATGGGTGGATCCAAAACACGATGAGCTACCCGAGGTAAGCTCTCACCAAATAAATAGAAATATTTTCCATTTATTGCATCGGTGAAAGACCGAGATTTCCCTATGGTTGTGATACCGGGGTCAAAAATCTCGTCCTCGCTAGAGAAATGAAACGATACAATGGGTACTCCCCCACACTAACTCCATATTTACATTCATCAAAAGGAGTAGACGAGGTAAAAGTAATCTTAGTAACCGATGATGACGGTGATAAAAGAGGCACATCAATTTATTAAACAATTTCTCTTTTTTACTTTTCTCATTATGAAAACCTATTTTTCCATTTATAAAATCAAAGATGTTAGACGTTTGTAAAACATGATTTAGCACACTAAAAAATTTAGGCGTCTCAAAATTAAATGGCACACTTCGCGGATACGTGTCTCAAAAACGATGCTAAGCACACTAACAATTTGAAGGTTTAGGTCATGGGTGGGAGAGGGATTAACAAAGATATCTTCAAAACGTTTATCAACAAAGAAAACATCCCCCTCCGGGTTAACATAAAGGTAATCAATACTATCGAATTCCTCATCATAAATCTGTTTATCAAACCAAGGTTTTTCAAAACCGTCATTAGGGATGAAGAAGTAGCACTCGAAAGTATTACGATTTTCAACAACATCAACATTCTTAATGGGAGAAATGTCAATAGCAAGAAACTCATCAACCTCCTTAAAGAAGTCTTCATCATCACTAGAGGTGTGAAATGATGCATGATTGATGGTTTGGTCATCCAAGATCTCGAACTCCTCATCATAAAGTGGGTTATCATAAAATTAAGGTTCATAAAGGGAGTTTGTGTTGGAAATACGTTTTTACTATTAGAAGTCTCGGTCACTCCAAAAATATAGTTACGGGCTCGTAGTATAGTATTTGTAATAGATTAAACAAGCCTGACCCATAAGCATGTTCATGGGCCGGATGCCCAAGTCATTTATGTACTTGGGTATATAAACCCTCTCTTTTGATGGAGAGGATGTTGGTTGTTTTATTATTTCACTAAATAAACACATATCTTATCTTTACTTTCTCTTTCTACTTTCTCTCTCTAGAAACATCAACCTAGATCTAGATCTAAGATTACCAATATTCTACTGTTCGATAAGGTCACAAAGGTGTCGTCATTTATGTCATCACAAAAAATATCCGACAAAGTATCAGAGTGTCACACTCGGATACAAGATCATCATTCTCATATGAGGGAGTCTCATTAGGGAGATCCTCGAAAATGGGGGTGGGTCAAAAAAAGATCCAATATGTGAAAGTCTTGTAGATTTCACACATTGAAAATCCTTAGTATTGGTCTTTTGAGGGTAGTCCTTCAGAGGTGGCGAAGACGTGTTCTCATTAGATGAAGTCGAAATAAAACGAACTTTTTCCTCCGAAATTGTTTTTTCATTATCACCGAATAATCCCACAATGATTGATCCATAAATCGTCATAAACCTTTTTCAATTAAGTACGCATACTCCTTATCATCAAATTCGTCTTCCTTAAAACCATTTTTGTAATATTTATAAAACATGCTTCAAGTCATTTATTGTTTTGGAAAAAAATTAGGTTGGCTTTGGGATTTATCGGTTAAAAATTCCATCTTATCTTCCCCGTATCGTAAAATTAATCTTCCGCCAAAATCATTGAATTTGTATCGAGCCGCCGATAAAAATGGTCTCCCTAAAACGATTAACATTTAGGATCGCACTGATAGTCGGAAATGAAAAAATCCGCGAGAAAAGTAAAATTTCCAGTTATAACAAAAACAACTTCCGCAATACCAATCAATTTATCAAGTGTACAACTTCCAAGCTCGATGATCATGTTTGTAGGGGTAAGAGTAGGCAATTTCATCATTTTCCAAATAGAGAGAGACATAAGATTGATTCTAGCACCCAGGTCGGCAAGTGCTACACATCCTTCAATCTTCGTAAAATCACAAGGTATTAGAAACAGGCCCGGATATTCTTGCTTTTTGGGAAAGTTTTTTTGAAAAACCGCGACACAAATTTCATCAAAGGTCACTTTGGTCAAGTCGATGAACTTCTCACATTGAACGATGGATGGGATAGGAGAAATACGAGAGGGTTTAGATGTATAAGGAGATCAAGTAGAAGTAGAAGAAGAAGAAGATTTCTCATCCATGGTGACCACCATTTTCCCTTCGACCTTAGAACATGAAGAGGTCAAAGGTTGAGACATAACAACTCTAAAGCCATCAAGGGTAAGGGTAATAACACGAGATCGACGAGTCGTGATGGATTTTATATCTTCCTTCGAGTTTGCAACGGTGTTACTTGGTAACGAACTAGAAGGTTTGTTCATAACAGCCGACAACATACTCTCAATACGACTTTGATTTCGGTCTATTTTTTGTTGATTTTGCTCAATTTTATCATTTTGACCCATCCAAGTGTTTGAAAACTCGTTTCAAATCATCAGTTTGTCCCTTGAATCTCTTCATATTAACCTCATTTGATTTCATATAATTTTAAAAATAATCTGATAAACCATTTTCATTTTTATTAAAGCCTTTGTTTTGATTACAATTAAAACTCCCTTGATAATGGTTTTGAAAATTCCCATTTGAATTAGAACTTTGACCATGATTTTGATTTTGATAATTTCCTTGGTTTTGATTGTTGTAAAAACCTTGATTTTGAAATTTGAAATTTTGACTTTGATAATATCCTTGATTATTTCGTTGAGTACATTAAAATTGCCTTGATTGTTATGTGGTGGAGGCGTGTTATTTTGATTAAAATTACTGTAAATGTTGGAAATACGTTTTTCGTATAAAGAAAGTCTCGGTCACTCCAACAATATAGTATAGGCTCGTAGTATTGTTTAAGTAATATTTATGTTTATCCCGACCTATGAGCATGTTCATGGGCCGGAGGCCCAAGTCCACTTAAGGACTTGGGTATATAAACCCCTTTCCACCATGGAAAGGGGTGTTGGTTGTTTCATTTTCACAAGTAATAAACATAGTTTTTTCTTTCACTTCTCTCACTACTTTCTCTCACTTAAAAACATGAACCCTCTTGAAATATCAAGATTATCATACTTCTACAATTGGTATCAAGAGCTATGAGATGAAATAAAGGTTGGTTTTGTGTTGTTCATACTTACTTTTGTGTGTTTATGTGTTTTTGATTGATCTTTACCCAAGTTTCAAAATTTTTTTCGTGTTTTTATCATTTCAAGTGATCCATATATATTCTAAATACTTTTGGTAGTGTTTTGGGTGCTTTGGGTTGGTTCAAATCACGGATTTCTTGTCGAAAATTTCACCTTTTTACCTCAAAATCTCGAAACGGTACCATTATTTCGATAGGTGTCATCGGAAAAGGGTTTAAGGATTCCGATAGTTATTTCGATAAGTTGCATCAGACTAGGGTTTAAGGATTCCGACCGTTTTTCCGAAATCATTCCGACAGGGTTGAATATATTCCGACAGGTTTGATCTTTGGTATTCTGACAGTGGTTTCCGATCACTTTCCGATAGTGTTTTCCGACATCATTCCGACATGACTTTTCCGATAATATTCCGACTGAATACATTCCGACAGCTTTGCACTTAGGTATTCCGACAGAGGTTACCGATCACATTCCGGCTGGTGTTTTCCGACATCATTTCGACAGGACTGTTCCGATCACATTCCGACTGTTTATATTCCGACAGGTTTGAATCTTTGGTATTCCGACGGATTAACTTTGAGACTTACGATGATTTTGAGATTTCACATTGAGATTGAAGTAATTTAGGTATTGAGATAGTATTTGCAACTTAGAGGATTTTTCAATCTTGTAATCTTCACAGAAACACACAACATAAAGATCACAACATCTTTGTTTCAACAACATTAAAACACATAACCTTATTTCATTGCTCGATCATTTTGATAATCTTTATTCAAAGGATCATAAAATGAATTCAAATTCATATATGCCAACAATGACATCGCTTACCGATATTTCAATTATCTCGGGTACCGACACCCGCCCACCGTTGCTCATCAAAGACTTATTCGAAGCATGGCAAGGTCGCATGAGAACTTACATTATGGGTAAACCCCATGGGAGACTTATGGTTCAATCCATTGAGAAAGGTCCACTCGATTGGGGAGAAGTTACTGTCGACAATGTGATGCGGCGAAGATTGTATCATGAGTTAACGGATGCTAACAAACTCATTGCTGATGCGGATGAAAGAGCTGTCCAGACCATACTTCAAGCCCTTCCACCCGATATTTATCGATTGGTAAGCGAACACACAGTGGCAAAGGATCTTTGGGATCGTTTAACTGTTTTGTTACAAGGGACTTCGCTAACTAAGCAAGAACGAGAGTGTCAATTGTATGACTTGTTTGATAGGTTCACCTACATTCCAGGGGAAACACTTCATGACTACTACTAGCGTTTTACCACTTTGATGAATGATATGAACGTGTATAATCTAGGATTGCTCAATTTCAACTTAACACCAAGTTCTTGAATGTTTTACCCCTAGAGTGGAGCCAATATGTCACCGATGTTAAAATGATTCGAGATTTGCACAAGACAAATTTAGATCAACTCTATGCTTTCTTGCAGCAACACGAGAAGCACGTGATCCAAAAATGCATTTCTCAAGGATCTTACCAAAAACCATTGGCATTAATGGCAAATCATCCAACTTTGTCATATCATAACTCTCGGTTTGCTTTGGGACACCAATCTTCCTATCAACCGTCGTATCAAACCCCAAGCTTTCCATAGTGCTCGATCTTGCCACAACCACCTACATCTTATCAGCAACATTACAAGCAACCAGCAACATCATCACAAGGAGATTCACATCATTTACCTTATGCTTCACAACCATATTAACCTTATCAACCTCCATCAAACCCTGCCATCACCTTTCCACAACATGAGGCTCCTCAACCCCATTACTTACAACATGTTACTGCTCCTTCAAATCAGTTTGTAGCTCAACCTGCACCAGCATTCTATTGTGATGATGAGATTCCTGTCCCTGAGTTTAGAAAAGGGGATAATCCTACTGATATACTTGCTCAAATGTCTGCTTACCTCACTCAAACATTAAACAAACGAGGTTACAGAGGACCAGCTCCAACAAACAATTAGTTGAGGAATTCTTCTAACTCTCGACAACAAGCTACAATTCAAGATGGCAGAGTGACGGTGCAACCACTTTAGGGGAGACCAAGTTCATCTAATGCTGGTGCACGTCCATCTAACAATGCAGCTACAAGGGGTAATAACACTGGCAAAATGAAGATGATTATATGTTATAACTGCAAAGGGGAAGGGCACATGGATCGAGAGTGTAAGCAACCCAAGAGGAAAAGGGATAACACATGGTTTCAGGAGAAGATCTACTTGGTGAATGCTCAAGCCCAAGGACGTGAGCTCGATGAAGAAGAGTTAGCATTTCTCGCAGATCCGGGAGTTGCGGACACTGACGGTCTCACAGCAGCCATCACAAACAATGCCGCATATCAATGTGATGATCTCGATGCATACGACTCTGACTGTGATGATCTCAATACCGCCAAGGCAACTCTCATGGTAAATCTTTCACTTTATGGAGCTGACACAATTTTTGAGGTACCAAATACTACCAATGCTACTAGTATTGTACTTTATCAAGTTGAGAAAGTGTCTGAGTATCCGGAACAGCCTCCGGTGGTTAGTAGCTCAAACAAGGAGACAAACAATGATAGCAATATCAATGCAAGTCCCCAGACTGTGAGTGAAACACAACCGGGAGCTATTCTGTCTACAATTTCGTCTGCTCAACATGGTTTGGTCTCTGTGTCGGAATCTATGCTTAGCCAAATGAATAATGCGATCAACCACACCCTTGGGATTAATCAGACATTATCTGACGAGCTTGCTTTGTATAAGGAAAAGGTTAAAACCTTGGAATTAACTCCAGTGAACACGACCTTAACCAATCCTGAATTTGATAGGTTTAGGAAAGTTCAAATGGATAACCTGCTAGAAATTGAAAGTTTAAGAGCAAATCTTTCAAATGAACTTAAAGAAAAAGAGTCAGTCGTTAATAATTTTCAACAACTTCAAACGGATTTCGAAATTCTTGAGTCTAAAAGGGTTGAAACGGAAATTAAAACGTCTGAGAGAATTAAACAAACTGAAATTAAGCTTTTAAAACAATACTCTGCTTCACATCTAGTACACTTGTTTCATGCATCGTTTAAGGAATTCACTTTATCACGTCTAATAGACCTACCACCTAACCTGGGGTATGCAAATCAAGCATTTAACCACAACCCACGACTTTACGATGCTACCAAGTTAGGATTGGTATTAGATCCGATTGTGTTTCCAAATGAATCTGAGAATTCATCACTACATGAAGAGAATCGGTCAAAAATGATTTTTACATATCCTGAGTATGATTATGCTCAGCTTAATGTAGAAAATGCAAAAATAGATCTGAGAATTCGCTTTAATATGCAAAGGGAATTTATCCATACACCAATTTACATGCCTACTAAAGAAAGTCTTAGTATACTTCCTATACTTGTCAATTTGGATGAACCTAAGGAAATTACAAAGCATCTTCCACCAGTAAGTACGGTATTGCTAAACTTGAAACAAATTTGGCGATATCTTACCAAATTTGACAAGGTCATCATGGAATGTACGACTTCAACGGCTCAAACCGCTGTAGAATGGGCTTTCGAACACATGAAAACGGTGTTTGAGAAAGAGATTGTTCCGTTTGTAAAAAATGTTAAAGAAGGTCTTCTAGATCTTGGGGAAAATTTAAACTTTGAATTGGGTGAAGTTCGAAAAGTTTTTAATGAAATGGATGATGCTTATGAACAACATCTAATTGAGAAAGAAACGATTTTGGCCGAATATGACCGATTCTTGGAACATATAGTGTCTCTCGAAGTGATGCAAGTTGTTACTAATGAATATGCTCTTGAGATTACATCTGCTGTGAAAAATGTGATGATGTGCATGATCTTTCTGTGAATATTGTTGCACCTGTGAATAATGTAGATAATCATTCTTGTCACGAATCTAACGCTGAATTTTTAAAGCTTCAAGATTCTTATCATTCACTTTCAAAACGTTTTGACAAGGTTGAAAAAAATTATATCGCTCTTGAACTTGAAAATCAAACTCTTTCAAAACTAAATGTTCGTGAAAAAAACATTGAGACAAGTGACAAGATGATTCAAGTGATGCAATCATTAGAGGAAGATGTTACGAGACTTAAGAGAGAATTACTAGCAACGAAAACGGAACTAGAGGCTGCAGAGACTAAAAATCATGTCCTAGAAAATAGAATTACTTTTATGCTAGGAGAGCGTGAACAATTAAGGCAGGGTGACTCACAAAATTCTGGTTCAATAGAAGAACGCCTTGCTTTTAATGCGATAGAGCAAAAGTCATTAATTGACCAACTGAACAGAAAATATGAGGAAATCTCTGACCTAAACATTCAGCTCATAGACAAAAACATGGTTATAGCTGAATTAAAGGAGACACTTCAACTCAAAGGACGAGAAGGTGTTGATAATCCAGCTACAGTCTCTGCCCCGACCTCTAGTGCTCCAAAAACCAATAAGGTGGTGATCACTGAGAACTCGTACAATAAGAACAATCCACTATCATATAAGTCCTATATGGAGCATGCAGTTGAGTACGCGAATCTTGCTAGGGAAGAGTTAGATGATCTCTATGAACTTGAACCTAGGAATAGTCACTATTACCATGCTCATGCTTTCATTGAGAGGGTACAACAATGCTCAGAGCACTTGAAGTACATAGGACTACTGGGTTCTGCACTACTTAAACAACAAACCCCCACCATTGCCATAACTCCATTAAATAAGACCCCAGGAGCTAAGCCTGTTTTAAACACACCCATCAAGGCTAAGTCGAAATCTGTCACTAATGTTCCCTTGGCTTCAACAGGAGCAATTATGTATACTAAGGCTAAAGGATCTCAAGACAAGAAAGATAGGATCAAGCCTTCCACTAGTAGGACTGCGAAGAAGAAAGTAGAAGTTTACCCTAGGAATGTTATTTCAGTTTTAAATAAAAAGAATCATGTAGCTAAGACAAAAGGTTCTCCCTCTGAGTGGAAACCTAAGCAAAATGTGAATTCTAATTTGAAATGTTGGAATTGTAATGAATGCATGTTTTCTCAGCGTCATGATTTATGCCTTGTTGACCATGTTAATGAAATGAATGCCATTAGAAACAATCTTGAATGGAAACCAACGGGGAAAAAATTCACCCAGGTTGGATGGCAATGGTTACCCACTGGTAGGACCTTTACTGCAAATGGAACTAAGTGCCCTTTAACTAGGATCACATCCACTGAGGTTAGGTCTTAGCGTCCTTTAAAAAGGAACACAAGCACTAAACAATGGAAAAAACGCCCTTTCACTAGGTCTGCCTCCACTATTGTGCCTACCAGTGATGAAGTCCCCAGTCAAAAAGTACCTCATAATACTAGACAACTAGAATCTAAGCTAACAAATAGTAAGAAAATTTGGAAGCCTAAAAACTCTTCTGATAGCAAATCTAAGATAATTACATCTGTACCTGCTAACTCAGAGGAACAATTAGATTCCGATACATCGTCTTTGTTTGGTGATATTTTCAGGTCGTCCAAATTATTCTTTGGTATTTGGACTTGGGGTGCTCCAAACATATGACTGGAGACCGCTCGATGCTCATGTCAGCAAGTTTCTAGGAACGGTGAAATTTGGCAACGACCATATTGCGAAGATTATGGGTTACGGTGAATATCAAATTGGGAATGTGTCGATTTCAAGGGTATATTATGTGGAGGGACTTGGTCATAATCTATTTTCAGTGGGACAATTTTGCGATTCAAACCTAGAGGTGGCTTTTCGACAACATACTTGCTTTATTCGCGATCTTATAGGAAATGATTTGTTAAAAGGTTCTCGTGGGGATAATCTCTACACACTGTCCATTCAAAACATTATGGCCGCCTCTCCTGTATGCCTTCTCTCCAAAGCATCTAAGACCAAGTCATGGTTGTGGCATCGCCGGTTATCTCATCTTAACTTTGATGCTATTAACTATTTGGCTAAAAACGAACTTGTTCGTGGTCTTCCAAAACTTAAGTTCGGCAAGGATCATTCATGTTCCGCGTGTTGTTTGGGGAAAAGCACCAAGAAATCATACAAACCTAAAGCTAAAGACACCAACCAAGAACCACTGTATCTTTTGAACATGGATCTTTGCGGGCCAATGCGTACGGCTAGTGTGAGTGGTAGAAAGTATATCCTCGTCATGGTGGATGATTTCTCCAGGTTTACATGGGTAAAGTTCTTAGCAACCAAGGATCAAGTACGAAACTATATCATTACTTTTCTTAAGATGATCCAAGTACACCTTAATGCTACTGTTCGCCGCATTAGGACTGATAACGGAACTGAGTTTGTTAATCAGACTCTACGAAATTATTATGAAGAGGTTGGTATTTCTCATGAAACTTCAGTGGCTCGCACTCCACAACAAAATGGTGTCGTTGAAAGACGCAACTGTACACTTATGGAAGCTTCTGAAACTATGTTGATTTATGCGAATGCTCCTTTATTCTTATAGGCTGAAGCAGTGGCAACCGCATGTTATACCCAAAACCGCTCCATCATTCGTAAACGCCATGGTAAAACTCCATATGAGCTACTTCATGGACACAAACCCGATATTTCATTTCTTCATGTGTTTGGTGCACTTTGCTATCCGAATACTAATAGTGAGAATTTGGGCAAACTTCAACCGAAGGCTGATATTGGAATTTTCATTGGTTACTCACCCGCAAAGAAAGCTTACCGGATTTATAACCGTCGTCTTGGCAAGATAATAGAAACTTTGGATGCCGATTTTGATGAGCTGACATCGATGGCTTCTGAGCAACACAGCTCTGAACCCGCATTACATGAGATGGGAACCGGTACGATTAGTTCCGGATTAACTCCCAACAATCCTGTTTCTCCATCATTCACACCACCTACAAGGTCCGAGTGGGATGAGTTATTTCAACCTATGTTTGATGAATTCTTTGATCCACCTAGTGATGATTCTCCAACACCTGCAGCAGTAGCTCCGATTCCCGAAGTTGTTGCTCAAGATAATGGAAATCTGTCTGATGCATCTACTGTTACTATTGCACCAGATGCACCATCCCCGACCAATTCTCAAACTACACCCGAATCATCACCCCCACTCGTTCCTAATGATGTCAAAGAGGATTTATTTGATCATGATTTGGAAATAGCTATCCTACAAGAGCTTCCATTCTTTGGTTCACAAATACCCGAAAACCCTAACGGTGCGTCTACCTCAGAGGAAGCTCCTGCAATCGTTCACTCCCGACCACCACGGATTGAAAATCACAACACCAAATGGACAAAGGATCACCCAATCTGCAATATTATTGGTGACATCGATAGACCAGTCTTAACACGCCACCAAATCCAAGAACATGCATTATATTACTACTTTGACGCATTTCTTTCCGATATTGAACCTAAAAATTGGCAACAAGCCATGACACAATCATCATGGATTGAATCCATGCAAGAGGAACTTAATGAATTTCAACGTCTTGAAGTGTGGGAATTAGTTCCTTTACCCAACAACGTTGACATCCTTACATTGTTGTGGGTATATAAGGTTATACTCGATGAGTTAGGTGGAGTGTTAAAGAACAAAGCTAGATTGGTTGCTAGAGGTTACAAACAAGCTTTGGGTATTGATTTTGAAGAATCCTGTACTCCTGTTGCACGATTGGAGGCGATTATACTATTCCTTACCTATGTTGCTCACATGAACATGATCGTCTACCAAATGGATGTTAAGACGGCATTTCTTAATGGTGAATTAAGGGAAGATGTCTACGTAAGCCAGCCGAATGGATTCGTCAACTCGGAGTATCCCAATCACGTGTACAAGCTCAAGAAGGCTCTTTATGGGTTGAAACAAGATCCACGCGCGTGGTACGATCTCCTATAGTCTTATCTGATCTTGAAAGGCTTCTCCAAAGGCAAAGTGGACCCAACATTATTCATTCTCAAGGAGGACAACGACATGATACTGGTACAAATTTATGTTGACGCTATAATATTTACTGCCACTACTCAAAGACTGTCTGACCATTTTGAGAAAATCATGTCCACACGTTTTAAGATGTCGATGATGGGAAAAATTCCTTTTTTCTTAGGGTTGCAAATTTCTCAAAATCCCAGAGGCATCTTCATTAATCAATCCAAATATGCTCTAGAATCTTTGAAAAGTATCATTTTGAAAACTGTGACCCCGTGGATACTCCAATGGTGGAGAGATCCAAGTTAGATGAGGATAGGGATGGGATTTCTGTGAATCCTAAACTTTACCGTGGAATGATCGGCACCCTTCTCTATCTGACTGCTAGCAGGCCTGATTTGCAATTTGCTATATGCATGTGTGCCCGGTATCTGGCTCGGCCTACTGAAAAGCACTTACATGTTGTGAAAAGGATCTTTCGGTATCTTAAAGGAACACATAATCATGGTCTGTGGTATCCGAAGGATTCCTCTATTGCACTAATATCATATGCAGATGCGGATTATGCTGGGTGTCAAGATACTCGACGTAGCACTTCTGGCAGTGTGCAACTTCTTGGAGAAAGACTGATTAGTTGGGCATCCAAAAGGCAGAAAAGCGCTGCGATATCCAGTACAGAGGCTGAATACATTGCTATGTCCGGTTGTTGTGCTCAAGTTCTTTGGATGAGATCACAATAACTGACTACGGTCTTGGATTCAACAAAATCCTGATGTATTGTGACAACAAAAGCGCCATTGCCCTTTGCTGCAACTACGTTCAACATTCCCGGGCAAAGCACATTGATATACGCTACCACTTCATCAAAGAGCGAGTGGAAAATGGAGTGATCGAACTGTATTTTATCAACATTGAGTGTCAGCTGGCGGATATTTTCACAAAGGCCTTAGATCGAGGACGTATCGAGTTTTTGATCGAAAAGCTAGGCATGAAATCATTCTCACCAGCGACACTTAAGGAGTTGGCAGAAGAATCTGCAGAATAGTGGTGGTAAACTATTCTAGAGTATCCTTTTATCGTGATCTTGTATATTATCGTATATATATAAACCACCAAAAGAAAAATACAAAAATATAAAACATACAAAAACCATAAAAAATATAAAATCAAGAAAATCCAAAAATATTTTTCTTTTAAAATCGGGCATGTTTTTAGTATGGTAATATTTACGGCCTTAGAAATTTCGATTAAAATTGACACGGCGCCATAAATAGAGTCCGTATAAAAGTTGTACATATTTTAAAAACATGCCCATTATGGCTTGTAGTTATTTCTGACTACAACCCGCTTTTCGCATTAAAGTCATGTATTTCTTTTGAAAACATTGGCTCACAACGGGAATTAATTTTCTCGGGCAAGGTTGACTTAAAAACCTTGTAAGGGATCAAGTTTACTTCATAACTTGGTCTAACACAAATTCGTGTACGCTTCAGTGCACTTATTTTGTTAAAATAAGAGAAATCTTATTGCCCACAGAATTGTTTCAGAAAATCATTAAACGGAAAAAGTCTTCATAGAGATTTGTCTCCTTAAATGCAACGACTACAACTCTTTAAATAGAAAACGGGTCTGCATTTGAGGGGGAGCAAATTTCCAAATTATCTTGAAAATGATTTGGTCTTCACATAATTATTCAGTCATCTTACTTTATGTGCATTATGTGCAAAGTGTGCCTTGTATGGATTTTGATTTGACCTTAGGTTTTATTGGCGTGTTTGTGTTAGCAACTCAAAAGAAATTGGGAAAATGTGTTGTTACCTTGTTTTATTACAAGTTTTCTTACATGTTTAAAAACTAGGGGGACCAATTTGCAATTTAGGCAAAATTGGCTTGAAAGGTTGACCTTAGTCAAACTCCTCCCCCTTGTTTATTTTTTCTTTCCCGTCTGATACACACACATCACACATCACCAACTTGCCGCCATTATCAAGCTTGAGTTTTTTTCTCTCGTTTCCTGTGTTTTATCTGCTGTGTTTATCATCTAGGTAACATCGCATACGTGTTCTTATCATGCTTTATCCGTTCATTTGCTTCGTTCATCACGTTAGAATCAAAGATCTAGGGTTTCAGTTTTTAATTGTGGTAAATATCATGGTTGATAAGGGGTTTTTGATCTTTCTCACATATTAAACATTGGTTATTAACGGTTTTGATAAAAACATACTTATTGCCCTAGAAATCGATAGATAAAGATTCATCCTCGAAAAATCAGCCCCAGATTCCGATGCTTTCTAGATAAGGGATTCCGATCGTAGTTTCCGATAGGATATTCCGATAGAAAGATGTAGATGATAAGATTCCGATGGAAATATTCCGATACTCCATATTCCGATGATTGGTGGATTGATTCCGACAGAAAGCATTCCGATAGAAAGCATTCCGATAGAAAGCATTCTGATAGAAAAGCATTCCGATAGAAAAGCATTTCGATAGAAAGCATTCCGATAGAAGCATTCTCATAGAAGCATTCCGATAGAAGCATTCTGATGGGTGCTTTCTGATAGGTACATTCCTATGGAATTTTTCCGATGAATGCATTCTGATAGATCAGTGCATTGTGATATATAGATTGTCCTTGCGATAAGTGGTCTAATAGACTTTGCTAAAAGATTGTTGTTCTATCATCACCTTAAGATAGTATGCTTCCACACTATGCATTCGACTTAGAACTAGGGCTTCTATAACAAACACAATTTCGATTGGAGGTAATTAACTTTTTTCTCATAAGAATACTTAAAGGGTTTCTTATTAAAAAAATTCATCTTATTTTTATAAGTTGATATTTCTATAAACGAAAAAGATAAAATTAGTTATTCCACATATTGTGTTTTGTCCTTAGGCAAATGTAAGCAATCGCTGAGTTCAAACCTACTGAAGTTGAGGTTTTGCGAACACCTACTGAGGTTGAGGTTTTGCGAACACCTACTGAGGTTGAGGTTTTGCCAGCACCTACTGAGGTTGTAGTAATGCCTAGGCCTATCGAAGTGGTTGTAGAACTTCGTAGTCGGCTTTATTCTAGTTCACCTACTGAAGTAGTGGTTATGACAACCAGGAAACCTAAATCCTCTAGTAACTAAATCTAGATTGTTGGGTCCCTAGAATAACATGTCTATGCTTTACCACTATGCCTTTAGGTTTTTATCTCTGATTGTATGATTGTGTTGCATTTGAACATTGTCTGTATGATCTTAATGTGCTTAATATGATGACATTTGTTATGCTATATTATGAATTTTCATGGATAATGCGATGTATATGTTTGTATATATCAATTGTGTCTGTGTTATCTTAAGTAGGAACCATGTCAATCACCGAAGAACAACAACAACAATCAGACCTCGAATTAGTTCCACTTAGTGACCGACTACCACTTGCAGAGAACAACTTCCGTCTGAGAGACGATTTTGATCCAAAGGTGGCAGCTTTCAAAGTTGCAATGGACATCCTTGACATGTCACCTATAAAAGATGCCCTTAGAGCTACTACATCAGTTACCGAAATCTACATTCATGAGTTTTGGGCCACAACATCGATTACAACGACAAAGCAATTATCTAAGAAATCTATGACTTTCAAGATCAACAGGCAAAATTTTACTCTTGATTTAACTCAATTCAGGAAATTGTTTAAGTTTCCCGAATTGGCAAAAGGAGAAAAGTTTGTGCCCAATCCAAACACATATGAATTGCGTCGAGTAATTAGAGCTCTAAACTATGAGGGTGACATTCATAATCTATCTCAGTTTTCCACTTCACACATTGGTCAACCATGGAAAGCACTCATCACCATCATTACCAAGTGCCTCACTTCAAAGGCTCGTGGTTTTGACCAAATGAGACCACCTCAGGCTTATGTACTTTGGGGACTATACACTGCATCTAAAGTGGATTATGCTCTACTTCTTTGGGAAGAATTTTGCTACCAATTCATCGGCACCAAGAAGAAATCACTGCATCTTCCGTTTCTAAGGTTCACAAAACTTATCATCAACCAATTCATGAAGAGTGTCCCATCTATTGACAAGCGTGGAAAGTTCTTCTACCATACATCAGATGATGACCCCGTGTTGGATCATATGGATGAAGACAATTATTCTACTAAGTACTCACTGCGTCCAGCTTTAGTGCCAGACACAATGATCAATGATGGGATCAATGACATTGGACCTTACAAACAAATGCTCCTGGATATTGAAGCACAGTTTAAAAGAGCAAACGAAGATCCATCCGAAAAGAAAAAGGGTAAAAGGAAAAAGACTGTTGTCAAACGCCAAAAGACCTCCTCACCCCAAACCAAAGGCAAGGCTAAAGGGAAAGAGCAACTACGTGATGAAGATGCAAACGAACAAGATTCTTCAGTATTAATGTCTGAAGAAAAACAGATGCGAATAACACGTAAGATAAGTCGGATGGAGGCACAGACTAAGAAAACATGTAGTGGTTCTAGATCAAAAACTACTGCAGAATTAGTCTTGGAAGATTTTGGAGATCCAGACAACTCAAACGATGAAGAAGAACAAGATTTCAGACTAGAGGAAAGAATCACAGACCAAACAAACCAAGATGCTGACAATATAGATGATTATTTCAACTATGATTTTGAACACCAAAATTTAGAAGGTGGAGAAGATATGGAAACACTCCTGTACGAGGACGTCAACCTTAGCAAACCACTTCCAACTCCTTCAAAAATGATAACAACAGAAGATGCTCATCTGACGATGTTTCCTATCCAACAACAAATACCCCCTCCACCACCAGTATTCAGCACTGTTGTGACAACCGTCCCCCAGATTGAACCAAAATTCGAAACCATTCAACCTGTACCAACCACCACCCAAGTAATTACACCAACGCCGCCACCGGTCATCCTTCAACCTGTACCAACCACCATCCAAGTAATTACACCAACGGCGCCACCGGTCATCCATCAACCTGTACCAACCCCCATCCAAGTAATTACACCAACGCCGCCACCGGTCATCCATCAACCTGTACCAACCACCACCCAAGTAATTACACCAACGCCTTCACCGATCGTCGATCTTCCAGTACCAACCACTGCCCCAGTGATTGTACCAACATCGCCATCTATCCTCGAACAACCTGTACAAACCACCATCCAATCCACCACCTCTTTTGCACTTGTGGTAACTCCTCCACCAACAACAACAGTACAACTACCATCCACTTCCACTCCATTCCTCACGATTAGTGATCCTCTCATTCAGAACTTCCAAAAACAGTTGGAAGAACAGGCAAAAAAGATTGAAGAGCTACAGTCGTGTATTACTAGTTCAAAAGCCTTAAGAGCACAAAAACGCGACAAATCCAAACTTGATGATGCTTATGGCGGAGTTTTAAAACTTCAAGACCAACATAAGAAGTTTATTGCCGAAAAGGAAGCACCTGATAAAGAAATCAATGTTTTCCTCAACTCCATCAATGATACCATGACTAACATCATTCAGCGTGAAGTTAGGTCATGTGTCAATCAGGAGCTTCCAGTATTGTTCACTAAAGGCCTTACTGACTTGTAATTAATGCAAACTTTGGTGACTCGATTAACCAACATTGAGTTAAGAAAAACAAAAGCTCAACACAAATTGCAAAACGCTCTTGTTAAAGTGATACTGGAAGCTTCCAACACATCACCATTAGAAGACACTGAAGTTCCCCAATCTTCCAAGAAGAGGAAACGTCAGGAGCCTGAAAATGACGATGAGGTAGAAAATGAGGAAGAAGAGGAAGAGAATGAGGAGGAGAAAGAACATTCTGATAAGAATGAAGGAGAAGAGGACGAGGACGAGGACGAGGATGAGGATGATGATGAGGATGAGGACGATGAGGAGGATGAGGATGACGGGGAAGACGAGGATGACGATAGTGATGGGGATGACGATAATGATAATGAGGAAGGTAATGGGAATGGTAAGGATAAGGAGAAAGGGGATGGTGATAAGGATGAAAGTAATGGTACTAATGGTAAAGAATCTGAAGAATCCAAGGACAGTGATGAGGAAGAGGAAGAAAGTGATGCACGTTTAAAAGAAAAGGTTGGCGATAAACAACAAGACGAAAATGAAAACATCACCAATGACGAGCATGATGAAACCAATGTCAACACTACAAGTAAGTCATCTGAACTGGTTCTTACTAGTGTATCACAAGAAGAACTTGTAGAGCCAGTGGTACAAGACGAACCAATGATTGAAGACGAACCATCACCGTTTATGGAACATCACTCTCCACCGCCTACTCCTGTTCAGCATCACACAGAAATACACACAAGTATGTCTTCTATACCAGTTCCTACTAATGGCTCATCAACAGCACCTGTAGAACACGAACCTATGCAAGAAGATGAACCGATACCATCTGTGATACATAACTCTCCACCTCAGCACTACATCGATATGGATATTGACGATATAAATCAACCAGATCCTGAGTTTGCTATACGTTCACTATTGATGAGACGGTTCAAGTGCAGCCATGGCTTATACAGGCAGCAACCGCACATACAATTTCTGACAGTGAAAAGGCGGATCTCACACAATTCCTCAATAATCCAATCGACTTCTCTGGATTCTTGATGGATAAATATGGAGTGCCTACCATTGATACAAATACACTTCAAACAACGATCAAAGACAAGAACTTTTAGGCTTCCATGCAGATTGACAAAACTGAGGGAGAATATCATTTCAATGAGCTCATGAAAGCAATCAAATCAACAACATCAGGTGAACAAGATCCAATACTTCTTCCAGTAACACCCTCAGTTATTGCAGCAGCCAAGTACCTGTCAATGCAATACTTTACCAACCGTGATCTGGATTTCTTAGAAAACGACGCGGACAAGTATGCTACATCATTAACGATGGGCAAAGCAGTAAATTTGGAGGATATCCCTTGGATTGAAGATAAAGTTCCAGACCTATGGAGCAAAGAGCTTGTCAAGGAATATGATCAATATGCGGAATTAGGCATCTCACATTGGTTGGGCAACAAGAAGTCGGCTTACTACTTCTACAATCACACCAAGAAAGGTACACCTATAATTGTAACCCGTCGAATCTCAAGCATACAGGGAGTTAGCTTTCACCATATGTTCGGCTATTTGTATTTGAAAGATATCAGATTCAAGCGAGAACACGGTAAGACTTATAGTGTCAGTGAAGGGGATCTTCAATTCCTACGACTTGAAGATATTGAAGATTTTCTACTCATCTTGGCTCAAGGCAAGGTCCCTCACTTAGACCCCGATGAAGTCATTGCCCTAAGATCCAAAATTCGCCAATTCACTCGTAGAATTGTAATCAAGCAAAGGGTTGAAGACTTACAACTTGGGGTAGAGAGTTATCAATCCAGGCTAAATCTAGAACGACCTCACACAACACCAATGAGTCGTTTTCACCAAGATAAGGAACCATACATGGGTACACTCCAACCAGAGATGGGCATATTTTACCTGAATGAAGCAGAGGTCATGCAATACATGCGACTCTCAGAACTGCAAAAGTTTAGCGATGGTACTCTCAAGCATGTACGTGACAAGTTGTTGATGCTCAACTCAGGTCAAGGTCTTCCAGAGGTAAAGTATAGATGGGTAGGCCAATTTAAGAAGATTACCAACCACACCATCCAGATGATTGAGGAGAAGTTAAGGGATCGACGGTTGATCCGCAGTATCGAACGATTCGTGGGGGGCAGACCATATGGAGCACATCATAGGCTTGTGGACCGATCCACTTAATAGTGGTGATCACACTACAATCAGGTCAACTCCACATACTCACTTGTGAATATGTATATAACTGTGCCTACGGCTTTTGTGGCTTATTGTAGTGTGAAAGTATGAAATTTTTCAAGAATTTCTCACGAGATTACAAATCTTTCTAACATTTCATACTAAAGCACTACAACTTACCCTCATTAATTTGAGGGAGAGCATTAATATGTTCTTTGGCCAGAAAATGATTTCATTTTGTTACCCAACGACCGGTTAATCCATTAATATCCAAAATATTGATGGTTAACATTTTAGATAAGGGGAGAAAATGGGATTAAGGAGACTTAATGATATTTGGCTAAAAAATGAAAAAGACTTAAAAGATAAACCAACTTAATATGTGTAATGCTCGTGTTAAGGGGGAGTGTTTTTGATGAACAAAACACTTTAAGGCACAAAAAATTTGGTTACAATATCACAAGTGCTTTAAGTGATTTTCAAGGATTTTTCATGGTGACAATACTTACTCAAAACACACTTAATTCACGACGGATGTGGTGACAAAAGGGTGGTAGGCTTAGGTATTAGTCCAATGATTCATCAGAACTGATGGAATCTTCCCAAGGACAATTCCCTAGATAGAATTAGAAGTCCTAGGAAAGATGGAGATGATTGTGAACGTAGCAGAGTACCGACTAATTACTGATGCTAGCACTGGAACAATCACAACAAGGTGCTAGTGATGATGTATTGGTAAGTACTAAAGGGGTTGAAGAATGAAAAATAAATGTAAAGATAAAGAGTGTAAAGAAAGAAGCTCTCCTTACAACTTAGGACAGAAACCGGGTCAACACATCTATTATTGGGATCATTTTTAAATGATTATCAATATTGAAGACAAGATATCATGGACCCAGTGATGTCATGCACAACCCCTCCCAGCTAACTCAAATATCTCTTAAAAGATGTTTGTTTTAATCACACGGAGCTCAACACGTTATCTATTAGTTTATTCACTCCGAATAGACTGATATTGAATAGGTGGCAATCCTCTCCAGCCATCGCTCACTAAATCAAAATGCACTATCGAGTCTAGAGCCACGAGATCATCAAAAGTCTCATTAGGATACTTTCCATTTATTCCTTGCTTCTTCACACACTGTAAAAAGTAAGAGATCTTTATGAGTCCTACACAGTATTCTTGTAATATTGCCAGAACATCCGAGTGATACGCAAGTATTACAATGAAGATGGAAATCCTGCTTGAGCCAACATCAAACAAGCTCATGGTAGGTGACACGTGCGGTTCTTTAAGAACCAATCTTGTGAAAACTGGAAAGAAACAGTAGCTTAATTCTAAATTGAACTTAAACTCGTTCCAGGCCTCTACGCATTATCGTATGATCTTGCCAGAACACTAAGAGTGACACTCTTTAGTGTTCACAGTGACGAGTGGAAATCTTTCTAGTGTTAACATCAAACAGCACTTGGTAGGTGACAAGCAAGATTCTATTTGAATCTAGCTCGTGATAACTGGAAAGCAACGATGGTGAAAATCTTAATTGAAATTAACTTGTTCCAGGTTTCATGAATTGAAGGCTTCAATCATACGGATTTTTAATCCAAATGATTCACTCTTTATGTTCGCAGTCAGCTTTGGACGGTCGAATAAAGAGAACGGGTTTACCCGCGAAATCTTGTCAATGAGTTCTTTAATTAGAGCTATCTGTCACAAGTACGATATTTATTATCGTCCAACGGTCTTCACCGACCGGAGGTAAAATGCTACCGAATCAAAATAAAATGTTAAAGCCATTTTATTTTTGTCTTATTATGTTGCTGCATTTGAAGACGGTGGCGTTGCGGTGTACCAGTTGAAGTCGTCTTCACATACTTATTCCTTCTACATCAAATATTTCAGCAAATTCAAGAAAGTCTGACCTAAAAGTCTTCCGCTGTATCGACTCTGAAACTTTCAAGAATTCAATAAAGGATAGGTATGTGGGACATGAAGTCACGAAGAGGCAAATACCACAAGAAGACAAAGATTGCACGTGAAAGGCCAAAAGAACATGTTCCAAGCAAAAGCCTGATGTTATTCAACACATATTCACAAAAGGAAGAAAAGTTAAAGAAGAAAAGAGAAAGTGGACTACGAGCTCAAGAACAAGAGCTAACATGCTAGATTAGGACTTTGTAAATTTGGAGTAACCTCCCTTTGGGGGAGATTGTTGGAAATACGTTTTTCGTATAAAGAAAGTCTCGGTCACTCCAACAATATAGTTATAGGCTCGTAGTATTGTTTAAGTAATATTTATGTTTAGCCCGACCCATGAGCATGTTCATGGGCCGGAGGCCCAAGTCCACTTAAGGACTTGGGTATATAAACCCCTTTCCACCATGGAAAGGGGTGTTGGTTGTTTCATTTTCACAAGTAATAAACATAGTTTTTTTCTTTCACTTCTCTCTCTAGTTTCTCTCACTAGAAAACAACAACCCTCTTGAAATATCAAGATTATCATACTTCTACAGTAAATCGCACTAACACTCGAGGTTTGGTCATCCGTAGTCGTACACTCATAATAAGGATGGGTTCCACCACACATAACACACATATTATCCACCGTTTTCACCGTAATGGGAACGTATTTCCTTTTTAATTCAATCAACAAGCTCGTAAAGACGTCGTTCAGTTTATCAACTTTCGCATCGACTTTTTCAATCTCATGATTAGCGTAGCCAACATTGGAAACACTCAGTGTGCTTCGGAGTTGTAATTTTTTTGACCTATTCTCGATAATCATTAATGCATCCCTTGGAGTTTTACACAAAAAGTTACCATCCGCCACGGCGTTTAACGAATCTTGCTCATAAGGATTCGGTTTCAAACGTATCGATTTGGGGTAACTCGGTAAAACAATGGTGAGGACATTGCCTAATCAATTCCCTAAAACGATCCCACGCCTCTCTAAACAACTCTGTTAGAGCAAATATTACGACATTTAATCTATACATCCTTGTTGGTTTTGTTGATGACAAACACGTAACTTGTAAAATATAAACATAAAATGTACAAGTTACTCATAATCATATTTTGTGTAATCTTACATGTTTCTATTTGTGTAAAAATAAAGATAAATAGTTTCTACATCATTAAGTAACATGCCTTGTAAAACCTAGAAAAATCCTTCAAGAAAAAATCTCACCATTAACATGGTTTATGATTTGACTTAACCAAAGATTTGAAAAATTAAAATTACTGATTTTCTAACAGACAGACGAACCCCTTGGTAAAGGGTCCGACGGGGTCCTTGTGTACCTGGTCTTTATCTATAAATAAAGACCTCATGCTCACTCATTTCTTACACCTTTCAATCATATTCTTCTCTTTATATCTGATCCTTTATCAGATCTTTCTTCTCTCTAACATGTAGATCTTTGATCTACAATTGTTCTTCTTCCTGCTTAGTGTTTCTCTTTGTAGACATGGAGATCACTAAAGGTGTAAGCAAGATCAAGAAGTTCAAGCACAATACATACATCAAGTCATTATGCCACCTCTATCTAGACTAGTTTCTTTGTACTTGTCATCTCATGGTATTATGTCCAAGATCTATGATCTTGACATCTCGTGTCCTTCTCAACCGAGATCCATAACTTATCATAATTGATCTATATCATCATTGATCTATACATCTTAGGAGCGGAAAAGCTAAAGGCTAAGTATGTGTTGACTTTGTGTATAGATCCATATTTCTCCTTAATGATATCTATGATCTTGATGCTTCATGACTCGTGTTGGTAAGGATTACAGATATGTAAAGACATATTCTTCAAGATGTAACCCATGATCTAGGCAAGATCATATCATAGAGTCATAACCCGGTACTTGGAGTAGTACCTACAAATGTTGTAAGGTTAGAAGTTATGTTGGTTCTACATGTGTGTAAGAACCCGGGTGTTGGTCTTATCCATTGTGTAAGGACCCGGTGTATAGCTTAGTACCAGATAAAGATCGTAAGCAATGTGTGAAGGTTTCTCCACCGATGTAAAGGAGATTCTTTTACTAGTGAAGTCGAACTCTCGAGTAGGTGACTCGGGGAGTGGATGTAGGGCAAGGAAGGTGTCCTTATAGCCGAACCACTATAAATCATTGTGTCCGTTTGCATTTACTATACCTTATTTCTTTATCCTTACACTTGCATTGCTTGTGTGTGTCGTGATCACTCAATGTGCTACTTGATTCATATAGTCCTTGACTATAAACAAACGCCTCTCATACTATGTCCCCATCTATAGACATTTGATACAAAAAGTTTTAAAAGAAATTAAAACTAATCAGAGATATCTATTCAACCTCCCTTCTAGTTTTCTACGATTGGTATCAGAGCGGGTAGTTTTAATTTCTTAAAAATAAATAGTTTTTAATATATGGAACGGTCCATGTATCAAATTACCTTGAAGTAGGATAAAATATGAGAAGCATTTCTTTGTTTATTGCGTGAAAATTTTGTTGTTTAGTATACCTTGTTATATTAGCTTGAAGATTTCTATGAAACATAAATAAATATGTTTTAAAAAGGATTGGTGAGTTTGTGTGGCCGTGGGCTCAAACCCCGTGGATTAGTCGTTCAATGAGTCGGAAATCACGGTTACCAAAAAAAGGACTGGTGAGTGTAGTTGTGTGTCTATAATGAAAACGTACTAAAATACGATTTTAAATGAGTGTTTGGTACAATACTTAATTTTGATGAAAAATCATTTCCATAAACTCATAGATAAGTCTCGTAAGTAGAAATGATGTTTAAGATGTGTAGTATATGTTTGCTATCAAGTCTATTAAGTCCTATGCATTCTTGCTATGTTAAAACATAATTTTTGGGGAAAATTGCAGCCTGTGTCACAGACCCACGGACCCCTTTCGTAAAGGGGCGGACCCTTTGTTAAAAGGGTCTGTTAGGTATCGTGATTGTCTGTGATGCAGTTTTTCAAAAGGTCATAACCTTTTAACCGTAAGTCCGTAAAAGTCGTGCCACCTATCGTTTTGAAGGTAATTGACTCTACTTTCATATAAAAACATACTCAAATGCTGGTTAGATTCATAAGATATCGAAACAAGTAAAAAAGGAATAAAATGTCTAAAATTATGTGCTTATTTTAGCATTTCATCTTATTTCTCTTGAGTCAGACACATCAAATTAGTTTTTATTTGAATGAGGTTGTGTTTACATTCTAAAACAAATAATTTTTTCATACAAAGGAAACTAATCAAGTTTGGTATACATCATCACAGTTAAACACAAAGCGAAGAAAAATATTTGTATGCTAAACGTTACTTGCTTGAGTTTATGAGTTTGCATATATCTTGTTTAATCATTGCAAGTTGAGATTACTTCTACTTGTGATACATATGTGTCAAACTTGCCATGTTACCCACTTTCTTGCTTGTTAATTACATGATTATGCACAATAGGACATTTGCTTGATTTCATGCACTAAGATGGGAAAATTGTCTTTCAATTTACTTATAGACTTAGCTCACTCTCTTGGCATATGTTATACTCTTACTTAAACCTAGTAAGTCACTTAGAAACATGAACTAAGTAAACTTGTCAAATACACCACCTTCGGTTATTCTCTAAAACAGATAGTGTTTTTGAAAAAGGGTGTTTGGTATAAGATAAAACAATGACGTTAAAAGGAATCCGAAGGATTTTCCTTGTGTTGAGTGCTAATGGATATTTGTGCGTATGAACATGTTGCTTGTGTCAAGCCTTGTATGCTTATATGAGTACTTCTTCTACTTTCATATCACTATATTATCATTCTTGGATAACCATTGCATGACACCTATATGCTTATGTGCTTTCTTTTTGTCTTTCATTCTATATGCATATATGCTTTCGTGTTGACATACATGTGCACATGTTGAAATCAGTTTTTAATGAGAAGTATTGTTCCATGGGGTAAGTTCGGTGCCACTAAAATTGGTATAACTATGAGAGGTATGGTTAACATAAACGGACCCATAAAACAATGGGGACCAAACATTTGAGTTTCATGAGTTATAAGTATACTTGAATGCCGGATTTGAGACCGATGAATGGATCAAGGACAATGGTCATCCAAGATATATGACAGGTAATGGGAACCTCTTTAGCACATGATAATCAACGGAAAGAGGTAATGTTATATTTGATGATAACGTCATAATAACATGCTTACCACTCGAGTATATGCTTGCTACAAAGGTACACTCTCTTAACCCTTAGCTTCAATTACAACATACACATATGGAGCATGGTTGTTGAACAACTCCTTGAGTCTATCTTCAAAATTGGGGTTAAAAATTAAGTGTTCCTCAAAAGCTGTCTTAGAGGTACACGAACCTGTCTTTCGATTATGCTTAATAGGACTTATGCTAGATTCCTCGCATTAAGTTCGTGTGTTTGTGTGTCACATTTCATATAGGCATAACTCAAATTAAAAGGTTACATAAACATTTTGTGAATCATTTTGAGTAATGAAACACACTTTGCTATGAGTCAAATTTAATGGAAAACATGATCATAGTTTCGTTTGGTAAAATTAGTCACTTAAGGTTTTTAAACTCTTTTCTTTATTTCAAAAGAATAGCCAAGATAAGCAACCTTAATCTTTCAATTCTCAAAAGATATGCAATGTGCATTCTTAAAAAGCTTTCTTTTACATAGAAATTACCTTCTATACCTCTTTTCATACATCTTGGTCTAATTGGCTCTTTCTTGTTTGTGCCTTTATATGTTGCTTAGTTTTTTAATCAATCCCTATGCTTGATTAGGATGTTATGAAACATGATAGTTGAGTCACTTTAGGCTAATTGCTAATTGTCAATACAAATCAAATCCTTGCTTCACTTCATTAGGAAAATATATGAATTTCATTTTGTCTAAAATCAGAATGACTACTGGAGAACCTATTGCACTTGAAACTCAATTTGACCTAACGGTTGGATTGCTTCGAGGAGAAGTTGGGTTCGTGTATAACCCGTAAAAATGATCGTGTTTAGCCTTAATTGAGCACCACTAGTGATAGTCTCATACTCATTTTCTAACTTGATTAAATGGGTTTTCCTAAATATGCCTAATGTTAGTTTACATGGATGAACTTTGTATCTCATTAGAAGTACATACCAAATATGTAGTGAGTGGATACCCTAGATAGCAATTGTTTTTAATTCAACATGCTCACATGTCTTCATGCTTTATATATACATACTAATCACAAAACACATGCTTATTGTAAAGTTTTGTTCATATCTAATCAATGCCAATATAATACATCTTAGCTCGTCTAATTGATGCATGTTCTCAAAGCTAAAATGCCAACTTGGTTTGCATGATGTTTGTGTTTTAAAGCTATAACTTCTTGTATGCATGTCTTGTGTGTTAATTATACACATACACTTCTATGTTCCAATTTGTAGCAAATTAGTATACCTATAACAATATGCTTTTGGATGCCTCTTAGTCTATTAACTTGGCGTGATTAGATGAGACTTACATGATTATGTGTATAGTATATATTTCATAATTCTTGAACTCTTTTGTTCCTTCTAGTGTCCCAACCTAGAAAATCAAGGTAATACAAGTTATGTGCCTCTCTTATTCATTCATGCTTTCTTGCATTATTCATTTAGGCACTAACTACACATTATTTTTTAAAGTGATAGATAGTTATGACATTATTTGGATGTTTGCTAGCTATTTGATTAATTGACAAATGTGTAAACCTTTGAACGACTTGTATGCTTGTATGTTTCATGCCATTAAGTGTTAATGTTTAACCATGATTTGCATAATATGCTATTCTATCTTCTAATGATGTCTCACATGGTCAACATGCCTTTTAATATGGATGCATCTATGTTTGAAAGCACTTTTCTTTTATTGGTATTTCTCAAATCAAATTGGTAGGATGGTCTAGATGACACGTGTTCTAAAATGCTATGCTTTGAACATGATTTTCAGAAATGGGTTGTCTTGCTTATGTGATATTATTTTCTATATGTGCATCTATATGTCTTTAAAGTATGGTTGGCATGATTAGCTTGTAGAAGCTCTTCTATCTTTTCTATAACTTCGTTGAGTATGGAAATGTATGCATGTGTGTGTCTAAGCCTAACGAAAAAATCATTTTACAATAAAGTATTTTACATGTCTTTGTCTTGCTACACATGATTCTTAGTCTTGATGTTATCTTGTTAAGTATGGCTTTCTATTATATGTTTGTTTTCATATGATTTCCACCTCATTGACATCTTTGCCACCAACTTGTTTGTCTAATAGATCTATGGAAAATAATATACGATTTCATCTTGTCTTAATATTTACCTCTATCTTCTTATGGCTAATAGAGCATTAATATGTTTTAGGAGATCTTTGCCTTACATGATTGATACAACTGATTTTTATGGGGTTCAAGATTAATGTCTCGGTATCTTCTCGAATTGATCACAGCTCAAAGTGGAAAGATTGTTCTTGGTGACAAATAGGGGGTTTGGGTTTTCTATTCTACTAAAAGGATTAAAAGCGTAAAATGATAAAAACTTAAACCCAAACAGTCAATAAAATAAAGCTTTAATTAAAAAATTAAACAATAAAATAGTAAACAGTAAATTACCACTTAGTACTGATTCGGAATATAACTGATTCGGAACAAACTGATTTGGAACAAATAAAACCCTTCATTCGGAACTTTCAGAAAAATCAGATTCGGAACATTCAAAAAACATCTGGTTCGGAACTTTTAGCTGAAAACTGGTTCGGAACTTTTGGCAAGAAACTGGTTCGGAACTTTTCAATGAAATCTGGTTCGGAACTTTTGAATCTGGATCGGAACTTTAAATAAAAATCCGGTTCGGAACTTTTGCATAAAGATCTGGTTCGGAACATTAAACTAAATCAGGATCGGAACTTTAAACAAAAATCTGGTTCAGAACTTTTGCAATTAACTAGTTCGGAACTTTTGAAATTAATCTGGATCGGAACTTCAAACAAAAGCATTGATTCGGAACATGCTATTGATTCGAAATCTGGAGGAACGAAGAACAATAGGTAACAGAAAAACAGGGGAACACGATTTTACCAACAATCAACCAAGTTTTTAACCAAAACTTAAACAAAACTAACCACCAATCATCTACTAACCATAAACATCAAATCCCATCAATAAAAACACAAAACCCAATAACTTTTGAAGATCAAAATCAACCAAATAAGAACTTTAAGCTTTAAACCAAAAAGATGAAGATGAACAAGATTAATGGAAGGATTGTATTGATAGATTAATGTAGAGTAAACAAAAGGAAAGATTAAACACTTACAAAATCAAAGATTCAACAAGAATGAAAAATCACCAACACCTTAATGGTGTTGGCTTCCTACGAAAGAAAAGAAAAATGACTGGGAATGAAAAACTAGCACAAAAAGTGTGAGGGGTTTTCTATTTATAGGCTAGTGGTTGGTTGGTGAAGTGGGCTTTCTCCCTTTCTTCTTGTCTTCTCGTCTTTTCAGAAAAGTCGACGTTTTCGATTCTGATTCGAGATTTGTCGACGATTAAATTCAACTCGTCTTTTAATTTCTTCGTTTAATAGACTTGAGTTCCTTCGACATATGTAAATCTTCCGTCTTTGGTCCTTTTCTTCGATAAATCTTCAAATAGGCCCAGTGACTTTAAATCTTTTGCATCCCTTGGACAATAAACTTCGTCTTGAGTCTTTTTCTTCCATAAAACCCGTGCAATCCCATGTTTTCTCTAATATCCATCCGGTTGGCTCTGAAAACACAATAAACACAAAAACCACGCATAATTCCAAACAAATGATATTAAATACGCGTTTTGGTCTCGTTTTAGCCAGAATTAAGTGGTAAAAGGATGGGTGTTTTCACACCTATCAAATCCCCTACACTTAACCATTGCCATGCCCTCATGCAATGCTTAGTGATAAAGCAATTTTTACACTTTTCTCTTAATCAATCAATCTTGCCTTATTAAAATACTACTAAACAAAAATTAAAGTACTAAGAGAAATTAAAACTTTAAAGTAAACAAAAGGATAGAAAACCATTTTCACTTGAAAATAGTTATATGGAAATAACTTGCAAAGAGATCAAGGACTTACATTAGGGCTTTGGTGCTGCGAAGATTTATCGCCCTCAAGTTTCACGTTCCCCAAACTAAGCTTAAAAACGAGATCATTGTTATTATAAGTTGGCAAATCAAACACTTACACACATGGCTTAATTATATGCTTAAACTCCCTTATTCCTAGGTGTATCTCTTATATTTTATTTTTGTCTTAGAATGATCATGAAGATGCATTTTTGGACTTATTGCGATAGTTTATTTAAGCTGAAAGCAAAGTAGGACGATTTGATCAATAGTTAGCTAAAGGACAAAATCTCTTAAGACTGCTTCTCGGGATATCAAAAAGTTCATATCTTGGCATAACTCGGTTCACGATTTGAGACCTTTCTCGGGCCGATATTTGGCATGTACTTCATACTTCATATCTTGAGAGACGTGCTTGAGATAATGGTCTTCTCATCGTTAATAGAGTTTCTTCACTTGGAGACTTTTGAGGGGTACTCCAACTTTGTTGACCACGACTTCATGATTATTTCTTCAATCGCTAATTGGGATTTTGAGATACAACGATCCGCCTCCTTTTCGGACTTGGATCTATTTATCCTCATACCTTGTTAGGGTCTTTTCGGATAGACTTCTCCATCATCTTTACGGGAGTTGATTGCTTTTCGTCGTGAGTCTTGATCCTTCATATTGACTTTGGGAATAATGATTTTCACATCACCTTGGATCTTTAGCAATAAAATGGAATCCTCATGCCTTGTTAGGGCCTTTTCGGACTCGCCAATCTTCGCGCCCCGCTTCATAAGTTATGCCTTGGCTATGAACTCTTATCATTACCGAGCAACTTTTAAACGATCTTGGGCTAGAAGCTAAGTAACTTTTCAAATCGTACGATCTTACTTATTGCAGATAAATTATTAGCAAGTGATGGGAGAATAGGCAAATAATTACACCAAGTGAGCTTGTGCAAGAATACCGACTTATAATTGACTCTATCATTTCTCGTTCTCCATAATTTAAAATCTCAAGTAATGAGACTCGTGGATGCTTAGCCTAATAAACCAATTAAGGTCTACATGGTTAAGGATACTAACTAGAATAAACTTGGATAAGTCTATTCGGGTTGAGTCAAAATAATCGCAACGGGCCTAATATGTCAAAGACTTCTAAACTAGCTACACCACTTTATTAATATTTTTGACTTTGTTGCAGGATATATACATATGAAAGCAATGATAAAAATTTAAAAATTACGACTACATGGCCAAAGTTAATTAAAAATTTGAAAAATGCTGAAAAAGATGATTTTCCGGTTAAATGAAGGCATTTTCATGGAAAAGTCCTTTTAAAACTTCGATAGAAGTTCCCCTACACTTAAGATAAACATTGTCCTCAATGTTTAAACATGTGGGAAAAGTCTCCCCTACACTTATGACATTGTGCACGTTGGTTAAATCAAGCTAAGGAAGAGACGACTAAAGTGATCAATTTCAAATGTGAGTATGAAGAAAATTGAATCACGATAGTTGAGAGATAGAACCGAATTTCGGATAACACGGGAGCACGGTTCTTCAAAGATTCCAAGAGTGCACTTATCCCTGTAATCACATCACCACACAAACACAAACACCTATAGGAGTCCCCCTACACTTAGGAGGTTAAAACGGAAAAGGATAGATACTCGGGCGCCTCCCGAGGAGCGCTTGTTTTTGATAACCGAGTCACGAGCCTGACTCGACCCAAAATTAGTTCGTGGGAAACGTGGTGAGGGATGGAATCATCTCTTGAGAGATGTCCTCACCAAAGTACAATTTCACTCGTTGGCCATTCACCTTAAAATTAGGTCCATTAGGTTGAGCGAGCTCGAGAGTACCATATGGAAAAATTTGGGCAATGGTGAATGGGCCGGACCAACGAGATTTCAGCTTGCCCGAAAAGATTTTCAACCGAGAGTTAAAGAGTACAACTTTGTCTCCAACTTGGAACTCTCGGTTTTTAATCTTAGAGTCATGAATGAGCTTAGTCCTTTCCTTATAGATCAAAGAATTTTCATAAGCCTCATTCCGGAGTTCATTTAGCTCATTGAGTTGGATCTTGCGTAGGTCACCGGCTTTGTTGATATCAAAATTAGCCCACTTCAAGGCCCAGTAAGCCTTGTGCTCCAACTCAATGGGGAGGTGGCATGCTTTCCCGTACACGAGATGATATGGTGTACAACCAATCAGAGTCTTGTATGCGGTATGAAAAGCCCACAAAGCATTATCAAGTTTATCAGCCCATGAGGCACGATGCTCTCCCACGGTTCGTTCAAGAATTCGCTTTAATCCTCGGGTAGAGATTTCAGCCTGGCCATTAGTTTGTGGGTGGTATGCGGTGGAAAGACGATGATTTACACCATACTTAGCCATGACTCTTGCAAATTGGTCATTGCAAAAATGAGTCCCGCGATCACTAATAATGGCACGAGGCACACCGAATCTAGCGAATAGCGACTTCAAAAAGTTACAAACCACCCTTACGTCATTAGTAGGTAAAGCTTTGGCTTCAACCTATTTTGAGATGTAGTCAACGGCTACAAGGATGTATTTGTTTCCTTTAGAGGAAGGGAATGTCCCCATAAAGTCGATACCCCAAACATCAAAGATTTCACATTCTTGAATGAAATTCTGAGGCATCCCATCTTTATGTGTGATCTTGCCTTGTTTTTGGCAAGCATCACAATGTTTAACCATCTCGTGAGCATCACGATAAATGGTGGGCCAATAAAATCCCGAGTCAAACACTTTTTTGGCGGTGTAGTTGGGACAAAAGTGACCACCGGTGGGTCCTTTGTGGCAAGCTTCGAGAATGTCTAAAGCTGCCGGTACATCAACACATCGGCGAATAATCAAATCAGTGCATTGTTTGAAGAGATACGGGTCATCCCAAAAGTAAGTCTTAATGTCTTTGAAGAACTTTTTCTTTTGCTCGGATGTTAACCCGTCAATGAGAATTCCACCCGCCAAGTAGTTAGCAATGTCCGCAAACCACGGGGCTTCATCATTACTCGAGTTGATAGACATTAAGGTCTCTAGGGGAAAAGAGTCATTGATCTCTTTGTTCGGATGATCCCCTTGGAAAGGATCCTCAAGTCTGCTGAGATGATCCGTGGCTAGGTTTTCAGCTCCCTTCTTATCATGAATTTCAATTTTAAATTCTTGAAGTAGCAAAACCCAGCGAAGAAGTCTTGGTTTGGAATCTTGTTTAGTTAACAAGTACTTCAACGCGGAATGATCGGTATACACGATGGTGGTAGAAAGGACAAGATAGGGGCGAAAATTTTCAAAAGCATAGACAACAGCTAAAAGCTCTTTTTCGGTTGTCGTGTAATGCAATTGAGCCCCCGTCATTGTCTTGCTAGCATAGTGGATCGGTTGGAAGTGTTTGTTCACTCTTTGGCCCAAAACCGCTCCAATAGCAAAGTCGCTAGCATCACACATCAACTCAAAGGGAAGCTCCCAATTAGGGGTAACCAAGACATGTGCCTTAGTTAGCTTATCCTTAAGAAGGTTGAAGGCTTCGATACACTCTTTGGAAAAGATAAAAGGAGTATCTTTTTCTAAGAGGTGGGTCATCGGGCGGGCGATTTTAGAAAAATCTTTGATAAAGCGACGGTAGAAGCCCGCATGACCAAGGAAACTTCTCACACCCTTCACAGTTGAAGGTGGAGGCAGTTTAGCAATAACATCGACTTTAGCACGGTCTACTTCAAGACCGGATTGAGAGATTTTGTGTCCTAGCACGATGCCCTCTTTTACCATGAAATGGAATTTTTCCCAATTAAGAACAAGGCGAGTGTCTTCACACCGCTTAAGCATACGTTCTAAATTGGAAAGGCAAGCAGAGAATGAATCGCCATAAACCGAGAAATCATCCATGAATACTTCCATAGTTTCTTCAACCATGTCATGGAAGATAGCCATCATACACCTTTGGAACGTCCCAGGAGCATTGCATAACCCAAAAGGCATGCGTTTGTAAGCTAATGTTCCGTAAGGACAAGTAAATGTGGTCTTTTCTTGGTCCTTGGGATCGGTGGGAATTTGAAAATACCCGGAGAAACCGTCTAAGAAGCAGTAATATTCATTACCAGCTAGACGCTCGAGCATTTGATCCATGAAAGGAAGAGGAAAGTGATCTTTTCTCGTGGCATCATTTAGCTTGCGATAGTCGATACAAACTCTCCACCCAGTAACGAGACGAGTGGGAATCAACTCGTTGTGTTCATTGGGAACAACGGTTATTCCGCCCTTCTTGGGCACACAATGGACAGGACTTACCCAAGGCGAATCCGAGATAGGGTAAATCAAGCCGGCATCAAGAAGATTGATAACCTCTTGTTTGATGACGTCGTGAATGCGAAGATTAACCGTTCTTTGGCTCTGGATTGCGGGTTTAAAGTCATCTTCCATGAGAATCTTGTGAGTGCAAAAGTTTGGATCAATTCTGCGGATATCGGAAATTTTCCAAGCAATTGCCTTCTTATGATCTTTAAGCACGGCGATGAGGCGAGATTTTTCTTCTTCTTTCAAGTCTTAGCAATGATGACGGGCGACTTCTTCTTATCTTCAAGGAACACGTACTCGAGATGGGGCGGCAACTCCTTAAGTTCTAAATCATTAGGATTTTCGATGGGAGGCGTATTCAAAGTCGATTCATCGATAGCAATAACCTTGGGAGATGGTGGAGAAAGATGGTCCTCCTTGAGAAGGTTCTCAATGAGACGAATGTCTTCATCCCAATCGGAGGGAGAATCGTCATTTTCTAAGTTCACATCTCCCATGGTTGCTTCAAGATCTTTCCAAAGGAAATCACTTTCTCCAAATAGAGATAGTGATGAATCAATAGAGGAAACGGTCTCAACATTGGGAGGAGAGGTAGGAATACTTTTGCAAGCATCTTTGAAGTGTTCTTCACAGGCCTCATCAAGAACGTCAATACAATTAACACTCTCGTATGAATAAGGCTGTTTAGAAAGCTTTCCCATGTTGAAGACGATTTTATCGTCACCAACTCTCATGATAAGCTCACCAGCTTCAACATCGATGAGAGTGAGACCGGTCCTCAGGAATGGACGTCCAACGATTAATGGCACACGAGGGTCCATATCGTAGTCGACCACGACGAAATCGGCAGGAAAAGTGAATTTGTTGACTCCTACAAAGACGTCTTCGGCTATCCCCACTGGATAAGCAACCGTACGGTTAGCTAATTCCAAAGTCATTTTGGTGGGGACTAGCTCAGGGAGAGATAATTGCTTCCAAACACTTAAAGGCATTAAGTTAATACTGGCACCTAGATCGGCTAGGGCCATGCAATTCTCTACTCCCGGGAAGTTGCAAGGGATTAAGAAACGACCCGGATCACCAAGTTTAGTTGGCAATTTCCTTAAGAGCACTGCAGAGCACTTCTCATTAAGTTTGGTGTTAGCGATATCAAGAAGCTTCTTGATACTATGCTTTTTGTATGGGTTCTAGATTCTCTCGATATCCTCTCGAATTGATCTTGGTTCTAAGTGGAATGATTGTTCTTGGTTACTAAAAGGTGGATTGGTTTTCTAATCTACTAAAAGTTTAAATGAACTAAAATATAAACTTAAATTCAAAGCAATTAATTTAATAACAATTGATAAAACTAGAATTAAAATTAAAATATAAATAAATGTAAAATGACGAAACAGTAAGTATCACTTAACAATGCTAAAAAGAAAAATGATTCGGAAGTTCTTACTGATTCGGAACTTTTCCGAATGAAAAGATGTCAACTCCTTGATCCGGAACTTTACTCGGAAGTTTGGTTCGAAAGATTGATCCGGAACTTAATTCGGAACTTCACCCGGAACTTGGTTCGGAACTTCGTTCGGAACTTTACTCGGAAGATTTGACTCGGAACTTCACCCGGAACTTTCACTCGGAACTTTGGTCGGAACTTCACCCGGAACTTTCATTCGGAAGTTGATCCGGAACTTTGTTCGGAAGATTGATTCGGAAGTTGGTCCGGAACTTCTAAAACTGACTCGGAACTTTGAAAAGAAAATTCATTCGGAACTTTTAAAATTGACTCGGAACTTTTGAAAGGAAAATGATTCGGAAGATTTTAACTAAGATGATTCGTTCGAAAGTTTGGTACTCATTCGGAAATTTTTGTTCATCCGGAACTTTGTGTTCATCCGGAACCTAGGGATACTTCAAGAACAGTAGCAGCAGAAAAAGCAGGGGAATGCGAATCCAATCCAAAATTCACCAAGTTTTTAACTAAAACTTAAATAAAACTAAACACGAATCATATACTAACCAATAACAACAAATCCCATCAATAAAAACATAAAACCCAACAACTTTTGAAGATCAAATCAACCAAATAAGAACTTTAACTTTTAACCAAATAGATGAAGTTGAACAAGATGAAATGGAAGGATTGTATTGATTAATTAATGTTGAACAAACAAAAGACAAGATTAAACTACAAGATTGGAAAATGAAAATCAAAATCACCCAAACACCCTAGTGGTGTTGATGATTACTACGAACAGAAAAGAGAGAAAAGAGGGGAAAAGAAAAAACTGAATGAAAAGTGTGAAGGGAATCCTTTATATAGGTGTTCCCTTTGGTTGGTGAGTGGATTTCTCCCGTTCTTCTTGTCTTCTCGTCTTTTCAGAAAAGTTGACGTTTTCGATTCTGATTCGGGATTTGTCGTCGATTAAATTCAACTCGTCTTTTAATTTCTTTGTTTAATAGACTTGAGTTTCTTCGACTTATGTAAATCTTCCATCTTTGGTCCTTTTCTTCGATAAATCTTTAATTAGGCCAAATGACTTTAAATCTTTTGCATCTCTTGGACAATAGACTTCGTCTTGAGTCTTTTTCTTTGATAATGCAATCCCATGTTTTCTCCAATATTCATCCGGTTGGCTCTGAAAACACAATAAACACAAAAACCACGCATAATTCCAAACAAATGATATTAAATACGCGTTTTGGTCTTGTTTTAGCCAGAATTAAGTTGTAAAAGGATGGGTGTTTACACACCTATCAAATCCCCTACACTTAACCATTGTCATGCCCTCATGCAATGCTTAGTGATAAAGCAATTTTACACTTTTCTCATAATCAATCAACCTTGGCCTTATTAAAGTACTACTAAGCAAAAATTAAAGTACTAAGAGAAATTAAAACTTTAAAGTAAACAAAAAGATAGAAAACCATTTTCACTTGAAAATAGCTATATGGAAATAACTTGCAAAGAGATCAAGGACTTACATTAGGGCTTTGGTGCTGCGAAGATTTATCACCCTCAAGTTTCATGTTCCCTAAACTAAGCTTAAAAACGAGATCATTGTTATTATAAGTTAGCAAATCAAACACTTACACACATGGCTTAATTATATGCTTAAACTCCCTTATTCCTAGGTGTATCTCTTATATTTTATTTTTGTCTTAGAATGATCATGAAGATGCATTTTTCGACTTATTTCGATAGTTTATTTAGGCTGAAAGCAAAGTAGGACGATTTGATCGATAGTTAGCTAAAGGACAAAATCTCTTAAAACTGCTTCTCGGGATATCAAAAAGTTCATATCTTGGCATAACTCGGTTCACGATTTGAGACCTTTCTCGGGCCGATATTTGGCATGTACTTCATACTTCATATCTTGAGAGACGTGCTTGAGATAATGGTCTTCTCATCGTTAATAGAGTTTCTTCACTTGGAGACTTTTGAGGGGTACTCCAATTTTGTTGACCACGACTTCATGATTATTTCTTCAATCTCTAATTAGGATTTTGAGATACAATGATCCGCCTCCTTTTCGGACTTGGATCTATTTATCCTTATACCTTGTTAGGGTCTTTTCGGATAGACTTCTCCATCATCTTTATAGGAGTTGATTGCTTTTCGTCGTGAGTCTTGATCCTTCATATTGACTTTGGGAATAATGCTTTTCACATCACTTTGGATCTTTAGCAATAAAATGGAATCCGCATGCCTTGTTAGGGCCTTTTCGGACTCGCCAATCTTCGCGACCCGCTTCATAAGTTATGCCTTGGCTATGAACTCTTATCATTACCGAGCAACTTTTAAACGATCTTGGGCTAGAAGATAAGTAACTTTTCAAATCGTACGACCTTACTTATTGCAGATAAATTATTAGCAAGTGATGGGAGAATAAGCAAATAATTACACCAAGTGAGTTTGTGCCAGAATACCGACTTATAATTGACTCTATCATTTCTCGTCCTCCACAATTTAAAATCTCAAGTAATGAGACTCGTGGATACTTAGCCTAATAAACCAATTAAGGTCTACATGGTTAAGGATACTAGCTAGAATAAACTTGCATAAGTCTATTCGGGTTGAGTCAAAATAAACGCAACGGGCCTAATATGTGAAAGACTTCTAAACTAGCTACACCACTTTATTTATTTATTTATTTTTGACTTTTATACAGGATATATACATATGAAAGCAACGACAAAAATTTAAAAATTACGACTAAATGGCCAAAGTTAATAAAAAATTTTGAAAAATGTTGAAAAAGATGATTTTCCGGTTAATTGAAGGCATTTTCATGGAAAAGTCCACTTAAAACTTCGATAGAAGTCCCCCCTACACTTAAGATAAACATTGTCCTCAATGTTTAAGCATGTGGGAAAAGTCTCCCCTACACTTATGACATTGTGCACGTTGGTTAACTCAAGTTAAGGAAGAGACGACTAAAGTGATCAATTTCAAATGTGAGTATGAAGAAAATTGAATCACGATAGTTGAGAGATAGAACCGGATTTCGGATAACACGGGAGCACGGTTCTTCAGAGATTCCAAGAGTGCAGTTATCCCTGTAATTACATCACCACACAAATACAAAACACCTATAGAGGTCCCCCTACACTTAGGAGGTTAAAACATAAAAGGATAGATACTCGGGTTGCCTCCCGAGGAGCGCTTGTTTTTTATGACCGAGTCACGAGCCTGACTCGACCCAAAATTAGTTCATGGGGAACGTGGTGAGGGATGGAATCATCTTATGAGAGATGTCCTCACCAAAGTACAACTTCACTCGTTGGCCATTCACCTTAAAATTAGGTCCATTAGGTTGAGCGAGCTCGAGAGTACCATATGGAAAAATTTAGGCAATGGTGAATGGGCCGGACCAACGATATTTCCGCTTGCCCGAAAAGATTTTCAACCGAGAGTTAAAGAGTAAAACTTTGTCTCCAACATGGAACTCTCGATTTTTAATCTTGGATTCGTGAATATGCTTAGTCTTTTCCTTATAGATCAAAAATTTTTCATAAGCCTCATTACGGAGTTCATTCAGCTCATTGAGTTGGATCTTGCGTAGGTCACCGGCTTTGTTAATATCGAAATTAGCCCACTTCAAGGCCCAGTAAGCCTTGTGCTCCAACTCAATGGGGAGGTGGCATGCTTTCCCGTACACGAGACGATATGGTGTACAACCAATCGGAGTCTTGTATGCGGTACGAAAAGCCCACAAAGCATCATCAAGTTTATCAGCCCATGAGGCACGATGCTCTCCCATGGTTCTTTCCATAATTCGCTTTAATCCTCGGTTAGAGATTTCAGCCAGGCCATTAGTTTGTGGGTGGTAAGTTGTGGAAAGATGATGATTTACACCATACTTAGCCATGACTCTTGCGAATTGGTCATTGCAAAAATGAGTCCCACGATCACTAATAATGGCACGAGGCACACCGAATCTAGCGAATAGAGATTTCAGAAAGTTACAAACCACCCTTGCGTCATTAGTAGGTAAAGCTTTGACTTCAACCCACTTTGAAACGTAGTCAACGGCTACAAGGATGTATTTGTTTCCTTTAGAGGAAGGGAATGGCCCCATAAAGTCGATACCCCAAACATCAAAGATTTCACATTCTTGAATGAAATTTTGAGGCATCTCATCTTTATGTGTGATCTTGCCTTGTTTTTGGCAAGCATCACATCGTTTAACCATGTCGTGAGCGTCACGATAGATGGTGGGCCAATAAAATCCTGAATCAAACACTTTTTTGGCGGTGTAGTTGGGACCAAAGTGACCACCGGTTGGTCCTTTGTGGCAAGCATCAAGGATTTCCAAAGCTGCCGGTCCATCAACACATCGGCGAATAATCAAGTCGGCACATTGTTTGAAAAGATACGGGTCATCCCAAAAGTAAGTCTTAATGTCGTTAAAGAACTTCTTCTTTTTCCGGGATGTTAACCCGTCAACGAGAATTCCACCCGCCAAGTAGTTTGCAATGTCCGCAAACCACGGGGTTTCATCAGAAGTCGAGTTGATAGACATTAAGGTCTCCAAGGGAAAAGAATCGTTGATTTCTTTGTTCGGATGATCCCCCTGGTAAGGATCCTCAAGTCTACTAATATGATCCGCGGCTAGGTTTTCCGCTCCTTTTTTATCGCCAATTTCGATTTTAAATTCTTGGAGAAGCCTTGGTTTAGAATCTTGTTTAGTTAACAAGTACTTCAACGCGGAGTGATCGGTGTAAACGATAGTGGTGGAAAGGACAAGATAGGGGCGAAATTTTTCAAAGGCATAGACAACAGCTAAAAGCTCTTTTTCGGTTTTCGTGTAATGCAATTGAGCCCCCGTCATTGTCTTGCTAGCGTAATGGATCGGTTGGAAGTGTTTGTTCACTCTTTGTCCTAGAACCGCTCCAATATCAAAATCACTAGCATCGCACATCAACTCAGAGGGAAGCTCCCAATTAGGGGTAACCAAGACGGGTGCCTTAGTTAGCTTATCCTTAAGCGAGTTGAAGGCTTCAAGACACTCTTTGGAAAAGATAAAAGGAGTGTCTTTCTCTAAGAGGTGGGTCATCGGGCGAGCGATTTGAGAAAAATCTTTAATGAATCGACGGTAGAAGCCCGCATGACCCAAAAAACTTCTCACACCCTTCACGGTTGAAGGTGGAGGCAACTTAGCGATAACATCGACTTTAGCACGGTCTACTTCAAGACCGGCTTTGGAGATCTTGTGTCCTAGCACGATGCCCTCTTTTACCATAAAATGGCATTTTTCCCAATTCAGAACAAGGCGAGTGTCTTCGCACCGCTTAAGCATACGTTCTAAATTGGCAAGGCAAGCAGAGAATGAATCGCCATAAACCGAGAAATCATCCATGAATACTTCCATAGTGTTTTCCACCATGTCATGGAAGATAGCCATCATACACCTTTGGAATGTCCCAGGAGCATTACATAAACCAAAAGGCATACGTTTGTAAGCGAATGTTCCATAGGGACAAGTGAATGTGGTCTTTTCTTGGTCCTTGGGATCGATGGGAATTTGAAAATACCCGGAGAAACCGTCTAAGAAGCAGTAATAGTCATTACCAGCAAGACGCTCGAGCATTTGATCCATGAAAAGAAGAGGAAAGTGGTCTTTTCTCGTGGCATCATTGAGCTTGCGATAATCAATACAAACTCTCCACCCAGTAACGAGACGAGTGGGAATCAACTCATTGTGTTCATTGGAAACAACGGTTATTCCGCCCTTCTTGGGCACACAATGGATGGGACTTACCCAAGGCGAACCCGAAATAGGGTAAATCAAGCCGGCATCTAGAAGTTTGATAACCTCTTGTTTGATGACGTCATGAATTTTAGGATTAACCCTTCTTTGGCTCTGGATTGCAGGTTTAAAGTCATCTTCCATGAGAATCTTGTGAGTACAAAAGTTCGGATCAATTCCGCGGATATCGGAAATTTTCCAAGCAATTGCCTTCTTATGATCTTTAAGCACGGAGATGAGGCGAGTTTTCTCTTCATCTTTCAAGTCCTTCGCGATAATAACGGGCGACTTCTTCTCTTCTTCAAGGAACACGTACTCGAGATGAGGTGGCAACTCCTTAAGTTCTAAATCCGGAGGATTTTCGATGTGAGGCGTTTTCAAAGTCGGAGTATCGATAGCAATAACCGTGGGAGATGGTGGAGAAAGATTGTCTTTGTTGAGAAGGTTTTCAAAGAAATGCATGTCTTCATCCCCATCGGTGGGAGAATCATCATTAGCTAAGTTCACATCTCCCATGGTGGCTTCAAGATCTTTCCAAAACAAATCACTTTCTCCAAATAGAGACAGTGATGAATCAATAGAGGAAACGGTTTCAACATTGGGAAGAGAGGTAGGAATATTTTTACAAGCATCATTAAAGTGTTCTTCACAAGCCTCATCCAGAACGTCAATACAATTAACACTCTCGTATGAATAAGGTTGTTTAGACAACTTTCCCATGTTGAAGACGATTTTATCGTCACCCACTCTCATGATAAGCTCACCGGATTCAACATCGATGAGAGTGCGACCGGTCCTCAGGAATGGACGACCCACGATCAAGGGAACACGAGGGTCCATCTCGTAGTCGACGACGACGAAATCGGCAGGAAAAGTGAATTTGTCGACTCCTACAAAGACGTCTTCGGCTATCCCCACTGGATAAGCAACCGTACGGTTAGCTAATTCCAAAGTCATTTTGGTGGGGACTAGCTCAGGGAGAGATAATTGCTTCCAAACGCTTAAGGGCATTAAGTTGATATTGACACCTAGATCGGCTAGGGACATGCAATTCTCTACTCCCGGGAAGTTGCAAGGGATTAAGAAACGACCTGGATCACCAAGCTTGGTTGGCAATTTCCTTAAGAGCACTGCAGAGCAATTCTCATTAAGTTGGGTGTTGGCAATATCAAGAAGCTTTTCCTTGTCACTCAGAAGATCTTTAAACATATTTGCATACTTGGGCATGTGAGCGAGAGCCTCAGCGAAGGAGATGTTAAAATTCAGTTGTTTGGACATTTTAAGAAAGTTCGAAACCTGATTATCGTCCTTGCTTTTGAGCTTCTCTTTCCTCAACCTAGATGGATAAGATATATCGGAAGAAGAGGAAGGCTTTGGGATCGAAGGATCACTCATATCCTTAGGTGGAGGAGGGGTAGAAGTAAGAGGTGGAGAAATTGGGGAAGTAGAAGGATGAGGAATAGAAGCAGGTGACTCGTTCTCCTTAGTCACAATCACCGGTGGAGGTATAGGAAGCTCGGGTTCCTTGGTACCTTTGCCACTGCGAGTGGTGATTGCTTTCATCTCCCCTCTTGGATTCGCAATGGTGTTACTCGGAAGAGTACCCGAAGAAGAGGGTTGATTACCTTGGAAGAAACTGGCCATCATATTATTTAAGTCATTCGTTTGACTATCCAACGTGTTTCTCATATCAGCTCTCAGATCGTTCCCTTGTTTTACCAGGTCTGCTTTCAAGTTGAGCACTTCTCGCTGAATATTTCCCACGATCACATCGTTAGTCCTCATGTAGGTTTCCACTTCTTGGTGTAAAGCGGTGGGTTGGTTGGGAGGAGCATTGTATGCGGGTGGTTGATAAGCAGGTTGCTGGTAAACTTGGTTATTTCTTTGAGGTGGTTGTGGTTGTTTGTGAGGAGGTATGTATGGTGTACGAGGTGGTTGTTGTTGTTGAGGAGGGCGATTGAGGTTTTGTTGTTGGTTTGGGTTGTTTGGAGGAAAACCAGGTGGTGAGAGATGGTTGTTAGAGCGGTAGCAAAGCAAGTTGCGGTCACCTTGAGGTCGAGCTTGATAAGCAGGTTGAGGATAGGTGCCATATGCTGCATTCACATTCTCAGAAGGGTAGTCTTGGGTGGCAGTACAAGTTGTGTAAGAGTGAGGACCCCCGCATATCTCACATGGTTGGCTAACAGCATTGACTTGAGCGTCTTTAGCGTTTCTAGCGTTGATGTTGTTGGTGCTGCTGGCGGTTTGGGTAGCAAGCGATTCAAGAAGCGAAGTGATTTTGTCAAGTCGCTTGTCGCTGTCACTAGTACTAGCACTAGCGACATTGGTCCGAACACTCTTGGTTTGCACACGAGACTTATTCTCAATGATATCCCAAGCAGCATTGAAAGTCTTAGCTAAAAGATTACCCCCCGAGGCACTGTTTAGTGAATCTTGGTCATTCATGCTTAAACCATTGTAAAAAGTGTTAATTTGGTGCACTTTGGTAAAACCATGTTGTGGGCATTTTCTTAAAAGATCTTTAAAACGATCCCAAGATTCACTAAACGACTCATCGTACTTTTGTTCAAAATTGATAATGTCATTCCGCAAAGCGGTAGTACGAGAGGGTGGGAAACAGTAATTGATAAACTTGGTCTCTAAATCCGTCCACGAAAGAATACTTTGTGGCGGTTCCTTAGCAAGCTAATGCCGGGCTTGTCCCTCTAAAGAAAAGGGAAAAAGTTGTAACCGGATTACCTCTTGTGGAACACCATTGAATTTGACCGTATTGGTGAATTGCAAGAATCTCTTGATGTGGTCATGTGGATCATCAATGGTACGCCCCAAGAATGGTTGAGCAGAGACCATCTGGATAAAGCCGGATTTGAGCTCAAAGTTGTTAGCTGCAATCGCGGGTATGACAATTGGATCATTGTTACCATCTACATGTGCTTGCAGAAGTTCAATCATCGGGCGATTATCCGGAAGAGGCTCATTGTTGTTGTTATTATTCATGTTGTTGAAAGGTGGATTGTTATTGTTGTTATTATTGTTTTGAGGTGGTATGTTGTTGTTGTTTTGTACACCGGCCATGTCTAAGTCTTCGAGAGGCTCGGGCTCTTGATAAGACGTTGATCGTGTACGCATGCACCTGCAAAAGAACTAACAAGGCAAAAACAAAGCAGAAATATTTTTGGTTTTTATGTTTTTTAATTTTTTTGGATTTTTGAAAATTTTATATTTTTTTAGGGTTTTTGAAAATTTTTATGAAAAAGTAACGTTCACTGTGAACGGATCCCAAAATCCAAGTTCTCACAAAAAACTGTTGATCTTAACGAGAAGAGCCGGCAACGGCGCCATTTGATACTATGCTTTTTGTATGGGTTCTAGATTCTCTCGATATCCTCTCGAATTGATCTCGGTTCTAAGTGGAATGATTGTTCTTGGTTACTAAAAGGTGGATTGGTTTTCTAATCTACTAAAAGTTTAAATGAACTAAAATATAAACTTAAATTTAAAGCAATTAATTTAATAACAATTGATAAAACTAGAATTAAAATTAAAATATAAATAAATGTAAAATGACGAAACAGTAAGTATCACTTAAAAATGCTAAAAAGAAAAATGATTCGGAAGTTCTTACTGATTCGGAACTTTTCCGAATGAAAAGATGTCAACTCCTTGATCCGGAACTTTTCTCGTAAGTTTGGTTCGGAAGATTGATCTGGAACTTAATTCGGAACTTCACCCGGAACTTGGTTCGGAACTTCGTTCGGAAATTTACTCGGAAGATTTGACTCGGAACTTCACCCGGAACTTTCACTCGGAACTTTGGTCGGAACTTCACCCGGAACTTTCATTCGGAAGTTGATCCGGAACTTTGTTTGGATGATTGATTTGGAAGTTGGTCCGGAACTTCTAAAACTGACTCGGAACTTTGAAAAGAAAATTCATTCGGAACTTTTAAAATAGACTCGGGACTTTTGAAAGGAAAATGATTCGGAAGATTTTAACTAAGATGATTCGTTCGGAAGTTTGGTACTCATTCGGAACTTTTTGTTCATCCGGAACTTTGTGTTCATCCGGAACCTGGGGATACTTCAAGAACAGTAGCAGCAGAAAAAGCAGGGGAATGCGAATCCAATCCAAAATTCACCAAGTTTTTAACTAAAACTTAAATAAAACTAAATACGAATCATATACTAACCAATAACAACAAATCCCATCAATAAAAACATAAAACCCAACAACTTTTGAAGATCAAATCAACCAAATAAGAACTTTAACTTTTAACCAAATAGATCAAGATGAACAAGATGAAATGGAAGGATTGTATTGATTAATTAACATTGAACAAACAAAAGACAAGATTAAACTACAAGATTGGAAAATGAAAATCAAAATCACCCAAACACCCTAGTGGTGTTGGTGATGACTACGAACAGAAAAGAGAGAAAAGAGGGGAAAAGAAAAAACTGAATGAAAAGTGTGAAGGGAATCCTTTATATAGGTGTTCCCTTTGGTTGGTGAGTGGGCTTTCTCCCGTTCTTCTTGTCTTCTCGTCTTTTCAGAAAAGTTGACGTTTTCGATTCTGATTCGGGATTTGTCGTCGATTAAATTCAACTCGTCTTTTAATTTCTTTGTTTAATAGACTTGAGTTTCTTCGACTTATGTAAATCTTCCATCTTTGGTCCTTTTCTTCGATAAATCTTTAATTAGGCCAAATGACTTCAAATCTTTTGCATCTCTTGGACAATAGACTTCGTCTTGAGTCTTTTTCTTCGATAAATCCCGTGCAATCCCTTGTTTTCTCCAATATTCATCCGGTTGGCTCTGAAAACACAATAAACACAAAAACAACGCATAATTCCAAACAAATGATATTAAATACGCGTTTTGGTCTTGTTTTAGCCAGAATTAAGTAGTAAAATGATGGGTGTTTACACACCTATCACTTCTCCTTGTCGCTAAGAAGATCTTTGAACATTTTTGCGTACTTGGGCATGTGAGCGAGAGCCTCAACGAAGGAGATGTTGAAATTCAATTGTTTAAACATTTTGAGAAAGTTTGAAATCTGAATATCGTTGATAGATTTATTTTCGTACACCCGAAGGTTATCGTAGTTCCTGGCTAAGTGTGAATGGAAATCCGCGTTTATGTCTCAAGCTTGATGCTCAAATAGAAAAGATTTTGAGTTTTAAATTTAAACTACTAATTTGAAAAGACTAATAATATAAAACGACATAAAAACGACAATTATACTACTATGCAAAGCGAAAGATATCTAACGAATATTTCAAATAACAATAAAAATGCTAACTAAACAAGCATAATTAAAACTAATATAATCTCGACAATAAAAGTTAAACAATAATAAGGAAATAATATAGAAGCTAACTAAATAACTACAAGGAAATAGAAAGAGAAACGAACCCGAGCGAATAACCGGAGACGCCGAGCTAACATAAAACACAAATCGGTTAACGACAATAAAGCTAAACGACATTTTAAATTAACTTATAAAAACTAATTTACTTAAAATAAAAATTTTATAAACTAATTAAAATAAACTGTGATTAATATCTATTCTGTTAAACAAAACTAAAGTTTAAAACTAAATTTAGAAAACAAATAATAAGAAAAATAAAGACAAAAATTAAAAAAAACAAATGCTACCTACCTATGAATCTCAATGCAGGGGAAAACAAAGAGTTTTTTTTTTTAAAACTATACTACCTAATCTAAAAAGAAGTGAAAATAAATAAGAAGAGATGATTTCCTAATCTACTTAAAATAAAACGCAGGGATCATAAATTTAAAACAAAATGAAAATAAAAATGGAAATGGAAAAGATCTTATCTAAAACTGCATAGATAGAAAAAATAAAACTCATATAATTACCTTAACTGAATAAAATAAATCTGATATTCAAGTAATAAATCACATCTGCTATTCCAGTAATAAAACAAAAATATGTGTTGCGTTTGTTTCTTATGCTACCAAAAATAAATAAAAGCAGCAAAAGCTGCGTGTTGTCTTTCCCCTCGCAGGTCCACACCACAAGAAAAAAAGAAAGAACAGATAATCAACAATAAAATTGAGTTGCTTAAAATAGATCCTAAAAAAAACGCAGGAAGTATTAATATATAAAGTAGAATTAAAGGTAAATATAGATCTACACTACCTATTAAAACTAAAAAAAAGAATAGAAAGAAAATTAATTTAATTTCAGATGAAGGCTGCCTAATCTACCTAATAAAAAAAAACGAAAAAAGAAGAAAAAGTGAGATCCAGATATCTTTGCTGCGTATTTTCTAAGCAGCGCCTCATCTTTCTCTCCATCATGGGCCTGGGCTGCGTTTGAGGCCTGTTCCATATTGGGCTGTTCTTTAATTCTGTTGGGCCATCAATTTGCTTGTTAAATGCTGGGCATGTGTGGCTTCTTCAATTCTTTATTGGGCCTGCGCCAATTTGGGCTTGTGTGGCTGTGTTTTGGGCCAGCAGCTTAAGTAGCATGTTAATGGGTCGGCCCGACCCATTTAAGTGGTGTTGGGTCGGCCCATTAAAAGATAAGAGGTACCATCAGACTTGATTTTCCGTGCTCTTTCCATTTCTCGTGCTCCTTTTTGGTCTTTTTCTTCGTTTTTGCTCCTTTTCTTTAATATCCGTACCTACAATAATAAATAACACATTTAAACGATAAATACACTAAAAATACACGTTTTGCTATTTATTATGCCAAAAATGAAGGGATATTAGCACTTAAAAACACGAATAATTACGTGTCTAACACACCCCTACACTTAAAACGTTGCTTGCCCCCAAGCAACTATTATCACAAACGTTAAATCCAAAAACAATTTAAAACTACTTTATTCGAAATTGCTAAAATAAAATAAAAATAAAAATCCATAGTGACCCGCCATGCTAGACTTTTTATTCAAGGAATAAGGATCATAGAACGGGAAACACGCAAACTGGGTGTCTCTAGGGAATAACTATCGTCATCCTCTTTTTATTACTCCCAACTAAGCTAAGATTCCTTGTGCAAACGTTATAGCAAAATGCTAACACTACTTATACTAATAACCTATGTAAATATAACTTTTCACTCCTATAATTATAAAAGACTAGGCAAGTGTGTTCATTTTCAAATTTTTGATCGTTCAAATCGACATTTGTTATGGTTGCTAATCATCTAAGTGGAATATTAGACTCACCGAAAATGACGAGATTTAAGTTTCAAAAATGGCCTTTCCCATGTAGCGGCTTTCTTCTCGGAACGTCTCAACCTCATCAGTTAAATGCCCGGGCTTTTGACACCCCACGGAGAATAGTACCGGGATCGGCGGGATTTTGAAATCAAAGATCTTGAAATCACCGCTAAGCTAATAAAACACACTTAGATGAAAAACAACGACGGTAATTAAAGAATGAAGATTCAAAGGAGAGATCACTCCATGTAGCGACTTTCTTCTCAGCTTGTCCTTTAGCAACGCTTAGGAGGCTAGGTTTTTACACCCTTGAGAATAGTATCGGAGCTCACGGGACCTTTGACTTCTACATTCTCAATTACCGTCTAAACTCTTATATAAAAAAAATTGACGAATTCTAGTTCAACTTCGGATTTAAATTTGAGAAAAAGCAAGTTTCTCACAATTATAATTAAAACAACAAAACATAAAACTCTTATTCATATATATATATTTTTTTATTTTTTTTTTCAAATATATTTTTTTTTCTTTTTTTTTCTTTTCTTTTCTTTTCTTTTTTTTTCGATATATATATATATATATATATATATATATATATATATATATATATATATATATATATTTTTTTTCAACATATTTATTCACGCAACATTATTTCAAATTTAAGAAAGTATGCTTTCACTCAAATTTAAATAAAAAGTTGAACTAGGACTCTATATCAAAATTGCATAAGAATTTATTTTTTTACATAACAACACAATTTTTAACGTTCAAAGGCTTGAAAAAAAACACACTTATTAAATCTAGTTATAATCTAAGAGGAAAAGCCATAGGTTACTCATATAAGCTCTAAAGAGAACCAACTACTCCACGTTTAGCATTTTTATTTGCGCAATTCCTAAAAGCTTAGTCTAAAAGTAAAGGGAGCAGCCAGATCAACACTCAGGCAGAGTCAGGATCCCCTTTGTTCTAGCCTACGGGACAAGTCAATCACGCACGGTCAAAAACGTTTTATTATTATTTAATAAAATAAAATAAAACAAACACACATTTGCTCAAAATAGGATGCTAGAGGGCAAACAAGTAGGCATGAATATGATCCATATGATATAAACCCCCCTACACTTAGAACCGAACATTGACCTCAATGTTCAAAAGTGATAAGGTGCTACCCCTACACTTAAGAACACAAAAGGCTAATGCTAGAATTCCAAGTGTAAGAAGGAGAACACAATCAGATATGCATGGATAAAGATGAGAACTGAGTACTCCCCTGATATAGACATGAAGATCGATCGGAGACTGAATGAAGAAGATGATGGAAAACAGCAACATCAACCCTCTGAAAGTCTTCTCGATCCTAGGGAACCTGCACACAAAAACAAAACCAACAAGCACACATGGAGAGAAGCACACGCCCCTACACTTATGTTAGAAAATAAATAAAAAGGATAGATCAGCGGGTTGCCTCCCGAGAAGCGCTTGTTTTTGTTAACCGAGACACGAGCCTGACTCAACCCCGAATTAAATGGTCCATGGGGAAGCAAGAGAATCACCACTGGCTCAAAACAGATATGCCAGGGTCAAAGATCTTATCCTCATTACCGGATGAGAATAAAGAAGAAGAATCCACAGTATAAGTCAAGAAAAGCAGAAGGATTCTTATAACATACGAGAAATAGATATAAAGGCGATCCTTAAGAATACTCGTCTTCGCCAAGGGCGGGAGGGTGGGAGAAAAAGATATCAAAGTGTCACCCGAGGACACTTGATAGAAACTCAAGGCAAGAGTCGATGGGGTAACCGGTAAAACATCACAACTAATAACAACATCAACGTCTCCTCCGGGATCAAAACACTCATCCTCATTTCCCGGTATGAAATGAGGAGAGTAAAAGCGATACATCACCCGCTTGGGTGTGCACGCGGTAGGACGGGGTGGCAACATAGTATGAGAAATATCAGAAGACATATCTACCACCCGCGTCACCTCACCAGACCGAATCAAACGGAAAGTAGGGTTAAATCTTTCCACCTCCTCTACGATGGGAGGTGGCATGGCTAACAACAAATGCTCATCAATAGCAGGAGAGTCGGAGCTATCAATGTCCTCAATCCCCTCTTCAAAGAGAGGATTCACCTCACTAGAGATGTAGGCGTCATCAAAATCAAATAAAGGGTTCGAATAAATCTTGAAAGTTTCCTTTTGAACTTCTTCATCGGATAGTGACTCATCATCACTAGAAGTAAAATCATCCTCGAGATCAAAAAGGGGATTAGAGAAAGCCAAAGAATCGTCTCCCAAGATGTCGGTGGGAGGTAATGAGTCATCACTAGAAATAGATTCACACTCATCGTCACTATCGGAAGCAACCGTAGGCTCACTTTGGATTGGAATAAGAGTCTCGTCACAAGGAATAGTGATAAGACCCTCATCCCCCATGATGAGAGAGGCATCGGGCTCCGTAGTGGAAGAATCGAGAATAGGGGTGGTAGAATCCTTAGGCTCGAGAGCCGGCAAGTCGAGAGAAGGAATTACAATTGCACTAGGACATTGAGCACAAAGATCATTCCAAGAAATAGTATTCTCATCGTCATCATCATCATAATAGAAAGAACGCACAAGAGGCGGAGTATAATCACTAAGATTAGATACTTGCTCTTGTCGTTGTCGTTGTTGCTCCTCCAATGTCTCGGTCAGTCGAATTAAGCCGTCATGAAGTTCCAAAAGAAGGGCTTTTCTTTCGTCATTCAAAGCATTGATTTGTTGAATTCTATGAGAGGATTGATGATTGAGGGTGGGATGTGGGGGCTCACAGTTATGAAAACCAGAATTATAGCACGGATGTGGCTCATAGGAAATCATCGGTTGAGAAGAATTAGAACACGGATTTGGTTCATAATAATCCATCGGTGAGGAAAAATGAGGACACGAATTTGGCTCATAATAATTCATTGGCTGACAATAAGAAGTATCGTGAGGGCCCCCACAATGATTGCAACACGGGTATTGAGAAAAACCCGGTTCATGTTGCGGATAGGGATGGTCATAGACGGGAGGGGGGGGGGGGAGAAAGTATTGTAAGAGGAGAAGTACGAATTCGTTGAATTGCAAAATGGACAAAATCCAAATTGTGTATTGTCGATATCAAAACCACACCACTCACAAATACACCATTGACATGTTTGAAAACCATGCCATGGTCTCCCACACCGAACGCAAGACGAATCCATGAAGAATTAAAAATAAGAGGGGTTGAGAAAAAAGAATTAAACACAATAGAAGATAAAGAAGAATAATATATATTTTTTTTTAAACTATAAAGAGAATAAAATAAAATAAGAAAATATTTTTGATTTTTATAAGTTTTATATATATATATATATATTTTTTTGGATTTTTAAAATTTTTTTATTATATATATATACAAATACGAAAATAAACTTTCAAAAAGAAAGGATCTTCAAGTCACCAACTAAAAACACAACGCAAACATCGATACACACAAAGCCGGCAGCGGCGCCATTTGATAGATTCATTTTCGTACACCCGAAGGTTATCGTAGTTCCTGGCTAAGTGTGAATGGAAATCCGCGTTTATGTCTCAAGCTTGATGCTCAAATAGAAAAGATTTTGAGTTTTAAATTTAAACTACTAATTTGAAAAGACTAATAATATAAAACGACATAAAAACGACAATTATACTACTATGCAAAGCGAAAGATATCTAACGAATATTTCAAATAACAATAAAAATGCTAACTAAACAAGCATAATTAAAACTAATATAATCTCGATAATAAAAGTTAAACAATAATAAGGAAATAATATAGAAGCTAACTAAATAACTACAAGGAAATAAAAGAGAAACGAACCCGAGCGAATAACCGGAGACGCCGAGCTAACATAAAACACAAATCGGTTAACGACAATAAAGCTAAACGACATTTTAAATTAACTTATAAAAACTAATTTACTTAAAATAAAATTTTTATAAACTAATTAAAATAAACTGTAATTAATATCTATTCTGTTAAACAAAACTAAAGTTTAAAACTAAATTTAGAAAACAAATAATAAGAAAAATAAAGACAAAAATTAAAAAAAAAAACAAATGCTACCTACCTATGAATCTCAACGCAGGGGAAAACAAAGAGTTTTTTTTTTAAAACTATACTACCTAATCTAAAAAGAAGTGAAAATAAATAAGAAGAGACGATTTCCTAATCTACTTAAAATAAAACGCAGGGATCATAAATTTAAAACAGAATGAAAATAAAAATGGAAATGGAAAAGATCTTATCTAAAACTGCATAGATAGAAAAAATAAAACTCCTATAATTACCTTAACTGAATAAAATAAATCTGATATTCAAGTAATAAATCACATCTGCTATTCCAGTAATAAAACAAAAATATGTGTTGCGTTTGTTTCTTATGCTACCAAAAATAAATAAAAGCAGCAAAAGCTGCGTGTTGCCTTTCCCCTCGCAGGTCCACACCACAAGAAAAAAAGAAAGAACAGATAATCAACAATAAAATTGAGTTGCTTAAAATAGATCCTAAAAAAAACGCAGGAAGTATTAATATATAAAGTAGAATTAAAGGTAAATATAGATCTACACTACCTATTAAAACTAAAAAAAAGAATAGAAAGAAAATTAATTTAATTTCAGATGAAGGCTGCCTAATCTACCTAATAAAAAAAACGAAAAAAGAAGAAAAAGTGAGATCCAGATATCTTTGCTGCGTATTTTCTAAGCAGCGCCTCATCTTTCTCTCCATCATGGGCCTGGGCTGCGTTTGAGGCCTGCTCCATATTGGGTTGTTCTTTAATTCTGCTGGGCCATCAATTTGCTTGTTAAATGCTGGGCCTGTGTGGCTTCTTCAATTCTTTATTGGGCCTGCGCCAATTTGGGCTTGTGTGGCTGTGTTTTGGGCCAGCAGCTTAAGTAGCATGTTAATGGGTCGGCCCGACCCATTTAAGTGGTGTTGGGTCGGCCCATTAAAAGATAAGAGGCACCATCGGACTTGATTTTCCGTGCTCTTTCCATTTCTCGTTCTCCTTTTTGGTCTTTTTCTTCGTTTTTGCTCCTTTTCTTTAATATCCGTACCTACAATAATAAATAACACATTTAAACGATAAATGCACTAAAAATACACGTTTTGCTATTTATTATGCCAAAAATGAAGGGATATTAGCACTTAAAAACACGAATAATTACGTGTCTAACAATCGTCCTTGCTTTTGAGCTTCTCTTTCCTCAACCTTGAGGGATAAGGTATATCGGAAGAAGAAGAAGGCTTTGGGATAGTAGGATCACTCACATCCTTGGGTGGAGGAGGGGTAGAAGTAAGAGGTGGAGGAATTGGGGAAGTAGAAGATTGAGGAAGAGGAGCAGGTGACTCGTTTTCCTTAGTCACAATCACCGGTGGAGGTATAGGAAGCTCGGGTTCCTTGGTACCTTTGCCACTACGAGTGGTGATTGCTTTCATCTCCCCTCTTGGATTCGCAACGGTGTTACTCGGGAGAGTACCCGAAGAAGAGGTTTGATTACCTTGGAAGAAACCAGCCATCATGTTCCTTAAGTCATTCGTTTGACTACTCAAAGAATTTCACATATCGTTTCTAAGATCGTTCCCTTGTTTCACGATGTCTGCTTTCAAGTTGAGCACTTCCCGCTGGAGATTTTCCATGATCACATCATTAGTCCTCATGTAGGTTTCAACATCTTGGTGTAATGCGGTGGGTTGGTTGGGAGGAGGAGCATGGTAGGCGGGTGGTTGATAAGCAGGTTGTTGGTAAACTTGGTTGTTTCTTTGAGGTGGATATGGTTGTCTTTGAGGTGGTTGGTATGGTGCACGAGGTTGTTGTTGGTTGGGTCGGTTAAGGTTTTGTTGTTGGTTTTGATTGGGTGGGGGAAAACCGGGTGGTGAGAGAAAGTTGTTTGAGCGGTAGCTAAGCAAGTTGCGGTCACCTTGAGGACGAGCTTGATAAGCGGCCGGAGGATAGGTACCGTATGCTGCATTAACATTCTCAGAAGGATAGTCTTGGGTGGTGGTACAAGTGGTGTAAGAGTGAGGACCCCCGCATATTTCACATGGTTGGCTAACAGCATTGACTTGAGCGTCTTGAGCGTTTTTAGCGTTGATGCTGTTGGTATTGTTAGCGGTGTGGGTAACAAGCGATTCAAGAAGCGTAGTAATTTTGTCAAGTCGCTTGTCGTTGTCACTAGTACTAGCACTAGCAGCATTGGTCCGAACACTCTTGGTTTGCACACGAGACTTATTCTCGATAATATCCCAAGCGGCATTAGAAGTCTTAACGAAAATATTACCCCCCGAGGCACTATTTAGTGAATCTTGGTCATTCATGCTTAAACCATTATAAAAAGTATTGATTTGGTGCACTTTGGTAAAACCATGTTGTGGGCACTTTCTTAAAAGATCTTTAAAACGGTCCCAAGATTCACTAAAAGACTCATCGTACTTTTGTTCAAAATTAATGATTTCATTCCGCAAAGCGGTAGTACGAGAGGGTGGGAAAAAGTAATTGATAAATTTGGTCTCCAAATCCGTCCACGTCAGAATACTTTGTGGCGGTTCCTTTGCAAGCCAATGCCGGGCTTGTCCCTCTAAAGAAAAGGGAAAAAGTTGTAAACGGATTACCTCTTGTGGAACACCATTGAATTTGACCTTATTCGTGAGTTGCAGGAACCTTTTGATGTGGTCATGAGGATCATCAATGGTACGCCCCAAGAATGGTTGAGCAGAGACCATCTGAATAAAGCCGGATTTGAGCTCAAAGTTGTTGGCTGCAATCGCGGGTATGACAATTGGATCATTGTTGCCCTCCACATGTGCTTGTAACAGTTCAATCATAGGGCGATTGTCCGGTAGAGGTTCATTGTTGTTGTTATTATTGTTGTTGTGAGGTGGATTGTTATTATTGTTGTTTTGAGGTGGATTGTTATTGTTGTTGTGTACACCGGCCATGTCTAAGTCTTCGAGAGGCTCGGGCTCTTGATAAGACGTTGATCGTGTACGCATGCACCTGCAAAAGAACTAACAAAGCAAACAAGAAATATTTTTTTCTTTTTTTATGTTTTTTTTTTTACTTTTTAGGCTTTTTGAAAATTTTATATTTTTAGGGTTTTTGAAAGTTTTTATGAAAAAGTAACGTTCACGGAGAACGGATCCCAAAATCTAAGTTCTCACAAAAAACTGTTAATCTTAACGAGAAGAGCCGGCAGCGGCGCCATTTGATACAATTGATTTTTATGGGGTTCAAGATTAATGTCTCGGTATCTTCTCGAATTGATCACAGCTCAAAGTGGAAAGATTGTTCTTGGTGACAAATAGGGGGTTTGGGTTTTCTATTCTACTAAAAGGATTAAAAGCGTAAAACGATAAAAACTTAAACCGAAACAGTCAATAAAATAAAGCTTTAATTAAAAAATTAAACAATAAAACAGTAAACAGTAAATTACCACTTAATACTGATTCGGAACAAACTGATTTGGAACAAATAAAACCCTTCATTCGGAACTTTCAGAAAAATTAGATTCGGAACTTTCAAAAAACATCTGGTTCGGAACTTTTAGCTGAAAACTGGTTCGGAACTTTTGGCAAGAAACTGGTTCGGAACTTTTCAATGAAATCTGGTTCGGAACTTTTGAATCTGGATCGGAACTTTAAATAAAAATCCGGTTCGGAACTTTTGCATAAAGATCTGGTTCGGAACTTTAAACTAAATCAGGATCGGAACTTTAAACAAAAATCTGGTTCGGAACTTTTGCAATTAACTGGTTCGGAACTTTTGAAATTAATCTGGATCGGAACTTCAAACAAAAGCATTGATTCGGAACATGCTATTGATTCGGAATCTGGAGGAACGAAGAACAGTAGGTAACAGAAAAACAGGGGAACACGATTTTACCAACAATCAACCAAGTTTTTAACCAAAACTTAAACAAAACTAATCACCAATCATCTACTAACCATAAACATCAAATCCCATCAATAAAAACACAAAACCCAATAACTTTTGAAGATCAAAATCAACCAAATAAGAACTTTAAGCTTTAAACCAAAAAGATGAAGATGAACAAGATTAATGGAAGGATTGTATTGATAGATTAATGTAGAGTAAACAAAAGGAAAGATTAAACATTTACAAAATCAAAGATTCAACAAGAATGAAAAATCACCAACACCTTAATGGTGTTGGCTTCCTACGAAAGAAAAGAAAAATGACTGGGAATGAAAAACTAGCACAAAAAGTGTGAGGGGTTTTCTATTTATAGGCTAGTGGTTGGTTGGTGAAGTGGGCTTTCTCCCTTTCTTCTTGTCTTCTCGTCTTTTCAGAAAAGTCGATGTTTTCGATTCTGATTCGGGATTTGTAGACGATTAAATTCAACTCGTCTTTTAATTTCTTCGTTTAATAGACTTGAGTTCCTTCAACATATGTAAATATTCCGTCTTTGGTCCTTTAATTCGATAAATCTTCAAATAGGCCCAGTGACTTCAAATCTTTTGCATCTCTTGGACAATAGACTTCGTCTTGAGTCTTTTTCTTCCATAAAACCCGTGCAATCCCATGTTTTCTCCAATATCCATCCGGTTGGCTCTGAAAACACAATAAACACAAAAACCACACATAATTCCAAACAAATGATATTAAATACGCGTTTTGGTCTCGTTTTAGCCAGAATCAAGTGGTAAAAGGATGGGTGTTTTCACACCTATCAATGATTGATGCTATCTTGCTATGTGGTAATCTTTTATCCTATGGATGAATGTGTTGTCATCTTATGACATCTTTTGTGACGAACCTTCTTGCTTTAAATATTTATAAAACAATCACTTGTTGTCACTCTATAATAGTCATATCTTTTTTCATAATGACCTAGTGCAAATGATATTTTTACTAAAGCCACTTACTTAACATGTTGATGTATCCGTCAACCTTCTAGGATGCCACTAAGTTAAGTAGTGACATCTTTCACCTCTATGCCTAATATGTGAGTCTTTCTATGTGTGTGTCTACTTGAGAACATATTGTATTCACATGTGCCTACTTTCGTCACTTCTATGAAAATTTGCATGCATGTCTATGCTCATCTTAGTTGAGATAAACTGTTGTACTATCACGTAATGTTTGCTTGTATCATGTGATAAACTAACTTGTTTCAACTTGTGTAGGACGATAAATCACATCATCAAGTTTATCTGTGCTCATTCACACATTTATCTTCTTCATATCTTGTGTTATCAGCATCACTCTTACCATTTCTCTATTCTCACTAGGCAAAAACCAACCTTCAAAGTCGTGTCCAATCTATCTCTAAAATTTGTTTTCCATACAAACCGAAAGCCCTTGGAGCTCTTCTTCACATCCTCAACACCACCTCACATGTTAAGGTCTTTCCTTCTCTTTCTTTCATCACCAAATTCCGCCTCCGCTCTAAATGTCATCATGTCCAACACTTCAAGTGTTCTCATCAAATCTCTTTGTCTTACAAAACATTGAGTCATTTATAATGTCATCTTTTCAAACAAAGGAACCATCAAACACTTCAAATTATCTATAACCAAACACACATTAACACATTTTCTTATGATGACAAAAGCCAAATGAATTTCATGATGAAATGCATCTTGTTTCCAAATACATCCCTTAAAACCATGAACAACATATAACCAACCTATTCTCAATCTCATCTTAGATATCATAAGGCCTTGCTACCTCGAACCATGGCTCCATTACCTTCGTCTCTACCACATCCAGTAAAAGATCAATGCTCTCATATACCCAACATCTCACTAACACCCTCATTATAAGATATCGGGCTGCATTTCACTCTCTTTTCCGTCTGTCTCAGAAGGTCACAAACCCCGTCAGACCCCTTCTAACAAGGGTATAACAAGGGTCCGTGGGTCTGTTGATCTCGTTTACTTTTTATTTTTTCAACTTTGTTAAACGTAACTCATTTCTTGTACCAATGTTCCACATACTTTTCATAGTAGCACTCCATAAACATCTTCTACATTTCACCACCTCATATTGACCAACCATGAAACTTTATTCACACTACTCACTCTCTAGTGTCATTCCATCACGTTCTTGGCAATGTCGCCTCAAAGAACTTTACCAACTCTATGCACTTATCGACATGGTTCAAATGCACACTCATAAAGCCTAAATCTTCTATGAGTCATCCACTTTCTCATAAGTAGAATTCAAATCTTTAGAAATCATCTCCGGTACTTTCATACCTAAAGCATCTGAATCCTTTCCCAATCCCACTACAAAACGCATAATCTGAGTCCGTGTCAAACCTTGTTGTCTTGTCAATCTGACTCACTCTCTACCACTTAAAACACAATGATGATGAAATTTCATCTTTCTCATACCTCATAAGAATGTGCTGTAAATTTATGTGCTAAAATGTGACTTGTATGATATGTGATATTGGTAATCTCGAGTAATGGTATTGGTGCTATTCCATGCTTAGTGATCTTGGATAGTGAATAATATTTGGTTTCTCATGCTTAGTGATCTTGAGTATTTTGATAACCCTTGCTTAGTGATATTTGGTTGTGTTAATGCATTTTTATGCATGAAAATGGTATCGTGAGGCACGTTCCGTCCACATTCTTCTCAAATTCAACTTATATTTATATGCACTTGCATACTAACTTTGTTTCATAGCACATCACTAACCCATTTTTGTAGCTCGTCACCACTTCTTACTTTCTTGGTGGTTCATACAAGGGGAGCTTCCGTTGAGTCTTTGTTGAGAGAATTATACTATCCTCATAAAATGGAATATATGATAATCATTTTCTTGCAGGGTCACTAATATTTCACTTTTCAGATCATAATTACCAACTCACAACGAATTGAATGTCCAAATGATTTCAAGTTTACTAATTGGTTTTGGTTTTAGATTTTATGAAAGTTTTGGTAATCTAGGTCTATTTCAACAAAGCACGTAAAAAGGTAAAAATATTATAGCTATTTATCCATACTATTCTAAAACAAAGTGCATTTCCCGTAATTAGAACAAATTGTACAAGTATCTAATACGCACAAAACTATTCAAGCTAAAAATGACAAAAATTGAAAGTAGAAATGCCAAATTGTAACAAACTTACAAACTGTCAAACTGAAAATGTAACTAACTAAACTGTAAGGACTGATCATGTAAACAGAAAACTTAACAAACTAATTAATACAACTTGCAATAACTCCTAAAATCAAAGGGCTAAAAGTGATTAGAAAATGTTTAGCACAAGAACGGGTTAATCCAAATGAATAAACTCGTTTGAGCTTATTTATACAGCTTATCAACTCTAAGTTTTTTCAAAAGGTTTAAAATCAAGATTTAGCTATCCATGTTAAAGGAAATAATCCAAAATGCGTTAAATCTCAAAATAGCTTTTTATGATAAGCTCAAAATAAGCTATAAGCTAAAATAGACATCAACAACTTGATTTTTCTACTAAAAAGGATTAAGCTAGCTTATAGAAGACTGGAATATCAAAAATTATCAAAAAGCATCAAATGAATAAGCTGGAAATCGAAAATAAGCAAAACTGGCTTATGGTTGACTTTTTTTGACCAACTTTTGACCAAAAACTGAAAAGCTCCAAATCACCTTAAAATGAGTTGGACTAAAGGTTTGTGAAATAAAATGGACAAATTTATGAAATGGAAATGCTAGTATTGAAAGAGGACTTGGAAAAATAAGCTAAATTTTCATAGAGACTTTAATGAGCTTATTTCATAAGCTATAGTGAGAACTGGAAAATTTCCTTTAGCAAACTAAAAATCTGGTGATCTGAGGTTTCCAAAAAGATAAGGTACAAAGGTTAACTCTCAGAAATGAAGAGTTGAGAAGCATTTTAAAATCACTAGTTTTAAGCTTATGACTCTGACCCAATCTATTTCATGACCTCTACCCACTTTGACTAATTGTTTGACCTCAAAAAACTACCAAACTGACTTCCAAATGGCTAGTGAACAAAATCTAACAATATTGACTCAATAACACTTGCAAGGATCTTAAATCCACACTTAGCCAAACCCTAGTTTAGACTCTGATTTAGAAATTTTACAAAGGAGATCTGATTTCAAGCTATGAGTTACAAGGAAACTATCTAGTTAGGTTAAGCTACTCAAATACACCTCAGACAAACCAAGAACAATCAAGTTTACACTATGGAAAGTAAAATGGCATACTAATGATAGTAATGCAATAAAAGAGCAAATCTAGCAAGACTTAACTGATAAGCAACTAAGGAATCAACTCTCAACCAATCAAAACATATCAGTTATATCAATTCAACACCTAAGCATGCAAAATCACACAATTACACTAATTATCTAGGAATTGAGCAGGCAAGAAGTTTTAGAGGAATTTTAATGTAAAATCAAGATCCTTTTAGCTTGAAGCCTCCCTTGATGGAGTAGTGACGCGCTGAACCTACTAAACTAACTTCCTTCAACCCAAATCAACATCAAAGATCTACTAAATCATCATCAACCCCAAAAGTCTGACCTACTCTACTCAATTCTACAATAACTGATCTTTCTGGCAATGAACTAGACTAAGAATGCTGCTAATTAACTGATAAGAACTCCAAAACTTCAAACAAGCTCCATTGGTCAGTTATGATCAACGGAAACTAACAGTAACAGATTATGTATGGTAATGTAGTAAAGAAGGAAGAGTATTGAAGTGAATTGAGAATTTTTATTAATGGAAGTTTGTTATGAATCTGCTACAAGCTAACTAACTCTCTCAAGTGTTTGTCAGACACTTGAGAGTAGTTCTAACTAAAGAAATTAACTAAAAAATGAGAGAGATTAAGAAGTGTGTGTGTTTTCACCCTTCTACTATAATGTACAAAATGAACTAGATCTGGGGTATTTATAGAGTGAGGTTAGGTGTTGGTGGAGATGAGTGACATGTCGTGTCCAATCCCCAGATTCCACGTGGATTCAATCTGGTAATTGTGATTTGCAGAATAAGAACACAATTGGGCTTTTCTTATTAAGTTGATTTCAGTTTAATTGATCACTTGGAATGGATTCGTCACTTGATTTTAAGCACTTTTGATGTTTAACACTTTCTCTGAAATCGTTCCTTCTTCATCTTGAATCTGGGCACGTTCTTTGTTTGAGAAGCCACATATCGTCCTCTGATTTGCTGTTGAGAGGTCACACGGATTGCTATCTTATAACTGAAATATGATTGGCTGAAATATATATATTATCCACTCTTCTCTCTCCATATTTATTAAGGGGGCATGGCAATCCTTGGTCATGAAATGGGGGCTTCTTATTGGTTGAAAACTTGTCACATGGATCACTAGCAATATTGTACTTCCAAATTTGGCAAAAACAATCCCTTTAGTTGACAGATTTGTAACTTGAGCAAGAATCTTCATTAGCTTGTCATTTCTGGTCCTTTGAACTTCAAACTTGAGCATAAATGATCCTTAAACTTGTTGACTTGTACTTTGACCATGTTTGACTTTGTTCTCAACTTTTCCGTATTTGCACTTTAAGTCCCTCTACTTTGAAAGTTGTTAAGAAAGGTCCTTTGACTTTGATTGACTTGTCACTTTTCATCCTCCTTATATATTTTCTTCATCAATAAAGGCTTTCCTTGTTTGCTTCATATTTGTATATTTTTACCTACACAAGCACAAACAACAAAGTATACCCATAATACTGCTTTTATAAATCAAAATCAGGTATTTTGCTTTGTGTTTTAGGGTTAATTATGATATAAGTGATAATGAGAATTCACTCATATCAAATCCCCTACACTTGATCATTTTCATGACCTCATGCAATGCCACATTTTAAGCACCAATTTACACTTTTCTCATAATTAATCCACCTTGGCCAATATGGAATACATTTACACTACACTACACTATATGATGCATGATTTTGATTTATACAATGCAACGCAAAAGAAAACAATTCTATTTATATATTTTTAAATTTTTCTTGAAATGATTTTAATAGAAATAACTCATAAAGAAATCAAAGACTTTAATTAGGGCTTTGGTACCATCAACACTTATCATCCTCAAGTTTCACTTTTCCCATACCAAGCTTAAAAACATGATCATTGTTATCCATAAGTGAAAGTGCATCGACTTATTCATAAAAATTAATTGTGTTACCATTATACCCCCACTTCTTATGCCTCTAAAACCAGTTATTATTTGAGCAAATTGATTTTGGGCAAATTTGTCATTATTTAAAGAGTGAAATATAAGAAGTGTAAAATCTGAAAATAAGGAAGCACGATTTTAATTCTAAGTAACTATCTTATCCATTACTCGAAAAACCACCCACAATTGATATAAGTCCGACCCAAAATAATAAGTCATTCGCCTTATGTATAAGATCCTTATGTCATGCATTACTAAGTAGCTACGCACTCGCTAAGGAAAGAAAAATAAAACTCACGCAATAATTTATATCCGCCGCCTTTTTGAGACATTGGATCTTAAATACCGCAACCCGTCAAGGTAATATTAGATTGGAGCAACTATTAAATCCCCGCTACCCGTCAAGGTAATATTGAAATCTAATAGCTACTATAATTAACACTTCACTGCCGCTCTTGGGAGTCTTGTATAATTTTATTTTTTATTTCTTTTTCTTTTCTTCTTTTTTTTTCTAGCCACTCATTTTTTATAAGCCGCTCTTATTTTTCTTAATTCCTCACAAAGAAATTGAAAAGAATAAAAGGAAAACACCCTCTAATTATCAAGCATGACATAAGTCTAGTACACATAAAATGTTCTAACTTAGAATCTTGAGACGTACTTATACCAACCACGAATGATTAGTCAAAAATGCATAAGAGACTACAAACCGATTAAAACCGTTCTTGATTATTTATTAACATACATGCGTTGACAAGACAGTAAAGGTTACGAAAGGGGATATAAAAGCCACAATTAATTAATATGAGGTTTATCTATCCCTTTACACTTACTTCAAACTCTATCATCTCTTATTCTCCACAGTTTAAAATATCAAATAATAAGACTAGTGGATGCTTAGCCTAATAAACCAATAAAGGTCTACATGGTTAAGGATACTAGCTAGAGAATGCTTGAATAAGCAAACTCAGGTTTAGTCAAAGTATCCATGGCGGGCCTAATATGTCAAAGAAGTCTAAATTTGTTAAACCATATCCTTTATTATATTTTTTCTCCTTTTTATATCTTTTGATGAAAAATAAAAGAAGAATATATACAATGCAAATGTGTTATGCAAATGAAAAATGATTAATGCAAAAATTATGAATGCATATTTTTGGTGGCCAAAGTTGATCAAAAGTTTGAAAAATGTTTGAAAAATTAATTTCCAAGTTATCATGAAGTCAATGACAAATTTCTAGGTAAGGTCACTTCGATAGAAGACCCCCTACACTTAAGATAAACATTGTCCTCAATGTTTAAGAGTATTAAATTAAACTCCCTTACACTTATGACATTGATAACTTTTCTTAACCCAAGCTAAGGAAAGGTCTACTATAGTGAATTCATTTTAAGCACAATGTGGTTTAAAAATCACAATAGTAAGGAAGTGAACCCGATACAAGGGCCTCCTATATAAGCTCCAATGTATGTAATGAGAGAGAGCAACCCTACAAACATCAAGAAGATAAAAGATTGGCATCGCCCCTACACTTATGCTCATCTATATACCCTTTATTCCTATCCTACCACACTCTAGTCTAAAAGATCTAAGCCTAGTTATTCAAGCTTGATTTATGGAGTCTCTAGCTTGACTCATCCCACACTTAAAGTGTCTATGGAACACCTATAATGAAGAATAAAAGATTTATCCCTTATAAGAAAAATTCCATGATGAGGTAAAACAAGTTTTCAAGGATACAAAACTCCATAAATATCCACCCGGATCAAATACATAATTGCCATACCACTTATAACACAATCCAAAAAGTAACATCCCAAGAAATGGTGAGGTGGGTGAGGTGTCCTTCTTCATAAGTGTTGCCCATAAATTTTCCAAAGGATGATGAGGTGATACTCAAAAATCTACCATAAGTTTTCCTTTTATTGCATCAGGAGGATAATGAGTTGGCTTATTAATATCTATACCAGGATCAAAAATCCTTTCCTTAATAGGAAAACAACAAGTGGTGGTAGCCTTAGAATATTCCCCCTTATATGTCACATCTTGAGAGAAAAGTTGTGGAACAATGGGTGTCAACAAACTCTTGGAAGAAACCACTATGTCTTGCTTTTGTTTGTTACTTTGAAAGGTTGAGGTGGGAAGGAGAGAAGGTAAGGTATCTTCATGCAATAAAGAATCTAGAGAGAGTATGTCTCCCTCCTTATCAAAATACCTATAAGTATACTCCATAGGTGTATCAACCTCAAGAAACTCATCACTCTCATCAATGATAGAACCCTCCTCATCACCATAATCATCATAGATTGGTATGTCAAAGATTGGTGACTCAACATGTATCTCCCCAAAACCCAAGCAAGTGGGATCATCAAAGAATGGAGGCTCAAAATGGAGAACTCATCATCACTATATTCATCATAAATTGGTGAATCAAAAAGAGGAGGTACATCATCACTAGAATCTACATTATGGTGGAAAAGTGGGTTATCAAATGATGTTTCAAAAAGAGGATTAGAATGTATCACAAAATCACCAAAGTTAAACTCTTGAGCTTCATGAATATCCAATGAGGAAGTAATGGAGGATATAGTCTCAACATAGGAAGGATCATAATTACCACTTGTGCAAGCTTCTTGAAAATATTCAGCACAACCTTCATCAAGGATATCAACTTGATTCACCTCCTTATCAAGAACATCAATATGCTTCACCGACTCGGGCTCATTGGATTTCTTAGACAACTTACCCATGTTAAACACAACTTTTTCATCTCCTACCCGCATTATGAGTTCACCTTCCGCCACATCAATAAGAGTACGACCCCTTCTCAAAAAGGGTCTTCTTACAATAAGAGGAACTCTCGGGTCCATATCATAATCAACAACTACAAAATCCGTGGGGAATGTGAATTTATCAACTCCAACAAAAACATCTTCCGCAATTCCCACCGGATAAGCTATTCAACGGTTTGCTAATTCAAGTGTCATTTTTGTAGGTGTGAGTTCGAGAAGTGAAAGTATTTTCCAAATCGACAAACGCATCAATTAATGCTTGCACCAAGATCCGCAAGTTCCATGCAATTCTCAACCCCCGGGAAATTGAAAGGAATCAAAAACTGTCCCGGATCACCAAGCTTAGTAGGCAACTTCTTAAGCAACACCACAGAACAATTTTCGTTCAATGAAGCATTAGGCAAATCAACCAATTTCTCTTTGTTCGAAAGAAGGTCCTTAATCATCTTAGCAAACTTAGGCATATTAGCTAAATCCTCCGCAAAAGATATATTGATATTCAATTGCTTAAACATTCTCAAGAAGTTAGACACTTGTATATCATCTTTGTTCTTAAGCTTTTCCTTTCTCAATCTTGAAGGATATGGAAGACTTGGTTTTGGTGTAGGTTGAGTGGTAGTTGTTGAAGGATTTTGTTTGTTTGTTTCTTCAATGATTGGTGTGGAAGTTGAAGGAGTAGTAGGTGTAGGAGTAGAAGGTGTAGAGCTATAAGGTGTAAACTTGTCACAAGGAAGAACCGTGGTAGGAGTCACCAAAGGAGGTTTAGGAGGAATTGAAGGATCATTGGTCTTTTTTCCACTCCTTGTAGTAATTGCATTTACATTGTCCCTTGGGATGGTTTGAGTGTTGGAGGGTAAAGCACCTTGTGGTCTTTGATTTAGGAGTAGCATAAATCTCTTGTTTGTTTCCTCATGCATTTCCCTCATTGTCTTCTCCTTTTCTTGAAACCTCCTTTCATTATCTTGATTCATTTTGTGAAGAAGCTCAATGATGTTAAAATCATTTGATATATTCCCTAGAAATCCTTGAGGTTGGAAAGGTGGAGGTTGATTGTAAAACCCTTGGTTATTGCATAAGGGGATTTCCTTGGTTTTGAAAGTTGTTGGGTGCTCTATAGTTGTTTTTCCCTTGGTAATTTCCCCTTGGCCCTTGATTTCTTGGAAGAAATTATGAAGGGTTTCTTTGATTTTGGGTGGTTTGATAGGGTGGGAAACCGGATAGAGCTAGGAAATTGTTTGACTTGTAAGAGAGATGGTTAGGGTTGATGTTTGGTTTAAAGTGCTCTCTTTGTTCATCTTGATAAGCATATCATTCACCTTGAAAGTTTTTAACTTTATCACATTGTAAATATGAGTGAGGTCCTCCACATATCTCACAACTTAGGGAAATGGCATTCACATCATTGGTAGAAGAATTGTTCAAGGAAACGTTCATAAGGGCTTGAATCATCTCTTTTAAATTCTTGTCAATTACTTGAAGTATTTCATTGTGACTCTTGAGGAGTTGGTTATCAATGGATGTATGAGCACTCTCTTGAACAACATGGACCACCTCATCTCTTTGGTTATTTGTTTGAACCATGGATTTTGTTTCAATGATATCCCATGCATCTTGTGTGGATTTTGCAAGAATATTCCCACCCGCGGCTGAGTTAAGGGAATCTTGATAGTGAGGTCTCAAACTATTGTAGAAGGTGTTGATTTAGTGAACTTGGTTAAAACCATGGTTTAGGCACTTTCTCAACAACTCTTTGAACTCTTACCAAGACTCACTAAAGTTTTGATCTTTCCTTTGCTTGAACCCTATGATTTGGTATCTCAAGGCGGTGGTTCATGAAGGAGGAAAGAACTTATTCACAAAATTCTTCTTAAAATCCTCCCAAGTGAGAATGCTCCTAGAAGGTTGTTTATCTAGCTAATTCCTAGCATTACCCTCTAAGGAGAAAGGAACTATGATCAACTTAATAGCATAATGAGGAACCCCATTATACTTAAGTGTATTGCAAAGTGACAAGAATCTCTTTATGTGATCATGGGGGTCATCCATGGGTCTCCCTAAGAAGGGGATAGAAGAAACCAAAGTGATCATATGTGTCTTAAGCTCAAAAGTTTTTGCGGGTATCTCAGGTATAATAATAGCATCCACATTTCCCTCCACATTTGATTGAAGGATATCCATCAATGGTCGATTATCAACAGCGGCCATGACTTCGTTTACGGGGTCGAAAGCACGATGCTCAGGATCGGCTTGATGGACGGTGTTTTTCTTGTTCTTTTTCTTCCTTTTGGGAGGAAGGGGTTGTGCACCAATCGGTATATGTGCACGCGCTCGAGTGCGTATGCAACTAAACACGAGGAGTGAGAGAGGAGCTCTCGATCGACTCTGGAAAAGAAAGGATTATCCTTTATGAGGTTCAATAAGTAATATCCACAAGAAAATATAATATATGTATGTAATACTTGGGCGGCAAAACCCCCAACAAGCCTTCCTTTTAGAATACTTACTAGTGAGCGGGGGAATGAGGTGGCGCGTAGCTCTTAAGTACCTGTTTCCCTTAGGCTTGCATTTTATAGAAAAACCGCCTTTCAATTCACTTAATAGTTCGTATTCTTCGAATTCTTGCCTATTGGAAGTATTATCTATTTTTGCCTTTAATTTACTTTGATCGAGACACGAACTTAGGACCAGAACGCCCCCAAGCACGGTGTATTGCCTCGGCAATACTTATGGAAGTAGATGTATTGGTTGTTCCTATACGTATATGTATTTACATATAATAATATATCAAAAATAGTTTTGTATTTATTGGGTTTTTAAGAAAAATACTATATGTACGTAAAAACGATGGAAACCGATATATACAATATATTTTTGTTGTAATCTTTTAGGAAAAAGATTACTTTATGAATTTTTGGAATTTTTTGGTTCAATTCTTATGAAAGAATTGATTTTGTGGTTTTTTATTTTTTATATTTTTATCTTTGAGATTTTTTTATGTTTTTAATTTATGATACGTAAAAGGAACGTTCACAAGGGGGAACGGATCCCAAAATCCAATCAAAACCGTCAATCAATCGTCAATCGTAACATCATGAACCGACAGGGGCGCCATTTAATATTTCACTTTTCAGATCGTAATTCCCAACTCACAACGAATTGAATGTCCAAATGATTTTAAGATTACTAATTATTTTGGTATTAGATTTTATGAAAGATTTGGTAGTGTAGGTCTATTTCAACAAAGCACGTAAGTAAAAATATTATAGCTATTTATCCATACTATTCTAAAACAAAGTGCATTTACTGCAATTAGAAAAAATTGTACAAGTATCTAATGCACACAAAACTATTCAAGATAAAAATGACAAAAAATGAAAGTAGAAATGCCAAATTGTAACAAACTTGCAAACTGTCAAACTGAAAATGTAACTAACTAAATTGTAAGGACTGATCTTGTAAACAGAAAACTTAACAAACTAATTAATACAACTTGCAATAACTCCTAAAATCAAGGGGCTAAAAGTGATTAGAAAATGTTTAGCACAAAAACGGGTTAATCCAAATGAATAAACTCGTTTGAGCTTATTTCTACAGCTTATCAACTCTAATTTTTTTAAACAGGTTTAAAATCAAGATTTAGCTAGCCATGTTAAAGGAAATAAGCCAAAATGCGCTAAATCTCAAAGTAGCTTTTTGTGATAAGCTCAAAATAAGCTATAAGCTAAAATAGACATTCACAACTTGATTTTTCTACTAAAAAGGATTAAGCTAGCTTATAGAAGACTGGAATATAAAAAATTATCAAAAAGCATCAAGTGAATAAGCTGGAAATCGAAAATAAGAAAAACTAGCTTATGGTTGACTTTTGTTGACCAACTTTTGACCAAAAACTGAATAGCTCCAATTCACCTTAAAATGAGTTGGACTAAAGGTTTGTACAATAAAATGGACAGATTTATGAAATGGAAATGCTAGTATTGAAAACGGACTTGGAAAAATAAGCTAAATTTTCATAGAGACTTTAATGATCTTATTCATAAGCTATAGTGAGAACTGGAAAATTTCCTTTAGCAAACTAAAAAGCTGGTGATCTGAGGTTTCTAAAAAGCTAAGGTACAAAGGTTAACTCTCAGAAATGAAGAGTTGAGAAGCATTTGAAAATCACTAGTTTTAGGCTTATGACTCTGACCCAATCTATTTCATGACCTCTACCCACTTTGACTAATCGTTTGACCTCAAAAACCTACCAAACTGACTTGTAAATGGCTACTGAAAAAAATCTAACAATATTGACTCAATAACACTTGCAAGGATCTTAAATCCACACTTAGCCAAACACTAGTTTAGACTCCGATTTAGAAATTTTATAAAGGAGATCTGATTTCAAGCTATATGAGTTACAAGGAAACTATCCAGTTAGGTTAAGCTACTCAAATACACCTCAGACAAACCAATAACAATCAAGTTTACACTATGGAAAGTAAAATGGCATACTAATGACAGTAATGTAGTAAAAGAGCAAATCTAGCAAGACGTAACTGATAAGCATCTAAGAAATCAACTCTCAATCAATCAAAACATATCAGTTATATCAATTCAACATCTAAGCATGCAAAAATCACACAATTACACTAATTATCTAGGAATTAAGCAGGGAAGACTTTTTAGAGGAATTTTAAAGTAGAATCAAGTTCCTTTTAGCTTGAAGCCTCCCTTGATGGAGTAGTGAGGCGCTGAACCTACTAAACTAACTTCATTCAACCCAAATCAACATCAAATATCTACTGAATCATCATCAACCCCAAAAGTCTGATCTACTCTGCTCAATTTTGCAATAACTGATCTTTTTGGCAATGAACTGGACTAAGAATGTTGCTAATGAACTGATAAGCACTCCAAAACTTCAAATAAGCTCCATTGATCAGTTATGATTATGTATGGTAATGTAGTAAAGAAGGAAGAGTATTGAAGTGAATTGCGAATTTTTATTAATGGAAGTTTGTTATGAATATGTTACAAGCTAACGAACTCTCTCAAGTGTTTTTCAAACACTTGAGAGTAGTTCTAACTGAAGAAACTAACTTAAAAATGGGAGAGATTAAGAAGTGTGTGTGTTTTCACACTTCTACTACAATGTACAAAATGAACTACATATGGGGTATTTATAGAGTAAGGTTAGGTGTTGGTGGAGATGATTGATATGTCGCGTCCAATCCCCAGCTTCCACGTGGCTTCAATCTGGTAACTGTGTTTTGCAGAATAAGAACACAATTGGGCTTTTCTTATTAAGTTGATTTCAGTTTAATTGATCACTTGGAATGGATTCGTCACTTGATTTTAAGCACTTTTGATGTTTAACACTTTCTCTGAAATCGACTCCTTCTTCATCTTGAATCTGGGCACGTTCTTTGTTTGAGAAGCCATGTGTCGTCCTCTAATTTGTTGTTGAGAGGTCACATGGATTGCTATCTTATAACTGAAATATGATTGGCTGAAATATATATATTATCCACTCTTCTCTCTCCATATTTATTAAGGGGAGCTGGCAATCCTTGGTAATGAAATGGGGGCTTCTTATTGGTTGAAAACTTGTCACACGGATCACTAGCAATATTGTACTTCTAAATTTGGCAAAAATAGTCCCTTTAGTTGACAGATTTGTAACTTGAGCTAGAATCTTCATTAGCTTGTCATATCTGGTCCTTTGAACTTAAAACTTTAGCATAAATGATCCTTGAACCTGTTGACTTATACTTTGACCATGTTTAACTTTGTTCTTGACTTTTCCATATTTGCATTTTAAGTCCCTCTACTTTGAAAGTTGTCAAGAAAGGTCCTTTGACTTTGATTGACTTGTCACTTTTCATCCTCCTTTTGTCTTTTCTTAATCAATAAAGGCTTGATTTCCTTGTTTTCTTCATATTTGTATCTTTTTACCTACACAAGCACAAACAACAAAATACCCATAATACTGCTTTTATAAATCAAAATCAGGTATTTTGCTTTGTGTTTTAGGGTTAATTATGATATAATTGATATGAGAATTCACTCATATCAGTCACTATCATACACACTTTGCTGTATAACACACAATCTTTGCATTAACCACTTTTATATAATAGGTTAATCATGGCTCTCTTTATCAAAGAAGTGCAGATGTCATGCATTTACAGAGTTCATAGATGAACATTATTTTGGATTATATCCATCACTTGACTCCTAGAACAAGGGGGAGCAACAGTCAAGGGGAGAATGCATTAGTTCATCATCACTTCTTTGTGGTTCTATATATACTTTCTTTCTCATCTAAACTTGATGCTGGTTACGCATATTTTTTGTGTGCTTTTACATCTATTTTCTTTCTTATCTAACTTTGATGCAGATAAAATCTCTTAATTTGATACATGGACCCGTAGGTGATCATGGATCAATAGGGAGCACTTGCACATTGTTCTACTCATTTATATTGAGTCTTAAACAACAATTGCATCAATCTATTTTCTTTTTTCTATAACCTTGATGCAGGTTAAGCACATCTCCTTATGCCTCTATTTTCTTTTCATCTAACTTTGATGCAGGATAATTCTCTTAATTTATTACATGGATCCGGTGGCGATCATGGATCACTGGGGAGAACTTGCACATTCTTCTACTCATGTATAATGAGTCGTAAAACAACAATTGCATCAATTTATTTTCTTTCTTCTATAAATTTGATGCAGGTTAAGCACATCTCCTTGTGCCTCTATTTTCTTTCTAACTTTGATGCAAGATAAGTCTCTTAATTTGTTACATGGATCCGGTGGTGATCATGTATCGATGGGGAGCAGTTGCACATTCTTCTACTCATATATATTGAGTCTTAAAACAACCATTGCATCAATCTTTATTCTATCTATCTCTTTCTAACCTTTGCTTTGTAGGATTTCATAAGTCATGTATTCTCATGTTCTCCTATTTAGGGGAAGTATTAACCAAGGGGCAGTATATGAAAAACATTTTCTATCTAGATTTTCAACTTACATTTCTCTAAATTCAAAATCTCTCTCTAAAACGGCTTTTCTTTCATCCTCACCTTTTTGTTTCGAAAAAAGGGGGAGAAGAGTGTAAACGAAGATGGTAACCAGTAACTTTTACCCTTTACTATCTATTACGTTTGCATTGTATGTCATCATCAAAAGGGGGAGATTGTTAGTGCAAATATTACAACATTTAATCTATACATCCTTGTTGGTTTTGTTGTTGACAATCACGTAACTTATAATATATACACGTAAAATGTACAAGTTACTCGTAATCATATTTCGTGTATACTTACACGTTTCTATCTTTTTAAAAATAAAGATAAATAATTAGTACATCATTAAGTAACATGCCTTGCAAAACCTAGACAAGTCCTTCAAGAAAATCTCACCATTAATATGGTTTAGGAGTTGACTTAACCAAAGATTTACAAAATTAAATTGCTGATTTTCTGACAGATAGACGAACCCCGACGGACCCCTTGGTAAAGGGTTCGGTGGTTTCCGTGGGTACCTGGTATTTATCTATAAATAGAGACCTCATACTCACCCATTTCTTACACCTTTCTATCATATTCTTCTCTCTATATCTGATCCTTTATCAGATCTTTCTTCTCTCTAACATTTAGATCTTTGACCTACAATTGTTCTTCTTCTTGCTTAGTGTTTCTCTTTGTAGATTTGGAGATCACTCAAGGTGTAAGCAAGATTAAGAAGTTCAAGCACAAGACATACATCAAGTCATTGTGTCACCTCTATGTAGACTAGTTTCTTTGTACTTGTCATCTCATGGTATTATGTCCAAGATCTATGATCTTGACATATCTTGTTCTTCTCAACCGAGATCCATGACTTATCATCATTGATCTATACATCTTAGGAGCGGAAAATCCAAAGGCTAAGTACGTGTTGACTTTGTGTATAGATCGATATTTCTCCTTCATGAGATCTATGATCTAGATGCTTTATGACTCGTGTTGGTAAGGATTATGAATATGCAAGACATGTTCTTCAAGATGTAATCCATGATCTAGGCAAGATCATATCATAGAGTCATCTCTCTCTATATCAAACTATCACAAACCAATGTGTGTTGACGGTTCTTGTGTGAATCCGGTACTTGGAGTAGTACCTACAAATGTTGTAAGGTTAGAAGTTGTGTTGGTTCTACATGTGTGTAAGAACCCGGGTGTTGGTCCTATCTATTGTGCAAGGACCCGGTGTGTAGCTTAGTACCGGATAAATATTGTAAGCAATGTGTGAAGGTTTCTCCATCGGTGCAAAGGAGATTCTTTTACTAGTGAAGTCTAACTCTCGAGTAGGTGACTCTGGGAGTGGATGTAGGGCAAGGAAGGTGTCCTTGTAGCCGAACCACTATAAATCATTGTGTCGGTTTGCATTTACTTTACTTTATTGCTTTATCCTTATACTTGCATTGCGTGTGTGTGTCGTGATCACTTAATGTGCTACTTGATTCATATAGTCCTTGACTATAAACAAACGCCTCTCATACTATGTCCCCATCTATGTACATTTGATACAAAATGTTTTAAAAGAAATTAAAACTAATCGGAGAAAACTATTCAACCCCCTCCTAGTTTTCTAAAGACTCATTCGGTTTTTGGGTAAACCTTGCGATCTCGTTTTCTAAAAAGGCGGTCTTAGATGGGGGGAAGAAATGATTAAATAATTTATATTCGAGATCGACCCACGTTAATATATATCGAGATGGTTATTTCTCACACCAGATTTTGGCGGGTCCCTCTAGAAAATTAGGAAAAAGTATGAGCTTAATTGCATCATTAGAGATGTCTCTAAATCATGGTAATAAACTTCCCGCATGATGCCAGCTTTTACCAACTTTTTGACCTCTTCCAGTATAGCTTGGATGCGTTCGGGGGGATTGCCGACACTTCTTTTGTCTGACTAGAGGGTATCCCTCGCGGATTTACAGAAGCAGAATCCCAGACGACAGAAGTAGATATATTGACAAACGACGAGGAGTTGTGGATAAATATTGATCTACTCGAAGAAAAGCGAGAGATGGCCGTGATTCGTGAAGCTAAAGCTAAATCCAAGATGAAAGGTTACTACGATGCTACAGTACGAGGAGTCTCTTTCAAACCAGGTGATTTTGTTTATCGTGATAATAAGGCAAGTCGCGCGGAGAACACTGGAAAACTCGGAACAAAGTGGGAAGGACCTTATGAGGTGACTGAATCATTAGGAAAAGGTGTGTATAAATTACGCGACATGGACGGACGCGACTTAGGCCGTACATAGAATATATGCAACCTCAAGATGTGATATCTTTAGGGCCATGGCTTGCGCATGGACGTCGTTCAGCTATAGTCAGCTCCCAATAAATGTCCATGTACTTAATTCTTTACTTATCGTTATTTAAATCTTGTAAGTATTAATAAAACGTTGCGGTCCCTAACTAGTTCTACGACCCTTTCTTCACTTTGATTATTGTTTCAATTTTTTATTTTAATTGTCAATTATCATACTTTGACCATGGATCACGTATCCTAGTTAGACACCTTGCTTTCAAGACGTTAAAGTAAGTTACACATACCTCATGACCCATGACGGACTTGCAAAAGACACATTGTGTACATATAACAACATTTATCAAAATATGACAAACTTGTGGTAGTCGTGGTACGCTACACATAATTGTATGATCATCCCATAAGTAATAAGTTACGTCTTATAAAGTGTGCTTACACTGCATATCTAAGACTAAACTTTCCACATGTATTTTTGAATTATAAATTAGCCAAATACACAGAACATCAAATGAATACCGCGGACATCTGCGAAAAATGTTAAAATTACACAGTTCCAGTATTGCATATACTTGCAATAAACACGCTACGACCATCCAAAGATGTCTACGTATTACATAAGATATGCAGAATAAAAGCATAAGTTTCTTAGTACGCAACACACGTACACCATGAACTACGGATCCTAATTTTAAACTATTACAGCCAGTACGAATAATCTTACAACAAAAGAATAATTGTTTTGACACAAACCGTGTCACATAAAGGCAAGTCACAAACCAATATTGTTTGATTACATAAGGTCTTCGAAAGACCATAAACACTTGAGTTTGTGAGGCAGTTCACTAGAAGAGGAATTGGTACGATCGGCCAAAGCTTTCTCCATGTCCCGTAGCAACCTCGCGTCACTATGTGACACGATAGGAACACTCACAGGAGCACCGTCAGACCTGAGCTGGTGAGCTGCGCCTACTTCATATACCACGACCTTACCCATGGAACGCTTCTTCTTCGCAGCACGTGTTGCATGCAGGTTCAGTACCTCTTGTAGAGGGACTTCTATTTATACCTTAAATTGGTCTAGAAGGTCACGGGGTTGGGTAAATATGGGTACCTGGAGCGGCGACACGTCAGGCTTCAAATGGTAATCAGGTTCAGCTTCTGCGCCCTCAGCCATGTGTCTTATCATAGTCAGCCCGGACATGATGGTGTGTATTGGATAGTATTGGTCAGGCTCAATCATTCCCACCAAAGGAAGGTCGCATTCCTTAAGCTTACCCATGGCAGCATTCATCTTCTCTTGCGCCTCGGGGTCATAATCTGCAATTTTATCCAAACATTCCTTCAGCATCCCATCTTTAACAACATCTTTAAGAGTCATACTCTTACCAGCAGCCATTGCTGCAACCACTACATCAGAAAAGGCTCCTTTATTTTTAGGCGACTCAAGAGCTCCCATGGCAGCTAGCCGCAATCTGTGACAGATTAACCATCGCCTCTCGACAATGGTGGAAATTTGGTGCGGATACAATTCCACGTCATACAACTTTGAGGAGTAGCAACTTGCTTTATTGGTAGTCAACATTTTTCTACATTTTCTGGCCAAATTCATCAATATATTTAAGAGTTCACCTTTTCCAGCTTCAAGGTAGCCCATCGCCCACCTGTTGTTCACCAGTTGCTTCTCAAGCTTGGCGCTCTCTCATTCTTGGGCAGTTACAGCACTGATACTTGACTTTGCTTGAGCATGGGAAAGTTTAACCTTTACTCGTGCCAATTCCATGTCTTTCTCGGAAGTTCCTTGGTGTTGTCAGCTTGAGAAGTACTGGTTTGTTATAATTTGTGATAAATATCTTCTTAAGTTGGGACAGTAGAGTCACGTTGTGTGTGGTCGCGACATTAATCTCATCCACAAACACATCGTTAGGCAGTCCTTCAAGCCTTTGGGCACGTTATGGAGGGGTATGGTTGTCTATAAAACTTTGGCAATCAAAGGCTCCATTCAGCTCAGTTGTCTCTAGCACGAACCATTTGGGAACACAATTTTGTGCCTCTTGTTTCACATTCGTAGTAGGAGAACCGCCCTCGAGGAAAGGACTGGTCTTCTTCGCACTAGCCCCAAGGGCGATGATCAGCGGACTTGTAGTAACTGACAGACCAGGTTTATCAACATTCAAGCTACTCCAAAGAAGATATGTGCATGTTAGTGTATGTTTATAGTTTATGACGAGGATATTATATTAGGTTGTGTGTTTACCTTTGTAACTGAGCCTCAGGCTGGGTATCGATAGGAGAATCTGAGGAGATATCCTCGATCAGTGTCTATGTAGGCTTAACGGACGAAGATCTCCTTTCCTCCATAACTGGTGGAGTAGAAGATGGTTCCCCAGTTTCTTTGTGCAGCCTTTTGCGGGGTGGGGTCAGCAGTTTCCCTTATTCTCTTGCGTGACAAACTCGCCCTCACCTCCTCTTGTTCTTTGTGCTCTTTCCTAACCATCTCAGTCGTAACCAGTGTTGCAAAAATCGGCCTTGGCGGCCGATTAATCAAGGATAAATCGCTTGGCGGGGATTAACCGCCACGGTTTATACTAATCGGCCTTATTAATCAGTTTCGTTAAAAAATGGTCAAAAAATCCAAATCGGTCAAATTAGAAAAATCGGCCTAATCGGAAAAAATTGGATACATCGGCCTAATCGTGCATAAAATTTCAAAATTTTATAAAATTATACATAAAAATCCAATCCGATTAGTCCTCGATTAATCCCCGCCAAACCGATTAATCGCTTAGCGGCACCCAACCGCCTAAGTAGCGTCGAGCGATTTTTGCAACCTGTTTGTAACTGATAGCTCCATAGAATCCGAATCCGCACTTCCTTGTCCCAATTGTTGTTGTGATTGCCCTTCACCTAACACAACGCAGATTGGTTGGGGGCTTGGGATTTGCTGTGCTTGGGAAGAGCTGGACTCCTGTACCTCCATGTCTATTGTACGGCTTGCCACGACAGCCATCACTGACGGTTCTCTAGCAACCAAGGGGCGCGACTTCATACGTACTCTTCTTGGTTGGCGGTCCTTGACGAGTGCGAACAAATCCATTTCTGCAAATTAATCAAAGACATATAGGTTAGTGTGGAGTTCTGGAAAACTTACAAAGATTAAAGGAATGGAAGAAGGACGATCACCCACCCTCTTTATTGTCATCATATTGGGGAATTTGACCCGCATTCATCATGAAGTGGTGGATCAAACCCATCATACATATGAATGCGTCAGGATATGACCTTATGGGGATGCGGTTGCTGTTTATTACATCCGCATCATCCATGTTGTATGACCCAGGGTCGGGGCGATCATCCATGCTGTAACATCATCAAACCAGAAGAACTTATCATTCCAAAACTTCAAGGAATTAAGCTTTCGGAATAACATTGAAGTCGTCCAGTACGTTTGGAAAACGAAACCCACCCATTTGTCGAAGCTGGTGGTAGAACGTACGAAACAGGTTTACGATTGGCTCCACAGCCAATAGATTGAAACTGATCTAAATTTGATATCTTCACTGCACCTATACATTACAACTAGGATGTATGGATACGGTGATAGGGAATAACATTGACCAGGAACCACGACAGGGGTACACAGTTGTTTGCAAATTCAAAGAACCATGTGTATACCCCTACTTTGCCAATAGGGAAGTTCCCTATGTGCAAGTGCTCGTCCAGTACTTCCTGGTGAAGATTCATCGAAATATGGAATTCCAATGTGAACTCTAATAGGTCTTGTTCGGTTATTGTGGAAGCGATCTGCGATAATTGCCTAACCATTGTGTATAAAAGTTTATAATGGACAACCGTGATGTATATACCTTGGTTAATTGAAGATCGTACTTGGGCTGAAGGTTTATTAATGGCGGATTGAGGATTTCATTGTGTGTAACACAGTGAAAACGGGGCTGGCGGTTTGTATATGCCTAGGTTTTACAGTTCATTCACATGGATTGCTCCCATGTGTCGTTCACTTGCATTATCTGACGGTGGGAAGGTGAAGCGATAGCTGATGTGTCACTCACTTTTCCCATTTACCGAGTGAGTGGCCAATTTTAAGGGAAGTAGGCAGGATGTTTTTGGCGGGAGAGTTTTGAAACTTCTAACGTACGCTTCCATTTGTACCCTGCTCTCTTTCAAGTACGATTGTTTTATTTTTATAGTCTAGTAGCCGCGGTACTACTTGCGACTACTAGACTTAGGGGACGTTTTGTCCCCATTCGGGCTATGAGCTCGACCCACGGGGGGTACTACCCGTACCCAATCCATCACGTATGGGCTAAACATACAACGCCTTGGGCCCACGAGGTCTAATAGGCAGTTGTCGCACGCAGTTTCATGAAAGCCGCACTCTGACCGCACACGATCAGGGTCAAACCGAATCATATTCCAATTAGGACTATGATTTATCTAAGTTAAGAGGATATACACTCTCTTTATTTAGATAATAAGGATAACGGTGTATATGGTAATTATCCTTACTTAGTAATAGCTAGTTAGATATCGAATGGCTTGTCATTTGATTTGTTTTTGGTAGTTCAAGCAATGCTTGAGGTTAATGTGACGCTTCAGTCACATTCCAGTTGTACTTAATAGTTTTTTTGTGTAACATATTTTACCGGGGATTATTGGTTCCTTTTACCCAAAAAAAATTATCCTTACCCGCACGATTCGGTAAGCCAAACTAGGGTTTCACCGACAATTAAAAGAACCCCCAAGGTTCCACAAAGGTACGGTTCACTCGCAATCATAATACCCTGACTATCAACTAAACTGATTACTTACTTTCATGCCCAAGTCTAATCATAGGAGATAATCTCACGGTAAGCCTAACGATGTCTTTTCTTAGTGTCTCATAAGTAGGGGTGTCAAACGGGTTATCGGGTCGGGTATTATCGGGTTTTGAAATAATAAAAACTAACCCGCAACCCGACCCTATAAGGTATCGGGTTATCGGGTTCGGGTCTATCGGGTTATCCGGTCGGGTTTATCGGGTTACCAGGTTACCGGGTTACATGCTAATATCATCCTATAATTTCATTTTATCTATTTAAATATCACAAAACACAAAATTTACTTAAACATTTGAGTAACATAAAAAATATATGCTCTTAGGCTAATTTATAGCTACAAAAACAAAATATTCACATGACTTTTTGGACAATACGTTCTCATTTTGCTTTTCTTAGTAGTAGCAGACAATAAAGTATAACACGAAAACGCATTGATGTAAGCTACATAGTAAGCTAGAACCGAATAATAAGATGCAGTATCTCAAATTTTGTGTTGCAAGCTCCACTTACTAAAAATTTGGCTAATAGACTACGACAAAGAGAGAATTTATTCAAAAATTATATATTTTTAAATATGTTGTTGTAGCGTATCAAGTATATCGGGTCAACCCGATAACCCGACAATAAAATAACTTAGACCCTAACCCAACCCTATAAGGCTATCTGGTTGATCCGATAAACCCGATAAGCTTAGTTGACCTAAATCAACCCGACCCTGTAGTCTTATCGGGTTCGGGTCGGATCGGGTCGACCCATTGGACACCCTTAATCACAAGTTCACTTGGTGCAATAACCAGAGTCCCAATACCCGAATTACATCTAATTCGAGTCATACGTGGTCTATCCAACTTTTGTATCAATAGATGTCCAACTTGAAAGAAAAGAGTAAAATACAAGTTTTACGATAAACCGAGACTCAATTCTTTGGACATAGTATAGAAATTAGAAAACATCCAAATTTAAGAGTTTGAATAAAGGTTTGGAAGTATTATTAAATGAAAGTAGGATTAATTATGTTCGAAATGACGGGTAGCACGACTTCTGCGGACTTACGGTTGATCTTTTATGATTTTTCAAAGTTTACAAAAATTTGAAACTGACCGACGACGGTTCTTTAATTTTGACCCAAGTTTCATTATCAATAAGGAACCATGGGGGAAAATTAAGGAACCGTGGACAGTGGAGAAAAATGGTTTTTTTTACAAAATCATTTGATGACTTGACGAAAGAACGTAGGACTCTAAAAAGTCGTTTTTGACACATAGAACTAGTGTTTTAGAACACATGTGATTTGTATACTTCCAAACATGTTTCGAGAAGATTTACCATCAAGCTATTATATAAAATTTATTTAACACCAAAACTTGTTCGAATGAAACAACAAAACACATTTCATATTTAGTCTTCCTTCATGAGAAATTTGATACAAGGATCGTACTCTATTTTAAAAATCATTTGTTTTGAAAATTAGAGCGACCTCGCTCTAATACCAATTGTAGAGACGGTAGAGGGGGTGAATACGTTTCTTATTAAGATTCTAAAACTTTTCTTAAAAGCCACTGGTCACGGTTCGATAAACATGACCACAGTTCAATATATATAAAGAACCGTTGGTGAATTAAAATAACCGCCACTAGTGGACGAAAACATCGTTACTTTTTAAACCTTAACAATCTTTTGTATCAAATTCCCGATTAAGTCTGACTTTATGAGATGTGTTCTTTATATACAATGACTATGAAATTAACAACCAACAAATAATGAACCACACAAACACATCAACTCAAGAGTACATCAAACAATAGTCTAAGCACTAAGCACACATGTACTAAGCCTTACCTTTTCTGCAACTAAAATTGTTTAGACTATGGGATGCACACTTGCCCATAATCAACACACACAAAATATATTATACAACTATAAACGTAAAGACATAAATGTAAAGTGCATAATATATACGAGAATGCAAACCAACACGATGATTTATAGTTGTTTGGTCACGAAGCTCTTCTTGGATTTAGAACACTAACACTATGTCCGTATTCACACTACTTGAATCTACACTACTAACACCTAATCCAAGGGTACCCATCTCTTGGATCTACTACCCTTACAACACATTCAAGTATACATACCACTTGGATCTACTACACATACATCAAGTCTAAGTGTACACATCACTTGGATCTACATGATTTACATGGTAGTAAAAAGATAATCATGACTAGATATTTGGAAGGAGAGATCTCATCATAATGTGACACTAACACTTCAAGGATGAAAGTGTATTCTCTTTGCACTAAGAGGAAGAAAGGTAGGAAGAAAGAATCACATCGTAAAAAAGATTAATCAAATAAATAATCAAGGATTTGAATGATTAAAGAAGTGTGAAAACTGAGAGAGGGAATATGCAAAAAGGTTGCTTTGAAAAGCTAGAAAAGAACCACTATTATTAGGCACAGGGGGAGAAACAAATATAAAGCAACAATTCTTTATTGTTCCCTACGGTTCTTTATATATAAAGAACCGCGGGTCCCTATAGGGAACTGTGTCATAGACTACGCTCCCTTTTTTGTCCTTTAGTGGTGAAAGCTTATTTGGTGAGGCTGTAACCAGACAGGGGAGGGTTTAACCAATAAAATATTTTCTTAAAAGTGATGTATTTTAAAAATACTTTGTCATACCTTAAGTGACTGATGTCGAATGCAAACTTAGAGGTGCCGAGAGAATTATACCTTACACATTTTACAAAATGTATTACGAGTTGTACGTTTGTCATCACTAAAACTAAAGAGATTATATCGACCAAACATCGTAATGTTTGCACTAATAAACTTGAAAAATTATTTACTTAAATATTTTTTTGCGTTTTTTGTAGCCATTGTTATTTTTTTCTATTTTATCGTAAACTTTGTAATTTCGTACATTGTGTGTACCACTGACCTGTTTGACATGCTGTAGCGGGTTAAAATAACAATCACTTGTTTTATTATTGCAACGTTAGTCTTTTATACAAAGGATCGTTATATTAAACACATATAAAATTGTGTATAAATTTTAAAGTCAATTAGAACTTTTTAAGAATTTTTTATATAAACACGTGTTTATATAAATTTTAAAAGTTATATCAAAACATGTTAAAAAATTATTGAAATTTATTAAAATTTAAGTCTATATTAACGACCGCTAGTATAAAAGACTAACATTGCATAAAAAAATTAACACTTGCTAAGTTGAGCAGTTTAGCAATCAGGCAGGTCATCGGATACACATAATATACAAAATTACGATGTTTAGTGAAAAAAGTAAAAAAAAAATTGGCTACACAAAACGAAAAATATATCAAATTAAATGACGTTTTATTAATTTGCCTTTCTCTATAATAATATTTTGAGGAGGGTTGTTTTGGATAGCTTGTATCCTTCGGATACAAGGAGACTGATCCAGGTCGTCCATCTATTTTCATCCAAATATCATATTTAAAAAAAAAAGGTGTAAGGGTAGTTTCGTAATTTTTATAACACCCCCAACAAATACTATGTGCAGCGGAACTACAACATTTGGGTGCTACGTAGTTATCATCACACATAAGCTATATCAAACGACTCAAAGAGACGTAAAAGTTTAAACATAAATTTAACATTATTAAAAACATACAAGTCTACAGTTTTCCAAATCCCAAGATAATATAAAACAGAGTTTGCGTTAGGTCCCCACTGAATCTCAACCCCAAAACATACATTTTCGTTCACATGACAGAAGAATAAAAGAGTTTTAAGTTAAATAAGGGTGGAAAAACAAGTAGACCGCCAAGCCACAACAACTTCCATCCTCGCATGCTCCGCTGCTATCAATCTTGGTTACCTGAAACACATGCTTAAAACCGTCAACACAAAGGTTGAGCGAATCTATAGGTTTATCAAATCATAGGTTGAACATAAGTATTAAAACCAATCATGACTATTCAATAGCATTGTCGCGCAAACAATCTATTATTCAAGGATATTATATTTAGCAATAGCTAATGATTTTGTTTAAGCTCTTGACACTAATCCGTTAACTCAATCACCCGCATACATTTACCGGCATGATTAAAATGAAACCAGTTCCCCTTCTAAAGGCATCAGTTGCAATTATACCTTATTTCTTATCACAAGTTATCCGTCCGCAGATGGTACTCAACGTACTAGCTCTCGTCTCGGATAGGGTTGTCAACCCCATAGTACTATCAATTGTATAAGCGGCTATCTCCAACCCACACAAGGGCAAGACAATAGTTAATAGTTCACGAATTTAGGGACTTTTGCAACTAGGCACTCAACACAATTCAAGGCAACATTCGGGTCCAACAATCATTCATGACTTATGTTCATTTTCATTTAAATAGCATGTATCCCCCTCGCGGGTAAAAACATTTGAAATAAGTAAAGAGCGAGGCTATAGACTCACCTTAAGTAGTGGTGGTAGTATTAGTAACTACGGCGTAAACGAAATCGATCACCGACGATGAGGATGCCCCGGGAAATCAAATACAACACCTAATGAATAAACATGTAATGAATCAACACATTCAAGTACCTTCAAGTACTGTATGTACATAATTAAGAACACTCAAGGTTCATATAAACTCACGCCAAAAATCCATACAAGTGATATTTACTAGACACGTCCAATTTTATACTTTATTAAAACTATTGTGTATTTTACAATTCTGACGGTACATACCAAATGTACGGGTTGTTTGCTATGACTTAAGCACCTATATAAATTTCAAGAAAATTCACAAAATTGACTCATGATCTGTATAAAATCCATATTTAATCCCATGAAAAGTTTTCACTTTTATGACCCGTTACACATCACATTACTAAACATAAGTTTTTAGGACTGATTTTATACTTCTAACATGTAAGACTTGTTTGACCCATTTAAAATACACCATTGACCAATACAACACCTAAGTCCAAAAATAGACTCACAAGTGCAGGTTTGAGACCAAAAATAAACTTTCAATCATTTACCAAACTCTATCTATGGTCCCCGGTATTTAACCCAAAACCAAACACAAATTCGGATTGTGTTGATTCTCATCTCCCGGTACACGAACTTTCAAAATATCCTAAGTTTTGACTCGTTTGGAGTCGTAAGCTCTACCTTAAACCAAAACGAAGCTAAAAAGAAGCTCTACAACAATATCCTATCATCTCAACACTTAGTCAACAGCCACTATACGGAAAATGACCTTAAAGTTTCTGATCTAAAATGCCCCTTTCAAAATCATATCAAAACATCTTTTCGACCCATTTCAATCATTCCTATACCCCTAATAACATCCAATAAACATCCTAATCAAATCACAATACCCTAAATCACTTGTATGTTCATCCTCATTCAAAAACCCATTTCATAAAACTAACATACAATATAATTAAATTTATTAAAAATGAAATAAACATAAATATTGAACCATACCATACATTAATTAGATCAAACACCAAGAACACCAAAACCCCCATATGGCCGTGGGTTTTGGGATCAAGAACACCAACCAAATCTTTTCCAAAAGCTTTCATATTTCAAATGGAGGTTCCAAAACACATTTAAACACAAACCTACTAAATTAATTAGATCAAATCATGGTATTTTTCAAAATATTTCAAAAATTAGATCTAAAAAAAAAGCTGTTGCATGTGTGATTTTATTGGTGGGATTTACTTAACTTGATGTTATTAACATGGGGTATTGCTTAGATTTTCCAAAAATCAAATTTTTGGTGGTGGATTGGTGATGGTGGATGTTGGCCGTGGGTTTGAGAGAAGAAAGAGGGGGAGAGAAAATGTTTGCAATGTAAAAATGAGTGTGTGTGTGTGTGTGAAATTTGGGTTTATATATAGTGGAGGAGGGGTTTAAAGTGCAATTACAGTCTTATTTTGGTCCTTGTTGCAAAACAAGTTTTAAAGAGCGGGATTATGACATACTAGTCGGTTTTGAAATTTTACGAGAGTCGGGGTTCGTCCCGGCTTCCTCAAAATACTTTTAAATGGTTCAAACGCACACAAAACGAATATTCATATGGTTCTGACTCGACTTATAATGTAATAAAAATAAAAACTTCGAAAATCTCAAATATCGATCAATCGATAATAAAAGATAAATTTTGGGCATCCGTCGGTATCGTAGTCGTTATCGGTACTTCTTAAATCGTCAAACGTAAAAATTATGACCTCATTTATTGGTTTCAACTTAAACCGTCAAATAAATCCACGATAAAAATTCTTAAATATTTCAAAAATATACGTAAAATAGGATTAAATAATTGACGTTGTGTTTGGGGTATCACATCCTCCCCTCCTTAATGGAGCGACGTCCCGGCGCTCTCCGGTTCTTATACTCGCATTTCGTACTACTAGAAAGATAAGTGTACTTCTTCCTAAAGGAGTCTTCACGTTCCGTTGTGGACTTCGGTTCACGTCTCGGGTTCCATCACACCTTCACAATGAGTATTATACCATGCTTCAATCTCTTAACATCTCGATCCATGGTCTCCACTTCAATTTCCCAATTTCTTCCTACGGTTATCAAGACATCTCTTCTCACAGCCTCTCGCGGTCAACAAGTGATTCTTAGTCTACACCATCTCTTCCGTAGCCTCTCGAATCCTTCCAAGTCCATTCAACTGACTTTTCCCTACTTCATTCTATCCAACTGGCGATCTACATTTTCATCTACATAATGCTTCCACTGGTGCAGCTTCCACATTAGCACGGTAAATGTTGTTGTACAAGAATTTTATCAAGGACACATGTCGATCTCAACTACTACCAAAATCAAACACACACACTCGGAGCATGTCTTCCAACGTTCGAATTGTCCTTTCACTTGTCCATCATCTCATAAAAACAATTACTCACAAAATAAAATCGCACGGGTCACACATAACCCCATCGAAAACGTTCAGAATATACAAGACGAAGTAATTAATACTAATCATACAAAATCACCTTAATCGCAATATTATGTACATACAAACCTATTTCGTCAAAAACGAATTCATCGATACGGTAATCATTCGACGTATACATAACTCTCTCGAAGACATCACAATCTAATCAAACACAAAAGCCATTATGAAACACATACAATCACATTACGACATGTTTGAAAACTATCCAAACCATGCCAAGTAAATAAGTTCAATCAAGTTAACTCATGCTTGCTAATCAGCCAAACCATGATAAAATAAGAATATTTGACGGGATTTCAGGTGAGTCCAGTCAAAAGAAAATCACAAGTTAAAGAAGGCTCACGAGCTTGCTAGCTAAGGATGCATATCCAAAAGAAAGAAAAATACATACATACGTCATCGCAGGGTGCTCACACACGGATTCATACCCAAAAGATATTACAAGAACACCATCTCACTTTCGTCCCAAGCGTAGTAAAATCTCAATAAGCATCGTCGTTCACAGTTAAAAATATATTACATGGCACATGTTCTTCATGATCGGACTTCATTGGACAATGTCGTCTCAAGTTCTCACAACTTACGATCACTCGACCAGATCACTTACCACATAAATACATAAAAGGCAATGGTTTACCACAAAAACATCAACTATGGCTATCTATCGTTTAACCATCGATAATCAAGGATGGTTGAGTCAAGCAAAGAGGATTCCTCACTTGAATAAACGAAGACGGCAATGGAATTGTCTTCCAACTACCGATGCACAGTTGGTAAACTTCAACAGTTTATCGCGTGTCGTTAAACATATCAAAAGAACGAGAAAAGAAAATAAATAAGGTACGATACGTTTGATGTAGGAGAAGTCTTCGTCCTTTCCCTTAGAGTTACTCAAACTCGTATTTCCTCTACTTCGGAAGTCTTCTATATTTGTTAAAATTTCTTCTTAGTGTCGGTATGAGCCCCTTTGGTATTTCATCAACACCCTCGTGATTCCGATGACATTCGCATGTTACATTCAACACATAAAACATTTTTTTTCCAAATTTACTCGGTCACGGTGACGTACTAAGTCAACGCAAAACGAAAAGAAAGATTTCAAGGAACACAAGAAAATTCAAGAAATTTTCTTTAGGAATTAAGGAGAATACGATTACTTGCAAAAGGATCCACCGTTTTTAAAAGCGTTCTCGTCCAAACATTTATCAAAACACTACAAGTTTAAAGATGACCAATTTATTTAAAACGATAGTGCCCTTCCTAAACTATGCATAATTAGCTAGATCATGCATACTTAAGGACCAAGCAACGATAATCAACAAAACAGGTTGTCTTCCCGAATTATGCATAGTTAGCTAAGCTGTGCATAATTGAGGATCGAGTGACGGCGCAAACATTATTATTACATACCAAATATGACTACGAAAGTTTTCGACATAATCTTCGAAATAATTAAATCATTTGAAATGGAATCTGAAATGGGAAAATATTGTTACTATCGTTTTAAGAAACACATCAAATATTTTTCGTCCACTTTGGAAACATACTTTTGCTTTGCCCTTTTTATGAGAAAATAAATAAATAAATAAATCGACACCATTCGCATTTGGTTGAACCAACCATTTGACACACTCATACATATTTTCAAAATAGATTATTTACAAAATAACGGTAAGGTGGTTGAAGATTAAAGGTCATTGCAAGCACAACAAGTAATACAATCAAAAATCAATGAGATCGAACGAGGTAAACTAGCAATGTAATTGCCAACTAAAATTAACTATATTAGAAATGAAAATACTTCAAACATATGACAAAAGTCTTGGGATAACAACAGCGATCTACGAATACATGGAGTAAAAATTGAATATCAATACAAGCGTCAAAAATAAAACAACGATTATGATTCCCACCGTCTCGAGTTGCACACACATTCCACCAAGGGTATACGGGGAGAGGAGAATAATCACTTGGTCAAATAGAAACAATTTCACCAGGAAGATCTACAATTTTGGTAAAGCGGCTTCGCCTCCTCGCTTTTGTCCAATATAAATAAATAACCAATTTAATGAAGATTTATAGCATCATTCAAGTAAATACAAAAATTTAGGTTCCATTAACCGAAAGAAGAAAATCACAACGTCCATGAAGAGGACAAAAATACACCGGGTGACATACCCTTATTATTATGTAATCGTGAAGTAGCAATTCAAAATAAATAATGGTCTCATGCCATTGACAATATTAAAATAAACAATTCACACTACTACCCAAATTTAGATATAGACTTGCAAAATCAAAGAAGTGATGTTGTACGATCGAACTATCGTGACTTAAAATATTACGTCTTAAGAAAATAATAAAAATATGCGTTTGTTGGATAATCCATTTTCATTTTCTAATTAATGTTACCTTGTACCTTGTAAAAGCGAGCATTTACACATTTTTAATTTGTGTTACACCATTAAATAATTTATACCTTTCATTTTTCAATCTTTACAAAGTTTTTATTTCTGAAAAAATTTCAATCTCTCGGAAAGTATTAACATTAGTAGATGCGGTGACTCGGTTATCATAATCGACAAAATCATTAAGTTTGAAAGTCTCGCTACTTGTGTCAAAATGTCATTAATGTTCATATCTTAAGTACCAAAAACGTACATAGTAAGAATTTTCAAAGTTTTACGTTATTATTATTACGACTTATATTATCACAAATATACACGTATCCAACATGACTCAAACTAGTCCAATTAACTCTTAAAAATCAACCTTTGACTTTTTATTATACATAAGTCTACCTTAAAACTGTTTTGTTAAATCATATTCGCGCAATTCGACTCAAATGATAAAGAGGTTTCACGTAGTATTATTTCGGATAAATTACTGATTTTAGTCGACACTTGAATCTCGATAATAATAATAATAAATTAAGATGCTTATTTCAATAATTCTAAAATATAGAAAATTCGAATTTTAAATCTTTAGCCAATTATCGAACGATTTTAAAATAACACATCTCGCAGTAGAGTAAAATGACGTTCCATCAACATTTAAAAATTTGTTTCAAGCGTTAGAATTTCTCACTTAAAGTGTATATTCTGATTTTGTCCCAGTTTATTTACTACAACGAGTGACAAGTTCTAGTTTATACCAATGCATATAACATGACCTTATGTTTAAGATTAAAACCAGTTTTACAAAGTCTCTAGCTCCAAAATACATGATCAATTTTCTACTCATGTTCTATATTACAAAATATGCCAAAAGTTTGCTATATTGACCCAAAATTAATTCATATTAAATCCAAAGTTGCATATACTCAATAGTCATATCATAAATTTTATTATAACTCCTTTCTCAAATTAAATTAAACAAGTTCTTAACAAATTCATCACAAGTTTCTAGTATTAAATTATTAATATATGAAAACAAGGGTTTTACGAGTAATATAAACTACTTATTATGATTTACCAACCAAAGTTAAAAGAAAAATAATTTCACTTTATTCATTTATTCTCTATACAAATTCTGCTTTGTTACAAGACACATCATAAATCATTTTTATCCAAAAGTTTCATTCACCATTTATTTAATATGTAAAACACTTTATGTTTAAATCATTCAATCAACAAAGTTTAGTGCTTACTTAACTCACACAAATGCCGGACCTCGTCATATATACTATCAAATTTAAAATAATAACACAACAAGAACAAAAACGAAATAAACGAAGCGAGAATACGTATGTCAACTAAATGTTGTTACCGGCCTCGGATGAGTCTCGAAATCGTACTCCACAAAATTAACACAAAAACCAACCAAATTCCAAGTTATCGCGATTGATCACAACGCTAGTCTATTTTAAAACACATCTTTAAATTCAAGTAGAATAATAAACAACGATTAAATGGCAACACGCCTCAACCACGTTTTATAACTTACACATGTGATTCGTCGCTACGATGTACGCATCGTTGATTATACTTCGTCTATATTATAGTTACACCAACTAACATATCAAACCCATAAGGAATAAAGGAAATAAAGTAATACGTAAGTAAATTACGTTTCAAAATAAAATGTCCAAAATGACACATCACGGTGCGATAACGACAACCGAGATCAATCTAGTCAATATACAATATGTTACGAAGCGTTATTTACGTATCTATAGTATCAAACGAGGTCCATATTCGATTATCCGAACAATAAATTAATTATCAAGATTGATAATTTGCGGTGAGGCCGAATTCTCAACAAAACCGCATTATAACATGTACTATAATCACTCAAGGACCATTGCTTCACGTGCAATGCCTTTAAATACCATAATATATACATATTTATACATAAAATCTTCCTACATACACGTATGATTACAACACGGTGTTTCCATGTAATGCAATGTAGCCCGTATGTCAATTACATGCAACATATAAGATAATCTTACAAGAATTTGCAAATTACGATGATAAACGTACACAACAATATATCTCAATATATATCAGAGTATTTACTTACTAAATACTAGAGAATTCATGTCAGTTTGAGGGATACATCTAAAATATAAAGCAATGCTAAAGAAATCTTACCGGAGCCATGCAGGATAGTTGTGTGCTTGGACAATTTCTTATGATACCAAAAGTTATAGTTTAGGATTTTCAAAAATGACCTAGTTCTCTATAACTCATGGCTCTGATTACCAATCTATAACACCCCCAACAAATACTATGCGCAGCGGAACTACAACATTTGGGTGCTACGTAGTTATCATCACACATAAGCTATATCAAACGACTCAAAGAGACGTAAAAGTTTAAACATAAATTTAAAAATATTAAAAACATACAAGTCTATAATTTTCCAAATCCCAAGATAATACAAAACAGAGTTTGCGTTAGGTCCCCACTGAATCTCAACCCCAAAAGATACATTTTCGTTCACATGACAGAAAAATAAAAGAGTTTTAAGTTAAATAAGGGTGGAAAAACAAGTAGACCGCCAAGCCACAACAACTTTCATCCTCGCATGCTCCGCTGCTATCATTCTTGGTTACCTGAAACACATGCTTAAAACCGTCAACACAAAGGTTGAGCGAATCTATAGGTTTATCAAATCATAGGTTGAACATAAGTATTAAAACCAATCATGACTATTCAATAGCATTGTCGCGCAAACAATCTATTATTCAAGGATATTATATTTAGCAATAGCTAATGATTGTGTTTAAGCTCGTGACACTAATCCGTTAACTCAATCACCCGCGTACATTTACCGGCATGATTAAAATGAAACCAGTGCCCCTTCTAAAGGCATCAGTTGCAATTATACCTTATTTCTTATCACAAGTTATCCATCCGTAGAGGGTACTCAACGTACTAGCTCTCGTCTCGGATAGGGTCGTCAACCCCATAGTACTATCAATTGTATAAGCGGCTATCTCCAACCCACACAAGGTCAAGACAATAGTTAATAGTTCACGAATTTAGGGAATTTTGCAACTAGGTACTCAACACAATTCAAGGCAACATTCGGGTCCAACAATCATTCATGACTTATGTTCATTTTCATTTAAATAGCATGTATCCCCCTCGCGGGTAAAAACATTTGAAATAAGTAAAGAGCGAGGCTATAGACTCACCTTAAGTAGTAGTGGTAGTATTAGTAAATACGGCGTAAACGAAATCGATCACCGACGATGAGGATGCCCCGGGAAATCAAATACAACACCTAACGAATAAACATGTAATGAATCAACACATTCAAGTACCTTCAAGTACTGTATGTACATAATTAAGAACACTCAAGGTTCATATAAACTCACACCAAAAATCCATACAAGTGATATTTACTAGACACGTCCAATTTTATACTTTATTAGAACTATTGTGCATTTTACAATTCTGCCGGTACATACCAAATATACGGGCTGTTTGCTATGACTTAAGCACCTATATAAATTTCAAGAAAATTCACAAAAATGCCTCATGATCTGTATAAAACCCATATTTAATCCCGTGAAAAGTTTTCACTTTTATGACCCGTTACACATCACATTACTAAACATAAGTTTTTAGGACTGATTTTGCACTTCTAACATGTAAGACTTGTTTGGCCCATTTAAAATACATCATTGACCAATACAACACCTAAGTCCAAAAATAGACTCACAAGTGCAAGTTTGAGACCAAAAATCAACTTTCAATCATTTACCAAACTCTATCTATGGTCCCCGGGATTTGACCCAAAACCAAACACAAATTCGGATTGTGTTGATTCTCATCTTCCGGTACACGAACTTTCAAAATATCATAACTTTTGACTCGTTTGGAGTCGTAAGCTCTACCTTATACCAAAACGAAGCTAAAAAGAATCTCTACAACAATATCATATCATCTCAACACTTAGTCAACAGCCACTATACGGAAAATGACCTTAAAGTTTCTGATCTAAAATGCCCCTTTTAAAATCATATCAAAACATCTTTTCGACCCATTTCAATCATTCCTATACCCCTAATAACATCCAATAAACATCCTAATCAAATCACAATACCCTAAATCACTTGTATGTTCATCCTCAATCAAAAACCCATTTCATAAAACTAACATACAATATAATTAAATTTATTAAAAATGAAATAAACATAAATATTAAACCATACCATACATTAATTAGATCAAACACCAAGAACAACCAAAACTCCCATATGGTCGTGGGTTTTGGGATCAAGAACACCAACCAAATCTTTTCCAAAAGCTTCCATATTTCAAATGGAGGTTCCTAAACACATTTAAACACAAACCCACTAAATTAATTAGATCAAATCATGGTATTTTTCAAAATATTTCAAAAATTAGATCTAAAAAAAAAGTTGTTGCATGTGTGATTTTATTGGTGGGATTTACTTAACTTGATGTTATAAACATAGGGTATTGCTTAGATTTTCGAAAAATCAAATTTTTGGTGGTGGATTGGTGATGGTGGATGTTGGTCGTGGGTTTGAGAGAAGAAAGAGGGGGAGAGAAAATTTTTGCAATGTAAAAATGAGTGTGTGTGTGTGTGTGTGTGTGTGTGTGTGAAATTTGGGTTTATATATAGTGGAGGAGGGGTTGAAAGTGTAATTATAGTCTTATTTTGGCCATTGTTGCAAAACAAGTTTTAAAGAGCGGGATTATGACATACTAGTCAGTTTTGAAATTTTACGGGAGTCGGGGTTCGTCCCGGCTTCCTCAAAATACTTTTAAATGGTTCAAACGCACACAAAACGAATATTCATATGGTTCTGACTCGACTTATAATGTAATAAAAATAAAAACTTCGAAAAACTCAAATATCGATCAATCGATAATAAAAGATAAATTTTGGGCATCCGTCGGTATCGTAGTCGTTATCGGTACTTCTTAAATCGTCAAACGTAAAAATTATGACCTCATTTATTGGTTTCAACTTAAACCGTCAAATAAATCCACGATAAAAATTCTTAAAAATTTCAAAAATATACGTAAAATAGGATTAAATAATTGACGTTGTGTTTGGGGTATCACAATTTTACTATCCCGTCCAAACCCTACATCGCATAAATATATATTTCTCAACCGTCATCTTCATTTCTCACACACAAAAATACACACACACACACCATTTCATCAAAAAACCTCGATATCATCTAATAACATCAATCCAGATTAAAATCAAGATCAACGATGAAATCAACGGATAAAAGCGAGGATTCTTCCAAAAAACAAGATACAACGACGATAAAAACAAGTCTAAAAGGTATGAATCATAGATTCGATGCTTTTTTATGCTTTTTCTATGCTTATGATGAATAGAGTGGATATAAGATAAGAAACGTGACTTTTTTTATTTTAACTGAGTTTTGTTGTTTTAATATTACTTACATGCGAATATAAGCATCTCTCTTCATAAAAAAACATGAACATAATAGATTTTTAAAGGTTTAGAAAAACTAGTTAAAAATCATATATGATAAGATAGCTTATTAATAAGTGCGAAAAAACTTATCCTTTTACCACTTATTTCCAATAATAACAAGACCAAAACGTGTATTTTATGTCGTAAAAGTCGGAATTATGCGTGATTTGTGTTTTTATTGTGTTTCAGGATAAAAATATGAAAAAAGAAGAGAACATGGGCTATCACGGGCTTTTATCGAAGAAAAGGACAAAAGACGAAGTCAAAAGATCAAGAGTGCAAAAAGAACGGAAGTCCAAGGCCTATTCTGAAGATTTATCGAAGAAAAAGTCTAAAGACAGAAGTTTAATGAAGTCGAAGAACTCAAGTTTAATTATAGATGAAAATTATAAGACGAGTTTAATTTATATCGACAAATCCCGAGACGACGTCGAGAAAGACAAAGAATTTAAATCAATTCAAGACGAGAAGAAAGAAAGAAGGAAGCAACACATGCAATCCCCACCTCCTATATATATACCCTCCTAATGTGTCATTAGGAGGGTGTTAGTTAATTGTTAGTTAGTTATTTTTTAGTCTTCATTTTTTCTTTGTAGTTTTTAGAGAGAGAAAGTGTTTAACTTTCTCTCACTATAATTTCATCTTTTCTTCATCTTTTCTTTCATGTTTAAGCTTTGATTTAATCTTGTATTTTAGAATCATTAATCTACAAGCTCAAGTTTAAGCTTTTCATCATTAATCTCTTTCTACCTTTCTTGATTTTTATTACTTTTGATCTGAATAATCATGCTTCTAGTTTCATCTTGATGTTTGATTGATTAAAAAGTTTATCTTTTTGTTCATATCTAAGTTTTTGTACAATTTGAGCTTTGAGCTTATCATGCTTATTGGCTTATTTTACACTTAGCTTATTTACTTTTAAGTTTTCTTAAAAGTTTAGTCTTTTTAAAGTTTGATTCATAAAGTTTTCTTATTTCGTGTCTTAAAAGTTTTTAAATTTATACTTGTTTTCATTTGGTTAAGATTTAAATAAGTGCTTATTCGTCTTGCTTATCTGTGCTTATTCATTTTTGCTTATTCTGTTTTTGAATCCCATCGTAACAGCTATTTACCCAATCCGATCGAGTAAGTGTGATCGCATAAACCCCTAGGGTTTCTACTTGCGATCCATTGTTGCGATCAAAGCCAAGATCACTTGACCACGATCACTCATTGCGATCCCTGATCACGATCACTCATTGCCATCATTGACCACGATCACTTGCGTGTGACCACTCGCTGCGATCACTTGGTTGCGATCTGGGCCACGTTCCAAATTTCCATCGCATTGAGTGCGATCGCTTGACCACGATCTAGGCTACAATCGACTGTTACGATCGTAGGCTACGATCACTTGGTGCGATCACCAAGTACGATCCAATAGTGCGATCCCTCATTCTTGAGTGCGATCCACCACTGCGATCTGGGTTACGATCGTATTACGATCTAACTTAGGTTTTGTTTTATTTATCTTAGTTTTTAAATTTAACTTTTCCCGCATTTTTACTTAGTATTATTTTAAACGAGTTTTGTCTTATTTTATTTTTACAAGTTTTAAGTTTTAAATTCACTTTAAGTTTTTAATCATTTATTTTTAACTCGTCATTTTTAGTTTAAGTTTTAAAGCTTTTATTTTTACTCAACGACACTTTCATTTTGCTATTAGTTTAAAATAGATAACCACCTCCATTTTATTTTCCACCAAGAACGACTGAGTCGCACTAATTACTAGTAATCAATTCGAAAAGACTGGAATAACGAATAACTTTCATACGAGGCAATCCCTTGTATTAAATGGCGCCGCTGTCGGTTCTTTTCGTTAAGATTAACGGTTTTTAGTGAGAGACGCGTTGGATTTTGGGATCCGTTCACTTTTGAACGTTACTTTTCTTGCTTTAAAATTTTCAAAAATCCATAAAAATTAAAAATTCAAAAAAATCCAAAAAAATAGAAAAACTTAAAAAACCAAAAATATTCTTGTCTATCTTTCTTTTCTTTTTGTAGGTGTGTATGCGTACCCGTGCTCGTAAGAAGAAAGCAATTCAAGCCGAAGTCGAAACTCCACCTATTGTCACCATGGACAATCGACCAATGATCGAGCTTTTGCAATCGCAAGTAGAGGGCAACACCGATGCTATTGTCATACCCGAGATTCGAGCCAACAACTTTGAACTCAAATCCGGCTTCATTCAAATGGTCTCTGCTCAACCTTTTTTGGGGCGTACACTTGATGATCCTCATGACCATATAAAAAGGTTTCTTCAACTCACTAATACGGTCAAGTATAATGGGGTTTCACAAGAGGTGATTCGCTTACAACTTTTTACTTTCTCCTTAGAGGGACAAGCCCGGCATTGGCTTGATAAGGAACCGCCACAAAGTATTCTTACGTGGTCGGATTTAGAGACCAAATTCATCAACTAATTTTTCCCACCCTCATGTACTACCGCTTTGCCGAATGAAATCATTAACTTTGAACAAAAGTACGGTGAGATATTTAGTGAATCTTGGTACCGTTTTAAAGAACTTTTAAGAAAGTGTCCACAACATGGTTTCACAAAAGTACATCAAATTAATACTTTTTACAATGGTTTAAGCATGAATGAACAAGATTCACTAAATAGTGCCTCGGGGGGTAACATTTTGGTTAAGTCTTCTAATGCCGCATGGGACATTATTGAGAATAAGCCTAGAGTGCAAACTAAGAGTGTTCGGACTAATGTGGCTAGTGCTAGTACTAGTGACGCCGACAAGAGAATTGATAAGCTTACTTCGATTGTTGAAACACTTGCTCTACAAACCGCTAACAACACCAAAAGTATCAATGCGTGAGTTAATGCTTTGAGTCAGTCATGTGAAATATGCGGAGGTTCTCATTCATATATCGATTGTCCTTCGACTCATGACAATCCGGAAAATGTGTATGCCGCTAACGGTAACTTTTCTACGGGAGGCTATCAAGCACGTCCTCAAGGTGACTGCAATTTGCTCAGTTATCGTTCAAACAACTTCCTTTCACCACCCGGTTTCCCCCCTCAAAACCACAACAACCTCAATCACAACAATCAAAACCAACCTCGAGCTCCAAATCAATATCAAACCCAAGAAACCCATATCCACCTCAAGAAAACAATCAAGTTCACCAACAACCCACTTATCAACCACCTGCCTACCATGCTCTTCCTCCCACCCAACCCACCGCATTTAATCAAGAGGTTGACACTTACATGAGGACTAATGATGCGATAGTGCAGAATCTTCAGCGGCAAATCATCAACTTGAAAGGAGATATGGCGAAACAAGGGAATGATCTTCGAGCCGATATGCGAAACTCTTTGAGCAATCAAACGAATGACTTAAGAGATATGATGGCTAGTTTTTTCCAAAGTAATCAAGCCTCTAGTTCGGGTTCTCTTCCGAGTAATACCGTTGCTAATCCAAGAGGGGAGATGAAAGCAATCACCACTCGCAGTGGAAAAGGTTTAAAGGAACCCGAGCTTCCTACACCTACACCGGTGATTGTGACAAAGGAAACGAGTCCCCTTCTCCAATTCCTCCACCTTCTATTTCACCAATTCCTCCACCTTCTATTTCACCAATTCCTCCACCTTCTATTTCACCAATTCCTCTACCTTCTACTTCCACCCCTCCACCACCCAAGGATGTGAGTGAGAATTCCATACCAAAGCCTTCATCTCAACCCAATATACCTTATCCCTTAAGGTTGAGGAAAGAGAAGTTGAAGAACAAGGATGATATTCAGGTTTCTAACTTTCTTAAAATGTTTTAACAACTGAATTTCAACATCTCCTTTGCTGAGGCTCTCGCTCACATGCCAAAATATGCAAAAATGTTTAAAGATCTTCTCAGTGATAAGGAGAAACTTCTTGATATCGCTCAGACCCAACTTAACCAGAATTGCTCCGCAATGCTCTTAAGTAAATTACCCACCAAACTTGGTGATCCGCGTCGTTTTCTCATTCCTTGCAACTTCCTCGGGGTAGAGAATTGTATGGCCCTAGCCGATCTAGGTGCTAGTATAAACTTAATGCCATTAAGTGTTTGGAAACAATTATCTCTACCCGAGCTAGTCCCCACACGAATGACTTTGGAATTAGCTAAACGTACGGTTGCTTATCCCGTGGGGATAGTCGAAGATGTCTTCGTCAGTGTCGACAAATTCACCTTTCCGGCGGATTTTGTTGTCGTTGACTACGAGATGAACCCCCGTGTTCCATTAATCGTTGGACGTCCATTCTTGAGGACTGGTCGCACTCTCATTGATGTAGCCGCGGGCGAATTAATCATGAGAGTTGGCGAGGATAAAATTGTCTTCAACATGGGTAAACTTTCTAAGCAGCCTTCTGAACACGAGAGTGTTAATTTCATTGACGTTCTTGATGAGGCTTGTGAAGAGCATTTTAAAGACGCTTATAAAAGTGGTTCTTCTTCTCTACCCATTGTTGAGACCGTTGCCTCTATTGCTCCATCACTAACTCCATTTGGAGAAAGTGATTTCCTTTTGAAAGAATTTGAAGCAACTTTGGGGATGTGGACTTAAAATATGACGATTCTCCCTCTAATTGGGATGAAGACATTCGTACCATTGAGAAACTTCTCAATGAGGACCATATTTCTCCACCATCTCTTAAGGAAATTTCTATCGATGATCCGAATTTGACTACGCCTTCCATCGAAAATCCTCCGGATTTAGAGCTTAAGGATCTTCCGTCTCATCTCGAATACGTGTTCCTTGAAGCCAATAAGAAGTTACCCGTCATCATCGCTAAGGACTTGAAAGAAGACGAAAAATCTCGACTTATCGACGTGCTGAAGAATCATAAGAAAGCGATTGCTTGGAAAATCTCCGATATTCGTTGAATTGATCCTCACTTTTGCACACATAAAATTCTCATGGAGGACGACTTTAAACCCACTATTCAAAACCAAAGAAGGGTGAATCCCAAGATCCATTACGTTATCAAAAAAGAGGTTATCAAACTTCTTGATGCGGGAATGATCTACCCTATCTCGGATTCACCATGGGTTAGTCTGGTCTATTGTGTGCCTAAGAAAGGCGGAATCACCGTTGTGCCCAATGAAAACAACGAGTTGATTCCTACTCGTCTCGTTACAGGGTGGAGAGTTTGTATAGACTATCGCAAACTCAATGATGCTATGAGAAAGGATCATTTTCCCCTTCCTTTTATGGACCAAATGCTCGAACGTTTAACGGGTAATGACTATTATTGCTTCTTAGACGGTTTCTCCGGGTATTTTCAAATTCCCACCGATCCTAAAAACCAAGAGAAAACCACATTCACTTGTTCTTATGGAACATTTGCTTACAAATGAATGCCTTTCGGCTTATGCAATGCTCCCGAGACTTTCCAAAGGTGTATGATGGCTATATTCCATGACATGGTTGAAGAAACTATGGAAGTCTTTATGGATGATTTCTCGGTATATGGTGATTCTTTCTCTACTTGCCTTGCCAATTTAGAACGTATGCTCAAACGGTGTGAAGACACTCGTCTCGTTCTTAATTGGGAAAAATGCCATTTCATGGTTAAAGAAGGCATTGTTCTTGGACATAAAATCTCCAAAGCCGGTCGTGAAGTCGACCGTGCTAAAGTCGATGTTATTGCTAAATTGCCTCCACCTTCAACCGTGAAGGGTGTGAGAAGTTTCCTTGGTCATGCGGGCTTCTATCGTCGATTCATTCAAGATTTTTATAAGTTCGCTCGCCCGATGACCCACCTCTTGGAAAAAGATACTCCTTTTATCTTTTCTAAAGAGTGTCTCGAATCTTTCAATATTCTTAGGGATAAGCTAACTAAGGCACCGGTCTTGGTTACCCCTAATTGGGAGCTACCATTGGAATTGATGTGTGATGCTAGCGACTTTGCTATTGGAGCGGTTTTGGGCCAAAGAGTGAACAAACACTTCCAACCAATCCATTATGCTAGCAAGACAATTACGGGGGCTCAATTGCATTATACCACTACCGAAAAAGAGCTTTTAGTTGTAGTGTATGCTTTTGAGAAGTTCCGCCCCTATCTTGTCCTTTCCACCACAATCGTGTACACCGATCATTCCGCGTTGAAGTACTTGTTGAATATGCAAGATTCGAAGCCAAGACTTCTTTGTTGGGTTTTGCTCCTTCAAGAATTTAAAATTAAAATTCGTGACAAAAAGGGAGCGGAAAACCTAGCCGCGGATCATCTAAGTAGACTTGAGGATCCTTATCAAGGGGATTATCCGAATCAAGAGATCAATGACTCTTTTCCCCTTGAGGCCTTAATGTCTATCAGTTCCAATCTTGATGACACCCCGTGGTTTGCGGACATTTCAAACTACTTAGCGGGTGTAATTCTCAAGGAAGGGTTAACGTCCCAACAAAAGAAAAAGTTCTTTAAAGACATTGAACACTAACTTTGGGACGACCCTTACCTTTTCAAACAATGTGCGGATCTTGTCATTCGTCGATGTGTTGAGGGGCCAGCAGCGTTACTAATCCTTGAAGCTTGCCATAAAGGACCCACCGGTGGTCAGTTTGGTCCTAATTACACCGCGAAGAAAGTGTTCGACCCTGGATTCTATTGGCCCTCCATTTATCATGATGCTCATGAAATGGTTAAACATTGTGATTCTTGCCAACGCCAAGGCAAGATCACACATAAAGATGAGATGCCTCAAAATTTCATACAAGAATGTGAAATCTTTGATGTATGGGGTATCGACTTTATGGGGCCATTTCCATCATCTAAAGGGAACAAGTATATCCTCGTAGCCGTTGACTACGTATCTAAATGGGTTGAAGCAAAGGCTCTCCCTATGAACGATGCGAGGGTGGTTGTGAAGTTTCTGAAGCAGTTATTTGCTTGATTCGGTGTTCCTCGTGCTATCATCAGTGACCGCGGGACTCATTTTTGCAATGATCAATTTGCTAGAGTCATGGCTAAGTACGGTGTCAATCACCGTCTTTCCACCGCTTATCATCCTCAAACAAATGGTCAAGCCGAGATATCTAACCGTGTATTGAATAGAATATTAGAGCGAACTGTGGGAGAGCATCGTGCCTCATGGGCTGATAAGTTAGACGATGCTTTGTGGGCTTTTCGTACCGCATATAAGACGCCGATAAGTTGCACTCCATATCGTCTTGTGTACGGGAAGGCATGCCACCTCCCTATTGAGCTGGAACATAAGGCGTACTGGGCCTTGAAGTGGGCCAATTTTGACATCAACAAAGCCGGTGATCTTCGGAAGATTCAACTCAACGAGCTAAATGAACTAAGGAATGAAGCTTATGAGAATTCATTGATCTACAAGGAGAAGACCAAGATCATTCATGATGCAAGGATTAAGAACCAAGAGTTCCACGTTGGTGATCAAGTTTTACTCTTTAACTCTCGATTGAAGATCTTCTCGGGCAAACTGAAGAGCCGTTGGTCTGGTCCATTCACCGTCGCCAAAGTCTTACCTTATGGCACCATTGAGCTTTCTCAGCCAAATGGGCCTAATTTTAAAGTGAATGGCCAGCGTGTGAAGCTGTACTTTGGTGAGGACATCTCTCATGAGATGATTCCATCCCTCACCATGTTTCCCTTGAAGTAGTTCTGGGTCGAGTCAGGATCGTGACTCGGTTAACAAAAACAAGCGCTTCTCAGGAGGCAACCCGTTGATCTATCCTTTACCGTTTTCATAATAAGTGTAGGGGGAGCCCCGTAGGTGTTTGTTGTCTTGTTTCTTATGATGTGCAAGGATTAAAGCTTCAAAGATCCACTTTTGATGACATTTGACGACCGTGATCCCGTGTACCCGTCTTCCCGGTTCTATCCTATACTGTCGTGATTCAATATTTCATATCTTATATGTTCACATTGAAATCACTATAGTTGTCATTTCCTTAGCAAGATTTAAACAACGTGCACAATGTCCTAAGTGTAGGGGAGTTTACTCCCACATGCTTAAACATTGAGGACAATGTTTATATCAAGTGCAGGGAGACTTCTATCGAAGTAAGTGGGCTTTTCCATGAATTTGTCCTCATTTTAACCGGAAAATTTAATTTTTCGACATTTTTCAAAAATTTTAATCTATTTTGGCCTAGTTGTATAGTAGTATTTTCCTTTGTTAGAGTTATTTACTTTCTTTGCTAAAGATAAAGTTTAATAAAGTGGTTTTAAATTTTTCAATGTCGTGAATATTTTGACTCAACCCGAGTTTACTTATCTAAGTTTACTCTAGCTAGTATCCTTAACGTGTTTAAGTCAAGTTTTGCTAGGCTTTTATATAGGTAACTTTAAAACGCAAAAGTCTTAACTCTCACGGGTTAAGAACAAGAACTTTTCGCAAGTTCCTATAATTGATCCTAGAGAGTCGTTTATCAAGGGAACTTTAAAATGCGAATTCTAAACTTGAAATAGTCTAAGAGTTTGCAAGATCCTATAGATGACTCGAAAACCCAAAACTTTGATTTATTTGGCTAAGCATCCACGAGTCTTATTCCTTGAGATTTTAAATTATAGAGAACGAGAGATGATACAGTCAATTATAAGTTTGGTATTCTTTCATGAATTTATGTGAGTTGATTATAAGCTTCTTCTCCCATCGCTTGTTAATAAATATATTTGCAATAAATAAGGTTGTACGATTTGAAAAGTTACTTACCTTCTAGCCCAAGATCGTTTAAAAGTTGCTCGGTATTAATTAGAGTTCATAGCCAAGGCATAACTCATTGAAGCGAGATGCGAAGATTGGCGAGTCCGAAAAGGCCCTAACAAGGCATGAGGGCTACATTTTGTTGCTAAAAATCCAAAGTGATGTGAAGAATCATTTATCGAAAATCAATATGAAGGATCGAGACACACGACGAAAAGAAAATACTCCCCTAAAGATCATGGAGAAGTCTATCCAAAAAGGCCCTAACAAGGTATGAGGATAAATAGATCCAGGTCCTAAAAGGAGGCGGATCGTTGTATATCAGAGTCCAAAATAAAGATTGGAGAAAAATGAAGAAGTCGTGGTCCAAAATTGAAGAATCTCTCAAACACTTCAAGTGAAGAAATTCCTATTATGAACAGAGGACCATAATTTCAAGAACGTCTCTCAAGATTCGAAGTATGAAGTCGCTACCAAATATCGGTCCGAGAAAGGTCTCAAATCGTGAAGCGAGTTATGCCAAGATATGAACTTTAAGAGGTCCCAAGAAGCAGTTTTAAAAGATTTTGTCCTTTAGCTAAATATTGATTAAATCGTCCCACTTTATTTTCGGCCTAAATAAACTATCGAAATAAGTCAAACAATGTATCCTCGTGATCATTCAAGACAAAATTAAAATAAAAGAGATACACCTAGGAATAAGGGAGTCTAAGTAAATAATTGGGCCACATGAGTTCGTGTTAGTTTGCTAACTTATAATAACAATGATCTCGTTTTTAAGCTTGGTATGGGGAACGTGAAACTTGAGGATGATAAACATTCATGACAGCCAAAACCCATATGTACGTCTTTGATTTCTATCTTTGTACTTTCCTTAAAGTTTAGTATTTAATAAAGGCCAAGGTGGGTTATTTATGATAAGAAATGTAATCCATGCTTTGAAATTAATGCATTGCATGAGGGCATTGCAATGGTCACGTGTAGGGGATTTAATAAGTGTGAAAACACTTATCCTTTTACCACTTATTTCCAATAATAACAAGACCAAAACGTGTATTTTATGTCGTAAAAGTCGGAATTATGCGTGGTTTGTGTTTTTATTATGTTTCAGGATAAAAATATGAAAAAAGAAGAGAACATGGGCTATCACAGGCTTTTATCGAAGAAAATGACAAAAGACGAAGTCAAAAGATCAAGAGTGCAAAAAGAAAGGAAGTCCAAGGCCTATTCTGAAGATTTATCAAAGAAAAAGTCTAAAGACGGAAGTTTAATGAAGTCGAAGAGTTCAAGTCTAATTATAGATGAAAATTATAAGACGAGTTCAATTTATATCGACAAATCCCGAGACGACGTCGAGAAAGACAAAGAATTTAAATCAAGTCGAGACGAGAAGAAAGAAAGAAGGAAGCAACACATGCACTCCCTACCTCCTATATATACCCTCCTAATGTGTCATTAGGAGGGTGTTAGTTAATTGTTAGTTAGTTATTTTTAGTCTTCATTTTTTCTTTGTAGTTTTTAGAGAGAGAAAGTGTTTAACTTTCTCTCACTAGAATTTCATCTTTTCTTCATCTTTTCTTTCATGTTTAAGCTTTGATTTAATCTTCTATTTTGGAATCATTAATCTACAAGCTCAAGTTTAAGCTTTTCATCATTAATCTCTTGCTACCTTTCTTGATTTTTATTACTTTTGATCTGAAATAATCATGCTTCTAGTTTCATCTTGATGTTTGATTGATTAAAAAGTTTATCTTTTTGTTCATATCTAAGTTTTTGTACAATTTGAGCTTTGAGCTTATCATGCTTATTGGCTTATTTTTCACTTAGCTTATTTACTTTTAAGTTTTCTTAAAAGTTTAGTTTGATTCATAAAGTTTGCTTATTTCGTGTCTTAAAAGTTTTTAATTTATACTTGTTTTCATTTGGTTAAGATTTAAATAAGTGCTTATTCGTCTTGCTTATTTGTGCTTATTCATTTTTGCTTATTCTGTTTTTGAATCCCATCGTAACAGCTATTTACACAATCCGATCGAGTAAGTGTGATCGCATAAACCCCTAGGGTTTCTACTTGCGATCTATTGCTGCGATCAAAGCCAAGATCACTTGACCACGATCACTTGGGTGCGATCACTCATTGCGATCCCTGGTCACGATCACTCATTGCGATCGTTGACCACGATCACTTGAGTGCGATCACTCGCTGCGATCACTTGGTTGCGATCTGGGCCATGTTCCTAATTTCCATCGCATTGAGTGCAATCGCTTGACCACGATCTAGGCTACGATCGACTATTACGATCGTAGGCTACGATCACTTGGTGTGATCACCAAGTACGATCCAATAGTGCGATCCCTCATTCTTAAGTACGATCCACCACTGCGATCTGGGTTACGATCGTATTACGATCTAACTTAGGTTTTGTTTTATTTATCTTAGTTTTTAAATTTAACTTTTCTCGTATTTTTACTTAGTATTATTTTTAACGAGTTTTGTCTTATTTTATTTTTACAAGTTTTAAGTTTTAAATTCTCTTTAAGTTTTTAATCATTTTTTTTAACTCGTCATTTTTATTTTAAGTTTTAAAGCTTTTATTTTTACTCAACGACACTTTCATTTTGCTATTAGTTTAAAATAGATAACCACCTCCATTTTATTTTCCATCAAGAACGACTGAGTCGCACTAATTACTAGTAATCAATTCCAAAAGACTGGAATAACGAATAACTTTCATACGAGGCAATCCCTTGTATTACTTATTATACTTGATATGCGAGATAGAAAATTTGACTTCTAAGATCTTATAAAAAATAGAGACTTTCTAGATTGATACATCATATATGATAAAAAGTATATCATATATTATAAAAGCTTTTTCATATGTAACAAAAAAATATGACTTGAAAAACTTGGTAAAACATCATATCTTTAAAAAAATGATTACCGACGCATCATATATGATAAAATCTTATCATATATGATATACCATATATGATATATCATGTATGATAGGTAACATGCAATAAAAAACAGACTTAGTATTGAAACATATATGATAAAATCTTATCATATAGTGATATATCCTATTTGATTGGTGATAAATGACACATCATATATGATAAAATCTTATCAATATATGATATATCATACAATATATGATAAGTGATATATCATGTATTATGGGTGAGATGCAACAAAAAAATAGACTTAGTATTGAAACATATATGATAAAATCTTATCACATATGATATATCATATTTGATAGTTGATAAATGACATATCATATATGATAAAATCCTATCATGTATGATATATCATACATGATACGTGATATATCATGTATGATGGATGACATGCAATAAAAACAAACTTGGCATTAAAACATATATGATAAAATCTTATCATATATGATGTATCATATTTGATAGTTGATAAATGACACATCATATATTATAAAATCTTATCATATAAGATATATCATATATGATAGGTGATATATCATGTATGATGGGTGACATACAATAAAAACACACTTAGCATTGAAACATATATGATAAAACCTTATCATATATGATATATCATATTTGATAGGTGATATATAATATATAATATAGCATTAACACATGTAAATTTGTCTAACTTTACGCTTCTATTATAGATAAACAAGCTGGAACAGTAAAAGAAAAAAAGAAAGAAGAACCTCATAAACCAAACTCAGGTAAACTGTTGGTAATGACAAAAAAATAAAATGATAAAATAAGTATCATGTTTGATAAGTATGTTTCATTTTCAGTGGCAAGGAAATTAATGAAGGAAAAATCTTCTGCTCTTGATAGACAAAAACCAGTCGCTAAACATAAAGGGAAACAAGAAGACATTGTAGCCAAGATTAAAGCAAAAACAATTGGAAAGTCAAAGAAACCAGTGGAAAATGCAATCGCGAGTCCTGAAGGTAAATTTTTTACTATATATCATGTATGATAAAAAAATACGTAATTGATTATGAATAACATACATTCCTAACAACTCGTGCTTTATAAAAATGTAGAAGAAAGTGGATCAGAGTATGAAGGAACCACTGAGGAGGAAAAAGAAAGCAGCGGGGAAGAGTATGAAAACAATGAATCTGAGAGTGATAAAGAAGAACCTGAGGCTGAAAATGCTGAGTCAGAAGAAGCCGATGATGAAGAAGACGAGCCAGAGGGAACTGATAACGAAAACAACGATGAAGACGAGGAGGGAGATGAGAATGCAGGAAACGAGGATGATGAAGACAAAGGGAGTGAAAATGAAAAGCAGACTACATACTTAGAAAATGAGGAGACATAATCAAAGAAAGAAGAGGATGTGCTAGATGCGTTGAAGAAAGTAACTTAAATTAAGTTCATCAACCCTTCACCACTAAAAAAAGGTAAATGAATAATCTTGTTATCATATATGATATTGCATATACTCTGAAAAATTGAAAAAATGTACAACATATATATGTTTCCTAACACATTGTACTTTTTTTACACACATCACGCTTCTCTCTTGTGGAAAAAAGAAGCAAAAACCAAAAGAGAGGAGAATACCAACAAAAAGGCAAAAAATAAGGATCAGAAACCAACAAAAAGGAGACTACCAGAAAACAAGAAAGATGAACATCCAATAAAAGGGACAAAAAGGCAAAAGCAAACATACAGCGGAGCAAAAAGACAACTAAAAAACAAGCAACACCTCCCAGTGAAGAATCACCTAAATAAGATGACGATGAGGTCATGTATGATGGAAGCGAAAGTAAGGAGGAAGAAAAGCAGGTGCCTGAACATGGAGGTGGCACATCATAGTTGGTACTTGTCAAACCTTCAACATCAAAAGGTAAAAAGTCAAAAAAGATTGTCTCTAAAGAAGAGGGCGGGGACTACAAGCTAGATATGATAAAAGAAAAGACAGGCAGAGGGCCAAGTAAAAAGAAACAGGAAAAAATATACCCAACTATACTAACTAGATGCTCCCCCAAATCATTGTCTGAAGCAATGATGGGGCTGTCATATGAAAGGAAAAAAACGGATTCGAGAGGTATATTGATTTTCTTATACAAGAGCTACCTTCACATTTACTGTACCACGTGGTCGAGAAGTTCCATCTACAAAGCATGGAACTTAGACTTGGAAAAGGATCAATAAAAATAATAAGAGAGAAGGTACAAGACATGCTTAGAGTTCCGATGAGGACAATATCTCTTGATGAAATAGAAGAAAGAGAACAAGATGATCCTTTCATCAAAGAATGCCAGAGTCAATACACAGGAGAGCAACCGCACCAGCACTAGCAAAGAAGATCCAATCAACTAAAGAAGCGTACTTCATGTTTATCATGAACTTTCTTATGCTATTCGGATGCACGATGGGCATAGCAGACAATGGTGGAAATGTTTTCCTGAAGCTGATGATGAGGATCAAAGAGGAGGACAACATCAACGAGATAGACTGGTCCTCTTACATCATTGAATGCCGAATGAAAAGAAAGAACAAATGGAGTGAAAAGGATGGTGGGAAAATATAGTACTATGGCCCAGCGACCTTCTTATGTGTAAGTAAAACTATTTTTTATTTAAAACTTACTTTGTATGTTTTCATTTTCTAACCAAAACATAATTTGTTCTTTGTTCCAGCTGTTGTACTTGGATTCTACATACTTTCCAGATGTAGCTGTCATGCATAGAAAACCAGCAATCAGAAGCTGGAACACTCTGTTGATGAGATCCAGGATACAAGAAGAAATGACACAAGAATGTTTGGGAAAGCTGGGACATCAACAAGAGTACAATGAAGATGATCTCCAAATAGGGATTGACGTCTACAAAGGAAATGATGTCTATATAGAACCAATACAAGACAGGAAACCAAAAAACCTTAAGGTAAACAAGTTTGATTTTCATATATAATATAAATTAAAAAAATCAAATATCAAATATGATACTATCATGTATCATATATGATACTTGATAGTATCGAATATCATACTCTAATGTATCACATATGATACTATCAAGTATCATATATGATAGTATACTACTACACTAACATTGTCATACTTCTTTTGGGGAGTTTATTAAAAAAAGTGTGGACAGATTTACAGCAAAATATGAAGCAAGAACAGTACTTGTAGACACACTTAAAGAAGGAAGAAAAAAGTTTGCAAAGGATGAGGTCTTGGATGGACTCTGCGAAGAATACTAGACATTATTCAGGAGAGGGAAGAATGATGAACTCAATGTAGATTTTATGGAATGGGAGGACACCTATGGGGATGAAGGTAATGACAAAGATGTTACTACTAATGCAGAAAAACAGCCAGTTAGCCTAGAAAACAGTGAAACAAAGGATGAAGAAGTTGTTCGAAAGGAAAGAAATAAACAAACAGAACCTCCAAATGACAAAGTGGTCAAACAACCAGTGTCAACTAAAGAGGCACATATGTTGGCTAAGGTTGAAAAAAACTTGTGAACGAGACTGCGTTTTCAGGCATGCTTGAAGAAGACCCAGAATTCGGCAGATACGTGGATCAGTATTGTACAGAGTTAGAGCGTTAGGCAGTTGAAAGCCAAAAGAAAAAAAAAGAGGAAGAAAAACCAAGAGTCACAAGGCACAGAAAATCGCTAAAAACATCGTCATTCTCTCAGATAACAAAGGCACCTGAGGCAATAATAAAACTGGTCGAACAAGACATGGCGGAAAAAAAGAACAAAAAACCATTGCGCTTACTGATTTCAAACTACATCAACAAGAAAACACCAACAAGGGGCCTGATAACAAAAGATGAGTTGATGATATGAAAGAGCTTGTTCTCGATGCAAGGAGAAGGTCTGTAAGTAACAACTAACATATAAAAAAATTCATTATTATAAAGTAGCATCATATATGATAAAAAGAACTATAAATATGTTTTTTCTCTTGCAGGGATTTCATTTTCCAAACATAAGACAAGAGGCATGCATGTATGCAAGACAACATGCAGACGCTGGCGCCTCATCTGAAAGTGGATGTAGCAGTGGTCGACATCTACTCCGAGATCTTAAACTATGAAGAGGAACCCTCACGGATGGGAAAACGAAGAAACAATTTTTTTATGTCAACAATGATTGTAAGTATCTCCAATAACACAAAATATCATATAAGATAAAAAAATTACGTGAAGAAACTAAAAAATGCATCTTGTTGTTGATTAACAAAACAGACTTCAAACATGTTTGACTGGAATCTAGAAACTGGAAAACCTGACACTACCAAGCAGTTCCGAGCTTTTGAAGAAAACATGCATAATTCGTTGGGCAAACGTGAAAATTGCTAAAATTGAAAGATATAGATCGCGTATACACTTTCTTCCATTAGATTTGATTATCGTTTACAATATATTTAGAAATTTAAATTACAAATAAAATTGAAAATCTATAGGTCTTCTTCCATGTAATCTCTCACCAACACTATTACATTGTCGTGTTTAATCTCAAAACTGGAGCTACAATCATCATTGACAATTCAAAAGTAGTGAAGAGCAATGAAGCCAAATACAAAGAATTATATGAACTACTGGTAAGTCACGAAATCCATAACATTAAATATGATAAACTTGAACCTCTGCATCCCAGAAAACTTAAAAACTAACACATCAAATATGATAAACTTGGACCTGTGCAGATAAAAATGTTTTCAATGTATTTGGAGAGTGTTCGGCACAAGAAAGCAAGAGATCTTAAAAAGGCGGTCATCATAAGACCAAAGTAGGGTTCATTGACCAACGACGTTGACTGTGGTGTGTTTGTCATGATGCACATGAAAAACTACAACAGAGAAACTAGAAAGAGTTAGGTGATGGACTTCCCTACAGAGCAAGAAGGGCAATCGAAAGATATGTTGAAGCTTCAGTTCAAGCTGACAACAAAGATATTAACACACGATTTGAATGCTAGTAGGCAAGCAATAATCGAGGAAGCGTATGAGTTTGTAGCAAAGAACCAGCTACAACCGACAAAGCGCAAGATTGTGAATGACGCAATAATCAAGAGGAAAAAAGAACAGGGTGTAGAAGTCATTAGGAGCGCAATATGAACAAGTCATAATGCCAAGAAAAAACAATATAAGACTTTATTTTGAATTTCGTCTATAATATTTTCTTTCCTTTTAAATACTTGGGTTTTGCTTAGCCTGCCCGCTGGGAAAGAGGTACGCGCCATGCAAGAGAACCCATGATGGGTTGATCTAAGCTTGGGGTCAAATAGTCGTAGATCATGGATCGGTTAATAGGCATCCATTAGTCCGACTACCCCCGAGTTATGGCGCCTACCTTAAAAGCTTTAATGCCTAACTCACTAGAAGATTAGGCTAGGAAAACAGTAGTGCAATCATTTAGCTTATAAGCATTTACATAGCCTATCCACTGAGAAAAAGAGTACGCGGCATGCAGGAGAACCCATGATGGGTTGCTCTAAGCTTGGGGTCAACTAGTCGTAGATCATGGACCGGTTAATATGCCTCAATTAGTCCGACTACCCCTGAGTCATGTCTCCAACACCTAACGTACCACTGGAACACTTACATAGAGTCATAGGAAAGACAAGTTGTTGGCGGTAACATAGGATGAACCGCATTTTGGGGATTTAACTTGTTTAACTTGTAACCCGCCGATTTTTCTTTTATGGAAAGGAATCAAGATGAATCTTTTGTTTAATATGTATTGTCCTTGTGTTCCATTTATGCAATCTTATAGAATTTTACCATATTAAAAGAAAAAATGTCAAGAATGATACACAACTATCATATACGATACATGAATATCATATATGATACACATAAGATATTGGAAATGTAACAACAGATTATCAAATATGATATATTTGTATCATATATGATACAACTTTATCACTAGTAAAACCACATGATTTGGAAAAAGATTCAAGTGAAATTTAACAACAGTTTATCAAATATGATACAAACTTTATCACTACTAAAAAACATTTGCTCTGGAGACAACATTCTAAAAAACACATCAACTAACAAACAAAAGGATAAAACCAACTTCTCATGACTCCATCATATATGATAATAAAAGATAGAGTAAAAAACAATACAAAAATCCAAAATGTGATCAAAGATCTGGCATCATACATTGATAGGTGTGAAAACACCCATCCTTTTATCACATAAAGCAATTAAAAACGAGACCAAAACGTGTATTTAATGTCGTAATGCCGGAATTATGCGTGGTTTGTGTTTTTATTATGTTTTAGGACCAAAAGATGAAAAAGGAAGAAAACACGGGCCTTCACGGGCTTTTATAGAAGAAAAAGACAAAAGACGAAGTCAAAAGATCAAAAGTGCAAAAAGAACGGAAGTCAAAGGCTTATTCTAAAGATTTATCGAAGAAGAAGATTAAAGACGGAAGTTTAACGAAGTCGAAGAACCAAGTCTAATAAAAGAAGAAATTAGAAGACGGGTTCGTTTTATTTATCGACAAATCCCGAGCCAAAGTCGAGAACGTCAAGTTTAATTAAAAGACGAGAAGAGTAAAAGAAAGAAGAAAGCAAGTCACCAACCACCTACCAACCTCCTCTCCTATAAATAGAAGACCTTTCATTTCATTGAAGGAGTTAGTTAGTTTTAGATTAGGAGTAGTGTAATTTTAATTTTCATGTAGTAGGAGTAGGAGTAACTTTAATGTTTTTATTTTCCTTAATCTTGTTATTGAATCTTGAATTTTTATGTTTTAATTAAGTTTTTTATTAATCTCATACTTCCTTTCTTGTTTTTAAATCTATTGTTTTAATCATGTAGATGGTTTAATCTTTATGCTTGTTTAATTGATGTTCTTGTTTGATTGTTCTTATGGTTTTTATATTTTGATCTTTTTAGCTTATTGTGTTTAGTGCTTATTGTGTGATTTTTTTTATTTTTATATAAGTGTTTTTAATAATTTACTTTTATAAAAAGTTGATTTTAAATATTTTGATTATTTAGTGTTTTTAAAGTTTTTTAAATTGTGGCTTATTAGCTTTTTTTTAAAATTATTTTGGTTAAACTTTTGGTTAAGTGTTTAATTGAATTATAGCTTATTTTCATTTTTTTGCTTATTTTTGTCCTTATCCGGGTTATCTTAAAACCCTAGTATTCCGGATATGGGTAATTTTTGGATTCCGGATAAGTGACAAATATTATTCCGGGTATAAGCAAAACAATTATTCCGGATAGTGTTAACCAAATACATATTCCGGATAGTGAACAAAAAAACCATAATCCGGATAACTAGTGGAAATCATATTCCGAATAACCAAAAAAAAGTCAACATTTCGAATAACCAAAAAAGGTCAACATTCCGAATAACAATCTGATTGTTTTGACATGCTAGCTTGTTAACTTATCATTTTTTCCCGCCAAATAGTATGTTCCCCCATGGGGAACATGCTTCCTCTAGTTAAACATTTGTCCGTTATCGATTTAGTTTTATCCGAAAGTCGTTCTAATTTTTATTTTAAAAGTCAGTTATTTTTAGTTAAATTTTTCGTCAAATTTTAGTATTAGTATTTTATCGAAAAGTTTAAGTCTAACTTTTATTAAGTGTCCGCTTTAATATTTATCTCGTTTATTTTAAAAGTAGTCATATATTCCAATTTCCTTCTTTTTCATTAAGTAAGTTTTATTTTTAAGTCGAAAGTTATTTTTACTTTTATTCTCATTTTTATTGGCTTTCTAATAGTTGTCTTTCTTTTTATTTGTTTTCATATTTGTTTCCTTTTCTTATAGTTGTTTTATGTTTATTGTTTGTTTTATTTTAATTTTAGTAGCGTTAAATTTGCTCTACTTTTTAACTAGAAATAGATAAATCCAATCTCCTTTTTATTTACCAAGAACGACTGAGTCACATGTTAAACCGGAGATCAATTCGATTATACGCCGAGAAAAACGAACTTTTTAACTAGTAAAATCTTTGTATCAAATGGTGCCGCGGCCGTCTCTTTTCGTGAAGATTAACGGTTTTATGTGAGAGACGCGTTGGATTTTGGGATCCGTTCAGTTTTGAACGTTATTTTTCTTGTCAAATTTTCTAAATTTTTCAAAATATCCTAAAAATTAAAAATTTCAAAAATCCAAAAACATTTGAAAAATCATAAAACATTTCTTTTTCGAAAGTTTTGCACCAAAAATATTCTTCTTACTTATCTATTGTGTTTAATGGATTCGTTTGTTGATTGTGTAGGGTGTGGAAGACCATCTTCTGGTAGTCAATCCTGTCAATGGTGTTCATGCGAACGGTGTGGAATGGATATCCCTAACTATGAATTTGGACGTTGTCTATCATGCAATTCGATCAATTCATACTTCAATTCATCCTTCCCTTCTAATGACACTATTTCACCCTCTCCCATATATGACGATCCATATCCACAAAATGCACCGGGTTTTTCTCAATACCCGTGTTGCAACAATTGTGGGGGCCCTCGCGATACCTTTTCTTGTCAGCCGATGAATTATTATACGCCAAATTCGTGTTCTCATTCTTCTCAACAGATGAATTATTATGAGCCACATCCGTGCTATAATTCCGGTTTTCAAAATTTTGAGCCCCCACAATACTCCCTCGATCATCAACCCTCTTTTGCAATTCCTGATGAGTCACTAGCCACTTTTTTGAATCAATTTCTTAAAATTAATGAATGTTTCAATAAATACCTCGAAAAATGTCAAGAGGATAATCAACAAGAGTAAGTATCTAATCTTAGTGATTATACTCCTCCTCTTGTGCCCCATACTATTATGATGATGATGTCAAGAGGATAATCAACAAGAGTAAGTATCTATCTTAGTGATTATACTCCTCCTCTTGTGCCTCCATACTATTATGATGATGATGACGATGAGAATACTATTTCTTGGAATGATCTTGTTGCTCAACATCCTAGTGCAATTGTAGTTCCTTCTCTCGATATCCCAAATGAGTCTAAGGATTGTGATACATCGAGTGAGCTTAGTGAATTTGGTATCGACAACTTATTTGAGGAGGTTTGTGATGTACCGAATTTTGCGGAGCTTACAGACGAGGTTGCTCTTAATTATGATTTTTCTCCATGCTATGAGAATTTCACTTTTGAAATTTCTCAATCTCCTCCGGGAGATGAGGGCGTTGTTGATTTATTCTCTCCGACTTACGAGAAGTTCACCACTAAACTTGGTCTTGTAGATGAGGTGGAAGACGTTATTCTTCGCGACAAATTACTGAAAATTCATCTTCTTAGTGCTAAAATTGAAGCGTTAAATTATGCTCCTAATACCGAGTCTTTACCCCGGGCTCTTACTCTCGTTGAGAATGATGATACAATTATGGAGGAAATCGACATTTTCTCAATACCTCCGAGTATTGATGATGATGACACGGAAGGTGATATTCTTTTTGATACTTTGATACATGAAGATATTGTCCCAAATCCCCCTCCCGAGCACCTTTTATCCCATACTTTGGAGACCATTACTGAGGATGAGTGCTTTGACCCGAGAGGTGACATTGACCATTCTATGATTGACACCTTTACGTCTTTGCCGCTCAGTGATAATCATATGCCTTTTGGGGATGACATTTTGATTCCTTTACCCACCCCACATCCCGTGGATCATGATTTCACTTACTTTTCGTATGTTGAGAGGAATTTTCTACCCTTCAAGACTTATCCTCATGCCTCTCATTTATTATGTTCCTCCGGGACCGAGGACAAGATTTTTGATCCCGGTATTACATTAGAGGCTTCCCTATGGACCATTTAATTCGGGGTCGAGTCAGGCTCGTGACTCAGTTAACAAAAACAAGCGCTTATCGGGAGACAACCCGATAATTTATCTTTCTTTATCCATTTGTATAATAAGTTTAGGGGGAGCCCCGTAAGTGTTTGTTGTTATCTTTCGTATGATGTGCAGGGACCGGAGCTTCAAAGATTCACTTTTGATGACTTTTGACGACAGTGATTCCGTGCTCCCTTCTTCCCAGTTCTATCCTAAACTCTTTTGATTCACTATTTTATATTCTTCAATATTAAAATATGAATCACTTTAGTTGTCTCTTCCTTAGCAAGATTTAAACAACGTGCACAATGTCGTAAGTGTAGGGGAGTTTACTTCCACATGCTGAAACATTGAGGACAATGTTTATATCAAGTGTATAGGGGACTTCTATCGAAGTTAAGTGGTCTTTTCCATGAATATGTCATCATTTTAACCGGAAAATTTAATTTTTCGACGTTTTTCAAAATTTTTTGATCTATTTTAGCCTAGTAGTATTTTTCAATTAGTTTCTTGCATCGTATGTATATAATTCATTTCAAGAATAAAGTCAAAATAAAGTAGTTAAATAAAATGGTTTTAATGGGTTTAGATATCTTTGATATATTAGGCCCGTCGTGAATCTTTTGACTCAACCCGAGTTTACTTATTTGAGTTTACTCTAGCTAGTATCCTTAGCGTTTTTAAATCAAGTTTTGCTAGACTTTTATATAGGGAACTTTAAAACGCGAAAGTCTTAACTCTTACGTGTTAAGAACAAGAACTTTTCGTAAGTTCCTATAATTGATCCTAGAAAGTCGTTTATCAAGGGAACTTGAAAACACAAAACTTTGATTTAATTGGCTAAGCATCCACGAGTCTCATTCTTTGAGATTTTAAAGTGTGGAGAACGAGAGATGATAGAGTTAATTATAAGTTTGGTATTCTTTCATGAATTTATGTGAGTTAATTCTAATCTTTTTCTCCCACAGCTTGTTAATAAATTAATTGCAATAAATAAGGTCGTACGATTTGAAAAGTTACTTAGCTTCTAGCACAAGATAGTTTAAAAGTTGCTCGGTATTAATTAGAGTTCATAGCCAAGGCATAACTTATTGAAGCGGGATGCGAAGATTGGCGAGTCCGAAAAGGCCCTAACAAGGCATGAGGGCTACATTTTGTTGCTAAAGATCCAAAGTGATGTGAAGAATCATTTATCAAAAATCAATATGAAGGATCGAGACACACGACGAAAAGCAAATACTCCCCTAAAGATCATGGAGAAGTCTATCCAAAAAGACCCTATCAATGTATGAGGATAAATAGATCCAAGTCCTAAAAGGAGGCGGATCGTTGTATATCAAAATCCCAAATAAATATTGGAGAAAAATGAAGAAGTCGTGGTCCAAGTTTGAAGAATCTCTCAAAAACTTCAAGTGAAGAAATTCCTATTATGAAGAGAAGACCATTATTTCAAGATCATCTCTCAAGATTCGAAGTATGAAGGCAATGCCAAATATCTATCCGAGAAAGGTCTCAAATCGCGAAACGAGTTATGCCAAGATAGGAACTTTATGAGGTTTCGAGAAGCAGTTTTAAAAGATTTTGTCCTTTAGCTAACTATTGATTAAATCGTCCTACTTTATTTTCGGCCTTAATAAATTATCAAAATAAGTCAACAATGCATCCTCGTGATCATTTAAGACAACAATAAAATATAAGATATACACCTAGGAATAAGGGAATCTAAGTGAATAATTGAGCCACATGAGTGATTGTTAGCTTGCTAACTTATAATAACTATGATCTCGTTTTTAAGCTTAGTATGGGGAACATGAAACTTGAGGGTGATAAATATTCATGACAACCAAAGCCCTAATGTAAGTCTTAGATTTCTTTACAAGTTTCTTCCTTCAAGCATTTTGTAATTTTCTCTCTTTTTAAGTTTCTTTAGTGTCTAGTAATCAATAAAGGCCAAGGTGGGTTAATTATGATGGAGAATGTAAATGTTGCTTTGTAACTAATGCATTGTATGAGGACATTGCAATGGTTAAGTGTAGGGGATTTGATAGGTGTGAAAACACCCATCCTTTTACCACTTAAAACAATTAAAAACGAGACCAAAACGTGTATTTAATGTCGTAAATGTCAGAATTATGCGTGGTTTGTGTTTTTATTGTATTTTAGGACCAAAAGATGAAAAAGGAAGAAAACACGGGCTTTCACGGGCTTTTCGAAGAAAATGACAAAAGATGACGTCAAAAGATCAAAAGTGCAAAAAAACGGAATTCAAAGGCTTATTCTGAAGATTTATCGAAGAAAAAGATTAAATACGGAAGTTTAACGAAGTCGAAGAACCAAGTCTAATAAAAGAAGAAATTAGAAGACAGGTTCGTTTTATTTATCGACAAATCCCGAGCTAAAGTCGAGAACGTCAAGTTTAATTAAAAGACGAGAAGACTAAAAGAAAGAAGAAAGCAAGTCACCAACCTCCTCTCCTATAAATAGAAGACCTTTCATTTCATTGAAGGAGTTAGTTAGTTTTAGATTAGGAGTAGTGTAATTTTAATTTTCACGTAGTAGGAGTAGGAGTAACTTTAATGTTTTAATTTTCTTTAATCTTGTTATTAAATCTTAAATCTTTATGTTTTAATTAAGTTTTTCATTAATCTCATTCTTCCTTGCTTGTTTTTAAATCTATTGTTTTAATCATGTAGATGGTTTAATCTTTATGCTTGTTTAATTGATGTTCTTGTTTAATTGTTCTTATGGTTTTGATATTTGATCGTTTTAGCTTATTGCGTTTAGTGCTCATTGTGTGATTTTCTTATTTTTAATTAAGTGTTTTTAATAGTTTATTTTTATAAAAAGTTGATTTTAAATATTTTGATTATTTAGTGTTTTTAAAGTTTTTTAAATTTTGGCTTATTAGCTTTTTCTTAAAATTATTTTGGTTAAACTTTTGGTTAAGTGCTTATTTGAATTATAGCTTATTTTCATTTTTTTTGCTTAATTTTGTCCTTATCCGGGTTATCTTAAAACCCTAGTATTCCGGATATGGGTAATTTTTGGATTCCGGATAAGTGACAAATATTATTTGATATAAACAAAACTATTATTCCGGATAGTGTTAACCAAATACATATTCCGGATAGTGAACAAAAAAACCATAATCCGGATAACTAGTGGAAGTCATATTTCGAATAACTAAAAAAAGGTCAACATTCCGAATAACAAAAAAAGGTCAATATTCCGAATAACAATCTGATTGTTTTGACATGCTAGCTTGCTAGCTTATCATTTTTTTCCGCCAAATAGTATGTTCCCCCATGGGGAACATGCTTCCTCTAGTTAAACATTTGTCCGTTCTCGATTTAGTTTTATACGAAAGTCGTTCTAATTTTTATTTTAAAGGTCAGTTATTTTTAGTTAAATTTTCTTCAAATTTTAGTATTAGTATTTTATCAAAAAGTTTAAGTCTTAACTTTTATTAAGTGCCCGCTTTAATATTTGTCTCGTTTATTTTTAAAGTAGCCATATAGTCCAATTTCCTTTTTTTTCATTAAGTATGTTTTATTTTTAAGTTGAAAGTTATTTTTACTTTTATTCTCATTTTTATTGGCTTTCTAATAGTTGTCTTTCTTTTTATTTGTTTTCATATTTGTTTCCTTTTCTTATAGTTGTTTTATGTTTATTGTTTGTTTTATTTTAATTTTAGTAGCGTTAAATTTGCTCTACTTTTTAACTAGAAATAGATAAATCCAATCTTCTTATTATTTACCAAGAACGACTGAGTCACACGTTAAACCGGAGATCAATTCGATTAGACGCCGAGAAAAACGAACTTTTTTACTAGTAAAATCTTTGTATCATACATCATAATAACATTAGTATCATATATGATACAAACTTTATCACTCGTCAAAACACTTGCTCTAGAGACAACATTCTGAAAAAACACACCAACTAACAAATAAAAGGATAAAACCAACTTCTCATGACTCCATCATATATGATAATAATAAATAGAGTAAAAAACAAAGCAACAATCCAAAATATGATCAAAGATCTCGTATCATACATCATAATAACATGTTCAAAATCTACAAAGAAAATAAAAAGGAAAAAATCCTTAACGAAACTAATCTTCTTTTTTTAAAAAACGACGAAAACTTCATCCACTTGTACTTTCCTATGGAACAGATTTATCGACAATGACTTCCTCCTGAGCCTTACCAGTGAAAGTCCTCTTGTTATGGCCAGTACCTCCGCACACCGAACATGAATTCTTGTTCCTCTTGCTTTTATCAGTAGCTTTCTCTCTTGCACCTTTAATGCGCAGCCTTCGACGTCCTCTAGGGCTTGCAACACCTGGATTATCAACCAAAACTACCGGCGGCTTAAAGACATCAACAAGCTCCTCCAAACAGTCAGCCTTCTTCTTGGAGGGAGGATTCAAGCAATCAACTTCAACATCTATCTTAAGTTGTTTCAAATTCTTGATAAAAGCACACAACCTAGGCTCGTCTTTGCTCAACAAATGCACACAATGATCCACAATAGATGTCGCCTCGCTCGCAAAATTCTCCACAACAACATTCTTCTCCCCATACTTGTTCCTCTTGTTCCTCAACGCAGCATGGATAAGGTTCTTCGTCCAACGCCTAAGAATGTATTGTTGAGGGATCATATCAATTGGCGTTCTTGAACACGTAAATAATATGCCTGCATAATATCCCAACCCTCGCAAATAACTGACATGTACAAATAACTGAACAATCCCTTAAGTTCCGCAAGGCCTCAAAAAAATAAACCAAAAAAAAATCAAACACCATCAATGTGGATAAAAAAAGAGTGAGCATCATATATGATAAGAAATACAAAGAACAATATCATATATGATATCATGTGCTTATCATATATGATATACAAATATGAAAAAGAGTAAAAAATTATATCTAAAAAAAACTCGCATACCTTGTACAACCCAACTTCTCTGCAAAACAAGTCTACCTCATCAACTTCGTTCTCCTTCTCCTTATCATTGTCATTTTCATTCTCTTTCACATTCTTAGAAGACTCTCAAACTTTAGCTTTAAACCTTATCCTTCATCTTCTTCTTGTTCTTTTTACCAGGATCTTTATAAAAAAAATGCCTTACTCTGATAACAGAAACCTCGGATCCCTCGGCCACACTCTTAGCATCTATCTGGCAATACCACAATCCAACAAAAATCTATTTCTAAACCAACTCAAACAACGTACGAGTGTAAACCATTGAATCATGACTCTCAATATTGAGTAGAGTCCTGAGCTTCGAAACATTATCCATTTTCCTATGATCCATTCTCTCTTGAACATGCCTTTGCTTCTCCATCGTCATCCTAAAGCAATTCATAAAGTTCATAAGTGTCGAGCTAGAATTGGTAAAGTGAGAGAAGAAAGAATTCTCGCTCTCTGATCTAGACGTAGTCCTCATCAGTCCACATAACGGGGAGTCCAAAAATAAGGAGGGATCAAAGTTGAACGAAGATTATACATTTTTGTCAGCCACTTGTGGTTCTGCAAATTAAACTCTGCCATCAGATCACCCCATCTAGAATCAAACTCCTCGGGACCAATGTACATGTTCCACACATTATTGTTCAATTTCTATTTAGAATTCGTGTCGTCATATATTTTCTCACATATCCGCAAAAAAGAGGGACGAAAAGGTAATATGAATAAAAAATATCAAGTATGATAACATAACCACAAACCTAAAAAAGAATGTATTAAATAAAATTCTATTCTCACATCATATGTGATACTAGTCATACATATATGATGTTACTTTATCAAATATGAAACAATGTGAAAAAAAAACTCTGCTGGAAGCTTCTACGTGATATGCCACATACATAGCCTATGCTTTGGACCAATAAACTAGGCTTCAATGGCATTCCTCATCGCCTTATCTTGGTCAGTGACTACTATACTAGGGAATTTACCAAAGTCTTTGATGAAGGGTTTAAGTAACCAAACATAGGATTCCGTGGTCTCGTTCTTGAGCAACCCAGCAGCAACTGTAACACACTTCTTATAGTTGTCAATCGCCGATAAAGGAACAAAACCATTTTGTACTTGTTTGTCTTAAACGTAGCATCAAATGAGACAACATCAAAAAACTCCTTGTAGTTATACTTGGAAACTTCATCAGCCTAGAATATGGAAACAAGCTCAGCATTGTTAACCAAATAATCAAAAGAAAACTCAGGCACGTACTCCTTCCTCTTCTCCATCTTATTTATCAACATCTGCGCGTCATAGTCCCCGATGTAACAGTACACGCTACGAAAGAAGTTCTTGATGTCAACAGTAGTACCGTGAACGAGCAGATAAGAACCATTGATCCTGGTCAGAAAATGATGAGATCTTGTAGCACCGATATTTACACTCGTATCCTTGACAATGAACACTTGCTCATGTTAACTGCCTCTGATTATTGGACAAATGCTTATACTCCTCGTGTTCAAGCTCGTGATTGTGGATACTATCAAACACACTCAACTTGAACTTCGTGAAACCAGGGATCAAGTCAAAAACAGCACTAGCTTTATACCCGGTGATATGCAAGTTTGAATGCCTCTTTTGATTGTAACCATTCTCCAAATCAAACGTGTCTACATGTATATCCTTGGGGGAACCCTTCCTATTGCAAACCAAATACTTTTGCTTCACAAGCCCGCTCCTCAATCTTTTCTGACACGATTTTCTAACAACAAAACCACCTTTTTTAGGCAATACAATGCTCAACTGAATCGTACTCGTTCCCTTTATCAAGTAAAAATTCGGCAGGCACTTTCAGAATGTAGTAAACAGTGCCACCAGGAGTATCAAAATTGGAATGAGTGATATACGACTCAGGAGTCCGCAAAGCATTCAACTCTGCAAAAAATATATAAAACAAAAAAGAACAATCATCATACTTGATAAACATATATGATAACAAATAACTAAAATAGTTATCATGTAAACATCATATATGATAGATGGATATCATATATGATACATGGGTATCATATATAATACATCATATATGATACATGGATATCATATATGATACATGTCTATCAAATATGATATATATGTGAAAATAGAAACATCATATATGATACATGGTTATCACATATGATACATTGTGAACATATATTTAGCTTAACAAAAACTAGCAAAATTACTCTTAACAACTTCCCCTTCGTCACCGTCTTGTTCATACGTAGAAATCTCATCCGCAAGATCATGCGGAACACTTTCGGATGGAACATCGGAACCTTGATCGACACTAGCCTGATCACTAGATGGATCAACTGACATGGAACATTCAACAACACCACTCCGATCACTAGACTCACTCGAATCCATCATCAAATCTGAGCAACTCGTAAAAAACAACAATTCATAAATATCAAACCCTCCTCTAAGTTCATATATCATAAAAATCAACAAAAATATCAACGAATTCAATTAAATTCATAAGCTTATTAATAAGCTAATATAAACAAAGCTTATTAATAAGTTTATCAACGAATTCAACTGATAAAATCGATCGAAACAACTAGCATAAATGTAAGCTTATTAATAAGCTAAAAGAATCAAATTAAAAGCAATGGATGAATGTTACATGGTAAATCGATCGGTATATCGTGATGTTCGATGCAATGGATATGACGGTTATAAAAATAAATTTAGAGAGAAAAAATACGAATAAGGATCGGGGACGAAGAAAGATAGAGAGTGAAATATGTGTGTTTACGAATATATAGTCCCAAGGTGAAAATACTAAAATACCTTTGCAGTATAAAGTGGAGATTTAATCTCAGCCCTTAGATGAAATTAAAGTGAAAGGTACGTAGGATAATTCCTCTTGTATATTAGAAAATTTTAATATCCAAAAGAACTTAAATCTAATATTTTTGTTATCCAATAAATTTTTTTTTTTTCGATTAACATAATTTGTTTAAGTTGAATGAAAAAGTGTAAATAGATGATACGGCATTAAATAAAGTGGGATTTGTGTCCTTAAAAAAACTTTAAACTAGAAGGAGACTTGTGAAAAACCACCGACACTTTGCACATCACTCTCAATGCTACAACTCTCATAGATAGTTGTATATGTTTGTATAACATTCTATCCACAGCTTACAACTTTTTTTTGAGACTATAATTTGGTTCATATATTAATAATTATAATTTACATATTAAGAGAAGGCAAATGGGCAACAAGCTGCGCCGCTAACCCTTTTTGTATAGTAAAACCAAGTCTATTAAATACAACGTTTGTGGATTTAGGAGTCAAAACATTACTATTCATAACACGTTGTATTCTCGTAAGTAGCTCCACCGCCTCAGGTGCAAGGAAACCAAATGTATCAAACGCGAAAGGAATAAACACATGTTGATTTTCAACACATGCTTTCTCGTGTTTAGTCACTTTGCACGAGCCGGCTTTTATAGCAACCTGACCCGCTGTAAAATCTCGACTGCCTAGCCCTACGAGAGGAGAAACACCTGTCAAATCAACGCACGCATGTTTACCTCCAACTCATCCAAAAACCAAAATATCAGCGGGTCTCAGTGTGGATCTTCCATCTGACGGGTCGGTCAAGAAATTCACAGGTGCCTCTTTTTTGGCGGAGATCCCAGCACGCCTACATATGTCGTAAAGAACGTCCCTAACAAAATCATGTCGATACTTGAAGCCCGGAAGTTCTTTACAATGAACCGCATGTTCCCCAAAAGAATCCAAACATGCCTTGCGACAAATAGGGCATATAGCATCAACCGGAAATAATGGAATCATAAGGCGATACTTAAGGATAGTGCGGTATTCCACCGGCGACATATGTTGACCGAGCTCGTCTATGGGGATAGCTTGTAGGAAATCTTGGGCATGTGGTGCGCGAAGACACTCGAAAACTGCTTTCTGTCTAACCGTCATGTCAAAATGGGCTTCCATATCCTTAACCATCTCACTAAAAAAGGCACTTGCCAATGTTTCTTGGGCTTTAAATGGAGCGGTGTCCTTATTAGCGAAAACACTAAAATCAAAGCTTGGAATCGTATCACGAAGACAAGCCTGATGCAGAAATTTGTTTACTAAACATGTAGTGCTTCTTTTATGATCTTAACGTACACCGACAAGGTAACATTATAAACTAATCCAAATGAGTTGTCTCATTGAAAGTTGTACCAAACACACATGATCAATTGGAAGATTTTAATTCTGAAGTTCCAACACTATTATCTAATGTACTGTAATTAGATTGGTAATTATACTTTAAGACACCTAATTTGGTGTTTAGTCACGCATTGTATGATGTGTTCAAGTTATTTTATCAGTGTTGACATTGGGCAACTAGTTCCACTTGTGAGTAATTTAGGCAACAATATCTCCAACATATTTAAGTGAAAACAAAATCTATCTTTTGAACCTTAAAGTGACACAAAATTTGTAAAATGCTGGTTCAAGTAAAGTGCAAACGGGTAAAAGTCCAAGAGACATACAAATAAGATAAGAAACGAAAGTATAAATTTATATTTTTCTTGTATATGGATGTTTGTGAAAAAAATCGCTATACTGTTTAAAGTATGGAGTTCTTTGGAAACATGTTGCTATCCAAAGCTAATAAAAACAAGACATTACTTTCACATTTTTGGAATTTTAAAAATATATTCTATAAATGGATGCAGGAAATGTATTCGGAATGAGTCTAAAAATAATTGCCAGAGTTGCCTAACGAATAGAGGAAAGTGTACCTTATATGCATATGCTAAATCATCATGTTCCTAGAACGAAAATAACAACATATCAATTTCAGTTATTCAATTTTAGTTATTTTTTACAATATCAATTTAGGTTTAATAGATAAAAAAATATGTATTAGGTAAATATATATAACTTATTGAAAACATATTGATTTACTTTTGTTAAATTTTGTGGTTTTTTTGTCTCGTGCACTTATAGACTATAATTTTGAGAAAAACAAACTAATGATAAAAAAAACCCATCCTTAATATATTATTTTTCTAGGATCGAAAGACGCATCACGAATCATTATTTAGAATCCAGTGTGTAAGTTTGGACATTAATTGGTTGGTCATATATATCTTATTTTTATATAGAGTTTTTATTAAAATATATTTCTTACACTCCATGATTGAAAAAAAACAAATGCAACTAGGTGTATCATAACATGCTCCTTTATTGCACAAAAGGCATAACACCATGGAAACGTCATACAACATTTTTCTATTCTGTATATTTACACCCAATACCTTTGTAACTATTTATTTAATTTTCCTGTTTTAAAATTATTATTTATAAACATTAAAAAATACATAATTTAAAAAATTATAATTATTACAGTTTTTTTTCATATTTTTTATAAAATAATAGTTTTATTTTTAATTAATTAATTTAAAATTTCTTTATTATTTATATAATAACCTCAAGAGAAGATAATAAGTAAATCAGTATAGCTTTTAATAAGTCTATAATTAAAATAAACTCTATTGATACCAAAATTGTAACATGTGTGATGTCAAACACATTATACATCCTATATATGTACCAGTATATTGATTAAAAAAAACTTTTACATTTACGCTAATCTCCGTATCTCACATATTTCTTTCCTCACGCGCCTCTTCTCTCAGATATTACCATTAAAAAACCTTCCCCTCTCTCGCCTGCGAACCCGCATCTCCTCACTCGCTTGGTACCTGTTTCGATTTCCCTATCCTGCTGACATCTGTTATCCACCTGTACACCCTTCTATAAACTCAAACTCTTATCCACTTTACTCAGCTCCGATCAATTGTTTCGCTGTCTTCGGTAATTCTAATTGTCCCTCTCCTTCAACGATTGTGTTTCGCAGATTCTTTAATTACAGTTTTTCTATTGGTTAATTAGTCGCGCCTTTCCTGCTTTTTAATGATTGTGGAGTACCTTGCGTTTAGGTTTCAATTAGGTTGGCCCTTTTGACCTTATTTTTATGAACAACTATACTTAAATTTCAATTAGGTTGCTATACTTACTGACTTACTTACTGACTTAGGTTGGCCCTTTATGAACAGCTATATGAACAGCTATACTTACTGACTTAGATTAAGTTTCAATTAGGCTGCTCCTATCGTGACTGGTTTCGGGTTCGATTAAGGTTTACAGATTTGCCTTTTAGGATACTATTTACTTTTCTCTCTTTTGGTTGTCATCCGCACTCTATTCCATCACTTGATTTCTGCCCGTTGTGGCTATGAAGAACAACGACCCCGTTGGTTTTAACAGTTCGGAAACCCGCCTTCCTCAACAATGTTTGTTTTGTACCACTTTTACTACATCGTTGGTCTGTTTGAGGTGCACCACCCAAGACTCGGAGGCACTAAGACTTTTGTCTCTGTTAAATGACAATCGTGCTCCTGTTGTTGCTTCGAACCTTGCTTCTCAACATGACTCCGAGACGAATATACCAGGTATGCATTTTACTTATACAAAACTTTAAAGTTCACGACAAAAACACGTGCCTTAAACATGTTACCACTTCTTTTCACGTTACCTATCTTTTGTGATGTTATGTTGTATAAATTCAGTGTTTTCCCTATTCTGTAAATGAGGCTTAAATGGTTGTCAAACCTAAATCAAAATTCCAAGCATTATATATAACTTAACTTCATACAAAGGATAACACAGTTAATGACATCGACCCCGGTGTTCTTTTTCCCCGGGTTTTTTTTGCTGAAGGTACGCCGCCGCCAATAACAGCGTCTTCCAGCTACCTGCCCCTACCAGTTGGTTTACCCCACCCTTCACGCCGTTTAAAAGCGGCTACTCCAGTTCCTAAACAGAAAAGACGGTTTTTTGAATTTCTACTCAGCGCCCATTCATCCCAAGGTTACCCATTTTTATCCGTTACCTTTTCTTTATTGTTCCCTCATGCGTACGACATCCTCTTTTTAAAACTGTTTTCTGCTATATTTTCAGCTGACAATCAGGTTTCTATAGATAGAATTACCAGGACAAGAACCGAGCCGCCAACAGCAAGCGCGGTCGACAAAGAACCTGCTAACCGTCATCTGCTGCAGCCTCTTCACACAAATTCTACTACTGATACAGGTGCAGTCTTTCTCCTTTATCAAGAATGTTTTAAGCGTGACTACAACAAACCCGGAAAAAAAGATCATAATGGCACACGCCTTGGTATTTCCGTTCTGTTTTTCTAACTCCCTTCTTTCATGCTACAGCTACTGGATGTGTTGACGGGCCGTCGAACGGCAAAACTGGCTATCGACATCCGCATATGTTACCCGGTTCTCGACAAGGGTTCACTTAGCAACCATCGAACAATTTCCACGAATACCAACACCCATCCACCATGCCGAATTCCTGCCAACATGTGACAAAGCAACTCGTACCGGACCAGTACGTTCCATCAGCTTCTTCTAAAGGGAAAGGACCTCTTTTTGAGAACACGATCAGAACCCACCCGTCTGAAGGTTATTACCTTTACCTGTCACAAATCTTTTTTATCCTACTTACTTTTTTACTATCCTCTGTATCTAACGCTTTATCGCCTTTTTTTCCAGTTGGGACACAGTCACTGCTTTTACCTTCTATGAACTGTGTTGTCCAACCAACGTCTCAACAGATGGTTAACCAAGGTAATTTTTTCCCCGCGGATTTTCGTGTTCCCTCATGCGTACGACATCCTCTTTTTAAAACTGTTTTCTGCTATATTTTCAGCTGACAATCAGGTTTCTATAGATAGAAATACCAGGACAAGAACCGAGCCGCCAACAGCAAGCGCGGTCGACAAAGAACCTGCTAACCGTCATCTGCTGCAGCCTCTTCACACAGATTCTACTACTGATACAGATGCAGTCTTTCTCCTTTATCAAGAATGTTTTAAGCGTGACTACAACAAACCCGGAAAAAAAATCAGAATGGCACACGCCTTGGTATTTCCGTTCTGTTTTTCTAACTCCCTTCTTTCATGCTACAGCTACTGGATGTGTTGACGGGCCGTCGAACGGCAAAACTGGCTATCGACATCCGCATATGTTACCCGGTTCTCGACAAGGGTTCACTCAGCATCCATCGAACAATTTCCACGAATACCAACACCCATCCACCATGCCGAATTCCTGCCAACATGTGACAAACCAACTCGTACCGGACCAGTACGTTCTATCAGCTTCTTCTAAAGGGAAAGGACCTCTTTTTGAGAACACGATCAGAACCCACCCGTCTGAAGGTTATTACCTTTACCTGTGACAAATCTTTTTTATCCTACTTACTTTTTTACTATCCTCTGTATCTAACGCTTTATCGCCTTTTTTTCCAGTTGGGACACAGTCACTGCTTTTACCTTCTATGAACTGTGTTGTCCAACCAACGTCTCAACAGATGGTTAACCAAGGTAATTTTTTCCCCGCGGATTTTCGTAGCTGTATAGCTGTTGTTTTCGTGTGTCTGATTTTCGGAACATGGAACTTTTGTAGCACACCAGCAACCCAACTGTCAAATATTGGATAGTACAACTGCGTGCAGACGAGCTGCAACCAACAGACTGGTCTCCAACTCTTCTACAACTCAGGGTAGTTGCCCGTCTGGTCTCTTTAGCTTTTTGAAACTTTAGAAAATACTTTGTTTTACATTTATCTGACTAACGTACATTCTCTATTATAGGTTCAGGTGGTCAGCGGCCATATAGAAATAGGAATATCAGGCGAAGAACTGACGCGTCTGAATCAACCTCTACCCAAAATATAGGTTTGTTTTTCCCATACATATTCCTTTAAAATATTACGTCCCTTAGACCATTGTGTTTAATAATTGTCCTAACGCAGCCAACTCCCCATCTTATGTTGACTTGGGTGACTATGACCAACGGTGCTACGAGTGTGGGGCGCTGTTTTGGTACAATGAAAGGTTAAAAGGCAGTTCGCATAAGAGGCGCCCTGTGTATCATTTATGTTGCGGTGGTGGGCAAATATTCATGCCACGTGCCGCGCCTCCGCCGCAGTTCATTCGCGAGATGCTGACGAGTCGACATTTTTTGTGTAACATTAGGGCTTACAACCAGATGTTTGCCATGACGTCATTCGGTGCGACTATAGACAACGACGTGAACAGGAATAGGGGCCCGTACGTGTTTAAAGTGTCGGGTCAAATATATCACCGGATCGGCTCCTTTTGTCCTGAGGCGGGCCAGCACCCGCGTTTCTTACAACTGTATATCTACGATACGGAAAATGAAGTAGCTAACAGAATGCGCCATTTTGGGGGCGAACATGATGGCTCACTTGACCAGGTTGTAGTTAGTCACTTGATTGAGGTTTTAGATGCACACAACCAGTTAGTCCGGCTTTTCAGAACAGCCCGAGACAAATGCATGGAGATTGATGTACCAGTATTTAGGATACGGTTATACAACATGGGTGGTCTTCATGGGTATGAGCTTCCTACCTCTAATCTTTTGGGTGGTATTGTCTTTGAAGCCGGTCCTAGAACTCGCACCGACTATGACGTCATTATAGAAGCTAGAGGTGGGCAACCAGAAAGAATTAACAAGTTGTATCAATCTTACATGTCCTTGCAATTTCCTCTTCTGTTTATCTACGGGGAATCAGGGTTCTATCAAGATTTGGTTTTGAAACCAAGGGACGGTAGCGGCAGGGGTAAAAAGGTATCAATGAACGCGTTCTACAGATACCAACTACATCCACGCATAAATGAATACGGCCTGCTCTTTAGAAGTGGAAGACTATTCCAGCAGTATGTTGTGCCAGTCTTTTGTGCTATAGAACAAAACCGGATGGACTTTGTGAGAAACCATCAAGACGATATCAGAAGTGACTACTTGGCGGTAAGATAATGTTGCCGATGTCTTTCACTGGCGGCCCACGGTATATGTATAGTCATTATTTAGATGCACTTGCCATTTGTCGGACTCTTGGCAACCCACAGTTCTTCATCACATTTACATGCAATGTAAACTGGCCGGAGATAACTAGATATATGGCAGAATACCCTTATCTCACGACATCGGACAGGGCAGACGCCGTTTGTAGGATATTTGAACAAAAAATCATATTCCTCGTTGACTTTTTAAAGACATCCCAAACATTTGGCGGCGTGACCGGAGGTACGCGTCTGTGTTTTTAGCCTTTTCTATTACTTTTATGTAAAAACAAAGTCTGCTGAAATTCTTTGCGAATACTATCAGGCTACTTCATTATATATAAAAAATGTAGCTTCTTCATCATGTGTTAACATGTTAACATACATACCGTCTTATATGTCGTTTACTCATCAAAAGCGTTTGTATTACTGCTTTCTAATTCATTCTGGATGTTATCAGCTCACTTCATTATGTATACACTCATAACATTTGCATCATGTGTTACCATGTTAGCGTCCATACCTTTTAGTGATCAAAAGCCTGTATTTACATGCTTATTCAGATTGTTTGCTACTACCAAGTATTTATGAAATTGTCATAATTCAATAGGGTTAACAAAAGTGTGGAACTGCAATCACAAGACGATTTCCTTCCCGTGTCATCACAATTACATGTAACCAAAAACTTATCTCCTATGTGATATACTCATTTGCGTCTGAATTTTACAAACACAAACACTCACACTATCATTATTACCATTACATACCATTTGCCATCACATTTGTTTAGCACACTTTACATTACTGTACTTCACTTTTAAATACATTTGTTAACGACCATCGTTTTCTTTTTTGCAGTGCTTTATACCATAGAGTTTCAAAAACGCGGCCTACCTCATTGTCACACTTTGCTGTGGGTGACTGAACAAGACAAGATCAAGCATGCCTTAGAGGTAGACGCGTATATTTCTGCTGAGTTGCCTAATCCTGTTGAAGATCCCAAAGGGTATGAAGCTGTGTCAAATTTCATGATGCATGGGCCCTGTGGCGCTGCAAACTTGAGTGCACCGTGTGTCCAGAAAAATGTCTGCACCAAGAACTTCCCAAAAAAATATGCAGCAGAAACTTTTTTTGACGTTGACGGGCATGCTCATTACCGAAGAAGAGATACTGGAGTAAACGTTTTAAGGAACAACTCCTTTTTAGACAACTCTTACGTGGTGCCTTATAACCGCACACTGTGCTTAACATTTGATGCGCATATCAACGTCGAATATTGCGGGTGGAGTATGTTAATAAAGTACCTGTTTAAATACATCTCAAAGGGTGCAGATCGTATCGGCGCAAAGTTTTGTAAACCACACACAGAAACTTCTGCTTCAACGAGCAACCAACGAGTCATAATCGATGAGATCCAGAATTATGTAGACGGGCGTTTTATTTGCCCCTTCGAAGCTTGCTGGCGGATCCTTGATTTTCCTATACACAGCAGAGAACCGGTGGTGCAAATATTGGCTGTTAATCTAGAGAACATGCAAAGGATCAGTTTTCGTGAGAGAGAACGTCTAGCTATTGTAGTAAATACGGAGGGTAGGAAAAAAACAACACTAACTGAGTGGTTCGTATACAACAATGAGAACACCGACGGAAAACATGTCACATATTTAAATTTCCCATCGGAGTTTGTTTGGTATTCAGACAGAAAAGCTTGGAAACGGCGGGTCATCCGTACGAAGAAGTCAATAGGGAGACTCGCGTATGTTCACCCAACTTCTGGCGAGCTGTTTTTTTTCATAATGTTGCTATGTCATCAGGCAGGGTCTAAGTCTCCAATAGAGGTCAGAACCGTTAACAACATTGTCTACCCAAATTTTCGCGCCGCGTGTGAAGCACTTGGTCTACTTAGTAACGATAAAGAATGGGACATCGCGCTCGAAGAAACTAACGTCTCTGCTACAGCTGCCCAGATGAGATTTGTTTTCACTCATATTCTAACTTCGTGCGAAGTGGCAAACCCCCTCAAACTATGGGAAACCCATTGGAAATCAATGGCCGATGACATTCCAGCCAAAGTATCTGCTAAGACTGGTATTCCAAATTACCATGTCAACACGGAAGAGCTAAAAGGGAATATTCTATACGAGATACAACTGATACTTAATGGATTTGGAAAATTCATAACAGATTTTGGCCTCCCTGCGCCACCACAGATTTTGCTTAAAGAACTCGAAAACAGGTTGTTAATGGAAGAAAGAAACTACAATCGCCAATCACTGCTCCAGGAAACAATCAGATGTGTTCCATTATTGAACAACCAACAACGTGAAATATACAACTTAATAATCACAGCTACTTAAAATAACCAACAGGAACTCCTTTTTGTCTACGGCCATGGTGGAACCGGAAAAACCTCCCTATGGAAAACCATCATCAATTCACTTAGGTCTGAAAAAAACTGGTGTTAGCCGTAGCATCATCTGGTATAGCGTCTTTGTTGTTACCCGCAGGACGCACCGCCCATTCCAGGTTTAAAATCCCCCTTCAACTCACAGATGAGTCACTTTGCCACGTGAAAAAAAAGACGCAACTAGGCGATCTATTAACTCAGACACAATTGATTGTTTGGGATGAAGCCCCGATGAATAATCGTATGTGTTTTGAGACGTTGGACAGAACACTACGAGACCTCATGGATACACCTGAAATATTATTTGGCGGTAAAACTATTGTTTTAGGAGGCGACTTTCGGCAAACACTTCCAGTAAAAAAAGGTGCCTCAAAAATGGAACTTATAGCGTCGTCCATAGCCGAATCATACCTATGGTGGCATTTCAGAATCTGTACCCTCACGGACAACATGAGACTTCAAAGTCCGAACATGATTGAAAATGAAAGGCAAGAAGTTCATGAGTTTGCAAACTGGATTTTACAAATAGGCGACGGTGAGGTTGGGGCACCTAACAACGAAGACGCCGACAACGCTTCATGGGTGACTATACCTGCTACCTTCTGTGCCACACCAGATGAAAAAGGAACACAAGAGCTGATTGATTTTATATACGATCACGAAACTCTAGCCCACCCGTCCGCTACGTCTTTCCAAGGAAAGGCAATAGTCTGCCCTAAAAACGAAACCGCTGATACTATAAATGCCAAAATCCTGTCTACCATCTACCATCTCTGGATAGGTTACAACTTACTTAAGCAACGACGAAGCAGTTCCTCTAGGGTGAGAAACGAGCGAAACCGAGCTTTTATATCCCCCGGAATACCTTAATACACTTAACTTTCCGGGCCTCCCACCACATGAGCTTCATTTGAAAATCGGGTCTCCAATTATGCTTCTTCGGGATGTCAACCTTTCTGGAGGACTGTGTAACGGAACAAGAATGATCGTAAAATCTTTCAAGTCAAAAATCATCGAAGTTCAAATAATCACGGGTACAAGAGTTGGAGAAACGATCTTTATTCACAGAATACCCATACCCTACAAACACCCCAACCTTCCATTTACCTTCAAAAGGAAACAATTCCCTATAAAATTATGTTACGCAATGACCACAAACAAAAGCCAGGGGCAATCACTTTCTAAGATCGGTGTTTACCTCCCAGAACTGGTGTTTAGTCATGGTCAATTATACGTTGCGTTATCAAGAGCTACCTCACCCCAAGGCCTGAAAATCCTTATAAACCCTGAAGTCACACACCCACCCAACACAACCAAAAATATTGTATATAAAGACTTTCTAAAACAGATTGACGCAAACCGTTTATCACGATGACAACCTCCCCAAAAGAAAAGAACGAAAAAACCCCGCCACGCAAAACATTCATGCACATAAATTTTGTACCTACTCCATAGTAGTATACTCCCTTAAGAACTAAGGATTCATAGCTTGCCTACTAATAATTTTTACACATGCACACATACACTCCCGGGCCTTAAACCCACGGTCTTTAGATTACTTTATTTATAATACGTTAACCACATTATAGGATGAACTGCTCATACAACATGTTCCCACCTACAATACTTAGAATTCTTAGCGTTACAGTTAGGTATAGATAATACCACTGACAATTTTAATGTTAACACAATCTCATCCATTAACTTACATATACTTGATATTTCTTTCTCTTCTAACATACTACGTTTTCGTTATTTTCAGGTTACAGGTAACTATGACGACCAATATAATTAGTGACCTACAAATCGGAAAACGAGGTCAGGTGTTGGAAGCGAAGGTTTACAAAAAATGGACTTTGAGAAACCTTCCAAATCCGGAACCACTTGCTTTCTGCTGCATCTTGGTTGATAAACAGGTTAGTTTACTAACGATAATGTTGTAACACACGAAATACAATAGAGTTTATAACGACAGTTAAGTCACTGCAGATATCAATTTAGCTGTTCAAAATTTTGGAATATTGCCAACTGTTTTAGGTGTTAAATTTGAGTTGCCTAATTTGCATTAACTAACGCTCTATTTGATTATTATATTAATGAAGAAAACTTTGGTTTTCTATCTAGCTTCAGCAAATTCAAGTCAGACAGTCAGTATATCAACGTAAGAGAGACCCATTAGTGGTCCTACAAGTGAATACTTCATCACTAGATTATGCCTGTAAAAAAGTGACACTATACAAAACCATCTGTAACATTCACTTACCACTTACCTCATAATTGGTTGCAAAAACGATCATTATCCTGACATGCTCTAGGTTTTGCTACACACGTAGCGCATTAAGTCCCTTAATGCCCCGTCCATACATTGTAATTCATATATTTTTTTCTATTAAATTGTTTTCTTATTGAAATATAAGGATACAGAAATTGTTCAAATGAATCTGAGTGACAAGACACAAGTTACAACCAAGATCAGGACTTTGACCTTCCGAACCTTTAACTTCTAACCCATAACTGGGTCTTACATGTAAAAAATTACTAGCATCTATGTTCTGCCATTTGTCTAAACTATTACTATACTATACCATGAATTGTACTATACCATGAACTGATGTTGACCCATAGCTTTATTGGTAAATTAGAGCTGCCATTAAAAAACTTTCTAGCCAGCTTGACTTATAAGGTATGTTATTCTGGTGTAAAGGGTTTATTCATAGAAACGGGTAGAATGTGTACCCAGTGACATTTTTTTAAATAAGTTAATCATTTTATCTTATGAAATTGGTCGAGAGTCGACCCGTATAAATGGTACTGTATAATGCCAAACAACATTCTGGAAACTAAAGTGTACATTAACGTTGGCTGACCATTTCTTTATTAATGACAGGGAGACGCAATCCAGGCTAACATGGACCATAACCACGCAGACTACTTCGACCAACTGCTAAAATACCACGTCGTATACAGACTTTCAAACATCTTCTGTGAACGCAACAGCCCGTTTCACTAGACACTAAACAGCCCGAAATGTCTGCAAATTGGTAAAATCGCCAACATCCAACCAATCATGGACGAACCAGATGACTTCCCAAAACACTATTTCGAATTTTTGCAATATAAGGATTTGGAATCAAGAGTCCCATATCAAGACGTAAACAACAAGACTGTTTATCCTCCCTTAGCAGGTATTTTTGAACACTGTCGTTCTTACAAATTTGCCTACACATATTATCCAATAACACCTTCGTATAACAGATTTCCAAGGATGCATACGCTCTATTGAAGATCTTCCCCCGCCAAACAAACGTTGCCTTAGAAAAATCGGCCTTGAAAGCATCGAGTATGTGTATAATAAATGGTTACAATCTAAAACGTCAAAACCTTTGCTGACCAACTAAAAATTCCGATGCAGCGGAAAAATAGTCGAGCTAACATTTTGGGATAACATGGCACGGGAGTTCAATAAAGAAGAGATAGAAAAAGAACCGCAACCGATAACAATAGCGGTCACAGCATGCAGAGTTACTAAATACAGAGGTTAGATTAGATCAGAGTAATACAACTTTATGTATACATTCTCTACATATAAAAATAACAACACTCGTCTTCGCAAACAGATATGTATCAACTGTCAGCCACCTCAGCAACGTTCTATTACATGAATATCGACACAAAGGAAACAGCGGCGTTGCGAAATGCGTAAGTTATCCCCTCTGTAAACACAAACCCATTCTACAAATATCATTTCCAACATAGTTACAACTTAATCAATCAATGAAAATAGATTTAACGAAAGATACAAGACGAGTCAACCACTTCAGATCAACAGATATCGTTTCCAAGACCCTGAACAAGAAAAACAAAGAAATCGTTTTCACCTGAATACACTGCTGCAGCTTATTCCCGAAAACTTTCAGGCCAGTATACAACAACTATAAACAAACTTTTTCCCATTAAACCTGCCACTACTAACAACATATATTCCACAGGGCGTACGCTTCACATGTGAAGCTATGATACTATCCATTATCGAAGACACATCCTGGTACTTCACCAGATGTGACCACGAAGGCTGCTCAAAAAGACCACTACACAACAACGGCATCTATGACTGTGTAGATCATGGACAATTGGATACTCCTGCTCACAGGTAACAACCTAACCCTACAATCAAAAGACCCTTCGTTTGGCGTATTCCTAATAAACACACTCCTATTTTTATTACTACAGGTATTCGTTTAAAGCTAAAGTGACAGACGCGACCGCAAATACAGAATTCCTTTTTTTCTCGCCAGTAGCGGATGTGATCACTAACCACCCGTGTGCAGACGTTGTTGCAAAATACCAAAACACACCTTCACCAACAATGCCTGCTGAAATAACAGGGATCGTCGGGAAAAAACACATATTCCGAATACATTTCAATGCATCCGCAAAGAAATCTGCCGGTGAATTCGTTGTAGATGACATCATCGACAACCCGGTCTCAACAACACCTCTTGGATAAACATCAGGTAAGTAACACACCACTCGAACAGCAAATATCGTCAAAAAAACTGTAAGTAACGTCTACCCATAAAAATCTTACGAACAGGAACACAAACACTCTCCCAAGAATCAGCACGCCCTACAAGACCAGGAACCTTCTCACAAGAAACCATCTCGGGTGTAGAACAGACCCACATTCAAGAAACCCGTGACACAACTATAGACAAACAGGAGCAACAGTCAGCCGAACCAGTTCCTCCAACAACGCCAACAACCAACGCATTTGATACATTAGCCAACCCAAGCGTACAGAAACCTGCAATCAAAGGGCCTCCAACAAAAAGGTCACTAGCAATGGAGCTTGCAGCAGAGGCAAAAAAAAAAAGAAACAAGATTAGAAATTGCTGCCTACTAGATATCGTATTTTGTAAACTTAGATAACCAACCCTAACTGGCATGCCCTTTTTTGTACACGGCGACACCATGTTGTGTGTTACAACATGGTAACAACCCCACATGTAATTGACCACCTACAACTACTACGGCTGCCTATAATATTCTCTTTTGTAAGCTTCGAAAATCACTGAACTTAGAAACCGTGTTAAACAGTTTGATGTAATTATGAATATAACTACCCGCCGCGAAGCGCGGGCTTTCTTCCTTGGTACGTTCTAATGCATGACAACTTTAGTTGCATTTCCAAAGTGATATGGTTATCAAATATCGATCGACGAGGGTTGTTTTTAAATTTAAGGGTTTGAATGAAATTTCATGTTTAACCTTTTTAAGGAGTTTTTATAAAAATATGTGTACATATACCTATAATTGTTAAAGGGAAAATATTAAAGTCTATTAAAAATTTAGAGCTCTATGTGGTCGCTCACTTGCACACTAACGACTCTGCGATCAACATAATCGACAATAAAAATATAAAAGTAATGACTAGCAGAAAAATGAAGCATGAGGCTTCAATTATGTGATACAGTGGGATTAATCTTGTCTCATTCCAACTGTAGTATTAATCTGGATCCTTATAAAGATAAAATTATTTCATTACAAATGGAAAGAAAAAAGAACATGTAGAACTTTAGAAACAAGCCTCTTATAACATGGGAGTAGGGTCACGTGACACACATTTTTGTGGCACGTTGATATGTGAGAATAACAGCTGACCTGCACATGCCCTAATTGATATTTTTCATTAGCAAACTAGATACTCTATTATTTCACTTCATATTTATGAATCACCCATACCAACACCAACCTATCATTCACAAAACATTAATTACCAGAATTCCAACAAAATCAAGACTGTATATATCAGAAATTTAATGAATTAAATCATTAATGTTAAGCAAACCACCCGAAACCCGAACCGGGTCGAGTTGAATCGAGCCAATTCGAACCGATCGGATTCAAACCGATTATTTTCGGTTTTATATGTTTTTGTTGGTTTTGTTCGGCTCGATTCAGTTTCAGGTTAAAACCGAAAATAATACGCGTGAACTATGTATTTGGTTCGGTTTTGATTTTGATTTACCCGCTTTAATTCGGTCCGTCTTTCGATTTACATTTTCTTAAAAGTTTATTTTCAGTTTGGTTTTTCCAGTTCAATCTGATTTGAACCGGTGCCCGCCCGCTAACAACTATTTTTAGAACAACATGTGTTACATAACTTATTTTTCTAATAAAAATTAATTACAAAATTATAAAAAAAAAAATCATTTCAAACTTAAAATATGTTTAATTTATACTTAAAAAAGCTTTTAAGAACCAGATATAAAATATTATATAAATTCAGTTTTCGGTTGAATTTATATTTTTAGTCAAAACTATATCCAAACCAAATAAGTAGTTTGGTTATATATTTTATTTGACGGATCAGTTTAATTTCAATTTTCAATTCTCGTGAATATTATTCAAACCGTGAACACCTCTAAATATTTTATTTTGTGTTTCACATTTTCTGGAGTATGTTTTAGAAAAGTGTACAGAATATTTGGCCAGGTGCAACGCAATGCTGAAAGCAAATTTTCTTTTCGGACGTAAGTACATTTGGGAAAGAATTATGTTTATTACAAAAATTACCTGGTCCACATAAAAGGTACAAAAAAGTACCTCCTACTTGTGTTTGTTCTTCGGTTTACAATTCAACGCTAGTTTTTTATCAGTTTCTGTTCTGAAGTTTTTGTCAAATTTATATTTTTGACCTATCAAATATTATAATTTTTGTTTCGTATTTTAATTTCAGTTCCTTAGTTTTATAACATATACTAAATTATAAAAAATAAAAAAAAAATAAAAAAGAAAAAAAGAAAGAAAAAATACAGAGGTACATGTGGTGATTTTAGGGGTATCTGTATCCTTGCCCTTAGTAAAATCCCCTTGTATTTCACGCATTGTTTAGACTTTAGAGAGAGTATCATGTACAGTACAGTACTAGCTTAAAAAGAGTTAAAAGTTTTTAGACACCATGTATTTATCTCGTTGACAATCATTATTATCTAGAGTTTATTAAGAATCTAAAACAGAGTTTCAGTTTTTGTTTGGTAAGTAAAAGACAATGTAATCAACTGTATCGTTATTCTTTTTCAGGTAAAAAAGTTTAGAAAAACAAAGAAAAGTTCCAAAGCAAAATAAATAAAGTTAATACAGACAAGTAATTGTCAGTTTTCTTGTACACACCGTAAATTGGAATCGGTATTTAATAATACCAACTTAATTCTCATTATTTGTCATATTTCACTTTTATATGTCAAATGGAATATGCTTTCGGATATTTGAAACAATGTTTACAACAAATGAAAAATTAAGTTTATCTAAAATTTCGAAATTGAAGATCATGTTGTAACTTTATATCATGGTATTATATAGGAGTACTTTGGTTTCAATGCACACTTTTTACAGATGATTGGCTTAACGACTTGCTTTGAGATTGACGAATCATAATACATATATACTAGGCCTAGCTACTAGAAAAAAAAAAAAAAAAAAAAAATTCACTTAATTTATCTAAGTAAGTTTAAAGCGATGACTAGTTTAACAACCAAGTAACACGTTTTGGCATGATCAATGATATTAATAGAACTTTTATAGAATTATAAATTTGAATAAGAATTTGATTCGCCAGCAAACTAGTGTCATTTCAATATTCCTTTTCAACACCAATTGATGGTCATCGACTCGTAAAAACTAGTAAAACTTATACAAATACTTGGGTAAACTTTAAATTTTGTACCTTGATTATTGTGAAATTATAAAAAAAAAGCTTATGAAAGCAAACCTGGTGCGAGTATGCATACGAATTTCTCATTTTTATGCGAAAAAACCCCGAGACGTTAAATGTTAACTTTTCAGTGTTAACCCTCGTTATCTCTTTCACGTGCCACACACGTGAGGACATTTTCGTCCTTTCCAGTTGTTCATATCGCGTCAACCCCCATCCAGCTTTCTCTTATTGCGAAAATCGTTCATGAAATCTTTTTCCCACCAATAAATAAATTCAAGGACTAAATTTGCAATGTGAAGCTTGAAACATTCAATTGTATCTCGACATTAAATACATAACTAGTTCAATTAAAAGTGTACTACCAACCAAAAACTCAATTCATTTTCTTATCCAACAACTATAATGGCGTATGAGAAAGATGTCGTTTTCAAAATGCACAATAATGAATTTTTTGTACATGGTCCATTGAGATATGTGAATGACAATCTTAGCCAAATTTGTGGCTTTACTTTCGAGAGCAGGATGTTTAGTATTGGTCTAAATCATATTATTGGAAAGATTGGTAATGCGGAAAAATGGGCATTGTTCTTTTGTTTGCCTAACAAATCATTAGAAGAAGGTTTGAAGTTGATTCACACAGACAATGATGTGCATACAATGTTGGAATTGTCTTGTAAAAATTGTTCAATTGATTTGTATGTTGCTCATAAGAAACAAAAAGCCCGATTCGAATCATTATGCTCGATAAAAGGATGCGTGTGAGGACTTTTTAGACTAGCTTGTATTTTTAGACTAGCTTAGTATTATTTCAAGAACTTAGATTTAGAGGATGCATGTGGGGACTTTTTGGGATGGGTAGAAGATGATGCTAGGTTGCATTGCTTTATTTCAACTCCTTTTAAGACTAAAATCGCTTTCATAAAAGGAAGAGGAACGACAGCAACCAAACTCAGGGTGATATAATAAAATATTGAAGAGCGCGGTTGTCGTAACAAAAGAAAGAAAGAGTGATGGAAAGGGGAAAGAGGAGAAGAATAAAGATGGGAAACAAAGGAATAATGGAAAAGGAAAAGAAAAAGTGAATGAGAGTGAGAGTAACTTTGAGATTTCATTGGTGAAGAATAAGAGATCGAGCTATAGGAAAACGTAAAAAGACCATGGTTGAAGATGATTCGAGTTTTAGCCCCGAAAAAACAAGTTATACGAAGGTCTACTGGTATTGTCATTAGAGAGGGTGGATCGTTGAATGTTAGGACCAGGTCTAAAATCATTTTTAATGTAGGGGAAACATCTGATTCTTTTGATAATGTGGATGGAACTAAGGGTCGTATAAAAAGGTTTGTTGTGCTTAGTTTAAGAGCCCGTGACAAGTTATATGAGCATCAAGATATTAAGATCACTATTTTCCTATTAGGTCTTAGAGCACCACTCTTTGTGGAAAACCAGTGAACTGAAGCACATATCTCAAGAGTAGTTGAGACAGTTTTTTATATGTGTTCGTTTAGTTGCTGTTACAAAGAGTGTTTGGGATAGTGAATATAAGTATCCTACTACTTTGTAACTAGATAAATGTAGCATAACCTAGGGTACTCATATTGTGAAGTGCGTTAATTCTTACATATGAGCATTCCAAGTACTTCGGATTATTTTATGGGTAGACTCTCCTATATTTATTCTCATTAAATATGTTTTGCTAAAAGCAGCTTATAGCTTATTCTCTGCTTATTGTTGTCTTGTTAGTGTTTATTTTGCTTTATTTGTAATATAGCTTATAATAGTGCTTATTGTAGTGATAATTGGTTATTCTACTATTGTGAGTGTTTGATAGCGCTTATCAGATATGTGCTAATCTAGTCTCAAAACAATTTAAGTTCTAAGCTTTATGTGATTTTTAAAAGTAGCTTATTTTCATCTGTTCAATAGTTTAAAAAAGTTACTAGTATAACTTTTTTTTTTTTTTTTGCAAAAAGTAAGGTCGAGGACTTGAACGTACGACCTCACCCTCACAACACCACACACTTACCGTTAGCACCTTTGGGTCTTTTTCGTAAAAACTTGAAAACCTCTTATACTTACACCTTATTTGCTTATTGATTTTTAACTACTTATTAACAAAGTTTTTTCACTTATATTTTGTTCTAAACCTCTACAATAGTTAAGGTATTTTTGTTAATTTTTCTTAAAACTTGTAGTTTAGTTTTGGTATTTTTAATTTAGTTTCGACTCTCATATACTGACCCTTTTGGTCCTTAAAAGTGCATACTAAATATAATATTGGTAACTTGGCAAAATGTCAAATTGAAACAACAACATAAAGCCTTAGTGAAAACTAAAAAGCATTAGTTTATACCTGATTAACATTTAACAAACCAAAAGACTAGCCATTAGAAACCCCCATCTAGGGCTGAGCATCGGTACAAGACCGGACCGGACCGGCCAAGACCGGACCGGACCGAGGACCGAAATGGTCCAAAACCTCGGACCGAGACCGGACCGAAATGGTCCGGTCCGGTCCGGGTTGGTCTGGTCCGGTCCTATTAGGCATAATTATCGAAATTTTGGAAAGACCGAACCGGACCGGACCGGACCGACCGGACCGATGACCAAATTCGTCCAAAACCCCGGACCGAGGACCGGACCGAAATTGTTCGGTCCGGTTCGGTTCGGTCCGGTCTGGTCCGGTTTTCTGGTCCGGGTCGGTTTTGGGTCTGTCGTGCTCAGCCCTACCCCCATCTACACACATCAACCCTCTAGACCTTCATCAACCAACCAACTCACATCTCGCTCTGCCTCGCTACAAAGTCAATCTTGTCAACAATCTTGTTGTGAATATGTGTGACAACTTTCATCAAAATCCTTGCCTTGCGTATGTAAGTAGTTTGGGGTGCCTTGAGCTTGGTCACATTCACCTTTCAAGCTCTAGACACATTGCCAGTTTGGAGCTCAATAATCAACTCCCCCTTACGCATTACCCGATTAGTCAGCCTTTCAGAATTATTCATCGAATCTCTTCTCTGCAACATGTCCTCTTCGATCTCTCTTTGGTAATGGGCAACCATTATTTCAGAAGTTACAAATAAGCCCGAGGCACAAACAAGTTCATCACACCGAGCCATTATATCACAAATAAATGTAATGTAATGTGTGTTCTTAAGTGTCTGTGTATGTGTGTTCGTACGTGTGTTTGTGTGTGCGCGCACACAATTGAAACTTTGATTTTGTTGCAAATCTTGTCTTTGGAAAAAGTTGTCAGGGAAATAATGGTGGGAAGGTTCGGTCATCAAAGTTGACGGAATGGTTTCGGAAACGATTTTCACAAGAAAGGAAAGGTGGAGGAGCGCTGACGCGATAGGGACGTCTGGAAAGGACGGATATGCCCTTACGTGCGTAGCACGTGAGGCAGATAACGATAGTTAGCTCTGAAAAGTTAACATTTAACGTCTCATAAGCTTTTTGCACGAAAATAAAAAGTTATGCGAGCATTTCTACAATTTTACTCTCGGGACAAAATTTACAATTTACCGTACAAATATACAATGACTTGAACTAACGTCTACATTTAATATTTAAAGACGTACAACTTTGTTAGTAACTCTTTATCAAAATAACATCTGTTTTGTTATTGCTTAATTGCTACCGACTCCTGCTACTACTATTTTTGTTGAATATACACGTTCGGAACTAAATTTACAACAAAATAATTTAATAAACAGGATAGAATATAATTTTTAGATGACATACTCAAACAGTTAAAAATAGAAGTCAAATATATACGTTTTGTAGCCGTTGAAGTATAGAAGGGGTTTGGTGCATTTTGTGTCGGTTGGTTATGCCGTAATATTTGTCACTAGTGTTTTGTACTTAGTCTTGATTTGATGGCTTAATAAACTCCACAATCACCCCCTTCAATTCATCACTAATACCTTTTTCCCCTTTGTGATTTAAAACTGGCTATTAAAATCTCACCTTCAAGTTTTCGGAATTCGACAGTTTCCCGTACGTGACTTATGTTAAGCTGCAAATTATCCATGTGACGACTTCGGATTAGACACTAGTAAGCAGGCACTACGACTATTTTAGAGCATGTAAACATGATTGTGTGCATAAGTGCATCTTTTGGTTATTATAATGAGTACAATCTTCTAATGTGTTTTTATTATTAAAAGGATAGTCGTCATTAGATTAGTCGGTTTGCAATGTCGAGTCAGAACCCGGTATACCCAATAAAAATGTGTTCTTATTGAATAAGCAACTATTTTACGCCGATAGTTTTTTAGACATGAACCTTTGTAGAGAATGGTTAAGGCACAAGAGATAAGAAATTGAAGAAACAAGGCCTATTAAACGCTATAACAAGAACATTTTCTACTGTAATGTGACCATTTTATGCAGTTATGAAAATCATGTCACTTTATTGATTCTAAAGGGTCTTTGTAACTTCACGATGATGTTTGTTCATTCATTCATTCACCTAGAAGCTGCATGTGTTAAGCATTCACGTTTACACGCGTCATTATCAGATAGATCGATTAAGCAGATTTTACGGCTACTAATTGATAGTTTCTGCACATCATACCAATCATAGGTAACCAAGTTTTATGAATATAGTCAATGATTGTACAAGACTTAGAAGATACAAACTAAACATCCTTTTCAGTAAACCTAAATTTATGTTCAATCAAATTTGTTAATGTTTGTTTTGGGTCCTTAAATATTCCTTCATTTCCCATTTATCCCTACCTTGAGATTTGACTAAATATAGCCACCATTGCTTTTAGACTTTGGTTACCTTCTCATTCAATTAATTCCCAATGCTTTTGCTTTATTATCTTTAATTTTTGGTTTACATGTCATAGCTTTCACCATTTAAAAAGACACCACAAAAGAATTTTCATTTAAATCAATATGGTATATAGTCTAAAAACACTTTCTGATAGTTGTTGATACGTGATCATGACATTGATAGCGATATTTTATAATTCAAAGTTCGTGCGAATAAATTTGTCGGTGCGAATTCATACTAAACCCCATGGCCGATGATACTTCAATTCTCCAATACCCCATGACCCCATCACCGTTTATATTTAGAACTATTTGATTAAGCTTATGAATTGAGCTTATATATATATATGTTATATAAGTTATTTATGACTATATAATAAGTGTATAACTTTTTATTAAATGTTTAATTTAGTTTATATAACTAATAAAGTAAAATAACAAAAAATACATAAAAATGAAAAAATGTAATTATTAAATAAGAATATGAAAGTCTTTTTACATACTCCTTCTGTCATATATTAATAGTCTAGTTTACTATTTTGGAACGTCCCAAATTATTAATCCACTTTTAAAAATAAATAAAAAATGTTGATTAAGTTTACTATAGTACCTCCACTTGAAGGTATTATTACAAATAATAAAAAAGTTATAAATTAATTGGTTAAAGGTAAAATTGTTGTCGTTAAAAAAAGATAAAATTGTTATCGTATAAAAATTAAGAGAGCGAAAACTGAAAAAGTGTTGTTTTTATTAAACTGTTTGTTTTTTTGTCGATAATATTATTATAGGACGAAGAGAGTAATATTATTATATAAACTCACATACTCTTATATAAGGCACAAATTTTTGTCTTATCAAACCCTTTATATAAGCTTAAAAACTCATTTATATAAATTTAATCAAATACTTGATTTCGACTTATAAATTTATATAAACTTATAAACCCACTATAGAAGCTAAAACAAACGCCCTGTCATGTATATATCGCTACCTACAACCATCAAAGTCGAATCCTAACGTTAATACTTTGCCTTTCTGTAAGTAACATGCAAGTATGCAACAACAAGCTTCGCTCGAGTTAAAGATTAAAACCTTATCATTCTTACATCATTTAATCATATTTATTGCTTTGTACCCTATAAGTGTTGGACATATAGGTCCACTTCAATATAGTGTTGTAAAGAATCTAACATTGTCAATGAAAAAAACGCTAATTACACTAAAAATCCATTGCTATCTTGAAGAAGAATACTACTTGCATCTAATTCTTTATAAACAGCTTTACTGATACCATGTGTTGGCTAGGGTGTCTAAAATATCCGTGAAACCGACAAACTAAACCGACCTGCTCAAGTTGAAACCCAAAAAAACTGAGAACCAAAGAAATAAAAACTGAAAAACACTCTCTCAAAGCTTAGCATGATAAACTTAAATCGTTTTTTTTTTTTTAAACATGAGCATATCATAAGATGTAGATAATACACTTTTTACAAAGAAGAAATGTTTTTACCTTATCATTGTTCAAATATATGTTGACGACATTATATTTGGTTGAACTTGTCAAGAAATGTGTGATGACTTTGCCAAAATCATGCATCACGAGTTTGAAATGAATATGATGTGTGAATTTAACTTCTTTTTAAGACTCCAAATCAAACAAATGAACGATGATATTTTCTTTAATCAATCTAAGTATGTTAAAGAAATACTAAAGAAATTTGGATTAGAGGACTCTAAGCCTATGAAGACTCCCATCGCCTCGGGTACTAAACTCACGATAGATGAAGAGAGTTAGTCGGTCGACAATACCAAATATTGGGGATGATTGATAGTTTGTTGTACCTATCGGTGAATCGACCCGATATCATGTTTAGTGTTTGCCTTTATGCCCGCTTTCAAGAGAATCCCAAAACCTCTCACATTGAAGCGGTTAAGCGTATCTTCTAATACATTAAAAGCACTATACATTTGGAATTATGGTATCCCAAAGGGATGGGCGTAGAAACTATAGTGTATGTCGACTCAGATCATGTGGGAGACTATGTGGATCGAAAAAGTACTAGTGGCTTTGTACCTTCATGAGTTGTTGTCTAACTTCTTGGTTCTCCAAGAAACAAACCGCTCTTGCTATTTCCACCACGAAAGCCGAGTATGTGAGTGATGAAAAAGCTTGTCAACAAGCTCTATAGATGAAGCAAGCTCTTGTTGACTGTGGGATTACATTCAATGATGTTCCCATCATGTGTGATAATAAGGGTGCAATAGACCTTAGCAAGAATCCCGTACAACATTCGTGAATCAAGCACATAGAGATTCGACACCATTTCCTTAAGGATAATGTTCAAAAGAGGAACATTATTATAGAAAAGGTACCATCGGTCGACAACTTAGTCGATATCCTTACTACACCTCTTAAGAGAGAAATCTTCAATTATTTGCACTTAGGTTTAGGTTTGATGGAACATATTCCTTGGGATGCTTGGTTGAGTCTTTCTTTTTTAGTCAAAAATGTTTTCGGTTCAAAATCCTTTTCGCAATTCTTCTTTTCTAACATTAGTACACTGCAATGATTTCAAAACACTCCAAAGTCTTTTCTCAAATGGTCGAGAAATATTTTGCATTGTTAATTTAATCTGTTAATGCAATGATGCCTAAAAACGTTACTTGCATTTTCCGGTCTCGCTTGGTGGTGATTACGACAATATATAAAAACAAGCATCTACGAAAACAACGAAAATCGAATTCTTGAGTTCAAGTATTTTTCATTTCATCCATTATCACTTAAGGTATGAATAAACAAGTTATCAACCTAACTAAGTGGTCAAGGATTTAGTTTTTCTTAAAACTCACTTTTATTTTTAAATGGCAAAAGTTTTTATTAAACTTTATTTTTATGAAAATATTCATTAAATTAGAATTTTGAAAATTTGAAAACGACATATTCCATATGGTTTAGGAATATCCTTTGAGGATAAAAAGTTTACCAGATGTGATTAACCCACTAAAAGACAAAAAGGAGCGGAGTCTAGTAGGTGCGGTTCTTTAAATGCCTATGCGGTTCTTTATAGATATCGAACCGCATGACAATTATCGAACCGCGTCCAGATATATCCGTTACAGCATTGTCTTGTAAATAGTGGACCATTTCTAGATTTTTTCTTCACCTCTTTTGCACACAAATTTCCAGATTCAATCCACCTTCTTAAATCACTCAAATCCTTTGTTATTTGGTTGATTACTACTTGTTTAGAAGTAAATCTTCCTCCTCACCTCTCATCCTCTCAAGTGCAAAGAGAATAACACTTTCATCCTTGAAGTGTTGTGTCTACCTCAAGATCCATTGAAGATCAAACTTTTATTTCATTCTTGTGTTGTTGTGTAGATCCAAATTATTGTGTAAATTTGAAAGTTGTGTATGTATTGTGGTTAATACTTAGTCCTTAAAGTATATTGGTGTAGATTGGTCCTAGCTAAGATTAGGGCTCGACTATTAGCTTAGATTCTGAAATTGGTTAAGCGACGTGTACGGTTTCTCCACCTTAAGGAGCTTGTTGATTAGTGAACTCTCGAGTAAGGATTACTCGAGGAGTGGAGTAGGAACGAGGAGTGAGCTTCCTTACCGAACCACTATAAATCCTTGGTGTTTGGTTTGATCTTTTCTTTCTTATCTCTTTACATTCATTATTATTTCCTTGCATATACTTGTGATTATTAGTTTAGATCCACTATCTATTGTTCATAATGTGTGTGGGTCACACAATCATAGCGGGAACAACATGAATCATGGAGGATCAATGGATTGTCGAAATATGTCATGACTTACTGTCTAGATAATCGGACCTCCAACATATTTTTCAAACTAAAATCTTTTGGTCAAAGTCGTGTTTTAATCATATGTGTATTCTAGTTTTGTTTCACTTTAGCATAACTTTATGATAAGTTAGACTAGAAAATTAAGATATGTTGAATTAGAAAATTCCCAAATATCCTGCAACATACACTATTTAAATCAACCAGTGGTTCTTTATCTTTAAAGAACCGTGGGTATTTAAAGCACCGTGGTTAGAGACGAATCAGTACTTTTTTTCTTCTCTATCCTCTTCATCTGAACCACGATAATTATTCCAACATTTTATGGAATATTAGTTTCTTCCCTTTGACCATTCATAAACTATCTTGAACTTTCATTATAAAACTTTCCTCACATTTTTGTATTCTTCCCATCTCAAAGCAAAAATACCTTACTCTTCAAATGAAAGCCTTGACACCCCCTTCTCTCAAGATTCGCCACCATTTTCTCCCATTCATTTCTATCAAAACTCACCTAAGAACACTCCAAATCTAATATTTTCTCCTACTAAGGAAATTGATATTGGAAACTCCTCTTTCCATCTTCCTCCACTTTGTGTTCTTCATCAGTCACATGATAATATCTTGCATCATGGTCAATATTGTCATTGTTGTCAATATCAACATCTTTCAATGACTCACATTTATGATGAGTTAAATTTCATCAAACAACTTCTAGTTAAGCCCATACTTAACTATGATTGCAAGAACACAACCAAGCCATCCTCACCAAACTCTGATACCACATTGTCTTCCATCAATTAAGCAAGAATATTGCTTAATAATATGACATCTAATATAAGCAAATCCTAGGGTTCTAGTGTAACTAGGAATAGATTTATGCTTAAGTTTTAGGTTTTAGTTCATACATCTTTGTATCAATTTTATTTCCTTGTAATCCTTCATGTTTCTTATTCTATCATGGATTATTTATGGATTATGGATCTTGATGTTCTTGTGTCTTATTTTTTTGTGACTATTGCTATATTCGGGTATTCTTTCTTTCCTCTAACCCTTTTATATATCTCGTCACCATAGCGCGATCTCTTGGTGCCTCAAGCGAGGGGGAGTAAGCACCAAAGGGGAGCATTAGCAATGTTGTTTCTTCTCTTTCTCAAGACATTGGATTTCCTTTTTTCTTGGACAAAGGGGGAGAAATGGAATAAACTCGTCAAAAATTCAGAATACTTTTTTTTCTACATGATTGAGTTTATAAGTTGTCGTAATAAAAAAAGGGAGACTGTTAATGAAAACGATGTCTAAAAATGTTACTTGTCTTTATCGGTCTTGCTTTGTTTTAATTGCAACAATATATAAAAACAAGCATTTAGCAAAAACAACGAATAATTTAAAACAAGTATTTTTAAATTATTTTATTTTTAAGAAAATATTTATTTAAATGGAAAGGCTTGTTAGATATTGCATTGGATATTCCCTAGATGGTTGCAGCTTGCCCAAACAAGCTTTCACCACTAAAGGACAAAAAGGAGCATAGTCTACGACACGGTTCCTTACAGGCTCCCATGATTCTTTATATATATCAATTCGTAGGGATAATAACGAACCGTGGCTAGCTAGCCGTTACTCCCTTTGTTCCTATAAATAGTGGCTCATTTCGAAATTTTCAAAGCACCTCTTTTGCACACACTTTCTCAGATCTAAACACTTCTCTAACCATTCAAATCCTTGATCATTTGTTTTGATTAATCTTGTTTAAGAAATGATTCTTTCTTCCATCCTCTCTTCCTTTAAAGTCCATAGAGATGAACACTATCATCCTTTAAGTGTTGTGTCAAGTTCAAGATCTAGTCAAGAACCAAATCATTATTTCATTCTTATGTGTAGTATTTATGTAGATCCAAATTGGTTTATAATTTGGAAGTTGTGTATGTATTATGGTTAATACTTGGGCCTTAAAGTATATTGGTGTAGATTGGCTCTATCTAGGATTAGGGCTCGACTTTTAGCTTAGAGTCGGGAATTAGCGTAAGCGTAGTGTAAGGTTTCTCCACCTCGGAAGGAGCTTGTTGATTAAGTGAACTATCGAGTAGGGTACTCGATAAGTGGAGTAGGGACAAAGATAGAGCTTCGTCGCCGAACCACTATAAATTCTAGGCGTTCAGTTTGATCTTTCCTTTCCTTATCATCTTTATATTCTTTATTCCTCTTGCATATATTTTGTGATTATCAATCTAGCTACGCTATTAGTTGGTCATATTTAGAATAAGAAGGTTTCACATAATCTAGGATTTTTGAAAATTACTTTTAAGTGGTAAAACTATTAACCCCCTTCTAGTTTCTACACAATCTTCTCATACCAACTTCTTTTAGTATCTTCATTTCATATCTCAATTGTTTGATCTCCACAAAACTTCTTTTCTTGTGAGACATAGATACCTAAGTAGTATGTTAACTCACCGAGATTGTCATTTCAGATTGGGATACCATTCCTCTTTTGAACTCATTTATGAGGTATAAGCTCGTCCCAGTCATTCATAAATCATTCACATTAACCGCAACAATAAAAAATTCTCTATTTGTTACCTTTCTATAGACGCATTTTCTTGTACGCATTGTATAAAACCCTTATCCTTTAAATTACTATCGAGCTCCTTTAGATCACCATGCAGGAAAGCCGTTTTCACATCAAAGTGATGAATCTTCCATCCTTTCCCAGCTGCGAAAGCAATCAACAATCGTATGGTCTTGAGTCGAGATACCAACGTGAATAATTCATCAAATATATATATATATATATATATATATATATATATATATATATATATATATATATATATATATATATATATATATATATATATATATATATATATATATATATATATATATATATATGTTAGTCGCCACCAGTTTCATCTCCTTCCTATACTATTTCGTTAATAGTAACCTCCTCATAAATAGTAATTCATGGGCTATAAACAATAGCTCTAGTTATGTTGTATCCTCAGACTGGACTGCTATCATGGCTTATTAAAGGCTATTCGTGACTAGCTGCTTCCAAGATAGTATTCTTGTTGCTCTATATTTTCTCAGCCTCCTCATATCTTTCATCTAGTATCACAGTAAATGTTATAGGTTCCTTACTCGCTTAGTTTGAATCTTCTTTAATAACATTTAAGCCGAGCCTTGTAAATACCATTTGTACTACACGGAACATTACTTCTAAGCATGATAATGTAATAATTAATAAACGTCTTTCAACAACTTTTGTTCATCATTTTTCCTATTGTAAAAAATTTGTGCCCTTTCCTTTTATGCTTACAAATGAACCATCTCTGAACCTAACATGTTGAGTAATATTTTCATTTAGTTCAAAAAAAGTAATTGTAATTTCATGTCATGTGATTAGTTGCACGGTTGATAAAATACCATACATCATCTTCCTCGGTATTTTAATCTATCTTTGGCGGAGTGTACTTTTCTTCTTTCGTGAAAATGATTTCTTGAACCAGGTTCATCGTAAAGAACGTTCCTTCCTCATGATACACATCTTCCCCTTGTATCTCATTAAGGTTAACTTGATAGCTTCGGTCTCGTTCAGGGCATCTTGAAACAAAGTGTCTGAACTTATCTAAATAGTGGCACTTTATACGAGACATGTCACGTTTCTCCTTTTGCTTCCCAATTTGCTTATTAGCTTCATGGCTTTTTAGGAGTCACGTTGGCTTTGATTTTTATTTTTGCATCTACTACGTCCTATACCATGACCTCGACCTCGAGAGTACAAACCATGTCCTCACCCTCTGCTTGTGTCACTCTTCCTGTTGGAATAATCCGTCCTAACATAAAGAAATTTCTCTTGAGAATCATTTTCCTTATCTTCTTCTTTGACTCTGTATTTATACGCTTTCAATCATCCAATCACATCCTCAAACCTCATCGATTTAATGTCTAAAACATGTTCTAGGGCTCCCACGATATGGACAAAACGTCTAGTAAGACTTGTGAGAAACTTCTTTACCAGCTTGTGTTCCGCCATGACTTCTCCAAGCGTAGTTGATTTAGAAGCAATACCCAAAAACTTTGCAGCATATGTATTTATAGTATCATTATGTGACATCTTGAGATACTCGAACTCCATAATAAGGGTTTGAAGCCTAACTTCCTTCACGCGATCAACCCCTAGGTTACGAGTCGTTATTGCTTTATTTATCTCTTTCTCGGTTTTCAAATTACCTATTCATAATATCGAATATTTGAGAATCGATTGAAACAATAAACCTTGCACTATGTTATTCTTCTTGGCATCGGCTGAAATCCCAAACTCCATGAATTCCAAGAACTACTTCCATACGCATCCTCCATAGGGTGTAGTTTGTTGACGTCTTTGCTTAAAAAAGCGTTTTGCGATCCATCGCGCTAAAGGTCCCAAAGGCCCATGCGTGATGTATGACGCGAATGCGAGTGAAATTTGAACGCAATACATTTAGTAATAAAAAAGTGTGAAAATTATTTATACATAATATATTCTACCAAGTACCAAGTAAATGCAACAGGCTTACAAAATAAGTTACCAACATATAAATATTAGGCATGTAATCCATTAAAATATATAATCCACAAGCAAACCTTAAAAAAAACTTAGCAATATGAAAGATACTATATTTTCATTATTATGTTTGTTTTAGGCATCTTTTAACAAGTAGTATATTTAAAACCCCATTTAATTACGCATGTCTCTTTTAAATGTTTTAACTTTGACAAAAATGACTTAACTTCTAGATTGCGACAATTGTGACCGCTGCTAGCATTATACAAATGCAATGAATTGCGGTCTAATGTAAAATGTAAATGCAATCTGAGATGACATTTCATTAGGCACCATGATGCGAACTTTAAATGCAATGCAATGATGCACGTAATTTGCGCAATGATGCGCGCATTTATAACCTAATGTCGACGTCAATACAAGGCATTGAAATGTTAAACTTGTTTATTATATTTGAGGATGTGATGTTTCTCCCACCACTTTGAACTTTGTTTGTACCCCGACTACGTACGCATTGGAGATTTATCCAGTCCTTTACACGGCTTGGGATTGTTATCGGCACTTGAATACGCGTAGGACTGTCAACGGTTCTCAAGATTGTCGTACAAAATTCAACCACTAAATGAGACAATCTATAGTCCATGATTGTTACCAACTGTCGAAGTTAAACCAAGATGAAAACTGATTCAGTCTTTCCATGTTGTGATTCAATTTATACACACTATGATTCAGTTTATACTCGCTGCTCAGAACCAAAACAAAACGTATCTAAGATCAGTTTTCAAGGTTGATAAAAAACTCACTATTAACCGCGTAAGCATACGTTAGTATCCAAGTTCGATTTTGGTTTAATGTAACCCTAAGTCGTAGTTACAGTTTACCAAAAGCAATGCGGTAGATCAGGCTTGATCACAACGCGACCAAGGATAATAAACACCAACACAACTGCAATCATGACTGATAAAGAACTCCACACGTCTAACCACAAAAGTCGTAGTTTTGATCCGACTATTTTTATCAAATGCTGGAATCCCTCATCGTTGGTAACACGTGGCCTGTGATCACTTAAAGACGCTGATTAGGCATCCTCTTGGTTAAAACCAGAGTTGGATCTATATAAACGACAGGGTATGCACGTGCATACCTTGCGTTAATTTTGAATAGTGTAAATTTTTTTAGTTCTTTTTTTAAAGTAACTATACATACTCTAAAAATTGAAAAGTGCATACCCTAAAACATGTAGTAAAATTTTAAGTGCATATCAAAATTTAAATCATCATTGTTTAGAGAAAAAAAAACTTTTTACATATACATGTTGAAGAAGAAAGAGCCAAGTGAGAGTGTGCACACTTAATAGGTTAAAATATCCAGTAAGTTTATATTAAAACAATAGCCACTAATTTGGCCCAACTAACTTAAAAGTATGTTTTTATATATAAGAGAAATGCTACAATCACATAAGTTTTACAAAAAAATATTGACACAATGATATGGCAAGACACGTCAACCAATCATTACTTTCTTATCCCACCAACTCTTTGTTTCATTACAAATAATCTTTTTACACCTCATTGTTTCTCTGACCATGATTATTTTTTATTTTTATTATTGATTTTTTTACTATAAACACTGATTTCAATAAGTATATCTAATATATTTTCACTTAAATTTGTCTATGCATTTTGTTGTGTGTCTCATAAATTGGGTACTGGGTATAGTGATATATATAAAAAGTTGCCTTTACATATTTTTAAGTTTGCAATGTTAAAGCATAAAACTATAAGCATAAAATTGGGAATATGTTTTAGGATTGATTAATCATTTTTGTGTCAAATAATTTAGACTTTTGACAAAGTATATCAACTATAATATATACAATTTAAAAAACGAAGGCACAACAAATAACCCAATTTTCAGAAGAATCCGACCCAAAACTAACCGTACCTGTAATTTTTTTTGAAGAACTTACGTCGAAAAATGTAGATACCTTATTTCAAAATCTTAGATCCACCACTGGTTAAAACACAAAACTCTCTACTTATCCCAAGTTAATGGTCGACTTTTGTTAGGGTTTTATCTGACCCTAATTCGCTATACTCATGTTGTTCTCTGACGCAGGTTCCCATGCTAAGATAAGGAAATAGTGGTCGCTGATTGTAACCCGTATTCATAGCAACAATCCTCTACAATTTGATAATATCTATCTTATACCAATTGATGTGTATGAGAGGTACGCAGAATGGCTAGCACACACTAGAACACGACACATGAAAACAAGAACACCAAGTTATCGCCAAACGCGCAAGTTTTATTTATTCAAGAAACTAACTTAAACTCCGATACAATACAATGTAATGCCCTAACCTTTCACGGTATATATAAACTAACCTATTACTTTTTCGATCTTTCATTATTACGTTTTGGATTCTTTTTTGTTCTCTTTGTGTGCGTAGGTATAAGAGGAGGAACACTTGTGTCATTTGGCGATTCTACTTTCATGGGATTTTTGGCTATTGGGTTCGTGTCTTTGTTGGGCCTTTATACCGTTGCTACCAAGGTGTATATTGCCCTAGCTTTCTCACAAACTAGGGTTATCACTCTTCATTCTCACACACACAACCGTTGATGCTTTCTCTTATCTCTCTCTATCTTCAAGATCATGAATCTTGACGTGGGAGTTTGATTTTCATCTTGTAACTTGTGTGTTGAGTGATCCTTGTATGTGAGGGAGATCTGATCAACCTAGTTGCGACGATCTCAAACTTTCTTTTGTATTTGTATGATTAACACTCGTTTGAGGTCTAATCTCTTTATTTCTGTTTTGTACTTTGAATCTTTAAATAAATATCACAAATGGGAGTTTGGTTGTGTGATAAACTTGATATTCATGTTATCTGTTTGATCTTTTAACATGGTATCAGAGCTAGGTTGCTATATTTGGTCTTGTGTATCACACTAAACTCTCGTTTGTAATAGTTGTTTTCTGATTTACCAAAAAAAATTAAATTAGGTTTCAATAACCCTGATCTATTTTTTTGGGTTTTTCATACTGGTGGTGTTCTTCGTGTTTCCTTGTCGTTCTGGAAGCTTGTATTGGTGGTGTCGCTATTTTTCTTAAAAAATATAATTAGGGTTTTCACAAACCTTAATTTATTTTTTGGGGATCTTGGTTCCTTGGTCCCTATGAAGCTTTTATTGGTGGTGTCGTTGCTTATTTAGGTGGTGCCATTACGATTCTTGAAAGATTGGATTAGGGTTTTCAGAAACACTAATTTAATTTTTGGGGGGTTATTGATTCTTTGGCATCTTGGAAGATTTATTGGTGGTGTCGTTACCTTCCTGGTGATTTAACAGGTATATCTTAGTGAGAGTTTATCTAAGCCATTTTATTTTAGGGGTTTCTTGTTGCTGGCTTACCCATTCACTATGCTAAGTGAATCTAGTGATTGGGCGTTCTTGTTGATACTGGTTGTTGTTTTTTCGTTATAAGTCATTCTTTCATTCTCTTGCTTACTTCTCTCTTGTTTACTTTTGTAGGTTACTGTTGCTAGGTGTGTGGGTGCAAACGGATTCGGTTGACACCTTGACTGTAACACCCGAGAACTTTTCGTACTTTAAATAATAGTAAATTATATTTCGAATATCATTTTGAGTGATACCAAACTTATTGGCTTTGAAAACGGGTCATATTTTGAAAAATCTGAAAAATCGCACAGTCTGCGTACTGACACAGTTAATAATTAAATTTATATTTTCACAAGTTATTTAATAAAAGGGTTGATTAAATTATTTAATATTTTATTTCATTAGCGTTTATTAAAAACGAGAACATTTAAGTGAAGTCCATTTTTTTCGTTAAATTTAAGTTTGATCGTGATACTAGATAATTAATAAACATTTTTTAAGAGTTTACGAAATATTATGAAACAATGTTCAAGTAAATACTTATTTTATTGGAAAAATCATTTGGAACGCAATGGCGAAAATTTCTTGTCATGAATTATCTGTTAACTATCATAAACGAACCCGGATCGTTAATTAGCGAAAGTTATAAAATAAGTTACACTTTTAACCCTAAACTATTTGCTACATTACACCTTGTTTTAATATAAATAGAAATTTATTTTATTTTTCTCATTTTTAATCTAAACACAAACACATCAAAAACCCTAACCCTAATCTAACACACACACTACATCTTATTTCACCAGCCACCAAAAGAAATTCAGCCATCACCTCCGCCAGAATCCGCCACTCCGGCCACCTTCGACCAGCGCCACTTAATCCACCACCAAACTCCATCTGCCACCCCTATCACCACTCACGACTCACAGTCAGCCGTCGTGATCCAACCACGCGCCTCCACCCCCAGATCCAACCGTCGCAGCCACCACCACAAACTATCCGTCGTCAGCCACCACCTCACACCATGACTACTACAGTCGCCGCCATTACCGGCCTTCACTTATAGACACATCACAGATCTGTCACACCGGTCGACATAACATCACCAAATCGAGACCACACCAGCCCTTCGTCACCTATTGCCGTGACTTAGCCACCTGATGTCACCACCATGTGACGACCTAACTGCCGTCGTGGTCAACCTCGCCACTATCTCGAGTCACAACACCACGGGGTGGTTTTTTGTTTGCTTGTCACCACCGAAACCACCACTTAGGTATTGTTCGCTTATGTTTTCCGGCCGCCACCACCATCAACAAAATAACCACCACCCGATGTATAAACACCATCCGTCATGTTTAAATCGACCAACAACCACTACCACAGATCCGACGGCTGTTGCCCTTGTTCAGCCACAGCCGCCACCATAGCAGCAGCACCACCGATGGGTCCGTTTGTTGCAGCAGCAGCACCGCGAATGGGCGCGTTTGTACAGCAAAAGCACTATGAGGGTATTTTTTCAATTGTATAATACCACGAAGGGTGTTTGGTTTTGACAGAATAAAGACCCGCAAAGGGGTGTGTCCGGGACAGCAGCGAAACACCATACAGGGGGTGTTTGGGATTAAGAGAAGTTGTTACGGGGTTGTTTGGGATTGCCAGAATGGTCTTACGGGAGCGTTTGGTGTAGCAGTCTACTACAAAGGGTGCGTTTGGGACTACAGGCTGGTATAAAGGGGCGTTTGGGTTTGCAGAAAGATATTAAGGGGCGTTTGGGTTTGCTGATTATTAGTTTCGACTGTGTTTGGACGCGGGACGTCGAGGGTGTAGAGTGTCCGGCACGATTTGGGCTCATGGTTCGTTGTGGTTTGATTCGGCTAATAACTAAGCTAATTTTAATTATTATAAAATGGACTAAATGGTGGTATGAAAATGGTTAAATAAATTTGTTAAAAGCTATTGATATAATGAGAACTACAAAAAGAAGTATACGATTAATTATGTGTTTAAATAGCCCACATTGGGCGTTTGGCTTTTAAATTTATAACACATAGGTTGTGTTCGGTTATACTTAATTATGACGATTAAATATTCTAGTTGGACATATGTTAAAACACGATTAGTGTAATGTAGATTTTTTGGAAAAAAATGGAAGATATTGTTAATTGGAAAATATGGTAAATGTTGTATAAACGAATGAGTCTTGTCGAATTTCAATAAAACTTTATACTTTATATTTTTTCGCTACAAACTACTATTATATTTGTAAACCAATAAAAAAAAATGAATCATATTATACTAATAAACCGATAAAAGTTATACTTTTTACCTAAAAGTGATAATGATTAATTAAGTGGTGATTTTCTTAAAATGTGTCAAACTATTTTGTCTAATTATTTTTATCACGATCTTTATACTATACATACCAAATAAATATAAACTTTGGTTTATTTTGTAAGATTGTTGTCTCTATTATATAATTCAACATAAGAATTATATAATAGCTTGGTTATACGTAATGTGTAGGGAATACACAACACACTTGGTGTGTGAGCCTAATTTATTCATTTTATTTAACCAACCGAACTATTATAACTGGAAACTTAAATCTTTTATCAACGGGTCATTTTGATGTACATATCTATCGAGAACTCAAATACACATTTTTAAGTATTGATTTAGCCGATTAGTTAAACCACAACACCATGACCGAGCCTTATCAATTTTTCGTTAGCGGAGCGTATTATTAGCATCGCTTGTTCGTGCATCCATCGTCGAGGTGAGTTCATATCCCCTCTTTCTATTTTTGGAATCGCTTTATAAATGTTTTAGTCTCTTTTGGGGGATATGCATGCTTGTCAATGTCAAATAGGTGTTTATACGTTTGATGATTGTTTGTGATACATACGTGGTTATACTTCTCAAGTATCGTTTGCGATGCATATGTGTTTATACCTATGAAAAATTGTTTATGCTCTATATTGTGAAGATGTGAGTGAGTCATTTCTTCTCTTAATCTACATTATATGTTTAATCTATTTGGGGAGAGATAATGCTTTGTTATTTGCTTATGCATGCAACTGTGCTTGTATAAGAATACTTCGCTGAGATATTGTTTATCTATGAGATAATGCTTTGTCACTTGCTTGGACGCAAAATGTGCTCTCGTTGTATACTTAGTTGAAGTTGGTTTATGGATCTGCCTAAGTAGCTTTAACCCACGTTCTTGTTAGTCCCCTTCATGAACCGTTAATCACTTCTGGATGACCGGTAAAGTGAACCTCATGTTATGGATAGATCTATTGAGGTTTTGGCAACCTCCGTCCGGGGATTTGTAAATCACCACTGCCAAACGGACGTATACCATTTGATGTTGTGCTAGGTGGTCTTGGGTTAGAAACCTACTAGGGAAACTTGTATTTCATGCGCGCGATGTTTCGGTGTACTTGCCATAGTTCGGTTTCATGAGCTTAGTGCTATCATAAACACTGTGTTGTACCTAATATGCTTGACGTCATATCTCCCATGATGGTCTTGCATATCTTATCTGTAGAAACTAGAAGGGGGGTTGAATAGTTTCTAGTTAGTTTTTAAAACATTTCGGCTTAATCCACTGTGTGCGGTTCCTTATGTGTACCCACGGTTCTTTATCAATAAAGAACCACCGGTCCATTTAGGGAACCGCCGACAGTGAACTTAACCTTTTGTTACATGTTAAACTTTGACAATCCTTTGATCAAATTCTTGATCAAACTTGACTAGATATGAGATGTGTTTGATTGAAGATAAATACTACAAGTAAGTAAACACACAAACACATCAAATCAAGAGTACATCAAGCAATAATCTAAACACTAAGCACACACGTACTAAGCATAAGCTTTTCCGCAACTAGGATGTTTAGACTAAGTGATGTACACTTGACCATAATCTAAACACGAAGCACACACGTACTAAGCCTTAGCTTTTCCACAACTTAGATATTTAGATTATGAGATGCACACAACACACAACATATAAATACATCTATAATAGTAAAGACATAAATGTAAAGGAAAGTACCGACATGATGATTTATAGTGGTTCGGTCACGAAGCTCCTCTTCGCCCTACTCCACTCCTCGAGTACACCTTACTCGAGAGTTACTTCACTAGTCAACAAAACTCCTTTCAAGGCGGAGAAAACCATACACGTCGCTTACACATTTCCGACACGAAGCTAGATGTCGAGTCCTAATCTTAGGCAGGACCAATCTACACAATGTTGCCCACTTCACCATTTAACGACACAAGGCTAGATGTCGATTTCTAATCGAAAGCTAGAACCAATCTTCACGACTCTTCACTTTGAAGCTAAGTGAGAACTTCACACAACACAACTACTAATCACTTTAAAGTTTAGTGAGAACTCACAAGATACAACCACATCACTTTAGAGTTTAGTGAGAACTATCTAGACACAACCACATCACTTTAGAGTTTAGTGAGAACTACCAAGACACAACCTAATCTACCCACTAGTTATGTTTTATGGCCCAACATAACAAACCTTGTGTTTTATGGCCTAAACACATAAACCATATAGATCTAAGCACACAACACTTAGATCTATAACTCTAACACTATATTCAAGTACTAACAAGACTTGGATCTACACAACTAACACCTAATCTAAGGATACCCATCACTTGGATATTCTACCCTTACAAACACATCCAAGTGTATCCATAACTTGGATCTTCTACATATACATAGTAGGAAGACAATAATCATGACTTGATCTAGAGAGATCTTCATCATGTTATGACTCAAGACACTAACACTTCACAAGGGTGAAAGTGTTCTTCTCATTGCTCTTGATGAGGCAAATGAGGAATGGGATATTGGAAGGTTTTTGTGTGTTTTTGTGCAAGTAAAATGGAAGAGAATAGTCTTCTATTTATAGTCAACTCTTGCCTTGGAGAGCACCTTTTTACCCAATGGATAAAAGAGTGAACTACTTATTGGATAAAAGAGTGGACTACCCATTGGATAAAAGGATGAACCTTAAATTCTTGGAGCCCAAATTCAAAATTTGAATTTTGAATTTATTAGTTTCCCTCCATCTTCTAGAAGCTTCCAGAAATCTTGAGTAAGCCTAAACCGGCTTGACTGCCCGCGGTTCTATATCTTCCCGCGGTTCGATATCACTAAGGAACCGCGTGTTCTATAAGAGAACCGCGCGTCCTTCTTATCTTTCATGACGAATGTAATCTTCAAGGTGTCGAGAGAAGTATACATAAGTATGCTTGAGTGATTACGAGTACCTTACACATTTTACATTATGTATTGCGAGTTATACGTTTGTCATCACCAAAACATAAAGGGATCATCATGATTAAACATCGTAATGTTTGCACTAACAATCTCCCCCTTTTTGATGATGACAAACAAGTAAACCGTAACGCATTGTAAAATGTGAAACGTACTCGTTTACACTTCCTTCTCCCCCTTTTGTCGAATCAAAAAGGTAGTCGTCATTTGAGGAAGAGTAGAATCCATATCATTTGAGGAAGATCACGCATCCAAAGGTAGTCGTCGTTTGTAGAAGAGAAAAATCAACTTTGAGATAGCTTGCATCCAAAAGATATTTGGTTGAGAGGCGAGAATACGAACCGTAATCCTATCATCCAAAGATATTGAGCTTGCATCATCCTAGTGAAGTCTTCAATCACCATAGGTTAACCACCTCCATGTCTTCGAGATCCCATAATACATTACTTGCAAGATGTTCAATGAATGCAATTTAAGTGAGTCAACGATTGCAAATGTAATGACTTGAACTCTTGCAAATGCTCCCCCTTGATATGAGCTCCCCCTTGCTTGAGGCACCAACAAAGCAAGAATAGTGACGAGCTACAAAAATGGGTTAGAAGTGTCCTACAAAACAAGGTTAGTAGACAAGAGCATATATAAAAAGAGATGTCACCCAAACGGAGATGATAAACAAGTCGTTTGCACAAACAATGACAAGCAAAGAAGTGTGCATGCGATGTTATCAATCCAAAAACAAATCAAAGGAGAGGATCTTGACAAGATCAATTAACAATTGTTGGAATAGAGATAGAAAAGAAACATCCATACCAATTGTAATGATAATATGTCAAAGGGTAAAAAGCGTAGAATTTTTGGAATCACCCAAGAAAATTCAAGATTTAACCCTCAACTCTCAAAAAACAAGGAGAGGATTTTGAGTAAATCAATTCAAAATTGTTGAAATAGAGGTAGAAAAGAAACATCCAAGAATTTGAAGATATGATCTCAAGGGGTTAAAAACTTAGAATTGATGGAATCACCCATACCAATTGTAAATTTTAACCGCAATCAACTCTCAAAAAGAGGGACAAAAATATCTCAACCTAGAGACATTTTTGACCAAAAAAAGGAAACCAAAAGCGGATAAATCGACGCTTTAAGAAAAAAATCGGGATATAGGACATTATAGGCAAAATGCGTATGAATGTCGACACCAAATGGTGTTTAGCATACGATAAACTACATGCTCAAAGTTTCGTAGCTCTTCTCAATCTTTATGGATGTTCAAAGAACAATTACATGATGAGGAAAGGGTAAGGCTCGACTCAACTTAGTTTAGAAAGACTCGAAGAAAGAGACTCGACTTAGAAGAGCATGATTAAAATGAATTAAGAGAGACTCAACAAAGAATTTAAGGATAACTTCACAAATTGATTCATGAATACTATACCTTAGAAGGTGATAGTGAAATCTCGAAAGAAAATGAGAGAAGAAACTCAAAATAAGCTCAAGAAGACATGAAGAGTTAGTACAAAATCTAACACATAATCAAGTAAGCACATAGGATAATTCATGCAATGCCTTATGAAGTCTACAATAAATCAATGTAGAGAAGGTGCGCAATTAACACATATGGCATGCAAGAAACAAGATTACTTAAAAAGAGAAGACTAAGTAAAACATGTTAGCACGTAGCATTTAAGGACATGCATGAGTTAGACACATCTAAGAGATATTATATCGGAATTGCTTGACAAAGACAAAACTTTTATAATAAGCATGCATTCATTAACTAATCAATTAAGCATATAACATACGGATAAGCAAGAAGATATATAAGCAAGTAGCATATAAGCAAGTCATCTATCTAGATATCACAAATCAAGCTACATGTAATGTAAATCTCCAAGAAGATTCCTAATACTTATTAGTTTAAGAAAAGGACTCAAAGAGAAAAGAAAAAAAAAATAACAACAAGATCCAAGACTCAAAGAAAAATCATGCTGAAAAACATGAAAGGAAATACAAGAGAATAAAGATCATACAAAGATGTATAAAAAAAACAAGCCTAAAACTTAAGCATAATTTTAATCTTAGTTACACTAGAATACTAAGATTTGCTTAAATTAGATGTCTTAGCAATAAGCAATCCACATGCTTAAATGAAAGACAAGGGTGGTGGCGGAATTTGGTGGGGTGAAAGGTGAAGTTACCAAGGGTTCAACAAAGTCATTCACAATGGGAATGCTTTGGATAGGTTGAGGTTGGGTAGTCACATCCAAGAGAGTACTTGGAGTGAAGGATGAGGTTAGCTCATTCATTCTAGATTGGAATGAAGAGGAGGTAGAACCATAAGAATGGTTGGTACCATGGGTTGAGGTAGTCTTGCATGGAGCAAGAGGTGGTGAGGGTGATGAAGAGATGAGAATTGAAACAATCTCATTCTTGGGTGTGTGAAAGGGTGAAGAGTTAAGTTTGGGTAACTTAATCTTAATTTTGAGGTGCCTATTTGAAGAGGAGGTTTTGGATGAATTGGTGTTTCTTGTAGAAACCATGGTAGTAATGGGTGGTTTAAGGGGTAAGGATGAATGGTTTGAGGTGTGAAGAACATGGCTAACAAGGTGGGTTTAAAAGGGTGAGGGGATGATCCAAACTAGTAATGGGTTAAAAAGGGAAAGCCCAAGATATTTTGGGAGTGATCAAAGGTTTGAAACAAAGATTCCAAAGGGTGTTGGAACAATTGGGAAGTTTCAGAAAACCCGAATTTAAGAGCTTCTGCCCGCGGTTCTTTATCTCCACCGGCGGTTCCATATTGATATTGAGCCGCGTTCTATTTAAAGAACCGCCTACAGAGGCTAGGTTTAGGTGGTGAAGGAGGATTTTCCAATTCAGCAAATCCTAATGTTCTAGTCTAACTTATCATAAAGTCATGCTTAAGAGCAATAAAAACTAGAACACACACAAAGGAAAGACACATAGGTTCAATTAGCACGTAAGAGGAAAGCTAAGAAAAACCTAATGGCTACAAAAGAAAAAGACTCCTAATGACATACAAAGTTCATCAAAGTAAACTATCATTAGTCATATATAGGAAGAGCCATTTATCCAATTTAGAGAATGATGTTGTCCCTAATATATGATGTTATATAATCACGGATTAAAGAAAGAAAGGAAGATATGAGAAGAATTCTAGAGAGAGAAAGTAGTGAGAGAAAGTAGAGAGAAGATGATTAACTTGGTGAGATTAGATTAAGAAAAGAAGTTACAAATGACCATCCACCCTCCTAACATGCTAGGAGGGTAGTATATATAGTCCACCCACATGCGGCCTTTAATGGACTATATATTGGGCCGGGCTTGTCTTTTGGACTTTAATTAGTTTAAATCCAAGCCCGTGAACCACGACTAAATAACTACTTATTACAACGTTCTAATAAATATTACAATAGAAACCTATGACCGAACATTCTTGTTTGACTCAATATTTTGAGGCTAACAATCTCCCCCAATGTGAGGTCATTCCTCTTTGATATTTGAATTCCAATGGAGATTTATGAATTTCGTCATAAATGAGTCTTGAACGTGTAACAGTAGTTTTGTTCCTTCATGCTGTGATCTTTGAGCCTTTGTCGTTGTCTTTCGACTTTGTCTTTAAGTCTTGAGATCTTCAAATCATTCTTGACTTGTCTTTGCCATCTTGTGATCTTGTGTCTTTATCCACATGCTCACACTATCAAGTGTTGGATATGTCTTTGGGCATGAATATGTGGTTGTGAATTTTTGACTTTGCTGAGTACACCGTGACGCCACCTTCTCGAGACAAAACATAGACACGGACTGAATGGCTTTGACATTCGTCCTAAATCGGTAGCGTTTTACCTCCGGTCGGTGAAGACCGTTATACGATATTAAATATCGTACCTGTGATCAGGTAGATTCAATTAAGAATCTCCTTGACAGGGTTTCGCGGCTGTACTAGCCGTTCTCTTTACTCGACCGTCTCAAAGCAAGACTGCGAACATAAAGAGTGAATCAATTGGATAAATATCCGCTTGATTAAAGTCGTCAATTCAAATTCCTGGAACAAGTTTGATTCATTAAGAATCTTACCATTGTTGCTTTCCAGTTGACACAAGTTTGATTCATAAGAATCTCACAAGTCACCTACCGTAGCGCTGTTTGATGTTGACGCTAGAAGGATTTCCATTCGTCACTGTGAATATTAATGAATATCACTCTGAATGTTCTGGCAAGACCATAAAGATATTGCGTAGAAACCTGAAACGAGTTTGAATCAATTCAGAATAAAACCACTGTTGCTTTTCAGTTTTACATATGTTCAATTCATAAAGAATCTTGCATATGACCTACCGCAGTGCTGTTTGATGTTAACACTGGAAGGATTTCCACTCATCATTGTGAATACTAAGTAGTATCACTCTGAGTGTTCTAGCAATATCGCAAGGATATAGCGTAGGACTCTCTTGATCTTCATCCGTGTGTCCTAACGAGATTTGATTGATCTCTTGGCTCTAGACTCGATTTGTGCACTTTTAGTGGTCGGAGGCTGGAGCAGATGCCACCTATTCAATATCAACTATCTCGGAGTGAGAAAGTCAATAGAAGTCGTGTTGATCTCCGTGACAATAAAACAAACTTCTTTTGAGAGAAGTCTGAGTAGCTAGGAAAGGGTTGTGCTTCACATCACTGGGTCCATGATGAGTTTGTCTTCATGATGAGTTGACCCGGTTTCTGCCTAAGTTGTATGGAGGGCTTCTTTCTTTACACCCTTTATCCTTACATTTCTTTTTCATTCTTCAACCCCTTCAATGCTTACCAAGACATCATTACTAACACCTTGTTGTGATTGTTCCAGTGCTAGCATCAGTACTTAGTCGGCATTCAGCTACGTTCACATTCTACTCCATCTTTCCTAAGGACTTCTAATAATCTATTGGATTGTCCCTGGGAAGATCCCTCCGGTTCTGGTTGGATCATAGGACTTAAACCTAACCACCCTTTTGACACCAATAACGTCGTGAATTAAAGATGTTGTGGGTATTTGATCGTAACCATGAAAACCACTTTAAATTCTAACAAAGTGTGTGTAAAACATTTAACACCTTGCTAGTTTTGTCGTTTCAGAAATGCTCCCCCTTCACATGTGCATCGATAATCGAAAATGTTTCGCACATGTGGGTAAGAGTTAAAGTGCTTGAGTCTTATATATGATCACATTTTAATCACATTTTCTCCCCCTATCTCTAATATATAAAATCTTTTGATATTAGAGATACCAAATTTGATTAAAATATATTTTGAAAAATAGTCTTGAAAATCTTCGGGAGAAAGATGTGTCAATCTATGCATGAAGTTGAAATGCTCCCCCTCAAAAATTGATCCAATGGAATTGTCATTACGGGGATGTGATCTACATTAAACTTTTGAGGATAGGAGTTGTTGAACACACAATTTTTGAAAGATTTTGAATATCATTGAGAAATTCTTGAAAAAATTGTGTTCAACGCTTTTTGAAAAATCAATTCTTTTTGACGAAAAGGTTTTTCTAAAGCATAAACTTGAGTTCATAGACTTTGAATGTCTTGACGAATCCACTCAAGTGTAAGAAGATTTAACTTCTTTTGCTAAGGGTAAGAGTACAAAAGCGTACACTCCCCCGTGAATTTAGATCCGGGTTGCAATCTGAAAGTGATTACAAGCCATTGTGTTGAGCTCAAAAACGTTGAATGTTTTGTGACAAGCTCAACCCAAGATAGATTGCTCTACCCGTTGTTGGAAATATTGTCCAAAATAGACAATTTCCTTTTGAAAAGATAGAAATGACATGTTTTGAAAAATATTTACAACTTTCATTCGAGCTTTATGTACACACCCGTGTCGTTATTGAGCGACATTTCTAGGTACGTCCATATTATCGATACTGAAAGACATGTCGAGAAGAATATTTTTGGATTATCAAAGATTTTTTACTTTTGTATTTTGCTTTTTGATTAATATTTACAGGTAGATGTTTGATAAATGAATCAAGCAGGCTTCTTTGCCAGAACCTCCAGTTCTGCTGTAGTCAAACATCTCATACCAATTTGCCTAACTAGATACGCAAACCTCTCTTTCGAAAGAGCTTTTGTAAACAAGTCAGCTAATTGGTAATCAGTTCCAACAAAGTATAATTCAACAATACCCTTTTCAACTTGTTCCTTAATGAAGTGATATCGGACATCAATGTGCTTCGTGCGGGAATGCTGAACCGGATTGCAGGAGATGGCTATGGCCGAATTTGAGTCACAGTACATAGGTACTTTATCAAAATGGAAGCCATAATCCGTGAGTTGTGTTCTCATCCAAAGAACTTGAGCACAACACGCAGATAGAGACACATACTCCGCTTCGGCTGATGAAAGTGACGTGCAATCCTGCTTCTTGGAAGACCATCCCACAAGCTTGTCTTGACCTAGAAATTGTGCACCACCAGAAGTACTTTTACGTGTATCAAGACACCCTGCATGATCAGAATCTGAATAGGCCGTTAGAAAGAAACCGGTTTCCCTCGGATACCAGAGTCCCATGTGAATGGTATTCTTAAGGTACCGAAAGATCCGTTTAACCTCCTTGAGGTGCTTTTCAGTGGGTCGTGCTTGATATCGTGCACAATAACATGTAGCATGATGAATATCAGGTCTGCTTGCTGTCAAGTACATGAGGGACCCGATCATGGAACGATATCTCGTTTGATCTATGGGTAATCCCTCCAAATCAGCATCTAGGGATGTGGTTGATAATGGTGTCCCAACGGGGTCACATGATGTCATACCATGCTTTGTGATTATCTCTTGACAATACTTAGCTTGGTTAATAAAGATACCACTTGGGGATTGGTGAACTTGAATTCCTAGAAAGAATTTTAGTTCGCCCATCATAGACATTTCAAATCTGCTGTGCATTACTTTTTCAAACCATTTTGAAAGTTTTGGGTTTGTAGACCCGAAAATAATGTCATCAACATAAATTTGCACAAGCAGAATGTCATCCCCATATTTATAAGTGAACAAAGTTAAATCAATGGAACCTTTTGAGAAACCTTTGGATACCAGAAATTTTGAGAGCTCGTCGTACCACGCCCTTGGAGCTTGCTTGAGTCCATATAGTGCCTTGTGGAGACGATACACCTTGTCAGGATAATGAGGATTGACGAATCCTTCCGGCTGCGTGACATAGACTTCTTCCTTCAAAGGACCGTTAAGAAATGCTGTCTTTACGTCCATTTGATAGACAGTGAATCCCTTATGTGCAGCATAAGCAAGAAAAATCCTGACTGCTTCCATTCGAGCTACTGGTGCAAATGATTCTTCAAAATCAATACCCTCTTTCTGTCCATACCCTTTAGCCACTAGCCTAGATTTATTCTTGATGATCGTGTTTTCTTCATCCATCTTGTTTTTCCAGATCCATCGAAGATTTAATGGTGTGACATCGTATGGTCTGTCAACCAGTTCCCAGACTTTAAGTCTTTCAAACTGTTGAAGTTCATCCGTCATCGATTCAATCCAAGCATGATCAGCCATGGCTTCTTTGATGTTTTTCGGTTCAGCAGTACTCACGGCGAGTGCGAACATACAAACATCGCCATCGGTTTCAAGCTGTCGTCTTGTACGAACGGGCTGTGAAGGGTTTCCAATGACATGAACCAAAGGATGATCTCGGGTCCAATGATGTGTTGAAGGATGTCGTTGATAGAAAGTATGCATATTTGACGGATCAACATGGCGAGTAGAAGACTCTCCAGTTTCGTGTACCGGTGTACCGAATGGGTTGATAAATTCGTCTTCGTCAGATAATGCATTGTCTGCTTGATTTGTGTTCTCTGGAGCAATGACAGTAGTTGTGGATGTTGTAGGATCGATTGTTGAAGTGATATTCTGAGGAGGTAAATCTGCAACAACCCGTGTTGAAGTAGATGAAGTTGTATCCATTTGTTGACGATGATTGGTATCATCATTCTTATCATGAGTGACAGCGGAAGACTTCGATACAACTTGTTTCTCCCCCGTGAAATATTCATCATACATTGGTCCATATAACATTTCCAACTCTTCAATTGTCGTGTCGACTGTCATATCAGCTCTAGGAACATTTTCTGGAACCAGCGTTGAACTTGACTGTTCATTGCTGTGGTCTTGAGCTTCGAGTTCCGTGCGGTTGTGAACGGAAGTCGTTTGTCGTTGTGGATCGGGACTTAAACTGTTTTGTTCAAGTGCCATCTCTTGAGATTCATCAAATCGGATGTGAATTGTCTCGACAATCAATTTTGTTCTTTTGTTGAACACTCTATATCCCTTAGACTGAGTTGCATATCCCACAAGAATACATGCATCACCTTTTTCTTTCATCTTATCCAAATTTTCACCATCTCGTATAATGTAACAAGTACATCCAAAAACATGAAGGTGTTTGAGTGAAGGTTTTCGATCATGAATTATGTGATATGGTGTCTTTTCGTGTCTTAGGATAATTAAGGAGCGGTTTTGTGTGTAGCATGCGGTTGACACGGCTTCGGCCCAAAAGTATAGTGGAAGTTTTGAAGCGGATAATAATGTTCGAGCAGCTTCAACCAAAGTACGGTTTCGTCTTTCAACAACGCCGTTTTGTTCGGGTGTTCGAGCAATAGATGTTTCATGTTCAATCCCTTCGGCTTCAAAATACTTTCTCAGAGTAGAATTCAAAAATTCTGTACCTCTGTCAGTACGAACCACTTTAACTTGAGCTTGAAGACCACGTTGTATCAATTTTAGGAAGCTGATGAGAACGTCGGGTGTTTCATCCTTGGACCTCAAGAAGTGAGTCCATGTGTACCTTGAGTAATCATCAACAATTACCAGAATATATTTCTTTCCATTGATACTCTGAACACGCATTGGACCACACAGATCCATATGAAGAAGATCTAACCGTCCTTTAGAGCTTGGTGTGGTCTTTGTTTTGAAGCTACTTCGTTTAGCTTTACAAAGTTCACAAGAAGAACAAAGATGATCTTTGATGAATTTCAAGCTTGGAAGGCCTCTCACAATATCTTTCTTGGAAAGCAAGTTGATGGTATCAAAGTTTAGATGAGAAAGACGTTGATGCCATAACCATGCCTGAGTCGTTGAAGCTTTAGCCATGAAGCAAATTGGAGTTGAGGAAGTTGTGTCTTGAAGTGAAATTGTGTAAAGATCAGTACCCCGTGTACCGGTAAGTAAGTCATTCCCATCATAATCACGAACAAAACATGTCTTCTTTCTGAAAGCAACTTCCAAATCCGCATCACAGAATTGACCAACCGAGAAAAGATTGTGATTGAGCCCTTCGACGTAGTATACCCGTTTAATCGTGATATTCCCCTGAACCAAATCTCCATATCCTAGGATCGGTGCAAATTGATCATTTCCGAATCGGACCGTACCCAGGAACTTCTCCATGAAGTTAATTAGAAGCTTGAGATTCCCCGTCATGTGCTTCGTGCATCCGGAGTCCATTATGAAGAGAATTATTTGTATCACCTGCAGAAGAGTTAGAACACGATGGAGCATTTGCTAAATTGGATACCACATTAGTTGTGAGAGTAGAATCATTAGTGTCCTTATCGACATTTAAAGGCAAACTAACACTCGTATTCACATTTTCTGTCCTAACTTTAGGCATCCATTTATATCCGGGAGGACATTGATTAGCAAACCACCATTTCCAAGACTTACTGGCAGACTCATATAATTCCTTAAGTTTGCTTCTAGGATTCTTAGTGGTGGAGTCTGATGCATTACTTTTCTTAGTGGGGGTAGCACCAGAATGGTTCACTTTGCGTTTGGGTTTACTAGCACTAATAGGCATCACAATTTGCTTCTTAGTTCTAGTTTCTACGCCTTTAACATTATTCATAGCACACATAGAATGATTAGCATTAGCACACTTGCCACATTTGACACAAACAAATTTCACATTCATAGCATTCAAAGTTGAATCATTCAAATCGTCATGACACGCGATTACAGACGTTTTATTCTTAGAAACATTGAAAATCCTAGGGTGTTCTTCTACTTGCTTCATCTTCCCTTGATTCTTGTGTTTCCAGACCTTATCATTCTCTTGAGTGCTCTTAAGCTGAGGCCGGCTAACACTAGTAGTGGAGACTATTCCTGTAGTAGAAGACACACGAACATTAGTGTTTCTAGAAGTCTGAGGCGAGTGAGTATCTTTGTTTGTGGGCTTAGTGGGCATTCTATACATCCCTGGTTTAATCACATTATTGTGCTTAACGCTTGGTGCTACAGGATTCCTTATGGGTTGAGCTTGTGGTAACCGTTCCTTTCCATCCATCTTGGGGGCAAACACAGGTTTTGCAAACGAGGAATTAGATAAAGCAGATGGTTTTCCCAAGATAGAGGATCTATTCTCTTTAGAGGCATTGGGTTGTCTAACAACATTTTTCTTAATGCTAGGTTCCACAATTTTTCCACCCATTTTAGCAATGAGTTTCTGCAACTCTGCTATCGCTCTGTCCCTGTCTTGTAATTGAGCTTTCAACTCTTTAATTTCCAAATTCTGTTCATTCATTTCTCGAAATGTTTGGGAAAGTTTTTCTTGCAATTTATTATCATGTGAAAAACGACCAACGTCTTTTTGCAAAGCAAGTTCAAGTGAATGACAATGTTTTTGAAGGAAATCAGTTTTGTGTTGAAGTAACTCAAAAGCCTTTTTGTCAACATTTTCTTTCCGTTTCGAAAGCTCAATTTCAAGACGTTCACATTCTTTGAGCTTATCAAGATATTGGCATGCAACTTCAGAATATTCATCAATATCAGCACAAGATGTAAAATAAGCACACATAATATCTTTAGAAACGCATTCTTGCAAGAGTAAATCATATTCATCAGAAAAAACGGACTTGTCCATTTGAAGATCATCAATTGCTTTCTCAAGAGACTCAACATATTGTAAATCATCAAACATTTCAGACCGAATTAAGCTTTCGAATTTAAGAACATTTTCTTTTAGTGTGGCCGCATTCGGTATTAAGATTTGTTTGACAAGCACAGTTATGTCTTGAGGAATTGGTTTCTTCCACTCGTCATTTTGTCGTTGTTTCCAATCATTATCAATAATGGACTTAATATTATCTATGTAATGAGTAAGAAACCCAAATATCTGCCTACTCTTGCTTTTAGAATCATCTAGGGGCAAGTAGTTGATGAACTTAGAAACGTTTGTTTTCTTAGTGGCAAACGCTTTCTTCCATTGAATTCTCTTTTCCCTGCATTCTAAAAATACTTCCTCACGAGATTTCTGAGTTTGTTTGTGGAACAGACCATAAAGACTATTCTCATAAGCATAATTATATGGTTTCACAAACTCCTTATTAACTGATGGTTGACTATCAGCATCCCAAAGGGCAGTCTCTTCACTATTGGCACTTAGAGGCATGCAATCAAGATCTGTCCTTTCAGTCTCATCAAGATAAAGATGCGGGTTCGCAGCTTGAGCTTTGGCAAGGTACTCAGGACTTGCAAAGCTAGCTTGACCCTTAAACATCGATGGAGGTGCTAGCATTCTTACGGATTGAATAGAATCATGCGTTTTATAAACAACGTTCTTCAAAAAGTCGACTTGTGCTTCTAGTTTCGTAACTTTTTCGGTTTCTTTATCATATCTACTTTTGAAGTCTTGTTTTAACGCATCTACCTCTTGTTTCTTATCCTCTAGAATTTTAGCAGAATCAGTAGTGGTCATAGAGAGCTTTTGTTCAAGTTCATTAACTTTGGTATTGGCAAGGTACGTTTTTTGACGTTCATCCATTAAGAAAACATTATATTGACGCTTCTCTTTAGCTAATAACTCAAGAGTGGTATTATATTTGTTTTCAAAATCGTCCTTTTGACTTTTTAACGCACTTCCCTTGTACCCCTCAAGCTCTTTGGTTTTCTGAAGGAGCTCATCTCTATAGCTTTCAGTCATCTCAGTAGATTTGATAAGAGCAGATTTGCATTGTTCAAAACTTTGAGTGAGCGTAGCGTTTGCCTTCTTTAATTGCTTTTGACTCTTTTTATTTTCAGTGACATCTTTTTGTAAAGTAGCAATTAAATTAGCAAGCGCAATACGTTCCTCTTCATCATATTCATTTGCATGTTGATCATCCTCAGACTCATTATTGCACGTGTCTGATGAATCGGGTGTGGTATTACTATCAACCGTTTCCATCATACACGTGTCATTAATGGCATTGGGTAGATCACTATGCTCAGGAATATCACCAAACACATTATATTCATCAATAGTGTGTACCTTATCGATTGGCTCAGTGTCAAAGATAGGACCATTGTCATCTTCAGTGACTTTGAGAACTTCTTCAACATGTGCCATGTACGAGTAATGTGCTTCTAATTCCTGGTCGGAGGCTTCATCATCAGTGTCATCAAGCATAGCTCCTTCCTCAGCTAACAGTTTGACCCCTGCTTCCATCTTTTTGCATAGCAACATCTTTTCCTTGTGATAGCTGGAGTCTCTAACCCTTTTCGGCTTCCTGCATTCCTTTGCCATATGCCCAAAACCTTGGCAATTAAAACATTGAATCCCGCTTTGCTGAACCACTTGACTTCCAACCGTTTCCTTATTCCCAGTAGCAGCAGCAATCCTCTGAGTATCATACTTTGCAGTTTGTCGATCATATCTTGCAGAACCCTCAACATGCGTTGGATTATGTCGATCATACCTAGAAGGACTTTCACCACGTCGACGTGTGTCATACCTTGGAGGACTCGCAACATATCGGTTCTTTGTGTTAGATGATGTTCGAAGATTGTTGTTGGTGGGTTTGTAGATCTTCTGGTAAGTCTTCATAATGAAAGCAATTTGTTGTTTCATCTCACGATTCTTCTGAGCTTGATCTTCATCACTATCTTCTGCTGAAGATGACTCAGATGGTGGTGAAGGTGCTCTTGGTGCTTTGCCGCGTGATCTTGTGGATGATGAAGACTTGGATGATGTGGAATATCGTGGTGAGGATGATGGGCTAGAGTATGGCTTAGGAGCACGAGATCGATGATCTTGAACATTTTGAGTGGTAGTTAATAAAGCAAGTGGATTAGCCGTCTTTGCCACTCGTTCAGCTCGAATCTCATTTGCTTCATGCTGAAATTGTTTCAAGATATCAAAGAGAGTGTGATAGTTTACCTTGTCTAACTGCTTCTGTTGTTTCACCAAAGTGACAAAACGTGTCCACTCTGGTTGGAGTTGTTGTAGAAATTGCACATTGACTTGCATGGTGGAGACTTCCAAGTTGTTTCTTGTCATATCATTCATCATCTTGTAAAATCTTGAATAATAGGACTCAATTGATTCTCCATCCAATGCAGTAAACTTACCAAAGTTCCAAAACAAGTTTGTTTTGACATCTTGCTTGTTGAGAGACTCTCCTTGTTGCAAGCGTTCAATGGCCGTCCACATTTCTTGTGCTGTAGGACATGCATCGACTGTGGAATAAATATCATCTCCAATTCCACTTAGGATCATATAGATCGCTTCTTTTTCTGCATCATGCCAAGCACGTTTCTCGGGTGTAAGGTCAGATAAAGTTTCCTTTTTCTTTGTTGCAGGTACTTCTGGACATGTGTCTGTGGCTGGTGTATAAGGAACATCAATTTTAGAAAAGACATATGGGCCATTGTTAATACATTGTCTCAAGGCATCACCATTAGGTCTTGTATCAAGATAGCGAAGAAAGCGTGATTGCCATTGAGCATATCGACCAACCACAAGCATTGGTGGTCTCTCTTTATTACCCGCGACCATGATGTTGTTGTTCGTCACATGATATTCTGCAGTAGAATCCATCTCAATATTCTCTGAAATGATGAAGTGAATATGGATCTTAAGTAGATTTGTTGTGATTGTTGTTGTGGTTTAAATTCCGAAAATTGCAATTTTTCTCCAGGCCGACAATAAATTCTCCAGTCCGACTAAAACGGTAGTCCAAAAATTTTGTAATCGCCAAAATTTGAAATCGAGCTAGAAATGTCCTAAAACTAGTATGAAAAAAATTTGAATTTACTTGACGAAAATTTTTTAACTCTTTTTTTTTTTTTTTTTTTTTTTTTTTTTTTTTTTGATCTTCGTGGAAACGATATTCCGAAACTAGTCTAGATGGTGGCTAAGTCTAAAAAATACTCAAACAAAATTTAGCAAAACACAGCATCGGAATAACCAATCGGAATGCCAATCTGAATGCACCAATCGGAATGCCAATCTGAATGTACCAATCGGAATGCCAATCTGAATGCACCAATCGGAATGCAAATCTGAATACACCAATCGGAATGCAAATCTGAATACACCAATCGGAATGCCAATCTGAATACACCAATCGGAATGCAAATCTGAATACACCAATCGGAATGCAAATCTGAATACACCAATCGGAATGCCAATCTGAATGCACCAATCGGAATGCAAATCTGAATACACCAATCTGAATCAATAAACCCTTTTCAGATTACACCAATCGGAATGTATCCCCCTTTTCTCGGACAAAACTCAACCAATACGTGATTTTAAGCCAAAAAATGATCAAAAAACCCAAAAATTTTGTGTTTTTAGCCAAAGTAAATATACCAAATCACTACTACAACTATGTATAAGATGTAGATGATTAAGCAAAGCACGGAAAACACAAAAAAAATTTGAATCCGAGATGATTTATGGATTAAATCATTCGAATCAAATATAATAACACCAACCAATCACAAATCTACCCCGTGGCGATTGATACCAAATGTTGTCCCTAATATATGATGTTATATAATCACGGATTAAAGAAAGAAAGGAAGATATGAGAAGAATTCTAGAGAGAGAAAGTAGTGAGAGAAAGTAGAGAGAAGATGATTAACTTGGTGAGATTAGATTAAGAAAAGAAGTTACAAATGACCATCCACCCTCCTAACATGCTAGGAGGGTAGTATATATAGTCCACCCACATGCGGGCTTTAATGGACTATATATTGGGCCGGGCTTGTCTTTTGGACTTTAATTAGTTTAAATCCAAGCCCGTGAACCACGACTAAATAACTACTTATTACAACGTTCTAATAAATATTACAATAGAAACCTATGACCGAACATTCTTGTTTGACTCAATATTTTGAGGCTAACAAATGAGTATGAGACTATCACTAGAGGTGCTCAATTAAGGCTAAACACGACCATTTTTACGAGTTATACACCAACTCAACTTCCCACATGGAAGTAATTCAACCGTTGGGTCAAATTAAGATCCTAGTGTATAAATTCTCTAGTAGTCATTCTCAAGTTAGACAAAATGTAATTCTAATATTTTCCTAATAAAGTTTAGCAAGGATGAAACTTGCATGGCGACACAATGCATGACCTAATGAGGGTAAAGAATGCACCATTGCATATCTTGTCAAACAAGTCTAGTTAAGGTTAATTACCTTAATAGAACTTGAGGCCAATAACATTGAAGTGTATAAACAAAGTTTACACAAACCAAAGGAACACTCTTGATTGGTCTTTCAGAAATGACACATTTATAAATTGCATAGCAATGTAAATTACTTGAGTATTTTGGATGAAACATCCAAGTTATCAAACCGACTCTATTGTGCATTATAAGTAATTATTAAACAAAATATATCTAACAATTTGAAAAAGTAGATTTAATATAACACCATCAACACAAGTGTGAGTTATGATCCGATGTATATTATTAACAAACCACATTCATGTCTACACTAAAAAACATGTCAATTAGATTCGATAATGATACCAATCATAGTTTGAATAGTGCATTGATATTTAATCGAAATCTTTCTTGATTCCCACAAACACTCTTTTAAGAGAAAATAGCTAAGATTTTCAAAGGGTGTTTCATGTTTTATAGTGAGACATTTATCTACTTGAACTAATAACACAATGATCGAGTAAGACGACCCAAATCAATAGATTTGATAAGCTCCCAAAGCTTTCAAACCTAAGAGTGTTAATAAACATAACGAGGTGTACATGATGTTTATATAACATATATAAACCTAGAGATGTTGATCCTATATGCAATGCACAAATAATGTTGCAATCAAAATGCAAGAAATCTAGCATACATCCTAATTAGGAAGAACTAGATACTAACAAATACCAAGCAAGGCACAAGAGACTAGACATATAAGCAATACTACTACAAATAGCAAGGAACACTTAATAATGTCTACATATAATAATAACACACAAAGAAACACACACAAATAATTAGCTTAACACATAAAAGCATTCGTCCATGTTTTGAGTGTTAGATATACCAACGTATACATAGCTTGATCTTATTTGAAAATAGTTTTCGACACATTTCAAAATTTAATTAAGTTCAACACTTTATAAATATATCAATTTACAAAGATATATCAACAAGATATGTCCAACTTAATATAAAAGAGTAAAACACAAGTTTTACGACAAACCGAGACTCAATACTTTGGACAAAGTATAGAACTTATAAAACATTTAAATTTTAAAGTTTGAATAAAGGTTTGGAAGCATTTTTAATTGAAAGAAAACTTAATTACATTCGAAACGCCGGGTGGCACGACTTCTACGGACTTACGGTTGATTTTATATGATTTTTCAAAGTTTGCAAAAATCTGAGTCAGACTGGCCGCGGTTCCTTATTGATAAGGAACATCGGGGAAGAGATAAAGAACCGCGTCCATAGGGAAAAAATGGGATTTTTGGCCAAAATCATTTGGTAACTTTTTGGAAGGACTTAGGACTCTAAAAAATCATTTTAGACACACAGAACTCATATATTAGAGTTAATTATGACACAAAAGATTTTTTATACTTCCAAACAACAAAAGATTTAATTCAAGCTATTATACAAAGTTTATTTAACACCAAAACTTGTACGAATGAAACAACAAAACATATTTCATAAGTAATCACTCTTCATGAACAATTTGATACAAAGATCGTCTCTATTTTTAAAAACCGTTTTCATTTTGAAAACCATTTGTTTTGAAAAACTAGAGCAAGGATCGATCCAAGCTTTAAAGTACAATATACTTCAAAGATCTTGTGTGACCATCGCTCTGATACCAATTGTAGAAACTAGAAGGAGGGGTTGAATAGTTTCTAGTTAGTTTTCAAAACATTTCGGCTTAATCCACTGTGTGCGGTTCCTTATGTGTACCCGCGGTTCTTTATCAATAAAGAACCGCCGGTCCATTTAGGGAACCGCCGACAGTGAACTTAACCTTTTGTTACATGTTAAACTTTGACAATCCTTTGTATCAAATTCTCGATCAAACTTGACTAGATATGAGATGTGTTTGATTGAAAGATAAATACTACAAGTAAGTAAACACACAAACACATCAAATCAAAAGTACATCAAGCAATAGTCTAAACACTAAGCACACACGTACTAAGCATAAGATTTTCCGCAACTAGGATGTTTATACTAAGTGATGTACACTTGACCATAATCTAAACACGAAGCACACACGTACTAAGCCTTAGCTTTTCTGCAACTTAGATGTTTAGATTATGAGATGCACACAACACACAACATATAAATACATCTATAATAGTAAAGACAAAAATGTAAAGGAAAGTACCGACACGATGATTTATAGTGGTTTGGTCACGAAGCTCCTCTTCGCCCTACTCCACTCCTCGAGTACACATTACTCGAGAGTTACTTCACTAGTCAACAAAACTCCTTTCAAGGCGGAGAAAACCATACACGTCTCTTACACATTTCCAACACTAAGCTAGATGTCGAGTCCTAATCTTAGGTAGGATCAATATACACAACGTTGCCCACTTCACCATTTAATGACACAAGGCTAGATGTCGAGTTCTAATCGAAATCTAGAACCAATCTTCACGACTCTTCACTTTGAAGCTAAGTGAGAACTTCACACAACACAACTACTAATCACTTTAAAGTTTAGTGAGAACTCACAAGATACAACCACATCACTTTAGAGTTTAGTGAGAACTACCTAGACACAACCACATCACTTTAGAGTTTAGTGAGAACTACCAAGACATAACCTAATCTACCCACTAGTTATGTTTTATGGCCCAACATAACAAACCTTGTGTTTTATGGCCTAAACACATAAACCATATAGATCTAAGCACACAACACTTAGATCTATAACTCTAACACTATATTCAAGTACTAACAAGACTTGGATCTACACAACTAACACCTAATTTAAGGATACCCATCACTTGGATATTCTACCCTTACAAACACATCCAAGTGTATCCACAACTTGGATCTTCTATATATACATAGTAGGAAGACAATAATCATGACTTGATCTAGAGAGATCTTCATCATGTTATGACTCAAGACACTAACACTTCACAAGAGTGAAAGTGTTCTTCTCATTGCTCTTAATGAGGCAAATGAGGAATGGGATATTGGAAGGTTTTTGTGTGTTTTTGTGCAAGTAAAATGGAAGAGAATAGTCTTCTATTTATCGCCAACTCTTGCCTTGGAGAGCACCTTTTTACCCAATGGATAAAAGAGTGAACTACCCATTGGATAAAAGAGTGGACTACCCATTGGATAAAAGGATGCACCTTATATTCTTGGAGCCCAAATTCAAAATTTGAATTTTAAATTTATTAGTTTCCCTCCATCTTCTAGAAGCTTCCAGAAATCTTGAGTAAGCCTAAACCGGCTTGACTGTCCGCGGTTTTATATCTTCCCGCGGTTCGATATCACTAAGGAACCGCGTGTTCTATAAGAGAACCGCGCGTCCTTCTTGTCTTTCATGACGAATGTAATCTTCAAGGTGTCGAGAGAAGTATACATAAGTATGCTTGAGTGATTACGAGTACCTTACACATTTTACGTTATGTATTGCGAGTTATACGTTTGTCATCACCAAAACATAAAGGGATCATCTTGATTAAACATCGTAATGTTTGCACTAACATTATCTATGTTTTTGCGGTCCATTGCTTGCTATGATTCTGAACTTGAATTGCTATTGTGATCCATCTTGCTATGATCTTGTATTTGATCTTGACTGTGAATCTTGCTACGATCTTGTATTGATCTAGAATTGAATCTTGCTATGATCACGTATTGATCTTGAAATTTGAATCTGGATATGATCTTGTATGATCTTGATATGCTTCTTATATGTGATCTTGATATGAATCTTGCATGTGATGTTGTTATGAATCTTGAATAGGAACTGAATTATTTTATGTTGGTTGTAATGCTTTTGGCTAAATGTTGATATATGATTGAAATTTGTGGTAAACGTTGCTTTTGTTGCGAAACTCTGGATTTCTAAACGCTTTTACGATACTACTTTCGGTAGTGGACTCTATAAACTTTTGAAGTGTCATAAACTTTTTAATAAAACTTATGAACTCACCAACTTTATGTTGACCGTTTTAAGCTTGTATTCTCAGGTACTTGACTGTATGATTATTTGGAGTATGCGTTGTGATATTTTGCATAGAAGTCGTTCTCTCGGATCAAGACTCAGATAATCATGACGTAACAGGCCCCAAAACTAGTGTGCTTCCGTTGGGTCTATTTTGGGGGTGTTAAAGACTGGTATCAGAGCCTTGGTTATAGAGAACTAGGTGTTATTGTATAGGCCTACACTATAACCGATGCTCTAGTGTGTTTTATCATGTTATCATGCTCTTTCCGCTGCTATATGAACGTGTGCTTTACATATTACGATTGCTTATCCGCTGCTATATGAATTCTCGTTTTGCATGTTTGCAATTTTTTATCTGTTGCTGCATGAGTGCTTGTTTTATCTGTTTATGATTGCTTTATATGTTGATGGTTCATTTTATCTGTTTGGTGATTGTTATAATATATCATTATATTATATATGAGCTCCTTGTTTGAGATGTATTCTTGCGCACGTTATCGCGCGTCAATATTTATTTTCTTCTGCTTATAATTTTGGACATCTACTTACTAGACACGATTTATTGACGACTCATACGCTTTGCTTTTAGTAATTTCATGTTATTTCATTAGGATAGTTTGCCTGCCTGAATGGTGCCGGTGGGACTCCAATCAAGTTAATTATGATTTTATATTTAAATGGTATGGAACGTTTAAATGGGAAATCATAAGCCACCGGACAAGAAGCTTATTTATGGTTCCGTATTGAGATAGAATGGGACATCTGAATACATAATTTATAAATAAACTGGCTGTAAACTCTCTTGGTAATATCTATTTTCTTAGATATTTTATCTATATTGATGATATGCCTTGTCGGGAATATTTAAGTAGGATAAGCTATGAAATCTTTATTCAAACGAATTGGGACGCCTTTTCCTTTGAATAAAGAAATCATAGGTCACCGAACCATGAGGTTATAAATTTTTATTTACATGAATTAGGACGCTTCTTTATGTAAATAACGATTTATAAACCAGTGGGCTTATGTGCATTCGACGTGACTCATTATTTATAAAATTTATTAATCCAGTTATAGAGCGTGTTCCTTTTGACTCACGGTTCGTCCGTACGATTTAATCGTTCTTTTGTCCTTTTACCGTTACCATTATTGCGCTTTGGTGAATGATTTCTCAAACTTCAAATGACTCGTGAATTGTGGCACAATTTGTTTTTCCGGATGAACATTGACCGAAGTGAGCTTAACCAACTAACTATAGTTAACCCCTATATCGACTTTTCAGAGTTGACGACTTGCTAGAGTATCCGCTTCTAATTGTCATATAATTGTTCTATGAACTGTTACCACTTGTCAGATTAACAGTCAAACCTTTCGGATACATTCTAGCTTTTCCTATTCCCTTCCAACATTATTGACACTTCTCAACCTAGTAACAACGATCGAGTTTCGAGGACGAAACTCAAAATGACACGTGGATGATGTAACACCCGAGAATTTTTCGTACTTTAAATAATAATAAATTATATTTCGAAATTCATTTTGAGTGATACCAAACTTATTGGCTTTGAAAACGGGTCATATTTTGAAAAATCTGAAAAATCGCACAGTCTGCGTACCGACATAGTTAATAATTAAATTTATATTTTCACGAGATATTTAATAAAAGCGTTGATTAAATTATTTAATATTTTATTTCATTAGCGTTTATTAAAAACGAGAACATTTAAGTGAAGTCTAATGTTTCGTTAAATTTAAGTTTGATCGTGATACTAGATAATTAATCAACATTTTTTAAGAGTTTACGAAATATTATGAAACAATGTTCAAGTAAATACTTATTTTATTGGAAAAATCATTTGGAACGCAATGGCGAAAATTTCGTGACATAAATCATCTGTTAACTATCATAAACGAACCCGGAACTGTTAATTAACGAAAGTTATAAAATAAGTTATAGTTTTAACCCTAAACTATTTGCTACATTACACCTTGTTTTAATATAAATAGAAATTTATTTTCTTTTTCTCATTTTTCATCTAAACACAAACACATCAAAAACCCTAACCCTAATCTAATACACACACTACATCTTATTTCACCAGCCACCAAAAGAAATCCTGCAATCACCTCCGCCAGAATCCGCCACTTCGGCCACCTTCGACCAACGCCACTTAATCCACCACCAAACTCCATCTGCCACCCCTATCACCACTCACGACTCACAGTCATCCGTCGTGATCCAACCACGCGCCTCCACCCCCAGATCCAACCGTCGCAGCCACCACCACTAAACTATCCGTCGTCAGCCACCACCTCACACCATGACTACTACAGTCGCCGCCATTACCAGCCTTCACTTATATACACATCACCAGATCTGTCACACCAGTCGACATAACATAACCAAATCGAGACCACACCAGCCCTTCGTCACCTGGTGCCGTGACTTAGCCACCTGATGTCACCACCACGTGACGACCCAACTGCCGTCGTGGTCAACCTCGCCACTATCTCGAATCACAACACCACGGGGTGGTTGTTTGTTTGCTTGTCACTACCGAAACCACCACATAGGTAGTGTTCGGTTATGTTTTCCGGCCGCCACCACCATCAACAAAATAACCACCACCTGATGTATAAAAACCATCCTTCATGTTTAAATCGACCAACAGCCACTACCACAGATCCGACGGCTGTTACCCTTGTTCAGCCACAACCACCACCATAACAGCAGCACCATCGATGGGTCCGTTTGTTGCAGCAGCAACACCGCGAATGGGCACGTTTGTACAGCAAAAGCACTACGAGGGGTATTTGTTCAGTTGTATAATACCACGAAGGGTGTTTGGTTTTGACAGAATAAAGACCAACAAAGGGGTGTGTCCGGGACAGCAGCGAAACACCATACAGGGGGTGTTTGGGATTAAGAGAAGTTGTTATGGGTTGTTTGGGATTGCCAGAATGGTCTTACGGGAGCATTTGATGATTGTTTGTGACAACATACGTGGTTATACTTCTCAAGTATCGTTTGCGATGCATATGTGTTTATACCTATGAAAAATTGTTTATGCTCTATATTGTGAAGATGTGAGTGAGTCGTTTCTTCTCTTAATCTACATTATATGTTTAATCTATTTGGGAAGAGATAATGCTTTGTTATTTGCTTATGGATGCAACTGTGCTTGTATAAGAATACTTCGCTGAGATATTGTTTATCTATGAGATAATGCTTTGTCACTTGCTTGGACGCAAAATATGCTCTCGTTGTATACTTCGTTGAAGTTGGTTTATGGATATGCCTAAGTAGCTTTAACCCATGTTCTTCTTAGTCCCCTTCATGAACCGTTAATCACTTCTTGATGACCGGTAAAGTGAACCTGATGTTATGGATAGATCTATTGAGGTTTTGGAAACCTCCGTCCGGGGATTTGTAAATCTCCACTCCCAAACGGACGTATACCATTTGATGTTGTGCTAGGTGGTCTTGGGTTAGACACCTACTAGGGCAACTCGTATTTCATGCGCGCGATGTTTCGGTGTACTTGCCATAATTCGGTTTCATGAGCTTAGTGCTATCATAAACACTGTGTTGTACCCAATATGCTTGACGTCATATTTCCCATGATGGTCTTGCATATCTTATCTATGTTTTTGCGGTCCATTGCTTGCTATGATTCTGAACTTGAATTGCTATTGTGATCCATCTTGCTATGATCTTGTATTTGATCTTGACTGTGAATCTTGCTACGATCTTGTAATGATCTAGAATTGAATCTTGCTATGATCACGTATTGATCTTGAAATTTGAATCTGGCTATGATCTTGTATGATCTTGATATGCTTCTTATATGTGATCTTGATATGAATCTTGCATGTGATGTTGTTATGAATCTTGAATAGGAACTGAATTATTTTGTGTTGGTTGTAATACTTTTGGCTAAATGTTGATATATGACTGAAATTTTTGGTAAACGTTGCTTTTGTTGTGAAACTCTGGATTCTAAACGCTTTTACGATACTACTTTCGGTAGTGGACTCTATAAACTTTTGAAGTGTCATAAACTTTTTAATAAAACTTATGAACTCACCAACTTTATGATGACCGTTTTAAGCATGTATTCTTAGGTACTTGACTGTATGATTATTTGGAGTATGAGTTGTGATATTTGGCATAGAAGTCGTTCTCTCGGATCAAGACTCAGATAATCATGACGTAACAGGCCCCAAAACTAGTGTGCTTCCGCTGGGTCTATTTTGGGGGTGTTAAAGACTGGTATCAGAGCCTTGGTTATAGAGAACTAGGTGTTATTGTATAGGCCTACACTATAACCGATGCTCTAGTGTGTTTTATCATGTTATCATGCTCTTTCCGCTGCTATATGAACGTGTGCTTTACATATTACGATTGCTTATCCGCTGCTATATGAATTCTCGTTTTGCATGTTTGCAATTTTTTATCTGTTGCTGCATGAGTGCTTGTTTTATCTGTTTATGATTGCTTTATATGCTGATTGTTCATTTTATCTATTTGGTGATTGTTATAATATATCATTATATTATATATGGGCTCCTTGTTTGAGACGTTTTCTTGCGCACGTTATCGCGCGTCAATATTTATTTTCTTCCGCTTATAATTTTGGACGTCTACTTACTAGACACGATTTATTGACGACTCATACGCTTTGCTTTTGGTAATTTCATGTTATTTCATTAGGATAGTTTGTCTGTCTGAATGGTGCCGGTGGGACTCCAATCAAGTTAATTATGATTTTATATTTAAATGGTATGGAACGTTTAAATGGGAAATCATAAGCCACCAGACAAGAAGCTTATTTATGGTTCCGTATTGAGATAGAATGGGACATCCGAACACAAAATTTATAAATAAACTGGCTGTAAACTCTCTTGGTAATATCTATTTTCTTAGATATTTTATCTATATTGATGATAAGCCTTGTCGGGAATATTTAAGTAGGATGAGCTATGAAATCCTTATTCAAATGAATTGGGACGCCTTTTCCTTTGAATAAAGAAATCATAGGTCACCGAACCATGAGGTTATAAATTTTTATTTACATGAATTAGGACGCTTCTTTATGTAAATAACGATTTATAAACAAGTGGGCTTATGTGCATTCGACGCGACTCATTATTTATAAAATTTATTAATCCAGTTATGGAGAGTGTTCCTTTTGACTCACGGTTCGTCCATACGATTTAATCGTTCTTTTGTCCTTTTACCGTTACCATTATTGCGCTTTGGTGAATGATTTCTAAAACTTCAAAGACTCGTGAATTGTGGCACAAATTTTTTTTCCGGATGAACATTGACCGCAGTGAGCTTAACCAACTAACTATAGTTAACCCCTATATCGACTTTTCAGAGTTGACGACTTGCTAGACTATCCGCTTCTAATTGTCATATAATTGTTCTATGAACTGTTACCGCTTGTCAGACTAACCGTCAAACCTTTCGGATACATTCTAGCTTTTCAATTCCCTTCCAACATTATTGACACTTCTCAACCTAGTAACAACGATCGAGTTTCGAGGATGAAGCTCAAAATGACACGTGGATGATGTAACACTCGAGAATTTTTCGTACTTTAAATAATAAATTATATTTCGAAATTCATTTTGAGTGATACCAAACTTATTGGCTTTGAAAACGGGTCATATTTTGAAAAATCTGAAAAATCGCACAGTCTGCGTACCGACATAGTTAATAATTAAATTTATATTTTCACGAGATATTTAATAAAAGGGTTGATTAAATTATTTAATATTTTATTTCATTAGCGTTTATTAAAAATGAGAACATTTAAGTGAAGTCCATTTTTTCGTTAAATTTAAGTTTGATCGTGATACTAGATAATTAATCAACATTTTTTTAAGAGTTTACGAAATATTATGAAACAATGTTCAAGTAAATACTTATTTTATTGGAAAAATCATTTGGAACGCAATGGAGAAAATTTCGTGACATGAATCATCTGTTAACTATCATAAAAGAACCCGGAACTGTTAATTAACCCTAAACTATTTGCTACATTACACCTTGTTTTAATATAAATAGAAATTTATTTTCTTTTTATCATTTTTCATCTAAACACAAACACATCAAAAACCCTAACCTAATCTAATACACACACAACATCTTATTTCACCAGCCACCAAAAGAAATCCGGCCATCACCTTCGCCAGAATCCGCCACTCCGGCCACCTTCGACCAACGCCACTTAATCCACCACCAAACTCCATCTGCCACCGCTATCACCACTCACGACTCACAGTCAGCCGTCGTGATCCAACCACGCGCCTCCACCCCCAGATCCAACTGTCGCAGCCACCACCACTAAACTATCTGTCGTCAGCCACCACCTCACACCATGACTACTACAGTCGCCGCCATTACCAGCCTTCACTTATAGACACATCACTAGATCTGTCACACCAGTCGACATAACATCACCAAATCGAGACCACACCAGCCCTTCGTCACCTGCTGCCGTGACTTAGCCACCTGATGTCACCACCACGGGACGACCCAACTGCTGTCGTGGTTAACCTCGCCACTATCTCGAGTCACAACACCACGCGGTGGTTGTTTGTTTGCTTGTCACCACCGAAACCACCACATAGGTAGTGTTCGGTTATGTTTTCCGGCCGCCACCGCCATCAACAAAATAACCACCACCCGATGTATAAAAACCATCCGTCATGTTTAAATCGACCAACAACCACTACCACAGATTCGACGACTGTTGCCCTTGTTCAGCCACAGCCGCCACCATAGCAGCAGCACCATCGATGGGTCTTTTTGTTGCAGCAGCAACACCGCGAATGGGCACGTTTGTACATTAAAAGCACTACGAGGGGTATTTGTTCAGTTGTATAATACCACGAAGGGTGTTTGGTTTTGACAGAATAAAGACCAGCAAAGGGGTGTGTCCGGGACAGCAGCGAAACACCATACAGGGGTGTTTGGGATTAAGAGAAGTTGTTACGGGGTTGTTTAGGATTGCCAGAATGGTCTTACGGGAGCGTTTGGTGTAACCGTCTACTACAAAGGGTGCGTTTGGGATTGCAGGAGGGTATAAAGGGGCATTTGGGTTTACAGAAAGATATTAAGGGGCGTTTGGGTTTGCTGATTATTAGTTTCGACTGGGTTTGGACGCGGGACGTCGAGGGTGTAGAGTGTCCGACACGATTTAGGCTCATGGTTCGTTGTGGTTTGATTCGGCTAATAACTAAGCTAATTTTAATTATTATAAAATGGACTAAATGGTGGTATGAAAATGGTTAAATAAATTTGTTAAAAGCTATTGATATAATGAGAACTACAAAAAGAAGTATACGATTAATTATGTGTTTAAATAGCCCACATCGGGCGTTTGGCTTTTAAATTTGTAACACATAGGTTGTGTTCGGTTATACTTAATTATGACGATTAAATATTCTAGTTGGACATATGTTAAAACACGATTAGTGTAATGCAGATTGTTTGGAAAAAAATGGAAGTTATTGTTAATTGGAAAATATGGTAAATGTTGTATAAACGAATGAGTCATGTCAAATTTCAATAAAACTTTATACTTTATATTTTTTTCGCTACAAACTACTATTATATTTGCAAAACCAATAAAACAAATGAAACATATTATACTGATAAACCGATAAAAGTTATACTTTTTACATAAAAGTGATAATGATTAATTAAGTGGTGATTTTCTTAAAATGTGTCGAACTATTTTGTCTAATTATTTTTATCATGATCTTTATACTGTACATACCAAATAAATATAAACTTTAGTTTATTTTGTAAGATTGTTGTCTCTATTATATAATTCAACATAAGAATTATATAATAGCTTGGTTATACGTAATGTGTAGGGAATACACAACACACTTGATGTGTGAGCCTAATTTATTCATTTTATTTAACCAACCGAACTATTATAACTTGAAACTTAAATTTTTTATCAACGGGTCATTTTGATGTACATATCTATCGAGAACTCAAATACACATTTTTAAGTATTGATTTAGCCGATTAGTTAAACCACAACACCATGACCGAGCCTTATCAATTTTCGTTACGCGGAGCGTATTATTCGCATCGCTATTGTTCGTGCATCTATCGTCGAGGTGAGTTCATACCCCTCTTTCTATTTTTGGAATCACTTTATAAATGTTTTAGTCTCTTTTGGGGGAGATACATGCTTGTCGATGTCAAACGCGTGTTTATACGTTTGATGATTGTTTGTGATACATACGTGGTTATACTTCTCAAGTATCGTTTGCGATGCATATGTGTTTATACCTATGAAAAATTGTTTATGCTCTATATTGTGAAGATGTGAGTGAGTCATTTCTTCTCTTAATCTACATTATATGCTTAATCTATTTGGGGAGAGATAATGCTTTGTTATTTAATTATGGATGCAGCTGTACTTTTATAAGAATACTTCACTGAGATATTGTTTATCTATGAGATAATGCTTTGTCACTTGCTTGGACGCAAAATGTGCTCTCGTTGTATACTTCGTTGAAGTTGGTTTATGGATATGCCTAAGTAGCTTTAACCCACGTTTTTCTTAGTCCCCTTCATGAACCGTTAATCACTTCTGGATGACCGGTAAAGTGAACCTGATGTTATGGATAGATCTATTGAGGTTTTGGCAACCTCCGTCCGGGGATTTGTAAATCGCCACTGCCAAATGGACGGATACCATTTGATGTTGTGCTAGGTGGTCTTGGGTTAGACACCTATTGGGGCAACTTGTATTTCATGCGCGTGATGTTTCGGTGTACTTGCCATAGTTCGGATTCATGAGCTTAGTGCTATCATAAACACTGTGTTGTACCCAATATGCTTGATGTCATATCTCCCATAATGGTCTTGCATATCTTATCTATGTTTTTGCGGTTCATTGCTTGCTATGATTCTGAACTTGAATTGCTATTGTGATCCATCTTGCTATGATCTTGTATTTGATCTTGATTGTGAATCTTGCTACGATCTTGTATTTATCTAGAATTGAATCTTGCTATGATCACGTATTAATCTTGAAATTTGAACCTGGCTATGATTTTGTATGATCTGGATATGCTTCTTATATGTGATCTTGATATGAATCTTGCATGTGATGTTGTTATGAATCTTGAATATGAACTGAATTATTTTGTGTTGGTTGTAATGCTTTTGGCTAAATGTTGATATATGACTTAACTTTGTGGTAAACGTTGCTTTTGTTGCGAAACTCTGGATTTCTAAACGCTTTTACGATACTACTTTCGGTAGTGGACTTTATAAACTTTTGAAGTGTCATAAACATTTTAAAAAGACTTATGAACTCACCAACTTTATGTTGACCGTTTAAGCATGTATTCTCAGGTACTTGACTGTATGATTATTTGGAGTATGCGTTGTGATATTTTGCATAGAAGTCGTTCTCTCGGATCAAGACTCAGATAATCATGACGTAAAAGGCCCCAAAACTAGTGTGCTTACGCTGGGTCTATTTTGGAGGTGTTAAAGATTGGTATCAGAGCCTTGGTTATAGAGAACTAGGTGTTATTGTATAGGCCTACACTATAACCGATGCTCTAGTGTGTTTTATCATGTTATCATGCTCTTTCCGCTGCTATATGAACGTGTGCTTTACATATTACGATTGCTTATCCGCTGCTATATAAATTCTAGTTTTGCATGTTTGCAATTTTTTATCTGCTGCTGCATGAGTGCTTGTTTTATCTGTTTATGATTGCTTTATATGCTGATTGTTCATTTTATCTCTTTGGTGATTGTTATAATATATCATTATATTATATATGAGCTCCTTGTTTGAGACGTATTCTTGTGCACGTTATCGCGCCTTAATATTTATTTTCTTCCGCTTATAATTTTGGACGTCTACTTACTGGACACGATTTATTGACGACTCATACGCTTTGCTTTTGGTAATTTCATGTTATATCATTAGGATAGTTTGCCTGTCTGAATGGTGCCGGTGGGACTCCAATCAAGTTAATTATGATTTTATATTTAAATGGTATGGAACGTTTAAATGGGAAATCATAAGCCACTGGACCAAAAGCTTATTTATGGTTCCATATTGAGATAGAATGGGACATCTGAATACAGAATTTATAAATAAACTGGCTGTAAACTCTCTTGGTAATATCTATTTTCTTAGATATTTTATTTATATTGATGATAAGCCTTGTTGGGATTATTTAAGTAGGATGAGCTATGAAATCTTTATTCAAACGAATTAGGACGCCTTTTCCTTTGAATAAAGAAATCATAGGTCACCGAACCATGAGGTTATAAATTTTTATTTACATGAATTAGGACGCTTCTTTATGTAAATAACGATTTATAAACAAGTGGCCTTATGTGCATTCGACGTGACTCATTATTTATAAAATTTATTAATCCAGTTATGGAGCGTGTTCCTTTTGACTCACGGATTGTTCGTACGATTTAATAGTTCTTTTGTCCTTTTACCGTTACCATTATTGCGCTTTGGTGAATGATTTCTCAAACTTCAAATGACTCGTGAATTGTGGCACAATTTTTTTTTCCGGATGAACATTGCCCGAAGTGAGCTTAACAACTAACTGTAGTTAACCCCTATATCGACTTTTTAGAGTTGACGACTTGCTAGACTATCCGCTTCGAATTGTCATTTAATTGTTCTATGAACTGTTACCGCTTGTCAGATTAACCGTCAAACCTTTCGGATACATTCCAGCTATGCCTATTCCCTTCCAACATTATTGACACTTCTCAACCTAGTAACAACGATCGAGTTTCGAGGACGAAACTCAAAATACCACGTGGATGATGTAACACCCGAGAATTTTTCGTACTTTAAATAATAATAAATTATATTTCGAAATTCGTTTTGAGTGATACCAAACTTATTGGCTTTGAAAATGGGTCATATTTTGAAAAATCTAAAAAATCGCACAGTCTGAGTACCGACACAGTTAATAATTAAATTTATATTTTCACGAGATATTTAATTAAAGGGTTGATTAAATTATTTAATATTTTATTTCATTAGCGTTTATTAAAAACGAGAACATTTAAGTGAAGTCTATTTTTTCGTTAAATTTAAGTTTGATCGTGATACTAGATAATTAATCAACATTCTTTTAAGAGTTTACGAAATATTATGAAACAATGTTCAAGTAAATACTTATTTTTTTGGAAAAATCATTTGGAACGCAAGGACGAAAATTTCGTGACATGAATCATCTGTTAACTATCATAAACGAACCCGGAACCGTTAATTAACGAAAGTTATAAAATAAGTTACAGTTTAACCCTAAACTATTTGCTACATTACACCTTGTTTTAATATAAATAGAAATTTATTTTCTTTTTCTCGTTTTTCATCTAAACACAAACACATCAAAAACCCTAACCCTAATCTAATACACACACTACATCTTAGTTCACCAGCCACCAAAAGAAATCCGGCCATCACCTCCGCCAGAATCCGCCACTCCGGCCACCGTCGACCAGCGCCACTTAATCCACCACCAAACTCCATCTGTCACCCCTATCACCACTCACGACTCACAATCAGCCGTCGTAATCCAACCACGCGCCTCCACCCCCAGATCCAACCGTCATAGCCACCTCCACCAAACTATCCGTCGTCAGCCACCACCTCACACCATGACTACTACAGTCGCCGCCATTACCAGCCTTCACTTATAGATACATCACCAAATCGACACCACACCAGCCCTTCGTCACCTGCTGCCGTGACTTAGCCACCTGATGCTACCACCACGTGACGACCCAACTGCCGTCGTGGTCAACCTCGCCACGATCTCGAGTCACAACACCACGGGGTGGTTGTTTGTTTGCTTGTCACCACCGAAACCACCACGTAGGTAGTGTTCGGTTGTGTTTTCCGGCCGCCACCACCATCAACAAAATAACCACTACCCGATCTATAAACACCATCCGTCATGTTTAAATCGATCAACAGCCACTACCACAGATCCGTCGGCTGTTGCCCTTGTTCAGCCACTGCCGCCACCATAGCAGCAACACCACCGATGGGTCCTTTTGTTGCAGCAGCAACACCGCGAATGGGCGAGTTTGTACAGCAAAAGCACTACGAGGGGTATTTGTTCAGTTGTATAATACCACGAAGGGTGTTTGGTTTTGATAGAATAAAGATCCGCAAAGGGGTGTGTCCGGGACAGCAGCGAAACACCATACAGGGGTGCTTGGGATTAAGAGAAGTTGTTACGGGGTTGTATGGGATTGCCAGAATGGTCTTACGGGAGCGTTTGGTGTAGAAGTCTACTACAAAGGGTGCGTTTGGGACTGCAGGCGGGTATAAAGGGGCGTTTGGGTTTGCAGAAAGATATTAAGGGGCGTTTGGGTTTGCTGATTATTAGTTTCGACTGTGTTTGGACGCGGGACGTCGAGGGTGTAGAGTGTCCGGCACGATTTGGGCTCATGGTTTGTTGTGGTTTGATTCGGCTAATAGCTAAGCTAATTTTAATTATTATAAAATGGACTAAATGGTAGTATGAAAATGGTTAAATAAATTTGTTAAAAGCTATTGATATAATGAGAACTACAAAAAGAAGTATACGATTAATTATGTGTTTAAATATCCCACATCGGGCGTGTGACTTTTAAATTTATAACACATAGGTTGTGTTCGGTTATACTTAATTATGACGATTAAATATTCTAGTTGGACATATGTTAAAACACGATTAGTGTAATGTATATTGTTTGGAAAAAAATGGAAGATATTGTTAATTGGAAAATATGGTAAATGTTGTATAAACGAATGAGTCATGTCGAATTTCAATAAAACTTTATACTTTATATTTTTTTTCTCTACAAACTACTATTATATGTGTAAACCAATAAAATAAAATAATCATATTATACTGATAAACCGATAAAAGTTATACTTTTTACCTAAAAGTGATAATGATTAATTAAGTGGTGATTTTTTTAAAATGTGTCGAACTATTTTATCTAATTATTTTTATCACGATCTTTATACTGTACATACCAAATAAATATAAACTTTGGTTTATTTTGTAAGATTTTTGTCTCTATTATATAATTCAACATAAGAATTATATAATAGCTTGGTTATACGTAATGTGTAGGGAATACACAACACACTTGGTGTGTGAGCCTATTTATTCATTTTATTTAACCAACCGAACTATTATAAGTTGAAACTTAAATCTTTTATCAACGGGTCATTTTGATGTACATATCTATCGAGAACTCAAATACACATTTTTAAGTATTGATTTAGCCGATTAGGTAAACCACAACACCATGACCGAGCCTTATCAATTTTCGTTGCGCGGAGCGTATTATTAGCGTCGCTATTGTTCGTGCATCTATCGTCGAGGTGAGTTCATACCCCCTCTTTCTATTTTTGGAATCGCTTTATAAGTGTTTTAGTCTCTTTTGGGGGAGATGCATGCTTGTCGATGTCAAATACGTGTTTATACGTTTGATGATTGTTTGTGATACATACGTGGTTATAATTCTCAAGTATCGTTTGCCATGCATATGTGTTTATACCTATGAAAAATTGTTTATGCTCTATATTGTGAAGATGTGAGTGAGTCATTTCTTCTCTTAATCTACATTATATGCTTAATCTATTTGGGGAGAGATAATGCTTTGTTATTTGCTTATGGATGCAACTGTGCTTGTATAAGAACACTTCACTGAGATATTGTTTATCTATGAGATAATGCTTTGTCACTTGCTTGGACGCAAAATGTTCTCTCGTTGTATACTTCGTTGAAGTTGGTTTATGGATATGCCTAAGTAGCTTTAACCCACGTTCTTCTTAGTCCCCTTCATGAACCGTTAATCACTTCTGGATGACCGGTAAAGTGAACCTGATGTTCTGGATAGATCTATTGAGGTTTTGGCAACCTCCGTCCGGGGATTTGTAAATTGCCACTGCCAAACGGACGTATACCATTTGATGTTGTGCTAGGTGGTCTTAGGTTAGACACCTACTGGGGCAACTTGTATTCATGTGCGCGATGTTTCGGCGTACTTGCCATAGTTCGGTTTCATGAGTTTAGTGCTATCATAAACACTGTGTTGTACCCAATATGCTTGACGTCATATCTCTCATGATGGTTTTGTATATCTTATCTATGTTTTTGCGGTCCATTGCTTGCTATGATTCTGAACTTGAATTGCTATTGTGATCCATCTTGCTATGATCTTGTATTTGATCTTGACTGTGAATCTTGCTACGATCTTGTATTGATCTAGAATTGAATCTTGCTATGATCACGTATTGATCTTGAAATTTGAATCGGGCTATGATCTTGTATGATCTTGATATGCTTCTTATATGTGATCTTTATATGAATCTTGCATGTGATGTTGTTATGAATCTTGAATATGAACTGAATTATTTTGTGTTGGTTGTAATGCTTTTGGCTAAATGTTGATATATGACTCAACTTTGTGGTAAACGTTGCTTTTGTTGCGAAACTCTGGATTTCTAAACGCTTTTACGATACTACTTTCGGTAGTGGACTTTATAAACTTTTGAAGTGTCATAAACGTTTTAATAAAACTTATGAACTCACCAACTTTATGTTGACCGTTTTAAGCATGTATTCTCATGTACTTGACTGTATGATTATATGGAGTATGCGTTGTGATACTTGGCATAGAAGTCGTTCTCTCGGATCAAGACTCAGATAATAATGACGTAACAGGCCCCAAAACTAGTGTGCTTCCGATGGGTCTACTTTGGGGGTGTTAAAGATTGGTATCAGAGCCTTGGTTATAGAGAACTAGGTGTTATTGTATAGGCCTACACTATAACCGATGCTCTAGTGTGTTTTATCATGTTATCATGCTCTTTCCGCTTCTATATGAACGTGTGCTTTACATATTACGATTCCTTATCCGCTGCTATATGAATTCTTGTTTTACATGTTTGCAATTTTTTATCTGCTGCTGCATGAGTGCTTTTTTTTATCTGTTTATGATTGCTTTACATGCTGATTGTTCATTTTATCTATTTGGTGATTGTTATAATATATAATTATGTTATATATGAGCTCCTTGTTTGAGACATATTCTTGCGCATGTTATCGCGCGTCAATATTTATTTTCTTCCGCTTATAATTTTGGACGTCTACTTACTGGACACGATTTATTGACGACTCATACGCTTTGCTTTTGGTAATTTCATGTTATATTATTAGGATAGTTTGCCTGTCTGAATGGTGCCGGTGGGACTCCAGTCCATGTAATTATGATTTTATATTTAAATGGTATGGAACGTTTAAATGGGAAACCATAAGCCACCGGACCAGAAGCTTATTTATGGTTCCGTATTAAGATAGAATGGGACATCTGAATACGGAATTTATAAATAAACTGGCTGTAAACTCTCTTGGTAATATCTATTTTCTTAGATATTTTATCTATATTGATGATAAGCCTTGTCGGGAATATTTAAGTAGGATGAGCTATGAAATCTTTATTCAAACGAATTGGGACGCCTTTTCCTTTGAATAAAGAAATCATAGGTCACCGAACCATGAGGTTATAAATTTTTATTTACATGAATTAGGACGCTTCTTTATGTAAATAACGATTTATAAACAAGTGGGCTTATGTGCATTCGACCTGACTCATTATTTATAAAATTTATTAATCCAGTTATGGAGCGTGTTACTTTTGACTCACGGTTCGTCCGTACGATTTAATCGTTCTTTTGTCCTTTTACCGTTACCATTATTGCGCTTTGTGAATAATTTCTCAAACTTCAAATGACTCGTGAATTGTGGCACAAATTTTTTTTCCGGATGAACATTGGCCGAAGTGAGCTTAACCAACTAACTGTAGTTAACCCCTATAGTTTTTCGGATGAACATTCGACTTTTCAGAGTTGACGACTTGCTAGACTATCCGCTTCTAATTGTCATTTAGTTGTTCTATGAACTGTTACCGCTTGTCAGATTAACCGTCAAACCTTTCAGATACATTCCAGCTTTGCCTATTCCCTTCCAACATTATTGACACTTCTCAACCTAGTAACAACGATCGAGTTCCGAAGACGAAACTCAAAATGACACGTGGATGATGTAACACCTGGAAATTTTTCGTACTTTAAATAATAATAAATTATATTTCGAAATTCATTTTGAGTGATACCAAACTTATTGGCTTTGAAAATGGGTCATATTTTGAAAAATCTGAAAAATCGCACAGTCTGCGTACCGACACAGTTAATAATTAAATTTATATTTTCACGAGATATTTAATAAAAGGGTTGATAAAATTATTTAATATTTTATTTCATTAGTGTTTATTAAAAACGAGAACATTTAAGTGAAGTCCATTTTTCGTTAAATTTAAGTTTGATCGTGATACTAATTAATCAACATTTTTTAAGAGTTTACGAAATATTATGAAACAATGTTCAAGTAAATACTTACTTTATTGGAAAAATCATTTGGAACGCAATGGCGAAAATTTCGTGACATGAATCATCTGTTAACTATCATAAACGAACCCGGAACCGTTAATTAACGAAAGTTATAAAATAAATTACAGTTTTAACCCTAAACTATTTGCTACATTACACCTTGTTTTAGTATAAATAGAAATTTATTTTGTTTTTCTCATTTTTCATCTAAACACAAACACATCAAAAACCCTAACCCTAATCTAATACACACACTACATCTTATTTCACCAGCCACCAAAAGAAATCCGACCATCACCTCCGCCAGAATCCGCCACTCCGGCCACCGTCGACCAGCGCCACTTAATCCACCACCAAACTCCATCTGCCACCCCTATCACCACTCACGACTCACAATAAGCCGTCGTAATCCAACCACGCGCCTCCACCCCCAGATCCAACCGTCGCAGCCACCACCACCAAACTATCCGTCGTTAGCCACCACCTCACACCATGACTACTACAGTCGCCGCCATTACCAGCATTCACTTATAAACACATCACCAGATCTGTCACACCATGTCGACATAACATCACCAAATCGACACCACACCAGCCCTTCGTCACCTGCTGCCGTGACTTAGCTACCTGATGTCACCACCACGTGACGACCCAACTGCCGTCGTGGTCAACCTCGCCACTATCTCGAGTCACAACACCACGGGGTGGTTGTTTGTTTGCTTGTCACCACCGAAACCACCACGTAGGTAGTGTTCGGTTATGTTTTCCGGCCGCCACCACCGTCAACAAAATAACCACCACCCGATCTATAAACACCATCCGTCATGTTTAAATCGACCAACAGCCACTACCACAGATCCGACGGTTGTTGCCCTTGTTCAGCCACAGCCGCCACCATAGTAGTAGCACCACCGATGGGTCCGTTTGTTGCAGCAGCAACACCGCGAATTGGCGCGTTTGTACAGCAAAAGCACTACGAGGGGTATTTGTTCAGTTGTATAATACCACAAATTGTGTTTGGTTTTGACAGAATAAAGACCTACAAAGGGTGTGTCTGGGACAGCAGCGAAACACCATACAGGGGTGTTTGGGATTATGAGAAGTTGTTATGGGGTTGTGTGGGATTGCCAGAATGGTCTTACGGGAGCGTTTTGTGTAGCAGTCTACTACAAAGGGTGCGTTTGGGACTGTAGGCGGGTATAAAGGGGCGTTTGGGTTTGCAGAAAGATATTAAGGGGCGTTTGGGTTTGCTGATTATTAGTTTCGACTGTGTTTGGACGCGGGACGTCGAGTGTGTAGAGTGTCCGGCACGATTTGGGCTCATGGTTCGTTGTGGTTTGATTCGGCTAATAACTAAGCTAATTTTGATTATTATAAAATGGACTAAATGGTGGTATAAAAATGGTTAAATAAATTTATTAAAAGCTATTGATATAATGAGAACTACAAAAAGAAGTATACGATTAATTATGTGTTTAAATAGCCTACATTGGGCATTTGGCTTTTAAATTTATAACACATAGGTTGTGTTCGGTTATACTTAATTATGACGATTAAATATTCTAGTTGGACATATGTTAAAACACGATTAGTGTAATGTATATGGTTTAGAAAAAAATGGAAGATATTGTTAATTGGTAAATATGGTAAATGTTGTATAAACGAATGAGTCATGTCGAATTTCAATAAAACTTTATACTTTATATTTTTTTCACTACAAACTACTATCATATTTGTAAACCAATAAAACAAATGAATTATTTTATATTGATAAACCGATAAAAGTTATACTTTTTACTTAAAAGTGACAATTATTAATTAAGTGGTGATTTTCTTAAAATGAGTCGAACTATTTTGTCTAATAATTTTTATCACGATCTTTATACTGTACATACAAAATAAATATAAACTTTGGTTTATTTTGTAAGATTGTTGTCTCTATTATAAAAATCAACATAAGAATTATATAATAGCTTGGTTATACGTAATGTGTAGGGAAGACACAACACACTTGGTGTGTGTGCCTAATTTATTCATTTTATTTAACCAACCGAACTATTATAACTTGAAACTTAAATCTTTTATCAACGGGTCATTTTGATGTACATATTTATCGAGAACTCAAATACACATTTTTAAGTATTGGATTTAGCCGATTAGTTAAACCACAACACCATGACCGAGCCTTATCAATTTTCGTTGCGCGAAGCGTATTATTAGCATCACTATTGTTCGTGCATCTATCGTCGAGGTGAGTTCATACCCCCTCTTTCTATTTTTTGAATCACTTTTTATAAATGTTTTAGTCTCTTTTGGGGGAGATGCATGCTTGTCGATGTAAAATACGTGTTTATACGTGTGATGATTGTTTGTGATACATACGTGGTTATACTTCACAAGTATCGTTTGCGATGCATATGTGTTTATACCTATGAAAAATTTATTATGCTCCATATTGTGAAGATGTGAGTGAGTCATTTGTTCTCTTAATCTACAATATATGCTTAATCTATTTAGGGAGAGATAATGCTTTGTTATTTGCTTATGGATGCAACTGTGCTTGTATAAGAATACTTCGTTGAGATATTGTTTATCTATGAGATAATGCTTTGTCACTTGCTTGGACGCAAAATGTGCTCTCGTTGTATACTTCGTTGAAGTTAGTTTATGGATATGCCTAAGTAGCTCTAACCCACGTTCTTCTTAGTCCCTTTCATGAACCGTTAATCACTACTGGATGACCGGTAAAATGAACCAGATGTTATGGATAGATCTATTGAGGTTTTGGCAACCTCCGTCCGGGGATTTGTAAATCGCCACTGCCAAACGGACGTATACCATTTGATGTTGTGCTAGGTGGTCTTGGGTTAGATACCTACTGGGGCAACTTGAATTTCATGCGCCCGAAGTTTCGGCGTACTTGCCATAGTTAGGTTTCATGAACTTAGTGCTATCATAAACACTGTGTTGTGCCCAATATGCTTGACGTCATATCTCCCATGATGGTCTTGCATATCTTATCTATGTTTTTGCGGTTCATTGCTTGCTATGATTCTGAACCTGAATTGCTATTGTGTTCCATCTTGCTATGATCTTGTATTTGATCTTGACTGTGAATCTTGCTACGATCTTGTATTGATCTAGAGTTGAATCTTGCTATGATCACGTATTGATCTTGAAATTTAAATTTTGCTATGATCACGTATTGATCAAGGGGGTTGGACTTTCAGAAGTTGCAGGGATTGTCCTTTGATGAATTGGAGTATAAAGCTTATCCTATTTGGGCAAGAGTGCAAGAAATGAATACTATCAGACTTCTTTCAGATGAAAGAAAGGAAGAGCTTGCAGAAGAGATGCAAATTCAACAAGCTTTAATTGCACCAATACCTAAGAAGAAGGGAGTTCCACTTGAGTTCCCAGGAAATATGGATAGAGTGAATCCTAGTGAAGCTATTATTAGAAGGATCATTAAGCTCTCATCCTTGGAAGTTTCACATATGGTGGAAGTATTACCTCATGATTCCAGAAACCCTATAGTTAGCTATGAAGAAGATGCAAGTGGGTTCTGGATGATTGGCAGGTATGGGAAAGAGGTACATACTTTTACTACTCTTATGTCTTTATTTGCAAGCTTGGATAGGGAAGACTTGGCAGACCTTTGGAGGTTGATGCAGGCCAAGTATGAGACTGAAGCACCTACTTCAGTCAATGGAATAAAGATCTGGTCAACATTCAAGAAAATGTGTGCACCAGATGAAGAAGATCCTGTTTGGAAGGATCTTGATGATGATATCAGTGGATTTCAATGGCGTCTATATTCAGCAGCTGGTGTGTATCATCTGAGTACTACAAAGTTTTCTGAGTATCTTCTTATGGATGCTGAGTATCCTATGTCCAAAGAAGTTTTGAAGAAAATGATGACAACACAGCTGGAGATAGACTACTCAAGTGATGTGGCCAAAGATTTGATTAGATATATTTATTTCCAATTTGATAAGATTTGTAAGAATCCTCCTAGTTCTTAGTTTTTATTCAGAAACTTGATTACTAGAGTAGATATCAAGTTTAGGGGAGGATTGTTAGGAATAAAATGTAGCCAAAACACTTGGACGCTGACAAGAGCAATTTGGACGTTGATAAGAAGAAATCAAGCGTTGACATGACAAGCGTTGACAGGAAGAAGTCAAGCGTTGATAAGAAGAAGTCAAGCACTGATTGAAGACTTAGTCTACACGTTTTATGTTTCTAGTATGTTTCTAGTAAAGATATGTTCGACAATGTATTTCATATGTTTATCTTTACCAAGAATAGTTGATACGTAGACTCTTGTACAAGGTTCCTTAATCTATAAAAGGAGGCCTTTAAGTTTTAGTTTAATATATGTTTTACACTTTCATTGAACGCAAGTTCGATTTATCAATCAAAGTGAAAGTTTGGTTTATCTTGTTTGTGTGTTCTTGTTTGATTATTAATTCCGCATAATACTTGAATTGTTTCATATACAACAAAGTTTCTCTACGTGTTTAACTTGATTTAATCTCGTTTACACAAGTTAAATTGATCTAAGTTTGGGATCAACACCCCCATCCCATGAGATTGGTGTTTAGATGAAAGCATGTTGTAGGACACACATCTAATAGGGTCATAAATTGTATGTTTCGCAGTTTTCACATGGGAGTCTAAAATTTTGAGCTGATCCACAGTGAAGGAAACCTACTTTCCCTTTAGAAAAAAACCATTCTATCTTACCTTACATAAGAAGGTACACAAAATTAAAAAGACAACCACAGTCCCACAAATGTGCCCCCTTATATTTTAAGGGAACGACAAGGAGATGAAAACAACTACTACTAGCATTTAATGGAAGTATAGTAATATATTCCAGGTAATAAATAAACTTACATGAACTTCCTGAGACCCTTTTGTTTTGAGTTTTAAACAATCAACAAGAGCATTCCACTTCCTAGAACAATTATCAAGGGATCCAAGTCTATAATATTGTTGCAGTTGATGTACTGGAGCTGCCGGGATCACAAAGTTACATTAGGTTGTTAAATGTGTACAAGATAAGAAATTAACAACTCAAAAAGAGCTTTTCATATGTTGCAATTGTTGGGTGAATGTGAACACACACACACAATATAAAACGCGAGACATGTTAAGAATCACACTTACAATAGCAAAACCATAGAGCATCAAAGCAGGTGGTGCATGATACTTTCCTTCTTGGTAAAACTACTACTTCTTCATTCTCTATGCCCATTCTAATGTTATTCTTGCACTATCTTTCTTTTTTGCGTGTCCCCAGGTGTTACACTAGATGTGATTTACATACCAGTAGTTATCATCTTGCAAACCAGTAGTTTTTACCTATTCAAATAAAACTAGATGTGATTTACAATTCATGGGGCAAAAATAGATATATGCCACTTTTAGTTTAAATGGCGAGCATAGATCTCCAATCAACTTATAAAAATGGCAAAAGACCCTTTAAAGGTCGTAACTTCTTGCATACTGTACTTATCACTTTTTGCAGCACAACCAGAGTACCCTGTTAACATTATGGACAAACATAATGGTTAAATCAGTGGTTGATTGCATTTAAAAAGAAAAAGCAATTAGTCTTTTGCAACAAAAGGAATTGTTAAAATCCAAGGCCGGCCAGTTATCAGAATACTTTTACTACCCAATAATAACCTTCTATGCTCATACAACATTCAGTATAACGTTATGGCTGAGTATCAGAACTCAAAGTCATTCTTCCATATACTATTCAACTATAAAAAACTTTTTGTGTAAACTTCGAAGTTCAACACCTTGTTAGCGAACAAAACTTGAACTAAATGACCTCAATTAAAAAGCATAAAATTCATCTATAGAGTGCCAGTTCTTAATGCTCATATTTTGGTCCATTATAGCTATTAAATATGTGATCATTATTACTTATTTGGTTAATATAGTATGTGTTTTGGGTGATAAAAAATAACTGTTTGATGACATATGGAATATACTTAAGTTATTAGTAGTATTATGATATAAACGTACGTACAACGTGCGCCAAACTGGTTCACCATTTTGACAATAACTTCTTCATCCGAACTACTCAGATTGAATTAATTCAAAAGGCCAATTGAAACGTTCGAAAGACAGAAGTTAACAACTGGTTTGTCCTACAAATTTCGTCTGAAACAAACCACATCTGTATTTCAACTTATGAAGTTCATGGATCGGTTCATGTGCAAATGATTCCTGAGAATTTTCACAATTTACCATCGTTTCTGTCAACATTCACGCCTGGGAAGAATAAGCAGCTGAAAATAATTAATTATGATGGTGTTGGACCGAGTACCAAATCTAGTCGCAACTCACAACATACTCTATATAATTCGGCACCTCATGTTTTTCGTGGCTGGAAAAGAACGCAAAATATTTGGACGGCGTTTAAACTCGGCCCATCAAACACCGAAAGCCCAAGAGAGAAGAAAAGGAAACAAAGAAGCTAACCAGCAAAAGGCAACGTCATACAAATTATTCATTCTATCCGTTCCTTTATTTTTGTTAATTTATCACTTAACTCATCGGGTTTGTCTATTGCATAATAGGACACCAGGCACCTTTGTCCATTGAGGTGTGTTCACTTAGATGTAACAAACTGTAGGTATATGTGTATATGATATCAAATGATGATCTGATGGATATGTATCTGTTTACGTACAGATCAACATGTGTAATTGTTGAGTTATGAAAAATTTCGTCATGGTTTCTATAATGCATGATAGGGACGCCTTAACTGTTCATGTCAACAATCTCATAGGCATTGGCCATATTATACGGTGAGGGGATGTGAATGCTTAGCCGAGCCACTGATAAGAATCACTATCAAATAATTCTTTATTTTGTACTTGATTACAACATACACATATCTACCGGTGTGAAATCTAAGAGGGTGTTTGGGAGTACGTTTTCAACCCAATTTTCTGATTATTTCAGTTTTCAAACGGAAAAAAGCAAAAATAGGTGTTTGGGTGGAGAAAGGTAAAAATAGATTATTTGCGTTTTGAGGAGTCTAGAACGGAGTTTTAGATAATCTACGAAGGACCTACAGCTTGGAAACGTAGTTTGATATTACTAGGAAAATTACAAAAACACCCTCAACATACATGATTAGTATTATATTTGATGTCCTTTCTAGTCATTTCATTATATAAGTCATTATGTAATATAATTTGCCAAACACTAAAATTACTGATTATCTGATTATTGCGATGTTAAACAACATAATCAAATCCAAACACTATATTTCAAAATCACGTTTTGTAACAACTGATTATCTGATTATCCATTTTAAAAACGAATAATCTATTTTGAATAAGCAATCCCAAACACCCCCTAAGTGAGCACATCTCACATCTCTAGATATTCTTAGATTGACTTGTTTGCTATTGGTATATTAAATAGGATTTTTCTATCTTTTGCCCTAGGGCACATGATAAGAAGGTAAAAAGTATACAGGGTCCCACAGAAAAGTACACAGAGATCCACATTTTACGGATTCCTGTGTACTTTTCTGTAGGACCCTGTGTACTTTTTATGTACTTTGTAACTTCTTATCATGTGCCCTAGGGCACAAGATAGAAAAACCCTATTAAATATTTGTTTTACTTTGCGTTTTTATATAAGAAAAAACAGACCAAGTATCATTTTAATTCTTAGAGCTTTTTAGTCATCATAATCTTGATAGTCTAATCAATTGTTTCAAGTGCTCAATAAATCCCGATGAATGTACACTCGCCTAAAAAGGTGACCTTCAACCCACCCTAGTCGCCCCTGTCATCTTAGCTTTCTCTGTTCCAGACTACTTCATGACTTTCATATAGTGTAACAACGAGACCCTTTTCACCCTCAATCCCCATCACATCTTAATAAAAGTAAAGTAATGTAAAATAACTTCCAATACCGTCTTCCACGGGTTATGGTCCCAATACTGTATTCCACGGTGTATGGTAGAGGTAGAGACGTAGACAGCCACGAAAGGTAGAAAATGGCCACCGGCCTTGTAAGGAGAAAGGATCGAACACTTGACGTCTGTCCCATCACCTCTTAATGAGTTAAATGATCTTGATAGTTAAACTCGATAAATTATTGTTAATCAAAATGACCTCAGATATTTACGACTAGCAATCATTTCATTTCTTAGCTTAAGTTTCCTTAGACTTAAGGAGGATCCTCTTATTACGATAACCATTAATTAATTAATACATAAAAAATATTTATACATAATACATAACAAAGTAGCAAAAGACATTTCAACAAAATAATACAGTAAAAGATATCCAGAAGGTCTAACCTTTTTAAGATAAAGATGTTCTGCTGCCTGCTGATGTTAACAACAATCTCATGACAACTGGTGCTTTGATTTGGGGTTTTTTATTGTCATAATGGCCCATTGGACCTGTTTAAAGGATGTTTCATGAAAGCCCAACGAGTTGAAGATAATGGCCCAAATAGACCCAACTTATATCTTTTTTTTGGGTTAAGGAGGCGTTTGGTTAGGTTAAATAAAAAGCAAGTCAAAAGAAAAGATACAGGAGGTTAGTAAAAAAATTGTTTGTTTTGAAGAAGAAATAGAATTAAAATTTTAGTTATTGATCTTTAAATTATTAAAATAAAGATAACTATGAAGTGAACCATCACAATAGAAGAAAAAAAATAGAAAAAAGCTACTTTCAAAAGAGAATAATATTTTGGTCATCATATCTGATGTTAAAAAGATATATACCGTACTTACTTATTAAACAATTATTTTAACTTTAGTGTTTAACTCCAACCCAAAAATACCTCACAACAGACACACTCTAAGTTTAGGAGCTTTGCTTGATCATTTTTGTCTAAAGGTTATTTCGATCAAGTACAAGTTTTCTTTATTAAATGTTGTTGATGAATGGTGACTACTGACTAGTGAGGTCAATAGTAAATGAATGTGAATGATATTTTGGTTTTGGAAGTGTTACGGGGTTCTGTTAGTCATTTGGTTTGGTTGTTTAAAAGGAGTCCTTAAAATATTTCCGGCCGGCTAGCTCTAGTTTATCGTATCATCTTTATACGTTGAACTGAAAGATACAACATTGAAATGGGTCTTACATTCATAATTAATTATATTAAAGTTATGGTTTGTGTTAACGATAATCTGTAGTACTACGTGATTCCTTTTCAGCTACATTAGATAGATTTAAAGATATTTTTTTTTGATCCTTGTCTAATTTTCTAAAAAGGACAAGACAGGCGGCTTCAATTTAACTCGAAAAGGGCCATTATCTTCAAATCGTTGGGCTTTCATGAAAAGAAACTGAAAAATTGTGGGGTTTTGAGTTTTTCTAAAAGTAGAAAAGAAAGTGTAAATACAAATAATAGCATTAAAACGCTAGTTTTATTTGAGGATTTCTCTACGTGTTAAAGAAAAACAAGTAATTAAGCCCGCGCTTCACGAGAGGTTGTTTGATCTTTCGTTGCTAGCCTAGCAACGATACATGATAGATACCACAAGCGTAAACTTCTCTTTAGCAAAAAATCAGCATTTGTATACAAACATTTGGATGACTAAATGATACCAGGTTAATGATAATCATGCAAGATGATCGAGAAACATATATGTGCAGGACAAAAAAAACTACTTAGCTCGTACAACTTGAGTCATGAACATCAAATGTGTTCCTAATTTCAATAGCAACATTTGCTAAATTAAAAAACACTACTTCATTTACAGACCACGAAAATAGCTCAATTGGTGGTGCAATAAAGAACGCAGCTCGAGGTTGGTTTGGTGAAGCCTGTTGAATAACAATAAACCGGTGGTGTAGTTGAAAGTTTATGGACATAAAATTAAATATTCATGTGATAAGATCGAACTCGTGATTACGGGATTGCACACAATACGTAAAAGGTTAATTTATTTATTAAATATAATTATTATATTTATTAAATTAAACAAAGCTTTAACTTAACGGTCGTTAAAATAATTAAGATTTAAGTGTAACGAACGTTTTGAAATAAAATAGAAGAGTTGGAAAATTCTGGAAACACCCCCTGGGTGGGCTTTTGGACGACGGCTAAACACAAGGGAAGGGGAAAGATTTTCTTTCCTAATTGGTTTATGGCTTGGAGAACAAGATTTGCTAGCCTATATAAACAACCCTTATCCTTCATAATTTTCCCATCCCTCTCTCTTCTTTCTTGCGATCAAACCAAAAGGCAAACACATTTTTTAGGGTTCCTTTTAACCTCTTGGTTTTGATTTCTTGAATCTAGTCCTAGCCCCTCTCTAGGGTTGTTGGGTAGATTATTCCACAAGCGTAGAAGCTTCGTTTATATGTGCTAGACTCACGATTAGCCCGTTGCATTACGTGTGTACAAGAGCGTAATATAGTTTTACTTTAAACTATATCTTGGTATCATTCGTCACAAACCCTAATTGTTGATTCGTTGGTGATCTTGTGGATCTTCGCTAGGATAAAGGTATGTAACCCTAATTCGATTAATTATAATTGTGTTATTAATTATGATCTCGTTAAATCGCTTCCGCTATGTATGCTTGATCTTATTTCGGGTTTTGTGTAACTGTTATGAACTTTATAAACCGTTAGTGGTATCAGAGAGCCGTTTTAACATGTTATAATTATCGAGATGTAAAGTTTTTTTAACTAATGATGATTTGAGTTAAAATTAGATGTGGTTTTTTAGGTTTTAACAAAAAATAGGGTTTGTTTTTTTAAAATCGACCTAGCGGAATTTTTAATTTTTTTTTTTGTAAACCCTAAAAGTACATGGTATAATCTTTAGATGTTTGCATGAATTAATTGTTATGTCATGTATGGTTAAGATCCGTAGTATTTTAGTTGTTAAGAGTATGTGGGAGATCCGTGATGAACATGTATATTTTTTCACGGATCATATGATTTTATATGCTATTTGCTTTATTTGAATCAAAGTTTTTAAAATTAGGGAAGACTTTTATGTTTATAAAACCCTAGATTTAATGTTCTTTGAATAAATTGTTATGCATGTGCTATTTGATTTAGTTTTTTTGTACCTAATTGTTTTATACGTTTTATATTAATTGTATGTTGTGAAGAAGGGTAATTTTTCCAAGAAAAATTAATATGGACTAAATCATATGAAAATTAATGAATTGTTTTGAGATCTAAATTCCATAGAATTGTGTTGATTGATAATTTGTAATGATAATTTAACGGTCTACTCCTTTTGACAAACTATAAAGTGGGTTTAACGTACCGATGGTCATGTACCCGGTTAAGGAAGGAGGTGTTATGCCATTAGTCGTTGACCGAATTTCCGACTCACTGTGCGTCAAATTGAAATTACCTACGATTATCATTTGCATTATATCTTAAGGTTGATTTGCCGTAAATTCACATCCGAAACACAATGAATAAGGTTATTGCTTTGTGCTTTAGCTGAGTTCTAGAAAAAGTACGGTGTGAATAGTTGTGGGTAAAGTCTTTAATTGGTAACCAATACCTCAACTTGTGATTTATAGCGAAAATTTTAGACTCACCAAAAGGTTTACTAAAAGTTTTATTAAACTAATGCTATGGAGATGTATGCATGCTTCTCTACACATGATTTTGACACCAAAAGTCTATACCCTAAATTTAAGTCTTATGCCATCTAATTGACGAACACTTGAAGTTACAATTGTCGTCATATGAGATTTTGGACGATGTTGTGATGGAAAGAAAACGTTCATAGAATGAGAATTCGCATGAATGTTTTGCGTTCTTTAGATTAGTCGACTTAATTGAGTTACTTAGTGAGATCTGAAAACTTAAGGTGTAAAGTAGGGATGAAACATGTTTACAATGCAAAATAACTTTTGGCAATGTAAATCCCTAAAATATCTAGAAATTGCAAATTTGTTTATCAATTGTTGTTCGACAAGTTACCGTGTTGAATACATTAGTCACTAGCAGATCAACTGATGTGATGAGTTTATGTCAATATGGATTCTAGTTTCAAGAAAAATACTATGGTTTTTTATTACCGGGGTAATTTTATTTTCTTGAATGGTATTATCGAAAATACTAACATTTGAACTTATTTATGTAGAAATGGCTCAACCCGAAAACAATATGACTATAAGTTCTGCGTTCAAAGCTTTCTTTGATCTTCCTGAACTTACTGGCCTAAACTTCAATGATTGGTATCGCTCACTAAGAATTTTCTTGAGAGTAGCGGGTACTATCGATATCTTGACTACTCCTTATCCGGAGGATCTTGCCGAAGGAGCATCTGATACGGAAAGGCTTGAACACGCTGCTAATGTTAAGAAGCACTCTGAGGTGGTTGCCTTAATGTTAGGAAAAATGGCTCCTCCACTTCAACAGAAGTATGAGCTATTTTCACCTAAGCGAATGCTTGATGAGCTCAAGGCTATGTTCGAAAACCCGCAAGCTGTGGAGATCTACGATTTGGTAGATACTTTGCATAGTTGCAAGCAAGCTCTTGGAAAGTCTGTAAGTGCCCATTATATGGAGATGAGGGGTTATATGGAACAATTCATTAAACTAGGACAACCCTATAATCATAATATGGCTATCAACCTGATCAATAGGTCCCTTAACAAGGACTTCAATGATTTTGTTCGAAACTATAATATGCATTGCACGGGGAAGACAGTTAATGATTTGCATGCAATGCTCATTGACTATGAAAAGGGGTTAAAGGACAAGGCATCTACTTCTACTCCTCATGTGCTTTTTTTTGGTAACCGTGATTTCCGACTCATTGGCTGACTAATCCACGGGGTTTGAGCCCACCGCCACACAGACTCAAACCAGGTAAAGCCCTCCCATTTCAGGAGGTTGACGTGGCCACTTCATGGTTGTTTGCACCAAGTGGGAATTGAACTTAAGACCTCACACACTTTGGAGTGATAGCCACAAATCTTTTTGCCACTAGGCCACCCTTGAGTGGTTTTCCTCATGTGCTTTATGTACAAAAGGGTAGAGTGAATAAGCCAAAACCGGAAGCGAACAAGAAGAAAGGCAAAGGCAAGGGTGATAAGGGCAAACAGATTGCGACTTATTCTAAACCTAAGTAGAACTTTGTCAAGAAGAATCAATCTCAGAAGGATGAGACTTGTCACCATTGCAAAGCAAGTGGTCACTGGAAGAGGAACTTCCCTCTTTATCTCGATGATTTGCGAGAAAATAAGAAGAAGGCTGAGCTAGGTGCTGCAACACCTTCAGGTAACTTATTTTTGACAGAGTTATTTAACCTTACATACAAATCAAACTTCTGGGTATATGATACGGGATGCGGTATTAACGTTTGTAATACACTGCAGGGATTTGAGTTGGAGAGGAAGCTTACCTATGGGGAACAATTTCTGCAAGTGGGCAATGCCGCACAAGCAGCGGTTGAAGCTATAGGAACATTTAATTTAGTTTTATCTTCGGGTTTAGTACTGATTTTAAATGATTGTCATTATGCACCTACAAATGTTAGGGGTGTTATTTCTTTTTCTTGTATGTTGGATCTTGGATCTATTTACACTATTGATAATAATAGAATTTCTGTTTTCAAAGATGGTTAATTATATTTTGATGCAATTTCTGTGAATGGCGTTTTTGAAATTAACATGCATGATAATAATTCTAAGAGAAATAATAATTATGTTTTTAGCATGAATAAGAAGAGAAAATTAGACAAGAACTCTTCTTATCTTTGGCATTGTAGACTTGCCCATATTGGGAAGACTCGCATACAAAAGCTTCAACGTGATGGTCTTTTGGAAAATATCAATGATGAATCATTTGATAAATGTGAGTCTTGTATCTCTGGAAAGATGACCAAGAAACCTTTTAATAGCAATATTGAAAGGGCTATTGAACTACTTGGTTTGATACACACTGATGCGTGTGGACCACTTAGACATGTGTCAAAGAAAGGTGCTAGCTACTTCCTAACATTTACGGATGATTATAGCCGTTATGGTTATGTTTATTTACTTAAGCCTAAACATGAGGTATTTGAAACATTCAAAGTGCTTAAAGCGGAAGTAGAATTGCAACTAGGAAAGAAGATTAAAGCTCTTCATTCTAATCGAGGTGGTGAATATTTAAGTCAAGATTTTAAAGATTATTTAAGTGAGAATGGAATTGTTCAGAAACTTACTTCTCCATATACTCCACAACAAAATGGTGTATCCGAAAGGAGAAATCGTACATTATTTGTTGTTCCATATATTTGTGATGATTAAACAAGAAAGAAACTTAGATAAAAGATGAATTCTAGAGAGAGAAATTAGTGAGAGAAAGTAGAGAGAAATGTGTGGAACAATGGGAAGGTTAGATTAAGAGAAAATAAATCAACCAACACCTTTTCTAACATGCTAGGAAGGGTATTTATAACCTTTGCCTACATGTGGCATAATAGGCTATATGATTATGGGCCGAGCTTTCCTTTTGGGCTTTGGTTACTTATGAATGAACCTTAGCTTAAAGTTAAGCCCGTAATACACGAATAACCTACTACCTATTACAACGTTCTAAATACGATACATAATAAACATATGATCGAGCATTCTTGTTTGACTCAATATTTTGAGGCTAACAATCTCCCCCAATGAGAGGTCATTACCCTTTATGAGAGGTCATTACCCTTTATCTTTTGGAAATTTGTATAGATTACTAATCTCGCCATAATGAGTCTTGAACGTGTAATAGTAGTCTTTTTCCTTCATGATGTGATCTTTGAGCCTTTGTCGTTGTCTTTCGACTTTGTCTTTTGATCTTGAGATCTTCAAATCATCCTTGACTTGTCTTTGCCATCTTGTGATCTTGTGTCTTCATCCACATGCTCACACTCTTAATTGTTGAATATGTCTTTAGGCATGAGTATGTGGCTTTGAATCTTTGACTTTGATGAGTACACCGTGACGCTACCTTCTTGAGACAAAACATAGACACGGACTGAATGGCTTTGACATTCGTCCTAAATCGGTATCGTTTTACCTCCGGTCGGTGAATACCGTTATACGATATTAAATACCATACCTGTGATTAGGTAGATTCAATTAAGAATTTCCTTGACAGGGTTTCGCGGCTGTACTAGCTGTTCTCTTTACTCGACCGTCTCAAAGCAAGACTGCGAACATAAAGAGTGAATCAATTGGATAGATATCCACTTGATTAAAGTCGTCAATTCAAATTCCTGGAACAAGTGTGATTCATAAAGAATCTTACCATTGTTTCTTTCCAGTTGACACAAGTTTGATTCATAATAATCTCACAAGTCACCTACCGTAGCAGTGTTTGAGGTTGACGCTAGAAGGATTTCCATTCGTCACTATAAATATTAATGAATATCACTCTGAATGTTCTGGTAAGACCATAAAGATATTGAGTAGAAACCTGAAACGAGTTTGAATCAATTCAGAAGCAAACCACTGTTACTTTTCAGTTTACATGTGTTCAATTCATAAAGAATCTTACACATGACCTACCGCAGTGCTGTTTGATGTTAACACTGGAAGGATTTCCACTCATCATTATGAATAGTAAGTGGTATCACTCTGAGTGTTCTAGCAATATCACAAGGATATAACGTAGGACTCTCTTGTTCGTCATCCGTGTGTCCTAACGAAGTTTGATTGATCTCTGCGCTCTAGACTTGATTTGTGCACTTTTAGTGGTTGGAGGCTGGAGCAGATGCCACCTATTCAATATCAACTATCTCGGAGTGAGAAAGTCAATAGAAGTCATGTTGTTCTCCGAGACAATAAAACAAACTTATTTTGAGAGAAGCCTGAGTAGCTAGGAAAGGGTTGTGCCTACATCACTGGGTCCATGATGAGTTGTCTTCATGATGTGTTGACCCGGTTTCTGCCTAAGTTGTATAGAGGGATTCTTTGTTTACGCCCTTTATCCTTACATTTCTTTTTCATTCTTCAACCCCTTCAATGCTTACCAAGACATCATTACTAGCACCTTGTTGTGACTGTTCCAGTGCCAGCATCAGTACTTAGTCGGTATTCAACTACGTTCACATTCTACTCCATCTTTCCTAAGGACTTCTAATAATCTATTGGACTGTCCCTGGGAAGATCCCTCCGGTTCTGGTTGGATCATAGGACTTAAACCTAACCACCCTTTTGACACCAATACGTCGTGGATTAAAGATGTTGTGGGTATTTGATCGTAACCATGAAAACCACTTTAAATGTCTAACAAGGTGTTTGAAAAACATTTAACACCTTGATAGTTTTGTCGTTTCAGAAATGCTCCCCCTTTACATGTGCATCGACAATCGAAAGTGTTTCGCACATGTAGGTAAGAGTTAAAGTGCTTGAGTCTTATATAAGATCACATTTTAATCACATTTTCTCCTCTATCTCTAATATATAAAATCTTTTGATATTAGAGATACCAAATTTGATTAAATATATTTTGAAAAATAGTCTTGAAAATCTTCGGGAGAAAGATGTGTCAATCTTTGCATGAAGTTGAAATGCTCCCCCTCAAAAATTGATCCAATTGAATTGACATTGTGAGGATGTGATCCACATTTCATTTTTTGAGGATGGGAGTTGTTGAACACACAATTTTTAAAAGATTTTGAATACTCATTGAAAAATTCCTGAAAAAATTGTGTTCAACGCTTTTTTGAAAAATCCTATTTCTTTTTGGCGAAGAGGTTTTTCTAAAGCATAAACTTGAGTTCATAGACTTTTAATGTCTTGACGAATCCACTCAAGTGTAATAAGATTTCTCTTATTTTGCTGAGGGTAAGAGCACGAAATCGTACACTCCCCCGTGAATATAGATCCGGGTTGCAATCTGAAAGTGATTACAAGCCATTGTGTTGAGCTCAAAACGTTGAATGTTTTGGGACAAGCTCAACCCAAGATAGATTGCTCTACCCGTTGTTTGGAAATATTGCCCAAAATAGACAATTTCCTTTATTAAAAGAGATGACATGTTTTGAAAAATATTTACAACTTTCATTCGATCTTTATGTACACACCCGTGTCGTTATTGAACAACATTTCTAGGTACGTCCATATTATCGATACTGAAAGACATGTCGAGAAGAATATTTTTGGATTTTCAAAGATTTTTAGTTTTGTGTTTTGTTTTTATATGTTTTATATGTTTTATATTTTGCTTTTTCAAAGATATTTACAGGTAGATGTTTGATAGATAAATCAAGCAGGCACCTTTGCCAGAATATCCAGGTCTGCTGGAGTCAAACATCTCATACCAATTTGCCTAACGAGGTACTCAAACCTATCTTTCGACAGAGCTTTCGTAAACAAGTCGGTAATTGGTAATCCGTTCCAACAAAGTATAGTTCAACGATACCTCTTTCAACTTGTTCCTTTATGAAGTGATATCAGACATCAATGTGCTTCGTGCGGGAATGCTGTACCGAATTACAGGAGATGGCTATGGCTGACTTTGAGTCACAGTACATAGGTACTTTATCAAAGTGGAAGCCATAATCCGTGAGTTGTGTTGTCATCCATAGAACTTGAGCACAACACGCAGATAGAGACACATACTCCGCTTCGGCTAATGAAAGTGACGTGCAATCCTGCTTCTTGGAAGACCATCCCACAAGCTTATCTTGACCTATAAATTGTGCACCACAAGAAGTACTTTTTTCGTGTATCAAGACACCCTACATGATCAGAATCTGAGTAGGCCGTTAGAAAGAAACTGGTTTCCCTCGGATACCAGAGTCCCAAGTGAATGGTATTCTTGAGGTACCGAAAGATCTGTTTAATCTCCTTGAGGTGCTTTTTAGAGGGTCGTGCTTGATATCGTGCACAATAACACGTAGCATGTGAAATATCAGGTCTGCTTGCTGTCAAGTACATGAGGGAACCGATCATGGAACGATATCTCGTTTGATCTATGGCATTTCCCTCCAAGTCAGCATCTAGCAATGTGGTTGATAATGGTGTCCCAACAGGGTCACATGAGTCATACCATGCTTTTTGATTATCTCTTGACAATACTTATCTTGGTATATAAAGATACCACTTGGGGATTGGTGAACTTGAATTCCTAGAAAGAATTTTAGTTCGCCCGTCATTGACATTTCAAATTTGCTGTGCATGACTTTTTCAAACCATTTTGAAAGTTTTGGGTTTGTGGACCCGAAAATAATGTCATCAACATAAATCTGCACAAGCAAAATGTCATCCCCATATTTATAAGTGAACCAAGTTAGATCAATGGAACCTTTTGAGAAACCTTTGGATACCAGAAATTTCGAGAGCTCATCGTACTACGCCCTTGGAGCTTGCTTTAGTCCATATAGTGCTTTGTTGAGACGATACACCTTGTCAGGATAATAAGGATTAACGAATCCTTTCGGCTGCGTAACATAGACTTCTTCCTTCAAAGGACCGTTAAGAAATGTTGTCTTCACGTCCATTTGATAGACAGTGAATCCCTTATGTGCAGCATAAGCAAGGAAAATCCTGAACGCTTCCATACGAGCAACTGGTGCAAATGATTCGTCAAAATCAATTCCCTCTTTCTGGCCATACCCCTTAGACACTAGCCTAGCTTTGTTCTTGATGATCGTGTTTTCTTCATCCATCTTGTTTTTCTAGATCCAACGAAGATTTAATGGAATCACATCGTATGGTCTGTCAACAAGTTCCCAGACTTTAAGTCTTTCAAATTGTTGAAGTTCTTCCGTCATCGATTTAATCCAAACATGATCAGCCATGGCTTCTTTGATGTTTTTCGGTTCAGCTGTACTCACGGCGAGTGTGAACATACAAACATCACCATCGGTGGCTAGTTGTCGTCTTGTACGAACAGGCTGTGAAGGGTTTCTAATTACTTGAACCAAAGGATGTTGTCGGGTCCAATGATGTGTTGAAGGATGTCGTTGGTAGAACGTATGCATATTTGTTGGATCAACATGGCGAGTAGAAGACTCTCCAGTTTTCCGTATATCGAATGGGTTGTGAAAATCGTCATCGTCAGATAATGCATCGTATGCTTGATTTATGTTCTCTGGAGCAATGACAGTAGTTGTGGATGTTGTAGGATCGATTGTTGAAGTGATATTCTGAGGAGGTAAATCTGCAGCAACCCGTGTTGAAGTAGATGAGGTTGTATGCTTTTGTTGACTATGATCGGTATCATCATTCTTATCATGAGTGACATCGGAAGACTTTGATACAACATGTTTCTCCCCCGTGAAATATTCATCAAACATTGGTCCATATAACATTTCCAACTCTTCAAGTGTCGTATCCACTGTTATATCTGCTCTAGGAACATGTTCAAGAACCAGCTTTGAACTTGACGGTTCATTGCTATGGTCTTGAGTTCCGAGTTCTGTGCGGTTGTGCACAGAAGTCTTTTGTTGTTGTGGATCGGGACTTAAACTATTTTGTTCAAGTACCATTTCTTGTATTTCATCAAATCGGATATGAATAGTCTCGACTATCAATTTTGTTCTCTTGTTGTGAACTCTATATCCCTTAGACTGAGTTGCATATCCCACAAGAATGCATGCATCACCTTTCTCTTTCATCTTGTCCAGATTTTCACCATCTCGAAAATGTAACACGTACATCCAAAAACATGAAGGTGTTTGAGTGAAGGTTTGCGATCATTAATTATGTGATATGGTGTCTTTTCGTATCTTGGGATAATTAAGGAACGGTTTTGTGTGTAGCATGCAGTTGACACGGCTTCGGCCCAGAAGTATAATGGTAGTTTTGAAGCGGATAATAGTGTTCGAGCAGCCTCAACTAAAGTACGGTTTCGTCTTTCAACAACACCGTTCTGTTCGGGTGTTCGAGCAATAGATGTTTCATGTTCAATCCCTTCGGCTTCAAAATAATTCTTCAGAGTTGAATTCAAGAATTCTGTGCCTCTATCAGTACGTACCACTTTTACTTGAGCTTGAAGACCACGTTGTATCATTTTAAGGAAGTTAATGAGAATCTCAAGTGTTTCATCCTTGGACCTCAAGAAGTGAGTCCATGTGTACCTTGAGTAGTCATCGACAATTACCATAACTTATTTCTTCCCATTGATACTTTGAACACGCATGGGACCACACAAATCTATATGAAGAAGATCTAACCGTCCTTAGAGCTTGGTGTAGTCTTTGTCTTAAAGCTACTTCGTTTAGCTTTACAAAGCTCACAAGAAGAACACAGATGATCTTTGATGAATTTCAAACTTGGAAGGCCTCTCATAATATCTTTCTTGGAAATCAAGTTGATGGTATCAAAGTTAAGATGAGAAAGACGTTGATGCCATAACCATGCCTGAGTCGTTGAAGCTTTAGCCATGAAGCAAATTGGAGTTGATGAAGTTGTGTCTTGTAGTGAAAATATGTAAAGATCAGTACTCCGTGAACCGGTGAGTAAATCATTCCCAACAAATCACGAACAAAACATGTCTTCTTTCTGAAAGCAACTTCCAAATCTGCATCATAGAATTGACCAACCGAGAAAAGATTGTGATTGAGCCCTTGGACATAGTATACCCTTTTTTTCGTGATATTCCCTGGAACCAAATCTTCATATCCTAGGATCGGTGCAAATTGATCATTTCCGAATCGGATCGTACCCAGGAACTTCTCCATGAAGTTAATTAGAAGCTTGAGATTCCCCGTCATGTGCTTCGTGCATCCGGAATCCAATATGAAGAGAATTATTTGTATCACCTGCAAAAGAGTTAGAACACGATGGAGCATTTGCTAAATTGGATACCGCATTAGTTGTGATTTTAGAATCATTAGTGTCCTTAGCAACATCTAAAGGCATACTAACACTCGTTGTCACATTTTCTGTCCTAACTTTAGGCATCCATTTATATCCCGGAGGACATTGATTAGCAAACCACCATTTCCACGACTTGCTAGCAGACTCATATAATTCCCTAATTCTGCTTCTAGTGGTCTTAGTGGTGGAGTCCGATGCAATACTTTTCTCAGGGGTGGTTACACCAGGATGGTTCACTTTGCCTTTGGGTTTTCTAGCACTAATTGGCATCGCAGTTTGCTTCTTAGTTCTAGTAGCTACGTTTTTGACATTATTCGAAACACACATAACATGATTGGCATTAGCACACAATTTCCACATTTCACACAAACAAACTTAACATTAAAAGCATTCAAAGTCGAATCATTCAAATCGTCATTACACGCGATTGCATACGTTTTATTCTTAGAAACATTGAAAACCCTAGGGTGGTCTTCTACTTTCTTCATCTTCCCTTGAATTTTGTTTGCCAAACCTTTTCATTCATGCGAGTGCTCTTAAGCTGAGGCCGGCTAACACTAGCAGTGGGGACTACTCCTATAGTAAAAGACACACGTCTATTAGTGTTTCTAGAAGTCTGAGGTGATTGACTTTCTTTGTTGTGTGTGGGTTTAGTGGCCAATCTATACATCCCTGGTTTAATCACATTTGTGTTCTTAATTCTTTGTGATCGAATATGTGTTCTGAGAGTATTCTGTGGTAACCTATCCTTCCCATCCGTCTTGGGGGAAAACGCAGGTTTTGCAAATGCAGAATTAGAGAAAACAGATGGTTTTCCCAAGACAGAGGGTCTAGTCACTTTGTGCGCATTGGGTTATCTTACAACAGGTTTCTTAACACTAGGTTCCACAATTTTCCCACCCATCTTAAAAACAAGTTTCTTCAACTCTGCTATCGCTATTTCCCTGTCTTGTAACTGAGCTTTCAATCCTCTTATTTCCAAACTCTTTTCATTCATTTCTTGACAGATTTGGGAAAGTTTTTCTTGTAATTTATTATCATGTGGAAAACTTCCTATGTCTTTTTGCAAAGCAAGTTCAAGTTTTGTGTTGAAGTAACTCAAAAGCCTTTTTATCAACATTTTCTTTACGTTTCGAAAGCTCAATTTCAAGACGCTCACACTCTTTGATCTTATCAAGATATTTGCATGCAACATCAGAATATTCATCGATATCAGCACAATATTAAAGGGTAACACACAAAATATCTTTGGAGAGACATTCTTCTAAGAGTAAATCAAATTCATCTGAAAAAACGGACTTGTCCATTTGAAGATCGTCAATTTCTTTCTCAATAGACTCATCATATTTTAAATCATCAAACATTTCAGACCGAATTAATCTTTCAAATTCAAGAATATTTTCTTTTAATGTGGTCGTTTCGGTATTAAGATTTGTTTGATAAGCACAGTTATATCTTGAGGAATTGGTTTTTTCCACTCGTCATTTTCTTGTTGTTTCCATTCATTGTCAACAATGGATTTAATATTATCAATGTAATGTTGTAGAAACCCAAATGTCTGCCTACTCTTGCTTTTAGAAGCATCAAGAGGCAAGTAGTTGATGAACTTAGAAACGTTTGTTTTCTTAGTGGCAAAAGCTTTCTTCCATTGAATTCTTCTTTGTTTGCTTTCGAGAAACAATTGCTCACGAGACTTTTGTTTTTGTGGAGAGAAAAGACCATAAAGACTGTTTTCATACGCATAATCATATGGTTTCACAAACTCTTTATTGACTGGTGATCTACTCTCCTCTTCCCAAAGGGATGTCTCATCATTACCAAGAGGATATTCAGGACCGGTCCATTCGGACTCATCCATATAAAGGCGCGGGTTCACAGCTTGAGCTTGGGCAAGATAATCAGGACTTGCAAAGCTAGCTTGACCCTTAAACATAGATGGAAGTGCTAGCATTCTAACGGTTTGAATAGAGTCATGCATTTTATAAACAACCTTCTTCAAAAATTCGACTTGTGCCTCTAGTTTCGTTACTTTTTCTGTATCTTTTTCATGTCGACTTTTGAAATCTTGTTTTAACGTTTCAACCTCTTGTTTCTTAACCTTAAGAATTTTAGCAGAGTCAGTGTTATTCATTGAAAGCCGTTGTTCAAGTTCGTTAACTTTAGTGGTAGCAAGATACATTTTTTTGACGTTCATCCATTAAGAAAACATTATATTGACGTTTCTCTTTGGCTAATAGCTCAAGAGTAGTATTATATTTGTTTTCAAAATCGTCCTTTTGACTTTTTAACGTACTACCCTTGTATCCCTCAAGCTCTTTGGTTTTCTGAAGAAGCTCATCTTTATAGCGTTCAATGGTCTCACTAGATGTAATTAGTGCGGCTTTGCATTCTTCAAAATTTTGAATGTGTGTAGCGTTTACCTTTTTTAATTGCTTTTGACTCTTTTTAGTTTCTTTGATATCTTTTTGTAGAGTGACAATTAAATTAGCAAGCGCAAAACGTTCCTCTTCATCATATTCATTTGCATGTTGATCGTCCTTATACTCATTATTGCACATGTCTGATGAATCAGGTGTGGTATTACTATCAACCGTTTCCATCATACATGTGTCATTAATGGCATTGGGTAGCTCACTATGCTCATTAATATCACCAAACACATTATATTCGTCATTTGTGTGTACCTTATCGAGTGGCTCAGTGTCAAAGATAGGGCCATTCTCATCTTCAGTGACGTTGAGAATTTCTTCAACCTTTTCCATGTACGAGTAACGTGCTTCTAATTCTTGGTCGGAGGCTTCATCATCAGTGTCATCAAGCATTGCTCCTTCCTCAGCCGACAATTTGACCCATGCTTCCATCTTCTTGCATAACAACATCTTCTCTTTATGATAGCTAGAGTCCCTAACCCGTTTCGGCTTTCTGCATTCCTTTGCCATATGCCCATAACCTTGGCAATTATAACACTGAATCCCACTTTGTTGAACCACTTGCGTTCCAACAGTTTCCCTATTCCCAGTAGCAGCGACAATCCTCTGAGTATCATACTTGGCAGTTTGTCGATCATACCTTGTAGAACCCTCAACATGTGTTGGATTACGTCGATCATACCTAGAAGGACTTTCACCACGTCGACGTGTGTCATACCTTGGAGGATTCTCAACATATTGGTTCTTTGTGTTGGATGATGCTCGAAGATTGTTGTTGGTGGGTTTGAAGATTTTCTTGTAGGTCTTCATAATGAAAGCAATTTTTTGTTTCATTTCCCGATTCTTCTGAGCTTGATCTTCATCACTATCATCTTCAGATGATGAATCAGATGGTGGTGATGCTGCTCTTGGCTCTTTGCCGCGTGATCTTTGTGGAGGATGAAGACTTGGATGATGTGGAATATTGTGGTGAGGATTATTGAATGGAGTATGACTTTGGAGTACGAGATCGATGATCTTGAGTGGTAGACACTAGAGCAAGTGGATTATCCGTCTTTGCAACTCGTTCAGCTCGAATTTCATTTGCCTCATGCTGAAATTGTTTCAAAATATCAAAGAGAGTGTGATAGTTTACCTTGTCTAACTGCTTCTGTTGTTTCACCAAAGTAACAAAACATGTCTACTCTGGTTGAAGTTGCTAAAGAAACTGCACATTGACTTGCATGGTGGAGACCTCCAAGTTGTTTCTTGTCATATCGTTCATCATCTTGTAGAATCGTTAATAATGAGACTCAATTGGATCTCCATCCAATGCTGTAAACTTACCAAAATTCTAAAACAAGTTTGTTTTAACATCTTGCTTGTTGAGTGATTCTCCTTGTTGCAAGCGTTCAATAGCCGTCCACATTTCTTGTGCCGTAGGACATGCATCAACCGTGGAATAAATATCATCTCCAATTCCACTTAGAATCATATAGATCACTTCTTTTTCTGCATCATACCAAGCACGTTTCTCTGGTGTAAGATCAGATAAAGTTTCTTTTCTTGTGGTTGCGGGTATTTCTGGAGTAGTGTTTGTGGCTGGTGTATGAGGAACAATGATATCGGAGAAAACATATGGTCCTTTGTTAATACATTGCCTCAATGCATAACCATTAGGTCTTGTATCAAGATAGCAAAGAAAACGTGATTGCCATTGAGCATATCAACCGGCCACAAGCATGGTGGTCTCTCTTTGTTACCCGCCACCATTATGTTGTTGTTCATCACACGATATTCTACAGTAGAATCCATCTCAATATTCTCTGAAATGATGAAGTGAATATGGATCTTAAGTAGATATGATGTGATTGAGTTGTTGTTGAAATTCCGAAAATTGCTATTTTTCTCAGTCCGCCAATAAATTCCTCAGTCCGACAAAACGGTAGACCGAAAATTTTTGAATTACCAAATTTTAAATTGAAGTTAGAAATAGCCAATAACTAGTAGGGAAAAAATTTTATTTTACTTTACCTAAAATTTTTTAACTCTTTTTTTTGTAATCTTCGTGTAAACTATGTTCCGGGACTAGTCTAGATAGTGGCTAAGTCTGAAAAGTATTCTAACAAAATTTAAATGTCCATCGCGACATCCATCGGAATACCCATCGCAATGTCACCCATCGTAAGTCTGATCGAAACTCCAGATCGTAACCTCTGATCGCAACCCTGATCGTAACTCTTGATCGTAACACGTGATCGCAACCCTGATCGCAACTCTCGATCGTAACATGTGATCGCAACCCTGATCGCAACTCTCGATCGCAACACATGATCGCAACCCTGATCGCAACTCTCGATCGTAACATGTGATCGCAAGTCGTGATCGTAACACCGATCGCAATGTTAGATCGTAACGCAGATCGTAGTGTCAGAATGCAACACAGATCGTAAGAGGTGATGGTAATATTAGATCGCAAGTAGAAACACCAGGTTTATGTGATCGCAATATCCGGATCGTAACGAATAAAAAGTTCGAGACTTTTAGGCAACAAGAAAGATGAGATTTTTACCTGGGAATTCGTGTTTCTAGCCAAACCAAAGCAACCAAATCCTTACCATAAGTGTGTAGAAGATACATAGCAAGATTTAGAGCACGAAAAACACAATAAAAAAATTTGAATCCGAGATTATGTAAGGTTTAAGGCATACGAACCAAAAAGATAACAACAACCAATCACAAAACTACCCCATGGCGATTGATACCAATTGTTGTCCCATATATTTGTGATGATTAAACAAGAAAGAAAGGTAGATAAAAGATGAATTCTAGAGAGAGAAAGTAGTGAGAGAAAGTAGAGAGAAATGTGTGAAACAATTGGAAGGTTAGATTAAGAGAAAATGAATCAACCAACACCCTTCTTAACATGCTAGGAAGGGTATTTATAGCCTTTGCCTACATGTGGCATAATGGGCTATATGATTATGTGCCGGGCTTTCCATTTGGGCTTTGGTTACTTATGAATGAACCTTAGCTTAAAGTTAAGCCCGTAATACACGACTAACCTACTACCTATGACAACGTTCTAATATACGATACATAATAAACATATTATAAGTGCTGAATATAATCAATAACATATTAAATATAATCAAACGTAGCGGAATATGCACCTATGAACGGATCCATAAAGTCATATGATTAATAAAAAAATGGAGATAAAATTATACCTTTATAGCGTGACCGGTTGAATAGAATGATGACTATCACCAAGAACACCAACCACCTATGAAACCAAGTGATCAAAATAGATCACCTCTATGATATATCCACACCACACTTCCTTGTATACCAATAGATGCTAGTCTATATAACCCGTAACCTTCTAATAACCTTTTTCCACAATAGATCAAACTATAAGATTTAACAAAACTAAAAACCTATTAAGGTTTTCAATCTTGCCGTGAGTTTTTTTTCACTTGAAAATGAAATCCTAAATTTTCCATTATAGTTTGTATTATTTATAGTAAATGATCAAATTTTATCAATTTAGCACATATATATCAAAACGTATATAGCAAAATGAATGCTATATTCATTTGGTTATAAATGCCTTAAATGGGCTTTATGATTTATTTTTTCAATTTCAAATTTATCACTAAGTCTATACTTAGTAATAAAAAGGCTAATAGTTATCTCGAGTTGTGAAGGTTATAAATATATCGTAAATACGATAAATACGATATATTAAAATGGTATCTTAGTGTATATGTGTGTGACCCCATAGGCCCATATGTGTCTGGCCATATAATTAGTTGTTATGAAATGAGCATACACCAACAGCTCCCACTTGCGCACGTCATAATATTCACATAATTATACAAACAATGGTTAGCGTCTAGCAACACGCCACTTCCCCCAAAAACATATGAGGATAGTTTCTCAAGTATCTCATTTTAAATGGTTTAGATATCAGTCATCCTTTTGTTTCAGATACCATGTTAAACTTTAGACATGGATCAACAGTCATTCTTAAGTTTAACTATTCTGTTTCTCGATATTGATATTGAACTAGATTTCCAAATTAATCAAGTATCATCTTAATTACATTTGGGTGTGGCCACACATACATCTGTACAATTCATCTAGGGGCCCAATATTATCTAACTCCAATACATGGGGAGGAACAAATTCTCTTTTGACTGCACGTGTCGTTCATGTGCTTCTTATCGCACCTGAAAATGGTCTTTATGGTAGCCTTGTTCAGGAAAACGTTGAACCATATCAAAGATTGACATTCCACACATAAAAAACCTACTTGCATCTCAAGTCTAAGGATGAGAGATTCAACCACTTGCGAGATTCACTATTGACGCTGATCCATGTAGTGAATTCTCGTTGGTTAGGTCAATCCAATGTTCATCCAATGAACACATATGATTTTGGCGGCATCATCAATTAATATTTATTCCAAATGAATATGACCAACTCACATTTTTCTTAACTCGACAATACTCCCATATTGTCAACCGACAATGGATAATTTAGAATAATAAGATTACTCTTGGATTTAAACATGCAAATATAGGACACAGTTGATATAAAATAAAAACGATATACCTCATATATCAATTCATTATATAATAAAAACTGTTTTACATTCCAATTATTCAAATACTAACATACACAAATCTACATGAAACTACCAGCTGGTCTAAGTCCAATGCCCCTAGCATGCTCAACATGTTTGGTACAAGACATTGGTTTAGTAAACGGATCAACTAAGTTGTTATCTATGTGAACTTTAAGAATACGAATATCACCTTCTTGAATTACTTCTCGAATGTAGTGATATTTTCTCCGAAAATGTTTGGCACCCTTTTGAACTCCAGGTTCATCGGCTATAGTAATTGCACCTGTATTATCACAGTACATTTCCATGGTCTATCATTACTGGGAACAACGCCAAGCCCAGAAATGAATTTACGTATCCAAATTGCTTCCATTGCAGCTTCAGAAGCAGCTATGTATTCAGCTTCTGTAGAAGACATCGCAGTAGTGCTTTATTTAGAACTCTTCCAATCAACCGTGCCTCCGTTCATCACGAAGACATATCCGGTTTGTGATCGAAGATCATCCCGATTTGTCTCCCAACTAGCATCAGTGTAGCAAGTAACACCAAGCTCAGTTGTTGAATCACCTCCCTAAACAAGAAACATATCTTTAGTATTTCGAAGATACTTTAGTATGTTCTTTACAGCAGTCCAGTGACATTCACCTGGATTCTGTTGGTATCTACTTGTAAGGTTCTGAGAGAACACTACATCAGGTCTAGTGTACCTCACAGCATACATTATGGATCCTACAACTGAAGCATAAGTCACTCCTTTCATTCGCTTCACCTCTTTAGGTGTGGAGGGACCTTGAGTCTTACTCAATTCTACATTCGATTGCATTGGTAGACTCCCACGTTTGGAGGCATCCATCTTAAACCGCTTTAAGATTTTGTCAACGTATGCACTTTGACTCAAACCGATTAATCGTCTTGATCTATCTCTGTAGATCTTGATTCCTAGAATGAACGCCGCCTCACCCAAGTCTTTCATGGCAAAAAATTTTCCAAGCCAGGATTTTACATCTTGTAGCATTGGAATATTGTTTCCCATGAGTAATATGTCATCGACATATAAGACTAGGAAAACGACGATACTTCCACTAGCTCTTTTATATACACATGGCTCATTGGTATTGATAGGTGTGTAAACACCCATCCTTTTTACCACTTAATTACAATAATAACCGAGCCAAAACGTGTATTTTATGTCATTTATGTTGGAATTATGCGTGGTTTGTGTTTTTGTTGTGATTTAGGACGAAAAGGTGAAAAGTGGAGAAAACACGGGCATTCACGGGCTTTTATCGAAGAAAAAGACGAAATACGAAGTCAAGAAGTCAAGAGTGCAAAAAGAACGGAAGTCCAAGACCAATTCTGAAGATTTATCGAAGAAAAAGTCAAAAGACGGAAGTTTACTAAAAGCCGAAGAACTCAAGTCTAATTTATTGAAGAATTACAAGACGAGTTCAAAGAAATCCCGAGACAAAGTCGTTAAAGTCAAATAATTAAGAAGATTAACAAAGAATTAAGAAAAGCAAGGACTTAATGACGCAATTAAGGAAAGAAGAAAGAGGGGAGGAAGCTTCCTAAGCACCTCCCTGATCTCCCCTATAAATAGATTAGATTATCATTTCATTTTCTCTTGTTGGCTAATAGTGACAATTAGTCTTCCACCTTTTAATTACCTTGTCATTTAAATTCATGTCCATTTACATTAATTGTCTTGCACCTTAAATACATTTAATTTCAAGTAAGTTTCCTTTTAATTATTGTCAATCTTTACTTTTCTTGTCAATCTCCTATCTACCTTTCTTTAATCTTTGATCTTTATGTTTATGTTCATGTTTATGTTTTTGAGTTTTTATTAGATTGATTAAAGTGGGTTTTGATTATTTTGATTAGTATTGTTAGTTTGATTGTTTTGGATTGTTTGTTTATGATTAGTTGATGTCAATTGATTAGTTTGATTTAATCTTTTGGTTTGATTTTGATTAGTTTTGGATTAGATTCGTATTCTTTTGTATCCCTTGTTCTTCGTTACTGTTCTTTTCCCAGGTATATTCCGAAACAAGGATTTATTCCGAGTGAAGGTATTTTGTGATTGTTCCGAATCAAAGAATTTGTTCAGGATAGGTGACATATTCCGGATAAAGCTTTTATTCCGGATCAAGCCAAAACATTCCGAATCAAGGAAAGTATTCCGGGTCAGTGGATATTCCGAACCAAAGTCGTTTATTCGGAATATTAAACATTCCGGATCAAGGCGCTCATTCGGAACATCAAAGATTCCGAATGAAGGTCTTCTGCTGATTGTTCCGAATCAAGGGTTTAGACAAGGGTGTTCATTCGGAACATCCAATATTCCGAACGAAGGGTTTTGAAGAAATATTCCGAGTGAAGAACAATTATTCCAAACGAAGGTGACATTTCGTACGAATGATTATTCCGAACGAAGGTTTATTCCGGATGAGCTATTCTCAGGTTCTTTTTAATTTCAATTTTTAACTTTCTGTTTTTAATTTTGAAGTTTTATATTTCCCGCCTTTTTTCTTAGTTGCACTTTAAGTTTAATTGCTTTAGATTTATTTTAGTCTTGCCTTAGTTTAAGTTTTAGTTGCGTTTTAAGTTTGCCTTAGATAGATTTAAGTTTGCGTTATTTACTTTTAGTCCCATTTATTTTTCGTCACGCTTTTAATTTCTCGTCTTTTATTTTAAATTAGAGTTAGATTTAAATTAACGTCATTTTCATTTACGTCTTGCACATTTTTAATTACTACAGTGACACAACTATTTGTTTCACCAAAGAACGACTGAGTCGCATAGTTAACCAGGATCAATTCGATTAGACCACAACAACGAACAACAATTTTTATACTGGCAAAAACCATGTATTAAATGGCGCCGCTGCCGAGGATTTATATTCATGACACCAAAGCCCTAATTAAAGTCTTAGATTTCTTTACGAGTTTCTTCCATCAAATAATTTCCAAGTAATAAATCATTTAACTTTTGTCTCCTTTTAAGTTTTTATCTTTTCATCGTAGTAGTATTAGTATATCTTAATAAAGGCCGTGATGGATTAATAATGAGAAAAATATAACTTTATGCTTTGAAATAATGCATTGCATGGGGTCATTGCAATGGTCAAGTGTAGGGGATTTAATAAGTGTGTAAACACTTATCCTTTTGCCACTAAAATCAAGGAAAAACAAGACCTAATCATGTGTTTAACATCGTAAAAGTCAGAATTACGCGTGGTTTTGTGTTTTTGTGTTAAAATAGGTACAAATGATCAAAAGAAGAGAAAACACGGGATTTCACGGTCAAATGTTGAAGAAAAGTCCAAAAAGAGATGAAGACAAAGTCAAAAGACCAAAAGTGTGCCCAAGTTCACAAAAACCGGCTAAACCGACACGGTTTTGAGGAAATGATCAAAGAAAGCCGAAATCGAGCTCTTCTTAGTGGATATAATTATTTACGAAGATTTCGAGCCAAGTGGGTCCCACATTTGGGTATTGGGCCTAAAAGCCCAATATTGAAAGATATCTAATTACTTTTGCGACAAATAGCCCAATATTAGGCCCAATCCAATTCACATCATACAGTTTATAATGTTAAACATTATTGGGCCAAGCCCAATCTACACAACAAACATAATGGACGGAGGACTATTTATACTTTGGTCAAACCCTCAAACGTCTCACACAAACGTTACACTCCATTCACGTTTGTTTATTAAACGTGTATCCTAACGGTCAATCCTCACAGAGTTACAGTCAACAACCTAACACCTTTACATACTCCCACCCACACGTTTGTTTAAATAAAAGTTATTTATTACTCACATTTTTTTTAATTCTCTCGATGATAACAATGAAGTTCAACCCAGTCAACAATATCCTTCACTCACACGTGTAACTTTATCCACTCACCCCACACTTGCGTTTAAATAAAACTTATTTTACCCCACCCCACATTTACTCCTCATTCGATGTAAACAAGAAAGCCATTCACTGTTATTCTCTCTCTCCCAAACAAATTCACCACTTCATCTTTCTCCCATTTTTTACAGCCAAATCCACAAAACCCTAATCAAAAATTCCAAAGAGAAATTGGGGCTTTTACCCTTATTGGGTAATTCACACAAATCAAATTAAATCCCCCCAATTTCCAGGGAAGAACACCACACTGGTGGTCCTCAATCCAATCCTACGTGGCTATAATCTTCCTTTTTGATTGGTTGTGACCAATCACCATACACAAATCAACCAATAAAATCATTCCACCTCAGCCTAAACAAACACAACAAACACGCCCAATGCCATCCTGGCAATCCGTGTGCATAGTAGAGCAATCTCATCCGTTTGATCAAAAGAAAAAGAGAGAGAAGATGGAAGAGCGGCCAAGATTTGTTGCTTAATTTTGAAGCCATCAAAGAGGGTTTCCTAGGGTTTGCGTATAAAAACCCTTCATATGTAATTTTTTAGGCAGCACTTTTCTTTATTTTTTACTTTTCTGCAAATTAGATTTAGGATTTAATCTTGTATTTTTTCCAGTTAATGTAATTTCTTTTTAATTAATGAAAAGTTCATTTTTAATTAATTAGTAAAAAAAATAATAAATATAAAGAAAGTGAATCAATCTTTCCCCTACTGGGAAGATAAAAGGTAACTGTTAATTATTATTCGAAGATTGGTTCGAGGATCGGGTTACTTTTTGGTTCGGATAAAGTTACTATTTGTTCGTTTGGATTTGTTTGGTTCGAGTGTTGGTCCGAGATGAAGATGATGATGATTTGAGGTGCTCGGGTCTGATTCGGTTCAAAGGAGGCACATCGCCTTTCCTTCTTCACAACGGATCGACACAAGGTTCTAATTAATCTCTTTTTATTATTTTTTCTAGTTTAGTTAAAGTTTTGTATTATTTGTATTTTGCTTTTGATCTGCTACTGTTTGGATTTGCTTTGATTGTTTTTGATTATTGTTTGTTTATGTTAATGTTATTGTTTTTTTTTATTATTGATTTATATTATTGTTTTTGATTTGCTATTGTTTGGATTTTAGCTTTTAGTTCGGTTAAACAACTTATTGTCTGCGTTTAGATTTTTTGCTTATTGCTTATTTCATTATCATCTTATTGTCTGCGTTTGCTTATTTGATATTATAAGTCCACTTTGCTTATGTGTTATAGCATAATTTAGATTGCTTATTTTAAAGTCTAGTACATCTTTTAGCTTATTTTCTTTTTCTATTTGATATAAATGCTTATTCAGTTTTAGCTTATTCGCTTTTCTGCTTATGAGCTTATTTTTTTATTTGCTGATATAGCTTATTTGGATTTTCTTGTTTGCTGATAAAGTTCACAGACCCATTTGGTCTGTGGATTTTTATGTCTGTTTTACTATAAAAAAAAAATAATATAAACCAAAAAAAAAAAAAAATTCGTCTGTTGGGTATCGAACCCCAGACCTCTCGTCTATCAACAAACGCCCCAACCATCTCCTCTTGTCTCTCTTTTGTGTTTCTTTTCTCTTCAGTTTATTAATATAGCATTTTAACATTATAGCTGGCAGTTTTAGTTACTTAGTTTAAATACAGTTTATTTTAGTTTTAATTAATTTTAATTAGAAAGTTTTATTTTAATTTTCTTTAATTCAGTTTTGTTTAAAAAAAATATATAAAAAGATAAAAAATATTTTTATTTACTTTTATAACTTTAAATTTGTTTTCTTTTTATTTTGTTTATTTAAAAATAGTTTTTATTTAAAAGTCTTTATTTTAGTCATTTTAATATATTTTTGGTTTAAATATTAGTTTTGTCTTGTTTAATTAGTTTTGATTAAAAGTATTAGATTTAAAATTTAGATTTAAGTTTTAAAATTAGTTTTTATTTAAATTAGTTAAATTAAAATTTTAAAATTAGATTAAAAAGTTTTTATTATTAAAATAGATTTTAGTTAAAAATATCAAAAATATTATTTACCGAAAACAAATTAAGTCCACGTAAATTGTAAATCAAATTCGAGTCGAGTCGAGGAGAAAACGAACAAAATAGGATTGCAAAACCCTTGTATTAAATGGCGCCGCTGCCGGCTCTTTTCGTAAAGATTAACGGTTTTCTGTGAGAGACGCGTTGCTTTTTGGGATCCGTTCACTTGTGAGCGTTATTTTTCTTGCTTAAAAATCTTCAAAAATACAAAAAATAAAAATTGATAAAAAACCATAAAAATTAAAAATTTTCAAAAATCCAAAAAGATTTTATTTTTATCTTTATAGTGTATATATATTCTCTTTGTGTTTGGTATTGTTTTCTTTTGCTTTCGCAGGTGTATGCGTACTAGATCTTCTACTTATCAAGAGCCCGAGACTCCTAAGGATTTAGCTATGGCAGGTGTTAACAACAATAATCAACCGCACCTCAATAATAACAACAACAATGTTCTTCCACAGCCTGATCTTCGGACAATGGAGGAGCTTTGTCAACCCACCATGTTTGGACGAGGAGGACCGATTGCGCCGATGCAAATCACGGCTCCAGAGTTTTCGTTGAAACACCACATGATTCAGCAAGTGCAAACTAATCCATTCGCCGGAATGCCTGATGATGATGCCAACAAACACCTCGACAAATTCATTACTGTCACTCAAAGCATGGAGTTTCCCGGTGCTACAATGGATGTTCTACGCCTTCAACTCTTTCCACATACTTTATCACACCACGCCGAGAAATGGTTTGATCGTCTCCCGAAGAATTCAATTCATACTTGGGATGACATGACTCAACGCTTTTTGTCGTGCTACTTTCCACCATCCATGGTCACGAGCCTTCGTAATCAAATCAGCGGTTTCATGCAAGAACCCGATGAATCTCTCTTTGATGCTTGGGAAAGATATAATGTCTTGATCGATCGTTGTCCAAACCACAACATGCTCCCTGTGACCCTAATTGATAATTTTTACAACAGTTTGACTTTTCATGATCGTGATACGATTAATGCAGCCGCCGGTGGCACATTTATGAAAAGGAGACTAGAGGAGTGTAGAGAGCTATTGAGAACATGACTACTCATCATAAAAACTGGGATTCCTCCGCTTCTTCAAGGAACAACCCGAGAGTCAATGTTTCTTCCACCTCCGCAAGCCCCGACATGACCGAATTCACCCGCATGATGACTGAAATGAACAAAAATATCTCGCTTCTCGCTACAAACTAACAACAAGTTAAAGCAGTAGCCAATCCTTGTGAAACATGCGGCGGTCCACACTCATACACTGAATGTCCTTCTACTCAAGGAAATCCGGAAAATGTGTATGCGGCTTACGGTAATTATTCACCGGAAAATTACCAAGCCCGACCTCAAGGGGATAGACATTTGCTGAGTTACCGGTCAAACAACTACCTTTCACCCGGTTTTTCTCCTCAAAACAAAAACCCCAACAACAACTACACTAGAAGCAACCAAATCCCACCTAGAGCTTCTAATCCTTATCACCCACCCGCTCAACAAGCCCCACCCATGAATCAAGATGTTGAAGCCATAATGAGAACCCAAGGAGAGAAAATCAAGAATCTACAGAGCCAAATTATCAATTTGAAAGGAGATATCACCAAGCAAGGGAATGACATAAGATCCGAGCTTCGAGATAATATACAATCCTCCTTCAGCAATCAAACGAATGATTTGAAGAATATGCTGGCTAGTTTCTTGCCCACAACTCAACCCTCTACCTCGAGTTCTCTACCTTCAAACACCGTCACCAATCCGCGAGCGAATGTGAGTGCTATTACTACCCGTAGTGGAGTTACCATAGTAGGACCACCTATCCCACCCCCATCATTTACACCTCCTCCACCACCATTTATCCCTACTCCTCCCACACCTAGTATTAGTACACCATTACCGTCTCTGCCTCGTCATGACGATGTACCCAAGAAGAAACCTTCAACATCTCACCCTTCAACATCTCAACCTTTACCTGCTACACCTGCACCTTCACCACCCAAACCTAATATTCCTTATCCATCTCACTTAGGCAAGGCCAAAATGCACACCAAGGATGACATTCAAGTATCAAATTATTTGAAGATGATCTCTCAAATGAATTTCAACATTAGCCTTGTTAAAGCACTTGTCCACATGCCGAAATTTGTCAAAGCATTCAAGGAATTGCTTAACAAGAAGGAGAAGCTGATTGAGCTCGCCAACACACGCTTAAATGAAAACTGTTCTGCAGTTATTCTTAAAGAACTTCTGGAAAAACTTGGAGATCCCGGTCGTTTTGTGTTGCCTTGCCTTTTTAACAAAACCGAAGAATTTACTGCCCTAGCTGATCTCGGGGCCAATATTAATCTGATGCCTTTAAGTGTTTGGAAAGCACTATCATTACCTGACCTTACTCCAACAAAGATGACCCTTGAGCTTGCAAATCGCACTCTCGCTTACCCCGTTGGTATTGCCGAAGATGTGTTCATTAAAGTTGGCACCTTCACTTTTCCAGTCAACTTTGTGGTTGTTGATTATGAAATGGACCCTCGTATTCCTTTAATACTTGGTCGGCCATTGTTGAGAACCGGACGAGCTTTAGTTGATGTTGCCGAAGGTGAATTAATTTTAAGGGTCGGGAATGAACAACAAGTGTTCAAAATGGGGAAACTTACAAGCAAATCCTATGTACGAGAATCTGCGAATATGATTAATGTGATCGATGATTTTGTCATCTAAAACAATCCTCTATTCGAGTCTTGCATTGATAATCCACTTTTTCAAGATGATGTGGATGATTCTCTACCCAATTTGGAACCTTCACCCATTTATGATTCTCCACCGATCTTTGATGCTTATGATGATGATTCTAGTTCAGATTCGGATGATTATGATGATTTTACTTCCGAGTATCCCGACATGCCCACGTATGATGATTTTGATGAGGCCGATACTCTTTCGAGTGATTCTTCTCATGATGAAGATCCTCCACCATCCATGCTTAATCCTACTTTGGATGATTACTCTTTTGAGGAAGACTTCTCTACTTTTCTCAATACTTACTTCCCTCATGAGAGTGATGCTCCTCCTTTAGACTTTGATGATTATGGTCTTGATCCTACTTTGGATCAAAAGAAAATTCTTTCAAAGGAGAAGCAACCGGTCGACACCAACATCCGCAACACGTATGATTTGACACCTCTTTGTCCACCTTCTGAGGACGAGGTTGTGCATTTTCTTCGCGGATCTTCTTCAAATTCTGCTGAGCCTGAGTGCTATTTTCCCCTAAAGGAAAAGGTGTTCGACCCCGGTATCGATATTATTCAACCATCTCAGTATCCATCTGATGAAATAAAAGGAAGATTTTTTGGAACTACTGAAGATATGCTTTCACCTCACCATACTTGCTCCCACCGTGCTCCGTCTTTGCTTAAGGGAACCTTGCCTACTCTTCTTTGGCTTGCCTTGTTCGCCTTAAGCTTGTGCTATTTGATGGACGAAAAATATGTCTTTGATCCCGGTGGATATGTTTCATGCTTCTTCCTATGATAATCAAGGTCGAGTCAGGCTCACGACTCGGTATACAAAAATCAAGCGCTTCTTAGGAGGCAACCCATGTTTCTATCTTTTAGCTATCTTTATCCTAAGTGTAGGGGAGACCCGTTGGTGTTTTCTATTTCCTCTTTTCTCATATTCAGGGATTCGAGCGCTCAATGATCCACTCTTGATGATTCTTGACGACCCGTGATTCCGTGTTTCCTTCTTCCCGGTTCTATCCTAAACTCTTTTCGATTCACTATTTTATATTTTCCAATATTAAAATAGGAATCTCGTTAGTTGTCTCTTCCTTAGCAAGATTTAAACAAAGTGCACAATGTCCTAAGTGTAGGGGAGTTTACTCCCACATGCTTAAACATTGAGGACAATGTTTATCTTAAGTGTAGGGGGACTTCTATCGAAGTTAAGTGGTCTTTTCCTTGTATTTGTCCTCATTTTAACCGGAAAATCATTTTTTCGACATTTTTCAAAATTTTTGATCTATTTTGGCCTATTAGTATTTACCTTTGTATAGTTATTTTCTTTCTTTGCTAGTATAATTTCAATAAAGTGGTTTTAATTTTCAAACGTTGTGAATCTTTTGACTCAACCCGAGTTTACTTATCTAAGTTTACTCTAGCTAGTATCCTTAATGTGTTTAAGTCAAGTTTTGCTAGGCTTTTATATAGGGAGCTATAAAACGCGAAAGTCTTAACTCTCACGGGTTAAAAACAATAACTTTTCACAAGTTCCTATAATTGATCCTAGAGAGTCGTTTATCAAGGGAACTTTAAAATGCGATTTCTAAACTTGAAAAAGTCTAAGGATTTGCAAGATCCTATAGGCGACTTGAAAACCCAAAACTTTGATTTAATAGGCTAAGCATCCACGAGTCTCTTTCCTTGAGATTTTAAACTGTGGAGAACGAGAGATGATAGAGTAAATTATAAGTTTGGTATTCTTTCGTGAATTTATGTGAGTTAATTATGAGCCTATTCTCCCATCGCTTGCTAATAAATTTATCTGAAATTGTAACACCCCACTTGGATAAGTGGACAGTTACGTGTATTTATGGCGTGTCATCAAAGCATAAGGTAAATGTCCTAAAACATTAACTGACCATAAAGGAAATACCAGAGTCAAACATCGGCAATCTAAACTTAAGCCCAAAACATGGAAAGTAAAAAATACTGAAAGAAAAGGAATAAAAAATGTCCAATTAAGCAGAATAATGTAAGTACATAAGGTAAGAAGTCTGGATAACTTCCATCCAAATGCACATGCTCTCAGAATCCTAACAGCGTCCTGGTGTACCTGCCGTTAGAACATGAAAGGGAACTACGGCTGAGCATAACGCTTAGTGAATGGATATAAAGCATGATAAGGAAATACTGAAATGAAACAGATGAGGAAATACTGGAGCTGTAAGACTGATAAGTAAAGTTGCAGCGGAAATCTGTGTATAATCTGTAAAGGCTGATTTATAATAATAAAGCTGAACTGTTATCTGTTAAATCTGAAAACATGCATTTACTGTATTTTAATTGCCAGAGCTTATATAGGTCATGTGTTGTTACCTGTTAAATCTTAAAACATGCATTTACTGTATTTTAATTGCCAGAGCTTATATAGGTCATGTGTTGTAACAACGGTGCATGAATAACTGGAGGGGTGACCTCGTCATGCTGTAGACGGGTGACCTCTAAATAACTATGCTGGGTGGAGGGATCAGCTCCAATGTGAAGGATGTAGAGCACACATCACATTCACCCTGATAACTTGTAAACTGATAAGCCTAGGATGCATCCATACGCCCCACTAAACATACATATAAAAATGGCCAAACTGAACATAAGTGGGACGATGCAGGATATCACTCTCCTGCATGTGAGTCACGACACCGGTGCCTCTAGTGTCATGGTTACGGTACCTCCGTAACTAGTACATAAACTGGTCATGCTTGTATATAATGCTCAGACAAATTATTTAGTTATTAACATGATTACTGATAAGCTTTAACACATACTGGGGAAAACATTTGGCTGCAGACGGAGAATCCTAATCATGCATAGGAAAAGAAGTCCTTACTGAAAGGACATAAAATCTGTACTATCAATCAAATGATAGAGATATAGGGATATCCGTACCAGAATAAATGTTTAAAAATATTTGACGCGGAAAAGATCCACCATAATCCTCAGCAAAATATGAGCAATTAATCCTATATGAGAATTATTAAAACTTAACGTCAAGTTTAGCTTTCCAATTTTAATTACATTTATTTATACTTAATCTGCACTCTTAATGCATGGAAAATTCCACATATTATAAAATAACACTTATCAAGTGTTCAAGATATATCAATGTGATATTTGTTTTAGAGTAGTCATGTAATGTTTTTGTTTCGTAAAATGCATGCAGATGCAAGTTTTCATATCTTATGTTGATAAAATCTATTTATCTAAGACCATGTAAATATGATCTACATAGGACATGTATGTATAGTAACGTATAAGATTTGCAATAGTTTATACTATACCTACGAAAAGATTAGATCAGAAGCGAAACCGAATGCAACCGTAAACAATTTCGAACACGAGCAATTAGATTCAACGAGGTACGATCGAAACCGAAACCGAACCCACATGTAGACAAACAAATGAGCCCAACAGCCTGCCACTTCCGCGAACTCTAGTGATCAGCGAACGAATCAAAACCTTAATACCCGCATGTATGCGACAGATGATCCCAAAACCGTACCACTCACGAACGATCATTACCACCGAACGAAACCGAACCGTCTTCCACTCTTCCCAACACACGACACACACTAAACTTGAGCGCAATATTACAACACAACGCCAAACCAATGACAGATGAAAGCCATAAGTCTGGCATGCTCATTGACGAGAACTGTGTTCAGATCTTAAGAAACTGAAGCAAGGTTTAGCTTGTGATGGTGACAGTTTAAAAATGGGTAAAAGATGTACATGAATTAATAGGCGAATTGCTAAAATCTCGGTTACGTTTATCAAGTTTCTACGAGGTAAATATGGAAATTATTTTCTTATTGACCAATTACAACTTGATTTTTATTTTCGAATAAATCATAATATGGCTAATACCGAGTAGATGCGTGAGTTAAGCAAGTGGATCAAGACAAATTAATCTCTTTCAAATATATTTTTAGTACCTTCCTTTATTGTTATTCTGAAAAATTACACACTTCCTAGTTGTTTATTTCCAACATGGGCTGGGCTCGAGGCCTAGTTTTTCTTTTCTTTTATTCTTAAATGGACCGAAGCCCAAATACATGTTGTATAAGTTTTGGTTTTCGTTACGTTTCTAAACATTTACTATGTTTTCGCGTTTTAAAATCCTGTCATGTATTTATTATTTTACTATAAATAATTACGTGCGAAATACTGAATAGCTAGTAAATAATTATTACTAATAATTATTTTCTGACTAATTTATTTACGTCACAATCTTAATTAAACTGCGACGGTATGAAAATAATAATATTCTCGGATTATAAACATTGCGTACGTGATCGTATATTCTGACGTGAATTATTTATTTCATGAATAAATAATAATTTCGTAATACATGATTTAACACTGTTAATTATTATCTGAATAATTAATTACGTAACGTTTAAATTAAATCCGTGATTGTCTGTAATTAATGTTTGAGGACTTTTAAAGCGGGTTTTACAATTCTTCCCCTCTAAAAAAAAATAATTCGTCCTCGAATTAGGGACACGATACTGCTGTGGTTTTGCAATTCTTCCCCTCTAAAAAGGGAAAATTCGTCCTCAAATTAAAGGTAATAAGCTGGTGACGTTATAAGGACTGAAGAACACGTAAACTGAAAAGACAAATAAGCTGAAGGATAATTCGTCTTTTAATTAAGGCATAATGCTGCTGATAGGTATACACCTGACATGACTGAAATGATCATGTAACGTGACATGGCTGAAGAGAACATGAAACGTGGCATGACTAAAAGGACTTAATTGAATATATTAAAGGAAAAGGAATGAGAGGTCCGGATGGACTCCTCCGTTTCTAGTGGGTTCCCGCTCGAAAAGATTTCTTTAAAAGTCTAAACACAATGAACAAAATCTTGGTCATGATGACCCTGTCCTGATGATGCTGAATAGTTTCTGGTTCTATACTTAAGATGGTTTTTCTGAATCTGATAAAATGAATAGGCTATAGTATGTAGGGTGCATGAAACGGTACGTATGATTATCCTGAAAAGATAATGTTTATCTCTCTGAGTAAGCTGCAGAGAATACATAGGAATGAAATACGTGAACAATTGTGAACGTGCTAAGTGAGCAATTGTGAACGTGGCTCGTGATTATATGAGGAATACCGTGCATGAAGTATTATGTGAACGTGATAAGTGATGCATACTGTGAGCGTGATACTAGAACATATCATGAACATATGCTGACTGAGGAAGGAATGCCAAATGATATGGCCTGAGATGTGAAACTTCTGTCTGGTTATGTAAAAGTTGTGCAAACTTGGGTCTGGTTTCTTAAGCTTTCTGTAACCGTATCCTGTAACAAGCTGTGAAATGTGTATCGCGAGATGGAACACGAATCTGATCGTGAACAATGTCATGAATGCGAATCGAATTTAAATCATGAGATATCATAAACATGAACTGAAACAGAATCATACTGTGAATGAGACGTAAACGTGAAAATAAACGTGAACGTAAAGTGAACGTCGTGATCGTGAACATGAATTATGGCTGATATGATGGTCGATGGAAATACCTTGAATTCGTACAATTTATTGCTAAATTTTCTGCAGGTCCGCTACTGCGTTGACTTAGATAGTACCATACTTTTTCTGAGTCTGTGGTAACTGATAATGATTTCTTGAAATTTCGTCTCATTTATGTTCAGAAATTTCTAAGGATTGTAGTAACTCACTAACGTGACGACGTTCTATCTTGAACCTTCGGTATGTCAGGCATCTAGATATGAACATAGCTGCATCAATGTGTGATACGGTTTCTATCAAAATTCTGCCTGAGATTATGGGACATTCTGGTGGAAATCTGGTTGAATAGTCATGGAAGAATTTTTAGTGAGGACTGTCAGCAATTTCTGCGGTAGCAGTCAATTGAGTTCTAGAAAATTTTGTACTTCGTTCACAGGCGTCGATCGGGACCATTAGGTGATGGCCTTCAACTTTGCAGGATTGTCTGAGATTTCTTTCTGCTGAAATAGGGTGGCTCAGAATTGCCACTTGATCGATTAGTTGTATATAAAAATTTCTCCTATCAAAGATTCAGAACAACTGCAAGAAGATGATTCTCATGTTCTTCTCTAGAATTTGGCAGGTCAGAATGTGATCAGTGAATATACTGACGATTTTCTCTGAGAAGTCATGGGAAAAATTTTGTTCATAAATTCTATACAATAGTTGGAGTATTAGGGAGCTCAGAAGTATAAGTCAAAATTTTAGAGAGACTATAACGTATGCAACAGCAGTTTGGAAAATCTCATGTTCCTTCTCTCACCATTGGTGGTGACATGAACGTGAATTGTTCTGGAAAATATTTTAGACATTGTAGCAGGTCAGGTAAACCTTCTATTCGTGGAATGAATATCGTTTATGAATAGTGATCTTGTCAAATTTTTTGGTGGTCGATACATGATCTCAGGTTACCGGCCTTCTTCCTAATAGACAGAAACGGTGCACCTTCTGGTGGTGCGCCAGGGCGAATAAAACCTCATTCGGGTAATTCTTGCAGCAAACGTTGCAACTCTATTAACTTAGCTGCAGCCCTGCAGCAAGAAGTTTTGAAAACAGGTTCCGTTCTTGAGACAAGCTCGATGTAGAATTCTGTCTCGTGGTTAGAAAGGAATTTCTGAAATTATTTCTGGAAACTCTGGAGTAATCTGCTGGTCATGAGTTAAAAGACTTTCAGAAATGGATTATAACTGGTGGCTAGAAAATTTTCGTAGCTACGAACTGATAAGTCACGCGCCTGTAAGGCAGAAACAACTTGTACTGATTTTTCTGGCGGAATATATAATCAATATATTTGGGATTTAGTAAGACGGATCTCGTCGTTAGCTGAAAGGATAACTTTAGTACCCATGGTTGGTACTGTGGTGTCTTTTCTGGCTAGGAGGTCGATAACATGTTTTAAAATAAAGCTGTCATAGGAATATGTGAAGTAAACATGACGATTTCCACTGAATGTGTTCGTCTATAACCTCACAGAAAGAATACTGCGTGTTTAACCTGATTAATACTTCAGTGGTGGTAACTGGATCTTTCATGATCTGATTTTATACGTGGCATGACGAAACGGTCATATCCCCTTGGAGGGTACCCTGAAATTTTGAGAGCATGATTTAGCAAACATACAGAGTTATGAGTTCTGAGTCGTACTATGAGAAGATATTCGTATGACGTGTACCATGACTGGTGTCCTGATACGTGTCTTCCAAAATGATATCTGAGACCTATGTCTTGAGTGATGTCTTGAAATGTGTTTTAGTAGATAATTCTGAACAAGGCTAAAAATTTTGGTAACTGCTAGGATTGGCGGACCGGTTAGACTGTTGACCTCTGTATTTCTGGTCACGTCCGTTCTAGAGTTCCAATGGTTACTGACCGATTAATTATAAGCACGGTGGTTGTCACTAATGCTTTGTCTGTCAATTAATGACGATCATTATCATGACCGTGATTCATATAACTATTCTGCTGAGTGGGCGGCTGGGTTTCGGTTCCTACTCTTCTGAATGAAAGGTTAGCTAAGTGAAGTGTGACACCTAGCTGAGAAGGTAAAAGTATGAAATGGAATGGTAGTGTCTGATGGTAGAAATTTATTCTTGTCATAAATTTAAAATTTATAGTTTTCATCCTTCGTCTATAGAGTCTTCATAGTATGAACGACATCAGCATCTCGAGAGATCTCCAAAGTATCAGCAGCATCAACATTTGTGAGGTCTTCAAAGTGTTAGCAGCATCAGCATCTGGTAAAATCTTCAACTCACGAGCAGCATCAGCACCTGGTAGAATATCGACAAGTGGAAACGCTTGAGATGATTGAGGATCAATTAGCAATATCCATGGAGTAGGGTACCTGGTGTACACCTGGACTACTATACATAGAGTACAAAATGAATACTGCACATGGAGCATATCTGAGATACTGTATATGGGTACACATGAATTACTGTACATGGTACTGGTGGAAATTTTATGAGATGATCAACACTGGTGTCGCTTGTCTGACATGATCAAGCGAATAATTTGATTTAAACGGTAGTAAAATGATCTGAAATAAATAACATGATAGGATGACAATTCCTGCGTCGACTTACTGCTGGTTGTATCGAGGCTGAAAAGTATGATATAATCGAAGTCCCAACAGTGGTCAGCATGAAGCATGATCAATAAAGGCCAATCATGATTTATCATGAAACGGTTTTACTGAAATTATTTTTGTGTCTTAGCATGGAGACATTTATCATTCTGCTGAACATAAAACCCTCGCACGGAGACATGAAACTGAAACAGCGTGGAAGCGACATCAACTTGAGATTGTGCGAACTGGATTGTTATAAAGACTATAAGAGTATGATCAACTGAGGTTTAACATCAACCGATGTGGATGGATATGGTTCAATCCACAGAATTCAAGGAACAAAACATATGACTAAGTTTGAGTTATTCTGGTTCGATCCATACTTGTCAAAATTTTATGAGATGTCCTGATATGACAAAGGTGAACAATTGTGGATCGGTTCACAAAACATCATTCGACTGAATAGCATGAAAATTTGACCTGAAAAATAGTGATCGTTTTTTGTTGGTTCACCAAGTAATATTTCACTGAAAACATGAATCTGTCCTGAGTAAGGGTAAACGCATATGGTCGATTTACCAATACAAAATCTGAACGACAAAGGTGAACGCCTATGGGTCGGTTCACCAAAACAAAATTCGTCGAAAAGCACATGCGACTAAATATGGCCAGTCCTGTAGCAACCTTTTACTTAGTCAAAAACTTTAAGAAAACCGACTGATAATTGAAGAAAACTGACTCATAAATGCATGAGAAACATGAAAGATGACAATGCTAAAATACAGGAAGTTCTTGGTGACTACCCACTAGTCACAGGTCAAGTTTTTGAGCCTACAGGTCGAACCTATAGCTCTGATACCATAATTGTAACACCCCACTTGGATAAGTGGACAATTACGTGTATTTATGGCGTGTCATCAAAGCATAAGGTAAATGTCCTAAAACATTAACTAACCATAAAGGAAATACCGGAGTCAAACATCGGCAATCCAAACTTAAGCCCAAAACATGAAAACTAAAAAATACTAAAAGAAAAGGACTAAAAAAATGTCCAAATAAGCAGAATAATGTAAGTACATAAGGTAAGAAGTCTGGATAGCTTCCATCCAAATGCACATGCTCTCAGAATCCTAACAGCGTCCTGGTGTACCTGCCGTTAGAACATGAAAGGGAACTACGGCTGAGCATAACGCTCAGTGAACGTATATAAAGCATGATAAGGAAATACTGAAATGAAACAAATGAGGAAATACTGGAGCTGTAAGACTGATAAGTAAAGTTGCAGCGGAAATCTGTGTATAATCTGTAAAGGCTGATTTATAAATAATAAAGCTGAACTGTTATCTGTTAAATCTGAAAACATGCATTTACTGTATTTTAATTACCAGAGCTTATATAGGTCATGTGTTGTTATCTGTTAAATCTGAAAACATGCATTTACTGTATTTTAATTGCCAGAGCTTATATAGGTCATGTGTTGTAACAACGGTGCATGAATAACTAGAGGGGTGACCTCTTCATGCTGTAGAGGGGTGACCTCTAAATAACTGTGCTGGGTGGAGGGATCAGCTCCAATGTGAAGGATGTAGAGCACACACCACATTCACCCTGATAACTTGTAAACTGATAAGCCTAGGATGCATCCATACGCCCCACTAAACATACATATAAAAACGGCCAAACTGAACATGAGTGGGACGATGCAGGATATCACTCTCCTGCATGTGAGTCACGATACCGTTGCCTCTAGTGTCATGGTTACGGTACCTCCGTAACTAGTACATAAACTGGTCATGCTTGTATATAATGCTCAAACAATTTATTTAGTTATTAACATGATTACTGATAAGCTTTAACACATACTGGGGAAAACATTTGGCTGCAGACGGGGAATCCTAATCATGTATAGGAAAGGAAGTCCTTACTAAAAGGACAGAAAATCCGTACTATCAATCAAATGAACAAAAAAACGACTAATTAGAATAATAGTAGAGAGATAGGGATATCCGTACCAGAATAAATGTTTAAAATATTTGACGCGGAAAAGATCCACCATAATCCTCAGCAAAATATGAGCAATTAATCCTATATGAGAATTATTAAAACTTAACGTCAAGTTTAGCTTTCCAATTTTAATTACATGTATTTATACTTAATCTGCACTCTTAATGCATGGAAAATTCCACATATTATAAAATAACACTTATCAAGTGTTCAAGATATATCAATGTGATATTTGTTTTAGAGTAGTCATGTAATGTTTTTGTTTCGTAAAATGCATGCAGATGCAAGTTTTCATATCTTATGTTGATAAAATCTATTTATCTAAGACCATGTAAATATGATCTACATAGGACATGTATGTATAGTAACGTATAAGATTTGCAATAGTTTATACTATACCTACGAAAAGATTAGATCAGAAGCGAAACCAAATGCAACCGTAAACAATTTCGAACACGAGCAATTAGATTCAACGAGGTACGATCGAAACCGAAACCGAACCCACATGTAGACAAACAAATGAGCCCAACAGCCTGCCACTTCCGCGAACTCTAGTGATCAGCGAACGAATCAAAACCTTAATACCCGCATGTATGCGACAAATGATCCCAAAACCGTACCACTCACTAACGATCATTACCACAGAATGAAACCGAACCGTCTTCCACTCTTCCCAACACATGACACACACTAAACTTGAGCGCAGTATTACAACACAACGCCAAACCAATGACAGATGAAAGCCATAAGTCTGGCATGCTCATTGACGAGAACTGTGTTCAGATCTTAAGAAACTGAAGCAAGGTTTAGCTTGTGATGGTGACAGTTTAAAAATGGGTAAAAGATGTACATGAATTAATAGGCGAATTGCTAAAATCTCGGTTACGTTTATCAAGTTTCTACGAGGTAAATATGGAAATTATTTTCTTATTGACCAATTACAACTTGATTTTTATTTTCGAATAAATCATAATATGGCTAATACCGAGTAGATGCGTGAGTTAAGCAAGTGGATCAAGAAAAATTAATCTCTTTCAAATATATTTTTATTACCTTCCTTTATTGTTATTCTGAAAAATTACACACTTCCTAGTTGTTTATTTCCAACATGGGCTGGGCTCGAGGCCTAGTTTTTCTTTTCTTTTATTCTTAAATGGACCGAAGCCCAAATACATGTTGTATAAGTTTTGGTTTTCGTTACGTTTATAAACATTTACTATGTTTTCGCGTTTTAAAATCCTGTCATGTATTTATTATTTTACTACAAATAATTACGTACGAAATACTGAATAGCTAGTAAATAATTATTACTAATAATGTAACACTCCCAAATTTCGGATATCAGCGGAAGGGTCATTAGGAGTATTACTTCATAGCACAACACACAAGTTACAGAAAACGACTCAAAACGAGACGTTTGAAAAGTTTAATCCATTCGATTAATAAAACATTCGAGTTTACAACAGGTCCCAACTATAATGTAAATATAAACAGTTTTAAAATATTTATCGAATGGTAATCAGTATTTTATTGCCTTTAAAAATATCCAGTGCGACTCCATGCTCCAGCTGCTCTTAAACCTGAGTACATGAGTACCTGAGAAATACATGCTAAAACGTCAACACAACGGTTGAGTGAGTTCATAGGTTTGCAAGCAAACGCAGTGGACCACAAGATTTCAAGTACTCAGTTTCCAAAAGTCAGATAGCATCAGTTATCACATTTAGCTCATGAAACCGAACATTAACATCCGTTATTCCGTTCAAGTTTCAAATACAGTGCGTCCAGTCGGTTTTCCGTTAAACCCGGACGGAGAGGTCAATCCCAATAGATCTATTCACAGCATTCGTGTTTACTCGACCAGTACAGTCGGTCCAAGTAATTAACGGTTCATGACTAAAATAGATAAAATAAGCATACAGTTCAAGCACTTGTGTCCATTCGTAAAAAAAGTAGCATGTATCCCCCTCGCGGGTTTAATAAAACAATTAAATAAGTAAAAGCGAGGCTATGAACTCACCTTAGCAATAACGATATCAAACGAGGATAATGATCAAGATAATAGTGATGGGAGTGAATCAATGAAATATGATAAACCGAGAAACCACAAGCTTCTATCGATGACCTAAACTAAAGTGGCGTCTCTTAGAGACATAAACGATAACGTATGCGATTAACGATTTTTATAAAGGTTTCTCATAAATATAGTTTGGATTAGTTTTGAAAGGAATAAAATAGACAAGGGTAAAAAGTGTTATTTTTACAACTCTATAATATAGATTTGTATGTGGCTTAATACTTTAGGGACCAAACATATAAATATGTAATTCTATTGCATGAAAGTGACGTCAACTTATGTTCTTTATTGTTTTAAAATCGTAATATTGTTTAACAACTTAGTTTCATTTGAAGATTATATGTCATAGCTCTTCTTTTTAGTATTTCATTTCAATAGTACATGTAACAAATCGTATATAGAGTTTAACCTCAGCTCCACGCGGAATTACGAGTGACTCGGAGTCGCGATGAACGAGTATATACGCCGACATGAACACGATTACTGAGAAGTTAAATCTGCCCTCAATACAACCGAACATGAACTCTAACCCGCGGCTAATGAAGCGGATACCAATGATTAGGAAACAAAAGCTGAAACCATGCCGACTTGAACTAACACCATGATTGAACCCGAACCGAAATACGTAAGAAATCCTAACCGGCTCTTTATAGACATAATAAGATCTCATGTCGTGAAATCCGTCCATTCGTGATCATCTTCACCAAGACCCTCCCTAAACATGACCGGTGCGACAACTTGTCTATCTCGATGGATGGTTGCACATGAACGTTGTAGTGGTCATGTAAACGAACCAACACCTTTGACATGAACATCAACCGATCATATCTCGAAGTTAAAAGGAATACTACGTAGCTTCACTTGAGTATGAGATAGAATCCTTACATCTTCCTATAACTATGATTTTGTATTCTTGTCTTAAAAAAATGAACAAGTCTTATGGTACTAAAATAACAAGGGAGATCACTACGTGTGCATTGAAAATGACATTTGTATATGACGTGTAAACATAAGTATGTGATACGTATATGGATAGTACAAATGAAAGTATAGAAAGCAGATATTTTTTTACCAAGTGTATTAGATTAGATATTTCTTCAACGTTAAGAATCATATTGATAGTGAACTATATATTATTTCGCTTCACAATTTGTAAAACAAATATTATTAAAGTTCCGTATTTTTAAAGTTACATGATTTAAAAGATACACGTAAAACACAAAAAAAATAAACGCTCCATATAAAATAAAAACATTGGCATTCGGAGAACATTGGTATTTCGATAAGTAAATGAGGGCTTATTATTTAATAAATGTTAATGCGTTATATAAACGAAGGATGCTAAAAGGTTTAACGTAAATTATGAATAATACTCGTAGTACGAAAAATAAAAATGAGCACGATAGAAAATATTTTTATGTCATAACGAGAATATTTAAGGTCGATGACGGGCGTAGACTCAGTCGATAAATAATAAATGACAGTTTGATACGTTAAGCCATAACTTGTCGATTAACAGAGAATTCAATATATTATTATTTTTTTTTCTTTTTTTTTATAAAAACAAACATGATAAATAAAAGTCGGCTTATAAATATTGATCTGAAAATCAAGAATTGCTACAGTCTATCCACCTTAAAAGAACTCTGTCCCAGAGTTCGGTTGTTTTACATGTTCATGATACGTTCGACAAAAGGTGAGAGTACTTTTATGTTCACAAGAGTCGATATACGCTCGGAATAATCCAAGTAAATCTATCAAAAATGTAAAAAGATTAAATAGTCATTCATATAAGACAATATCGATACGAATTAGAATAGCGATAGACAACGGATGAGCCGTTCAATCGAACTCGAAAAGAAACAATGTGTGAATGCCACATGCTTAAGCCCACTCAGTTACAAATCATTAATTACATGGGTTCGTCAGGTCCATCTAATTAAGATTTAGAAACTAATGTTTCAGAAAATTATAATTTCCTTGTTCAAACAAGTGACGAATTCGTTTCAACAAGATAATTATAAATTAGCCTACCTAAGCATATTGGACAAAGTACGAGATCAAGGCTGAATCAGATATTTCATAAAAGAGATTATCTCCTTGATGGCATGATTTTTCAAAATCATTTGAAATGATAGAAAATCATAGAACACAAATAAATCGTGTTTCAAAAGAAAAAGGTGTCCCAAAATGGCACATCTAGAGGTGGCAAGTCAAAGCCGTAATCCAATCAACTAGAAGACTTTACAACGACGGTCTATAAAACAAGGTATATGACTCAAAGAACAAGATGAGTACTCCAACTCGGAATCAGATGATAAATAACCAATGGAATCGACACTTGACGGTGAGTTCACGTTTATATAAAATAGTGTCATAAAAGACATGAAAACGTTGCAAAAACCATTGCTTCACTGACAATATCTTGAAAGAGTTCAATATTTATATAAATAATCCCTTCATATAAACGTACTAACGAGAAAGAAATATATAGCAGTATACATATTTTAAAAGCTTTCAGGTAGCATGAGCGCACAGATGATGTTCAAGGCAATAAAATCGATTTATAAAAAGAGTTGTTATAGTCCAGGTTTAACAAAAATGACCCGGTTCTCTATAACAAGTGCTCTGATACCAATCTGTAACACTCCCAAATTTCGGATATCAGCGGAAGGGTCATTAGGAGTATTACTTCATAGCACAACACACAAGTTACAGAAAACGACTCAAAACGAGACGTTTGAAAAGTTTAATCCATTCGATTAATAAAACATTCGAGTTTACAACAGGTCCCAACTATAATGTAAATATAAACAGTTTTAAAATATTTATCGAATGGTAATCAGTATTTTATTGCCTTTAAAAATATCCAGTGCGACTCCATGCTCCAGCTGCTCTTAAACCTGAGTACATGAGTACCTGAGAAATACATGCTAAAACGTCAACACAACGGTTGAGTGAGTTCATAGGTTTGCAAGCAAACGCAGTGGACCACAAGATTTCAAGTACTCAGTTTCCAAAAGTCAGATAGCATCAGTTATCACATTTAGCTCATGAAACCGAACATTAACATCCGTTATTCCGTTCAAGTTTCAAATACAGTGCGTCCAGTCGGTTTTCCGTTAAACCCGGACGGAGAGGTCAATCCCAATAGATCTATTCACAGCATTCGTGTTTACTCGACCAGTACAGTCGGTCCAAGTAATTAACGGTTCATGACTAAAATAGATAAAATAAGCATACAGTTCAAGCACTTGTGTCCATTCGTAAAAAAAGTAGCATGTATCCCCCTCGCGGGTTTAATAAAACAATTAAATAAGTAAAAGCGAGGCTATGAACTCACCTTAGCAATAACGATATCAAACGAGGATAATGATCAAGATAATAGTGATGGGAGTGAATCAATGAAATATGATAAACCGAGAAACCACAAGCTTCTATCGATGACCTAAACTAAAGTGGCGTCTCTTAGAGACATAAACGATAACGTATGCGATTAACGATTTTTATAAAGGTTTCTCATAAATATAGTTTGGATTAGTTTTGAAAGGAATAAAATAGACAAGGGTAAAAAGTGTTATTTTTACAACTCTATAATATAGATTTGTATGTGGCTTAATACTTTAGGGACCAAACATATAAATATGTAATTCTATTGCATGAAAGTGACGTCAACTTATGTTCTTTATTGTTTTAAAATCGTAATATTGTTTAACAACTTAGTTTCATTTGAAGATTATATGTCATAGCTCTTCTTTTTAGTATTTCATTTCAATAGTACATGTAACAAATCGTATATAGAGTTTAACCTCAGCTCCACGCGGAATTACGAGTGACTCGGAGTCGCGATGAACGAGTATATACGCCGACATGAACACGATTACTGAGAAGTTAAATCTGCCCTCAATACAACCGAACATGAACTCTAACCCGCGGCTAATGAAGCGGATACCAATGATTAGGAAACAAAAGCTGAAACCATGCCGACTTGAACTAACACCATGATTGAACCCGAACCGAAATACGTAAGAAATCCTAACCGGCTCTTTATAGACATAATAAGATCTCATGTCGTGAAATCCGTCCATTCGTGATCATCTTCACCAAGACCCTCCCTAAACATGACCGGTGCGACAACTTGTCTATCTCGATGGATGGTTGCACATGAACGTTGTAGTGGTCATGTAAACGAACCAACACCTTTGACATGAACATCAACCGATCATATCTCGAAGTTAAAAGGAATACTACGTAGCTTCACTTGAGTATGAGATAGAATCCTTACATCTTCCTATAACTATGATTTTGTATTCTTGTCTTAAAAAAATGAACAAGTCTTATGGTACTAAAATAACAAGGGAGATCACTACGTGTGCATTGAAAATGACATTTGTATATGACGTGTAAACATAAGTATGTGATACGTATATGGATAGTACAAATGAAAGTATAGAAAGCAGATATTTTTTTACCAAGTGTATTAGATTAGATATTTCTTCAACGTTAAGAATCATATTGATAGTGAACTATATATTATTTCGCTTCACAATTTGTAAAACAAATATTATTAAAGTTCCGTATTTTTAAAGTTACATGATTTAAAAGATACACGTAAAACACAAAAAAAATAAACGCTCCATATAAAATAAAAACATTGGCATTCGGAGAACATTGGTATTTCGATAAGTAAATGAGGGCTTATTATTTAATAAATGTTAATGCGTTATATAAACGAAGGATGCTAAAAGGTTTAACGTAAATTATGAATAATACTCGTAGTACGAAAAATAAAAATGAGCACGATAGAAAATATTTTTATGTCATAACGAGAATATTTAAGGTCGATGACGGGCGTAGACTCAGTCGATAAATAATAAATGACAGTTTGATACGTTAAGCCATAACTTGTCGATTAACAGAGAATTCAATATATTATTATTTTTTTTTCTTTTTTTTTATAAAAACAAACATGATAAATAAAAGTCGGCTTATAAATATTGATCTGAAAATCAAGAATTGCTACAAATAATTATTTTCTGACTAATTTAGTTACGTCACAATCTTAATTAAACTGCGACGGTGTGAAAATAATAATATTCTCGGATTATAAACATTGCGTACGTGATCGTATATTCTGACGTGAATTATTTATTTCATGAATAAATAATAATTTCGTAATACATGATTTAACACTGTTAATTATTATCTGAATAATTAATTACGTAACGTTTAAATTAAATCCGTGATTGTCTGTAATTAATGTTTGAGGACTTTTAAAGCGGGTTTTACAGCAATAAATAAGGTTGTACGATTTGAAAAGTTACTTAGCTTCTAGCCCAAGATCGTTTAAAAGTTGCTCGGTATGGATTAGAGTTCATAGCCAAGGCATAACTTATTGAAGCGGGATGCGAAGATTGGCGAGTCCAAAAAGGTCCTAACAAGGCATGAGGGCTATATTTTGTTGCTAAAGATCCCAAGTGATGTGAAGAATCATTTATCAAAAATCAATATGAAGGATCGAGACACACGACGAAAAGCAAATACTCCCGTAAAGATCATGGAGAAGTCTATCCAAAAAGGCCCTAACAAGGTATGAGGATAAATAGATCCAAGTCCTAAAAGGAGGCGGATCGTTGTATATGAAAGTCCAAAATAAAGATTAGAGAAAAATGAAGAAGTCGTGGTCCAAGTATGAAGAATCTCTCAAAACTTCAAGTGAAGAAATTCCTATTATGAAGAGAAGACCATTATTTCATGAACGTCTCTCAAGGTTTGAAGTATGAAGTCGCTGCCAAATATCGGTCCGAGAAAGGTCTCAAATCGCGAAGCGAGTTATGCCAAGATATGAACTTTATGAGGTCCCGAGAAGCAGTTTTAAAAGATTTTGTCCTTTAGCTAACTATTGATTAAATCTTCCCACTTTATTTTCAGCCTTAATAACTATCAAAATAAGTCAAACAATGCATCCTCGTGATCATTCAAGACAACAATAAAATATAAGAGTTACACCTAGGAATAAGGGAGTCTAAGTGAATAATTGGCCCACATGAGTTCGTGTTAGTTTGCTAACTTATAATAACAATGATCTCGTTTTTAAGCTTGGTTTGGAGAAAGTGAAAACTTGAGGATGATGATCATTCACAACATTTCCAAAACCCAAGGTATGTTTTTGATTTCTTTACTTTGAATGTTTATAATTTTCTATCTCTTTAATAAAGGACAATATGGATTTATTATGATGGGAAATGTAATCTTGCTTTGTAACTAATGCATTGCATGAGGACATTGCAATGGTCAAGTGTAGGGGATTTGATAGGTGTGTAAACACCCATCCTTTTTACCACTTAATTACAATAATAACCGAGCCAAAACGTATATTTTATGTCATTTATGTCGGAATTATGCGTGGTTTGTGTTTTTGTTGTGATTTAGGACGAAAAGGTGAAAAGTGGAGAAAACACGGGCATTCACGGGCTTTTATCGAAGAAAAAGACGAAATACGAAGTCAAGAAGTCAAGAGTGCAAAAAGAACGGAAGTCCAAGACCAATTCTGAAGATTTATCGAAGAAAAAGTCAAAAGACGGAAGTTTACTAAAAGCCGAAGAACTCAAGTCTAATTTATTGAAAAATTACAAGACGAGTTCAAAGAAATCCCGAGACAAAGTCGTTAAAGTCAAAGAATTAAGAAGATTAACAAAGAATTAAGAAGAGCAAGGACTTAATGACGCAATTAAGGAAAGAATAAAGAGGGGAGGAAGCTTCCTAGGCACCTCCCTAATCTCCACTATAAATAGATTAGATTATCATTTCATTTTCTCTTGTTGGCTAATAGTGACAATTAGTCTTCCACCTTTTAATTACCTTGTCATTTAAATTCATGTCCATTTACATTAATTGTCTTGCACCTTAAATACATTTAATTTCAAGTAAGTTTCCTTTTAATTATTGTCAATCTTTACTTTTCTTGTCAATCTCCTATCTACCTTTCTTTAATATTTGATCTTTATGTTTATGTTCATGTTTATGTTTTTGAGTTTTTATTAAATTGATTAAAGTGGGTTTTGATTATTTGGATTAGTATTGTTAGTTTGATTGTTTTGGATTGTTTGTTTATGATTAGTAGATGTCAATTGATTAGTTTGATTTAATCTTTTGGTTTGATTTTGATTAGTTTTGGATTAGATTCGTATTCTTTTGTATCCCTTGTTCTTCGTTACTGTTCTTTTCCCAGGTATATTCCGAACCAAGGATTTATTCCGAGTGAAGGTATTTTGTGATTGTTCCGAATCAAAGAATTTGTTCAGGATAGGTGACATATTCCGGATAAAGCTTTTATTTCGGATCAAGCCAAAACATTCCGAATCAAGGAAAGTATTCCGTGTCAGTGGATATTCCGAACCAAAGTCGTTTATTCGGAATATTAAACATTCCGGATCAAGGCGCTCATTCGGAACATCAAAGATTCCGAATGAAGGTCTTCTGCTGATTGTTCCGAATCAAGAGTTTAGACAAGGGTGTTCGTTCGGAACATCCAATATTCCGAACGAAGGGTTTTGAAGAAATATTCCGAGTGAAGAACAATTATTCCGAACGAAGGTGACATTCCGTACGAATGATTATTCCGAACGAAGGTTTATTCCGGATGAGCTATTCTCAGGTTCTTTTTAATTTTAGTTTTTAACTTTCTGTTTTTTATTTTGAAGTTTTATTTTGTGGAAACCTTGGTTTCCAGATCTTTGAAGCAACTAGGAATACACCATGTTCATATGATTATACAATCAAAGCGGAATTAGAACATGATACATTAACAAGGTGTTTAGGCACGAATAACATGAATTAAAACAAAAGGGATGTTCATTATATTAATAACAAACATCCACTAGACGTATATACATTGAATCCCACGTCTAGTGCACACACACTTTTAGGTTTACATTGTGAATGAATTATATGTATAAAACCTAAGACCCTTGGTTCCTTTTATAATGTAAGGATTAGGGTTTATAAGAGATAAGAATGAATAAACATGTGAATCTTCTATTTAAATAACTATATACAGAATATATCCTGCATATATATCCAAATAGAATCTTCTAGAAGCTTCTTTGTCTACGTTTTGTCAATGCTTGAATTGCATGTGACAATGCTTAGATTGCACATGACAACTCTTGAGCTAACAACGCCTAATTTGCTCTTATCAACGCTTGATTAACTCTTGACAACGCTTGGACAATATCTTTATGTTTTCTTCGTTTTTGAGTTTCTGCCACATCAACTTTTTGACCTTCCCCTCAAGTGTAGCATGTATTTCTTCCCCTTTTTGTCACATCAACAGGGAAGTAAACAATGTTGCAATCTTTGAAGATTCTCCAAATGTGGCTCTATGTAATGATCTTGAAGAACAATTAATATAATATTTTTGATGTAGAAGTAGAATAACCCAACCTTGTGTTCCATGTCTTGTACTATCCACGTGATAAAGAACTTATACCTTTAGCATTATAAGCAGACCTCAATATCTTGTCAATATTCTCATCCTTTGTCAGACACTGAGCACGATAATGTAACTCCTTCAAGTGTTATGACAAGCCTTTATCACCAACCATGTAAAGCACGAACAAGTTACCTTTAAAGTCAGTGGCTGGAAGTGCATGACTTTAAGATATGATAGAACACAAACTCGCGAAAATCTTCTTCAATCATCAAACTTACCATAAGAATTCTTCCCCTTAAGCCAACATCTCTTCATGATGAACCAATATCTTTGTATGTAAAAGTAAACAACGAATAACTCTTTCACAAGGCTATCCCGATTACATACTCCAATAAATTACTTCATGAATCGTTGCTAACTTACTTAAAAATCATTTACTCCTTGTAAAAATATCCTAGCCATTAATATCAACTTGATATTCTATATTAAAACAGAGATTCCATGTACCTTCGTATGTATAATCCTCCTTTTTGTGTGCTCAAAACGTATCAATTTTCTCAACAGCAGCCTTCCTTGTGTTGTCCAACATCCTTCTTTATCCAATATCTTGGTCAGATGTATTGTCCGATATCGGACAATACCTATCAGCGCTTGGATTAGCATATATCGGACAACACTGTCAACTGTCAGTGTTGACTTATTCTTTGACAGCGACTAACCAATACACATCAGCGGTTAACTCTATTTGTGGTATGTCAGTAACTAAATCACTTTCCATTAATACCACAGCTTTAACAACCCACGTTTTCTTCATAAATCCTAGGATTACCAGCTGTCATTCGAATGAAAAAAATTCATACCTTTTAATATGGAATTAATCTTTAAAGAATAAACAAGATCCTGTTTGGTTCTCACGTAAAAGCCAAAAACTTCTCCACAAAGATCGGAATTATATTTAACTGTAATTTGGTCTTACATGATCATCTCAGTCTGTTGTCCTTTTCTGTCCTGTATACATCCGTTTACATCCATGTAAACATAAATGCACATCATAGAATCACAAAGAGACGTGGTCATATATTCTTTTAAACTGATTTGACACCACGAATCTTCATAATATTACAACAGCGCTTCACTGCTATCATAATTTCCATAAATCTAGGGTTTGTTAAAACCCTAAAACGAATATCATTATCGCAGCGATGAATATGAACCAAGATGTGTATTATATCTACAAGGGCTCATCATCAATCCACAGATTGATTCACCAAAGCAAGTAGAGAAAAACAACCATCTTTTCAGAATTAGGGTTTGCATGAAAAATCCTTTCCTGCTGTCAACTTCGACGGCCAATAACTTTTGCCTGGGAATAAAACTCGACAATCCCTCCGGTGGATGTTTAGATATATGTATGTAGAACACACATATAAAATTTCGTGACGATCCAACGGTTCAATCGAAAGTTATGAGCTTCTGAATACTGCTGCGCACACAAAAATGTCCAGAAAAACCCTAGACGGATTTTTCTTCTTTTCACCATACACGAACACCTTGTTGGTCCTAGCATCACGAGCCACGAGGCTCTGATACCAATTGTTGAAACCTTGGTTTCCGGATCTTTGAAGCAACTAGGAATGCACCATGTTCATATGATTATACAATCAAAGCGGAATTAGAACATGATACATTAACAAGGTGTTTAGGCACGAATAACATGAATTAAAACAAAAGGGATGTTCATTATATTAATAACAAACATCCACTAGACGTGTATACATTGAATCCCACGTCTAGTGCACACACACTTTTAGGTTTACATTGTGAATGAATTATATGTATAAAACTTAAGACCCTTGGTTCCTTTTATAATGTAAGGATTAGGGTTTACAAGAGATAAGAATGAATAAACATGTGAATCTTCTATTTAAATAACTATATACAGAATATATCTTGCATATATATCCAAATAGAATCTTCTAAAAGCTTCTTTGTCTACGTTTTGTCAATGCTTAAATTGCATGTGACAATGCTTAGATTGCACATGACAACTCTTGAGCTAACAACGCCTAATTTGCTCTTATCAACGCTTGATTAACTCTTGACAACGCTTGGACAATATCTTCATGTTTTCTTCGTTTTTGAGTTTCTGCCACATCAACTTTTTGACCCAACATATTTTTCCCGCCTTTTTTCTTAGTTGCACTTTAAATTTAATTGCTTTAGATTTATTTTAGTCTTGCCTTAGTTTAAGTTTTAGTTGCGTTTTAAGTTTGCCTTAGATAGATTTAAGTTTGCGTTATTTACTTTTAGTCCCATTTATTTTTCGTCACGCTTTTAATTTCTCGTCTTTTATTTTAAATTAGAGTTAGATTTAAATTAACGTCATTTTCATTTACGTCTTGCACATTTTTAATTATTACAACGACACAACTATTTGTTTCACCAAAGAACGACTGAGTCGTATAGTTAACCAGGATCAATTCGATTAGACCACAACAACTGTAACACCCCATTTTGATAATGGAATGTCACGCATAATTATGGCGTGTCATCAAAGCATACAAGGATAAATGTATAAAACATTACATGACCATAGGGATAACCGGAATCAAACATCGGTTCCCAAACATAAGCCCAAAACATAATAAAGTAAAAGAAATGAATGAAAGACTAAACAAGCATAAGTATATGAAGGCAAAAAGGAAAAGAAGTCTCTAGCAGCTTCCATCCTACGCACGTCCTCCAAATGCTCGAGTCTTTCCTAGGGTACCTGCCGTTTTGGGACATGGAAAGGAAAGTAACGGCTGAGAAAAACGCTCAGTGCACGGATATAGACATAGTATAAGTGACTAAAACATAATAGAGACTTAATAGCAGCGGAAATGTATAAGTCCTGGAAAACCTAGAACATGTTCATAAAACTGGTTTTATAGTTTGAAAAGCCTTATGTTTAACTTATGAAAACCGTTTAACGTATTTTACCATTAGCCAATATAGGTCATGAAAATCCACCGTGCATGAATACTTGGAGGGGTGACCTCATCATGCAAATTAGAGGGGCTGCCTCTAATTTAATATATACTGGTTCTGGGTAGGAGGGATCAGCTCCTTGTGAAGGATGCAAGGCACACACCACATTCACCATGAAATCCTGACTGAAACATGTAACTAGGATGCACCCATACACCCCACATGATAAATATAATATAAATGGCCAAAAGCTGAAGGGACGCCACGAGCAATCACTCCGCCGTGGTGAAGTCATAACATCAGTGCCTCTAATGTTATGGTTATGGTACCTCCATAAATAGGTGAAACTGGTCATGCATGTATATGGCTTTAGATATTCTAATTAAACATAAGCAATTCAAAAACATATAAAACAAATACTGGGAAAACAGTTGGCTGCATACGGGGAATCCTAATAAGGAAAGAATGTCCATACTGAAAGGACGGGAATCCGTACCTTATGTCCAGTGAACGAAGAAGATGAACTGAGCGGAATCCTACTTCCGTATCACTAGTGCTACATAAATACATACATGAATATGTATCTGCTTACTAAATACGTAGCTGATTTTATGTCATGTCTTAGCTTATTCTATATGTTCTTACCATGTCTTACTGTTTAAAGCCTTAAACTGTGTTTATCTTATATTCTATTTAATCTGATTAAGTATTTCTGGTATTTCATGTATTATTATACTTACTGTGTAATAATAAGTAACTTTCCAAAAATAGCAGGTTTCCTAAAATAGAAAGTTTCCAAAAATAGAAAGTTACCAAAAATAGAAAGTTTCCAAAAATAGAAAGTTTCCAAAAATAGAAAGTTTCCAAAAATAGAAAGTTTCCAAAAAAAGAAAGTTTCCGAAAATAGAATTACTGCTTAAAATAGATAAGTTTCTAAAAATAGAAAGTTTCCATAAATAGATCAGCTACCTTAATTAAATAAATTTCCATAAATAGATTAGCTGCCTGAAATAAATAAGTTTCTAAAAATAGAAGGTTTCCATACATAGATTAGCTGCCTTATTTAATTAAGTTTCTAAAAATAGAAAGTTTCCATAATTAGAAATAAGCCGGTTAAATAAGCTAAGTATACAAGCCTAAGTGTTTTCATGATTATCTTCTAAGTAATATGATATAATGTATAGTTTAATAATTATTTCATGTAATTAAATTAAACTATAGGTTAAAATATTTAATTAAAGTATAACATGTTTTTAATTAAATAAAGTTAAATACTTAGGTTAAAACATGTATTATTATTTATTAATAATATAACCTAAGTCACGTTAATTAATTAATTATAATCATGGTTTTTAATTAATTAATTAATTATAAGTCTAAGATATAAAATACTTAGATTAATTAATTCATAATTATAATAATTAAAATAACCTAAGTCATGTTATTAAATTAATCATATCATTTTATTAATTTAATTTTTAACATAAGATCATAAACATAAAAAAACTAAACATACACCATGAACCGGATCTAGAATCAAAACCTTGAACCGGACATGAAATCGACACCGTACCCCAAACCAAATCGAGGTACCCCGTGTCTTGAGGCTGCCGTGGGACCCACACACACCAACCGAGGCCATATATGGTCTTGGTGGTGGTCGGTTGGCCAAACCGAAACCCCTTTGGGTTCGGTGTAGCCTGCGGCAAAAACAAACACCCCTTACAAACATACTTTTGATTTTATTAAACCCCAAATCATGTTAGATCCATGTTTATTTATTAGGTTTTTGGAAAACATAACATGTTCTTGATTTATTAAAAGATCAAATCAAAAGAAAAAGTTTAAAAAGGATTTACCGAATTCGTGGATCAAAAGGATGAAGAACAAACACGAACACCAACTAAATTTCCAAGATCCAAGATCATAAACCACCTCCTTGTGGTGTTCTTAAGGTGGCGGCACAAAGAAGAAAAAGGAAGGAGGGTTTTAGGGTTTTTTCTAAAATCTTCTGTGAATGAAAATGAGTAGTGAAAAATCCCTTTTCCCTTTTAGTAAAATTTGATGGGCTAAGCCCATCCTCCCTCCTTAATTTCGTGGTAATAGGGCCCACAAGGGGTAACCCGAATGTTTTTCCGTGTCTAAAATATTGGTGTGTTCTCGTGTGTTCTCGTGTTCGTGTTTTACGTGTTCTCGTTAAATATTAACCGTGACTTAATATATTTATTTGTGTTCGTAATAAATATATATACGTAATTAATATTAGCTTGTGATTAAATTACGTTCATGATTTCATGATCGCATGTTCGTGATTAATTATTGTTTAAATAATTATTGCGTGTTCGTGCGTAATAAATACTTATCGTGTTCTAACACGTACGTAATACGTAAAATCCTAACACGTAATCGTAATCATGCTATAATAGGAAAGTTTTAATCTAGTACGTACGATCTTAAGGGTACTACTCATGGTAAAAGCATGCAGGTTTTACAACTCTTCCCCCCTAAAAAGAATAATTCATCCCCGAATTATAGATAACGTACTGAAAGAGGAACATACCCGAATCAAACTAAGAGGGTATGTAAGATAAATGAACGTGCAGGTGAGCTGGCAGAAGGAACGCGGAACGTGACATGTCCTGAAAGGACATGGAACGTGACGTGACTGAAAGGACATATCTAATTGATAAGAGAAAAACGGATAAAAGTCCGGATGAACTTGTCCGTTTCCAAGTGGCCTCCCTCTTGGAACGGTTCCTTCAGAAGATCTTGACACTAAAGATAAATCTTGGTCCTCCTGACCTTGACTTGGAATCCGAAGAAATTCTTGGTTATCTACGGAAGGTAGATCCCCTAAATTCGATCGAGGAAAATAAGAGTTAACGTGCAAGGGTAACTGAAACGTTACGATGAAAGACAATTTGACTTAACTGTTAACCAGAAACGATGCGCGAGACATAAAGAAACGTAGTACGTGAAAAATTTTGAACGTGATACGTGAAAATTTTTGAACGTCCTACGTGGAGATAAGGCGAGTGTAGTATGAGTAAACATATTGTGATCCATGATATGTGTAACATATCTTGATCATGATATGAGGAACGTGGAATGAACATGACATGTGAAACATATCGTGATCATAGAATACAATGGTGGTAACATCAAACGCTACAAGGTGAGACGTGGAATCTGACGTGAAACGTCTATCTGATGATGGAGAGTTATACTAAACTTGGGTCTGGTCTCTCAAGTTCTTGCAAACTACCCATAATGAGAAAAGAAATGAACGTAAAATCGTAAGCCAAAATACGATCATGAACGTGAATAGTGTCATGAACGTGAGCGCGAAAGCAAGGCGTGGAATTAGAATGAAGACGTGAAGTAATTTAGGAGTACAATTGTGAATCTTTGTCTGGCCCGATAGCTGAGGGATTACCAAGTGGTCGGATGAGCCTTGGCTGGAACATGTCTGATCAATCTGTTGGTTCTGCAATCCTTGCGGATGTAAGGATTCTGCAGACTTGATCAAACTATTTGCAATAACCCATATAGCATCGTGCTTCTTTTGAGTTTGCGTTAATCTGGTAACCAAAATCCATGGAGATCTTGTCCCATTTTAGTTCACAAATTCAGATGATGAAACATCCCAGTCCGTTGGTGTCCTATCATAACCTGTTGGTATGTCAAGTACTTAGATATGAACGTAACTGTATCTTTCTTCGTAGAACTTGATACATAGGAGTTTGCGAAACTCTGAGTCTATGAATCCAAACTTCTCTTAGCGTAGGATTTTCTAGAACACCTAATGTAATGTAGGGTTCCCTCCTTTACGCATAAGTTGAGTCATGGTAAGATTAACCATGCAATTTCATGTGATCCAGCCTGTCACTGTAATCAACCAGAACTGATATAGGAAAAATTTTCTAGGGTAAAATTTCTCTTGTCATAGAATTTGCAACATAGTGCAGATATGGTCTTCCTGTTCTTCTCTAGGCTTAAAGGAAATCAGGTTATCCTCAATGAAAACACTAATGAATTTGCTATGAGTTCATGGAAACTTATTCTTATAATGCAGTTGGAGCATTGATGAGACTAATTCAAAATTTTAAATCTAGCATGACCGAGTCGTGTACGAATAGCAGTCATGGACATGTCCTGCTCTTTCACCCGTCACTGTTGGCAGCATGATTCATGAGTTCAATCTTGGAAAAGTGATTAACACTATAAGGTCGATTGGACATGTTGTCAATACGTGAAGGAGAATAATGGTCATGAATGGTGATTTGTTTACGCCGACGGTAGTCGACACATAATCTCATGGTACCGTCCTTATCCTTGTAAGTTCTTCTGGAATATATGGGAAGATTTTAGAATAATCAACTGGCTATGCGTAAAAGACTTAGGTGGTCGTGTCTTACTGACAGCTAGAAAATTTTAGCGACCATGGCTAACAACGTACATGCTTGTAAGCATAGATAATTTGTACAGATTTTCAAGATGGAAAATCAAGCTGAATGTATTCAGGAGCCTGAACATTACTGTACATAATTATGAATCGTAGCATGGTGTGCTGTTCCTAGTCCATGATTAGGATAAAATTCATCTCGTGTCTGTCCGAGGAAATGCGTTAGCAGCTTGGATCTCATCATTAAGCTGAAGGAAAAACTTCGTATACGTGGGAATACGAAAGGCGTCCTTCATGGTCATAAATATATGAAGTATGGTGAAACAAAAGAAAGTGAAATCGGCAACGTGATAGTTCTCACTGATGCGCCGATAATGGTATTGAAATTCTTGTGGCCTGAGTAATTCATGGCACAACAAAATGGATATACCCTTGGAGGGTACCCTGAATTTCTTAGAAATGTCCCATAGTTGGACGTGAGTCATGTGTCTTGACTCGTGTCTTAGAACTATAAGCATGACATATGTCTTGACTGGTGTCTTGACATGTGTCATCAGGAAGTATACGTGAGACATGTGTCTTGACTGATGTCTTGACATGTGTCTCGAGACGTAATTCCATAGAACTACAATATTAGGTTATTATGCCAGACTTGGCGGATCGGTTGGACTACTGATCCTTTGTATGTCTGATCACGTCCGCGGCCGGAGCCTCGGTTGCGATTTCTAGGATAGTTTCTGTCATAGTAGTGGTTACTATCGTCCTGTCTGTCAGTTCCATGACGGTCATTCTCATGACCGTGATTCATGTAACTATTCAGCTAAGTGGCCGACTGGTACCGGTTTGCACTCATATGGCTGAAATGACAGTCGAATGACGTGTGATATGTAACTAAGAATTAGGGACAATGATTGATGGAAATTGTTTGATGGTGAAGCATCTTCTCGTCCAATTGCTTACTCCGACGCCTTTGTCTTAGTCTAGTAGGATCTCCAGGTTGTGAACAACATCAGCATCTCGTAGCGTCTCCGAACGTCAGCAGCATCAACCTTTAGTAACATCTCCTAGTTATGAGCGACATCAGCAATCTTTTAGAATATCAGCAATTAAAAATACGCCTTAGGTGATTCAGAATCGACTAGTGAATACTCGTGAAGTATTGCAAGTGAAATACACATGGATTAAGGTACGTGTAATACACATGAAATACGGTACGTGGAGTACACGTGGAATGCACATGAAATGATCGGTATGGGGTCGATCATTTATTATGATTTAAGGAAAGTATATCGGTTAAACGGTTAGGAAAACCATCATGATAACCTGGCAGTATTAGCATAGACATCATTCTGGTTGTAATGGAAACGTTAAAGTGTGGTTACACAAAATTCAATTATGATTTGCCTGACAGCATGATCAATGAAAACCAACCATGACTATCATGAAAGCAGGATTCAATGAAATCTAACAATGTCTTGCAGGACAGCGCAAATAACAACAGAGGTGTAAGACATAATCAACATGGAGACGGAATTATCATGAAGAAACATGAAACCATCTATCATGAAGAAGTGTATAACATAATCAGCATGAAACTGAAGTTAACCATGACAGTATGAAAACATACTTGACATAAAAACATAGTAACTTATGAGGGGACAAGAAAAAAAATTTATGCCAATAAATCATGAGAAAAATTTTATGCATGAAAAACAGTGCATGAATGTATAATGTAGTTTATAAAAACCTTTATATGTGCGAGGGGACGCGTAGGGTCGATCCCAAAACAAAAGACATAGCGAGGGGACGCCTATGGGTCGGTCCCAAAGTTAAAAGTTTCGATAAAAGCACATGCGACTAAATAGGGCCAGTCCTGTACCAACCATTACTTAGTCATAATCCCTGCAACAATGATACATGAAACATAAATAAATGAAACTCGTCTGTTAAAACTTATCAGAAATTTTTTTTATGTGACTAATTATGAACTATTGAGGTTTAGTCCACATAGTCACAATTTACGAGGAACGTCATGTATGAAATAATGACACGTAACTAAATATGAATGACGGTTGTCCATCCATATTAGTACAACAATATCGATGAAAACATCAAGGTTAAAACCTCAAGGTGCTGAAAACATCATGGTTAAAACAACAATGCGCTGAAAACATAAATACGTAGAATATCAAACGTTGGCTTGGGAAGCTCCTGGTGACTACCCACTAGTCACAGGTCGAGTTTTAGAGCCTACAGGTCGAAGCCTTGGCTCTGATACCATAATTGTAACACCTCATTTTGATAATGGAATGTCACGCGTAATTATGGCGTGTCATCAAAGCATACAAGGATAAATGTATAAAACATTACATGACCATAGGGATAACCGGAATCAAACATCGGTTCCCAAACATAAGCCCAAAACGTAATAAAGCAAAAGAAATGAATGAAAGACTAAACAAGCATAAGTATATGAAGGCAAAAAGAAAAAGAAGTCTCTAGCAGCTTCCATCCTACGCACGTCCTCTAAATGCTCGAGTCTTTCCTAGGGTACCTGCCGTTTTGGGACATGGAAAGGAAAGTAACGGATGAGCAAAACGCTCAGTGCACGGATATAGACATAGTATAAGTGACTAAAACATAATAGAGACTTAATAGCAGCGGAAATGTATAAGTCCTGGAAAACCTAGAACATGTTCATAAAACTGGTTTTATAGTTTGAAAAGCCTTATGTTTATCTTATGAAAACCGTTTAACGTATTTTACCATTAGCCAATATAGGTCATGAAAATCCACCGTGCATGAATACTTGGAGGGGTGACCTCATCATGCAAATTAGAGGGGCTGCCTCTAATTTAATATACTGGTTCTGGGTAGGAGGGATCAGCTCCTTGTGAAGGATGCAAGGCACACACCACATTTACCATGAAATCCTGACTGAAACATGTAACTAGGATGCACCCATACGCCCCACATGATAAATATAATATAAATGGCCAAAAGCTGAAGGGACGCCACGAGAAATCACTCCACCGTGGTGAAGTCATAACATCAGTGCCTCTAATGTTATGGTTATGGTACCTCCATAACTAGGTGAAACTGGTCATGCATGTATATGGCTTTAGGTATTCTAATTAAACATAAGCAATTCAAAAACATATAAAACAAATACTGGGAAAACAGTTGGCTGCATACGGGGAATCCTAATAAGGAAAGAATGTCCATACTGAAAGGACGGGAATCCGTACCTTACGTCCAATGAACGAAGAAGATGAACTGAGCGGAATCCTACTTCCGTATCACTAGTGCTACATAAATACATACATGAATAAGTATCTGCTTACTAAATACGTAGCTGATTTTATGTCATGTCTTAGCTTATTCTATATGTTCTTACCATGTCTTACTGTTTAAAGCCTTAAACTGTGTTTATCTTATATTCTGTTTAATCTGATTAAGTATTTCTGGTATTTCATGTATTATTATACTTACTGTGTAATAATAAGTAACTTTCCAAAAATAGCAGGTTTCCTAAAATAGAAAGTTTCCAAAAAAAATAGAAAGTTTCCAAAAATAGAAAGTTACCAAAAATAGAAAGTTTCCAAAAATAGAAAGTTTCCAAAAGTAGAAAGTTTCCAAAAATAGAAAGTTTCCAAAAATAGAAAGTTTCCAAAAATAGAAAGTTTCTAAAATAGAATTACTGCTTAAAATAGATAAGTTTCTAAAAATAGAAAGTTTCCATAAATAGATCAGCTGCCTTAATTAAATAAATTTCCATAAATAGATTAGCTGCCTGAAATAAATAAGTTTCTAAAAATAGAAGGTTTCCATAAATAGATTAGCTGCCTTATTTAATTAAGTTTCTAAAAATAGAAAGTTTCCATAATTTGAAATAAGCTGGTTAAATAAGCTAAGTATATAAGCCTAAGTGTTTTCATGATTATCTTCTAAGTCATATGATATAATGTATAGTTTAATAATTATTTCATGTAATTTAATTAAATTATAGGTTAAAATATTTAATTAAAGTATAACATGTTTTTAATTAAATAAAGTTAAATACTTAAGTTAAAACATGTATTATTATTTATTAATAATATAACCTAAGTCACGTTAATTAATTAATTATAATCATGGTTTTTAAATAATTAATTAATTATAAGTCTAAGATATAAAATACTTAGGTTAATTAATTCATGATTATAATAATTAAAATAACCTAAGTCATGTTATTAAATTAATCATATCATTTTATTAATTTAATTTTTAACATAAGATCATAAACATAAAAAAAACTAAACATACACCATGAACCGGATCTAGAATCAAAACCTTGAACCGGACATGAAATCGACACCGTACCCCGAACCAAATCGGGGTACCCCGTGTCTTGAGGCTGCCGTGGGACCCACACACACCAACCGAGACCATATATGGTCTTGGTGGTGGTCGGTTGGCCAAACCGAAACCCCTTTGAGTTCGGTGTAGCCTGCGGCCAAAACAAACACCCCTTAAAAACATACTTTTGATTTTATTAAACCCCAAATCATGTTAGATCCATGTTTATTTATTAGGTTTTTGGAAAAACATAACATGTTCTTGATTTATTAAAAGATCAAATCAAAAGAAAAAGTTTAAAAAGGATTTACCGAATTCGTGGATCAAAAGGATGAAGAACAAACACGATCACCAACTAAATTTCCAAGATACAAGATCACAAACCACCTCCTTGTGGTGTTCTTAAGGTGGCGGCACAAAGAAGAAAAGGGAAGGAGGGTTTTAAGGTTTTTTCTAAAATCTTCTATGAATGAAAATGAGTAGTGAAAAATCCCTTTTCCCTTTTAGTAAAATTTGATGGGCTAAGCCCATCCTCCCTCCTTAATTTCGTGGTAATGGGGCCCACAAGGGGTAACCCGAATGTTTTTCTGTGTCTAAAATATTGGTGTGTTCTCGTGTGTTCTCGTGTTCGTGTTTTACGTGTTCTCGTTAAAGATTAACCGTGACTTAATATATTTATTTGTCTTCGTAATAAATATATATACGTAATTAATATTAGCTCGTGATTAAATTACGTTCATGATTTCATGATCGCATGTTCGTGATTAATTATTGTTTAAATAATTATTGCGTGTTCGTGCGTAATAAATACTTATCGTGTTCTAACACGTACGTAATACGTAAAATCCTAACACGTAATCGTAATCATGCTATAATAGGAAAGTTTTAATCTAGTACGTACGATCTTAAGGGTACTACTCATGGTAAAAGCATGCGGGTTTTACAACAACGAACAACAATTTTTATACTGGCAAAAACCATGTATCAGGGATTTTGAGTGAAACCAAACTTTTTGATCTCCTCATCAAATCTCTTGTTCCATATAAATGGATCTTTGAAGCTTACATAAACGTCTGGGATGTTTAGGATTCACGAACACTTCAGGTTTCACCATATAAACGTCTTCATTCAGATGGCCATTCAAGAAGGAGGTTTGGACATCAATTTGCCAAATCTCATAGTCATAGAACGCTGCTATGGCTATAAGAATCATAATAGCTTTAATGTCTGCAACAGGCGAGAAGGTTTCTTCGTAGTCAACCCCATAGGTTTGAGTGAAACCTTTTGCTACAAGACGAGCTTTAAAGGTGTGTACAATGCCATCCATATCGGTCTTCTTCTTGAAGAGCCATTTACTCGCAACCGTCTTACAGTTAGGAGGGAGGTCAACTAAGATCCAAACTTCGTTGTCCCTCATGGATTGCATTTCCGCATTCATAGCTTCAAGCCACTTATCAGATTCAGGATCCGACAATGCAGCTTTATAGTTATCGGGTTCACCATGATCCCCTAACTCATGTTCCTCAGCATCGATATAGAAACCATTTCGGTCAGGTGCGTGAGATATCCTTGCGGATCTACGAATGGGAATTACATCACTTTGAGATTCGACATTTTCATGTTCAACCTCTTGGTGATGTTCGCTAGTGTTCTCAGAAGGTTGTGCATCTTGACTTTGAATTTCATCAAAGTCTATGGTGCTCCCACTTGCTTCTTGTGATATGAGACTACTCTCAAGAAACACCACTTGCTTCTTGTGATATGAGACTACTCTCAAGAAACTCAGCATACCGAGCAACAAATATTTTGTTCTTAGGTGGGTAGTAGAAGTAGTAACCCATTGTTTCCTTTGGGTATCCTACAAAGATACACTTGATAGATCTGGGCTCAAGTTTGTTTGGTGTTTCTCGTTTAACGAGAGCCTCACAACCCCAGACTTTCAAATAGGACAAGTTCGGGACTTTCTCGTGCCATATTTCATATGGAGTCTTATCAACCTTCTTAGTTGGAACCATATTGAGTATGCGTGCAACAGACTCTAGAGCGTAGCCCCAAAAGGACATTGGCAAAGTGGTTGGACTCATCATTGATCGAACCATGTCAAGCAAGGTTCGATTTCTCCTCTCTGACACCCCATTATGTTGTGGTGTATAGGGAGGAGTAAGTTGTGAGACAATCCCACGACTCTTAAGATGATCTAAAAACTCAAGGCTTAAATACTCGCCTCCTCGATTAGATCGAAGTGCTTTGATGGTCTTCCCGAGTTGATTTTCTACCTTATTTTGGAAGGTTTTGAACGTTTCAAAAACTTCATGTTTATGTTTAATAAAGTAAACATAACCATATCTACTGAAGTCGTCAGTAAATGTAATGTAGTAGTTAGCTCCTTCTCTAGACGTGGTTCTAAATGGACCACATACATCACTATGTATGAGTCCAAGAAGATCGTCAGCTCTTTCACTTACATGAGTAAAAGGATTTCTTGCCATCTTGCCAGATATACAAGATACACATATATCAAATGATTCATCATCAGTTGACTTTAAAAGCCCATCATGTTGCAGCTTCGCAATGCGTTTCTTGTTTATATGGCCAAGTCGACAATGCCATAGAAAAGTAGAATCCATGTTGTGCTTGGACTTCTTTTTGCTACAAATATAAATAGAACCCTCATTTGATACATGATTATGCATATCAATTTCAAAAATTCCATCACGAGGAATAGCATTAAAATAAAATACATTAACCTTGGAAACTTGAATAGTACCATAATCAGTAAATTTATGTGAAAAACCATTATCCCATAAACGCGAAAGAGAAATAATTCCTCTAGTAATAGAGGGTGAAAAATGACAATTATCTAGTACAAGAATCATTCCACTAGGGAGGATAAGATCATAGCTCCCTATGGCTTCGACAGTTGCACGATTGCCATTGCCCACGTCCAAGTCCAAAGCGCCTTTATTTAACTTTCTGATCCCTCAAAGCCCCTGAATAGTATTAAAAATGTGAGTACCACAACTAGTGTCATATATCCAGGTATTAGTTTTAGGGAATGAGCAGAGTTCTATCATGAAGATACATGATGTGCCGGACGTGCCGGCTTTGTTCTTCTTTTTGTCCACTTCTTCCAGGTAGTAAGGACAATTCCTTCTCCAGTGTCCAATCTCATGACAGTGATGACACTCTACATCCTTAGCAGGATGCTCCTTTTTGCCAGGTGGGGGGAACTTGCGTTTAGGGTCATGAACCACAGTGGATTTTCCCTTGAACTTCTTACCCTTGCCTCCTTTAGCTTGTGGCTTCGGTTTTTGGATATGACCTTTCTTGATAGCAAGAACAGAGGGAGCTTTCTTGGGCATACCCTTCTCTGCAAGCTTCAGCATGGCATGCAGTTCAGGTATAGTCTTACCCATGCCATGCATATGATAGTTCTAAACAAACTGATCATAGTCTTTGGAAAGTGAAGTGAGTATCAAGTTCACTCCTAAGACTTGTGGCATAGGGTAGCCAAGTTAGTCCATCTGATTAAGGTAGCCTTTCATTCTCAACACATAAGTGCTGACAGATTGGCCCTCCTCCTTCTTGCAGTTATGGAACGCTTTGACCGTTTCAAAGAGTTCTTGTTCTGCTTGTTGTTGGAACATCATCTTGAGTTCCTCAATCATGTCATATGTAGTAAAGTCTTCCAAATGTTTTTGGATTTCAGGGACCATACTGCAAAACATTAAGCCAGCCACTTCTTGTTGTTCAGCAACCCTTTTAGTATGGGCATTGCGAACAACAGCGGTGGCAGTAGCAGGAGGTGCTTCAGGTAAGGCCTCTTCCAAGTGGTGCAACTTTCCTTCTGATCTGAGGACAATCCTCAGATTTCGAAACCAGTCAAGGAAGTTTGTACCACTCAATTTCTCCTTATCGAGAATTGATCTGATTTGATTGTTAATGGATTGATTCGTTGCCATCTACAAAATAACAAAGTTCAAAGTTTTAGTATTTTTAATAATTAATTCTTTAAAAAATTAACTACCCAAGTTTATATAAAAACAATTAATTTTACGAAAAAGGCTAAGATCTTCATTGAGGTTCTACCATCACATCAGTTGATCTGCTAGCAATGATAGATTCAATAGGTAGACGATGTTCATCAATTGCAAATCATGTGCAATTCTTAGATCCTTATGGGACTCATGACATAAGTGAACAATTCACAAAATATCAAACATGGCATGTTTAGTCCCATCCTTGCCTCGGTCAAGGTCTCACCACTTAACCGATTAAGTTATCCAATTTAAGAACATGCGAGAATAAGTCTAGGTCTCACGCATAGATAATAACCACCTTGGGTTACAATTCACATCCGTCTCACAAGATGCAAAAAGTAATTGCAAGTGATCTCAAACGATTGGACGACATGACTTAAATTTTAGACGGGTATAAAAGTTTGATTTACAAATCAAAAGTATGTACGAGGAAGCATGCATTCATCCATCGTAGCACAAGTTAAAAACATTTCTTAAGTTAAGTCTAATCTTGTTTTAATTTATGCGTGTCAAGTTGTCCATGTTAAATACTAATATAAAACCTAAATGGATTTAATATTAGATTTAGAATATACAAAAAAATAATATCATAACACGTTAAGAGTTATTATGAAAAACAAGATTTTTGTTTTAAATCATATTTAAACTTTAAACTAAATCAAGGATTTAGTTTTATAAATGGTTTGTGATTGGTTTCAAGTTTTTATAAAAACATTTGCAAGTAATATCAAGATATCAAGAAAACAAGCAACCACACAACCACAAGTATGCAAAGCCTCAAACCGATGAAAAACCTATGCTTGATCTCGTGAGACATCACGAGGACCAAGAAGTCAACTAAGGGTAAGTCAACATAACCACAAAGTAGGCTCCCACTTGCTCCAAGACCATCAAGAGCAAGTAGAACCCAAAATGAACATGAGTCCCAAATCTGCCTAAATATTTTAGTCGAATTCTAGGGCCCAAAACCCATAGAAGGAGTCTTCCCTAGCCTGAGCTCCAGTTGAGACTTTTGAAGGCCTATGAGTTGTGAATTAGCACACCAAATTTAGGCTTCTATCTCCTTATAGAACTTCGGGAAATCACATTTTAGTGCAGGTCACTCAGCAGCTCCGAATTTCACAATATGTCTTTAATTCTTTAGCCATTCCCATCCAAGCATCGGTTACAAATGATTTATGACTAAAAAAATTTAACCTATCATTAACCTACTGTAAAATGCCCAAACAATGGCGATAACAAACATCAAAAACATATTAATGAAGCCGAAACAATGGTAAATCCCCAAAACTGAAATTAAATGCAAATCAACACACAACATGTCACATTTGGTCTAGGTTTTCATAGGCTTTGCATACGAAACATAATAATACCATAAAATTATGAATATAACAAGGTGTTGGCTAAGTCCGTGGCCAAACATGTATGTATTTTCCATGGAAATAAAATTAAACAACAAGAAACACTTGTTAGCCAACGAAATCGAAGAAATAATCAACAATTAATTAAACCCCCGATTGGTACGTGTAACCAATGACCTTAGGACCTTATAAACACATTTTATAAACCTTGTAATTATCATATACTTACAGAAAACATGGTCATTAGAGCTGTTTAAAACCCGATTCAAGGATCGTTCCAAAAAACGCGTTTTAGGTCATTTTACACGTACCCGTAATAAACCCATTTAAGTATGCGTAAACCGTGACTATAAGATCATTAAGAACAGATTATAAGACCTCCTAAAAGTCTATAATGCCTCAAAATTAATGCCATAGGGGCTGTTTTAATGTTGGTTTAACAAATCCCTAAAAAACACTCATATTTAGCCATTTTTACGCATACCCGATAATCATATGACATCTATGATGGCTATGATACCACTATGGGTGCTGAATATAACCAATAACATATTAAATATAATCAAACCCAGTGGAATATGCACCTTGAACGGATCCATAAAGTCATATGATTAATAAAAAAATAGATATAAAATTATACCTTTGTAGCGTGACCGGTTGAATAGAATGATGACTATCATTAAGAACACCAACCACCTATGAAACCAAGTGATCAAAATAGATTACCTCTATGATGTATCCACACCACACTTCCTTGTATACCAATAGATTCTAGTCTATATAACCGTAACCTTCTAATAGCCTTTTTCCACAATAGATCAAACTATAAGATTTAACAAAACTGAAAACCTATTAAGGTTTTCAATCTTGCCGTGAGTTTTTTTTTCACTTGAAAATGAAATCCCAACTTTTCCATTATAGTTTGTATTATTTAAAGTAAATAATCAAAGTTGATCAATTTAGCACATATATATCAAAACGTATACAGAAAAATGAATGCTATATTCATTTGGTTATAAATGCCTTAAATGGGCTTTATGATTTGTTTTTTCAATTTCAAAATTATCACTAAGTCTATACTTAGTAATAAAAAGGCTAATAGTTATCTCGAGTTGCGAAGGTTATAAATATATCATAAATACGATAAATACGATATATTAATATGGTATCTCAGTGTATATGTGTGTGACCCCATAGGCCCATATGTGTTTGGCCATATAATTAGTTGTTATGACACGAGCATACACCAACACATATGACCGAGCATTCTTGTTTGACTCAATATTTTGAGGCTAACATTATTGGATATGGTGCGATCTATGTTTAATCTTACAACTTTACCTTTATCCTTTTGGCATTATGCTCTAGAATCTGCTGTTCGTATTCTGAATATGGTTGCCACAAAGAAGGTTGATAAGACACCATATGAATTATGGCATGTCAAAAAGCCATATTTGTCTTATTGAAAAATTTGGAGTTGTGAGGCGTATGCGAAACGTGACTCTGGAGACAAGCTCTAACAACGCTCAGTTAAATGTATCTTTGTAGGTTACCCTAAGGAAACTATGGGTTACTACTTCTATTATCCGCCTGAGAAGAAAGTTATTATTGCTAGGTATGGAGACTTCCTTGAAAATGATCTTGTAAATCAAGAATTCAGTGGGAGAAATTATGATCTTGAAGAAATTTAAGAAGATACATTTCCTTCTGAAAATACTAGCGAAGAAATTCCAATAGAGCCAGAAAGTCTGGGAGCTCCACCAGAATTAATTCCTCCACGTAGGTCAGGAAGGACTATACGTGCCCCAAGTAAACTGTCTTAACATAGAGGATGATGAGGAGGAAGTAGGGGATTTTGGTGAACCTGCTAACTATCGATCCGCAATGCTTGATCCAGAAAAGTCTAAAAGGATAGTTGCGATGAATGAGGAAATGAAATCCATGAAAATCAACGATGTTTGGATTCTTGTTGATGCGCCTAAAAGTGCTAAAGTAGTGAAAAATAGGTGGATTTTCAAGAAGAAAACCGACACGGATGGCGAAGTACAATCCTATACAGCACGTTTAGTAGCTAAAGGTTTTACTCAAACTTTTGGCATAGATTACGAGGAGACATTTTCTCCTGTAGTAGACTTACGAGCTATTAGGATTCTCATAGCTATAGCAGCATACTATGACTATGAGATATGGAAAATGGATGTTAAAACCGCCTTCTTGAACGGTCGCTTAGATGAAGACGTCTATATGAAACAATCGGAAGGGTAAGTTGATCCTAAATATCCAAAACGCGCGTGCAAACTTCAAAGATATATTTATGGTTTGAAGCAAGCATCACGTCAATGGAATAAACGATTTGATGAAGAAATCAAGAAGTCTGGATTTATTCAAAATCATGATGAGCCATGTGTATATCACAAAGCCAGTGGGAGTAATGTAGTATTCCTAATTTTATATGTCGATGACATATTAATCATGGTAAGCAACATTCCAAGACTTAAGGAAGTTAAGGATTATCTTGGTAAATGTTTTTCTATGAAGGATTTAGGAAATGCTACATATATTCTGGGAATTAAAATCTATCAAGATAGACGGTTAATTGGTCTTAGTCAAGATGCTTATATTGATAAGATATTGAAGAAGTATAACATGCATAATTCTAAGAAAGGTTTTCAACCTATGGAGGTTAAGCATGAATTAAGTCATGAGTTAGATGCATCAACACCTAAAGAGGTGGCTTACATGCAGAAGGTGCCTTATGCTTCGGCTGTAGGATCTATTATGTATGTTGTAAGATGCACAAGGCCTGATGTGGCATTTGCTCAGAACTTGGTCAGTCGTTACCAACAGAATCCAAGAAAGCTTCACTAGACTGTTGTTAAACATATACTAAAGTATTTAAGGAGTACAAAAGATATGTTTTTGGTATTCGGGGGTAAACCAGACACATAGCTGAATGTTACAGGTTTCTGTGATGCGTCCTGGCAGTGTGATAAAGAAGATACGAAGTCTCAGACGGGTTATGTGTTTGTTATCAATGGAGGAGCAGTTGACTGGAAGAGAAAGAAGCAGACAACCATTGCTATGCATGCGACTCAATCAGAGTACATGGCTGCTTCAGAAGCCGCAATGGAAGCTGTTTGGATTAGGAAGTTTATTGGAGATCTTGGAGTGATGCCTTCAATTAAACAACCTATTGATATATATTGTGACAATTCTGCTGCAATAATATTCGCCAATGATTCTAGAGTCATGAAAGGCACCAGACACTTTAAACGTAGATATCACTACGTTCGAGAACAAGTTGAAGCTCGTGAAATAAAATTAATAAAAGTTCACACAAACGATAACGTAGTTGATCCTTTTACTAAGGCTTTGCCTAGACCAAAGGTAGTTAAGCATGCCAAGGCTATTGGGCTGCAACTAGCTAGCGAATTCATGCAATAAATTTGTGATTAGTATTTGGATAAAGGATGTTAAGACATTATTGAATTGATGAAATAAAGATTGAGTTTCGTTTATTTTCTGTTATTTGATTTTGTATCCTATTTTAAATACTTTTAATCCATGAATAAATTGTTATGTTCTAAATGTCCGTTGTCGATTAATGATATGAGAGTATTATTAAACTAATACAATTCAAAATAGTGACAGAGTATACTTGAAAGTATATTGGTCAATTTTGGATAATATTTGATGAATCAAATATTGGACTTATCCCAACTATATAATTTTACTTTATGGATCTTTGTCATCAAGTAAATCATAAATAGTTATCCTTAGACCTGAGATACAAGGAAACTGCATTGAATGTAGTGCATTCTGTAAGGTAACGTAACGCTAAACGTAACTGGTAGGTATAAGGATTATTTTCAGAAGTGTTGCAAAGTTCATAAGTTTTGCTTGTAGTCAAAATGGGATTTGTTTCCTTCAAATTATTTTGAAGTATCATACAGCTGGGCCCCTCGGGGGAGTAGTAAGATGTTTGTGTGGCTGCACTCAAATTTGTAATCTTGCTATATCCGTAAACGAGAAACATAATGGTTAATGTAAGGAATGACTGAGATCCATATCCTATTAACGTTGTATTTGAAATGAAAGGATAATAATAATGATGAATCATTAAAAGGTTTTGTCCAGGAGACCTTACTCGAGTTGTACTAGTGACATTCCTAGTGTAACTAGATGCTGGTCAATGTAATCACGATATGCGAATTTTGTCCAAGTGAGAGCTGAAAGTTTATGGACATAAAATTAAATAGTCGTGTGATAGGATCGAACTCGTGATTACGGGATTGCACACAATACATAAAGGGTTAATTTATTTATTAAATATAACTATTATATTTATTAAATTAAACCAAGCTTTAACTTAACGATTGTTAAAATAATTAAGAGTTAAGTATAACGAACGTTTTGGAATAAAATAGAAGAGTTAGAAAATTCTGGAAACACCCCTGGGTGGGCTTTTGGCCGACGGCTAAACACAAGGGAAGGGGAAAGATTTTCTTTCCTAATTGGTTTATGGCTTGGAGAACAAGATTTGCTAGCCTATATAAACAACCCTTAGCCTTCATAATTTTCCCATCCCTCTCTCTTATTTCCTGCGATCAAACCAAAAAGCAAACACCTTTTTTAGGGTTCCTTTTAACCTCTTGGTTTTGATTTGTTGAATCTAGTCCTAGCACCTCTCTAGGGTTGTTGGGTAGATTATTCCACAAGCGTAGAAGCTTCGTTTATATGTGCTAGACTCACGATTAGTCCGTTGCATTACGTGTGTACAAGAGCGTAATATAGTTTTACTTTAAACTATATCTTGGTATTATTCGTCACAAACCCTAATTGTTGATTCGTTGGTGATCTTGTGGATCTTCGCTAGGATAAAGGTATGTAACTCTAATTCAAAATTATTATTGTGTTATTAATTATGATCTTGTTAAATCGCTTCCGCTATGTGTGCTTTGATCTTATTTAGGGTTTTGTATAATTGTTATGAACTTTATAAACCGTCAGTAGTCTGGTTCCAGAACCTGCACAAAAAAGTGCACAAACTCAACATACCAATTTATTCTATTCTTCTATCCAGCCTAAGTATCTCTAGCTACCTCTGATAAGAATTGCTAAGCAAATCGAGAAAAAACACTAACGTATGATGGAAACTTATGCTGATCGACGGTTAACATCCCAAAAGTTCTAATTTTTATACAAATAAAATTCACCTTTTACACCTCCCTGTACTTTTGGTGGAAGATGTAGCAGACGACTCGTCATTTGCAATTCTTTTTGTGTAGGAGCAGATGGCCCGTTATGAGTTCCTGTTTCTTTTGGTGCATGGTTTGCATCAGATATCAGATCATGAGTTCGTTGCTCTTTTGGTGCAGGATGTGTAGCAGACATCGAGTCAATTTCCAGTTCTTTAGGTGCAAAATCTGCGTCAGACACTGAGTCATGAATTTTCACTTTTTTGGGTGCTGTGAGTTGGTTAATGAAAAAATAGAGTATTTTAGTGTAAAAAAGGAATATCGGCAAGATATGGCTGTATGAGGACGATAATTTTTTAGGTGAGCGAATAACCATTGGTCCACCAACTCCATAAAGGAAACAACAAAATGCATACTGCTGCAAAAAATAGTGTACACAAATTAAAAGAAGTGGCATCTTGGCCTAACACTATTATGTAAATATAAACTGCAACATACTTGGTAATAAAAAGTGATATAACCAAAATCTCTCTCTCTCGAATTTTCCCCAACCTTCCCTTATCTTCCCATTATGGTGATCGTTTCTTTTATGGTTTTTTCTTTCCCACAGTGGGATCAAAATTAAGTATTGATTACTCATTTTCTCACTTCCTTTTCTAATAGAATATCTATCAATTCCACCAAATTAATTCGGGGCTTTTCAAACAACATAGACACTCGTGAAATTTTTTTCTTTTGGAGGTGATTGTTTTTGTGATTTTCAAATGGAGGGCACACCATCAGAAATTGAAGAAAGTTTAAGAAAAATCTCAGTAAATGAAAATGAAAATGAAGTCATAAGCATCCAAGATGAAGAAAACGATGTAACAGAGAATAGTGGGGCGCATTCTCTACTAGGGAAATTGTATTCTGATAGGTAATTCAGTGTCACAGGAATGAAGAAGGCGATGCTTGCTGCATGGAGACCACGTTGTGAAGTCTCTTTCTAGGAACTGGAGAGCAACTTATTTCTCATTCACTTTGATCATTATCATCGAGTATTGGAAGAGGGTCCATGGTCTTTCAACAGAAACCTTGTTGTGTTACGTGAGGTATGCGGCGACGAGAGACCATCCGAAGTGTTAATGAATAGGGTGACGTTTTGGGTGAGATTGGTTGACTTACCAATTAACCAGCGTAGAGAGAAACCAATCCGACAAATAGCACAGAAGTTGGGTGAGGTCTTCCGTGTTGACACTGGTAACTTAAACAAAGGAGGTCATATTCGGTCACGGGTCTCAACTGACATAACAAAACCGCTTTGTAGACATTTGCCTGTTATAAGTAGTCGAAACACTCGTATCTACATACCACTCAGGTATGGACATCTACCTAACTTTTGCTATTGGTGTGGCCATTTGGGTCATACTGTGCGGGAATGTTTAGACAAACCAAATAACATATATTATGATACATTTATAAAGTAGCCTTACATAGAGTCTTTAAGACCTCTAGCCGTGAATGAAAATGACATAGTTGGTAGAAGGTCTGTGCCACTCAATGCAACCCAATGTACACAAGGAGTTGCCATATTACTTATGATGACATCTGACTTGCAATCAGCAAGTAATGTTTCTTCTTTTCTATTTAGAAAAACGGAAAACCAATTTACCCAGGGCAATATTATCACTTCCGATGAAAAACTGGATGCGGCAGTAGTTTGACAGCAGCTGCAAAAGTAAGTTGTGATGATGGTAGGCGTAATTTAATTGGTGGGACAACGGTTACAAGAGCAGGAACTGCTTCTGAGAATAATGCGAGTTTACACCAAGTGGCCACTGATACAAGAGCTGCAAAGTGTACACAAGGTACTAGCTTTACAAGACAAAACCAGGATGTGCCTAGTGATGTACAAACTGGACTAGACTTTAATGTCACCTCACCACTTAGCACATGACCTAACAAGATTGGTGAAGTATCAACCTGTTTTACTACTTTACCCACAGAGTCCATAAATCCAGTTAATAATGTCCCCATAACCTAAATCCAGCAAAATCATGGAAGCAACAAGGTAGAACAAACAATCAACTAGCATGCTATGAACAATTACATCTTGTTCTCATAAATGGGAAATGAAATGTGAATATCATTATGGAAGATAAAGATGACAGTAGTGAATCCAAGCGATCTCGTCGTAGCTCTGAAACTCAACAAACAGTGGAGGTTGCAGATCCGCAGCCCCACCGACAACCATGAGTACCTTAAGCTGGCATGTACACGACCTGACAACCCTTGAATTATGCGACAACTCCGATCACTCATTAAGGAGTTATGCCAGACTGTCGTGTTTCTAATGGAAACCAGCATCCATGACAGTGAAGCTATTCATATTCGTTATAGTTTCCCAAATTACAACTTGCTTGTGGTGAATCCTATGCGGAGGGCTGGAGGTTTGATGTTATTATGGAAGAAGGAAGTTGATATTCACGTCACTAGATATTCAAAACATTTCGTTGACTTTGAAGTAAAAGAAGACGGTATAAGTATGTGGTGTGGAACTGGTTTTTACGGCTGGCCATCTATAGGAAATAAACATATTTTATGGAGGCTTCTTCGCACCCTAAAAAACTTCTCTAGTCTACCATGGCTTTGTTTTGGAGACTTCAACGAAATTTTATTTTCTTTTGAGAAAAAAGGAGGGAGACTTGGAGATTCGATTCAAATGAATGCGTTTAGACAAGCTTGCGAGTGGTGTTCTCTAGATAAAATTCGACAACTGGAGTAAAATTTACATTGGATAACCAAAGACAGGGGGAAGCTAACGTTGCTAAGAGACTCGATTGGCTTTTGGCCTCCCCAACCTAGATAGAGATGTTTCCAATGTACTCGGCTCAAAATCTTGCACGTATATCCTCTGATCATAGACCAATCTTCATGAAACTTAATTTAAACGAGTCTCCAAATCGTAAAACCAATTAAAATTTGAGGCCATGTGGCTTCGGGAGGAAAGCCTGGTTGACGTAGTATCACAATCATGAAATGAAGGCCTGGCAAAAGGTCTATGTGGCGATCCCGTAGCTTTACTAACTGATTGTGGAGACAAATTACTTACATGGAATTGGTCGAAATTTGGCCACATAAAACGGGAGTTAAAACAAAAAACAACTCGTTTGGAGAAGCTTCAGATTGAGCAACATTTTAGAGATAATAGTGCAGAAGAGTCTAAACTTCAAGGGGAGATCAAAGAATTGCTAATCAGAGAGGATATATTGTGGCGTCAACGTAGTAGCGTTCAATGGTTAAAGGAAGGTGATCAAAACACTCGATTCTTTCATTTTAAAGCCTCCAAAAGAAGAAGACGAAACAAGATTAGTAGACTAAGAGATAAAGCTAGAAATTGGGTGGCGGGCGAAGAAGGGTTGGGGAATCTAGTGTAAAAAACTATTTTGAAGCATTGTTCACTAGTTCACAACCATTATCATCCGAATGTGATGAGGTAGCCAGCACTATTGAAGTACAAATCTCAGACCAGGAGGAAGTTAATCTTGAAAAGCCAATTTCATCACCAGAAGTATACAAGGCACTTATGCAAATGGCACCATTAAAGGCTGCAGGACCGGATGGTATGCCAGCTGTTTTCTATCAAAAATTTTGGCCAGTCGTTTGATCTATGGTCGTCTCGATAGTGTCAACATTTTTTAGAACAGGTAATATGCCTCGCAATCTTAATAATACTATAATCACATTGATTCCGAAGACAAGCTAACCCGTGTCCTTAAAAGATATTCGACCAATTAGCCTATGAAATGTCTTATACAAAATCATATCAAAAGTGTTGGTCAACCGATTGAAGCCAATCTTTCCAAGATTGCTCCACGAAACGCAATCTGCCTTTGTTTCAGACATAAGGATTACTGATAATGCAATTATTGCTTTTGAAGTGTTTCATTGGTTAAAGAATAAACGAGATGGGACGAAAGGATCTTTAACACTTAAGTTAGATATGAGTAAGGCTTATGACAGGGTTGAATGGGCATTTATTTATTCAATTCTCACAAGAATGAGGTTCCCACCTCACTTTGTTCGCTTGATTATGACATGTATTTCAACGGTGTCTTTCTCATTCAATGTTAATGGTAAAGCTCAAGGTCATATTACCCCTACTCGAGGTTTACGTCAAGGGGACCCCATATCACCATACTTATTCATAATATGTGCAGAAGCGTTATCTAGTTGGATTAGAAAGGGGAGGGGGGGGGGGGGGTGGGAAATAAAGGCCTTGCACGAAATCAAAGTATGCAGAAATGCCTCCACTATTTGCCATCTATTCTTTGCCGATGATAGCTTATTTTTTGCTCGTGCCACGTTGCAAGAATGCCAACTCCTAAAAAATTTCATCAATAAGTATTGTAAAGCTTCTGGTCAAGCTGTGAACTATGACAAGTCTGAAATAACTTTCAGCCTAAATGTTGCACATGATACTCGTGTGTAACGAATATCTTGGGAGTTCGAGAGGTGACATGTCAAATCAAGTATTTGGGCCTGCCTACAATTGTTGGACGATCGAAGAAGGCCATTTTTCAAGCTATCCTTGATAAAATTACAAAAAAAGGTTTGCGGATGGAAAGAAAAGATGTTATCCACAAGTGGTAAAGAAGTGCTTATTAAATCAGTGGCCCAAGCTATTCCAATGTACGTTATGAGTATTTTTGATCTTCCTGGTTCGTTGATTGATGATATGCATAAGACTCTAAATGAATTTTGGTGGGGAAACGGAAACAAGAGAAACCTCATTCCATGGACTAGTTGGGAGCGATTATGTGCATCTAAATACAAAGGCGGTCTCAGCTTTAGGCATCTCAGATTATTTAATAAAGCTTTGCTTGATAAACAAGGATGGCGTCTCATTAAGAATCCGGATCCTCTTGTGGCAAGAATTCTTAAAGCCAAGTATTTCCCTCGTAGTTCCTTTTTGGATGCAAAGGAGGGGTATCGCCCAAGTTTTGTTTGGCGGAGCATTTGTTCAACTATGAAGCTTATCCATCAGGGGTATGCGTGGAATATCGGTAATGGTTAATCCGTTGACATATGGAATCATAAATGGTTGTCAGGTAAATCCTTATTAGAAATACGTCCGTCTGATTATGAAATTCAAAAAGTTCGCGATTTGATGGTGGATGATGGAACCGCATGGGATGTTGCAAGAATCCACACTCTTTTTCCTACTGACATTGTGAACCGAATCCTATCCATACACATAGCAACTCATAGGAGGGATACTCTATATTGGGAAGGCACACCTCATGGGAATTTCTCGGTGCGAGATGCTTACAAGAAAGGGCTGGAAAATATTGGGTTTATACACAATCTTTCGGATGTTGACACTCAAATGTGTTCATCATTATAGAAGGCAACTATTCCAAATAAAGTGAAACTATTTATTTGGCGTGCATGGCGTAACTTGTTACCAACAGTTTATAATTTCCAATGCAGGCACGTAATACTTAACAATACGTTGTGTGTGAATTATGATGACCCTCATGAAGATGTTGTACACTCCCTCTTCCAATGTGATCGTGTTCGAAAAGTATGGGACGCAGCTAGCTTTACGAATATTTTATCCTTTCAAAATAGTTATAGTGTGAATGATTACTTTATGGCAGCTCTTTCACATCATCAAAATAAAGGGAGTCATTCTAAATGATATGATGGAGCCTCTAGTTAGAACGTAACCGCATTGCACATGGTCAACATCCTATGACATGTGGATCAATTTGTCAAAGCGCTGCACGGTTATTACAAGAATTTCATGATGCAGCTGTGTGCGGTAATGCGCAACCTGAGACACATGCAACCCTTGTGGCATCTAACTGGAAACCACCCCCTCATAGGGTTTTTAAGCTTAAATGCACCATAAGCAAGCTGGTTTAGGTTTTGTTGCAAGAAAGAAACTATGAAGGTGAGATTATTTTCTCGGGGGCAAAGCACGTTAAGTACTCAGAGTGTGTTCTTTTAGCAGAAGCTGGAGCCATATGCTGGGCGGTCAAGACGGCCCATGAAAAGTGTCTTTCCAGAATTGAAGTAGAGACAGACTCTTTTGTTCTCTACCATTCGTTTCTTTCTAGAAAACCACTCCTCTAGATTTTAAGCATGTGGTAGGATATCATGGACCTCGCTTCTACATTCGAAAGTTGCAACTAAACTTTTGTTAAACGTGGTGGAAATGCGGTAGCTCATAATATTGCTACCTCGGCTCTAGGAAATATTGTATCCCCTGTAGGCCATGGTCTAGCTCGTCTCGAGTGACTGTTTGTGCTTCATGTCACGTTTCTTGCAGTTGTTATGTATGTTTCTCTTTATTAAAAAAACGATATAAAGACTCCAAATTCTAATAAACGAACTACATAAACGCACTACATCTATTCGTATTAAAACCAAATCCACAAGCTAACACGACTTCTTAAAGAAATCAACAAACTTTGAACAAGGACACTTTTTTCTGTAGAACTCCACTTGTCCATCAATCCGCACATCACACAAACAAGACAAATACAAGATTATGTATAATTGTTTTCGATAAGTCATGTGTAATCATCAGTAGAGAACAATGAAGCATTGTATATACCATTCCGTAAATAATGGCTCTAGGCTGCCAAGTCTGTGTCGAGTAGGTATCAACTCCCTTGGTGTTTTGGCTTTTTTACATCTTCATCAGAGAGAGGAAGTTGAAGGGTAAAGCGAGCTACTTGAGTACCTTCAGTAAATAATGCAAAAACTTGTTTAAGGGTCTGAATGTTAATTTACGAGTGTTGGGATATTCAATCGTTTAGCCATAGGAAATGCGTGAGCCTATTGGGGGCACACACTCAATACGGAGAACACACTTTTATTATACGTTTTATTATTTATAATTAAACGTTTTATAAAAACTTCACATATTTATTTAATTAACGGTGGTTAAATTAATTACGTGTTTAATTAGTTTATCGTGAGCGCGTTATTAAATTGAGGGACTAAAAATCAACTCTAGAACACCCTAGGGCCATAGTGGGCCAAATTTTTACTATGGAGATTCTAGAAAGATTTTTTTATTAACTATTAAGCTAAATATTTACCTTAATTAGTTTTTCTTGAAGTAGGGACCAAGTTATCTTAAGGAGGCGGAGAGGCTATTTAAACCCCTCCTATCTCACATAATAATTCGTCCCATACCCCTCTAAAATCAAATAAAACCGACCGGCCAAGAAACCTAACAATCCCTCAAACCTTAAATCACCTAAAGTGTAAACTTTTGCAAGATCGACTATCTTTTGTTACTCCTTTGTGAAGTTTCTAAACCTAATACTAAAACCTTGATCCTTGTGTCAAGGTTTTGGTTTGTTCTTGTTTCCTTTGGTGGTTCGATTATATATAAACCCTAATTAGGGTTAATGTGATTTTGGGCATTTGTCTTGTAACATTCTATAAACCGATCCTACATAATCCAAATTAGGTTTTTGGATCTAGGGTTTCTAGTTACAAGATAATACACTTGTTTGTTTGAGAAGTGAAGTTACCACTAGCATCGTGGTGTGTTCTTTTGACGTGTCGTGTGAGCAAACGATAGAGACGGTAATTTAACTGTTAAAGTTCAAGATCAAGATAAAGACGAATTAATTGATCTAATCAATTAATTAAGGTTGGTTTTAAATTGTTTTTTCTTATGTGCTTAATTATGTTTGTCATACTAGATCCATTCTGATGCGTACTCGTAGTTAATGGTTTAACTAGTATTCTAAAACCTCAATAGTGGCATCACGAGTCAAATCGTATGGCATTCATGGGTTACACATAGAATGAACACGCTAGATTCGCTTAAAAACTCTCTTTATTTATTTTCTATGGCAATAACATTCATTCTTGCAATAAAGTTTTAATCTTTGATTTAGATCTATATAAAGTGGGTAGGTTTAAATTGAATTGGTTAATAAATTACGAGTGTTTTTATTATCCATCAAAGACTTTAGCATATCACTTTTGTGATTCATGCAAGTCAGCAAGTACATTGCTGAACTTGATGAGGGTCTTTGGTCCTCAATTTAGGGAAGACTCATTCGAGACTTGGATCTTATATGTTACTACTTTCATAGAGTCTGTCTTCACCTTCTACCCCTTTCTAGTCTGTTTTTATGTGCTTATATTTTTTTCATTATGAATTGCAAAACTTAATAATACAGGATGTTAGGAATCATAAAAACGATCTCTACTTATATCGAAACTAGAATTAAAAGTATGTCATATTAATTACACTTATTTTTCCTTGCGAATTAGATATGTGTTATTTGTTAAAAATCGTTTTTTCGGAACAAAGATTAATATGTACATAAGATCTATGAAATTTGTTTTTATTATAATCTAATTATTTTGCGAAATCATATTGTCACTCGAGTTGGGCTTACATACCGTAATGATGGCTTATAAACTATCTTCTCAACGACGTGATTTGCAAAATTAATTATCTTATAATACGTAAAAACAATTTGTTTTATGATTTACTAATGATGGACTTACTATTGCACTACGTGTTCTAGTCAAGATATCTAGGGTTTGAACAATCTTTCATGTTTTCCTATGTCAAATAGATATTTCGGCATTTATATGATAATTATCCCAAGCACTTGTGCCTTCGGGCACATGAAGAGTAGGATATATGGTTTGATCATTCTTTAATCTTTTCCCGTGGTAAACACGCCTAAAACCAAAAGTTAATAAAAGGTTTTCTTAACTTGTGCTAAAAAGATGATTGCATGCATCTTTTTACACGCTTTTGACATTTGTTTTCAAAACTTATGTGATACCTATTTTAATCTTTAAGTCTATGACCTCCAATGTAAAAGCACTTGTAGTTATTTTTCGTCATCTAGTCAGACCTAGGGCGAATTCCATACCCAAGGCGATTTTTGTTATAGGTCAGATCTATGCCAATTATTGCACGCTTTATATTGGTACGACTTAAGTCGAGTTTCCGGTTAGATTCGAAACCCGAGACATAAGATGAGATTAAACATACTCATAACTTTATTACATGTAGAAAAAGTTTGTTTAAGATGTTTATTGGTACTCGAAAGAGTTCTGAGAACATCCCATCCAAACACTCTGCGACAATAAACTTCATGAATCGTCTCATAATTCTAAGAGTTGCACTTGTAATGCAATTAACGCTCGACGCTTACCTCTTGCCCTACTAATTATTAGTTGGTCAGACCTTCTAATATTGAGTGGGAGGGCAAGTAGGATCTTAGTCTTATTAGTAATTAATTGGGTAGTTGATTCTATTAATAATTTAATTATCAAAAATACTAAATTGAACTTTTATGTTCCGATTAATTATGTTATTGCAAAATAATTTGTAAACTAAAGTTGTTTTCTTATAGAAAACAAACATAGTCTCTTTTCCGGGTAAGAAGAGCGAGACTTACTCCTATCTCTTCTCATTAGTCGACAAGAATAAGATTGGATTATAATCGAATCATTATCGATTGTATTTAAACTCACTTTTAATATTTCATTATCCTAATCTAGTTCTGAAATCTTTGAAAGATAACATATTTTGTGTATCTAGAGTACTTTTGTTTGTAGCTACCAAAATAAATAACATCTTGAACTTGTCACGATGTATGAGTTTAAACCGCAAAGAGTAAATAATTTACTACGACTTCGCTAAGTATCTTCTTGGACTCTTGTTATTTCTTAAAGTGCTAAATACCCTTGTGGCTATGTAGACGATAAAGGAGGAATTGTATGCTAAATAGTCAAGTTAATTGAAAGAATGAATGGCTAGTCCTTCAACTACACATGTAAAATTTCATATACTTTGCTCAATACCTAATTAATGTGTTAATCTCACTTAATCCATAACACAAGATTCTAGAGAGAAAGAGAAGAAATGTAGAGAGAGAAACAAGAGATATTTTGGAAGGTTTATGTTTACTAGAGAGAGAAAGTAAAATGAACCAACACCCTCTTCCACACATGGAAGAGGGTATATATACCCTTGGCTTGTTAGGCCGTGGGTTTAAGTGACATGGTCCGGGCTTGGCTATGTCTTAGGCTTACGCCCCTAACTTATACAATATTAGCTTAAAGTCCAAGCCCGGTTTTCCCGACTAACCTATTACAATACAAGACCATTACTGACTAAGATGATCTATTACATTCTTGTTCGACTATATAAATATAGGGCTAACAATCTCCCCCAATGTATCGGTCATCTTTAAATGCATAAGATGATTGAGTGACTACATTATTGTGGAGATGATCTTCCTTCTTAGGTCTTGTATCTTGGTCTTGATCTTGTTTGCAACGGCTTTGTTCCTTTATGCTTTTGTGATCTTTATCTTGAGCCTTTGTCTTTTGACTTTGAGTGCTTGAGATCTCTATCTTGTGCTCCTTGTGACTAAGATGACCTATTACATTCTTACATTCTTAGGTTTCTTGATTATCGCCATCTTGTGATCTTGTAACTTCTGAATCGACATCGGTTAGTAAACAGCTACGCCACCTTCTTGATATGAAGCAACATATATAGACACAGATAAAATGGCTTTGAACATTTAATCCTAACTCGGTAGCGTTTTACCTCCGGTCGGTGAAGACCGTTAGACGGTATCAGATACCGTACCTGTGATAGGGTAGATTCGATTAAGAACCTCCTTGACAAGTTTCCCGGCGGTAGTAGCCAGTTCTCTTTACTCGACCGTCTCAAAGCAGACTACGAACGTAAAGAGTGAATCATAAGGATAAATTATCCGTCTGATTAGAGTCGTCAATTTTGAATTCCTGGAACAAGTTTGATTCTATAAGAATCACACCATTGTTGCTTTCCAGTTTGTCACAACCTTGATTCATAGATAATCTTGTGAGTTACCTACCATAGTGCTGCTTGATGTTGACACTGGAAGGATTTCCATTCGTCATCGTGAACTCTAATGAGTGTCACTCTGAATGTTCTGGCAAGATCACACGGATTTTGTGAAGAAACCTGGAATCAAGTTTGAATCAATTAAGAATCCAAACTTAGTTGCTTTCCAGTTCTCACAAGTTTGATTCGTGTAGAATCGCACAAGTTACCTACCATGAGCTTGTTTGATGATGGCTCAAGCAGGATTTCCATCTTCATTATGAATCGTATAACTCAGATGTTCTGGCAATATCACAAGGATGATGCGTAAGACTCGATTGTGTCCTAATGAGATGATAGATTGATCTCTTTTTGGCTCTAGAATCGATAAGTGCATTTTGGTAATCGGGGGCTAGAGCAGACTGCCACCTTTTCAATATTAACTAACTCGGAGTGAGAAATTCAATAGATACGAGTTGATCTCCGTGACAATGAGACAAGTTTCTTTTGAGAGAAACTCGAATGGCTGGGGAAGGGTTGTGCATCGTATCACTGGGTCCATGACACTTGTCTTCAATACATGTGTTAACCCGGTTTCTACCTAAGTTGCATAGAATATTCAACTCCTTCAATTCTTACCAATACGTCATCATTAGCACCTTGTTGTGATTGTTCTAGTGCTAACTTAAGTAATTGGTCCGCATTCAGCTTCATTAAACTCCATCTTTCCTAAGGAAAACTATTTCTAGCTATGGGATGTCCTCGGGTAGATCCCTCCGGTTATGGTTAGATCATAGGACTTAGTTTCCTATCCTAAACCACCTTTTGACTCCATCGTTCCGTCATGGATTGTAGGTTGTTTTGGGTAAAGATCGTAACCATAAAACTATTGAAAACCATTCAAAGTGCTTGATAAAAATCAAAACTTATTACACTTTGAAAGTTTTACATTCCGAAATACTCCCCCTACACACATGCATCAATATTCGAAATAGTTTCGCATGTGAAGGAAAGAGTTGCACTTGAGTCTTTAAGATCACATGTTGTGATATATTACATTTTAATCACATTTTCTCCCCCTATCTCTAATATAAAAACATCATATTAGAGATACCAATAGATTAAAATAAGACAGTTTTCTAAAAACCGATGGGAGAGAAACATGTGTGCAAGCATGAAACATGGAACATTAGTCAGGTAGCTCCCCCTCAACAATATATGTGTGTCTTATAACAACATTTGACAAAATTTTGGAGAAAACGACACCACAAAATATGTTGAGGTACGGAGTTGAGATGCCTTGACCGATATAATTTATTACTTATGACAGTTTTAAACCATTTTCGGAATGTGTTGGATACATAAAATATGACAATTTCTTAGATGTACCCAACATCATTAAAGGCTTGATTTTAAAACGTTCCCCCTAAAAAATTGATCAAAATAACATATGATAATTTTGAGATGTAATAACCACATATGAGGAAGGGAGTGTTGAACACACAATTTTGAAAGATTTAGAAAAATATTTTGAGAAATTCTTGAAAAATTGTGTTCAACGGTTTTAAGATAATCAGGTTAGAAGACTTCTCTTCTATTGCTTAGAGAAAGCGCACTGAAACGTACACTTCCCTTTCAGGTCAGTTTTTTCATGAGCTCAAAACTTTGATTGTTTTGTACTAGCTCATGACCGAGAAAAAGTAATTTCCCGTTTTGAAGGATTAGTTATCATCCGTGATGAACTTTCCTTAAGTTGAAGTTCGAGTTCTAAGCTGACATTTACTTAGAAGTCATTATTCATGAACTTAAAAACTTTGAATGTTTTTATGAGAAGCTCATGATCGAGAAATATTAATTTCTCGTTGAGAAGGATAAGTTATCTTCCGTGATAAAATTTCCTTATTTGAGTTCCGAGTCCTAAGCTGTGATGTGCTTAGAAGTCATCAAAGAGAGAATATCAAGCAACTTCATTTTCCTAAACCTCCAAGTCTTCTATAGTCATATACTTCATACCAAGACAGCCAACGAGATACGCAAACCTATCTTTCGAGAGAGCTTTTGTAAACAAGTCTGCCAGCTGGTACTCAGTTCTGACAAAGTATAATTCCACGATTCCGCGTTCCACTTGTTCCTTGATGAAGTGATATCTGACATCGATGTGCTTGGTACGGGAGTGCTGAACCAGATTACAAGATATGGCTATGGCCAACTTTGAGTCACAATACACAGGTATTTTATCAAAGTGGAAGCCATAATCCGTCAGTTGAGTTCTCATCCAGAGGACTTGAGCACAACACGCGAATAGAGCCACTTATTCTGCTTCAGCTGATGAGAGCGAAGTGCAATCCTACTTCTTTGACGACCAGCTGACAAGCTTGTCTTCCCCTAGAAATTTTATGATACGAGAAGTGCTTTTTCGACTATCAAGACAACCTGCGTGATCAGAATCTGAAAAAGCTGTTAGATGGTATTCTTAAGGTACCGAAAGCTCCGTTTAACCTCTTTGAGGTGCTTTTGAGTAGGTCTGGCTTGATATCGTGCACAATAGCATGCAACATGATGAATGTCAGGCCTACTGACTGTAAGGTACATAAGTGACCCGATCATACTGCGATATCATGTTTGGTCTACGGGATACGAGTACAAGTCAACGTCTAGGCATGTGGTCGACAATGGTGTACCGACGCGAGCACATGAGGTCATACCATGCTTTTTAAATATCTCTTGAGCATACTTAGCTTGGTTAATGAAGATACCACGTGGGGATTGATGAATCTGGAGGCCTAAAAAGAATTTTAGCTCCCCCATCATTGACATTTCAAATCTGCTATGCATTAATTTTTCAAAACGTTTTGATAGTTTTGGGTTCGTAGAACCAAAAATAATGTCATCAACATAGACTTGCACCAGCAGTATGTCATCCCCATATTTATTAGTAAAGAGAGTAGGATCAATAGAACCTTTAGAAAATCCTTTGGAAACCAAGAAGATTGATAGTTCTTCGTACCATGCCCTTGGAGCTTGTTTAAGTCCATATACAGCCATTTTGAGACAATAGACTTTGTCAGGATGATGAGGATCGATGAATCCTTCCGGCTGATTTACATAAACTTCTTCCTTCAAATGACCGTTGCGAAAAGCAGTTTTAACGTCCATCTGAAAAACCGTGAAGCCCTTATGTGCAGCATAAGCAAGGAATATACTGACAGCTTCCAAACGAGCAACTGGAGCGAATGATTCATCGTAGTCTATGCCTTCTTGTTGACGGTATCCCTTAACCACAAGACGAGATTTGTTTTTGATGATGGTTTGTTCTTCATCCAGTTTGTTTTTCAAGATCCATTTGAAATCTAAAATTGACATTCCATAGGGTTTTTCTACAAGTTCCCAAACATTTAGGCGTTCAAACTGATGAATTTCGTCTTGCATTGATTCAATCCACGCATGATCAGTCATGGCTTTCTTGATGTTTGTAGGTACAGTTGAAATCACGCTGAGTGCATACATACACACATCGCCATCGGTGACGAGTTGTCTGTGTGTTCGAACCGGTTGTGAAGGATTTCCAATGACTTGTTCCAATGGATGATCACGTGTCCAATGATGAGTGGATGGATATCTTTGGTAGAATGTATGCATGTTGGACATATCAACCTGTTGAGTAGAAGACTCTCCGACTTCGCGTACCGGTGTACCGAACGGGTTGATAAATTCATCTTCGTCAGGTTGTGCATCGACTGCTTGATTGTTGTTTCCTCCTTCAGCATTAACGGTTGGTGATGTTGGTTGTATGACAGTTTCTTGAGTTTGTTGAGTATCTAATGGAATTGTCTCTTGAGCAATGTTTGTTGAAGTAGATGTGGTTGTGTCTTGTTGACTTTGTGTGGGTGCATCAGCAATATTGACAGCGGGAGGCTTTGACACAACTTGATTGTTTCCATAGTAATATTCTTCAAACATTGGATCATATAAATCAACCAACCGATTCATTTGTGTTGTATCCGTAGTGTCTGCTGTAGGAGTACTTTCTTGACATTCTTGCACGCGACGTACACTGTTTTGTGTAGGTGCCATCGCTGGACATTGAGGAGCGGGACTTGAGTTGTTGTGTGCAAGTACCATGTGTGGCAATTCGTCAAAGTTCACATGAATTGTTTCAACAATAATCTTTGTTCTCTTGTTGTAAACTCGAATCCTTTCGACAATGTAGCATATCTTACAAAAATACATGCATCACCTTTTTCTTTCATCTTGTCGAGATTCTCACCGTCTTTAATAATGTAGCATAAAGATCCAAAAACGTGAAAGAATTTAACAGTAGGTTTCCTGCCATTGATGATGTGGTAAGGTATCTTTTCATGTCTAGGGATTACGAGAGAACGATTTTGAGTATAACACGCAATTGCAATGCTTCAGCCCAGAAGAATAGTGGTAACTTTGATGCAGAAAGCATTGTTCGAGCTGCCTCAACCAAAGTACGGTTCCGTCTTTCGACAACGCCGTTTTGTTCAGGAGTTCGAGCAATAGACGTTTGATGTTCGATGCCTTCTACTTGAAAATAAGATTGCAAAGTCTTGTTCAAAAATTCAGTACCCCTATCCGTTCTTACCGTTAAGACTTGAGCTTAAAGATTGCGTTGTATCATCTTGAGAAAGTTTTTGAGAACCTCCGGTGTTTCATCTTTGGACCTTAATAAGAAAGTCCAAGTGTATCTAGAGTAATCATCAACAATCACGAGAATGTACTTTTCCCGTTAATACTCTCTACATGCATGGGACCACATAAATCCATGTGTAGAAGTTCCAAGCGTCCTTTTGAGCTTGGGGTAGTCTTTGTTTTGAAAGACTTTCGTTTTTCTTTCCCCAACTCACAAGATGAACAAAGATGGTCTTTGACGAATTTTAACTTAGGAAGACCGGTCACAATATCATTCTTCGAAAGCAAGTTGATGGTGTCAAAGTTGAGATGTGAAAATCGTTAATGCCATAACCATGCTTGAGAGGATAAAGCTTTCGCCATTAAGCAAATTGGATTTGTTGAAGATGTGTCTTGAAGAGTTATTGTGTAGAGATCAGAACCACGAGAACCTATAAGAAGTTCATTCCCATCGTAGTCTCTAACATAGCAAGTAGTTTTCCGAAACGCCACTTTCAAATCCGCATAACAAAATTGACCAACGGAGAATAAATTGCAATTCAGTCCTTCAACGTAATAAACCCGTTTTATAGTGATATTCCTTTGAACCAAATCTCCATATCCGAGTATCAGTGCAAACTGATCATTTCCAAACCGTACCGTACCCAGAAACTTCTCCACGAAGTTAATTAGAAGCTTGAGATTCCCCGTCATGTGCTTGGTGCACCCAGAGTCTATTATGAAGAGAATGATCTTGACGAGCTGCATAAGAATTAGGAGACAATGTAGATTTTGACAAATGGGAGCCCTTGATAGCAGTGGGTTCCAAAATATTAGTAGACCTAGATGTAGATTCGATAGGCAAACTAACATTAATAGTTCCAATTAATATAGTGTCTGTCTTAGGTACCCATTTGTATCCGGGTGGTGTAAATTTCGAGTACCCCCGTGTACATGTCCTAATCATGTTCTTATAAAGCTTCTTTAACCTGTTTTGTTTACGCAGAGTAGTGGATTCTAATGCACTTAGATTCTTAAGTGGTTGGACAGTGGATTGGTTCACGGTTCTTGTGGGTTTCTAGTACTAGTGGGCACAAGAATAGGCTTCCTAGTTCTATCATTCACGCCATTATGATTAAAAGCACACGCATCATGATTAAAAGTACGAGCACATTTGCCACATTTAACACAGATAAATTTAACATTTGAAGTCTTAATTTGCAAACTGTCATTACATGCAGTTATAGACGTTTTATTCTTAGAAAACTTAAAATTCCAACGGTGGTCTTCTACTTCCATCTTCTTCCCTTGACTATTGTTAGGCATGACTCTATCTTGCATTCTAGTGCTCTTAAGCTGTGGTCCGCTAACGCTAGTAGTGGGAGTTACTCCTGTAGAAGAAGACACGCGTTGATTAGTTTTCTTAGAATTCTGAGGTAACCGCGATGTTCCAGTTTGAGTGGGCCTAGTGTGCATCTTATACATTCCTGGTGCTATCACATTTGTACTCTTATCATTTCCTAGTTTAGGCAAAGTCTGTGGGGGTTCTCCCAAAATAGATGATTTAGGGCATTTAACCGCATTCGGTTGACGAACAGCGGATGGTTTACCCAAATCAGACGTTCCTTTCAGTTTTGCAATGAGCTTTTGTAACTCACTGATTGCTATGTCTCTTTCTTGTAGCTGGGCTTTCAAATCATTTATCGTAAAATCTTTTTCATTTAAAGTACGAAACGAAGATGCTACCATTTCGCGACATTTTTGATGATTATGAGATTGATCATCACTTTGTGAAGCAAGTTCAAGGGTGTGAAAACTTTTCTCAAGATTGAAAAATCTTTTCTCAAGTTCTTTGTATGATTCAACCTTTTTTGAAAGCTAAACCTCAATATTGTGACATTTATCAACAACTAAAACATTCAGATGATCTATACGATAGAATTCCCGCGAAAGTCGATCAATTTCGTTAGATAGTTGGGTTTCTTGTGTCTTTAATTTAGTTGGAAGAAAATCAACTTCATCTTCAAGAGATTTGGCATATCCTAAATCAGTTGTCATTTCTTCAGTGAGAGCATTATAAAACATTTCCACATTGTTTGAAAGGTCATCGATGGTTGGGACAATACAATGTTGAATGACGACTTCTACTTGTGGGTGAGGTTTAATATTCCAGACGGTATCTCTAGAAACTTTTTCATAATCGACAACACCTTTGTATAAATTTAAAACCCCTTGTTTTATAAACTCAAATTGCTGAACACTTTTACATTTTTCATCCCATTTACGATTTTCATCCAAAATTCGCTTTTCTAACAAAATTGACTGCTTTTTGAAACCCCTTTTTGAAGAACTTTTCGTTTCCGTGTGATTATCCGTTGGTGGAATATTTGGAAAATAGTCTTGTTCATATGAACGCTCTTTTTCAGGGACAAAGTTAATGACATGTTTCTCATTCCATGCGGTATAATCATAAGGTGCGATGAAGTCATTTAGGTTGGATTGACGTTCTGCGTCACGACGAAGGATTTCTTCGGAGTCGGGGGAAAGCATAAGGGCAAGATTATCATTATAGCAACCGATATCATAAAGACCAGGCTTGATTGTTTGAACGTTCTTGAGATATTCAGGCTTAACAAAACTTGTTTTCATATTTCTATTGTGCATATTCATAGTTTGAATAGACTGACCCGTTTTGTAAACAATGTTGTTTAACGTGTCAACTCTCTTTTACAAAGCAAGAATTTTTTCAATATCCTTTTCTTCACGAGTTTTATAAAGCTCAATTTGTTCTTTGTTAACCGACTCTAATTCAGTAATCTGGAGTTTATGTAGCAGTTGTTCTTCAAGGTCCAATATATTTTGTTTTGACATATTACTTCAGAACAATATTGTTCATTGAGCACCTTACGTTCATATACCAAACCATTAGCTATCACAACCTGTCGATCAGCTTCTTTTACATAATCACACTCTTTAAGCATGTCTATCTCCTTGGCTAAGGATGTGTTTGCTTGCTTCAGACGTTTTTTAGCCTCTTTGTTTTCATTAATTTCACGTTTTAAATAATTAATAATAGACGCAAGCAAATCACGGACCTCTTCCGAGTCATTATCCTAAGTAGCATTTTCGTCATCATTACACATATGCTGTGAATCCATAGAGATATTGCTATCCTCCGTTTCCATTACATATGTGTCATTGATGCTTTCGGGTTGCTCAGGATGCCGTCTTCATTAGCAAACACATTATAGTTATCATATGATGGTACCTTTTCAATTGGCTCAGTATCAAAGATAGGTCCAGAAGTATCAGAAATCTCTAGAATCACTTCTTGAATCTTTTCCATGTACACATAATGTGCCTCCAACTCTTGATCATCGGCTTCATCATCAGTGTCATCACGCTAGTCAACTTCATCTGCTGTGAGTGGAATTCCTGCTTCTTCTTTCTTACACAGCAACATCTTTTCCTCGTGATATCTCGAATCCTTAACCCGTTTTGGCTTCTTACATTCCCTAGCCATGTGCCTAAATCCCTTGTAGTTGAAGCATTGAATCCCAGTCTTCTGCACCACTGGAGTGCCTACAGTATCTCTAGCCCCAACTTGATTCAGCATCCTCTGATTATCATACCTAGCATCACGATCATACCTAGGTGCATGATCAACTTCCTTATATCTAGCATTGGACGATGATCTGAGGTTGTTGTTGGTAGGTTTTTAGATCTTCTTATAAGTTGTGGTGAGTAAAGACATGAGTTCCTCAATCTTCTTGTCCCTTGAAGTTTGTTCATCATCACTGTCTCCATCTGACTCGGTTTCATACTTTGGAGGTGGAGTGGGGACAATTGCTTTTGCTTTGTGTTTAGCAGTAGCTAGAGGTTTGGTGGATGAGCTTGATGACTTTGAGGAATGAGTAGGTGGTTGTTGACGGGGAATGGGTTTTGTTGAAGTAGCAGCCACAAAAGCAATAGAATTAGCAGACCGTTCTGCCTTTTCAGCCCTTAGTTCATTCACTTCATTCTGATGTTGTTTCAAGATATCATAAATTTTGTGATAGGAGATGGTCTTGATATCTTCCCTTTGTTTAACCAAAGTCACAAACCGTTGCCATTCCAGTTTGAGTTGAAGTAGAAACTGAACATTGGCATGATGATTGGAGATGGTGCACTGATTTCTGACAATCTCATTCATCATTTTGTAGAATATCGAGTAATATGAGTCAATGAATTCACCATCTTCAGATGTGAATTTTCCAAACTCCCAAAGTAGATTAGTCTCGAGATCTTGAACATTGATCGACTCACCTTGCTTCAGTCGATGAATTGCATTCCACATTTCCATAGCATTAGGACATGCATCAACTGTGGAATAGATATCGTTATCAATTCCAGCGTGTATGAAGTTTACAGCTTCAGCTTCAGCTTGGAGGAGTTTCTTTTTCTCAGCAGAACATGTGTCGAAATCCTCCATAGCTCGTATAGTTGATGAAGTACAATCCTCTGCTTGTGTGGTAATTGGCCTGAATTCAAAATCTGGAGGTGGATTCTCAAGGCAGTGATGAAGAGCAGTTCGGTTCTCTTTTCCGTCGAGAAATCTGAGAAAACGAGATCTCAATTGAACGTAGCAACCGGCAGTGAGCACAGGTGGATTACCGTTGCCACCTTGTTCCAAACGAATTTGATTAGCAGTCGCAATGTTGATGTTGTTGTTAGACATGGTGAATACTTGTGAATGAATTACAGATCTTAGTAGATTTGTTGTGATGAGGTGTGGTTAAAATTTCGTAGCATTCCGAGAATCTTCAGTCCGACAATAAATACCTCAGTCCGACAAAACGGTAAGCCAAAAAAAATTTTGTATCGCCAAATTTTGAAATTGAGTTACAAATAGCCAAAAAATAGTGGGGAAAAATTTGAATTTACTTGATAGTCGCTAAGTCTATAAAATGCTCGAACAAAAATTGTCTAAGATTCCGCAATCATAAAAGAATCAATTCCGCAATACACTTGTATTCAATTTCGCAATGCAATTGGATTCAATTCCGCAATGCACTTGATTCAATTCCGCAATTCAATAATTCCGCAATTCGATAATTCCGTAATTCAATAATTTCACAATTGAACAAGATTTCACAATTGGACAAGATTTCGCAATTGGGCAAGATTTCGCAATTGGACAAGATTTCGCAATTGGACAAGATTTCGCAATTGGACAGTAATTTCGCAATTGGAAAAGATTTCACAATTGGACAAGATTTCGCAATTGGACAATAATTTCGCAACTTTTTGGAAGATTCCCCAATTCCTTATAGGATTCAATTCCGCAATGATTGCGAAATTATGCACAATGTTGCAAAATAATGTAATATATTGCGGAATTTCCTAAAAAGGTGGATCTCGGATGAACTTGAAAATTTTCGAGATTTCAAGCCAAAAATGAAGCCAAACACCCAAAATTTTTGCGTTTTTGAGCGATCCAAGTAACACAAATCACTACCACGACTATGTAGATGATTTATATAACGTTCTAAACCACAAAAACACAAAAATTTTCAAATTCGAGCTTGAGGAAGCTTGAAAAACCCACGAATATTAATAGAACAATACCACACGAACTTCAATCACCTATCTACTATAGGCTCTGATACCAAATGTTAATCTCACTTAATCCATAACACAAGATTATAGAGAGAGAAAGAGAAGAAAAGTAGAGAGAGAGAAACAAGAGAGATTTTGGAAGGTTTATGTTTACTAGAGAGAGAAAGTAAAATGAACCAACACCCTCTTCCACACATGGAAGAGGGTACATATACCCTTGGCTTGTTGGGCCGTGGGTTTAAGTGACATGGGCTGGGCTTGGCTTTGTCTTGGGCTTACGCCCCTAACTTATACAATATTAGCTTAAAGTCCAAGCTCGGTTTTCCCGACTAACCTATTATAATACAAGACCATTAATGACTAAGATGACCTATTACATTCTTGTTCGACTATATAAAATATAGGGCTAACATAATGTATACTTTTAGGCATTTTTCAGATATAAGGAAGTCAATAAATTTCTATTTGCTTTCTACTGGTGCTGTAACATTTATTATGTTGACAAATCTAGTGGGAGCGTTCCGATTTATTACTAAAATAATATCCATGTAATATTGTCAATTTCAGTGGGAGCTACAAGATTTAATTTCTTTTTTATTCACCCGTATTATTTCGGACTTGCTTTGAAATAACTTATCACTTCCAAATATGAACGACCATTGCTTAAAGGAAACTACATATTATTCTATGAGATAACACGTTGCCCTTCTGATGTTGTTTTATGAAACGTTATCTATAGAATAATAACGCACAATTCTTATCAAACGTTATGGTTCTAAATATACTTATAATATCCATGACATAATCATATTGTCTACACAATCAAACAAATGTGTGTTGTTTGTCTTCATAATATGATGTTGTGTCTTACACAAGTAGGAGAAATTTTAAAGTCTGTACAAGGAACAACATATAATTAGTTTCACTTGCCCTCAAGGTAAGAAAGCTAATAATTCTATTAGGAATAGAACACATAAGATGTTTGTTGCCCTACTACATTCAAATGTTGTGATATAGTGAATATCTACTTCAACATTTTTACTACGTAGTTAGTAAATATAATTATGGTTAAAATATAATAATCATAACTTTGAAGTATAAAATTAACTTGAAATTACTATTGAATTCAAGAGTGTGCGTTCATGATTACTTTAGTTAGTATAATTATGTTTTTCTTGATAACACATAATTATAAAGTCCTTGAATTACTCACTGACTTATAACATAAAGTATGTAGTAAAATAGTTATGTCTTCTTGTTAACACATAAACATAAGATCTTTGAATTATTCAAAGACTTATAATATATACTTGATATGGGTTTTTTTCTTGTAAACACATGAATATATAATTCTTGAACTACTATGTCTTCTTGTAAACACATGGTTCTCACATTGCTCAAGAAATATACATTATAGCATGCACTCGGATTTGAAATATTGATATTGTAATTTGGCACATAACCCAATTGACAAGTATTTAATCCAAAGTATTAAGTTATCTATAAAATTATGATGTAGTCTCACAATTCCAATACTCATAGAATACCAAATTATTATGGTATGTCAAAAGAGTTGAAACAAACTCTATTCATATAGTTTGATTCATGATAATTTTAATTACTTTACCTCCATGATCTATCAAGGTTAGAAAATTACGTGTGTCATTGATACACTCAATATAGTTCAAACCTAGAAGGTATTCAAGACAAACCACAACTAAAAACCTTATACCATTAGGGACTTTCGGTTGTTCCACTCAAACCAATTGAATCCTAAAACCTATTGGTTTTCTGATTTTTCCTACACTTCCTAGCTTGACGATTGTAGTTTTGGTGTTCCTCCTAGATTGACCTAACACAAACCTTTCCTAAAGGTTATTGGTTAAAACGTGATGCAAGAATTAGGGTTTATACTACAAACCTTAATTGGGGTTCTTGGGAGGAATCCCAATATGTCTTGATTAAAGTTCTTTTAATTTGTTGATATCTTATGAAGCATACTATTAACAAACTTGAGATAAGAATTTAAAATGTATTATTGTAGTCTCCCTATTAAGAACAATTTATTGTTGCTTAAATACTTAGTATTTATAGAATTATCTCTACTTACAAAAGTAAGTGGGAGTTATAACAAATCTTGAAGATATTTAAGAGCAAAATACATAACCTTCTAAAACCACTTGTTGATGTCATATTTTGGTTAAGCATGAAAATGTCAAACCAAAGTAAATGTTACTCTCGTTATATTCATAAATCTGTAAAGATACCCCATCACTTGAATCCACTAACTGCTAAGATTAATGATCATATCTTGAATCTGATAAATGTCTTAGAACCATGAAAACAAGATGCAGTCCTTAAAAGGAAAAACAATATTTGAATTTGATTGATGTTTCCCCTAATTATAAACCTATGAGGTTGGGATGAGTTTCTCTTGAAGAAAGATGCACAAGGACGAAATCGTATACATAATTAATGCATGGCTAATAATGTGAAGCTTTAAAAAATACTCAATCAATTGAATATGATTAAATTATTCTTTCCTACACGCATTGATTAAATAAAGATAACTAATTGTCATACAAGTATCCATGTATATGGAATATGAAAAGTTAAGTTTTATAGCATTTTCCTTTATGATTCATTTTAGTGAGGCTGGTGTGTAATCAAAAGGTTTATGAGTTTATAAAATCTTTAATGTGTATACAAGATAAAATAATCCAAGTATGGATTAAATCATGCATCTAGAAACTAAATCTAGAATTTAACTCAATATGATTTTGGTTAAATTGAAATAGTTTGGAGTGCACTTGACATTAAGTGGCAGCACTATGTTTTTCCTTAAAATTCATATGTTGTATAACATACTGAAGACATCTTTCCATCTAAGCTAGATGATAATCCTTAAGAATTGAATTAAACTTCACTTGAGAATTTATGGAATAGAACTAATGACTTCGGAATAAATGTTTATTGGAATAAAGATATGCGGTAATTAAGTTCAACACAATACAATACATTATTGAAGCAAGTCTTAAAGGATATATTTCACTTGACATAATTTATTACATGAATGAAAATCTTATGTTTTTAACTAAGGATTCATTATGTATATATTGTATTGTGTATAAGACTAGTTGTTACTTTTGCACAAGAGCAAAGTGAGATGAAAACAACATTATCTAATTGAGAGTATTTACATTATTGTTAATACAAATGTTTACGAATTATAAAGCATAGTGTTGTATGTGTACACTGATGCTAGAGGGTAATCAATTCTAGTAAAGTGAGATTTTATTATTCATAATAAATCTGCTAACTAGATATGCTCAATCAAGAGCATGGTTGCATTACACATTAAGGAATAAGAATACTTTACATTTTAAGAAACTGTAAAGACGACTGTCAGTATATCGTTGATTTTAAATACTTTATACAAGGTATGACGATATCCTCATACTATGACACTTGCAATAGTATGAGCATGTAGGATGAGACACTCATCTTGTTTTTCAAATCTTTCCATAATTTGTGAAGTTTGAAACAAGTATTCGGAAAGTTTACTTAGATGACTATTTAGCATTCTTGTAAAGGAAAGTTGAGAATGTTGAAAACATTTGGCTTCAACTTGCTAAATTAGTTTCATGCAATCTATTTTCGCATTTTGATAATTGGCATTGTAAGATAGTTATTATTTTCTGATGAATAAAGATACTTGCTCTTTGTTATTAATTCATATAATTACTGTTGTCCTATATTTATATGTTTAATCCTTGAATATTTGATTATTCTAAATATGTCCATTATCGGTTAGCAATATGGGAATATTGTTTACATTAAGGAAAATATGAGTGTTGGTTATATTCTTTGAATATATGTGGACGGTTCCCACCAAACTCATGTGTTATTCATAAGGGATGCATATTGGACACCCCTAACTTTCAAATCATTACTTTTAGATCCTTGTCATGAGTAAGATTTCGAAAATGGTGATTAAGTCATCCTTAGACTTGAGATGCAACCAAGTTTGTGCATGTGTGAATATCATTTCTTGATTATATGTTAAACAACACCCTTGGTGTTTTGGCTTTTTACATCTTCATCAGAGAGAGGAAGTTGAAGGGTAAAAAGAGCTGCTTGAATACCTTCAGTAAATAATGCAAAAACCATGTTTAAGGGTCTGAATGTTAATTTACGAGTGTTGGGATATGCGATCGTTTAGCCATTAAAAATGCGTGAGCCTATAAGGGGCACACACTCAATACGGAGAACACACTTTTATTATACGTTTTATTATTTGTAATTAAACGTTTAATAAAAACTTCACATATTTATTTAATTAATGGTGGTTAAATTAATAACGTGATTAAGTAGTTTATCGTGAGCGCGTTATTAAATTGAGGGACTAAAAATTACTCTAGAAAACCCTAGGGCCATAGTCGACCGAATTTTTACTATGGGGATTCTAGAAAGATTTTTTCATTAACTATTAAGCTAAGTATTTACCTTAATTAGTTTTTCTTGGAGTAAGGACCAAGTTATCTTAAGGAGGTGGAGAGGCTTGATTCTAGTATTTTTTTACCACTACCTTTGACTTTAGGAAAAATCAAAAGAGGGTAAAATAGCGGTAAGTATTAAACAAATGATTTAGGAAAATCAAGTGTTAATGAACCAATGAAGTAAAAGTACGTTTCCCAAGGAGGTTTATTGTGTGTGATTAATGTTTGAGATTAATATGAGAGAAAGAAAAGATGAGAAATAGAAATGACAGATACGTTAAAAATACACTACGACGATAAAACGAAAAACCGTAAAAAGTGACAAAATAAAAACTAACTCTAAAAATTACCAAAAAATTATCAAAAATAACTAAAAATGCAATTAGGGTTTACAAATGATCAAAACTTTTTAAAACCTTTTAATTAATTAAATATTAATTTTTAAATGCTAATTAAAGCCCTAAAAATCAAAATAATTAATAAAAATCCCAAATTAGGATTTTTCAGTTTGTAAAACTATAAAATGACTTAATTAAACTAAAAACTATTTTTATAAAATTTAAAACCAATAAAAACTATTTTTAAATGATTAAAAACTATCAAAATAATCCTAAAAACTATAAAAATGATGAGAAAATAAATCTAATTGTTTTAAAAATCCTAACGTAATGTATTTAAACTAAGAAAATAGAAAAGTTGCAAAAATGCTATTTTTACCCTAAAAACAAATTTTTATAATAAATAATAAAAAAATAATAATAAAAATCCAAAAATTATAAAAATATCTAAAAACTTGCAAACTAGTTTATTTGAACCTAAATAAACAGAAAATGAAAGTGAAATTACCAAAATACCCCTATTGGGCCCCCAAATGGGCTAAAAACAAAAACAGTGCACCTTAATGGGCTTTTTAGCCCAAGAAGCTATAAATCAACCAAATAAGCTGAAAAGTTCCAGTCTGACTCAAAATTTAATTCTAAACACAAAACTCTAAAGGCCCAAAAGCTGATTCTGAGCTTATCACAGCTTAATAAGTCAAAAGCTTATTCTTAATGGGCTTTTTGGCCCATTAAGCTATAAACCAATGCCATAAGCTCTAATTTGACACACAACCTTCTTTTCAGATGCTTAAGAGATCTGTAAAAAGAAATTTTGAAAAAGCTTAACCAATAAGTCAGAAATAAGCCAAGTAAGATTTCCCTAAAAGAGAAAATAGTTCGAATTAGAGATTTAGACCACTTCAAAACTTGATTTAACTTGCAAAAGAATCTAAATGACTTAATTAAGATAAATAAATCAAGAAAAGTCAAATAATCTATGCCAAATAAGCTGAATAACTCAATAAGCACTTATGAAAAAGTTAATTAAGTTGGTTTTCTAGTCAAACCCTAATGTCAACAACCCAAAAGCTCCAGAATGGTTAAATGTGTCAATTAAGGAAGACTAATTACCAAATCCAAGTTGTTGCACGTTTCAATAAGATCAAGTGGCTTAATAATAAGCTGAACCAATATTAACACTATCAGTGGCAACAAGCAGCGGGAAAGGAGTTCCCACTGCTGCTTGAACAAACTTGTTTTTGGCTTGAGTTCAGGCCTTTATTGTTGGTTTTAAATGGAAAAAAGGGCACCCCAATAAGCTTTGGATTATTGGGAGTCAATTGAAACAAGAAAAATACCAAGTTGTGATACCCGTGAACGTGCCGTATTATGCTAAGTTATTGTCTCAAGAGTTGTTCATTATGAGCATCTCTCCTAAGTTGCGACTCACTTGTGGATGTGATATCCTGAGCCCAGCGTCATTTATTAATCCTATTTTATGAATATTTTTGAAATTTTTAAGAAATTTCGTTTGTTATGTTTGACGGATTACGTTGAAACCGGTAATGTGTGCCTATATTTAATTGTTGTGACGATTGAAGAGTACTAATAGTGATCGTGATGCCGATGGATGCCCAAGTTTTATGTTTTATTATCGATTATCTCGATATTGGAGATTTTTCGAATTTTCGTTTCATTACGTATTAAGTCGAGTCGGAACCTTACTATTGCTTTTCGTGTGCGTTTAAATCTTTGAAAAAGTATTTTATTGAACGTGACTTAAATTTTTATGAATCCGGGACGAAACCCGACTCTCGTAAATTTATAAAAACCGACTAGCTAACTAATCTCGCTCTTTAAAAGTTGTTTTACTAGTAAGGACAAAAGAAAACTAATATTACACTTCCTACCCTCCCTACCCTATAAAAGGAAAATTTTACACACACACCTCATTATTTTCATTTCAAAAATTCTCTCCTCTCCCATTTTTCTCACTACCACCGTCGGCCACCCCCTTCACCACCACAAACCACCACCAAAAATTGATTTTTGGAAAATCTAATTAATACCCATTATTTATAACATCATTTTAAGTAAATCCCACCACAAAAATCCACCATGCAACCACTTTAAATTTTAAAGATTAATTTTTGTAAAATGGTTGATTTGATCTAATTAAACACATGTATTGTTGTTCTATTGTTACTAGGATCTTAATTAAGTGATCAATCAAGCTTGGGATTATGTTTTTGGTGTTCCACAGCCCCAAAACCCACGAAATATGTGGGGGGTGTGGGTGTTCTTGGTGTTTTTGATCCATTTAATCATTGTAAGGTTCCATCTCCTTGTTATTTTTATTTTATTATTATTATCTTTGAATTTCATGTGTCATTTATGAATGGGTTTTTGTTGTGATTATTCATACAAGTGATTAAGGATAGTTAGGTTGTTTTGGATTGATTAATTGATGTTATTATAGGTCTAGGAATCATTAGGTGTGATTGGAATGATGATTTGTTATGATTTTGGAAGGGTAAAAATTAGGCAGATTGTTCAAGTAAGTTTTCGTGGGTTGAACTTTGTAAACAGGTCATAAACATAGGATAGAGTTGTAGAGCTTTGTCTTAGGTTCGTTTTGGTATAAGGTAGAGCTTACGACTCCAAACGAGTCAAAAGTTATGCTATTTTGAAAGTTCGTGTACCGGGGGATGAGAATCAACATAATCCGAAATTATGTTTGGTTTTGGGTCAAATCCCGGGGACCATAGATAGAGTTTTATAAATGATTGAAAGTTGTTATTTGGTTCTAAACCTGCATTTTGGAGTCTATTTTTAGACTTAATGGTCAAATTAGCAAATGGTGTCTTTTAAATGGGTCAAACAAGTCCTACGTGTTAGAAGTGCAAAATCAGTCTAAAAAGTTTACGTCTAGTGATGAAATGAGTAACGGGTCTTAAAAGTAAAATCTTTTTATGGGATTTAAGATGGGTTTTCTACAGTTCATGAGGTATTTTTCCAAATTTTTTTTGTAATTTATAGGAATGCTTAAGTCTTAGTAAACAACCCATACTTTTGGGAAGTACCGGCAAATCTATAAAATGGGAATCAACTTTAATTACGTAGGTAGATAGTACGAGTCTAGTAATAATCACTTGTATGGATTTTTGGCGTGAGTTTATATGAACCTTGAGTGTTCTTGATTATGTACATACAGTACTTGAAAGTACTAGAAAGAGTTTATTCATTAAGTGTTTATTCGTTAGGTGCTGTATTTGATTTCCCAGGGGCATCCACGTCGTCGGTGACATTTTTCGTTACGTCTTCGCTAGAACCACTACTACTACGCCAGGTGAGTCTATAGCCTCGCTCTTTACTTATTTCAAATGTTTTTACACGCGAGGGGGATACATGCTAATTTAAATGAAAATTAACATAAGTCATGAATGATTGTTGGACCCGAATGTTGCCTTGAATTGTGTTGAGTACCTAGTTGCAAAAGTCTCTAAATTCGTGAACTATTAACTATTGTCTTGCCCTTGTGTGGGTTGGAGATAGCTGCTTATACAATTTATAGTACTATGGGGTTGACGACCCTATCCGAGACGAGAGTTAGTACGTTGAGTACCCTCTGCGGACGGATAACTTGTGATAAGAAATAAGGTATAATTGCAACTGATGCCTTTAGAAGGGGCACTGGTTTCATCTTAATCATGCCGGTAAATGTACGCGGGTGATTGAGTTAACGGATTAGTGTTACGAGCTTAAACACAATTATTAGCTATTGCTAAAGATAATATCCTTGAATAATAGATTGTGTATACGAAAATGCTATTGAATGATCATGATTGGTTTTAATACTTATGTTCAACTTATGATTTGATAAACCTATAGATTCGCTCAACCTTTGTGTTGACGGTTTTAAGCATGTGTTTCGGGTAACCAACATTGATAGCAGCGGAGCATGCGAGGATGGAAGTTGTTGTGGCTTGGCGGTCTACTTTGTTTTTCTTCCCTTTTAGCACTTAAATATTTTATATTATAACATGTGGACGAAAATGTACTTTTGGGTTGAGATTTAATGGGGACCAAAACGCAAACTCTGTTTTGTATTATCTTGAGATTTGGAAAACTGTAGACTTGTATATTTTTAACAATGTTAAATTTATGTTTAAACTTTTACGTCTCTTTAAATCGTTTAATATAGCTTATGTGTGATGATAACTACGTAGCACCCAAATGGCTGCGCATAGCATTTGTTGGGGGTGTTATAGATTGGTAATCAGAGCCATGAGTTATAGATATTAGGTCATTTTGAAAAATCCTAAACTATAACTTTTGGTGTCGTAAGAAATTGTCCAAGCACACAACTATCCTGCATGGCTCCGGTAAGATTTCTTTAGCATTGCTTTATATTTTAGATGTATCCCTTAAAATTGACATGGATTCCCTAGTATTTAGTAAGTAAATACTATGATATATATTGAGATATATTGTTGTGTACACTGAGTACTTATCATCGTAATTTGTAAATTCTTGTAAGATTATCTTATATGTTGCATGTAATTGGCATACGGGCTACATTGCATTACATGGCAACACCGCGTTGTAATCCTACGTATATGTAGGAATGATTGTATGTATAAATATGTATATACTATGGTATTTAAAGGCATTGCACGTGAAGCAATGGTCCTTCAGTGATTATCGTACATGTTATAATGCGGTTTTGTTGAGAATTCGGCCTCACCGCAAATTATCAATCTTGATAATTAATTTATTGTTCGGATAACCGAGTATGAACCTCGTTTGATACTCTAGATACGTAAATAACGCTTCGTAACATATTGTATATCGACTAGATTGATCCCGATTGTCGTTATCACACCGTGATGTGTCATTTTGGGACATCTTCTTTTTGGAACGTAAATTACTATCGTATTACTGTATTTCCTTTATTCCTTATGGGTTTATATATTGGTTGGCGTAACTATAATATAGACGAAGTATAATCAACGATGCGTACATCATGGCGGCGAATCATGTGTGTATATTATGAAACGTGGTTGAGGCGTATCGCCATTTAATCGTTTTTATCATCCTGCTTGAACTTAAATATGCGTTTTAAAAATAGACTAGCGTTGTGATCAAGCGTGATAGCTTGAAATTTGGTTGGTTTGTGTTAATTTTGTGGTGTACGATGTCGAGACTCATCCGAGGCCGATAACAACACTTAGTTGACATACGTATTCTCGCTTCGTTTATTTTATTTTGTTTTTGTTGTTTCATTATTTTGAATTCGATATTATACATGACGAGGTCCGGCATTTGTGCTAGTTAAATAAGCATTAAATTTTGTTGATCGAATGATTTAAACATAAAGTGTTTTTTTTTACATATTTAACATTTGGTGAATGAAACTTTTGGATAAAAATGACTTATGATGTGTCTTGTAACCAGTAAAATATGTGTAGAGAATAAATGGACAAAGTGAAATTATTTTTCTTTTAAACTTTGGTTGGTAGATCATAATAAATAATTATTATTACTCATAAAACCCTTGTATTCATATATTAATAATTTGATGCTAGAATCTTGTGATGGATTTGTTAAGAATTTGTTTAATTTAATTTGAGAAAGGAGTTATAATAAAAATTACGATATGACTATCGAGTATATGTAGCTGTGGGCTTGATATGAATTAATTTTGGGTCAATATAGCAAACTTTTGGCGTATTTTGTAATATGAAACATGAGTAGAAGGAGTGGCTACGTATTTTGGAGCTAGAGATTTCGTAAAATTGGTTTTATTTTGAGAAATACTAAAACCACACACATTTTACATAAAGTTATCCACACAATGACATGTATTGTTTATGATTGGATGTTTATGAAAGAGAAAATCTAAAAGTAAGAGAGATAATACCACTAAATAAAGAACATGTCATTATGTGGATATTTTTTTGTAAAATTTGTGTGGTTGTAGCATTCCTCTTTATTTTAAACATAAGGTCATGTTATATGCATTGGTGTAAACTAGAACTTGTGACTCGTTATAGTAAATAAACTGGGACAAAATCGGAATATGCACTTTAAGTGAGAAATTCTAACGCTTGAAACGAATTTTTAAATGTTGATGGAACGTCATTTTACTCTACTGCGAGATGTGTTAATTTTAAAATCGTTTGATAATTGGCTAAAGATTTAAAATTCGAATTTTCTATATTTTAGAATTATTGAAATAAGCATCTTAATTATCTATTTATTATTATTATTATTATCGAGATTCAAGTGTCGACCAAAATCAGTAAGTATCCGAGATAATACCACGTGAAACCTCTTTATCATTTGAGTCGAATTGCGCGAATATGATTTAACAAAACAGTTTTAAGGAAGACATGTGTATAATAAAAAGTCAAGGTTAATTTTAAGAGTTAACTGGACTAGTTTCAGTCGTGTTGGATACGTGTATATATGTGGTAAGGTAAGCCGTAATAATAATAACGTAAAACTTTGAAAATTCTTACTATGTACGTTTGTAGTACTTAAGATATGAACATTAATGAGATTTTGACACAAGTATGGAGATTTTCAAAACTAATGATTTTACCAATTATAATAACCGAGTCACTGAATCTACTAATATAAGTAATATTTCTTGCGATTGAAATTTTTCCAGAAATGAAAACTTTGTAAAGATTGAAAAATGAAAGGTATAAATTCTTTAATGGTGTAACACAAATTAAAAATGTGTAAATGCTCGCTTTTACAAGGTACATGGTAACATTAATTAGAAAATGAAAATGGATTACCCAACACACGCCTACTTGTATATTATTTTCTTAAGACGTAATATTTTGAGTCACGATGGTTCGATCGTACAACATCACTTCTTTGATTTTGCAAGTCTATATCTAAACTTGAGTAGTCATGTGATTGTTTATTTTAATATTGTCTATGGTATGAAACCATTATTATTATATCTATTTTTTTTTGGATTGCTACTTCGCTAGTACTTGATAATGAGAGTATGTCACCCGGTGTATTTTTGTCCTCTTCATGGACCCCGTAACTTTTCTTCTTTCGGTTAATGGAACCTAAAATTATGTATTTACCTGAATGATGCTATAAATATTCATTAAATTGGTTATTTATTTATATTGAACAAAAGCGAGGAGGCGAAGCCGCTTTACCAAATTGTAGAGGTGAAAGAACTCGATCTTCTTTGTGAAATTGTTTCTATTCGACCAAGTGATTATTCTCCTCTCCCCGTATACCCTTGGTGGAATGTGTGTGCAACTCGAGACGATGGGAATTATGATCGTAGTTTTATTTTTGACGCTTGTGTTGATATTCAATTTTTACTCCATGTATTCGTAGATCGTTGTTGTTATCCCGGGACTCTTGTCATATATTTGAAGTATTTTCATTTCTAATGTAGTTAAATTTTAGTTGGCAATTATATTGCTCGTTTACCTCGTTCGATCTCATTGATTTTTGATTTTATTACTTGTTGTGCTTGCAATGATCTTTAATCATGAACCACCTTACCATTATTTGGTGAATAGTCTATTTTGAAAGTATGTATGAGTGTGTGAAATGGTTCATTCAACCAAATGTAAATGGTGTCGATTTATTTATTTAATTATTTATTTATTTTCTTCATAAACAGGCAAAGCAAAAGTATGTTTCCAAAGTGGACGAAAAATGTTTGATGTGTTTCTTAAAACGATAGTAACAATATTTTCCCATTTCAAATTCCATTTCAAATGATTTAATTATTTTGAAGATTATGTCGAAAACTTTCGTAGTCATATTTGGTATGTAATAATAATGTTTGCGTCGTCACTCGATCCTCAATTATGCACAGCTTAGCTAACTATGCATAATTCGGGAAGAGTCCTGTTTTGTTGATTATCGTTGCTTGGTCCTTAAGTATGCATGATCTAGCTAATTATGCATAGTTTAGGAAGCGCAATGTAGTTTCAAATCAATGGTCATCTTTAAAACTGGTAGTGTTTTTGATAAATGTTTGGATGAGAACATTTTAAAAATGGTGGATCCTTATACAAGTAATCGTATTCTCTTTGTTTCCTAAAGACAATTTTTGAATTTTCTTGTGTTCCTTGAAATCTTTTCTTTTTGTTTGGCGTTGACTTAGTAAGTCACCTTGACCGAGTAATTTTGGAAAATGTTTTTATGTGTTGTATGTAACATGCGAATTTCATCGGAATCACAAGGGTGTTGATGAAATACCAAAGGGGCTCGTATCGACACTAAGAAGAGTTTTTAACAAAAATAGAAGACTTCCGAAGTAGGGGAAATCAGAGTTCGAGTGACTCTGAGGGGAATGACTACGACTTCTCCTACATCAAACGTATCGTAATTTATTTATTTTATTTTCTTGTTCTATTGATATGTCAACGATACGCGATAAACTGTTGAAGTTTACCAACTGTGCAACGGTAGTTGGAAGACAATTTCAATTGTCATCCTCGTTTATTCAAGTGAGGAATCCTCTTTTCTTGACTCAACCATCCTTGATTATCGATGGTTAAACGATGGATAAACATAGTTGATGTTTATGTGCTAAACCCTTGCCTTTTATGTATTTATGTGGTAAGTGATCTGGTCGAGTGATCGTAAGTTGTGAGAACTTGAGACGAAATTGTCCAATGACGTCCGATCAAGGAAAACTTGTGCCATGTATATTTTTTTTACTATGAACGACGACGCTTATTGAGATTTTGACTACGCTTGGGACGAAGGTGAGATGGTGTTCTCGTAATGTTTTCTTTTGGGCATGGATCCGTGTGTGTGCACCCTGCGATGACATATGTTTGTATTTTATTTCTTTTGGATACGCATCCATAGCTAGCAAGCTTGTGAACCTTCTTTAACTTGCAATTTTCTTTTTGACTGGACTCATCCGAGAATCATCTCCTATATCCTTATTTTATCATGGCTTGGCTGATTAGTAAGCATGAGTTAACTTGATTGAACTGATTGATTTGGCATGGTTTGGCTATGTTGCAAACATTTCATAATGTGATTGTATGTGTTTTATAATGGCCTTTGTGTTTGATTGGGTTGTGATGTCTTCGAGAGAGTTATGTATACGTCGAATGATTTTTGTATCGATAAATTCGTTTTTGACGAAATAGGTTTGTATGTACGTAATATTGCAATAAGGTTATTTTGTACGACTAGTATTAATTACTTCGTTTTGTATATTCTGAACGTTTTTTATGGGGTTATGTGCGATCCGTGTGCTTTTCTTTATGATTAACTGTTTTTATGAGACGATGAACTAAGTGAAAGGACGATTCGAACATTGGAAGACGTGTTCCGAGCGTGTGTGATTGATTTTGATAGTTGTTGGGATCGACACTTTCCGTTGGTAGTATCTTTGTAGGACGACAATTACCATGTTAGCATTGTAGCTGCAGCATTTGAAGAATTATGTTGATGGAAATATAGATCGCCAGTTGGATGAAATAAAGTAGGAAAAGGTCAGTTGAATGGACTTGAAATGATTTGAGAGACTACGGAAGAGATGGTGTAGATTAAGAATCACTTGTTGACTGTGAGAAGTTGTGAGAAGAAACGTGTTGATAACCATAGGAAGAATTTGGGGAAACTGAAGTGGAGATCATGGATCGAGATGCAAAGAGATTGAAGCAAGGTATAATACTCATTGTGAAGGTATGATGGAACCCGAGACGTGAACCGAAGTCCACATCGGAACGTGAAGACCTCTTTAGGAAGAAGTACCCTCATCTTTCTAGTAGTACGAAATGCGAGTATAAGAACCGGAGAGCGCCGGGACGTCGCTCCCTTAAGGAGGGGAGGATGTGATACCCGTGAACGTGCCGTATGATGCTAAGTTATTGTCTCAAGAGTTGTTCATTATGAGCATCTCTCCTAAGTTGCGACTCACTTGTGGATGTGATATCCCGAGCCCAACGTCATTTATTAATCCTATTTTATGAATATTTTTGATATTTTTAAGAAATTTCGTTTGTTATGTTTGACGGATTACGTTGAAACCGGTAATGTGTGCCTATATTTAATTGTTGTGACGATTGAAGAGTACTAATAGTGATCGTGATGCCGATGGATGCCCAAGTTTTATGTTTTATTATCGATTATCTCGATATTGGAGATTTTTTGAATTTTCGTTTCATTACGTATTAAGTCGAGTCGGAACCTTACTATTGGTTTTCGTGTGCGTTTAAATCTTTGAAAAAGTATTTTATTGAACGAGACTTAAATTTTATGAATCCGGGACGAAACCCGACTCTCGTAAATTTATGAAAACCGACTAGCTAACTAATCCCGTTCTTTAAAAGTTGTTTTACTAGTAAGGACAAAAGAAAAATAATATTACACTTCCTACCCTCCCTACCCTATAAAAGGAAAATTTTACACACACACCTCATTATTTTCATTTCAAAAATTCTCTCCTCTCCCATTTTTCTCTCTACCACCGTCGGCCACCCCCTTCACCACCACAAACCACCACCAAAAATTGATTTTTGGAAAATCTAATCAATACCCATTATTTATTACATCATTTTAAGTAAATCCCACCACAAAAATCCACCATGCAACCACTTTAATTTTTCAAGATTAATTTTTGTAAAATGGTTGATTTGATCTAATTAAACACATGTATTGTTGTTCTATTGTTACTAGGATCTTAATTAAGTGATCAATCAAGCTTGGGATTATGTTTTTGGTGTTCCACAGCCCCAAAACCCATGAAATATGTGGGGGGTTTGGGTGTTCTTGGTGTTTTTGATCCATTTAATCATTGTAAGGTTTCATCTCCTTGTTATTATTATTTTATTATTATTATCTTTGAATTGCATGTGTGACTTATGAAATCGGTTTTTTTTGTGATTGTTCATACAAGTGATTAAGGATAGTTAGGATGTTTTGGATTGATTAATTGATGTTAGGATAGGTCTAGGAATCATTAGGTGTGATTGGAATGATGATTTGTTATGATTTTGGAAGGGTAAAAATTAGGCAGATTGTTCAAGTAAGTTTTCGTGGGTTGAACTTTGTAAACAGGTCATAAACATAGGATAGAGTTGTAGAGCTTTGTCTTAGGTTTGTTTTGGTATAAGGTAGAGCTTACGACTCCAAACGAGTCAAAAGTTATGCTATTTTGAAAGTTCGTGTACCGGGGAATGAGAATCAACATAATCCGAAATTATGTTTGGTTTTGGGTCAAATCCCGGGGACCATAGATAGAGTTTTATAAATGATTGAAAGTTGTTATTTGGTTCTAAACCTGCATTTTGGAGTCTATTTTTATACTTAATGGTCAAATTAGCAAATGGTGTCTTTTAAATGGGTCAAACAAGTCCTACGTGTTAGAAGTGCAAAATCAGTCTGAAAAGTTTACGTCTAGTGATGAAATGAGTAACGGGTCTTAAAAGTAAAATCTTTTTATGAGATTTAAGATGGGTTTTCTACAGGTCATGATGTATTTTTCCAAATTTTCTTGTAATTTATAGGAATGCTTAAGTCTTAGTAAACAACCCATACTTTTGGGAAGTACCGGCAAATCTATAAAATGGGAATCAACTTTAATTACGTAGGTAGATAGTACGAGTCTAGTAATAATCACTTGTATGGATTTTTGGCCTGAGTTTATATGAACCTTGAGTGTTCTTGATTATGTACATACAGTACTTGAAAGTACTAGAAGGAGTTTATTCATTAAGTGTTTATTCGTTAGGTGTTGTATTTGATTTCCCGGGGGCATCCACGTCGTCGGTGACATTTTTCGTTACGTCTTCGCTAGAACCACTACTACTACGCCAGGTGAGTCTATTGCCTCGCTCTTTACTTATTTCAAATGTTTTTACCCGCGAAGGGGATACATGCTAATTTAAATGAAAATGAACATAAGTCATGAATGATTGTTAGACCCGAATGTTGCCTTGAATTGTGTTGAGTACCTAGTTGCAAAAGTCCCTAAATTCGTGAACTATTAACTATTGTCTTGCCCTTGTGTGGGTTGGAGATAGCTGCTTATATAATTGATAGTACTATGGGGTTGACGACCCTATCTGAGACGAGAGCTAGTATGTTGAGTACCCTCGGCGGACGGATAACTTTTGATAAGAAATAAGGTATAATTGCAACTGATGCCTTTAGAAGGGGCACTGGTTTCATCTTAATCATGCCGGTAAATGTACGCGGGTGATTGAGTTAACGGATTAGTGTCACGAGCTTAAACACAATTATTAGCTATTGCTAAAGATAATATCCTTGAGTAATAGATTGTGTATACGAAAATGCTATTGAATGATCATGATTGGTTTTAATACTTATGTTCAACTTATGATTTGATAAACCTATAGATTCGCTCAACCTTTGTGTTGATGGTTTTAAGCATGTGTTTCTGGTAACCAAGATTGATAGCAGCGGAGCATGCGAGGATGGAAGTTGTTGTGGCTTGGCGGTCTAATTTGTTTTTCTTCCCTTTTAGCACTTAAATATTTTATATTATGCCATGTGGACGAAAATGTACTTTTGGGTTGAGATTCAATGGGGACCAAAATGCAAACTCTGTTTTGTATTATATTGGGATTTGGAAAACTGTAGACTTGTATGTTTTTAACAATGTTAAATTTATGTTTAAACATTTACGTCTCTTTAAATCGTTTAATATAGCTTATGTGTGATGATAACTACGTAGCACCCAAATGTTGTAGTTCCGCTGCGCATAGCATTTGTTGGGGGTGTTATACAAGTCCTTCACACAAATCACACAAATCAAGCAATCAAGGGTTACTGATATGCATACAGGTCTGGCAATATTTTGCTGATATGATTGGTCACCAAATGAATTTCAAACCACTAGATATTACTCAAATAACCACCAAAACATAAAACAACTATCAACAATCCTAGATGAACCTAAGATCTAACATGTTTCAAAGTTTAAGATCCAAATGAGCTAAAACAAACCAGTTTTACCCTGCTAAATGTTTTGACAGTTTTTATCACTTGAAAACTTGGTTTATACCACAATACTTAAAACAAAGGACTGAAAATGATTTAAAATAGCATATAAGGTGAGTCTAGACTGTTTTATGCCCAGTGCTGTGTCACCCAGTCCTTGACACACCCAAACCCAAACACCCCTTTATGCTTGATTAACCAGCTTTCTTCAAAGAACTTGTGTTTTAAACACCACAAACCAAGATCAATCCAACTAATTATCAACAAGTAACCTCCAAATAACAAGATTTAGCAAATAAAACACATAATCATGAACCAAAACTCAGATTCATCACATAGCATAACAATAAGCAGAAAAATGAAAAGAGACTAGAAACGTGTACCTCCAAGGCATACATCCATGCCTTGGATTGTTAGAGCTCAAGTGGTAGCAGAACAACCACTAGCTTCCAATAACTGCTAAGATTAACAAAGTTAAACAACACAAATAATATGACCACTGATTTTCCTTTTTCTTAAAAACTTTCCACAAATTTGAGATATCAAAAACCTTTCAAACACAAATTAATACTTGGAACTCAGATTCAGCTAAGAAGAACACCAACTTTATTAATAAAAAAGGAATTACAAATTTTTTTAAAGAAATACCAACTTTTTTATTTCATAAAAGGAATTACAAAATTCTTAGCTAAAATCTGGACCAAGAGGCACACCACAAGTCGGGGCTCTCTTTATAGGCCATGAAATGGGCACTATTCACAAACCCTAATCTATGAAAATCCCTAAAGTATCCCTATAAAGCTTCCAGAATGATATCTTGTTGTTGACAGCTTGTTTGGGAAGATCTTAGACGTCTATTTACTCCTTAGAGAACAAGTAGTGAAGGTATGCCCTTGATTTTGCCATGTCATAAAAATTTGCCATGTGTCGTCTTGTGGTTGGTACTTGTGGGGTCTTCCTGGTAGTGGAGATGAAGGTTTTATTATTGGGATATGATTCATGTGAGGTGAATCACACATGAGTCTAACCAATTTACTTTTCCCCTTTGTTTTGCTCATTTTTGATCCTGGGTAAAAACATGAACATTAACTCGTTTAATCCAAATAGTAAGTGTTACCCGCGTGTTATTAGGATTCAAACTTTAAGAATGGCAGGTTTGGTCCTTGTTCATTGGCAATTGTTGTAAATTATGTTTATTCAGCCCAAAACTTGAAACCCTTTGTTAATAAAGTTTCAGTTTTTATACTTTTGGTCCAAAAAGTTTTCCAAAGTATTTTAGGGACTTGTTTTGCCATTTTTGGATATTTGAAGGACTCATCTTGGACATTCTTGAACTTTGAAGGTCTTCATTGGATGTTTGACATATTGGAGGACCATTGTTGACAATTTTGAATCTTGAGGGACTAATCTTGCCAAATCTTCAAAGTTGAGGGACCATTTTGTAATTTTGACAAACTTAAGGGACCAAACTTGTAATTATGAATATACAGGGGTATTAAGTGTCATTTCTTCATTGATGAGGGATCATTCTTGTTCATCTTCAAGTCTTCAAGGGTTTTTCTTTGAGAAATCATGAACTAGGGCCCGGTTCATTGTACGGCTTCGTTTCTCGTGTTCGTTTTTCCTTGTTTCTTGTGATCTTTTGTATTTTTCACGATATCCATACCTAAAATACACAAGGAAACAAACACAAGCATATATATGGTATTTTTATGACATTTTATGCATATGAAGCCCGAAAAGAACGATGAGATCATGTATAAATGCCATCTCATCACTCCCCCATACTAAACCGTTGTCGTGCCCTCACGCAATGCTAGAATAAAGTATCTAAGCATATCAAAAATTCAATTTTATTACCCTTTATTAAAAAGTAAAACTTGCTACAATACTATGAAGATATGTAAAGACATAATGTATGATTTTCATCACGAATGTGACTTTTAGGGTCAATGAATAGAAAACAAGTGAATGTCTCATAGAGTACAGTTCGTCATACATGATTGTCATACATTCCATGCTAAGTGCAAAAACGAGATCATTGTTGGTACAAATCACAATGCTAACACTGCTCATACGTCCAAATTGTGTAATACTTTTTCTCCCTGCAATCTTAGTTATTATGAAAAGAAAAGGTTTCTAGAATTTTTTAACTATTTGTCGTGGATCACAAGTGATTCATATTGACTTATTTGAGTATTTATTAGTCCGAAAATAAAGTAGTACGATCTAATCGATAGTTAGCTAAAGGACAAAATCTTTTAAAATGGTTTCTCGTGTATCTCCTTAAGCTCATATCTTGGCATAACTTGTTTCACGATTTGACACCTTTCTCGGACCGATATTTGGCATGTACTTCATACTTCGAATCTTCGGAAGACGTTCTTGAAATTATGGTCTTCTCTTCATATTTTGAAATTTCTTCACTTGACGTTTTTGAGAGATTCTTCATACTTGGACCACGACTTTCATCATTTTCCTTCAATCTTTATTTTGGATTTTGATATACAACGATCCGCCTCCTTTTAGGACTTGGATATATTTATCCTCATACATTGTAGGGTCTTTTTGGATATACTTTGTGAGAATCCGTCAATTTATGGTTGATATTTTATTCTCAATATTTATTTAAAAACATTATTTTAATGTTATAATATGAACTCACTTATTTTTGGGAAGAAATTTGAATTTACGTCTTGAAGTAGCATCGACTACGTCTAAACCGGAGGATTCTACGTTACGTGCTTACGTTTACATACACCGTTTTGGTGACAGTCCGACATTTTAGGAAATAAATTTATCCGTGAATATTATTTTGGAATTTTAAATTTGTGTTGGTTCATAAACTCAAAAATTTACGAGAAGAGATTAGGACTTACGATTTTAATTTAACGTCCTTTACGACTAAACCGGAAACCCTAGGTTTACGTATTTACGTTTTTGAACTCCGTTTTTGATGAGACAATTTTTATTAGATTCGTTTTGTACCGTTGATTCATAATTTATAAAAACGTTTTTCGTAAAACGACCCGAGGGCACGCAAATCGAGGAAACTAGAATCGAGGAATACCCGTAAATTAGTGGAATGAGACAAGTATACACTTGTCCCACCCCACTATATGGGAAGGCTACAAAGACACCACATCATAAGATGTGGCAAACTTATAGCTAACAAGCTAACACTTGTTAGCTAAAGCTTAACAAGTAAGCTACACATACCACCAAACTACAAAACCACTTCACTAAACCATTTCTCCATTTCTATTCATGCAAACCACCACAACTTTCTCTCTTTCCTCCCCAAAATTGTCCCATATTCATCAATAAACACCCTCATTTGATCAATTTTAACCATGAAATCATGTGTTATTCACACATATGATGAAGCCCTTTTAAAGCTCTATAGATTGGTGGTGATTTTAACATCTAGAGAGAAGTTTTCAAAGGAGTCAATGGCTGATTTTCCACAAGATGATTCATGAAGATAGGTGATCTTGAAGTTGAAAATGGTATATCACAAGTTTTGCCATCAAAATCCAAGCCTTGTTCATCAACCTTACATTTTCATCACTATGGTGGTATAAGGATCATTCTTCCCATCCTTCTTTTTATTTTGATTATGTAATCATGTATTTTCTTTCCTATTGTATATGTATATGATGAATATATGATGATAAAAGTATTGTGTGGGTATTTGGTGTTGATAATCATGGGTAAAAAGATGAAAAACTATATGTAAAAATGGTTAATCTTGCTTAATTTAGTAGGCTGTATAAAAACAGTAAATAACCATATGATGAACTGATAAAATGGTATAGATGAATTGATATACAGTGAGTATTGAGGCTTGTACACATGTGAGAGTTGGCAATGCAATGGAATCATAAATATGAGTGAGATATGATCAAAACAAGTTTAGAGTGCAAATCTGAGTACACTGTTTTGGACGAATTTTATAAAATACTTAAAGGTTGATTCATCAGTAACTATACTGGAATAAAATTAAGCACATATCATGTAGTTTCTGTGATAAAAATTTGGGGTTCTATCTCCATGTAGAACTCTAGATATGATCATTTTAGTAAACTAGATTTTTAGGACTGATTTTGCGAAATTAATGTTTAATATTATTATATAAGCACTCAAACTAATATAGTATAAAATGTGAATTAAAACCCACTAACTTATATATTTCATTTATATAAAAATGCATAAGGATAAATAAATGGACATTATATAAAAATGGTAGTTTGGTAAGTTTTATAAGTTATAAAACTATATACTAAGTTTTACGTCTTTTCGGCTAAAACCGAAAGATTAACGTTTTTGTTAAATAAAACTTAGACGGTTGGACCCGTCTAATGTAAACTTTTATAAACTCACATACTGATATATAAACATATATAACAAGTAAAAATCGATAAAACCCGAGCTTTACAACATATAGACATTAACGGGTCAAAGTAGCCTTCATGGACAATAAACCCGACTAATTTGGTAAAACACTTATAAACTTATTTATTGGGCTTAACCCATTTGGGCCCAACATATAAATTATAATACTGATAATAAAAGTATAATTGGGCTAATGAATAGTATTGGGCTTGTAATAGGCCCATTGGGCTTTAAAATGAAAATAAGTTGAACTAGTGTAACTAGTCTTGAAAATTACCAACACATAAACACTATAATGAATGAGTAAAGATGTATAAACCCACTTGATCATCATCATATATATAAAATCATCATATGTATACATAATTATTATTTTGATAAAGTCATTGGACAAGAGTCTAAGACGAGTATTATTTGTCTAGGTTTCCGTGATTGAAGCACGTACCGTACATCCGAATCGCCGATAACCGCCTTCCCACATCAATGTGAGTTCATAGCCTCGCACTCTTTTAAATGTTTTTATGAAATGTTTTATAAACCCGCGAGGGAGATAACATGTTAGTTTTTATAAAATAGGACACTAGTTGTCCCGATTATCTGTTTATTGATTTGGACCCGAATGATTGTATGACCCGATGAATGATTAAATGACCCGATAGATGAAATGAAATGGATTATTAAAGTTAGGTTATGTCACTAAAAGTCCCATTAGCATGAATTGTGAACTACCGGGATTTGGTAGACGCTTATGCATATAATAGTACTATTTGGGGACGATCACCCCAGTTCGCGCCTTGACGGTTGATCCCCGTCGTGCCACATTGATTGGTAAGCAAATTTATGTATGAGAACATTTACACAAGCGTGATTATTGTGACGACACGCTAATTTAGATGGGAAAATGAGTTTAGGGCTAGCTACCCGTTGTTTGGTTTAGTAAGGTAACAATGTCATGCGGCTTGTAATAATCCAATTAACGAAATACTGCTTTATGCATTGAATTACGATATATTGCCTGACTAGCAATACGGGGTCTTATTATTGATTTTATGTTCGTGTTTTTGTTTTACATAACCATATACATATAACGGTTTTTATTTAACTTTATACAACGTTATAAAACGTATTGTATAATGTTTTTAACGACAATGGTTCGTATAATGATTTTGAAGGCGAAAGCCTATATTATGATTTTGATAAGGATTTGTATAAAATGACTTTGGCTATTTTATGGCCTATTACAAAGATTTGTACCAAATAATTTTCGGTAATAATTTTATACCGATGTTATATTGATGGAGATTATTAAACTCTATGAATTCACTCGGCGTTATCGCTGACCTTTTCTTTTAACATGTTTTATCTCAGGTACTTGAAGGTAATTCTCGAGAAGACAACAAGAATTCATGGCCCGCACTTAAATAATAATTTCCATTCAAATTCTTTGTAAAACTTGTATGAAATACAATGACTTGGGACCTATGTAAATTTGATATTTATGAATGGAAATGCTTTATTACTAAACGACGTGATTCTTAAGCGTTGTCTATGATGTGAGTAATGTGCTATCCCGTAACACCAACGAGTCTTCCGCTGTATTGAATTGTGTAAATTTGGGGGTGTTACAGTTTGGTACCAGAACTCTCGTTATAGAGAACGAAATATTTTTAAAACTAAGGTTTTGAATAAAACATTTCAAATTCTTTTAACTATAAACATTTTTCTAAAAATGTCTAAAAATATTTTGTCTATAACGATGCCAAAGAATTCCCGAGTTACCGACAAGGCTAGACTGAGAAGTGTTATTTTAATATATATATATATATATATATATATATATATGATGTAATTTGATTACATGATTGTTTGATGATTATTTTAATATTTATACGAGGTATTTATACGACGTAGATTATCACACGGAACCCTAAATCCCCTAGTAAATTAACCGAAGCTATTCCCGTAGGAATTCTAGCTATTCTTGATCTAAACCAAGTTGCGGATATTTATGATCCCAACAAAATGGTTAATATTCGTAGAAATGTTGTATTAGTTGATTGTGATATTAAAGAAGAATTGGCGAGATTATATCTGATATCGATGTCATGACGATCTTTCCTTATAGAGTTGAGTTTGTCAAAACGTTACCACCTAGAAAGATGTCATCTGATTCGTTGTCATCCAATTCTTAAATTGAAATCGAAAGGGTGAATGTTGCACTTGAGGCTGTCATTGGAACCATTACCCAAAATCCTCATGCCACTAGTACCTTTTCAAGAAGTCTAATTGAATGATCGAGTCATTTTAGACTAGTGACTCATTTGATAACTATTGTTATAGGATCTATAGGATTGGAAATTAAGTGTTGTTCACATCGAACTTTTATTGCCCTATTAAGGTCTAAGAATAAAGATTGAAAGTATTGGAGAATGAAGTAGGATATCGCATTGAGTATGATTTGGCTGAAACTTGAATAAAGTAAAATTTAACCCGTATGGAATATGAGATTGATAAGAGGAAGTAGTTAAGTTATGTGATTGAATTGTAAGGTTTTAAATGATTGTTGGTTCGTGTTAAGGGTTGTTCCTAGGCCATTGTCCACTAACGAGGATGCTCAGTGTCCAAGAATTAAATTGAAGAAATCCTCTTCTGAAATTGGGACCGATGGATCTTTCGGGACATGTGGAACACCTAATGACTCTTGTAGACTAGTATTCATTGTGGTATCTTTTAAAAATAATCCCTAACTTAACTAAGACATCAGTTGGTAGGATGAGTTCTTGGAATTGTATGACATAGTGACACGTAATGTGTTACGGTACAATTTTGACTTGTTTGTGATTAATGAAAAGACTACCTTTGATTGCTAAATTCTACATGTATCGATGTTATCTATCTTTTATTGCTTCATCCTAATGTTCGCATTAGTGATGCAACCATTGAACAAGTACTCATCTCGATTTGAGTTACGTTGTGGATTATTCTTTTTGAGTGCCATCGAGGTCATGAACCTCATGATTATTTGGCTAAGCTCATTTCCTATCATATTGTAGTTAGTTCTTGGTGAACAACTCTTCATCACTCTTTTGCAGATTACTCATTATTTTATAAGATACAATAGTATCCCTTAAGAAAAATTGAATTTTCATCACCATAAGGATTATTTAAAGTGAGATTTATAGATAATCGTTATCGAAATGAAGTTATTTATGAAACACCTTGGAAAACTTAATTGTTTTCATAACAAAGAAAATATTTGTAAATTTATTTTTGATTCTTATTTAAGAATTAAGCATGAAAATGTTTTTATTACAAACATGATGATAAAATTTTGACGAACTGAGTATTGCATCGTTAATCTTGAAATTGTATATAGTTGCGCGTCTACATACAATTTGGAAGTGATCATGCAATGCTGATTAGTAGTCACCATGAAATTTTTAATAAACTGCAAGAAGTGAAAAATAGGGACATATTGATAGGGACACCTACATATGTGCCCGTACTATTTATTCTTCTGAGTCGAATTTAATCATCTGTGGAATTTGTCTTATTTGACAAATTGATATTCCTTTCTTGTCCAATTCTCCCGTGGTGAAATTCTTTGGAAATGTATCTGATTACCGAGTGTTGATACCCGATTGATTGTATCGACGTTCCTATCATTTCTTTTGATTAGATTTCATTTGAATGACCTGGGTAACGATCCGAGGAGCTTTCGAATGCGTACTCAAATTATGAAAACATAGGATATATTCATATTCATTCAATGTTTTCATTTGTATCTGATTTGAAATTCTCTCCCGTAGATTATGCGTTGACCTTACTCTTTTAAGGTTAGTTATGTCTCCAGATATCCTTGAACTTGTGAAGGATTATGAGTTATTATTAGTCTTTTGAGAAATTCACATCTTATCGACGACAATGAAACTGGAAAGTTAATAGTGCCAGTAGAATGGATTGATTGATTATGACATGACGACATTGTCTTAATTGATGGGAACTCGAATAGAATTCCCCTAAATAATAAGATGTTGATTATCAAAAGTGATCTAAATAATTCTTGATGGATGACCATATCCTGCATTTAGACTTGAAATTATACCGTGAATGGTTGTGAATTAGTGTGACAACCCTGGTTTTGAGGTTCGTCACTTAGTTTTATTTTGTGCTAGTTACGTGTCTTTATGTGTTTATGTGTTTATTGGTGTGTATAGATTGTGGTTTGGATATCGTTTCTGGTACGGGGTACCTTGTGAGTGAAACGATGTGTGATGATTTCAGGTTCATGAGTTCACATGGTAGTGACTATGAAGTGAGATGGTGTTATTTAGTGGTTTTACGTACACGTATACGTATTATAGAAAATCGTATTTTTTCGATTTACGGTTTAGCATTTAGAGGTCTCGGATGAGGTGTTTAGTCATATGAATATTTTTCGGGATGGTTTTAAGTCATTTAGGACTTAATTATAAAGTTTATTTCAAAATTTGAGATTTTTTTAAAAGTGTATATTTTACGACTTTTACGGTAAAACGCGTAAATTTGACTAGTTTTACGGTTTTGAGGTTTTGGAGGCTATAGGAGCTGAAATAAATTAAGTAAAATTAAGGTAATATTATTAATACATATATTAATAATAAAAAGGAAAAAAAACGAAATTAAGGGGCATATGGGTCGGTTTAGACGCAAGAAGGAAGAAAAAAAAAAGGAAAAAGGAAAAAAAGGTAAGTGGGCAATACTACTTGGGCTAGGATTTGGTAACATTAGTATATAAGTATTTTATATAAAAAAAGACATAAATCCCTGGAGATAAAAAGAAGCGACGGTTTGTTGGAGAAAAATTAGGGTTCTTAAAAAAAAGGTTTTCTTCATCTTCCATTGATCTAAAGGTAAAACCTACATAAACCTTTTCAATTTAATTATTTAATGATGTCTTAATCATCTTGTGATGGATTTAGGTTAGGGTTTACTTAAAAACAGTATATTAATCATAATATGATGATTACATAAATTAGGGCTTGTAATTAGAGGGATTAGGGTTAATTAATGAGGTTGATTTTGTTAAACCCGTTTTTAAAAACTGGGCAGAATTTTGAGTCAATGGTTTTGATCATATCGGGAGTTCTAGGAACATTCAAGATACGATCCAAGTATCCCTGAAACGGTAATTGAAATGGATTTCCAATGCAAGAAACGAGAACTAAATTGGAGGTCGGGAAATAGGTCAAGCACAGGTTACCACAGTCGGAGGTCATAACAGTTTTGTAATAAGCCTGTTTTCTTTTTAAGTTTTGAGTTGTTTGGGGTACTTAGGGTTTCATTGGGATCTTCTCACGAACATGAGAGATGGTTTATATATTCTAGTAAGTATCTGCACTTGGGCTAAGGTTGTGGTTTAGGGTAAGATCCCTTAATTGTAACAAACTTTTCATACGTTTAAAATCAATGAATTCTTGATAGGTAACAATATATATACATATATCGGGGCCTTAACAGTAGCTTTAAGGTTAGGGTAAGTGGGAGGTTTTAGCTAACATATGTAAAAGTTTGAATATTCCTTTTAAAGAAACCATGGGTATGTTTATGTGGACGTTTGACTTAATGTTTTGAGACCTAAAAACTGGGACTGTTTTGTGTAAAATATGAACGGGATAGTTATTAAACTTAACCAAGTTAAGGACTTGTTAAGGAAGGGTAATGGGGTGATTAGAGCTTATCAATAAGGTATTTATATGGGAATAGGCTAGATGTCCATCATAGGTTGATGAGCCATCTTAGTGATTGGTTCATGTATTGATTGCGTGTTTTTGGTTTGTTAGCTTGTTGCTAGTGCGAGGACTTGTGAAGAAGCAATCAGGTGAGTTTCATAGTCCCATGTTTATTATTGATTTTGACTTCCAGATGGGATGGAAGAGACACTGTGTTATGTTGTTTATAAATTGATGCTGTGAATGTTTTTAAGGTATGAGATGGACTTGTATGTACATTATGTGATTAACTACTATGTGATTCTTGTTCGTGTATGATTTGGATGGGAAAGGTACATAGGTGTATGGGCGCCTATGGTACCATGGTTGTTGGTAAGGCGTGATGCCTTGGAAATTATGGTTGTTGGTAAGGCGTGATGCCTTGGAAATTATGGTTGTTGGTAAGGCGTGATGCCTTGGAAATTATGGTTGTTGGTAAGGCGTGATGCCTTGATAATTGTGGTTGTTGGTAAGGCGTGATGCCTTGGAATTTTGATGATTTATTGAACTTGAATGCTAGTTGTTAATACATAATTGTAGCGCATTGTCCATATGTTATTGTGTTGATGGTTGTTATTCACAGCTTATAACTGATTTGGCGTTGGAGTCTAAACCTATGACTCTCACCAACTTTATGTTGACGTGTTTTAGTGTCTCTTTCAGGTGTGAATGTGTTTAAGCTTGAGGATAGAAGTGGCTAGACTTGGATGCCTTAGGATTGCATATAGAAGGAGATCCCCGTTCCTTCTTAGTTTACCTTTATGTTTTTTTTATAAGTGATACGTGTTGGCACCTATATGTTTGTTTGGTTTATGTTTATTGTTTGTCTTGGGTAAGTGGTAGGACTGTTACCTACTTACCTAGACTCCTGCATTTGATGAGATATTGTTATGACTTTTGTGTCACCATTTTATGACATTTCTTATTTCATATAGTTATCTCTATAGACACGCCATGTTGTGATGATATCCATACGTCGCGCCCTATATTCCGCCATGGTGGGGTGTGACAGAATGGTATCCGAGACAATGGTTATAGAGAATTAGGTTGCCTAGTCGCGTAGCCTAGTCTATAGCTTAAGGGTCCCTGCATATAGGCGTCATAGGAGTATGTGTGCATTTTATATTAATTGATGTGTTTGGATGTTATTTATTGCGATGTTTTGACTAGTATGAATTGAACCGTAGTATGTTCATACTTAGTCACATGTTATTTTCTTTTCGGGTTTGTGACTAGTGTGGGTTGAACCATAATCGTCCACGCTAGTCACTGTTGTATTTTGCTTAAATGGTACTTTATAGTACATAATTTAGTACAAGGTAGTTTCTATCTTTTATCGAGTTATTCTACATACCTGAGGTATGTTATTTTTCTTTTGATGTTTAAGTCATGTTCCCTAAGAATCGTATGGTGGTTCGAGTTACTAGGAGTAGGTGGATAGGAAGGGTTTTAAGCTGTTTCCACTCTTACGGGCGACATGACTTATAACTGATGATGTTTTCGTTTTAGATTTAGTCTATGTTGTTTTAGCTAGACTATGGATTTCGGTATTCCAAGAGTTTTATTATGTTATTTTATAGATGGAGTTTTGGACCTATTTGGTTATGTGGTTATGAGCTTATGTGAGTAGATGGATTTATGTGTTATATGTTGTATTGATTCTCATAAATGTCATCATAGGAGGGAGTGCATTGGGGAAAGGGTAATTGTATAAGTATGGTGGCTAACATAGTTATACAAGTACCACAACTTCAATGGGTTCTCAAGTATGATTGCATGAAAGAGGATTAGTACATGCTTGTATATGATGAGAGGTGGATTTTGGGTATATTTATAATATATGGGTTTATGTAATGGCTTCCTATGATATGGCTATGGTTCTTTTTGTGTTATATGTTTTGGGTTATGGTTGTGTTGTGTGATTTTGGGGTCACACGATATGGTTTGGTTTTGGAGGTGGGCTTTATGCCTTGTTGTGGCACGGTGAGATGGTGATTACTCGTATGGAAAAAACGAGCGTATAAAGCGATTGATTGACTTACGTGTATGATAACGAGTATGTTTGGGGGATTCAATAGGTATACATATGCGGATGTATATATACTGATAGATGTTATGTTATGATTTACGGTCGTTCAGTAGTTATTATAACTTGAACGTACCTAGTGCTCTCTTGTGTTTAAACGATTTATTAGTGCTCGAGTTTGGTGGAGTTTCAACGACGTTTTGAATCTTTTGAAGTGTGTCTTGTAGCGTATTCTTTGAGTTTCGTATTTCACGTGTACGTTTTAAAATGGTGTTCTTGGTTTTAAGTGTATTGAAATAACTTGGGATTTCTTTTGAGATAATGAAATCTTTTGTGTTGGGTCTTACATTTCTTTTGGTCGGAATATATTGAGAAAATGGGGACTGGGAAATCTATTATAGGGTTAGATAATTGGTTGTATTCTGTAAAATAAGGGTAAGGTGTTGGAGTCGTGTTTGAAACAAGATGTAAAATACGATTTCTTTTAAATCAACACTTATTTATTTTAAATTCTAAAAGACTTTCTTTAAAATAAAGTGAAGTAAAATTTCTTTCTACTTACATAGTTTATATAATTGGGTTTAACCGATTCACGTCATTTATAATTATTGGTACAAGGTTAAATTGAGTTTATGAATATTTCACATACAATTTTATCTTTCATTAATAAAAAACTGTTTTGGTCATAACTTGTTCGTTTTTTTAAAGCTTTTTGGGTGATTCAAAAGCCTAAAACTTATGTACTCGGAACGTACTTTTCAAATACTCAGAATGTATAGTCATGGGAGGTCAGTGGACTGGTCGGAATTGTTGTACAAGTGTCGGGTTCAAGGTTGAGTTTGAATAGTAGTTTTATTTTTTTATGATTTGGGATGCACGGGATACCTAGTCTTTGAGTTGAGTTTTGAGATCGTCTAGAAGGTTGTTGGTAGATGTTTTGAGTCACATAGATGTGGGGAGGTAAATAAAAAATTAAAAAAAAAATTAGAAAAATAAAAATAAAAATATAAATATATTCTTTTGGAAAAGTCGATCTTTTGCACGGTTTAAATAATATGTCGCAAGGCGTAATATGTTTTGGTTGCCATTGGGTGTTTCTTGGATTATTTTTTGTTGTCATGGGTCATTTTGAATTGATATATGTTCTGGGTTTGAGTTTTCTTTTGAGTCTCGTGGTTTTGACTTGTTTTAATTGGTGCACGTGAAATGTCGTTAGTTATCCGTGGGTTTGATTCGTCGATCGTATCTAGTGGATTTAGGATGTAGTTTTGGTTATGTATTGATTGAGAGCGTTGAGGTAGTCATATGAAAGACTTGGTCGCGCCTACACGCTTAAGTAGGTGGCCATGAAAGAATGGTCGGAATGCCCTTAGTGGGGAGGGAAGAAGTTCATAGACGAACAAATGTGAATATATGGTCACTTGGAGTACCAGTGAGAGGAATAGAGATTTGTATAATGTATGGATATTGGCACAAGTAACGCGCCATAGAGGGTGGTTAGAAATTGCAAGGGATGCAGGATAAAGGTTGAGTTGCCTGGTAGTACATGTGATGTCGAAACGGTTGAGTGGTCTGATAAGAGGGAGTTATACGAGAGATTTTCAAGAGTAATTTTTAGGATTAAGTTTACGAGGATGAGCAGTAGAGGTGGTGGCATATCGTGGAACCAGCAAGGGTGAAGTGAGGAAGGATGAGGAAGCATTTTGGAGGCTGAAGAGGTGGATTGGATAATGAGCCGATCTTGGCATTATCATAAGGACCGGATGAATTGGCGAAGCATGACGATACGTGGAGCAAGGATTTGAATGTGTACGAGAACGATAAGAGAGGTGATTTCTTATACGTTGCAGGAACTGAAGATTTGGAAGAACTGGATAGACTTAGTTAGTGGAACTGGACTGTTATATCTGCCTAGAATGCAAGAGGCATTTGGTGTACGAGACGTGGAGAATGATCTATACGGATCGTGAATGTCTCCAACACATATTAAATCATCTTGATTGAACATTTGGCAAAGGTGATGCGTGGAGTTAATTGATGAAAGAAAATTGCAAGGCCAAGTACCATCTGGGAAAGGCAAGCCTGGTCGATGAGACATGGAATAAGAAGGATGAGGTGAAACTGAGACGAACTTGAACTATAGGGATGACGTATTAGGGCGGTTTGGATAAAGGATATAGGTTGCACGAGTTGAGTTGTCTAAAGCAGAGAACGCGTCAACATGTATGTTGCGTGGCTTGGACAATCATATGGAGAAATGGGACGTAGACTATACTTTCTACATAGATGGGATTAGTTTAGAAAGGGCGATGTAAGGACGAAGTTGGTGGAAGGGATACATAATGCGGGGGAGGATTAAGTAAGATGAGAGTTGGGTGATAGTCAATAGACTGACTAATTCATCTCATATTTCAAGAGGAATGAGAAGTCACGTAGTTGAGAAGTTGTAAGGATTGCCTACGGATGTGATGTAATAGAGGGTTTTGCGTAAGAGATAGCCTAATACATATGGAATGCCTTATGAAGGATTATGGCAAGGGAAGAAACGATGGGAAGCATCACATCGTGATGTATGGTAGGAGTCGAGGAAGGAGAAGGAAGTGTGTATAGAAGTGAAGCATGAATGAAATAGGTCGAGATAGAAACCGAAGGTAAAACTTTTGTAGAGCCTAATGAGTAGAATAAAGCACAACGCAGGCTAATACTGTCGTAGTGTGGAAAGGGAAATGGCACTGACCTATACTGATTGTTTGGGAGGCTTAGTATCGATAATCGAATGGATGAGGAGTTATAGGTGTGATGTGCCATAGGGACGAAGGGCTTGGTCTAACTGAGTTAACCGTCCTTTTGATGATGTGTATAGCTCATAAGTTGATTTGGATTGGAAGAACTAATGGATATGTGAAAGACTGTCATAGGTCACTTTGTAAGGAAATTGGAAATTTTTAAGTAGTTTGGGGTACAAACTAAAGGGAGTTGATGTAGAGTTTTGTAGGTCCATTTATGATCTTTGGAAAGATCGGACCATTAGCTTATGAGCGTAGAATTACCTGGGGGAAATGAGTTGTATACATGATACATTTCATGTATTGAGATTGGTAAAGGTTGTTTGAGAATGCATTTTGCATGTACGGTTATTCGGGACTTGTGTTAATAAGAGTCCTTGTTTTATCAAAGAGTCATCTGTGAGATTTATTGACTGTGAGGTCAAGAGTTTGGCAATGAGTTTAATTATTTTTGGTTTGTATATGTGGTATTTTGCAACTTGAACTAAATTTCACGTGGAAATGAGGGGAGTTCATTTAGAACAAGTATCCTCGTGTGATTTGTTGGTTGTGTGTTGATCCTAAGGAGTAAATCTCGGGACGAGATTTCTATTAGGAGGGAGTGATGTGACAACCCTGGTTTTGAGGTTCGTCACTTAGTTTTATTTTGTGCTAGTTACGTGTCTTTATGTGTTTATGTGCTTATTGGTGTGTATAGATTGTGGTTTGGATATCGTTTCTGGTACGGGGTACCTTGTGAGTGAAACGATGTGTGATGATTTCAGGTTCATGAGTTCACATGGTAGTGACTATGAAGTGAGATGGTGTTATTTAGTGGTTTTACGTATACGTATATGTATTATAGAAAATCGTATTTTTTCCATTTACGGTTTAGCGTTTAGAGGTCTCGGATGAGGTGTTTAGTCATATGAATATTTTTCGGGATGGTTTTAAGTCATTTTGGACTTAGTTATAAAGTTTATTTCAAAATTTGAGATTTTTTTTAAAAGTGTATATTTTACGACTTTTACGGTAAAACGCGTAAATTTGACTAGTTTTTACAGTTTTGAGGTTTTGGAGGCTATAGGAGCTGAAATAAAATAAGTAAAATTAAGGTAATATTATTAATACATATATTAATAATAAAAAGGAAAAAAAACGAAATTAAGGGGCATATGGGTCGGTTTAGACGCAAGAAGGAAGAAAAAAAAGGAAAAAGGAAAAAAAGGTAAGTGGGCAATACTACTTGGGCTAGGATTTGGTAACATTAGTATATAAGTATTTTATATAAAAAAAAGACATAAATCCCTGGAGATAAAAAGAAGCGACGGGTTGTGGGAGAAAAATTAGGGTTCTTCAAAAAAAAAAGGTTTTCTTCATCTTCCATTGATCTAAAGGTAAAACCTACATAAACCTTTTCAATTTAATTATTTAATGACGTCTTAATCATCTTGTGATGGATTTAGGTTAGGGTTTACTTAAAAACAGTATATTAATCATAATATGATGATTACATAAATTAGGGCTTGTAATTAGAGGGATTAGGGTTAATAAATGAGGTTGATTTTGTTAAACCCGTTTTTAAAAACTGGGCAGAATTTTGAGTCAATGGTTTTGATCATATCGGGAGTTCTAGGAACATTCAAGATGCTTTCCAAGTATCCCTGAAAAGGTAATTGAAGTGGCTTTCCAATGCAAGAAACGAGAATTAAATTGGAGGTCGGGAAATGGGTCAAACACAGGTTACCACAGTCGGAGGTCATAACAGTTTTGTAATAAGCCTGTTTTCTTTTTAAGTTTTGGGTTGTTTAGGGTACTTAGGGTTTCATTGGGATCTTCTCACGAACATGAGAGATGTTTTATATATTCTAGTAAGTATCTGCACTTGGGCTAAGGTTGTGGTTTAGGGTAAGACCCCTTAATGGTAACAAACTTTTCATACGTTTAAAATCAGTGAATTCTGGATAGGTAGCAATATATATACATATATCGGGGCCTTAACAGTAGCTTTAAGGTTAGGGTAAATGGGAGGTTTTAGCTAACATATGTAAAAGTTTGAATATTCCTTTTATAGAAACCATGGGTATGTTTATGTGGACGTTTGACTTAATGTTTTGAGACCTAAAAACTGGGACTGTTTTGTGTAAAATATGAACGGGATAGTTATTAAACTTAACCAAGTTAAGGACTTGTTAAGGAAGGGTAATGGGGTGATTAGAGCTTATCAATAAGGTATTTATATGGGAATAGGCTATATTTCCATCATAGGTTGATGAGCCATCTTAGTGATTGGTTCATGTATTGATTGCGTGTTTTTGGTTTGTTAGCTTGTTGCTAGTGCGAGGACTTGTGAAGAAGCAATCAGGTGAGTTTCATAGTCCCATGTTTATTATTGATTTTGACTTCCAGATGGGATGGAAGAGACACTGTGTTATGTTGTTTATAAATTGATGTTGTGAATGTTTTTAAGGTATGAGATGGACTTGTGTGTACATTATATGATTAACTGCTATGTGATTCTTGTTTGTGTATGATTTGGATGGGAAAGGTACATAAGTGTATGGGCGCCTATGGTACCATGGTTGTTGGTAAGGCATGATGCCTTGGAAATTATGGTTGTTGGTAAGGCGTGATGCCTTGGAAATTATGGTTGTTGGTAAGGCGTGATGCCTTGGAAATTATGGTTGTTGGTAAGGCGTGGTGCCTTGGAAATTATGGTTGTTGGTAAGGCGTGATGCCTTGATAATTGTGGTTGTTGGTAAGGCGTGATGCCTTGGAATTGTGATGATTGATTGAACTTGAATGCTAGTTGTTAATACATAATTGTAGCGCATTGTCCATATGTTATTGTGTTGATGGTTGTTATTCACAGCTTATAACTGATTTGGCGTTGGAGTCTAAACCTATGACTCTCACCAACTTTATGTTGACGTGTTTTAGTGTCTCTTTCAGGTGTGAATGTGTTTAAGCTTGAGGATAGAAGTGGCTAGACATGTATGCCTTAGGATTGCATATAGAAGGAGATCCCCGTTCCTTCTTAGTTTACCTTTATGTTTTTTTATAAGTGATACGTGTTGGCACCTATATGTTTGTTTGGTTTATGATTATTGTTTGTCTTGGGTAAGTGGTAGGACTGTTACCTACTTACCTAGACTCCTGCATTTGATGAGATATTGTCATGACTTTTGTGTCACCATTTTATGACATTTCTTATTTCATATAGTTATCTCTATAGACACGCCATGTTGTGATGATATCCATACGTCGCGCCTCATATTCCGCCATGGTGGGGTGTGACAACTAGTCATAGATATTATAATCTAGAAAGAACCTAATATGTATTTATTAAAAGATGTTCCTGCTATCTGAAACTTTAGGAGGTATTTGCTGGTGAATTACCTAGACTTTTGCCATTAAGGCAGGATGAATTTGGTATTGATTATATTCTTGGTGCTGCACCTGTGGCGTGTGCACTGTACGACAACACCATCTGAATTAAAAGAATTATCGTGCAACTGAGCTAGTTGTCGGAGAAAGCTTTTATTCTACCAAGCTCGTCATCATGAAGAGCTATGGTGTTATCATTCCTTATATTTATTGATTACCGTAAACTAAGTAAATTGACGATTAAAATCTATATCCACTACCCAAGATGATAGATTTGTTCGATCATTTACAAGGTTCTAGCGTATGTTTTAAAAATTTGATCTACGACATGGTTATCATCAACTTCGCATCTGCGAAAAAGATTATCTATTCCAATCACTACATCCGAGACTCATAATAAATATTATGAGTTCATGTTATGTTGTTTGGATTGACTAATGCACATGTAGCATCCATAAATTTGGTGAATCACGTGTGTAGGCTGTAATTTGATAAATTCATGCTTGTGATCATTAAGAACCATCTGTTTGTTTATAAGAATAAGAAGGAGTTAATAATTATTTATAGACTGCCCTGAATTGGCCGAGTAATGAAAAATCTGTACCTTAAATAATTAACATGTAATTTAAGGCTTAATCCTTTATATTAGTTGATCGTGTGATTAATAGAAAATGGAATATATTGACTCTTTTAAAAAAATTAAGAGCCCTTTTAAGACTTTGGGTTTTACCAAAAAGCTAGTGCAAATATGTTTTGACAAATGTTTTAACAAAGGATTTTTAAGGAATCATTCCTTATAACTAAATCATTTAACTAAACTCCTGTTTAGGGGTAAATGTTTGTGCGTAACTCAAAACAACCTAAAAGGGATTGAGGAAAACATTTAAACCATGACTTGGAATTTGAAACGCAAATTTCTGCTTTTCAACTAAGAAAATTTTTGACCAAAGTATAAACAAATATTTTTCGAACATTTACGGATCTCATTAATTATTTAACTATTTTCGATAAATCAACAAAAATCTTGTTAATTAAATTCAAATTTATTTTGAACACTTTTATAAAATTGGTCGAACTGAGAAAATTTAAAACTTTTACGTTTACATTTCATAAAATTAATTATTTATTATTTAATTACTTGTAATAATTATTGACGCTTTAGACGCCGGACTGAGCAAAACTGATAAAAATGATAGATGAGACAAAATTAAGACTTATAAAATATGAAGAAAGAAAGAAATTCTGAGTGAATTTTGGTTATGATAATTATTTCACCAGGAAAGGTGAATATAGATACTGACGCATTACGTAAAAAGGATAAAGAATAAATTAAGATGTGTTCCTTAATAATGACTGTGCAAAATAAATTGCCGAGCAATTTAAAATATAGCTGATATTTGTAAAAAGGATAATATAGATAAAAAAAGGGGTTCACGACTATTGTGAACCATTAGAATTGAGAAGCCTATGGCGTTAAATGCTTTTAAAGACCACTTGTGGTTGCCTAAATATGGAGATTTTGAGATTTAGTTATGTTGGAATCTTATAAGTTTAAGTATTCTATTTACATCAATCCTGATCTAATGTATCTTTATCTGAAGAAGTTGTACTAATGGAAAATTATGAAGGCAGACATCGCCTCATACATTAGTAAACGTCTAACTATTGCAAAGGTTATCATCTGAATTTGATTCGATTTGGGTCATCGTCGACAGACTGACCAAATCTGCTAATATCATTCCTGTTAATGATAGATTCTTGATGAAGAAATTGACTCTTTTGTATTTAAAAGAGTTGTGTAAAAATAGTGTGCCGTATCAATCATCTCTATCAAGATCCTCGCTTCGCATCGAATTTCTAGAGATTTGCTCAGAAGTCATTGGGAACGAACCTTGATGAGAGTACTATTTACCACCCCAATCGAAGGGACGAGGCAAAGTAACGATACAAAACACTAGAAGTCTTGTGTTATACTTGAATAATTGACCTTTGGTAATAAACCGTATAATCGTTTTCATTTGGAGAGATTATCATTGAAAACTATCGTATTAGGATCAAGATCGAATCTTGTGAGGATATACATTAGAGCATCTGTAAGCAGGAGTTGGGATAAAGAAACCCGACATACACCCATTGTGAGTTGGACATGTCTTTTAGGTTTGAGGTTTCCTATGATGGCGAACCTAACCTTACAAAATACTCGACCCGCGAGACCTGAAATGATTGTTGAAACTAGGATCTGATTATTGATTGCCGGTAGTGGACAGGAGGTTATGTGAATATGAAATGTAGATCTTGAAGTGCCAGATGGGTAGCGAAGTTATGCAAAAAATTTTCACCTTGGAAAAAATGAATAGATGATCTGAAAGATCATGGGATATAAGTCCCCGTAGTATGGGACCATTGAGATGATGTAAAAGATTGGTTTGAAAGGCATATAAGCTGGATCTACCCTAGGACTTCAAGAGCTGCGTGAATTATGTTTCGTATATCGAACTTGATAAAATGTCTATCAAGTGAAAATCTGATTGTTTCTTAGTAAAGTTTAGATCGGCGAAAAGTTGCATTCATCAGAAACCCGTGAACATCATGGATAGAGAAAGTAAGTCAACAATAAGCCTGATCTTATTCCCGTAGTTATGTTTGATGAAACTCGCGTATTGTAATGAATTACACTTGTGAGAAAAGACCGAATGTGGAGGAAATACCCACATGGCTTTAACTCTATAAGAAGCGAGTAGTAAGATAAGATGATCTTTGAGAACAAAGATCCTGTTTAGGGGTAAATGCTGTGACAATCTGTCAATTTATGGTTGATATTTTATTCTCAATATTTATTTAAAAACATTATTTTAATGTTATAATATGAACTCACTTATTTATGGGAAGAAATTTAGATTTACGTCTTGAAGTAGCATCGACTACGTCTAAACCGGAGGATTCTACGTTACGTGCTTACGTTTACATACACCGTTTTGGTGACAGTCCGACATTTCAGGAAATAAATTTATCCGCGAATATTATTTTGGAATTTTAAATTTGTGTTGGTTCATAAACTCACAAATTTACGAGAAGAGATGAGGACCTACGATTTTAATTTAACGTCCTTTACGACTAAACCGGAAACCCTAGGTTTACGTATTTACGTTTTTGAACTCCGTTTTTGATGAGACAATTTTTATTAGATTCGTTTTGTGCCGTTGATTCATAATTTATAAAAACGTTTTTCGTAAAACGACCCGAGGGCACGCAAATCGAGGAAACTAGAATCGAGGAATACCCGTAAATTAGTGGGATGAGACAAGTATACACTTGTCTCACCCCACTATATGGGAAGGCTACAAAGACACCACATCATAAGATGTGGCAAACTTGTAGCTAACAAGCTAACACTTGTTAGCTAAAGCTTAACAAGTAAGCTACACATACCACCAAACCACAAAACCACTTCACTAAACCATTTCTCCATTTCCATCCATGCAAACCACCACAACTTTCTCTCTTTCCTCCCCAAAATTGTCCCATATTCATCAATAAACACCCTCATTTGATCAATTTTAACCATGAAATCGTGTGTTATTCACACATATGATGAAGCCCTTTTAAAGCTCTATAGATTGGTGGTGATTTTAACATCTAGAAAGAAGTTTTCAAAGGAGTCAAGGGCTGATTTTCCATAAGATGATTCATGAAGATAGGTGATCTTGAAGTTGATAATGGTATATCACAAGTTTTGCCATTAAAATCCAAGCCTTGTTCATCAACCTTACATTTTCATCACTATGGTGGTATAAGGATCATTCTTCCCATCCTTCTTTTTATTTTGATTATGTAATCATGTATTTTCTTTCCTATTGTATATGTATATGATGAATATATGATGATAAAAGTATTGTGTGGGGATTTGGTGTTGATAAACATGGGTAAAAAAATGAAAAACTATATGTAAAAATGGTTAATCTTGCTTAATTTAGTAGGCATGTGAGAGTTGGCCATGCAATAGAGTCATAAAAATGAGTGAGATATGATCAAAACAAGTTTAGAGTGCAAATCTGAGTACACTGTTTTGGAAGAATTTTATAAAATACTTAAAGGTTGATTCATCAGTAACTATAGGGGAATAAAATGAAGCACATATCATGTAGTTTCTGTGATAAAAATTTGGGGTTCTATCTCCATGTAGAACTCTAGATATGATCATTTTAGTAAACTAGATTTTTAGGACTGACTTTGTGAAATTAATGTTTAATATTATTATATAAGCACTCAAACTAATATAGTATAAAATGTGAATTAAAACCCACTAACTTATATATTTCATTTATATAAAAATACGTAAGGATAAATAAATGGAAATTATATAAAAATGGTAGTTTGGTAAGTTTTATAAGTTATAAAAACTATATACTAAGTTTTATGTCTTTTCGGCTACAACCGAAAGATTAACGTTTTTGTTAAATAAAACTAAGACGGTTGGACCCGTCTAATGTAAACTTTTATAAACTCACATACTGATATATAAACATATATAACAAGTAAAAATCAATAAAACCCGAGCTTTACAACATATAGACATTAACGGGTCAAAGTAGCCTTCATGGACAATAAACCCGACTAATTTGGTAAAACACTTATAAACTTATTTATTGGGCTTAACCCATTTGGGCCCAACATATAAAGTATAATACTGATAATAAAAGTATAATTGGGCTAATGAATAGTATTGGGCTTGTAATAGGCCCATTGGGCTTTAAAATGAAAACAAGTTGAACTAGTGTAACTAGTCTTGAAAATTACCAACACATAAACACTATAATGAATGAGTAAAGATGTATAAACCCACTTGATCATCATCATATATATAAAATCATCATATGTATACATAATTATTAATTTGATAAAGTCATTGGACAAGAGTCTAAGACGAGTATTATTTGTCTAGGTTTCCGTGATTGAAGCACGTACCGTACATCCGAATCACTGATAACCGCCTTCCCACATCAATGTGAGTTCATAGCCTCGCACTCTTTTAAATGTTTTTATGAAATGTTTTATAAACCCGCGAGGGAGATAACATGTTTGTTGGAAACTCACTTTATGTGACGACATTTAAGAATTCCCATTAGTTATCATAGTCACACGCATTTAGACTAGACTAGGTTCGTTGTAAAGTTTAGGTTGTGTGTGTGACTATATATACCCCTCCTTAGCTTCCAAGGAGGGGTGTTGCTTGTCATTTTTCATTGAATACATTTTACATTTCTCTTTACATACCTCTCTTCTCTCTCTCTAAACCATCAATGGCTACCATCACCTTCTTCCACCATGTGAGACCACCGGATCATATTTAGCATTTCTACATTTGGCATCAGAGCCTCGGTTCCATCCTTGGATCGTGTTCGTATATTCGATTTGGTGGTCTAGTTCTTTCTTTGTGTCTCGTTATATCATTTCTTTTGTCTGTTTTGTCACAAAATTTTTTGTCACGTCTTATTTTTTGTCCAAACTGTCCAAACAGTCACATGTTTTGGGGTATCAATATACTCTTTCTCGGTTTCATCATCATATCATGGTCAAAGTTGGTCAATATCTGATATTTTCATTGGTCAAATGTTTACTGTTTCTGGATTTGTTATATGATATCATTTTTTGGTTTTCATTGTTCTTTTTGATGATGTATTTACCCAGAAAACTAGTCAGATTCATATGATGCTGAAAAATCGGAAATAGTACAAATAAAATAACAGATTCATTCTAATAGGAATACCATGGAAATGGGTCAAAACCCTTTTCCGATGGGGATTCAGATGGAGATTCCGATTGGGATTCAGATTGGGGATTCAGATTAAGCTATTCCGATGGGGGTGTTTGTTTGATTCCGATGACGACTTAGAAAAACTTCCGATGGGATTCTTTTTGACTTTCCGATGGACTCATTTGTAAGACATAACTTTGACTCAAAAACAAAAACATTCCGATGGGATTTTTTTTGTTTGACATTCCGATGGAACTGTTTTTAAAAACTTGTGAACCAAAACTGTGACAAAAACAATACCAACTCTACCGAGTCAACTCGGTAATTACCGAGTTGACTCAGTTAACTTCCTGAGCCGACTCAATATTACTCCAACCTTTTTACACCTCAACACCATATCTAAACCTAATACCCATCGTCTCCTATTCCCCAATCCAACCAAAGACTCGACTTAACAACTATTTAAGATCTCAGATTCATTGGTTTGTGTGTTATTCAAGATCTTTTAGATCAAGACTCACGAAAACCATAAAATCATCACTGATCCGTGTTTGGTCTTTTAAACCAATTTTTTAATATACGAAAATAAATAAAGCTTTATAACAAAATTGTTACAAACTTTATTTTTTCGATTTATTCAATCTAAAGCCGACATGCAGATCATGACCTACTCGAGAACAGTTATCTGTTCTTGTAGCCGCGTCTTGTACAGTTTGAGTTTGTCTATCACGAAAATAGGTTTCGTTGGTAGACACACAAGAACATTTATAGGATCTTGAAGAACAAAAAGGGCTTTATGGGTTCTTCTTTGTGATTTTTATTTGGCTGATATGGTAGAAGTATCATATATATGATTCGTTGGATTCTATAGGTGTGATGTTTTGTTTCTTTGGTTTGATAGATTGATTTTGAACGGAGGTTTCAAGGGTGGATGGGAGATGAAGTTAGATTAGATGGGGCAGATTGTTTTAGGTGAGAGAGAGGCGGAGAAAATTAGATGGAAATTAGGTTTGTGTGAGATATTTTGGGATTGGAAAGTGTTATAACTTGGTGTGATGGACCGGGTTATGCACAATTGATGGGCCGGGTATTGCCATTTAAACAAGGGCTCCATTCTGAAAGATTGGAATGGGCTAATTGTATTTGGGCCGTATGTTTTTAAACACACAATATAAACGAATTTTTATTTCAAAATTAATTATCTTGAATAAATTTTGTGAATATTGTCGTGATTTAACTGTGACATCGTGTCGAGACAAAGTGACGTGACAAATGTGACGAGAATTTATTTAAGACGAGACCAAGAAAAAATGGGCGATTTTTTAGTGGCTACAGATTTTGTTTGATCGGGTATTAATTACGTGACGTTGAAGACGGATTTTTCGAAGGCGTGTATTTATTTTATCTTTTAATAGATAACTTGCTCGTGCTTAATCCTAGAATGAAGACTTGGTAATCTGGTTTCCGGGTTCGGGGTGGATGGTTGATGACTCGGATAACTATCACTTAAAGGGGTTACATTGTTGAACTCAGTGTCACGCGCTTAGTCGACGTGGATAATTTCAAGAGGTGTTGTGCTTATAGACTTCTTCAGTGATGCATTGAGTACTTAGAGATTTCTCCACCGTTCTTCATTCGACAATAGTGCAAGCTTAAGTCACAAGATCGAAGGATTCTTATTCAGTTTCACGTTTGATGTATCCGGTTCATTCTTTCAGTGGTCACTTCAAATTGCTTTCACGTGGGATGGTAAAGGTGGCCATGGAGAGTTAATGAGAAGAGATTTTCGATCAACAGCTGATTCTCTCAAAATATATAATTCAGCTTATTTATTATTCTCACGAGATTTCAGGTTCATGTGCGTACAATTTATTGATGGTTCCGAGTTTCGAAACCATCAAGGGGAAGAAGAAGACACATTGAACGCACAATGAGTACACGTGATGAACTTCATACCTTCTTTTGATTTGAAGATATTCCGGGATGACATTTTTCATAGCCGCAGAGAAAATCAGTGTTTTAACTCGTGTCGTTATCAATCTCTAAACGGTACACTACCGATTTGAGGTTTAATTGTTTGATTGTTGCAATTATTCATCATCATTATACTATATGCACTCCCGGGACTTAATTGACTCTGGTGCATCTCCGGAAGAAGACATGTGCATTTCCGGGACTTAATTGACTCTGGTGTTACGAGGTCAACTTCATGAATGGGATAAAGTGTCCACTTCAGTATTTGAGCTTCATAATTGGGATTGATTTACCTTCTTCAACTATGTGGGGGAAGAAGTGTCTTGATTCTTTCTGGTATGCATAACTTGAACTCTCAGGGGGAAGAAAAATTCAGAAGAATTATTCAAGCGTGAGAAGAAAAGTTGTTGATCTACTTGGTGTACCCCTTACCTTCAATCCCTCTTAGCAACGTTATCATGTTATATGATGGGATTTTCTTGTTAGATTCCGCTGTGCGCTTAATCATTCTAAGCTTTATTGAAAGCTTTGAAGTTGCTTACGAGGATTGTCGATTTAGGGGGAAGCTATTTAAAAGCTTCTACATCAACTTTATGTGGCATGAATTAGGGGGAAGCTAATTCAGAAGCTTCTCCTTAACCAGAAGTGTATGGGTTACTTAGCTCGTGCCGTTACAGTATTTCTTCTACAAGTTACTTTAAAGATGAGTCGTTTTGAAGACGAAGGCCTCAGAAGACTTCATCAGCATTGGATGCTTCATGAAAGCTCTTGTTCTTAATCATTTTTTACTTGTTAGGAAGAATATTGTAAGGAATTCTACACGTCGTCCCATGGGGGAAGATTGTTGGAAACTCACTTTATGTGACGACATTTAAGAATTCCCATTAGTTATCATAGTCACACGCATTTAGACTAGACTAGGTTCGTTGTAAAGTTTAGGTTGTGTGTGTGACTATATATACCCCTCCTTAGCTTCCAAGGAGGGGTGTTGCTTGTCATTTTTCATTGATTACATTTTACATTTCTCTTTACATTCAACCTCTCTTCTCTCTCTCTAAACCATCAATGGCTACCACCACCTTCTTCCACCATGTGAGACCACCGGATCATATTTATCATTTCTACAATGTTAGTTTTTATAAAAAAATAGGACACTAGTTGTCCCGATTGTCTGTTTATTGATTTGGACCCGAATGATTGTATGACCCGATGAATGATTAAATGACCCGCTAGATGAAATGAAATGGATTATTAAAGTTAGGTTATGTCACTAAAAGTCCCATTAGCATTAATTGTGAACTACCGGGATTTGGTAGACGCTTATGCATATAATAGTACTATTTGGGGACGATCACCCCAGTTCGCGCCTTGACGGTTGATCCCCGTCGTGCCACATTGATTGGTAAGCGAATTTATGTATGAGAAGATTTACACAAGCGTGATTATTGTGACGACACGCTAATTTAGATTGGAAAATGAGTTTCGGGCTAGCTACCCGTTGTTTGGTTTAGTAAGGTAACAATGTCATGCGGCTTGTAATAATCCAATTAACGAAATACTGCTTTATGCATTGAATTACGATATATTGCCTGACTAGCAATACGGGGTCTTATTATTTTTTTTATGTTCGTGTTTTGGTTTTACATAACCATATACATATAACGGTTTTTATTTAACTTTATACAACATTATAAAACGTATTGTATAATGTTTTTAACGAAAATGGTTCGTATAATGATTTTGAAGGCGAAAGCCTGTATTATGATTTTGATAAGGATTTGTATAAAATGACTTTGGCTATTTTATGTCCTATTACAATGATTTGTACAAAATAATTTTCGGTAATAATTTTATACCGATGTTATATTGATGGAGATTATTAAACTCTATGAATTCACTCGGCGTTATCGCTGACCTTTTCTTTTAACATGTTTTATCTCAGGTACTTGAAGGTAATTCTCGGGAAGACAACAAGAATTTATGGCCCGCACTTAAATAATAATTTCCATTCAAATTCTTTCTAAAACTTGTATTAAATACAATGACTTGGGACCTATGTAAATTTTATATTTATGAATGGAAATGTTTTATTACTAAACGACGCGATTCTTAAGCGTTGTCTATGATGTGAGTAATGTGCTATCTCGTAACACCAACGAGTCTTCCGCTGTATTGAATTGTGTAAATTTGGGGGTGTTACATACTTTATCCATGATCTTTAGGGGAGTAATTGCTTTTCGTCGTGTGTCTCGATCCTTCATATTGATTTTGGAATAATGATTCTTCACATCATCTTGGATCTTTAGCACCAAAACAGAGCTCCTTATGCCTTGTTAGGGCCTTTTGGATCTTCACCAATCTTCGCGTCCCTCTTCAATAAGTTATGCCTTGGCTATGAACTCTATTCAACCACGAGCAACTTTTAAACGATCTTGGGCTAGAAGCTAAGTAACCTTTCAAATCATACGACCTTACTTATTGCAATTGTTTTTATTCCTAATGCATTGATCTTAAGGGAGAAAAAGCCAGAATTAAAAACATATGAGTTTTTGAAAGAACATTTTCATGTTCTACGTTTAGCATGATCACTTGTCTAACTCTATCACTTCTCGTTCTTCACTATTTAAAGACCTCTATTTAAAGAGACTCGTGAATACTTAGCCATGCAAGTCAAAATTAAGCCAAATTTGGATTAGCTTCATTAAGACTATATTAAATCGAAGTTTTGAGTTTTCAAGTCACCTATAGGATCTTGCACTTTCTTGAGCTTTTTCAAGTTGAGAGAATACATTTTAAAGTTCCCTTGATAAGTGACTTTCTAGGATCAATTATAGTAACTTGCGAAAAGTTCTTGTTCTTAACCCGTATGAGCTAAGACTTTTGCGTTTTAAAGTTCCCTATATAAAAGTCTAGCAAAACTTGATTCAAGCGGGTTAAGGAATGTTGAGTGCTCCAAATGCCCATCAAGTCCAAAATTAACTCTAATTCTACCCATCGGAAAATATACATTCGTGTCTTAAAAACACTTATGAAAACTAAGATTTTTTTTTAAATTTGGCCATTTTTAGCCTTATTAGTAACAAAACAAAACAAAACGATGAAAGTTGGAAAACGTGAGGGTGTAACAAGGCAAGTAGCTATTCACCCCCATACTAATATTAAACATTGTCCTCAATGTTTCGAGTCTAAAGGTGGAGCACCCCTATACTAGAGACGAAGAGTCGAATGCTTAGGATCTAGCATGGAAAGGGTGATCAACAATATATCTAAAGCAGTTTATGAATTATGCTAAAAGATAATTGTTAGAACAATAAAGGATATGTCATGGATTCGTGAAAAAAACTCTTCAAGCAAACAATCGAGGCTCACGTAAACGAACACGAGAGTCTTCAATCGTGGCGATGATGATGATCTAGATAACACATTCACAAACAACCACGAGACAACGAGTTGGAAGGGCACAAATCCCCTCACATTAACTATATTAGAAAGCGATAATATGTACAATGATAAGCATGGGATCTCCCCCACGAGGCACCTCGTTTTTGATTACCGAGTCATGAGCTCGAATCGATCCCTCAATGCTAATTATCATTAGGGAAGGTGACTTGGTCGAGGTCGTCCAAAGAAGGGACTTTCACACCGAAGTAGTGCTTAAGCCTATGTCCATTCACCATGAAGTTAGGACCATCATTTTGAGCTAGCTCGATGGTCCCATAAGGAAACACTTGTGTTATGGTGAACGGACCCGACCAACGAGATTTCAATTTCTCGGAAATATCGTCAAACGAGAGTTAAAAAGTAACACTTGATCACCAACGTTAAAAACCCGGGTTTTAATCTTTGAATTGTGAAACTTTTTAATCCTTTCTATAAAAATCAATGAATCTTCATAAGCATTATCTCTTAATTCATCCAATTCATTTAATTGTATTTTCCGGTGATCTCCCGCGGTCATCAAGTCATAGTTGGCATGCTTTAGGGCCCAATATGCCTTGTGTTCCAACTCAATAGGCAAGTGGCAATTCTTTCCATAGACCAACTTATAAGGAGTACAACCGATAGGTGTCTTATAAGCGGTCTGAAAGGCCTATAAAGCATCATCGAGTTTGTCGGACCATGAAGCACGGTTTTCTCCAATCGACCTCTCTAAAATCCTCTTCAATGCTCAGTTTGAAACCTTGACTTGTCCACTCGTTTGCGGGTGATAAGCCTTAGAAAGTCGATGTGTAACCCCATATTTCTTTAAAACCATTTCGAATTGGTCATTACAAAAATGGGTTCCACGATCGCTAATAATAGCACGAGGGGTTCCAAATCGAGAGAATAGTTGCTTTAAGAACTTCACTACCACACGAGCATCATTCATAGGCAAAGCCTTAGCTTCCACCCACTTAGATAGGTAGTCGAAGACGACGAGGATATACTTGTTACCATGAGACGATGGTGTAAAACCCACAAAATAAGTTCATTACTTAATCTTACTTTTCAAATATTTTTGAAGTATTTTATATATTAAATATTATTATGTTTAACGGTTTAAGTTGAAACCGATATTAAATATTTTATTTTAATATTTTGACGAGCAACGAGGACTACTAGTGATCGCGATACCGACTGATGCCAAAAATTTTATATCGTATAATATTTTGAAACTTATTTTTGTGTGGGTTGATGAACTCACAATTTACGGATTTAAATTTGGGCTTACGTGCATAATTTAGTGTCTTTTACGACTAAACCGGAAACCTTAGGATTACGTATTTACGTTTTTGGACTCCGTTTTTGATGAGACAATTTTTATTGGATTCGTTTTGTGACGTTGATTCATAATTTATAAAAACGTTTTTCGCGAAACGACCCGAGGGCACGCAAATCGAGAAAACTAGACTCGAGGAATACCCGTAAACTAGTGAGATGGGACAAAATACATTGTCCCACCCCACTAGCTAGTTTGGATGGCACCAACATGATACCACCACCTTATGTGGCATCATGTTAGCTAGTTTATTACAAGTGTACTACAAAGCTTACTCTTTAAGCTTTGTCTAGTCAAAACCATCACCTAACTTCACACCACCATTTCCATACATGCAAAACTCTCACAAATCCTCTCAAAACCTTCCACCATTGCCATCCATATTCAAGCTACAAACACCCCTTTTGATCTTTTCTAGCCATAAAATACATGTTTACTAGCTCTATCATGGAGTTATCTTGAAGCCTTGATCATTTGGTGGCCATATTAACAACATTGGAGGTGATTTGCGTGTGTCCTAGGGCTGATTTCTCAACTTATATTCTTGGTGTTTGATGATCTTGGAGTTACTTGTGGTGTTCATCAAGTTCTTGTCTTCCAAAAACAAGAAATACACTTGGTTGGTAAAGAAGATCATCCTCTCCATTTTCTCTTGTTATTTTTGTAAAGAACAAATGTATTTTCTTTCATTTTGTATATGTATATGATGTATATATGATGATAAAAATGTTGTGTGGGGATCAAGTGTTGATAGATATGCTTAAAAAGGTTAATAACTATAAGAAATGAGGCTAAAATCTTGATTATTTAGTTGGCTGTATAAAAACAGTATATAACTAAAACTTGAACTGATAAAATTGCATGGTATGATCCATTTACAGTAAGTACAAGATGTTATACACATGTGAGAGTTGGCCATGCAATGGAATCAATATAATGAGTGAGATATGATCAAAATAAGTTGGGTGTTCTAATCTGAATAAGCAGTTTTGTAGGGACTGTTAAGGCAAGATAAACTTAAAATGAGCAGTAGCTATAACTAAGTTAAATGTAGCACATAATATGAAGATCATGCCACCCAAAAATGAGCTTCTAATTCATTATAGAACTCTAGATATGATAAAAATGGTGAACATGAAGATAAAAATCAGATTTTGAGAATTAATGTTTATTATTATTATATAAGCACTCAAATTTTATTGTATAAAATGTAAAATAAAAACCCACTAACTTATGAAAATTATTATATAAATATGTAAAAGGTTAATTAAATGGATAAATTATATAAATGGTAGTGGAATAATACTTATAAGTAATAAAAGCTATAAACTTGATTTTTACGACTTTTTCGGCTATTACCGTAAAATTAACGTTTTTCGCCAAATAAAACTTAGACGATCAAACCTGTCTAATGTAAAGTTTTAAAATTCATATACTGATATATAAGTAACTAATACAAGTAAAAACCGATAAAACCCGAACAATAGGACATACGGACATTAACGAGCTAACTAAGCATACTGGACTAATAATTGGACTAAATAAGTTAAACACTTATAAAAAAGAACTTATTGGGCTTAACCCATTTGGGCCCAACATGGAAAGTATAGATACTGATAATATAGGTATAAAATGGATTAAAACAAGTTAAAGAACTTATACTAAGCTTATTGGACTCAAAATAGGTAAATAGGTAAAACTAGTAAACTAGTAAAAAGTTACCAATACGTAAACACTAAAATGAGTAAACAAAGATATATAAACCCACTTGATCATCATCATATGTACAAAATCATCATATGTATATTGTTATTTTGATAAAAGTCATTAGACAAGAGTCTAAGACCGATTATTATTTATATAGGTTTCCGTGACCGAAGCACACCCGTAGCCGATAATCCGCCTTTCATTATCAATGTGAGTCTATAGCCTCGTTTGAGCTCATTCAAATATTTTTAAAACCCGCGAGGGGGAATACATGTTTTTTTTAAACTTAGAACACAAGATTTTTATGGTATGCTTGTCCCTCTATGAATGGACCCGTGGTTGCCTTTAAATTGCATTAAGTGATTGCCTTAGTTAAAGCCTCAATTATGGACCGTTAATTAACCTATGATGGGTTAACCGCTAGTACAGTTAATAGATCTATGGGGGAAGCCTCCCCGGTTCAGTTTTTGTGGACTTGTCATAGAAGCTTAGGCCCGACCTCCACACTGTTTGAACATATTGTATTGAGAAGTCAGGTATACGGCAATGTACCAATAATCTGGAGGTAACCGACAATTAATAAATCTCTCGTCTTATTAGACTGATATGGGAGTGTCTAAGGGCTCGGTTCCATGAGCTTATTGCAATTTATGCTAAATACAATTATTATTGTTGATGCAAATTATTAGATGATTGTTGCCTTTAAGCATGCCACAAACTTATAATCTTTGCTTGTGTTCAAAATGATTATATAAACCTATAGATTCACTCGGCATTTTTGCTGATGATTTTCTCACATGTATTTCAGGTAATCAAGAAGGCTGAAGCTTGGAAGCCACGGGAATGAATGTTGTGCACTACTTTGCAATATAAACTCTTTGAATATTTGTCGTTCCTTTTGTTCAAAACAATTTAAATCTTTTGTTTTGGTTGTACTTTGGTTACGATGTCTTGGGACTACGCTACTCTGATAAATGTTTTGGAACGATAAATTTAAAACGTCTCTTTTCGAGTCGTTCTTTATAAATTATGTGTTGTTGTATCATTGTTTAGCACCCAAAGATGTATTCCGCTGCGTGTAAATTTGGGGGTGTTAAAGATTGGTACCAGAGCCATGAGTTATAGAGAACTAGGTCTTTTTCTAAAAACCTAAACTATAACTGTCGGTTTTATTTTTCAAAAGAGTCGGTGCACATGATTTCGCGTGACTTCAGGTTCAAGCTACTTCTGGGATTACAACTTTAGTATACATTATTATGTATGCCTTATTGCTAAGTATTTCTAAATAAATACTATAATCCTTTATCAATATATATATTGATATCGTTAAACTTTTCGATTAGAGTTATCATTTATTAATGATTTACTTAAATAAATTTTTGGAAATTTTCTTGCAATTATTTTGAAGGATTTTCTACATTTATTTAAATTATTGGAAATTATCCTATTTCATTTTGTTATGACCTTATACTTATTTTGTGAAATTTACCACCGTTAAATTACGTCTTCGATGAGGAGGAAGCAGGTTTCACTACTGCAAGCGAGACACAGTCAACTAAGCCATGTGGATCCCCACGTGACTAGTGTTTATTATTTTGTGTCGTTGTACTCTATCCTTGTATTGATAATGTGTATGCATTTGATGATTGATTTTGTACATGATATGACTATACCATGAATACAATTAACTCATTCATTTTATCTTCTCTTTGTGATGTGACAGAATCATGCCACCTAGGAGAATGACAAATGATGCCATTGCAAGGCTAGTTGCTGAAGAGGTTGCGAAAGCATTAGCTGCGGATAGAGCTGCGCGTGTTAACACTGAAGGAGCAGGTGGCTCTGCAGGTGCGGGTGCTGAAGGTGAAGGTGAACCTGCTGGACCAGAAGCTGCTGGGGCAGGTGTAGCTGAGAATCCTGCAGATGAGGTTGCTCCGGCTGCTGCTACGGTTAAAGAATGTACTTTTGCTGGATACATGAAATGTGGACCCACTACATTTCAAGGAACTGGTGGAGCACTGGAATTATTCAGGTGGATTGAGAAAACAGAAACAACATTTGAGATTAGTGATTGCTCAGAAAGGAACAAGGTTAAGTTCGCAGTTGCTACTTTCAAGGATCGAGCTTTAAGCTGGTGGAAGACTCAAGTTGCTACAGTCGGTTTAGAAGCTGCAAACAGGAAACCTTGGGATGAAATTAAAAGGTTATTGAAAGAAGAGTTCTGTCCAGAAGAAGAGTTATCTGCTTTGGAGGATGAGCTGAGGCACCTGAAGCTGAAGGATAACAACATTGCTGCATACACTAGCCGATTCAATGAGTTGGTTTTGTTGTGTCCAGATGCTTTTGTTACTGAGAAAAAGAAGATGGATCAATACATCAAAGGGTTGCCTGGGTACATTAAAGGTGAGACAACTTCATCTCGACCCAAGAACTTTGTTGAGACTGTAAGAATGGCTCATACACTCATGGGGCAGAAAGTTCAAGATAGGGCTGAGAAAGCTGCTGAGGGTAATAAAAGGAAATGGGAGAATTCGCAGAGTGGTAATCAAGGTAGTAACCGCCATAGGCAGTACAATCAGAAGAGAAATGATGGGGCTAGAGCTGCAACTAACAAGAATGACAATGCTGACTATGGGGGACCAGCCCAGAAATGTAAGAGCTGTGGTGTTTGTCACTTTGGTAATTGTCCACCAAGGTGCACTAAATGTGGAAAGGTTGGGCATGCTGCGGAGAAGTGCAAGCCATGGATCCCTGCCACTGGAGCAAATGCTATTCCGATCAAGACTTGCTTTGAATGTGGAGAACGTGATCATGTTCGTCCCAAATGCCCGAAGTTGAAGAACAAGAAAGCAGGTGAAGCTGCTGGGGCAGTTTATGTTGTTAAGGATGTTGATCAGGCACAAGGTCCAAATGTGGTGACGGGTACGTTCTTACTCAACCATCGTTATGCTAGTGTGTTGTTTGACTCAGGATCTGATAGGAGCTTTATAAGCACTTCCTTTAGTCGTTTAATTGATATTGAGCCAACAAGCCTAAATACTAGTTATGAGGTCGAGTTAGCTGATGGACAATTAGTTAGTACTACCACTATCTTTAAGAAGTGTCCTTTGAAATTAGCAAATCATTTGTTTGAAATTGATTTGATGCCGATAGAGTTGGGTTCATTTGATGTGATTGTTGGTATGGATTGGTTGGGTGCTCATGATGCGGTAATTGTATGTGGGGAGAAAGTTGTCCACATACCAGTTAAGGGTAAGTTGTTAATAGTTAAAGGTGATGTCGGTAGATCTCGTCTGACGGTGATATCTTGTATCAAGGCGGGGAAATATGTAGAAAGAGGTTGTCACCTGTTCTTGGCTCAAGTAGTGGAGAAAGAACTACCGGTTAGGCGTGTGGAAGATGTTCCGGTTATTCGTGATTTTCCTGAAGTATTTCCCGATGACTTGCCAGGGCTTCCGCCTCAGCGAGAAGTCGAGTTCAAGATTGATCTAGTGCCGGGAGCTGCACCGGTGGCGCGTGCACCTTATCGTTTGGCACCATCTGAAATGAAGGAGTTGGCAGATCAGTTGAAGGATTTAATGGAGAAGGGGTTCATTAGACCAAGTTCGTCACCTTGGGGAGCTCCAGTATTGTTCGTGAAGAAGAAGGATGGATCGTTCAGAATGTGCATAGACTACCGAGAGTTGAACAAGTTAACTATTAAAAATCGTTATCCACTTCCTAGGATCGATGATTTGTTCGATCAACTTCAAGGTTCGTGTGTGTACTCGAAGATCGACTTGAGATCGGGTTATCATCAACTTCGTGTTAAAGAGGAGGACATACCTATTACAGCTTTTCGGACGCGTTATGGACACTTTGAATTTCAAGTAATGCCGTTTGGGTTAACTAACGCACCTGCGGTATTCATGGACTTAATGAATCGTGTGTGTAAACCATACCTCGACAAGTTTGTGATTGTATTTATCGACGATATCCTGATTTATTCCAAAAGTCGGGAGGAGCATGAAGGTCATTTGAAGATTATTTTGGAGTTGTTGAAGAGGGAGAAGTTGTATGCGAAATTCTCCAAGTGTGATTTTTGGTTGGATTCAGTCCAATTCCTTGGGCACGTGATCGATAGTAGCGGTGTTCATGTTGATCCTTCCAAAATTGAAGCTATTAGAGATTGGGCTAGGCCTACGACCCCGACTAAAGTTAGACAATTCTTGGGATTAGCTGGATACTATCGACGATTCATAGAAGGATTCTCTTTAATTTCTAAACCTCTTACTAAACTTACACAGAAAAACAAGAAGTATGAGTGGGGTTTAGAAGAAGAAGAAGCATTCCAAACTTTGAAGCGGAAGCTGTGTTCTGCACCAATTTTGGCTTTGCCCGACGGAGCTGAAGACTTTGTGGTATATTGTGATGCATCACGTAAGGGTTTTGGTGTTGTGTTGATGCAAAGAGATAAAGTGATCGCGTATGCATCTCGTCAATTGAGGAAGCATGAGGAGAACTATACTACACATGATTTGAAATTAGGAGCTGTTGTATTTGCTCTTAGACTTTGGAGACACTATCTCTACGGTACAAAGAGTGTGGTATATACCGATCATAAAAGCCTGCAACATATTTTAGATCAGAAGGAGCTCAATATGAGGCAGAGAAGATGGGTAGAATTGTTGAGTGATTACGACATTAAAATTTGCTACCATCCCGGCAAGGCGAATGTAGTTGCCGATGCACTTAGTAGGAAGGACAAAGAAATAACCAAAAGGGTTAGAGCTTTAGCCATGAAAACTTATTCTGATTTATCTAATCGAATACTTAAAGCTCAAACTAAGGCGATGGAGGAAGAGAATGTGAGAGATGAAGACTTGGGTAGAAGGATGACACCTATATTCGAAATTCGTGATGACGGAATTCGATATTTCGAGAATCGTGTGTGGTTACCGGTGTATGGAGGACTGAGAGATCTAATTATGCACGAATCTCACAAGTCTAAATATTCGGTTCACCCAGGATCGGATAAAATGTACCAAGACTTGAAGAAATGTTACTGGTGGCCGAATATGAAGGCTAACATTGCTACTTATGTTAGTAAATGCTTGACGTGTGCTAAGGTAAAGTTTGAGCACAAGAGACCTTCGGGTTTACTGCAACAACCTGAAATTCCAGAATGGAAATGGGAGAAGATCACTATGGACTTTGTTTTGGGACTTCCGAGAACTTCTAGTGGTTATGATACGATTTGGGTGATTGTTGATCGGTTGACTAAGTCGGCTCATTTCTTGCCGATAAAGAAAACTGATGACTTAGACAAACTTACTCGGTTGTATTTGAAGGAAGTTGTTTGTAGACATGGGGTTCCTTTGTCAATTATTTCTGATCGAGATAGTCGGTTCACATCTGAGTTTTGGAAATCGCTTCAGCGAGCTCTGGGGACTCAGTTGGATATGAGCACTGCGTATCATCCGGAAACGGACGGACAAAGTGAGAGGACTATTCAGACCTTGGAGGATATGTTACGAGCGTGTGTAATAGACTTTGGAGGTAGTTGGGATCGACACTTACCTTTGGTGGAGTTCTCATACAACAACAGTTATCATGCAAGTATCAAGGCTGCGCCTTTTGAAGCACTTTACGGGCGAAAGTGTAGATCACCAGTTGGTTGGTGTGAGATTGGAGAAAGTCAGTTGACGGGTCCTGAATTGATTAGAGAAACGAGTGAGAAGATCGTGCAAATCAAGAATCGTTTATTGACAGCTCGTAGTAGACAGAAGAGCTATGCGGATAAGAGGAGAAAACCATTGGAGTTTGATATTGGCGACATGGTTATGCTGAAAGTATCACCTTGGAAAGGAGTAATTCGATTTGGCAAGCGAGGAAAGCTTAGTCCACGCTATATAGGTCCATTCAAGATTATTGATCGAGTTGGTCCTGTGGCATATAAGTTGGAATTGCCAGAAAAGTTAAGTGCTATTCACAATACTTTTCACGTTTCTAATCTTAAGAGGTGTTAGGCGGACGAGAATTTGATAATTCCACTTGAGGAGATTCAACTGGACGACAAGCTGCATTTTATTGAGGAACCGGTGGAGATTATGGATCGAGAGGTGAAACGGCTTAAGCAAAGTCGGATCCCGATAGTGAAAGTGCGATGGAATTTCCGACGTGGACCCGAATACACTTGGGAGCGAGAGGACTACTTCAAGAGTAAGTATCTGCATTTATTCGTAGACGGACCTAAGGAGAAGTAAGCCCCGGGACGGTGCTCTCCTAAGGTGGTGAGGATGTAAAACCCACAAAATAAGGTCATTACTTAATCTTACTTTTCAAATATTTTTGAAGTATTTTATATATTAAATATTATTATGTTTAACGGTTTAAGTTGAAACCGATATTAAATATTTTATTTTAATATTTTGACGAGCAACGAGGACTACTAGTGATCGCGATACCGACTGATGCCAAAAATTTTATATCGTATAATATTTTGAAACTTATTTTTGTGTGGGTTGATGAACTCACAATTTACGGATTTAAATTTGGGCTTACGTGCATAATTTAGTGTCTTTTACGACTAAACCGGAAACCTTAGGATTACGTATTTACGTTTTTGGACTCCGTTTTTGATGAGACAATTTTTATTGGATTCGTTTTGTGACGTTGATTCATAATTTATAAAAACGTTTTTCGCGAAACGACCCGAGGGCACGCAAATCGAGAAAACTAGACTCGAGGAATACCCGTAAACTAGTGAGATGGGACAAAATACATTGTCCCACCCCACTAGCTAGTTTGGATGGCACCAACATGATACCACCACCTTATGTGGCATCATGTTAGCTAGTTTATTACAAGTGTACTACAAAGCTTACTCTTTAAGCTTTGTCTAGTCAAAACCATCACCTAACTTCACACCACCATTTCCATACATGCAAAACTCTCACAAATCCTCTCAAAACCTTCCACCATTGCCATCCATATTCAAGCTACAAACACCCCTTTTGATCTTTTCTAGCCATGAAATACATGTTTACTAGCTCTATCATGGAGTTATCTTGAAGCCTTGATCATTTGGTGGCCATATTAACAACATTGGAGGTGATTTGCGTGTGTCCTAGGGCTGATTTCTCAACTTATATTCTTGGTGTTTGATGATCTTGGAGTTACTTGTGGTGTTCATCAAGTTCTTGTCTTCCAAAAACAAGAAATACACTTGGTTGGTAAAGAAGATCATCCTCTCCATTTTCTCTTGTTATTTTTGTAAAGAACAAATGTATTTTCTTTCATTTTGTATATGTATATGATGTATATATGATGATAAAAATGTTGTGTGGGGATCAAGTGTTGATAGATATGCTTAAAAAGGTTAATAACTATAAGAAATGAGGCTAAAATCTTGATTATTTAGTTGGCTGTATAAAAACAGTATATAACTAAAACTTGAACTGATAAAATTGCATGGTATGATCCATTTACAGTAAGTACAAGATGTTATACACATGTGAGAGTTGGCCATGCAATGGAATCAATATAATGAGTGAGATATGATCAAAATAAGTTGGGTGTTCTAATCTGAATAAGCAGTTTTGTAGGGACTGTTAAGGCAAGATAAACTTAAAATGAGCAGTAGCTATAACTAAGTTAAATGTAGCACATAATATGAAGATCATGCCACACAAAAATGAGCTTCTAATTCATTATAGAACTCTAGATATGATAAAAATGGTGAACATGAAGATAAAAATCAGATTTTGAGAATTAATGTTTATTATTATTATATAAGCACTCAAATTTTATTGTATAAAATGTAAAATAAAAACCCACTAACTTATGAAAATTATTATATAAATATGTAAAAGGTTAATTAAATGGATAAATTATATAAATGGTAGTGGAATAATACTTATAAGTAATAAAAGCTATAAACTTGATTTTTACGATTTTTTCGGCTATTACCGTAAAATTAACGTTTTTCGCCAAATAAAACTTAGACGATCAAACCTGTCTAATGTAAAGTTTTTAAAAGTCATATACTGATATATAAGTAACTAATACAAGTAAAAACCGATAAAACCCGAACAATAGGACATACGGACATTAACGAGCTAACTAAGCATACTGGACTAATAATTGGACTAAATAAGTTAAACACTTATAAAAAAGAACTTATTGGGCTTAACCCATTTGGGCCCAACATGGAAAGTATAGATACTGATAATATAGGTATAAAATGGATTAAAACAAGTTAAAGAACTTATACTAAGCTTATTGGACTCAAAATAGGTAAATAGGTAAAACTAGTAAACTAGTAAAAAGTTACCAATACGTAAACACTAAAATGAGTAAACAAAGATATATAAACCCACTTGATCATCATCATATGTACAAAATCATCATATGTATATTGTTATTTTGATAAAAGTCATTAGACAAGAGTCTAAGACCGATTATTATTTATATAGGTTTCCGTGACCGAAGCACACCCGTAGCCGATAATCCGCCTTTCATTATCAATGTGAGTCTATAGCCTCGTTTGAGCTCATTCAAATATTTTTAAAACCCGCGAGGGGGAATACATGTTTTTTTTAAACTTAGAACACAAGATTTTTATGGTATGCTTGTCCCTCTATGAATGGACCCGTGGTTGCCTTTAAATTGCATTAAGTGATTGCCTTAGTTAAAGCCTCAATTATGGACCGTTAATTAACCTATGATGGGTTAACCGCTAGTACAGTTAATAGATCTATGGGGGAAGCCGCCCCGGTTCAGTTTTTGTGGACTTGTCATAGAAGCTTAGGCCCGACCTCCACACTGTTTGAACATATTGTATTGAGAAGTCAGGTATACGGCAATGTACCAATAATCTGGAGGTAACCGACAATTAATAAATCTCTCGTCTTATTAGACTGATATGGGAGTGTCTAAGGGCTCGGTTCCATGAGCTTATTGCAATTTATGCTAAATACAATTATTATTGTTGATGCAAATTATTAGATGATTGTTGCCTTTAAGCATGCCACAAACTTATAATCTTTGCTTGTGTTCAAAATGATTATATAAACCTATAGATTCACTCGGCATTTTTGCTGATGATTTTCTCACATGTATTTCAGGTAATCAAGAAGGCTGAAGCTTGGAAGCCACGGGAATGAATGTTGTGCACTACTTTGCAATATAAACTCTTTGAATATTTGTCGTTCCTTTTGTTCAAAACAATTTAAATCTTTTGTTTTGGTTGTACTTTTGTTACGATGTCTTGGGACTACGCTACTCTGATAAATGTTTTGGAACGATAAATTTAAAACGTCTCTTTTCGAGTCGTTCTTTATAAATTATGTGTTGTTGTATCATTGTTTAGCACCCAAAGATGTATTCCGCTGCGTGTAAATTTGGGGGTGTTAAAGATGGGAACGGCCCCATAAAGTCAATGCCCCAAATGTAGAAAATCTCACACACTTGAATTATGTTTTGTGGCATTTCATCACGTTGAGACGATTTTTCTTGGCGTTGGCAAGAATCACACGACTTCACAAGTGCGTGTGCATCACGATAGATCGTAGGCCAAAAGAAGCCGGCATCGAACACTTTCTTAGCCGTGAAGTTAGCTCCGTGGTGACCTCCCGTGGGTGCCTCGTGACAAGCTCTAAGGATGTTAGAAGCTTTGGTACCAAAGACACAACGTCGAACGAGTTGATCCGCACAAACCCGAAAGAGATAAGGGTCGTCCCAAAAATAGAACTTGACGTCACGAAAGAACTTTCTCTTTTGTTGTGTCATCATACCCTTGATTATGAAGTTCCCCGCATGGTAATTTGCAATGTCGGCAAACCAGGGTGTCGTCCTTAGAATTCACTACGCTGAGTGTCTCGAGAGGAAATTTTTCGGTAATTTGCTTGTTCTCGAATACATCTTTGTGAGGATCTTCTAAACGAGAGAGATGATCAGCCGCTAAATTCTCGGATCCTTTTTTGTCAAGCACGATGACATCAAAATCTTGGAGGAGGAGCATCCAACGAAGCAATCTCGGCTTAGCATCTTGCTTAGCTAAGAGGTACTTGATAGTCGAATGGTCCGTATACACGATGCTTTTAGTCAAGATGAGATAAGGTCGAAATTTCTCAAAAGCATAAACCACGGCAAGGAATTCCTTTTCTGTTGTTGTGTACTTAAGTTGAGCCTCAGTCATCGTCTTGCTAGCATAATGGATAGGACGGAAGTACTTTTCATAACGTTTCCCTAAAACGGCCCTAATTGCATAATCACTTGCATTGCACATGATTTCAAAGGGTAATTCCCAATTAGAAGCAACAAGAATGGGAGCTTCGGTAAGTTTCCTTTTAAGAGTTTTGAAAGCTCAAACACAATCCTCATTAAAGTTAAAAGGAGCATCCTTCTCGAGAAGGTGTGTCATAGGTTGAGTGATTTTCGAAAAGTCTTTGATGAAGCGACGATAAAAGCCCGCGTGGCCTAGAAAACTCCTAACTCCCTTGACGGTTTTGGGATGAGTTAACTTGGCGATGACGTCTATCTTAGCTTTGCCGACCTCAATCCCCACTTTTGAGACCTTGTAAGACGATTACTTGTTTACACATAAAATGACATTTTTCCCAATTAAGCACAAGGTTGGTTTCTTCAAAACGTTTTAACATTTTCTCGAGATTAGACAAACATGACGTGAACGAATTACCAAACACCAAAATGTCATCCATGAATACTTCCATCGACTTCTCAATCATATCGTGAAAAATAGCCATCATACACCGTTGAAACGTTCGCGGTGCATTACAAAGTCCGAAAGGCATTCTACGATAAGCAAACGTTACATAAGGACACGTAAACGTAGTTTTCTCTTGATCACGAGGGTCGATAGGGATTTAAAAGTAACCAGAAAAACCATCTAAAAAGCAAAAGAAGTCATTTCCCGCAAGTCGCTCCAACATTTAATCCATGAAGGACAAGGGGAAGTGGTCTTTAAGAGTGGCGTCATTTAACTTTCGGTAGTCAATACACACCCTCCAACCGGTCACAACACGAGTGGGAATTAAATCGTTGTTTTCGTTAGGTACAACGGTCATTCCTCCCTTCTTAGGGACACAATGGATTGGGATCATCCATGGGCTATCGAAGATAGGATAAATCATTCCCGCGTCAAGAAGTTTTAAGACCTCTTTTTTAATGACATTGTGAATTTTGGGGTTTACCCTTCTTTGACTTTGAATTGCGGTTTTATTGTCCTTCTTCATTAAAATCTCGTGAGTACAAAATTTTGGGTCATTACCCTTAATGTCAGAAATTTTCCACGCAATTGCCTCTTTATGAGCTTTAAGAATTTTTACAAGTGCGGCTTTTTCATCATTAGCAAGATCTTTTGCAATAATAACCGGCAACTTGTCATCACCTTCCAAGAATGCGTATTCTTGGTGAGATGGAAGATCTTTTAATTCAAGGATTGGCGGTTCCTCGATTCAAGATTTTTGTTCAACACTCATAACTTCCATCGATGGAAGAAATTGTGGAATGAGAGTATCATTACTTATCGTCACCCCATCTTCATTGTTGATTTCATTTGAAATAAAATCGCCTCCTTGGAATGGAGTGAGATTTGGTGTAGAATTAGCAAGAATCAGATCCATAATAGTGGGATTTCCACTTGACGAACTATCGGAAAAACCTAACGCTTCTTGTGAAAACTCATCGCAAACCACATCGACTAAGTCAATATGGTTGATGGTAGCGATTGCATAAACATGAGAAGGTGTAGAGTTTTGAGAAGAGTTTATAACAAGTTCCTCTTCGTTGAATCTCAAAGTAATAGTTCTAGCATGAACATCGATAAGCGATATCGGGGTGTCTAAAAATAGTCGACCTAAAACTAGAGGAACTTGAGGATCCACGGGGATGTCTACTACAATAAAATCAACAGGATAGTAGAACTTCCCCACTTTCGTGAAAACGTCTTCGGCTACTCCACATGCTAAATTGTAGAATGATTGGCCATCCCGATAGACATGTTCAAAGGAGTAAGAGCAGGAAGCGATAGCGATTTCCAAATGGAAAATGGCATCAAATTAATGCTCGTGCCAAGATCGGCCAAGGTGAGGCATTCTTTCATATCTTGTATATCACAAGGGATGAGAAACTTTCAGGGGTCACCAACTTTTTCTGGTATTCGGTGAAGATAAACCGAAGAACAATTAGATTGCTTTGAAAGCTTTTCCTTATCGTTCATCACACTTTTAAAAGTGGAAGCGAAACGAGGCATGTATAACAACGAGTCAGCTAAAATCACATTAAAATGCACTTGTTGAAACATTTTTATAAAAAGCTCGATTTGTTGTTTATTACGTTCATTTAACTTTTCCTTGTTTCATCTCGATGGGTAAGGTAAGGGTGGTGTGGGTTGGGGAATAGGCATCAGCCTTGGAATCTCGGGTTCTACTATTGGTATTGGTTCAACCGTAGGTGTGGTATGAGCAGTACTTCGTGGGCTTGTAATATGCTCCTTTTCGACCATCACCTCGGGTTCTTTCTTGATTTCCTTCTCCGTAGAAGTACTAGGACGAGAGATTGGTTCCTTGAAATTTTTACCACTACGAGTAGTAATAACCTTCATTTCTCCCTTTGGGTTTGCAATGGTATCACTAGGAAGTCCACCCGAGGAAGAGGGTTTACACATGATTGCTTCAAACATTTTAGCCATTCGATCTTCAAATTTTGATTGCTAATTATCCGCTTTTAACAACTCTTGCTTAATCTCATGTTGACCTTGTTCCATCTTTTGTTGATTTTGTTGAAGACGTTGAACGTTTCCTTCCATTTTATTAGCATGAGTTTTCAATTCATTAGCAAGTTCGTTTTTAAGCTTGTTTTTCAACTGGGATCTTAAGCTAATCATCTCACGTTGCATACTATCAAACTTAGCATCATTTTTTTTTGCATAATCCAAAAATTCTCCATTAAGATTTTTAGTGTGAGCATTTTGAAAACCTTGTGTAGTGTTTTAAAAATCACGGTTTTGGTTTTGATTTTGAACTTGCCCATTCCCATTTTTGTAATTACCCTTGTTGTAGTTACATTTATTGCCTTGATAACCACCATTTTGATTGTTGTTTCAATAGTTGTTAACATTTTGATTTTGGAGAGCTTGATTTGGCGGGAACCTTGGCCGTTTTGGTTGTAAGTTCCCGTTGCTACGTAAGCACTCGAAGTGTTACCACCGGCGGTAATGCACTCGGAATAATCATGAGCTCCCACCACAAGATATACAACTCTTTTCAACCGCTTTAACCGATCCTGAATTCAAAGCATCTTGTGCTTTCCAATGTGTCATAAGCGTCGAAAATCTATCGAAAAACCGATTTTCCTCATTTGCTTCATCATGTATGGCATTCATGTTACGAGACGACGACGATGACGATGAACCCATAGTGGAAACACTCGGTGTGCTACGAGGGTTATAAACCTTAGATCTATTCTCGATAATCTTTAAAGCTTCATCGGTCGTTTTGCACAAAAAATTACCACCCGCGGCGACATTCGAATAATCTCGTTCATGATCGTTAAGCCCATTATAAAAATTATCAGTTTGATGCAATTCCAAAAAATCATGGTGAGGACATTCATGTAACATTTCCTTAAATCGTTCCCATGCCATTGAAAAACTTTCATTATTACGTTGTGTAAACCTTGAAATCTCATTTTTCAAATGTGTTGTCTTAGATGGTAGAAAAAATTGGTTCACAAACTTAGAAACGAGATCACCCCATGTCAAAATCGAATTTGGCGGTTCTTTCTCGAGCCAAATTTTTGCGGGTCCATCTAACGAGTATGGAAACAACATCATCTTAATCGTGTCATGGGGCACATCCTTAAACTTGCTCGTTGCGGTGAGACGATTGAAATTCCGTATGTGATAATGCGGGTTGTCTTTTTCATGTCCGCGAAACTTGTTTGCTTGAAGCATCGACATTAAACCCGTCTTTATATCAAAATTCTTCGCAAGGATGGCGGAAATCACAATAGCTTCTCCAAAACCCTCGGTGGGTGCTTGAAGCAACTCCATCATAGTACGATTAGCCATGGTGACTATTGGTTCTACAACGGGTTCGACAATTGGAGTTTCTTCTACAATCAAGGTTTCTTGATTTCCTTGGTTTTGACGACGTTTACGAGCTCATTTTGCTTGATTACGAGTTAGCATAAACTTGACGTAGAACATGGAGGTGAGCAACGAAGATTCTTTTGGGTGTTTTGTTGATTTTCAATTTTTTTGTGTTTTTTATTGTTTTTTTAATTTTTTTGGATTTTGTGTGTATTTGTAGACAACGATTTACCAAATCTCTCCTCGAATCAAACTCTTGATTAAAGAAGCCTCAAAGGAATGAAAACGATCACGTGGAGTGAGCGCCTTCGATTGACTTTAGATCTTTGGTGAAAACCAAATTGTTCAAGAGGGTTTAATCACAAAGAAACCAAGCAAATGTATATGATACGTAATAATACTTTGGGCGGAAAAACCCTCGATTAGCCTTAAATATCAAATACTCAAAAGTGAACAGAGGGAATGAGGTGGCGCGAAGCACTTAAGTACCTAGCTTCCCATTAACGGCCTTTTATAGCACGTTGTCTATCTATTCACCTTATAGTTGGTATTTTTCAAAATCGAGCTTCACGGAAGTATTTATCTATTTTTTCCTTTTTCTTTTAGTTTGAGATTCGAATACAATAATTAGGAGATCAAATCCCAATTAAGGTGGTGTTTTCACACTTTTGGAGATATTTTGTATTTGTTGTGATACGTATACAATATAGTAATAATAATTTCACAAGAAAAACGAAAAACCGATAATACGTGTTAATAGATTTCTATTTAACACAAATACTTTTTATGGTTAGATATTAAAAACAAAATTGTTCAAATTAATCACGACACACCTCCACGGCAGCGGCGCCAAAATGATTGTAGTGTTTTTTACCACTACTTTTGACTTTAGGAAAAATACAAAGAGTGTAAAATAGCGGTAAGTATTAAACAAATGATTTAGGAAAATCAAGTGTTAATGACCCAATGAAGTGAAAGTTCGTTTCCCAAGGAGGTTTATTGTGTGTGATTAATGTTTGAGATTAATATGAGAGAAAGAAAAGATGAGAAATAGAAATGTCGGATACGTTAAAATTACACTACGATGATAAAACGAAAATCCGTTAAAAGTGACAAAATGAAAACTAACTCTAAAAATTCCCAAAAAATTACCAGAAATAACTAAAAATGCAATTAGGGTTTACAAATGACCAAAACTTTTTCAAACCTTTTAATTAATTAAATATTAATATTTAAATGCTAATTAAAGCCCTAAAAATCAAAATAATTAATAAAAATCCCAAATTAGGATTTTTCAATTTATAAAACTCTAAAATAACTTATTAAAACTAAAAACTATTTTTATAAAATTTAAAACCAATAAAAACTATTTTTAAATGATTAAAAACTATAAAAATATTAAAATAATCCTAAAAGTTATAAAAATGATGAGAAAATTAATCTAATTATTTTAAAAATCCTAACTTAATGTATTTAAACTATGAAAAATAGAAAATTTGCAAAAATACTATTTTTACCCTAAAAACAATTTTTAATAATAAAATAATAATAAAAATACAAAAATTATAAAAATTTCTAAAAACTTGCAAACTAGTTTATTTTAACCTAAATAAACAAAAAATGAAAGTGAAATTACCAACATACCCCTATTGGGCCCCCAAATGGGCTAAAAACAAAAACAATGCACCTTAATGGGCTTTTTAGCCCAATAAGCCAAAAATCAACCAAATAAGGTGAAAAGTTCTAGTCTGACTCAAAATTTAATTCTAAACACAAAACTCTAAAGGCCTAAAAGCTGATTCTTAGCTTATCACAACTTAATAAGTCAAAAACTTATTCTTAATGGGCTTTTTGGCCCATTAAGCTATAAACCAATGCCATAAGCTCTAATTTGTCACACAACCTTCTTTTGGGATGCTTAAGAGATCTGTAAAAAGAAATTTTGAAAAAGCTTAACTAATAAGTCAGAAATAAGCCAAGTAAGATTTCCCTAAAAGATAAAATAGTCGACTTAGAGATTTAGACTCTTTAGAACTTGATTTAACTTGCAAAAGAATCTAAATGACTTAATTAAGATAAATCAATCAAGAAAAATCAAATAAGGTAAGCCAAATAAGCTGAATAAGTCAATAAGCACATATGAAAAGTCAATTAAGTTGGTTTTCTAGTCAAACCCTAAAGTCAACAGCCAAAAGCTCCAAAATGGTTAAATGGGTCAACTGAGGAAGACTGATTACCAAATCTAAGTTGTTGCACGTTTCAATAAGCTCAATTGGCTTAATAATTAGCTGAACCAATATTAACACTATCAGTGGCAACAAGCAGTGGGAAAGGAGTTCCCACTGCTCCTTGAACAAACTTGTTTTTGGCTTGAGTTCAGGCCTTTCTTGTTGGTTTTAAATGAAACAAAGGGCACCCCAATAAGTTTTGGCTTATTGGGAGTCAATAGAAACAAGAAAAACACCAAGTCCTTCACAGAAATCACACAAAATCAAGAAATCAAGAGTTACTGATATGCATACAGGTCTGGCAATGTTTTGCTGATATGATTGGTCACCAAATGAATTTCAAACCACTAGATCTTACTCAAATAACCACCAAAACATAAAACAACTATCAGCAATCCTAGATGAACCTAAGATCTAACAATTTTCAAAGTTTAAGATCCAAATGAGCTAAAACAAAAAAGTTTTACCCTGCTAAATGTTTTGACAGTTTTTATCACTTGAAAACTTGGTTTATACCACAATACTTAAAACAAAGGACTGAAATGCTTTAAACTAGTATATAAGGTGAGTCTAGACTGTTTTATACCCAGGGCTGTGTCACCCAATCCTTGACACACCCAAACGCAAACACCCCTTTATGCTTGATTAACCAGCTTTTTTCAAAGAACTTCTTTTATACATACCACAAACCAAGATCAATCCAACTAATTATCAACAAGTAACCTCTAAATAACAAGATTCATCAAATAAAACACATATTCATGAACCTAAACTCAGATTCATCACATAGCATAACAATAAGCAGAAAAATTAAAAGAGACTAGAAACGTGTACCTCTAAGGCATACATCCATGCCTTGGATTGTTAGAGCTCAAGTGGTAGCAGAACAACCACTAGCTTCCAATAGCTGCTAAGATTAACAAAGTTAAACAAAACAAATAATATGACCACTGATTTTCCTTTTTCTTAAAAACTTTCCACAAACTTGAGATATCAAAAACCTTTCAAACACAAATTAATACTTGGAACTCAGATTCAGCTAAGAAGAACACCAACTTTATTAATAAAAAAGGAATTACAAAAATTTTTAAAGAAAATACCAACTTTTTATTTCATAAAAGGAATTACAAAATTCTTAGCTAAAATCTGGAACAAGAGGCTCACCACAAGTCGGGGCTCTCTTTATAGGCCATGAAATAGGCACTATTCACAAACCCTAATCTATGAAAATCCCTAAAATATCCCTATGAAGCTTCCAGAATGATATCTTGTTGTTGACAGCTTGTTTTGGAAGATCTTGGACGACAATTTACTCCTTGAAGAACAAGTAGTGAAGGTATGCCCTTGATTTTTCCATGTCATAACAATTTGCCATGTGTCGTCTTGTGGTTGGTCCTTGTGGGGTCTTCCTGGTAGTGGAGATAAAGGTTTTATTGTTGGGATATGATTCATGTGAGGTGAATCACACGTGAGTCTAACCAATTTACTTTTCCCCTTTGTTTTGCTCCTTTTTGATCCTGGGTAAAAACATAAACAGTAACTCGTTTAATCCAAACAGTAAGTGTTACCCGCGTGTTATTAGGATTCAAACTTTGAGAATGGCATGTTTGGTCCTTATTCTTTGTCAATTGTTTTAAATTATGTTTATTCAGCCCAAAACTTGAAACCCTTTGTTAATAAAGTTTCAGTTTTTATACTTTTGCCACAAAAAGTTTTCCAAAGTATTTTAGTGACTTGTTTTGCCATTTTTGGATATTTGAAGGACATATTGGACATTCTTGAACTATGAAGGTCTTCATTAGATGTTTGACACATTGGAGGACCATTGTTGACAATTTTGAATCTTGAGGGACTAATCTTGCCAAATCTTCAAAGTTGAGGGACCATTTTGTAATTTTGACAAACTCAAGGGACCAAACTTGTAATTATGAATATACAAGGGTATTAAGTGTCATTTCTTCATTGATGAGGGATCATTCTTTTTCATCTTCAAGTCTTCAAGGGTTTGTCTTTGAGAAATCATGAACTAGGGCCTAGTTCATTGTGCGGCTTCTTTTCTCGTGTTCGTTTTTCCTTGTTTCTTGTGATCTTTTGTCTTTGTCACGATATCCATACCTAAAATACACAAGTAAACAAACACAAGCATATATATGGTATTTTATGACATTTTATGTATTTAAAGCCCGAAAAGAACGACGAGATCATGTATAAATGACATCTCATCAAGGCTATTTAAACCCCTCATACCTCACATAATGATTCGTCCCATACCTCCTAAAATCCAATAAAACCGATCGGCCAAGAAATCTAACAATCCCTCAAACCCTAAATCACCTAAAGTGTAAACCTTTGCAAGATCGACTGCCTTTTGGTACTCCCTTGTGAAGTTTCTAAACCTAATACTAAACCCTTGATCCTCGTGTCAAGTTTTTGGGTTGTGCTTGTTTCCCTTGGTGGTTCGATTATATATAAACCCTAATTAGGGTTTATGTGATTTTGGGCATTTGTCTTGTAACGTTATATAAACCAATCCTTACGTAATCCCACTTAGGGTTTTGGATCTAAGGTTTCTAGTTACAAGATAATACACTAGTTTGTGTGTGAAGTGAAGTTACCACTAGCATCGTGGTGTGTTTGTTTGACGTGTCGTGTGAGCAAACGATAGAGACGGTAATTTAACCGTTACAGTTCAAAATCAAGTTAAAGACGTATTAATTCATTTAATCAATTAATTAAGGTTGGTTTTAAATTGTTTTTTCTTATGTGCTTAATTATGTTTGTTATACTAGATCCATTCCGCTGCGTACTCATAGTTAATGGTTTAACTAGTATTCTAAAATCCTAACAACGAGAACATTTCTTAGTATGTTCCACATGGAAGTGTAGAAGTGCAATACTAACCTTACCGGAAAACCATGGCATAAAAGGCTCTAACAAACAAGAAAGAAGATAAACTAATCCGACTGAAGTTTTCATGACTATGGAACATGAAGGTAGGTCTTCCCTTTAAAGGTTCCAGAATTAGGTTCCAGAATTTAGATTCGTACATGAAATTAACACGTCCATTGACTCTTAAACAAATTCCATAGGACGGTCATCGTGGTATAATTCTTCTTATAAAACAGTAGACTTACATGTACATATTCATTTTTGTGGGACAGAGATGTCTATTTCAGCTTTCAGTACTTGCTTTAGCTTAACCTATGTGAAACATAAAACACTTATTCCAATGGGAACTAGATTAAGATAGACACACTAGTATACAACTTCCTTTATCGCCACATCACTAATAGTATGTTTCAGTAACATAGATTACCTTCTCCATGTCCTCCATGTATTCATCCACTTTAGTACCAATCTGTTATCCATATGCCTCATATAAGGGATGTGCATCAGCAACTGGAGCGTCAAGAATTATGAAATTTTATCCTAAACAGAAGTTGTAGATACTGTTTAGAAGGAATGAAGTTGCACCTTTAAAAAGTTCTAATTCATGTAAAGTTAATGCTAATTACTAACCTGGAACTTAGCAATAAAGCACAAGACAGTTAATGAAATCTCCTTGTTTATTCATCAACTTGTCCTTTAGTCATGTCTGCAAATCTGCCCATCTGAATAACGTCTCTTATACCTAGAGATGTAAACTCATATATCAGGGATATAGACAAAAATAAGTGCACAAGAAGAAAATTTAATTCACCAAGAGTGAGAGGTAGACTTTCTAGCGGTATAGTATTTCACAAATTTTGTGCATCATGTCTATTAGCTAGCAAACAATATCGACGTACTTCTACCGGTATATATGTTTCCTTTGCATCATTACCAAAGACACCTACACCTTTAATCTTTGAGAACTTATCTACACATTATATATAGTCATGAAATTAATAGTAAGGTAACACTGCATGTCCCTAAAGTACACGAAAGTATAACCAGAAACTGTCTTTTTATTGTAAACTGAAAACCGCCACCCACCTTCTTCATAGTTTTGGTAGTCCGTCACACTTATAGTCACTTATATAAATTAGTAAAAGTGTCAAGTTGTCATCATTTATACTTCATACCATATGAAACGAATGCTTAAAATATTGTTATTATGAAATGGTGAAAATGTTTTTCTCGTAAAAGGTTTCAATGTGCCATTGAGCATAATTACATTAATAATATTTCTACACCTTAAGCTTTTAACAACATGAAAGAAAAGATAATTGAAAAATTGGTTTAAGAATGTTATCACACAATTGGCGTTCAATAAGGTTCATCTCAGACGTAATCAAAGCTTTTGATGAAAATGAAAAGTCAAACGACATAACAAAAGTAAAACCCTTTTAGATTTGAAGCATATGACTTACCATAGTAGGAATAGGGAAAGTCGCGATGGAAGTCTATTGACCGCATATCAAAGTCTAAAAAATCAAAAACCATCAATGATAGCAAGCTTTATTATCCAGGGTACATCCATTGACGACAAAATTTTGCAACATAATTCATAAAGAAATTAGACAAATATGTAGATGTAAAAAGATAATATACATGTTTAAGGAGATCAATGGGAGACGAAACCAAGGAAGGAGATGGATCTAAACAAACCACTGGCAAAAATTATACATGTTTAAAATAACATGGGACCCCAAACCAAGAAGCGATCAGGAGGAAAAAAGACACGGGCAAAAAGTTGAAACAATGTAAAAATGAAACACTTTTACACAAAATCACATAAATTTTAATGATGCATTTTCTTAAACATTTTGTGCACATCACAATCACATAAATGTTTTTATATAAGGATGTGACAAGATCTTCCCCAACTATATTTGTTCATAAGCTTGAAACTAGTTGATTCAACACCACTAAGCCATACATCCAAAGACATAATTCATCAACATAACCATTAACCAACATCAACAACCTTAATCCAATTAATCAAAGTCCAAATATTAAGAAATCAACCATATATAACTAGATTGTATTACCTCCTCTGTTATTAGATAAAGTTATTGGTCGAGTGCGTATGTTTTTGCTAGAAAGCTTCATTTTTCAATGTTGTGTCTTTCTTTAACTAATTCCATCAGTGACACACAACACTACATAAAATAGAATGAAACTAAAAGAATATGATTACATGTATTAGGAGAACATAGCAAAATGGCCAAATATTCTACTTCAACTGACCTCGCATCCAATGTCCTCAACAGTAGCGTTGGTTCCATCAACGTGAACAAGCATTGAAGGTTTGAGCTGCTGAGCTGCAATACATTAAACAATTAGTGAATAACACATATTATTATTTAGAGATATTATAAATAACTTATTACTTGGAAACGAATGTAAACAGATATAATGTGGCTGATGTCAAACAAACAACAAAACTTAAGGCATAATATTACTAAAAGATTGGATATTCGAGCCAATACAAACATTTAGCTAAAGAAGACAAATAAGATGGGTTGACACAAGACCAATATGTATTTTTAATACACAGCCTTAGAAAAACATTTTGAGTACTTAACTGTTAGTATGTGTAAACACGCTTAAAGAAATCAACTTTGGTATAGACCATGGAGGCTATTCAAGCTTTCCTTTTTTAATGCCTTATGAGATCTTTTACTGGAGTCCAAGGACGCGCCTATGACAGAGTACTTTTTTCCTCTTCTCTGAAATCGTCATTTTTCTGATAGGAACATGCTAAACAAAAAGAAAAGGGGATGTTTATATCGAACAGTTCTAAACAAGTAAACTTTGTCTAAATTACATTCAAAACTCAAAAGCAATGGAATTGTAGAACTTCTATTACATAGAGTACAGAAGACCAAATAAACAAAAAAATGTGAACGTTGTATGAAATTTCTGTTGAGTTAGGCTATTTGTGCATTTAAGAAAAAGTAGCCAAATTATGAATACTAATAAATGAAGCAATTATCATTTAGGTGGTGTTTGTTTCGTAAAAATATTTTCGGTCTGAATCTGACTACCGCCTCTTACTGGTAAGAGGCGGTTGCCTCTTACTAGTAAGAGGCGGTTATAAAGTCTGAATCTAAATAAAATAATATTGTTTGTTTTTGTATAAAGGTGTGAATAATTTAAATTGTCGATCTTTCCTGGCTATGTTTTTAAAAAATAAGAATACGATAATTTTCCTAAATATATCTTTAATAATAAACATTTTAAAAAAATATCAACATATATCGGCCCACAACTTGGTTTTACTTTTGATAGCATAATCAAAGCAAGTACATGCATTAATATCATACATAAATATTTTATAATATATTTTGTACTATTTTTCAACCTTTTTTTTTACTCGGTGCGTCTTCTTCCTTTATATTTTCCTCCTTAAAATTCAAATATTTCAGATCTACTTTTCCATGGTTCTTTACATACGAGCAAGATATTCGATGGGGGTTTTAAGGGTTTGAAGATGTGTGAAGTTTTTGGAGTGTTAAGAGGCAGTCAGACCAAACCTCTGCCTCTTACTGGTAAGACGTTTCAAACTCTGATCGCGTCTGAATGACGAATGAAAAACAAACAAGTCTGACGTCTGACCGCGTCTGACTGATAAGACGTCAGAGACAGTCAGACCTTTTTCAACAAATACAAACACTTCCTTAGATTCTAAATTACACAAGCAACTCTTAAGTCAAAACAAGATACTTTCTTTCATGTGAACAGATTTAGATAGCAAACAATTTTTTAATGTTACACTTCTTATAAGAAAAAAAATGAATGACATATCTAACGTGTGTGTTATACTTATTATGGTCAGTAGCCATGAACCTTAAAAGACTTGGTAACCATTCACATTGCATATTTATTGTAGGGTTTATCGGGTTAACTACATAAATTATACCGATAACAAAATCAGGTTATCGTGTTCAGGTCAAACCAATATTTTTTCAATAATTTAACCCGACCTTAAGCCTTATCGGGTTTAGATTTGGGTCAGGTCAACACGTCCCTTACGACGTCCCTAGTCACACATATAAAAGATCTAAAAGTCAATATGATTTCAAAAACTATAAAGAAAACCTTAGACCCAACCGATGTGCCCAAATGGTTGGCAGTGGATGATAGCGGCAGGGTATGGCGACACGGGTCCGAGATGGGGTAGGATTAGATGGTATGCAGCTGAGTGGGCAGAAATGGAAGATGAAAAAATAAACTCATAGTGGATGGATATTTTCAGCGGGTAATTAGCAAAAGAGTGTGAGAAATAATGGGGGAAATTTTTAGGTTTGATTTTGGGAGAAATTTTTAGCGAGAAGAACAAGAGGATAAAGACGAACCAGAATATTTTGGGTATAAAAATATTTACAATAGATTTTTAGGGAGAAATGCTAAAAACATCCACAACCAAATAACAAATAAATATTTACAAAGATAATATGATATATTTTGATTGGGTTAATCAAAAAAGAGAAATGATTCAAAAAGGCAATAATCAAACGATCTCATGAACTTCTTTTATCTTAATAGATCGAGTGTAAAAGATCCACTAAGATAACTAACGAAGAGCTATTTTCTGGTAGCAAGCTTCACTGTTAACATAAAAGTAAAGGCATAAAGTTAAAAATATTTACAACTTAATAGTCTAATATCTTTATCACTTCCTTTTAAGTTCTTTGATGGCATCAAAAATACTTCGTATGTTGTCTAATTTGAATATCTTCAACGATTAATTCTAGGGTAAAAATCATTAGTCTAGCTTAAACGATTTCTTCATCGCGTATCACTTGTTTTCTTTGTAACTTAGCCTTAGCTTTTTTTCCTTATAGTATCTTTAAGATCTTCTTCTAGCTTCTCAAAAATTTCTTTCTAGCTTCCTAAATATCTCTTTCTAGTTTTCTAGAAATTATATTACTTGCACATAAACATGGTATCATTTACACATTGTTCTACAGGGTAGTAGTACTAGTATTGGCATAATATTACCTCATTCTTGTAGGAGCACTGGCATTGGCACGGAGGACTTTCTTGAAATTATTAGGAAAAGTAGTTATAGTCAAGATTTTAATTTCTTGTTCTCTATAACCATGGCTCTGAGTACCAATATGTAACACCCCTATTTTTATCTTATAGCAGCGAAAGCTAATTTTAGGTATTAATTCATAGAACATAAGTCATAATGATAGAAAAAACTCAAAAAGTGATCAAATCAACTTTCTTTATATATCATTTAAAAATCAGAGTTTTACAATATGAAGTTTCCAAAATATATATCAATAATCTCAAGCTTGTGCCTCTTCATGCTTTCCTTATGCTGCTCCATGCTATCAGTCACAATTTCCTGAAATATATGCTTAAAAGTCAACACAAAGGTTGAGTGAATTCTTACGTTTTTAATACCAGTTTTGAATACATGTCTATCACTTTGAGCTACGTTACTATTCATTCACATAAAGCTATGTTTTGTTGTACTAATTTCATGACATAAAAACTAATGGAATTCACCGAAGTGACCGTCATGAAAAGAGATCATGACAATTAACCCATTGGTCCAGGTTACCCATTATTTCTAATAAAGTATGCTTGATTACCCACTCGAACAGGTAACACAAACAGGATTCTTTAAATCCAATAGATCTAAGTAGGCTTGATTACCCACTCGTACAGGTAACACAAACCAGATTTGTAAAACCCAATAGATCTGTTTTACCATATTAGCGCACACGGATGTGTTTAATGATTCATGAAATTTGGGTAACAAGTAACAGTTTAGGCACTTGTGCAATAACATATTTCAGTAAAAGCATACAGTTCAAAAACACATGTATTCCAGTTTTAGCATATATCCCCCTCACGGGTTTCCAAATCATTTTAGAAGGAATTTAAAAGTGAGGCTATGGACACACCTGACATCCGTAAAGTCTGAGCTACATCAAATATATTTCATTCATAAACAAATAACTTGGTCTCAAATACACAAACCTGGATTAACACATTGTGTATAGTATCAAGTCTTTGATCTTTAGTTTAATACTTTTAAGTATTAGTTATGTATTCTTTAATTAATATTTTATTGTAATTCTATTAGCATTATTCGTGCCATCATACTAAGAAGGCATTCTATAAACGTTTGAGGAGCGAGGACACTTTATATCGTAAACCCAAGCACTCATTCAGAACGTAATATCGAGATGGAACATCTTTGTACAAAACTCCCTACTAACATGATACCTTCATTACTTTCTCATATTTATAATTTATTTTCTTTAGCAAAATCGGCAAAAATAGCCTTTTTAGTTATACTTTAGCTTAATTACACTTTTAACCCCTAAAGTATATAGTTTTAATATTTGCATATTAAACCCTCAAATATTAACCTTAGGGTCTCGAAATTTTCTTATTCTTATAGTTTTAACTTTCATAAAATGACATTTTTGGCCTAAAATATTTATAGCTTCAAAAATGACAGTTTTAGTCCCTATAATTGTTAAAAATCACATAACAACCTCAAAAATGCACCAAATCATCTAGGATTTTAGAAAAACGTTTCAACATATTTATGATCATAATAACAACATTTCTCCAGAATTATAGCTTTTGAAATGGGTTTTTGCTTATTATTTCATGTAAATTACAAAACTAAGGTTTTAAGACATCTTTAGCTTATAACTCCTATTCTAAATGACCATATGACCTAATTTCTTTTAAATAAGTTTTCTAAAATCTTTAAAACATTATAACAAAACTAATAAAACATCATAACAAGATCCAATCTCAGTTAACATAGAGATTACCTAGGTAGCTCCAAAATGGCTCATTATGGCTTCCTATGAACACTACTTGCTACCAAAGATCCAAGAGCTTCAAGAGCTTCAATGGATTTCTTCTAGACATGGTTTATGGTCATCTAAGAGTCCTACAAATTTTTTAGAAGTGGAAATCAGAATTGGTATAGAGGTCAAGAAGATCGGGGGTGCAAGTTTCCAATGTAAGGGTAAAGGTCCTATTTATACTAGTTTTAAACCCTTAGCCTCCAAGTTAACTTAAGTACTAATATCCTAGGTTCGTTACACGTTTATGATGACTAAGGATGGCTATGGTATGATTCATACAAGCTAGAAACATTAAAAATCCATGGAAGACTTGTTGTAATAGATTTCGGCCAAAAATGAACTAGGATGGTATTTTGCAAACAAGTAGCTTATGAACCTATGTTCTTGGTTTCTTAGGCTCTTAAATATCTTCTATGTGTCATAAAATATTTTCCTTAGATTTGAATTTTGGAGGGAAAGAGTTTAAATGGATTTTTGGAGGGAAAAACCTAGCTGGATCATAATATAAGGCTTGTAACTTTGTAACTTTGTGATTCTTGTGATTAAAGGTTTAGGAATGTGATTTGTGATGTATTCGAGTATAATTATGGTTTACATAATGTATATAGGAAGTTTGGATCCTTGGTTTGAAGTTTAAAAAAGGTTTGAAGTGAAATTGGGAAGAAAAACCTAGGCAGGTTAGGGTTTCTAATGATCTAGGGCTAAATCCTTGTTAAATCCATTATACTTGATTTAGCTACTGGTTTAAACTCACTTTATACATCCTACATTGTCCTAAATGTGTTCATGAAGTCCCTATATTTGTTTTAGTAAGTTATTCTAAGTAAACATGTCTTGAGGGTGAAATTACCTATTTTGACCCAATTTATAAGCCATGCATTGAAATGTTGTACCTTGTGATTTAGGGTACTTGTAAATTGATTTAATATAATGTTATAACCTTAGTGTAATGATATAAGTGTTTGTAGACTTGTCCTAGAAGACTAGGTATTGATTCTATGTAAAATGCTTAATATAAGGGTTTCTAGGTTACTAATCCTAATGACTTTCTATCTTGGGTGATTAGTGTTTAATCATAATGTAAGATTATTATATATCTTATATAGTATGTTTATGACTTCTAGGGATTCTACATTCTTAGTTTAACGGTTTACATAGGGTAATCATAATCTAGGTATAATTAGGTTAGCTTAAGGTCTTATGCTTTGATACCTTGTACATTGTGATTAAGTAACTTGTAATTTAATTTGAAATAAATGTATAATCTTAATATGATACTTAGGTTAGTTTTATAATTAGTTGCAAAAGACTAGACTCTAATTCAATGTGAAATGGATTTTATATGCTAATCTTGGTTACTAGGTCTTAACTTGTATTTAGCTTTAGATTAGTGAATATTTGTATTTTGTGATCAATTACCTTTCCTTTATATGATAGATTATAATTAGTATTTGTATTTGATACATGTACATAGATATTATGTAGTTATATTGCTTGAAACATTGTTTACCAAGGATTTCTAGGTGATGATCTAGACTATTATGTATATTTACTTATACTTAGCTTTGTATGGTTTGTTCTTAGTATTCTTGGATGTAATTATACTTTCAAAAGATAGTTTACAACTTGTTTATAATCCGTAATTACTTATTCTTATGTATTGTTCATTCATACTTTCACCATTCTTGAGTTCACAACTCATTTATAGGGATTCTAGGGTATCTAACGGAATTTAGGGCATCATAGTTATATTTGAGATGTTCTTATTCATAATGTACTTATTAGATTACTTTTAAAACTTAGACTAGATATATACATAGTGTTTACAACATATAGGAATATGTTGAAGTGACATTTTAGGTAATGAGAACATATTCATCTTACCAAGTAAGACACAAAAGAAATTTTTTCCAGCCAAATTTTCATATTCATTTAATCATAACAAATAATACATAGGTGAAATTTGAGGATTGTCACAGTCTCTTCCCCTTAAAGAAATCTCACCCTGAGAGTTAGATAAAGAGTAATGTCATAAAACAAAGATGGTAAAATACTCTCTTTTCTAAGCATATTTAGGTCTCTCTTAGGGTTCTATTCATACTTCAACAGTTATAAATAATATCAGACCAAATAATTTAGTTTATCGTTGAGCGAAAACTCTTTAGTTTGCGATGATAAGAGATTCATCAGATAAACATTTCTTCAGATTCATAATGCATGAAAAGTATCATGAGTATTACTGAGTTCATTGGGAAACTCAAGTTAGTATGTCACAGTCCGATTCAAAAATCTTTGAATGGTCTAATATACGTTTGCTTTCATTTCGAATCGAATAAAACATTTTTAATAGATAACATAATTTCGCATTCAAAATTCTAACGATTTATTAAGTCTACACTTGTCTTATATCGAATATCTTTAAGTCCATTTATAAATTCTTACTAACATAAAGATGCTTCCAACTTTATGCAAGGAATAAATCATAAATTTGTCGATTTAAAATTTTTCATTTGACTGAAGAAGCGTCCTAATTCAATCAAATAACTAGAATGTAAATCACTGACTTAGATATTTCCGATATAACACGAACATAGACAAATATTCTAGCATTTGACATATTTATTATACCCCTAGATTTCCTTCTTACTTCTGCTTAGGTAAGATGTCATGCATATAAAATCTAAGAATACGATTTCCTAGAGACAAATAACGCTTAAATAGAAAGCAGTATTTTATTCCTTACAACATGTATATAAGATACATGATAACTCTACCAAACTTATAGCTTGTAAGGCCACTTGCCCTTAAAAATTCTAGTCCAGTGACCTACTCTGTTCAAAATCCGACACCAGATAGTGCAGAGTCCTGTTTGATGTAGAGTGCATTTCTTACACAGAATAAAATTTCCATCATATTCACCGTAAGTTGGATTCATAATCCTAAGCTATGGTAGTTTCTCGTTTACTAGAATTTATGGACGTTCTTTCATTGCTAAATTTACAATTAAGGTTCTTCTAATTTTTGCACAAGATTGTGCTTAATTACCTTGTTCATCAACCTTTGGGTTATGTTAATGACTTCTCCCAATATTTTGGTATTTGGAAGCGGAAATCTTTCTTTAAAATCTTCGATAAAACTCTTCGATAAATTTTCTAGGTTTTGGGAATAGGATATAACTTTACTAACCCTTGAAATCTCCTCGTGTATATCTCGAGATTAATTCCTTTTATCATTAAATGGCGAGGTTATTCTCTCACCTTCTTAATTTTAATTAGAGAACAATAATATCTTTATAGGAGATACTTAAAATTTAATCAAACAGTCTCAAGCTTCACTGTTAACATAATAGGTTGAGTATAAAAGATCCACTAAGATAACTAACGAAGTGCTATTTTCTGGTAGCAAGCTTCACTGTTAACATAAAAGTAAAGGCATAAATTTGAAAATATTTACAACTTAATAGTCTAATATCTTTATCTCTTCCTTTAAAGTTCTTTGATGACATCAAAAAGATTTCGTATGATTTCTAATTTGAATGTCCTCAATTATTAATTCTAGGGTAAAAATCATTAGTCGAGCTTGAACGATTTCTTCATCGCATATCACTTGTTTTCTTTGTAACTTAGCCTTAGCTTCTTTCTCCTTCTAGTATCCTAAAAATCTTCTTCTAGCTTCTCAGGAATTTCTTTCTAGTTTCCTAAATATCTCCTTCTAGTTTTCTAGAAATTATATTACTTACACATAAACATGGTATCATTTACACATTGCGTTAACAGGGTAGCAGTACTAGTATTGACAAAATATTACCTCATTCTTGTAGCAGCACTGGCATTGACACGGAGGACTTTCTTAAAATTATTGGAAAAGTAGTTATAGTCAAGATTTTAATTTCTTGTTACCTGTAACCATGGCTCTGAGTACCAATCTATAACACCCCCGTTTTTACCTTATAGCAACGGAAGCTAATTTGGGGTATTACTTCATAGAACACAAGTCATAATGATAGAGAACAACTCAAAAGAGCGATTAAATCAACTTTCTTTATATATTATTTAAAAATCAGAGTTTTACAATATGAGGTTCCCAAAATCTATATCAATAATTTCAAGCTTGTACCTCTTCATGCCATCCTTATGCTGCTCCATGATATCAGTCACAATTTCCTGAAATATATGCTTAAAAGTCAACACAAAGTTTGAGTGAATTCATAGGTTTGTAATAACAGTTTTGAATACATGTCTACCACTTTGAGCTACGTTACTATTCGTTCACATAAAGCTATGTTTAGTTGTACTAAGTTCATGACATAGAAACTAACAGAATTCACCGAAGTGACCGTCACGAAAAGAGATCATGACAAGTAACCCATTGGTCCAGGTTACCCATTAACTCTAATAAAGTATGCTTGATTACCCACTCGAATTGGTAACACAAACATGATTCGTTAAATCTAATAGATTTAAGCAGGCTTGATTACCCACTCGTACAGGTAACACAAACCGGATTTGTAAAACCCAATAGATCTATTTTACCATATTAACGCACACGGATGTGTTTAATGATTCATGAAATTTGGGTAGCAAGTAACAGTTTAGGCACTTGTGCAATAACATATTTAGTAAAAGCATATTGTTGTCCCTAATTTATATGATGATAGATTAAGAAATAAAGATGAAAAAGATGAAAGTAGATGAATTCTAGAGAGAGAAAGTTGAGAGAGAAAAGAGAGAGAAGTGTGTGAAACTTTGGGAGGATTAGATTAAGCAAAATGAAAATGGCTAACCCTTCCTAACATGCTAGGAAGGGCTTATATAGTCGGGCTCATAGATGTAGCCTTAATGGACTATATTGTTTAATGGGTCGGGCTTGAATAAAATACTTAGTACCTTTAAAGAGGTCTTTTAAGCTCCATCAAGCCCGGAATGTCACAACTATTTAACTAACTATTACAACGTTCTAATAAATGTTATAATAAAAACCTATGACCGAACATTCTTGTTTGACTCAATATTTTGAGGCTAACAATCTCCCCCAATGTGAGGTCATTCCTCTTCGTCATTTGGAGATTTATGGAGATTACTAATCTCGTCATAAATGAGTCTTGAACTTGTAATAGTAGTCTTGTTTCTTCATTTCGTGATCTTTGAGCCTTTGTCGTTGTCTTTCGACTTTGTCTTTTATCTTGAGATCTTTAAATTATTTTTGACTTGTCTTTGTCATCTTGCGATCTTGTGTCTTCATCCACATGCTCATACGTTGCACTTTCTTGAAAGCTTGCTAAAAATCTCCTTTGAAGAGAGGTCGTTCCTCTACATTAATTGATAAGGAAGATTTTGATCATCAGAGTTGAGGAAGTCTTTAGCTTTCTTGATTGTTGAATGTCTTTGGGCATGAGTATGTGGTTTTGAATATTTGACTTTGCTTAGTACACCGTAACGCGGATTGTCTTTGGGAAGATCCCTCCGGTTCTGGTTGGATCATAGGACTTAAACCTAACCACCCTTTTGACACCAATAACGTCGTGGATTAAAGATGTTGTGGGTATTTGATCGTAACCATAAGTTCTTGTGTGTTTAGATAATATTTTAATCACATTTTCTCCCCTATCTCTAATATATAAAATCGTTTGATATTTGAGATACCAAATTTGATTAAAATATATTGTGAAAAATAGTCTTGAAAACTCTCGGGAGAAAAATGTGTCAAACTTAGCATGAATTTGAAAAGTTACCCCTCAAAAATTGATCCAATTGAATTGTCATTATGAGGATATGATACACATTAAACTTTTGAGGATAGGAGTTGTTGAACAAACAATTTTTGAAAGATTTTAAATATCATTGAAAATTTTTTGAAAAAATTATGTTCAACACTTTTGAAAAAACCATTCTTTTTGGCGAACTGGTTTTTATAAAGTATAAACTTGAGTTCATATACTTTGAATGTCTTGAAAAATCCACTCAAGTGTAGGAAGATTTCTCTTCTTTTTGCTGAGGGTAAGGGCACTAAATCGTATACTCCCCCGTGACTATAGAACCGGGTTGCAATCTAAAAGTGATTACAAACCATTGTGTTGAGCTCAAAACGTTGAATGTTTTGTGACAAGCTCAACCCAAGATAGATTGCTCTACCCGTTGTTTGAAAAATTGTCCAAAATAGACATTTTCCTTTATTAAAAGTAGAAATGACATGTTTTGAAAAATATTTACAACTTTCATTCGAGCTTTATGTACACACCCGTGTCATTATTGAGCGAAATTTCTAGGTACGTCCATCTTATCGATACTGAAAGACATATCGAGAAGAATATTTTTGCATTTTCAAACATTTTTAATTTAGTATTTTTCTTTTTCATTAATATTTACATGTAGATGTTTGATAGATGAATCAAGCAGGCTTCTTAGCCAGAATCTCCAGTTCTACTGGAGTCAAACATCTCATACCAATTTGCCTAACTAGATACACAAATCTCTCTTTCGAAAGAGCTTTTGTAAACAAGTCAGCTAATTGGTAATCAGCTCCAACAAAGTATAGTTCAACGATACCGCTTTCAACTTGTTCCTTAATGAAGTGATATTTGACATCAATGTATTTAGTGCGGTAATGATGTACCAGATTATAGGAGATGGCTATGGTGGACTTTGAGTCATAGTACATAGGTACTTTATCAAAGTGGAAGCCATAATCCGTGAGTTGTGTTGTCATCTAAAGAACTTGAGCACAAGACGCAGATAGAGACGCATACTCCGCTTCGACTGATGACAGTGACGTGCAATCCTTCTTCTTGGAAGACCATCCCACGAGCTTATCTTGACTTAGAAATTGTGCACCACCAGAAGTAATTTTTCGCGTATCAAGACACCCTACATGATCATAATCTGAATAGGTCGTTAGAAAGAAACCGATTTCCCTCGGAGACCAGAGTCCCAACTGAATGGTATTCTTAAGGTACTGAAAGATCCGTTTAACCTCCTTGAGGTGTTTTCAGTGGGTCGTGCTTGATATCGTGCACAATAACACGTAGCATGTGATATGTCTGGTCGGCTTGCTGTTAAGTACATGAGAGAGTTGATCATGGAATGACATCTCGTTTGATCTATGGTATCTCCCTCTAAATCAGCATCTAGGAATGTGGTTGATAATGGTTTCCCAACGGGGTCACATGAGGTCATACCATACTTTTTGATTATCTCTTGGCAATACTTAGCTTGGTTGATAAAGATACCACTTGGGGATTGGTGAACTCGAAATCCTCGAAAGAATTTTAGTTCGCCCATCATTGACATTTCAAATTTCATGTGCATTAAATTTTCAAACCATTTTGAAAGTTTTGGGTTTGTAGACCCGAAAATAATGTCATCAACATAAATCTGCACAAGCAAAATTTCATCCCCATATTTATAAGTGAACAAAGTTAGATCAATGGAACCTTTTGAGAAACCTTTGGATACCAAAAATTTCGAGAGATCGTCGTACCACGCCTTTGAAGCTTGATTGAGTCCATAAAGTGCTTTGTGGAAACGATACACCTTGTCAGGATAATGAGGATTGATGAATCCTTCAGCTGTGTGACATAGATTTCTTCCTTCAAAGGACCGTTAAGAAACACCGTCTTTACGTCCATTTGATAAACAATGAATACCTAATGTGCAACATAAGTAAGGAATATCATGACCGCCTCCATACGAGCTACTAGTGCAAATGATTCTTCAAAATCAATTGCCTCTTTTTGGCCATACCCTTTAGCCACTAGCCTTGATTTATTCTTAATGATCGTGTTTTCTTGATCCATCTTTTTTTTTCCAGATCCATCGAAGATTTAATGGTGTTACATCGTATGGTCTGTCAACAAGTTCCCAGACTTTAAGTCTTTCAAATTGTTGAAGTTCATTCGTCATCGATTCAATCCAAGCATGATATGCAAAGGCTTCTTTGATATTTGTTGGTTCAACTGTACTCACGGCGAGTACGAACATACAAACATCACCATCGGTTTCAAGTTATCGTCTTGTACGAACGAGATGTGAAGGGTTTCCAATTACTTGAACCAAAGGATGATCTCGGGTCCAATGATGTGTTGAAGGATGTTGTTGGTAAAATGTATGCATATTTGACGGATCAACATGACGAGTAGAAGAATCTCTAGTTTTGTGTATCGATGTACCGAATGGTTGATAAAGTCGTCTTCGTCATTTAATGCATGGTATGCTTGATTTGTATTCTCTGGAGCAATGACAGAAGTTGTGGATGTTGTAGGAGCGGTTGTTGATGTGATATTCTAAGAAGGTAAATCTGCAGCAACCTGTGTTGGAGTTGATAAAGTTGTATCCTTTTGTTGACGATGATCGGTATCATCATTCTTATCATGAGTGACAGCGGAATACTTCGATACAACATGTTTCTCCCCCATGAAATATTCATCATACATTGGTCCATATAACATTTCCAACTCTTCAATGGTCGTCTCGATTGTCATATCTGCTCTAGGAACAATTTTGTGAACCAGCTTTGAACTTGACGGTTCATTGTTGTGGTCTTGAGTTCCGAGTTCCGTGCGGTTGTGCACAAAAGTCTTTTGTCGTTGTGGATCGGGACTTAAACTGTTTTGTTCAAGTGCCATTTCTTGTAATTTATCAAATCTGATATGAATAGTCTCTACTATCAATTTTGTTCTCTTGTTGTAAACTCTATATCCCTTAGACTGAGTTGCATATCCCACTATTATGCATGCATCACCTTTCTCTTTCATCTTATCCAAATTTTCACCATCTCGTATAATGTAACAAGTACATCCAAAATGTGAAGTGTTTGAGTGAAGGTTTTCGATCATGAATTATGTGATATGGTGTCTTTTCGTGTCTTGGAATAATTAAGGAACGGTTTTGTGTGTAGCAAGCGGTTGACAAGACTTCGGCCCAAAAGAATAGTGGAAGTTTTGAAGCGGATAATAATGTTCGAGCTTCCTCAACTAAAATACGATTTCATCTTTCAACAACGCTATTTTTTCAGGTGTTCTAGCAATAGATGTTTCGTGTTCAATCCCTTCGGCTTCAAAATAATTTTTCAGAGTCGTGCCTCTGTCAGTACGTACCACTTTTACTTAAGCTTGAAGACCACGTTGTATCAGTTTAAGGAAGTTGATGAGAACTTCAGGTGTTTCATCCTTGGATCTCAAGAAGAATGTCCATGTGTACCTTGAGTAATCATCGACAATTACCATAATGTATTTCTTCCCATTGATAATTTTAACATGCATGGGACCACACAAATCGATATAAAGAATATCTAACCATCCTTTAGAGCTTGGTGCAGTCTTTGTCTTAAAAGCTCACAAGAAGAACGAAGATGATCCTTGATGAATTTCAAGCTTGGAAGGCCTCTCACAATATTTTTCTTGGAAAGCAAGTTGATGTAATCAAAATTGAGATGAGATAGACGTTGATGCCATAACCATGCCTGAGTCGTTGAAGAAAAATGGAGTTGAGGAAGTTGTGTCTTGAAGTGAAATTGTGTAAAGGTCTGTACCCCGTGAACCGGTGAGCAAATCATTCCCATCATAATCACGAACAAAACATGTCTTCTTTCTAAATGTAGCTTCCAAATCTGCATCACAGAATTGACCAACCGAGAAAAGATTGTGATTGAGCCCTTCGACGTAGTATACCCTTTTGATCGTGATATTCCCCTGAACCAAATCTCCATATCCCAGGATCGGTGTAAATTGATCATTTCCGAATCAGACCGTACCCAGGAACTTCTCCACGAAGTTAATTAGAAGCTTGAGATTCCCCGTCATGTGCTTCGTGCATCCGGAGTCCAGTATGAAGAGAATTATTTCGATCACCTGCAGAAGAATTAGAACACGATGGATCATTTGATAAATTGGAGTTCATGTTAGTTGTGATTTCCGATTCATTAGTTTCCCTAGTTTTAGCACTTAAAGGCACACTAACGCTCGTTGTCACATGTTTTTTCGTAACCTTAGGCATCCATTTATATCCTGGAGGACATTGATTAGCAAACCACCATTTCCAATACCTGCTAGTAGACTCATATAATTCCCTAATTCGGCTTCTAGTGTTCTGAGTAGTGGAGTCTGATGTAGTACTTTTCTTAGGCGGGGTTGCACCAGAATGGTTCATTTTGCGTTTGGGTTTACTAGCACTCATAGACATCGCAATTTGCTTCTTAGTTCTAGTTTCTACGCCTTTGACATTCTTCATAGCACACATAGAATGATTAGCATTAATAGCATAGTTTCCACATTTCACACAAACAAACTTAACATTCAAAGCATTTAAATCATTCAAATCGTCATTACAAGCGATTATAGACTTTTTATTCTTAGAAACATTCAAATTCCTAGGGTGGTCTTCTACTTTCTTCATCTTCCCATGATTCTTATGTTTCCAGACCTTATCATTCAGTTGAGTGCTCTTAAGTTGAGACCGGCTAACACTAGAAGTAGGGACTACTCCTGTAGTAAAAGACACACGTCTATTAGTGTTTCTAGAAGTCTGAGGTGACTGACTATCTTTGTTTTGTGTGGGTTTAGTGACCAATCTATACATCCTTGGTTTGATTAAATTTGTGCTTTGTGCTTGAATATCCGTTTTGGGGCGAATATGTGGGAACCTATCCTTCCCATCTATCTTGGGGGAAAACCCAGATGTTGCAAATGAAGAATTTGAGAAAACTGAGGGTTTTCCCAAGACAGAGGATTTATTTTCCTTGTACGCATTACGTTGTCTAGAAACGGGTTTCACAACTCTAGGTTCCATAATTTTCCACCCATCTTAGCAACAAGTTTCTTCAACTCTTCTATTGCTATGTCTTTTTCTTGTAACTGAGCTTTCAAATCCACAATATCAAGATTTTTTTCATTTAGTAATCGACATGACTCAGATAATTTTTCTTCTAAAGGTGTATCATTTGAAAAGCTGCCAACTTTGTTTTGCAAATCAAGTTCAAGTGATGACAATGTTTTTGAAGATAATCATATCTATATTGAATTAACGAAAACTCTTTCTGGTCAACTTTATTCGAAATCTCAGTTTCAAGATGTTCACACTCTTTGACTTGATCAAGATATTTGCATGTAACATCAGAATATTCATCAGTATCAGCACAAGATGTAACATAAACACACATAATATCTTTTGAGAGGCATTCTTGCAAGAGTAGATCATATGCTATAGAAAATTCGTCTCTTTCAGGTTGATGGTCGTTCACTTCTTGTTCAAGAGATTCCACATATTTCAAATCATCAAACATTTCTTTCTTAATTAATGTTTCAAATTCCAAAATATGTTTTTGAGTTCTTTCCGCAAGCGGAATCAAAATACTTTTCACAAGCACAGTTATATCGTGAGGAATTTCTTTGTTGCCTTTCAAACGTTCACGTTCTTTCCAGTCGTCGTCTACAACCTTTTTGAAATTTTCAATGTTTTGTTTAAGAAAACTAAGTGCTTGCTTAGTCTTGCTTACAGAAGCTTTATATGGAAAGTACTCAATAAATTTTGAAACATTAGTTTTCTTAGTGGCAAAAACTTGTCTCCATTTAATTCTTATTTGTTCACATTCGAAAAATATTTGCTCACGTGACTTTTGTTTTTGTGGTTTGAAATTTCATAAAGACTATTTTCATAAGCCTAATTATATGGTTTTACAAAGTCTATATTTATCGGTGATCTACTCTCCTCTTTAAAAATTAGTGACTCATCACTACCGGGCCTAACAGTTAGACAATCAACGTTGGTCCATTGGGACTCCTCAAGATATAGGCGCGGGTTCTCCGATTGAGCTTGCTCGAGGTAGTTAGGACTAGCAAAACTAGCTTTACCCTTAAAACAAACGAGGTGCCAACATTCGCATGGTTTGAATATATTGATTTGTTTTACAAAAAATTTTCTTATAAAAATCAATTTGAACTTCAAGTTCTACGACTTTGTCAATGTCTTTAGCTTGTTTAAGTTTGAAATCTTTTTGCATTTTTGCAACCTCCTCTGTTTTCACAGTGACTAGTTTAGTTTTATCTTCTTGAAGAAAACTAATCTTTTGAGTTAACTCATTCAATTTGGTGGTAGCAAGATACGTTTCGTGTCGTTCCATACTTAAAGAGGTGTTATAATTACGTTTCTCTTGTTCTAAAAGCTTAAGAGTTTTCTTGTATTTAGTTTCAAAAATATCATCTACAGTAGTAATGACACCCCTTTGTACCTTGCAAGCTCTTTGTCTTTTTGAATAAGCTCAGCTCTGCAGCTTGCAAGAAGCTCACTAGATTTTATAACTGCAGCTTTGCTTTCTTCAAAATTTTGAGTAAGCGTAGAGTTTGCCTTCTTTAATTGCTTTTGACTCTTTCTAGTTTCTTTGACATCTTTTTGTAAAGAAACAATTAACTTAACAAGCGCAATACGCTCCTCATCATCATCATACCCATTTACATGTTGATCATCCTCAGACTCATTATTGCACATGTCTGATGAATCGGGTGTGGTATTTCTATCAACCGTTTCCAACATACATGTGTCAGTAATGGCTTTGGATAGCTCACAATGCTCATAAATATTACCAAACACATTATATTCCTCTTTAGTGTACCTTATCGATTGGCTTAGTATCAAACATAGCACCATTGTCATCTTCAGTGACATTGGGAACTTATTTAACCTTTTCCATGTACGAGTAATGTGCTTCAAGTTCTTGGTCGGAGGCTTCATCGTCAGTGTCATCAAGCATGGATCCTTCCTCAGTCGACAATTTAACCCCAACTTCCATCTTCTTGCATATCAGCATCTTTTCCTTATGATAACCAGAGTCCCTAACCCGTTTCGGCTTTCTGCATTCCTTTGCCATATGCCCATTACCTTGACAATTGAAGAACTGAATCCCACTTTGCTGAACCACTTGAGTTCCAACAGTTCCCTATTCCCAACAACAGTAGCAATCCTCTGAGTATCATACTTAGCAGTTTGTCGATCATACCGTGCAGAACCCTCAACATATGTTGGATGACGTCGATCATACGTAGGAGAAGTTTCATCACGTCGACGTGCGTCATACCTTGGAGGACTCTCAACGTATCGGTTCCGTGTGTTAGATGATGTTCGAAGATTATTGTTGGTGGGTTTGAAGATTTTCTTGTAAGTCTTCATAATGAAAGCAATTTGTTGGTTCATCTCCCTATCCTTCTAAGCTTGTTCTTCATCACTGTCCTCTTCAGATGATGGCTCAGATGATGGTGATGGTGCTCTTGGTTCTTTGCCGCGTGATCTTGTCGGAGCTGAAGACTTGGATGAAGTAGAGTATCTTGGTGAGGATGATTGAATGATGTATGAATTTGGAGCACGAGAGCGATGATATTGGACGTGTTGAGAAGTAGACACAAAAGCAAGTGGATTAGCAGTCTTTGCTACTCGTTTAGCTCGAAGTTCATTTGTGACATTCTGAAATTGTTTCAAAATGTCAAAAAGTGTGTGATTGTTGACCTCGTCCAACTTATTTTGTTGTTTCACCAAAGTTAGAAATCGTGTCCATCTGGTTGAAGTTGCTGTAGAAATTGCACGTTGACTTGCATGGTGGAGACTTCCAAGTTGTTTCTTGTCATGTCATTCATCATCTTATAGAATCTTGAATAATATGAATCAATTGATTCCCCATCCAATGAAGTATTCTTGCCAATGTTCCAAAACAAGTTTGTTTTGACATCTTGTTTGTTTAGTGATTCTCTTTGTTGTAGATGTTTAATGGAAAACCCCATTTCTTTTGCAGTAGAGCACGCATCAACTGTTGAGTAAATATCATCCTAATCCTACTTAAAATCACTTAACAAACAAGATGTGAAAACTAACAAAGAAACAAACAAGATGTGAAAACTAAGATGTTTTGGAACTTTGGCAAGTTTACATCAAAGGGTGGGGAATCAATTGACTCTTATTATTCCCGATTCTACAAAATGATGAATGATATGACCCGAAACAACTTACAAGTTTCCACCATGCAAGTCAATGTCTAATTACTATATAAACTTCAACCAGAGTGCACACGGTTTGTCACCTTGGTGAAACAAAAAAAAGTTAGACGAAGTTTCATATCACAAGCTCTTTGACATTTTGAAACAATTTCAAAATGAGGCAAATGAACTTCGAGCTGAACGAGTTACAAAGGTTTCCAATCCACTTGCTTTGGTGTCTACCACTAAACATCACCCAGATTATTACTCTCGTACTTCAAAGACCTACTCTACTCAATCATCATCTCCATGATCATCCAATGTCTATAAGTCACATGATCCAACAAGATCCCGAGGCAAAGAAGTTGCAATAGCACCATCACCCACACCTAAGCAATCATCCGAAGAAGACAGTGATGAAGAACTAGCTCAAAAGGATAGGGAATTCAAGAAACAAATGGCTTTCATTATGAAGCAATACAAGAAAATCTACAAACCCACCAACAATAACCTTCGAACATCTTCAAACCCGAGGAACACTTATGCACAGAGTCCTACAAGGTATGATACACGATAGCGTGCTGAGAGTCCTCCAAAGTATGATCGACAACCTAAGTATGATAATCAGAGGGTTGCTACTGTTGTTGGAAATAGGGAAACTGTGGGGGTACTCAATTGTGCAACAAAGTAGGATTTAGTGTTTTAACTGCAGAGGTTTTGGGCATTTGGCTAGGGAATGCAGGCAGCCAAAGAGGGTTAAAGATTATGGTTATCATAAGGAAAAGATGTTGTTGTGCAAGAAAATGGAAGCTAGGATCAAGTTATCAGTTGAGAAAGGAGAAATGCTTAACGACACAGATGATGAACTCTCTGACCAAGAACTCGAGGCACATTATTCATACATGGCAAAGATTCATGAGGTCCTTAACGTCACTAAAGATGACAATGGTCCTATCCTTGATACTGAGCCAATTGATAAGGTACAACATGATGATGAATATAATGTGTTTGGTGATACACATGAGCATAGTGATCTACCAACAACAACTACTGACACATGTATGATGGAAACGGTTGATAGCAATACCACACCCGATTCATCAGACATGTGCAATAATGAGTTTGAGGATGATCAACATGCAAATGAGTATGATGACGAGGAGCGTGTCGCGCTTGCTAATTTAATTTCTAGTTTAGAAAAAGATGTCAATGAAAATAGAAAGAGTCAAAAGCAATTAAAGAAGTCAAACGCAACGCTCACTCAAAACTTTGATGAAAGCAAAGCCGCTCTTATAAAATCTAGTGAGACAATTGATAGTTATAGGGCTGAGCTGCTTCAAAAGACCAAAGAGCTTGAGGGGTACAAAAGTCATGTCATCAAGGTTAAAAAGGACGATTTTGAAATTAAATACAATGAAGCTCTAGCTTTATTAACTAAAGAAAAACGTAAATTTAATGTCTTATTAAGTGATGAAGGTCAAAAAACATACCTTGCCACAACAAAAGTTAATGAACTTGAACAAAGGCTTCCTATGAATACCACCGGTTTTGCTAAAATTCTTGACGAAAAGAAACAAGAGGTTGAAACATTAAAACAAGATTTCAAAAATAGACAAAGCAAAGATACTGAAAAAGTAAAGGATCTCGAAGAACAAGTCAATTTTTTGAAAAAAGTTGTTTATAAAACTAATGACTCTATTCAAACAGTTAGAATGATAGAACCTCGGTCGTTTTTCAAGGGTCAACCTAGCTTGGACACCCCCAAGTACCTCGAACAAGCTCAACCTGCAAACCCTCACTTATATCTTGATGAGTCCGAATGAACCGATCATGATCGCCTAGTAGTTAACCTCGATAGTGAAGAGACGTCCCTGTGGGATGAGGAGAGTAGATCACCGGTCAATAAAGATTTTTTGAAACCATATAACTATGCTTATGAAAACAGTCTTTATGGTCTTTTCACTCCACAAAAACAGAAGTCTCGTGAGGAATTGTTTTTAGAATTCAAACAAAGAAGAATTCAATGGAAAAAAGCTTTTGCCGCTAAGAGGAAAACTAATGTTTTTAAATATATTAACTATTTGCCTCTAGATGCTTCTAAAAGCAAAAGTAGAAAAACACTTGGTTTTCTTAAACACCACATTGATAATGTTCAATCAATTGTTGAAAGCGATTGGGAAAAACGTCAAAAGGACAAGTGGAAAACAGAGATTCCTCACGGCATAACTGTGCTTGTGAAAGAACTTTTAATACCAAATACAAAGATAATAAAAGAACATGTTCTTGAGTTTGAAAATTTGATTAGGTCTTAAATGTTTGATGATTTGAAATATGTTGAGTTTCTTGAAAAAGAAATTGATGAACTTCAAAATGACAAATAAGATTTTTCAAACGAATATGATCTACTCTTAGAAGAATGTCTCTCCAAAGATATTTTGTGTGTTACTCATCAATCTTGTACTGATATCGATGAATATTCTGATGTTGCATGCAAATATCTTGATAAGATAAAAGAATGTGAGCGTCTTGAACTTGAGCTTTCGAAACGTAAAGAAAATGTTGATAAAAAGCCTTTTGAGTTACTTCAACACAAAACTGATTTCCTTCAAAAACATTGTCATTCTCTTGAACTTGCTTTGCAAAAAGACATAGGAAGTTTTCCACATGATAATAAATTACAAGAAAAACTTTCCCAAATGTGTCGTGAAATGAATGAAAAGAGTTTTGGAAATTAAAGGGTTGAAAGCACAGTTACAAGACTGGGAAATAGCGGTAGCAGAGTTGAAGAAACTCGTTGCTAATATGGGTGGGGAAATTGTGGAACCCAGTGTTAAGAAACCTGCTGTAAGACAACCCAATGCGCAAAAAATGACTAGACCCTCTGTCTTGGGAAAACCATCTGTTTTCTCTAATTCTGCATTTGTAAAACCTGCGTTTGCCCCCAAGACGGATGGGAAGGATAGGTTACCACAAAACACTCCCAAAACACATATTCGATCACAAAGCATTAAGAACACAAATGTGGTTAAACCAGGGATGTATAGATTGGCCACTAAACCTACACACAACAAAGAAAGTCAACCTCCTCAGACTTCTAGAAACACTAATAGACGTGTGTCTTTTACTACAGGAGTAGTCCCCACTGATAGTGTTAGCCGGCCCCAGCTTAAGAGCACTCTCATGAATGAAAAGGTTTGGCAAAACAAAAGTCAAAGGAAGATGAAGACAATAGAAGACCACCCTAGGATTTTCAATATTTCTAAGAATAAAACGTCTGTAATCGCGTGTAATGACAATTTGAATGATTATACGTTGAATGCTTTGAATGTTAAGTTTGTTTGTGTGAAATGTTGAAAGTGTGCTAATGCCAATCATGCTATGTGTATTTCGAATAATGTCAAAAGCGTAGCTAATAGAACTAAGAAGCAAACTGCAATGTCTATTAGTGCTAGAAAACCCAAAATAAAAGTAAACCATTCTGGTGCAACCCCCTGAGAAAAGTATTGCATCAGACTCCACCACTAAGAACCCTAGAAGCAGAATTAGGGAATTAGATGAGTCTGCAAGCAAGTCTTGGAAATGGTGGTTTGCTAATCAATGTCCTCCAGGATATAAATGGATGCCTAAGGTTAGGACTGAAAATGTGACAACGAGTGTTAGTGTGTCTTTAAGTGAAACTATCGATTCAGATATCACAACTAACATGGAATCCAATTTAGCAAATGCTCCATCGTGCTCTAATTCTTCTGCAGGTGATCGAGATAATTCTCTTCATACTGGACTCAGGATGCACGAAGCACATGACGGGGAATCTCAAGCTTCTAATTAACTTCATGGAGAAGTTCCTGGGTACGGTCCGATTCGGAAATGATCAATTTGCACCGATCCTAGGATATGGAGACTTGGTACAGGGAAATATCACTATCAAAAGGGTTTACTACGTCTAAGGGCTCAATCACAATCTTTTCTCGGTTGGTCAATTCTGTGATGCGGATTCGGAGGTTGCATTTAGAAAGAAGACATGTTTTGTTCGTGATTATGATGGGAATGACTTACTTACCGGTTCACGGGGTACTGATCTCTACACTATTTCACTACAAGACTCCACATCCTCAACTCCAATCTATTTCATGGCTAAAGATTCAACGACTCAAGCTTGGTTATGGCATCAACGTTTATCTCATCTTAACTTTGATACCATCAACTTGCTTTCCAAGAAAGATATTGCGCGAGGCCTTCCTCACTTGAAATTCATCAAAGATCATCTTTGTTCTTCTTGTGTGCTTTGTAAAGCTAAATGAAGTAGTTTGAAGACAAAGACCACACCAAGCTCTAAAGGACGGTTAGATCTTCTTCATATAGATCTGTGTGGTCTCATGCGTATTCAAACTATCAAGGGGAAGAAATATGTTATGGTAATTGTCGATGACTACTCAAGGTACACGTGGACCCTCTTCTTAAGGTCCAAGGATGAAACACCTGAGGTTCTCATTAAATTTCTTAAGCTGATACAACGTGGTCTTCAAGCTCAAGTAAAAGTGGTACGTACTGACAGAGGCACAAAATTCTTGAATTCAACTTTGAAGAAATATTTTGAAGCCGAAGGGATTGAAAATGAAACATCTATTTCTCGAACACCGAAACAAAACGGAGTTGTTGAAAGACGAAATCGTACTTTAGTTGAGGCTGCTCGAACATTATTATCTGCTTCAAAACTACCACTATTCTTTTGGGCCGAAGCTGTGTCAACCGCATGCGACACACAAAACCGATCCTTAATTATCCCAAGACACAAAAAGACACCATATCACATAATTAATGATCGCAAACCTTCAATCAAACACTTTCATGTTTTTGGATGTACGTGTTACATTATTCGAGATGGTGAAAATCTGGACAAGATGAAAGTGAAAGGTGATGCATGCATTCTAGTGGGATATGTAACTCAGTCTAAGGGATATAGAGTGTACAAGAAGAGAACAAAATTGATAGTCGAGACTATTCATATCAGATTAGATAAATTACAAGAGATGGCACTTGAACAAAGCAGTTTAAGTCCCGATCCACAACAACAAAAGACTTCTGTGTACAACCGCACGGAACTCGGAACTCAAGACCACAGCAATTAACCGTCAAGTTTGAAGCTGGTTCTTGAACATGTTCCAAGAGCAGATATGACAGTGGACACGACACTTGAAGAGTTGGAAATGTTATATGGTCCAATGTTTGATGAATATTTCACGGGGGAGAAACATGTTGTATCAAAGTCTTCCGTTGTCACTCATGATACGAATGATGATACCGATCATCGTCAACAAAAGGATACAACTTCATGTACTTCAACACCGGTTGCTGCAGATTTACTTCCTCAGAATATCACTTCAACAATTGATCCTACAACATCCACAACTACTGTCATTGCTCAAGAGAACACAAATCAAGCAGGCGGTGCATTATCTGACGATGACGATTTTCACAACCCATTCGGTACATCGGTACATGAAATTGGAGAGTCTTCTACTCGACATGTAGATCCGTCAAATGTGCATACGTTTTATCAACGACATCCTTCAACACATCATTGGACCCGAGAACATCCTTTGGTTCAGGTAATTGGAAACCCTTCACAGCCTGTTCGTACAAGACGACAACTAGCCACCGATGGTGATGTTTGTAAGTTCGCACTCGCCGTGAGTACAACTGAACCGAAAAACATCAAAGAAGCCATGGCTGGTCATGCTTTGATTGAATCGATGATGGATGAACTTCAACAATTTGAAAGACTTAAAGTCTGGGAACTTGTTGATAGACCATACGATGTGATTTCTTTAAATCTTCGTTGGATCTAGAAAAACAAGATGGATGAAGAAAACACGATCATCAAGAATAAAGCTAGGCTTGTGGCTAAGGGGTATGGCCAGAAAGAGGGAATTGATTTTGACGAATCATTTGCACCAGTTGCTCGTATGGAAGCGGTCAGGATTTTCCTTGCTTATGCTGCACATAAGGGAATCACTGTCTATCAAATGGACGTAAAGACGACATTTCTTAACGGTCCTTTGAAGGAAGAAGTCTATGTCACGCAGCCGGAAGGATTCGTCAATCCTCATTATCCTGACAAGGTGTATCGTCTCCACAAGGCACTATATGGACTCAAGCAAGCTCCAAGGGCGTGGTACGACGAGCTCTCAAAATTTCTGGTATCCAAAGGTTTCTCAAATGGTTCCCTTGATCTAACTTTGTTCACTTATAAATATGGGGATGACATTTTGCTCGTGCAAATTTATGTTGATGACATTATTTTCGGGTCCACAAACCCAAAACTTTCAAAATGGTTTGAAAAAGTAATGCACAACAAATTTGAAATGTCAATGATGGGAAAACTAAAATTCTTTCTAGGAATTCAAGTTCACCAATCCCCAAGTGGTATCTTTATAAACCAAGCTAAGTATTGTCAAGAGATAATCAAAAAGCATGGTATGACCTCATGTGACCCCGTTGGGACACCATTATCAACCACATCGCTAGATGCTGACTTGGAGGGAAATGCCATAGATCAAACGAGATATTGTTCCATGATTGGTTCTCTCATCTACTTGAAAGCAAACAGACCTGATATTTCGCATGCTACATGTTATTGTGCACGATATCAAGCACGACCCACTGAAAAGCACCTCAAGGAGGTTAAACGGATCTTTCGGTACCTTAAGAATACCATTCATTTGGGACTCTGGTATCCGAGGGAAACCGGTTTCTTTCTAACGGCCTATTCAGATTCTGATCATGTAGGATGTCTTGATACACGAAAAAGTACTTCTGGTGGTGCACAATTTCTAGGTGAAGATAAGCTTGTGGGATGGTCTTCCAAGAAGCAGGATTGCACGTCACTGTTATCAGCCGAAGCGAAGTATGTGTCTCTATCTGCAAGTTGTGCTCAAGTTCTATGGATGAGAACACAACTCATGGATTATGGATTCTACTTTGATAAAGTACCTATGTACTGTGACTCAAAGTCGGCCATAGCCATCTCCTGCAATCCGGTACAACATCCGCGCACGAAGCACATTGATGTCAGATACCACTTCATAAAGGAACAAGTTGAACGAGGTATCATTGAACTATACTTTGTTGGAACGGATTACCAATTAGCCGACTTGTTCACGAAAGCTCTGTCAAAAGATAGGTTTGAGTACCTCGTTAGGCAAATTGGTATGAGATGTTTGACTCCAACAGATCTGGAGATTCTGGCAAGGTGCCTGCTTGATTTATCTATCAAACATCAACCTGTAAATATCTTTGAAAAAAGCAAAATACAAAAAATATAAAACATATAAAAGCAAAACACAAAATTAAAAATCTTTCAAAATCCAAAAATATTCTTCTCGACATGTCTTTCAGTATCGATAATATGGACGTGCCTAGAAATGTCACTCAATAACGACACGGGTGTGTACATAAAGCTCGAATGAAAGTTGTAAATATTTTTCAAAACATGTCATTTCTTTTAATAAAGGAAATTGTCTATTTTGGATAATATCTCCAAACAACGGGTAGAGCAATCTATCTTGGGTTGAGCTTGCCCCAAAACATTCAACATTTTGAGCTCAACACAATGGCTTGTAATCACTTTCAGATTGTAACCCGGATCCATATTCACGGGGGAGTGTACGAATTAGTGCGCTTACCATCAGCAAAAGAAGAGAAATCTTCTTACACTTGAGTGAATTCGTCAAGACATTCAAAGTCTATGAACTCAAGTTTATGCTTTAGAAAAACCTCTTCTCCAAAAAGAAATAGGATTTTTCAGATTGCGTTAAACATAATATTTTTAAGAATTTTTCAATGATTATTCAAAATATTTTTAAAATTGTGTGTTCAACAACTCCCATCTTCAAAAAGCGAAATGTGGATCATATCCTCACAATGACAATTCAATTGGATTATTTTTCAGGGGGAGCATTTCAACTTCATGCAAAGATTAACACATCTTTCTCCCAGAAACTTTCAAGACTAATTTTCAATATATATTTTAATCAAATTTGGTATCTCTAATATCAAAAGATTTTATATATTAGAGATAGGGGACAAAATGTGATTAAAATGTGATCTTATATAAGACTCAAGCACTTTAACTCTTACCTACATGTGCAAAACACTTTCGATTATCGATGCACGTGTGAAGGGGGAGCATTTCTGAAACGACAAAACTAGCAAGGTGTTAAATGTTTCTCAAACACTTTGTTAGACCTTTTAAAGTGGTTTTCATGGTTACGAAAAACTTGCAAGGTGTTAAATGTTTCTCAAACACTTTGTTAGACCTTTTAAAGTGGTTTTCATGGTTACGATCAAATACCCACAACATATTTAATTCACGACGTTATTGGTGTCAAAAGGGTGGTTAGGTTTAAGTCTTATGATCCAACCAGAACCGGAGGGATCTTCCCATGGACAATCCAATAGATTATTAGAAGTATTTAGGAAAGATGGAGTAGAATGTGAACGTAGCTGAATGCCGACTAAGTACTGATGCTAGCACCGGAACAATCACAACAAGGTGCTAGTAATGATGTCTTGGTAAGCATTGAAGGGGTTTAAGAATGAAAAAGAAATGTAAGGATAAAGGGTGTAAACAAAGAAGCCCTCCATACAACTTAAGTAGAAACCGGGTCAACACATCATGAAGACAACTCATCATGGACCCAGTGATGTAATGCAAAACCTCTCCCTAGCTACTCAGGCTTCTCTCAAAAGAAGTTTGTTTTATTGTCACGGAGATCAACATGACTTCTATTGACTTTCTCACTCCGAGATAGTTGATATTGAATAGGTGGCATCTGCTCCATCCTCCGACTACTAAAAGTGCACAAATCGAGTCTAGAGCCTAGAGATAAATCAAATCTCATTAGGACACACGGAATGACGATAAAGAGAGTCCTACGCTATATCCTTGTGATATTGCTAGAACACTCAGAGTGATACTACTTAGTATTCACAATGATGAGTGGAAATCCTTCTAGTGTTAACATCAAATAGCATTGCGGTAGGTCATATGCAAGATTCTTTATGAATCAAGCATATGTAAAACTGAAAAGCAACAGTGGTTTGATTATGAATTGATTCAAACTAGTTTCAGGTTTCTACGCAATATCTTTATGGGCTTGCCAGAACATTCAGAGTGATACTCATTAATATTCACAGTGCCAAATGGAAATCCTTCTAGAGTCAACATCAAACAGCGCTACGGTAGGTGACTTGTGAGATTCTAATGAATCAAGCTTGTGTCAACTGGAAAGAAACAATGGCAAGATTCTTTATGAATCAAACTTGTTCCAGAAATTTGATTTGACGAATTTAATCAAGCGGATATATATCCAATTGATTCACTCTTTATGTTCGCGGTCTTGCTTTGAGACGGTCGAGTAAAGAGAATGGCTAGTACAACCGCGAAACCCTGTCAAGGAGATTCTTAATTGAATCTACCTAATCACAGGTACGATATTTAATATCGTATAACGGTCTTCACTGACCGGAGGTAAAACGCTACCGATTTAGGACGAATATCAAAGCCATTCAGTCCGTATCTATGTTTTGACTCAAGAAGGTGGCGTCACGGTGTACTCAGCAAATTCAAAGATTAAAAAATAAACCACATACTCATGCCTAAAGACATATTCAACAATTAATAGTGTGAGCATGTGGATGAAGATACAAGATCACAAGATGGTAAAGACTAGTCAAGGATGATTTGAAGATCTCAAGATTAAAGACAAAGTCGAAAGACAACGACAAAGGCTCAAAGATCACAGCATGAAGGAAACAAGACTACTATTACACGTTCGAGACTCATTCATGGCGAGATTAGTAATCTCTACAAATCTCCAAATGATAAAGGGTAATGACCTCTCATAAAGGGTAAGAACCTCTCATTGGGGGAGATTGTTAGCCTTAAAATATTGAGTCAAACAAGATTTCTCGGTCATATGTCTATTATATATCGTATATTAGAACGTTGTAATAGGTAGTAGATTAGTCGTGTTATACGGGCTTAACTTTAGGCTAAAGTTCATTCATAAGTAATGATGAGACTGCTTTTATACATAGTCTCATCGTCCAAAATGGGCTTAAAATGCATAAAATATCATGAAAAATGCCAAATATATGCTTGTGTTTGTTACATGTGTATTTTAGGTACGTATATTGAGAAAATGACAAAAGATCATAAGAAACAAGCAAAAACGAACACGGGAAATGAAGCCGCACAATGAACCAAGCCCTAATGGTGATTTTCCAAGAATAACCTTTGAAGAATTGAAGATTGTACAAGAAGGGTCCTCCAATATTGAAGAATTGACACTTTAAACCCTTGTATATTCATAATTACAAGTTTAGTCCTTAAAGTTTGTCAAATTTAGAAAAAGGGCCCTCCACTTTGAAGAATTGGCAAGAATGGTCCCTTAAAAATGAAGACTTGTCAATATTAGTCCTCCAAGAAGTCAACAATAAAAGTCAAAACCATAAAGTTTGAAGAAAATGCCAAAACAACCCTTCAAGTATCAAGAATTGGCAAGAAATACCCCTGAAATTACTTTACAAAACTATTTGGGGGAAAAAGTCTAAAAAATGAAACTTCATTTACAAAGGAATTTCAGTTTTGTGCATTTGAACAAGGAATGAAAGAAACAAAGGAGTTGAGGGACTAAATCTGCCAGACAACAACTCTTACCTACTCCAACCATTGCATGACACTTGTCCCACTCACCCTCTCAACCAATGGAAACCAACCATTCCCCCACGTCACATCCCACTCACCCTAGACCGTTTAAACAATATTAATTAAGTTAAACACGCGCCAAAAATGTTTTAAACTTAAAACAAAGATCAAAACCTGTGTTCTTGGTGTTCTTAGCAAATTTGGGTTTTCCCTAAATACTTGCAATTAGCACTTAATAACCTCCAAAATTATGATTAACCTGACACTAAACACGTCCCAAACCTTAAACATGACACCTCATCACCTCACAACACACATGATACTCACCTTGTACACACTTTTGGGGAAACTTCCAAAACATGCCAGCCATCCAACGAATTGTATTCAGCTTTGATTCTAAGCTTCATTGAGAGCCCTTGATCATATTACAACAGCTATATACCTCAACAAACTGACAAAAAAGTTCACATGAGTTCAAGTTATTCAAAACCCTCAAGGGCAATTCAGGTACTTCACAGCATTAGGGTTTACGTTTTTATGGTTTCTTAGTATCCATTGTAGCCTATATAAGGCATAGGAGCTGCAACATTTAGCTTTTGCTCTTGGTTTTTCCTTGTTCAAAGTTTTGTAAATCCCTTTTCAATATTAATGAAAATGTGTTTGGATGTTTGATGAAATCCAAGTGCCAACTTAATTCATTGCTTATTATTGTTACCTGTTTTTAAATCTTGTGCAAGAAATTGCCAAGTTTTCTCAACACTTGATATTTTGCTAAGTCTTTGGTACATTCTTGGGATTTTTGGATTACAAGTGATCTAAACACCCTGATAAGAAGATTATAAAAGTGTTGGGAGTTTGTGGTTTGGCGATAATCAAGAAGTGGGTATAAAGGTTGCATTAATCAAGATTTTTCATCTTTCTGTTTTATATATTTGTGCTCTAACCTTGTTGAATCTTAGCAGGGTTGTTATGGAAGCTTGTGCCTTGTTTTGCTAGGCACATCAGCTCAAAAATTCGTGAGTGTGGATGTACATTCATGAGGTTTGAGTCCTTTTACCCAAAATCTAATAAAAGTAGTGATTTTTGGTGAATTTGTATTCTACTATTGTTCTTGTTGTTTTGTGGCTTAAAAATGCTTGATACTGCATAATAATGATGTTATTGTGTTAGATTGGGCTTGGGATTAACTGAATCACACACTTTCTTTGTTAATATTGGATTGAAAAAGTTAAGGGGTGTTTGGGTTAACCTGTTTAAGCTTGCAAATTGGATTTGAGTTATTGTTCGTTGTTTATTTGTGTTGGTATCTGATATATATTTGGTTGTATGCTATTTGCTGCAAGTTCTTGGCTTTTAAACATCAAAATCTTGATTGTGCTATAAAAATTGGAAATCTGCTTGTTTTGGCCTAAGACTTTGGTAACACTTAGTTTGTATGTATGCTAAGGGATAACAAGTGATTAAACATAGTTTATATAACCTGTTAAGAAGATTTGAGGGTTTAAATCTGGCCTTGTGGTCAAGTATATCAGCAAAGTGTAAACTCTGCTTGTTCTTGTTCATTAGTAACATTTAAGTGCTTGAATCTTGATCTAAACTTTGAATCAGTGCATGAAACTAGTTTATTTGTGTTCATTTGAATTATTTATAGCTTGTGTATGCATTTGGTGAAGTTTGGCTGGCTTATTCTTGCTTAAAGTGCTTATTTGTTGAAAACTGCTTATTGTTCATATCTGGTGCATATCTGTGGATGTTTTGATTAAACTGTACTAATTGGCTTGGTGAATTTGTGATATTATTGTTGTTATTGACTCCTTGCGATTCATTGATCACTTGGGTGCCTTTGCTTAATCTGAATCCAACCAAAAGTCACATAAGACAAAAAGTCAAAGAAGTCAAGCAGTGGGAACACCTTTCCCCTGTTGCTAGCCACTACTAGTGTTAATTATCAAACAGCTTATTAATAAGCCATTTTGGCTTATCCAGACTTTCAACAACTTATCTTTTGTGATAGATCTTCCTTATTTGACCCATTGACTTGAACTGGAGCTTATTAGGGTTTGACTTTTAAGTTTGACTAGAAAACCAAATAGTTTAACTTTTACATAAGTGCTTATTTGCTTATTCCAGCTTATTCTTTGTGCTTATTGGAATTTTTTTTGATTATTTTGCTTAATTAAGTCATTTAAAACCTTTTGCAACTTGAATCAGCACTTGAGGTAGTCTAAAACTTAAAAACGAATATTTTGTCGTTTTGTGAAGAGAGCTTTGGCTTATTTCAGGTTTATTTCTTGTGCTTTTTCAAAATTTCTTTCACAGATCTCTTTGGTAACTCAAAAGAAGCTTGTGTGTCAAATTAGAGCTTATGGCATTAGCTTATGGCTTAATGGGCCAAAAAGCCCATTAAGAATAAGCTGTTGACTTATTAAGCTGTGATAAGCACATTTTCAGCTTTTGGGCCTTCAGAGTTTTGTTCTTAATATCAAATTTTGGGTCAGATAGGAAGTTTTGGGCTTAATTGGATCACTTTGGCTTATTGGGCCTAATTAAGCCCATTAAGTGGACTGTTTGGTTTTTTGGCCCATTTTAAGGCCCAACAGGGGTATTTTGGTAATTTCAAGTTCGTTTCTGTGTTACTTAGGTAAAAATAAACTAGTTTGCAACTTTTTAGAATTTTTTTATAAATTTTGGATTTTTATTAAAATTTTATTACTCCCTCCGTCCCAAAATTATTGTCCCCCGACAAAAAACACACAGTTTAAGAAAAGTACCATCTTTTCAGCTTTCTCTCTCTTACTTTTTGCAGAAAGACAGTTTTACCCTTAACCAATTAATTTAGAACCTTTTTAAAGTTTGTAATTATGATTTCAATTAAGGGTAATCTAGTAATCTTGATCTAAAATTCATATCTATTTTAGAAGTTTTGAAAGTGGACAATTAATTTGGGACAGATCGAAAAGGAAATGTGGACTATAATTTTGGGACGGAGGGAGTATTATTTTATTATTAAAAATAAAAATTTAGTTTTTTGCAAGTTTTTTAGTTTCCTAGTTCAAACACATTAAGTTAGGATTTTTAAAATTTTTAGATTAATTTTTGTGTCATTAGATTAATTTTTAGAGTTATTTTAAGTTATAATAGTTTTTAATTGTTTTTAAATAGTTTTAATTAATTTTAAAACTTTCAAAAAATGGGTTTTAATTTAGTTAAGTAATTTTAGAGGTTTGCAAGTTAAAAAAATATCATTTTGGGCTTTTTGTTAATTAAATTGATTTTTGGGCTTTAATTAGTATTAAAAAATTAATATTTAATTTAATAAAAGATTTGAGTGATTTTTGATTTTTTGTAAACTCTAATTCATTTTTTAGGATTTATTGCAATTTTCTAGGAATTTCTTGGTTAATTTTTAAATTTAGTCACTTTTACGGTTTTACGTGTACGACTTCGTCTTAGTTTAATTCATAATCGTAACCGTTATCCCTCTGTTCTCTTTTCTATTTTTCTTTCTTCATAAACATAATCACAATCATTAATCAATTCTTAACACAATACACAAGCCTCCTTGAGAACGATCCCCACTTTGGGTCATTTACTTGTGATTTTCCTAAATCACTTGTTGTACTTACCCTAATTACCTTGTTTTCCTAAACAAGTGTTAAATTACAACCATCATTTTGGCGCCGCTGCCGCGGAGGAGTGTTGTATTTTGATTTGAACTATTGTTGTTTTTATATTAGCCATAATATCTATTTGTATTAGTAGCACTATACTAATACGTATTATCGGTTTTCATTTTTTGTGTGAATATTACTATATTGTATACGTAGAGCAATAAATTCACAAGTACTCCAAAAGTGTGAAAAAAAACCTTGATTCGGGATTTCATCACTTGATCATTGTATTCGAATCTCAAACAACAAAAAAGGCAAAATAGATAATTACTTTCGTGAAGCTTAATTTTGACAAACACAAACTATAAGGTGGGTATAGGGCGGGTGTTATAAAATATACCCTAAGGAAAAAGGCTCTTAACTGCTTTGCGCCGCCTCGTTTCCCCGCTTGCTTGTGCGTGTTTATATAAAAAGGACTAATCGAGAGTTTGCCAACCAAAGTATTATCTAAGTATCATATACATGTACTTGGTTTCATTTGATTAAACCCTCTTGAACGTTTTGGTGTTCCACCAACGTTCTAAAGTCATCGAAGGCGTTCACCTCACGTGATCATTTACATTCCTTGAGGCTCCTTTAGTCAAGAGATTTGATTTGAGGAGAGATTTGTAGATTTTTGTCTACTTAATACAATCCAAAATCCAAAAAAAAAGTAAAAACCATCAAAAACCACAAAAAATAGGTAAAACACCAAAAAGAATCTTCTTTGCTCATTCCCACGTTGTACGTGACGTTTATGCTTACTCGTAATCAACCAAGACGTGCACGTAAACAAAAAACCGACAGGAGACCACAACTAACCTTTCAAGTGAGGAGTCTCCTATTGACGAACTTATTGTGGAAGAAGAACCAACCATGGCGAATCGAACTATGATGGAGTTACTTCAAGCACCCACCAAGGGTTATGGAGAGGCTATTGTTATTCCCGCCATCCTTGCGGAGAATTTTGAAGTGAAAACGGGTTTGTTGTCGATGATCCAAAGCAACAAATTCCGTGGTGATGAAAAGGACAACCCGCACAACCATATCCGCCAATTCAATCGTCTTACCGCCACTTGCAAATTTAAGGACGTTGCTAATGATTCGATTAAGATGATGCTTTTTCTGTATTCCTTAGTGGGGCCCGCTAAAATTTGGTTAGAGAAAGAGCCACCTAATTCTATATTGACGTGGAAGGATCTCGTTTCAAAATTTATGAACCAATTTTTCCCGCCCACTAAGACTACGCATTTGAAAAACGAGATTTCAAAATTTTCACAAGAATTTAATGAGAGTTTTTCTACGGCTTGGAATCGGTTTAAGGAAATGTTACACGAGTGTCCTCATCATGGGTTTTCCGACTTGCATCAAATTGACTCGTTTTACAATGGATTGAATGATCACGAGAGAGATTATCTTAATGCCGCCGTGGGTGGTAATTTTTTTATGTAAAACGGTTGAGGAAGGTTTGTTGATTATTGAGAATAGGTCTAAAGTCTATAGTCCTCGTAACACATCGAGTGTTCGTAAGGCTTCGTCTTCGGCTTCACCTTCATTGTCCAATACCATCGATGCTTGCCAAATTGAGGCGAACTTGGAAAACAAAATCTTTGATAAGCTTAAAAGACTTTTAACTGAATTCAAAGTTCGTGAACAAAGTGATCCCGCTACGGCTAAAGCGGTCGAGGTTTCTTGCATGTATTTTGGTGGAGGTCATGATTTCTCCGAGTGCATTACAAACGGTGGAAACACTTCGAGTGCCTATGCGGCCACGAGAACTTACAACCAAAACGGTCAAGTTACCCGCTCTAATCAAATGACTCCACCGGGTTTTGATCCCAATCAAAATGCTAACTACAACTATTAAAACAATCAAGTTGGTTTCAAAAACAATTACAAAGGGAACAACTATGGGAATCAAGGGGCTAATAACAATCAACTTTAAAAAAAATCAAAACAATGATTTTCAAAACAACAACAAGAGTTTGCAAACTTTGAAAGATCTTCCAAATGAATTTGTTGAATACGCAAATGGAAACGATGCTAGGTTTGATAATATTCAAAGAGAGATCATTAGCCTAAGATCCGAGTTTAAGAATGAATTGAAAAAGGAGTTGAAAAATGAGTTAGCAAATGAGCTTAAGATCCATACAAACAAAATGGAGGAAAATGTAACTAAGTTACAACAAAACCAACAAAAAATGGAACAAGGGCAACATGAAATTAAACAAGAGATGCTTAAGGCCGACAAGAGGCAATCCATGTTTGAGGATAAAATTTCATCCATGTTTGAGGCTATAATGTGTAAACCATCTTCGAGTAGTCTTCCTAGTAACACCATATCTAACCCTAAGGGAGAGATGAAAGTGATTACCACACGAAGTGGTAACACACTTAAGGGACCGACTCCTCAACCAATTACTCCAACGGTGGAGGAAATTAAGGAAGAACCCGAGGTGGTGGTCGAAAAGGAGCATGTCCCAATCCCACGAAGTACCGTTCATGCCACACCTACGGTTGACCCATTACCACATTTGGAACCCGAGATTCCAAAGGCTATGCCTATGCCTCAACCCACACCACCTTTTCCCTATCCATCGAGACTTAGAAAGGAGAAACGTCATGAGCGCGACAATTACCAATTTGAGCTTTTTATGAAAATGTTTCGTGGCGTGCATTTTAATGTGAGTTTTGTCGATGCTTTGGTCATGATGCCTCGATTTGCCGCTAACTTTAAGAGTATGTGAAACAACAAGGAGAAATTGCAACAATTGTCTAGTTGTTCCTCGGTTTATCTTAACCGCGTACCTCAAAAAGTCGATGATCCCATTAAATTCTTGATTCCATGTGCAATCCAAGATATGGAAGAATGTTATGCCTTGGCCGATCTTGGTGCTAGTATTAACTTGATGCCACTTTCAATATTCAAATCGCTTAATCTTCCTAATATTACTCCTTCACTAATGTCTATCGATTTGGCCGATCATTCCACTATTCCCGCATGTAGATTGGCCGAAGACGTTTTTGTGAAAGTGAAAAGTTCTATTATCCTGTATACTTTATCGTTGTCGATATTCCCACGGATCCTCAAGTTCCTCTTATTTTAGGTCTTTCGTTTTTAGATACGTCTATGGCGTTGATTGATGTGCATGCTAGAAAGATCACCTTACGTTTCAAAGACGAGTAACTTGTTATAAACGCAACTCAAAATTCTCCAATTTCTCATGTTTATTCCGTCGCGAACATAAACCTCGTTGATATGATTGACGTTGTTTGCGAGGAATTTTTACAAGAAGTTTTAGGTTTTCATGACGATGAAAATAGTGGCAATCCCACTATGCTTGATCCCATTCTTGATAATTCGACTCCATCCTTCACTCCATTTGAAGGTGGAGGTTTTACGTTGGAAGAATTTGATGTTCCACGTACTTGTGACGAAGACCTCGACAATGATGAGGACTTCTCGATTATCAAGGATTTTCTTAACGATTTCCCATTTCCTCCACCCGAGGAGGTTATGAGTATCGAGCCCAAATCTTCAATTGAGGAACCACCTATCCTCGAGTTGAAACATTTACCTCCTCATCTTGAATATGTATTTTTGGAGAAGAACGACAAGTTGCCGGTTATTATTGCGAAAGATCTTTCGAATGATGAAAAAACCGCACTTGTCGATGTTCTAAAGGATGACAAAGTGGCAATTGCGTGGATATTATCCGACATTAAGGAGATCGATCCCAAATTTTGTACCCACAAATTCTTAATGGAGGAGGACTACAAACCCGCAATCCAATGTCAAAGGAGGGTGAACCCCAAAATTCACGACGTCATCAAAAAGGAGGTCCTTAAACTCCTTGACGCGGGAATGATTTACCCTATTTCCGATAGCCCTTGGGTGAGTCCTATTCATTGTGTCCCTAACAAGGGAGGAATGACCGTTGTGCCAAACGATTCCAACAAGTTAATTCCAACTCGACTCGTGACCGGTTGGAGGGTGTGTATCGACTATCGTACGTTGAATGACGCCACTAAAAAAGACCATTTTTCCTTGCCCTTCATGGACCAAATGTTGGAGCGTCTTGCGGGAAACGATTTCTATTTCTTTTTAGATGGTTTTTCCGGTTACTTCCGAATCCCCATCGATCCTCGTGATCAAGAAAAAACTATGTTTACATGTCCATATGGGACGTTTGCCTATCGTAGAATGCCATTGGGACTTTGCAATGCACCTGGAACCACTCAAAGGTGCATGATGGCTATTTTTCATGACATGATCGAGAAGACGATGGAAGTCTTTATGGATGATTTTTCCATGTTTGGTTGTTCGTTCACTTCGGGTTTGTCGAATCTTGAGAGAATGTTGAAGAGTTGTGACGAAACCAACCTTGTGCGTAATTGGGAAAAATATCATTTTATGGTTAAGGAAGGAATCGTCTTAGGGCACAAGGTTTCGAAAGCGGGGATTAAGGTAGATAAAGCTAAGGTAGACGTCATCGCCAAATTACCTCATCCCAAAACCGTTAAGAGAGTTAGGAGTTTCCTAGGCCACGCGGGCTTTTATCATCGATTCATCAAGGATTTTTCAAAGATTTCTCGACCTGTTACACATCTCCTCGAAAAAGATGCACCTTTTGTCTTTAACTAAGATTGTGTACGAGCCTTTGAAATCCTTAAGAGGAAACTTACAGAAGCTCCCATTCTCGTTGCTCCCAGTTAGAACCTCCCCTTTGAGCTCATGTGTGATGCTAGTGACTATGCTATTGGGGCCGTTTTGGGGCAACGTCATGAAAAGCACTTCTTGCCTATTCGCTATGCTAGCAAGAAGATGACCGAGGCTCAATTGAAATATACTACAACGGAAAAGGAATTCCTAGCCGTGGTGTATGCTTTTGAGAAATTCCGACCTCACCTCGTCTTGACTCGATGCATAGTGTATACGAATCATTCGGCTATCAAGTAACTCATGGCTAAACAAGATGCAAAGTCGAGATTACTTCGTTGGATTCTCCTCCTACAAGAATTTGATGTCGAAACTTGACAAAAAAGGAGCCGAGAATCTAGCGGTCGGTCATCTATCTCATTTGGAAGATCCTCACCAAAGTGTTTACGAGCCAAAGGAAATTACCGAAACATTTCCTCTCGAGACACTTGGTGCAGTGAATTCTAAGCTTGATTCATCCACCCCATGGTTTGCGGACATCGCAAATTACCATGCGGGGAACTTCATCATTAAGGGTATGACGACTCAACAAAAACGAAAATTCTTTCGTGATGTCAAGTTCTACTTTTGGAATGACCCTTATCTATTTCGGACTTGTTCGGATCAAATTATTCGATGTTGTGTCTTTGGTACCGAAGCTTCTAACATACTTAGAGCTTGCCATGAGGGACCCACAGGTGGTCACCACGGTGCTAATCTCCCGGCTAAGAAGGTCTTTGATGCCGGGTTCTTTTGGCCTACTATTTACCGAGATGCACATGCACTTGTGAAGTCACGTGACTCATGCGAACGACAAGGAAAAGCCTCACAAAACGATGAAATGCCACAAAATATCATCCAAGTGTGTGAGATCTTCGACGTTTGGGGAATTGATTTTATGGGGCCGTTCCCATCATCTCTTGGTAATAAGTACATCCTTGTCGCCGTTGACTACCTATCCATGTGGATGGAAGCTAAGGCTTTGCCCACGAACGATGCTCGTGTGGTAGTCAAGTTTTTGAAAAGCTTGTTTTCTCGGTTTGGAACCCCTCGTGCGATCATAAGCGATCGTGGAACCCATTTTTGTAACGACCAATTCGAAAGGGTCCTAAGGAAATATGAGGTTAGACATCGGCTTTCTACGACCTATCACCCGCAAACGAGTGGGAAAGTCGAGGTTTCAAATCGAGCATTGAAGAGGCTCTTGGAGAGATCGATTGGGGAAAACCGACAATCTTGGTCGGATAAGTTGGACGATGCTTTATGGGCCTTTCAGACCGCTCATAAGACACCCATCTGGTGCACTCCTTATAAGCTTGTGTATAGGAAGAATTGCCACTTGCCAATTGAACTCGAACACAAAGCTTATTTGGCCCTTAAGCATTGTAATGATGATACTAAGACCGCGGGAAAACACCAGAAAATTCAATTCAATGAATTGGATGAATTAAGAGATATTGCTTATGAAAATTCATTTATTTACAAAGAAAAACTAAAAAGTTTCATGACTCAAAAATTAAAAACCGGGTTTTTAACATTGGAGATGAAGTGTTGCTTTTTAACTCACGTTTGAAAATATTTTCCGGCAAGTTGAAATCCCGTTGCTCCGGTCAATTCACCTTTACCCAAGTTTTTCCTTATGGGACCATCGAGCTAGCTTAAAATGATGGCCCCAATTTCAAGGTGAATGGACATAGGTTAAATCACTACTTTGGCGGGGAAGTTCCCTCTTTGAACTACCTCGACCAAATCACCTTCCCCAGTGATAATTAGTATTGAGGGGATCGAGTCGAGCTCATGACTCGGTAATAAAAAACGAGGTTCCTTGTGGGGGAGTCCCATGATTATCCTATGTACATATTATCGCTTTCTAATGTAGTAACGTGAGGGGAATTGTGCCCTTCCAACCTTTGTTCCGTGGTTGTTTGTGATATGTGAATTTTAGATGATCACGATCTTCACGATTGGAGCCTCTCGTGTTCGTTTTATAGGAGCAATCGATCGTTTGCTTTGAAGAAATTCTTGATATCCATGATATATCCTTATATGTTCTAACCTTAGGTTTATAGCACACTTCAAATTTAACGGTTACACCCTTTCCATGCTAGATTATGCATTCGACTACGTCTCTAGTATGGGGGTTTCCAACCCTTAGACTCGAAACATTGAGGACAATGTTCTAACTTCAGTATGGGGGGGGGGGGGGTGAATAGATACTTGCCTTGCCAAACCTTCACGCTTTCCAAAGTTTATCTTTTTGTTTATCGTTTTGTTGCTAAATAAGGCTAAAAATGGACAAATTTTAAAATTTTTCTCATGTTTTATAAGTGTTTGAAGACACGAATGTAGGTTTTCTGATGGCGAGAATAAGAGTAATTTTTTACTTGACCGTGCGTGTTGAGAACTTAGCTTCGATTCCTTAACTTTATTTTAGGCTAAGTCTCTTAAATGAGGACGAGAAATGATAGAGTTAATTATAAGTTACTATGCTAAACATAGAGTACTTGTATTCTTTCAAAAACTCATGTGTTCTCGTTGTTTGCTTATTCTCCCTTCGCTTGTATATAAATTTTTCTTAATAAGTATTGGCTTAACGGTTTAGTCTTGATTGTTGGTTTCTAGTCTTTTTTATTAGCTTCCATGTAATTAAATTGGGAAAACATTAAGGTATCGCCAGCGTCACGGTTTTGAAGTATTGGCAACCCGAATAATCGAAAGCTTCACCTAATAATAAGATTTCAAGTGCTCACGTAAATCAAGCAAACAATTTGAAGCTCACAAGGCCGAAAAATCTATGCGAAATTGAAAGTGAATCAAGCCTTAATCTTTGAAGCTTTAAAGATCCAAAATTCGCTTTTAGCGTCAGGATATACGTCTTTGGCCATAATAAACACCTCATGGCGAGGTTAAATAAAAGGCAAGGCAAGACCGAAGTCATAATAAAATCTTCATGGCGAAGTTGAATAAAAGATATAGGTAAACCTATGATAATAAGGCCCATCCGGTAGGGGGCGTATAAAAGTCTTGGTAATAAGTCTCATGTTCAAAACCTTTATAAAACCGTGTTTAACGATCCTTCTCGTTGACTTAATTTTTTTTGACATCGTTGTCTATTAGGGGAGGTTATTAATTCGATGGTCTTGGTTACACCTTTATGACTCTATTTTTAGACCGAAATCTCTATCATCGCATAAGTAAAAAATGTATCCTCATGAAACATTCAAGAGAAAAATAAAATATAAGAGATACAACTTAGAAAATGGGAGGATAAGTACGTGATTAGGGCATATGAGTAGTGTTAGCATTACTAATTTATAATAACAATGATCTCGTTGCACGTTTGGCATGGAATTGGGGTGAAAATCGAGGACGACAAAATTATTTCTAACGAAGCATTCACGTGTTCTTGTTTTACGAACCTAAACATCCCATTTTGCGATGAAATCATACATTATGTCTAAAACGCAAGTAGTAGTAATAGTAGTAGTATAGTAAGTTTATCATTCAATAAAAGTGCATAAAAAGGAATTTTGGAGGTGCTACGATACTTTATTCTAGCATTGCGTGAGGGCACGACAATAGTTTAGTATGGGGGAGTGATGAGACTGCTTTTATACATAGTCTTATCGTCCAAAATAGGCTTAAAATGCATAAAATATCATGAAAAATGCCAAATATATTCTTGTGTTTGTTACATGTATATGTTAGGTACGGATATGGAGAAAATAACAAAAGATCACAAGAAACAAGCAAAAACGAACACGGGAAACGAAGCCGCACAATGAACCAAGCCCTAATGGTGATTTTCCAAGAATAACCCTTGAAGAATTAAAGATTGTACAAGAAGGGTCCTCCAATATTGAAGAATTGACACTTTAAACCCTTGTATATTCATAATTACAAGTTTGGTCCTTAAAGTTTGTCAAATTTACAAAAAGGGCCCTCCACTTTGAAGAATTGGCAAGAATGGTCCCTCAAAAATGAAGAATTGTCAATATTAGTCCTCCAAGAAGTCAACAATACAAGTCAAGACCATAAAGTTTGAAGAAAATGCCAAAACAACCCTTCAAGTATCAAGAATTGGAAAGAAATACCCCTAAAATTACTTTCCAAAACTATTTGGGGAAAAAGTCTAAAAACTGAAACTTTATTTACAAAGGAATTTTAGTTTTGTGCATTTAAACAAGGAATGAAAGAAACAAAGGAGTTGAGGGACCAAAGCTGGCAGACAACAAATCTTACCTAGTCCAACCATTGCATGACACCTGTCCCACTCACCCTCTCAACCAATGAAAACTCACCATTCACCCACGTCACATCCCACTCACCCTAAACCGTTTAAACTTAATATTAATTAAGTTAAACACGCGCAAAACATGTTTTAAACTTAAAACAGGGATCAAAACCTGTGTTCTTGGTGTTCTTAGCAAATTTGGGTTTTCCCTAAATACTTGCAATTAGCACTTAATAACCTCCAGAATTATGATTAACCTGACACTAAACACATCCCAAACCTTAAACATGACACCTCATCACCTCACAACTCAAATGATAATCACCTTGTACACACTTTTGGGGAATCTGCCAAAACATGCCAGCCATCTAACGAATTGTATTCAACTTTGATTCTAAGCTTCATTGAGAGCCCTTGATCATATTCCAACATGTATACACCTCAACAAACTGCCAAAAAAGTTCACATGAGTTCAAGTTATTCAAAACCCTCAAGGGCAATTCAGGGACTTCACAACATTAGGGTTTACGTTTTTATGCTTTCTTAGTATCTGTTGTAGCCTATATAAGGCATAGGAGCTGCAACATTTAGCTTTTGCTCTTGGTTTTTTCGTTGTTCAAAGTTCTGTAAATCCCTTTTCAATATTAATGAAAATGTGTTTGAATGTTTGAAGAAATCCAAGTGCCAACTTAATTCATTGCTTATTATTGTTACATGTTTGTGTTGTTTGAATCTTAAAACCTGTTTTTAAATCTTGTGCAAGAAATTACCAAGTTTTCTTAAAACTTAATATTTTGCTAAGTCTTTGGTACATTCTTGGAATTTTTGGATTACAAGTGATCTAAACACCCTGATAAGAAGATTATCAAGGTGTTGGGAGCTTGTGGTTTCGGGATAATCAAGAAGTGGGTACAAAGGTTGCATTAATCAAGATTTTTCATCTTTCTGTTTTATATATTTGTGCTCTAACCTTGTTGAATCTTAGCAGGGTTGTTGTGGAAGTTTGTGCGTTGTTTTGCTAGGCACATCAGCTCAAAAATTCGTGAGTGTGGATGTACATTCATGAGGTTTGAGTCCTTTTACCCAAAATCTGATAAAAGTCTTGATTTTTGGTGAATTTGTGTTCTGTTATTGTTCTTGTTGTTTTTGTGGCTTAAAATTGCTTGCTACTGCATAATAATGATGTTATTTCACACACTTCCTTTGTTAATCTTGGATTGAAAAAAGTTAAGGGGTGTTTGGGTTAACCTGTTTAAGCTTGCAAATTGGATTTGAGTTATTTTTTGTTGTTTATTTGTCTTGGTATCTGATATATACTTGGTTGTATGCTATTTGCTGTAAGTTCTTGGCTTTTAAACATCAAAATCTTGATTGTGCTATAAAAATTGGAAATCTACTTGTTTTGACCTAAGACTTTAGTAACACTTAGTTTGTATGCATGCTAAGGGATAACAAGTGATTAAACATAGTTTATATAACCTGTTAAGAAGATTTGAGGGTTTAAATCTGGCCTTGTGGTCAAGTATATCAGCAAAGTGTAAAATCTGCTTGTTCTTGTTCATTAGTTACATTTAAGTGCTTGAATCTTGATCTTAAATCTGAATCAGTGCATGAAACTAGTTTATTTGTGTTCATTTGAATTATTTATAGCTTGTGTATGCATTTGGTGAAGTGTGGCTGGCTTATTCTTGCCTAAAGTGCTTATTGGTTGAAAACTGCTTATTGTTCATATCTGGTGCATATCTGTGGATGTTTTGATTAAACTGTACTAATTGGCTAGGTGAATTTGTGATATAATTGTTGTTATTGACTCCTTGCGATTCATTGATCACTTGGGTGCCTTTGCTTAACATGAATCCAACAAAAAGTCACATAAGACAAAAAGTCAAAGAATGGGAACTCCTTTCCCCTGTTGCTAGCCACTGCTAGTGTTAATTATCAAACAGCTTATTCATAAGCCATTTTGGCTTATCCAGACTTGCAACAACTTATTTTTTGTGATAGATCTTCCTTATTTGACCCATTGACTTGAATTGGAGCTTATTAGGGTTTGAATTTTAAGTTTGACTAGAAAACCAAATAGTTTGACTTTTACGTAAGTGCTTATTTGCTTATTCCAGCTTATTCTTTGTGCTTATTGGAAAACTTTTTGATTATTTTGCTTAATTAAGTCATTTAAAACCTTTTGCAACTTGAATCAACACTTGAGGTAGTCTAGAACTAAAAAACGACTATTTTGTCGTTTTGTGAAGAGAGCTTTGGCTTATTTCAGGCTTATTTCTTGTGCTTTTTCCAAATTTCTTTTCACATATCTCTTTGGTAACTCAAAAGAAGCTTGTGTGTCAAATTAGAGCTTATGGCATTAGCGTATGGCTTAATGGGCCCAAAAGCCCATTAAGAATAAGCTGTTGACTTATTAAGCTGTGATAAGCACATTTTCAGCTTTTGGCCTTCAGAGTTTTGTTCTTAAAATCAACTTTTGAGTCAGAGAAGAAGTTTTCGGCTTAATGGGATCACTTTTGCTTATTGGGCCTAATTAAGCCCATTAAGTGGACTGTTTGGGTTTTTGGCCCATTAAGGCCCAATAGGGGTATTAGGTAATTTCAAGTTCATTTCTGTGTTATTTAGGTTAAAATAAACTAGTTTGCAACTTTTTAGAATTTTTTATAAATTTTGGATTTTTATTAATATTTTATTATTAAAAATTAAAATTTGGTTTTTTGCAAGTTTTTCATTTTTCTTAGTTTAAACACATTATGTTAGGTTTTTTAAAATTTTTTGATTAATTTGAGTGTCATTAGATTAATTTTTAGAATTATTTTAAGTTTTAATAGTTTTTAATTGTTTTTAAATAGTTTTAATTAATTTTAAAATTTTCAAAAATAGTCTTTAATTTAGTAAGTAAATTTAGAGGTTTTCAAGTTAAAAAAATCTCATTTTGGGCTTTTTGTTAATTAAATTGATTTTTTGGGATTTAATTAGCATTAAAAATTAATATTTAATTAAATAAAAGGTTTGAGTGATTTTTGAGTTTTTGTAAACTCTAATTACATTTTTTTAGGATTTATTGCAATTTTTTCTAGGAATTTCTAGGTTAATTTTTAAATTTAGTCAATTTTTATGGTTTTACGTTTACGACTTCGTCTTAGTTTAATTCATAATCGTAACCGTCATCCCTCTATTCTCTTTTCTATTTTTCTTTCTTCATAAACATAATCACAATCATTAATCAATTCTTAACACAATACACAAGCCTCCTTGAGAACGATCCCCACTTTGGGTCATTTACTTGTGATTTTCCTAAATCACTTGTTGTACTTACCCTAATTACCTTGTTTTCCTAAACAAGTGTTAAATTACAACTATCAAGTAACTAAAGCCCAAAAGAAAAGCCCGGCCCATTAAACTATAGTCCATAAACAAGCCCGCATGTGGGTGGACTATATATACCCTTCCTAGCATATTAGGAAGGGTGTTGGTCATTTGTTAATCTCTCTTATTAATCTAATCCTCCAAAAGTTCCAACCATTCTCTCTACTTTCTCTCACTACTTTCTCTCTCTAGAAATCTTCCATCTTTTATCTACCTTTCTTGTTTAATCATCTAAATAATATGGGACAACAAAATCAAATAGATTGCTTCCTTCTCTGCATCAATCCAAGCACGGTTCTCTTTCGAAGTATTCTCATATGTTTCCTTAATAGTCTGCTCAGTGGCACCTGGAGTCATGTCGATTGCTGTAGTTGCAGGAATGGTGATTATAGTGGGAGTATAGGGTCCGTCTGTGATGCAACGACGAAGAACATCACCATTGGGTTTTGTGTCAAGATATCGAAGAAAACGTGATTGCCATTGTGCATATCGACCGGATACAAGAATTGGTGGTCTCTCTTTGTTACCCGAAACCATGATGTTGTTAATAGTAACACGATACTCAGTAGTAGAATCCATCTCGATAATGAAGTGTTGAAGTGAAAAGGATCTTAAGTAGATGTTGTTGAGATTAGGTTGTGGTTGAGATTCCGAGAAACTTTGTGAAAAACCCTAAACAATGTCTGTTCAGATGTCGGAATGTGTGACCTCTTAAGAATTCGGAATGTAGAACATGTTTAGATGTCAGAATGTGTTACCTCTTCAGAATTCGGAATGGAGAACCTTTATGGATGTCGGAATATGTGACCTTTTCATAATTCAGAATTCGGAATCTATGTTTACTTGACTTAACTTAAAGTCGGAATCCGTAATCTGTATTAAAGTCGGAATCTTAACTAGACAAATGTCGGAATAACACCAAAACAAATGTCAGAATCTATGAAAAGGATTTAGGAATCTATGACACTATGAGAATTCAGAATCAATGGTGAAGAAGAATTCAGAATTACTAAAAAAGGAAAAGTCGGAATAGTATCTTCAATACGAAAGTCAGAATCCAAGAAAAGTCGGAATCCACTTTTGTGTAAAATTCGGAATTCACTTTACCTAGTTATGTTTAGATGTTGGAATATGATTCTTGTGTGAAAATTCGGAATAAGGACACTTTATGAATGTCGGAATATGAGAAAAGATCAAATGTCGGAATACTTTAAAGATTCAGATATCAGAATAAGGGATTAAATGTCGGAATGCTAAACCCTCTTCAAAGTCGGAATATGCCATACCAAACTATTCGTAATATTAAAACCCTTTGATTCCGAAATCAATACCAAAAACTTTCAAGAACAATTCCGTGTTTTTACCCAATAATCAAGCCAAAAACTTCTAATTTTGTCGTGAAAATCACCAATATGAATAACACAAATTCCTACTACAACTATGTAGGCAATTTGTAGGAAGATTTAGAGCTCGAAAACAAATTTTTTTGAGACGAGATGATTTGATGATAAAATCACACTAATAAAAAACAATAACCACAAACTAAACACGAATCTACTCCATGGCAATTGATACCAATTGTTGTCCCTAATTTATATGATGATAGATTAAGAAATAAAGATGAAAAGATGAAAAGTAGATGAATTCTAGAGAGAGAAAGTAGAGAGAGAAAAGAGAGAGAAGTGTGTGAAATTTTGGGAGGATTAGATTAAGAAAAATAAATATGGCTAACCCTTCCTAACATGCTAGGAAGGGCTTATATAGTCGGCCTCATACATGTAGCCTTAATGGACTATATTGTTTAATGGGTCGGGCTTGAATAAAATGCTTAGTACCTTGAAAGAGTCCTTTTAAGCTATCCATTAAGCCCGTAATGTCACGACTATGTAACTAACTATTACAACGTTCTAATAAATGTTAAAATAAAAACCTATGACCGAACATTCTTGTTTGACTCAATATTTTGAGGCTAACACATACACTTCAAAAACACATGTATTCCGGTTTTAGCATATATACCCCTCACAGATTTTTGAATCATTTTAGAAAGAATTTAAAAGTGAGGCTATGAACTCACCTGACATCCATAAAGTCTGAGCTACATCAGATATATTTCATTCATAAACAAACAGCTTGGTCTCACAAACACAAACCTGGATTAACACATTGTGTATAGTATTAAGTCTTTGATCTTTATTTTAATACTTTTAAGTATTAGTTATGTATTCTTTAACTAATATTTTTTGTAATTATAGCATCATTGTTCGGGCCATCATACTCAGAAGCCATTCTATAAAAGTTTGAGAAGTGAAGACACTTTAAATCGCAAACCCAAGCACTCAGTCAGAACGTAATATCGAGATGGAACATCTTTGTACAAAGATCCCTACTAACATGATACCTTCATTACTTTATCATATTTATAATTTATTTTCTTTAGTTTTAAAATTGGCAAAAATAGCCCTTTTAGTTATACTTTAGCTTAATTACACTTTAACCCCTAAAGTATATAGTTTTAATATCTACATTTTAAACCCTCAAATATTAACCTTAGGGTCTCAAAATTTTCAATATTTATTCTTATAGTTTTAAATTTCATAAAATGACATTTTGGACCAAAATATTTATAGTTTAAAAATGATAGTTTTAGTCCCTATACTTGTTAAAAATCACATAACAACCTCAAAAATGCACCAAATGATCTAGGATTTTAGAAAAAAGTTTCAAAACACATATATAATCGTAATAACAATATTTCTCCAGAGTTATAGCTTTTGAAATGGGTTTTTGCTTATTATTTCATGTAAATTTCAAAACTATAGTTTTAAGACATTTTTAGCTTATAACTTCCATTCTAAATGATCATATGACCTAATTTATTTTAAATTAGTTTTATAACATCTTATAAACATTATAAAAAGTCTAATAATACATTATAACAAGATCAAAGCTTAACTAACATAGAGATTACCTAGGTAGCTCTAAAATGGCTCCTTATGGCTTTCTATGAACATTACTTGCAACCAAAGCTTCAAGAGCTTCGGTGGATTCCTTCTAGACCAGGTTTATGGTCTTCTAATATTTCTAGAAATTATTTATAAGTGGAAATCAAAATGGGTATGGAGGTTAAGAAGATCAGGGTGCAAGTTTTCAATATAAGGGTAAAGGTCTTATTTGTACTAGTTTTCAGCCCTTAGCCTCCAAGTAAACTTAACTACTGATACCCTAGGTTACTTAAACGTTTATGGTGACTAAAGAAGGCTATGGTATGATTCATACAAGCTAGAAACATTAAAAATCCATGGAAGACTTGTTGTAACAGATTTCGGCCATAAAAAAAACTAGGATGATATTTTTCCAACAAGTATCTTATGAACCTATTTTCTTGGTTGCTTAGGCTTTTAAATATATTATATGTGTCATAAAATATCTTTCTTAGGTTTGAAGTTTGGAAGGGAAGAGTTTAAATGGGTTTTTGGAGGGAAAAACCTAGCCGGAGCATAATCTAGGGCTTGTAACTTTGTAACTTTGTAATTCTTGTGATTAAGGGTTTAGGAATGTTATTAGTTATGGATTAGGGTATAATTAGGGTTTACATAATGTAATTAGGAAGTTTGGATCCTTGGTTTGAATTTTAACAAAGGTTTGAAGTGAAAATGGGAAGAAAAACCTAGGCGGGTTAGGGTTTCTAATGATCTAGGGCTAAATCCTTTTTAAATCCATTATCATTGATTTATCTAATGATGTAAACTCAATTTATACATCCTAAATTGTCCTCAAAGTGTTCATGAAGTCTCTACATTGGTTTTACTAAGTTATTCTAAGTAAACATGTCCTAAGGGTGAAATTACCTATTTTGACCTAATTTATAAGCCATGCATTAAAATGTTATACCTTGTGATTTAGTGACTTGTACATTGTCTTAATATAATTTTATAACCTTAATGTAATGATATAAGTGTTTCTATACTTTTCCTAAAAGACTAGTGATTAATTCTATGTAAAATGCTTAATATAAGGGTTTCTAGGTTACTAATCCTAATGACTTTCTATCTTGGGTTATTAGTGTTTATATCATAACATAAGCTTATTCTAGTTCTTATATAGTATGTTTATGACTTCTAGGGATTTTACATTCTTAGTTTAAGGATTTACATAGCATAATCATAATCTAGGTATAATTAGGTTAGCTTAAGATCTTATGCTTTGATAACTTGTACATTGTTCTTAAGTAACTTGTACCTTAACTTGAAATAAATGTATAATCTTAATATGATATTTAGTTGAGTTTTATAATTAGTTTTAAAAGATTAGACTCTAATTCAATGTGAAATGAATTTTATATGCTAATCTTGGTTAACTTGTAATTAGCTTTAGATTAGTGAATATTAGTATTTTGTGATCAATTACCTTTCCTTTATATGATAGACTATAATTAGTATATTTTATTTGATACTTGTACATAGATATTATGTAGTTATATTGCTTGAAACATTGTTTACCACGGATTTCTAGGTGATGATCTAGACTGTTATGTATATTTACTTGTACTTAACCTTGTATGGTTTGTTCTTAGTATTCTTGGATGTAATTATACTTTCTAAAGATAGTTTACAACTTGTTTATAATCCATATGTACTTATTAATATGTAATGTTCATTCATACTTTCACCATTCTTGAGTTCACAACTCATTTATAGGGATTCTAGGGTTTCTAAGGGAGTTTAGGGCATCATAGTTATATTTGAGATGTTCTTATTCATAATTTACTTATTAGATTAAACTAAAAAAACTTAGACTTGATATATACATTATGTTTACAACATATTAGAATATGTTGAAGTTGCAGTTTAAGTTATGAGAACATATTTATTTTACCAAGTAAGGCACAAAGGAAAAAAAATTCAGCCAAATTTTTATATTCATTTACTCATAACAAATAATGAATAGGTGAAATTTGAAGATTGTCACATAAAATATACAGTTGATACTTAATGTATGGTAGATAATTTATTAAAAATTTATAAAATATATAATATTAAATGTTTCTTTGAGCCCAAAGTGGTATAAACCCACGTGCTAAACACTCTTAGTTTTTTTCAAGTAATTTAATGATATTTTGAATGCTAATTGTACAAAATAAACTCAAAATTTAGATTGAGTAAAAAAATATCTTTAAGAAATTGTAGTAATAAAGAGTTGTGTTTTTCAAAAAGAACTAATCTTCATGGGTTTAGAACTTAAGATAACAGACACTGAGTTTTCAAATTCTATTGTTCCCATTTCGGCTTGTTTTTTAGTTTGTAGAGTGGTTTATCTATAATTAATCTTTAAGAGAGGGTGTTTACAGCCTTTTTGTAGTAGTGACATCCGCAATTATCCGACTGAAAATTGGTTGAGCCATTCAAAATGTGTTCTAAAATTCTCGTTTATTGTACTTCGGATTCTCACAAAAAAAACGCGACAACTGAACGTTCATGAACATGATAAAGATATCGATGTACATAGTTCTGCGACGCTCGATTTACTTGTCATCTATTACGAAAAAACAACATTTCTCTTCTAAGAAAGTTGCATCCGCGAGCTATTCATAATAATTTCTTAGTTTTTGATCATTAAATCGGGTAGCATAAAAGTATACTCATCCATGAAAATTGGAAAGTTTGTAAAAATAGAGAAGATGTGCATAAATTGAAAGTTTATAGACTTATATTTAATAGTCGTGTGATAGGATCGAACTCGATATTACGGGATTTCACTCAATACGTAAAGAGTTAATTTATTTAATAATATATTTATTATATTTATTAAATTAAAGAGAGCTAAATAACTATATAACTTTAACGATCTTAATTAATTAAAAGTTAAGTATTAACGAGTGTTAAACAATATATAGAAAGAGGATTAAAAAGGAAGAAGGAAAGGTTCCGGAACACCCCATGGAGGTGTGTTTGTCGGTCAGTTAGGGTACCAAAGGGGGAAGGCAAAACGTGCCTTTTATTTGTTTGGGTTACAATGGATTCTAGGCCTATAAATACATCCCCTTACCCCTCATAATCTTCATAACATGAATCTCTTCTCTACCTCTCCTCTTGGTCGATCGCAAGGTGTACCCACGAAGGGATATTCGGTTGGTTTTGTTGGTTGATCGATTGTGTTTATAATCTAGTCCTAGCCCCTCTCTAGGGTTGTTGGGTAGATTATTTACAAGCGTTGTAGCTCGGTTTTCACGTGCTAGAATCACGGTTAGCTAGTTGTATTACGTGTGTACAAGATCATAATATAGTCTTACTTTAGACTATATCTTGGAGTATTACGGTATTAACCCGAACTGGTGATTCATTGTTTGTCTTGTGGATTTTCTTTAGCATAAAGGTATGTAACCCTAATTCGATTATTTATAATTGTGTTATTATGATGATCTTGTTAAATCGCTTCCGCTATATGTGATTTGATCTCGTTTTGGGTTTTATATAATAGTTATGATGTTAATAAACCTACAGTGGCATCGAGAGTCGTTTAAACATGTTATAATTATGGAAAATATAAAGTTTTTTAACTAATAATTGTTTGAGTTAAAACTACATGTTTTTTAGGTTTCTTAAAATTAGGGTTTTGTTTTTTATAAACTACGATTTTTCGGCCGAATTTTTTATATAAAAAAAAGAATTGTTTGAAACCCTAAATTACATGTGGTATAATTTTAGATTAAATTACATGATTAATTGTTATGCCATGTATGGTTACGACCCGTAGAGAACGTGCATGTTTTTATGGATCTTAAAATTATATGTTTATATGATTTTATGTGCTAGGTGATTATTTGTTTCAATAAATCTAGAATTAGGGAGACTTTTATATGAATATAAAGACCTAGATTTGATGATTATTGAATAAATCGTATGCATGTGGCTATTTTATTATTTGTTGCACATATAAATTGTTATTATAAATTTAGTTTATTTTACTTGTTTATATTAAAATTGTTGAATTGTTGTAAACAAGGGTTTTCTTTAAAAGAAATAATATGGACTAAATCATATTTAAATAAAGATTTGTTAGAGATCTAAATTACATAAGATTAAGTTGATTGGTTAATTGCAATAATAATCTAACGGCCTACTCCTTTTGACAAACTATAAAGTGAGTATAACGCACCGCTTGTCATGTACCCGATTAAGGAAGGAGGTGTTATGCCATTAGTCGCTGACCAAATTCCTGGCTCGCCTGTGCGTCAAATTAAAATTACGCACGATTATTAATTAAATTATACCTTAAGGGTGATTTACCACAAATTCACATCCGAACCACAATGAATAAGGGTATTGCTTTGTGCGTAGCCGAGTTCTAGCATAGTTACGTTGTGAATAGTTGTGGGTAAAATTCTTTAATTGGTTTAACCAATACTTCATCATAATTTATGTAGAATTTAGTCTCGTGAAGAAGTTTACTAAATATTTTATTGAACTTATGCTATGGAGTTGTATGCATGCTTCTCCATACATTGATTTTGACATAAAAAATTTATACCCTTAAAATTTAAGTCGAATGCTCCTAATTGACGAACACTTGAAAATACTACGTCATCAAATGAGATTTTTGGGTGATGTTGTGATGGAGAGAAAACCTTTCGTAGAATGAGAATTTGTATGATGGTATTACGTTACTCAGATTAGACGACTTAATTAAGTTACTAAGTAGGATCTGGAAACTTAAGGCATTCAGAACGGATGAAACATGTTTCCAATGCAAAACGTTCTTTTGGCAATGTAAATCCCTTAAATATCTAGAAATTGAAATATGTTTGTCAATTGAATTGTTCGACAAGTCGCTACATTGAGTACATTCATTACTAGCAAATCAACTGATGTAATGGATTTATGTCAATATAGTTCTAGAATTCAAGGAAAATAATATGGTTTTTGAACCAGAGTAATTAATTGTAGGTAAATTACACCCTTTAGGAAAAAGGCGTAAATGCGGTAAGTATTAAGTGTCGATTTATGAAAATCAAGCACTAATGACCCAATGGTGTGTAAAAAGTTCGTTCAAGGAGGTTGATTGTGTGTGAATAACTTGTATGATTTTGGATTAATATTTGAAGAAAGAAAAAGGGTAGAAAAGAAAATGACAGATACGAGAAAATTAAACTAAGACGTAAAAACGTAAAATCGTAGAATAGACAAAATTAAAAATTTACTCTAAAAATTACCAAAAGATTACAAAAAATTCCTAAAAATAAACTAAGGTTTTACCAATGATCAAAACTTTTTCAAACCTTTTATTTAATTAATATTTAATTTTTTAATGCTAATTAAATCCCTAAAAATCAAAAAAATTAATAAAAAGTCCAAATAAATATTTTTTAATTTGTAAAACTCTAAAATGACTTAATAAAACTAAAAAGTATTTTTCCAAATTTTTAAACTAATTAAAACTATTTAAAATGAATTAACCTAAAAATATAATATTAATATAATATTTAAAATTCAAAAATTATAAAAAAATTTAAAAACTTGCAGAATGATATATTTTTCAAAACTAAACTTAAAAATGGAAAGAAAAATTAGCAAAACACCCCTAATGGGCCAGAAAATCACAAAACCAGAATTGGGCCCAATGGTCTTAGGCCCAAAAACTAAAGTCCACAAAATTAATCCAAAAGCTCCAGTCTAACTTAAAATTTGATTTTAATACAAAACTCTAAAGGCCCAAAAGCTGGTTTTGAGCTTATCAGAGCTTAAAATGCCAAAAGCTTATTCTTAATGGGCCAACAAGCCCATAAAGCTATAAGCTGGTGCCATAAACTCTAATCCAACACACAACCTTCTTTTGGGATACTAAAGAGATTTGTAAAAGGAATTTTGAAAAATCTCAAAAAATAAGCTAGAAATAAGCAAAGTAAAAATCCACTAAAAGACAAAATAGTCGGGTTTCACTTCTAGGGGCTTTCAGAAGCTCTGGTTTGTTGCAAAAGCTCACAAATAAGTTAACTCAGGCGAATCAACAAAGAAAACACCAATAAGCCTAGTAGAATAAGATGTGGGATCCAATAAGCACTTCTTAAAATTACAATAAGCTGATTTTCTAGTCAAAAGCCCTTTTTAAGATCTGATTTCTCCTAGTTAAGCTTATTAGGTGTAATGATTGATGAAATGCACAAAAGTAAAGTTCTTGCACATTTTGGTAAGCTGATTGAGCCAATAAGTACTTTTGCTCTTGGTTAACGAAAGTCAACGGTCACCAAATTTCACCAAAAATGCATGGAATGATTATGGGATGGCATCAAGCTGTTTTGAAGCTTTTGTGGAGGAAGCTTAGATGTCTAAGCCAATGAATTGAGCTGGCCAGTTAGCCAACACAACTTGGTTTTGCCATATATTAAGCTATAAGCCATTTAGCCTATAAGCCAGCAAATAAGCAAACCAAGTATCCAAATACACTCACAAGCAGCTAACAATGAAGTAACAATAAAGAGAATAACATGACATAAAGGGTGAAAGGAGGTCAAAACTCAAGTGCCTTTTGCTGATACAATTGGCACTTGCAGTAACTTTCATGAGCTTGTAGCTTATCCAATAAGCTACCAAATCACACAACCAAATACTTCAGAGATGCACACCAACTAGAACTATTCCCAAACCAAATTACAACCCTTAATTCCAACTTATGAACAAGTTATCCCTTCTGATGTGTTTGCCCAATTTCAAACCAATTTTGACAGATTTTTCCAAAACTTGCAAATCCTTTTCCAAACTTTGTGAGACTTAACCAATGACGAAAATAGTTTTCAAAACACTTGTTTAGAGTAAACAAACCTTAAGAACCAGTGGTACAAGGCCACAAGCCCTTTTGATCCCCAAATCCCAAACAACCTTGTTTTAGTACCTTTTCAAATAAACTTCTTATTTTCACAAGTAACCTACTGATTTTATGAATGCTAGAGGTCTACTAGATGACACTAAGCAGATATAAACCAAAAACTAACAACCACAAACACAAGAACTCGGAATCACATAGCAACTTAACATAGGATATTTCAACCAAAATTTATAAAAGAGAAAATAGAATAGAGAGTGCACCTATCCTCCACAACTTCCTAGGAGGATTCAGCAATGCTCCTTGGGCTATTTGATAGGTGTGTAAACACCCATCTTTTCTACCACTTAATTACAATAAAAACCGAGCCAAAACGTGTATTTTATGTCTTTTATGTAGGAATTATGCTTGGTTTGTGTTTTTGTTGTGATTTAGGACGAAATTGTGAGAAGTGAAGAAAACACGGGAATTCACGGGCATTTACAACCTTTTATTGAAGAAAAAGATGAAAGACGAAGTCAAGAAGTCAAGAGTGCAAAAAGAACGGAAGTCCAAGACCAATTCTGAAGATTTATCGAAGAAAAAGTCAAAAGACGGAAGTTTATCAAAAGCCGAAGAATTCAAGTCTATTTTATTGAAGAATTTAAAGACGAGTTCAAAGAAATCCCGAAGCCAAAAGTCCTTTAAGTCCAAGTTTAAAGAAGATTAGAAGAAAAGGACTAAGCATTCAATTAATGAAGATTAAAAGAAGGAGGGACTTAATCTCGCAATTAAAAAGAAACGAAGGAGGGGAGGAAGCTTCCTTAATCCTCCCCTATAAATAGTCATTAGTTGTTAATCATTTTCTTTGTTGGCTAAGTGTGACAATTAGTCTTCCATTTTCTTTACCTTGCACCTTTAATTTTATGCACATTTAAATACTTGTCCAATTTAAATACCTTGTCTTGCACCTTAAATTCCTTTAATTTCAAGTAAGTTTCCATTTAATTATGGTCAATCTTTACTTTATCTTGTTAATCTCTCATCTACCTTTCTAAATCTTTGATTTTTATGTTTATGTTTGTGTTCATGTTCATGCTCTTATTTTGATCAAGTGGGGTTTTTGATTATTGTGGTTAAAGTTGTTAGATTTCTTGATTTAAATTGTTTGTTTATGATTATTTGTTGATTCGTTATTAATTTGGTTAAATCGTTTAATTGATTTTGTTTAATCTGTGTTAGAATAGTTGTTATTTTGATCCCTTGCTCCTCGGGGAGTTGGTTTCTGTATCTTGTGATTCCAGGAAACTTCCGAATCAAGAGAAGAGAAAGGTTTCATTCGGAACTCCAAAGTTCTGAACCAAGCTAGCTTCATCCGCAAGTCTTCTGAGTCAAGAGTTCTTTCATTCGGAACTCCAAAGTTCCGAACCAAGGGGCTTCATCCGGAACATTAAAAGTTCCGGATCAACACTTCAGAACCAAAGTTCCGGACCAGCAAGAAAGTTCCGAACCAAGGGCTTCATTCGGAAGTCTCAAACTTCCGGATCAAGGGAAAACTTCCGAGTCAAGCTTCATCCGGAAGAGTTCCGGATCAGCAAAACTTCCGAGTCAGCATTGTTCATTCAGAACTCAAAAAGTTCCGGATCAATAGACTTCATTCGGAACTCAAAAAGTTCCGGATCAAGAAGATTTATTCGGAACTCAAAAGTTCCGAATCAAGAGTGTTCATTCGGAAGTCTTCCGAGTCAAGGAGTTCAGGATCAAGATAGGTTCATTCGGAACTCAAAAAGTTCCGGATCAACTCAGAACTTCCGAATCAAGGTTTCTTTCAATTTTATTTTAGTATCTGTTCTTTAATTTCAGTCTTTTATTTTCAAGTTTTATTTTTCCCGCGTTTATTTTAATTTCACTTTAAGTTTATTTGCCTTAGTTAAATTTTAGTCTTGCCTTAGTTTAAGTTTTAGTTGCGTTTTAAGTTTGCCTTAGATAGATTTAAGTTTGCGTCATTTACTTTTAGCGCCCTTTAATTTCAGTCACGTTTTTAAATACTTGCACTTTATTTTAATTAGACTTAGATTTAAATTAACGCACTTTTACTTTCAAGTCATTTACTTTAATCGTTTTGCACTTTTAATTTTAAAAACAACCAAAAATATTTGTTTTCACCAAAGAACAACTGAGTCGTACTTTAAGCCGGAAATCAATTCGTTAAGATACCGAGAACAACAATTGAACCTAGCAAAATCTCTTCATTAAAATGGCGCCGCTGCCGGCTCTTTTCGTAAAGATTAACGGTTTTCTGTGAGAGACGCGTTGCTTTTTGGGATCCGTTCACTTGTGAGCGTTATTTTTCTTGCCTAAAAAATTCAAAAAATCATAAAAATTAAAAATTGATAAAAAACCATAAAAATTAAAATTTTCAAAAATCCAAAAAGATTTTATCTTTATTGTATATATATTGTCTTTGTGTTTGGTTTTGTTTTCTTTTGCATTTTCAAGTGTATGCGTACTAGATCTTCTAATTATCAAGAGCCCGAGCCTCAAGAAGATTTAGCTATGTCAGGTGTCAACAACAACATTCCACCACACCTCAATAATAATAATAATAACAACAATGTTCTTCCACAACCCGATCTTCGGACCATGGAGGAACTTTGTCAACCAACAATGTTTGGACGAGGAGGACCGATTGCGCGGATGCAAATGAACGCTCCTGAGTTTTCGTTGAAGCCCCACATGATTCAGCAAGTGAAAAGTAACCCATTCCGTTGATTGCCTGATGATGATGCCAACAAACACCTCGACAAGTTCATTACAATCACCCAAAGCATGAAGTTGCCTGGTGCCACAATGGATGTACTTCGCCTACAACTCTTCCCACATACTTTATCGCATCATGCTGAGAAATGGTTTGATCGTCTCCCGAAGAATTCTATTCACACTTGGGATGATATGACTCAACGCTTTTTGTAGCGCTACTTTCCACCATCCATGGTCACGAGCCTTCGTAATCAGATCATCGGTTTCATGCAAGACCCTGATGAATCTTTTTTTTATGCTTGGGAGCGATATAATGTCTTGCTCGATAGATGTCCAAACCACAACATGCTCCCTGTGACCTTAATTGATACTTTCTACAACGGTTTGACTTTTCGAGATCGTGATACGATTAATGATGCCGCCGGTGGCACATTCATGAAAAGGAGACCCGAGGAGTGTAGAGAGTTAATTGAGAACATGACTTCTCACCACAAAAACTGGGATTCCTCTGCTTCTTCAAGGAACAACCCGAGAGTCAATGTTTCCTCCACCTCAGCAAACCCTGAGATGACCGAACTCACCCGCATGATGGCCGAAATGAGCAAAAGTATCACGCTTCTCGCTTCAAACCAACAACAACAACAAGTTAAAGCGGTTGCTAATCCTTGTGAAACATGTGGCGGTCCTCACTCATACATCGATTGTCCTTCTACATAAGGAAATCCGGAAAATGTGTATGCAGCTTATGGTAATTATTCACCGGAAAATTACCAAGCTAGACAACAAGCGGATAGAAATCTGCTGAGTTACCGATCCAACAATTACCTTTCACCCGGTTTTTCTCCTCAAAACCAAAACCCCGCCAACTACTACAATAGAAGCAACCAAATCCCACCAAGATCTTCTCACCCTTATCAACCACCCACCCAACAAACCCCACCCATTAATCCCGATGTTGAAGCCATCATGAGAACCGAGGTTCGCGATAATATTCAATCCTCCTTTAGCACTCAAACGACTGAATTAAAGAATCTGTTGGCTAGTTTCTTGCCCGCCACTCAACCTTCTACTTCAAGTTCTCTACCTTCAAACACCGTCACCAATCCGCGAGCCAATGTGAGTGCTATTACTACTCGTAGTGGAGTTACCATCGTAGGACCACCAATCCCACCCCCATCATCTACACCTCCTCCACCATCATGTATCCCAACTCCTCCTACACCTAGTATTAGTGCACCATTACCGTCTCCGCCTCGTCATGACGCTGTATCTCGGAAGGACCCTTCAACATCTCAACCTTTACCGACTACACCTTCACCTTCCACCTATAAACCCAATATCCCATACCCTTCTCGCATAGGCAAGACCAACGAGCTAACCAAGAATGACTGTCAAGTGACAAAATATATCAATATGATTTCTCAAATGGGCTTCAGCATTAGTTTTCTTGAAGCACTTGTCCACATGCCGAAATTTGTTAAAGCATTTAAGGAATTGCTTAACAAGAAGGAGAAGCTGATTGAACTCGCCAACACACGCTTAAATGAAAACTGCTCTGCAGTTATTCTTAAAGAACTTCCGGAAAAGCTTGGAGATCCTGGTCGTTTTGTGTTGCCTTGCGTGTTCAACAAAACTGAAGAATTTACTGCCCTTGCTGATCACGGGGCTAGTATTAATTTTATGCCACTAAGTGTTTGGAAAACACTATCATTACCCGACCTCACTCCAACAAAGATGACTCTTGAACTTGCAAATCGCACTCTCGCTTACCCCGTTGGTATAGCCGAAGATGTGTTCATTAAAGTTGGCGCATTTACTTTCCCGGTCGATTTTGTCGTAGTTGATTATGAAATGGACCCTCGTATTCCTTTAATACTTGGTCGGCCATTCTTGAGAACCGGACGTGCTTTAGTGGATGTTGCCGAAGGAGAGTTAATCTTAAGAGTCGGGAATGATTCACAAATTTTCAAAATGGGGAAGCTTACAGGCAAATATTATGGACGAGAATCAGTGAATATGATTAATGTGCTCGATGACTTTACCGTCTATGACAATCCTCTATTCGAGTCTTCCACTGATAATCCACTTTTTCAAGATGATGTGGATGATTCTCTCCCTACTTTGGAAGCTTCTCCCATTTATGATTCTCCACCGTTCTTTGATGCTTATGATGATGATGATTCTATCTCAGATTCGGATGATTTTGATGATTGTACTTCTGAGTATCCCGAGCTGCCCACGTATGATGATTTCGATGAGGCTGATACTCTTTCGAGCGATTCTTCACATGATGAAGATCCTCCGCCATCACTCGATCCTACTTTGGACGATTACTCATTTGAGGAAGATTTCTCTGAATTTCTCAACACTTACTTCCCTCATGAGAGTGGTGCTCCTCCTTATGACTTTGCAGATTATCGTCTTGATCCTACTTTGGATTTGAAGAACATTCTGTCAAAGGAGAAGAAACCGGTCGACACCAATATCCGTTGCACATATGATTTGACACCTCTTTGTCCCCCTCCTGAGGACGAGGTTGTGCTTCTTTGCGGATCTTCTTCACACTCTACTGAGCATGAGTGCTATTTTCCCCTAAAGGAAAAGGTGTTCGACCCCGGTATTGAAGTCTTTAAGCCATCTCAGTATCCACCTGATGAAATAAAAGGAAAAATCTTTGGAAATTTTAATGACATGCTTGCACCACTTCATCCTTGCTTCCACCGTGCTCCATCACTGCTTAAGGGAACCTTGCCTACTCTTCTTTGGCTTGCCTTGTTCGCCTTAAGCCTCTGCTATTTGATGGACGAAAACTATGTCTTCGATCCTGGTGGATATATTTCATGCTTCTTCCGTTGATGATCAAGGTCGAGTCAGGCTCACGACTCGGTTAACAAAAATCAAGCGCTTCTTGGGAGGCAACCCATGCATCTATCTTTTCGCTTTCTTTATCATAAGTGTAGGGGGGACCCTTTGGTTTGCTATTCCCTCCCCTCTCTTATAATAATCAGGGATTCGAGCTTCAATGATCTACTCTTGATGATTCTTGACGACCCGTGATTCTGTGTTCTACATTTTCCCGGTTCTATCCTAAACTCTTTTCGATTCACTATTTTATATTTTCTCAATATTGAAATAGGAATCTCTTTAGTTGTCTTTTCCTTAGCGAGATTTAAACAAAGTGCACAATGTCCTAAGTGTAGGGGAGTTTACTCCCACATGCTTAAACATTGAGGACAATGTTTATCTTAAGTGTAGGGGGGACTTCTATCGAAGTTAAGTGGTCTTTTCCTTGTATTTGTCCTCATTTTAACCAGAAAATCAATTTTTCCACATTTTTCAAAATTTTTGATCTATTTTGGCCTATTAGTTTTTCCCTTTGTATAGTTATTTTCTTTCTGTGCTAGAATAAATGTTTAATAAGTGGTTTTAATTTTTAAACGTTGTGAATCTTTTGACTTAACCCGAGTTTACTTATCTAAGTTACTCTAGCTAGTATCCTTAACGTGTTTAAGTCAATTTTTGCTAGGCTTTTATATAGGGAGCTATAAAACGCGGAAGTCTTAACTCTCACGGGTTAAGAACAAGAACTTTTCGCAAGTTCCTATAATTGATCCTAGAGAGTCGTTTATCAAGGGAACTTTAAAACGCGATTTCTAAACTTGAAAAAGTCTAAGAATTTGCAAGATCCTATAGGCGACTCGAAAACCCAAAACTTTGATTTAATAGGCTAAGCATCCACGAGTCTCATTACTTGAGATTTTAAACTGTGGAGAATGAGAGATGATAGAGCCAATTATAAGTTCGGTATTCTTTCGTGAATTTATGTGAGTTAATTATTAGCCTATTCTCCCATCGCTTGCTAATAATTTATCTGTTAATAAATAAGGTTGTACGATTTGAAAAGTTACTTAGCTTCTAGCCCAAGATCGTTTAAAAGTTGCTCGGTATGGATTAGAGTTCATAGCCAAGGCATAACTTATTGAAGCGGGATGCGAAGATTGGCGAGTCCGAAAAGGCCCTAACAAGGCATGAGGGCTATATTTTGTTGCTAAAAATCCAAAAGTGATGTGAAGAATCATTTATCGAAAATCAATATGAAGGATCGAGACACACGACGAAAAGCAAAAACTCCCAAAAGTCATGGAGAAGTGTATCCGAAAAGACCCTAACAAGGTATGAGGATAAATAGATCCAAGTCATAAAAGGAGGCGGATCGTTGTATACCAAAGTCCAAAATAAAGATTGGAGAAAAATGAAGAAGTCGTGGTCCAAGTATGAATCTCTCAAAACTTCAAGTGAAGAAATTCCTATATGAAGAGAAGACCATAATTTCATGAACGTCTCTCAAGGTTTGAAGTATGAAGTCGCTGCCAAATATCGGTCCGAGAAAGGTCTCAAATCGCGAAACGAGTTATGCCAAGATATGAACTTTATGAGGTCCCGAGAAGCAGTTTTAAAAGATTTTGTCCTTTAGCTAACTATTGATTAAATCGTTCACTTTATTTTCGGCCTAATAAACTATCGAAATAAGTCAAACAATGCATCCTCGTGATCATTCAAGACAACAATAAAATATAAGAGATACACCTAGGAATAAGGGAGTCTAAGTGAATAATTGACCCACATGAGTTCGTGTTAGTCTACTAACTTATAATAACAATGATCTCGTTTTTAAGCTTGGTTTGGAGAAAGTGAAAACTTGAGGATGATGATTATTCATAACATTTCCAAAACCCAAGGTATGCTTTTGATCTCTTTACTTTGAATGATTATAGTTTTTATTTCTTTAATAAAGGCCAACGTGGATTGATTATGATGAAGAATGTAATCTTGCTTTGTAACTAATGCGTTGCATGAGGACATTGCAACGGTCAAGTGTAGGTGATTTGATAGGTGTGTAAACACCCATCTTTTCTACCACTTAATTACAATAAAAACCGAGCCAAAACGTGTATTTTATGTCTTTTATGTCGGAATTATGCGTGGTTTTTGTTTTTGTTGTGATTTAGGACGAAATTGTGAGAAGTGGAGAAAACACGGGAATTCACAGGCATTTACAGCCTTTTATTGAAGAAAAAGATGAAAGACGAAGTCAAGAAGTCAAGAGTGCAAAAAGAACGGAAGTCCAAGACCAATTCTGAAGATTTATCGAAGAAAAAGTCAAAAGACGGAAGTTTATTAAAAGCCGAAGAATTCAAGTCTATTTTATTGAAGAATTTAAAGACGAGTTCAAAGAAATCCCGAAGCCAAAAGTCCTTTAAGTCCAAGTTTAAAGAAGATTAGAAGAAAAGGACTAAGCATGCAATTAATGAAGATTAAAAGAAGGAGGGACTTAATCTCGCAATTAACAAGAAATGAAAGAGGGGAGGAAGCTTCCTTAATCCTCCCCTATAAATAGTCATTAGTTGCTAATCATTTTCTTTGTTGGCTAAGTGTGACAATTAGTCTTCCATTTTCTTTACCTTGCACCTTTAATTTTATGCACATTTAAATACTTGTCCAATTTAAATACCTTGTCTTGCACCTTAAATTCCTTTAATTTCAAGTAAGTTTCCATTTAATTATTGTCAATCTTTACTTTATCTTGTTAATCTCTCATCTACCTTTCTAAATCTTTGATTTTTATGTTTATGTTTGTGTTCATGTTCATGCTCTTATTTTGATCAAGTGGGTTTTTGATTATTGTGGTTAAAGTTGTTAGATTTCTTGATTTAAATTGTTTGTTGATTCGCTATTAATTTGGTTAAATCGTTTAATTGATTTTGTTTAATCTGTGTTAGAGTAGTTGTTATTTTGATCCCTTGTTCTTCGGGGAGTTGGTTTCTGTATCTTGTGATTCCCAGGAAACTTCCGAATCAAGAGAAGAGAAAGGTTTCATTCGGAACTCCAAAGTTCTGAACCAAGCTAGCTTCATCCGGAAGTCTTCTGAGTCAAGAGTTCTTTCATTCGGAACTCCAAAGTTCCGAACCAAGGGGCTTCATCCGGAACATTAAAAGTTACGGATCAACACTTCAGAACCAAAGTTCCGGATCAGCAAGAAAGTTCCGAACCAAGGGCTTCATTCGGAAGTCTCAAACTTCCGGATCAAGGGCAAACTTCCGAGTCAAGCTTCATCCGGAAGAGTTCCGGATCAGCAAAACTTCCGAGTCAGCATTGTTCATTCGGAACTCAAAAAGTTCCGGATCAATAGACTTCATTCGGAACTCAAAAAGTTCCGGATCAAGAAGATTTATTCGAAACTCAAAAGTTCCGAATCAAGAGTGTTCATTCGGAAGTCTTCCAAGTCAAGGAGTTCAGGATCAAGATAGGTTCATTCGGAACTCAAAAAGTTCCGGATCAACTCAGAACTTCCGAATCAAGGTTTCTTTCAGTTTTATTTTAGTATCTGTTCTTTAATTTCAGTCTTTTATTTTCAAGTTTTATTTTTCCCGCCTTTATTTTAATCGCACTTTAAGTTTATTTGCCTTAGTTAAATTTTAGTCTTGCCTTAGTTTAAGTTTTAGTTGCGTTTTAAGTTTGCCTTAGATAGATTTAAGTTTGCGTCATTTACTTTTAGCGCCCTTTAATTTCAGTCACGTTTTTAAATACTTGCACTTTATTTTAATTAGACTTAGATTTAAATTAACGCACTTTTACTTTCAAGTCATTTACTTTAATCGTTTTGCACTTTTAATTTTAAAAACAACCAAAAATATTTGTTTTCACCAAAGAACAACTGAGTCGTACTTTAAGCCGGAAATCAATTCGTTAAGATACCGAGAACAACAATTAAACCTAGCAAAATCTCTTCATTACTATTCTCAACAACTAGAGAACAACCAAGGTCCTTGAATCAACAAGAGGCCTTGCTGATGGTTCAACAGCTGAACCAAGGCCTTTGTTATGAGATTTTGAGCACAAAGCAGCAAACAACCTTTCCAAAGGCTTAAAACCTTCACAAGCTTGGTGTTAACATGCTTGCAAGAGCTTATGGCTTTTGGTTAGGGGTTAGTACAAGTAATAAGCAAAGCAGGGGGATCAAATACTAGCAGGGGGATTAACCACCTTTCAAACCTTTATAAAAACTTTTCCAATGGAAATCCGAGCTAACCACTCAAGAACTAAGGTCTTGGGTAGCCAGTGAATGGATCTAAACACCTAGAATCCAAGGGATTCAAATGGTAAAGCCTTGAATCCTTGGATCAAAACTTCTTTTCAGAAATCTTTTTCAAAAACTTTTATAACTTGAAAACTTAATGAAACTTAAACGTGCTTAACACAAACCACCAAAACACTTTCAATATGATTGTGGAACATAGATTCAAGGAACTAACACCAACTTTATTCAGTATAAAGGAATTACAATTGCATAAATGCAAAATACTCAAACTTATATTTATATGAAAGGAATTATAAGTAGATTGCCTAGAAAATGGAACAAAGGCTCTCTCACAGGTTGATGAGTCCTTTTATAGACGAACACTAAGGTTACAAGTGCTTGAAAATAAAGAACCCTAGCTACTGAATTTACGGAATTGTCCCTGGGATATACTAGATGCTTGAGGTGTATTGAGCTCTTCTTTTTTGATCAAAATCGTTCATTTATCCTTTGGGACCAATTAAAGAGTATAAAGCGTTGATCTTGCCACGTGGCATTCCTTGGAGAGGAGGGTGCGTTTTTAATGGTGGATGAAGTTGATGGTGGGGACCATTGGTTGATGTGATGGGTGAGGTTAAGTGTGGGAATTGTTCGTGTGAAGGTTAATCAGTTATGGGTTAGGGTAATTTTTATTTACCCTTTGTTTTAAGTGGGATAGTAACTGGGGTGAAGAAAGGTGAATAGTAGTAACTTTGATCTGAGAAAGAGGGGAGGGTTGTGTTTGGCGCGTGTTATGGGATTTGAATGTTTTAGCTGGCAGATATGACCCTTGTCTTTTAGTGAAATGTTTATAAAACGTTTTTCAGACCCAAAACTCAATATCCTTTGTTAAATAAGTTTGGTTTTTCACATTTTGGCCACAAAACTTTGTAACAAGGATATAAAGGACTTGTTTTGAACTTTTCTTGATATTTCAAGGGCTGATCTTGTACATTCTTGAACTTTGTAGGTCTTCTTTGTATGTTTGACATTGAGGAGGACCATTGTTGACAAGTATTCATTTTTTGAGGGACTAATCTTGCCAATTCTTCAATGTTGAGGGATCTTTCTTGAACATCTTCAATACTTCAAGGTCTTTTCTTTGGAAAATAACTAGGGCCCCGTTTATTGTACGGCTTCGTTTCTCGTGTTCGTTTTTCCTAGTTTCTTGTGATCTGTTGTCTTTTTCACGATATCCATACCTAAAATACACAAGCAACAAACACAAGCATAATATATGGTATTTTAATGACATTTTATGCATTTAAAGCCCGAAAAGAACGATGAGATCATGTATAAATGCCGTCTCATCACTCCCCCATACTAAACCATTTCCGTGCCCTCACGTAATGCTAGAATAAAGTATCTAAGAATCTCCGAAATTCAATTTTATTAACCTTTATTGAAAAGTAAACCTTGCTACAGTACTACAAAGATGTGTTAAAGACATTATGTATGATTTTCATCACTAATGTGACTTTTAGGGTCAATGAATAAAAACAAGTTAATGTTTCATAGAGTAAAGTTCTTCATCCTTGATTGTCATACATTCCATGCTAAGTGCAAAAACGAGATCATTGTTGGTACAAGTCACAATGCTAACACTACTCATACATCCAAATTGTGTAATACTTTTTTCTCCCCGCAATCCTAGTTATTATGAATAGAAAAGGTTTCTAGAATTTTTTAACTATTTTTCATGGATCACAAGTGATTCATATTGACTTATTTGAGTATTTATTAGTCCAAAAATAAAGTAGCACGATTTAATTGATAGTTAGATAAAGGACAAAATATTTTAAAACGGCTTCTCGTAATCTCCTTAAGTTCATATCTTGGCATAACTCGTTTCATGATTTGAGACCTTTCTCGGACCGGTATTTGGCATGTACTTCATACTTAAAATCTTGGAAGACGTTCTTGAAATAATTCCCTTCTCTTCATATTTGGAATTTCTTCTCTTGACGTTTTTGAGAGATTCTTCATACTTGGACCACGACTTTATCATTTTTCTTCAATCGTTATTTTGGATTTTGATATAAAACGATCCGCCTCCTTTTTAGACTTTGATATATTTATCCTCATACCTTGTGAGGGTCTTTATGGATAGACTTCCTCCATGATCTTTAGGGGAGTAAATTGCTCTTCGTCGTGTGTCTCGATCCTTCATATTGATTTTGGAATAATAATACTTCACATCATCTTGGATCTTTAGCAACAAAATAGAGTCCTCATGCCTTGTTAGGGACTTTTTGGAACTTCGCCAATCTTCGCGTCCCGCTTCAATAAGTTATGCCTAGGCTATGAACTCTATTCAACCACGAGCAACTTTTAAACGATCTTGGGATAGAAGCTAAGTAACCTTTTAAATCGTACGACCTTACTTATTGCAATTTGTTTATTCCTAATGCATTGATCTTATGGGAGAAAAAGCCACAATTAAAAACATATGAGTTTTTGAAAGAACATTTTCATGTTCTACGTTTAGCATGTTCACTTGTCCAACTCTATCACTTCTCGTTCTTCACTATATAAAGACCTCTAATTAAAGAGACTCGTGGATACTTAGCCATGCAAGTCAAAATTAAGCCAAATTTGGATTAGCTTCATTAAGACTATATTAAATCGAAGTTTTGGGTTTTCAAGTCACCTATACGAGCTTGCAAATTCTTGGACTTAGAAAGTTTAGAAAGTGTGTTTTAAAGTTCCTTGATAAGTGACTTTCTAGGATCATTTATAGGAACTTGCGAAAAGTTCTTGTTCTTAACCCGTATGAATTAAGACTTTCGCGTTTTAAAGTTCCCTATATAAAAGTCTAGCAAAACTTGATTTAAGCGGGTTAAGGAATGTAAATGGATCCAAATACCCATCAAGTCAAAAATTAGCTCTTATTCTACCCAACGGAAAATATACATTCTTGTCTTAAAAACACTTATGAAAGCTAATAAATTTTTTAAAATTTGGCCATTTTTAACCTTACTTGCAACAAAACAAAACAAAACGATGAAAGTTGAAAAACGTGAGGGCATAACAAGGCAAGTATCTATTCACCCCCATATTAATGTTAAACATTGTCCTCAATGTTTCGAGTCTAGAGGTGGAGCACCCCCATACTAGATACGAAGAGTCGAATGCTTAGGATCTAGCATGGAAAGGGTGATCAATAATATATCTAAAGCCGTTTATGAATTATGCTAAAAGATAATTGTTAGAACAATAAAGGATATGTCATGGATTCGTGAAAAACTCTTCAAGCAAACGATCGAGGCTCACGTAAACGAACACGAGAGTCTTCAATCATGGCGATGATGATGATCTAGATAACACATTCACAAACAACCACGAGACAACGAGTTGGAAGGGCACATATCCCCTCACTTTAACTACATTAGAAAGCAATAATATGTACATGGATAAGCATGGGATCTCCTCCATGAAGCACCTCGTTTTTGGTTACCGAGTCATGAGCTCGACTCGATCCCCTCAATGCTAATTATCATTGGGGAAAGTGACTTGGTCGAGGTTGTCCAAATAAGGGACTTCCCCACTGAACTAGTGCTTAAGCCTATGTCTATTCATCTTGAAATTAGGACCATCATTTTGATCTAGCTCAATGGTCCAATAAGGAAACACTTGTGTTATGGTGAACGGACCCGACCAACGAGATTTCAATTTCCCGGAAAATATCTTTAAAAGAGAGTTAAAAAGTAACACATGATCACCAACGTTAAAAATACGGTTTTTAATCTTTGAATCATGAAACTTTTTAGTCTTTTCCTTAAAAATTAATGAATTTTCATAAGCATTATCTCGTAATTCATCTAATTCATTAAGTTGTATTTTCTGGTGATCTCCCGTGGTCTTTAAGTCATAAGTGGCATGCTTTAGGGTCGAATATGCCTTGTGTTCCAATTCAATAGGAAAATGGCTATTCTTTCCATAAACCAACTTATAAGGAGTACAACTGATAGGTGTCTTATAAGCGGTGCGAAAGGCCCATAAAGCGTCATCGAGTTTGTCGGACCATGAAGCACGGTTCTCTCCAATCGACCTTTCCAAAATCCTCTTCAAATCCCTGTTTGAATCCTCGATTTGCCCACTCGTTTGCGGGTGATAAGCCGTAGAAAGACGATGTGTAACTCTGTTAGGACCATTGTAATAGTTATTGTAATAGGTAGACTAGGATGTATGTAGTTCCTCCTGGTCCTAGTAGTAGTAGGAGCAAGTCGTGCTCCTGGTCCTAGTCAAAGTCAAACTTTATTATTTATTTATTATTCTGTTAGGATATGCATGAGATATGTTAGGAAAGGATATGCATATCAATTTTACACGTTTTGTTTAATGCTGTATTAGGGTTTCCTTGTAGTATAAAAGGAACCTTGGGCAGAAGGGTTAGACACACCTTCATCAAACATAGTTCTAGTCATTATCAATATTATAAATCCTTAGAAAGGATCAAGTCTTTATAGTTATTCTGTTCTTCTTTATTTTATTTGTATTCTGCATTCATATTGTATATAGAGTCTCTTTGTGAATTGACTTGTGATTACAGAAGTCGTTCATCGTTCCTGACAGGCTGCAAGATTCACATCTAGTGAACCCAACAAGTGGTATCAGAACCTGGGAGGGTCTCTATACAAGAAGAATCAAGTTTTCTTGTTACTGACATTTTTCTTTTATCATGTCTGCCTCAACTTCTACTCAAACAGGAGAAGACAACACTCCTAAAACTGTGCAACCTCAGCAGATCGTGGCTACGGTTTCCAACACAAATGGAAAATTTCCTCTTCTGAAAAAGGACGAATATGATAGTTGGGAAATGAAGATGGAATGGCGGATCACCAATACTGATCAAGACCTTTGGAAGGTTATTCTGAATGGGAACAACAGGAAGCTAACTGGAAGAGACAATAATGGTAATATTACTCTTCTTGACCCTAAATCTCATGAAGAAATCATAGCTATTCAGAAGGAGGTCAAAGCAAAGACTATTTTGCTTCAATCTTTTCTTGATGATCACATGGGTGACTTCTACCATTTGGATGATGCCAGAAAGATCTGAAATGGTATAAAAGCAAGGTTTGGTGGGAATGAGGAGTCAAAGAAAATGCGAAGATCCATGCTGAGAGATGAATTCATAGAATTCAAAATCTCGTAAAACTGAAGGTTTACATCAAGGGTATGACAGGTTCCAAAAGATATTGAGCCAATTGAATCAACTTCGTTCAAAGCCTGACGATGGTGATATTAATGCAAGGTTTCTTAGAGCTTTACCCTATTCATGGAATCAAGTGGTAATCTCTCTCAAAGCAAAAGGTGGGCTTGACTATCTCAATTTTGATGATCTATTTCATAAGCTCAAAACTTTTGAACCTCATGTGAGAGGATATTCAAGTGACTCTTTTCCCACTCCTGCTAATTCCGCCTTTGTGAGTTCTATGGCATCCAGTCCCATGTCATATGCTAGTAGCCCAAGAAATACTGTGTCTTCTCAACACACTTTTCAGCATACTTCTGCTCCTGATCCTACTGCCAAGTCTGGTAGTATGGTAGAAGCCGTTCTTCATTCTTTTGTGGCTGATGTTGATGCTCAACAACAACTTGCTTTTGATGACTTTAAACAGGTCGATAAACTTGACCTAGATGAAATGGATCTTAAATGGCAGATGGCCATGCTCACTCTTAGGGTTCACAAGTTTGAGAAGAAAGCCGGTCGAAAATTCAGTTACAACCCACGGGAGCCAGCAAGATTCGACAGAAGCAAGGTTCGATGCTATAATTGACAGCAACAAGGTCACTTTGCAAGGGAATGCCCTAGCAAGAATGACCAGGAGGAGAGCAGGTACTCAGCTTTTAAGGTTCAGGAGGTAAAAGATGACAAGAAGGCATTGGTATCTGTTGACTCTATGGCCAACTGGAATGATCATCAGTCTACCACTTTGGAATCAGCTGAATCCTCGACTGACGTGTTTTCAATGATTGCTGGGAATCTATCTGATGCAGAAGAAGCGGACGAGTTTGCTTTTATGGGCATCTCACCTCAGGTACAACATTGTCCTCTTGGTTGTCATGAAAAATACTCATAATTGTTGTCCCAATTTAATGAAGTAAATGATCAGAATGATAAATATTTTTTAGAGGTTCAAGCCTATAAGGCTTCATTAAACAAATTGGAACAACAAAAGAGGTGGCTACAAGATACTCAACGTGAGTATAAGGATAAAATTAGGATACTGAGCATCGATTTAGAAAACACAACTAATATGCTTAAATATACATAAAAGGTAAAAGATGCCAGTATAAAAGAAAAACAGGAGATGCAAGAAAGATTAGATGCTACAATGTTGAGATTTGAAAAATGGCAAAAGGCACCTAAAAATCTTTCAAAATTAATTGATAGTAGCATGTCTGGTAGGACTAAAAGAGGGTTAGGATTTGATAAATATATTGATTCAGAAGATGTGTTTGATTTATCTTTTTCGAGTGTCTTTGATGCCGACAAAGAGGAAGAGGGAGAACCTAGATACAATAGGTTTAAACCAGCAGCAGAAATGCATGCTGTCCCTCCCCCTCTTACTGGAACTTTCATGCCCACTTCTAGGCATAATGACTTGGATGGATCACAGATGCATGAGTCCCCAAAAAGTTCTACTAATTCTAATGACTTTGTCTCGTGTACTTTCAGTGACAAAGCCAGTGACTCTGCATCAAGTGATTCAAGTGAAGAGTCAAGACCTACAAGTTCCAAGACGAATGATCATGCTGCTACTGGTGCTAGGATGTGTGAAGAAAGAGTTGCTTTTAAGTCAAGTGTGTCTGGTCCTGGTTTATTGAGTCCTAGGAAGTTTGTTTCTCCTAGAATTGTGTGTAATAATGTTAGCAGTATGAAACAATGTCATTCTAATAAAAGGTCTATTAAAACATGTTTTGTTTGTGGAAGTGCATTTCATTTGATTAAAGATTGTGATTTTTATGACACACATACTTCTGTTAATCAAGCATTTTCTGCTCCTGGTCCACTAGGAGCTGCCCCATATACTTCTAGAAGACTCAATCCTAGTGCTAAATCGTTTTCTTCTTCTAGAAGGTCCTCTCCATTAACTTCTGATCATTGGAGAAACATTGGATTAACAACAAATAGAACCACAAGTAACTATTTTCAAAATTTTAATCCAATTTATCCACAAAATTTTGACCATATGTATTTTGGTTTGGGAGGTTTGGGAACTACTGTTAAGCACTCAGCAGGTTGTTCTTGGTCATACAATAATACCCATATGATGCATAGGCAACCAAGGAACAACGGTGGATCTTATCAATCTTCTTAGCTCTCTACTAAAGATCCACAAGGCAGGCTCAAACCTGAAAAGGTTTGGGTCCCCTTAAGACACTAACTTTTGCACTTTTATTCTCTTGTTGTTGTAGGTTACTCCATACCAAGATCCTAGTTTAGGAATTGTTGATAGTGGTTGCTCCAGGAGCATGACAGGAAATAAAATTCTTCTCTCTAACTTTGTACCATTTCAAGGCGGCAAGGTCTATTTTGGTGGAGGTGAAGGTAGGATCACTGGCAAAGGAACAATTAAGACGCCTAATCTAAATTTTGAGCAGGTCTACTATGTGGAAGCACTTCAGCACTTCAACTTGATTTCTGTCTCTCAGATTTGTGACAAGAAGCAGTTTGTTCTCTTCACGGGTACTGATGCACTTGTGCTCTCCAAAGACTTTCAGCTTCCGGATGACTCACAGGTTCTGCTCAGAATCCCTAGAAGACACAATCTCTATAGCATCAAGCTGAATGAAGTCAACCCTACTGGTCAACTAGCATGTCTGGTTGCTAAAGCCTCAGAAGATGAAGCCACTCAATGGTACAGAAGGATGGGGCATGTGAACTTCAAGACCATTCACAAACTTGCAAATCTGAATCTGGTCTCTGGTTTACCTCCCAAGTCATTTAGAAATGATATAAATTGTATTGCTTGCAGCAAAGGCAAACAGCATAAAGCATCCTTCAAGGCCATTACTGCTCTTAATCTTATTACTGAACCATTGCAGCTACTACACATGGATTTATTTGGTCCTACTTCCATTAGGAGCATTGACCACAAACAATTCTGTCTGGTGGTAATTAATGGATATAGCAGGTTTACGTGGGTGTTCTTCATGGCTGCCAAGAGTGAGACCTACTCAATTCTTAGAGATTTTCTTACCCTTATAGAGAACCAGTTGTCCAAGAAGGTTAAAGGTATTCGTTGTGATAATGGAACTGAGTTCAAAAATAAAGAACTCATAGCACTTTGTAATGCTAAGGGCATCAAAAGAGATTATAGTGCAGCAAGAACTCCTCAACAGAATGGTGTGGCAGAAAGAAAGAACAGGACTCTAATAGAAGCAGCGAGAACAATGCTTGCCGATTCCAAGCTTCCAACCATGTTCTGGACATAAGCTGTTAATACTGCAAGTTATGTTTTGAATAGGGTTTCTATTACAAATCCTCACAAGAAGACACCTTATGAGCTCCTAACGGCCAAAGTTCCAAATATTGCTCATTTGAAGCCTTTTGGGTGTCCTGTAACCATTCTGAATACTAGTGACTAGTTGGGGAAGTTTGATGGCTAGGCAGATGAAGGATACATTGTGGGATATTCAGCTCATTCACGGGCTTATCGTGTCTACAATCTCCAAGCCAAGCGGGTCATTGAAACTATAAATCTCAGGTATTTTGAAGATAAGTCAAACATCCAAGGCAAGGGTCCTGAATGGTATTTTGATCTTGATTATCTTAGTGATTCATTAGGATATTTTTGTTTCAAAACTAACCATGATGCAGGTCCACAAGTGTTTGCAACTTCTAGTACAGGTGTTCCTTCTAGTCCTTATGATTCAGATGACGAGGATGATATTTTTGTGGTTCCATCCTACTCCACCACTGTCTCTCCTACTCCTCCTAGTGATGCAACTCCATTGGATGTATTGGATTCACAAGTAGTGCTTGACACCCTTCTGAAACAACAACAAGAAGCTACTGCAACAGCTGCTCAAGGTGGCTTTGAGTTTCCCTTGAATACGTCTACGGACAAAGCTGCTCCTGGTACCCCAGCTCTGCTCCTAGTGCTAGCTTATCACCTATTGGTACTCCAGCTAGTGAGTCTGCTTCAAATACTCGTTTCTCCAGTCCTTCTGATTTGGAGAACCATCAAAAGAAGTCTTCTACCAAGCTGGATGATATTCATAAACAACCAGTAGATGGGATTTTCAACACTGCTTTATATGATGCTGACTTTGTTGGTGATCTCAATAACTTGGCACCAGAAGTGGAGGTAGCTTCCAATCCAGTCTTGCAATCACACAAAGATCACCCTACCACCCAAATCATTGGAGATCCTGGTTCTACTGTTAAGACTCGCAGAATGCAGAAGAAGTCCTCGTCTGATCATCATGCTCTTGTGAGCTATATTGAAGATCAAACGCGTAATAATCATACGGACTTTCAACACTGTTTGTTTGCTTGTTTTCTTTCACAGGTGGAACCTAGGTCAGTCTCTCATGCTCTTGAGGATCAAAGTTGGGTGGAGGCTATGCAGGAGGAAATGCAGCAATTCTTGTTTCAGAATGTTTGGGTTCTAGTTGACATACCAGATGGAAAGACAGCAATCAATACCAAATGGATTCTCAAGAACAAGAAGGATGCACGGGGAATTGTCGTGAGGAATAAAGCTAGGCTTGTCGCACAGGGCCACACTCAAATTGAGGGCATTGACTACACTGAAGTTTTTGCTCCAGTTGCACGGATTGAGGCCATTCGTCTGTTTTTGGCTTTTACTTCTTATGTGGGCTTTACGGTGTTTCAGATGGATGTCAAGAGTGCATTTCTCTATGGCAAAATTGATGAGGAGGTGTCTGTCACTCAACCTAAGGGCTTTGTAGATCCACTTCATCCCAAGAAAGTTTACAAGGTGGTCAAGGCTCTTTATGGATTACATCAGGCTCCTAGAGCTTGGTATGAGCGTCTTTCAACTTTCTTGTTAAAGAATGGCTATAGAAGAGGTACTATTGACAAAACACTATTTCTTAAGAGGAATACCAAGGACATTATCCTTGTTTAGGTTTATGTGGACGACATCATCTTTGGTTCTACTAAGAAGGAATGGTGTGATGAGTTTGAACAATTGATGAAAGGCGAGTTTCAGATGAGTGCTATGGGAGAGATTTCCTTCTTCCTTGGCCTACAAGTCAAGCAACAATCGGATGGGATCTTCATCAGTCAAGATAAATATGTTCATGAGATCCTTCAGAAGTTTGACATGGATCCTCTTAGACCAGCAACAACTCCTTATGAAGTTGCTAAAGTCAAACTCAAGAATGAGCCAGACCACCCGGTCAATGTTCACATGTACAGGTCTATGATTGGCTCCCTCATGTATTTGACTGCATCCCGTCCGGATATCATGTTTGCAGTAAGTGCTTGTTCTAGACATCAGGTGACTCCAACGGTTTCGAACTTGAATGCAGTTAAGAAGATTTTCAAGTATATCAAGGCTCAACCTAAATTGGGCTTGTGGTATCCTAAAGAGTCACCTTTTGTTCTTGAAGCATATAGTGATAGTGACTATGCAGGTGCTAATAATGACAGAAAGTCTACTACTGGTGGTTGTCAATTTTTGGGTCGCCGACTTATTTCATGGCAATGCAAGAAACAGACGATAGTAGCTACTTCTTCAACAGAAGCTGAATACGTTGCTGCTGCTAGGTGTTGTGGACAAGTATTGTGGATCCAAAATCAGATGTTGGATTATGGGTTCAATTTTATGAACACCAAAATTTTCATTGACAATCAAAGTACTATCTGCATTGTGAAGAATCCTATTTTTCATCAGCGAACAAAGCATATTGAAATTAGGCACCATTTTATACGGGATGCCAATGAGAAGAAGCTGATACAGGTTCTTAAAGTTCATACGGATGATAATGTTGCTGATTTTTTGACAAAAGCCTTTGATGGTCCTCTGTTTAACCACTTGGTGGTTCACATTGGGATGGTCAATCCTTGAGGTCTAGGATTGAGGGGAGGCTTAGTGTACATATTACTTTGCACAGACTAACATATTGGTAGCTTTTAACAACATATTACATTGGTTTTGGTGGAGTGTGTTACTCCTGGTGGAGGATTTTGCTCACTTCTGGTGGTTATATTCTTTCATGACTAGCTTCTAATCCTCATTGGTTAGCTTCTAGTCATTATTGGTTGGCTTCTGGTGGTTAAACATTCTTCTTTGTCTAGTGCGGGTTGGCTTCTGGTACTGGTCTGGGACACTGTTCATTCTTATTGACTTTTTTTGACCACATTTTGCTTCTAGTACTGATCATTGTGCGCTTTGACTTTTAGTCAACGCTTCAAATTCTGGTATTTACACTCTTATTTAACTTTGGTAAATTGGAATTTGAAATTTATGTTAAAAGAGGCAAGTGGTTACTATGTAATAACTGTCTAATTTGAAAGGTCAACCCCCCATTATTAGGGGTCAATGAACAGTTACTACCTTCATTATTTATGGTCAATTAACCCCCCCCCCCCTTGACTCATTCATCTCACTCATAACAAACACAACCGATCCTACTCTCTCAACCCTAACCAAAATCATCTTCCATTCAATTAATCAAGATCCATGGCTGCCCTAGTATACCAACCTGCTCACAACAAGGTCGCCTATCTAGGAGATGGTCCACATCGTGATGATTTTACTGACATTCTGTACTTCATTGAGGCTTCAAACCTAAGGTATGCTTTTACTGTATGTCCCACTATTTATGATAGTGTCATTCGTCAGTTTTGGGCATCTGCTCGTCTTGTGGTTGTGGTTGGTCGTCCACGAGAACTCCATGCTACCATAGATGGACGTTCATACGTGGTGACTGAGGCTTCTATTCGATCTTCCCTTCATCTTCAAGATGAATGTGGGGTTGTTTCCATCCCCAAAGCGGAAGTGTTGGAGGGGATGGCTGCTTTAGGGTATAATCATGGGGGGAAGTTTAACTTCCAAAAGAATCGGTTTTCCCCCCAATGGAAGCTTCTGGTGCCTTTTCTGATTCATTGTTTGAGTCCCAAGTCTGGGAGTTGGGATGCTTTCCCTACTCCTTTAGCTACTGGTCTCATATGCTTAGTCCAGGGTAGGGTATTTAATTTCTCTCGTTATTTGTTTGAGGGGATGGTTAGTAATTTATCTAGTGCTGGTTCTAGGAAGAAGTTTCTGATGTATCCTAGGTTTTTACAACAAATACTGGTTTGTATCCCTCGTGATAGGACTGAACATGTGCCTTCTAAGCTTACTGCCAAAGTGTATTATAATATGGTCCATGGGTTTAGTGGGGAGTGGAGGCCCCTTACTGCGGCTATGATGGGGATGGCTTAGGGTCCTCCTGATGTTGTGGTTCCTCCGGTTGAACAACCCGAGGAGGAACCTCAATTGTGTGATGACCCGATGGAGGAGGAGGTTCTTGCTGGTGGTGCACCTCCTGTGGTTGAGGAAGAGCCGGTTGTGGAGGTGGTGGTTGAAAGGTCATCCACTTCGAAGGCTGCTTCTTCTTTGTTGCCACATTCGTCTCCATTTGTAGAGACTCCCCCTCCTAGTCCTGCTCCACACTCTTCTGATAAGCCTACTGGTGCTAGTGCTCCTAATGTTAACCCATTTATTGCTTCTGGCTCTAATGACGCCTTCCCTGATCCAAGTCCACTTGGTGGGACAGTGGAGGAGCCTATTACTCTTACTTCTCTACTTGATCTTATGCACAGGTATCATGCACGGATTCTTTCCTTGGAAGCAGATTTGAATCAACACCGGAAGCTTACTAGGGAGTTTGTTCTTCCCATGGCTGATCGCATCAAAGCTTTGGATACTCAACAAAGACGACGAAAGAAGCATGTGGTTCACTCTGATTCTGATGAGGAGGTTAAGGAGCGTGTTGAGGATGGTTTAACTTTGTTGGCAAAGGCTGCCTTTGCTGATAAATTGTATGATGATTTGCCGGTTCCTCCGACTTCCTCCAGTGTTCCTTCTCCTGCTGCTATTCCCACTCCTAAGGATGGTGCTTCTGGTCCTACTGCTGGTTCCAATGCTGGTCCATCCCATGATCCGAAGGGGAAGGCCCCAATGACTAATGGTCCATCACCACCTCGCAAGCGTACACGTAGACAGCTTGAGGAAGATAGGTTGGGTAAGGAGGCTTCTCAACGGATGCAAGCCGAAATTTATGAAGCTGCTCGGGCTGAGGAGGAAGCGCTTCCACAGCAGAGACGTGAACAAGTCCAGCATGATGCAATGCATTGGAATGATAGTGATTGGATGCAGGTGTTGACTATTCTTACTAGGGATTATGCCCAGTTCACTGATCTTCTGGGTGCGGATGTGGATGAGCATAACTGTATTCCAAGAGCCATGGTGTTGATGCGCAAGCATCAGTTGGCGCTTGTTGCACAACTTCGAGAGAAGCGTAGGAACAGAACTTTGTCGAGAACTGAGGAGCGAAAGCAGATGCAGCGATATGTGAAGTATCAGTCGGCTGCTTATTTCCAAGCTGGTTGGAAGTGGGACAGGGTTCGGGCTTTGTCTTTTGATGAACTTAAAGCATTATATGAAAGAATGGTCAAGCATCAAAGCACCCCAATTCCGGAACGATTTATCTATCGTCCTTCTCCTCGTGTGGTGACCACTTCTTCACCTGCTGTTACTACTGGTCCTCCATCTGATCCTACTCCTGGTTCTGCTGCTATTCCATCGGTTTTTGCTGCTTCTACAGTTGGTACCACCTCTTCTCTTTCGGGTGCTCCTCTGGTTTCTTCTTCAGCTCCTACTACCACCACCACACATGCTACCACCACTACCTTTGCTACCACAACCACCCCTACTCTTACACCTGATATGGCATCACCATCACCACCAGTTCCTGGTCCTCAACCTGTTCCTTCTTCTAGTGCAACTCCTGTTGATCCCTTGGGTGGGCAAACTATTGAGTCTACTTCTCCTGCTCCCACTGCTGCTGCTCGGGTAAAGGTAAAGGTTGAACCCTCTCCTAGTGATCCCACACCTCGCCGTTCGCTTCGCCAGAAATCGGCTCGACGTGTTAGACGTAGCAAGACCGTTCCCTATGAGAAGCGTGCTTCCGAAAATCTTATAGATGCAGCTTCTAATAATTACTCCGATTTGCCTTTGGGAAATGGACATATTACTAGTTGGACGGTTGAGCGTTCCACGACTCTTCCTGGTACGGTATCTCATAGAGTTACTCTTAGTGATGGGTCTGTGCGGTTAGCTTCGGGTCTGCAGGGTATTTTGTCTTGGGCAAATCGTAAGGATCTTATGGCTTTATATGGGTTTGTGGACACTGGTATGCCTGTTGATCCTATGGTTGTGTCTTCCTGGCATGGTCTGCGAGTATGGGCTGATCTAAAGATGATGCTTGATGCCCCTCCTCATGCTCCTGTTTCTGGTGTCTGGAAGGATCAGATGCAATGGGTTATTCAGCGATGGAAGTTATATGCAGGATGTGGTGTGCATATGTTGGAGTTGGAATCTGGTCATATGGTCTTCATGCTCCCCGACTTGGAGTATCCGTTGACGATTGCTTCGATGGAGGCTATGTTGGCTTGTCACTTGCAGATTTCAAATGCTCCCTCAGGGAATGAGTCCTCTATGGCAACTGTGTTGGTGGAAGGGATCCAGGCTCGTTTGAAAGCAGATAAGAAGGCTGCTTCTGGTCTCTGATTTGGTTGGTTTGTAAGTGTTTATGTTTTGTGTTTTTGATCATTTGTTCATATTATCATTCTTTTCACCAATATGTAAAGTGATTGGTGAATTTCATTCTTTATAGTTAAAAAAAAGAAAAAAAAAGAAAAATATAAAAAAAATAAAATAAAAAATAATAATACTTTTTATATAATATCTGCTTATACTTTAAACACATCATGGATTTTACACTTGTAAATATGATACCATTTGCTGATTCAAACAATGGGTTCTGGTTACTAAATTGTCTTTGTGCTAGTTACTGGTTTCATCTGGTGTTGGACTTAGTCCTCACAACAAATGGTCCTTAACTCACCATGTCTAATCGACAAGAAAGAGTTGATTCACCTTGAGGGTACGGCTCCTGGTGTGATTCTCAAATCTGTTGATGGTTGCCAGGTTACCCCAAACTGGATGGTTTTCACTTGCCATGGTCCTAGACTGAAAAGTGGCTAATCCAAGGGGGTACGGCTCTTGGTAAAGATTTTATCAAATCCGTTGATAGCTGTAATAGATTGCTTAAAGCTATAGGGTTTCAACTCACCGATGCTTCATTGCTGAGAGTTGGCGAGTCCAGAGGGGTACGGCTTCTGGTAAAGACATATCAAATACGTTGACGGCTGTGATGGTTTGCCTAAAATCATCAGGGTACCCCCACTCACCATTGATTCACGTTCTAAGAGTTGGGTTGGGTTCTGGTATCCTAGGGTGATGCTTATTCCACCAGAAAGACTGGCTAGCCCAAGAGCGAGCAGCTATTTGGTAAAGGCTCATCAAATATGCTCATGTTGCTGTAAAGATTCAACACGATGCTGATTTGTTTCAAGCTTTGGAGAAGCTTCTAGTGTTCCATGTTGCGGCGGTTCTTCTGTTTCTTATCTTGCTGATGCTGCTATTGCTTTTGCTGATTCAATCCTTGAGCTTTATTGCACATTTTCCAGGAAACTTGAACTCAATAGGTCAAATTCAAGTTTAGGGGAGGATTGTTAGGACCATTGTAATAGTTATTGTAATAGGTAGACTAGGAGGTATGTAGTTTCTCCTGGTCCTAGTAGTAGTAGGAGCAAGTCGTGCTCCTGGTCCTAGTCAAAGTCAAACTTTATTATTTGTATATTATTCTGTTAGGATATGCATGAGATATGTTAGGAAAGGATATGCATATCAGTTTTACGCGTTTTGTTTAATGCTGTATTAGGGTTTCCTTGTAGTATAAAAGGAACCTTGGGCAGAAGGGTTAGACACACCTTCATCAAACATAGTTCTAGTCATTATCAATATTAGAAATCCTTAGAAAGGATCAAGTCTTTATAGTTATTCTGTTCTTCTTTATTATATTTCTATTCTGCATTCATATTGTGTATAGAGTCTCTTTGTGAATTGACTTGTGATTACAGAAGTCGTTCACCGTTCCTGATAGGCTGCAAGATTCACATCTAGTGAACCCAATAAACTCCATATTTCTTTAGAACCTTTTCAAATTGGTCATTACAAAAATGGGTTCCACGATCGCTTATAATAGCACGAGGGATTCCAAACCGAGAGAATAGTTGCTTCAAAAACTTCACTACCACACGAGCATCATTCGTAGGTAAAGCCTTAGCTTCCACCCACTTAGATAGGTAGTCGACGACGACGAGGATATACTTGTTACCATGAGACGATGGGAACGACCCCATAAATTCTATGCCCCAAACGTCGAAAATCTAAAAAACTTGAATTATGTTTTGCGGCATTTCATCTTTTTGAGAAGATTTTCCTTGACGTTGGCAAGAATCACACGACTTCACAAGTGCGTGTGCATCACGATATATCGTAGGCTAAAAGAAGCCGGCATCGAACACTTTCTTAGTCGTGAAGTTAGCACCGTGGTGACCACCCGTGGGTCCCTCGTGACAAGCTCTAAGGATGTTAGAAGCTTCGGTACCAAAGACACAACGTCGAACGAGTTGATCCGCATAAACACGAAAGAGATAAGGTTTGTCCCAAAAATAGAACTTGACGTCACGAAAGAATTTTCGTTTTTGTTGTGTCGTCATACCCTTGATTATGAAATTCCTCGCATGGTAATTTGCAATGTCGGCAAACCATGGGGTGTCGTCCTTAGAATTCACCACACCAAGAGTCTCGAGAGGAAATGTTTCGATGATTTCCTTGTTCTCGAATATATCTTTGTGTAGATCTTCTAAATGAGAGAGATGATCGGCCGCTAGATTCTCGTCTCCTTTCTTTTCAAGTATTGTGACATCAAATTCTTGTAGGAGGAGAATCCAACGAAGCAATCTCAGCTTAGCATCAAGTTTAGAGAAGAGGTACTTGATAGCTGAATGATCTGTATACACTATGCTTTTTGTTAAAACGAGATATGGTCGAAATTTCTCAAAAGCATATACCACGGCAAGTAGTTCTTTTTCCATTTTGGTATATATTTCATTTGAGCCACAGTCATCGTTTTACTAGCATAGTGAATAGGCAAGAAGTGTTTTCCATGACGTTGCCCCAAAACGGCCCCAATAGCGTAATCACTTGAATCACACATTAGTTCTAAGGGGAGGTTCCAATTTGGAGCTACGAGAATAGGAGCTTCGGTAAGTTTCCTTTTGAGAGTTTCGAATGCTTGAACACACTCTTCGTTAAAAAAGAATGGAGCATCTTTTTCAAGGAGATGTGTCATAGGTCGAGATATTTCGAAAAATCCTTAATGAAACGACGGTAAAAGCCCGCGTGGCATAGGAAACTCCGAACTCCTTTGACGGTTTTGGGGTGAGGTAATTTAGCAATGACGTCAATTTTGGCTTTGTCGACCTCAATCCCTGCTTTCGATATCTTATGTCCTAAGACGGTTCCTTGTTTACACATAAAGTGACATTTTTCCCAATTAAGTACGAGATTGGCTTCTTCACAACGTTTTAACAATTTTCCAAGTTATTTATTGTAAAACCCGCATGCTTTTACCATGAATAGTGCCCTTAAGATCGTACATCATAGATTAAAAACCTTCCTTATATAGTATGATCACATTCACGTGCTAGTATTTAAGTATTACATACGTGCATGAACACGATAAGTATCGATTACGTACGAACACATGATAACCATTTAACAAATTAATCACGAACGTAATTTAAGCACGAACTAATATTAATTACGTATATATATATATATTTATTATGAACATAAATAATATATTTAGTCACGATCAGAAACTGATTAAATTACGTAAACTACGTAACACGTAAGCATGGATACGAGACACGTTTATTCTTATTAAGTATAATTAAATTAATACGACAAGTACTACGTAAATCAATATTACTTATAAACATGAAGTTATTACAAAATACTTCACGCATAATTTTTTACGAGAAACCGAATACGTATTTATTTAAACGCGTACGTTTTATTAAATGAATAAGGTTTTGGGGCTGTTTTTGACAATATAGAATAGAGAAGGACTTGGGCTCAAGGCCCAAGTGTTTTTGTCACTTCTTGGCCGTGTATAACAAAAAGAGACGGGGGTCTTTTGTTTTCATTTTCTGCCGACACAAACACACACAAACAGAAACCCTATAAATCAAATCCAGCCGCCACTTTTTTTTTCTTCTGTGTCGCGACCTACACCAAGGAAATCAAGAAGAAGAGATCGAAGGTTGATCCTAGAAGCACAAGGAATTAATTTGTTTTGAAACCCTAAATGATATGTAAGCAAGAAACCCTAATTCATTTTTTTTCTTTTCTTTAATCCGATTTCAAGGATTTTAATCATGTCCCGACTGTAAATTAAGGGAGGGGGGTTTCGTTGTTGTTGTTGGGTTCGACAGGCACACAAACCGAGACTCATATGAGTCTCGGTGATGAATTCAGTGCACCAGCCACAACCCTAATTAGGGTTTGGGCTTGGTTCGTGCTAACAGTGGGAAACCGTAGGGTGTTTGTACTAGCAGTGGCAACCGAGACCTGGGTGGTCTCGGTGGATACTTTTCACTGCCAGGGGGAACCGCAGGCTAGTCAGGGGAAACTGTTTAACTGCCAGGGGTAACTGGCAGTTAAAGGGTTGTTTGGTTTTGGGTTTTAAATCAGGATTTAGGGCTGTTTGGCTACGGGTTTAAGGGCAGATTAAGGGGCTGTTTGGCTAGACTTATTTTAAAAACATAACACGAGTCTCACCTTTTAAATTAATAAGACAAGGGTTCGGTTTTCGATGCGTTTTAATAAAAGAATACAAGAGTACGTGTTATTATTTTACAGGATTATTTTACTTTACATTACTTATTAATTTTACAAGGTAATTAAATTAATAAGACACGACTTATAATTACAAGATTATTTATTTCAAGTTAATTAAATTAATTTAACATGCTATATAATTAATTTAATTAAAACATGGACTTAGGTTATTATTAATAATTAATAATGCATGTTTTAACCTAAGTAATTATATCTTTATTTAATTAAATCACATTATATTTAATTAAATACCTTTAACCTATAGTTATTTAAATAACAGGTAATAATTAATAAACTATACATTATATCATTATGACTTAGAATATTAATCAGTAAACACTTAAGCTTATTATTAGCTTATTTAACCAGCTTATATCTATTTATGGAAACTTTCCATTTTTAGAAACTATTTAATTAAGGCAACTATTCTATTTTTTGAAACTTTCTACTTTTAGAAACTTATCTATTTTAAGCATTAAATTCTATTTTTGGAAACTTTCTATTTTTGGAAACTTCTATTTGTGGTAACTTTCTATTTTTGGAAACTTTTGGAAACTTTCTATTTTTGGAAACCTGCTATTTTTGGAAAGTTACTTAATATTGCACCATGAGTATATAAAATACCAGTGATACTTAATCAGATTAATCAGAATATAAGATGAACACAGATTAAAGCTTACAACAGTAAAACATGACTTAAAACATATAAAATAAGTTAAGACAAGACATAAAACCCAGTACGCATGCAGTGATTCGATACTTATGCACGTGTGTATTCATGTAGCGTTAGTGATCCAGAAGTAGGATTCTCTCTTCCGTTCATTCACTGGACTTGAGGTACGGATTTCCGTCCTTTCAGTATGGACATTCTTTCCTTATTAGGATTTCCCCGTATGCAGCCAACTTTTTTCCCCAGTATTTGTTTTATTGTTTTGAAACTGCTTATTTTTAATTAGCATAAACTATAGCCATATACAAGCATGACCAGTTTCACCTAGTTATGGAGGTACCATAACCATAACATTGGAGGCACCAATGTTATGACTTCCCCACGGCAGAGTGATTGCTCGTGGCGTCCCTTTCAGTTTTGGCCATATTATTATATCATGTGGGGCGTATGGGTGCATCCTAGTTACATGTTTATTCAGTATTTCATGGTGAATGTGGTGTGTGCCTTGCATCCTTCACAAGGAGTTTATCCCTCCTACCCAGACCAGTATATCAATTAGAGGCATCCCCTCTAATCAGCATGATGAGGTCACCCCTCCAAGTATTCATGCACGTGACCTTTTCATGACCTATATGGGCTATGGTATATATATGTTAAAACAGTTTTCATAAGATAAACATAAGGCTTTTCAAACTATAAAACCAGTTTTCTCAATACTTAACCAGTCTACTCAGAACTTAGTCTTCCGCTGTTATATGTTACATGCTTATCCTATTTCATGCTATATTGTATATCCGTGCACTGAGCGTTTTGCTCATCCATTACTTTCCTTTCCATGTCCCAAAACGGCAGGTACCCAAGACTCGAGCATTTAGAGGACATGCATAGGATGGAAGCTGCCATAGACTTCTTCTCCTGTTTCCTTCATATATTTATGCTTGTTTAGTCTTTCATTCAGTTCATTTACTTTGTTATGTTTTGGGCTTATGTTTGGGAACCGATGTTTGATTCCGGTTTTCCCTATGGTCATGTATGTTTTACTACATATTACCTTGCATGCTTTGATGACACGCCATAATTACGCGTGACATTCCATTTATCAAAATGGGGTGTTACAATTATGGTATCAGAGACAAGGCTTCGACCTGTAGGCTCTAAAACTTGACCTGTGACTAGTGGGTAGTCACCAGGAGCTTCTTAAGTCAACACTTGTTATTCCACGTATTGATCTTTTCAGCACCTTTTTGTTTTAGCCATGACATTTTCAGCACCTTGTTGTTTTCACCATGATGTTTTCACCAGTATCGTCTTACTAATATGGAATGAACAACCGTCATCCATACTTAGTTATGTGTCATTGTCTATGCATGATGTTCCTCGTGAACTGTGACGATGTGGACTGAACCCCAGTAGTTCATAATTTTCACATAAAAATTTTTCTGTTAAGTTTTGACAATGACTTTTAATTATTTATGTTTCATGCATTCATGAATTTATATCATATGTCATCTATTGCAGGAATTTTGACTAAGTAATGGTTGGTACAGGACTGGCCCTATTTAGTCGCATGTGCTTTTATCGAAACTTTTAACTTTGGGACTGACCCATAGGCGTCCCCTCGCCATGTCTTTTGTTTTGGAACCGACCCATCGGCGTTCCCTCGCACATATAAAGGTTTTATAAACTACATTACGCATTCATGCACTGTTTTTCATGCATAAAATTTTTCTCATGATTTAAATTGGCATAAAAAAATTTTCATGTCCCCTCATAAGTTATTATGTTTTTATGTCAAGTATGTTTTCATACTGTCATGTTTAACTTTAGTTTCATACTGATTATGTTATACACTTCTTCGTGATAGATGGTTTCATGTTTCTTCATGATAATTCCGTCTTCATGTTGATTATGTTTTACGCCTCTTTTGTTATTTATGCTTTCACGCAAGACATTGTTGGTTTTCATTGAATTCTGCTTTAATGATTGTCATGGTTGGTTTTCATTGATCATGCTGTCAGGCAAATCATCGTTGAATTTTGTGTAACCACACTTTAGCGTTTCTCTATGCAACCAGAATGATGTCTATGCTAATACTGCCAGGTTATCATGGTGGTTTTCCTAACTGTTTAACCGATATACTTTCCTTAAATCATGATAAATGATCGACCCCATACCGATCATTTCATGTGTATTCCACATGTACTCTACGTACCGTATTCCATGTATATTACATGTACCTAAATCCATGTGTATTTCATTTGTAAAACTTCGCGAATATTCGCTAGTCGATTCTGAATCATCTCAGGCGTATTTTCAATTGCCGATATTCTACTAGATTGCTGATGCCGCTCATAACTTGGAGATGTGATTAAAGGTTGATGCTGCTGACGTTTGGAGACGCTACGAGATGCGGATGTTGTTCACAACCTAGAGATCCTACAAGACGAAGACAAAGGCGTCGGAGCAAAGCAATTGGACGAGAAGATGCTTCACCATCAGACGATTCCCATCGATCATTTTCCCTATTTCTTAGTACATGTCACACGTCATTCGGCTGTCATTTCAACCATATGAGTGCAAACCGGTACCAGCCGGCCACTCAGCTGAATAGTTACATGAATCACGGTCATGAGAATGACCATCATAGAACTGACAGACCGGACGATAGTAACCACTACTATGACAGCAACTATCCTAGAAATCACAACCGAGGCTCCAGCCGCGGACGTGATCAGACATACAAAGGATCAGTAGTCCAACCGATCCGCCAAGTCTGGCATAATAACCTAATATTGTAGTTCTATTATTTTACGTCTCGGGACGCATGTCAAGACATCCGTCAAGACACATGTCTCACGTATACTTTCTGAGGACACATGTCAAGATACCAGTCAAGACATATGTCATGCTTATAGTTCCAAGACACGAGTCAAGACACATGACTCACGTCCAACTATGGAACATTTCTAAGAAATTCAGGGTAGCCTCCAAGGGTATATCCATTTTGTTGTGCCATGTATTAATCAGGCCACAAGAATTTCAATACCATTATCGGCGCATCAGTGAGAACTGTCACGTTGCCGATGTCACTTTCATTTCTTTCACCAGACTTCATATATTCATGACCATGAAGGACGCCTTTCGTATTCCCACGTATACGAAGGTTTTCCTTCAGCTTAATGATGAGATCCAAGCTACGAACGCATTTCCTCGGACAGACACAAGTTGAATTTTATCCTAATTATGGACTATGAACAGCACACCATGCTACGATTCATAATTATGTACAGTAATGTTTAGGCTCCCGAATACTTTCAGCTTGATTTTCCATCGGGAAAATCTATACAAGTTAGCTATGCTTACCAGCATGTGCGTTGTTAGCCATGGTCGCTAAAATTTTCTAGCTGTCAGTAAGACACAACCACTAAATTCTTTTACGCATAGCCAGTTGATTGTTCCAAAGTCTTCCTATACATTCCAGAAGAATCTACAAGGAGAAGGATGGTACCATGAGATTATGTGTCGACTACCGTTGACTTAAACAAATCACCATTCATGACCGTTGTTCTCCTCCACGTATTGATGACATATCCAATCAACCGTATAGTGTTAATCACTTTCCCAAGATCGAACTCATGATCATGCTGCCAACAGTGACGAGTGGAAAAGCAGGACATGTCCATGACGACTATTCGTACATGACTCGGTCATGCTAGATTTGTGACTTTGATTTTGTCTCATCAATGCCCTAACGACATTATAAGAATGAGTTTCCATGAACTCATAGCAAATTCATCAGTGTTTTCATTAAGGATAACCTGATTTCCTGTAAGCCCAGAGAAGAACAGGAAGACCATATCTGCACTATGTTGCAAATTCTATGACAAGAGAAATTTTACCCTAGAAAATTTTCCAATATCAATTCTGTTTGATTACAGAGACATGCTGAATCACATGGGTTTCTACGGTTAATCTTACCATGACTCAGCTTATGCGTAAAGGAGAGAACCCTACACTACATTAGGTGTTCTATAAAATCCTACGCTAGGAGAAGTCTAGATTCAGAGACTCAGAGTTTCGCAACCTTCTATGTATCAAGTTTCTACGAAGCAGGATACAGTTACGTTCATATCTTCATACCTGTTATACAAACAGGCTAAGATAGGACACCAACAGACTGGTATGCCTTCATCATCTGAAATTGTGAATTGAAATGGGACAATATCTCCATGGATTTTGGTTACCAGATTAACGCAAATTCAGAAGAAACATGATGCTATCTGGTTATTGCAAACAGTTTGATCAAGTCTGCAGAATCCTTACACCTATAAGGATTTCAGAACTAACTGATTGATCGGACAGGTTCCAGCCAAGGCTCATCCGATCACTTGGCAATCCCTCAGCTATCGGGTCAGACAAAGATTCGTAATTGTACTCCTAACTTACTTCACGTCTTCATTCTAATTCCACGACTTGCTTTCGCGCTCACGTTCATGACACTATTCACGTTCATGATCGTATTTTGGCTTACGATTTTACGTTCTTTTCTTTTCTCATTCTGGGAAGTTTGCAAGAACTTGAGAGACCAGACCCAAGTTTAGTATAACTCTCCATCATCAGATAGACGTTTCACGTCATATTCCACGTCTCACCTTGTAGCGTTTGGCGTTACCGCCATTATATTCTATGATCAAGATATGTCTCACATGTCATGTTCATTCCACGTTCCTCATATCATGATCAAAATATGTTACAAGTATCATGGATCACGATATGTTTACTCATACTACACTCGCCATATCTCCACGTAGCACGTTCAAAATTTTTCACGTATCACGTTCAAAAATTTTCACGTACTACGTTTCTTTATGTCTCGCGCATCGTTTCTAATTATCAGTTAAGTCAGATTGTCTTGCATCGTAACGTTTCAGTTAACCTGGCACGTAAACTCTTATTTTCCTCGATCGAATTTAGGGGATCTACCTTCCTTTGATAACCAAGAATTTCTTCGTATTCCAAGTCAAGGTCAGGAGGACCAAGATTTATCATTAGTGTCAGGATCTTCTGAAGGAACCGTTCCAACAGGGAGGCCACTTGGAAACGGACAAGTTCATCCGGACTTCTTATCCATTTTTCTCTTATCGATTAGATATGTCCTTTCAGTCACGTCACGTTCTATGTCTTTTCAAGACATGTCACGTTCCACGTTCTATGTCTTTTCAAGACATGTCACGTTCCACGTTCCCTTCTACCATGTCACCTTCATTTCCGTTATTTTGCATACCTTTCCAGTTTGATTCGGGTATGTTTCGCTTCCAGTTACTTTATCTATAATTCGGGGACGAATTATTCTTTTTAGGGGGAAGAATTGTAAAACCCGCATGCTTTTACCATGAATAGTGCCCTTAAGATCGTACGTCATAGCTTAAAAACCTTCCTTATATAGTATGATCACATTCACGTGCTAGTATTTAAGTATTACATACGTGCATGAACACGATAAGTATCGATTACGTACGAACACATGATAACCATTTAACAAATTAATCACGAACGTAATTTAAGCACGAACTAATATTAATTACGTATATATATATATATATATTTATTATGAACATAAATAATATATTTAGTCACGATCAGAAACTGATTAAATTACGTAAACTACGTAACACGTAAGCATGGATACGAGACACGTTTATTCTTATTAAGTATAATTAAATTAATACGACAAGTACTACGTAAATCAATATTACTTATAAACATGAAGTTATTACAAAATACTTCACGCATAATTTTTTACGAGAAACCGAATACGTATTTATTTAAACGCGTACGTTTTATTAAACGAATAAGGTTTTGGGGCTGTTTTTGACAATATAGAATAGAGAAGGACTTGGGCTCAAGGCCCAAGTGTTTTTGTCACTTCTTGGCCGTGTATAACAAAAAGAGACGGGGGGTCTTTTGTTTTCATTTTCTGCCGACACAAACACACACAAACAGAAACCCTAGAAATCAAATCCAGCCGCCACTTTTTTTTCTTCTGTGTCGCGACCTACACCAAGGAAATCAAGAAGAAGAGATCGAAGGTTGATCCTAGAAGCACAAGGAATTCATTTGTTTTGAAACCCTAAATGATATGTAAGCAAGAAACCCTAATTCATTTTTTTCTTTTCTTTAATCCGATTTCAAGGATTTTAATCATGTCCCGACAGTAAATTAAGGGAGGGGGTTTCGTTGTTGTTGTTGGGTTCCACAGGCACACAAACCGAGACTCATATGAGTCTCGGTGATGAATTCAGTGCACCAGCCGCAACCCTAATTAGGGTTTGGGCTTGGTTCGTGCTAACAGTGGGAAACCGTAAGGTGTTTGTACTAGCAGTGGCAACCGAGACCTGGGTGGTCTCAGTGGATACTTTTAACTGCCAGGGGGAACCGCAGGCTAGTCAGGGGAAACTGTTTAACTGGGGGTAACTGGCAGTTAAAGGGTTGTTTGGTTTTGGGTTTTAAATCAGGATTTAGGGCTGTTTGGCTACGGGTTTAAGGGTAGATTAAGGGGCTGTTTGGCTAGACTTATTTTAAAATCATAACACGAGTCTCACCTTTTAAATTAATAAGACACGAGTTCGGTTTTCGATGCGTTTTAATAAAAGAATACAAGAGTACGTGTTATTATTTTACGGGATTATTTTACTTTACATTACTTATTAATTTTACAAGGTAATTAAATTAATAAGACACGACTTATAATTACAAGATTATTTATTTCAAGTTAATTAAATTAATTTAGCATGCTATATAATTAATTTAATTAAAACATGGACTTAGGTTATTATTAATAATTAATAATGCATGTTTTAACCTAAGTAATTATATCTTTATTTAATTAAATCACATTATATTTAATTAAATACCTTTAACCTATAGTTATTTAAATAACAGGTAATAATTAATAAACTATACATTATATCATTATGACTTAGAATATTAATCAGTAAACACTTAAGCTTATTATTAGCTTATTTAACCTGCTTATATCTATTTATGGAAACTTTCCATTTTTAGAAACTATTTAATTAAGGCAGCTATTCTATTTTTGGAAACTTTCTACTTTTAGAAACTTATCTATTTTAAGCAGTAAATTCTATTTTTTGAAACTTTCTATTTTTGGAAACTTCTATTTTTGGTAACTTTCTATTTTTGGAAACTTTTGGAAACTTTCTATTTTTGGAAACCTGCTATTTTTGGAAAGTTACTTAATATTGCACCATGAGTATATAAAATACCAGTGATACTTAATCAGATTAATCAGAATATAAGATGAACACAGATTAAAGCTTACAACAGTAAAACACGACTTAAAACATATAAAATAAGTTAAGACAAGACATAAAACCCAGTACGCATGTAGTGATTCGATACTTATGCACGTGTGTATTAATGTAGCGTTAGTAATCCAGAAGTAGGATTCTCTCTTCCGTTCATTCACTAGACTTGAGGTACGGATTTCCGTCCTTTCAGTATGGACATTCTTTCCTTATTAGGATTTCCCCGTATGCAGCCAACTGTTTTCCCTAATATTTGTTTTATTGTTTTGAAACTGCTTATGTTTAATTAGCATAAACTATAGCCATATACAAGCATGACCAGTTTCACCTAGTTATGGAGGTACCATAACCATAACATTGGAGGCACCAATGTTATGACTTCCCCACGGCGGAGTGATTGCTCGTGGCGTCCCTTTCAGTTTTGGCCATATTATTATATCATGTGGGGCGTATGGGTGCATCCTAGTTACATGTTTATTCAGTATTTCATGGTGAATGTGGTGTGTGCCTTGCATCCTTCACAAGGAGTTGATCCCTCCTACCCAGACCAGTATATCAATTAGAGGCATCCCCTCTAATCAGCATGATGAGGTCACCCCTCCAAGTATTCATGCACGTGACCTTTTCATGACCTATATGGGCTATGGTATATATATGTTAAAACAGTTTTCATAAGATAAACATAAGGCTTTTCAAACTATAAAACCAGTTTTCTCAATACTTAACCAGTCTACTCAGAACTTAGTCTTCCTCTGTTATATGTTACATGCTTATCCTATTTCATGCTATATTGTATATCCGTGCACTGAGCGTTTTGCTCAGCCGTTACTTTCCTTTCCATGTCCCAAAACGGCAGGTACCCAAGACTCGAGCATTTGGAGGACATGCATAGGTTGGAAGCTGCCATAGACTTCTTCTCCTGTTTCCTTCATATATTTATGCTTGTTTAGTCTTTTATTCAGTTCATTTACTTTGTTATGTTTTGGGCTTATGTTTGGGATCCGATGTTTGATTCCGGTTTTCCCTATGGTCATGTATGTTTTACTACATATTACCTTGCATGCTTTGATGACACGCCATAATTACGCGTGACATTCCATTTATCAAAATGGGGTGTTACATTTATACATGACGTGAACGAATCACCAAATACCGAGAAATCATCCATGAACACTTCCATCGAATTATTGATCATATCATGAAAAAATAGTCATCATACACCGTTAAAAAGTTCTCGGTGCATTACAAAGTCCGAAAGGCATTCTACGATAAGTAAACGTTCCATATGGACACGTAAACGTAGTTTTCTCTTGATCACGAGGGTCGATAGGAATTTGAAAGTAACCGGAAAAACTATCTAAAAAGCGATAGAAGTCATTTCCCACGAGTCGCTCAAACATTTGATCCATGAAGGGCAAGGGAAAGTGGTCTTTACGAGTGGCGTCATTTAACTTTCGGTAGTCAATACACACCCTCCAACTGGTCACAACACGAGTTGGAATTAACTCGTTGTTTTCATTAGGCTATCGGAGATAGGATAAATCATTCCCGCGTCGAGAAGTTTTAAAACCTCTTTTTTATTGACATCGTGAATTTTGGGGTTTACCCTTCTTCGATTTTAAATTGCGGGTTTGTATTCCTCCTCCATTAATGTTTTGTGATTACAAAATTTAGGATCGATTCCCTTAATGTCAGATATTTTCCACGCAATTGCCCCTTTGTGAGTTTTCAAGATTTTATAAGTGCGGTTTTTCGATATCGGAAAGATCTTTCGCAATAATTACCGGCAACTTATCTTCACATTCTAAAAATGCGTATTCTAGATGAGGTGGAAGGTCTTTCAATTCGAGGATTGGTGGATCCTCAATTGATGGTTTCGGTTCAACACTCATAATTTCCATCGGCGGAAAATTAGGTGGATTTTTTTCGTTACTAAAAGTCACATTTTCTTCATTGTCGATAAAATCGCCTCCTTCGAATGGAGTGAAAGAATGTGAGTTTGTTGCAATAATAGGATCTAAAATAGTGGGATTGCCACTAATAGAACCTTCAGAAAATCCTAACACTTCTTGTGAAAATTCATCAACTGCTACGTCAATTAAATCAAAGTGATTTATAGTAGCGATAGCGTAAACATGAGAAGGTGTCGAATTTTTGGTAGCTTTAATAACAAGTTCCTCCTCGTTGAATCTCAAAGTGATTTTTCTAGCATGAACATCGATAATCGATCTCGAGGTATCTAAAAATGGACGACCCAAAATTAGAGGAAGTTGAGGATCCGCGGGAATGTCTACGACGATAAAATCGACCGGAAAGTAGAATTTCCCAACCGTAACAAAAATGTCTTCGGCTATACCACATGCAAGAATCGTCGGATTATCGGCCATTTCGATGGACATTCTCGAAGGAGTATGAGCCGGAAGTGATAACGATTTGCACATAGAAAAAGGCATCAAATTAATCCTCACGCCAAGATCGGCCAAGGCGAGGCATCCTTGAATATCATAAGGAATGTGAAACTTTCCGGGGTCACCAACTTTTTCTGGTATTCGGTTAAGATAAACCGAAGAACAATTAGATAGCTTTAAAAGCTTCTCCTTATCGTTCATCATACTTTTAAAGGTGGAGGCGAAACGAGACATATATAACAACGCGTCGGTTAAAATCACATTAAAGTGCACTTGTTGAAACATTTTAATAAAAAGTTGAATTTGTTGTTTATTACGTTCATGTAACTTCTCCTTGTTTCGTCTCGATGGGTAAGATAAGGGTGGTGTGGGTTGGGGCGTAGGCAACGGCCTTGGAATCTCGGGTTCCATGCTTGGTATTGGTTCAATCGTAGGTGTGGTTTGAACGGTACTTCGTGGGCTTGTAATATGCTCCTTCTCTACCATCAGCTTGGGTTCTTTCTCGATTTCCTTCTCCTTGAAAGTACAAGGACGAGAGATTGGTTCATTGAAAGTTTTACCATTAAGAGTAGTAATAACCTTCATTTCTCCCTTCGGGTTTGTAATGGTATCACTAGGAAGACCACCCGGGGATGAGGGGTTACACATGATAGCTTCAAACATACTAGCCATTTTATCTTCAAATTTTGATTGGCTTTTATCCTCTTTCAACAACTCTTGCTTAATCTCATGTTGTCCTTGTTCCATCCGTTGTTGATTTTGTTGAAGACGTTGAACGCTTCCTTCTATTTTATTAGCATGAGTTTTCAATTCATTAGCAAGTTCGTTTTTAGATCTTTTTCAACTCGGATCTTAAGCTAATCATTTGTCATTGCATGTTATCAAACTTAGCATCATTTGCTTTAGCGTAATCTAAAAATTCTCCTTGAAGATTTTTCATGTGAGTATTTTGAAAACCTTGTGTAGTATTTTGAAAATCACGGTTCTGGTTTTGATTTTGCACTTGCCCATTGTTCCCACTTTGGTAATTACCCTTGTTATAATTACGTTAATTTCCATGATAATCACCACTGTGATTGGTGTTTCGATAGTTGTTAGCATTTTGATTTTGTGGAGCTTGATTTGGGCGGGAACCTTGGTCGTTTTGGTTGTAAGTTCCCGTTGCTACGTAAGCACTCCAAGTGTTACCACCGGCGGTAATTCACTCGGAAAAATCATGAGCTCCTCCACAAGATATACAACTCTTTTCAACCGCTTTAACTGATGCGGAATTCAAAGCATCTTGTGCTCTCCAATGAGTCATAAGTGTCGAAAATCTATCAAAAAACCGATTCTCCTCATTTGCTTCATCATGTATGGCATTCATGTTACGAGATGATGACGAAGAACCCATAGTGGCAACACTCAGTGTGTTACGAGGGTTATAAAACTTAGATCTATTCTCGATGATCGTTAAAGCTTCATTTGTCGTTTTGCACAAAAAATTACCACCTGCGGCGGCATTCAAATAATCTCGTTCATGATCGTTAAGCCCATTGTAAAAAGTATCAATTTGATGCAATTCGGAAAAATCATGGTGAGGACATTCATGTATTATTTCCTTAAATCGTTCCCATGCCATAGAAAAACTTTCATTAGGTCTTTGCGTAAACCTTGAAATCTCATTTTTCAAATGTGTTGTTTTAGATGGTGGGAAAAATTGGTTCACAAACTTAGAAACGAGATCACCCAATGTCAAAATCGAATTTGGCGGTTCTTTCTCGAGCCAAATTTTAGCGAATCCTTCTGAAGAGTATGGAAACAACATCATCTTAATGGCGTCGTGTGGAACATCCTTAAACTTGCTTGTTGCGGTGAGACGATTGAAATTCCGTATGTGATAATGTGGGTTGTCTTTTTCATGTCCGCGGAACTTGTTAGCTTGTAGCATCGACACTAAACCCGTCTTGATCTCAAAATTCTCCGCAAGGATGGCGGGAATCACAATAGCTTCTCCGAAACCCTCTGTGGGTGCTTGAAGCAACTCCATCATAGTACGATTAGCCATGGTGACTATTGGTTCTACAACGGGTTCGACAATTGGAGGTTCTTCTTCAATTGAAGGATCTTGGTTTCCTTCCTTTTGACGACGTTTACGAGCTCATTTTGCTTGATTACGAGTTTAAATAAACGTGACGTAGAACGTGGAGGTGAGCAAAGAAGATTCTTTTGGGGTTTTTGGGTTTTTTCAATTTTTTGTGTTTTTGATTGTTTTTTATTTTTATTTATTTTGTGTGTATTACGTTGACCAAAAATCTACAAATCTCTCCTCGAACCAAACTCTTGATTAAAGGAGCCTCAAAGAATGAAAACGATCATGTGGAGTGAACGCCTTCTATGACTTTAGAACGTTGGTGGAACACCAAAACGTTCAAGAGGGTTTAATCACAAGAAACCAAGCAAATATATATGCTACGTAATAATACTTTGGGCGGCAAAACCCTCGATTAGCTTTCAAAATCAAATACTCACAAGTGAACGGGGGGAATGAGGTGGCGCGAAGCACTTAAGTACCTAACTTCCTTTTAACGGCCTTTTATAGCACGTTGCCTATCTATTCACGGTATAGTTCGTATTTTTCAAAATCGAGCTAAAAGAAAGTATTTATCTATTTTTGCCTTTTTCTTTTGTTTGAGATTCGAATACAATAATTAGGAGATGAAATCCCAATTAAGGTGGTGTTTTCACACTTTTGGAGATATTGTGGATTTATTGTGATACGTATACAATATAGTAATAATATTCACAAAGAATACGAAAAACCGATAATACGTGTTAATAGAGTTCTAATTAACACAAATACTATTTATGGCTATCTATTAAAAACAAAATTTTCCAAATTAATCACAGCACACCTCCCCCGGCAGCGGCGCCAAATGATTGTAGGTAAATTACACCCTTTAGGAAAAAGGCGTAATTGCGGTAAGTATTAAGTGTCGATTTATGAAAATCAAGAACTAATGACCCAATGGTGTGTAAAAAGATCGTTTCCCAAGGATGTTGATTGTGTGTGAATAACTTGTATGATTTTAGATTAATATTTAAAGGAAAAAAGGGTAGAAAAGAAAATGACGGATACGAGAAAATTAAACTAAGACGTAAAAACGTAAAATCGTAGAATAGACCATATTAAAAATTTACTCTAAAAATTCCCAAAAAATTACCAAAAATTCCTAATAATAAACTAAGGGTTTAGAAATGATCAAAACTTTTTCAAACCATTTATTTAATTAATATTTAATTTTTTTAATGCTAATTAAAGCCCTAAAAATCAAATAAATTAATAAAAAAAGCCCAAATTAAGATTTTTCAATTTGTAAAACTCTAAAATGACTTAATAAAACTAAAAAGTATTTTTCTATATTTTTAAACTAAATAAAACTATTTAAAAAGAATTAAACTAAAAATATAATATTAAAATAATATTAAAAATTCAAAATTTTAAAAAATTCTAAAAACTTGCAAAATGATTTATTTTTCAAAAGTAAACTTAAAAAAATGGAAAGCAAAATTACCAAAACACCCCTAGTGCGCCAGAAAATCACAAAGCTCGAATTGGGCCCAATGAGCTTAGGCCAAAAAACTAAAGTCCACAAAATTAACCCAAAATCTCCAGTCCAACTCAAAATTTGATTTTAAACACAAAACTCTAAGGCCCAAAAGCTGGTTTTGAGCTTATCATAGCTTAAAATGCCAAAAGCGTATTCTTAATGGGCCAACAAGCCCATTAAGCTATAAGCTGGTGCCATAAGCTCTAATCCAACACACAACCTTCTTTTGGGATACTAAAGAGATTTGTAAAAATAAATTTTCAAAAAGCTCAAAGAATAAGCCAGAAATAAGCAAAGTAAAAATCCACTAAAAGGCAAAATAGTTGGGTTTCACTTCAAGGGGGTTTCAGAAGCTCTGGTTTGTTGCAAAAACTCACAAATAAGTTAACTAAGACGAATCAACAAAGAAAACACCAATAAGCCTAGTAGAATAAGCTGTGGGATCCAATAAGAACTTCTTAAAATTACAATAAGCTGATTTTCTAGTCAAAAGCCCTTTTTAAGATCTGATTTCTTCTAGTTAAGCTTATTAGGTGTAATGATTGATGAAATGTACAAAAGTAAAGTTGTTGCACGTTTTGATAAGCTAAATGAGCCAATAAGCACTTTTGCTCTTGGTCAACGAAAGTCAACGGCCACCAAATATCACCAAAATTATAGGGAATGATTATGGGATGGTATCAAGCTGTTCTGAAGCTTTTGTGGAGGAATCTTAGTGGTCTAAGCCAATGAATTGAGCTGGCCAGTTAGCCAACTCAACTTTGTTTTGGCAAATATTAAGTTATAAGCCAGTTAGCCTATAAGCCAGCAAATAAGCAAACGAAGTATCCAAATACACTCACAAGCAGTTAACAATGAAGTAAAAATAAATAGAATAACATGGCATTAAGGGTGCAAGCAATGTAGAGGTCAAAACTTAAGTGCCTTTTGCTGATGCAATTGGCACTTGCAGTAACTTTCAAGAGTTTCTAGCTTATCCAATAAGCTACCAAATCATACAACCAAACACTGCAGACATGCACACCAACTAGAACTATTCCCAAACCAAATTACAGCCCTTAAATCCAACTTATGAACAAGTTATCCCTTCTGATGTGTTTGACCAATTTCAAACCAATTTTGACAGATTTTTCCAAAACATGCAAATCCTTTTCCAAACTTTGTGAGACTTAACCAATGACCAAAACAGATTTCAAAACACTTGTTTAGAGTAAAAAAACCTTAAGAACCAAGGGCACAAGGCCTATTGATCCCAAAATCCCAAACAACCTTGTTTTAGTAACTTTTAAAACAAACTTCTTATTTTCACAAGTAACCTACTGATTTTATGAATCCTAGAGGTCTACTAGATGACACTAAGCAGATGTAAACCAAAAACTAACAACCACAAACACAAGAACTCAGAATCACATAGCAACTTAACATAGCAGATTTCAACCAAAATTTATAAAAGAGAAAAGAGAATAGAGAGTGCACATATCCTCCACAACTTCCTAGGAGGATTCAACGATGCTCCATGGACTATTCTCAACAACTAGAGAACAACCAAGGTCCTTGAATCAACAAGAGGCCTTGCTGATGGTTCAACAGCTGAACCAAGGTATTTGTTATGAGATTTTAACCACAAAGCAACAAACAACATTTATAAAGGCTTAAAACCCCTCACAAGCTTAGTGTTAACAAGCTTGCATGAGCTTATGGCATTTGGTTAGGGGTTAGTACAAGTAATAAGCAAAGCAGGGGGATCAAATACTAGCAGGGGGATTAACCACCTTTCAAACCTTTGTAAAAACTTTTCCAATAGAAATCCAAGCTAACCACTCAAGAACTTAGGTCTTGGGCAGCCAGTGAATGGATCTAAACACCTAGAATCCAAGGGTTTCAACCGGTAAAGCCTTGAATCCTTGGATCAAAACTTCTTTTCAGAAATCTTTTTCAAAAACTTTTAAACTTGAAAACTTAATGAAACTTAAACGTGTCCAACACAAACCATCAAAACACTTTCAATATGATTGTGGAACACAGATTTAAGCAACTAACAACAACTTCATTCAATATAAAGGAATTAAAATAGCATAAATGCAAAATACTCAAACTTATATTGATATGAAAGGAATTACAAATAGATTGCCTAGAAAATGAAACAAAGGCTCTCTCACAGGTTGAGGAGTCCTTTTATAGACGAATACTAAGGTTACAAGTGCTTGAAAATAAAGAACCCTAGCTACTGAATTTCCAGAATTGTCCTTGTGGTCTTATAGAGGCTTGAGGTGTATTGAGTTGTCCCTTTTTGATCCAAATCATTCATTTATCCTTTGGGACTAAGTAATGAGTATAAAGCGTTGATCTTGCCACGTGGCATTTCTTGGAGAGGAGGGTGCGTTTTTATTGGTGAACGAAGTTGATGGTGGGGACCATTGGTTGATGTGATGGGTGAGGTTAAGTGTGGGAATGGTTCGTGTGAAGGTTAATCAGTTATGGGTTAGGGTAATTTTGATTTACCCTTTTTTTAAGTGGGATAGTAATTGGGGTGAAGAAAGGTGAACAGTAGTAACTTTGATCCAATAAAGAGGGGAGGGTTGTGTTTGGCGCGTGTTATGGGATTTGGATGTTTCAGTTGGCAGATATGGACCTTGTCTTTTGGTGAAATGTTTATAACACGTTTTTTAGCCCCAAAACTCAATATCCTTTGTTAAATAAGTTTGGTATTTCACATTTTGGCCACAAAACTTTATAACAAGGATATCAAGGACTTGTTTTGAACTTTTCTTGATATTTCAAGGGCTGATCTTGTACATTCTTGAACTTTGAAGGTCTTCTTTGTATGTTTGACATTCAGGAGTACCATTTTTGATAAGTCTTCATTTTTTGAGGGACTAATCTTGCCAATTCTTCAAAGTTGAGGGATCTTTCTTGAACAACTTCAATACTTCAAGGTCTTTTCTTTGGAAAATCATAACTAGGGCCCGGTTCATTGTGCGGCTTCGTTTCTCGTGTTCGTTTTTCCTTGTTTCTTGTGATCTTTTGTCTTTTTCACGATATCCATACCTAAAATACATAAGTAACAAACACAAGCATAATATATGGTATTTTAATGACATTTTATGCATTTAAAGCCCGAAAAGAACGATGAGATCATGTATAAATGCCATCTCATCAGTAATTTTATTTTCTTGAAAGTATTTTGTTATCAAAAATACTAATATTTGAACTTATTTATGTAGAAATGGCTCAACCCACCAATAACACTATAAGTTCCGCGTTCAAACTTTCTTTGAACATCCTGAACTTACTGGCCCAAAGTTCAATAATTGGTACCGCTCGCTAAGAATTATCTTGGGAGCAGCGGGTACCATCGATATCTTGATTACTCCCTATCCGGAGGATCTTGCTGAAGGAGCATCTGATGCGCAAAGGCTTGATCATGCTGTTAATGTTAAGAAGCACTCTAAGGTGGCTTGCTTAATGCTAGGAAAAATGGCTCCTCCACTTCAATAGAAGTATGAGCTATTTTCATCTAAGTGAATTCTTGATGAGCTCAAGTCTATGTTCGAGAAACCGCAAGCTGTGGAGATCTACGACTTAGTAGATGCTTTACATAGCTGCAAGCAAGCTCCTGGCTAGTCTGTAAGTGCCCATTACTTGGAGATGAGGGGTTATATGGAACAGCTCATTGCACTAGGAAAACCATATGATCATAATATGGCTATCAACTTGATCAATAGGCCCCTTAACAAGGACTTCAATGATTTTGTTAGAGATTATAATTTTCATTGCACGGGGAAGACAATTAATGATTTGCATGCAATGCTCATTGATAATCGTATTTTTACCTCTTTAGGAAAAGGAAGGTAAAAGCGGTAAGTATTAAGTGTACGTTTAGGAAAACGTAATCACTTATGACCCTTAATGGGGATCGTTATCTCGAGGAGGCACGTGTGTTGTGTAATGAATTGATGATTAATGTTTTTGATTATTAACAAGAAGAGAAGAGAAGAGAAAATGACGAAGACGAAAAAAAATAAAAATTAACAAAAACTACTACTAGAAAGTTAAGATGTAGAAACGTAAAAAACACAAAAATTAAAATTCTAACCTAAAAATTACTAAAAATCCACAATAAAATTCTAAGAGTTTACAAAAAATCCAAACTTGTTAAAACCTTTTAATTAATTAAATAATGACTTTTTAATGCTAATTAAAGCCCTAAAAATCACTTATAATTATTAAAAAGCCCTAAACAAGATTTCATAGTTTGTAAACCTCAAAAATGACCTAATTAAGCTAAAAACTATTTTTAAAAATTTTAAAACCAAATTAAACTATTTTTAAACTCCTAAAAACTATTAAAATCTATTAAAACTTAAATTAATTCTATAAATTAATTGAAAAGCCTAAAAAATATTTGGAAAGTGACAAAGTTCCTAATATAATGTCTATAACCTAGGAAAAATGAAAAAAAGTTAAAAATTAAACTTTTAATTTTTACCAATAAAATAATATTAAAATAATCAAAAATTTAAAAAGTTCAAAAATAAATTCTAAAAAATTACCAAAAATCCTAAATATTCTAACTAAGATAAAAATGCAAATTAAAGTCCCTAAAACCTTTTTATTAATTTTATATTAATTTTTAAAGTTGTTTAAAAACCCTAAAATCAAATAAAATTAAAAATAAGACTTTTTGAAAACTTTTTGGAATGTAAACCTCAAAAATATAAATTAAAACCAAAAAAATATTTTTCTGGATTTTTAAAATACCTTTTGCTATTTTTTAATTACTTTCTAAAAATAAAACTAAAAATAATCCTAATAAATAAATAAATAAAGGGAAAAATAAATATTTAAAACAGAAAAGTCCTAAATGAAAAGACAAACACAAGAAAAATGGAATCTGGCCAAAAAGCCAACCAATAAGCTTAAAATAAGCTAAATAAGCTACGGCTTAATTTAATTAAGCCAAAACAAAACTACCTTATATATTAAACTAAACCAAACCTAGCAGTCAAAGACCCTAGGGCAAGATGGTTAACGCGTTGTGTTGTGAGAGGAGTGGCGCAGGTTCGAGTCCTGGCCACGTCCTTTTTGTTTAATATTTTTTTTAAACTTTTACAATCACAATCCAGTAACCTTTTCAGTCACAAATATACAAATACAAATCCAATTTAACCAAGATTAGGTCAATAGAAAACCAAAAACGGGTTCAGTTACTTTTTTTTGAAGAACACCAAGAAGACTGCTTTCTTCACAAGTAAATGAAGGCCAAGAGGAGCTTGAACCTTGTTTTTTTGTGATGTTTTGATGGACAATATGGGCACCCTTGTACTCTTTGGAGTACAAGGAGTCAATATAAACTTCAAAAACAGCAAATAGCACACAAGATCAAGCACCAAATAAGGCTCAAAGTTACTGATAAGCTAATATGTAGGTCTGAGAGGTTTAGCTGGTTCAATGTGCACACAAGATGGATTTTAAGGTCTCATAACATGCATACAAGCTGACCAATTAGCATACAATTGATTTACAACCCTCAAACAACCTTAAATTTAGCAGCTTAGCAAAAATCAAGTACAAATTCCACAAAAACAGTCACTTATGGCAGTTTTCTGATTTTTCTAACTTTTTCCACTTTTTACTTGCTAACTGGTTTTAATCTACACCAAAATGAAAACTAAGCTGATAATTAACCTAAAAATACCCTATGAGCTGATTCTAAACAGGTTCAAACACAACAACTTGTCTCAAACTCTACTTAAATCACAAATCCAAACACCCCTTTAAAAACTGAACATGAACTTTAAACAAAACAAATAACTCAAATCTTAACCAAACTGATTTCAATCAACCTCAGCATGCATAATAACCTTAATGAAGCAATATCAAACACATAAACAACACTAAAACATTTAACCAAGCAAAATCACTTAAATCACCAATATTTTTCAGAAACTAAAAAATGAAAAGAGAAACAAGGAAATACCTTAAGGGTCCTACATCCAGGACCCTTTGTGACAGCAAGGTCACCTCCTTCAGGCTGGGGCCTGAGCTGAACCTTGGACAACAAAACTCAACAATCTGCTAAGAAAAAGTGAAAAGAAACAAGCACAAATATAACTTTCTGATTTTACCAAAACTTATAAACCTTGAAACCACTTGAACTTAACACGTTTTTAAAACAATTCACAAGATCAAAAGTCCAAGACTCTTATCCACTTTCACTTCAAAAAGCCTTGGATTTCAGAAACTTACAAACCTTTTTCAAAAACCTTTTTGAAAACTTAAAACACACAATGTGTTTCACAAATATGATGGAACTCAGATTTTTCACTTAACAATCATTTACCAACTTTTAAAACAAGTAAAAAGGGATTACAATTTCAACACAAGAAAAATACCAAACTTTTAATTAATTTAAAAAGGGATTACAAGTTGGAGTAAAAAATCTGGAACAAGAGGGATATGCACAACCTGCATTCTCCTTTTATACTACTCTAGAGAACCTTCTAGTGCTACTAAAACCCTAGCTAATGGAATTCCTAAAAATCCCTTGGAATCTTGACTGAAAATGGGTCAAATTCGTGCCATGTGATGCTTGTACTGGATGCCAGCTTGGAAAAATGATCTTGGCCATCCATTTGAACTTGGGGACAAAGGAAATGATCTGGGATGTTAGTTTGGTCGGTTTTAGGGTTTTGAGGGAAAGTGATGTTGCAGGGGAGGGTCCCACAAGACACATGGGTGTGTCTTATGGCGTTTTGTGATGTGGGATTAGGTGACATTAACCCTAATTAATCATCTGGAAAAGCTGGATTAATTACCCTTTGTTTTTAATTTAATTGGACCTGGTAATGGTTTAGGGTTTATTTGTGATGAACATAGGTTTTAATCTGAATTGGGGTAATTAATTTTTAAAAGTGATGTTTAGTGGGAAAATTGGTTGACCAGTTGACCAAGTTTTTAATTAAAACCGGGTTTGGGTATTGGACGGTGGGTAGGGTAGGGTAAATGGGTTATGGGTGGGTATTGTTGACGTGTCACATTGTGGTTAGGTGTGAGTGTTTGGTTAATTGGCAGAAAGGGCCCCCAAGCTTTTATGTTTCATTCAAGTTGTAATAAATAGCCATCAGTGCTCATTTTCCATGTATCAACTTTGGACAAGTTGTCATTTTTGGCACAACTTGTTTTAAACTTTTTCCAAGGGCTTTAAATGTATATTCTTCAAATTTCAAGGACTGGTCTTGTAATATCTTCAAACTTTAGGGATCATTCTTGTACAATTGACATTTGGAGGGTCATTTGTGACAACTTCTTCAAAGATGAGGGACTAAAATTGCCAATCTTCAATTCTTCAAGGGTCATTTTACAAATTTCCAAACTTGGGCCCGGTTCATTGTGCGACTTCGTTTCCCGTGTTCGTTTTTGAATGATTCTTGTGATCTTTTGCCATTTCCTCAATATCCGTACCTAAAAATACACAAGTAACAAACACGAGCATATATTTGGTATATTTAATGATATTTTATGCATTTTAAGCCCGATTTGGAAGATGAGACCATGTATAAAAGCAGTCTCATCACTCCCCCATACTAAACCATTGTCGTGCCCTCACGCAATGCTAGAATAAAGTATCAAAGCATCTCCAAAATTCATTTTTATTCACTTTATTGGAATGATAAACTAGCTACACTACGATTATTACTACTACTTGCGTTTTAGACATAATGTATGATTTTCATCGCAAAATGGGACGTTTAGGTTCATAGAATAAGAACACGTGAATGCTTCATTAGAAATAATTTCATCGTCCTCGATTTTCACCCAATTTCATGCTAAGCGTGCTACGAGATCATTGTCATTATAAGTTAGTAATGCTAACACTACTCATATGCCCTAATCACGTACTTATCCTCCCATTATTCCTAAGTTGTATCTCTTATATTTTATTATGTCTTGAATGTTTCACGAGGATACATCATTGACTTATGCGATAATAGAGATTTAGGTCTAAAAATAGAGTCCTAACGGTGCAACTAAAACCATCGAATCAATAACCCCTCCTAATAGACAACGATGTCAAAAAATTAAGTTGACAAGAAGAATCGATAAACACGGTTTTATAACGGTTTTGAACATGAGACTTATTACCAAGACTTTTATACGCCCCCTAACGGAAGGGCCTTATTATCTTTGGTTTACCTCCATCTTTTATTCAACTTCGCCATGAAGCTTTTATTATGACTTCGGTCTTGCCTTGCCTTTTATTATCCGCCTCATCGGTTGTTTTATTAGCCAAAGACGTATATCCTCACGCTAAAGTGAATTTTGGATCTTTAAAGCTTTGAAGATTAAGGCTTGATTCACTTTCAGTTTTGCATAGATTTTAGGCCTTGTGGGGCTTCAAATTGTTTGCTAGATTTAGGTAAGCACTTGAAATCTTATTATTAGGTGAAGCTTTCGATTATTCGGGTGCCAATACTTCAAAACCGTGACGCTGGCGATACCTTAATGTCTTCCCAATTTAATTACACGGAAGCTACTAGAAAAGACTAGAAACCCAACAATCCTAACTAAACTGCTAAGTCAATATTTATTAAGCAAAAAATATTTACAAGCGAAGGGAGAATAAGCAAACAACGAGAACACATGAGTTTTTGAAAGAATACGAGTACTCTACGTTTAGCATAGTAACTTATAATTAACTCTATCATTTCTCGTCCTCATTTAAGAGACTTAGCCTAATGTGTAGTTAAGGAATCAAAGCTAAGTGCTCAACACGCACGGTCGAGTCAAAAATTACTCTTATTCTCGCCATCGGAAAACCTACATTCGTGTCTTTAAACACTTATAAAACATGAGAAAAAATTTTAAATTTGGCCATTTTTAGCCTTATTTTGCAACAAAACGATAAACAAAACTATAAACTTTGGAAAGCGTGAAGGTTTGGCAAGGCAAGTATCTATTCACCCCCCCCATACTAAAGTTAAACATTGTCCTCAATGTTTCGAGTCTAGGGGTGCAAACACTCCCATACTAGAGACGTAGTCGAATGCCTAATCTAGCATGGAAAGGGTGTAACCAATAAGTAATAGCCGTTTTTGAAGTGTGCTATAAACCTAAGGTTAGAACATCAAAAGGATATATCATTTGGATATTGGGAAAGGCCTCCAAAGCAAACGATCGAGTGCTCCTATAAAACGAACACGAGAGGCTCCAATCGTGAAGATCATGATCTAAAAACCACAATTCACAAACAACCACGAAACAAAGGTTGGAAGGGCACAAATCCCCTCACATTAAACTAATTAGAAAGCAATAATATGTACATGGATAAGCATGGGTTTCCCCACGAGGCACCTTGTTTTTGATAACCGAGTCAAAAGCTCGACTCGAATCCCCATAAATGTGATCATTTAGGGATAATCATGGTGGGGTCAATTTTTGGTGGGGCTTACATGATAAACAAGGCCCAAAAGCAACCGGTATAAAGGACTAAGTCCTTTGATGGTGCAAAATACCGGGATCGAAGATGGCGTTCTCATTTTCATTGGAAAAACAAATCAACGCCACTTCAAGGATAGTCAACACAAACTCAAAGAGTTTCAAGAAAATAGGAGAGAAGAAATAGAAGGGTGGGACAATGGGTAAGTCTCTAAAAACATGAGCTACTCGAGGTAGACTCGCACCAATCAAATGAAAAGATTTTCCATTTATTGCATCGGTGGAAGACCAAGATTTCCCTATATAAGCAATTCCAGGATCAAATATCTCGTCCTCGGTGGAGAAAGGGAAGGGAACATAAGGGGATTCCCCCACACTAAGTCCACACAAAGCATCGTCAAAAGGAGAAGACGAGCTTGTAGTACTCAATACACGCGGTGATGACGGAGTTAGAATTGTAGAAAAATCTTTTAATTTTAATTCAAAATCTTTTCCTTTTTCATCTTTTACACTCTCCTTGTGAAAACCCGATTTAATTATGTCAAAAATATTTGGTGTATCTAAAGCAATGTTAGTCACACTAAAAATTCTCACATTTTGAAATCTTTTTGGTTTAAGTGGTGGTAAGTTTTCAAATCTTTTGTCAACAAAGAAAACCTCCCCATCGGGATCAACGTATTCATCATTCGAAGAATCACTCGAGATTGGAATCATAGGCTTAACACTCTTAACCTCCACCGGCGGAGGGGACGGAACTTCATTTTTATCAACAACTCCTAAAACTCTATTTGAAATCTTTTTGCAAATGCTTTTGATGGGATTGACATTGTACAAAGATGTGATAGAATACACATGAGAAAGAATGGAGTTTTGGGTTGCATTAATGACGAGTTCTTCCTCATTGAAACGAAGAGTGATTTTTCTTGCATGCACATCGATAAGTTCTCTCGAGGTATCCAAAAAAGATCGACCTAAAATTAACGGAACTTTAGGATCGATAGGAATATCAACAACAATAAAGTCTACAGGATAGTAGAACTTTCCAACTTTTACAAAGACGTCCTCGGCTACTCCACAAGCTAGAATCGTAGAATGATCGGCCATTTCGATTGACATTATTGAAGGAGTGAGATTTGGAAGATTGAGCGATTTAAAAATCTCAAGAGGCATCAAATTAATACTAGCACCAAGATCGGCCAAGGCGTAGTATTCTTCCATGTCTTGGATAGCACATGGGATTAAAAACTTTCCAGGATCACCGACTTTTTGAGGTATGCGGCTTAGAAAAACCGATGAACAACTAGACGATTTTTGCAATTTTTCTTTGTTATTCAACATACTTTTGAAGTTCGCGGCAAATCGAGGCATCATGACTAAGGCGTCGGCAAAACTTATATTGAAATGCAAGTCACGAAACATTTTCATAAAAAGTTGAAATTGATAATTATTTCGTTCTTGTGCCTTTTCCTTGTCTCGTCTTGAAGGGTAGGGTAAAGGTGGTGTGGGTTGGGGCAAAGTAGGTATAGGCATCGGCCTTGGAATCTCGGGTTCCATGATTGGTGTGGGTTCAACCGTAGGTGTGGTTTGAGCGGTACTTCGTGGGCTTGTAATTTGCTCCTTTTCAACCACAACCTCGGGTTCTTTCTCTTTTTCCTTCTCCATAGAAGTACTTGGACGAGAAATGGGTTCTTTGAAAGTTTTACCACTACGAGTAGTAATAACCTTCAATTCTCCTTTCGGGTTCACGATGGTATCACTAGGAAGACCACCCGAAGAAGAGGGCTTACACATGATAGCTTCAAAAATTTTAGCCATACGGTCTTCAAACTTAGATTGCCTAGCATCCGCTTTTAACAATTCTTGCTTAATCTCATGTTGACCTTGCTCCATTTTTTGTTGATTTTGTTGGAGACGTGTGACATTTCCTTCTAATTTATTAGCATGAGTTTTAAGTTCATTAGCAAGTTCGTTTTTAAGCTCGTTTTTCAACTCGGACCTTAAGCTAACCATTTCACGTTGCATATTGTCAAACTTAGCATCATTAGCCTTTGCATAATTCAAAAATTCTCCTTGAAGATTTTTGATGTGATCGTTTTGAAAACCTTGGGCATTGTTTTGAAAATCACGGTTTTGGTTTTGGTTAGAAATTTGCCCATTTCCACTTTGGTAATTACCTTTGTTGTAATTCCTTTGATTTCCTTGGTAATTTCCACCTTGGTTGTTGTTGCGATAGTTATTAGCATTTTGATTTGGTGGAGCTTGATTTGAACGAGAACCTTCACCGATTTGGTTGTAAGTTCCCGTGGCTACAAAAGCATTCGAAGTGTTACCATCCGCGGTAATGCACTCGGAAAGATCATGAGCTCCACCACACGACAAACAACTCTTAGAAACCGCTTTAACCGAAGTGGAATTTGAAGCTTCTTGAGCTTTCCAATGGGTCATAAGAGTCGAAAACCTATCGAAAAACCGATTTTCCTCATTTGCTTCATCTTGCAAGGCATTAATGGAACGAGACGATGATGAGCCCATTTTGGCAACACTCGGTGTGTGACGAGGGTTATAAACCTTAGACCTATTCTCAATTATGACCAAAGCTTCTTCAACCGTTTTACACAAAAAATTACCACCCGCGGCGGCATTTAAATAGTCTCTTTCATGATCATTAAGTCCATTGTAAAACGTGTCTATTTGGTGCAAGTCGGAAAAACCGTGATGAGGACATTCATGTAACATCTCCTTAAACCTATTCCAAGCCGTAGAAAAACTTTCATTTGATTCTTGTGAAAATTTAGAAATCTCATTTTTCAAATGCGTAGTCTTAGAGGGCGGAAAAAATTGGTTCACAAACTTTGAAACGAGATCCTTCCACGTCAATATACAATTGGGTGGCTCTTTCTCTAACCAAATTTTAGCGGGCCCCGCTAAGGAATACAGAAAAAGCATCATCTTAATCGAATCATTCAAGACATCCTTAAATTTGCACGTGGCGGTAAGACGATTAAATTGGCGGATATGGTTGTGGGGATTGTCCTTCTCATCACCACAGAATTTGTTGTTTTGGATCATGGACAACAAACCCATTTTCACCTCAAAATTCTCCGCAAGGATTGCGGGAATAACAATAGCTTCTCCATAACCCTCGGTGGGTGCTTGAAGTAACTCCATCATAGTTCGATTCGCCATGGTAGGTGCTTCTCGTACAATGGGTTCGTCAATAGGAGACTCCTCACTAGAATGAGTTGGAGTGGGAGTTTTGTTCTTTCGTTTACGTGCACGTTTTGCTTGATTACGAGTGAGCATAAATGTCACGTACAACGTGGAGACGAGCAAAGAAGATTCTTTTTGGTTTTTTGTGTTTTTCAATTTTTTTTGTGGTTTTTGATTGTATTAACTTTTTTGGAAATTGGTGAATGTATTAAGTAGACAAGAAGTCCACAAATCTCCTCCTTAATCAAATCTCTTGATTAAAGAAGCCTCAAGGAATGAAAACGATCACGTGGAGTGAACGCCTTCGATGACTTTAGAACGATGGTTGAACACCAAATCGTTCAAGAGGGTTTAATCAAATAGAAACCAAGAAAATATATATGATATGTAGTAATACTTTGGGCGGCAAAACCCTCGATTCACTCTCAAAATCAAATACGCACAAGCAAGCGGAGGAAACGAGGCGGCGTGAAGCACTTAAGAGCCTTTTTCCTTTAGGTCGTGAAATACAACCGCCTTATACCCACCTTATAGTTTGTATTATCAAGATTAAGCTTCACGAAAGTATTTATCTATTTTTGCCTTTTTCTTTGGTTTGAGATTCGAATACAATGATCGAGTGATGAAATCCCGAATCAAGGTTGTGATTGCTCACGTATTTGGAGTACTTGTGTATTTATTGTTCTACGTATACAATATATTAATAATATTCACACAAAAACCGAAAAACGATAATACGTATTAGTAGAGTGCTACTAATACAAATACTATTATGGATAATATAAAAAAAATTGTTCAATCAAAACACAACACGCCTCCCCGGCAGCGGCGCCAAAATGATAATCGTATTTTTACCCCTTTAGGAAAAGGAAGGTAAAAGCGGTAAGTATTAAGTGTACGTTTAGGAAAACGTAATCACTTATGACCCTTAATGGGGATCGTTCTCTCGAGGAGGCACGTGTGTTGTGTAATGAATTGATGATTAATGTTTTTGATTATTAACAAGAAGAGAAGAGAAGAGAAAATGACGAAGACGAAAAAAAAATAAAAATTAACAAAAACTACTACTAGAAAGTTAAGAAGTAGAAACGTAAAAAACACAAAAATTAAAATTCTAACCTAAAAATTCCTAAAAATTACTAAAAATCCACAATAAAATTCTAAGAGTTTAAAAAAAATCCAAACTTGTTAAAACCTTTTAATTAATTAAATAATGACTTTTTAATGCTAATTAAAGCCCTAAAAATCACTTATAAATATTAAAAAGCCCTAAACAAGATTTCATAGTTTGTAAAACTCAAAAATGACCTAATTAAGCTAAAAACTATTTTTAAAAGTTTTAAAACCAAATTAAACTATTTTTAAACTCCTAAAAACTATTAAAATCTATTAAAACTTAAATTAATTCTAAAAATTAATTATATAGCCTAAAAAATATTTGGAAAGTGACAAAGTTCCTAATTTAATGTCTATAACCTAGGAAAAATGAAAAAAAGTTAAAAATTAAACTTTTAATTTTTACCAATAAATAATATTAAAATAATAAAAAATTTAAAAAGTTCAAAAATAAATTCTAAAAATTACCAAAAATCCTAAATATTCTAACTAAGATAAAAATGCAAATTAAAGTCCCTAAAAACTTTTTATTAATTTTATATTAATTTTTAAAGTTGTTTAAAAACCCTAAAATCAAATAAAATTAAAAATAAGACTTTTTGAAAAGTTTTTGGAATGTAAACCTCAAAAATATAAATTAAAACCTAAAAACTATTTTTCTGGATTTTTAAAATACTTTTTGCTATTTTTTAATTACCTTCTAAAAATAAAACTAAAAATAATCCTAATAAATAAATAAATAAAGGGAAAAATAAATTTTTAAAACAGAAAAGTCCTAAATGAAAAGACAAACACAAGAAAAATGGAATCTGGCCAAAAAGCCAACCAATAAGCTTAAAATAAGCTAAATAAGCTACGGCTTAATTTAATTAAGACAAAACAAAACTACCTTATATATTAAACTAAACCAAACCTAGCAGTCAAAGACCCTAGGGCAAGATGGTTAACGCGTTGTGTTGTGAGAGGAGTGGCGCAGGTTCGAGTCCTGGCCACGTCCTTTTTGTTTAATATATTTTTTTTTTAACTTTTACAAACACAATCCAGTAACCTTTTCAGTCACAAATTTACAAATACAAATCCAATTTAACCAAGATTAGGTCAATAGAAAACCAAAAACGGGTTCAGTTACTTTTTTTTTATGAACACCAAGAAGACTGCTTTCTTCACAAGTGAATGAAGGCCAAGAGGAGCTTGAACCTTGTTTTTTGTGATGTTTTGATGGACAATATGGGCACCCTTGTACTCTTTGGAGTACAAGGAGTCAATATAAACTTCAAAAACAGCAAATAGCACACAAGATCAAGCACCAAATAAGGCTCAAAGTTACTGATAAGCTAATATGTAGGTCTGAGAGGTTTAGCTGGTTCAATGTGCACACAAGATGGATTTTAAGGTCTCATAAAATGCATACAAGCTGACCAATTAGCATACAATTGACTTACAACCCTCAAACAACCTTAAATTTAGCAGCTTAGCAAAAATCAAGTACAAATTCCACAAAAATAGTCACTTATGGCAGTTTTCTGATTTTGTTAACTTTTTCCACTTTTTACTTGCTAACTGGTTTTAATCTACACCAAAATGAAAACTAAGCTGACAATTAACCTAACAATACCCTATGAGCTGATTCTAAACAGGTTCAAACACAACAACTTGTCTCAAACTCTACTTAAATCACAAATCCAAACACCCCTTTAAAAACTGAACATAAAATTTAAACAAAACAAATAACTCAAATCTTAACCAAACTGATTTCAATCAACCTCAGCATGCATAATAACCTTAATGAAGCAATATCAAACACATAAACAACACTAAAACATTTAACCAAGCAAAATCACTTAAATCACCAATATTTTTCAAAAACTAAAAAATGAAAAGAGAAACAAGGAAATACCTTAAGGGTCCTACATCCAGGACCCTTTGTGACAGCAAGGTCACCTCCTTCAGGCTGGGGCCTGAGCTGAACCTTGGACAACAAAACTCAACAATCTGCTAAGAAAAAGTGAAAAGAAACAAGCACAAATATAACTTTCTGATTTTACCAAAACTTATAAACCTTGAAACCACTTGAACTTAACACGTTTTTAAAACAATTCACAAGATCAAAAGTCCAAGACTCTTGTCCACTTTCACTTCAAAAAGCCTTGGATTTCAGAAACTTACAAACCTTTTTCAAAAACCTTTTTGAAAACTTAAAACACACAATGTGTTTCACAAATATGATGGAACTCAGATTTTTCACTCAACAATCATTTACCAACTTTTAAAACAAGTAAAAAGGGATTACAATTTCAACACAAGAAAAATACCAAACTTTTAATTAATTTAAAAAGGGATTACAAGTTGGAGTAAAAAATCTGGAACAAGAGGGATATGCACAACCTGCATTCTCCTTTTATACTACTCTAGAGAACCTTCTAGTGCTACTAAAACCCTAGCTAATGGAATTCCTAAAAATCCCTTGGAATCTTGACTGAAAATGGGTCAAATTCGTGCCATGTGATGCTTGTACTGGATGCCAGCTTGGAAAAATGATCTTGGCCATCCATTTGAACTTGGGGACAAAGGAAATGATCTGGGATGTTGGTTTGGTCGGTTTTAGGGTTTTGAGGGAAAGTGATGTTGCAGGGGAGGGTCCCACAAGACACATGGGTGTGTCTTATGGCGTTTTGTGATGTGGGATTAGGTGACATTAACCCTAATTAATCATCTGGAAAAGCTGGATTAATTACCCTTTGTTTTTAATTTAATTGGACCTGGTAATGGTTTAGGGTTTATGTGTGATGAACATAGGTTTTAATCCGAATTGGGGTAATTAATTTTTAAAAGTGATGTTTAGTGGGAAAATTGGTTGACCAGTTGACCAAGTTTTTAATTAAAACCGGGTTTGGGTATTGGACGGTGGGTAGGGTAGGGTAAATGGGTTATGGGTGGGTATTGTTGACGTGTCACATTGTGGTTGGGTGTGAGTGTTTGGTTAATTGGCAGAAAGGGCCCCCAAGCTTTTATGTTTCATTCAAGTTGTAATAAATAGCCATCAGTGCTCATTTTCCATGTATCAACTTTGGACAAGTTGTCATTTTTGGCACAACTTGTTTTAAACTTTTTCCAAGGGCTTTAAATGTATATTCTTCAAATTTCAAGGACTGGTCTTGTAATATCTTCAAACTTTAGGGATCATTCTTGTACAATTGACATTTGGAGGGTCATTTGTGACAAGTTCTTCAAAGATGAGGGACTAAAATTGCCAATCTTCAATTCTTCAAGGGTCATTTTACAAATTTCCAAACTTGGGCCCGGTTCATTGTGCGACTTCGTTTCCCGTGTTCGTTTTTGAATGATTCTTGTGATCTTTTTCCATTTCCTCAATATCCGTACCTAAAAATACACAAGTAACAAACACGAGAATATATTTGGTATATTTAATGATATTTTATGCATTTTAAGCCCGATTTGGACGATGAGACCATGTATAAAAGAGTCTCATCACTCATTGACTATGAAAAGGGGTTAAAATACAAGGCATCTACTGCTACTCCTTCTGTACTAACCATACAAAAGGGTTGAGTGAGTAAGCCAAAACCGCAAGCGAATAAGAAGAAAGGAAAAGGCAAGGGTGATAAGGGCAAACAAGTTGCGACTTATTCAAAACCTAAGCAGAACATTGTCAAGAAGAATAGATCTTAGAAGGATGAGACTTGTCACCATTGCAAGGCAAGTGGTCACTAGAAGAGGAATTGCCCTCTTTACCTCGAAGAATTGTGAGAAAAAAGAAGAAGTCTGAGCAGAGCGCTGCAACTTCAGGTACTTTATTTATGATTGAATTGTTCAATTTAACATACAAACTAAATTCCTGGGTATATGATACGGGATGCGGTATTAACATTTGTAATAATCTGCAGATATTTAATCTGGAAAAGAAGCTATCCTATGGGGAACAATTTCTACATGTGGGCAATGACGCACAAGCAGCGGTTGAAGCTATAGGACATTTAATTTAGTTTTACCTTCGGGTTTAGTACTGATTTTAAAACGATTTTCATTATGCACCTACAATTGTTAGGGGTGTTATTTCCTTTTCTTGTTTGTTGAATGATGGATTCGTTCACACGATTGAGAATAATAGAATTTCTATTTGGAAAGATGGTATTTTCTATTTTAATGCAATTTTTGTGAATGGTGTGTTTGAAATAGACATGCATGATAATGAATCCAAGAATAATAAATATCTCTTTAGCATGAGTAATAAGAGAAAGTTTGACAATAACTCTTCTTATATTTGGCATTGTAGAGTTGCCCATATTGGGAAGACTCGTATACAAAAGCTTCAACGTGAAGGTCTTTTGGAAAATATCAATGATGAATCATTTGATAAATGTGAGTCTTGTATCTCTGGAAAGATGACCAAGAAACCTTTTAATAGAAATATTGAAAGAGCTACTAATCTACTTGGATTAATACATACCGATGTGTGTGGACCACTTAGATGTGTCAAGGAAGGGTGCTAGCTACTTCTTAACATTTACGGATGATTATAGCCGTTATGGTTATGTTTATTTACTTAAGCATAAACATGAGGTATTTGAAACATTCAAAGTGTTTAGAGCAGAAGTAGAACTGCAATTAGGAAAGAAGATTAAAGCTCTTTGTTCTGATAGAGGTGGTGAATATTTAAGTCAAGAGTTTATAGATTATCTAAGTGAGAATGGAATTGTTCAGCACTTACTTCTCCCTATAACCCACAACAAAATGTTGTATCCGAAAGGAGAAATCATACATTATTGGGTATGGTGCGATCTATGTTTAATCTTACAACTTTATCTTTATCCTTTTTGGATTATGTTTTAGAGTCTGATGTTCACATTTTAAATATGGTTCCCACAAAGAAGGTCGATGATAATGCCTCACTTATACATGTTTGTAATGATGCATTTGTCCTTGTTTGCTATGTAAATAAATAAATTATGGGTTGAATTGATAATAATAAAGATTGTAGCTAGGAAAGAAACTATGAAGGAAAAGAATGAAGAAATAAAGAAGAAAGGGGCTAAAGATTGAATTATGCTGAAATGGAGCCAAAGTGAGACACACAATTAGAAAAGTTCGGCGCACATACAAAGTACCCCGATTTTGGAGAATTACAAGAAGTACGACGCAAAAACTGAAGAGTGCGACGCACATTTACATCTAAGAAGTGCGGCGCACAAATGGAAAAGTGCGTCACACATTTGCTGAAGTTACACAATTAAGTTTCATTATGCATGGCTATTATGGGAGGAACTCTTGGGATACTTCCATGACTCTTAGGCTAAGAAATTGTGACTATAAAACAGACCCAAGGCCAGGCATAATATATCGTATCTCATTCCATAGTTCTCCATTTTTGAGGAGAATCATATAATCAAGGATTTTCCAAATCCTTGATCATAGTTACTAGAGTTGGTAAACTTTAGTTGGTTAATGTTATTGTTGCTGGAGCAAGGAACTCAGAGTATTGCTAGTGATTGTAATAATTTTAAAAGCTTATAAACCTTTTGGAGTAATTATTGATTAACACCTTATGGTATAATTCTCATTTCCATTATGTTAATTCTTTACTTTGATTTACATATTGTTGAAATGATCTTGTTTACTATTATTATGGAATTGTGTGTTGTGCACTTGGTTAAGGTTTGATAACCTTATGAGTAGATACGATTATTAACTTTGATGGGGCAAAGTGCGGCGCACAATTAGTTTTGTACGGCGTACTTTTCCCTGTGTTCTTGATTATAAGTGTGATTTAGATGCTTTTGTATTATATGTTATTATGTAAGACCATTGTTATATGTTGGATTCATCCATGATCATGACTAGTACTCATGTGAATGGATAAGTTTCATGTCATCTAGTCAATGAATCTTGCTAATCACGTTTGTCGCGATTAGTGGATTAAAACATATACCAACTTTTGCATAATCTCATCTACTACCTTAGTTATCGAAATCAAGCATAAACCATTCTTAATGCTTTTGATATAACGAAGTCTTTAGTTGGATTCTTGTCATATCAATTAGATGTTACATGTACGACTAGTAGTCGGCATGTCGTCTTATATTGTTTATGTGCTTATATTCATCATTGCTACCTATCTTTCATATGGTTATGACCTTAGCCAAACACACCCTTTAATACCAATTGTTAGTATATCTTTAGAACTTATGACACTCTAGAGGTAATTGTTTTATATTTTGATAACAACAATTACGTGGAACGAACTAGACTTTACCATTAAGCTATGCTAACATGAAAGGGTATACTTGCCCGTGTTTATGTTTCTAGTCATTTGTGTTGTAATATCTTGAATAAAAATTTAAGACATGCAAACAAACATCAAGTTTTTGGCGCCGTTGCCGGGGATTGGCTAGTTATTTATTTAAAGCATTCTACAATACTTGGTAAACAAAATTTCTAAATCGCCGTACAGATTTCTGGCAATCTAAAAAAGTTTTTAACAAAACAGTTAAAAAGTGCGCCGCACATTTCCAAAAGTGCGCAACACATTTGGTACGAATTTACAAAAATGTTGGTAGAAACAATCCCAAAACACAATTAAAACCTTTTACTCTCAACACATATTGCTGAAAACATGAGAATTGCTTTGTGTGTGCTTATGCTTTTTGAGCTTTTGTGTTTGTTAATATTGCATTTCAAGAAAAACCAAAAATATTTTCTTTCAAAATATTATTTTCTATTTGATTTACTCTTTGGTGGAATAATTTTCTGTGGTATGTCTTATTTGATATTTATCATGATTTGTGGTAATTTTTCTGGAATTTTAACTATCCTTGAGATACAAGAAAACGAGAAACAAGCGAAAATGAAAAAATAGCTATTTCTTGCAAAATACTTGAGAACATCTTACAAAACTTGGTCACTATTTCTTATTTTGACTACTTGTTAAGGAAGTATTATGAAAAATGTCTTATAGCATTGTTTGATTGGTATATAGATCCTATTGTTGTGAACACGAAGTTCTTGCAGAAAGTGCGCCACACAATCCAAAAAGTGCGCCGACTTTCCTGTGTCGCGCAAAAGTGCGCCGCACTTCTCAAATGTGAGCCGCAATACTGGAAACAGAAATAAAAAATTGCTTATAACGCATTTAAAAAGAGATTTTCATCATAACTAATAAGTTTCCTTAAGACTACATGATATGAAATTTCATTTGGATTTTATGGCACTAACATACTAATGTTTCTTTTGATGTGTTGATGTTTTAAGATGGATCCGAACACTAGTTAGGGTAGAATATGCTTAGAATTGGATGAGCATATTAGCCTAAATGACAAAATTGAATCGAAAGGAGAATGGACAGGATCAGAGTGTAAGGACTCAGCCGATAGCGGGATTCAAAAGGTCTTAACTTTCTATCGTTTGAAAGACTAGACACCTAGCGAAAAATACTCAATGCCTTGTCATGTGGAAGGTAAATTTGCTTATGATGGGCAAGTTGACTTGGAAATGGAGAGAAGTTTGATTAGCAATGAATTTTTAGTGGAGCTTGGCTTAACCTACAAAACGCATCGTAATGGGGACAAGGAGCTAGATAAAAAGCTCATTGTTATGATCAAGGACGAATAGTTTTTCGTCGACTTCTTTGTCAATCAGGAAGAAGATGATTGTGAACCATGTGCAATCTTTGGGAGATATTTCCTAAAGCAAGCTAATGCACAAATTGATATCACCTGTGGCATACTCACCTTATGTCCAAAAGTGCATGAAATCTTGGACTTTGAAGAAATTTATGAGATACTTGATAATCTCAACTTTGATGAATTTGCACCTATTGAAAACGAGGGATTTGATGCTCCTGAATTTGCTTGTAGTATAGGGAAAGGTAAGAGAAACAAAGGAAAACAACCCGCTCATGCTTACAAATTGAACTATAATGGTGAAGGACCTTCTCTCACCATTAATAGGCCCTTGACTAGAGAAGAACTATCAATGGAAGAGTTGAGGGAAGACATTGAAGAAAGAGTGATGTTGTTGAACATGAATCGACCTATCATTGAAACGTTAAAATATAGTGATAAGTATTAAATGATTGTTGATGGGGTCTTGCTTGATAAGTAATAAGTGTGAAAACACTTATCCTTTTACCACTTATTTCCATAAATAACAAGACCAAAACATGTATTTTATGTCGTAAAGTCGGAATTATGCTTGGTTTGTGTTTTTATTGTGTTTCGGGATGAAAATATGAAAAAGGGAGAAAACACGGGCTATCACGAGTTTTTATCGAAGAAAACGAGAAAAGACGAAGTCAAAAGATCAAGAGTGCAAAAAGAACGGAAGTCCAAGGCCTATTCTGAAGATTTATCAAAGAAAAAGTCTAAAGACGGAAGTTTAATGAAGTCGAAGAACCAATTCTAATTATAGAAGAAAGTTATAAAACAAGTTCAATTTATATCGACAAATCCCGAGACGACGTCGAGAAAGACAAAGAATTTAAATCGAGTCGAGACGAGAAGAAAGAAAAAGGAAGCAACACATGCACCTCCCCACCTCCTATATATACCCTCCTAATGTGTCATTAGGAGGGTGTTGGGTTAGTGTTAGTTAATTCATTTTTCTTTGTAGTTTTAATTTTTAGAGAGAGAAAGTGTTTAACTTTCTCTCACTAGGAAAACTTCATCTTTTATTTCTTTCTTGTGTGAATCAAATCCTTACTTTTAAGAGTTAAATCTTGTTTTAAATTTCATCTTCTTCTACCTTTCTTGATTTTTATTTATCTTTAATCTGATATAATCTTTGATCTTGTTTCATCTTGATGTTTGATTGATTAAAAAGTTTATCTTTTTATTCATATCTAAGTTTTAATACGATTTGAGCTTTGAGCTTATCATGCTTATTGGCTTATTTTGTATTTAGCTTATTTACTTTTAAGTTTTCTTAAAAGTTTCGTTCTTTTTAAGGTTTGTTGTAAAAGGTTTCCTTATTTAGTGTTTTAAAAAGTTTCTTATTTGTGCTTATTTAACTCTTTCATTATTGATTTGGTAGGTGTTGGGTTGTGCTTATTAAAACGATGCTTATTAACTTTGCTTATTACGAATTTCAAACTGTTGGAAAAGGGTTTACCCTTTCCGAACAGTATTCCAACAATGCCATCGGATTATGGTTTTACATTCCGACGTTTTATTCCGATCTGTGTATCGGAAGAGGGTTTGGGATCCCGATCATTATTCCGATCGGGATTCCCGCGTTTGTGTTTATCATTATTCCGACGCTTATTCCGACGAATCATTCCGATAGCATTGGGTTTTCATTATTCCGATAATATCTTAGATATTCCGATAGGATATCCTTGGACACATTCCGACGAAGCATTCCGATGGTTTCATTCCGATTGTATCCGACACCGCTATTCCGATGGAATTTTGATCATGGGCATTCCGACGGGTTTAAGTTTTTAGTTTTTACAAAGTTTTAAGTTTTAAATTCACTTTTAAGTTTTTAATCATTTATTATTAACTCGTAATTTTTAGTTTAGTTTTTAAAGCTTTTATTTTTACTCAAAGAAATTTTCATATTTTCTTTTAGTCTAAAATAGATAATCAAACCATTTTATTTTCCACCAAGAACGACTGAGTCGCACTTTCAACTGGTAATCAATTCGAAAAGACTGGGATTACGAATATTTTTCATACTTGGGCAAAACCCTGTATTAAATGGCGCCGCTGTCGGCTCTTTTCGTTAAGATTAACGGTTTTAGTGAGAGACGCGTTGGATTTTGGGATCCGTTCATTTTTGAACGTTATTTTTCTTGCTTAAAAATTTTCAAAAATCCTAAAAAATTTAAAATTTTCAAAAATAAAATAAAATAGAAAAGCATAAAAAACCAAAAATATTTCTTGTCTATCTTTCTTTTCCTTTTGTAGGTGTGTATGCGTACCCGTGCTCGTAAGATGAAAGAAACTCAAGTCGAAGTCGAAACTCCACCTATTGTCGCCATGGACATTCGACCAATGATCGAGCTTTTGCAATCGCAAGTAGAGGGCAACACCGATGCTATTGTCATACCCGAGATTGGAGCCAACAACTATGAGCTCAAATCCGGCTTCATTCAAATGGTCTCTGCTCAACCATTCTTGGGGCGTACACTTGATGATCCTCATGACCATATCAAAAGGTTCCTTCAACTCACTAATACGGTCAAGTATAATGGGGTTTCACAAGAGGTGATTCTCTTGCAACTTTTTCCTTTCTCCTTAGAGGGACAAGCCCGCCATTGGCTTGATATGGAACCGCCATAAAGTATTCTTACGTGGTCGGATTTAGAGACCAAATTCATCAACTACTTTTTCCCACCCTCACGTACTACCACTTAGCGGAATGAAATCATTAACTTTGAACAAAAGTACGGTGAGACATTTAGTGAATCTTGGGACCGTTTTAAGGAACTTTTAAGAAAGTGTCCACAACATGGTTTCACAAAAGTACATCAAAATAATACTTTTTACAATGGTTTAAGCATGAATGACCAAGATTCACTAAATAGTGCCTCGGGGGGTTACATTTTGGTTAAGTCTTCTAATGTCGCGTGGGATATTATTGAGAATAAGTCAAGAGTGCCAACTAAGAGTGTTCGGGCTAATGTGACTAGTGCTAGTACTAGTGACGCTGACAAGAGAATTGATAAGCTTACTTCAATTGTTGAAGCACTTCCTCTACAAACCGCTAACAATGCCAAAAATATCAATGCGCAAGTTAATGCTTTGAGTCAGTCATGTGAAATATGTGGGGGTTCTCATTCATACACCGATTGTCCTTCAACTCATGACAATCCGGAAAATGTGTATGCCGCTAACGGTAACTTTTCTATGGGAGGCTATCAAGCACGTCCTCAAGGTGACCGCAATTTTCTTAGTTATCGTTCAAACAACTTCCTTTCACCACCCGGTTTTCCCCCTCAAAACCCAAACTACCTCAATCGCAACAATCAAAACCAAACTCGAGCTCCAAATCAATTTCAATCCCAAAGAAACCCATATCCACCTCAAGGAAATAACCAAGTTTACCAACAACCCGATTATCAACCACCTGCTTACCATGCTCTTCCTCCCACCCAACCCACCGCATTTAATCACGAGGTTGAAACTTACATGAGGACTAATGACGCGCTGGTGCAGAATCATCAACGTCAAATCATCAACTTGAAAGGAGATATGGCGAAACAAGGTAATGATCTTCGAGCCGATATGCGAAACTCTTTGAGCAGCCAAACGAATGACTTAAGGGAAATGATGGCTAGTTTCTTCCCAGTAATCAAGCCTCTAGTTCGGGTTCTCTTCCGAGTAACATCGTTGCTAATCCAAGAGGGGAGATGAAAGCAATCACCACCCGAAGTGGCAAAGGTTTAAAGGAACCCGAGATTCCTACACCTACACCAGTGATTGTGACAAAGGAAAACGAGTCCCCTTCTCCAATTCCTCCACCTTCTACTTCCACCCCTCCACCACCCAAGGATGTGAGTGAGAATTCCATTCCAAAGCCTTCATCTCAACCCAATATACCTTATCCCTCAAGGTTGAGGAAAGAGAAGTTGAAGAACAAGGATGATATTCAGGTTTCTAACTTTCTTAAAATGTTTAAACAATTGAATTTCAACATCTCCTTTGATGAGGCTCTCGCTCACATGCCAAAATATGCTAAAATGATTAAAGATCTTCTCAGTGACAAAGAAAAGCTTCTTGATATCGCTTAGACCCAACTTAATGAAAATTGCTCCGCAGTCCTCTTAAGGAAATTACCAACCAAACTTGGTGATCCGGGACGTTTTCTCATTCCTTGCAACTTCCCCGGGGTAGAGAATTGAATGGCCCTAGCCGATATAGGTGCTAGTATAACTTATTTTCCATTAAGTGATTGGAAACAATTATCTCTACCCGAGCTAGTCCCCACACGAATGACATTGGAATTAGCTAACCGTACGGTTGCTTATCCGGTGGGGATAGCCAAAGATGTCTTCGTCGGTGTCGACAAATTCACCTTTCCGGCGGATTTTGTTTTCATTGACTACGAGATGGATCCCCGTGTTCCATTAATCGTTGGACGTCCATTCTTGAGGACAGGTCACACTCTCACTGATGTAGCCGCGGGCGAATTAATCATGAGAGTTGGTGACGATAAAATCGTCTTCAACATGGGTAAACTTTCTAAGCAACCTTATGAACCCGAGAGCGTTAATTTCATTGACGTACTTGATGAGGCTTGTGAAGAGCATTTCAAAGACGCTTGTAAAAGTGGTTCTTCTTCTCTACCCATTGTTGAAACTGTTGCCTCTATTGCTCCCTCACTGACTCCATTTGGAGAAAGTGATTTCCTTTTGAAAGAATTTGAAGCAACTTTGGGTACGTGGACTTAAAATATGACAATTCTCCCTCCGATTGGGATGAAGACATTCGTACCATTGAGAAACTTCTCAATGAGGACCATATTTCTCCCCCGTCTCCTAAGGAAATCTCTATCGATGATCCGAATTTGACTATGCCTTCCATCGAAAATCCTAAGGATTTAGAGCTTAAGGATTTACCGTCTCATCTCGAATACATTTTCATTGAAGAAAATAAGAAGTTACCCGTCATCATCGCAAAGGACTTGAAAGAAGAAGAAAAATCTCGACTTATCGACGTGCTGAAGAATCATAAGAAAGCAATTGCTTGGAAAATTTCTGATATCCGCGGAATTGATCCGAACTTTTGTACTCATAAAATTCTCATGGAAGATGACTTTAAACCCGCAATCCAAAGTCAAAGAAGGGTTAATCCTAAAATTCATAACGTCATCAAGAAAGAGGTTATCAAACTTCTAGATGCCGTAATGATTTACCCTATTTCGGATTCGCCATGGGTTAGTCCCGTCCATTGTGTGCCTAAGAAAGGCAGAATAACCGTTGTTCCCAATGAAAACAACGAGTTGATTCCTACTCGACTTGTCACGGGTTGGCGAGTTTTCATAGACTATCGCAAGCTCAATGATGCCACTCGTAAGGATCATTTTCCTCTCCCTTTCATGGATCAAATTCTCGAGCGTTTAGTGGGTAATGACTATTATTGCTTCTTAGACGGTTTCTCCGGGTATTTTCAAATTCCCATCAATCCCAAAGATCAAGAGAAAACCACACACTTGTCCTTATGGAACATTTTCTTACAAAAGAATGCCTTTCGGCTTATGCAATGCTCATGGGACTTTCCAAAGGTGTATGTTGGCTATATTCCATGACATGGTTGAAGAAACTATGGAAGTCTTCATGGATGATTTCTCGGTCTATGGTGATTCTTTCTCTACTTGCCTTGCCAATTTAGAACGTATGCTCAAACGGTGTAAAGACACTCGTCTCGTTCTTAATTGGGAAAAATGCCATTTCATGGTAAAAGAAGGTATTGTGCTTGGTCATAAAATCTCCAAAGACGGTCTTGAAGTCGACCGTGCTAAAGTTGAAGTAATTGCTAAATTACCTCCTCCTTCAACCGTGAAGGGAGTGAGAAGTTTCCTTGGTCATGCGGGCTTCTATCGTCATTTCATTCAAGATTTTTCTAAGATCGCTCGCACGATGACCCACCTCTTGGAAAAAGATAATCCTTTTTATCTTTTCTAAAGAGTTTATTGAACCTTTCAATCTTCTTAAGGATAAACTAACTAAGGCACCTGTCTTGGTTACCCCTAATTGGGAGTTACCTTTTGAATTGATGTGTGATGCTAGCGATTTTGCTATTGGAGCGGTTTTGGGCCAAAGAGTGAACAAACACTTCCAACCAATCCATTATGCTAGCAAGACAATGACTGGGGCACAATTGCATTATACCACTACCGAAAAAGAGCTTTTAGTTGTAGTGTATGATTTTGAAAAGTTCCGCCCCTATCTTGTCCTTTCCACCACCATTGTCTATACCGACCATTCCGCGTTGAAGTACTTGTTAACCAAACAAGATTCCAAGCCAAGACTTCTTCGTTGGGTTTTGCTCCTACAAGAATTTAAAATAGAAATTCGTGATAAAAAGGGAGCAGAAAACCTAGCCGCGGATCATCTTAGTAGACTCGAGGATCCTTATCAAGGGGAGCTCCTAAATCAAGAGATTAATGACTCTTTTCCCCTTGAGGCCTTGATGTCTATTAACTCCAATCTTGATGAAACCCCATGGTTTGCGGACATTGCAAACTATTTGGCGGGTGGAATTCTCAAGGAAGGGTTAACGTCCCAACAAAAGAAAAAGTTCTTTAAAGACATTGAACACTATTTTTGGGACGACCCTTACCTTTTCAAACAATGTGCGGATCTTGTCATTCGTCGGTGTGTTGATGGGCCGGCAGCTTTACTAATCCTTGAAGCTTGCCATAAAGGACCCACCGGTGGTCACTTTGGTCCTAATTACACCGGGAAGAAAGTTTTCGACTCTAGATTCTATTGGACCTCCATTTATCATGATGCTCATGAAATTGTTAAACATTGTGATGGTTGCCAAAGACAAGGCAAGATCACACATAAAGATGAGATGCCTCAAAATTTCATACAAGAATGTGAAATCTTTGATGTATGGGGTATCGACTTTATGGGGCCATTTCCATCATCCAAAGGGAACAAGTACATCCTCGTAGCCGTTGACTACGTATCCAAATGGGTTGAAGCAAAGGCTCTCCCTACGAACGATGCGAGGGTGGTTGTGAACTTTTTGAAGCAGCTTTTTGCTCGATTCGGTGTTCCTCGTGCTATCATTAGTGACCACAGGACTCATTTTTGCAATGATCAATTTGCTCGAGTCATGGCTAAGTATGGTGTCAATCACCGTCTCTCCACCGCTTATCATCCCCAAACAAATGGTCAAGCCGAGATATCTAACCGTGGACTGAAGAGAATTTTAGAGAGAATTGTGGGAGAGCATCGTGCCTCGTGGGGCGATAAGTTAGATGATGCTCTGTGGGCTTTCCGTACCGCATATAACACACCCATTGGTTGCACTCCATATTGTATTGTGTACGGGAAGGCATGCCACCTCCCTATTGAGTTGGAGCATAAGGCATATTGGGCCTTGAAGTGGGCCAATTTTGATATCAACAAAGCCGGTGATCTTCGGAAGATTCAACTCAATGAGCTAAATGAACTGAGAATTGAAGCTTATTAGAATTCATTGATCTACAAGGAGAAAACCAAGATCATTCATGATGCAAGGATTAAGAACTAAGAGTTTCATATCGATGATCAAGTTTTACTCTTTAACTCTCGGTTGAAGATTTTCTCGGGTAAGCTGAAGAGCCGTTGGTCTGGTTCATTCACCGTCACCAAAGTCTTCCCCAATGGCACCATTGTACTTTCTCAACCAAATGGGCCTATTTTAAAGTGAATGGCCAGCGTGTGAAGCTGTACTTTGTCAGGACATCTCTCATGAGATGATTCCATCCCTCACCATGTTTCCCTTGTATTAGTTCTGGGTCGAGTCAGGCTCGTGACTCGGTTAACAAAAACAAGCGCTTCTTGGGAGGCAACCCGTTGATCTATCCTTTACCGTTTTCATAATAAGTGTAGGGGAGCCCGTAGGTGTTTGTTGTCTTGTTTCTTATGATGTGCAGGGATTAAATCTTCAAATAGCACTTTTGATGACATTTGACGACCGTGATCCCATGTACCCGTGTTCCCGGTTCTATCCTAAACTGTCGTGATTCAATATTTCATATATTATATGTTTACATTAAAATCACTATAGTTGTCCTTTCCTTAGCAAGATTTAAACAACGTGCACAATGTCTTAACTGTAGGGGAGTTTACTCCCACATGCTTAAACATTGAGGACAATGTTTATATCAAGTGTAGGGGGGACTTCTATCAAAGTAAGTTGGATTTTCCATGAATATTGTCCTCATTTTAACCGGAAAATTTGATTTTTCGACATTTTTCAAAATTTTCAATCTATTTTGGCCTAGTTGTTTAGTAGTATTTTCCTTTGTTATTGTTATTTACTTTCTTTGCTAGAATAAATTTTTTAATAAAGTGGTTTAATTTTACAACGTTGTGAATCTTTTGACTCAACCCGAGTTTACTTATCTAATTTTACTCTAGCTAGTATCCTTAACGTGAATCAAGTTTTGCTAGGCTTTTATATAGGGAAATTTAAAACGCGAAAGTCTTAACTCTCACGGGTTAAGAATAAGAACTTTTCGCAAGTTCCTATAATTGATCCTAGAAAGTCGTTTATCAAGGAAACTTTAAAATGCAAATTTTAAACTTGAAAAAGTCTAAGAAGATGCAAGATCCTATAGATGACTTGAAGACCCAAAACTTTGATTTAATTGGCTAAGCATCCACGAGTCTCATTCCTTGAGATTTTAAATTGTGGAGAACGAGAGATGATAGAGTCAATTATAAGTTGGGTATTCTTTCATGAATTTATGTGAGTTGATTATAAGCTTTTTCTCCCATCGCTTGCTAATAAATTTATTTGCAATAAATAAGGTTGTACGGTTTGAAAAGTTACTTAGCTTCTAGCCCAAGATCGTTTAAAAGTTGCTCGGTATTTATTAGAGTTCATAGCCAAGGCATAAATTATTGAAGCGGGATGCGAAGATTGGCGAGTCCGAAAAGGCCCTAACAAGGCATGAGGGCTACATTTTTTTGCTAAAGATCCCAAGTGATGTGAAGAATCATTTATTAAAAATCTATATGAAGGATCGAGACACACGACGAAAAGGAAATACTCCCCTAAAGATCATGGAGAAGTCTATTCGAAAAGACCCTAGCAAGGTATGAGGATAAATAGATCCAAGTCCTAAAAGGAGGCGGATCGTCATATATCAAAGTCCAAAATAAAGATTGGGAAAAATGAAGAAGTCGTGGTCCAAATATGAAGAATCTCTCAAAAACTTCAAGTGAAGAAATTCCTATTATGAAGAGAAGACCATAATTTCAAGAACGTCTCTCAAGATTTGAAGTATGAAGTTGCTGCCAAATATCGGTCCGAGAGAGGTCTCAAATCGTGAAGCGAGTTATGCCAAGATATGAACTTTAAGAGGTACCGAGAAGCAGTTTTAAAATATTTTGTCCTTTAGCTAACTATTGATTAAATCGTCCCACTTTATTTTCGGCCTAAATAAACTATCAAAATAAGTCAAACAACGCATCCTCGTGATCATTCAAGACAACATTAAAATATAAGAGATACACCTAGGAATAAGGGAGTCTAAGTGAATAATTGGGCCACATGAGCTTGTGTTAGTTTGCTAACTTATAATAACAATGATCTCGTTTTTAAGTTTGGTATGGGGAACGTGAAACTTGAGGATGATAAACATTCATGACAACCAAACCCCAATGTAAGTCTTTGATTTCTTTACTTGTTTTGTACATATTTCTATCGTTTTTAGTTTCCTTAAAGTTTAGTATTTAATAAAAGCCAAGGTGGGTTATTTATGATGAGAGATGTAAACCGTGCTTTGAAATTAATGCATTGCATGAGGGCATTGCAAAGGTCAAGTGTAGGGGATTTAATAAGTGTGAAAGCACTTATCCTTTTACCACTTATTTCCAATAATAACTAGACCAAAACATGTATTTTATGTCGTAAAAGTCGAAATTATGCGTGGTTTGTGTTTTTATTGTGTTTCAGGATAAAAATATGAAAAAGGGAGAAAACACGGGCTATCACGAGTTTTTATCGACAAAAACGAGAAAAGACAAAGTCAAAAGATCAAGAGTGCAAAAAGAACGGAAGTCCAAGGCTTATTCTGAAGATTTATCGAAGAAAAAGTCTAAAGACGAAAGTTTAATGAAGTCGAAGAACCAAGTCTAATTATAGAAGATAATTATAAGACGAGTTCAATTTATATCGACAAATCCCGAGACGACGTCGAGAAAGACAAAGAATTTAAATTGAGTCGAGACGAGAAGAAAGAAAAAGGAAGCAACACATGCACCTCCCCACCTCCTATATATACCCTCTTAATGTGTCATTAGGAGGGTGTTAGTTAGTGTTAGTTAATTCATTTTTCTTTGTATCTTTAACTTTTAGAGAGAGAAAGTGTTTAACTTTCTCTCACTAGAAAAACTTCATCTTTTATTTCTTTCTTGTGTGAATCAAATCTTTACTTTTTAGAGTTAAATCTTGTTTTAAATTTCATCTTCTTCTACCTTTCTTGATTTTTATTTATCTTTAATCCAATATAATCTTTGATCTTGTTTCATATTGATGTTTGATTGATTAAAAAGTTTATCTTTTATTCATATCTAAGTTTTAATACGATTTGATCTTTGATCTTATCATGCTTATTGGCTTATTTTGTATTTAGCTTATTTACTTTTAAGTTTTCTTAAAAGTTTCGTTCTTTTTAAGGTTTGTTTTAAAAGGTTTGCTTATTTAGTGTTTTGAAAAGTTTCTTATTCGTGCTTATTTAACTCTTTCATTATTGATTTGGTAGGTGTTGGGTTGTTCTTATTAAAACGGTGCTTATTAACTTTGCTTATTACAAATTTCAAACTGTCGGAAAAGGGTTTACCATTTCCGACAAGTATTCCGACACTACCATCAGATTAGGGTTTTACATTCCGACGTTTTATTTCGATCTGTGTATCGGAAAAGGGTTTGGGATTCTGATCATTATTCCGATCGAGATTCCGACGTTTGTGTTTATCATTATTCCGACGCTTATTCCGACAGATCATTCCGATAGCATTGGGTTTTCATTATTCCGATACTATCATAGATATTCCGATTAGATTTCCTTGGACACATTCCGACGAAGCATTCCGATGGTTTCATTCCGATTTTATTCCGACACCACAATTCCGATGGGATTCCAATCATGGACATTCCGATGGGTTTATGTTTTTATTTTTACAAAGTTTTAAGTTTTAAATTCACTTTTAAGTTTTTAATCCTTTATTTTTAACTCGTAATTATTAGTTTAATTTTTAAAGCTTTTATTTTTACTCAACGACATTTTCATATTTGCTTTTAGTTTAAAATAGATAATCAAACCATTATATTTTCCACCAAGAACGACTGAGTCGCACTTTCAACTGGTAAGCAATTTGAAAAGACTGGAATAACGAATCTTTTTCATACTTGGGCAAAACCCTGTATTAATAAGTTGAAAGTTGAAGATGGATTAACCTTGGAATATGAAGATGTGGCTATCCAAATGCTTCATAAATACAAAGTAATAAAAGAAAAGGAAGATCCGGGTTATTTTGTCCTACCAATAAGGTTGGAGGTTAAAACTACATACAATGCTTTGGTTGATACCGGTTCGAATGTTAATGTCATGCCACTTGGAATCTTCAAGATGTTAGATGCTGGAAGAGTCAAACCAAGGTTTGATCGTATCAAAATGCTTGATCACTCCTACACGGAGGGATTTGGACGTTTACTTGGAGTTCTATGCCAAATAGGGACAACCACAATACTAGCCGATTTTATGCTTCTCGATATTCCTATTGATCGAGACATTCAACTAGTGGTTAGAAGGAAGCTTTTGCACACCGTTGGTGCAAAGGTAGATGTTGGAAGAGCTATTATGACTAGCTTTGATGGGTTTGTCCATCAAACATATAATGTGCTAAAAGTGAAAAAACATGATGATAGTGATGATGAGGATGACAAACACCACATCGTGAAAAGAGATGAAAGCGGTATGCCGATTTATGCTTTGTTGGGTCTAAAAGTTGATGTGGCAGAAACTCAAAACCAAGAAAACATCAAGACGCTGACACATCTTGTCTAGCCGCTGACAGATTTTACGTGCTGATGGAGAATTCTATTTAGTGAATATACTGGGTATATTATTTATGATATATTCAATATATAGTTTATCTAAATAGAATATTTAGATGTTTATTTTATTTTATCTCTTGTAGATTATGTTCCTTACTCTATAAAAGGAACAAGGGTCTTAGGTTTTATTCATTCAATTTATTCACAATGTAAACCTAAAGTGTGTGTCATACTAGGCGTGGGATTAAATGTATACACGTCTAGTGGTTGTTTTTTATTAATATAATAAGCAATCGTTGGGAAAAGTTCTTATGTTCTTGTGCCTAAACACCTTATTAACGGTTTTCATTCTATTCCGCCTTGATTCAATCAAGTGAATGAGAATCGTTCCTAGTAGCTAAAGGATCAAGTGAATGAGAATCGTTCCACAGTTGGTATTAGAGCGTCGTGGCTCGTGCTAGGACCAACAAGGTGTTCGTAATGGTGAGAAGGAAGAAAAATTTGTCTAGGGTTTTTCTGGGCGGTTTTGTGTGAGCAGTATTCAAGGAGGCATAACTTTTTATTGAACCGTCGGACCGCCACGAAATTTTGTGCGTGTGTTGTACACACATATATCCAGATATCTACTGGAGGGATTGTCCAAATGAGTCTCCAAGAAAAAGTTACAGACAGTTAAAGTAGGCTGCAGACGAGTTTTTCAAAGTTTATGTTTTGATCTAAATCTTGATTTAGGGTTTCTACAAACCCTAAAATCCATTCTATAAAAGAAAAGAAGGAGATTTGTGATGAACTTGAGGTGATAAAGTATTAGGGTTTTGTCAAAACCCTAGATCCAAGGTAAAGCTGTGATTTAAAGATTACTTTTGTCATCATCAAATATGGGAAGATTGTTGGGAATTAATTTGATGAGATAAAACAAGAATAATGAAACAAGAAAGACTTATATGCAAAAATCAAGAAGTACAAGAATATGGAGACCTTCTACACAAAAAGGAGGACTAAAGTGCAAAAGATGGAAGGACTTCTAGAACAATTAGATTTCTTGTAAAGAGGGTTATGTGTAGTATATAAACACAAACCCTACATAAGTTTATTCATTCAATAATTCACAATATAAACCTAAAGTGTCTTCGTGCTCTAGGCGTGGGATTCAATGTATACACGCCTAGAGGTTACTTGTAATCGTTTAGTGTAAGTAATCGTTAAGAATAAATTAAACGTTGGAGAGAATCCGTTTGTTGTTTAAACACCTTGTTTATGTATCATGTTCTATTCCGCTATGTTAATCATAAGAACATGATGCATTCCTAGTAAGCTTAATCGATCCGTGAATTATGGTTTCCTCATGCTTCACTAAGTGAAAGGAGCTACCATAACCCTTTCTTTGATATTTGTGTATACAAGAAAACTGTGGGGATGCTTGGAGTACTTCCCGTATCATTGAAATACAAAGATTGGCAAGTGGGGAACAAGCGAGAATTTGAGAATATTGCTAAGGATGGAGATAGTGAATGGCATGTTGCCATAGTCATTGTTGATCCATGTGGAAAGAGGTACGAAAAAGTGTACGAGATAAAGGACACCAATAGAGAGGTCTCGGGACGTTACACGGAGAGTGATATCATGTCACCTCTAAACTTCTGCTACAACAAAAGATAAGGAAGAAAAGAGGAGTGCATCACTGGCTCCTAGTTACTTTTATGCATTTTTATCTTTTTGTATGTAGATAATCAATAAAACGAAATAATATCTAAGAGTCCTAGAAGTTTTAGGATGGTCTTAGGAGTAGGGAATGTTCACCCTATTATCTTTTTATTTTTCTAACGAATGAAATTGGATGTTTTCTTTTTAGATTTTGTGTTTAGTATACTTAAAAAGTAAAAATACAGTAACATTGTCTGGATGCACAGAATGTGCGCCGCACAAATCAAAATGTGCGTCGCACTTCTGGGCGGATTTTTTGTATATACCCCATTTTTCTCATTGGAAGCTAAAAAAAACACACAAAAAAAACAAAAAACCACTTGACGATTTTCGAATCATCACCAAAAATATTTTCAAATCTTTGCTCCAATTCACATTCGAGATCATGTCTAGGGTAAGTTCTCATAGTTAATTCATGTTTGTTTGATTTAATTAGTTTTTAATTTTTGATTTATTTTCAATTAGGGTTCTTAGTAATTGAAGAACGAATAACAATTCATTTAGGAATTAGGAATGTGGAAATGGATTAAGAAAGTAATTAGATTATTAGATGTAATTGAAAAACATAAAAATAAAAAATGAGGGTTTTTGAAAATTAAAACCTTAGAGATGAAGCAATGTTGTGGATTAGAACGAATTGGGAATGGGTTAGTGTTCGATTATAGCCATTGTTATTAGTTTGTAACCATTTAGTTTGCGGATTTGGTTAATTATTAGTGTTACCCCCGACATATGCTGTGATACCCAGAATATGCGCCTGTGACAACCCAAACCTGTGGTCATTATTTAATTATATTTTTACGTATATTTTTGAAATTTTGACGAGATTGAATTTTATGACGATTGGTGATTTTATTTGGACGAATGTTGAAATTTTTGACGAGTTACGAGGATTATTAGTAATGACGATATCAACGGATGCCCGAAGTTTTACGTTTTATTTTAGACATGTCGATGTTTAATATTTTGACGTGTTTATTTTTAATTTCGTATTAAGTTGTGTCGGGACTATATAATGTCATATTTTGTGTGCGTTTTAAGTTTTGAGAAGTATTTTTATGAAACCTGAGACCCGTAAATATTTTCGAAATTGAGTAGTAGTCATTTCCCGCTTTTTAAACAAGTATTTGCATTTTGGTCCACAAGAATCACAATTGGAAAAAACTACCCTAAACTTTTCCCATATAAAAAGAAAATAAAACACAAAAACACACACGAACACACATTCCACTCACCACAAATCTCTCTCCCCTCCTCCTTCTCTTCTTGTCCGTCACCCTCAAGCCACACAAACACCCCTTGAATTTTAATTTTGAGCTTGAATCTATCAAAAGCAATTAAAGTCCCATCTTTGTTTCTTGATTCTCTACACATTGGTATAAAAATTTCCCACATGCATGAACATTTTGTAAAAACCCATTTTTGATGAAAACTATGTGTGTTTGATCTTAAATATGTGTTATAAGTAGGTGTTTATGGTCATATATATTATTTTTTTATTGTTGCATATTGAAATTTTGAGTTGGGTTTTATTTGATTTGATCATCTAGGATGATATAGTATGTTAGGATTGAAAGTAGTAATATTTGGATGATTATAGTTGTAAAAATGATGTTAAAATGTGTGAAAATTTTGATTTTGAGTGATTTTTAAAGATGTATTTTTGACCAGCAGCTAAAAGCTAAATTTTGGAAAATATAAGTTTGAGTATGATATGAACTAACTGGATATTGTTGTAGAGGATTTCATAATCTTCGATTTGGTATAAAGTAGAGCATCTAGCTCCAAACGAGCGAAAAGTTATAATAGTTTGATTATTCGTGTACCGGGAGACGAGTATCGGCACGATATATAATTGTTGTCGATATTTGGATCGAATCTCAGGGACTATTATAAGGATTTTAAAAATGTGTCAAGCACTGATGTAAAATGATAAACATTAGGATGTTGAGTCTATTTTCAAAGATGAGTGTCGATTTTGTAAACGGAGTCATTTATATAGGTTAAAAAGACTATATGAGTTGTTGACATAAAATTGTCCGGTTTTTGTAGTTCGAAGATGTGTCGGGCAGGGAACTTTAAAAGTAAAATCTTTTAACCAACTTTTGGGAGGTCTCTCTATATATAGTAAGAGAAGTCTCTGATTAGTATCGTAAGCTATTGACGTGTTTAAGTAAGGAAAACAGTTTGAGCGATTAATATATATATATCGACAGTTTTTAAAAGAATAAAAATGTAAAAGTGTACGTAAGAAGGATTTATTTAATTGAGTATGGTGTGAGTTTGATTTTGACTATGAGATATTTATTTCATTTTATTAAGTATGAAATATTACTTGGATGTATTATTAAAGGCACATGTTTTATTTTGATAGATTGTGAATTTCGTGTTCGCCGGGCATCATCGATCGTTGCAAGTTGTCTTACTACTGTTAGTACTTCAGGTGAGTCTATAGCCTCGCTTTCTACTTGTTTTAATGATTTTAAAACCCGCGAGGGGGATACATGCTATTTGAAGTAAAATGAACACATGTCATGACTAATTGTTGGACCCGAATGTCGCCTTTGTTGCCTTTGTTGATTTGAATTGTATAAGTACCTATGTTGCAAAAGTCCCTAAATTCATGAGCCGTTAACTATCTTCTGACTTGATGTTGTGAGTTGGGAATAGCCGCTTATTATAATAATAGTACTATTGGTTTGACGACCCTATCTAAGACCAGGACTTTACGCTGAGTAACCTCTGGGAAGGATACTTTTACGAGAATGAGAATGTGGTATTCTTGCAACTGATACCCTAGTATGGGCACTGGATTCATATAGTCATGCTGGCATTTGGCGTGGGTGACTAAGTTAAGGGGTCGGTGTCATGAGCTTAATAAAATTTATTAGCTATTGCTATAAGATGAGATGCTTGATTAATAGATTGTATGGCCACAATGATATTAAACAATTGTGAATGATTTTTATGATGTGTTCAAATAAGTTTTGTTAAACCTATAGACTTGCTCAACCTTTGTGTTGATGATTTTAAGCATGTATAATAGGTATTGAAGTTGATGAATTGCGGAGCTTGCTGGAGAAGGATTGCGGGATTGCTTTTGTAGTAATTTGGTCTAAAACAGATTTCTTTCCCGTTTGTTATAAATTTATAGTATATGGTCCAGTAATTTTGGTAAAAGGTTTGTCGATTGGTTAAGATCTTTGGGGAACCTAAACGCTACTCTGATATATTTTTAAACTGATTGTACTTGGGATTGAAGGTTTTAGACATTGATTTAAGTTATTTCCTTATTATATTCCTAAATGTACTATTCTAAGGTCGTATAAAGAGTTTGTGAAATGAAGTTTGAGACTAGCACCCAATTGTGTATTTCCGCTGCACAATGTAAATTTGGGGTGTTAGAGATTGGTAGCCAAAGCTTTTTAGTTATAGCGAATTAGGTCGATTTTTGAAAATGTCTTAAACTATAACTTTGGTGTCAAAAGTATTTTATAAAAGCAACGCAACTTCTCTGCAAGGCTCTGGTAAGATTATTTATTTTTGTTATGCTTTGTTATTATAGATGTATCCCTAAAAAACTGTTCTGAATTCCTGAGTATTTATTAAGTAAATAATACGATAAGGTATTGGTATTAATGAAAGGACGTGGAGTGCTTTCATCATAAATTCATTTTTATGAGTATTGTATAATTATCATTTGCATTGCATTGCATTGCATTGCATTGCATTGCATACATATATATTTGGCATACGTAAATTATTTGCATTTGCATGACTATGCATTGCATATATATATTTTTGAATAATGACCTTATATACCTTTGAATTTTCTATAATTGTAGAAAATGGCCGACACACCACTTACTAGCAATAGGCGGGGATATGCTGTAGGTCCACGGGGTATGCAATGTCAGCAAGGATGTAATCAAAAGAATTCAGGTGGATGGTTAGAGTATGAGGATGATACGGATGATACGGATGATAGGAAAAATGTTGTAGAATCTGAAAGTGATAATTATAGGATTGAGAGTGAAGTTGGAAGAACTGAGGTTAGAGCTGAGGTGAGAAGTTATGGAACTGATTTTAAGAATTATCAGAAAGAGAGAGATAGGATTCGCAGGTTAAGCGATTATGTAGCTCATCTTGGGTCGTATCTTGGACCGCATTGGAAGTTCCAGGACAGTGGGAAGTATGCCGATTCGCATTATATGATAGATCCGCCATGTCAAGGAGCGCATTTGAGGTATGGATTTGAGGAGCCGCCGTGCTTTGATCTAAAATGGAGGTGCTGCAAGTTAGGACCAGATGAGGATGAAGCAGGGACGATCCAAGTTGGAGAAAATGATGTGCCAAGTCCTATGGAGTGATGGAGTGATGGATCTTTGTTGTATTTCAGTTTATGTATTTTTGTGTTGTATTGGGATTATTTAGATCTTGTGAGGTAGTGTTGAATCTTAGGATCTAGACTCATCTGGGATATGATAACAATGATTGTAAGCACAGCGGAACACAATAACAAACACAATAAAAGTTATGAACAAGGCTTTCTTATTCATAAAATACTAATAAGCTACTACTATTCTTGGTGCCTAATAGGCTTGACACCAGGAGAACGCACACACACCTTAAGTTTACATTGTATATCAATGAATGAATAACCATGTGTGCCTAACCCTCTTTATATAATAGAGGTACTAGGGTTACATCACAACCCTAGCTTACTTACTAAGCTAACTATTTACTATTAAGTCCTTCATCTTCTTTTGTCATATCAACTCAAGATATATAAGTCCCAACAATCTTCCCCTAGTTGATTTGACAAAACCAGTAAGCACAAGCTTCCCCTGAAGCTAATATAGATGAAGGCTAAGCTTCCCCTTGATCCATGCATTCTTCCCCTTTTTGTCACATCAACTCAAAAGGGATCGTCTTTCGCTTAAGAAATGCATGTCGAATCTAGTAGGTTCCATGGAGTGATCACTGATGAAGAAAATCAAGTATAACAAATTTTATGAAGAAGTGAAATATCCCAAACTTGTGTCTTATATCATCTAAGTTTTTATTACATGGGACTGATAACCCCCGCAACTATTAGCCAGCTGTGAGCTATAACAATATATTTAATCCAGCGATAAGGTGTATTGCTCACCAACAGTTTTTACTATGAGCCAGTTGTAAGCTGTAACAATATATTTAGTCCAAAGACAAGGTGTATTGCTCACCTAATTGAGATATAAGAAGATAACAAGTTTGTGAAAATCAACTCCAACATCAAATAAGCAATAACCAACTGTCTTCGTCCAGAAACCATAACTCACCAGTAGGAACCATAAGCTAACCATCTCTTGCATCTTAAACTCAGTAGTACAGATTATCCACTCATTCAGTGTGAAAAAGACATGCTTATTACAATAACATGTAATAAAATGTCTTTGTATAATTCTTGTAATCAATATATGCATGGCGATCACATGAAATGGCCGATAGTCTCAGTGAGCTCTGACGGATCAACCAGAAACCACTCGATGATTATGATCATGCTAATTTTGTGATGATCATATCATGAACTGTATGGTATCATATGCCCCCTAAATATCTGTAAAAGAGCGTGTAACTGTTCAAATCAAGAATTATAACATAAACTGAATTTTCGAAACGAACCATATACCTCTTCATTGTTCAAGATCACCAGTAGGAACGACCAGGAGCAAATGACCAGTAGGAATCGACCAGGAGGAACCGACCAGTAGTAAGAAATAATCAACCAGAACATCTCAAAAACCCTTTTTTCCTTTTTTTTATTTTTTTCTTTTTTTTTCTTTTTGTTTTTTTTATGAACATTCTGTCACTAGATGTCGCTGAGTCCGTTGCTGTTGCTGTCACTGACCAAAATAAAACATATGGACGATATTTTGTATTGAACGAGCATAAAAACCTTTATCATTATGTATCTTAATCCCAAAATATCTAGCCCATCATGTAATGAAGAAGGCCACGTCCATCCAACCATAAAATCAGATACATGGAAAGTAATTGTTCAACACGTTTTTAGAAGTGAAACCCCAAAAGACTAGGAGCTAAACTTGTACTTACCATGCTTGACCTTATAAGCTTTTGACCCTAACTTCTAGGATAAACACTCGTTCAATAAAGTGAATCCCGAAAAATTAGGCAAACAATTAATGCTGTTTCCAAAACCAATCCATGACCCTTTCAAATCCACATATCTCGTCCAAAATATAACCCAACTGTTTTATACTTACCATGCCCATCATAAAGCCCATGTAGACTTTGCAGATGTGTTAATCCACACGAGTCATATATGTGAAGTCCAATAAATCAGGAAACAAATACTCTCCATAACAGCAAATATTATTTTCTAGAAATATACATACTTTCAAGAAAAGCATGCAACCCCTAAAAAATAGAGTATTATCGGGATGATAACCACTCTAGCTGTTAAACTGGTTTGAATGAGGCATGGAATAATTTTGGGAATATAAGATCCCGAAAAAACAAGAATTCATATAACTGATCCACATCCAAACTCACGGATTAAATTAGTTATACCTGAATCCCGGAATATGAGGACACGATGAGATCCATTCCAAGCCTACGAACATTCCATAAACTTAGCATCTATTCCCAACACGTCTTTTCTTCAACCAAGCAGATCTAAACCAGACATCATCATGACCTGTTGTGATCATGATTAGCAGCGAGAAACAAACATCACGTTCTATCCAGGCTTGCTGCTCAAGGAATGAACTAGTGAAATCTTAAAAACAACAACCCATTCTGCTACCTCATTCAGGCCTGCTACCTCATTTTGCTGCTCATACCAAGGACCACCTTCTCACTCCTCTTTCACCCACGTGAAATAACTGACCATCAAAACATTGTACCCGTTTTTATTAACATCACGTTTAAGAGTGAATACTGCAATCACAGTAATTTTCACAATGTCTTGGACCACAACATCACTTATCTTTTCACATTCATATTCAATAAAACAAGGACAACAGTGACACGTCTTGTTTCATTTCGTTCGGCTGCCCAAGAAGAATGATCACCAATCAATCGAGTACCATAAATCAATCAGCAGCAACAATGATGGTAACAGCAGCAACCTCACATCAATCTACGGTTTTAAGAGATAGAAACCCTAAAATGAAGATATGTTATACAAAGCAGCAGCCATAACATCTATGAGCATACTAGGGTTCATTGTTGATTCAAGAATCAACTCCCAAAGCTAGTGGAACAACATCATGAACAGGAACGCAGCAACATAATAACGAACCTACTGTCTCCAAAAAAAATGAATCTAGGGTTTTATCAGAAACCCTAAGTATTAAGAACAGTAGCATCAAGAACCAGCAGCCACATCAAATAACTAGCAGCAACATGATAGTAACAACAGGAACACATTCGAATCATCTAGGGTTTGTTGGAAAAAACACTAGATCAGGAGGTGCACCATTTTATTAAAACAGAAAATACATGAAAACCTTGTAGATCAACCAGATCGAGAGCCAACAAGCTCTGATACCACTTGTTGAGTCTTAGGATCTAGACTCATCTGGGATATGATAACAATGATTGTAAGCACAGCGGAACACAATAACAAACACAATAAAAGTTATGAACAAGGCTTTCTTATTCATAAAATACTAATAAGCTACTACTATTCTTGGTGCCTAATAGGCTTGACACCAGGAGAACGCACACACACCTTTAGTTTACATTGTATATCAATGAATGAATAACCATGTGTGCCTAACCCTCTTTATATAATAGAGGTACTAGGGTTACATCACAACCCTAGCTTACTTACTAAGCTAACTATTTACTATTAAGTCCTTCATCTTCTTTTGTCATATCAACTCAAGATATATAAGTCCCAACAATCTTCCCCTAGTTGATTTGACAAAACCAGTAAGCACAAGCTTCCCCTGAAGCTAATATAGATGAAGGCTAAGCTTCCCCTTGATCCATGCATTCTTCCCCTTTTTGTCACATCAACTCAAAAGGGATCGTCTTTCGCTTAAGAAATGCATGTCGAATCTAGTAGGTTCCATGGAGTGATCACTGATGAAGAAAATCAAGTATAACAAATTTTATGAAGAAGTGAAATATCCCAAACTTGTGTCTTATATCATCTCAGTTTTTATTACATGGGACTGATAACCCCCGCAACTATTAGCCAGCTGTGAGCTATAACAATATATTTAATCCAGCGATAAGGTGTATTGCTCACCAACAGTTTTTGGTACATGGGAACTGGTAACCTTCACAACTATGAGCCAGTTGTAAGCTGTAACAATATATTTAGTCCAAAGACAAGGTGTATTGCTCACCTAATTGAGATATAAGAAGATAACAAGTTTGTGAAAATCAACTCCAACATCAAATAAGCAATAACCAACTGTCTTCGTCCAGAAACCATAACTCACCAGTAGGAACCATAAGCTAACCATCTCTTGCATCTTAAACTCAGTAGTACAGATTATCCACTCATTCAGTGTGAAAAAGACATGCTTATTACAATAACATGTAATAAAATGTCTTTGTATAATTCTTGTAATCAATATATGCATGGCGATCACATGAAATGGCCGATAGTCTCAGTGAGCTCTGACGGATCAACCAGAAACCACTCGATGATTATGATCATGCTAATTTTGTGATGATCATATCATGAACTGTATGGTATCATATGCCCCCCAAATATCTGTAAAAGAGCGTGTAACTGTTCAAATCAAGAATTATAACATAAACTGAATTTTCGAAACGAACCATATACCTCTTCATTGTTCAAGATCACCAGTAGGAACGACCAGGAGCAAATGACCAGTAGGAATCGACCAGGAGGAACCGACCAGTAGTAAGAAATAATCAACCAGAACATCTCAAAAACCCTTTTTTCCTTTTTTTTATTTTTTTCTTTTTTTTCTTTTTGTTTTTTTTTTATGAACATTCTGTCACTAGATGTCGCTGAGTCCGTTGCTGTTGCTGTCACTGACCAAAATAAAACATATGGACGATATTTTGTATTGAACGAGCATAAAAACCTTTATCATTATGTATCTTAATCCCAAAATATCTAGCCCATCATGTAATGAAGAAGGCCACGTCCATCCAACCATAAAATCAGATACATGGAAAGTAATTGTTCAACACGTTTTTAGAAGTGAAACCCCAAAAGACTAGGAGCTAAACTTGTACTTACCATGCTTGACCTTATAAGCTTTTGACCCTAACTTCTAGGATAAACACTCGTTCAATAAAGTGAATCCCGAAAAATTAGGCAAACAATTAATGCTGTTTCCAAAACCAATCCATGACCCTTTCAAATCCACATATCTCGTCCAAAATATAACCCAACTGTTTTATACTTACCATGCCCATCATAAAGCCCATGTAGACTTTGCAGATGTGTTAATCCACACGAGTCATATATGTGAAGTCCAATAAATCAGGAAACAAATACTCTCCATAACAGCAAATATTATTTTCTAGAAATATACATACTTTCAAGAAAAGCATGCAACCCCTAAAAAATAGAGTATTATCGGGATGATAACCACTCTAGCTGTTAAACTGGTTTGAATGAGGCATGGAATAATTTTGGGAATATAAGATCCCGAAAAAACAAGAATTCATATAACTGATCCACATCCAAACTCACGGATTAAATTAGTTATACCTGAATCCCGGAATATGAGGACACGATGAGATCCATTCCAAGCCTACGAACATTCCATAAACTTAGCATCTATTCCCAACACGTCTTTTCTTCAACCAAGCAGATCTAAACCAGACATCATCATGACCTGTTGTGATCATGACTCAGCAGCGAGAAACAAACATCACGTTCTATCCAGGCTTGCTGCTCAAGGAATGAACTAGTGAAATCTTAAAAACAACAACCCATTCTGCTACCTCATTCAGGCCTGCTACCTCATTTTGCTGCTCATACCAAGGACCACCTTCTCACTCCTCTTTCACCCACGTGAAATAACTGACCATCAAAACATTGTACCCGTTTTTATTAACATCACGTTTAAGAGTGAATACTGCAATCACAGTAATTTTCACAATGTCTTGGACCACAACATCACTTATCTTTTCACATTCATATTCAATAAAACAAGGACAACAGTGACACGTCTTGTTTCATTTCGTTCGGCTGCCCAAGAAGAATGATCACCAATCAATCGAGTACCATAAATCAATCAGCAGCAACAATGATGGTAACAGCAGCAACCTCACATCAATCTACGGTTTTAAGAGATAGAAACCCTAAAATGAAGATCTGTTATACAAAGCAGCAGCCATAACATCTATGAGCATACTAGGGTTCATTGTTGATTCAAGAATCAACTCCCAAAGCTAGTAGAACAACATCATGAACAGGAACGCAGCAACATAATAACGAACCTACTGTCTCCAAAAAAAATGAATCTAGGGTTTTATCAGAAACCCTAAGTATTAAGAACAGTAGCATCAAGAACCAGCAGCCACATCAAATAACTAGCAGCAACATGATAGTAACAACAGGAACACATTCGAATCATCTAGGGTTTGTTGGAAAAAACACTAGATCAGGAGGTGCACCATTTTATTAAAACAGAAAATACATGAAAACCTTGTAGATCAACCAGATCGAGAGCCAACAAGCTCTGATACCACTTGTTGAGTCTTAGGATCTAGACTCATCTGGGATATGATAACAATGATTGTAAGCACAGCGGAACACAATAACAAACACAATAAAAGTTATGAACAAGGCTTTCTTATTCATAAAATACTAATAAGCTACTACTATTCTTGGTGCCTAATAGGCTTGACACCAGGAGAACGCACACACACCTTTAGTTTACATTGTATATCAATGAATGAATAACCATGTGTGCCTAACCCTCTTTATATAATAGAGGTACTAGGGTTACATCACAACCCTAGCTTACTTACTAAGCTAACTATTTACTATTAAGTCCTTCATCTTCTTTTGTCATATCAACTCAAGATATATAAGTCCCAACAATCTTCCCCTAGTTGATTTGACAAAACCAGTAAGCACAAGCTTCCCCTGAAGCTAATATAGATGAAGGCTAAGCTTCCCCTTGATCCATGCATTCTTCCCCTTTTTGTCACATCAACTCAAAAGGGATCGTCTTTCGCTTAAGAAATGCATGTCGAATCTAGTAGGTTCCATGGAGTGATCACTGATGAAGAAAATCAAGTATAACAAATTTTATGAAGAAGTGAAATATCCCAAACTTGTGTCTTATATCATCTCAGTTTTTATTACATGGGACTGATAACCCCCGCAACTATTAGCCAGCTGTGAGCTATAACAATATATTTAATCCAGCGATAAGGTGTATTGCTCACCAACAGTTTTTGGTACATGGGAACTGGTAACCTTCACAACTATGAGCCAGTTGTAAGCTGTAACAATATATTTAGTCCAAAGACAAGGTGTATTGCTCACCTAATTGAGATATAAGAAGATAACAAGTTTGTGAAAATCAACTCCAACATCAAATAAGCAATAACCAACTGTCTTCGTCCAGAAACCATAACTCACCAGTAGGAACCATAAGCTAACCATCTCTTGCATCTTAAACTCAGTAGTACAGATTATCCACTCATTCAGTGTGAAAAAGACATGCTTATTACAATAACATGTAATAAAATGTCTTTGTATAATTCTTGTAATCAATATATGCATGGCGATCACATGAAATGGCCGATAGTCTCAGTGAGCTCTGACGGATCAACCAGAAACCACTCGATGATTATGATCATGCTAATTTTGTGATGATCATATCATGAACTGTATGGTATCATATGCCCCCCAAATATCTGTAAAAGAGCGTGTAACTGTTCAAATCAAGAATTATAACATAAACTGAATTTTCGAAACGAACCATATACCTCTTCATTGTTCAAGATCACCAGTAGGAACGACCAGGAGCAAATGACCAGTAGGAATCGACCAGGAAGAACCGACCAGTAGTAAGAAATAATCAACCAGAACATCTCAAAAACCCTTTTTTCCTTTTTTTTATTTTTTTCTTTTTTTTCTTTTTGTTTTTTTTTTATGAACATTCTGTCACTAGATGTCGCTGAGTCCGTTGCTGTTGCTGTCACTGACCAAAATAAAACATATGGACGATATTTTGTATTGAACGAGCATAAAAACCTTTATCATTATGTATCTTAATCCCAAAATATCTAGCCCATCATGTAATGAAGAAGGCCACGTCCATCCAACCATAAAATCAGATACATGGAAAGTAATTGTTCAACACGTTTTTAGAAGTGAAACCCCAAAAGACTAGGAGCTAAACTTGTACTTACCATGCTTGACCTTATAAGCTTTTGACCCTAACTTCTAGGATAAACACTCGTTCAATAAAGTGAATCCCGAAAAATTAGGCAAACAATTAATGCTGTTTCCAAAACCAATCCATGACCCTTTCAAATCCACATATCTCGTCCAAAATATAACCCAACTGTTTTATACTTACCATGCCCATCATAAAGCCCATGTAGACTTTGCAGATGTGTTAATCCACACGAGTCATATATGTGAAGTCCAATAAATCAGGAAACAAATACTCTCCATAACAGCAAATATTATTTTCTAGAAATATACATACTTTCAAGAAAAGCATGCAACCCCTAAAAAATAGAGTATTATCGGGATGATAACCACTCTAGCTGTTAAACTGGTTTGAATGAGGCATGGAATAATTTTGGGAATATAAGATCCCGAAAAAACAAGAATTCATATAACTGATCCACATCCAAACTCACGGATTAAATTAGTTATACCTGAATCCCGGAATATGAGGACACGATGAGATCCATTAAAAGCCTACGAACATTCCATAAACTTAGCATCTATTCCCAACACGTCTTTTCTTCAACCAAGCAGATCTAAACCAGACATCATCATGACCTGTTGTGATCATGACTCAGCAGCGAGAAACAAACATCACGTTCTATCCAGGCTTGCTGCTCAAGGAATGAACTAGTGAAATCTTAAAAACAACAACCCATTCTGCTACCTCATTCAGGCCTGCTACCTCATTTTGCTGCTCATACCAAGGACCACCTTCTCACTCCTCTTTCACCCACGTGAAATAACTGACCATCAAAACATTGTACCCGTTTTTATTAACATCACGTTTAAGAGTGAATACTGCAATCACAGTAATTTTCACAATGTCTTGGACCACAACATCACTTATCTTTTCACATTCATATTCAATAAAACAAGGACAACAGTGACACGTCTTGTTTCATTTCGTTCGGCTGCCCAAGAAGAATGATCACCAATCAATCGAGTACCATAAATCAATCAGCAGCAACAATGATGGTAACAGCAGCAACCTCACATCAATCTACGGTTTTAAGAGATAGAAACCCTAAAATGAAGATCTGTTATACAAAGCAGCAGCCATAACATCTATGAGCATACTAGGGTTCATTGTTGATTCAAGAATCAACTCCCAAAGCTAGTAGAACAACATCATGAACAGGAACGCAGCAACATAATAACGAACCTACTGTCTCCAAAAAAAATGAATCTAGGGTTTTATCAGAAACCCTAAGTATTAAGAACAGTAGCATCAAGAACCAGCAGCCACATCAAATAACTAGCAGCAACATGATAGTAACAACAGGAACACATTCGAATCATCTAGGGTTTGTTGGAAAAAACACTAGATCAGGAGGTGCACCATTTTATTAAAACAGAAAATACATGAAAACCTTGTAGATCAACCAGATCGAGAGCCAACAAGCTCTGATACCACTTGTTGAGTCTTAGGATCTAGACTCATCTGGGATATGATAACAATGATTGTAAGCACAGCAGAACACAATAACAAATACAATCAAAGTTATGAACAAGGTTTTCTTATTCATAAAATACTAATAAGCTACTACTATTCCTGGTGACTAATAGGCTTGACACCAGGAGAACGCACACACACCTTTAGTTTACATTGTATATCAATGAATGAATAACCATGTGTGCCTAACCCTCTTTATATAATAGAGGTACTAGGGTTACATCACAACCCTAGCTTACTTACTAAGCTAACTATTTATTATTAAGTCCTTCATCTTCTTTTGTCTTTTCAACTTAAGATATATAAGTCCCAACAGGTAGTATTGTGATGGATTATTGTTGTTGTTTAGGATGATAAGGGTAAGTGACTGTAGTGACAAGATTTTGTTACGATTTTCTCGGATTTATGGAAGCAATCTATTATTACCCTTTAGTATCTTGATGTGTCTTTGTTATCTTCTCTTTTGTGAGATGATTGTGGAATTTATGTAGTATTGTGTTGTTGGCGCATGTAGTATTCATGATATATCTTGATGAAAAGATCCTTCTTTCTATCTCGATGTGTATACTTATCATGTTTCTTTCATTTGTGATAACAGTAGAAAGAGTTGAGTGAGATATGTTTCTGTCATTAGTGGGGAGTGACTGAGTTTCTTGAAATTTGTCTCCAGAGCTAACAACCTATAGGGTAGATTATATGATCGTGGGAATAGTTGTTAGAATGTTCGAAGTTGATCGTGCTGCGAGGAGACGATGTGCTGAGACTGAAGATGCTGCTGTTCCAGTTGAAAATGCTGATGCTATTCTGCAAGATTTTAAAGGATGTCTGTATGTTAGATTCCTAGTAATGAGAAGAGATGCGGTGAAGAGTCTCGTACGAATATTAATGGTAATTGGAAAGGTACAACTATATGGATAAGTTCGAGTAACTGATGGATGTTTTTATATATCAATAGTCAATTGGGAATGTTCAACTAGACGAAAAGAGATAGTAATTTAAAGATTGATCCAGATTCGGAATTAAGTGTGGCAGAAAAGATAAAAGGAAAGGTATTATTGCGAATGACAATAAGGAATAGGAATTTATTTCCTCTAACTGAAGGTAAACTTGTAATTTAAAAGTCTAAGATAATAAAAGATGGTATTCATGCGGTTGCTATAAATCGGTAAGCAGGAGGAATTATGATGTGTAGACCACATATATCTTATACCACTTAAGAAATTATCTATTTACTTGTCATAAGTACGGACTAGCGGGAGGATGGGTTGCTGAAGGAATAACAAGGAGTGTAGTATAGGAATTGGTATTTCTGTGGTAATGAAATGTTTTCATCTCGGTAAAGGAGTTTGAATAAAGGAATTATTCAGATAATGGAAAATCAATATGAAAGGAATGTTGCTGCTATCAGAGCCTATATATTTTGGAAATACTAATAAGATTTGAGATTCAGATGTTGTAATTTGCATATCTTACTTGACGATCATGGAGTTAGCATAGTGTTAGAAGAATATACCGGATGAGATTTTAAAGATGTTATTAAGGATATATTGATATGTTCTAAAAGTGTTATTGTGGTATACTGAAATTCTGAAGGTGTTATTAAGGATATATTGAGATTTGAAGATGTTAGATTTTAGTTGACTTGAGGACGAGAAATCAATAAGAATTAGCGACTGGTTGAAATGAGAAATTAACCAATGAAAGGATTGTTAATATATATATATATATATATTAAGGGAATATTTTCTGAACTTATGGAATTAAGAGATATCGTGCAATTAACTAAACTAGAGTTGTGAGAAAGTTAACCGGGATAAAGATGAATGTCATAGGATATGACAAATAAAGGTGGAAAGAAATAAATTAGAATCTTGTTGAGAATTGAGTACTGATTTCAAGAATTAATCAGTAGAGTTTAAAGATTTTATCTGGTCAATGATGAGAAGGTATGTAGGAGGAAATTATAATAGGTCAAATTCTCTGTGCGCTTTATCAGTAGTAGTCGGAAGGGAATGAGAAGATGAGTTAGTATTTAAGAGTATTTGTGATTGTTCTGCGGAATTGTAGAGTTCACTGTTGTCTTGGGAAGAAGAAGCTTTGTGTTAGCTTAGTGATGGAATTTATGTGAACTGATTGTATATTTGTTATATTGCATTGTCAGGAAGTTGAGGATGGTAATATGATCAATTGTAAGGGTTGGCAGATGAGACGATAAGGATAAATCTGATTAGACTGGAAGGATAAGTCATCAGAAACGTAATAATGAAAGTAAGGAAAGAAGCTGTATGTTTTGGAAATAAAATGATTGCTATGAGATTGAACAAAGTCAGTACCAGAAATCGGTATCCATTACTGATGTTTGATGTTTTGTTTGATCGATATTAAGGAAGGAAAGGAAAGTATTTAATAACAATTGAAAAATTGTTAAGGAAAAAGGAACGGTGTGTAAAATTCTTTGGATATGAATTTTAGCTGGAGTTAGTATAAATTTTAGAATGTGCGATCTATGGCTGAAGTGATCGTGGAGATCTGACTAGATTGAAGCGATTGAGGAATTGTCGATACCGACGAAACCGACTGAAGCTTGTCAATTCCTTTGTGTAAGCTGAGTATTATCGGAGGTTTATCGAGAGATTTTCACTGATTGTTGAACCATTGATAAAGCTGACAAAGAAGAACTAAATGTGTGAAATCCATTCATGCATCTAAGTTGTAGTTTTGAGATCTGATTTTCGTAGTTGAGGAAGTTGTTTATGAATGCTGAGGATAGATTGAAGTTATGTGCCTGTATAGTTAGTATTGGAGGAATCTAAAGAATTATAGAGTTGCGATGATGATATTTTGACAATATCAAATGGAAATGGAAAGTAATAGTAGTGTGTTGACTTGAATAAAGAAGTATAATGGAATTTATATGATCATGAGTTTCGACGATGTGGTATTTATTTTGGGATTGTAAAGTACTACTTGTATGGAATCAAGTATGTAGAACTTAAGGATAACGAGGACTTACTTATAAATTCCATTCGGGAATTTCAAAAAGAAAGGAGTCAAGGATTACCTAATGATGATTGGGAAATAATAATTCGTAAATTATAGCGGAGATACGTTCTAGTTTTGTATCACGAAGTGTGTTCCAGATTATGAAGGATGAGTGTGGATACTTTCACTATCAAATAGTAAGTATTTAGTAAGGAGGAGAAGGAAAAAGCGCTTATAAAATTTTTAAAGTAATTGAGAATTGACTTTTGAGTCTTTAGATTTTTGGAATATTGGTAGCAACAAGCAGAATGGATAGAATGGAAAGAAAGTTTGGATCGAATTGATAAACTAATGGAAAAGGGAATACCAAAGAAAGAAGATCAACAGATTGTCGGAAATTTTGAAATAGAATGGTAGTAGAGATGAGAGAGTCGAAATGTTTGTTTTTGTGGAACAAAAACAGTTATTGTAATTATCTAATTCTCCTTCCATTAAATCAGAGAATGTGGTTAGAATGTAAGGACCGATGGTGAATGAATTTTTCAGATCAAAGAGAATTCAATTATTCTAAGAGTGCTGAGAGTGTCGCATGTAATATTAAAGGAATTTCACAAGATGAAGTATTGATATATTCTGGTTGGAATGAGATGTATTACGATATCAGGAAGTGTATAATGGTCAGATTTGAATATATGAGACTAACGGAGTTGTTTAAACAATATATGATATAAGGAAGATGTAATGATGTACTATAGAAGGTACAATAGTTCAGTGTGATGATTGTTAGATCGAATAGAAAAGGAAGACGAGCAAAGGAATTTATATAGGTGAACTCCGTACTAGTCAGAGTTATTGATAATCTCATTGTGTTTAGTCTAGTGTAACCTTGGGACATAATGTCAGTATTATTGAATATTGGGAAATCGCTGTAAGAAGAAATGAGCATTAAATAAGGTTTGAAAATAATATATGTTACCCAGATATTGAGATTAACTTTTGAGTATTAGAGATCTTTACAGAAAGTGAGAAGAATGAGTCAAGAAGGAATATTGCGTATTTTCGGAAAGAGATTCCATCATCAATAGAAATCTAGTGAAAACGGACAGAGTGAAAGGATAATTTGAAAACGATGGAAATTGAACTTGTGTTGATGTGATTGAAACCTAGTGAAGATGAAACTTTATGCGATGATAATCGTCATATAAGTAATTAAGATGTGTAATCTTAGAAATTACATAGTCGTGGGTCAGGTTATCAGAGTGTTGAAGCAGGAATGAAATTGAGGAAGTGATGTAGAAGGAGTATGAATGATGAAAGAATATTATCATACTAGAAGGTGAAATTTGGAAGTTGAAGTGTAGTAATATTTTGTTGTATGGTGATATCATAAGAATTGACTTGAACTGGTGTGAAAGACGTGAGTATCTCTTGATATTAAGAGGTTACATTGATTCTAGAAGTAAGAAAGTGCGAGTATGAGGCGGGTTGAGCACCGGGACGTCGCTCTCTTTTAGGAGGGTAGGATGTGACAACCCAAACCCGTGGTCATTATTTAATTATATTTTTACGTATATTTTTGAAATTTTGACGAGATTGAATGTTATGACGATTGGTGATTTGATTTGGACGAATGTTGAAAGTTATATTTTTACGTTTTGACGAGTTACGAGGATTATTAGTAATGACAATATCAACGGATGCCCGAAATTTTACGTTTTATTTTAGACATGTCGATGTTTAATATTTTGACGTTTTTATTTTTAATTTCGTATTAAGACGTGCCGGGACTATATAATATCATATTTTGTGTGCATTTTAAGTTTTGAGAAGTATTTTTATGAAACCCGAGACCCATAAATATTTTCAAAATTGACTAGTAGTCATTTCCCGCTTTTTAAATAAGTATTTGCATTTTGGTCCACAAGAATCACAATTGGCAAAAACTACCCAAAACGTTTCCCATATAAAAGGAAAATTAAACACAAAAACACACACAAACACATTCCACTAACCACAAATCTCTCTCCCCTCCTCTTTCTCTTCTTGTCCGTCACCCTCAAGCCACACAAACACCCCTTGGATTTTAATTTTGAGCTTGAATCTATCAAAAGCAATCAAAGTCCCATGTTTGTTTCTTGATTCTCTAAACATTGGTATAAAAATTTCCCACATGCATGAACATTTTGTAAAAACCCATTTTTGATGAAAACTATGTGTGTTTGATCTTAAATATGTGTTGTAAGTAGGTGTTTATGGTGATATGTATTATTTTTTATTGTTGCATGTTGAAATTTTGAGTTAGGTTTTATTTGATTTGATCATCTAGGATGATATAGTATGTTAGGATTGAAAGTAGTAATATTTGGATGATTATAGTTGTAAAAATGATGTTAAAATGGGTGAAAATTTTGATTTTGAGTGATTTGTAAAGATGTATTTTTGACCAGCAGCTAAAAGCTAAATTTTGGAAAATATAAGTTTGAGTATGATATGAACTAACTAGATATTATTGTAGAGGATTTCATAAGCTTCGATTTGGTATAAAGGAGAGCTTCTAGCTCCAAACGAGCGAAAAGTTATGATAGTTTGATTATTCGTGTACCGGAAGACGAGTATCGGCACGATATATAATTGTTGTCGATATTTGGATCGAATCTCGGGGACTATAAAAAGGATTTTAAAATTGTTCAATGACTGATGTAAAATGATAAATATTAGGATGTTGAGTCTATTTTCAAAGATGAGTTTCGGTTTTGTAAACGGAGTCATTTATATAGGTTAAAAAGACTATATGAGTTGTTGACATAAAACTGTCCGGTTTTGTAGTTCGAAGATGTGTCGGGCAGGGAACTTTAAAAGTAAAATCTTTAACCAACTTTTGAGAGGTCTTTCTATATATAGTAAGTGAAGTCTCTGATTAGTATCGTAAGCTATTGACGTGTTTAAGTAAGGAAAACAGTTTGAGCGATTAATATATATATATATATATATATATCGACAGTTTTTAAAAGAATAAAAATGTAAAAGTGTACGTAAGAAGGATTTATTTAATTGAGTATGGTGTGAGTTTGATTTTAACTATGAGATATTTATTTCATTTTATTAAGTATGAAATATTACTTGGATGTATTATTAAAGGCACGTGTTTTATTTTGATAGATTGTGAATTTCGTGTTCGCAAGGCATCATCGATCATTGAAAGTTGTCTTATTACTGTTAGTACTTCAGGTGAGTCTATAGCCTCGCTTTCTACTTGTTTTAATGATTTTAAAACCCGCGAGGGGGATACATGCTATTTGAAGTAAAATGAACACATGTCATGAGTAATTGTTGGACCCGAATGTTGCCTTTGTTGCCTTTGTTGATTTGAATTGTATAAGTACCTATGTAGCAAGAGTCCCTAAATTCATGAGCCGTTAACTATACTCTGACTTGATGTTGTGAGTTGGGAATAGCCGCTTATTCTAATAATAGTACTATTGGGCCGACGACCCTATCTGAGACCAGGGCTTTACGCTGAGTAACCTCTCGGAAGGATAATTTTACGAGAATGAGAATGTGGTATACTTGCAACTGATACCCTAGTAGGGGAATTGGATTCATATAGTCATGCTGGCATTTGGCGTGGGTGACTAAGTTAAGGGGTCGGTGTCATGAGCTTAATACAATTCGTTAGCTATTGCTATAACATGAGATGCCCGATTAATAGATTGTATGGCCAAAATGCTATTAAACAATTGTGAATGATTTTTTTGATGTGTTCAAATAAGTTTTGTTAAACCTATAGACTTGCTCAACCTTTGTGTTGATGATTTAAGCATGTATTTCAGGTATTGAAGTTGATGAATTGCGGAGCTTGCTGGATAAGGATTGCGGGATTGCTTTTGTAGTAATTTGGTCTAAAACAGATTTCTTTCCCGTTTGTTATAAATTTATAGTATATGGTCCAATAATTTTGGTAAAAGGTATGTCCATTGGTTAAGATCTTTGGGGAACCTAAATGCTACTCTAATATATATTTAAACTGATTTTACTTGGGATTGAATGTTTTAGACATTGATTTAAATTATTTCCTTATTATATTCCTGAATGTACTATTTTAAGGTCGTATAAAGACTTTGTGAAATGAAGTTGCGACTAGCATCCAATTGTGTATTTCTGCTGCGCAATGTAAATTTGGGGGTGTTAGAGCTCCACACTTTACAAGATGTGCGCCGCACTTTTATGAAATTTCTCCAGGAAGTACGCCGCACAAACCAAAATGTGCGCTGCACTTTTCGTCTGGAAACAAACAGAGAGATTAAAAGACAAATGTAGGGACACCATTGACCCCTAAATGCTTATCTAATGATAATACATGTTTGTTATGTGATAAAATTTGCAGAATATAGGTTCTGGAAATTATGAGACCGGTGTTAATACAAGAGATTTTGTATGTAAAAAAGTTATCGTCACAGTCTCTTCGAATTGAAAAATGGATTAACTATGCGACTCAGTCGTCTTTGGTGAAACAATGAGTTTGTCGTTGTAGTATATTAAATGTGTAAAACGTTAAAGTAAATGATGGTAATTTAAAACTAATTAAAACTTAAATGTGCAATATTAAAACTCGGAAAAGTAAATTAATTAAATGACTTAAAAGTAAAACGTGACGAAAAGTGAATTTGAAAACTTAAAACAATGTAAACTTAAAAATTAAACAAAACAAAATACTAAAACAAACCTACCGTCGGAATACATTCCGATCGGAATCCCAATCGGAATGTACCTTACCTTCCTTATCGAAATGTGATGTGGTCGGAATGAGGTACAATCGGAATGATGATCGGAATATTTGAACCCCAAGCTGTCGGAATATCAACACAAACACCCCTAATCGGAATGATGTTCGGAATCCCCGATCGGAATCAGGATCGGAATCCTGGTCACTAACCCCTAATCGGAATACCAAACAAAACACTTTGATCGGAATGTCACTTTGGAATCCCAGTCGGAATATCAAAACCCCTTTCCGATCTGGATGATCGGAATATGAAACCCTTTTTCGACCAGGGTTGGTCGGAATACAGTAAGAAAAAACGAAAATAAGCTACGAACTAAATAAGCACACAACTAAAAACTTAATGAAAACCGTATAAGAAAAAGCTAATAAGCTAAAATTTAAAGACTTTTGGAATCACTAAATGAAAGAGTTAAACGAAAACAACTTTTATATAAAAATAACTTTTATAAAAATTTTAGTAACTTAAAGATAAACACAAATAAGCTATAAAAATCAATAATCCAAAACAATCAAAAGCATAAAAACATAACCTTTAATCAAATAAGCATAACAATAAGCACATAAATATAAAGATCAAGCAAAACAAGAAAGGTAGATGAGAGATTAACAAGAAAAGTAAAGATTGATAATAATTAAAAGGAAACTTACTTGAAATTAAATGTACTTAAGGTGCAAGACAATTAATTAAATGACATGTAATTAAAGAACAAGTAATTAAAGGGTGGAAGAACTAGTGTCACTCTAGCCAACAAGAACAAATGAATATCCTAATGATCTATTTATAGGGGAGGATTAGGGAGGTGCTTAGGAAGCTTCCTCCCCTCTTTCTTCTTTCTTTAATTGCATCATTAAGTCCTTAATCTTCTTAATCTTTTGACTTTAATGACTTTGTCTCGGGATTTCTTCAAACTCGTCTTGTAATTCTTCAATAAATTAGACTTGAGTTCTTTGGCTTTTAGTAAACTTCCGTCTTTTGACTTTTTCTTCGATAAATCTTCAGAATTCGTCTTGGACTTCCGTTCTTTTTGCACTCTTGATTTCTTGACATCGTCTTTCGTCTTTTTCTTCGATAAAAGCTCGTGAATGCCCGGGTTTTCTCACCTTTTCACATTTTCGTCCTAAATCACAACAAAAACACAAACCACGCATAATTCCGACATTTACGACATAAAATACATGTTTTGGCTTGGTTATTATTGTAGTTAAGTGGTAAAAAGGATGGGTGTTTACACACCTATCAAATCCCCTACACTTGGCCATTGCAATGTCCTCTTGCAATGCATTAGTTTCAAAGCACGATTACATTTTTCATCATAATCAATCCATATTGGCCTTTATTAAAGAGATAGAAAATTATAAACATTCAAAGTAAAGAAATCAAAAACACACCTTCAGGTTTTTGAAATGTCATGAATGATCATCATCCTCAAGTTTTCACTTTCTCGAAATCAAGCTTTAAAACGAGATCATTGTTATTATAAGTTAGCAAACTAACACGAACTCATGTGGGCCAAATATTCACTTAGACTCCCTTATTCCTAGGTGTATCTCTTATATTTTATTGTTGTCTTGAATGATCATGAGGATGCATTGTTGACTTATTTCGATAGTTATTTAGGCTGAAAGTAAAGTGGGACGATTTAATCAATAGTTAGCTAAAGGACAAAATCTTTTAAAACAGCTTCTCGGGACCTCATACAGTTCATATCTTGCATAACTCGCTTCGCGATTTGAGACCTTTTTCGGACCGATATTTGGCAGCGACTTCATACTTCAAATCTTGAGAGACGTTCATGAAATAATGGCCTTCTCTTCATAATAGGAATTTCTTCACTTGAAGTTTTGAGAGATTCTTCATACTTAGACCACGACTTCTTCATTTTTCTCCAATCTTTATTTGGGATTTTGATATACAACGATTGGCCTCCTTTTCAGACTTGGATCTATTTATCCTCATACGTTGCTAGGGTCTTTTCGGATAGACTTCTCCATGATCTTTTGGGGAGTTTTTGCTTTTCGTCGTGTGTCTCGATCCTTCATATTGATTTTCGATTAATGATTCTTCACATCACTTTTGATCTTTAGCAACAAATGTAGCCCTCATGCCTTGTTAGGGCCTTTTCGGACTCGCCAATCTTCGCATCCCGCTTCAATAAGTTATGCCTTGGCTATGAACTCTAATCCATACCGAGCAACTTTTAAACGATCTTGGGCTAGAAGCTAAGTAACTTTTCAAATCGTACAACCTTATTTATTACAGATAAATTTATTAACAAGCGATGGGAGAATAGGCTTATAATTAACTCACATAAATTCACGAAAGAATACCAAACTTATAATTGACTCTATCATCTCTCGTTCTCCACAGTTTAAAATCTCAAGTAACGAGACTCGTGGATGCTTAGCCTATTAAATCAAAGTTTTGGGTTTTTGAGTCACCTATAGGATCTTGCAAACTCTTAGACTTTATCAAGTTTAGAAATCGCATTTTAAAGTTCCCTTGATAAACAACTCTCTAGGATCAATTATAGGAACTTGCGAAGAGTTCTTGTTCTTAACCCGTGAGAGTTAAAACTTTCGTGTTTTATAGCTCCCTATATAAAAGCCTAGCAAAACTTGACTTAAACACGTTAAGGATACTAGCTAGAGTAAACTTAGATAAGTAAACTCGGGTTGAGTCAAAAGATTCACAACGCGTGAAAATTAAAACCACTTTATTAAAAATTTATTCTAATAAGGAAAGAAAATAACTATACAAAGGGAAAAACTAATAGGCCAAAATAGATCAAAATTTTTGAAAAATGTCGAAAAATTGATTTTCCGGTTAAAATTAGGACAATTACAAGGAAAAGGCCACTTAACTTCGATAGAAGTCCCCCACACTTAATATAAACATTGTCCTCAATGTTTAAGCATGTGGGAGTAAACTCCCCTACACTTAGGACATTGTGCACTTTGATTAAATCTTGCTAAGGGAAAGACAACTAACGAGATTCCTATTTTAATATTGGAAAATATAAAATAGTGAATCGAAAAGAGTTTAGGATAGAACCAAGAAGACGGAAAACTCGGAATCACGGGTCATCAAAAGTCATCAAGAGTGTGTCTTTGAAGCTCTAATCCCTGTACATGATAAGAAAGAAAGCAAGAAACACCAATGGGGCTCCCCTACACTTAGGATAAAGAAAGCTAAAAGATAGATACATGGGTTGCCTCCCAAGAAGCTCTTGATTTTTGTTCACCGAGTCGTGAGCCTAACTCGACCTTGATTAGCATAGGAAGAAGCTTGAAAAACATCCACCGGGATCAAATACATAGTTTTTGTCCATCAAATAGCCCAAGTTTAAGGCGAACTAGGCAAGCCAAAGAAGAGTAGGCAAGGTTCCCTTAAGCAAAGATGGAGCACGGTGGAAGCAAGTATGGTGAGGTGCAAGCATATCTCCAATAGTTCCAAAAAGTTTTTCCTTTTATTTCATCAGATGGATACTGAGATGGCTAAAGAATATCGATATCGGGGTCGAACACCTTTTCCTTTAGGGGAAAATAGCACTCAGTCTCAGCAAAATGTGAAGAAGATCCACGAAGAAAATGCACAACCTCGTCCTCAGAAGGTGGACAAAGAGGTGTTAAATCATACGTGTTGCGGATGTTGGTGTCGTCCGGTTGCTTCTCCTTTGAAAGAATTTTCTTCAAATCCAAAGTAGGATCAAGACCATAATCATCAAAGTCTAAAGGAGGAGCATCACTCTCATGAGGGAAGTATGTATTGAGAAATGTAGAGAAGTCTTCCTCAAATGAGTAGTCATCCAAAGTAGGATTAAGCATGGATGGCGGAGGATCTTCATCATGAGAAGAATCACTCGAAAGAGTATCGGCCTCATAAAAATTATCATATATTGGCATGTCGGGATACTCGGAAGTAAAATCATCATAATCATCTCCATCGGAACTAGAATCGTCATTATAAGCATCAAAGATCGGTGGAGAATCATATATGGGTGAAGTTTCCAAATTGGAGAGAGAATCATCCACATCATCTTGAAAAAGTGGATTATCAATGCAAGAATCGAATAGAGGATTGTTGTAGACGACAAAATCATCGAGCACATTAATCATATTCGCTGATTCTCGGCCTCCAAAGGATTTGCTTGTAAGCTTCCCCATTTCAAAAACTTGTGCATCATCCCCGACTCTTAAGATGAGCTCACACTTATCCACATCAATTAAAGCTCTACCGGTTCTCAAGAATGGGCGCCCAAGTATTAACGAAATACGAGGGTCCATTTCATAATCAACAACGACGAATTCGACCGGAAAAGTGAATGTGCCAACTTTAATGAACACATCTTCGGCAATACCAACGGGGTAAGCGAGAGTGCGATTGGCAAGCTCAAGAGTCATTTTGGTGGGTGTAAGGTCGGGCAATGATAACTTTTTCCAAACACTTAAAGGCATCAAATTAATACTTGCCCCGAGATCGGATAAGGCAGTAAATTTGTCGGTTTGGTTAAAAGTACAAGGAAGCACAAAATGACCGGGATCTCCAAGTTTCTCCGGAAGTTCTTTAAGAAGGACGGCAGAACAATTTTCATTTAATCGAGTATTAACAAACTCGGCCATCTTCTCCTTCTTGCTAAGCAATTCCTTAAACATCTTGACAAATTTAGGCATTTGTGCTAGAGCTTCAACAAGGGGAAAAGTGACGGTAATTTCCGAAACTTTCTTCAAATAGTTTGACACTTGAATGTCATCCTTGGTGTGCATTTTGGCCTTGTCTAAGCGAGATGGATAAGGAATTTTTGGTTTATAGGTGGAAGGTGTAGGTGTAGCAGGTAAAGGTTGAGATGTTTAAGGTGGGGTTGGTGGAGGATTCTTGGTGGGTACTTCGTCATGACGAGGCAGATACGGTAACGGTGTACTAATACTAGGTGTGGGAGGAGTAGGGATAAATGGTGGTGGAGGAGGTGTAGATGATGGGGGTGGAATAGGTGGTCCTACTATGGTAACTCCACAACGGGTAGTAATAGCACTCACATTCGCTCGCAGATTGGTGACGTTGTTTGAAGGTAGAGAACTCGAAGTAGAGGGTTGAGTGGTGGGTAAGAAACTAGCCAGCATATTCTTCAAATCATTCGTTTGATTGCTGAAGGAGGATTGTATATTATATCGAAGCTCGGATCTAATGTCATTCCTTTGCTTGGTGATATCCCCTTTCAAATTAATAATTTGGCTTTGTAGATTCTTGATTTGCTCTCCTTGGGTTCTCATCAAGGCTTCAACATCTTGGTTAATAGGTGGGGCTTGTTGAGTGGGTGGGTGATAAGGATTAGAAGCTCGAGGTGGGATTTGGTTGCTTCTATTGTAATTGTTGGTGGGGTTTTGGTTTTAAGGAGAAAAAACGGGTGAAAGGTAGTTGTTGGTTTGTAGCGAGAAGCAAGATATTTTTGTTCATTTCGGTTATCATGCGGGTGAATTCGGTCATGTCGGGGTTTGCTGAAGTAGAAGAAACATTGACTCTCGGGTTGTTCCTTGAAGAAGCAGAGGAATCCCAGTTTTTGTGATGAGTAGTCATGTTCTCAATAACCTCTCTAAACTCCTCGGGTCTTCTTTTAATAAATGTGCCACCGGCGGCTGCATTAATCGTATCACGATTACAAAAAGTCAAACCGTTGTAGAAAGTATCAATTAAGGTCACAGGGAGCATGTTGTGGTTTAAACAACGATCGATCAAAACATTATATCTTTCCCAAGCATCAAAAAGAGATTCATCGGGTTCTTGCATGAAACCGCTGATTTGATTGCGAAGGCTCGTGACCCTGGATGGTGGAAAGTAGCGCGACAAAAAGCATTGAGTCATGTCATCCCAAGTATGAATAGAACTCTTTGGAAGACGATCAAACCATTTCTCGGCGTGGTGGGATAAAGTATGTGGGAAGAGTTGAAGGTGAAGAACATCCATTGTTGCACCGGGCAACTTCATGCTTTGAGTGATAGTAATGAATTTGTCGAGGTGTTTGTGGGCATCATCATCAGGCATTCCTCGAAAAGGATTTGTTTGCACTTGCTGGATCATATGATGCTTCAACGAAAACTCCGGAGCCGTGATTTGCATCGGCGCAATCGGTCCTCCTCGTCCAAACATGGTGGGTTGACAAAGCTCCTCCATTGTCCGAAGATCGGGCTGTGGAAGAACATTGTTGTTGTTATTATTGAGGTGCGGTGGATTATTGTTGTTGTTCACACCTGCCATATCTAAATCTTCTCGAGTCTCGGGCTCTTGATAAGTAGAAGATCTAGTACGCATACACCTACAAAGGCAAAAGAAAAAGATACCAAACACAGAGAGAATATATATATACTATAAAAACAAAATCTTTTTGGATTTTTGAAAATTTTAATTTTTATGTATTTTTAACAATTTTTTAATTTTTATGGTTTTTTTTTTGAAATTTTTAAGCAAGAAAATAACGCTCACAAGTGAACGGATCCCAAAAAGCAACGCGTCTCTCACATAAAACCGTTAATCTTTACGAAAAGAGCCGGCAGCGGCGCCATTTAATACAAGAGATTTTGTATGTAAAAAAGTTATCGTCGTAGTCTCTTCGAATTCAAAAATGGATTAACTATGCGACTCAGTCGTCTTTGGTGAAACAATGGGTTTGTCGTTGTAGTATATTAAATGTGTAAAACGTTAAAGTAAATGATGGTAATTTAAAACTATTTAAAACTTAAATGTGCAATATAAAAACTCGGAAAAGTAAATTAATTAAATGACTTAAAATTAAAACGTGACGAAAAGTGAATTTGAAAACTTAAAACAATGTAAACTTAAAAATTAAACAAAACAAAATACTAAAACAAACCTACCGTCGGAATACATTCCGATCGGAATCCCAATCGGAATGTACCTTACCTTCCCTATCGGAATGTGATGTGGTCGGAATAAGGTACAATCGGAATGATGATCGGAAAATTTGAACCCCAAGCTGTCAGAATATCAACACAAACACCCCTAATCAGAATGATGTTCGGAATCCCCGATCGGAATCAAGATCGGAATCCTGGTCACTAACCCCTAATCGGAATACCAAACAAAATCCTTTGATCGGAATGTCACTTTGGAATCCCAGTCGGAATATCAAAACCCCTTTCCGATCTGGATAATCGGAATATGAAACCCTTTTCCGACCAGGGTTGGTCGGAATACAGTTAGAAAAAACGAAAATAAGCTAAGTAAATAAGCTACGAACTAAATAAGCACACAACTAAAAACTTAATGAAAACCGTACAAGAAAAAGCTAATAAGCTAAAATTTAAAGACTTTTGGAAACACTAAATGAAAGAGTTAAACGAAAACAACTTTTATATAAAAATAACTTTTATAAAAACTTTAGAAACTTAAAGATAAAAACAAATAAGCTATAAAAATCAATAATCCAAAACAATCAAAAGCATAAAAACATAACCTTTAATCAAATAAGCATAACAATAAGCACATAAACATAAAGATCAAGCAAAACAAGAAAGGTAGATGAGAGATTAACAAGAAAAGTAAAGATTGACAATAATTAAAAGGAAACTTACTTGAAATTAAATGTATTTAAGGTGCAAGACAATTAATTAAATGACATGTAATTAAAGAACAAGTAATTAAAGGGTGGAAGAACTAGTGTCACTCTAGCCAACAAGAACAAATGAATATCCTAATGATCTATTAATAGGGGAGGATTAGGGAGGTGCTTAGGAAGCTTCCTCCCCTCTTTCTTCTTTCTTTAATTGCATCATTAAGTCCTTAATCTTCTTAATCTTTTGACTTTAATGACTTTGTCTCGGGATTTATTCAAACTCGTCTTTTAATTCTTCAATAAATTAGACTTGAGTTCTTCGGCTTTTAGTAAACTTCCGTCTTTTGACTTTTTCTTCGATAAATCTTCAGAATTGGTCTTGGACTTCCGTTCTTTTTGCACTCTTGATTTCTTGACTTTGTCTTTCGTCTTTTTCTTCGATAAAAGCTCGTGAATGCCCGTGTTTTCTCACATTTTCACATTTTCGTCCTTAATCACAACAAAAACACAAACCACGCATAATTCCGACATTTACGACATAAAATACACGTTTTGGCTTGGTTATTATTGTAGTTAAGTGGTAAAAAGGATGGGTGTTTACACACCTATCAAATCCCCTACACTTGGCCATTGCAATGTCCTCATGCAATGCATTAGTTTCAAAGCACGATTACATTTTTCATCATAATCAATCCATATTGGCCTTTATTAAAGAGATAGAAAATTATAAACATTCAAAGTAAAGAAATCAAAAACATACCTTCGGGTTTTGGAAATGTCATGAATGATCATCATCCTCAAGTTTTCACTTTCCCCAAATCAAGCTTAAAAACGAGATCATTGTTATTATAAGTTAGCAAACTAACACGAACTCATGTGGGCCAAATATTCACTTAGACTCCCTTATTCCTAGGTGTATCTCTTATATTTTATTGTTGTCTTGAATGATCACGAGGATGCATTGTTGACTTATTTTGATAGTTATTTAGGCTGAAAATAAAGTGGGACGATTTAATCAATAGTTAGCTAAAGGACAAAATCTTTTAAAACTGCTTCTCGGGACCTCATAAAGTTCATATCTTGCATAACTCGCTTCGCGATTTGAGACCTTTCTCGGACCGATATTTGGCAGCGACTTCATACTTCAAATCTTGAGAGACGTTCATGAAATAATGGCCTTCTCTTCATAATAGGAATTTCTTCACTTGAAGTTTTGAGAGATTCTTCATACTTAGACCACGACTTCTTCATTTTTCTCCAATCTTTATTTGGGAGTTTGATATACAACGATCCGCCTCCTTTTTGGACTTGGATCTATTTATCCTCATATGTTGCTAGGGTCTTTTCGGATAGACTTCTCCATGATCTTTTGGGGAGTTTTTACTTTTCGTCGTGTGTCTCGATCCTTCATATTGATTTTCGATAAATGATTCTTCACATCACTTTTGATCTTTAGCAACAAATGTAGCCCTCATGCCTTGTTAGGGCCTTTTCGGACTCGCCAATCTTCGCATCCTGCTTCAATAAGTTATGCCTTGCCTATGAACTCTAATCCATACCGAGCAACTTTTAAACGATCTTGGGCTAGAAGCTAAGTAACTTTTTAAATCGTACAACCTTATTTATTACAGATAAATTTATTAACAATCGATGGGAGAATACCAAACTTATAATTGACTCTATCATCTCTCGTTCTCCACAGTTTAAAATCTCAAGTAATGAGACTCGTGGATGCTTAGCCTATTAAATCAAAGTTTTGGGTTTTCGAGTCGCCTATAGGATCTTGCAAACTCTTAGACTTTTTCAAGTTTAGAAATCGCATTTTAAAGTTCCCTTGATAAACAACTCTCTAGGATAAATTATAGGAACTTGAGAAAAGTTCTTGTTCTTAACCCGTGAGAGTTAAGACTTTCGCGTTTTATAGTGATGAGATGGCTTTTATACATGATCTCATCGTCCAAAACGGGCTTAAAATGCATAAAATATCATAAAATACGCCAAATATATGCTCGTGTTTGTTACTTGTGTATTTTTAGGTACGGATATTGAGGAATTGGCAAAAGATCACAAGAATCAATCAAAAACGAACACGGGAAACGAAGTCGCACAATGAACCGGGCCCAAGTTTGGAATTTTGCAAAAAGACCCTTGAAGAATTTAAGATTGGCAAAAATGGCCCCTCATCTTTGAAGAACTTGTCACAATTGACCCTCCATTTATCAATTGTACAAGTATGGACCTTAATATTTGAAGATATTACAAGATCAGTCCATCAAGTTTGAAGATTATGCAAAAGATACCCTTGGAAAAGTTTTTGGAAAGTTTTGTGCCAGTTTTGACAACTTGGCAAAAGTTGATAAAGCTAAATCAAGCACTGTTGGGGTTTTATTACAAAGTGGAAGAAAAAGGATAACATGGGGACTCAATCTGCCAAAAGCCCAAACTCACCCACCCACTCAGCTTTTGCCACCTCATCACAACCCACCCACCAACCCATATCCTACCCCAAACCCGCCCAAACCCACAACCCAAACCCAACCCACCAGTTTATTAAATAAACTGGTCAACAAAGTCAACATTTTATCCCACTTAACAACATTTTTAAAAATCCTTAATCCCATTTCAGATTAAACCCCCATTAAACACCCACATAAACCCTAATTAACCCCAGGCATGATTAGCTTCAAATCAAAGGGGTTTTGTCCCTTCTCTTCCAGATCACTAATACACACCTTTGTCACCAAAACCCACTTATAAACCATGTCCCCACTCAACCCATGTGACTATCCCATGGTCCCCTGCTCAAGTCATTTTCCACAAAACCCTAGGAGGGGACAATTTGAACGTCTTAGATCAACTTCTTGCTCCCCAAGGTTAAATTGACGTCCCAAGATCAAAAATCAAGCTGGCATATCACATGTATCACTTTTGACCAAGAATGAAGACAAAGAAGAGGAGGGCAAAATTGAGATTTTCCAAATTAGGGTTTTCAAGCATTGTATTATTTTATTATTAGTTCTAGACAGTTCTATTTAGCAGTATAAAAGGATGTGGGCATGTCCACTCCTTTCTTGTTCCAGTTTTTGCAATTCCTTTGTAATCCCTTTTTTATAAAAATTAAAGTTTGGTATTTTGAATTAAATTGTAATTCCTTTTAGTTGTTTATAAAAAGTTTGTGTGTTAGGGTTGCAATTAAACTGAGTTCCATTAATTGTGAAAGTTGAGTTTGATTTTTAAAGAAATTTCAAAAAGGTTTTAGGTTGCTTAATTTTTCATAAGTCTAGGTTCTTGGAAGTGAAAGTGGAAGAGGTCCATTGATTTGTGAAGTTTTAAGATAATTTAAAACGTGTTTAAGAGTTTGTGAGAAGGTTTGAAAAGTTTTAAGAAGATATAAAAAGAAAACAGAATATTATATATATATTGTTCTTGTTTTGCTTTTCTTTGATTTTTTTTTCAGGTTTTAAAAGTGTTATTGATTTTGATCTGCATGCACCCGGGTGCATAAGGAGGTGGTTGTGCTACCACTAAGTCCTTGGATGTAAGGACTTAAGGTAAAATCAGTTTACCTTTGGAAATATTCAGAAAAGTGCTTGTTCATGTGCTCTATTGGATTTCATGCTACTGTGTGTTTTAAAGTGTTGGATTTGTGTTTTTATCTGCTGTTATGCATGTTAGAAGGTTTGGTTAACAAGTTAGTTAAGTTTGCAAGTGTTTTGTGTGTTAAAAATCGTTTTTCAAAATTTTAAGAGGTGTTTGGCAATACGTTTTAGCATGGCATGATGTTTTGATTTTGGTGTTTGAAAGTGTTAGAGTAATTAAAATAGGTTGTTATAGGGTGTAGTTAGTTAGAGTGTTGATTTGGAAAAGGTTTGGAAGTTAAACTGTGAGTTTAAAAGATAAAAGGTAAGGGATAAATATGCTATACTAATTTGCCTATATTTCATGAAATTTGTGAGCCTAGATCTTTGATATTAGTGTAGTAGCAGGGTGATTTTAGGATTGATTTGTTTTATTTGCTAGTTGAAGTTTGAGCATGCAAGATATTGGAGACTAAAATTCACTAGGTTGCATTTGATAGCTCATAATAGCCCACTGTCCTAAGCTTTCTGTTACAGCAACATTACTAGGGCTGAGTTTGCTTTGATTATGCCTGTGTGTGCAATTGATTGAGTTTTTCTTGGTGCTAAGTGTTTTATTTTGCTAGTTTGTGACTCCTTGAGCTTAAATAAGCTCAAGGGTGCCCCCACTGTTCCAAAATAAGCATACCAAATAAGCTCATAAGGTCAATCCTTTGGCCTTTTATCACAAGTAAAGTAAAGTGCAAACCTGCTATTGTTCAAGTGAATACAAGCCACGTTTTTTTGATCACAATTTGATTAATCTTGCTTTAAAAAGTGGTTTTGGTTTGTGTTTAAGCTTAACAAAGGTTGACAGTTTGTTTGTGAAAAGTAAAAAAGCAAAAAAGTAAAAACGTTGCGCCGCAAGACCTACTAGTTGCGGCGCAACGAAAGGACCAACAGACCAAAGGTGTTCTCGTTTCACTATTTGCGCCGCAAGACCTACCTAGTTGCGGCGCAACTGAAGGAGCTGCAGACCAAGTTGCCATCGTTTCACTAGTTGCGGCGCAAGATACAAGCGCTGCGGCGCAACTAAGTGCAAAAAGGGGGGAGGGTTTCAGGATTCGAACCCTGGTCACCACGCTCACACACATACACTCTTACCATTGCGCCCTAGGGACTTTGATTAATAACCTTGGTTTTGAATTGTATCTAAGGGCGTTTTGGTTTAAGCTTGTTTAATTAAGCCGTGACTTAATAAGCCATTCCTGGCTTATTGGCTTTTTGTTTTTGCTTGGTTTCATTTTTCCTAGGTTTTTAATAGAGCTTAGGATTTTTCTGACTAAAAGTTTTATTTTTCATTTTATTTAGTTATTTAATAGGATTATTTTTATTTTTTAATTTAGAAAGTCATTTAAAAATATTAAACAGTAGTAAAAAATACAAAAAAATAGTTTTTAGGGTTCTAGTGATATTTTTGAGGTTTACATGTGAAAAAGTTTTCAAAAACTTTAATTTTTGATTTTATCTAATTTTAGGGTTTTTTAGCAACTTTAAAAATTAATATAAAATTCATTAAGAGGTTTTAGAAACTTTAATTTACATTTTCTTCTTAGTTAGAATATTTAGGATTTTTGAGAATTTTTTAGAATTTATTTGAGGACTTTTAATTTTTTAGAATATTTTAATATTATTTTATTCAATAAAATAAAAAGTTTTATTTTAATTTCTTTTTCATTTTTCCTAGATTCTATAGCATTAATTAGGACTTTTCCCATTTGTAGAATAATTTTTAGGCTTTTCAATTAATTTTTAGATTTAATTTAAGATTTAATAGATTTTAATAGTTTTTAGGAGTTTAAAAATAGTTTAAATTGGTTTTAAAATTTTTAAAAATAGTTTTTAGTTTAATTAAGTCATTTTTGAGGTTTACAAACTATTAAATCTTGTTTAGGGCTTTTTAATATTTAAAAGTGATTTTTAGGGCTTTAATTAGCATTAAAAAGTCATTATTAAATTAATTAAAAGGTTTTGGCAAGTTTGAATTTTTTGTAAACCCTTAGAACATTATTTGGGTGTTTTTAGTAATTTTTAGGAATTTTTAGGTTTAAATTTTAAATTTTGCACTTTTTCACGTTCTTCGTCGTAACTTTCTAATAGTATTTTTGCCTTATTTTTCTAATTTTTTTTTCGTCTTCGTCATTTTCTCTTCTTTTCTTCTCATTAATAATCAAAAACAAAATCAATCAATTCAATTCACAACGCACTAGCCTCCTCGAGAGAACGATTCCCACTCATTGGGTCATAAGTGCTTGGTTTTCCTAAACCGACGCTTAATACTTACCGCTTTTTGTGTTGCTTTGTTTTTCCTAAAATAAAGTATATACAAAATCACTACAATCATTTTGGCGCCGCTGCCGGGGAGGCGTGTTGTGTTTTGATTGAAACATTGTTGTTTTTCTATTAGCCATAATATAATTGTATTAATAGCACTCTATTAATACGTATTATCGTTTTTCGGTTTTTGTGTGAATACTATTAGTATATTGTATACGTAGAACAATAAATACACAAGTACTCCAAATACGTGAGCAATCACAACCTTGACTTGGGAGGTCATTACCCGATCATTGTATTCGAATCTCAAACCAAAGAAAAAGGCAAAAAATAGATAAATACTTTCGTGAAGCTTAATCTTGATAATACAAACTATAAGGTGGGTATAAGGCGGTTGTATTTCACAACCTAAAGGAAAAAGGCTCTTAAGTGCTTCGCGCCGCCTCGTTTCCTCCGCTTGCTTGTGCGTATTTGATTTTGAGAGTGAATCGAGGGTTTTGCCGCCCAAAGTATTATTACATATCATATATATTTTCTTGGTTTCATTTGATTAAACCCTCTTGAACGATTTGGTGTTCCACCATCGTTCTAAAGTCATCGAAGGCGTTCACTCCACGTGATCGTTTTCATTCCTTGAGGCCTTTTTAATCAAGAGATTTGATTAGTGAGGAGATTTGTGGACTCATTGTCTACTTAATACATTCACCAATTCCAAAAGGTTAATACAATCAAAAACCACAAAAAAAATTGAAAAAACACAAAATACCAAAAAGAATCTTCTTTGCTCGCCTTCTCGTTGTACGTGACGTTTATGCAAACTCGCTCTAAAGCTAGACGTGCTCGTAAACGAAGAAACAAATCGACTACTCCTTCTAGTGAGGAGACTCCAATTGAGGAACCTATTATAGAACAAGAAGCTATCATGGCTAATCGTACTATGATGGAGTTGCTTCAAGCACCCACCGAGGGTTTTGGAGAGGCCATTGTGATTCCCGCTATCCTTGCGGAGAACTTTGAAATCAAAACGGGTTTAATGTCTATGTTGCAAGCAAACAAGTTTCGCGGTCATGAAAAAGACAACCCACATTATCACATTAGGCAATTTAATCGTCTCACCGCGACAAGCAAGTTTAAGGATGTACCACACGATGCCATTAAGATGATGTTGTTTCCTTACTCGTTAGATGGACCCGCCAAGATTTGGCTTGAGAAAGAACCGCCAAATTCGATTTTGACATGGGCCGATCTCGTGTCTAAATTTGTGAATCAATTTTTTCCACCATCTAAGACAACACATTTGAAAAACGAGATTTCACGTTTTACACAAAGACCTAATGAAAGTTTTTCAATGGCTTGGGAGAGATTTAAAGAAATGCTACATGAATGTCCACACCATGATTTTTCCGAATTGCATCAAATTGACACTTTTTATAATGGGCTTAATGAACATGAACGAGATTATTTAAATGCCGCCGCGGGCGGTAATTTTTTGTGCAAAACGACCAATGAGGCTTTGAAAATCATAGAAAATAGGTCTAAGGTCTATAGCCCACGTAACACACCGAGTGTTGCCAATTTGGGCTCGTCATCATCTCGTTCCATTAATGCCTTGCAAGATGAAGCAAATGAGGAGAATCGGTTTTTCGATAGGTTTTCGACTCTTATGTCTCATTGGAAAGCTCAAGAAGCTTCAAGCACCGCTTCGGTTAAAGCGGTTGCTAAGAGTTGTATTTCGTGTGGTGGAGCTCATGATTTTTCCGAGTGCATTACCGCGGATGGTAACACTTCGAATGCTTTTGTAGCCACGGGAACTTATAACCAAATAGGTCAAGGTTCACGTTCAAATCAAGCTCCACAAAATCAAAATGCTAATAACTATCGAAACAACAATCAAGGTGGAAATTACCAAGGAAATCAAAGGAATTATAACAAGGGTAATTACCAAAGTGGAAATGGGCAAGTTTCTAATCAAAACCAAAACCGTGATTTTCAAACTCCTACTCAAGGTTTTCAAAATGCTCACACTAAAAATTTGCAAGGAGAATTTTTAGATTATGCTAAGGCTAATGATGCTAAGTTTGATAACATGCAACGTGAGATGATTAGCTTAAGATCCGAGTTGAAAAACGAGCTAAAAAACGAACTTGCTAATGAACTAAAAACTCATGCTAATAAAATGGAAGGAAATGTCACACGACTCCAACAAAATCAACAAAAAATGGAGCAAGGACAACATGAGATTAAGCAAGAATTGTTGAAAGCGGATGCTAGGCAATCTAAGTTTGAAGATCGAATGGCTAAAATGTTTGAAGCTATCATGTGTAAGCCCTCTTCTTCGGGTGGTCTTCCTAGTGATACCATCGTGAACCCGAAAGGAGAATTGAAGGTTATTACCACTCGTAGTGGTAAAACTTTCAAAGAACCCATTTCTCATCCAAGTACTTCTATGGAGAAGGAAAAAGAGAAAGAACCCGAGGTTGTGGTTGAAAAGGAGCACATTACAAGCCCACGAAGTACCGCTCAAACCACACCTACGGTTGAACCTATACCCATTATGGAACCCGAGATTCCAAGGCCGATGCCTATGCCTAATTTGCCCCAACCCACACCACCTTTACCCTACCCATCAAGACGAAACAAGGAAAAGGCACAAGAACGAAATAATTATCAATTTGAACTCTTTATGAAAATGTTTCGTGACTTGCATTTCAATATAAGTTTTGCCGACGCCTTAGTCATGATGCCTCAATTTGCCGCGAACTTCAAAAGTATGTTGAATAACAAAGAAAAATTGCAAAAATCATCTAGTTGTTCATCGGTTTTTCTAAGCCGCATACCTCAAAAAGTCGGTGATCCTGGAAAGTTTTTAATCCCATGTGCTATCCAAGACATGGAAGAATGCTACGCCTTGGCCGATCTTGGTGCTAGTATTAATTTGATGCCTCTCGAGATTTTTAAGTCGCTCAATCTTCCAAATCTCACTCCTTCAAGAATGTCAATCGAAATGGCCGATCATTCTACGATTCTAGCTTGTGGAGTTGCCGAGGACGTCTTTGTGAAAGTTGGGAAATTCTATTATCCCGTGGACTTCATTGTTGTTGATATTCCCATCGATCCTAAAGTTCCATTAATTTTAGGTCGATCTTTTTTGGATACCTCGAGAGCACTTATCGATGTGCATGCAAGAAAAATCACTCTTCGTTTCAATGAGGAAGAACTCGTCATTAATGCAACCCAAAACTCCACGCTTTCTCATGTTTATTCGATCACATCTTTGTACAATGTCAATCCTATCAAAAACATGTGTAAAAAGATTTCCAATAGAGTTTTAGGAGTTGTTGAGAAAAATGAAGTTCCGTCCCCTCCGTCGATGGAGGTTAAGAGTGTTAAGCCTTTGATACCAATCTCGAGTGATTCTTCGGATGATGAATACGTTGATCCCGATGGGGAGGTTTTCTTTGTTGACAAAAGATTTGAAAACTTGCCACCACCTAAACCAAAACGCTTTCAAAATGTGAGAATTTTTAGTGTGACTAACGTTGTTTTAGATACACCAAATATTTTTGACATAATTAAATCGGGTTTTCACAAGGAGAGTATTAAAGATGAAAAAGGAAAAGATTTTGAATTTAATTTAAAAGATTTTTCTAAAATCCTAACTCCGTCATCACCGCGTGTCTTGAGTACTACAAGCTCGTCTTCCCCTTTTGACGATGCTTTGTGTGGACCTAGTGTGGGGGAAGCCCCTTATGTTCCCTCCCCTTTCTCCACCGAGGACGAGATATTTGATCCTGGAATTGCTTTTATAGGGAAATCTCGGTCTTCCACCGATGCAATAAATGGAAAATCTTTTCATTTGATTGGTGCGAGTCTACCTCGAGTAGCTCATGTTTTTAGAGACTTACCCATTGTCCCACCCTTCTATTTCTTCTCTCCTACTTTCTTCTATCCCATTGGGATTTGTGTTGGAGTTGTGTTGTCTCGTCTTTCATCCGAAAACGAGGACGCTATCTTTGACCCCGGTATACGTTTATCGGATTTTTAAAGTACTCCACGTACTTTTGGGCCTTGTTTATCATGTAAGCCCCACCAAAAATTGACCATACCATGATTATCCCTAAATGATCACATTTATGGGGATTCGAGTCGAGCTTTTGACTCGGTTATCAAAAACAAGGTGCCTCGTGGGGGAGACCCATGCTTATCCATGTACATATTATTGCTTTCTAATTAGTGTAATGTGAGGGGATTTGTGCCCTTCCAACCTTTGTTCCGTGGTTGTTTGTGCATTGTGTCTTTTAGATCATCATCTTCACGATTGGAGCCTCTCGTGTTCGTTTCATGGGAGCACTCGATCGTTTGCTTTGGAGGCCATTCCCAATATCCACATATGATATATCCTTTTATGTTCTAACCTTAGGTTTTATAGCACACTTCATAAACGGCTATTACTTATTGGTTACACCCTTTCCATGCTAGATTAGGCATTCGACTACGTCTCTAGTATGGGGGTGTTTGCACCCCTAGACTCGAAACATTGAGGACAATGTTTAACTTTAGTATGGGGGAGTGAATAGATACTTGCCTTGCCAAACCTTCACGCTTTCCAAAGTTTATCGTTTTGTTATCGTTTTCTTGCAAAATAAGGCTAAAAATGGCCAAATTTTAAAATTTTTCTCATATTTCATAAGTGTTTGAAGACACGAATGTAGATTTTCCGATGGCGAGAATAAGAGTAATTTTTGACTCGACCGTGCGTGTTGAGCACTTAGCTTTGGTTCCTTAACTACACATTAGGCTAAGTCTCTTAAATGAGGACGAGAAATGATAGAGTTAATTATAAGTTACTATGCTAAACGTAGAGTACTCGTATTCTTTCAAAAACTCATGTGTTCTCGTTGTTTGCTTATTCTCCCTTCGCATGTAAATATTTTTGCTTAATAAATATTGATTTAGCGGTTTAGTTTTGATTGTTGGGTTTCTAGTCTTTTCTAGTAGCTTCCGTGTAATTAAATTGGGAAGACATTAAGATATCGCCAGCGTCACGGTTTTGAAGTATTGGCAACCCGAATAATCGAAAGCTTCACCCAATAATAAGATTTCAAGTGCTCACCAAAATCTAGCAAACAATTTGAAGCCCCACAAGGCCTAAAATCTATGCAAAATTGAAAGTGAATCAAGCCTTAATCTTCGAAGCTTTAAAGATCCAAAATTCGCTTTAGCGTGAGGATATACGTCTTTGGCTAATAAAACCACCGATGAGGCGGATAATAAAAGGCAAGGCAAGACCGAAGTCATAATAAAAGCTTCATGGCGAAGTTGAATAAAAGATGGAGGTAAACCAAAGATAATAAGGTCCTTCCGTTAGGGGGCGTATAAAAGTCTTGGTAATAAGTCTCATGTTCAAAACCGTTATAAAACCGTGTTTATCGATTCTTCTTGTCAACTTAATTTTTTAACATCGTTGTCTATTAGGAGGGGTTATTGATTTGATGGTCTTAGTTACACCGTTAGGACTCTATTTTTAGACCTAATTCTCTATTATCGCATAAGTCAACAATGTATCCTCGTGATCATTAAGACAAAATAAAATAAAAGAGATACAACTTAGGAATAATGGGAGAATAAGTACGTGATTAGGGCATATGAGTAGTGTTAGCATTACTAACTTATAATGACAATGATCTCGTTGCACGCTTGGCATGGAATTAAGGTGAAAATCGAGGACGATGAAATTATTTCTAACGAAGCATTCACGTGTTCTTATTCTATGAACCTAAACGTCCCATTTTGCGATGAAAATCATACATTATGTCTAAAACGCAAGTAGTAGTAATCATAGTGTGTAGCTAGTTATCATTTCAATAAAAGTCATAAAATGAATTTTGGAGATGCTTTGATACTTTATTCTTAGCATTGCGTGAGGGCACGGCAATGGTTTAGTATGGGGGAGTGATGAGATGGCTTTTATACATGATCTCATCGTCCAAAACGGGCTTAAAATGCATAAAATATCATAAAATACGCCAAATATATGCTCGTGTTTGTTACTTGTGTATTTTTAGGTACGGATATTGAGGAATTGGCAAAAGATCACAAGAATCAATCAAAAACGAACACGGGAAACGAAGTCGCACAATGAACCGGGCCCAAGTTTGGAATTTTGCAAAAAGACCCTTGAAGAATTTAAGATTGGCAAAAATGGCCCCTCATCTTTGAAGAACTTGTCACAATTGACCCTCCATTTATCAATTGTACAAGTATGGACCTTAATATTTGAAGATATTACAAGATCAGTCCATCAAGTTTGAAGATTATGCAAAAGATACCCTTGGAAAAGTTTTTGGAAAGTTTTGTGCCAGTTTTGACAACTTGGCAAAAGTTGATAAAGCTAAATCAAGCACTGTTGGGGTTTTATTACAAAGTGGAAGAAAAAGGATAACCTGGGGACTCAATCTGCCAAAAGCCCAAACTCACCCACCCACTCAGCTTTTGCCACCTCATCACAACCCACCCACCAACCCATATCCTACCCCAAACCCGCCCAAACCCACAACCCAAACCCAACCCACCAGTTTATTAAATAAACTGGTCAACAAAGTCAACATTTTTTCCCACTTAACAACATTTTTAAAAATCCTTAATCCCATTTCAGATTAAACCCCCATTAAACACCCACATAAACCCTAATTAACCCCAGGCATGATTAGCTTCAAATCAAAGGGGTTTTGTCCCTTCTCTTCCAGATCACTAATACACACCTTTGTCACCAAAACCCACTTATAAACCATGTCCCCACTCAACCCATGTGACTATCCCATGGTCCCCTGCTCAAGTCATTTTCCACAAAACCCTAGGAGGGGACAATTTGAACGTCTTAGATCAACTTCTTGCTCCCCAAGGTTAAATTGACGTCCCAAGATCAAAAATCAAGCTGGCATATCACATGTATCACTTTTGACCAAGAATGAAGACAAAGAAGAGGAGGGCAAAATTGAGATTTTCCAAATTAGGGTTTTCAAGCATTGTATTATTTTATTATTAGTTCTAGACAGTTCTATTTAGCAGTATAAAAGGATGTGGGCATGTCCACTCCTTTCTTGTTCCAGTTTTTGCAATTCCTTTGTAATCCCTTTTTTATAAAAATTAAAGTTTGGTATTTTGAATTAAATTGTAATTCCTTTTAGTTGTTTATAAAAAGTTTGTGTGTTAGGGTTGCAATTAAACTGAGTTCCATTAATTGTGAAAGTTGAGTTTGATTTTTAAAGAAATTTCAAAAAGGTTTTAGGTTGCTTAATTTTTCATAAGTCTAGGTTCTTGGAAGTGAAAGTGGAAGAGGTCCATTGATTTGTGAAGTTTTAAGATAATTTAAAACGTGTTTAAGAGTTTGTGAGAAGGTTTGAAAAGTTTTAAGAAGATATAAAAAGAAAACAGAATATTATATATATATTGTTCTTGTTTTGCTTTTCTTTGATTTTTTTTTCAGGTTTTAAAAGTGTTATTGATTTTGATCTGCATGCACCCGGGTGCATAAGGAGGTGGTTGTGCTACCACTAAGTCCTTGGATGTAAGGACTTAAGGTAAAATCAGTTTACCTTTGGAAATATTCAGAAAAGTGCTTGTTCATGTGCTCTATTGGATTTCATGCTACTGTGTGTTTTAAAGTGTTGGATTTGTGTTTTTATCTGCTGTTATGCATGTTAGAAGGTTTGGTTAACAAGTTAGTTAAGTTTGCAAGTGTTTTGTGTGTTAAAAATCGTTTTTCAAAATTTTAAGAGGTGTTTGGCAATACGTTTTAGCAGGGCATGATGTTTTGATTTTGGTGTTTGAAAGTGTTAGAGTAATTAAAATAGGTTGTTATAGGGTGTAGTTAGTTAGAGTGTTGATTTGGAAAAGGTTTGGAAGTTAAACTGTGAGTTTAAAAGATAAAAGGTAAGGGATAAATATGCTATACTAATTTGCCTATATTTCATGAAATTTGTGAGCCTAGATCTTTGATATTAGTGTAGTAGCAGGGTGATTTTAGGATTGATTTGTTTTATTTGCTAGTTGAAGTTTGAGCATGCAAGATATTGGAGACTAAAATTCACTAGGTTGCATTTGATAGCTCATAATAGCCCACTGTCCTAAGCTTTCTGTTACAGCAACATTACTAGGGCTGAGTTTGCTTTGATTATGCCTGTGTGTGCAATTGATTGAGTTTTTCTTGGTGCTAAGTGTTTTATTTTGCTAGTTTGTGACTCCTTGAGCTTAAATAAGCTCAAGGGTGCCCCCACTGTTCCAAAATAAGCATACCAAATAAGCTCATAAGGTCAATCCTTTGGCCTTTTATCACAAGTAAAGTAAAGTGCAAACCTGCTATTGTTCAAGTGAATACAAGCCACGTTTTTTGATCACAATTTGATTAATCTTGCTTTAAAAAGTGGTTTTGGTTTGTGTTTAAGCTTAACAAAGGTTGACAGTTTGTTTGTGAAAAGTAAAAAAGCAAAAAAGTAAAAACGTTGCGCCGCAAGACCTACTAGTTGCGGCGCAACGAAAGGACCAACAGACCAAAGGTGTTCTCGTTTCACTATTTGCGCCGCAAGACCTACCTAGTTGCGGCGCAACTGAAGGAGCTGCAGACCAAGTTGCCATCGTTTCACTAGTTGCGGCGCAAGATACAAGCGCTGCGGCGCAACTAAGTGCAAAAAGGGGGGAGGGTTTCAGGATTCGAACCCTGGTCACCACGCTCACACACATACACTCTTACCATTGCGCCCTGGGGACTTTGATTAATAACCTTGGTTTTGAATTGTATCTAAGGGCGTTTTGGTTTAAGCTTGTTTAATTAAGCCGTGACTTAATAAGCCATTCCTGGCTTATTGGCTTTTTGTTTTTGCTTGGTTTCATTTTTCCTAGGTTTTTAATAGAGCTTAGGATTTTTCTGACTAAAAGTTTTATTTTTCATTTTATTTAGTTATTTAATAGGATTATTTTTATTTTTTAATTTAGAAAGTCATTTAAAAATATTAAACAGTAGTAAAAAAATACAAAAAAATAGTTTTTAGGGTTCTAGTGATATTTTTGAGGTTTACATGTGAAAAAGTTTTCAAAAACTTTAATTTTTGATTTTATCTAATTTTAGGGTTTTTTAGCAACTTTAAAAATTAATATAAAATTCATTAAGAGGTTTTAGAAACTTTAATTTACATTTTCTTCTTAGTTAGAATATTTAGGATTTTTGAGAATTTTTTAGAATTTATTTGAGGACTTTTAATTTTTTAGAATATTTTAATATTATTTTATTCAATAAAATAAAAAGTTTTATTTTAATTTCTTTTTCATTTTTCCTAGATTCTATAGCATTAATTAGGACTTTTCCCATTTGTAGAATAATTTTTAGGCTTTTCAATTAATTTTTAGATTTAATTTAAGATTTAATAGATTTTAATAGTTTTTAGGAGTTTAAAAATAGTTTAAATTGGTTTTAAAATTTTTAAAAATAGTTTTTAGTTTAATTAAGTCATTTTTGAGGTTTACAAACTATTAAATCTTGTTTAGGGCTTTTTAATATTTAAAAGTGATTTTTAGGGCTTTAATTAGCATTAAAAAGTCATTATTAAATTAATTAAAAGGTTTTGGCAAGTTTGAATTTTTTGTAAACCCTTAGAACATTATTTGGGAGTTTTTAGTAATTTTTAGGAATTTTTAGGTTTAAATTTTAAATTTTGCACTTTTTCACGTTCTTCGTCGTAACTTTCTAATAGTATTTTTGCCTTATTTTTCTAATTTTTTTTTCGTCTTCGTCATTTTCTCTTCTTTTCTTCTCATTAATAATCAAAAACAAAATCAATCAATTCAATTCACAACGCACTAGCCTCCTCGAGAGAACGATTCCCACTCATTGGGTCATAAGTGCTTGGTTTTCCTAAACCGACGCTTAACGCTTACCACTATTTTACCTCCTTTTCCTAAAGGTGTGTAAAAACACTACATCATATAGCTCCCTATATAAAATCCTAGCAAAACTTGACTTAAGCACGTTAAGGATACTAGCTAGAGTAAACTTAGATAAGTAAACTCGGGTTGAGTCAAAAGATTCACAACGTTTGAAAATTAAACCACTTTATTAAAAATTTATTCTAATAAGGAAAGAAAATAACTATACAAAGGGAAAAACTAATAGGCCAAAATAGATCAAAAATTTTGAAAAATGTCGAAAAATTGATTTTCCGGTTAAAATGAGGACAATTACAAGGAAAAGGCCACTTAACTTCGATAGAAGTCCCCCTACACTTAATATAAACATTGTCCTTAATGTTTAAGCATGTGGGAGTAAACTCCCCTACACTTAGGACATTGTGCACTTTGTTTAAATCTTGCTAAGGAAAAGACAACTAACGAGATTCCTATTTTAATATTGGAAAATATAAAATAGTGAATCGAAAAGAGTTTAGGATAGAACCGGGAAGACAGAAAACTCGGAATCACGGGTCGTCAAAAGTCATCAAGAGTGTGTCTTTGAAGCTCTAATCCCTGCACATGATAAGAAAGAAAGCAAGAAACACCAACGGGGCTCCCCTACACTTAGGATAAAGAAAGCTAAAAGATATATACATGGGTTGCCTCCCAAGAAGCGCTTGATTTTTGTTCACTGAGTTGTGAGCCTGACTCGACCTTGATTAGCATAGGAAGAAGTTTGAAAAACATCCACCGGGATCAAATACATAGTTTTCGTCCATCAAATAGCACAAGCTTAAGGCGAACAAGGCAAGCCAAAGAAGAGTAGGCAAGGTTCCCTTAAGTAAAGATGGAGCGCGGTGGAAGCAAGTATGGTGAGGTGCAAGCATATCTCCAATAGTTCCAAAAATGTTTCCTTTTATTTCATCAGATGGATACTGAGATGGCTGAAGAATATCGATACCGGGGTCGAACACCTTTTCCTTTAGGGGAAAATAGCACTCAGGCTCAGCAGAATGTAAAGAAAATCCGTGAAGAAAATGCACAACCTCGTCCTCAGAAGGTGGACAAAGAGGTTTTAAATCATACGTGCTACGGATGTTGGTTTCGTCCGGTTGCTTCTCCTTTGAAAGAATTTTCTTCAAATCCAAAGTAGGATCAAGATCATAATCATCAAAGTCTAAAGGAGGAGCATCACTCTCATGAGGGAAGTATGTATTGAGAAATGTAGAGAAGTCTTCCTCAAATGAGTAGTCATCCAAAGTAGGATTAAGCATGGATGGCGGAGGATCTTCATCATGAGAAGAATCACTCGAAAGAGTATCGGCCTCATAAAAATTATCATATATGGGCATGTCGGGATACTCGGAAGTAAAATCATCATAATCATCTCCATCGGAACTAGAATCGTCATTATAAGCATCAAAGATCGGTGGAGAATCATATATGGGTGAAGGTTCCAAATTGGAGAGAGAATCATCCACATCATCTTGAAAAAGTGGATTATCAATGCAAGAATCAAATAGAGGATTGTTGTAGACAACAAAATCATCGAGCACATTAATCACATTCGCTGATTCTCGGCCTCCAAAGGATTTGCTTGTAAGCTTCCCCATTTCAAAAACTTGTGCATCATCCCCGACTCTTAAGATGAGCTCACACTTATCCACGTCAATTAAAGCTCTACCGGTTCTCAAGAATGGGCGCCCAAGTATTAATGGAATACGAGGGTCCATTTCATAATCAAAAACGACAAAGTCGACCGGAAAAGTGAATGTGCCAACTTTAATGAACACATCTTCGGCAATACCAACGGGGTAAGCAAGAGTGCGATTGGCAAGCTCAAGAGTCATTTTGGTGGGTGTAAGGTCGGGCAATGATAACTTTTTCCAAACACTTAAAGGCATCAAATTAATACTTGCCCCGAGATCGGATAAGGCAGTAAATTTGTCGGTTTGGTTAAAAGTACAAGGAAGCACAAAAACGACCGGGATCTCCAAGTTTCTCCGGAAGTTCTTTAAGAAGGACGGCAGAACAATTTTCATTTAATCGAGTATTAACAAACTCGGCCATCTTCTCTTTCTTGCTAAGCAATTCCTTAAACATCTTGACAAACTTAGGCATTTGTGCTAGAGCTTCAACAAGGGGAAAAGTGACGGTCATTTCCGGAACTTTCTTCAAATAGTTTGACACTTGAATGTCATCCTTGGTGTGCATTTTGGCCTTGTCTAAGCGAGATGGATAAGGAATTTTTGGTTTATAGGTGGAAGGTGTAGGTGTAGCAGGTAAAGGTTGGGATGTTGAAGGTGGGGTTGGTGGAGGATTCTTGGTGGGTACTTCGTCATGACGAGGCGGAGACGGTAATGGTGTACTAATACTAGGTGTCAGAGGAGTAGGGATAAATGGTGGTGGAGGAGGTGTAGACGATGGGGGTGGAATAGGTGGTCCTACTATGGTAACTCCACTACGGGTAGTAATAGCACTCACATTCGCTCGCGGATTGGTGACGTTGTTTGAAGGTAGAGAACTCGAAGTAGAGGGTTGAGTGGTGGTTAAGAAACTAGCCAGCATATTCTTCAAATCATTCGTTTGATTGCTGAAGGAGGATTGTATATTATCTCGAAGCTCAGATCTAATGTCATTCCTTTGCTTGGTGATATCCCCTTTTAAATTAATAATTTGGCTTTGTAGATTCTTGATTTGCTCTCCTTGAGTTCTCATCAAGGCTTCAACATCTTGGTTAATGGGTGGGTCTTGTTGAGCGGGTGGGTGATAAGGATTAGAAGCTCGAGGTGGGATTTGGTTGCTTCTATTGTAATTGTTGGTGGAGTTTTGGTTTTGAGGAGAAAAACCGGGTGAAAGGTAGTTGTTGGTTTGTAGCGAGAAGCAAGATATTTTTCTTCATTTCGGTCATCATGCGGGTGAATTCGGTCATATCGGGGTTTGCTGAAGTAGAAGAAACATTGACTCTCGGGTTGTTCCTTGAAGAAGCGGAGGAATCCTAGTTTTTGTGATGAGTAGTCATGTTCTCAATAAGCTCTCTACACTCCTAGGGTCTTCTTTTCATAAATGTGCCCCCGGCGGCTGCATTAATCGTATCACGATCACGAAAAGTCAAACCGTTGTAGAAAGTATCAATTAAGGTCACAGGGAGCATGTTGTGGTTTGGACAACGATCGATCAAAACATTATATCTTTCCCAAGCATCAAAAAGAGATTCATCGCGTTCTTGCATAAAACCGTTGATTTGATTGCGAAGGCTCGTGACCATGGATGGTGGAAAGTAGCGCGACAAAAAGCGTTGAGTCATGTCATCCCAAGTATGAATAGAATTCTTTGGAAGACGATCAAACCATTTCTCGGCGTGGTGGGATAAAGTATGTGGGAAGAGTTGAAGGCGAAGAACATCCATTGTGGCACCGGGCAACTTCATGCTTTGAGTGATAGTAATGAATTTGTCGAGGTGTTTGTTGGTATCATCATCAGGCATTCCTCGAAAAGGATTTGTTTGTACTTGCTGGATCATATGATGCTTCAACGAAAACTCTGGAGCCGTGATTTGCATCAGCGCAATCGGTCCTCCTCGTCCAAACATGATGGGTTGACAAAGCTCCTCCATTGTCCGAAGATCGGGCTGTGGAAGAACATTGTTGTTGTTATTATTGAGGTGCGGTGGATTATTGTTGTTGTTCACACCTGCCATATCTAAATCTTCTCGAGTCTCGGGCTCTTGATAAGTAGAAGATCTAGTACGCATACACCTATAAAGGCAAAAGAAAAAGATACCAAACACAGAGAGAATATATATACACTATAAAAATAAAATATTTTTGGATTTTTGAAAATTTTAATTTTTAAGGATTTTTATGGTTTTTTTTTTTTTTGAAATTTGTAAGGAAGAAAATAACGCTTACAAGTAAACGGATCCCAAAAAGCAACGCGTCTCTCACATAAAATCGTTAATCTTTACAAAAAGAGCCGGCAGCGGCGCCATTTAATACAAGAGATTTTGTATGTAAAAAAGTTATCGTCACAGTCTCTTCGAATTGAAAAATGGATTAACTATGCGACTCAGTCATCTTTGGTGAAACAATGGGTTTGTCGTTATAGTATATTAAATGTGCAAAACGTTAAAGTAAATGTTGGTAATTTAAAACTAATTAAAACTTAAATGTGCAATATTAAAACTCGGAAAAGTAAATTAATTAAATGACTTAAAATTAAAACGTGACGAAAAGTGAATTTGAAAACTTAAAACAATGTAAACTTAAAAATTAAACAAAACAAAATACTAAAACAAACCTACCGTCGGAATACATTCCGATCGGAATCCCAATCGGAATGTACCTTACCTTCCCTATCGGAATGTGATGTGGTCGGAAGGAGGTACAATCGGAATGATGATCGGAATATTTGAACCCCAAGCTGTCGGAATATCAACACAAACACCCCTAATCGGAATGATGTTCGGAATCCCCGATCGGAATCAGGATCGGAATCCTTCTCACTAACCCCTAATCGGAATACCAAACAAAACCCTTTGATCGGAATGTCACTATGGAATCCCAGTCGGAATATCAAAACCCCTTTTCCGATCTGGATGATCAGAATATGAAACCCTTTTCCGACCAGGGTTGGTCGGAATACAATAAGAAAAAACGAAAATAAGCTAAGTAAATAAGCTACGAACTAAATAAGCACACAACTAAAAACTTAATGAAAACCGTATAAGAAAAAGATAATAAGCTAAAATTTAAAGACTTTTGGAAACACTAAATGAAAGAGTTAAACGAAAACAACTTTTATATAAAAATAACTTTTATAAAAACTTTAGAAACTTAAAGATAAACACAAATAAGCTATAAAAATCAATAATCCAAAACAATCAAAAGCATAAAAACATAACCTTTAATCAAATAAGCATAACAATAAGCACATAAACATAAAGATCAAGCAAAACAAGAAAGGTAGATGAGAGATTAACAAGAAAAGTAAAGATTGACAATAATTAAAAGGAAACTTACTTGAAATTAAATGTATTTAAGGTGCAAGACAATTAATTAAATGACATGTAATTAAAGAACAAGTAATTAAAGGGTGGAAGAACTAGTGTCACTCTAGCCAACAAGAACAAATGAATATCCTAATGATCTATTTATAGGGGAGGATTAGGGAGGTGCTTAGGAAGCTTCTTCCCCTCTTTCTTCTTTCTTTAATTGCATCATTAAGTCCTTAATCTTCTTAATCTTTTGACTTTAATGACTTTGTCTTGGGATTTCTTCAAACTCGTCTTGTAATTTTTCAATAAATTAGACTTGAGTTCTTCGGCTTTTAGTAAACTTCCGTATTTTGACTTTTTCTTCGATAAATCTTCAGAATTGGTCTTGGACTTCCGTTCTTTTTGCACTCTTGATTTCTTGACTTCGTCTTTCGTCCTTTTCTTCGATAAAAGCTCGTGAATGCCCGTGTTTTCTCCCCTTTTCACATTTTCGTCCTAAATCACAACAAAAACACAAACCACGCATAATTCCGACATTTACGTCATAAAATACACGTTTTGGCTTGGTTATTATTGTAGTTAAGTGGTAAAAAGGATGGGTGTTTACACACCTATCAGGTGTCGAGCCCAGGAAAGAAACGAAGGCCTACCGAATCGTCATGAGTCGCACTCATGGGGACGCCGAACCCATTTTTGAACTGGCCTGGATGTACTAGCGATACCAAAACCATCTACAATAATGCTCTTAGTCTTTTATTGCCAAAACAAATTTTCGCACCTAGCATTGTGGATTTTGGAGTTTTGAATGAGCTTGGTTGTGAAGCTCAAATCAGGGAGATGCTTAAGATAGTAGTGATAAAGGCTGGAGGTAATGAAGTCTTATTTGAATCCAATGCTTGGATACGTGCTTTTACTTGTAAGGAGAAGATCTATGCGGAGCTTGTTCTCGATTTTTTCTCTACCTTTCATTTTGATGAGGATGTCGAAGGAGATGAGTTGATGACTAAGAATATTTTGAATTTTAGACTTTGTGGGAAAGGACATTCTTTAACTATGAAATAATTTGCTAAGTACTTGGAGTTGTATAATAGAGATGAGCGAATTTAGGAAGGATTTGAAGTATATTTCCAAGGAGGGGAACGTGATCATGGGAATTTAAATGCTAATGATTTTTGGGCATCAATTTGGCCGGATGAGGATCCTCTGAGCTTATCTAGGAGCTCAGCCACTAGAATTTCTAGTCCACTTTTGAGAGTGCTTCAAAAGATGATTGCTTATGTCGTTTGCCAAAGAACCACGGGATAAGATAAAATACAAAAGAATGATTTGTGGTTATTGGGCATGTTTAGGGACAAGAAACGTGAGCAATACGCTAATGTGGCTTGGGTGATAGCAAAATGGATGAAAAGGAAAGGTTATGGTAGTCAAGCAAGTAGCATGATTGTGTGTGGACAATTTGTGACTAGGTTAGCCTGAAGGATGGGGCTTTTATGTGAACAGGTTGTAAGTAGTCTTAGTCCACCGATCTTGTGTGATACCATTGACAAAATTACTTTGAGAGATTTGATTGGAGCGGATGGAAGGTTGATCCGAGAAGACATGCCTGTTAGAGCACCACGTGTGGGCATGGCGTGAGCTCCTCGTGCATCACTCCAAGATGTTTGTGATAGAATGGGAAAAAAGAGGTTAGGCAAGACCAACTTGGGTTTATGATGGAGCACCAATGTTATAGTATGGATAGATACGCTCCAGTTTTTGAGAGGATGTCGGAACAATATCATGTTCCAATGAGTGGACCTTATGGACCACCCGGATATCACCATGAGCCATTCCACTACACCCAACAACCACCACCCTATCCACCATATTTTTACCCATCCCATGCTCCAAGGAATGATGAAACTGAAGAGGATATGCGAAGCCTCGTGTGTTTGTGACTTTTGTGTTAGTCACATTTGAAAACAGTTTATTTGGGCTATGTAATATGCCTTTGTTGGAATTTAGGACAACTTAATACTTTGTGTGTGGATTTTTATTTTTAATTTGGTATGTGAAATATGTTTGTATATATTATTTGTGTTAAATTACAGAAAACAAGCGAGTCAAGGCGAACTTAGGAGAAGATTGAAGATCTCGGCTTCGTTCACGACTTGGAAAAAAGGGGAGTATTATTATTATTTTCCTCTAATTTTACTTTTTCCTTATGTTTAGCATTAGGTACAATGCTCATAATAAGTACGGGGGGTGGGGGGGGGGGTGATTGAGTGAAAATAAGATCGAATATAAGCTCGTTTTATAGAAATGAAGTTTCTGGATTTTCTGTGCCCAGAAGTACGTCGCACATTTCAAAAAGTGCGCCGCACTTCCTTGGCGAATTTTGACTCGGATTTGATAACGTTATTTACACAATACTTTATTCATAATTATGAGGATATTTTCCGTACGCATTCTTACATTTCAAATTGTGTATATGCCGATGATTAGTTTAATTCTAGAACTTGTGCTTGGTACTCTTTACGAGACCATAGTGGGATGATACTTGTATAATAAAATGTATTTTAAATGATAAAGAGGCAAAAGAAAAAGAGAAAAGATTGAATGTTTTGCCGATGTTTTAAGTGATTATATATTGTTGGAAACCATATTGCGAAATGATAGTAGATCATAAGTATGGGGGAAAACAAGTTTTCCCAAAAGACGTTGAATAGATTTGTGGTATAAAAAAGGCAAATGGAAGCCTAACGAGTTTTGAGTGATGAATGCGTGAAGCAACAACATGGTAAAAGATGATGTATTATTTATTCTTTAAACATGCGGTGGTAATAAAAGTTTTTGAAAAATACCTCTTTTGATATTTTACTTGGTGCTTACGCCAAATTTGGTTTAGTTTAGTTCCTTGTACAAGCCTATGGTAATTTACTTTTCATGACCGTACTATTGAGCGATAATTTACCCATAATAAGGAGAGTGTGTGAAATAAAAATATCTACTTCGTGAGGTGTTTTATGGCATTATATTTGTTTTCGATTGTTGGCTTTATCTATTCTTTCGACACTTATTAAAAATATATATTTACCTTACTTGAGGACAAGCAAGAAGTTAAGTATGGGGGAATTTGATAACACCTCATTTATACATGTTTGTAATGATGCATTTGTCCTTGTTTGTTATGTAAATAAATAAATTCTGGGTTGAATTGATACTAATAAAGAATATTGTTTGGATCGTAGCTAGGAAAGAAACTATGAAGGAAAAGAATAAAGAAATAAAGAAGAAATGGGCTAAAGATGGAATTATGCTAAAATGGATCCAAAGTGCGGAGCACAATTGGAAAGTGTGGCGCACATATAAAGTACCCCGATTTTGAAGAATTACAAGAAGTGCGGCGCACAAACTGAAGAGTGCGGCGCACATTTACATCTAAGAAGTGCGGCGCACAATTGGAAAAGTTTGGCACACATTTGCTGCAGTTACACAATTAAGTGTCATTATGCATGGCTATTATGTGAGGAACTCTTGGGATACTTCTAGGACTCTTAGGCTACGAAATTATGACTATAAAACAGACCCAAGGCCAGGCATAATATATCATATATGTGACAACCCGTCAATTTATGGTCAATATTATATTCTCAAGTATTATTTAATACCATTTTTTAATAATATATTATGAACTCACTCATTTTTAGGGAGAAATTTGGGTTTACGTCTCGAAGTAGCATCGGCTACGTTTAAACCGGAGAATTCTACGTTACGTGGTTACGTTTGCATACGCCGTTTTGGTGACTGTCCGACATTTCAGGAACGAAATTTATCCTTGAATATTATTTTGGAATTTTAAATTTGTGTTAGTTCATAAACTCACAAATTTACGAGAAGAGATTAAGACTTACATGCATAATTTAACGTCCTTTACGACTAAACCGGAAACCCTAGCTTTACGTATTTACGTTTTTGAACTCCGTTTTTGATGAGACAATTTTTATTAGATTCGTTTTGTGCCGTTGATTCATAATTTATAAAAATGTTTTTCGTAAAATGACCCGAGGGCACGCAAATCGAGGAAACTAGAATCAAGGAGTACCCGTAAATTAATAGGGGGATGCAACAAGTTATACTTGTCCCACCCCCTCGCCATGGGCGACAAACTTGGCCAACACACCTCACAAGGTGTCACTTTTATACATGTCTAAGGACACATGCTTAAACTGCCTAAACTACTAGCAAACTCTTCAAAACCACTAAACATAAACTAGTTACTTTTATTTCTCACATGCAAACAACTCAATCTATCTCTCTCTCTAGCTCCCATGGCCGTCCCTTTCACCACCACAAAACACCATCATTTGATCAAGTTTCTACCATAAATCTTGTGTTTAAACTTGATCAAGATGAAAACCCTTTGAAGACTTGTTGATTTGAGGTGATCCTAACATTTATAAAGGAGTTTAAATGGAGTTCAAGGGCTGAATTCATGGAGGTATTCATTCATATGAAGATCTCAAGAAGTTCATTTGCCAAGTTAAATATTTGGTAACAAGGAACCAAGCCTTGTTCATCAAAATCCCATCTTTCCATCATCTTGATTGGTATAGGGATCAATCTATTCCCATCATCTTGTTATTTTGAATATGTAACCTTGTATTTTCTTCATTCATGTATATGTATATGATGATGAATAATAATCAAAATATTATGTGGGGATTTGGTGTTGATAAATTTGGTTAAAATGATTAAAGGCTACATGAAAAGATGTTAAAATCATGTCTAAAATTGTAGGATATGTAAAACAGTAAAGAACCATATGATAACTTGTTAAAAAAACCTGGATAATTTAATATACAGTAAGGTATATGACTTTTACATATGTGAGAGTTGGCCACTCAATGGAATCCATAAAATGAGTGAGATATGATCAAAACATTATTGAAGTTCAAATCTGTATAGTCTGTTTTGGACGAACTTTTAGAGACATTTAGAGGATGATTGAGCAGTAGCTAAAAGAAGCTAATTTTAGCACATATTATGTAGTTTGTGCTGCCCAAAAAATGAGATTCTATCTCCTTGTAGAACTCAAGATATGGTAAAAATGGTGAAAGTGAATTTTTTAATAAGATTTGTAAAATAAAAGTATATATTATAAAATTAGCACTCAAGTAAAACTAATATAAAATGTATACCTAAAACCCACTAACTTATATATTACTTATAAATAAGTATATACTTTGATAAGTAAATGGGACATTTTATAAAAATAGCAATTTAATATGTTTTATAAGTTATAAAACTATATACATAAGTTTTACGTCTTTTCGGCTAAAACCGAAAGATTAACGTTTTCGTCAAATAAAACTTAGACGGTTGATTGTAGTGTTTTTGTACCCTTTAGGAAAAGGATGACAAAAGTGGTAAGTATTAAGTGTCGGTTTAGGAAAACCGAGCACTAATGACCAAATAAGTTCAAGTTCGTTTCCCAAGGAGGAAAGTGCGTTGTGTTAAGAATTGATTAATGATTTGTGATTATATGATTGAGAAAGAAAGAAAGAAATTAGAAGAGAAAGACGGTTACGAAAACGAATTAAATTAAGACGAAAAAGGCGATCACGCAAAACCGTAAATAGTACAAAAATTAAAATTTTAACCTAAAAATCCACAATAATATTCTAAGAGTTTACAAGAAATCCAAACTTGCTAAACCCTTTTAATTAATTAGATAATGACTTTTTAATGCTAATTAAAGCCCTAAAAATCACAATTAATTATTAAAAAGCCCTAAACAAGATTTTAAAGTTTGTAAACCTCAAAAATAACCTAATTAAGCTAAAAACTATTTTTTAAAATTTTAAAACCAAATTAAACTATTTTTAAACACTTAAAAACTATTAAAATCAATTAAAACTTAAATTAATTCTAGAAAATAATTGAAAAGTCCTAAAAATATTTGGAAAGTTACAAAACTCCTAATTAAGTGTCTTTAACCTAGGAAAAATGTAAAAACTTAAAAAAATCAAACTTCAATTTTTAATAATAAAATAATAATAAAATAATCAAAAAAATTCAAAGTTCATAAAAAAATTCTAAAAAATTACCAAAAATCTAAAATAATTTAACTAAAACAAAAATGCAATTAAAAGTTTCTAAAACCTATTTAATAATTTTATATTAAATTTTAAAGTTGGTTTAAAACCCTAAAATCCTATAAAATCAAAAATAAGACTTTTTGAAAGTTTTTGGCTGTAAACCTCAAAAATATGATTAAAAACCTAAAAACTATTTTTTCAGATTTTTAAAATACCTTTTTCTATTTTTAAATTACTTTCTAAAATTAAAACTTAAAATATTCCTAGAAAATTAATTAAATATGGGAAAAATAATCTTTTTAAACCAAAAAGTCCCTAAACTGAATAAAAACAAGAGAAAAATGCTAAGTTGGAAAAATCCCTAAGGAATAAGCTGAAAACAGCTTATAAACAAGCTGCTAGTTAAATAAGCTAGAAAACAAACACTACTTAAATGGAATTTGGTTAGCTAGTTGTGCATAGAAAAGCACTTGGATCACTGGTTAACACGTATAGTCCTCCAACGAGGGGTCCCGTGTTCGAGTCCAGGCCAAGGAGCTTTTTGCAAAACTTTTTTTTTTTTTTTTACTTTGAAAACACACAAAACAGTAACCTACTTACTCTAAATCAAGCTTATAATCAAAGAAAGTAAGATATAATCAAGTAAATAAGATCAAACAAATCCCAGATTGTACTTGTTTATGATGAACACAAAAGTGAAAGAAAACGTATCTTCACTTGTGAAGATACTAACAAGAGGACTTGTTTTTGGTGTGTTGATGATTTTTGATGGACAAATGGGCACCCCTACACTCAGTTGGAGTGTAGGGAGTCAATATAAACACAAATTAAGCAAGTACTACATACAAAAATCACAATCAAACAATAATTAAGTCACTGATATGCATAAACATGAGTGTGTATGTTTTGCTGATCTAGTTAGCACAAATGTGAGATTCAAAGCTCAATATCTTGCACCTAAGCTCACCAAATGACAACAAAATGATTACCAACCCTGCTTAACCTAGTATCTAACAGATTATCAGTCTTGATGGCACAAATTCACACAAACTCAGACACAAAAAGCAGCTTCTGGATTAGACTATGTTTCAACTTTTTTAGCATGCAATTTTGATTTAAACTCTACCAAATGGAAAACCAAACTAGCATACAACCTACCAACTACAAGATGAGTGAATAAAACAGGTTCTAAGCCAGATTTAAACTATTAATCACCACTTAGTCCCTTAATCCAAACACCCCTTAATAATCAGAAACTAAAAATTAACAAAGCAAACCTATTTAAATCTACTCAAAACTGATTGCAAACACTTCTAGCATGCATGAATCATCAAATTAACCAAGAACAAGCACATAAATCCAACACTTAAGCAGATTTCACAAATTCCACACTAAATCACAATAAGCTGAATATTTTTGAAAACTGAAACAGGAAACAAGGATGCTACCTTGTTGGGCCTACATCCAGGCCCAACAGTGACTGAAAAGTCACCTCCAATCAGGCTGGGGCCTGAGCAGAACTTTGCTGAGATCATTATGAAGAATTTCTTAACAAAAAATGGATTAAAATGGCTCTTGTTTTGAACCTGCTAAGAGAGAAGGAACAAAGCTGTGTAAAAGCTCAAGGGCTTTCCCCTAGCTTATAGATGAAGCTAGAAGAGAGCTTAAAGCTTGGGTTAGACTAAGATAATGTAAACAAAGGACCAAACAATGGCTGCCTAAGATTGGGCACCCACTATACCAGAACAAGCCATGGTATCATGGACATACACAACCTTAAACACCACTAAACCAACACATTTCATCACCATTTTATCAGACTTTACTGAAAATTTAAGATTTGAGAAAAACTTGAAAAGAAAACAGAAACTTGGAAACTTGATAAACTTTGCTGAAAATTAAAACCAAACTTGAACAATGACAACTTAAATCGAACTGAAAGTAAAATGGAACTAGCTTTCTTCACATAACACTTTACCAACTTTTCATTCATAAAAAGGGGTTTTACAAGAGTGTGAACAAGGAAAGCAAGAACAGTGTAACCTAAGTCCTAAACGCCCTTTATATAGGGTCACAAGATGATTCTAGAACTATTAATAAAATATTCAAAAGCTAAAACCCTAATGCTAGCTTTTCCAGAAATGCCCTTGGTCTCTTCGCGTTTGAAATTGGCCTTCATGTGATGATTTTTGGCTGTTTGTTGATGCAAGCTGGATAAAATGATCTTGGCCATCAAAAAGAGTCTTTGGGGACACGAAAATGTTGTGAGTTGTTGATTTGCTGTCAACCTTTTTGTTAGCTTGTGCAGGGGAGGGCCAAGGTATCACATGGGTGAGAGTGATGGGTGATTTGGGATGGGGGTTTTGGTGACAATAAGGTTAATCAACATTCTGCACAATTAGGGGAAAAACCCCTTTGTTTTTAAATCAATTGAACCTGGGATTAAGTTAGGGTTTATGGGGATAATGGGGTGGATTAGATCCGTTTTTAGGGGTGATTAAATTTAAAAAATTGTTTGGAGGGAAGTTTAAACTGATTAATTAAATCAGTTAATGAGTGAGTGGAGAGGTGACGTGGTGAAGGGAGGAGCTGTGATTGGTGGAATGGTTTGAGTGGGTGAGGGGCGTGTTGTGAGTGGTGGGTTGAAGGTTGGTTGTCTGGCAGAAAAGTTCCCCCATCTTTCTTCATTCTTTCATCTTGTATTATAGAGCTATCAACGCCTCATTTCCATGTAACAACTTTTGGGCAGTTGTCATTTTTGGCACAAATACTTTCTAAACTTGAATCAAGGGCTTAAAATGCAATTTCTTCATATTTGAAGGACTGATTTTAGCATTTTCTTCATTCTTCAAGGTTTGACTTGTTTTTTGACTTCTTGGAGGACCAATATTGACAATTTAGTTTTGTTGAGGGACTAAATTTGCCAATTCTTCAAAGTTAAGGGTACTTTTTGTAAATTTGACAAACTTCAGGGACCAATCTTGTAATTATGAAGATACAAGGGTATAAAGTGTCAATTCTTCCATATTGGAGGACCCTTCTTCATAATTCTTCAAATCTTCAAGGGTTTTCTTGGAAAATTCTTCATTAGGGCTTGGTTCATCGTGTGGCTTCGTTTCCCGTGTTCGTTTTTTACTGATTCTTGTGATCTTTTGTCATTTTCTCAATATCCGTACCTAAAATACACAAGCAACAAACACAAGCATATATTTGGGTATTTTGATGATATTTAATTCATTTTAAGCCCTATTTGGACGATGAGACTATGTATAAAAGCAGTCTCATCACTCCCCCATACTAAGCCATTGCCGTGCCATCACGCAATGCTAGAATAAAGTATCGTAGCATCTCCAAAATTTATTTTTATTCACTTTATTGAATGATAAACTAGCTACACTACTACTATTACTACCACTTGTGTTATAGACATAATGTATGATTTTCATCGCAAAATGGGACGTTTAGGTTCATAGAATAAGAACACGTGAATGCTTCGTTAGAAATAATTTCATCGTCCTCGATTTTCACCCTAATTCCATGCCAAGCGTGCAACGAGATCATTGTCATTATAAGTTAGTAATGCTAACACTACTCACATGCCCTAATCACGTACTTATCCTCCCATTATTCCTAAGTTGTATCTCTTATATTTTATGATGTCTTGAATGTTTCACGAGGATACATTGTTTGACTTATGCGATAATAGAGATTTAGGTCTAAAAATAGAGTCCTAACGATGTAACTAAGACCATCAAATCAATAACCCCTCCTAATAGACAACGATGTTAAAAAATTAAGTTGACAAGAAGAATCGATAAACACGGTTTTATAACGGTTTTGAACATGAGACTTATTACCAAGACTTTTATACGCCCCCTAACGAAAGGGCCTTATTATCTTTGGTTTACCTCCATCTTTTATTCAACTTCGCCATGAAGCTTTTATTATGACTTCGGTCTTGCCTTGCCTTTTATTATCCGCCTCATCGGTGGTTTTATTAGCCAAAGACGTATATCCTCACGCTAAGGCGAATTTTGGATCTTTAAAGCTTCGAAGATTAAGGCTTGATTCACTTTCAATTTTGCATAGATTTTAGGCCTTGTGGGGCTTCAAATTGTTTGCTAGATTTAGGTGAGCACTTGAAATCTTATTATTGGGTGAAGCTTTCGATTATTCGGGTGCCAATACTTCAAAACCGTGACGCTGGCGATACCTTAATGTCTTCCCAATTTAATTACACGGAAGCTACTAGAAAAGACTAGAAACCCAACAATCCTAACTAAACCGCTAAGTCAATATTTATTAAGCAAAAAATATTTACATGCGAAGGGAGAATAAGCAAGCAACGAGAACACATGAGTTTTTGAAAGAATACGAGTACTCTACGTTTAGCATAGTAACTTATAATTAACTCTATCATTTCTCGTCCTCATTTAAGAGACTTAGCCTAATGTGTAGTTAAGGAATCGAAGCTAAGTGCTCAACATGCACGGTCGAGTCAAAAATTACTCTTATTCTCGCCATCGGAAAATCTACATTCGTGTCTGCAAACACTTATAAAATATGAGAAAAATTTTAAAATTTGGCCATTTTTAGCCTTATTTTGCAACAAAACGATAACAAAAAGATAAACTTTGGAAAGTGTGAAGGTTTGGCAAGGAAAGTATCTATTCACCCCCCATACTAAAGTTAAACATTGTCCTCAATATTTCGAGTCTAGGGGTGCAAGCACCCCCATACTAGAGACGTAGTCGAATGCCTAATCTAGCATGGAAAGGGTTTAACCAATAAATTAATAGCCGTTTATGAAGTGTGCTAATAACATAAGGTTAGAACATAAAAGGATATATCATGGATATTGAGAAATGTATCCAAAGCAAACGATCGAGTGCTCCCATAAAACGAACACGAGAGGCTCCAATCGTGAAGATCATGATCTAAAAACCACATATCACAAACAACCACGGAACAAAGGTTGGAAAGGCACAAATCCCCACACGTAAGCTACATTAGAAAGCTATAATATGTACATAGGATAAGCATGGGACTCCCCCACGAGGCACCTCGTTTTTGATTACCGAGTCATGAGCTCGACTCGATCCCCTCAATACTAATTATCATTGGGGAAGGTGACTTGGTCGAGGTAGTTTAAGGATGGAACTTCCCCGCCAAAGTAGTGCTTCAACCTATGTCCATTCACCTTGAAGTTAGGACCATCATCTTGAGCTAGCTCGATGGTCCCATACGGAAACACTTGAGTCACGGTGAATGGACCGGACCAACGGGATTTCAACTTACCGGAAAAGATTTTCAATCTTGAATTAAAAAGCAAAACTTGATCCCCAATGTTAAAAACCCGATTTTTAATTTAAGAATCATGCAACTTTTTAGTTTTATCTTTATAAATCAATGAATTTTCATAAGCAATGTCCCTCAATTCATCCAATTCATTTAATTGCATTTTCCGGTGTTTTCCCGCGGTCTCCATGTCATCATTACAATGCTTTAGGGCCCAATAAGCCTTGTGTTCTAATTCGATAGGCAAATGACAATTCTTTCCATACACAAGCTTATAGGGAGTGCACCCAATGGGTGTCTTATGAGCGGTCCTAAAGGCCCATAAAGCATTGTCCAACTTATCTGACCAAGTTTGTCGGTTTTCCCCAACGGATCTTTCCAAGATCCTCTTCAACGCTCGGTTTGAAACCTCGACTTGCCCACTCGTTTATGGGTGATAAGCCGTAGAAAGTCGATGTGTAACCCCATATTTCCTTAGAACCCTTTCAAATTGGTCGTGACAAAAATGGGTTCCACGATCGCTTATGATAGCACGAGGTGTTCCAAACCGAGAAAACAAGCTTTTCAAGAACTTAACTACCACACGAGCATCATTGGTGGGCAAGGCCTTGGCCTCCACCCACTTAGATAGGTAGTCAACCGCAACAAGGATGTACTTATTACCACGAGATGATGGGAACGGCCCCATAAAGTCTATGCCCCAAACGTCAAAGATCTCACATACTTGGATGATATTTTGTGGCATTTCATCTTTTTGTGAGGCTTTTCCTTGTCGTTGGCATTTATCACACGACTTCACAAGATCTTGTGCATCTCGGTAAATAGTAGGCCAAAAGAAGTCGGCATCAAACACCTTTTTAGCCGTGAGATTAGCACCATGGTGACCACCCGTGGGTCCCTCATGGCAAGCTCTAAGGATGTTAGAAGCTTTGGTGCCAAACACACAACGTCGGATGATTTGATCCGCACAAGTCCGAAACAAGTAAGGGTCGTTCCAAAAGTAGAACTTGACGTCACGAAAGAATTTTTGTTTTTCTTGAGTCGTCATACCCTTAACGATGAAGTTACCCGCATGGTAATTTGCAAAATCCGCAAACCATGGGGTGGAAGGATCAAGCTTAGAATTCACTACACCAAGTGTTTCAAGCGGAAATGTTTCGGTGATTTCCTTGGGCTCGTAAACACTTTGGTGAGGATCTTCCAAACGAGAAAGATGATCGGCCGCTAGATTCTCGGCTCCTTTTTTGTCAACGATTTTGTGATCAAATTCTTGAAGGAGGAGAATCCAACGAAGTAATCTTGGCTTAGCATCTTGCTTTGCCATGAGATACTTGATAGCCGAATGGTCCGTATACACTATGCATTTCGTCAAGACGAGATAAGGTCGGAATTTCTCAAATGCATACACCACGGCAAGGAACTCCTTTTCCGTTGTAGTGTATTTAAGTTGAGCCTCGGTCATCATCTTGCTAGCATAGTGAATAGGCAAGAAGTGCTTATCATGACGTTGCCCCAAAACGGCCCCTATAGCGTAATCACTAGCATCACACATAAGCTCAAAGGGGAGGTTCCAATTGGGGGAACAAGAATGGGAGCTTCAGTAAGTTTCCTCTTAAGGATTTCAAAGGCTCGTACACAATCTTCGTCAAAGACAAAACGTGCCTCTTTTTCAAGAAGATGTGTAATGGGTCGAGAAATCTTTGAAAAATCCTTGATGAATCGACGATAAAAGCCCGGGTGGCCTAGGAAACTCCTAACTCCCTTGACGGTTTTGGGATGAGGTAATTTGGCGATGACGTCTACCTTAGCTTGATCTACCTCAATCCCCGCTTTCGAGACCTTGTGCCCTAAGACGATTCCACTCTTAACCATAAAATGACACTTTTCCCAATTGAGCACAAGGTTGGTTTCCTCACAACGTTTTAACATTCTCTCAAGGTTCGACAAACACGAAGTGAACGAATTACCAAACACGGAAAAGTCATCCATGAAGACTTCCATCGTCTTCTCGATCATATAATGAAAAATAGCCATCATGCACCTTTGAAAGGTTCCCGGTGCATTGCAAAGTTCGAATGGCATTCTACGAAGGCAAACGTTCCATATGGACACGTAAACGTAGTTTTTTCTTGATCACGAGGATCGATGGGAATTTGGAAGTAACCGGAAAAACCATCTAAAAAGCAATAAAATCGTTTCCCGCAAGACGCTCCAACATTTGGTCCATGAAGGGCAAGGGAAAATGGTCTTTTCGAGTGGCTTCATTCAACTTTCGATAGTTAATGCACACTCTCCATCCGGTCACGAGTCTAGTGGGAATCAACTCGTTGGCATCGTTTGGCACAACGGTCATCCCTCCCTTTTTAGGGACACAATGAATAGGACTCACCCAAGGGCTATCGGAAATAGGGTAAATCATTCCCGCGTCAAGGAGTTTAAGGACCTCCTTTTTGATGACGTCGTGAATTTTAGGGTTCACCCTCCTTTGACTTTGGATTGTGGGCTTGAAATCCTCCTCCATTAAGATTTTGTGGGTACAAAACTTGGGATCGATTCCCTTAATGTCGGATAACTTCCACGCAATCGCCCCTTTGTGATCCTTTAGAACATCGACAAGTGCGGTTTTTTCATCTTTCGAAAGTTCCTTCGCAATAATAACCGGCAACTTGTCGTCCTCCTCCAAATAGACGTATTCGAGGTGAGGAGGTAAATCTTTCAACTCGAGGATAGGTGGTTCCTCAAGTGAAGATTTGGGCTCGATACTCATAACCTCCTCGGGTGGAGGAAATGGGAAATCGTTAAGGAAATCCTTGATAATCGAGAAGTCCTCATCGTTGTCAAGGTCTTCGTCACAAGTACGTGGAACATTGCATTCTTCCAACGTAAAACCACCACCTTCAAATGGAGTGAAGGTTGGTGTCGAATTATCAAGAATTGGATCTAACATAGTGGGATTGCCACTAGTTTCTTCATCACCAAACCCTAAAACTTCTTGTGAAAATTCCTCGCAAACCACATCGATCATATCAACGAGGTTTATGGTAGCAACGGAATAAACATGAGAAAGTTGAGAATTTTGAGTTGCGTTTATAACAAGTTCCTCGTCGTTGAAACGTAAGGTGATCTTTCTAGCATGCACATCAATTAAAGCCATAGACGTATATAAAAACGAACGACCTAAAATAAGAGGAACTTGAGGATCCGTGGGGATATCAACGACGATAAAGTCTACGGGATAGTAGAACTTCCCCACTTTCACAAAAACGTCTTCCGCCAAACCACATGCACGAATCGTGGAATGGTCGGCCAACTCGATAGACATTAGTGAAGGAGTAAGATTAGGAAGATTGAGCGACTTGAAGATTGCAAGTGGCATCAAATTAATGCTAGCACCAAGATCGGCCAAGGCATAGCATTCTTCCATATCTTGAATTGCACAAGGGATAAAAAATTTACCGGGATCACCGACTTTTTGAGGTATGCGATTAAGATAAACCGACGAACAACTAGACAATTGATGAAATTTCTCCTTGTTGTTCAACATACTCTTAAAGTTAGCGGCAAATCGAGGCATCATGACCAAAGCATCGGCGAAACTCACATTAAGGTGCAACTCACGAAACATTTTCATAAAAAGCTCAAATTGATAGTTGTCGCGCTCTTGTCGTTTCTCCTTCCTAAGTCTCGATGGGTAAGGCAAGGGTGGTGTGGGTTGGGGCATAGGCATAGCCTTTGTAATCTCGGGTTCCAATGTTGGTAAAGGGTCGACCGTAGGTGTGGCATGAGCGGTACTTTGTGGGCTTGAGATATGCTCCTTTTCGACCATCACCTCGGGTTCTTCCTCAATTTCCTCCACCGTTGGAGTAATTGGTTGAGGAGTCGGTTCTTTAAGTGCCTTACCACTTCGTGTGGTAATCACTTTCATCTCTCCCTTCGGGTTTGAAACGGTGTTACTAGGCAAACTTCCCGAAGTAGAGGCTTTGTTCCCCATGACGGCTTCTAAAATGGCATTAAGCTTAGCATCTTGACTATTAAACTTAAGATCTTGACTAGCGGCTTTTTGGTCAATTCTTTGTTCAAGCCTAGCATGAGTTTGTTCAATCTTATTGTTTTGACCTCTAATTTGATTAGCAAAATCATTTTTCAACTCATTTCTCATGTTAAGATTTTCCTTCACAAAATTAGCCAACTCCTTAGTGTTTTTAGCCGTGTCCCTAGCTTGACTAACCAATTGCTCTTGAATGTTTTCCAAAATCTTATCATTTGCCGTAGCGTAATTCAAAAAGTCCATTGGAAGTTCTTTAGTGTAAACATTTTGAAGACCTTGACTTGTGTTTTGAAAATTACGGTTTTGGTTTTGATTTTTCAATTGGCTACTACTTCCTTGATTCCCATAGTTGTTATTACCCTTATAATTGTTTCTTTGATTGCTTTGGTAACCAAATTGATTGTTTCGATAATTGTTAGCATTTTGATTTGGTGGAAAACCCGGTGGAGTCAATTGATTAGTGCCGGGAACTTGACCGTTTTGGTTATAAGTTCCCGCGGCCGCGAAGGCACTTGAAGTGTTACCACCGTTGGTAATGCACTCGGAATAATCGTGAGCTCCACCACAATACCTACAAGAAACCTCAACCGCTTCAGCCATAGCGGGAGTGGGTTGTTCACCAACTTTAAACTCAATTAACAATCCCTTAAGCTTATCAAAAATCTTGTTCTCCAAATTAGCCTCGATTTGGCAAGCATCAACGGTGTGTGACAATGAAGGCGAAGGCGAAGACGAAGTCTTACGAACACTCGACGTGCTACGAGGACTATAGACCTTAGACCTATTCTCAATGATTAACAATGCTTCCTCGACCGTCTTACACAAAAAATTACCACCCGCGGCGGCATTAAGATAATCACGCTCATGATCGTTCAAGCCATTGTAAAACGTGTCAATTTGATGCAAGTCGGAAAAACCATGATGACGACATACGTGCAACATTTCCTTAAACCTATTCCAAGCCGTCGAAAAACTCTCATTATACTCTTGTGAAAACTTTGAAATCTCGTTTTTCAAATGCGTAGTCTTAGAGGGCGGAAAAAATTGGTTCACGAATTTTGAAACAAGATCCTTCCACGTCAATATAGAATTGGGTGGCTCTTTCTCTAACCAAATTTTTGCGGGCCCCGCTAAGGAATACGGAAAAAGCATCATCTTAATCGAGTCGTTTGAGACGTTCTTAAACTTGCAAGTGGCGGTGAGACGATTAAATTGGCGAATGTGGTTATGAGGGTTGTCCTTTTCGTCACCTCGAAACTTGTTGTTTTGAATCATGGACAACAAACTTGTCTTAACCTCAAAATTCTCCGCAAGGATAGCGGGAATCACAATCGCTTCTCCATAACCCTTGGTGGGTGCTTGAAGCAACTCCATCATAGTTCGATTAGCCATGGGTGCTTATTTCACTACAATGGTTTCGTCAATAGGAGACTCCTCACTAGAAGGAGGGATTGATTTGTTTCTTCGTTTACGAGCACGTCTTGCTTTGGAGCGAGTTTGCATAAACGTCACGTACAACGAGAGGGTGAGCAAAGAATATTCTTTTTGGTGTTTTTACTTTTTCAATTTTTTTGTGGTTTTTGATTGTTTTTACCTTTTTTGGATTTTTGGAATGTATTAGGTAGACCAAAATCTACAAATCTCCTCCTTAATCAAATCTCTTGATTAAAGAAGCCTCAAGGAATGAAAACGATCACGTGAAGTGAACGCCTTCGATGACTTTAGAACGTTGGTGGAACACCAAAACGTTCAAGAGGGTTTAATCAATAGAAACCAAGAAAATATATATGATACTTAGTAATACTTTGGGCGGCAAAACCCTCGATTAGCTCTCAAAATCATATATGCACAAGCAAACGGAGGAAACGAGGCGGCGTGAAGCACTTAAGAGCCTTTTTCCTTTAGGTCGTGAAATACAACCGCCTTATACCCACCTTATAGTTTGTATTTTTCAAAATCGAGCTTCACGAAAGTATTTATCTATTTTTGCCTTTTTCTTTGGTTTGAGATTCGAATACAATGATTGGGTAATGACCTCCCAAGTCAAGGTTGTGATTTCTCACGTATTTGGAGTACTTGTAAATTTATTGTTCTACGTATACAATATATTAATAATATTCACACAAAAATCAAAAAACGATAATACGTATTAGTAGAGTGCTACTAATACAAATAGCTATTATGGCTATATAAAAAAAACAACAATTGTTCAACCAAAACACAACACGCCTCCCCGGCAGCGGCGCCAAAATGATTGTAGTGTTTTTGTACCCTTTAGGAAAAGGATGACAAAAGTGGTAAGTATTAAGTGTCGGTTTAGGAAAACCGAGCACTAATGACCAAATAAGTTCAAGTTCGTTTCCCAAGGAGGCAAGTGCGTTGTGTTAAGAATTGATTAATGATTTGTGATTATATGATTGAGAAAGAAAGAAAGAAATTAGAAGAGAAAGACGGTTACGAAAACGAATTAAACTAACACGAAAAAGGCGATCACACAAAACCGTAAATAGTACAAAAATTAAAATTTTAACCTAAAAATTCCTAAAAATTACTAAAAATCCACAATAATATTCTAAGAGTTTACAAAAAATCCAAACTTGTTAAAACCTTTTAATTAATTAGATAATGACTTTTTAATGCTAATTAAAGCCCTAAAAATCACAATTAACTATTAAAAAGCCCCAAACAAGATTTGAAGTTTGTAAACCTCAAAAATAACCTAATTAAGCTAAAAACTATTTTTTAAAATTTTAAAACCAAATTAAACTATTTTTAAACACTTGAAAACTATTAAAATCAATTAAAACTTAAATTAATTCTAGAAAATAATTGAAAAGTCCTAAAAATATTTGGAAAGTTACAAAACTCCTAATTAAGTGTCTTTAACCTAGGAAAAATGTAAAAACTTAAAAAAATCAAACTTCAATTTTTAATAATAAAATAATAATAAAATAATCAAAAAAATTCAAAGTTCATAAAAAAATTCTAAAAAATTACCAAAAATCTAAAATAATGTAACTAAAACAGAAATGCAATTAAATGTTTCTAAAACCTATTTAATAATTTTATATTAAATTTTAAAGTTGGTTTAAAACCCTAAAATCCTATAAAATCAAAAATAAGACTTTTTGAAAACTTTTTTGGCTGTAAACCTCAAAAATATGATTAAAAACCTAAAAACTATTTTTTCAGATTTTTAAAATACCTTTTTCTATTTTTAAATTACTTTCTAAAATTAAGACTTAAATATTCCTAGAAAATTAATTAAATATGGGAAAAATAATCTTTTTAAACCAAAAAGTCCCTAAACTGAATAAAAACAAGAGAAAAATGCTAACTTGGAAAAAGCCCTAAGGAATAAGCTGAAAACAGCTTATAAACAAGCTGCTAGTTAAATAAGCTAGAAAACAAACACTACTTAAATGGAATTTGGTTAGCTAGTTGTGCATAGAAAAGCACTTGGATCACTGGTTAACACGTATAGTCCTCCAACGAGGGGTCCCGTGTTCGAGTCCAGGCCAAGGAGCTTTTTGCAAAACTTTTCTTTTTTTTTTACTTTGAAAACACACAAAACAGTAACCTACTTACTCTAAATCAAGCTTATAATCAAAGAAAGTAAGATATAATCAAGTAAATAAGATCAAACAAAGCCCAGATTGTACTTGTTTCTGATGAACACAAAAGTGAAAGAAAACGTATCTTCACTTGTGAAGATACTAACAAGAGGACTTGTTTTTGGTGTGTTGATGATTTTTGATGGACAAATGGGCACCCCTACACTCAGTTGGAGTGTAGGGAGTCAATATAAACACAAATCAAGCAAGTACTACCCACAAAATCACAATCAAACAATAATTAAGTCACTGATATGCATAAACATGAGTGTGTATGTTTTGTTGATCTAGTTAGCACAAATGTGAGATTCAAAGCTCAATATCTTGCACCTAAGCTCACCAAATGACAACAAAATGATTACCAACCCTGATTAACCTAGTATCTAACAGATTATCAGTCTTGATGGCACAAATTCACACAAATTCACACAAACTCAGACACAAAAAGCAGTTACTGGATTAGACTATGTTTCAACTTTTTTAGCATGCAGTTTTGACTTAAACTCTACCAAATGGAAAACCAAACTAGCATACAACCTACCAACTACAAGATGAGTGAATAAAACAGGTTCTAAGCCAGATTTAAACTATTAATCACCACTTAGTCCCTTAATCCAAACACCCCTTAATAATCAGAAACTAAAAATTAACAAAGCAAACCTATTTAAATCTACTCAAAACTGATTGCAAACACTTCTAGCATGCATGAATCATCAAATTAACCAAGAACAAGCACATAAATCAAACACTTAAGCAGATTTCACAAATTCCACACTAAATAACAATAAACTGAATATTTTTGAAAACCGAAACAGGAAACAAGGATGCTACCTTGTTGGGCCTACATACAGGCCCAACAGTGACTGAAAAGTCACCTCCAATCAGGCTGGGGCCTTAGCAGAACTTTGCTGAGATGATTATGAAGAATTTCTTAACAAAAAATGGATTAAAATGGCTCTTGTTTTGAACCTGCTAAGAGAGATGTGTAACAGCTCAAGGGCTTTCCCCTAGCTTATAGATTAAGCTAGAAGAGAGCTTAAAGCTTGGGTTAGACTAAGATAATGTAAACAAAGGACCAAACAATGGTTGCCTAAGATTGGGTACCCACTATACCAGAACAAGCCATGGTATCATGGACATACACAAACTTAAACACCACTAAACCAACACATTTCATCACCATTTTATCAGACTTTACTGAAAATTTAAGATTTGAGAAACACTTGAAAAGAAAACAGAAACTTGGAAACTTGATAAACTTTGCTGAAAATTAAAACCAAACTTGAACAATGACAACTTAAATCAAACTGAAAGTAAAATGGAACTAGCTTTCTTCACATAACACTTTACCAACTTTTCATTCATAAAAAGGGGTTTTACAAGAGTGTGAACAAGGAAAGCAAGAACAGTTTAACCTAAGTCCTAAACTCCCTTTATATAGGATCACAAGATGATTCTAGAACTATTAATAAAATATTCAAAAGCTAAAACCCTAATGCTAGCTTTTCTAGAAATGCCCTTGGTCTCTTGGCGTTTGAAATTGGCCTTCATGTGATGATTTTTGGCTGTTTGTTGATGCAAGTTGGATAAAATGATCTTGGCCATCAAAAAGAGTCTTTGGGGACACGAAAATGTTGTGAGTTGTTGATTTGCTGTCAACCTTTTTGTTTGCTTGTGCAGGGGAGGGCCAAGGTATCACATGGGTGAGAGTGATGGGTGATTTGGGATGGGGGTTTTGGTGACAATAAGGTTAATCAACATTCTGCACAATTAGGGGAAAAACCCCTTTGTTTTTAAATCAATTGAACCTGGGATTAAGTTAGGGTTTATGGGGATAATGGGGTGGATTAGATCCGTTTTTAGGGGTGATTAAATTTAAAAAATTGTTTGGAGGGAAGTTTAAACTGATTAATTAAATCAGTTAATGAGTGAGTGGAGAGGTGACGTGGTGAAGGGAGGAGCTGTGATTGGTGGAATGGTTTAAGTGGGTGAGGTGGCGTGTTGTGAGTGGTGGGTTGAAGGTTGGTTGTCTGGCAGAAAAGGTCCCCCATCTTTCTTCATTATTTCATCTTGTATTAAAGAGCCATCAACGCCTCATTTCCATGAAACAACTTTTGGGCAGTTGTCATTTTTGGCACAAATACTTTCTAAACTTGTAACAAGGGCTTAAAATGCAATTTCTTCATATTTGAAGGACTGATTTTGGCATTTTCTTCATTCTTCAAGGTTTGACTTGTTTGTTGACTTCTTGGAGGACCAATATTGACAATTTAGTTTTGTTGAGGGACTAAATTTGCCAATTCTTCAAAGTTAAGGGTCCTTTTTGTAAATTTGACAAACTTTAGGGACCAATCTTGTAATTACGAAGATACAAGGGTATAAAGTGTCAATTCTTCCATATTGGAGGACCCTTCTTCATAATTCTTCAAATCTTCAACGGTTTTCTTGGAAAATTCTTCATTAGGGCTTGGTTCATCGTGAGGCTTCGTTTCCCGTGTTCGTTTTTGACTGATTCTTGTGATCTTTTGTCATTTTCTCAATATCCGTACCTAAAATACACAAGCAACAAACACAAGCATATATTTGGGTATTTTGATGATATTTAATGCATTTTAAGCCCTATTTGGACGATGAGACTATGTATAAAAGCAGTCTCATCAACGGTCGGACCCGTCTAATGTAAAATTTTAATAACTCATATACTGATGTATAAGTACATTTAACAAGTAAAAACCAATAAAAACCGAGCTTTATAACTTATGGACATTAACGGGCCAAAGTAGCCTTATTGGACTATTAGCCCAAGTAGATTGGCTAAACACTAATGGACTTATTCATTGGGCTTAAACCACTTGGGCCCAACATATGAGTATAGGCCTTATATTAATAGAATAGTTGAGCTAATATAGAGCATTGGAATTTCATGGGCTTATTGGGCCTTAATATGGAATTGGATTGAAACTAGTATAACTAGTCTAAATTTGACTAACACATAACACTATAATGTGTATGAAGAGATAAAATCCCACTTGATCATCATCATACTTATGATGTCATCATATATATACATAGCCATTATTTTTATATAGTCATTGGACAAGAGTCTAAGACCGAGTATTATTTGTCTAGGTTTCCGTGATTGAAGCACGTACTGTACATCCAAATCGTCGATAACCCGCCTTTCCCAATCAACGTGAGTTCATAGCCTCGCACTCTTTTAAATGTTTTATGAAATGTTTTATAAATCCGCGAGGGAGATAACATGCTAGTTTTAATAAAAATAGGACACAAGTTGTCCTGATTGTTGCTTATTGATATGGACCCGAAGGATTATATGACCCAATGAATAATTATATGACCCGATGTATGAAATGAAATGGATTATTATAGTTAGGTTATGTCACTAAAAGTCCCATTAGAAAGAATTGTGAACTACCGGGATTTGGTAGACGCTTATGCATATAATAGTACTATTTGGGGAAGATCACCCCAGCTCGCGCCTTGACGGTTGATCCCCATCGTGCCACATTGATTGGTAAGCAAATTTATTTATGAGAAGATTTATATAAGCGTGATTATTGTGACGACACGCTGTTTTAGATGGGAAATGAATGTCGGGTTAGCTACCCGTTGTTTGTTATAGTAAGGTATCAATGTCATGCGGCTTATAATAATTCAATATTGAAACTACTAATATACGAATTGAATTATAATATATTACTTGACTAGCAATGCGGGGTCTTATTAGTGTTATTATGTTTGTGTTTTGGTTTTACATAACCATTATCATATAACGGTTCTTATTAAACTCTATACAACGTTATAAAACGTATAGTATGATGTTTTTACGACATTGATGCGTATAATGGTTTTGAAGACAAAAGCCTATACTATGATTTACAACAAAGATTTGTACAAAATGATTTTCGGTAATAATTATATACTGATGATATATTAATGGTTTTATTAATCTCTATGAATTCACTCGGCGTCTTCGCTGACCTTTTCTTTTAACATGTTTTATCTCAGGTACTTGAAGGTAATTCTCGGGAAGACGACAAGAATTTATGGCCCGCACTTAGATAACAATTTCCATTCAAATGTTTTGTATAATTGTATGAAAAACTATGACTTGGGACCTATGTAATTTGATATTCATGAATGGAAAAATGTTTTATTATTAAACGACGCAATTTTTAAGCGTTGTCTATGATTTGAGTAATGTGCTATCCCGTAACACCAACGACTCTTCCGTTGAACTAACGTATGAATATTTGGGGGTGTTACAGTTTGGTACCAGAGCTCTCGTTATAGAGAACGAAAGACTTTTAAAACCAAGGTTTTGAATAAAACATTTCAAAATCTTTTAACTATAAACATTTTTCTCAAAATGTCTAAAAATATTTTGACTATAACGGTGCCGAAGAATTCCCGAGTTACCGACAAGGCCAGACTGAGAAGTGTTATTTTAATATATATATAACTTGGATTATATATATATATATATATATATATATATATATATATATATATATATATATATATATATATATATATATATATATATATATATATATATATATATATATATATATATATATATATATATATATATATATATATATATATATATATATATATATATATATATATATATATATATATATATATATATATATATATATATATATATGTGTGTTGTAATTTGATTACATGATTGTTTGATGATTATTTTAATACGTATACGAGATATTTATACGATGTAGATTGTCACAAGAAACCTTAACTCCCCTAGCAAATCAATCGAAGCTATTCCCGCAGAAATTTTAGCTATTCCAAATCTAAACCAAGTTGTATATATTTATGATCCCAACAAAATGCTTGACATTCGTAGAAATGTTAGTATTAGTTGGTTATGATATTAAAGAAGAATTGGCGAGATTAAATCTGATATCGATGTCATGACGATCTTTCCTTATAGAGTGGAGTTTGACAAAACCTTACCACCTGGAAAGGTGTCATCTGATTCGGTGTCACCCAATTCATAAATTTGCAATCGAAAGGGTGAATGTTGCACTTGAGGCTGTTATTGGAGCCATTACCCAAAGGCCTCATGCCACTTGTACCTTTCTGAGAGGTCTAATTAAATGTGTGAGTCATTTCATACTAGTGACTCATTTGATAACTATTGATGAAAGAGCAATAGGATTGGAAATTAAGTGTTGTTCATATCAAACTTTTATTGCCCTTTCAAGGTCTAAGAATAAGGTTGAAAGTATTGGAGAATGAGGTAGGATATCGCATTGAGTATGATTTGGTTAAAACTTGAATGAAGTAAAAATTTAACTTATATGGAATAAGAAATGGTTAAGAGGAAGTTGTTGAGTCCTGTGATTTAATTATAAGGTTTTAAATGATTGTTGGTTCGTGTTAAGGGTTGTTCCTAGGCCGTTGTCCAATGACGAGGATGCCTAGTGTCCAATAAATAAATTGAAGAAATCTTCTTCTGAATTGGGACCGATGGATCTTTTAGGACATGTGGAACACCTAATGACTATTGTAGATTAGTATTCACTGTGGTATCTTTTAAAAATCCCTAACTTAACTGACACATCAGTTGGTAGGATGAGTTCTTGGAATTGTATGACATAGTGACACGTAATGTGTTACGGTACAATTTTGACTTGTTTATGATTAATGAAAAGACTACCTTTGATTGATAAATTTAACATGTATCGATGTTATCTATCTTTTCTTGCTTGTTCCTAATGTTCGCATTAGTGACGCAACCATTGAACAAGTACTCATCTCGATTTGAGTTACGTTGTGGATTATTCTTTTTGAGTGCCATCGAGGTCATGAACCTCATAATTAATTGGCTAAGCTCATTTCCTATCATATTGTAGTTAGTTCTTGGTGAAAAACTTTTCATCACTCTTTTGCATATCACTCATTGTTTTTATAAATTAAAACAGTGTCACTTGAGAAAAATTGAATTTTCATCACCATATGGGTTATTTAAAGTGAGACTTATAAGTAATCGTTATCTAAATAAAGTTGTTTATGAGACACTTTGGAAAAATTTAATTGCTTCCATAACGAAGAATATCTCTGTAGATTCATTTGATTTTTATTTCATGATTAAGCATGAATATATATATTATAATCACGATGACAAAGTTTTGACGAACTGAGTATTGCATCGTTAATCCTGAAATTGTATATAGTTGCGCGCCTACGTACAATTTGGAAGGGACCATGATAGGCTGATTAGTAGTCACCATGAAATATTAATAAACACTAAATTTTCTTTGATGATTGTGAAAGATTAAACTTTATAAGATCTGCAAGAAGTGCAAAAATAGGGACATATTGTTAGAGACACCTACATATGTGCCCGTACCATTTATTCTTCTGAGTCGAATTTACTCATCTGTGGAAATTGTCTTCATTGACAATTGATATCCCCTCCTTGTCCAATTCTCCTATGGTGAGATTCTTTGGAAAAATATCTAATTATCGAGTGTTGATACCCGACTGGGTGTACTGACGTTCCTCATTTCTTTTGATTAGGTTTCATTTGAATGACCTGGGTAACGATCCGAGGAGCTTTCGAATGCGTATTCAATTCATCAAAACATAGGATATATTCATATTCGTTAGTGTTTTCGTTTGTATCTGATTTGAAATACTCTCGCGTAGATTATGTGTTGAGCTTACTCTTTTAATGTTAGTTATGCCTCCAGATATCCTCAAATTTGTGAAAGGATTATGAGTTATTATTAGTCTTTTGAGAAGTTCACATCTTATCAACGGAAATGAAACTAGAAAGTTGATAGTGCCAGCAAAATGGATTGATTGATTATGACTTGACGACATTGTCTTAATTGATGGGAACTCGAGTAGAATTCCCCTAAATGATAAGATGTTGATTATCAAAAGTGATCTAAATAATTCCTGATGGATGACCATATCCTGCATTTAGGCTTGAAATTATACCATGAATGGTTATGAACTAGTCATAGATCTTGTAATCTAGAAAGAACCCAAAGTGAATTTATTAAAAGATGTTTCTGTTATCTGAAACTTTAGGAGGTATTTGCTGGTGAATTACCTAGACTTTCGCCATTAAGGAAAGTTGAATTTGGTATTGATTATATTCCCGGTGCTGCACCTGTGGAGTGTGCACCCTACTTCAGCACCATCTGAATTAAAAGAGTTACCATGCAACTAAGAGAGTTGTCGGAGAAAGCTTTTATTCTACCGAGCTCGTCATTATGAAGAGCTATGGTGTTATCATTCCTTATATTTATTGATTACTGTGAACTGAATAAATTGATGATCAAAATTTATATCCATTACTCAAGATGGAAGATTTGTTCGATCATTTACAAGGTTCTAGCGTATGTTCTAAAGATTTGATCCACGACATGATTATCATCAACTTTGCGTCCGCAAAGAAGATTATCTATTCCAATAACTACATCCAAAACTCGTAATGAACATTATGAGTTTCATGTTATGTCGTTTGGATTGACCAATGCACATGTAGCATCCATAAATTTGGTGAATTTCGTGTGTAGGCTGTAAATTGATAAATTCATGCTTGTGATCATTAAGAACCATCTGTTTGTTTCTAAGAATAGGAAGGAGTTAATAATCATTTATAGACTGCTCTAAGTTGGCTGAACACTGAAAACCTGTACCTTGTGTATTTAACATGTTATTTAAGGCTTAATTCTTTACATTAAATGACCGTGTAATTAATGGTAATGAAATCTATATTGACTCATCAAAGATTAGAGCCATTTAAGGCTTTGGGTTATACTAAAAAGGAAGTACAAAAATGTTTTGACAAATATTTATCAAATGATTTTTAAGGAATCATTCCCTTATACCCAAATCATTTAACTAAACTCCCTTAGGAGTAAATGTTTGTGAATACCTCAAGACAACCTAGGAGGAATTGAGGAAAGCATTTAAACCATGACTTGGAATTTGAAACGACAATTTTTGCTTTTCAACTAAGAAAATTTTGACCAGAGTATAAACAAAGATTTTTCAAACATTTACCAATCTTATTAATTATTCTCGATAAATCAACAAAAATCGTGTTAATTAAATTCAAATTATTTTGTACATTTTTCTAAAATTGGACGAACTGAAAAATTTAAAACTTTTTACGTTTACGTTTCATAAAAATTAAATATTTATTATTTAATTACTTGTAATAATTATCGACGGTCTAAACGTCGGATCAAGCAAAACTGATAGATATAATAGTTGAGATGGAACTAAGATTTAGAAAATATGAAGAAAGAATTTTTTTATAAATACGGTCATGATATTTATTTCATCGAGGAAGGTGGATATAGATATTGACACGTTATATAGAAAGGAAAAAAATCAATCAATTAGGATGTGTTCCTTAGTATTGACCATACATAATAAATTGTCGAGCAATTTAAAAATAGTCGATGCTTGTAAAAAGGATAATATAAATAATAAAGAGGTTCGCGGCTAATAAGAACCATTAGAAATGAGAGCCGATTGCGTTAAATGTTTAAAAGGCCACTTGTGGTTGCCTAAATATGGAGGTTTGTGAGATTTAGTTATGTTGGGATCTCATAAGATTAAGTATTCTATTCATGACATTTCTGATTTAATGTATCTTTATTTAAAGAAGTTGTACTGATGGCAAATCATGAAGGCAGACATCGCCTCATACATTAGTAAACGTCTAAATATTGCAAAGGTCATCATCTGAATTTGATTCGATTTGGGTCATCGTCGACAGACTGACCAAATCTACTAATATCATTCTTGTTAATGATAGATTCTCGATGAAGAAATTGACTCTTGGTATTTAAAGGAGTTGTGTAATCATAGTGTGCCTGTATCGATCATCTTTATAAAGATCCCCACTTTGCATCGAATTTCTAGAGATTTGCTCAGAAGTCATTGGGAACGAACCTTTATGAGAGTACTTGATGAGACTGCTTTTATATATAGTCTCATCTTCCAAATAAGGCTTAAAATGCATTAAATATCATCAAAATACCCATATATATGCTTGTGTTTGCTACTTGTGTATTTTAGGTACGGATATTGAGAAAATGACAAAAGATCACAAGAATCATGCAAAAACGAACACGGGAAACGAAGTCGCACAATGAACCAAGCCCTAGTGAAGACTTTCCCAAGATCAACCCTTGAAGATTTGAAGAATTATGAAGAAGGGTCCTCCAACATAGAAGAAATGACACTTTATACCCTTGTATCCTCATAATTACAAGTTTGGTCCCTAAAGTTTGTCAAAATTACAAAAAGGACCCTTAACTTTGAAGAATTGACAAGTTTTGCCTCTCAACAAAGCTAAATTGTCAACCAATATCATCCACAAAGTCAAATACATCATGAAGTCCTTCAAAGTACAAGAAATGACAAGTTTGGTCCTTTGAAAATCTCAAAATTACAAAAAGAACCCTCAACTTTCAACATTTGGCAAAAATGGTCCCTAAATCATCAAGACTTGGCAATTTCAGTCCTCCAAAATGTCAAGTAAACAAGTCTAGACCATTATCATTGAAGAAAATACCAAAACAGTCCTTCAAGAATGCAAAAATGGCAAGAAATACCCCTAAATTTACTTTATGAAACTTTTTGGGCCAAAAGTATGAAGTTTGAAACTTCATTAACAAAGGAAACGAGTTTTGGGCTATTTATTTACAAAGTGGCAAGAAGAAGAAAGAAAGGGGGTAATATTGGGCCAGACAAAGAAGTTACATAGGCCAGTGAGTGGGTGACACCTGTCCCACTCACACTCTCCACCAATCACAAGCCTTCCTTCCTCCACCTCACAATCCCACTCACCAGGTTTAAGATTAAATTAATCTTGGCGCCATTAACAAGTATTTAAACATAATCCAAACCCAAAACGGATTAAACCATACACTATTCACCTCAAGAACACAATTAGGGGTTTCTTAATTTCTTGTAATTAAGCCTTAATAATTTCCAGAATGTTGATTAATGGCCCTCTAATCATAACCCAACCCCTAAACTCCCATCACTCTCATGCATGTGATAATGCCAACCCTCCCTTGCCCCACTTTTCATGTCCAAACAAAAACCAACCATCCATCCAACGTATGAGATTGATGCTTACTTTCTAAGCTCAATGTGAGCCTTTAGATGCAAAAGCCACTCTTGCCAGCTCCACAAACATCCAAGAAATCAGTCACATGAAGCTAATGAGTTCAAATCCACAAGGGCAATTTTGGGACTTCACAACTAGGGTTTATGTATTTTTCAGCTTTCTTAGGTCACATGTAAGGCTATATATAAAGCCCTTAGGTCTCATTGAGACGTTTGCTTTTGATTTTTCCTTGTTCAAGTTTCTGTAAATCCCATTTTCAAAGTTAATGAAATTGAGTTTGAAATCTTGAAGAAAGGTCATTGGCGAATCTTATTTACTGCTTTCTATTGTTATATGCTTGTTAGTTCTTGAAGTTCAAAACCTGTTTTCAAAAGAGGAGTGTGCAAAAGTTTGCATATTTTCTCATTTTCTTGATATTTTGCTAAGTCTTGTTCCAATCTTGGAATTCTTGGGCTATAGGGCTGATCATAGCATCCTAACTGAGTTGGTTAAGGTGTGGTGAGGCTTATAACTTGGGGATAATCAAGTGTGGGGTAACAAGTTTGCATCAATCAAGTTTTTCAAAGTTTCTGATTTTTATGATATTGTGCTTAACCCTTGTTCAATCTTAGCAGGCTTATTGTGGAAGCTTGTGCTTGTTCTTGCTAGCACATAAGCTCAAAATTCGTGGGTGTGGATGTACATCCATGAGGTTTGCATACTTAATCTCAAAATCTGCCTAAATTGTGATTTTTGGTGATATTTGTATGAAACTTGTGTTCTTGTGAATTTTGTGGCTTGTTCTTGCTTGAATCTGTTTATTATACTTGTTTTAGTGTTAATTGATGCTTGGTTGGCCTGAAATCTCACTTTTCCTTTGAAAATTTTGACTTGGAAAAGTTAAAGGGGTGTTTGGGTCTACTAGTTTGTTCTTGCATCTTGTTATTGTGTTGTTAGTTTGTGTTGTTCATGCTTTGTATCTGCTATACCTTTGTTTGAGAGTGTTTTGCTGCAAGTGTCTGAGTTTAAAACCTTGAATCAAACAAATTGATATATCTTGTTGAGTTGACTGATTTTTGACCTAAAATTTTGGGAAAACCTAGAGTTTATGCATGTTTAGGGATAAAAGCTGTTAAAACATCATCAATATAACCTATTTGAAAGATTTGAAGTGTTGAAATTGGCTTGTGTGTCAAATACATCAGCAAAAGTAAAAACTGCATGTGTTAGTGTTCATCAGTAACTTTCATTGCTTGAATCTTGCTTAATTCTTTGAACCAGTGCATGAAACCTGTTTAGACTTGCTTATTGGAGTTTATTATAGCTTGTGTGTGCATTTGGTTGAATTTGGCTGGTTGATTTGTGCTAAAACTGCTCATAAGTGCTTAACTGCTTATTGTTCATGTCTGTATCATGTCTGATGAATGATTGATTAAACTGTATCAATTGGGTGTTAGTGATTGTGTTATTTTGATTGTGATTGACTCCTTTTGATCCAAAGATCATTTGGGTGCCTTTGTGAAATCTAAATCTCCAATAAAAGTCACTAAAGACAAAAAGTCAAAATAGTCAAGCAGTGGAAAAAGTTTCCACTGCTCTACATCCAAAACTAGCCCCTGCTAGTGCAATTTTGTCATCAGCTTATCAATAAGCTATTCTAGCTTATTCTGACTTGCAACAACTTATTTTTTGTAATAGATCTTCATTATTTGACCCATTTAAGTGAACTGGAGCTTATGAGACTTTGACTTTGACTTTTTACTAGAAAACCAACTTATTTGTCTTTTAACATAAGTGCTTATTGGACTTTCCAGCTTATTGAGTGTGCTTATTGAGTAGGTTTTTGATTATTAAGCTTAGTTTTGTCATAAGAAACATTTTGCAACTTGAATCAGCTTCTGAGGTGGTCTAGATCATAAAAACGACTATTTTGTCATTTTGTGAATAAGTTTGTGAACTGTTTCTGGCTTATTAAGTGGGCTTATTTGAAATTTCTTTTTGCAGAAGTCTTTGTTAGTTCAAAAGAAGCTTGTGTGTTAAATTTTAGCTTATGGCATCAGCTTATGGCTTAATGGGCTTAAAAGCCCATTAAGAATAAGCTGCTTATTATAAGTTAGCTTATTTTACATTTTCAGCTTTTGGGCCTTTGGAAAAAGTTGTTAAAAATCAAAATTTGAGTCAACCTGTGCTTTTTGGGCTTATTTTGAACACTTTTTCTTATTGGGCCTTAATTAAGCCCAATAAGGGTCTGTTTTTGGTTTGGCCCATTTTCGAAGCCCAATAGGGGTAATTAGGTAATTTCACTTTCATTTCTGAGTTATTTAGGTTAAATTAAGCTAGTTTGCAAGTTTTTAGTATTTTTTATAATTTTTGGATTTCTAATATTATTTTATTATTATTTTATTATTAAAAATTAAAAGTCTGATTTTCTAGGTTTTTATATTTTTCCTAGGTTCTAAACACTTAATTAGGATTTTTGCAACTTTCCAAATATTTTTTAGGTCTTTTAACTATTTTCTATAATTAATTTAAGATTTAATTGACTTTAGGAGTTTTTAATTGTTTAAAAATAGCTTTAATTGGTTTTAAAATTTTGAAAAATAGTTCTTATCTTAATTAGAGTATTTTTGAGGTTTACAAACTTTAAAATCTTGTTTAGGGCTTTTTAATAATTAATTTTGATTTTTAGGGCTTTAATTAGCATTAAAAAGTCATTATCTAATTAATTAAAAGGTTTTTGCAAGTTTTGATTTTCTGTAAACTCTTAGAATATTATTAGGGATTTTTGTTAATTTTTATAAATTTTTTAGGTTAAAATTTTAATTTTTGCACTTTTTACGACTTTACGTGTACGCCTTTTTAGACTTAGTTTAATCTGTCCTCATAACCGTCATTCTCTTCTAATCCCTTTTCTATTTTTCTTTCTCAAATATAATCACAAATTAATCCATATCATTACACACATAACACACTAGCCTCCTTGAGAACGAACTTAATTGGTCATTAGTGCTTGGTTTTCCTAAACCGACACTTAATACTTGCCACTTTTGTCATCCTTTTCCTAAAGGGTATCAAAAACACTACATCATTTTGGCGCCGCTGCCGAGGAGGCGTGTTGTGTTTTGATTTGGCATTGTTGTTTTTATACTAACCATAATTAGTATTTGTATTAGTAGCACTCTACTAATACGTATTATCGATTTTCGGTTTTTGTGTGAATATTATTAATATATTGTATACGTAGAACAATAAATTCACAAGTACTCTAAATACGTGAGAAATCACAACCTTGACTTGGGAGGTCATTACCCAATCATTTTATTCGAATCTCAAACCAAAGAAAAAGGCAAAAATAGATAAATACTTTCGTGAAGCTTAATCTTGAAAATACACACTATAAGGTGGGTATAAGGCGGATATTATAAAATATATCCTAAGGAAAAAGGCTCTTAAGTGCTTCGCGCCGCCTCGTTTCCCCGCTTGCTTGTGAGTATTTGATTGTGAGAGCTAATCGAGGGTTTTGCCGCCCAAAGTATTACTAAGTATCATATATATTTTCTTGGTTTCCATTGATTAAACCCTCTTGAACGATTTGGTGTTCCACCATCGTTCTAAAGTCATCGAAGGCGTTCACTTCACGTGATCGTTTTCATTCCTTGAGGCTTCTTTAATCAAGAGATTTGATTAAGGAGGAGATTTGTAGATTTGTGTCTACTTAATACATTTCATAAAAATCCAAAAGGTTAATACAATCAAAAACCACAAAAAAATTGAAAAAATACAAAACAGCAAAAAGAATCTTCTTTGCTCGTCCCCTCGTTGTACGTGACGTTTATGCTAACTCGAAATCAAGCAAGACGTGCACGTAAACGAAAGAACAAAACTCCCACTCCCAACAATTCTAGTGAGGAGTCTCCTATTGACGAACCCATTGTAAGAGAAGCACCAACCATGGCGAATCGAACTATGATGGAGTTACTTCAAGCACCCACCGAGGGTTATGGAGAGGCTATTGTGATTCCCGCTATCCTTGCGGAGAATTTTGAGGTGAAAACGGGTTTGTTGTCGATGATCCAAAAAAACAAATTCCGTGGTGATGAGAAGGACAATCCCCACAACCATATCCGCCAATTCAATCGTCTTACCGCTACTTGCAAGTTTAAGGATGTCTCTAACGACTCGATTAAGATGATGCTTTTTCTGTATTCCTTAGCGGGGCCCGCTAAAATTTGGTTAGAGAAAGAGCCACCCAATTCTATATTGACGTGGAAGGATCTCATGTCTAAATTTGTGAACCAATTTTTTCCGCCCTCTAAGACTACGCACTTGAAAAACGAGATTTCAAAGTTTTCACAAGAATTTAATGAAAGTTTTTCAACGGCTTGGAATAGGTTTAAGGAAATGTTACATGAATGTCCTCATCACGGTTTTTCCGATTTGCATCAAATTGACACGTTTTACAATGGACTTAATGATCATGAAAGGGATTATTTGAATGCCGCCGCGGGTGGTAATTTTTTGTGTAAAACGGTTGAGGAATCTTTGGTGATAATTGAAAATAGATCTAAGGTGTATAGTCCTCGTAGCACGTCTAGTGTTCGTAAGGCTTCGTCTTCGGCTTCACCTTCTTTGTCTACTACCATCGATGCTTGCCAAATTGAGGCGAACTTGGAAAACAAGATTTTTGATAAGTTGAAAGGACTTTTGATTGAGTTTAAAGTTGGTGAACCAAGTGCTCCCGCTACGGCTAAAGCGGTTGAGGTTTCTTGCATGTATTGTGGTGGAGGTCATGATTTCTCCGAGTGCATTACCAACGTTGGTAACACTTCGAGTGCCTTCGCGGCCACGGGAAATTACAACCAAAACGGTTAAGTTTCCCGCTCTAATCAAACGACTCCACCGGGTTTTGATTCAAATCAAAATGCTAACAACAACTATCGCAACAATCAAGTTGGTTTTAAAAACAATTACAACAAGGGAAACTATGGGAATCAAGGGGCTAATAATCAAGTTTCAAACAAAAATGATTTTCAAAATAACAACAAAAGTTTGCAAACATTGAAAGATCTTCCAAGTGAGTTTGTTGAATATGCTAGTGGGAATGATGCTAGGTTTGACAATATTCAAAGAGAAATCATTAGCCTAAGATCCGAGTTTAAGAACGACTTGAAGAAAGAGTTGAAAAATGAGTTAGCTAATGAACTTAAAATCCACACCAACAAGATGGAAGGAAATGTCACTAGGTTGCAACAAAACCAACAAAAGATGGAACAAGGGCAACATGAGATTAAACAAGAGATGATTAAGGCCGAGAAAAGGCAAACCGAAGCCGTATTGAGGCAATCTAATTTTGAAGATAAAATCTCGTCTATGTTTGAGGCAATAATGTGTAAACCATCGTCAAGTGGCCTTCCTAGCAACACCATATCCAACCCTAAGGGTGAGATGAAAGTGATTACCACACGTAGTGGTAAGACACTTAAGGAACCGACTCCTCAACCCATTGCTCCTACGGAGGAAGCAATTGAGGAAGAACCCGAGGTGGTGGTCCAAAAGGAGCATGTCCCAATCCCACGAAGTACCGCTCATGCCACACCTACGGTTGACCCATTACCATCATTGGAACCCGAGATTCCAAAGGCTATGCCTACTATGCCTCAACCCACACCACCTTTGCCCTATCCATCGAGACTTAGGAAGGAGAAACGTCAAGAACCCGAGTTTCGCCGATGCTTTGGTCATGATGCCTCGATTTGCCGCTAACTTTAAGAATATGTTGAACAACAAGGAGAAATTGCACCAATTGTCTAGTTGTTCATCGGTTTATCTTAATCGCATACCTCAAAAAGTCGGTGATCCCGGTAAATTTTTGATCCCTTGTGCAATCCAAGATATGGAAGAATGCTTCGCCTTGGCCGATCTTGGTGCTAGCATTAACTTGATGCCACTTGCAATCTTCAAGTCGCTCAATCTTCCTAATCTTACTCCTTCACTAATGTCTATCGAGTTGGCCGATCATTCCACAATTCCCGCATGTGGTTTGGCGGAAGACGTTTTTTGTGAAAGTGGGGAAGTTCTACTATCCCGTAGACTTTATCGTTGTTGATATCCCCACGGATCCTCAAGTTCCTCTCATTTTAGGTCGTTCGTTTTTAAATACGTCCATGGCTTTGATCGATGTTCATGCTAGAAAGATCACCTTACACTTCAATGACGAGGAACTTGTTATAAACGCAACTCAAAACTCTCAAATTTCTCATGTTTATTCCGTTGCAACCATAAACCTCTTTGATATGATTGACGTGGTTTGCGAGGAATTTTCACAAGAAGTTCTAGGTTTTGGTGATGAAGAAACTAGTGGCAATCCCACTATGTTGGATCCAATTCTTGATAATTCGACACCAACCTTCACTCCTTTTGAAGGTGGTGGTTTTACGTTGGAAGAATGCAATGTTCCACGTACTTGTGACGAAAACCTCGACAACGATGAGGACTTCTCGATTATCAAGGATTTTCTTAACGATTTCCCATTTCCTCCACCCGAGGAGGTTATGAGTATCGAACCCAAATCTTCACTTGAGGAACCACCTATCCTTGAGTTGAAAGATTTACCTCCTCACCTCGAATATGTCTATTTGGAGAAGGACGACAAGTTGTCGGTTATTATTGCGAAGGATCTTTCGAATGATGAAAAAACCGTACTTGTCGATGTTCTAAAGGACCACAAAAGGGCGATTGCGTGGAAGTTATCCGACATTAAGGGAATCGATCCCAAATTTTGTACCCAGAAAATCTTAATGGAGGAGGATTTCAAGCCCACAATCCAAAGTCAAAGGAGGGTGAACCCCAAAATTCACGACGTCATCAAAAAGGAGGTCCTTAAACTCCTTGACGCGGGAATGATTTACCCTATTTCCGATAGCCCTTGGGTGAGTCCTATTCATTGTGTCCCTAAAAAGGGAGGGGTGACCGTTGTGCCAAACGATGCCAACGAGTTGATTCCCACTAGACTCGTGACCGGATGGAGAGTGTGCATTGACTATCGAAAGTTGAATGAAGCCACTCGAAAAGACCATTTTCCCTTGCCCTTCATGGACCAAATGTTGGAGCGTCTTGCGGGAAACGATTTCTATTGCTTTCTTGATGGTTTTTCCGGTTACTTCGAAATTCCCATCGACCCTCGTGATCAAGAAAAAACTACGTTTACATGTCCATATGGAACGTTTGCCTATCGTAGAATGCCATTCGGACTTTGCAATGCACCGGGAACCTTTCAAAGGTGCATGATGGCTATTTTTCATGATATGATCGAGAAAACGATGGAAGTCTTCATGGATGACTTTTCCGTGTTTGGTGATTCTTTCACTTCGTGTTTGTCGAACCTTGAGAGAATGTTAAAACGTTGTGAGGAAACCAACCTTGTGCTCAATTGGGAAAAATGTCATTTTATGGTTAGGAGTGGAATCGTCTTAGGGCACAAGGTCTCGAAAGCAGGGATTGAGGTAGATCAAGCTAAGGTAGACGTCATAGCCAAATTACCTCATCCCAAAACCGTTAAGGGAGTTAGGAGTTTCCTAGGCCACGCGGGCTTTTATCGTCGATTCATCAAGGATTTTTCAAAGATTTCTCGACCTATTACACATCTTCTTGAAAAAGAGGCACGTTTTGTCTTTGACGAAGATTGTGTACGAGCCTTTGAAATCCTTAAGAGGAAACTTACCGAAGCTCCCATTCTTGTTGCTCCCAATTGGAACCTCCCCTTTGAGCTCATGTGTGATGCTAGTGATTACGCTATAGGGGCCGTTTTGGGGCAACGTCATGATAAGCACTTCTTGCCTATTCACTATGCTAGCAAGACAATGATTGAGGCTCAACTAAAATAAACTACAACGGAAAAGGAGTTCCTTGCCGTGGTGTATGCATTTGAGAAATTCCGACCTTACCTCGTCTTGACGAAATGCATAGTGTATACGGACCATTCGGCTATCAAGTATCTCATGGCAAAGCAAGATGCTAAGCCTAGATTACTTCGTTGGATTCTCCTCCTTCAAGAATTTGATCACAAAATCGTTGACAAAAAAGAAGCCGAGAATCTAGCGGCCGATCATCTCTCTCGTTTAGAAGATCCTCACCAAAGTGTTTACGAGCCCAAGGAAATCACCGAAACATTTCCGCTCGAGACACTTGGTGTAGTGAATTCTAAGCTTGATCCTTCCACCCCATGGTTTGCGGATTTTGCAAATTACCATGCGGGTAACTTCATCGTTAAGGGTATGACGACTCAAGAAAAACGAAAATTCTTTCGTGACGTCAAGTTCTACTTTTGGAATGACCCTTACTTGTTTCGAACTTGTGCGGATCAAATCATCCGACGTTGTGTATTTGGCACCGAAGCTTCTAACATCCTTAGAGCTTGTCATGAGGGACCCACGGGTGGTCACCACGGTGCTAATCTCACGGCTAAGAAGGTGTTTGATGCCGGCTTCTTTTGGCCTACTATTTACCGAGATGCACAAGATCTTGTGAAGTCGTGTGATGCATGCCAACGACAAGGAAAAGCCTCACAAAAAGATGAAATGCCACAAAATATCATCCAAGTGTGTGAGATCTTTGACGTTTGGGGCATAGACTTTATGGGGTCGTTCCCATCATCTCGTGGGAATAAGTACATCCTTGTTGCGGTTGACTACCTATCTAAGTGGGTGGAGGCGAAAGCCTTGCCCACCAATGATGCTCGTGTGGTAGTCAAGTTTTTGAAGCAATTTTTTTCTCGGTTTGGAATCCCTCGTGCTATCATAAGCGATCGTGGAACCCATTTTTGTAACGACCAATTTGAAAGGGTTCTAAGGAAATATGGGGTTACACATCGGCTTTCTACGACTTATCACCCACAAACGAGTGGGCAAGTCGAGGTTTCAAACCGAGCTTTGAAGAGGATCTTGGAGAGATCCGTTGGAGAAACCGACAAAATTTGTCGGATAAGTTGGACGATGCTTTATGGGCCTTTAGGACCGCTCATAAGACGCCCATTGGGTGCACTCCCTATAAGCTTGTGTATGGAAAGAATTGTCATTTTCCTATCAAATTAGAACACAAGGCTTATTGGGCCCTAAAGCATTGTAATGATGATATGGAGACCGCGGGAAAACACCGTAAAATACAATTAAATGAATTGGATGAATTAAGGGACATTGCTTATGAAAATTCATTGATTTATAAAGAGAAAACTAAGAAGTTGCATGATTCTAAAATTAAAAACCGGGTTTTTAACATTGGGGATCAAGTTTTGCTTTTTAATTCAAGATTAAAAATCTTTTCCGGTTAGTTGAAATCCCGTTGGTCCGGTCCATTCACCGTGACTCAAGTGTTTCCGTATGGGACCATCGAGCTAGCTCAAGATGATGGTCCAAACTTCAAGGTGAATGGACATAGGTTGAAGCACTACTTTGGCGGGGAAGTTCCATCCTTGAACTACCTCGACCAAGTCACCTTCCCCAATGATAATTAGTATTGAGGGGATCGAGTCGAGCTCATGACTCGGTAATCAAAAACGAGGAGCCTCGTGGGGGAGTCCCATGCTTATCCTATGTACATATTATCGCTTTCTAATGTAGCTTACGTGTGGGGATTTGTGCCCTTCCAACCTTTGTTCCGTGGTTGTTTGTGAATTGTGGCTTTTAGATGATCATTATCTTCACGATTGGAGCCTCTCGTGTTCGTTTATGGGAGCACTCAATCGTTTGCTTTGAAGACATTTCTCAATATCCATGATATATCCTTTGATGTTCTAACCTTAGGTTTCTAGCACACTTCATAAACGGCTATTAATTTATTGGTTACACCCTTTCCATGCTAGATTAGGCATTCGACTACGTCTTTAGTAAAGGGGTGTTTGCACCCCTAGACTCGAAACATTGAGGACAATGTTTAACTTTAGTATGGGGGGGGGGGGTGAATAGATACTTGCCTTGCCAAACCTTCACGCTTTCCAAATTTTATCTTTTTGTTTATCGTTTTGTTGCAAAATAAGGCTAAAAATGGCCAAATTTTAAATTTTTCTCATGTTTTATAAGTGTTTGAAGACACGAATGTAGGTTTTCCGATGGCGAGAATAAGAGTAATTTTTGACTCGACCGTGCGTGTTGAGCACTTAGCTTTGATTCCTTAACTACACATTAGGCTAAGTCTCTTAAATGAGGACGAGAAATGATAGAGTTAATTATAAGTTACTATGCTAAACGTAGAGTACTCGTATTCTTTCAAAAACTCATGTGTTCTCGTTGTTTGCTTATTCTCCCTTCGCATGTAAATATTTTTTGCTTAATAAATATTGACTTAGCAGTTTAGTTAGGATTTTTGGGTTTCTAGTCTTTTCTAGTAGCTTCCGTGTGATTAAATTGGGAAGACATTAAGGTATCGCCAGCGTCACGGTTTTGAAGTATTGGCACCCCAATAATCGAAAGCTTCACCCAATAATAAAATTTCAAGTGCTCACCTAAATCAAGCAAACAATTTGAAGCCCCACAAGGCCGAAAAAGCTATGCAAAAATTGAAAGTGAATCAAGCCTTAATCTTCGAAGCTTTAAAGATCCAAAATTCGCTTTAGCGTGAGGATATACGTCTTTGGCTAATAAAATCACCGATGAGGCGGATAATAAAAGGCAAGGCAAGACCGAAGTCATAATAAAAGCTTCATGGTGAAGTTGAATAAAAGATGGAGGTAAACCAAAGATAATAAGGCCCTTCCGTTAGGGGGCGTATAAAAGTCTTGGTAATAAGTCTCATGTTCAAAACCGTTATAAAACCGTGTTTATCGATTCTTCTTGTCAACTTAACTTTTTAACATTGTTGTCTATTAGGAGGGGTTATTGATTTGATGGTCTTGGTTACACCGTTAGGACTCTATTTTTAGACCTAAATCTCTATTATCGCATAAGTCAACAATGTATCCTCGTGAAACATTCAAGACATCATAAAATATAAGAGATACAACTTAGGAATAATGGGAGAATAAGTACGTGATTAGGGCATATGAGTAGTGTTAGCATTACTAACTTATAATGACAATGATCTCGTTGCACGCTTGGCATGGAATTGGGGTGAAAATCGAGGACGATGAAATTATTTCTAACGAAGCATTCACGTGTTCTTATTCTATGAACCTAAACGTCCCATTTTGCGATGAAAATCATACATTATGTCTAAAACACAAGTAGTAGTAATAGTAGTAGTGTAGCTAGTTTATCTTTTAATAAAAGTGAATAAAAATGAATTTTGGAGGTGCTACGATACTTTATTCGAGCATTGCGCGAGGGCACGGCAATGGTTTAGTATGGGGGAGTGATGAGACTGCTTTTATACATAGTCTCATCTTCCAAATAGGGCTTAAAAATGCATTAAATATCATTAAAATACCCATATATATGCTTGTGTTTGCTACATGTGTATTTTAGGTACGGATATTGAGAAAATGACAAAAGATCACAAGAATCATACAAAAACGAACACGGGAAACGAAGCCGCACAATGAACCAAGCCCTAGTGAAGACTTTCCCAAGATCAACCCTTGAAGATTTGAAGAATTATGAAGAAGGGTCCTCCAACATAGAAGAAATGAAACTTTATACCCTTGTATCCTCCTAATTACAAGTTTGGTCCCTAAAGTTTGTCAAAATTACAAAAAGGACCCTTAACTTTGAAGAATTGGCAAGTTTAGCCCCTCAACAAAGCTAAATTGTCAACCAATATCATCCACAAAGTCAAATAGATCATGAAGTCCTTCAAAGTACAAGAAATGACAAGTTTGGTCCTTTGAAAATCTCAAAATTACAAAAAGGACCCTCAACTTTCAACATTTGGCAAAAATGGTCCCTCAATCATCAAGACTTGGCAATTTCAGTCCTCCAAAATGTCAAGTAAACAAGTCTAGACCATTATCATTGAAGAAAATACCAAACCAGTCCTTCAAGAATGCAAAAATGGCAAGAAATACCCCTGAATTTACTTTATGAAACTTTTTGGGCCAAAAGTATGAAGTTTGAAACTTCATTAACAAAGGAAACGAGTTTTGGGCTATTTATTTACAAAGTGGCAAGAAGAAGAAAGAAAGGGGGTAATATTGGGCCAGACAAAGAAGTTACATAGGCCAGTGAGTGGGTGACACCTGTCCCACTCACACTCTCCACCAATCACAAGCCTTCCTTCCTCCACCTCACAATCCCACTCACCAGGTTTAAGATTAAATTAATCCTGGCGCCATTAACAAGTATTTAAACATAATCCAAACCCAAAACGGATTAAACCAGGCACTATTCACCTCAAGAACACAATTAGGGGTTTCTTAATTTCTTGTAATTAAGCCCTAATAATTTCAAGAATGTTGATTAATGGCCCACTAATCATAACCCAACCCCTAAACTCCCATCACTCTCATGCATGTGATAATGCCAACCCTCCCCTGCCCCACTTTTCATGTCCAAACAAAAACCAACCAGCCATCCAACGTATGAGATTGATGCTTACTTTCTAAGCTCAATGTGAGCCTTTAGATGCAAAAGCCACTCTTGCCAGCTCCACAAACAGCCAAGAAATCAGTCACATGAAGCTAATGAGTTCAAATCCACAAGGGCAATTTTGGGACTTCACAACTAGGGTTTATGTATTTTTCAGCTTTCTTAGGTCACATGTAAGGTTATATATAAAGCCCTTAGGTCTCATTGAGACGTTTGCTTTTGATTTTTCCTTGTTCAAGTTTCTGTAAATCCCATTTTCAAAGTTAATGAAATTGAGTTTGAAATCTTGAAGAAAAGTCATTGGCCAATCTTATTTACTGCTTTCTATTGTTATATGCTTGTTAGTTCTTGAAGTTCAAAACCTGTTTTCAAAAGAGGAGTGTGCAAAAGTTTGCACATTTTTTCATTTTCTTGATATTTTGCTAAGTCTTGTTCCATTCTTGGAATTCTTGGGCTATAGGGCTGATCATAGCATCCTAACTGAGTTGGTTAAGGTGTGGTGAGGCTTATAACTTGGGGATAATCAAGTGTGGGGTAACAAGTTTGCATCAATCAAGTTTTTCAAAGTTTCTGATTTTTATGATATTGTGCTTAACCCTTGTTCAATCTTAGAAGGCTTATTGTGGAAGCTTGTGCTTGTTCTTGCTAGCACATAAGCTCAAAATTCGTGGGTGTAGATGTACATCCATGAGGTTTGCATACTTAATCTCAAAATCTGCCTAAATTGTGATTTTTGGTGATATTTGTATGAAACTTATGTTCTTGTGAATTTTGTGGCTTGTTCTTGCTTGAATCTGTTTATTATACTTGTTTTAGTGTTAATTGATGCTTGGTTGGCCTGAAATCTCACTTTGCCTTTGAAAATTTTGATTTGGAAAAGTTAAAGGGGTGTTTGGGTCTACTGGTTTGTGCTTGCATCTTGTTACTGTGTTGTTAGTTTCTGTTGTTCATGCTTTGTATCTGCTATACCTTTGTTTGAGAGTGTTTTGCTGCAAGTTTCTGAGTTTAAAACCTTGAATCAAACAAATTGCTATATCTTGTTGAGTTGACTGATTTTTGACCTAAAATTTTGGGAAAACCTAGAGTTTATGCATGTTTAGGGATAAAAGCTGTTAAAACATCATCAATATAACCTATTTGAAAGATTTGAAGTGTTGAAATTGGCTTGTGTGTCAAATACATCAGCAAAAGTAAAAACTGCATGTGTTAGTGTTCATCAGTAACTTTCATTGCTTGAATCTTGCTTAATTCTTTGAACCAGTGCATGAAACCTGTTTAGACTTGCTTATTGGAGTTTATTATAGCTTGTGTGTGCATTTGGTTGAATTTGGCTGGCTGATTTGTGCTAAAACTGCTCATAAGAGCTTAACTGCTTATTGTTCATGTCTGTATCATGTCTGTATCATGTCTGATGAATGATTGATTAAACTGTATCCATTGGGTGTTAGTTATTGTGTTATTTTGATTGTTATTGACTCCTTTTGATCCAAAGATCATTTGGGTGCCTTTGTGAAATCTGAATCTCCAAAAAAGTCACTAAAGACAAAAAGTCAAAATAGTCAAGCAGTGGAAAAAGTTTCCACTGCTCAACATCCAAAACTAGCCCCTGCTAGTGCAATTTTGTCATCAGCTTATCAATAAGCTATTCTAGCTTATTCTGACTTGCAACAACTTATTTTTTGTAATAGATCTTCATTATTTGACCCATTTAAGTAAACTGGAGCTTATGAGACTTTGACTTTGACTTTTTACTAGAAAACCAACTTATTTGACTTTTAACATAAGTGCTTATTGGACTTTCCAGCTTATTGAGTGTGCTTATTGAGTAGGTTTTTGATTATTAAGCTTAGTTTTGTCATAAGAAACATTTTTCAACTTGAATCAGCTTCTGAGGTGGTCTAGATCATAAAAACGACTATTTTGTCGTTTTGTGAATAAGTTTGTGAACTGTTTCTGGCTTATTAAGTGGGCTTATTTGAAATTTCTTTTTGCAGAAGTCTTTTTAGGTCAAAATAAGCTTGTGTGTAAAATTTTAGCTTATGGCATCAGCTTATGGCTTAATGGGCTTAAAAGCCCATTAAGAATAAGCTGCTTATTATAAGTTAGCTTATTTCACATTTTCAGCTTTTGGGCCTTTGGAAAAAGTTGTTTAAAATCAAAATTTGAGTCAACCTGTGCTTTTTGGGCTTATTTTGAACACTTTTTCTTATTGGGCCTTAATTAAGCCCAATAAGGGTCTGTTTTGGGTTTGGCCCATTTTCTAGGCCCAATAGGGGTATTTAGTAATTTCACTTTCATTTCTGAGTTATTTAGGTTAAATTAAGCTAGTTTGCATGTTTTTAGAATTTTTTATAATTTTTGGATTTGTAATATTATTTTATTATTATTTTATTATTAAAAATTAAAAGTCTGATTTTCTAGGTTTTTATATTTTTCCTAGGTTCTAAACACTTAATTAGGATTTTTTCAACTTTCCAAATATTTTTTAGGTCTTTTAATTATTTTTTATAATTAATTTAAGATTTAATTGATTTTAGGAGTTTTTAATTGTTTAAAAATAGTTTTAATTGGTTTTAAAATTTTGAAAAATAGATTTTACCTTAATTAGAGTATTTTTGAGGTTTACAAACTTTAAAATCTTGTTTAGGGCTTTTTAATAATTAATTTTGATTTTTAGGGCTTTAATTAGCATTAAAAAGTCATTATCTAACTAATTAAAAGGTTTTTGCATGTTTTGATTTTCTGTAAACTCTTAGAATATTATTAGGTAATTTTTAGAAATTTTTTAGGTTAAAATTTTAATTTTTGCACTTTTTATGACTTTACGTGTACGCCTTTTTAGACTTAGTTTAATCCGTCCTCATAACCGTCATTCTCTTCTAATCCCTTTTCTATTTTTCTTTCTCAAATATAATCACAAATTAATCCATATTATTACACACATAACACACTAGCCTCCTTGAGAACGAACTTAATTGGTCATTAGTGCTTGGTTTTCCTAAACCGACACTTAATACTTGCCACTTTTGTCATCCTTTTCCTAAAGGGTATCAAAAACACTACATCAGTACTATTTACCACCCAATCTAAGGGACGAGGTAAAGTAACGATACGAAACACTAGAAGTGTTGTTTTATGCTTGAATAATTGACCTTTGGTAATAAACCGTATAATCGTTTTCCTTTGGAGAGATTATCATTGATAATTATAGTATTAAGATCGAGATCGAATCTTGTGAGGATCTAAATATGAGAGCATCTGTAAGCATGAGTTGGGATGAAGATACCCGACATACACCCATTGTGAGTTGGACATGTCTTTTAGGTTTAAGGATGCCTATGATGACAAACCTAACCTTACAAAATTCCCGACCCACGAGACTTGAAATGATTGTTGAAATTAGGATATGATTGTGGGCAAGAGGTTATGTGAATATGAAATGTAGATCTTGAAGTGCAGGATGGGTAGCGAAGTTATGCCAAAAAATTTCACCTTGGAAAAATGAATTGATGATATGAAAGATCATGGGAAATAAGTCCCCGTTGTATGGGACCATTGAGATAATGTAAAAGTTGGTTTGAAAGGCATATAAGCTGGATCTACCCTAGGACTTCAAGGGCTGCGTGAATTATGTTTCCTATATCGAACTTGATAAAATGTCTATCAAGTGAAAATCTGATTACTTCTTGATGAATTTTAGATCGGCGAAAAGTTGCATTCATCAAAAACCCGTGAACATCGTGGATAGAGAAAGTAAGTCAACATTAAGCTTGATCGTATTCCTGTAGTTATGTTTGATGAAACTCGCATATTGTAATGAATTACACTTGAGAGAAAAGACCGGATGTGTAGGAAATACCCACATAGCTCTAACTCTATAAGCGAGTAGTAAGATAAATTGATCTTTGAGGACAAAGATCCTGTTTAGGGGTAAATGCTGTGACAATCCGTCAATTTATGGTCAATATTTTATTCTCAAGTATTATTTAAAACCATTAATTTTTTAATATTATATTACGAACTCACTCATTTTTGGGAAGAAATTTGGGTTTACGTCTTGAAGTAGCATCGACTACGTTTAAACTGAGAATTCTACGTTACGTGGTTACGTTTGCATACACCGTTTTGGTGACAGTCCGACATTTCAGGAAATAAATTTATCCTTGAATATTATTTTGGAATTTTAAATTTGTGTTGGTTCATAAACTCACAAATTTACGAGAAGAGATTAGGACTAATGTCGACGTATAGTCGGTATGCGGCCCGGCCCAACAGGCCCGCGACCCACACACACCTAACTTATCCTTCAAGAAACCCTAAGCCTATAAATACAAAGGTAGGGGTCTCATTCTACAACAGGTTCTCTCTCATAATTACACCTCTTATACCACATATTCATCCGATACTAACTTGACCGTCGGAGGTGGACCCCGGGGCTCCGGCCTCGGGTCCACGTCTAACCGGTTTACCTTTGTTTGCAGCATTACTCAGGACCCGGGAAGACGACGAACGGCCCAGGAGAGTCGTCGAACCGGCCCAGCCAAATTATGCTCCAACAAGTTGGCGCCATCCGTGGGACCACTACTAAATCAAGTTTCGTGTTCTCATACTACCGGAAAACAAAAATCGATCTGAGATCGGTAAGTTCGAAACTATTGTTTTTTATTGTTTTCTACTTTCTACGTGCTACTACGCTTGGAAAATGGATTCGTTTAAATATCGCCATGCAAAAAATCAATCGCCATGCAAAATTGATTCGTTTACTATGTCTGGAAAACAAAAACGTATGATTTTTAATATCACCTCAAATTTCCAGTTGGTGATAATTTTTTAAATATACATGTGATTATAAAAATCATCAAAAAAGAGCAACAAAGATGCACCAGTAAGTATCCTCGGCATCATTAACATTTTTTCCATGACTTCATTATGACAAACCGTCTTCCGCAATATTCCGCAACTAGGCACATATTTTTTATTTTAATAAATAATATTGCTGATATCTTTGTAAATCTTAACAAAATTTTATCCATATATTTTAAATTTATAAAAAATATTATGTATATTTTTTAATTACAAAAAGATATTATCGACATTTTTTATACTCATAAGAAATATGAATATTTTTTAAAGAGATATTACAACTATCTTTTATTTGGATTGTTATATTTTTCGTATAAATCACGGCCCGACCTACTAATATTGGGTCGCGGCCCGAACTCTTTTCCGCGGTCATGGTACGTCCATCCGCGTCGATCTAAACTTATTTTATTTTATCTGCGGCTATGGTCTATCCAGCCACACTCATTTGTATGTTCGGTCAAATTTTAGTACTACGGTCATGAGTCGCGTCTATAGCAATCAATCCGCATGTTCGAGTATATTGTTTATATTAATGAAAATATTACACATATTTTTTTAGTTAATAAAATATATTATTTATCTTTTAGATTTGACAAAAGTATATTCTTATATTTTATAAATGGATAATGTATCATCCATATCTTCTAAATAGGTGGTAAGATATTACCTATATTTTTAAACCAATAAAAGATATTACTTATATCTTTTATATTCGAAAGATGTTACATATATCTTTTAATTTGGTTACTATATTTTCCGTATAAGTTGCGATCCGACCTACTAATACCGTGTCGTGACTCGCCCTTTCCGTCCGCGGTCATGGTCCATCCATCCGCACTTGTCCTCACATTCATCATTATTACGTATAATTTAAATAATATATTTTTTATCCGCGGTTATGGTACGTCCATCCGCGCTAGTTCATACATTCGGACATCTTTAGCCTACGGGCGTACATGTACACATCGTTCCCAGGCGGAATAAGAGGATTGAGTGAACCTAATAATTCAACTTGTCGTGTAAGAGGGATGCAACCCCAACGACCATGGATCATGTATCCTTGTTAGACAACTTACTATCAAGACGTTGTAGTAAGTTACGTAAACCACATGACTCATGATGGACTTGCAAAAGACACACTGTGCACGTCTAACAAAATTTTGTCATACATTTGACAGTCCTTATGGTAGTAGCGGTACGCCGTACGTAATGGCATAGCTCATCCCATAAGTTAGTTAAGATACGTCTTATACTATGTGACAATTCGCGGTTATGGCACGACCCATCCGCGTTGGTTCGCACGTTCGAACCCAATTTCTATCTTTCGTACGCGGCTATGGTACATCCATTCGCGTTGGTCTACATGACCTTTTTTTTTTTGAATACTTGATTAAGTTTAATACTACTAATCGAGTGTAGCACCATTAAACTTGGGGGGCTACCAGGGTATAATAATACCACTATTTCCGTGCATGACACGCAAATATCTTTGGATATATTTCTTTGCCGCAGAAGTCCGCCTTCTGCGGGGTTATTCCTTTGCCATGGAAGTATTACTTCCATTGGCTTATCCCTTCGCCGCAAAAGTACTCCTTCCGCGTGCTTGTTTCTGCGCCATGGAAGTATCTCTTCCATTGGCTTATTCCTTCGTGCTCATTCTCTTTGCCATGGAAGTATTCTTCCACGGTCTTATTATCTTTCGCTGTGGAAGTATTCTTCCACGGTCTTACTATCTTTCGCCGTGGAAGTATTTTTCCATGGTCTCATTATCTTTCGCCGTGGAAGTATTCTTCCACGGTCTCATTATCTTTCGCCGTGGAAGTATTCTTCCACGGTCTTATAATCTTTCGTCGTGGAAGTATTCTTCCACGGTCTTATTATCTTTCGCCGTGGAAGTATTCTTCCACGGTCTTACTATCTTTCGCCGTGGAAGTATTTTTCCACGGTCTCATTATCTTTCGCCGTGGAAGTATTCTTCCACGGTCTTATTATCTTTCGCCGTGGAAGTATTCTTCCACGGTCTTACTATCTTTCGCCGTGGAAGTATTCTTCCACGGTCTTATTATCTTTCGCCGTGGAAGTATTCTTCCACGGTCTTACTATCTTTCGCCGTGGAAGTATTCTTCCACGGTCTTATTATCTTTCGCCGTGGAAGTGTTCTTCCACGGTCTCATTATCGTTCGCCGTGGAAGTATTCTTCCACGTGCTTGTTATCTTTGTCGTGGAAGTATCCCTTCCACGTGCTCATTCTCTTTGTCGTGGAATTATTCTTCCACGGTCTTATTATTTTCGCCGTGGAAGTATCTCTTCCACGTGCTCATTATTTTCGCCGTGGAAGTATCTCTTCCACGTGCTCATTATTTTCGCCGTGGAAGTATCTCTTCCACGCGCTTGTTATCTTTGCCGTGGAAGTATCTCTTCCACGTGCTCATTATTTTCGCCGTGGAAGTATCTCTTCCACGTGCTTATTATCTTCGCCGTGGAAGTATCTCTTCCACGTGCTCATTATTTTCGCCGTGGAAGTATCTCTTCCACGTGCTCATTATTTTCGCCGTGGAAGTATCTCTTCCACGCGCTTGTTATCTTTGCCGTGGAAGTATCTCTTACACGTGCTCATTATTTTCGCCGTGGAAGTATCTCTTCCACGTGCTTATTATCTTCGCCGTGGAAGTATCTCTTCGACGTGCTCATTATTTTCGCCGTGGAAGTATCTCTTCCACGCGCTTGTTATCTTTGCCGTGGAAGTATCTCTTCCACGTGCTCATTATTTTCGCCGTGGAAGTATCTCTTCCACGTGCTTATTATCTTCGCCGTGGAAGTATCTCTTCCACGTGCTCATTATTTTCGCCATGGAAGTATCTCTTCCACGTGCTTATTATCTTCGTCGTGGAAGTATCTCTTCCACGTGCTCATTATTTTCGCCGTGGAAGTATCTCTTCCACGCGGTTGTTATCTTCGCCGTGGAAGTATCCCTTCCACGTGCTCATTCTCTTTGCCGTGGAAGTATTCTTCCACGGGCTTATTATTTTCGCCGTGGAAGTATCTCTTCCACGTGCTTATTGTCTTCGCCGTGGAAGTATCTCTTCCACGCGCTTGTTATCTTCGCCGTGGAAGTATCCCTTCCACGTGCTCATTCTCTTTGCCGGGGAAGTATTCTTCCACGGGCTTGTTATTTTCGCCGTGGAAGTATCTCTTCCAAGTGCTCATTATTTTCGCCGTGGAAGTATCTCTTCCACTAGCGCCTTATTTTAAACGTGGAAGTATTCCTTCCATGGGCTCGTTTTCTTCGTCGTGGAAATACATCTTCCACTCTCTTGTTGCCTTTGCCTTGGAAGTACGCCTTCCGCTGGCTCATTCTGCCACAGAAGTACGTCTTCTGTTGGTACATATCTTTGTTACGGAAGTACGTCTTCCGTGACGAATTACTTTGCTCGACCATGGAGTGATGTTTCCAAAATTTACATCGTTTATACTTAATTAGATGGAGCTTGATCAACTATGTTTAATCTAGGAAAAACTGTGACAAATTTTGGAAGTCATTATCGGATTTCGGGGCCGTAAGACGGATGTAATATCCGCATCACTTTGCCACAGAAGTACGAATTCTGTTGGCCTTAGGACGAATGCAATATTCACACTATGCTGCATCATTAGTGGGTATTAGAAGTACGTCTTCAAATGTTCACGATGCAGCATACAGGTTCCACCTTCACCTTCACAAAACCTTCTTATCATCCTCACGGTAGAGATGAATAAGAATGATACCTTGCCAATGCCAGTGTTACCCCGGCTATAGAAACATGTTTTCTTCTTACGGGGTCCTTACTGTCTGAACACGGGAAACCAAGCATTCGAGCACAACCACCCATCTTACGTATACATGTTTTCCCATTTCTTTCGACGTGGATATGCTTACATGTAGCGGATATGGTGTAAAGTCTAGTAACTTCGGTGACAACCTCGCTTACTAGACTGGGGGGACATGATGGCGTATAGTGGCTATGCTCACTATACGCAATCCCATCCTATCATCTTTTTGCTAAAGGTAGCCCATTTACGAGTGGAGCCATATGTTACGGACGACCCACGAGGATGTCCTAGCAACAAACCGCACGCGGTTGTTAAGTAAGCGTGATACATAATGAGTCTAACATAACATGATCATGAACCATATCATACTAGACTGGGGGACATGTCGACGTATAGTCGGTATGCGGCCCGGCCCAACAGGCCCGCGGCCCACACACACCTAACTTATCCTTCAAGAAACCCTAAGCCTATAAATACAAGGGTAGGGGTCTCATTCTACAACAGGTTCTCTCTCATAATTACACCTCTTATACCACATATTCATCCGATACTAACTTGACCGTCGGAGGTGGACCCCGGGGCTCTGGCCTCGGGTCCACGTCTAACCGGTTTACCTTTGTTTGCAGCATTACTCAGGACCCGGGAAGACGACGAACGGCCCAGGAGAGTCGTCGAACCGGCCTAGCCAAATTATGCTCCAACAACTTACGTGCATAATTTAACGTCCTTTACGACTAAACTGGAAACCCTAAGTTTACGTATTTACGTTTTTAAACTCTGTTTTTGATGAGACAATTTTTATTAGATTTGTTTTGTGCCGTTGATTCATAATTTATAAAAACGTTTTTCATAAAACGACCTGAGGGCACAAAAATCGAGGAAACTAGAATCGAGGAGTACCCGTAAATTAATAAGGGGATGAAACAAGTTATACTTGTCCCACCCCCTCACCATGGGCGGCAAACTTGGCCAACACACCTCACAAGGTGTCACTTTTATACATGTCTAAGGACACATATCCTTAAACTACCTAAACTACTAGCAAATTCTTCAAAACCACTAATCATAAACTAGTTACTTTCATTTCTCACATGCAAACAACTCAATATCTCTCTCTCTAGCTCCCATGGCCGTCCCTTTCACCACCACAAAACACCATCATTTGATCAAGTTTCTACCATAAATCTTGTGTTTAAACTTGATCAAGATGAAAACACTTTGAAGACTTGTTGATTTGAGGTGATCTTAACATTAATAAAGGAGTTTACATGGAGTTCAAGGGCTGAATTCATGGAGGTATTCATGCATATGAAGATCTCAAGAAGTTTATTTTCCAAGTTGAAGATTTGGTAAAAAGGAACCAAGCCTTGTTCATCAAAATCCCATCTTTCCATCATCTTGATTGGTATAGGGATCAATCTCTTCCTATCATCTTGTTATATTGAATATGTAATCTTGTATTTTCATCATTTATGTATATGTATATGATGATGAATGATGATCAAAATATTATGTGGGGATTTGGTGTTAATAAATTTGGTTAAAATGATTAAAAGCTATGAAAAGATGTTAAAATCATGTCTAAAATTGTAGGCTGTGTAAAACAGTAAAGAACCATATTATAACTTCTTAAAATGACTTGGATAATTTAATATACAGTAAGGTATATGACTTTTACATATGTGAGAGTTAGCCACTCAATTGAATCCATAAAATGAGTGAGATATGATCAAAACATTATTGAAGTTCAAATCTGTATAGTCTGTTTTGGACGAACTGTTAGAGACATTTAGAGGATGATTTAGCAGTATCTAAAAGGGAGTTAATTGAAGCACATATTATTTAGTTTGTGCTTCCCAAAAATGAGCTTCTATCTCCTTGTAGAACTCAAGATATGGTAAAAATGGTGAAAGTGAATTTCATAATCAAATTTGTAAAATAAAAGTATATATTATAAAATTAGCACTCAAGTAAAACTAATATAAAATGTATACCTAAAACCCACTAACTTATATATTAATTATAAATAAGTATATACTTTTATAAGTAAATGGGACATTTTATGAATATGGCAATTTGATATGTTTTATAAGTTATAAAACTATATACATAAGTTTTACGTCTTTTCGGCTAAAACCGAAAGATTAACGTTTTCGTCAAATAAAACTTAGACGGTCGGACCCGTCTAATGTAAACTGTTTATAACTCATATACTGATGTATAAGTACATTTGACAAGTAAAAACCAATAAAAACGGAGCTTTATAACTTATGGACATTAACGGGCCAAAGTAGCCTTATTGGACTATTAGCCCAACTAGATTGGCTAAACACTAATGGACTTACTCATTGGACTTAACCCATTTGGGATCAACATATGAGTATAGGCCTGATATTAAAAGTATAATTGGGCTACTATAAATCATTGGAATTTAATGGGCTTATTTGGCCTTAAAATGGAATTGGATTGAAACTAGTATAACTAGTCTAAATTTGACTAACACATAACACTATAATGTGTATGAAGAGATAACATCCCACTTGATCATCATCATACTTATGATGTCATCATATATATACATCGCCATTATTTTAATAAAGTCATTGGACAAGAGTCTAAGACCGAGTATTATTTCTCTAGGTTTCCGTGATTGAAGCACGTACCGTACATCCAAATCGTCGATAACCCGCCTTTCCCAATCAACGTGAGTTCATAGCCTCACACTCTTTTAAATGTTTTATGAGATGTTTTATAAACCCGCGAGGGAGATAACACGCTAGTTTTAATAAAAATAGGACACCAGTTTTCCCGATTGTTGCTTATTGATATGGGCCCGAAGGATTATATGACCCGATGAATGATTATATGACCCGATGTATGAAATGAAATGGATTATTATAGTTAGGTTATGTCACTAAAAGTCCAATTAGCATGAATTGTGAACTACCGGGATTTGGTAGACGCTTATGCATATAATAGTACTATTTGTGGAAGATCACCCCAGTTTGCGCCTTGACGGTTGATCCCCGTCGTGCCACATTGATTGGTAAGCGAATTTATGTATGAGAAGATTTATATAAGCGTGATTATTGTGACGACACGCTGTTTTAGATGGGCAAATAAATGTCGGGTTAGCTACCCGTTGTTTGTTATAGTAAGGTAGCAATGTCATGCGGCTTATAATAATCCAATATTGAAACTACTAATGTACGAATTGAATTATAATATATTGCTTGACTAGCAATACGGGGTCTTATTATTGATATTATGTTCGTGTTTTGGTTTTACATAACCATTATCATATAACGGTTTTTATTAAACTCTATACAACGTTATAAAACATATAGTATGATGTTTTTACGGCATTGGTGCGTATAATGGTTTTGAAGACAAAAGCCTATACTATGATTTACAACAAAGATTTGTACAAAATGATTTTCGGTAATAATTATATACCGATGATATATTAATAGTTTTATTAAACTCTATGAATTCACTAGGCGTCTTCGCTGACCTTTTCTTTTAACATGTTTTATCTCAGGTACTTGAAGGTAATTCTCGGGAAGACGACAAGAATTTATGGCCCGCACTTAAATAACAATATCCATTCAAATGTTTTGTAAAATTGTATGAAAAACTATGACTTGGGACCTATGTAATTTGATATTCATGAATGGAAAAATGTTTTATTATTAAACGACGCGAATTTTAAGCATTGTCTATGATTTGAGTAATGTGCTATCCCGTAACACCAACGACTCTTCCGCTGAACTAAAGTATGAATATTTGGGGGTGTTACAGTATCTCATTCCATAGTTCTACATTGTTAAGGAGAATCTTATAATCAAGGATTTTCCAAATCCTTGATCATAGTTACTAGAGTTGGTGAACCTTAGTTGGTTAATGTTATTGTTGCTGGAGCAAGGAACTCAGAGTATTGCTAGCCATTGTAATAAGTTTAAAAGCTTTAAACCTTTTGGAGCAATTATTGATTAACAACTTGTGGTATAATTCTCATTTCCATTATGTTAATTCTTTACATTGATTTACATATTGTTAAAATGATCTTGTTTACTGTTATTATGGAGTAGTGTGTTGTGCACTTGGTTAAGGTTTCATAACCTTATGAGTAGATACGATTATTAGCTTTGCTGGGGCAAAGTGCGGCGCAAAATTAGTTTTATGCGGCGCACTTTTTCCCTGGGTTCTTGATTATAAGTGTGATTTAGATGCTCTTGTATTATATGTTATTATGTAAGACCATTTTTATATGTTGGATTCATCCATGATCATGACTAGTACTCATGTGAATGGATGAGTTTCATGTCATCTAGTAAATGAATCTTGTTAATCACTTTTGTCACGATTAGTGGATTAAAACATATACCAACTCTTGCATAATCTCATCTACTACCTTAGTTATCGAAATCAAGCATAAACCATTCATAATGATTTTGATATAACAAAGTCTTTACTCGGATTCTTGTCATATCAATTAGATGTTGCATGCACGACTAGTAATCGGCATGTTGTCTTATATTGTTTATGTGCTTATATTCATAATTGCTACCTATGTTTCATATGGTTATGACCTTAGCGAAATGCACCCTTTAATACCAATTGTTAGTATATCTTTAGAACTTGTGACACTCTAGAGGTAATTGTTTTATATTGTGATAATAACAATCGCGTGGAACGAACTGGACTTTACAGTTAAGCTATGCTATACATTAAAGGGTATACTTGCCAGTGTTTATGTTTCTAGTCATTTGTGTGGTAATATCTTGAATAAAAATTTAAGACTTGCAAACGAACATCAGTGGATAAGACACCATATGAACTATGGTATGGCAAGAAGCCATATTTGTCTTATTTAAAGGTCTGGGGTTACGAGGCGTATGTGAAACGTGACTCGAGTGACAAACTCCAACAACGATCTGTGAAATGTATCTTTGTAGGATACCCTAAGGAAACAATGGGTTACTACTTTCATTATCCACCTGAGAACAAAGTGATTGTTTCTAGGTATGGAGACTTCCTTGAATCAGATCTTGTAAATTATGAATTTAGTGGGAGTATTTATGATCTTGAAGAGAGTCATATAGATACATTACCTTCTAAAACACTAGCGATGTAATTCCTATAGAACCAGATAGTCTTGCGGTTCCACCATAATTAGCTCCTCTGCGTAGATCCAAAAGGATTAAAAACACAAATAGCAATATATGTCTTAACATAGAGTATGATGATGAGTTAGGAGATCTTGGTGAACCTGCTAATTATAAATCCGCCATACTTTGTGGAAACCTTGGTTTCCTCGATCTTTTAGCTACAAGGAATGATCATTGTTCATATGATTAACATAATCAAAGAGGAATTAGAACAATAACCGTTAACAAGGTGTTTGCGGCACAAGACACATGAATTAAACAATTGGATTGCTAATTATATTAATAATCAACAATTGCTAGGTGTGTATACATTGAATCCCACACCTAGTCGACACACACTTTAGGTTTACATTGTGAATGAAAGATATGAATAAAACCTAAGACCCTTGTTCCTTTTATAGACTAAGGATTAGGGTTTCAAGAGATAACTATGAATAAACATGTGTATCTTCTATTTAAATAACTAAAACATAATTTTATCAAATCATATTCTGAATACTTATCCTAAATAGACTTTCCAACAGCGTTTGACTTTTGTTGACTTCTGTCAATGCCTAATTTACTCTTGACAACGCCTGATTTACACTTGTCAACGCTTAGACAAATTCCTTCATGTTTTCTTCATTTTTTAGTTTCTGCCACATCAACTTTTTGACCCAACAATCTTCCCCTAGTTGATGTCGGCAAAACTCTATGTGTATCTCTTGTAAGTTGTACATCATCTTCAAATTGCTCCCCTCAATTATAGCATGTATGTCTTCCCCTTTTTGTCACATCAACAGGGAAGTAAACAATGTACGCAATCTTGAAGATTCTCCAAATGTAGGCTCTATGTAATGATTTTAAAGAAAAACAAATATAATATTCTTGATGTAGAAGTAGAATAACCCAACCTTGTGTTCCATGTCTTGCACTATCCATGTGATAAAGAACTTATACCAATGGTGAAGTATAAGTATAACTCGATCTCTTGTCAACATTCTCATCCTTTGTGAGACACTGAGCACGATAATGTAACTCCTTCAAGTGTTATGACAAGTCCTCGTCACCAACCGTGTAAGCATGAACAAGTTACCTTTAAAGAATAATGTTGACTAGGCACCATCTTTAAAGATATGATAGAACACAAACTCGCGAAAATATTCTTCGAACATCAAACTTACCATAAGAATTCTTCCCCTTAAGCCAACACCTCTTCATGACGAATCTTAATGAAACAATATCTTCATATGTAAAATCCATCAACGGATAACTCTTTCACAAGGCCACCCTGATTACATAATCTAATATCCATCAAATTCTTCATGAATTGTTGTTAACTTTCGTAAAAATCATTAATCCCTTTAAAAAATATCTGAGCCATAATTATCATAATGATATTCTGAATAAAAACGGAGATTCCATGTACCTTTGTGTGTAAATACCTCTTTTTGTGTGCCAAAATCGTATCAATTTTCTCAAACAACAGCTATTCCTTTTGTCCAAGAACCTTCACTGTCCAATATCTTAACCATATACATTGCCCAATATCGGACAATACCTATCAGCGCTTGAACAAACCTTTCTCGAACAACACGTGTCAACGCTTTCTAACAGCGTTAACCTTATTCATGTCAGCGTCTATAAAACAAACGTCAGCGGCTCACTTTTCCTTAAGCTCCATATGTTATTTTCCATCTCACTTTTGAAACCAAACAATCTGGATAGTGGCACTCTTTCCCACGTCTGTTATATAAATTAATTTTGGAAATAGAATTCCACGTCCAAACCTCAACGTGAGAAAGAATATCTCCTTAAAATCAGCATCCATAAAATAATATACCCTTTTATTGAAGCAAATCCCAAAATTTTAGCAACAATATTCTTTCGTCCATCAATTAGCACACATTTTCCTTCCTGAAAACTAGCCAATCACAATTGTGGAGTATATTACATCATCACGTCTTTTTCTAGTGTTTCATCAAATCACGTGAAGATTGCAACTTTGAACCACTGCTGTCTTAAAAACACGTTGCCACAGACTATCATGTTGTTTTTGTATTTTAAGTAAAATCACGTGGATCACAAACTGAATGGAACCACTGTTTCACTTGTCTTCAATCAGCAACATACATCTAGGGTTTTCAGAAGAAATCCTAATTCTTGTTTTGTATCAAATAAACAAACATGTTGCGTATCCCTGCTACTCTTTTGCTTGAATCGAGCCCTAATGAAAACTGTATGCAGTCGAACAAAATAATCAGCCCTCTACATTAGCTTTATCATCATCACGTGACCAAAATATCAACCATCAAATATGGCAGCCTTTGGTTCTTCTTCTGTGTCTATCATAGATCATCAGATCTCTAGGGTTTGTTAACCAAAATCCCTAATGATCGATCTTTGTACAACATCAAACACCATGAATCAATCATACTAGGCTCGATATAACAGCTATAAACATCAATCACACTAGGGTTCATCGTGATTAAAAGAAATCACTCACCAGAGCTAGTATGATCAAAGAAAAACGTCATCTCATTCTGTTTATAAATGATCTAGGGTTTGTAAAAACCCTAAACCTGAATTTAAAGAAAAACAGAAACTTTGAACATTGTTTTGCTGCTAACTTCGACAGCCAATAACTTTTTCTTGGGGATAAAACTTGATAATCCCTCCAGTGGATGTCTAGATATATGTGTATAGAATACACACAAGAAATTTCGTGATGATCCAACGGTCCAATAGAAAGTTATGGCCTTCTGAATACTGCTGCGCACATAAAATCGCCCAGAAAAACCCTAGACGGATTTTTCTTTTCTTCTCAAAACACGAACACCTTATTGGTCCTAGCATCACGAGCCACGAGGCTCTGATACCAACTGTGGAAACCTTGGTTTCCTCGATCTTTTAGCTACTAGAAATGATCATTGTTCATATGATTAACATAATCAAAGCGGAATTAGAACAATAACCATTAACAAGGTGTTTGGGGCACAAGACACATGAATTAAACAATTGGATTGCTAATTATATTAATAATCAACAATCACTAGGTGTGTATACATTGAACCTCACACCTAGTCAACACACGCTTTAGGTTTTCATTGTGAATGAAAGATATGAATAAAACCTAAGACCCTTGTTCCTTTTATAGACTAAGGATTAGGGTTTACAAGAGATATGAAGGTCTACGTGATCTTTGGCCTATTCTACATGATTGGATTTGATGGATTAAGATGGTTGATTAATTGATAGACATAAAAGAGATGAGAAGGGAGATGATGGAGTAGAGAGACAAAGTAGAGAAGGGATAAAAGTAGTGAGAGAAAGTAAAGATGAATATCAATTTATTAAAAAATGACCAACCCCTCCTAACATGCTAGGAGGGGATATATATAGCCCACCCTACATGTGGGCTATATGGACTATACATTTACTAAGTGGATGATATGTGTGTAAACACACATCTTTTCTACCACTTAATTACAGTAATAACCGGACCAAAACGTGTATTTTATGTCTTTTATGTCGGAATTATGCGTGGTTTGTGTTTTTGTTGTGATTTAGGACGAAAAGGTGAAAAGTGGAGAAAACACGGGAATCCACGGGCATTTACGGACTTTTATTAAAGAAAAAGACGAAAGACGAAGTCAAGAAGTCAAGAGTGCAAAAAGAACGGAAGTCCAAGACCAATTCTGAAGATTTATCGAAGAAAAAGTCAAAAGACGGAAGTTTATCAAAAGGCGAGGAACTCAAGTCTTATTTATCGAAGAATTTAAAAGACGAGTCCAAAGAAATCCCGAGCCAAAATTTATCCAAGTCCAAGATTAACAAAGATATTAAGAAGGAAGGACCTATAAATACTTCTCATTTCATTTCATTTGGTTTTGTTGGATAGCTTGACAAACTATCTCTTCCATTTTTATTTACTTGCACCTTTAATTACTTGCACATTTAAATACATGTTTTGCACCTTAATTACCTTTTAATTTCAAGTAAGTGTTATTTAAGTTTCTTGTTTTAATTTTCTCATTCTACCTTTCTTTCTTGTTTAATCTTTGATTTACACGTTTTAACTTGTTAAGTTGTTTAAAGATTTCATTTTTATGCTTTTGATTGTTTTAAATCTCTTATCTTCATAGCATATTTGATTTATTTTCAAGTTTATATAGTTTTTACAAAAGTTGTTTTCGTATAAAAGTTGTTTTTCTTAAAGTTTACCTTTTTCGTGTTTTAAAAGTTGTTAACTTTCAGTTTCGTAGCTTATTTTTACACGGTTTTACCTTAGGATTTAGTCTTGTGCTTATTAGAATCATAGCTTATTAGATTAGCTTAATTTGTGCTTTTTCCACCTTATTCCGATCTGACCAATCGGAAAAGGGTTTTACATTCCGACCATAGCTACGTAGCTTGGTCGGAAAAGGGTTTCTATTACATTCCGATCTGAAGGGTCTTGGTATTCCGATCAGAGTGGGTTTTCAGTATTCCGATCAGGTGTTGTGACAGCATTCCGATTGATACTCTTCTCCTCTTTCCGATCGAGGTGCTACTTTGGTATTCCGATTGGGTAGGTGACAATATTCCGATCGTAGGTTCCGATCTGCATTCCGACCAAGTCCATATTCTGATCAAGAGGTAAGTTAAGCATTCCGATCAGAGCGTTTTGGATATTCCGATTGGTAAGTGACAACATTCCGATTGGGTTGCGACCAACATTCCGATTGGACAGGTTTGACATTCCGATTGTGGCTAATCGGAATATATTCCGATAGGAGTTGTTTTCTTATACTTTGTCTTGTTTAATTTTTACGTTATAATTTTTATACTTGCCTAATTTTAATTCTCGTCAAGCTTTTATTTTTAGTCATTTAATTATTTTACTTCCCGTCACGTTTTTAAATATTGCACCACTTTCTTTTAATTAGATTTAGATTTAATTTCACGCTCTTTTAATACTTGCCCTTAACTTTAACGCCACTTTAGATTAACGCACTTTTACTTTAATTGTTTTGCACTTTCATATACTACAACAACGACAACCTTTTTGTTCCACCAAAATAAAACTGAGTCACATAGAGAACCTAGATCAATTCGATTAGACATACATCAAAGAACTTTCATACTAGGTAAAAGCCTTGTATTAAATGGCGCCGCTGCCGGCTCTTTTCGTAAAGATTAACGGTTTTCTGTGAGAGACGCGTTGTCTTTTTGGGATCCGTTCACTTGTGAGCGTTATTTTTCTTGCATAAAAAATTCAAAAAAACCATAAAAAATTAAAAATTGAAAAATACATAAAAATTAAAAATTTCAAAAATCCAAAAAGATTTTATCTTTATTGTGTATATATATTGTCTTTGTGTTTGGTTTTGTTTTCTTTTGCATTTTCAGGTGTATGCGTACTAGATCTTCTAATTATCAAGAGCCCGAGCCTCAAGAAGATTTAGCTATGTCAGGTGTAAACAACAATAATCCACCGCACCTTAATAATAATAACAACAATGTTCTTCCACAGCCTGATCTTCGGACCATGGAGGAACTTTGTCAACCAACAATGTTTGGACGAGGAGGACCGATTGCACCGATGCAAATCAACGCTCCGGAGTTTTCGTTGAAGCACCACATGATTCAGCAAGTACAAGCAAACCCATTCCGTGGATTGCCTGATGATGATGCCAACAATGGATGAACTTCGCCTACAACTCTTTCCACATACTTTATTACATCATGCCGAGAAATGGTTTGATCGTCTCCCGAAGAATTCTATTCACACTTGGGATGACATGACTCAACGCTTTTTGTCGCGCTACTTTCCACCATCCATGGTCACAAGCCTTCGCAATCAAATCAGCGGTTTCATGCAAGACCCTGATGAATCTCTTTTTGATGCTTGGGAGAGATATAATGTCTTGATCGATAGATGTCCGAACCACAACATGCTCCCTGTGACCTTAATAGATACTTTCTACAACGGTTTGACTTTTCGGGGTCGTGATATGATTAATGCAGCCGCCGGTGGCACATTCATGAAAAGGAGACCCGAGGAGTGTAGAGAGTTAATTGAGAACATGACTACTCACCAAAAAAACTGGGATTCCTCCGCTTCTTCAAGGAACAACCCGAGAGTCAATGTTTCCTCCACTTCAGCAAACCCTGATATGACCGAACTCACCCGTGTGCTGACTGAAATGAGCAGAAGTATGCAACTCTTGGCTTCAAACCAACAACAACAACAAGTTAAAGCTGTTGCTACTCTTTGTGAAACATGCGGCGGTCCTCACTCATACACCGATTGTCCTTCTACACAAGGAAATCCGGAAAATGTGTATACAGCTTATGGTAATTGTTCACCGGAAACTTACCAAGCTAGACAACAAGGGGATAGAAATCTGCTGAGTTACCGATCCAACAATTACCTTTCACCCGGTTTTTCTCCTCAAAACCAAAATCCCGCCAACAACTACAATAGAAGCAACCAAATCCCACCCAGAGCTTCTAATCCTTATCACCCACCCGCCCAACAAACCCCACCCATTAATCCTGATGTTGAGGCCATCATGAGAACTCAAGGTGAGCAAATCAAGAATCTGTAGAGCCAAATTATCAATCTGAAAGGAGATATCACAAAGCAAGGAAATGAGATTAGAACCGAGGTTCGTGATAATATTCAATCCTCCTTCAGCACTCAAACGAATGAATTAAAGAATCTGTTGGCTAGTTTCTTGCCCGCTACTCAACCTTCTACTTCAAGTTCTCTACCTTCAAACATCGTCACCAATCCGCGAGCCAATGTGAGTGCTATTACTACTCGTAGTGGAGTCACCATCGTAGGACCACCAACCCCACCCCCATCATCTACACCTCCTCCACCACCATTTATCCCTGCTCCTCCTACACCTAGTATTAGTGCACCATTACCGTCTCAGCCTCGACGTGATGAAGTTCCCACAAATGACCCTTCAACATCCCAACCTTTACCTACACCTGCACCTTCCCCACCCAAACCTAATATCCCTTATCCCTCTTATTTAGGCAAGTCCAAAATGCTAACCAAGGAGGACTCCGAAGTGTGACGCTATGTGAAGATGATTTCTCAAATGAACTTCAACATTAGCTTTCTTGAAGCACTTGTCCACATGCCCAAATTTGTTAAAGCATTTAGGGAATTGCTTAACAAGAAGGAGAAGCTGATTGAACTCGCCAACACACGCTTAAATGAGAACTGCTTTGTAGTTATTCTTAAAGAACTTCTGGAAAAGCTTGGAGATCTCGGTCGTTTTGTGTTGCCTTGCGTGTTCAACAAAACTGAAGAATTTACTGCCCTTGCTGATCTCGGGGCTAGTATTAATTTGATGCCATTGAGTGTTTGGAAAACACTATCATTACCCGACCTCACTCCAACAAAGATGACTCTTGAACTTACAAATCGCACTCTCGCTTACCCCGTTGGTATAGCCGAAGATGTGTTTATTAAAGTTGGCACATTTACTTTCCCGGTCGATTTTGTCGTAGTTGATTATGAAATGGATCCTCGTATTCCTTTAATACTTGGTCGGCCATTCTTGAGAACCGGACGTGCTTTAGTGGATGTGGCCGAAGGTGAGTTAATCTTAAGAGTCGGGAATGATTCACAAGTTTTCAAAATGGGGAAGCTTACTAGTACAACTTTTGGAGGCCGAGAATCAGTGAATATGATTAATGTGCTCGATGACTTTTGGTCGGAAAAGGGTTTCTATTACATTCCGATCTGAAGGATCTTGGTATTCCGATCAGAGTGGGTTTTCAGTATTCCGATCAGGTGTTGTGACAGCATTCCGATTGATACTCTTCTCCTCATTCCGATCGAGGTGCTACTTTGGTATTCCGATTGGGTAGGTGACAATATTCCGATCGTAGGTTCCGATCTGCATTCCGACCAAGTCCATATTCCGATCAAGAGGTAAGTTAAGCATTCCGATCAGAGCGTTTTGGATATTCTGATTGGTAAGTGACAGCATTCCGATTGGGTTCCGACCAACATTCCGATTGGACAGGTTTGACATTCCGATTGTGGCTAATCGGAATATATTCCGATAGGAGTTGTTTTCTTATACTTTGTCTTGTTTAATTTTTACGTTATCATTTTTATACTTGCCTAATTTTAATTCTCGTCAAGCTTTTATTTTTAGTCATTTAATTATTTTACTTCCCGTCACGTTTTTAAATATTGCACCACTTTCTTTTAATTAGATTTAGATTTAGTTTCACGCTCTTTTAATACTTGCCCTTAACTTTAACGCCACTTTAGATTAACGCACTTTTACTTTATTTGTTTTGCACTTTCATATACTACAACAACGACAACCTTTTTGTTCAACCAAAATAAAACTGAGTCACATAGAGAACCTAGATCAATTCGATTAGACATACATCAAAGAACTTTCATACTAGGTAAAAGCCTTGTATTAGTGGATCACGAGCCCATTACATAATTATCGTTGGAGCGACCGATCCTTCATAAATACGTAAAACGTATTTCCAACAATCTCCCCCTAAGGGAGGTCGCTCCAAGAGACAAAGTTCTAAATAGTCTATATATCGTGATCTATGCTAACTAAGATGTGACCGAGACTTTATTGTGAAAAACGTATTTCCAACAATCTCCCCCTAAGGGAGGTCACATCTTTTTACAAAATCTTAAACCTAGCATCTATGCTTGAGTCTTCGATCTTGTTCTTGTGAATATGCTTGATGTGATCTTTGACTTTAGTCTTGAGCATGTTTCCTTGCCTTGACCTTGTGCATTCTTCACTTGTGATATTTGCTTCTTCGTGACTTCATGTTCCACATACTTATACTTTTAAATTCTTGAAAGCTTCAGAGTTTGATACAGCGGAAGACTTGACCTTCAGGCTTTCTTGAATTTGTTAAAGTACTAATTGTATGTAGTATAAGCATGTGGTGACGACTTCTTCTGGATTGTACACCGCAATGCCACCTTCTTGTTACGCTGCATAAGACAGTTAGCAACAAACAATATACACGGATGAAATGGCCTTGAACATTTCATTCTAATTCGGTAGCATTTTACCTCCGGTCGGTGAAGACCGTTGGACGATATTAAATATCATACTTGTGGCAGGTAGTTTCAATAAAGAACCTCCTTGACAAGATTTCGCGGGTACACCCGTTCTCTTTACTCGACCGTCCAAAGCTGACTGCGAACGTAAAGAGTGAATCATTTGGATAATCTTATCCGCATGATTTGAAGCCGTCAATTCATGTTCCTGGAACAAGTGAAGTTCAATTAAGAACCGCACCGTCGTTGCTTTCCAGTTGTCACTAGCTTGATTCATATAGAATCTTGCAAGTTACCTACCAAGTGCTGTTTGATGTTAACACTAGAAGGATTTCCATTCGTCACTGTAAATACTTAATAGTATTACTCTGAATGTTCTGGCAAGATCACTAAGATATTGCGTAGAGGCCTGGAACGTGTTTAAATTCATTTAAGAATTAAACCACTGTTGCTTTCCAGTTATCACAAGTTTGATTCATAAAGAATCGCACAAGTCACCTACCATGAGCTTTTTGAAATTCGCTCAAGAAGGATTTCCATCTTCATTGTAAATACTTTCGTATTACTCGGATGTTCAGGCAAGATCATGAAGATTTTGCGTAGGACTCTTAAGATCTTTCTTACTTTTCACAGTGTGTGAAGAAGCAAGAAAATATGAAAGTGTGTCCTAATGAGATATTTGATGATCTCAAATGGCTCTAGACTCGATCGTGCATTTTGGATTTTTAGTGATCGGAGGCTGGAGAGGAGTGCCACCTTTTCAATACCAATTTATTCGGAGTGAATAAATCAATAGATAATGCGTTGTCTCCGTGTGATTAAAACAAATATCTTTTGAGAGATATCTGAGTTAGCTGGGATGGGTTGTGCATTGCATCACTGGGTCCATGATGTTTGTCTTCAATATTAAGAATCATTAAACAATGATCTTAATAGCATATGTATTGACCCGGTTTCTGCCAAAGTTGTAAGGAGGGCTTCTTTCTTTACACCCTTTATCTTTACAGTTCTTTTTCATTCTTCAACCCCTTCAATGCTTACCAATACGTCATCACTAGCACCTTGTTGTGATTGTTCCAGTGCTAACTTAAGTACTTGGTCGGCATTCAGCTACGTTCACAATCTTTCTCCAACTTTCCTAAGGACTACTATTTCTAGCTATGGAATGTCCTTGGGAAGATTCCTCCGGTTCTAGAGGAATCATTGGACTTTAACCTATCCTACCATCCTTATGTCACCACAATCTTCATCATCGTGAATAGAGATGTTTTGGGTAAGTGTATGTCACCATGAAATCCATTTTGAATTGCAAATCCATTTTGCTCCCCCTTAACATATGCCGCGATATCCGAAAACATTTCGCACATGTCGGGATGAGCTAGCACGTTAAGTCAAACCATTTGTGATTAATCATTTCCCATATTAAATCACATTTTCTCCCCCATATAAAAAATATTAACTCAATCAATGTTTCTAATATCAATTGATTTAATAGCTTTTTAAGAAAATTTGGAAGAAAAATGCAAATCTAGTTATCTTCATGATTTTAACAAGCTCCCCCTCAAATTAATGAGGGTGTACTTGAAACGTAAATTAAATACCTTTTAAACACAAGTGTAAGGTATTTATCACGTGCAAAGATCATATATGATAATGTATTCACAAGATTATCAATTTACGAGGTTGGACCTGAATGATGGAGAACATCATATGAAAGATTCACATGGTTATTGTTCACGAATGTTGGTCACCTCGTCACGTCTGAAGTTATCTCTTGACTCCATGTGTGTGATTGATATCGTTGTCTTGACCCCAATATGTGAACTTGGCACTCTCGGCATCAAGGATTCTGAATGCTGGACAATTGCTCCCCCTTAATTGTTGACCCGTGTTCTATTGAAAGAGTTGTAGTCACCGTTTGAGTAGTCGCATCGTCGAGTATATAGATATCAATAGTAAGTTGCTACGGTTGGTGGAGATGATAACTTCGGATTCTGAAGTCAAAGCTTTCTGGTGAAATGCTTGACTTCAAAATGAAAAACGGGTTACTATCGGAAATAATAGCAAACCATATTGAGCATGTTTTAAATCTTTTAAACTTCTGCTCGAACTTTATTTACAATCCCGTGTCATTATTGAATGACATTTCTAGGTTCGTAAATATTATCGATTCCAGAAGACATGCTCTTTTTATCAAAACGTCTTTGAACACACAATTTTGAAAGACTTAGAAAAACCTTTTGAGAAATTCTTGAAAAATTGTGTTCCAAGTTTTGAAAACCAATTACTTGAGCTTAAGATTTGGAATATCTTAGGAAAGCTCAAGTCCGAGAAGTTGTAAACTTCTCGTTGTAAGGATAAGTTACCATCGGCGATAAACTTTCCTTTTATCTGAAGGACGAGTCCTAAGCTGACATTTACTTAGAAGTCGTTTTCATGAGCTTGAAAACTTTGACTGTTTTAACGGAAAGCTCATGACCGAGAAAGGTTAATTTCTCGTTATGAGGAAAAATTATCTTATTTAAAAGATACACTTTCCTTTCTGAGCTTAAAACTTCGAATGTTTTAATACAAGCTCATGGCCGAGAAAGGTGAATTTCTCGTTAAGAGGATAAGTTATCATAAAAGATAATCTTTCCTTTATTTTAAGTTCGAGTTACAGTCTGACATTTAACTGTAAGTCATTGTGCATGAGCTTAAAAACTTCGAATGTTTTTATTATTATCTCATGCCCGAGGAAAATTAATTTCTCGTTATAAGGATAAGTTTATCATCGGCGATAAACTTTCCTTTCTTTGAAGCACGGGTTACCATCTGATATTTAATGATAAACCATATACACGAGCTTAAAACCTTTGAATGGTTTTAGGATAAGCTCGTGTCCAAGAAAACTTAATTTCTTGTTAAGAGGGTAAGTTATCGTTGCGTAGATAAACTTCCCTGTCTCTGAAGTTCGGGTCATCGTCTGTCATTTAACGAGGAGCCATAGTGCATGAGCTTAAAAACTTGGAATGTTTTTTGATATAAGCTCATGCCCGAGAAAAAATAATTTCTTGTTGTTAGGATAAGTTTACCATCGGCGATAAACTTTCCTTTCTTTGAAGATCGAGTTATAGTCTGTGATGTGACTATAAGTCCTTGTGTAGTTAAGCTTAACCATGAATCCCCTGAGACACTTGTTTCTCTGATATCTGCTTCTTCAGCAACCAAACTCTGAGAGTATCCTTAGTTGAACGGTATACAATGATTGGACCGCTTCGTTCTTTTGGAACATCAACTTTGGTACCTGCATTCTCACTAGGAATTTGCTTGCTTTGACATGGGTTAGCGATATCATTTTTAGAAGCACGTGGGGGTTCACAGTTGGCTTTACTTGTGTCTGAGGCGACCTGAGTAGATGATTCACTTATCTTAGCTGGCAAACATTTCCTTTTATAGAAAACCTTAAGTTTAGGCTTAAGTGAAGTATCATCTTTATCAATTTCCTCCCTAGTAGTCTTAGTGGAATCGGAGACTATCCTAGTTAAAGGGCACTCGTTTCCTACAGGAGTGAATGTTCTACCAGTGGGGTGCCAAACTTTACCAAAGGGTTTGATTTTAGCTATCCAGTGGGACTTATTTCTAGCACGGGAGTTCACCTCATCAAGTAATTTTTTGATACAGGAATCATGATTGGCTCTAAAGACACATTTTCTACATGTTTTACAAGTAGCATATTTAATGTCCGAGTAATTCCTAGATGATTGATCGATTCTCCTAGGAGATGACATGCTACGGTTAGCAGTGTTGGGTAATCTAGAAGGCATGTGACTAGGATTGACATTGCTATCTCTTACATGTGTCTTTTGCATAACTTCCCTTAGACCCGATTTTTGGCCAACGTCATTTGAACTAGTTCTAGACGTGGTCTTGGTATTTTTAGGGAAACTAGAGGCAATCATATGATTTGGTCTTGCTAAAGCTGGAGTGATCACATAGGGCCTAGTTGCTGGAGTGACTGGTCTAGAAAGATGAACCAAATCAACTTGGGAGGCAAGCCGCGGTCTCGAGGATTGTGGTCGCTCGGATCTAAATGCAGTAGGTTGTCTGACAATCGGTTGTCCGACGAACTGATTTGTAGGCGGTTTCCCCAAGATTGATGGTTTTTCAAGCTTAGTGTCCACACTAGGTCCTCTAGTTTTCCTTAACTCGTTTTTCAACACAGCTATAGCAAAAACCTTTTCCTGTACTTGGGCCTTTAAAGTCTCATTCTCTTTGAGCAAGTTATCTTGGGATGCCAACTTAGATTCAAGCAGTTGAATTTGTTTCAAAAGATTATCCTTTTCAACTTTAGAATCTAGAACAGTTTGATCCAATTTTCTTTCAAGAACAACGTTTGACTTTTCAAGTTTTTCAAAGTATGTTTCAAATTTGTCCGTTTTCTTAGAAAATTCAAGTTTGGCATCCTCAAGATCTTTTGATTGCCGAGCTACGATCGTTTCGAGCTCTTTAATCTTGGAATCAGAATCAGTTAACGAGGCAGTTATAAAGCATTTATCATGATGTACTATAGCATTTTGAACACTTTCTCCCCCATTGTGACTCACATCGGATGAATCAGAAGTGGTATTTCTATCACTCTTTTCCATCCCATGTTTGTCATAATTAGGTTCAGAATGCTCAATATGCGGCATGTCATCAGCATATACATCATAAACAACATTACATTGTACCATGTTTGCAGGCTCTTCGTCATAAACGGGTAAGGTGTCATCAAAAGAGATCTCGTGAACATTCCCTGACGTGCCACTGGTATCATGTTGTCCTCCTGATTCCGTGTTCTTGGCATTGTTAGGCTCCAAGTTTTCAACCGTATGACCAGTTTCCTCTTGCATCGAAGAGTCTTGCACTCCATTATCATACGCTTGCTGAAGTTGTGATCTTTGATAAATCGAAGACGAGACCGATGTCATGAGTTTCAATATTGTATCACAGAAAACTCGAAGCTCGGTATGTGTACCTCGAAGAAAAGATTGGCAAATCACTGAACTTTCAGACTTGATGATATTGTATTGGAGGAAAGGCGTGAGTTGTGTCACAAGAGTCTTTTATGCAAGTGTCGATGCAGAGTGATTAAAGTTTTCATTGTCGAGTTGCTCGGCGAGTTGGGTCAAAGTGGTGAATATTGAGTCGATGAATATATGACGATCTTGTCCAAAGATGGTCACGAATTCGCTCCCTCCTTGAATCCTCGAAAGAGTGACAAGATGAGACTGAAGCATTTGAAATGAAGTGATGCCACTTTTCTTAACTTTGTTTTGCATTAAATGCGATTCTCCCTCGTTTGATGTCGACTTCAAAAAATCCATTGAATTTTGTGGTTGCTTTCGTGAATAAATTAAGAAACAGAACTTCACGGAATATGACAAAACCAACGAAAGACCCGTGAGTTTCTTGTCGGCTCAAACGTAGATAAAACAAACCCGATCAAGAATCCGTAGCCACTAAAAATAACGCCCGTCTCTTTGACTCGTCACTTTTGTCTTTAAATCCGGCCACAAAAACTTTTAACCCGTCAAATATATTTCCACGTTAATACTTTCAAGATACCCGTCTCAACACGATTTGTCAAAAAATTAATAAACAAAATTAACTTAATAAAAAAGAAAACAAACTTTAAAATATATAAATATAAAAAGTTTATCTTAAAAAATTTTTAACTAAAAAAAAATAGAAAATACAAAATCTGAAATTTGAAAATAAAAAAATAACTTTAACTAAAAAAAATAAACTTTGAAAATATAAAAGATAAAAAAAAATGAACTTTTAAAATATAAAGAAAATCTGAAAAAACTACACACGGTGATAAGGATATAAAACGTGTAGTATACAGAGTGACCACGTGTCTTCCCAAAACTTAAAAACTTTGTAAACTCCGCTCGTCTCTTTCTCCTATATATAAACCCAATTCTCTTTAATCTATCTCTCTCCTCACTTTACAAATCCTCCGTCTCTTCAACTCTCTTCAAAAAACTCTCTCACACAAAACAACCAATACACCTCCAGCCTTTCAAACCCACAAACGCAGATCTTAATATACTTAATCTATTTACTCAAGGGAACTTTTTTCGTTCGTGTATCTTGAAATCCTAGGTGAAAGATCTTGGTATTTAAAGATACGTTTGATAAAACGATTGGATGTGCAGAAACTGAAGCGGCTACAAGATCTTCACATGAAGGTCTCGGGTAGGTTTTTCTTGTAATGTTTTTCGAGTCTGTCGTCTATCATCTGTCGCGTCCTTCTTGTGATGTTTTGATTGAGTCTTTGGTGTTTTGGGTGGAGTCGAGATGGAGTCGAGATGTGAATGATTGAGTGTGTTTGTTGTTGTGTTCGTGTCTTCTGTTTTGATTTTCAGTAAATGGTTTGAGTCTTTATGGTTTTGGAGTTCAAATTGATGTTGGGTCGAGGGTCAAAGTTATTTTGAGTCAGTTTTGTTGTGGGTTTTTGTTAAAATAGAAAGTGTGATCTAGTCAAAAGGTTTTCGAGTTTGTGTTGGGTCTGGGACTGGATGTGGTTGTTAGGGGGAGTCGGGTGGGTGGGTGGAGAGAGGAGTCTGTTTGAGGGGTTCTGTTAAAGAGAGTGTGAGGGTGTTGTGTTTGTGAGAAGAGGGAGGTGAGTGAGAATCTGCTGTGGAGTTTGAGTGTATTTGTCGAGTGAGTCAAAATGGTTTTGGGTTTTGTTGGTCGAGGGTGTTGAGTCTTGAGTTGTAAGAGTGAGTCAATTTTGTCGAGTCTTAAGTGTTGAATGTGAGTGTGATGTGAGTCGAGGGAATGAGTCGAGACGAGGGAGTATTGGGGATTGTGTTGCGAGGGTTTGGTTGTCGAGTCAAGGGTCGAGAGTCAGTTGTTGGTCCGAGAGTGTTTGGATGTTGGTTTAGGTGATAGGAAAAACAAAATAGAGTTTGTGAGGTCGAGTGTTTGTGGGTTTGGGGGTGAGCTAAGGTGTGAGTGATGTGCGAGGGTCAGGGTGAGGAGACGAGGGTGAGGTTTGGTTTTGAGTTGTTTTTTAAAAAAAAAATAGAGTCTTCGTTTTGAGTGAGTCGAGGGTGTTGAAGTCTAGAGTCTGTCGTTATAATTGAATCTTGTTCATGCGGAAGAATGGGTTCATTCGGAAGAATGGGTTTATTCGGAAGAATGGGTTCATTCGGAAGAATGGGTTCATTCGGAAGAATGGGTTCATTCGGAAGAATGGGTTCATTCGGAAGATTTCATTCATTCGGAAGTTTCGTTCATTCGGAAGTTTCGTTCATTCGGAAGTTTCATTCATCCGGAAGATTTCGTTCATCCGGAAGATTTCGTTCATCCGGAACTTTTGTTCATCCGGAACTTTTGTTCATCAGGAACTTTTAGAATGGAAGAACAGTGTTGTTGGGACAGATTGGACAGAAAGATGATAACCAAGAAACTTGACAGTTTTGACCAAAAACTGAGATTGAGAAACTGATTATATAAAAGAAATTTATAAAAACTGATTATAAAAACATAGACGTTACTTTAGTTAAATCAATAAAAAAAAAATTAAAACAAAAATTCAATCAAAACATAGAATAAAAAAAAAGGTTTTATCAATAAAGATACAAAATTAAAAAAAGAAAAACACAAACTTTTTATAAAAACACAAACTTTTTAAGATTTGATAATAAAATTTTTGATTTTTGTATAAAAATTTGTGATTTTTATCTAAAAAGTAAGTAAATCTAAAGATTTGACATGATTTAAAGCATAAAAATACAAACTTTTTAAGATAAAAGCTTGATAAAATCAAAACCCATCAAAATCAAACAAAATAAAAACAAGAATAAACCAAACTAGCCATGCTCTGATACCAATTGAAGGTCTACGTGATCTTTGGCCTATTCTACATGATTGGATTTGATGGATTAAGATGGTTGATTAATTGATAGATATAAAAGAGATGAGAAGGGAGATGATGGAGTAAAGAGAGAAAGGAGAGAAGGGAGAAAAGTAGTGAGAGAAAGTAAAGATGAATATCAATTTATGAAAATAACCAACCCCTCCTAACATGCTAGGAGGGGATATATATAGCCCACCCTACATGTGGGCTATATGGACTATACATTTACTAAGTGGATCACGAGCCCATTACATAATTATCGTTGGAGCGACCGATCCTTCATAAATACGTAAAACGTATTTCCAAAAAGATAACTATGAATAAACATGTGTATCTTCTATTTAAATAACTAATATAGAATATTATCAAATAATATTCTGAATACTTATCCTAAATAGACTTTCCAACAGTGTTTGACTTTTGTTGACTTCTGTCAACGCCTAATTTACTCTTCACAACGCCTGATTTACACTTGTCAACGCTTAGACAAATGCCTTCATGTTTTCTTCATTTTTGAGTTTCTGCCACATCAACTTTTTGACCCAACATACTTGATCCTGAAAAGGATAAGTGGATGGTTGCTATGGATGAGGAAATGAAATCCATGAAAGTTAATGATGTTTGGATTCTTGTAGATCCACTACCAAATGCTAAAGTAGTGAGACATAAGTGGATATACAAGAAGAAAACTGATATGAACGGAGAAGTACAATCCTATAAAGCTCTTTTAGTAGCTAATGGTTTTACTAAAACTTTTGGCGTAGACTACGAGGAGACATTTTCTCCTGTAGCAGACTTAAGAGCTATTTGGATTCTCATATCTATAGCAGCATACTATGACTATGAGATATGGCAAATTGATGTTAAAACTGCCTTCTTGAACGGTCGTTTAGATGAAGACATCTATATGCAGCAACATGAAGGTTATGTTGATCCTAAGGATCCAGGACATGTGTGCAAACTTCAAAGATCCATTTATGGTTTGAAGCAAGCATCACGTCAATGGAATAAAAGGTTTGACAAAAAAATCAAAAAGTTTGGATTTATTCAGAATCGTGATGAGCCATGTGTATATCACAAAGCTAGTGGGAGTGATGTAGTATTCCTCGTCCTATATGTTGATGACATATTAATCATGGGAAGTAAGATTCTAAGACTTAAAGCTGTTAAGGATTATCTTGGTAAATGTTTTTCTATGAAGGATTTAGGAGAAGCTGCATACATTTTGGGAATTAAGATCGGTCGGGATAGGAAAAGACGGTTAATTGGTCTAAGTCAAGATGCTTATATAGATATGATTTTGAAGAAGTATAATATGCATAATGCCAAGAACGGTTTTTAACCTATGGAAGTTAAGCATAATTTGAGTCATGAGATGGATGCATAAACTCCTAAAGAGGAGACATACATGCAGAAGGTGCCTTATGCTTTGGCTGTAGGATCTATAATGTATGATGTTAGATGCACAAGGCCTGATGTGGCGTTTGCTCAGAACTTGGTCAGTAGATACCAACAGAATCCAGGGAAGCTCCATTGGACTGCTGTTAAACATATCCTAAAGTACTTGAGTACGAAAGATATGTTCTTGGTATTTGGAAGGAAACCAAACACATAACTGAATGTGACAGGTTTCTATGATGCGTCCTGGCAATGCGATAAAGATGATACGAAGTCTCAGATGGGTTACGTTTTTTTTATCAATGAGGAGCAGTTGACAGGAAGAGCAAGAAACAGACAACGATTGCAATGCATGCTACTCAATCTGAGTACATGGTTGCTTCAAAAGCTGCAATGGAAGCTGTTTGGATTAAGAAGTTTATTGGAGATCTTGGAGTGATGCCTTCAATTAAAGAACCTATTGATATATATTGTGACAATTCTACTGCAATAATATTCGCCAATGACCCTGGAGTCATGAAAGGCGCCAGACACTTTATGCGTAGACATCACTACGTCCGAGAACAAGTTGAAGCTCGTGAAATCAAATTAATAAAAGTTCACACAGATGATAACGTAGTCGATCCTTTAACTAAGGCTTTGCCTAGACCAAAGGTAGTTAAGCAAGCCAAGGCGATTGAGCTGCAACTAGCTAGCAAACTCATGCAATAAATATGTGATTAGTATTTGGATAAAGGATGTTATGACATTATTATATAATAAAATAAAGATTGGGTTTCGTTTATTCTTATTATTTAATGGTGTATCCTATTTTACATGTTTTAATCCATGAATAAATTGTTATGCTAAATGTCCGTTGTCAATTAATAATATGGGCATATTATTAAATTAAGACAAATAAAAATAGCGATAGAGTATACTTGTAAGTATATTAATCGATTTTGGATGATATTTGATGAATTGAATATTGGACTTATCCCAACTATATGTTTTTACTTATGGATCTTTATCATCAAGTAAAACATAAATAGTGATCCTTAGACTTGAGATACCAGGAAACTGTTATGAATCTATTGCATCTCTGTTGAATAATCAAACGCTAAACGTAACTGGTAGCTATAAGGATTATTTTCGGAAGTTTTGCAAAATTCATAAGTTTTGCTCGTAGTCGATATGGCATTTATTTCCTCTAATTTTGTTTTGGAGTTTAATACTGTTGGGCCCCTCGTGGGATTAGTAAGATGATTGTGTGGCCACACCCAAATTTGTTTTGGTGATCTTGCTGAATCTGTGAACGAGAAACAGAATGGTTAATGAAAGGAATGATTGAGATCCATATCCTTATTAACATTATATTAGAAATAAAAGGATAATAATAACGATGTTGAATCGTTAAAAGGTTTTGTCTAGGAGACTTACTCGAGTTGTACTAGAGACATTGCTAAGTGTAACTTTACGCTAGTCAATGTAATCACGATATTCGAAATATGTCCAAGTGGGAGCTGAAAGTTTATGGACTTATATTTAATATTCGTGTGATAGGATTGAACTCGAGATTACGGGATTGCACTCAATACATAAAGAGTTAATTTATTTAATAAATATATTTATTCTATTTATTAAATTAAGCTGAGCTAAATAACTATATAACTTTAACGATCGTTAACTAATTAAAAGTTAAGTATTAACAAGTGTTAAATAATATATAGAACGAGGATTAAAAAGGAAGAAGGACGGAAGGTTCCAGAACACCCCATGGAGGGGTGTTCGTCGGTCGGTTAGGGCACCAAAGGGGGAAGGAAAAACTTTCCTTTTATTTGTTTCGGCTACAATGGATTCTAGGCCTATAAACCCCCTTACCCCTCATAATCTTCATAACTTGAATCTCTTCTCTCCCTCTCCTCTTGGTCAATCGCAAGGTGTATCCACGAAGGGATATTCGGTTGGTTTCTTGATTGATCGATTGTGTTTATAATCTAGTCCTAGCCTGTCTCTAGGGTTGTTGGGTAAATTATTTACAAGCGTTGTAGCTCGGTTTTCACGTGCTAGAATCAAGATTAGCTCGTTGTATTACGTGTGTACAAGACCGTAATAGAGTCTTACTTTAGACTATATCTTGGAGTATTACGGTATTAATCCGAATTGGTGATTCGTTCTTCGTCTTGTGGATTTGCTTTAGCGTAAAGGTATGTAACCCTAATTCGATTAATTATAATTGTGTTATTATTATGATCTTGTTAAATCGCTTCCGCTATATGTTCTTTGATCTCGTTTAGGGTTTTATATAATTGTTATGATGTTGATAAATCTACATAAATTTGATTCTAAAATTTGTTAAATGTTGAGTATATATATAAAAAAGTATTTGAATTTTTATTTTATGGGATTAGGCCGTACAATAGCATTGTAATTTCACAAATGTATCGATTTGGTACGTAGACTATTTTTTGTTCTACTCAATGTATCAAACTTTCATGTTTTGTGTTACTTTGTACAACATAACTTTTTTTACCGGCTAAGGATTTTTCCATCCTACGTGGACATGCCACATAGGAATTCTACTTACAATATTTATTGGTTTTATATGGTTTTAGAGAAGATTTTAATATATTATCATCACCATTATCCCCAATTTAATAATTCACATAGAAAACGCTAATCAAAGCTAACGGTGTTTTCTTCTTCTTCATCGAATTAATGGTGTCGTCTTGTCTCACCACCCACGATTTGCACTTGTAAAGAACCGCAACCAGTTATTCTACAAACTGCCAAAACCATTGGTCATTCAGTGAGACGATTTCTTGGATGTATTAACTATTACTGATGACGTATAGTCCCTAGTCGGGCTATTATCCCGAACCACGGGTACTAACCGTATCCAATCCATTACGAATGGTTTATGGTAGACAGCGCTAAAGCCCATGAGGCCCAATAAGCCGCTGTCGCGCTCGGTTTCACAAAAGTCGCACTCTGAACGCACGTGGTAGAGTCAAATAAAATCATAGTCTAATTAGCATTATGATTCACCTAAGATAAGAGGATACACTCTCCTTATTACGTGATAAGGATCTCGTTGTATATAGTAATTATCTCTTACACTGGCCGCAAGATTAAGGAAGTCGAAACTAGGGTGTCACCGGGTATAAAAGGAACCCCCGAGGTTCCACAAAGGTACGATCTACAATACGCTTAAACACCAACTAACCTTCTCAAACCGATTACCTACTCTCACGCTGAAGTCTAATCGTGGGATACATTTCCATGGTAAGCCTAACGGTGTCTGTTCTTTAGTGTGCAGGGTGTTCATATAAGTTCAGTTGGTGCAAGAGCCAGAGTCCTCGACACCCTAATTAAGCCTAATTCGGGTCAAGTAGGGTCCATCCAACTTTTGTATCAACAAGTCGGCACCATCCGTGGGACCTTACACTAAACTCTCAATATGACCAAGGGCGGTGCGTTTAACCAGAAAGCGAGCGACAAGAAGGGATCAACAATTGAAGCATAGCTGGAGTCCGCCGAACTAACCCCTGACACAACCAGTGGGACAAACAGTAGGAACGTTGCGAACACGCCTCCACAAGGAGTTAATTCGCCTTTGTTTACTCACATACCTACACTAGGGATGGGTAGCCCCAATCTTGTCTCAGCACCACCTCCTTCTAAAAAGGATAAACAAAAACACCCCCGCGCGAAAACAGTGGAGGACATGATTGCCTCCACTGAGGAGAGGGATATGGAGGAATACGACACTCAGAAATTTGACTATCTTATTTCACTCGTCGATGCGTGCATGAGGTCTAAGAAAACCAAAGATAAAGTCTTGGCGGATTTGGAAGAAGGGCAACCAGCCTCAGATCATCAGGGTGGAACTCAAGGATCTCCGGAAACTCCCTCAAAAAAAGATCTCATACAGGATTCACAAGGAAGGACACATAAAAGAAAATTCCATAGCAAGTCCAAGCGGGGAAGGCGATCTACAAGCAACAACTTGCCTAGTGATAACTGGATTTTATTCAGGTTAAAAAGTTCTTTGTCGTATGTCTCTTCGAATTGAAAAACTTGTATTTAATGTGACTCTATTGTTTTTGGTGGAACAAAGATGTGTCGTTGTAGTTTTTTTTAAAATAAATGTGCGAAACAATTAAAGTAAAGGTGCTCTTAAAGTAAATCTAAGTCTAATTAAAATAAGGGTGCAAGTATTTAAAGCGAGACTGAAATTAAAGGGCACTAAAGTAAAGACGTAAACTTAAATCTATCTAAGGCAAACTTAAAACGCAACTAAAACATAAACTAAGGAAAGACTAAAATAAAACTAAGGCAAATAATCTTAAAGTGAAATTAAATAAAAGGCAGGAAAAATAAAGCTTGAAAGTAAAAATCAAAGATAAAAGCTAATAAGAACCTGAATACAGCTCATTCGGAATAAACCTTCGTTTGGAACAATCACTCGTCCGGAATGTCACCTTCGGTTGAAATGATTCTTCTTTGCTTGGAATATAGCCAAAATCCTTGATCCGGAACAAATTGATCTGAATATGTCACTTATCCAAAACAATCCTTCGTTCGGAACTTTACTGATTCGGAACTTCTAAAACTTGCCTTGATTCGGAACTTATGATTAACCCTTGATTCGGAAGATTCCGAATGAACCTCCTTGATTCGGAAGTTCTAAAACTTCCGAATGAACAAACACTGATCCGGAACTAGCCCCTTGATTCGGAAGTTTATTCGGAACTTTTAAGTTCCGAATGAACAGCCCTTGGTTCGGAACTATGGTGACTTCCGAATGAACGATCACTGATCCGGAACTTTTGGAGTTCCGAATGAACAGTGCTTGATCCGGAACTTTTGAGTTCCTAATGAAGCTTTTCTGGTTCGGAACTTTTGAGTTCCGAATGAATGACTATTGGTTCGGAAGTTATCCTTCGTCCGGAACTTTGAATGTTCCGGATGAACAAGTTTGGCTCGGAACTTTTGCTGATCTCAAATCTTCCAGATGAACCCTTGATTCGGAACTTTGGCTGATCTCAAATCTTCCGGATGAACCCTTGATTCGGAACTTTGGAAGTTCCGAATGAACAAACTCCCTTTCTTGATTCGGAAGTATTCACCTGGAAAGATCAGAAACACAAACAACTTTCCCGAAGAACAAGGGGATACAGTAACAGCAGTTTTAATAACAAATTAACCAAAATCAACAAAAACAATTTAATACATCTATCCACGAATCAACAGTAAACATAAACGAACAATTTAAAACAAGAAATCAAACAACTTTAATCACAATAATCAACAATCACTTGGATCAAAATAAAAGCATGAACATGAACATAAACATAAACACATAAATCAAAGATAAAGAAAGGTAGATAAGAGATTGACAAGATAAAGTAAACATTGACAAAGATTAAATGAAAACTTACTTGAAATTAAATGAATTTAAGGTGCAAGACAAGGTATTTAAATTTGACAAGAAATTAAATGACAAGGTATTTAAATGGTGGAAGAGCTAATTGTCACACTTAGCCAACAAAAACAAATGAACACACTAATGGTCTATTTATAGTGGAGGATTAGGAAGCTTCCTCCCCTCCTTCATTTCTTGTTAATTGTAAGATTAAGCCCCTTTCTTCTTAATTCTTCATTAATTACACCATTAGTCCTTTTCTTCTAATCTTCTTTAAACTTGGACTTAAGGGACTTTTGGCTTCGGGATTTCTTTTGAACTCGTCTTTAATTTCTTCAATAAAATAGACTTGAATTCTTCGGCTTTTGACAAACTTCCGTCTTTTGACTTTTTCTTCGATAAATCTTCACAATTGGTCGTGGACTTCCGTTCTTTTTGCACTTTTGACTTCTTGACTTCGTCTTTCATCCTTTTCTTCAATAAAAGTCCGTAAATGCCCGTGAATGTCCGTGTTTTCTCCACTTTTCACCTTTTCGTCCTAAATCACAACAAAAACACAAACCACACATAATTCCGACATAAAAGACATAAAATACACGTTTTGGTCCGGTTATTATTGTAATTAAGTGGTAGAAAAGATGGGTGTTTACACACCTATCAAATCCCCTATACTTGACCATTGCAATGTCCTCATGCAATGCATTAGTTACAAAGCAAGATTACATTTTTCATCATAATCAATCCAAGTTGGCCTTTATTAAAGAGATAGAAAATAAAAAACATACAAAATAAAGAAATCAAAAGCATACCTTGGGTTTTGAAAATGTTATGAATAATCATCATCCTCAAGTTTTCACTTTCTCCAAACCAAGCTTAAAAACGAGATCATTGTTATTATAAGTTAGTAGACTAACACGAACTCATGTGGGCCAATTATTCACTTAGATTCCCTTATTCCTAGGGGTATCTCTTATATTTTATTGTTGTCTTGAATGATCACGAGGATGCATTGTTTGACTTATTTCGATAGTTATTTAGTCTGAAAATAAAGTGAACGATTTAATCAATAGTTAGCTAAAGGACAAAATCTTTTAAAACTGCTTCTCGGGACCTCATAAAGTTCATATCTTGGCATAACTCGCTTCGCGAGTTGAGACCTTTCTCGGACCGATATTTGGCAGCGACTTCATACTTCAAATTTTGAGAGACGTTCATGAAATAATTGTCTTCTCTTCATAATAGGAATTCTTCACTTTGAAGTTTTGAGAGATTCATACTTGGACCACGACTTATTCATTTTTCTCCAATCTTTATTTTGGACTTTGATATACAACGATCCGCCTCCTTTTATGACTTGGATCTATTTATCCTCATACCTTGTTAGGGTCTTTTCGGATACACTTCTCCATGACTTTTGGGGAGTTTTGCTTTACGTCGTGTGTCTCGATCCTTCATATTGATTTTCGATAAATGATTCTTCACATCACTTTGGATCTTTAGCAACAAAATATAGCCCTCATGCCTTGTTAGGGCCTTTTCGGACTCGCCAATCTTCGCGTCCCGCTTCAATAAGTTATGCCTAGGCTATGAACTCTAATCCATACCGAGCAACTTTTAAACGATCTGGGGCTAGAAGCTAAGTAACTTTTCAAATCGTACAACCTTATTTATTAGCAGATAAATTATTAGCAAGCGATGGGAGAATAGGCTCATAATTAACTCACATAAATTCATGAAAGAATACCGGACTTATAATTGGCTCTATCATCTCTCGTTCTCTACAGTTTAAAATCTCAAGTAATGAGACTCGTGGATGCTTAGCCTATTAAATCAAAGTTTTGGGTTTTCGAGTCGCCTATAGGATCTTGCAAATTCTTAGACTTTTTCAAGTTTTAGAAATCGCATTTTAAAGTTCCCTTGAAAAACGACTCTCTAGGATCAATTATAGGAACTTGCGAAAAGTTCTTGTTCTTAACCCGTGAGAGTTAAGACTTTCGCGTTTTATAGCTCCCTATATAAAAGCCTATCAAAACTTGACTTAAACATGTTAAGGATATTAGCTAGAGTAAACTCGGATTGAGTCAAAAGATTCACAACGTTTGAAAATTAAAACCACTTATTTAAACATTTATTCTAATAAGGAAAGAAAAATAACTATACAAAGGGAAAAACTAATAGGCCAAAATAGATTAAAAATTTTGAAAAATGTCGAAAAATAGATTTTCCGGTTAAAATGAGGACAAATACAAGGAAAAGACCACTTAACTTCGATAGAAGTCCCCCCTACACTTAAGATAAACATTGTCCTCAATGTTTAAGCATGTGGGAGTAAACTCCCCTACACTTAGGACATTGTGCACTTTGTTTAAATCTTGCTAAGGAAAAGACAACTAAAGAGATTCCTATTTTAATATTGAGAAAATATAAAATAGTGAATCGAAAAGAGTTTAGGATAGAACCGGGATAATGGAGCACGGAATCACGGGTTGTCAAGAATCATCAAGAGTGGATCATTGAAGCTCGAATCCCTGATTAAGAAGTGAGGAGAGGAAAGCAAACCAAAGGGTCTCCCCCTACACTTATGATAAAGAAAGCGAAAAGATAGATGCATGGGTTGCCTCCCAAGGAGCGCTTGGTTTTTGTTTACCGAGTCGTGAGCCTGACTCGACCTTGATCATCAACGGAAGAAGCATAAAACATATCCACCAGGATCGAAGACATAGTTTTCATCCATCAAATAACACAAGCTTATGGCGAACAAGGCAAGCCAAAGAAGAAGTGGCAAGGTTCCCTTAAGCAGTGATGGAGCACGGTGGAAGCAAGGGTGAAGTGCAAGCATGTCTTCAAAATGTCCAAAGATTTTTCCTTTTATTGCATCAGGTGGATACTGAGATGGCTTAAAGACTTCAATACCGGGGTCGAACACCTTTTCCTTTAGGGGAAAATAGCACTCAGGCTCAGCCGAGTGTGAAGAAGATCCGCAAAGAAGCACAACCTCGTCCTCAGCAGGGGACAAAGAGGTGTCAAATCATAAGTGCAACGGATTTCGGTGTCGATCGGTTTCTTCTCCTTTGACAGAATGTGCTTCAAATCCAAAGTAGGATCAAGACGATAATCTTCAAAGTCCAAAGGAGGAGCATCACTCTCATGAGGGAAGTATGTGTTGAGAAATTCAGAGAAATCTTCCTCAAATGAATAATCGTCCAAAGTAGGATCGAGTGATGGCGGAGGATCTTCATCATGTGAAGAATCGCTCGAGAGAGTATCAGCCTCATCAAAATCATCGAAAGTGGGCAGCTCGGGATACTCAGAAGTACAATCAAAATCATCCGAATCTGAGCTAGAATCATTGTCATCATAAGCATCGAAGATCGGTGGCGAATCATAAATGGGAGAAGCGTCCAAAGTAGGGAGAGAATCATCCATATTATCTTCAAAGAGTGGATTATCAGTGGAAGACTCGAATAAAGGATTGTCGTAGACGGTAAAGTCATCGAGCACATTTATCATATTCACTTATTCTCGGCCTTCAAAGGATTTGCCTGTAAGCTTCCCCATTTTAAAAACTTTTGAATCATCCCCGACTCGTAAGATTAACTCACCTTCGGCCACATCTACTAAAGCACGTCCGGTTCTCAAGAATGGCCGACCAAGTATTAAAGTAATACGAGGGTCCATTTCATAATCAACTACGACAAAATCGACCGGGAAAGTAAATGTGCCAACTTTGATAAACACGTCTTCGGCTATACCAACGGGGTAAGCGAGAGTGCGATTTGCAAGTTCGAGAGTCATCTTTGTTGGAATGAGGTCGGGTAATGATAGTGTTTTCCAAACACTCAGTGGCATCAAATTAATACTAGCCCCGAGATCAGCAAGGGCAGTAAATTCTTCAGTATTGTTGAACACGCAAGGCAACACAAAACGACCGAGATATCCAAGCTTTTCCGGAAGTTCTCTAAGAAGGACTGCAGAGAAAATTTCATTTAATCGTGTGTTGGCGAGTTCAATCGGCTTCTCTTTCTTGCTAAGCAATTCCTTGAATGCTTTGACAAATTTTGGCATGTGGCAAAGTGCTTCAACAAGGCTAATGTTGATGGTCATTTTAGATAGCATATCCACATATTTCGATACTTGACAGTCATTCTTGGTTAGCTCGTTGGTCTTGCCTATGCGAGAAGGGTATGGGATTCTGGGTTGATAGGGAGACGGTGAAGGTGTAGTTGGTGAAGGTTGTGATGTTGAAGGGTCCTTCCGAGATCCATCGTCATGACGAGGCGGAGACGGTAATGGTGTACTAACACTAGGTGTAGGAGGAGCAGGGATACATGGTGGTGGAGGAGGTGTAGATGATGGTGGTGGGGTAGGTGGATTGACAATGGTAATTCCACTACGCGTAGTTATAGCACTCACATTAGCTCGCGGATTGGTGACGGTGTTTGAAGGTAGAGAACCCGAAGAAGAAGAAGAAGGTTGAGCTTCGGGCAAGAAACTAGCCAATAGATTCTTTAATTCAGTCGTTTGAGTGCTGAAGGAGGATTGAATATTATCACGAACCTCGGTTCTGATGTCATTTCCTTGATTCAAGATATCTCCTTTCAAATTGATTATTTGGCTCTGTAGATTCTTGATTTGCTCACCTTGAGTTCTCATGATGGCATCAACATCGGGATTAATGGGTGGGTTTTGTTGGGTGGGTGGTTGATAAGGGTTAGAAGCTCTTGGTGGGATTTGGTTGTTTCTATTGTTGTTGTTGGCGGGGTTTTGGTTTTGAGGAGAAAAACCGGGTGAAAGGTAATTGTTGGAACGGTAACTCAGCAGATTTCTATCCCCTTGTTGTCTAGCTTGGTAATTTTCCGGTGAATAATTACCGTAAGCAGCATACACATTTTCCGGATTTCCTTGTGTCGAAGGACAATCGGTGTATGAGTGAGGACCGCCACATGTTTCACAAGGATTAGCAACCGCTTTAACTTCTTGTTGTTGTTGGTTTGAAGCGAGAAGCGTAATACTTTTGCTCATTTCAGCCATCATGCGGGTGAGTTCGGTCATCTCAGGGTTTCCTGAGGTAGAGGAAACATTGACTCTCGGGTTGTTCCTAGAAGAAGCAGAGGAATCCCAGTTTTTGTGGTGAGTAGTCATGTTCTCAATTAACTCTCTACACTCCTCGGGTCTCCTTTTCATGAATGTGCCACCGGCGGCAGCATTGATCGTATCACGATCTCGAAAAGTCAATCCGTTGTAGAAAGTATCGATTAAGGTCACAGGGAGCATGTTGTGGTTTGGACATCTATCGATCAAGACATTATATCTCTCCCAAGCGTCAAAAAGAGATTCATCAGGGTCTTGCATGAAACCGCTGATCTGATTGCGAAGGCTTGTGACCATGGATGGTGGAAAGTAGCGCGATAGAAAGCGTTGAGTCATGTCATCCCAAGTGTGAATAGAATTCTTCGGGAGACGATCAAACCATTTCTCGGCATGATGTGATAAAGTATGTGGGAAGAGTTATAGGCGAAGAACATCCATTGTGGCCCCAGGCAACTTCATGCTTTTGGTGATTGTAATGAACTTGTCGAGGTGTTTGTTGGCATCATCATCAGGCAATCCTCTAAATGGGTTTGTTTGCACTTGCTGAATCATGTGGTGCTTCAACAAAAACTCAGGAGCGTTGATTTGCATCGGCGCAATCGGTCCTCCTCGTCCAAACATTGTTGGTTGACAAAGTTCCTCCATGGTCCGAAGATCGGGCTGTGGAAGAGCATTGTTGTTATTGTTGAGGTGCGGTGGTTGATTAGGGTTAACACCTGCCATACTTAAATCTTCTTGAGGCTCGGGCTCTTGATAATTAGAAGATCTAGTACGCATACACCTGAAAATGCAAAAGAAAACAAAACCAAACACAAAGACAAAGACAATATATATACACAATAAAGCTAAAATCTTTTTGCATTTTTGAAATTTTTAATTTTTATGGATTTTTCAATTTTCTAATAATTTTTTTTTATGGTTTTTTTTTTTTTTTTTGAATTTTTTATGCAAGAAAAATAACGCTCACAAGTGAACGGATCCCAAAAAGCAACGTGTCTCTCACAGAAAATTGTTGATCTTTACGAAAAGAGCCGGCAGCGGCGCCATTTGATAACTGGATTTTACTCAGGTTAAAAAGTTCTTTGTCGTATGTCTCTTCGAATTGAAAAACTTGTGTTTAATGTGACTCTATTGTTTTTTGTGGAACAAAGATGTGTCGTTGTAGTTTTTTTTTAAATAAATGTGCGAAACAATTAAAGTAAAGGTGCTCTTAAAGTAAATCTAAGTCTAATTAAAATAAGGGTGCAAGTATTTAAAGCGAGACTGAAATTAAAGGGCACTAAAGTAAAGACGTAAACTTAAATCTATCTAAGGAAAACTTAAAACGCAACTAAAACTTAAACTAAGGAAAGACTAAAATAAAACTAAGGCAAATAATCTTAAAGTGCAATTAAATAAAAGGCAGGAAAAATAAAGCTTGAAAGTAAAAATCAAAGACAAAAGCTAATAAGAACCTGAATACAGCTCATTCGGAATAAACCTTCGTTTGGAACAATCACTCGTCCGGAATGTTACCTTCGGTTGAAATGATTCTTCTTTGCTTGGAATATAGCCAAAATCCTTGATCCGGAACAAATTGATCTGAATATGTCACTTATCCAAAACAATCCTTCGTTCGGAACTTTACTGAATCGGAACTTCTAAAACTTGCCTTGATTCGGAACTTATGATTAACCCTTGATTCGGAAGATTCCGAATGAACCTCCTTGATTCGGAAGTTCTAAAACTTCCGAATGAACAAACACTGATCCGGAACTAGCCCCTTGATTCGGAAGTTTATTCGGAACTTTTAAGTTCCGAATGAACAGCCCTTGGTTCGGAACTATGGTGACTTCCGAATGAACGATCACTGATCCGGAACTTTTGGAGTTCCAATGAACAGTGCTTGATCCGGAACTTTTGAGTTCCGAATGAAGCTTTTCTGGTTCGGAACTTTTGAGTTCCGAATGAATGACTATTGGTTCGGAAGTTATCCTTCATCCGGAACTTTGAATGTTCCGGATGAACAAGTTTGGCTCGGAACTTTTGCTGATCTCAAATCTTCCGGATGAACCCTTGATTCGGAACTTTGGCTGATCTCAAATCTTCCGGATGAACCCTTTATTCGGAACTTTGGAAGTTCCGAATGAACAAACTCCCTTTCTTGATTCGGAAGTATTCACCTGGAAAGATCAGAAACACAAACAACTTTCCCGAAGAACAAGGGGATACAGTAACAGCAATTTTAATAACAAATTAACCAAAATCAACAAAAACAATTTAATACATCTATCTACGAATCAACAGTAAACATAAACGAACAATTTAAAACAAGAAATCAAACAACTTTAACCACAATAATCAACAATCACTTGGATCAAAATAAAAGCATGAACATGAACATAAACATAAACACATAAATCAAAGATAAAGAAAGGTAGATAAGAGATTGACAAGATAAAGTAAAGATTGACAAAGATTAAATGAAAACTTACTTGAAATTAAATGAATTTAAGGTACAAGACAAGGTATTTAAATTTGACAAGAAATTAAATGACAAGGTATTTAAATGGTGGAAGAGCTAATTGTCACACTTAGCCAACAAAAACAAATGAACACACTAATGGTCTATTTATAGTGGAGGATTAGGAAGCTTCCTCCCCTCCTTCATTTCTTGTTAATTGCAAGATTAAGCCCCTTTCTTCTTAATTCTTCATTAATTACACCATTAGTCCTTTTCTTCTAATCTTCTTTAAACTTGGACTTAAGGGACTTTTGGCTTCGGGATTTCTTTTGAACTCGTCTTTAATTTCTTCAATAAAATAGACTTGAATTCTTCGGCTTTTGACAAACTTCCGTCTTTTGACTTTTTCTTCGATAAATCTTCACAATTGGTCGTGGACTTCCGTTCTTTTTGCACTTTTGACTTCTTGACTTCGTCTTTCATCCTTTTCTTCAATAAAAGTCCGTAAATGCCCGTGAATGTCCGTGTTTTCTCCACTTTTCACCTTTTCGTCCTAAATCACAACAAAAACACAAACCACGCATAATTCCGACATAAAAGACATAAAATACACGTTTTGGTCCGGTTATTATTGTAATTAAGTGGTAGAAAAGATGGGTGTTTACACACCTATCACCTAGCTCTGACTCCGATGACCATCACCCTAGATGCCATAGACCAAGGTACTCTTCCTCGGAATCCTTAGACGGCGAGAGGGAATACCAGAGGTACTCCCATAAGCTTTTCTAGCGTAACAACGAAGATCTATCCCTCCCGGCGTCGAAAAAAGGTGGATGACTTTACACAAAGCATCTGGAACTATTCGGAAGACAAAAAGCGACGCATGCCATCAAACGTCAAAATTTACGACGACACTACTGATCTGGATGATCACCTAAAGGTTTTCGAGTCGCAGGCGTGGATTGAGCGATGTTCGGAACCCATGTGGTGACACATGTTCAATTCCACCTTGTCAATGCGCGAAATTGGTTCGATAAACTACCGCATCGAAGTATCGACAGGTTCGAGGACCTGCGAAGATCTTTCCAAAGAAAGTACACACAGCAGAAGAAGTGCGACAAGGGCTCTGTGTCGCTCGCAAGGGTTAAACAAAAATAGGGAGAATCCTTGGAAGAATTCATAGAACGCTTCAAAAGCGAATGAAATCACATCAGAGAATGTCCAGAAATAATAATAATTTATGGTTTCATGGCTAGAATAGTCAATCAGGACTTGATAAATGATAGGAACCCTGCAACCTTTGATGAGCGAATGCGACGGGTCAGATCCTTTATCCAAGGAGAAGTAGCAGCTGTTGACATTATAAGAGGGACCTCAACCTACAGATCCCATGAGGTAGTCATATAGCATGAATAATAGCTAAAGCTCTGACTATCAAGCGGTCCCAAAGGCGGTGAGAGACAAGTTCAAACCACCTTAAAATGAATCCTATAGAAATATTATTGTCAGAAGGATCAAACTTTCCGAAACCCCGCCAATGACCACCCTGGTGGAGAGACTTATAGGCAACAAACATTGTGAATACCACAGCGAAAAGTTGCACGGTACGAATGAATTTATCCAACTCAAAAGGCACATCGAAGGCTTGGTAAAATTGCGTAAGTTGAGCCATCTTGTCAAGGACGGGGAGAAAATCGAGAATAAGCCCACGGTAATCTATATGGTACACTCATGGCAGCATAGAACCAGGCAGAAAACTAGCCAAACATTTTCTCATGGAACATATTTTTCATTCCCACCGCTTAAGGTAAGCAACACAGTCGAAGGATATCTGACGATAGAGGTAAACATGGGGAACCACGTCGTTCGACGCATGTATATTAATGGAAGGTCTTCAACAGAAATCCTATATGAGCATTTCTTCTCAAGAATACATCTGGAAGTCAGAAACCAGCTGCTTCCAGTCATGTCGCCACTAACTTGGTTTAGCGGATAAGTAATCTGTCCACTGTGTCAATTATGCCTGTTAGTAACAGTAGGGGATAATGGACATTCAACGATTGTCTGGATGAGTTTCTTAGTGATATGGTCACCATCACAATACAACGACATCATCGGGCGACGAGTTATCCTAGCAATGCGAGCTGTGCCGTCCACGGTCCATGGAATGCTCAAGTTCCATGTAGAATGCGATGTTGTCACAATCTTTAACACTGTACTCCCACGGGCAGAATGTAACACAATATCGGATCCTCCCCAAAAGGCTGCGGAGACAAAGGTTCCATCACCACCAAACCTGAAAGTGACACTTCACCCAGACTATCTGGAACAAGAGGTTATGATCGGAGGTGCACTATCCCACCAAGGGAAATCGGCTATGTGCACTCTTCTAAAAAGTTACTTTGACATCTTTGCATAGGAACCGAAAGACATGACGGGGGTGCCATGGTCAATCGCAGAGCACATGCTGTGAGTTCGTGAGGGCTACCCACCGATCAAGCAAAAGAAGCGCGAGCAAGCACCCAAACGCAGACAAGAAATACTGAAGAAGTCAAGAAATTAGTAGACGTGGGCATCATGCGCGAAGTTTACTATCATGATTGACTTTCTAATCCAGTCATGGTCAAAAAGCACGACGGCAGTTGGCGTATGTGTGTGGACTTCACAGATCTTAACAAAGCTTGTCCTCAGGACTGCTACCTGCTACCAAAGATTGATTAGAAGGTCAAGTCACTATGCGACTATCCTTGCAAATGCTTTCTTCATGCATAAAAAGGATATCACCAGATCTAAATGGCGGACCAGGACGAGGAGAAGACGGCATTTGACACCAGCCAAGGGGTCTACTATTATACAAAGATGCCCTTTGGATTGAAGAACGTAGGAGCTACCTATCAACGACTGGTATACAAAGTTTTCGATAGTCAGATCGGACGAAATCTGGAAGTCTACATCGACGACCTCGTGATAAAGAGTCACACAAAGGTAGAACTCATCCAAGACATTGAGGAAACCTTAGGACTCTAAGGAAGATCAACATGAAGCTAAATCCTAAGAAGCGTAATTTTAGCACGATTGAAAGCATGTTCTTGGGATACATGATAGATTCTAATGGCATTAAGCCTTGCCCAGACAAGATGGAGGCAGCAATACAACTCCCATCTCTATGAATGTTGAACGAAGTAAAATCCCTTAACGGGAAGCTGGCATGGCTATACAGGTTCCTCTCCAAGTCTGTAGAGAAATCACTCACTTTATTTAAAACACTCAAGAAGTGCATAAAGAAAGGAGACTTTCGTTGTTCAAGAGAAACGGAGGAGGATTTCGACTAGCTCAAGAAGCACTTAATGGCACTCCCCATGTTGGTTGCACCTAGACCGAAGGAGGAGTTAATTGTGTACTTATCAGCTACACATGAAGCGATCAGCACATTCTTAACGACAGATAGGGAGTCCATCCGGACACCAGTTTAGCGCTGCAGCATCTGGAACTAAATTACGTCGTGATGGGAAAATTAGTTTTGGCACTGGTGTACGCTGCGAAGAGACTACGTAGTTACTTTCAGGCACATCCCATAGTGGTGATCACAGATCGACATTCTAGCAGATTATATCAAAACCGGACGTTGCCAGAAGATTACAAAAATGGAGTGCCTTGCTGGGTGAGCACAATATCTCTTATAGGTCACACACAGCTGTTACAGGTCAGATCCTAGCAGATTTCATCATAGAGAAACCAGAAGAAGAAGAGGTTGTACCCAAAAAGAAGGAAGAACCCCAGGATCCCTGGGTCTTGTTCATAGATGGGTCCTTGTGTGTTGATGGATACGGGGCATGCCTCATCTTAACAAATCCGGACGGTATAGAATTCACCTATGCCTTATGTTTTGAGTTCACGACGACAAATAACGAGGCCGTATATGAGGCACTAATAGCTGGAATGAGGATCGCGGCTCACATGGGTGTACGTAACCTAGAGGAGAATGTGGACCCACGTCTTGTAACACCCGCTACGAGAAGAGACAAAGTCCTACTACTATGGTGTTACTTCAGAAACATTATATTTTAAAAGGGCTAAATTGAGAACATTTATTAAATCATCGTAATATTCAAAGTAACAATTTAATAATAAAAATACCCGAAACAATGGGGTCCAAAATGCAAATGTAGTAAATCATAAAAATGTCATAATGGGTTTTATTAAACTCTTGTATAACTCTAAGTAAGCCCACACTCTCATAGCCTAACCTCCCGCTTAATACATGCTCATGGAAAATAAACACGGCCGAGCAGAACGCCCAGTGAAGGTGATGTAGGATTTTCGTACACGTTTTAGGAAAAACACGTATGAGCGGCAAGTATTAGGCGTTACAATTTAATGAAAACCGTGAAGACGAAAATTCCAAGTTCGTTCTCGAAAGAGGTGTATGATTTGTGTGCCAATTATATAAAATCATAGTTTGGATTAGTGACGTTTTTGGATTAGAAAAGAAGGTAAAGTAAGACGAATTACGCTAAAAATTACCCTACGACGTAAAAAACATGAAACCGTAAAACTCGACGAAAAATAAAATTCCTCTAAAAATTACCAAAAAATTAATATAATTAAGAAAAATGTAAATAAGACAAAAATGAAAACCAAAATTTCCAAAAAAATTTTACTAATTTTATATTAATTTTTAAAGTCTAATAAAAAACAAAAAATTAGATAAAATTAAAAATAAGTCAAAATGAAAACCTTTTCTTTTGTAAACCTCAAAAATATTGTTAAAAACTTAAAAACTATTTTTCTAAAAATTAAAAACACTTTTTTCTATTTTAATGAGTTTTTAAAATTTAATCTAAAAATAATCATAAAAAATAAAATACAAATGTGAAAAATACAATTTTTAAACCAAAAAGTCCTTAATTACTTAAAAACAAGGGAAAAATGTAAAACAGATAAAAAAACAAAACTAATAAGCTGGAAATAGCTTATCAAGATTCGGACTAATTTATATAAGCTAAAAACAAAGCACCTTAAATAATGAAGGAAATGAAAGCTTGAAAGTAAAAGACCCAAGGGCATAACGGTTAAGGTGTTGTTGTGTGAGGGGAGTGGCGCAGGTTCGAGTCCTTGCCACGTCCTTTTTGTAATTTTTTTTTCTTTTTCTTTTTATACTAACTCACTACCTAGTACTATCTATCAACAAAAACAAAAAAACAATCAAAGAAAAAACATAAGTAAACTAAAAACAAGGATCAAAATCACACAGATAAGAACTTGTAAAACTTTGCCAGAAAATGAATTGTCTGATATCAGGTGAAACTAAAAAAACAACTTAAAAGGATCGTTCTTTGATAGCTCAGAAAGCTTCAGGGTGATTTTTTAGCCTGATTTGGCTTGTAATGATTTGTTTGTGGATGTTTTTTGGCAAGACAAGGAACCCCTACACTCAGTTGAGTGTAGGGAGTTAGTTAAAACAAAAAAACAAACAAGCTAAACACTTAAGTAACAAAAACAAGGCAAATCAAGATCACTGTATTGAACAAGCAGGTCTGAGACTATTTTGTTGATCTAGTGTGCATAGAAGTGGATTTCAATCCTCCCAAACAGGTTCAAAACTTGAGCATACAACCATTGAATCACTCCAAAATCATAGATATAACCTAAACCTACCAGTTTAAAAAGATTAGAACTCAAACTTAGCTAAAACAAACTAGTAATGGCCTTACTGATTTTTTAAGTTATCTTTGCCAAATATTGAGCATACAAACTCCTTTCCAACCCTACCAAACTCAAACCTAGTAACTGATATGACCTATTATAAGTTATTTAAGTGTGTAAGACTAGTTTTAGGCCTAAAGCTGTCACTAATCTTAACCTAATAAACATACCCAAACACCTCTTAACTAAATAAAATCAAAAATTAACAAAGACTTTTTGAATATTAGCACTCAAAATTGACTGATAACACTAAAACAGACATAAACAACCTAAATGAACATAAACAAACTTCTATACCCGCACGTAAACAACTAACTCACAAAATCATATAATCACTTAAAAAGGGCATAAAAACAAGAAAAAGGGTTCAAGCCTATACCATGGTTGATGCCTTCTTTTCCTGGCTTTTTTGGCTTGATCATAAGCTGATAAGAAAGCTTTGTAGAGAAACACTGCTGTTGGAATCCACATGGGACCCAAGGGTGGCAATATCTTCACAAATGAAATAAAATGCAAAGAGATGAAAATGGGGTCTTGTTTCCTGCACACAACACAACAAACCAAGAAACAAACTTCTTGTACCAAAAGACTACAAGCTGGAGGCTTGTAGCTTTTGCTACAGTAAACGATGAGTAAAAAAATGAATAAAACTGATTTTTATTTCAACTTTTTGAACCACTTCTTGAATACCAACTTTGAACCAAATTGAGGTTAACAAACCAAAATCAATAAACCAAGCTCATGCTTCCACTTTCACTTCCACTTGAGCTTAGTTGTGAGTTTCTGAAAAATCTAAAAAAAACCGTCACTTGACAAAATCTTTTGAACCAATGAACTTGGATAACACTTAAACTAACTTGCTTAAAAATAAGATTAAAGTAAGAAAACAGTAATGTGGAACTCAATATTTGCACCAAAATTAAGTTTTCATTTTCATTAATAATTTAAATTTTTTACAAAACTGGAACAAGAAAGAAAAAGGGTACATGCACCCCTTTTATATTAATCTATGGACTATTCTAGATACTGGAATAAAAAATTACAAAGGTGCAAAACCCTAAACCTAATCTGCTGAAAGTCCATTCTTGCCCTTGGTCAAACGATTTGAATCTTGGTCTTGAGGTCTTCACGTGATGCTAGGCTGTGTACAAAGGATCTTGGACGTTAAAATAGTCCTTTGGGACCAAGGAAACAAGTTGGGTCGTTGGTTTACTGAAAAATTTGTATCTTGCTATTTTGAGTGAAGTAGGGGACAACGGGGGACCTATTTATGGTCACGGGAGAGTTGAAGTGTGGGGTGGGTTTGGTTTAGGGGACCTTCAATTGTGGTTCTAGAAATATTGGGGATAAACCCCCTTGGTTTTGACTTAATTGGGACTACGGATTTAGCTAGGGTTTAAGGTTGGGAGGTTTAATAAACAGGGATGACTAATTTCCTTAACAAACAGATTTATTAATAAATATGTTTTAACTCGTGGGTGGAATCTAACGTGGTTGAGAGGGGTAATATGATTGGTTGATGGGGATAGTGGGGCACGTGGCTTGTGGTGAGTGGCTGGGATATGTTTGTTTGTCTCCCTAAAATAGTCCCTGGATTCCTCATTTGTTGTCATTTCTTGCTTAAATAGATCCAAAGCCTTTTTCCTTTATTAATAAAGATTTGGTTTTTCTAATATGGCCACCAAAACTTTTTCCAAACTTGTTCCAAGGGCTTTAAGTGTAATTTTGATATTCTTCAAGGGCCATTCTTGTACAATCTTGATATATTAGGGACCCTAATGCAATAAATGAGATCTTCAAGGGTATAATATGACAAGTCTTCAAACATGGAGGACCAATCTTGCCAATCTTCAAAACTTCAAGGACTTGAACGGAAAATCCTTGTTGGGGTCTGGTTCTTTGTGCGTCTTCCTTTCCCGTTTTCGTTTTTGCTTGATTCTTGTGATCTTTTGTTGATTTCACGACATCCGTACCTAAAATACACAATGAATAAACACAAGCATATTTTGGGGTATTTTGATGATATTTTAAGTGTTTTAAGCCCGATTTGGACGATGAGACTATGTATAATTGCAGTCTCATCACTCCCCTATACTAAACCATTGTCGTGTCCCCACTCAATGCTAGATTTAAGTATCGTAGCACTTCCAAAATTCATTTTTATGTGACATTTATTGAAGACATAAACCTATATAAACTACTACACGTGTTTTAGACATAATGTATCATTTTCATCATGATTAAGTGACTTTTAGGGTCAAAGAATAAGATCACGTCAATGCCTCATAGAGATAAGTTTGTCATCCTCGATTTTCACTCGAATCCATGCTAAGCGTGAAACGAGATCATTGTTATTATAAGTTAGCAACACAATCATTACTCATTAGTGTTAATTACGCACTTGGTCTCCCTTATTCTTAATTGGTATCTCTTATATTTTATTTTTGTCTTAATAATCACGAGGATACATCGTTGACTTATTTCGATATTTTATTAAGGCCGAAAATAAAGTAGCACGATTTAATCGATAGTTAGCCAAAGGACACGATCTTTTAAAACGGATTCTCGTAATCTGCTTAAGTTCATATCTTGGCATAACTCGTTTCACGATTTGAGACCTTTATCGGACCGATATTTGGCATGTGTTTCGAACATTAAATCTTGCAAGACGTTCTTGAAATTATGGTCTTTTCTTCATATATGGAATTTCTTCAAACTTGGACCACGACTTCATCATTTTTCTTCAATTGTAATTTCTGATTTTGATATACAACGATCCGCCTCCTTTTAGGACTTGGATATATTTATCCTCATACCTTGTTAGGGTCTTTTTGGATAGACTTCTCCATGATCTTTAGGGGAGTATATAGCTTCTCGTCATGTGTCTCGATCCTTCGTATTGATTTTGGAATATTGATAATTCACATCATCTTGGATCTTTAGCAACAAAATGGAGCTCCTCGTAGGGCCTTTTTGGAACTTGCCAATCTTCGCATCTCGCTTCAATAAGTTATGCCTTGGCTATGAACTCTATTTGAACACGAGCAACTTTCAAACGATCTTGGGCTAGAAGCTAAGTACCTTTTAAATCGTACGACCTTACATATTGCATTTATTTAAACAAAAGCGTGGGGAGAATAAGCTAATAATTACTACGCATGAGATCGTGAAAGATTACGAGACTTATAAATAACTCTATCATTTCTCGTCCTCATTTAAGAGACTTAGCCTAAAAAGTTAAGGAATTGAAGCTAATTGCTCAACACGTACGGTCGAGTAGAAAATTACTCTTATTCTCACCATAGGAAAACCTACATTCGTGTCTTAAACACTTATGAAAAATAAGAAAAAATTCAAAATTTGGCCATTTTTAGCATTATTTTGCAACAAAACGATAACAAAAAAATGAAAATGGATTGCGTGGTGACGTAAGCAAGGTGAAGTATCTACTCACCCCCCCCATACTAAAAATAAACATTGTCCTCAATGTTTTGAGTCTAGGGGTGAAACACCCCCATACTAGAGACGAAAGTCGAATGCTTAATCTCGAGCATGGAAAGGGTAAAACGAATAACCTAAAAGTTGTTTATGAATTATGCTAATAAGATAAATGGTATAACATAAAAAGATATCATCGGATATCGGAATCTCCAAAGGCAACGATCGAAGCTCGAGTGATCCGTAAAACGAACACGAGAGGCTTCAATGATGACGATGAACCTAATGAATCACAATCACAAACAACCACGGAACAAAGGTTGGAAGAGCACAAGTCCCCTTGTTACACTATTTGAAAACGATAATATTTACAAGGATAAGCATGAGAATCCCCCACGAGGCACCTTGTTTTTGATAACCGAGTCAAAAGCTCGACTCGAATCCCCATAAATGTGATAATTTAGGGATAATCTTGGTTTGGTCATTTTTGGTGGGGCTTACATGATAAAAATGCCCAAAAGTACGTGGAGTACGTTAAAACCCCAATACACGTATACCAGGGTTAAAGATAGCGTCCTCGTTTTCGGATGAAAGATGAAACAACGCTACTTCAACCATTGCATAAACCCCAAAGGGGTAGAAGAAAATAGATGAGAAGTAGAAGGGTGGGACAATGGGTGGGGCAAGATAATGAGCTACTCGAGGTAGACTCACACCAAGCAAACGAAAAGATTTTCCATTTATTGCATCGGTGGAAGACCGAGATTTCCCTTTACAAGCAATTCCGGGATCGAATATCTCGTCCTCGGTGGTAAAGTGTGAAGAAACATAAGGGGCTTCCCCCACACTAAAACCCACCAACCATCGTCAAAAAGAGTAGACGAGGTGGTAGTACTCAAATAACGATGTGATGACGGAGTTAAACTTGTAGAAAAATCTTCTAAAACATGTTCAAAATCTTTTCCTTTTTCATCGTTTTCAAACTCTCTATGAAAACCCGATTTTATGATGTCAAAAATATTTAGCGTTTCAAATTCAAGATTAGTCACGCTAAAAATCCTCACATTTAAGTCGCGATGAGGGGGTGGCAGATTGTATAAGTTCTCAAAACGTTATCAATAAAGAACACCGCCTCTCTGGGTCTACATAGTCGTCATCCTCATGAACGTCGATCTCATCGATTTCTTCATCAAAGATAGGCTTATCAAACCAAGGTTTGTCATTCCCCTCCTTGAGTATCTTAGAAACTCTCTCGAAAAGATCACGGGGGTTCATTGAAGCTGATAGAAAGAATCGGAGTCTAGGTATAACAATATATCATAAACCGGGTTCTTTTTTAGACAGTAGTATATCTAATGTTTATATATCACATATCCTTCCAAGCACGAAACCATCATTCATTTGTGGGGATTGTTGATAAGTTAAATCCTCACGAATGTGGTAAACGTAATTCACATTTGAGGAGTGTTGATTTGGTAACTCCTCGAGAATTGGATTTTGGGTCAGGTGAGTTGGTTCGTCATCGAAAATAAGACGTTCCAACTCATCAAGTTCATCGTCTATTTTGGAAAAATCAACCTCACTCGTAGGTGGGAGTGGAGGCATAAGAGCTAGCTCTCGTTCGATAATTTCATCAATCTCGGGATCGAACTCGTATTCATCGTACTTCACATGTGAAGAGGTCTTTTTGGCAGAATCCTCAAAATGGCATGTGGATTTCGAATTACGTGATCAATTTCGGCAAAATCGCCATCGTCATCGTCAAAGAAAGAGTCGATGTGAGCACTCACAACCATGGTCTTACAGGTCAAATCACTATGCATAGGTGACTTTTCTAGGACGAGAGGATCGATGTCGATAAAACCTTTAGCCTCAACGGGTGTTGGGCTAGGAAAAGGAGGCACTTAGATGGAGTTATAAGTTGAAGCCTCAAAGACGTGTCCTTCGAAGGTGGTGAAGACGAGTCCATATTTGTCATTGTCGTGATGGCACTAACGTCACCCTTCGGAATTGGTTGTTCACTTTGTTCACGAAATACATCCCAAAGTAATTTGTCATCCATAAATTTACGAATACCCTTTTGAATTAAGTAAACGTATTCTTTATCATTAAAATCATCATCTTTAAAACCGTTCATTTTAATTCTTTCAAAACATGCGTCAAGCCTCATATTTTCCGCTAAAGTTAACATTTTGAAATCATTAGAATTTGAAACATTAGGTTTTGAAGCCTCGGTTTTTTCATGATCATTAGACACTTGGGATTTATTTGCTAAAAAGTCCATTTTGTCATCCCCATATCTCATAGTAAGTGTCCCCTCGTGGACGTCGATTACGGTTCGAGTCGTCGATAAAAATGGTCGACCTAAAATAATAGGACATTTAGGGTCACACTCGTAATCGGATATGACGAAATCCGCGGGAAAAACAAACTTTCCAACTTTAACATAGACATCCTCAGCTATTCCAATTGGTATAAGTGGTGTACAATTTGCAAGCTCGATTGTCATGTTCGTGGGGGTAAGTGAAGGCAATCTCATCAATTTCCAAAGAGAATGAGGCATGAGATTGAGGCTAGCACCTAAATCGGCAAGGGCTAAACATCCATCAATCTAGGAAAAATCACAAGGTAATAGAAATTGGCCTGGATCCTCTTCCTTTCTCGTCATTTGCCTTTTGGGTTTTTTAAGAAGGATCGATGCACAAGTTTCTTCAAGGTTACTTTGGTAAGGTCGATGAAGATCTCTTTTTGAACCGTGGATGGAATTTGAGGTACACGAGGGTGTGCGCTCTTCTCATTGGTCGCCACGTTCATCCCCTCGACTCTAGAACATGAAGGCGTCTTAGAAGTCGAGGGTTGAGAAGAAGGAACAACTCGAAATCCATCAAGGTTAGGGGTAATCACACGACTTTTCTCACGAGACGAGGCGGCTTTAGATTGTTCATTCGGATTTTCAACGAAACTCGATGAAGCACCCGAGGCTTTGATCACAATAGCCGAAAACATTTTTTTCATATCAATTTGTCCTTGCTCAATCTTCGTGTTTTGAATTTTCAAAGTGTAAAATCCATGATTTTACCATGAGAATAATGTAATAAAAATATACCCAATGATCCTAGATCATTTCTCAACCTAGTAATATTAATCGAGTTCGAGGACGAAACTCAAAGACGACATGTGAATGGTGTAAAACCCGAGATTTTTCGTTCATTAAATAATAACGAAGTATACTTCAAAACTTATTTTGAAGCAATACAAAAATCATCGGACTTAAAAACATGACAAAAGTCATACGACCCGCGTACCGACAATTTAATAATTTAATTACTTAAATTATTGTCGAGAGATACTTAATAAACGATTTGATTAAATTGTTTAATGTTTCATTTATCTACGGAGAGATTAAATGAGAAGTATCTTCATTAAAACGATACTTATTCTTATTAAAACGATATACGACAAATAATCGTCGTTTAAACGAACACACACATTATTTATATTATAAGACATATAAATAATACATTTTATCGGAGAGATCGTTTTAAAATTAATGACACGGTTTTCGTAAGACGAATCAACTTCCATAAATCACAAACGAATCCCGAGCCGTTTATTAATAAACGCATGATAATATGTTACACTTTTAGGCCCACTTGTGGCCTTATGAGCCCATCTATTAAACTTTGGATAGTTAATGGACTTAATAAGCCCAATAAGAAGTTTAATAAGCCCAACAACTCTTTTGGCCCATTAGACAAGCCACCAACATACCTCACTGTTAATCCCATTCAATCCATAACACAATATTTAGAAGAGATATTTAGAGAGAGAAAGAGAAGAAAGTAGAGAGAGAAACAAGAGAGAATTTGGAAGGTTAATGTTTACTAGAGAGAGAATGTAAAATGAACCAACACCCTCTTCCACACATGGAAGAGGGTATATATACCCTTGGCTTATGGGCCGTGGGTTTAAGTGACTTGGACCGGGCTTGGCTTTGTTTTGGGCTTACGCCCCTAACTTATACAATATTAGCTTAAATTCCAAGCCCGGTTTTCCCGACTAACCTATTACAATACAAGACCTTTAACGACTAAGATGACCTATTACATTCTTGTTCGACTATATAAAATATAGGGCTAACAATCCCCCAATGTATCGGTCATCTTAAAAAGCTTAAAAAGCCTAAGATGGTTGAGTGAATACATTCTTGTAGAGGAGATCTTCCTGCTTTGGTCTTGTATCTTGGTCTTGATCTTGCTTGTAACAGCTTTGTTCCTTCATGCTTTCGTGATCTTTATCTTGAGCCTTTGTCATTAGACTTTGAGTGCTTGAGATCTTCATCTGTGCTCCTTGTAACTAAGATGACCTATTACATTCTTACATTCTTAGGTATCTTGATTATCGCCATCTTGTTCTCTTGTGACTTCTAAATCGACATCGGTTGCACAACTAGGCTACCTTCTTGATATGCAGCAACATATATAGATACGGATAAAATGGCTTTGAACATTTCATCCTCACTCGGTAGCGTTTTACCTCCGGTCGGTGAAGACCGTTTAGACGGTATTAGATACCGTACCTGTGATCGGGTAGATTCGATTAAGAATCTCCTTGACAGGGTTTCTCGGCGGTAGTAGCCAGTTCTCTTTACTCGACCGTCTCAAAGCAGACTGCGAACATAAAGTGTGAATCAAAAAAGGATATGGTTATCCGTTTGATTAGAGTCGTCAATTCAGAATTCCTGAAAAAAGTTTGATTCTATAAGAATCGCACCATTGTTGCTTTCCAGTTTGCCACAAGCTCGATTCATAAGAATCTTGCATGTTACCTACCGCAGTGATGTTTGATGTTGACACTGGAAGGATTTCCATTCGTCACTGTGAACACTAAAGAGTGTCACTCTGAATGTTCTGGCAAGATCACACGGATTTTGCGAAGAAACCTGGAATCAAGTTTGAATCAATTAAGAATCGAAACTTAGTTGCTTTCCAGTTCTCACAAGTTTGATTCGTGTAGAATCGCACAAGTTACCTACCATGAGCTTGTTGAATGCTGGCTCAAGCAGGATTTCCATCTTCATTGTGAATCGTATCACTCAGATGTTCTGGCAATATCACAAGGATAATGCGTAGGACTCGATTGTGTCCTAATGAGATGATAGATTGATCTCGTTTGGCTCTAGACTCAATAAGTGCATTTTGGTAATCGGAGGCTGGAGCAGACTGCCATCTTTTCAATATTAACTGACTCGGAGTGAGAAAGTCAATAGATACGTGTTAATCTCCGTGACAATGAGACAAGTTTCTTTTGAGAGAAACTTGAATGGCTGGGAAGGGTTGTGCATTGCATCACTGGGTCCATGATGACTTGTCTTCAATAGATGTATTGACCCGGTTTTTGCCTAAGTTGCATAGAATATTCAACTCCTTCAATGCTTACCAATACGTCATCATTAGCACCTTGTTGTGATTGTTCCAGTGCTAACTTAAGTACTTGGTCCGCATTCAGCTTCATTCCACTCCATCTTTCCTAAGGAAAACTATTTCTAGCTATGGAATGTCCTTGGGTAGATCCCTCCGGTTCTGGTTGGATCATAGCACTTAGTTTCCTTTCCTAAACCACCTTTTGACTCCATCGTTCCGTCGTGGATAGTAGGTTGTTTTGGGTATAGATCGTAACCATAAACCATTGAAAACCATTCAAAGTGTTTGATAAAAATCAAAACTTTTAACACTTAAAAGTTTTACATTTCCGAAAAGCTCCCCCTACACACATGCATCGATATACGAAATAGTTTGGCATGTGAAGGAAAGAGTTGCACTTGAGTCTTTAAGATCACATGTTGCGATATATTACATTTTAATCACATTTTCTCCCCTATCTCTAATATAAAAATATAATGTTAGAGATACCAATTGATTAAAATTTGACATTTTCCGAAAAATCGACGGGAGAGAAACATGTGTGCACGCATGAATCATGGAACATTTTCAGTCGGGTCGCTCCCCCTCAACAATATATGTGTGTCTTGAGACAAAATTTGACAAAATTTTAGAAAAACGACACCACAAAATATGTTGAGGTACGGAGTTGAGATGCCTTTTCCGATATAATATATTACATTTGACAATTTCATATCATTTTTGGAATGTGTTGGATACATAAAATATGACAATTTTAGAGATGTACCCAACAACATTAAAAGGCTTGATTTTAAAACGCTCCCCCTCAAAAATTGATCAAAATAACATATGACAGTTTTGAGATATAAAAACCACTTATGAGGAAGGGAGTGTTGAATACACAATTTTGAAAGATTTAGAAAAACCTTTTGAGAAATTTTTGAAAAATTGTGTTCAACGGTTTTAAAATAATCAGGATAGAAGACTTCTCTTCTATTGATTAGGGAAAGCGCACTGAAACGTACACTCCCCTTTCGGGTCCGTTTTTCATGATCTCAAAACTTTGATTGTTTTGTGACTAGCTCATGACCGAGAAAAATAAATTTCCCGTTGTGAAGGATAAGTTATCATCCGTGATAAACTTTCCTTAAGTTGAAGTTCGAGTTCTAAGCTGACATTTACTTAGAAATCGTTTTTCATGAACTTAAAAACTTTGAATGTTTTTATGAGAAGCTCATGACCGAGAAGTATGAATTTCTCGTTGAGAAGGATAATTTATCGTCCTAGATAGACTTTCCTTAGTTGAGGTCCGAGTCCTAAGCTGTGATGCGCTTAGAAGTCGTTGTGAGAGAATATCAAGCAGCTTCGTTTGCCAAAACCTCCAAGTCTTCTGGAGTCATATACTTCATACCAAGAGGGCCAACAAGATACGCAAACCTATCTTTCGAGAGAGCTTTTGTAAACAAGTCTGCCAGCTGGTACTCAGTTCTGACAAAGTATAATTCCACGATGTCGCGTTCCACTTGTTCCTTGATGAAGTGATATCTGACATCGATGTGCTTGGTGAGGGAGTGATGAACCGGATTGCAAGATATGGCTATGGCCGACTTTGAGTCACAATATATAGGTATTTTATCAAAGTGGAAGCCATAATCCATGAGTTGAGTTCTCATCCAGAGGACTTGAGCACAGCACGCGGATAGAGCCACATATTCTGCTTCAGCCGATGAGAGCGAAGTGCAATCCTGCTTCTTTGACGACCAGCTGACAAGCTTGTCTTCCCCTAGAAATTGTATGCTACCAGAAGTGCTTTTTTGACTATCAAGGCAACCTGCGTGATCAGAGTCTGAAAAAGCTGTTAGATGAAAACCGGTTCCCTTCGGATACCAGAGTCCCATGTGAATGGTATTCTTAAGGTACCAAAAGACCCGTTTAACCTCTTTGAGGTGTTTTTGAGTAGGTCTGGCTTGATAGCGTGCACAAAAGCATGTGGCATGATGAATATCAGGCCTGCTGGCTGTAAGGTACATAAGTGACCCGATCATACTGCGATATTGCGTTTGACCTACGGGATGTGAGTACAAGTCAGCGTCTAGGGATGTGGTCGACAATGGTGTACCAACGCGAGCACATGAGGTCATACCATGCTTTTTAAGTATCTATTGAGCATACTTAGCTTGGTTTATGAAGATACCACGTGGGGATTGATGAATCTGGAGGCCTAAAAAGAATTTTAGCTCCCCCATCATTGACATTTCAAATCTGCTGTTCATTAATTTTTCAAAACGTTTTGAAAGTTTTGGGTTCGTAGAACCAATAATAATATCATCAACATAAACTTGCACCAACAGTATGTCATCCCCATATTTATTAATAAAAAGAGTAGGATCAATAGAACCTTTGGAGAATCCTTTCGAGACCAAGAAGTTGGATAGTTCTTCGTACCATGCCCGTGGAGCTTGTTTAAGTCCATATACATCCTTCTTGAGACGATACACTTTGTCAGGGTGATGAGGATCGATGAATCCTTCCTGCTGATTCACATACACTTCTTCCTTCAAATGACCGTTGAGAAAAGCAGTTTTAACGTCCATCTAAAAAACCGTGAAGCCCTTATGTGCAGCATAAGCAAGGAATATCCTGACAGCTTCCAAACGAGCAACTGGAGCGAATGTTTCATCGAAATCTATCCCTTCTTGTTGACGATACCCCTTAACCACAAGACGAGATTTGTTTTTGATGATGGTTTGTTCTTCATCCAGTTTGTTTTTCCAGATCCATTTGAAATCTAAAATTGACATTCAATAGGGTCGGTCAACAAGTTCCCAAACATTTAGGCGTTCAAACTGATGAATTTCGTCTTGCATTGATTCAATCCACGCATGATCAGTCATGGCTTGTTTGATGTTTGTAGGTACAGTTGAACTCACGGTGAGTGCATACATACACACATCGCCATCGGTTTCGAGTTGTCTGCGTGTTCGAACCGGTTGTGAAGGATTTCCAATGACTTGCTCCAATAGATGATCACGTGTCCTATGGTGAGTGGATGGATGATACCGAATCCTTAACCCGTTTTGGCTTCTTGCATTCCCTAGCCATGTGCCTAAATCCCTTGCAGTTGAAGCATTGAATCCCAGTCTTTTGCACAACCGGAGTGCCTACAGTGTCTCTAGCCCCAACTTGATTCGACATCCTCTGATTATCATACCTAGCATCACGATCATACCGAGGTGCATTATCAACTTCCTTATATCTAACATTGGATGATGATCTGAGGTTGTTGTTGGTAGGTTTGTAGATCTTCTTATAAGTTGTGGTGAGTAAAGACATGAGTTCCTCAATCTTCTTGTCCCTTGAAGTTTGTTCATCATCACTGTCTCCATCTGACTCGGTGTCATACTTTAGAGGTGGAGTGGGGACAATTGCTTTTGCTTTGTGTTTAGCAGCAACTAGAGGTTTGGTGGATGAGCTTGATGATTTTGAGGAATGAGTAGGTGGTTGTTGACGAGGAACGGGTTTTGTTGAAGTAGCAGCCACAAAAGCAATAGAGGTCGCAGATCGTTCTGCCTTTTCAGCTCTAAGTTCATTTACTTCATTCTGATGTTGTTTTAATATATCATAAAGTTTGTGGTAAGATATAGTCTTGATATCCTCCCTTTGTTTGACCAAAGTCACAAACCTTTGCCATTCCGGTTTGAGTTGAAGTAAAAATTGAACATTGGCATGATGATTGGAGATGGTGCACTGATTTCTGACAAGCTCATTCATCATTTTGTAGAATCTTGAGTAATATGAGTCAATGGATTCACCATCTTCAGATGTGAATTTTCCAAACTCCCAAAGTAGATTAGTCTCGAGATCTTGAACATTGATTGACTCACCTTGCTTCAATCGATGAATTGCATTCCACATTTCCATAGCATTAGGACATGCATCAACTGTGGAATAGATATCGTTATCAATTCCAGTGAGTATGAAATTTACAGCATCAGCTTCAGCTTGGAGGAGTTTCTTTTTCTCAGCAGAACATGTGTCAAAATCCTCCATAGCTCGTATAGTTGATGAAGTACCATCCTCTGCCTGTGTGGTAATTGGTCTGAATTCAAAAACTGGAGGTGGATTCTCAAGGCAGTGACGAAGAGCAGTTCGGTTTTCTTTTCCGTCGAGAAATCTGAGAAAACGAGATCTCCATTGAACGTAGCAACCGGCAGTGAGCACAGGTGGATTACTGTTGCCACCTTGTTCCAAACGAATTTGATTAGCAATTGCAATGTTGATGTTGTTGTTAGACATGGTGAATACTTGTGAATGAATTACAGATCTTAGTGGATTTGTTGTGATGTTGTGTGGTTAAAATTGAAATTCCGAAAATTCAAAAAAAAAAAATTCTCAGTCCGACAATAAATTCCTCAATCTCACAAAACGGTAAGCCGAAAAATTTTGTATCGCCAAATTTGAATTTGAGTTAGAAATAGCCAAAAACTAATAGGGAAAAAATTTGATTTTACTTGACCTAAAAATTTTAACTTGTCGGAATGTCCTTGATCGGAATGTCCTTGATCGGAATACCCTTGTCGGAATGTCCTTGAATGGAATACCCTTGTCGGAATAACCTTGTCGGAATAAACCCTATCGGAATACCCTGATTGGAATATCCCTAATCGGAATACCCTTTTCGGAATAACCTTGTCAGAATGTCCCTATCGTAATGCCAAATCGGAATGGCCAAATCGGAATGCTCAGATCGGAATGTCAAATCGGAAAGCTTAGATCGGAATGTCAAATCGGAATATTCAAATTGGAATACTCAAATCGGAATGTCAGATCGGAATGACCAAATCAAAATCCCTAAACCCTATTCCGATTACACTGATCGGAATAACTGTAAACCCCTTTCCGATGACCTGATCGGAATAAATCCCACTTTTCTCGGACAAAACTCAACCAATTCGTGATTTTAAGCCAAAAATGATCAAAACACCCAAAAATTTTGTGTTTTTAGCCAAAGTAACAATACCAAATCTCTACCACAACTATGTAGAAGATTTGTATCAAGAAAAAAACCATAAAAAACACAAGAAAAATTTTGGGACGTGATATATAGATCAAAATGACCACGAAAAATCAAGAACACACCACACGAATCTTCAATCACCTATCCACTATAGGCTCTGATACCAAATGTTAATCCCATTCAATCCATAACACAAGATTTAGAAGAGATATTTAGAGAGGGAAAGAGAAGAAAGTAGATAGAGAAACAAGAGAGAATTTGGAAGGTTAATGTTTACTAGAGAGAGAAAGTAAAATGAACCAACACCCTCTTCCACACATGGAAGAGGGTATATATACCCTTGGCTTATGGGCCGTGGGTTTAAGTGACTTGGGCCGGGCTTGGCTTTTTTTTGGGCTTACGCCCCTAACTTATACAATATTAGCTTAAAGTCCAAGCCCGGTTTTCCCGACTAACCTATTACAATACAAGACCTTTAACGACTAAGATGACCTATTACATTCTTGTTCGACTATACAAAATATAGGGCTAACACTCACTTCCCTATTGGACCAACTCTAGGTGGGTGACACTTGTCCATCATGTCTACCCACCATCCCACCTTCTCATTGGGCCACTCCTTGGTGAGTGACACTTGTCACACTTCCTCTCACCCTATATAAGGACTTTGTCTACTCATACCCTTCATTTCTCTCACACAAAACACACACACACATGCAAAGCTCTCAAGTTTTTCATCCATGGCTTCCTCTAAAGCTTTTCATCCATGGCTTCCACCCCGTAGCCACTTTAGAAAATCGTCCAAAATGTTTAGATCTTATAGATCTACTCGTTCTACCATCAAAATCCACCCCACCACCACGTTTTTATCATCATAGTGGTGGTATGTAGGTGACGAATTCATGCATGGTGGTTACATCAAGTGAAACTTGTAGATCTAGTCCGGTTCTATCCATGCATGGTGGTTGCATCAAGTGTTGACAAGATCTTGGATGTTTGCTTGCATGCATCACTCACTAGTACCACGACTTTGATAAAGGCTCGTAAGATCTACATCTCGTTCTTATTTATTTTCCTTTTATTTTTCTAGATCTTATATATTTATCCCGAATATATATATATACGAAATGGATTAATGAGTATTGGGACATTTTATATGAAATTTTGAATACTAAAAATCAAGCTAAACAAGCTCTAGTAACGATTTGATTTATAACAATTTTTGAACCGTAACAAAAACTGATTACATGTTGAACTCGGTAGGTTTGGGATACTAAAAATTTATATATTAAGATAGATAATTGTTTTGTGATTAATTCCCCGGGTGGCTCGTCCCGTGACGAATTTTAGATAGCAAGATATGACCAAAATAGTGAAAACTAGTCAGATCTGAACATACTGTTTTGATGGACTGTTTTCTCGTAAAATTTGTATACTGACCTACGAATATGAAAAACTAAAAGTTGTAGATAAAATCATGAAGAACTAGAATCAATTGGACGGTTTATCAATTCCTTACGGTTTGGAAATGGTGGCCAAAATAGTGAAAACTAGTCAGATTTGAACATACTGTCTTCACGAACTGTTTTCTCATATAAGAACTCAGAATCACTGAAAAAGGTAAAACTGTAGGTTGTAGATAAAATCATGAACAAGTAGAATAAATTGGATAGTTTACCATTTCTTTACGGTTTGGAAATGGCGGCCAAAACGGTAAAAACGAGTTTGGGTGCACAAAAACAACCAACTCTTCTAAGTGATAAAATTTGTGCATTAGCTATGATAAATATAAATTTGGGGTAATTAGACTTATAATCAGTATAGTACATGAGTTAATAATGATTTTGGTGAAAAGAACATACTTAGATGATTTACGATTCAAAAGATATGAACAAATTAGCAGGACATGTCGGGAAAATTATAATAAACGGATTATAACTCATTAACAAAAATGTGATGATTTTTATATAAAATGACGTGGTAGGACCCACTTGTCGGGGATCTTGTACTTATTTATATACTGATGACTAGATGACCCGAGACCCGACCAACGTGAAATATTAAGTGTATGTGGTTGTGATGCGTTTTAGAACCCAAAAACTATACAAAGTGGACCAGAGATTTATAACCAATTTAGAGTAGTATACTGAATTTAAAATGGACTTGAGTCATATACTTGGGTAGTGGGCCCACTACCCAAGTATATGACTTAAGTCCATTTTAAATTCAGTATACTACTCTAAATTGGTTATAAATCTCTTGTCCAATAATGACCCAATAGCCATTACAAGTGTAAGATGGGCTAAAAGTGTCAACTTGGATTTTTCACTTAAAATGACTATGTGTTCACCTAAAAGTTTTATAAAGATTCATAAAACTTATGCAATGTCCAAGAACTTATTAAAATATACTTATTACATATATGTACGATTTATTTCTTGTCTCAAGCCTAAGACTCGCCTCGTTATCTTTAGGTCTCGTATGATCATGTATCGATTGTTGATATTTATTCTTGATTCACGTTCGTTCTCTATTAACTATTGTGACGATTGTATCAGGTGAGTTCATAGCCTCTCATTTTACTACTTTTATGTTTTTACTAACCCGCGAGGGGGAGACATGCTACTAAAGAACTATATTTTTTTTATAATATGATTGTAATATATTTTATAGAACGCAAACTGAACTGTTACCTTTGGCTTCGTACAATGCTACTGTTATAGTATTTGGCTTCGTACAATGCTACTGTTATAGTATTTGGCTTCGTAAAATGCTACTGTTTGTGAATGTAGTTAATTTATAGCTTTTGGCTTTGTGCACTGCTACTATTGATGATGTTTGCGTTCCTAAACTAAATTTTATACTGCTTAGAACATTAAGGAATGGAATAACTGGAAACTTGAAATTTTACTTTTATATCAAATACTGAACAATACCATGTAGGACAACTTAAAATCCTAAACTATGATTTTCCAAAACTCTATGAATTTGCCAACTTTATGATGACTGTTTTAATCATGTTTTTCCCAGGTTATTTAGCAAGATTATTTGAGCATGGATTGAGCATCATTTAGGAGCATAAAAATGACGGGGGATTATCTTTACTGGGATATTTATAACAAATGATATTCAACGATTTGAACGATTGTACCAAGATAATGTTTATATCAATTGTATTTTAGAAATTATATAATTATGATTTGTGCTTTGTAAGCTATTTGCTCATCGATCCACCAATGTGATACCCGCTATATGGGGGTGTTACAGAGAATGGTATCAGAGCCAGGTTATAGCGAACCAGATTAATTTTTAAATAAAATAAGAATAAAAATATTTTTCTTTTATTTAAAAGCTGGACTATAACTTTACAAAAATCTTTTTGGGAATCTTTTTTTGGGACATACTTAGAAAGCATATAGCTTAGAGGGCATGCATAACTATATGATTTAAGTGCGTATTCATTATTATATGCATTGATATATGTTTATTGTATTATATGATAACTTACGTATTTACGTATTATGACTATTTAATATTTGTTATAGAAATATTAAATACTCAAGTTACTTAATAAAACAAATAAAAATGCCATGTTAGTAGGGGGCTTTATACTAAAGATTTTCCATCTCGATATTACGTTTTGATTGAGTGGTTGGGTTTACAATTTAAAGTGCCCTCGCTCCTGAAACGTTTATAGAATGCCTTCTAAAGTATGATGACCTAAACAATGCATTGTAACCATGAACAATCTAATACATAACAAACCATTGGAAATATTTAAATGGAAATTAAATAACATCTTTGGAAACAATTAGAAATCTATCAGAATCTTTAGAACCCGTTAGAAAATCTAAGAAGATTTTTTTTAGTCTCTAAAAATCTAAATAGATCTATCTATTTTACTCAATCTTGGAAAATCTAAATTGATTTTTATAAAAATCTAACTGAATAATATGCGTCTTGCAAAATCTTGGGGGAAATCTAAACTAGATTTGTATAAATCTTTAGTAAACCTAATTAGATTTTATAAATATTGAAAAATCTAATAAAATGTTGGGGAAAAATCTAAAATTAGATTTTATAAATTATTCTTTGGAGATCTAGACTTAATCTTTAAGAACCAGTAATAAGCTTGTAAGGTTTCATAAACTTCACCCCTAGATAAATGATTAATGTTATTAATGGACTAGTTAAGACCACGTAACAATAGCCCTAAACTTGAATAGGCCCATCTATTGTCTTAGGGACCGATGTAATAAAACTTGTAACATAAATGGATCTAAAAATGTAATTAGGCCCATTAAGAAATCCTTAGCTCATAAGAATTGTTAATGGATCTTGTAAGCTCAATAAGATTTTGGAAAGCCCATTAGATCTTTTGGTACACTTAATAAGCCCACTTAATGATTTTACACTTAAGTAAAGTTTTTATACCAAAGATATAACTTATAAAAACTTTTAGACTAAGAATGATAGTTTATAAAACTTATGAGTTAAAACCGTAACACTTGAAACTTGTCATGATAAAACAGAAATTACGAGGACTAATATTGTAAATATTTGAAAGTCTAGGGATTATTAAGTGTCATTCGTGACTTATTATACCTTAAGGGCCACTTTTGTAAATTCTTGGAAGTTAGATTGTCATTTTATGACTCTAAGGACTTATGGTGTAATCAACCGAAACAATTAGAAGCCCTAAGGATTAGTTCGCCACTTATTGGAAGTTATAAAACCTAATCTTAAATAGAGGGACTATTTTCACCTCCTGAAAATACTAGAAACCCTAAGGACTAAAGCTATTAAGAACCGGAAAGTGTACATTGGTAAAATATAGAGGGACTTGTTTTGCCAATAACCGAAACTTAAGCAAACCCTAGAACCTTTATTTCATTTAATGTATTAAAACTTGAGTATACTATCTTTACATAGTTATTTGATGAATAGGAACCGGTTAATCTATTTTGACTATTAGGATTACTGACGGGCCACTTAATGAAAACGGATTTACAACAACAGTACATATTGGATCATTTAATAACAGACTAGGGAGAATTATCTCATGTACTACATTTTATTTAATGTTTGAACTCTTTGTTGTATATATATATATATATATATATATATATATATATATATATATATATATATATATATATATATATATATATATATATATATATATATATATATATATATATATATATATATATATATATATATATATATATATATATATATATATATATATATATATATATATATATATATATATATATATATATATATATATATATATATATATATATATATATATATATATATATATATATATATATATATATATATATATATATATATATATATATATATATATATATATATATATATATATATATATATATATATATATATATATATATATATATATATATATATATATATATATATATATATATATATATATATATATATATATATATATATATATATATATATATATATATATATATATATATATATATATATATATATATATATATATATATATATATATATATATATATATATATATATATATATATATATATATATATATATATATATATATATATATATATATATATATATATATATATATATATATATATATATATATATATATATATATATATATATATATACCCTATTAGAAGGAATTATAGGATATAATGCCTATGCTTATGATTGTCATATATTATTATACTATATTATACATATGAACTCCTTGTTTGATGCGTACTCTTGCGCACGTTATCGCGCATCAACATGTATTTTCTCTCGCTTATGATTTTGTACGTATATCTACGGAACACGACTTATTAACGACTCATATACGCGTGCTTTTAATAATATCATGTGGTATTATTTGGATAAATTTGCATCTTTAAATGATGCGGTGGAACCCAAAATCAAGGTATTTATGATTCTATATTTTATATATGGAACCTGAGACTCTATCCTAAGTTAATTATGATAACGTCTTTAGACGGAATGGGACGTCTAATGGTGAAATCATGAGCCACCGGACCAGAAGTTCACTTATAAAATTCGTATCACGGTGGAATGGGACGCCCGAAGACGAAAGTTATAACTAAACCGGCTGTAAAGTATCTTAATAATATCTATTATCTTAGATGTTATATTTAACCTAAATAATAAGACTTGCCGGGAATATTTAGGTAAGGTGGGCTATGAAATTGTTATTGAAACGAGTAAGGACGCTTGTTCGTTTCAATAAATAAATCATAAGTCACCGAATGGAGTTGTAAATTTCACCTTTCATGGATAAGGATGCTTATCGATGTAAATAGTGATTTATAATCACATGGGCTTAAATATATTCGACATGACTCATTATTGATATCATTTTATGTATCCGGCTATGTAACATATCCCTTTTTGACTCGCGATTTCCTCCAGTAGTATCTTATCATTAAGATAACTTAAAAATTGATGTCATTACATCACCATCTAGAAACCTAAAAAGACTCGTGTTCATCTCTTTTGGATCATAACAATTTGCTCTTGATATATGGCTTATCCTTAACCCATATATCACTTCCGCTGCAGTTGACTCTTTTGGGGGTGTCCATTTTCCGCTGTATAATGAACCCTTTTCGAGGGTGTCTACTTCCTGCTGCATCTGACCCCTTCTGGGAGTGTTCTTTTCCACTGCATTCAATCCTTTTTGAGAGAGTTCTTTTCCACTGCAATTCTGAACCCTTTTCGGGAGTACCCACTTCCGCTTCATTTGACCCCTTCGGGGTGTCATAGAAAATAAAGCTGTTACATTTGCCATAAGGAAATGAAACCTCGATCATTCGAGGAGACTGATGTGATCGTGATAGTATAGTGATAATTAAGATACGTTATAGGGTAAATTGGAAAATTACCTTTAGGAAAAAGTAATAGACTAATATTACCAAAGACGAATTCAATTAAACACGTGATGAACCAAGTTCGTTGTACACGAAGATCGAGTGAATTTGAGACGTTTTGTTTTGAATTGGACAATCGATTTGAATTGATTTTCGGTTTTTAAACTAAAAATTAAATCTACCAATCTTAAACTATTTAATTTTAACCTAAAGTGCATGAATCATAAATCCCGCTATTATTATTTTCTAATTACTATTATTTAAAAAGTATATAAAGTTTAAACTATTAAAAATTAAACAAATTTAAAATCTATAAAAATTAATATATAAAAATTAATCTATTAAATGAAAATAACTTTAACACTATTCTGAAATCTATTTAAAACTAATTAAATCTATTTAAAGTTACTGTTAAACCAAATCTATTTTTTTTAAACTACTTTTATTAAAAACAATACAAATATAATTATTTAAAAACTAACTAACTTTTAAAATTAATTAAAACATTTTTATTTTTATTTTATTTTATTTCGAAACTAATTATTATTTTAAAACTCAAAATTTACTTTAATAAAAAAATGTTAATTACTACTTATTTAAACGAAAATTAATTTGCTTACAACTTAAATGAAAATCAGTCTTAAATAACAATACTATATTAATCCACTAACTGATAATAAAATCAAACAAGCATGTAGCTCAGTTGGCTAACACGCATGACTGTTGCCCTTGAGGTCAAGGGATCGAACCACAGGAGTGGTTTTTTTGGACGTTTTTATTTTTGCAATGGATAAAATGTGACAGATTATGCTCACAATACCCAAACAATTCGTTTGGGTATCTGAAATTCAACAGATTATTAAAAGTAATCAACAAACAAAAGATTAACAAAATCAGATATCAAATTTATATCAAGAAACCAAATGAGCATCTCAATTCTAACAGTTAAACTAAGATTAAGAAACAGGCAAATCATTTCAAAAACAAAACAGATATAACAAAAGCAGAGGAGGAAAATCCAAATAGGCAATCTTAATCTAGCTAAATAGTCGACTCATCTAAGCTACATCAGTTTATCAACAGATAACAAGTTCTATTTAAAACAAACAGACAAGTTCATTACAAACTAGTTATCTCATTCATCTAGATTATCATACCCTTAAATAAACAACAGGAAAACGAAACACTCACTTATTAACCGAGCAGATCCAAATGATTTAGTTCAACAGTAAAGTTTTAATCTAGAAATCCTACCAAATGATGCAACTTATTCAGCAAACAACTCCGTTCATTAGCAGACACCCAAATTCAGTCAAACCGAACCTTAAACTCAATAATCAAAACCATTATTTCAAATCCAAATATCAATTTCTTATTAAAATCAAAACATAATCCATTCAACCAAACAGACAAGTTATATCATAAAACTTAACAGATTCGGAAGTTTATTTAAAACTGAGCAACTTGAACATTCAGTAACATTTATAGCACAATCTAATTTTAAAACAGCTTAACAATACTCAAAATAAACTCAAATAAATCATAACAGTTAAACATACCATTCATTAACTTAACAGATTGGATCTAAGAATATAACAAAAATTAAAACCCGAAACTCGCCTAATGTAGATAGCCTTTGAGCAGTAGCGCAGCGCTGAGCTGGCTAAAAACTAAAACCACCATTATATGACATCTCGAACAGTCACCTCGAAACCACCATCATAACTCGAACCGTACAATAACTTTTAAATTTATCCAGTTGGGATAAATCATTCCAAAATATTACTTTAAACCATTTAATACAAGCTATCTCTTAGCTTGATTAAATAATTTTCATATAATTTCAAACAGATTATAGAAATAATTATAATAATAAATTTTTACTGTAAAAAAACAGATTACCCAAACTAAACTTTTATTAATAACTAGAAAAATGATTACAATACTTTTAAAAATAAAATACAAAAATTCCTAAATCTATTTTGACATTATAACTATAAAGTAAAAATGGGATGATTGATTACAAGTATTTTTGGGGTTTTTATAGCCATCCCAAAGGCTGTTGAGGAAGAATATCCGGATCTTCATAAGCATATTCCATCTTCAATATTGGCCATTGGATCATCTGTTCTTCTTTCTCTCTCTTGTTTGTTTTAATCGTATGGCTAAAAGTACACAACTAGCACACGAATCGCCAACGTGGCATCCGTTTGTGCTAGTTGTGTTAGTTTGATGCTTATTTGGCCTCTCTTGATTGGATGAATGAGGGAAAATGAGGTGTCTTGGCCCATGATATGCTGCCACGTACCCCTAGCCTTCCATCTCTTCTCTTCCTTAAACAAAGGGGATTATTTACCCACATGCTTGAATCACACGTGGGAGTGAAAACCCCCTTATTTACTTGTTGATTTATCAATTAGGGTTTTTAAAAAGTAACTATAAAGTTACTGGTTTTGGTTTTGGGGAAGATGGAGGGGATACATAGATTCTAACGATGGGATTATTTTATTGTGTGTGTATGGGAAAAACATGTTAATGTAAATAAAGGTGAGTGGGTGAGGATCGTTTTATTTAATGTTGTGTGTGAGGCAGTTGGTAAAAACATGTGATATGTAAATCATTTTGACCAAACGAAAAAATAGCTAAAATCCCATATCTACTCCATTCGTCTATCATTTTTCACTGATTTGGGCTTTTGGCCCAAGAAAGAAACTCCATCCGTCTAATAAATGTTGCTTTGGGCATATTGGGCTTTTGACCCAATAAAACAAACAACACTTCCTTAATCAGCCCAATACTTAAGCTCATTTAGCTAATGTGGGACCCACCTGGTAAATAATCTTCATAAATTCAAATCCGCTTAAACCGAGCTTGTTTTTTTCTTCATCGATCTTTTCTTCAAACTTCGTGTCGGTTTTGCCGATTTTTGCGAACTTGGTACCTACACACATGAAACAACAAAACAACACATATACAAGGCATATTTGAACATTTAATGCATTAATTCATCGTTTCTAGATACAAATGATATGAGTAAAATCACTCATATCATACTCCCCCTTGCTAAGCAATTGTTGTGTCCTCACGCAATGATAAAATAAAACATTAACTACACCATTATTCAACTTTTGACATTTTATTTTGCAAAGACATAATGTATTGCTTTCATTATTCGAAAAATAACTTTAAGGATCAAAAAACTCAAATAGATCCATCGTCCTCGACTTTTCACTTTTCCATGCCAAGTGCAAAAACAAGATCAGTGTCAATCATAACCCCCAAAATTAAACCAACTCATACAAGTAATTTGTGTTAAACTCAATCTCCTATTATTCCTAATTGTATCTCTAGATTTTATTTGTCATTCACCCAAAGGCTCATTTTACTTTATTTTTGATATTTATTAGTCCAAAAATGAAGGCAAGAACGGTGTAAACTCAACACTCAAAACCTAACCTCGACTTCAAAAACCGTTGTCACTATAGAAAGCCCACATCAAGGATAACTTAACACGATTTAGGGATAAATCCTGGACCCGAAATTTGGCTAATAGGACTACTTAAAAGCAATAATAAAAACCTCCAAATTCAATTATGACCTTATTAATGGAGTTAGCAACAACTACATCATAACACCTTTTGGCTCTTTAAGATGCAATTGTGCTCCTTATTTAAAATCCACACCCTAAGGCTCCTTGGACAAATAAGGGAATTGACATCACCATCCCACCTTATGGCTCATGATGATGAAGCAATTTTTATTCAACACGTCCCCTCGCCATACACCCTAAGGCTCTAATGACAAGGTTAGTGCTACATGACTGCCACCCGAAGGCCCCTAGAGAACATGTTTTTATTTATTCTTCTTTATTAATATGATATTTATAGTAAGCCAAATTTTCGCAATCCCATGATCAAAAGTCCATGACGCTGACACCCTTAATGTGTTCTCACTTTAATTACAAAGGAAGAAAAAGAAGGAGTTACGAGTTAAGATATCAAGCCTAAACCGCTAAAAACTTCATTTATTAAGCAATTATTATTCAAGTGTGGAAAGTAAATACGAGGAGATTAAATCAAACACAAAAATACTTGCACAAAGAAGATTTAACCTTAGAAACTTATGGTTGAACTCTATCATCTCGTGTTCTCCATATTGTAAAATTTAAAAAATGTGAAATCAATGGATACTTAACCTATTAAATCAAAGCTTTGGGTTTTCAAGTCATCTATAGGATCTTGCATCTTCTTATACTTTTTCAAGTTTTAGAATTTGCGTTTTAAAGTTCCCTTGATAAACGACTTTCTAGGATCAATTATAGGAACTTGCGAAAAGTTCTTGTTCTTAACTCGTATGAATTAAGACTTTCGTGTTTTAAAGCTCCCTATATAAAAGCCTAGCAAAACTTAATTCAAATACTTTAAGGAAAAGCTAAGGTAAAAACCGAGTCAAGTCAAAAACTATTTTTATTGTCACCAACGGAAAGCCTACATTCGTGTCAAAAGCACTTATTTTATTTATTAAAACTTAAAAATAACACTAAAAATTTAAAATTTTATTGAAAATTGAGAAAAACAATACGTTTAGACACGACAAAAGCAATTGCAAGCGATTATATCGATTGACTCCCCCATGCTAAAACCAAACATTGTCCTCAATGTTTCTTAGCTCAAGAGTAACACCCCCTTGCTAAAATACGAAGAGTCTAATGCAAAATCCTAGCATGGAAAGAGCACGCAAATCTATAAGCGTTTATTAATTATGCCTTAAGATAAAACGTTAGTCGATAAAAATAAAGGGATAGAAAGTGTGCCCCTTTTTGGCATTCAAAGAATGGAAGGTCAAGTGGACCGGCAAAAACCGAACACGAGAGTCTTCAAATATTAGGGTCATACCTAAGATTTACAACACAACAAAACACGAGCACGAGCTTGAAAGATCAAGCCTTATTAGTTGTTAGAAAATAGAAAGAAGATAGAATGTATGGGACTCCCCCACAAGGCACCTCGTTTTTGTTAACCGAGTCATGAGCTCGACTCGATCCCCGCATTCATTGGTCCTTAGGGAAAAAGGTGAAAACCGGCATAATGGAATAGAATCCAACATGAAGCACGATGTCGGGGTCAAAGATTACATCCTCGTTGTCGGATGACAAACGAAAGGATAAAACTCCAACACAAATCTCTAAAAAGAGATGGTAGTCACAAATAATGGTATGGATGTAGCATGCTCCCCGAGATAAACTCGCACCAAGATGATTAAAAAGTCTTTCAATTATTGCATCGGTGAAAGGCCGAGATTTCCTTAAATCAATGATTCCGCGGTCGAATACCTCGCCTCGGTGGAGAAAGGAATAGACAACACGGTGTCGTTCCCCCATGCTAATCCTAAATCATATAAAGCATATGGTAATGGTGCGGTAAAAGTATCAACCATAGTGGTATCAATTTGCATGACTTTGTTGACTTTATCACTCTTATGAATGTGAACAAAGGGGTCATGATACTCAAATGAGTCGCATGAAAAACCCGAACATTAAGATCAAAGTGAGTGGGAAGGATAATTGGAGCAAAAGTAATTTCTCCCTCCGGGTCAACATTATCATCATCATAAATCGGGTGATCAAACCAAGAATCTTCATCACCGTCATTAGACTCTTCCTCAAATTCCGAAGGAATGTCTATATAAAGAAACTCATCAACCTCCTTCATAAGAAGATCATCATCACAAAGGTTGTGAGATATAGGAGGTATGATGCTCTATAAATCCTCTTGAAACAATGGATTATTGTTCATTGAAGCTTCAAAGAGAGGATTTGAGTAAGTCACAAAAGTGTCATCAATCTTGTCATCACAAGAAATATCTGACAAAGTATCAAGTGTGTCACACTCGGATACAAGATCATCATTCTCATTAGAAGGAAATTCATCAGAGAATTCCTCGAGAATGGTAGGTAAAACATGAGAATCACGCTCGATCTCGAGATCGATAACGTCTTCACTTCCTCGTGGAAGTGGATCAATAATAGCAAAAAGTTCATCGATGAACTTATCACATCAATAGTCACTAACCTCACTCGGTGTGAAGTTAGGAATCAAAGGCTCTTCAATTGAAGATTGTGCCTTAGGAACATCAACATGATCCTTAGAAGAGAGTGAAAATGAGTCCATTTTCAAAGATTGTTCAATTAAAGCAATATCACTCTCGGGATCAAAATTCTCACTATTAAACTCACTAGCATCAAATGGCTCACTTAAGTAATCATCAATTTGTTTTTCAATCTTAGAACTATCATCCTCGTGTGGAGTGAATGGAGATGAGGAAAGATTACAACATGTTTCAACAAAGCAAGCTTCTTCATTTGAATTTAACTTTTCATTTTTACAAAATAGAGTTTCCATAATTGGAAAAACACCTTTATCAAAAAGAGCTTTCTTATTACTTTCCAAAGTCTCAACAAGTTTAACACTTTCAACTTTCTTAGAAGCAAATCTTGGAATCTTTTCCGGTTTAAAAACAATGCTTTTATCGCCATAAAACAATTTAATTTCCTCTTTCCTCATATCAACTTGAATTTGAGCCGTGCACAAAAATGGTCTTCCTAAAATAATAGGCACACGAGGATTGGTGTCATAATCAACTACAGCAAAATCGGCTAAGTACAAGAAATTTCCCACTTTAACAATGACATTTTCCGCTATACCAACTGCTCGAGTGGTGGTACCATTAGCAAGCTCAATGATCATTCGAGTGGTACTAAGTGGTGCATAGTCAATAGTTTTCCAAAGGTCTAGGGACATTAAGTTAATGCTAGCTCCTAGATCGGCTAGGCCTTTGCAAACCCCAAGCTCATTGAAAATACAAGGTATCAAGAATTGACCCGGGTCTTTTATACTTCTCGGGAAAGAAATCAAAGAAAACCGAGGTACTAATCACATTCAAACTAGCCTTGGTGACATCTAGAAAAGTTTCCTTAGGTGGAGGATTAAACTCAATCACTTCAACCTCCTCTAAATTTTCACAATCATCATAAACGGTTATGGCCTTAAGCTCTCCATTCGGGTTTGGAATGGTGTTACCAGGTAAGCAACCCGAAGAAGTAGATGGTTTAGACATAAATTCCTCAAACATCAAAAGCAATTTATTTTGACCTTGTTCCAAACTTTGTTGCAAACGATTTTGACTTTGCTCTAGCCTTTGTTGATTAAGCTCAATCTTGTTATTTTGCCCTTTAATCGTATTTTGAAAATCAAGTTTCAAAGTATTAATTTGCCCTTGAATGTTGTTTTGTAAAGCTTTCATATTTGCCTCATTTGACTTAATGTACCTTGACAAATCATTTTGGTTATTGTGAAAACCTTGATTATTTTGATTAGCATTAAACCCATTTCCTTGATTAAAATTCCCTTGGTTACCACGGTTAAAATTATTCCCATTGTTTCCATTGTTGTACCTATTTTGAACCGGTGGAAAACCCGGTGGAGCAACATGATTTTGACGAGGAACTTGACCGTTGGAGCCATAAGTTCCCGTCACGGCAAAAGCACTAGCTTGATCAAACCCCGTGGTTAAACAAGCATAATTAGGGTGTGCTCCACCACATGATACACAAACATTCTCAATCATATTAATCGATCCATGAGGATTCTTCCTAAGCTCATTCAAAATCGTGTCAATCTTAGAGTCCAATCTAGCAATCTCGGGATTTAATGAATTCACATTGGAAACACTTGGTGTGTTTCATGAATATTGTGCTCTAGCCTTATCCTCAATTATACACCACGCGTCTCTCGGAGTTTTTCTTAAAAGATTACCACCCGTGGCGACATTTAACGAATCTTGTTCAATCATAGTAAGCCCATTATAGAAAGTATTAATTTGATGCAATTCCGAGAAACCGTGGTGTGGACATTGTCTCAAAAAATCTTTAAATCTTTCTAAAGCAACCCCAAATGATTCATGCACTTTTTGTTCAAATTTAGTGATCTCGTTCTTAAAGTGTGTTGTCTTAGATGGTGGAAAGAAATAATTCATGAACTTAGACACTAAATCATCCCATGTTAAGATCGAACCCGGTGGTTCTTTCTCATACCAAATCTTAGCATTACCCTCGAGCGAGTACGGAAAAAGCATGAGCTTAATCGCGTCATTCGGCACATCTCTAAACTTGAGAGTCGAGGTAATTCGAATAAAATTCCGAATGTGATAATGTGGGCTATCGGTCTCATTGCCACGAAATTGGTCGGCACGAATGAGCGATAAAAGACCCGTCTTAATCTCATAATGATCCGCCAAAATAGCCGGCACAACGATTGCTTCCCCATACCCTTCGGTGGGTGCATAGAGCAATTCCTCCATTGTTCGGTTATCGGCCATCTCTACAACAATAGGTGGAAGCTCGGGTTCCACTATTCGTTGTTGACGATTTCTATTTCTATGAGGAATATTTTCAAGCCTATTAAAATCAATCACAAGACGAGAAGAACGTAATTGCATACACTACAAAGACGAGAATTTAGAGGATTGAAGAAAAGAAATTAGACAAGAAGAAGATTATTTTTGGTATTTTATTTGGTATTGCTCAATACAAAATGATCGATAAAAAACAAGGAATAAGGATAACTACTATGGAAGTAAATTACCCTCGGTCGACTTTGAAACGATAGGTGAAAACACAAACGTCTCGAGGTTCAATAAGTAAACTACAAAAATAAAATTTATTACTACTTGAGTCGGCAAACTAATAATAAGTCGTCCCTCTCAATATACGCACAAGCGAGCGGGGAAACGAGGTGGCACATAGCACTTAAAAACCTTTTTCCTTAGACGGCCTTTTATAGCACGTCGCCTTATACCCACCTTATAGTTTGTATAAATCGAGTTCAAACTTCTTATTAGTATTTATCTATTTTGCCTTTTTTTTTGTTTTGGATTCGACTACAATAGCTAGGTGATGAAATCCCAACTAAGGCCTTATTTGAAAAGTATGTAAATTTATTGTTCTACGTAATACAATATATTAATCACAAAAAACGAGAAAAACGATACATACTATATAATAGAAAAATAACAAAACTTTCCGAGGACGGAAAGGGTCTTCAAATCAACGATCAACAAATCTCCACGAAAACGAATCGTACACAAGATCCCCGGCAGCGGCGCCAAATTTTTTTGATGTGATCGTGATAGTATAGTGATAATTAAGATACGTTATAGGGTAAATTGGAAAATTACCTTTAGGAAAATGTAATAGACTAATATTACCAAAGACGAATTCAATTAAACACGTGATGAACCAAGTTCATTGTACACGAAGATCGAGTGAATTTGAGACGTTTTGTTTTGAATTGGACAATCGATTTGAATTGATTTTCGGTTTTTAAACTAAAAATTAAATCTACCAATCTTAAACTATTTAATTTTAACCTAAAGTGCATGAATCGTAAACCCAACAATTATTATTTTCTAATTACTATTATTTAAAAACTATATAAAGTTTAAACTATTAAAAATTTAACAAATTTAAAATCTACAAAAATTAATATATAAAAATTAATCTATTAAATGAAAATAACTTTAACACTATTCTGAAATCTATTTAAAACTAGCTAAATCTATTTAAAGTTACTATTAAACCAAATCTATTTTTTTTAAAAACTACTTTTATTAAAAACAATACAAATCTAATTATTTAAAAACTAACTAACTTTTAAAATTAATTAAAACATTTTTATTTTTATTTTATTTTATTTCAAAACTAATTATTATATTAAAACTCAAAATTTACTTTAATAAAAAAATTGTTAATTACTAGTTATTTAAACGAAAATTAATTTGCTTACAACTTAAATGAAAATTAGTCTTAAATAACAATACTATATTAATCCACTAACTGATAATAAAATCAAACAAGCATGTAGCTCAGTTGGCTAACACGCATGACTGTTGCCCTTGAGGTCAAGGGATCGAACCACAGGAGTGGTTTTTTTGGACGTTTTTATTTTTGCAATGGATAAAATGTGACAGATTATGCTCACAATACCCAAACAATTCGTTTGGGTATCTGAAATTCAACAGATCAGTTAAAAGTAATCAATAAACAAAAGATTAACAAAATCAGATATCAAATTTATATCAAGAAACCAAATGAGCATCTCAATTCTAACAGTTAAACTAAGATTAAGAAACAGGCAAATTATTTCAAAAACACAACAGATATAACAAAAGCAGAGGAGGAAAATCCAAATAGGCAATCTTAATCTAGCTAAACAGTCGACTCATCTAAGCTACATCAGTTTATCAGCAGATAACAAGTTCTATTTAAACCAAACAGACAAGTTCATTACAAACTAGTTATCTCATTCATCTAGATTATCATACCCTTAAATAAACAACAGGAAAACGAAATACTCACTTATTAACCGAGCAGATCCAAATGATTTAGTTCAACAGTAAAGTTTTAATCTAGAAATCCTACCAAATGATGCAACTTATTCAGCAAACAACTCCGTTCATTAGGAGACACCCAAATTCAGTCAAACCGAACCTTATACTCAATATTCAAAACCATTATTTCAAATCCTAATATCAATTTCTTATTAAAATCAAAACAGAATCCATTCAACCAAACAGACAAGTTATATCATAAAACTTAACAGATTCAGAAGTTTATTTAAAACTGAGCAACATGAACATTCAGTAACATTTATAGCACAATCTAATTTTAAAACAGCTTAACAATACTCAAGATAAACTCAAATAAATGATAACAGTTAAACATACCATTCATTAACTTAACAGATTGGATCTAAGAATATAACAAAAATTAAAACCCGAAACTTACCTAATTTAGATATCCTTTGAGCAGTAGCACATCGCTGAGCTGGCTAAAAACTAAAACCACCATTATATGACATCTCGAACAATCACCTCGAAACCACCATCATAACTCGAACCGTACAGTAACTTTTAAATTTATCCAGTTGGGATAAATCATTTCCAAATATTACTTTAAACCATTTAATACAAGCTATCTCTTAGCTTGATTAAATAATTTTCATATAATTTCAAACAGATTATAGAAATAATTATAATAATAAATTTTGATTGTAAATAAAAACAGATTACCCAAACTAAACTTTTATTCATCAATGGAAAAATGATTACAATACTTTTAAAAATAAAATACAAAAATTCCTAAATCTATTTTGACATTATAACTATAAAGTAAAAATGGGATGATTGATTACAAGTATTTTTGGGGTTTTTATAGCCATCCCAAAGGCTGTTGAGGAAGAATATCCGGATCTTCATAAGCATATTCCATCTTCAATATTGGCCATTAGATCATCTATTCTTCTTTCTCTCTATTGTTTGTTTTAATCGTATTGCTGAAAATACACAACTAGCACACGGGTCGCCAACGTGGCATTTGTTTGTGCTAGTTGTGTTAGTTTGATGCTGATTTGGCATCTCTTGATTGGATGAATGAGGGAAAATGAGGTGTCTTGGCCCATGATATGCTGCCACGTACCCCTAGCCTTCCATCTCTTCTCTTCCTTAAACAAAGGGGTTATTTACCCACATGCTTGAATCACACGTGGGAGTGAAAACCCCCTTATTTACTTGTTGATTTATCAATTAGGGTTTTTAAACAGTAACTATAAAGTTACTGGTTTTAGTTTTGGGGAAGATGGAGGGGATACATAGATTGTAACGATGGGATTATTTTATTGTGTGTGTATGGAAAAACGTGTGAATGTAAATAAAGGTGAGTAGGTGAGGATCGTTTTATTTAATGTTGTGTGTGAGGCAGTTGGTAAAAACATGTGATATGTAAATCATTTTGACCAAACGAAAAAATAGCTAAAAGCCCATATCTACTCCATTCGTCTATCATTTTTCACTGATTTGGGCTTTTGGCCGAAGAAAGAAACTCCATCCGTCTAATAAATGTTTCTTTGGGCTGATGTTGTAAATTTTGGTCAACTTACCTTTAGGAAAAAGTAAGCAACTAAAAATAGGGCAAGTGAGCACGACGATTTAGGAAAACCGTGTGTGAATGACCCAATTAAGTTTGTTCTCAAGGAGGCTAGTGTGTTATGTGTGTAATGACTTGGATTAATTTGTGATTATATTTGAGAAAAGAAAAATAGAAAAGGGATTAGAAAAGAATGACGGTTATGAAGACGGATTAAACTAAGTCTAAAAAGGCGTACACGTAAAGTCGTAAATACCACCAAAATTAAAATTAATTCCTAAAAATTCCTAAAAATCACCAAAAATCCTTAATAATAATCTAAGAGTTTACAAAAAATCAAAACTTGCAAAAACCTTTTAATTAATTAGATAATGACTTTTTAATGCTAATTAAAGCCCTAAAAATCAAAATTAATTATCAAAAAGCCCTAAACAAGATTTTCAAGTTTGTAAACCTCAAAAATACTCTAATTAAGCTAAAAACTATTTTTCAAAATTTTAAAACCAATTAAAACTATTTTTAAATAATTAAAAACTCCTAAAATCAATTAAATCTTAAATTAATTATAACAAATAATTAAAAGACCTAAAAAATATTTGGAAAGTTGCAAAAATCCTAATTAAGTATTTAGAACCTAGAAAAAATATAAAACCTAGAAAATCAGAGTTTTAATTTTTAATAATAAAATAATATTAAAATAATATTAAAAATCCAAAAATTATAAAAAATTCTAAAAAGTTGCAAACTAGCTTAATTAAACCTAAATAACTCAGAAATGAAAGTGAAATTACCTAAATACCCCTATTGGGCCTAGAAAATGGGCCAAACCCAAAACAGTCCCTTATTGGGCTTAATTAAGGCCCAATAAGAAAAAGTGCTCAAAATAAGCTCAAAAAGCACAGTCTGACTCAAAATTTGATTTTAAACAACTTTTTCCAAAGGCCCAAAAGCTGAAAATGTGAAATAAGCTAACTTATAATAAGCAGCTTATTCTTAATGGGCTTTTTGGCCCATTAAGCTATAAGCTGTTGCCATAAGCTAAAATTTAACACACAACCTTCTTTTGACCTAACAAAGACTTCTGTAAAAAGAAATTTCAAATAAGACCACTCAATAAGCCAGAAACAAGTCAACAACTTATTCACAAAACGACAAAATAGTCGTTTTTATGATCTAGACCACCTCAGAAGCTGATTCAAGTTGCAAAATGTTTCTTTTGACAAAACTAAGCTTAAAAACCAAAGAACTTTCAAATAAGCACACTCAATAAGCTGAAAAATCAAATAAGCACTTATCTTAAAAGTCAAACAAGTTGGTTTTCTAGTGAAAAGTCAAAGTCAAAGTCTGATAAGTTCCAGTTCACTTAAATGGGTCAAATAATGAAGATCTATTACAAAAAATAAGTTGTTGCAAGTCAGAATAAGCTAGAATAGCTTATTGATAAGCTGATGATAAAATTGCACTAGCAGGGGCTAGTTTTGGATGTTGAGCAGTGGGAACTTTTCCCACTGCTTGACTATTTTGACTTGTTGTCTTTAGTGACTTTTTCTTGGATTCAGTTTTCACAAAGGCACCCAATTGATCTTTGGATCAAAAGGAGTCAATAACAAGCAAAATAACACAATCACAAACAGCCAATTGATACAGTTTAATCAATTTATCACCAGATGTAGCACAGACATGAACAATGAGCAGTTTAGCATTCAAGAGCAATTTTAGCACAAATCAGCCAACCAAATTCAACCAAATGCATACACAAGCTATAATAAACTCCAATAAGCAAGTCTAAACAGGTTTCATGCACTGGTTCAAAGAATTAAGCAAGATCCAAGCTATAAAAGTTACTGATGAACACTACACATGCAGATTTATACTTTTGCTGATGTATTTGACACACAAGCCAATTTCAACACCTCAAATCTTTCAAACAGGTTATGTTAACTTTGTTTAAACCACTTTTATCCCTAAGCATGCATACACACTAAGTGTTCCCAAAATCCTAGGTCAAAACAAGTAGAAACAAGGTCTATATAGCAGATTGATCAATTCAAGTGTTCAAACCCAAAAACTTGCAGCAAAACACTCTCAAACAAAGGTATATCAGATACAAAGCATAAACAACACTTTCCTTTAACACAAAATCAGATTACAAGCACAAATCAGTAGACCCAAACACCCCTTTAACTTTTTCAAATCAAAATTTTCAAAAGCAAAGCAAGATTCCAGGCCAACCAAGCATCAATTAACACTCTAACAAGTCTAAATAACAGATTCAAGCAAGAACAAGCCACAAAATTCACAAGAACAACAGTTTCATACAAATATCACCAAAAATCACAATTTATGCAGATTTGGAGATTAAGTAAGCAAACCTCATGGATGTACATCCACACCCACGAATTTTGAGCTTATGTGCTAGCAAGAACAAGCACAAGCTTCCACAAAAGCCTGCTAAGATTCAACAAGGGTTAAGCACAATAACATGAAAAATCAGAAACTTGGAAAAATCTTGATTGATGCAAACTTGTTACCCCACACTTGATTATCCCCAAGTTATAAGCCTCACCACACCTTAACCAACTCAGTTAGGATGCTATGATCAGCCCTATAGCCCAAGAATTCCAAGATTGGAACAAGACTTAGCAAAATATCAAGAAAAATGAGGAAAATATGCAAACTTGTGCACACTCCTCTTTTGAAAACAGGTTTTAAACTTCAAAAGCAGTAAACTAAGAACATAAACAACAGAATAAAGGTGGCATTTGGTCTTTCTTCAAATCACTTAACTCAAATTCGTTAAACTGAAAAAGGATTTACAAGTGTTTGAACAAAGGAAAAACCAAAAGCAAACGTAAATGAGAGACCTAGATGCCTTTATATAGGCTACAAGTGAACTAGTTAAGCAAGAAAAAACGTAAACCCTAATGTGTAGAAGTCCCCATTTTGCCCTTGCAGCTTTGGCATCTTTTGAAGATCATGTGACTCTTCTTGGCTTGTAGCATGAGTTGGCAAGTGAAAAAGTGATCCAAGGGCTTGTACAAAGCTTAGGATGTAAGCACAATTGTGGGACGTTGGATGACTGGCTCTTCTTTGTCTTCTTCCTCTTAGACGTAGCAGGGGAGGTCCCATGTAGCATGTGGGTTGGTGGGGTGTCATGTTTAAGGTTTGGGATGTGTTTATGGGATGGTTAATCATAAATCTGGAAACAATTAGGGCTTAATTACAAGTAATTAAGGAATGCCTAATTTTATCAAGAACATGAAGAACAGGTTGTTTGATTTGTTTTGAAGTTTAAAAGGGGTGTTTAGCGCGTGATTTAATATTAATTAACTTATTTGAAAAGTTAGTTAATATAAACGGTGAGTGGGAAATGAGGTGGAGAAATGGTAGGTTTTGATTGGTTGTGAAGATTGAGTGGGATACGTGTCACCCATTGGTTGGTCTAGGTAATAATACTTGTCTGCCAGTTTTAACCCCTCACTTCCCAATAACTTGTCACTTGCAAACAAAATTCTATCAGCGCCCATTTAAGCCTTATCAACTTTGGACTTTTGGCATTTTTGGCCCATAAACTTTTGTAACATGAATTCAGGGGTATTTCTTGCCATATTTGAATTCTTCAAGGGCTGGTTTGGTAATTTCTTCAAAGGTAATGGTTTAGACTTGTATAATTGTCATTTTGGAGGACTGAATTTGCCAAGTCTTGATAAATGAGGGACCATTTTTGCCAATTGTTGAAAGTTGAGGGTCCTTTTTGTAATTTTGGATTTTTCAAAGGACCAAACTTGTCATTTCTTGTACTTTGAAGGACTTCATGATATATTTGACTTTGTGGATGATATTGGTTGACAATTTAGCTTTGTTGAGGGGCTAAACTTGCCAATTCTTCAAAGTTAAGGGCCCTTTTGGTAATTTTGACAAACTTTAGGGACCAAACTTGTAATTATGAGGATACAAGGGTATAAAGTGTCAATTCTTCATAATTGGAGGACCCTTCTTCATAATTCTTCAAATCTTCAAGGGTTGATCTTGGGAAAGTCTTCACTAGGGCTTGGTTCATTGTGCGGCTTCGTTCCCCGTGTTTGTTTTTGCATGTTTCTTGTGATCTTTTGTCATTATCTCAATATCCGTACCTAAAATACACAAGCAACAAACACAAGCATATATTTGGGTATTTTGATGATATTTAATGCATTTTAAGCCCTATTTGGAAGATGAGACTATGTATAAAAGCAGTCTCATCACTCCCCCATACTAAACCATTACCGTGCCCTCACGCAATGCTAGAATAAAGTATCAAAGCATCTCCAAAATTTAATTTTATGACTTTATTTGAATGATAAACTAGCTACACTACTACTATTACTACTACTACATGTGTTATAGACATAATGTATGATTTTCATCGCAAAATGGGACGTTTAGGTTCATAGAATAAGAACACGTGAATGCTTCGTTAGAAATAATTTCGTCATCCTCGATTTTCACTCCAATTCCATGCTAAGCGTGCAACGAGATTATTGTCATTATAAGTTAGTAATGCTAACACTACTCATATGCCCTAATCACGTACTTATCCTCCCATTATTCCTAAGTTGTATCTCTTATATTTTATGATGTCTTGAATGTTTCACGAGGATACATTGTTTGACTTATGCGATAATAGAGATTTAGGTCTAAAAATAGAGTCCTAACGGTGTAACTAAGACCATCAAATCAATAACCCCTCCTAATAGACAACGATGTTAAAAAATTAAGTTGACAAGAAGAATCGATAAACACGGTTTTATAACGGTTTTGAACATGAGACTTATTACCAAGACTTTTATACGCCCCCTAACGGAAGGGCCTTATTATCTTTGGTTTACCTCCATCTTTTATTCAACTTCGCCATGAAGCTTTTATTATGACTTTGGTCTTGCCTTGCCTTTTATTATCCGCCTCATCGGTGGTTTTATTAGCCAAAGACGTATAGCCTCACGCTAAGGCGAATTTTGGATCTTTAAAGCTTCGAAGATTAAGGCTTGATTCACTTTCAATTTTGCATAGATTTTTCGGCCTTGTGGGGCTTCAAATTGTTTGCTTGATTTAGGTGAGCACTTGAAATCTTATTATTGGGTGAAGCTTTCGATTATTAGGGTGCCAATACTTCAAAACCGTGACGCTGGCGATACCTTAATGTCTTCCCAATTTAATTACACGGAAGCTACTAGAAAAGACTAGAAACCCAACAATCCCAACTAAACTGCTAAGTCAATATTTATTAAGCAAAAAATATTTACATGCGAAGGGAGAATAAGCAAACAACGAGAACACATGAGTTTTTGAAAGAATACGAGTACTCTACGTTTAGCATAGTAACTTATAATTAACCCTATCATTTCTCGTCCTCATTTAAGAGACTTAGCCTAATGTGTAGTTAAGGAACCAAAGCTAAGTGCTCAACACGCACGGTCGAGTCAAAAATTACTCTTATTCTCGCCATCGGAAAATCTACATTCGTGTCTTCAAACACTTATAAAACATAAGAAAAATTTTAAATTTGGCCATTTTTAGCCTTATTTTGCAAGAAAACGATAAACAAAACGATAAACTTTGGAAAGCGTGAAGGTTTGGCAAGGCAAGTATCTATTCACCCCCCCATACTAAAGTTAAACATTGTCCTTAATGTTTTGAGTCTAGGGGTGCAAACACCCCCATACTAGAGACGTAGTCGAATGCCTAATCTAGCATGGAAAGGGTGTAACCATTAAGTAATAGCCGTTTATGAAGTGTGCTAAAAACCTAAGGTTAGAACATCAAAGGATACATCATGGATATTGAGAAATGTCTCCAAAGCAAACGATCGAGTGCTCCCATAAACGAACACGAGAGGCTCCAATCGTGAAGATCATGATCTAAAAACCACATATCACAAACAACCACGGAACAAAGGTTGGAAGGGCACAAATCCCCACACGTAAGCTACATTAGACTAAGAAAGCGATAATATGTACATAGGATAAGCATGGGACTCCCCCACGAGGCACCTCGTTTTTGATTACCGAGTCATGGGCTCGACTCGATCCCCTCAATACTAATTATCATTGGGGAAGGTGACTTGGTCGAGGTAGTTCAAGGATGGAACTTCCCCACCAAAGTAGTGCTTCAACCTATGTCCATTCACCTTGAAGTTAGGACCATCATCTTGAGCTAGCTCGATGGTCCCATACGGAAACACTTGAGTCACGGTGAATGGACCGGACCAACGGGATTTCAATTTACCGGAAAATATTTTCAATCTTGAATTAAAAAGTAAAACTTGATCCCCAATGTTAAAAACCCGGTTTTTAATTTTTGAATCATGCAACTTTTTATTTTTCTCTTTATAAATCAATGAATTTTCATAAGCAATATCCCTTAATTCATCCAATTCATTTAATTGCATTTTTTGGTGTTTTCCCGCGGTCTCCATGTCATCATTACAATGCTTTAGGGCCCAATAAGCCTTGTGTTCTAACTCGATAGGCAAATGACAATTCTTTCCATACACAAGCTTATAGGGAGTGCACCCAATGGGCGTCTTATAAGCGGTCCTAAAGGCCCATAAAGCATCGTCTAACTTATCCGACCAAGATTGTCGGTTCTCCCCCACGGATCTTTCCAAGATCCTCTTCAATGCTCGGTTTGAAACCTCGACTTGCCCACTCGTTTGTGGGTGATAAGCCGTAGAAAGACGATGTGTAACCCCATATTTCCTTAAGACTCTTTCGAATTGGTCATTACAAAAATGGGTTCCACGATCGCTTATGATCGCACGAGGGGTTCCAAACCTAGCAAACAAACTTTTCAAGAACTTGACTACCACACGAGCATCATTGGTGGGCAAGGCCTTCGCCTCCACCCACTTAGATAGGTAGTCAACCGCAACAAGGATGTACTTATTTCCACGAGATGATGGGAACGGCCCCATAAAGTCTATACCCCAAACGTCAAAGATCTCACATACTTGAATGATATTTTGTGGCATTTCATCTTTTTGTGAGGCTTTTCCTTGTCGTTGGCATGCATCACAAGATTTCACAAGGATTTGTGCATCTCGGTAAATAGTAGGCCAAAAGAAGCCGACATCAAACACCTTCTTAGCCGTGAGATTAGCACCGTGGTGACCACCCGTGGGTCCCTCATGGCAAGCTCTAAGGATGTTAGAAGCTTCGGTGCCAAAAACACAACGTCGGATGATTTGATCCGCACAAGTTCGAAACAAGTAAGGGTCGTTCCAAAAATAGAACTTGACGTCACGAAAGAATTTTCGTTTTTCTTGAGTCGTCATACCCTTAACGATGAAGTTACCCGCATGGTAATTTGCAAAATCCGCAAACCATGGGGTAGAAGAATCAAGCTTAGAATTCACTAAACCAAGTGTCTCGAGCGGAAATGTTTCGGTGATTTCCTTGGGCTCGTAAACACTTTGGTGAGGATCTTCCAAACGAGAGAGGTGATCGGCCGCTAGATTCTCGGCTCCTTTTTTGTCAACAATGGTGTGATCAAATTCTTGAAGGAGGAGAATCCAACGAAGTAATCTCGGCTTTGCATCTTGTTTAGCCATGAGATACTTGATAGCCGAATGGTCCGTATACACTATGCATTTTGTCAAGACGAGATAAGGTCGGAATTTCTCAAATGCATACACCACGGCAAGGAACTCCTTTTCCGTTGTAGTGTATTTAAGTTGAGCCTCGGTCATCGTCTTGCTAGCATAGTGGATAGGCAAGAAGTGCTTTTCATGACGTTGCCCCAAAACGGCCCCAATAGCGTAATCACTTGCATCACACATAAGTTCAAAGGGGAGGTTCCAATTTGGAGCAACAAGAATGGGAGCTTCGGTAAGTTTCCTCTTAAGGATCTCAAAGGCTCGTACACAATCTTCGTCAAAGACAAAACGTGCCTCTTTTTCAAGAAGATGTGTAATGGGTCGAGAAATCTTCGAGAAATCCTTGATGAATCGTCGATAAAAGCCCGCGTGGCCTAGGAAACTCCTAACTCCCTTGACGGTTTTGGGATGAGGTAATTTGGCGATGACGTCTACCTTAGCTTGATCTACCTCAATCCCCGCTTTCGAGACCTTGTGCCCTAAGACGATTCCACTCTTAACCATAAAATGACACTTTTCCCAATTGAGCACAAGGTTGGTTTCCTCACAACGTTTTAACATTCTCTCAAGGTTCGACAAACACGAAGTAAAGGAATCACCAAACACGGAAAAGTCATCCATGAAGACTTCCATCGTCTTCTCGATCATATCATGAAAAATAGCCATCATGCATCGTTGAAAAGTTCCCGGTGCATTGCAAAGTCCGAATGGCATTCTACGATAGGCAAACGTTCCATATGGACACGTAAACGTAGTTTTTTCTTGATCACGAGGATCGATGGGAATTTGGAAGTAACCGGAAAAACCATCTAAAAAGCAATAGAAATCGTTTCCCGCAAGACGCTCCAACATTTGGTCCATGAAGGGCAAGGGAAAATGGTCTTTTCGAGTGACTTCATTCAACTTACGATAGTCAATGCACACTCTCCATCCGGTCACGAGTCTCGTGGGAATCAACTCGTTGGCATCGTTTGGCACAACGGTCATCCCTCCCTTTTTAGGGACATAATGAATAGGACTCACCCAAGGGCTATCGGAAATAGGGTAAATCATTCCCGCGTCAAGGAGTTTTAGGACCTCCTTTTTGATGACGTCGTGAATTTTGGGGTTCACCCTCCTTTGACTTTGGATTGTTGGCTTGAAATCCTCCTCCATTAATATTTTGTGTGTACAAAATTTGGGATTGATTCCCTTAATGTCGGATAACTTCCATGCAATCGCCCCTTTGTGAGCCTTAAGAATATCGACAAGTGCGGTTTTTTCATCATTCGAAAGTTCCTTCGCAATAATAACCGGCAACTTGTCGTCCTCCTCCAAATAGACATATTCGAGGTGAGGAGGTAAATCTTTCAACTCGAGAATAGGTGGTTCCTCAAGTGAAGATTTTGGCTCGATACTCATAACCTCCTTGGGTGGAGGAAATGGGAAATCGTTGAGAAAATCCTTGATAATCGAGAAGTCCTCATAGTTGTCGAGGTCTTCGTCACAAGTACGTGGAACATCGAATTCTTCCAACGTAAAACCACCACCTTCGAATGGAGTGAAGGTTGGTGTCGAATTATCAAGAATTGGATCCAACATAGTGGGATTGCCACTAGTTTCTTCATCACCAAAACCTAGAACTTCTTGTGAAAATTCCTCGCAAACCACGTCAATCATATCAACGAGGTTTATGGTTGCAACGGAATAAACATGAGAAATTTGAGAGTTTTGAGTTGCGTTTATAACAAGTTCCTCGTCGTTGAAACGTAAGGTGATCTTTCTAGCATGCACATCGATCAAAGCCATAGACGTATCTAAATACGAACGACCTAAAATGAGAGGAACTTGAGGATCCGTGGGGATGTCAACAACAATGAAGTCAACGGGATAGTAGAACTTCCCCACTTTCACAAAAACGTCTTCCGCCAATCCACATGCAAGAATCGTGGAATGGTCGGCCAACTCAATAGACATTCGTGAAGGAGTAAGATTAGGAAGATTGAGCGACTTGTAGATTGCAAGTGGCATCAAGTTAATGCTAGCACCAAGATCGGCCAAGGCGAAGCATTCTTCCATGTCTTGGATTGCACAAGGGATCAAAAATTTACCGGGATCACCGACTTTTTGAGGTATGCGATTAAGATAAACCGACGAACAACTAGACTTTTGTTGTAATTTCTCCTTGTTGTTCAACATACTCTTAAAGTTAGCGGCAAATCGAGGCATCATGACCAAGGCATCGGCGAAACTCACATTAAAGTGCAAATCACGAAACATTTTCATAAAAAGCTCAAATTGATAGTTGTCGCGCTCTTGACGTTTCTCCTTCCTAAGTCTCGATGGATAGGGCAAAGGTGGTGTGGGTTGAGGCATAGGCATAGCCTTTGGAATCTCGGGTTCCAATGATGGTAATGGGTCAACCGTAGGTGTGGTATGAGCGGTACTTCGTGGGATTGGAACATGCTCCTTTTGGACCACCACCTCGGGTTCTTCCTCAATTGCTTCCTCCGTAGGAGCAATTGGTTGAGGAATCAGCTCCTTAAGTGTCTTACCACTACGTGTGGTAATCACTTTCATCTCACCCTTAGGGTTGGATATTGTGTTACTAGGAAGACCACTTGACGACGGTTTACACATTATTGCCTCAAACATAGACGAGATTTTATCTTCAAAATTAGATTGCCTCAATACGGCTTCGGTTTGCCTTTTCTCAGCCTTAAGCATCTCTTGTTTAATCTCATGTTGCCCTTGTTCCATCTTTTGTTGGTTTTGTTGCAACCTAGTGACATTTCCTTCCATCTTGTTGGTGTGGATTTTAAGTTCATTAGCTAACTCATTTTTCAACTCTTTCTTCAAGTCGTTTTTGAACTCGGATCTTAGGCTAATTATTTCTCTTTGAATGTTGTCAAACCTAGCATCATTACCACTAGCATATTCAACAAACTCACTTGGAAGATCTTTCAATGTTTGCAAACTCTTGTTGTTATTTTGAAAATCATTTTTGTTTGAAACTTGATTATTAGCCCCTTGATTCCCATAGTTTCCCTTGTTATAATTGTTCTTAAAACCAACTTGATTGTTGCGATAGTTGTTAGCATTTTGATTTGATCCAAAACCCGGTGGAGTCATTTGATTAGAGCGGGAAACTTGACCGTTTTGGTTGTAATTTCCCGTGGCCGCAAAGGCACTCGAAGTGTTACCACCGTTGGTAATGCACTCGGAGAAATCATGACCTCCACCACAATACATGCAAGAAACCTCAACCGCTTTAACCGTAGCGGGAGCACTTGGTTCACCAACTTTAAACTCAATCAAAAGTCCTTTCAACTTATCAAAAATCTTGTTTTCCAAGTTCGCCTCAATTTGGCAAGCATCGATGGTATTAGACAAAGAAGGTGAAGCCGAAGACGAAGCCTTACGAACACTAGACGTGCTACGAGGACTATACACCTTAGATCTATTTTCAATAATCACCAAAGCTTCCTCAACCGTTTTACACAAAAAATTACCACCCGCGGCGACATTCAAATAATCCCTTTCATGATCATTAAGTCCATTGTAAAACGTGTCAATTTGATGCAAATCGGAAAAACCGTGATGAGGACATTCATGTAACATTTCCTTAAACCTATTCCAAGCCGTTGAAAAACTTTCATTAAATTCTTGTGAAAACTTTGAAATCTCGTTTTTCAAGTGCGTAGTCTTAGAGGGCGGAAAAAATTGGTTCACAAACTTAGACACGAGATCCTTCCACGTCAATATAGAATTGGGTGGCTCTTTCTCCAACCAAATTTTTGCGGGCCCCGCTAAGGAATACGGAAAAAGCATCATCTTAATCGAGTCGTTAGACACATCCTTAAACTTGCAAGTAGCGGTAAGACGATTGAATTGGCGGATATGGTTGTGTGGATTGTCCTTCTCATCACCACGGAATTTTTTGTTTTGAATCATGGACAACAAACCCGTCTTAACCTCAAAATTCTCCGCAAGGATAGCGGGAATCACAATAGCCTCTCCATAACCCTCGGTGGGTGCTTGAAGTAACTCCATCATAGTTCGATTTGCCATGGTTGGTGCTTCTCTTACAATGGGTTCGTCAATAGGAGACTCCTCACTAGAATTGTTTGGAGTGATGGATTTGTTTTTTTGTTTACGAGCACGTCTTGCTTGATTTCGAGTTAGCATAAACGTCACGTACAACGAGGGGATGAGCAAAGAAGATTCTTTTTGGTGTTTTGTATTTTTTTTCAATTTTTTTGTGGTTTTTGATTGTATTAACCTTTTTGGAACTTGGTGAAATGTATTAAGTAGACAAAAAGTCCACAAATCTCCTCACTAATCAAATCTCTTGATTAACGAAGCCTCAAGGAATGAAAACGAACACGTGGAGTGAACGTCTTCGATGACTTTAGAACGATGGTGGAACACCAAATCGTTCAAGAGGGTTTAATCAAATTGAAACCAAGAAAATATATATGATACTTAGTAATACTTTGGGCGGCAAAACCCTCGATTCACTCTCACAATCAAATACTCACAAGCAAGCGGGGAAACGAGGCGGCGCGAAGCACTTAAGAGCCTTTTTCCTTAGGATATATTTTATAATATCCGCCTTATACCCACCTTATAGTTTGTATTTTCAAGATTAAGCTTCACGAAAGTAATTATCTATTTTTGCCTTTTTCTTTGGTTTGAGATTCGAATACAATGATTGGGTAATGACCTCCCAAGTCAAGGTTGTGATTGCTCACGTATTTGGAGTACTTGTGTATTTATTGTTCTACGTATACAATATAGTAATAATATTCACACAAAAACCGAAAAACGATAATACGTATTAGTAGAGTGCTACTAATACAAATACTAATTATGGTTAGTATAAAAACAACAATGCCAAATCAAAACACAACACGCCTCCCCGGCAGCGGCGCCAAAATGATGTTGTAAATTTTGGTCAACTTACCTTTAGGAAAAAGTAAGCAACTAAAAATAGGGCAAGTGAGCACGACGATTTAGGATAACCGTGTGTGAATGACCCAATTAAATTTCGTTCTCAAGGAGGCTAGTGTGTTATGTGTGTAATGACTTGGATTAATTTGTGATTATATTTGAGAAAAGAAAAATAGAAAAGGGATTAGAAAAGAATGACGGTTATGAAGACGGATTAAACTAAGTCTAAAAAGGCGTACACGTAAAGTCGTAAATACCACCAAAATTAAAATTAATTCCTAAAAATTCCTAAAAATCACCAAAAATCCTTAATAATAATCTAAGAGTTTACAAAAAATCAAAACATGCAAAAACCTTTTAATTAATTAGATAATGACTTTTTAATGCTAATTAAAGCCCTAAAAATCAAAATTAATTATCAAAAAGCCCTAAACAAGATTTTCAAGTTTGTAAACCTCAAAAATACTCTAATTAAGCTAAAAACTATTTTTCAAAATTTTAAAACCAATTAAAACTATTTTTAAATAATTAAAAACTCCTAAAATCAATTAAATCTTAAATTAATTATAACAAATAATTAAAAGACCTAAAAAATATTTGGAAAGTTGCAAAAATCCTAATTAAGTATTTAGAACCTAGAAAAAATATAAAACCTAGAAAATCAGACTTTTAATTTTTAATAATAAAATAATATTAAAATAATATTAAAAATCCAAAAACTATAAAAAATTCTAAAAACTTGCAAACTAGCTTAATTAAACCTAAATAACTCAGAAATGAAAGTGAAATTACCTAAATACCCCTATTGGGCCTAGAAAATGGGCCAAACCCAAAACAGTCCCTTATTGGGCTTAATTAAGGCCCAATAAGAAAAAGTGCTCAAAATAAGCTCAAAAAGCACAGTCTGACTCAAAATTTGATTTTAAACAACTTTTTCCAAAGGCCCAAAAGCTGAAAATGTGAAATAAGCTAACTTATAATAAACAGCTTATTCTTAATGGGCTTTTTGGCCCATTAAGCTATAAGCTGTTGCCATAAGCTAAAATTTAACACACAACCTTCTTTTGACCTAACAAAGACTTCTGTAAAAAGAAATTTCAAATAAGACCACTCAATAAGCCAGAAACAAGTCAACAACTTATTCACAAAACGACAAAATAGTCGTTTTTATGATCTAGACCACCTCAGAAGCTGATTCAAGTTGCAAAATGTTTCTTTTGACAAAACTAAGCTTAAAAACCAAAGAACTTTCAAATAAGCACACTCAATAAGCTGAAAAATCAAATAAGCACTTATCTTAAAAGTCAAACAAGTTGGTTTTCTAGTGAAAAGTCAAAGTCAAAGTCTGATAAGTTCCAGTTCACTTAAATGGGTCAAATAATGAAGATCTATTACAAAAAATAAGTTGTTGCAAGTCAGAATAAGCTAGAATAGCTTATTGATAAGCTGATGATAAAATTGCACTAGCAGGGGCTAGTTTTGGATGTTGAGCAGTGGGAACTTTTCCCACTGCTTGACTATTTTGACTTGTTGTCTTTAGTGACTTTTTCTTGGATTCAGTTTTCACAAAGGCACCCAATTGATCTTTGGATCAAAAGGAGTCAATAACAAGCAAAATAACACAATCACAAACAGCCAATTGATACAGTTTAATCAATTTATCACCAGATGTAGCACAGACATGAACAATGAGCAGTTTAGCATTCAAGAGCAATTTTAGCACAAATCAGCCAACCAAATTCAACCAAATGCATACACAAGCTATAATAAACTCCAATAAGCAAGTCTAAACAGGTTTCATGTACTGGTTCAAAGAATTAAGCAAGATCCAAGCTATAAAAGTTACTGATGAACACTACACATGCAGATTTATACTTTTGCTGATGTATTTGACACACAAGCCAATTTCAACACCTCAAATCTTTCAAACAGGTTATGTTAACTTTGTTTAAACCACTTTTATCCCTAAGCATGCATACACACTAAGTGTTCCCAAAATCCTAGGTCAAAACAAGCAGAAACAAGGTCTATATAGCAGATTGATCAATTCAAGTGTTCAAACCCAAAAACTTGCAGCAAAACACTCTCAAACAAAGGTATATCAGATACAAAGCATAAACAACACTTTCCTTTAACACAAAATTAGATTACAAGCACAAATCAGTAGACCCAAACACCCCTTTAACTTTTTCAAATCAAAATTTTCAAAAGCAAAGCAAGATTCCAGGCCAACCAAGCATCAATTAACACTCTAACAAGTCTAAATAACAGATTCAAGCAAGAACAAGCCACAAAATTCACAAGAACAACAGTTTCATACAAATATCACCAAAAATCACAATTTATGCAGATTTGGAGATTAAGTAAGCAAACCTCATGGATGTACATCCACACCCACGAATTTTGAGCTTATGTGCTAGCAAGAACAAGCACAAGCTTCCACAAAAGCCTGCTAAGATTCAACAAGGGTTAAGCACAATAACATGAAAAATCAGAAACTTGGAAAAATCTTGATTGATGCAAACTTGTTACCCCACACTTGATTATCCCCAAGTTATAAGCCTCACCACACCTTAACCAACTCAGTTAGGATGCTATGATCAGCCCTATAGCCCAAGAATTCCAAGATTGGAACAAGACTTAGCAAAATATCAAGAAAAATGAGGAAAATATGCAAACTTGTGCACACTCCTCTTTTGAAAACAGGTTTTAAACTTCAAAAGCAGTAAACTAAGAACATAAACAACAGAATAAAGGTGGCACTTGGTCTTTCTTCAAATCACTTAACTCAAATTCATTAAACTGAAAAAGGATTTACAAGTGTTTGAACAAAGGAAAAACCAAAAGCAAACGTAAATGAGAGACCTAGATGCCTTTATATAGGCTACAAGTGAACTAGTTAAGCAAGAAAAAACGTAAACCCTAATGTGTAGAAGTCCCCATTTTGCCCTTGCAGCTTTGGCATCTTTTGAAGATCATGTGACTCTTCTTGGCTTGTAGCATGAGTTGGCAAGTGAAAAAGTGATCCAAGGGCTTGTACAAAGCTTAGGATGTAAGCACAATTGTGGGACGTTGGATGACTGGCTCTTCTTTGTCTTCTTCCTCTTAGACGTAGCAGGGGAGGTCCCATGTAGCATGTGGGTTGGTGGGGTGTCATGTTTAAGGTTTGGGATGTGTTTATGGGATGGTTAATCATAAATCTGGAAACAATTAGGGCTTAATTACAAGTAATTAAGGAATGCCTAATTTTATCAAGAACATGAAGAACAGGTTGTTTGATTTGTTTTGAAGTTTAAAAGGGGTGTTTAGCGCGTGATTTAATATTAATTAACTTATTTGAAAAGTTAGTTAATATAAACGGTGAGTGGGAAATGAGGTGGAGAAATGGTAGGTTTTGATTGGTTGTGAAGATTGAGTGGGATACGTGTCACCCATTGGTTGGTCTAGGTAATAATACTTGTCTGCCAGTTTTAACCCCTCACTTCCCAATAACTTGTCACTTGCAAACAAAATTCTATCAGCGCCCATTTAAGCCTTATCAACTTTGGACTTTTGGCATTTTTGGCCCATAAAATTTTGTAACATGAATTCAGGGGTATTTCTTGCCATATTTGAATTCTTCAAGGGCTGGTTTGGTAATTTCTTCATAGGTAATGGTTTAGACTTGTATAATTGTCATTTTGGAGGACTGAGTTTGCCAAGTCTTGATAAATGAGGGACCATTTTTGCCAATTGTTGAAAGTTGAGGGTCCTTTTTGTAATTTTGGATTTTTCAAAGGACCAAACTTGTCATTTCTTGTACTTTGAAGGACTTCATGATATATTTGACTTTGTGGATGATATTGGTTGACAATTTAGCTTTGTTGAGGGGCTAAACTTGCCAATTCTTCAAAGTTAAGGGCCCTTTTGGTAATTTTGACAAACTTTAGGGACCAAACTTGTAATTATGAGGATACAAGGGTATAAAGTGTCAATTCTTCATAATTGGAGGACCCTTCTTCATAATTCTTCAAATCTTCAAGGGTTGATCTTGGGAAAGTCTTCACTAGGGCTTGGTTCATTGTGCGGCTTCGTTCCCCGTGTTCGTTTTTGCATGTTTCTTGTGATCTTTTGTCATTATCTCAATATCCGTACCTAAAATACACAAGCAACAAACACAAGCATATATTTGGGTATTTTGATGATATTTAATGCATTTTAAGCCCTATTTGGAAGATGAGACTATGTATAAAACCAGTCTCATCATGGGCCTATTGGGCTTTTGACCCAATAAAACAAACAACACTTCCTTAATCAGCCCAATACTTAAGCCCATTTAGCTAATGTGGGACCCACTTGGTAAATAATCTTCAATAAATTCAAATCCGCTTAAACCGAGCTCGTTTTTGGCTTCATCGATCTTTTCTTCAAACTTCGTGTCGGTTTTGCCGATTTTTGCGAACTTGGTACCTACACACATGAAACAACAAAACAACACATATACAAGGCATATGTGAACATTTAATGCATTAATTCATCGTTTCTAGATACAAATGATATGAGTAAAATCACTCATATCAGAGACGGTAACTAAGACTTTATCGACACTAGACTTAGTGTCATCTCTTGTACCGAAGCCTAGAAATACTTGGTAAGAGGATGCCCTATCTTCTTAACCCACATTTCTTAAGTCGACGAGGAAGACAAACCCAAGCATAAAAGACATGCCCAACTCTCAATGGGTGTATGTTGTAGGGTTATGTTTGTCATCTCCCAAAAAGCGATAATGGATATCCAATACTCTTTGAGCGACCTTCTTCCTCTTCGGATCCAATTAGTTCGACAATATCAATGTCCAACGAGCCTTGAAATGAATGACTTCCTCCTTTTGGAAGTCGAATTTTGTGCAAACGTTGAACCACCAACAGTAGATACATGACCCTTTCCGCATCTCACCAGAAATGCACACTTCTTTATTCTTGGTATCTTCTTTGATTTCCATCATTGGAAGTACTTCTTTTCTATGCAACATATTCCCTAGCTCAGCCTCAAATGAAGCAGATTCTTTGCAACTTCCTACCCAAGCAACATCAACAATAATCTTAGCCATTTCGCTGAGTGAAGCTTTGGTGTTAAACTAATGTTTGCTTCCCACAGGCTAGAAGTATATCGGGAAGCCCTTCGCGTGAAAATTGTTAACGCAAGAGCGGTACCAGCCAAAACTATATTTCTAACTCGAGATAGCATAAGCTTATTAAAGCTTAATAGACTTAAAAATCTCTTGAAGAACTAGTAGAAACATTAATGAACTGTTATCTATGCTCATCAAGACACATTGGGGCCCCAGAGGCACATCTAAGAAAAACAAAGACTTAAGACGAGTTTGTCCTAGTCAACCCAACCTTGTAAACTTAAAACTTAAGTTCACAAGATTACACGTTTAAAGAAAAGTGCCCTCACTTGTTCCCTGAACAAGTAACACCATCTTTAGCTTCGAGAACGAAACTAAAATAACGGGGTGGTGTAAAACCCTAGAAATTTGGGCTTTTTCACACGTCATCAACTTCATTATTGTTATCATTCATCATACCATATTGTAATGAACTACCATTACAACATACCATCACAAGACTTACTGTGTTTTGGCGAATGATTTCTTAAACTTCTAAATGACTCATGAATTTTGCATGATAGCTGGAATTGATGTTGTATTTTTACCCCTTTAGGAAAAGGAAAATTAGGGCAAGTGAGCACGACGGTTTAGGAAAACCGTGTGTGAATGACCCTAAGTGAGTTCGTTCTCGAGGAGGCAAGTGCATTGTGTTAAGAACTGATCAATGTTTGTGATTATATGATTGAGAAAGAAATGGGATTAGAAGAGAAAGACGGTAACGAAAACGAATTAAACTACGACGAAAAAGGCGAACACGTAAAACCGTAAATAGTACAAAAATTAAAATTTTAACCTAAAAATTCATAAAAAATTCTAAAAATCCCCAATAATATTCTAAGAGTTTACAAAAATCCAAACTTGCTAAAACATTTTAATTAATTCAATAATGACTTTTTAATGCTAATTAAAGCCCTAAAAATCACAATTAATTATCAAAAAGCCCTAAACAAGATCTAATAGTTTGTAAACCTCAAAAATATCCTAATTAAGCTAAAAACTATTTTTAAAAATTTTAAAACCAAATTAAACAATTTTTAAACACTTAAAAACTATTAAAATCTATTAAAACTTAAATTAATTCTAGAAATTAAGTGAAAAGTCTAAAAAATATATGGAAAGTGACAAAACTCCTAATTAAGTGTCCTTAACCTAGGAAAAATGTAAAAACTAAAAAAAATAAAACTTCAATTTTTAATAATAAAATAATATTAAAATAACCAAAAAATTCAAAGTTCACTAAATAATTCTAAAAAATTACCAAAAATCCTAAATAATGTAACTAAAACAAAAATGCAATCCAAATTTTCTGAAACCTATTTAATAATTTTATATTAAATTTTAAAGTTGTTGAAAAACCCTAAAATCAAATAAAATTAAAAACTAGACTTTTTGAAAACTTTATGATATGTAAACCTCAAATTACTTAAACAAAGCCTAAAAACTATTTTTCTAAAAATTAAAACCTATTTTTACTATTTTTTAACTAATTAATAAAATACGGCTAAAGAAAAATTAATAGAAAATAAATAAATAATGAGAAAATTACAAAACCTAGCTAGAAAAATCCCTAGCTAGAAGACAAACCTAGGAAAAACGAGCTTGCACAAATAAGCTTATTGAATAAGCTAGAAAAGCCCAAATAAGCTACGGCTTGATTAACAAAAGCCAAAATAAAACGTGCTTAAATAACTAATGAAATGAGACTATAACGTAAAAAACCATCCGGATCACTGGTAAACACGTTACTCCTTCGAAAGGAAGGTCGCGTGTTCGAGCCCAGGCCAGGTGAGTTTTGCTATTTATTTTTTTTTCTTTTCTTTTAAAAACACAATCCAGTAACTATTTAACCACAAAAACTCAAATTCAAGTTCAATATAACAAGATTCAACCCCAAACAAATCAAAATCGTGCCCAGTTGGACTTTTCTTTTTAAACACAAGAACTGAAATCTTCACTTGTGCAAAATAGGATCAAGAGGACTTGATCCTTGCTTCTTTGTGGTGTTTTTGGACAACAGGGGGCACCCTTATACTCTTTGGAGTATAAGGAGTCAAAATAACTCACAAAAACAGGCAAACTAATGCACACAAATCACACACAAGCTAATGAAGGTTGTTGTCTAAGAAAAGGAGGTCTGGTGACTTTTTGACTAAGTTACAAGCACAAAAATGAGATTCAGGCCTCTAAATCTTGCATACACACTGCATACATGACATACAACCAATACTCAATCATGCATAAACCTTATATCAAGCAACCTTATAAATCTGGTGGTTCAAATCACACAAAAAAAAGACAGACAAAGCACTCAACTGATTTTTATGCTTCTTTTCAACTTTTTAGCATGCAATTGCTCTAAAACCTTACTAAACTTAAATAAACAACTAGCATACACCCTATTCTACCCTAATAAGTGTATTAAACAGGTTTTAAACACAAAATTCTTTCAAAATTCTCACTTAAATAGCAGATCCAAACACCCCTTAAGAATTCAGATTCTCACTTTTTCAAAGCAAAACAACTCACACCCTAATCAAATTGAATCAATATCAATCTAACATGCATACTACACCAGATTAAGCAATATCAAACAATTTAAACAACACTTAAACAGCTTTCATGCAATAATCACTTAAACACCAAAATATTAAAGAAAACTGAAAATGGAAAAGAGAAACAAGGAGCTACCTTAAGGGTCCTACATCCAGGACCCTTAGTGGTTGAAAAACCACCTACCTATAGGCTGGGGCCTATGCAGAACACTTGGACAAACAAGATCAATAAACCTGCTAAGAAAAATTGAAATCAAGCACAATATAATACTTTCTGAATTTTTTTGAACCTTTCTTAAAATCTTTCTCACAACTCTCTGAAACAACTTCCTTTGAAATTACTAACACAACAACATTCCAACCTTGGAAAACCAAATCAGAACAAGTATTTCACCAAGAAAAACTAATTTTCAGAAACTTTTGAAAACAAGACTTAATTTTTAAAAACTTGAAAAGTAAACAAACTTGGAATTTAAACAACCAGCAAACAATGTAAATGAAGATGGCTCTTTCTTCTCATCAACAAACTTTAACCTTTTTCATTCATCAAAAACAGGATTTACAAAGTTGTGAAAAAAGGAGAAAAAAGAACAAGGGTCATGCACAATACGCATACTCCTTATATAGGACTACATAGAACATTCTAGTTACTCTCAATAAAATAATACAAGCATAAAACCCTAATGTCTGAAAATCCCAAAATGCCCTTGTGTTCTTGACTGATTTTTGGGTCAAATTGCTCCTCATGTGATCTTTGTACTTGGCCAGCCTTGAAAAGTTGATCATAGACGTCCAAATGTGCTTGGGGACCAAGGAGTGTGATCCAGACGTTCAAATGGTCGGGTTTTGAAATTGGGGGAAAGTGACGGGTGCAGGGGAGGGTCCCACAAGACACATGGGTGTGTCTTGTGGTGGTTTGAGGTGTGGGTTTAAGTGACAAAAGCCTTAATCAACCATCTGGAAAACATGAGTTAAAAACCCTTTGTTTATGGCTTAATTGTACCTGGGTTTAAATTAGGGTTTAAGGGTAATTAAGGGGGGGTTTAATTCCGAATTGGGGAAAGATTAATTTAAATTTGTGTTTGGAGGGAAGGGATATAAGTGGTTTGACTGAAGTTGACTGAGTTTATTTAATAAACTCAGTTAGTGGAAGGTGACGTGGGGATGGGGGATGAAGTGGAGGTTTGTGATTGGTGGTGGTGGGTGATGTGTTAAAATGATTGGATGGGAGGAGTTTGGGTGTCTGGCTGGTTGACCCCCTCAAGTTTCACCTTTCTTTCACTTTGTATTAAATGGCAATAAACTCCAATTCCTTTGTAAATCAACTTTGGCAGATTGACACTTTTGGCACAAGTACTTTTAAAAACTTGAAACAAGGACTAAACATGTAATTTCTTCATTCTTCAAGGACTGTTTTTGACATGTCTTCATACTTCAAGGCTTTGACTTGTTTGTTGACTTGTTGGAGGACCATTATTGACAATTTAGTTTTGTTGAGGGACTAAATTTGCCAATTCTTAAAAGTTAAGGGTCCTTTTTGTAATTTTGACAAACTTTAGGGACCAAACTTGTAATTACGAAGATACAAGGGTATAAAGTGTCAATTCTTCAAACTTGGAGGACCAATCTTCATAATTCTTCAAATCTTCAAGGGTTTTCTTTGGAAAATTCTTCATTAGGGCTTGGTTCATCGTGCGGCTTCGTTTCCCGTGTTCGTTTTTGCGTGATTCTTGTGATCTTTTGTCATTTTCTCAATATCCGTACCTAAAATACACAAGCAACAAACACAAGCATATATTTGGGTATTTTGATGATATTTAATGCATTTTAAGCCCTATTTGGACGATGAGACTATGTATAAAAGCAGTCTCATCACTCCCCCATACTAAACCATTGTCGTGCCCTCACGCAATGCTAGAATAAAGTATCGTAGTATCTCCAAAATTCAATTTTATTCACTTTATTGGAATGATAAACTAGCTACACTACTACTATTACTACTACTTGCGTTTTAGACATAATGTATGATTTTCATCGCAAAATGGGACGTTTAGGTTCATAGAATAAAAACACGTGAATGCTTCGTTAGAAATAATTTCATCGTCCTCGATTTTCACTCCAATTCCATGCCAAGCGTGCAACGAGATCATTGTCATTATAAGTTAGTAATGCTAACACTACTCATATGCCCTAATCACGTACTTATCCTCCCATTATTCCTAAGTTGTATCTCTTATATTTTATTTTGTCTTGAATGTTTCACGAGGATACATTGTTGACTTATGCGATAATAGAGATTTAGGTCTAAAAATAGAGTCCTAACGGTGTAACTAAGACCATCAAATCAATAACCCCTCCTAATAGACAACGATGTTAAAAAATTAAGTTGACAAGAAGAATCGATAAACACGGTTTTATAACGGTTTTGAACATGAGACTTATTACCAAGACTTTTATACGCCCCCTAACGGAAGGGCCTTATTATCTTTGGTTTAACTCCATCTTTTATTCAACTTCGCCATGAAGCTTTTATTATGACTTTGGTCTTGCCTTGCCTTTTATTATCCGCCTCATCGGTGGTTTTATTAGCCAAAGACGTATATCCTCACGCTAAAGCGGATTTTGGATCTTTAAAGCTTCGAAGATTAAGGCTTAATTCACTTTCTATTTTGCATAGATTTTAGGCCTTGTGGGGCTTCAAATTGTTTGCTAGATTTAGGTGAGCACTTGAAATCTTATTATTGGGTGAAGCTTTCGATTATTCGGGTGCCAATACTTCAAAACCGTGACGCTGGCGATACCTTAATGTCTTCCCAATTTAATTACACGGAAGCTACTAGAAAAGACTAGAAACCCAACAATCCTAACTAAACCGCTAAATCAATATTTATTAAGCAAAAAATATTTACAAACGAAGGGAGAATAAGCAAACAACGAGAACACATGAGTTTTTGAAAGAATACGAGTACTCTACGTTTAACATAGTAAGTTATAATTAACTCTATCATTTCTCGTCCTCATTTAAGAGACTTAGCCTAATGTGTAGTTAAGGAATCAAACCTAAGTGCTCAACACGCACGGTCGAGTCAAAAATTACTCTTATTCTCGCCATCGGAAAATCTACATTCGTGTTTTCAAACACTTATAAAACATGAGAAAAATTTTAAAATTTGGCCATTTTTGGCCTTATTTTGCAACAAAACGATAAACAAAACATAAACTTTGGAAAGCGTGAAGGTTTGGCAAGGCAAGTATCTATTCACCCACCATACTAAAGTTAAACATTGTCCTCAATGTTTCGAGTCTAGGGGTGCAAACACCCCCATACTAGAGACGTAGTCGAATGCCTAATCTAGTATGGAAAGGGTGTAACCAATAAATTAATAGCCGTTTATGAAGTGTGCTAAAAACCTAAGGTTAGAACATCAAAGGATATATCATGGATATTGAGAAATGTCTCCAAAGCAAACGATCGAGTGCTCCCATAAAACGAACACGAGAGGCTCCAATCGTGAAGATCATGATCATCTAAAGTCCACAATTCACAAACAACCACGGAACAAAGGTTGGAAGGGCACAAATCCCAACACGTAAGCTACATTTGAAAGCGATAATATGTACATAGGATAAGCATGGGACTCCCCCACGAGGCACCTCGTTTTTTATTACCGAGTCATGAGCTCGACTCGATCCCCTAAATACTAATTATCATTGGGGAAGGTGACTTGGTCGAGGTAGTTCAAGGATGGAACTTCCCCGCCAAAGTAGTGCTTCAACCTATGTCCATTCACCTTGAAGTTAGGACCATCATCTTGAGCTAGCTCGATGGTCCCATACGGAAACACTTGAGTCACGGTGAATGGACCGGACCAATGGGATTTCAACTTACCGGAAAAGATTTTCAATCTTGAATTAAAAAGCAAAACTTGATCCCCAATGTTAAAAATCCGGTTTTTAATTTTTGAATCATGTAACTTTTTAGTTTTCTCTTTATAGATCAATGAATTTTCATAAGCAATGTCCCTCAATTCATCTAATTCATTTAATTGCATTTTCCGGTGTTTTCCCGCGGTCTCCATATCATCATTACAATGCTTTAGGGCCCAATAAGCCTTGTGTTCTAATTCGATAGGCAAATGACAATTCTTTCCATACACAAGCTTATAGGGAGTGCACCCAATGGGTGTCTTATGAGCGGTCCTAAAGGCCCATAAAGCATCGTCCAACTTATCCGACCATGATTGTCGGTTTTCCCCAACGGATCTCTCCAAGATCCTTTTCAAAGCTCGGTTTGAAACCTCGACTTGCCCACTCGTTTGTGGGTGATAAGCCGTAGAAAGCCGATTTGTAACCCCATATTTCCTTAGAACCCTTTCAAATTGGTCGTTACAAAAATGGGTTCCACGATCGCTTATGATAGCACGAGGGGTTCCAAACCGAGAAAATAATTGCTTCAAAAACTTGACTATCACACGAGCAGAATTGGTGGGCAAGGCCTTTGCCTCCACCCACTTAGAAAGGTAGTCAACCGCAACGAGAATGTACTTATTACCATGAGATGATGGGAACGGCCCCATAAAGTCTATGCCCCAAACGTCAAAGATCTCACATACTTGAATGATATTTTGTGGCATTTCATCTTTTTGTGAGGCTTTTCCTTGTCGTTGGCATGCATCACACGACTTCACAAGATCTTGTGCATCTCGGTAAACAGTAGGCCAAAAGAAGCCGGCATCAAACACCTTCTTAGCCGTGAGATTAGCACCGTGGTGACCACCCGTGGGTCCCTCATGGCAAGCTCTAAGGATGTTAGAAGCTTCGGTGCCAAATACACAACGTCGGATGATTTGATCCGCACAAGTTCGAAACAAGTAAGGGTCGTTCCAAAAGTAGAACTTGACGTCACGAAAGAATTTTCGTTTTTCTTGAGTCGTCATACCCTTAACGATGAAGTTACCCGCATGGTAATTTGCAAAATCCGCAAACCATGGGGTAGAAGAATCAAGCTTAGAAGTCACTACACCAAGTGTCTCGAGCGGAAATGTTTCGGTGATTTCCTTGGGCTCGTAAACACTTTGGTGAGGATCTTCCAAACGAGAGAGATGATCGGCCGCTAGATTCTCGGCTCCTTTTTTGTCAACGATTTTGTGATCAAATTCTTGAAGGAGGAGAATCCAACGAAGTAATCTAGGCTTAGCATCTTGCTTCGCCATGAGATACTTAATAGCCGAATGGTCCGTATATACTATGCATTTCGTCAAGACGAGATAAGGTTGGAATTTCTCAAATGCATACACCACGGTAAGGAACTCCTTTTCCGTTGTAGTGTATTTAAGTTGAGCCTCGGTCATTGTCTTGCTAGCATAGTGAATAGGCAAGAAGTGCTTATCATGACGTTGCCCCAAAACGGCCCCAATAGCGTAATCACTAGCATCACACATAAGCTCACAGGGGAGGTTCCAATTTGGAGCAACAAGAATGGGAGCTTCGGTAAGTTTCCTCTTAAGGATCTCAAAGGCTCGTACACAATCTTCGTCAAAGACATCCATTCATTCATTCAATTATAAAAAACGGCTCAAAACGAGTCGTTTTAATAAAACATCCATTCATTCATTCAAAAGATAATAATCCATACACGGTCCCAGATAATTTTAAAATATTTACAATATACATTGGAAGATAAAAGTTGTTTTGAATGGATATATTTAATAAAAGCGGGCTAGAGTCACCAAAATTTAGCAAGCTTCATGAAACCACCTTCCTTGAGTACCTACTTTATGGACCTGAGATAAAACATGCGATAAAATCAACAAAAAATGTTGAGTGAATCCATAGAGATTAAATTAAATAAAGAGAACACAAGTATTATGAATAACCTTCCATGGTTAATAATCCATCAAAAGACAATTATGTTGTACGGACATAATTATCGGTGTTATTACATAAGCCTCATGACATTGAATGTTAACATATATTATTTCAGCCCAACACACCTAGCCAAGTGCGTATATTTCTCATATACATATGCATCCGATGTGCTCCAATACACATGTGCTTCACTACACATTGCGATAGCTAATCGCATCGGACTGGGTGTCACCCCGATAGATCTATCCATAGTATTAGCGTTCTTTCGATTAACAATTCACGATTCAATGGGTCTTTTAAGGATAAAGCTAACTTATGTAATAACTTTCATCTAAGCATACAATCGGGTCCCTTGTGTTCTATTTTAAAATAATAAGGGTTTATCACAACTTCTGGTTGCACCCATTCATGGGTTTACAGCAACTCTTGTTGTACCCTTCATTTTCAATTATTACTTTTCAAGTAAATAGAGCTTTCACAACTTCTAGTTGCACCATTCAATTGGCTTACCGCAACTTATAGTTGTACTCTTTTATTTTTAGTAAAACAAGCATGTTATCCCCTCGCGGGGTTTTATAAAATAAGTAAATAAATAAAAGCGAGGCTATGAACTCACCTTAGTAATAGCGATATCAAACGAAGATAACGATCAACATATAGTGATAAGAGTGAAACGATGAAACGATATAAGTCGAGAAACCACAAGCTTCTAACGACAACCTAAAATAAAATGTCGCGTCTTAGAGATATAAACGACAACAATAAACGGGTTTTACAAAGGTTTTCTAAAATATATAGTTTGGACTGACTTTGAAAGGAATAAAATGAAAAAGGACTAAAAATGTCACTTTAAGAATCTATAATGTTTATATGTACATAGCTTTAAAGGTTAGGGACAAAAAATTGTCAATTTTCATTAGAATTGCATGAAAATGACGTAGGAGTCATATTCTTCATTCTCATTTGCAAATCACATTTCATTGGAAAATTTCAACGCATAGTTTTCCTTTTTGTTTATTTCGTTCGAACTGTAAAACCGATAGCAAATCATAATATTGGATCGATATCGAATAATACCTTAGCTCCGCGTCGGGAGACGAGTGATTCGGAGTTGTGAGGCATGAGAATAAATACGAACGAACATGAATACCAATGAAGTTAAAATCTGCTCGAGACTGGAACTAAAATGCAAACTCAAACCCGCGGCAATGAACCGAATACCAACGATTAGGAAACCAAAGCTTAAACCATACCAACTCGAAAATCAAGGTTGTGATATGAACCCGAACCGAAATATATCCGAAGTTCTAACAACTTGCTTGATCATCGTGAACACAAATTAATAGATTGAGTCTCCTGTGAACAAACCCATATCTTTAAGCGTTAACTGATGGAAACTTGAACTCAGTAGGAATGGTACGCATCTTAGCTCATGTAGGAACTAAAAGATTTCACATGATCCTATCACTAAAATTATGTATTCTGGTACTTGAATAACATGGGAGATATTACGTGTCAATTAGTAATGGTATTTGTATGTGCGAAACAAACGTGGAAAAGTAAATATTTGATACGTGTGTTAAAAGGATAGACGAGAATGAAAAGATAGAAAATTGCATTGTTTACTCGAACAATATGCTTCAACCTAAGCATCATTTGAAAATTTCAAATGTACTAGTATATAACGTTTTGTATAGTTTAATATATATATACCATCATGTTTTGTTTTTAGTATTGATAAGGTATGTATGTATGGCGTGATATGAGTAAGTGGGTATTAATCTTGTCTCACAATTTATAAGAGCGGGTATTATTGAAGTTCGATATTTTAAAAGTTACGTTATTTTAAAAGATACAACTAAAATACGAAAAATAAATGCTCAATATAAAATAAAAACATTGACATTTGAAGAACATTTATATTTTCGAGAATTAAATGACTTAAAATAGTTAATGAGTCGAATGAACAAATGACACATAAAGTTTTAACGTAAATTACGAAAAATACTTTTAAAAGAAAATAATAAAAATAAAATAAAATAAAAATTAAACGACAACAATATAAAATATTTCTATGTCATAACGAGAATATAAATATCGGTACCTAACATATTCCTTGCTAGTTATAATTTAAACGGCATTCTTACGCTAAGTTTCAAGCCATAATCTTCTCGGTTGGCCGATAATTCAAAATTCTCAATAAGTAATTACAAAATATGTAATAGTCGAGATTAAAATATCGACCTGAAATTGAAGGATTGTCACATCATCCCCACGAAATTGGGATCTTCGTCCCGAAGATCAACTTGCGTTCTTCCTCGATCGCTCGTTGAAATCAAAGAGATAATTGTTGGAAAGAAATTTCTTTAGGTTCGACATATGAAACAATATTGTGAATTCCTTGTAACTCTCGAGGTAATTTATGTTTTCATGCCACCGGACGTACACTCAATATCATCTCGAATGGTCCAAACATATCGGGGACTTAACTCCCCACGTTTTCCAAAATGTATACCACCATTCTATGGTGATATTTTCGGCATAACTTTTTCCACCTACCTCAAAATCCAAAGGTTTTTGCTTCACATCATAATAAATTTTATGTCCACTACAAGCAACTAACAAACGATTCATAGTTTGCACGATCATTTTATTATTGGAATGAAATGAGCTGATTTAGTCAATCGAACGACAATGACCCAAACTGAATCAAATCCAAACAGTTTTTTTTTTCTTTTTTTTTTTTTGGAATCGACGAGAACTCCACTGCTAGCAATCACATAGCTAAGAAATTTCATGCACTCAAGCCAAAACTCACATTTCGAAAGTTTGGCATACAACTTTTTAATCCTTAGCAAATTCAAGATAGTCTCCAAATGTTCACCATGCTCTTCTTTATTTTTACAATAAATCAGAACATTATCAATGAACATGATGAAAAATTTATAAATATATGACTCGCACGCACGATTCATGAAATCCATATATACTGTCGGTGCATTGGTCAATTCATACGACATTACTTAGAACTCATAATATCCATAACGACTTCTAAACGTCGTAAATGGAATATCTTCCTCGCGGATATGAAATTGATGATAAGTAGATAGTAGATCAATATTCAAATTGACATTAGAAACTTACAACTGATCAATTAAGTCATTAATCCTTAGCAAAGGATATCGGTTCTTGACCGAAAATTTAATCAGCTCTCGATAGTCGATGCACATGCGAAACGATCCATCGTTCTTCTTACGAATAATACCGAAGCTCTCTATGGCGACGAGCTCGGTCGAATAAAATCTTTATTAGATAGCTCTTGCAATTGAACATATAATTCCTTCAATTTAGATGGTACTAATTGATATGGCTCACGGGCCACTGGTTCAGCACCAGGAATTAGATCGATTTAGAATTCTATTTGTCTTGGGGGTGGAAGTCCCGACAAATCTTCAGAAAGACTTCGAGATAGTCGTTGATTCGAAAAACCGACTCTAGAATCTCAAACCACTAACAAAATCCTACATCATCTTCAGTCACGTTCGAAGTTTTCGGTTTGCACTTCATGGATGAAGTGTACTTACGGCCTCTAATTTTGGTCACATTTGGTCAATTAGGACCACTAGCATTAATGGCTCCAGCTCCACCAGTTTCCAGTTCCACCAGCTCCTCCTCCAGAACCATCTACACCATAGAACCACTTGCTCCACCCGAACTACCGGCCCACTAGAGTCGCCAGCTTCATCATTCATGTTGGCCATGAATTCAGTTAGGGATGTAGCAACTTGTTCACTAATAACTTGGCTAATACGTGCCTAGTCATATTTTTGGCGCATGATTCTAGTACAACGCGAATCATAATGAGTATTCATTTAATGATTGCATTACAAGAAAAGGAATAATTAAATAGAACGAAGGGTTTAAAAAGAACAAATGATTAGAAGAAACAAGAAAGGAAATATAATAACTGAACGATGTAGAATTAGGAATCAAAAGATAGTAATGTAATCACGAACGAATACAAGTTGTATTTCCATGCATTATAGATTATCTTCTAATGCCATACAACTCGAGGAGACAAGTTCTAATAACTGATGTTACAGTTTAGTTAGTGATTTACAAAGGGTACTACAAATGATAAGGTAATTCACTAAAAGATTTTAGATGATTCATGTGGCTCAGAAGGCTCCTCGGTACCACTAGAAGAAGATTTCTTCACTGTCTTTCTGGGACGCTCGGTATCCTCCTCTATTGGTGGCTTTGGCTTTGGAACAACCCAAATATAAATCATCGCATGATCATAGAATTAGAGGAACAAAATCAAAGAATGAGTCGAGAAAACGAATTCAATAAGAGTTTGTTTTCGCGAATGCTATACACTTAAGCCCACACATTTATAAATCATTATTTCCATGGATTGATCAAATCCATCCAAATAAGATTTAGAAATCAGTGGTTCAACAATTTATAATTATCTTGTTCAAATGAATGGCCAATTCATTTCAACAAAACGATCATAAATCGCCATATTTAAGCATCACCAGCTCAACGCAGAAGATCAGGATCAAAACAGACAAGAAACCGACTAAACAGAAAAATATCAGTGATATGATATGGAATTCTATTTGGCATGTGAATACCATACCAATCAACCTCAATTCCTAACAAACAACAGGTACAATCTCAGACAAACTTGTTTCTAGCGAAACAGTAGAATGTCGAAGATTAATAAAATGGAGATTAAATGAAATGAATGGATTGATGAATCAAGAATAAGGACGAAGGAATCAAAATCCTTGTAACCAAATAAATATCATTAGGAATATTAACCATTTCGTTGGGATCATGTATATCCACAACTTATTTAGTCTCGAGAATAACATGATTCATTCAGTAATAGCTTCGGCGCTAGCATTAAAATGACTAAGGTGGCTTCGTGACAATCTACGTCGTATAAATATCTCGTATAAGTATAAAACTATCATTTATAATTAAATAAATGAAAACATACCTTGTAATTCACAAGTACAAATAATCAATAAATATTACGACATATATATATATAATCCCATATATATAAATACTCTCATTCTCGTCCATTGGCAATTCGGAGGTTTCGCTTGCAACTGTTATAGTTAAAAGATTTCAAAAATTCATATTTGGAAAATCTTTTCGTTCTCTATAACTTGAGCTCTTGATACCAATATGTAACACTCTCAAAATCGTTCACATTAGCGGAAGGGTCCTTGAGTGTTACTTACATGATACAATCACACAATTATAGAAAACGGCTCAAAACGAGTCGTTTTAATAAAACATCCATTCATTCATTCAAAAGATAATAATCCATACACGGTCCCAGATAATTTTAAAATATTTACAATACACATTGGAAGATAAAAGTTGTTTTGAATGGATATATTTAATAAAAGCGGGCTAGAGTCACCAAAATTTAGCAAGCTTCATGAAACCACCTTCCTTGAGTACCTACTTTATGGACCTGAGATAAAACATGCGATAAAATCAACAAAAATTGTTGAGTAAATCCATAGAGTTTAAATTAAATAAAGAGAACACAAGTATTCTGAATAACCTTCCATGGTTAATAATCCATCGAAAGACAATTATGTTGTACGGACATAATTATCAGTGTTATTACATAAGCCTCATGACATTGAACGTTAACATATATTATTTCAGCCCAACACACCTAGCCAAGTGCGTATATTTCTCTTATTCATATGCATCCGATGTGCTCCAATACACATGTGCTTCACTACACATTGCGATAGCTAATCGCATCGGACTGGGCGTCACCCCGATAGATCTATCCATAGTATTAGCGTTCTTTCGATTAACAATTCACGATTCAATGGGTCTTTTAAGGCTAAAGTTAACTTATGTAATAACTTTCATCTAAGCATACAATCGGGTCCCTTGTGTTCTATTTTAAAATAATAAGGGTTTACCATAACTACTGGTTGCACCCATTCATGGGTTTACAACAACTCTTGTTGTACCCTTCATTTTCAATTATTACTTTTCAAGTAAATAGAGCTTTCACAACTTCTAGTTGCACCATTCAATTGGCTTACCGCAACTTATAGTTGTACTCTTTTATTTTTAGTAAAACAAGCATGTTATCCCCTCGCGGGGTTTTATAAAATAAGTAAATAAATAAAAGCGAGGCTATGAACTCACCTTAGTAATAGCGATATCAAACGAAGATAACGATCAACATATAGTGATAAGAGTGAAACGATGAAACGATATAAGTCGAGAAACCACAAGCTTCTAACGACGACCTAAAATAAAATGTCGCGTCTTAGAGATATAAACGACAACAATAAACGGGTTTTACAAAGGTTTTCTAAAATATATAGTTTGGACTGACTTTGAAAGGAATAAAATGAAAAAGGACTAAAAATGTCACTTTAAGAATCTATAATGTTTATATGTACATAGCTTTAAAGGTTAGGGACAAAAAATTGTCAATTTTCATTAGAATTGCATGAAAATGACGTAGGAGTCATATTCTTCATTCTCATTTGCAAATCACATTTCATTGGAAAATTTCAACGCATAGTTTTCCTTTTTGTTTATTTCGTTCGAACTGTAAAACCGATAGCAAATCATAATATTGGATCGATATCGAATAATACCTTAGCTCCGCGTCGGGATACGAGTGATTCGGAGTTGTGAGGCATGAGAATAAATACGAACGAACACGAATACCAATGAAGTTAAAATCTGCTCGAGACTGGAACTAAAATGCAAACTCAAACCCGCGGAAATGAACCGAATACCAACGATTAGGAAACCAAAGCTTAAACCATACCAACTCTAAAATCAAGGTTGTGATATGAACCCGAACCGAAATATATCCGAAGTTCTAACAACTTGCTTGATCATCGTGAACACAAATTAATAGATTGAGTCTCCCGTGAACAAACCCATATCTTTAAGCGTTAACTGATGGAAACTTGAACTCAGTAGGAATGGTACGCATCTTAGCTCATGTAGGAACTAAAAGATTTCACATGATCCTATCACTAAAATTATGTATTCTGGTACTTGAATAACATGGGAGATATTACGTGTCAATTAGTAATGGTATTTGTATGTGCGAAACAAACGTGGAAAAGTAAATATATGATACGTGTGTTAAAAGGATAGACGAGAATGAAAAGATAGAAAATTGCATTGTTTACTCGAACAATATGCTTCAACCGTAAGCATCATTTGAAAATTTCAAATGTACTAGTATATAACTTTTTGTATAGTTTAATATATATATATATACCATCATGTTTTGTTTTTAGTATTGATAAGGTATGTATGTATGGCATGATATGAGTAAGTGGGGTATTAATCTTGTCTCACAATTTATAAGAGCGGGTATTATTGAAGTTCGATATTTTAAAAGTTACGCGATTTTAAAAGATACAACTAAAATACGAAAAATAAATGCTCAATATAAAATAAAAACATTGACATTTGAAGAACATTTATATTTTCGAGAATTAAATGACTTAAAATAGTTAATGAGTCGAATGAACAAACGACACATAAAGTTTTAACGTAAATTACGAAAAATACTTTTAAAAGAAAATAATAAAAATAAAATAAAATAAAAATTAAACGACAACAATATAAAATATTTCTATGTCATAACGAGAATATAAATATCGGTACCTAACATATTCCTTGCCAGTTATAATTTAAACGGCATTCTTACGCTAAGTTACAAGCCATAACCTTCTCGGTTGGCCGATAATTCAAAATTCTCAATAAGTAATTACAAAATATGTAATAGTCGAGATTAAAATATCGACCTGAAATTGACGGATTGTCACATCCTGCTCCTGGCTCATGGCCAAAGCAGTAATCCTAACTTGAGCATGATCAACATGTTCAGTTTCGGAACCCTCTCCGACCTCAAAACTTGACTCATAAGTTTCCAAATGAACATCAATCGTCGTGAGCTTAACCAACTAAATGTAGTTAACCCTACATCGACTTTTCCCTAATTGACAACCTCCTAGAGTGTCCTCTATAAATTGTCATTATTTGTTCTGCGAACATCTACCGCTTTGTCAAATTGACGGCTAAACTTTGCGGATAATTCTGTCCATCCGTAATTGATAGCAACATCCAAATACTGCTCAATCGGATGTATAGGGCGACCCGGATAAAGATCTCTTTGCATTGCTTTCTGTCCATCCGTAATGGTAGCATCACTGAGATACTGCCCAATCGGCCTTATAGAGCAATCTGAATAACTATCTCTTTACATTGTTGGCACCATTCGTTTCTGAGCATGTCTAAGACGAACCTTTAGATCTATGACATCTATACCCGAACAGATGACAAAGTTTTTAATAGCTTCGAGGACGAAGCTCAAATAACGGGGTGATGCTGTAAAATTCATGATTTTACCATGAGAATAATGTAATAAAAATCTACCCAATGATCCTAGATCATTTCTCAACCTAGTAATATTAATCGATTTCGAGGACGAAACTCAAAGACGGCATGTGAATGGCGTAAAACCCGAGATTTTTCGTTCATTAAATAATAACGAAGTATACTTCAAAACCTATTTGAAGCAATACAAAAATCATCGGACTTAAAAACTTGACAAAAGTCGTACAACCCGCGTACCGACAATTTAATAATTTAATTACTTAAATTATTGTCGAGAGATACTTAATAAACGATTTGATTAAATTTTTTAATATTTCATTTATCTACGGAGAGATTAAATGAAAAGTATCTTCATTAAAACGATACTTATTCTTATTAAAACAATATACGACAAATAATCGTCGTTTAAACGAACACACGCATTATTTATATTATAAGACATATAAATAATACATTTTATCGGAGAGATCGTTTTAAGATTAATGACACGGTTTTCGTAAGACGAATCAACTTCCATAAATCACAAACGAATCCCGAGCCGTTTATTAATAAACGCATGATAATATGTTACACTTTAGGCCCACTTATGGCCTTATGAGTCCATCTATTAAACTTTGGATAGTTAATGGACTTAATAAGCTCAATAAGAAGTTTAAGAAGCCCAACAACTCTTTTGGCCCATTAGAGAAGCCACCAACACACCTCACTTCCCTATTGGACCAACTCTAGGTGGGTGACACTTGTCCATCATGTCCACCCACCATCCCACCTTCTCATTGGGCAACTCCTTGGTGAGTGATACTTGTCACACTTCCTATCACACTATATAAGGACTTTCTCTACTCATACCCTTCATTTCTCTCACAAACAACACACACACACATGCAAAGCTCTCAAGCTTTTTATCCATGGCTTCCTCTCAAGCTTTTCATACATGGCTTCAAACCCCGTAAACACTTTAGAAAATCGTCCAAAATGTTTAGATCTAATAGATCTACTCGTTCCACCATCAAAATCCACCCCACGACCAAGTTTTTACCATCATAGTGGTGGTATGTAGGTGACGAATTCATGCATGGTGGTTACATCAAGTGAAACTTGTAGATCTAGTCCGGATCTATCCATGCATGGTGGTTGCATCAAGTGTTGACAAGATCTTGGATGTTTGCTTGCATGCATCACTCACTAGTACCACGACTTTGATAAAGCCTCGTAAGATCTACATCTCGTTATTATTTATTTTCCTTTTATTTTTCTTGATCTTATATATAAATCTCGAATATATATATACGAAATGGATTAATGAGTATTGGGACATTGTATATGAAATTTTGAACACTAAAAATCAAGCTAAACAAACTCTAGTAACGATTTGATTTATAACAATTTTTGAATCGTAACAAAAACAGATTACATGTCAAACTCAGTAGGTTTGGGCACTAAAAACTTACATATTAAGATAGATAATTGTTTTGTGATTAATTCCCCGGATGGCTCGTCCCGTGACGAATTTTAGATAGCAAGATATGACCAAAATAGTGAAAACTAGTCAGATCTGAACATACTGTTTTGATGGACTGTTTTCTCGTAAAATTTGTATACTGACCTACGAATATGTAATACTAAAAGTTGTAGATAAAATCATGAAGAACTAGAATCAATTGGACGGTTTACCAATTTCTTACGGTTTGAAAATGGTGGCCAAAATAGTGAAAACTAGTCAGATTTGAACATACTATCTTCACGGACTATTTTCTCATATAAGAACGCAGAATTATTGAAAATGGTAATACTGTAGGTTGTATATAAAATCATGAACAAGTAGAATCAATTGGATAGTTTACCATTTCTTTACGGTTTGGAAATGGCGGCCAAAACGGTGAAAACGAGTTTGGCTGCACAAAAGCAGCCAACTCTTCTAAGTGATAAAATTTGTGCATTAGCTATGGAAAGTATAAGTTTGGGGTAATTAGACTTATAATCAGTATAGTACATGAGTTAATAATGATTTTGGTGAAAAGAACACACTTAGATGATTTACGATTCAAGAGATATGAACAAATTAGCGGGATATGTCTGGAAAATTATAATAAACGGATTATAACTCATTAACGTAAAATGTGATGATTTTTATATAAACCGACGTTGTAGGACCCACTTGTCGGGGATCTTGGACTTATTTATATACTGATGACTAGATGACCCGAGATCCGACCAACGTGAAATATTAAGTGTATGTGGTTGTGATGCGTTTTAGAACCTAAAAACTATACAAAGTGGACTTGGGCCATAAAAGCCCAACTTACACTGGTAATGGCTATTAAGCTATTATTGGACCTGAGATTTATAACCAATTTAGAGTAGTATACTGACTTTAAAATGGACTTAAGTCATATACTTGGGTAGTGGACCACTATTGGGCTTAAGATGGGCTAAAAGTGTCAACTTAGATTTTTCCCTTAAAATGACTAAGTGTTCACCTAAAAGTTTTATAAAGAATCATAAAACTTATGCAATGTCCAAGAACTTATTAAAGTATACTTATTACATATATGTACGATTTATTTCTTGTCTCAAGCCTAAGACGCGCCTCGTTATCTTTAGGTCTCGTATGATCATGTATCGATTGTTGACATTTATTCTTAATTGACGTTCGTTCTCTATTAACTATTGAGACGATTGTATCAGGTGAGTTCATAGCCTCGTATTTTACTACTTTTATGTTTTTACTAACCCGCGAGGGGGAGACATGCTACTAAAGAACAATAAATTTTTTTGATAATATGATTGTAATATATTTTATTGAACGCAAACTGAACTGTTACATTTGGCTTCGTACAATGCTACTGTTATAGTATTTGGCTTCGTACAATGCTACTGTTATAGTATTTGGCTTCGTACAATGCTACTGTTATAGTATTTGGCTTCGTACAATGCTACTGTTATAGTATTTGGCATCGTACAATGCTACTGTTTGTGAATGTAATTAGTTTATAGCTTTTGGCTTTGTGCACTGCTACTGTTGATGATGTTTGCGTTCCTAAACTTAATTTTATACTGCTTAGTACATTAAGGAATGGAATAATTGGAAACTTGAAATTTGACTTTTATATCAAATACTGAACAATACCATGTAGGACAACTTAAAATCCTAAACTATGATTTTCCAAAACTCTAGGAATTCACCAACTTTATGTTGACTGTTTTAAGCATGTTTTTCCCAGGTTATTTAGCAAGATTATTTGAGCATGGATTGAGCATCATTTAGGAGCATAAAAATGACGGGGGATTATCTTTACTGGGATATTTATAACAAATGATATTCAACGATTTGAACGATTATACCAAGATAATGTTTATATCAATTGTATTTCAAAAATCATATAATTATGATATGTGCTTTGTAAGCTATTTGCTCATCGATCCACCAATGTGATACCCGCTTTATGGGGGTGTTACACAAAGTATTAGAGAAGTCGTTTTTCAAAGTACCAATTTCTCCCTCTAATCGTCTCATGTTACACAAAGTTTCCGTGATTGTTGTTGTTTTGAAAACTCGAGTTTTGGTTGTTGTTGTTATCTCGGTTTTGCCAATTCAAATTACGACCTTGATTATAATCTCCTTGATTCGAAAAATTTCCTTGTTGATTATTTACTTGAAAATTCTTACGATTTTGATTCAAAAAATTGTTGCCTTGGTTATAATTTCCTTGTGATGGACCCACCTTGTTTTGATTTTGAAAATTGTTGTTTAACGCGTTAACACTCGACGTTTGGCCATCCGTAACCGCACACTCGTAATAGTTATGAGGTCCACCACAAGACGTACACGATGGATCAACCGCTTTCACCGTAGCGGGAGCGTCTTTCTTTTGCATCTCAATGAGAAAAGACGGGAACACATTCGTTAGCTTGTCGACTTTCGACTCAACTCTGTCAATGTCGCGATTAGAATTACTAACATTGGCGACATTGGCAACACTCGGTGTGTTGCGGAGTTGGTAAACCTTGGACCGATTCTCAATCATTAATGCATCTTCCGTAGTTTTACACAAAAAGTTGCCACCGGCGGCGGAATTCAACGCATGTTGTTCTTGAAAACTAAGACCGTTGTAAAACGTATCGATTTGGTGCAACTCGGAAAAACCATGGTGAGGACATTGCCTAAGCAATTCCTTAAAACGATCCCACGCGTCTCTAAAAGATTCATTCGGTTTTTGCTCAAATAGCGTAATCTCGTTTTTGAAAAACGTCGTCTTAGACGGTGGGAAAAAATGATTAACGAACTTGGAAACAAGATCCTTCCACGCAATTATCAAATTAGGTGGCTCTTTCTCGTACCAATCCTTGGCGGCACCACCGAGCGAGTACGGAAAAAGCATAAGCTTGACGACATCGGTGTCGACGTTCTTAAACTTGCTCGTGGCCAAAAGATGATCAAAACTCCGAATGTGGTCGTGAGGATTATCGGCTTCACGACCTCGAATCTTCGTAGCTTCGATTAACGAAAGCATTCCGATCTTAATCTCAAAATTCTCCGCTTCGATACTGGGAATTACGATCGCGTCCCCATAACCCTCGGTGGGCGCTTGGAGCAATTCCATCATCGAACGATTGTCTGCCATCTCGTCTAAGGTTTCTTCAACAACGATATTAGGAACGTCGGTTTCTAATTCTCGTCTACGTCGTGAATTCCTTCGATTACGATTGCGTCGATTCGAAGCGTCGCTAGAATTAGAATAATCCTTCGATCGAGTGCGCATGCACTAAGCGTAGAATGGGGGTAGCAAAGAAGATTCTGTTTGCGGTTTTTCGTTTTTTCAATTTTTTTGGTTTTTTTTATTGTTTTTTTATTTTTTTGGATTTTTTTGTATTACGTAGACTCAAATCTACAAATCTCTCCTCGAATCGATTTCTCGATTAAAGGAGCCTCAAAGAATGAAAACGATCACGTAGAGTGAACGCTTTCGATGACTTTATAATGTTGGTGGAACACCAAAATGTAAGAGGGTTTACTCTTGAAAACAAGCAAATATAATATACGTAGATAATACTTGGGTGGCAAACCCTCGATTAGCCCTCTTTCTCAAAACACGCACAAGCAAGTGAGGGAAACGAGGCGACGCTAAGCACTTAAGAGCCTTTTTCCCTTAGGTCGTGAAATACAACCGCCTTATACCCACCTTATAGTTTGTGTTTATCAAAATTAAGCCTCACGAAAGTATTTATCTATTTTTCCTTTAAACTTTTGCTTAGGATTCGAATACAATAATTGAGTGATGAAATCCCAATTAAGGTTGCGTTTTCACGCTTTTTGAGATATTGTATATTTATTGTGATACGTAGTATAATATATTAATAGTATTCACAAAGAAAACGAAAACCAATATATCTACAATATATTAAAAGATTGTTGTGTGTTTAAAAATAACAGAAATTAGTATGTACGATATTTACGCTTTCCAAAAAATTGAAAAGCAAAAACGTACTACTCACACAAACACGATATGTATAATAGCTAAACACACCTCCCCGGAAGCGGCGCCAAAATTGATGTAGGATTTTCATACACGTTTTAGGAAAAACGCGTATGAGCGGCAAGTATTAAGCGTTACGATTTAATGAAAACCGTGAAGATGAAAATTCCAAGTTCGTTCTCGGCGGAGGTGTATGATTTGTGTGCCAATTATGTAAAATCAAAGTTTAGATTAGTGATTTTTTGGATTAGAAAAGAAGAAAATTAAGACGAATTACGCTAAAATTACCCTACGACGTAAAAAACGTGAAACCGTAAAACTCGACGAAAAATAGAAGTCCTCTAAAAATTACCAAAAAATTAACTTAAATTAAGAAAAATGTAAATAAGACAAAAATGAAAACCAAAACTTCCAAAACCTTTTAATAATTTTATATTAATTTTTAAATTCTAATAAAACAACAAAAAATAGATAAAATTAAAAATAAGTCAAAATGAAAAAATTTTCTTTTGTAAACCTCAAAAATATTGTTAAAAACTTAAAAACTATTTTTCTAAAAACTAAAAACACTTTTTTCTATTTTTAATGACTTTTCAAAATTTAATCTAAATATAATCATAAAATGTGAAAAATACAATTTTTAAACCAAAAAGTCCTAAATTACTTAAATAAAAAGGGAAAAATGTAAAACAGATAAAAAACAAAACTAATACGGTGGAAATAGCTTATTAAGATTCGGACTAATTTATATAAGCTAAAAACAAAGCACCTTAAATAATAAAGGAAATGAAAGCTTGACAGTAAAAGACCCAAGGGCAGAACGGTTAAGGTGTTGGTGTGTGAGGGGAGTGGCGCAGGTTCGAGTCCTGGCCACATCCTTTTTGTAAAATATTTATTTTTCTTTTTCTTTTTATACTAACTCACTACCTGGTACTATTTATCAACAAAAACAAAAAAACAATCAAAGAAAAAACGTAATTAAACTAAAAACAAGGATCAAAATCACCCATATAAGAACTTTTAAAACTTTGCCAGAAAATGAATTGTCCAATATCTGGTGAAACTAAAAAACAACTTAAAAGGATCGTTCTCTGATAGCTCAGAAAGCTTCAAGGTGATTTTGAGCCTGATTTGGCTTGTAGTGATTTGTTTGTGGATGTTTTTTGGCAAGACAAGGCACCCCTACACTCAGTTGAGTGTAGGGAGTCAGTTAAAACACAAAAACAAAATGGGTAAACACAAAAGTAACAAAACAAGGCAATTCAAGATCACTGTATTGAACAAGCAGGTCTGGGACTATTTTGCTGATCTAGTGTGCATTTAAGTGGATTTCAATCCTCCCAAACAGTTTCAAAACTTGACCATACAACCACTGACTCACTCTAAATCCTGGATATAACCTAAACCTACCAGTTTAACAAGACTAGAACTCAAACTTAGCTAAAACAAACTAGTAATGGGCTTACTGATTTTTTAAGATATCTTTGCCAAATATTGAGCATACAAACTCCTTTTCAACCCTACCAAACTCAAACCTAGTAACTGATATGACCTACTATAAGCTATTTAAGTGTGTAAGACTGGTTTTTAGGCCAAAAGCTGTCACTAATCTTAACCTAATAAGCAGACCCAAACACCTCTTAACTGAATAAAATCAAAAATTAACAAAGACTTTTTGAATATTAGCACTCAAAACTGATTGATAACACTAAAAAGGCATAAACAACCTAAATGAACATAAACAAACTTCTATACCAGCATGTAAACAACTAACTCACAAAATCATATAATCACTTAAAAAAGGGCATAAAAACAAGAAAAAGGGTTCAAGCCTATACCATGGTTGATGCCTTCTTTTCGTGTCTTTTCAGCCTTGATCATAAGCGCATAAGAAAGCTTTATAGAGAAACCCTGCTGTTGGAATCCACAAGGGACCCAAGGATGGCAATATCTTCACAAATGAAATAAAATGGAAAGAGATGAAAATGGGGTCTTGTTTCCTGCACACAACACAACTGACCAAGAAACAAACTTCTTGTACCAATACTACAAGATGTAGGCTTGTAACTTTTGCTACAACAAAAGATGAGTAAAAATATGAATAAAACTGATTTTTATTTCAACTTTTTGAAACACTTCTTGAATACCAACTTTGAACCAAACTGAGGTTATCAAACCAAAATCAACAAACCAAGCTCATGCTTGCACTTTCACTTACACTTGAGCTTAGTTGTGAGTTTCTGAAAAATCTAAAAAAAAACGTCAGTTGACTAAATCTTTTGAACCAATGAACTTGGATAACACTTAAACTAACTTGCATAAAAATAAGATTAAACGAAGAAAAACAATAATGTGGAACTCAGTATTTGCACAAAAAATTAAGTTTTTATTTTCATTAATAATTTAAATTTTTTACAAAACTGGAATAAGAAAGAAAAAGGGTACAAGCACCCCTTTTATACTAAGCTACGGACTATTCTAGATATCAGAATAAAAAATTACAAAGGTGCAAAACCCTAAACCCTAATCTGCTGAAAGTCCATTCTTGCCCTTGGTAAAACGATTTGAATCTTGGTCTTGAGGTCTTCACGTGATACCAGGCTGTGTACAAACGATCTTGGACGTTAAATTAGTCCTTTAGGACCCAGGAAACAAGTTGGGTCGTTGATTTACTGAAAAATTCGTTTCTTGCTATTTTGGAGTGAAGTAGGGGACAACAGGGGACCCATTTGTGGTTACGGGAGACCCATTGTCTGGAATTGAAGTAGATCTACAAAAACCCTTCTTCTTTTTTTTTTCATGCTGTCTCACTGTCGCTAGAACTGTTGCTAATATCAAACACATCTTCCTCCAAACTTTTAGTGACAGTCCAATCTGTCACGAATCTCTAGCTGACATGTCACTGTTCTGGTGATACTTAAATGTAATGGACTGTACTTCAACCAAAGACCAAACCGTAGCTTTATATCTCTGAAGCCCGTATAAATGAAATATCCAGCCCAATATATGTCAACAGAGAATGAAGAATACAATATGATCCCGATAGAAGAGGGAACCAAATTGTGTAATTCACGTCCAATATAAAAAGATATCAATATGACTTTAAGTGGTAATCCCTAAAAAATAGGAATTAGATAGCTGTGTAGATCAACACTCACGTAGCATTATAAGCCCAATCCTATAAATAAAACTTTAGCATGATGTTGACCCCATATATCACGTCCATAAAGAAACCATATTGCCATATTCCCATGCATAACGAAATCGTGTATATGGATTTTACATAACGTCTCATAATATATCCAGAAATTGAGGAAGACATAAACATTTATCATAACGTGTGATTTGAAAAATGAGGATACCTTCCAAAAATATCTCATGGAAATCGTGTGTGTGAGATATACAAAAATCCCTAAAATCACGTAGGATTACCTGTTTTCATTACTTCACACGTTTTTGTCATCCTATAAATCAGCAATATTGAGAGCAGCATATATCAAGTACCAAAATAGGAGTGAAAATCTCGTAACTATTAAAACCACCCACGAAAATAGGGAGTAGAATAATCCCTGAACTCTAGGCAACCAAATAATAGTTCTCCATAAATCTCGTCCACTTTTAAGATGCCATTAAACCACGTCCAAAATAAAGGGCAATCTTTGAAACCAATATTTCACATCCACGGGACTTCCCCACACGTTTTCATGAACTGTCTCCATATTAATGCATGTATATTCCAGCCATCATGTGATATACCCACATACACAATGCATATATATTCCAAAAATAATAATTTTCGGAAGACATACCAGCCCATGATGTGCATATCCCTGTTTGTATCACGTGAATACTCATTGGTCCTGTATAAGGGATAAATGTTGCTTCCAAAAATAGAGTCAAATACAATCCCTTTTCAGTGATCCAAAAATTCTTTTGCTTTGAAACATCACGTGGGATCCTGGAACCATTTTTCATTGTACAAGACAAGAATTCCAGCAGTAGTCACATCAAACTACTTCTCTCTGTCTTATTTGACTTCACGTGAATATTGCAAGATGACGTCCTTTTCTCCTCACGTGACCACCACACCATAAAGCATAAAACCATGTATTCCTGACACAGAAGTACCTAGGACCACAAGACCATTTTGTGTTGATTTCTGCCAGGATCCTTGCATGACTAGTTATGGCTGAAGATTTTGTGTAGCCCACAAATGAACAGATCAAGAACTTTAAATGAATCTAGGGTATAATAGCCCTAAACACATATCCTGCCAATGCACCTGTGTTCGAGCTTCCCGCTTTCCGAACGAATGTAGCAACATCACATAATTACCTTAGATCATACGGGGTTCATTGTTGATTCAAGAATCAACTCACCAAGTCCAGTATGACCACCATCAAAGTACGAACATCACAGTAACAGCATATAATAGATCAACAGCAACCAACTACGAATCATCTAGGGTTTGTTGGGACAAAAACCCTAGATCAGCAGCTTTATTGAAAAACAAAAATTAACTCTAACATGAAAACCTTGTAGATCAACCAGATCGAGAGCCAACAAGCTTTGATACCACTTGTTGAGTCTTAGGATCTAGAATCATCTGGGATATGATAACAATGATTGTAAGCACAGCGGAACACAATAACAAACACAATCAAAGTTATGAACAAGGCTTTCTTATTCATAAATACTAATAAGCTACTACTACTCCTGGTGCCTAATAGGCTTGACACCAGGAGAACGCACACATACCTTTAGTTTACATTGTATATGAATCAGTGAATAACCATGTGTGCCTAATCCTCTTTATATAATAGAGGTACTAGGGTTACATCACAACCCTAGCTTACTATCAAAGCTACCTATTTATTATTAAGTCCTTCATCTTCTTTTGTCATATCAACTCAAGATATATAAGTCCCAACAGAAGTGTGGGGTGGGTTTTGTTTAGGGGACCTTCGATTGTGGTTCTGGAAATATTGTGGATAAACCCCCTTGGTTTTGACTTATTTGGGACTAGGGATTTAGCTAAGGTTTAAGGTTAGGAGGTTTAATAAAAATGGATGATTAATCGATTTTAATATTTGAAAGTTTGTTCCCACTAATTTCCTTAACAAACATATTTATTAAAAAATCTGTTATTAACTCGTGGGTGGAATCTGACGTGGGTGAGAGGGGTAATATGATTGTTGATGGGGATAGTGAGGCACGTGGCTTTTGGTGAGTGGCTGGGATATGTTTGTTTGTCTCCCCAAAATAGTCCCTGGATTCCTCATTTGTTGTCATTTATTTCTTAAATATATCCAAAGCCTTTTTCCTTTATTAATAAAGTTTTGGTTTTTCTAATTTGGCCACCAAAACTTTTTCCAAACTTGTTCCAAGGGCTTTAAGTGTAATTTTGATATTCTTCAAGGGCCATTCTTGTATAATCTTGAAATATTAGGGACCCTAATGCAATAAATGAGATTTACAAGGGCATAATATGACAAGTCTTCAAACTTGGAGGACCAATCTTGCCAATCTTCAAAACTTCAAGGACTTGAATGGAAAATCATTCTTGGGGTCGGTTCTTTGTGCGGCTTCATTTTCCGTGTTCGTTTTTGCTTGATTCTTATGATCTTTGGTTTAGTTCACAATATCCGTACCAAAAATACACAATGAACAAACACAAGCATATTTTAGGGTATTTTGATGATATTTTAAGGGTTTTAAGCGCGATTAGGACGATAAGACTATGTATAATTCCAGTCTCATCAGAAGGATATATAACAATATGGCTGAAAAGTAAAGTTTGTTCGGAATAAAATGAAGCCAAGAAACTTAGACGCTGACAAGAGGAAATTGGACGTTGATGGGAAGAAATCAAGCGTTGTCAGATCAAGCGTTGACAAGAAGAAGTCAAGCGTTGATAAGATGAAGTCAAGCACTGATAGAATACTTAGTCTACACGTTTTATGTTTCTAGTAAATATATGTTCGACAATGTATTTCTTATGTTGATCTTTACCTAAAATAGCTGATACGTAGACTCTTTTACAAGGTTCCTTAATCTATAAAAGGAGGCCTTTAGGTTTTAGTTAAATATATGTTTTACACTTTCATTGTACGCAATTTTGTTTAATCAATCAAAGTGAAAGTTTGGTTTATTCTGTTTGTGTGTTCTTGTTCTAAGTATTAATTCCACATAATACTTAGATTGTTTCATATACAACAAAGTTTCTCTACGTGTTAAACTTGATTCAATCTCGTTAACACAAAGCTAATCGATCTAAGTTTTAGATCAACAAGTGGTATCAGAGCGTGTTGAGGAACTTTGATCTAAAGAACACAAAACCCTAAAAACCCTAAATCGCCAAAAACCCTAATTTTTCAAGAAACCCTAAAAACTAGACAATATTTTTGACTCAAGAGTTGACCTCCTCCTCATGCCATAACCTAAAAATCCCTATGCTAGACCTTGACAACTTTGAGCTATGGAAGTTCAATTTTGAGCAGTACCTTCAAATCCATGACCACACCCTATGGGAAATTATGGAATATGGAAACACATTCGATAAGGCTGCCAAGATTCAAGCTACTATTACTTTAAGATCAACTCCAGGCTCAACTGAAGAGGATCGAAAAGAACAACCTACAGATGGGAGATTTGTCTCAACTAAGGACATTGCAAAGAGAAGGAACGACTTGAAAACTCTAAGCATTCTCAAACATTCTTTGGGACCAGCCAATCAGCACGAGTATAGAGGTTTTGAGTCTGCCAAAGAGCTTTGGGCATCCCTTCAAGTCAATTATGGTGGTAATGATGATACTGCCTCAGAGAAGAAGAAGAACTCTTGCATGGGAACAGTGTATAATGATGCTGATATCATTACCACTTTCCTTAAAAGTCTTGGTGATGCATGGAAGATTGAAGCAAGGTCTATTATTGCTACCAATGCTCACAAAAGTTCCACTTTTGATGACGTATACAATAAACTAAAGATTATAGAGAGTGAAATCCGTTTGGATCAAGGAAGAAAATCTACCAATGGAAACATGGCCTTCTTCTCACATAGTGAAGGTCAATTTGATCAAAGGGAGTCATACATGTTGGGAATAAAATGTAGCCAAGACACTTGGACGCTGACAAGAGGAAATTGGACGTTGATAGGAAGAAATCAAGCGTTGACAGGAAGAAGTCAAGCGTTGATAAGAAGAAGTGAAGCACTGACATGATACTTAGTCTACACGTTTAATGTTTCTAGTATGTTTCTAGTAAAGAATGTTCCAACATATATTTCTTATGTTTATCTTTAACTAAAATAGCTGATACGTAGACTCTTGTACAAGGTTCCTTAATCTATAAAATGAGGCCTTTAGGTTTTAGTTCAATATATGTTTTACACTTTCATTGTACGCAAGTTCGATTAATCAATCAAAGTGAAAGTTTGGTTTATCTTGTTTGTGTGTTCTTGTTTAAGTATTAATTCCTCATAATACTTGAATTGTTTCATATACAACAAAGTTTCTCTACGTGTTCAACTTGATCTAATCTCGTTTACACAAGCTAAATCGATCTAATTTTAGGATCAACAAGTGGTATGAGAGCTTGTTGAGAAACTTTGATCTAAAGAACACAAAAACCCTAAATCGCCAAAAGCCCTAATTTTCAAGAAACCCTAAGATTCAAACAACATGTCTACTCCAGAGTTAACCTCCTCCTCCTCAAGACCTAACATCAAGATTCCCATGCTAGACCCAGACAGCTTTGAGCTATGGAAGTTCAATTTTGAGCAGTATCTTCAAATCCATGACCACAACCTATGGGAAATTATTGAATATGGAAACACATTTAATAAGGCTGCCAAGATCCTAGCTTCTATCACTTTAAGATCAACTCCGGGCTCAAGTGCTAAGCATCGAAAAGAAAAACCTGAAGATGGAAGAGCTGTCTCAGCTGAGGACTTTGCAAAGAGAAGGAATGATATGGAAACCCTAAGCATCCTCAAACTTTCCTTGGGACAAGAAAATCAGCACAAGTATAGAGGCTATGATTCTGCAAAAGATATTTGGACAGCCCTTCAAGTTTCTTTTGGTGGTAATGATTATACTGCTTCAAAGAAAAAGTAGCAACTCTTGCATGAGTATGATGTATTTAAAGCCCTTCCCAATGAAAAGCTAAGTGGAGTGAGAAGCAGAATTCTTGACATTACAAGCAAGTTGTCATTCATGGGAACAGTGCATGATGATGCTGATATCATCACCACTTTCCTTAAAAGTCTTGGTGATGCATGGAAGATTGAAGGAAGGTCTATGATTGCTAATAATACTCACAAAAGTTCCACCTTTGATGATGTTTACAATAAACTGAGTCTTGTAGAGAGTGAAATTCTTTGGATCATGGAAGCAAGTATACCAAAGGAAATATGGTCTTCTTCTCACATAGTGATGGTCAATTTAAACAAAGGGAGTCATACATGCACCCCATTACTGGATCACCTTGTGTCAACGTTGGATCAAGCTTTGTCAACGCCTCACATTCAGACGCTGACACATACAATGTTGACTCGCCAAGAGTTAAGCCTGCTGGTATTGATCTAGATACAGTGTGTGCATATATTGCTTCATTGCCCAATGGTTCAGTGATTACATATGAGGACCTTGAGCAAATTAGTGATGAGCACTTAGAAGAGATGGACATAAAGTGGAATATGGAACTTGCTAGCATAAGGGCCAATAGATGGAATAGAAGATTCAGGAAGAAGATGACTTTTAATGCTAAAGACACTGCTGGGTTTGATAAATCCAAGGTTGAGTGTTACAATTACCATATAATGGGTCACTTTATGAGAGAGTGTAGATCTCCTAGAAGATCTGATGCTGTAAAACCTTCAAGCCAAATCGTCAAGGTTGAAGATACAAAATCTATGGTTGCCATGCAAGACATAGATGGTGTTGGTTGGGATTGGAGCTTTTTGGCCAAGGATGTGGAAGAGAACAAGGCCTTGGTTGAAAAAAAGGAGGAAGAGGAGCATGTTCACTATGCTCTCATGGCACATTCTTCATCTTCATCAGACAATGAGGTATATGATGATGCATTTTGTAGTAAGGGTTGTCGTTTAAACACTGGAAATATTAACAAAGAAGTTTTAAAATTAACATTAGATGTTTTTGATGAAAAATGCAAGTTATCTAATTATCAACTTGCTCTTACTCAAACTGAAAAGACTGTGGCTGAATATAAGAAAATGGAGTTTGACCTGAAAGATCAAATCAATGTTTTAACTCATGATCTAAATGCTAGTGTTGAGGTTAGGAACATCTTGGAGAGATCCAATGGTGTTTTACAAGCTAAGTTAGATGAGGCTATAAAAAACAAACATAACGTAGATCTTAAAATTCAAAAATTTGATAAAACTTCTCAAACCCTAGAAAAATATGTTAGTGAACAAAGGGATTCTAGGGATAGGAGTGGGATTGGGATGAAAGAGTATTCTGGTGTTCCACCACCTGTTGGGAAATTTTATGGTGTCCTTAGAAAGGATCTGTCTTGGACTGGTATTCCAGAACTCCAAGTAGAGGAATTTATTCCTCACCTAGAGTTCTTACCCCAGTAGAGGAATACAAGCAGAAATTAACAGATTTAGACCAATGGAAGAAAGCCAGCCCTACTTTGTTTGTTAGGGGTGGCATGCTTAGTGACCTCCCAAATGAGTCAACACCCATAAAAGTGACCAATCCTAGTACTGGAAAGACTGTTGACCTTGGCTTAAACGTTGTTAGATAACCTAGATTTAAATATGCAGAAATGTATAGAAAACCTAGGTCAGCAAAAAGTCAAGTTAGTGATAATAGGACAGGTTTCTTTTCATCTAGACCTAGAGTTATGTCTAGAAAAGCCTGTTATACTTGTGGAAGCTTTTCAAATTTGTCTTATAAATGTGTCAATGCTTCAAAGGTCTACGCTGATAGAAAGTCAACCATGGTCAAACCCAAACCTTTTTTCCAGCAAAGTCCACAAGTCATTAGACCAGTATCATTCTTTACTAAAGGGTCTAATACTTATGGACAAAGGCCTTTTCAAAAGGCCAATACATGGTCTAACAGACAATGGGATCCTGTAGAAAACCCTAGGTTTGACGCTCATAAGGGTAACTTCAGCGTTGACAAGAACAAATTAAACGCTGTCAGGAATGTTTCCAACGCTGCTAGACCAAGTAATGCCAAATACTTGCAACCAAAGGGAAATGGGTCTAAAGATTCTTCTAGCTTATTTTGGAGACCTAATTGTTAGAAGTATTTAAAGTGATGGTCATATAATATACCGTTGCGAAGCTCGTGGAAAATACTACTTAACGGTGTTGAGAGTTCTAGCATAATGGTATGTATGTAATAGGAATTAGTCCCGAACTCACAAATGAGGAAGGCCTTCCATACATTAGACGTATAGTATAAAAGGCCCAAGGCACCTCATTTTTGGTGTGTGTTTTCCATTCCATTGTTTGTAGAGAGAGAAACGTTTGTGTTTCTCTCACTAGGAATTCACAACCTTTGTTTTTTCTCTTTTCCTTCATCCAATCTAATCTTTCTTTTTGGTTTAATCTTCATCTTCATTTCTATATCCTATATAGTCGTGTGAATCATTCTTACAAGTGGTATCATTCGCCAAGGGATTCGTACTTAAGCATTTCGTGAGTTTTTTTATTGTTTTTTACCATAGTTTCAAATTTTTTTCGTGTTTGTTAGTGTTCTTAAGTCGCATACCTTCTTTATTCGTGTATTAGTGATTTGGGTATCTTTGTTTTTGGTTAAAACACAAATCTTTTGGATCAAAAGTTAAGAAATTTCTTGTTTTATCTTTCCGAAATTCTAGCAACTGATTCCATCGGAAAGTTCATTTGAGTGATGCTCGATCGCAATAACCCAAGGGTTTTACTTTGCGATCACAAGGATTCAGACACCTTATTCCGAAAGTTATTCCGATCACTCATTGTGATCGAGGATTCCGACGGTTTTTAAGGGTTATTGAGTCGTTACTCTATCCAAATAGTTTTAGCCATATTGCGATCAACAATCCGATTGCTCAACATTCCGATAGATCAACATTCCGACAGATCCAACATTCCTCTCAGCATAGAATAATTTTAGCCATATGTTGACTATGAACATTACCTTTGATTAACTCTCGGGTATGGCCTCTCAGCATAGAAGTTCACATCCCGAGCTTCAAGCTCAGACTTCTGGACACGTAAGTTCAGGACTCGCGCTTCAATTTGCACCGTCAGCAATATCATCGTTACAACCATCGGAACGTGACTTGGAAGTTTTATTTGGGCCAATCTATGATGAATATATGGAGGGTCCTTCGTCATTTGGTGTTCCTTATAATGCCCTGGCTGCACCTGCTACAGAAGTTCAACAACCTCCGATTGCATCTACACCAACGGCATCTACTTCTACACCATCTACGTCAACCTCAACCATATTGCCTCCAAATATTACAACCACTTCTCCGACTGCTGACGCAACTTAACAACATTCTCAGCAAATTCCTAATCATGTTCATCTTCAGAATGAAATAGTTGCTGAAAATGCAAACAATGCGATGGTCAACGAACATGAGTATGTTAATCCATTTGCGGCTTCCACAAATACTACTCAGCCTTCAACACCATATGTGGATCCGTCGAGCTCGCATCAAGTTTCTCATACACTTCCACATGAACACAAATGGACTAAGAATCATCCTTTGGTTCAAGTGATTGGCAATCTCACACGACGAGTCTCAACACGCAATCAGCTGCGTACCGATGGTGATATGTGTATCTATGCACTATCAGTCAGCACAATGGAACCAGCAAGTGTGAAAGAAGCAATGATTGATGCATCATGGATTAAGTCTATGCAAGAAGAACTCAATCAGTTCATCCGGCTTGATGTATGGGAGTTAGTACCTCAACCGGACAATATCGTCCGCTTACCCTGAAACGGTTATTCAAAAACAAGATGGATGAGGAGCAAATGGTCATTAGGAACAAGACTCGGTTAGCTGTGAGAGGTTATAAACAGTAGGAGAGAATTGATTTCGCTTAATCCTTCACCCCGGTTGCTCGGATGGAAGCTATTAGGATTTTCTTGGCATATGCTACACACAAATCGTTCACTGTGTATCAAATGGACGTGAAGACGGCTTTCTTGCATGGACCGTTAAAAGAAGATGTGTACGTATGTCAACCTGAAGGTTTCATCAACACCGAACACCCAAGCCATGTCTACAAGTTGAAAAAAGGCAATTTATGGTTTGAGACAAGCACCGAGGGCATGGTACGACGATTATCATCATTTCTTTTTCAAAATCACTTCAACAAAAGAACCATTGATCCAACGTTGTTTATCAAGCACTACGGCAACGACATCTTGGTAGCTCAGGTCTATGTAGATGATATTATATTTGGTTCTACTAACCCAAAATATTCCATATTATTTGCCGACCTTATGAAAAGTCGATTCGAAATGTCCATGATGGGGGAAATGACGTTCTTTCTTGGTCTCCAAGTTCACCAATCCCCCCGTGGTATTTTCATAAATCAGTCCAAGTATGTGCTTGAGATTCTAACGAAATTTGGTATAAATAACTGTGATCTTATTGGTACTCCAATGGACACTAAACACAAGCTTAATTTGGAAAATAAAGGGACATTTGTAGATGCTATAAAATACCAAAGTATGATCGGGTCCCTTATGTACTTAACCTCAAGCAGACCGGACATTGTGCATGCTACTTGTTTATGTGCTCGGTACCAGGCGAAGCCAACCGAGAAGCACCTCAAGGAGGTTAAAAGGATATTTCGGCATCTCCGGGGAACCATTAACATGGGTCTCTGGTATACGAAGGATTCTGGTTTTAATCTCACTATTTTTTCAGATGCCGACCATGCAGGGTGTCATGATACATTCAAGAGCACTTCTGGTGGAGCATAATTCTTAGGCGAGAAGCTAGTGAGCTGGTCATCAAGAAAACAAGACTGTACGGCGTTGTCCATCGCGGAAGCATAATATGTGTCTCTATCCGTGTGTAGTGCTCAAGTCCTTTGGATGAGAACACAACTCACGGATTATGGCTTTCACTTTAACAAAGTTCCTATTTATTGTGATTCACAATCAGCCATAGCCATATCCTGTAACCCGGTCCAACACTCCAAGACCAAGCACATAGTTGTCCGATTCCATTTCATAAAGGAGCATGTGGAAAAAGGAACGATCGAACTGTTCTTTGTCAAGACGGACTACCAACTAGCAGACATCTTCACCAAAGCTCTTTCTCAAGACAGATTTGAATTCTTGGTTCGTCGACCTGGTATGCGTAGTTTCACTGCAAATGAACTTGAACGTCTTGCACATTCGCAGTAACCTTGTATATATCTATCAGAAAATCAAAATACAAAATATAAAACCTATAAAAACGAAATAAAAAATGAGAAAATATTTCAAAAAATACCAAAAATATTCTTCTTCGACATGTCTCTCAGCATCGATAATATGGACGTACTTTGAAATGCTGTTCAATAACGACACGGGCACGCACATAAAGTTCAAATGATAGTTCAAATGTTAACAAAACATGTCTTTTCTATTTTCTTCTCATAATGGCTTATAGTCACATGTTAGACTATAACCCGGTCCCCAAAGAAAGGAAAGTCTTTGACTTATCCTCAACAACGAGAAGTTAATTTTTCTCGGTCATGGGCTTATATCAAAAATTCAAAGTTTTAAGCTCATGAACACAAGGAAAATGTTCATTTATGTACATTATTCCTCAACAACGGGAAAGTAAGTTTTCTCGGGTTTTTGAGCACAATCTTTCAAATTATTTCAAAACTGTGTGCTCATATACTCCCCTAATTTTAATTAGAATTTCTTTTCGAGGGGGAGTACAAACTTTCATGCAACATTATTCTCTCCATGTTTCATCACTAGTTTCACAAAAATTTCAATGTCATGCAATTTTTGAGGGGGAGAATAGTGATTAAAATGCATTATATTGGATAAGATCTTTGATATAAGTGCTTTCTCTTCCTAATATGTGCAAAAACCTTTCCTTTTATGATGCACATATGTAGGGGGAGCGTTTTGGTGATTCAAAAAACCTTCAAGGTGTAAACACTGATTTCACCAACACCTTGATTGCTTTTTCAACAAGTTTTTCTGGTTACGATATCTATACCCTTCAACACATTAATTCATGACGGTGTTGGTGTCAAAAGGTGGTTAGGTATTCGTCCTATGATGCAACTAGAACCGGAGGGATCCTCCCAGGGACAATCCATTAGAATTTAGATGTCCTTAGGAAAGATGGAGTAGTTGAGTGTACGGGAAAAATGACGACTAATGACTTAAGCTAAGCACTGGAACAATCACAACAAGGTGCTAGTTATGACGTCTTGGTAAGCATTAAAGGGGTTGAAGAATGAAAAAGAAATGTAAGGATAAAGGGTGTAAAGAAAGATGCCCTCCATACAACTTAGGCAGAAACTGGGTCAATACATCTATTATCAGAATCACTCTGATGATTTCTGATACTGAAGAAAAAGCATCATGGACCCAGTGATGCAATGTACAACCCTTCCCAGCCTACTCAAGCTTCTCTCAAAAGAAGTTTGTTTTATTATCACGGAGTTCAACTCATTTCTATCAACTTTCTCACTCCGAGATAGTAGATATTGAAAAGGTGGCAGTCTGCTCCAGCCTCCGATCACTAAATAAACGTGCACTTATAGTGTCTAGAGCCAACGAGATTCATCTGAAATCTCATCAGGACACTTATTCCATATATCAATTGTTGTTCATCATTAGAACACAAGCGATAACTTATAGAGTCCTACGCTCTATCCTTGTGATATTGCCAGAACATTCAGAGTGATACTTTTTAGTATTCACAGTGATGAATGGAAATCCTTCCAGTGTTAACATCAAAAAGCACTACGGTAGGTCATATGTAAGATTCACTTGAATTAAACATATGTTAACTGGAAAGCAACAGTAGTTTGATTCTTTCTTGATTCAAACTCGTTCCAAGTCTCGACGCAATATCTTTATGATCTTGCCAGAACATTCAGAGTAATACTTCTTAGTATTTACTGTGACGAATGGAAATCCTTCCAGTGTCATCATCAAACAGCACTGCGGTAGGTAACTTGTGAGATTCTATACGAATCAAACTTGTGTCAACTGGAAAGCAACAATGGTTTGATTATTAATTGATTCAAACTTGTTCCAGGAAATGAATTGACGACTTAATCAGCAGAATGGAACTGCATGCTTCACTCCTTACTATGAAGTATCTTTCAATATATTCAAGTATTGAGAACGTCTACCATAGCAAGAAACCCTGTCAATGAAGTTTATTGAACTTACCTAATCACAGGTACAGTATTCATACTATATAACGGGAAACCGGAGGAATGAAAAACGGTGGAGTAACCTCAAGAGTCGTAATTCAAGACCACATGCTCATGTAAAATAAGAAAGCTCAAGAACATTTAAAGACAAAGACTTTTGCTACTCTGATGATCAAGGGAGATTGTTAACAAGATTTCATATCAAATCAAAGTTTGAGTATGTGGGGAAAGACACACGAACACAAGATGGCAAAGCTTAAAGATCAAGTCAAGGCAAAGATCAAAGATCCAAGATCAAAAGTCATGAAAGGAACAATGAAGGAACTCTCAATACATCGAGCTTCAAAGTCAACAACACCAAAGAAGTGAAGTCACATATTACATGACCACCCCTTAGGGGGAGATTGTTAGAAGTATTTAAAGTGATGGTCATATAATATACCGCTGCGAAGCTCGTGGAAAATGCTACTTAACGGTGTTGAGAGTTCTAGCATAATGTTATGTATGTAACGGGAATTAGTCCCGAACTCACAAATGAGGAAGGCCTTCCATACATTAGACGTATAGTATAAAAGGCCCAAGGCACCTCATTTGTGGTGTGTGTTTTCCATTCCATTGTTTGTAGAGAGAGAAACGTTTATGTTTCTCTCACTAGGAATTCACAACCTTTGTTTTTTCTCTTTTCCTTCATCCAATCTAATCTTTCTTTTTGGTTTAATCTTCATCTTCATTTCTATATCCTATATAGTCGTGTTAATCATTCTTACACTAAACAAGACCAAAACCCTAATTCAGATGGGATTTATATGACCTGTAACAGATTTTATTATATTTCAAAGGTCATAACAAAACCAATTGGGGTTAACTGGGTGTTTAATCCAAAAAGGGATGAACAAGGGGTTGTCATGAGGACTAAGTCTGTTCTAGTTGAACAACCAAATGAATCTAAGTCTGCTCAGGCTTGGGTTCCCAAAGAAAACTAATTTGTTTTCTTTATGTGCAGGGCATTCAAAAGCAGGTTAATGATTATGGCTATTGGGATAGTAGTTTCTCTAGGCACATGACGGGGAAGGAAGATTACTTGACAAACTTTACCCCCATTAAAGATGGTGACAAAGTGTACTTTAGAGGCGGATATTGGACTATCACTGGCCAAGGCACTCTTATCACTAATAATTTACGTTTTGAGAACGTGTTTTTGGTAAAAGAACTTGACTATAATCTGTTTAGTGTATCATAGGTGTGTGATAACAAAAATAAAGTTCTTTTCACTGATACTGAATGCTTGGTGTTGAGCAAATATTTTAAAATACCAGATGAGAAATTCATTGATTATAGAACACCTAGGCATAAGGACATTTATAATGTGAATGTTAATGGAATTAGGATGAATAATAATTTGTCATGTCTATATGCTAAGGCTTCAGTTGATGAGAGTAATCTTTAGCACAGAAGATTAGGGCACATTAATTTTAAAAACATAAATAGACCTGTGAGACATGGTTTAGTTGATGGATTACATGAAAAGGCTTTCCACATAACCACTATTGAGTTGCATGCCTTAAGGGAAAACAACACAAAGTCTCCTTTAAGTCTAAACATGTGCATTCTAGTTCTAAACCACTTCACTTGCTGCATATGGACTTGTTTGGTCCATCTAATATAAAAAGCCTAAATGGTAAATCCTACTGTTTTGTCATCACTGATGATTTTTCTAGATTTACTTGGACTTTCTTTTTGGCTTTGAAAAGTGAAACTACTGATGTTTTGATTAACTTTATTACCCAACTGGAGAAGAAGACTGGGAATGAGGTTAAAATATTTAGAAGTGATAATGGTGGCGAGTTTAGAAATAAGTTGTTAGATGACTTTTGTGACAAGAAAGGGATTACTAGACAAATTAGTATAGCTAGAACCCCATAACAAAATAGGGTAGCTGAGAGGAAGAATAGAACACTCATAGAAGCAGCTAGGAATATGTTGGCTGATGCTCACTTTCCCATTGCTTTTTGGGCTGAGGCTGTGAATACAACTTGCTATGTTCAAAATAGGGCATTAATGAACAAGATCCATAACAAGACACCTTATGAGCTATTTTGGAGTAGGAAACCTAATATTGGTTTTCTTAAACCCTTTGGTTGTCATGTAGTTGTTTTAGACACCAGTGATGCCTTAGGAGAGTTTAGTGCTAAAGGTGATGAAGGCTACTTTATGGGTTATTCAGTGCAGAGTAGAGGATTTAGAGTTTACATTAAAAAAGAAAAACGTATATTTGAAAAGGTACATGTTAGGTTTTTAGATATTAAACCTATTGATCCTAAGAGTGGTCCAAATTGGTTATTTAACTTGGAACCTCTATCTAGAACATTGAATTATATGCCTATTACTAATCCAGACATTGTGAAGGTGACTTCAAATGTTGTGGAAGAACCAGTTGTTGAAATTTCAGGTATACATGTTGATAAGGAGGTTCGATCACAAGCAGACAAATCAGTAACCATTCCTATATGGACAGATGCATTTGCTGCTACTGCTGCTAGAAAAGAGAAAGGTGGTCCACAAGTATCACCAGTTGAAAACATGCATGATTCTTCAAGCGCTGACAAAGGAAAATCTGGCGCTGACAAGACAAATTCAGGCATTGATGGCTCAAACGTTGACAACCCTAATTCTAGCTTTGACAACTCTTTTGACCATTTATTCTCTTCCAGTGTTTTTGAACAAGGTGAACCTTCAAACAGAAATGGAGAGGTTCATTCAGATGATCATAGAAAAGAATTTGAAGAAGATATTGGCAACTTGGAGACTGAAATTGATGATAACACAATAATTGAATGAGGAGTACTTACATCTACCATGAAGAATCATCCTTCTTCTTTAATCATAGGTGATGTGATGACTCCTGTACAAACTAGAAGGTCTCATCAGAATCATGGAGGATTTATTGCCAATATTCACAAGAAGGTTGATGCCCCTCTTGTTCAAGCATGTTTGTTTGCCTGTTTTTTGTCACAACAAGAACCCAAGAATATTTTTGATGCTCTCAAAGAACCAAGTTGGGTTGAAGCAATGCAAGATGAGCTTCACCAATTTGCTATTCAGGATGTTTGGGAGTTAGTTGATTGTCCCAGACATGTTAGACCTATTGGGACAAGATGGGTTCTTAGAAACAAAAAGGATGAGAGAGGAATTGTGGTCAAAAACAAGGCACGTTTAGTTGCTCAAGGATATACACAAGAGGAAGGGATAGACTATGAGGAGGTCTTTGCACCTGTTGCAAGGATTGAGGCAATAAGGATTTTTCTAGCCTATGCTTCCTGCTTGGGATTTACAGTCTATCAAATGGATGTGAAGAGTGCTTTTCTATGTGGCACAATTGTAGAGGAGGTTTATGTAATGCAACCTCCTGGTTTTGAAGTTTCAGAACATCCAGACAAGGTGTATAGAGTGAAGAAAGCTATGTATGGACTTCATCAAGCCCCAAGAGCATGGTATGGTACATTGTCCACCTATCTGGTGGAAAATGGATTCAAAAGGGTACCATAGATCAGACTTTGTTTACAAAGAAGACTGGTAAGGATTTCTTACTTGTACAGGTCTTTGTGGATGATATCATCTTTGGCTCTTCTAGTCCAAAGATGAGTGAATACTTTTCTAAACTCATGACAGACAAGTTCAAGATGAGTGCAATAGGGGAGATGAATTTCTTTCTAGGGTTAGAAGTTCAACAGAAAGAAGATGGTATCTTCATCTCTCAAGATAAAAATGTAGCAGAAATCTTGAAGAAGTTTGGCTTTTCTCCACATGAGAAACGGGCTAGCACACCCATGGATAGGGAACACCCTTGGGGAAAGGTTGGAGATGGAAAAGAGGTGGATGTCAGGCATTATAGGTCAATGATTGGTTCATTGATATATCTCACAGCTTCAAGACCTGACATTATGTTTGCTGTGTGTGCATGTGCACGCCATCAAGTGACTCCCAAAGAGTGTCATCTTCATGTTGTCAAGAGAATTTTTAGGTACCTTAGGTGCTATCCCACCTTAGGATTATGGTATCCAAAAGATTCTTCATTAGAACTCATATCGTATTCAGACAGTGATTATGGTGGTGACAAGTTTGATAGAAAATCTACAACTGGTGGATGCCAATTTCTTGGGAGTAGGTTGATATCTTGGCAATGAAAGAAACAAACAGTGGTGGACAATTATACAACTGAAGCAGAGTATGTTGCTGCAACTGCTTGTTGTGGACAATAACAGTACTTTATGCATTATTAAAAATCATGTACATCACTCTAAAACAAAACACATAGAAATTAGACATCATTTTATAAGAGATTGTTTAGAAAAAGTTTTAATACAACCAGATAGGGTTGACACCAAGGAAAATGTGGCTGATATATTAACTAAACCTTTTGATACTGGGAGATTTCAATACTTGGTAACAAGTATTGGAATGATCAATCTTACTTAATATGTGTTTTGGGGACCTATTGTATAAGTATGTACAGGATATGCATTGTTATTGGTCTTTGTAAAAAATAGATTTTCCACTTTATTTGTCTAACGCTGACAAAGGTTATTTTAACGCTGACAAGTGTTAAATTGACGTCGTCAGCAACATGTTACTTTTGTGGTTTTTGATCTAATTATGAAGGCATTGTTAGCATTGTACAAATGGATACATAGTTGCTTATAGATTCTTGGAGCATTATTGGAGCATGTTCAAGTTTATGGATGATGGTTGGAATATTTATATTTCTATCTTGACATAAATTTTTATTACATGCATTTTATTTGGAAACTTATGTATCATAGTTTAAGGGGAGGTTTAGGAAACCTTTATGACTTTTTGGGTATTCATATAATACTATTATCACAATTCTAGATTGTGTCCACTAGTGATTATGAATTAGTTTACTAACTCATGAGGCACTGTAGCATGAAAAGTTGATATACTATGCACGCTGCCAAGACTTTTTGGCCTAGAGTTGGATGTGGTCTGTTGGGAGACTTGGGTATGATTTTTATTGGGCTTACCTGGGAAGTTACAAAGGATTTTATGAGATAACTTCGCTGTTAAGAACTTTGGTTAGCAAGGGACACTTGAGGACTGTTATGTCTATCTTGCTTAAGCAAGTGTGCATGATTGGACAGTGCTTGCCACCCTATGGTAATTTTCAGTCTATAGGTTATCTTCACTAGGATAAATCACTTTGTTAAGGTCCTTTTTCATTTTTATTATTTTTAATTTTGGACGTTGACAGTTTTATTTCCAAACTTTATTAGGACCAATTTAGACGTTGACATGGCATTTTCCAACGTTGACAAGAATATAGCCGTTGAGCGTTGATAGGTTATTTTTGACCGTTGACAAACATTGGGTCCTACCCAGTTGTTATTTTGGACGAAAATTTGGGCCGTAATTTTAGGAGTTGGTAACTTTTTATTAATGCACAAGATAAGTTATATCTTTTCAAGATTTTAATCATTATATTTTGAAAAATAACTGCCTAATTTTTGACCAATCACATGTGCCTACCTCTCCTATATATTTGGCTCATTATTTTGAAACATGGTAACTGCATATTCTTGTTGAACTTAATTTCACACACTTTCATCTTTCATAACATATATCACAGCTTTGTACATCAATGGCGCCTAAGTTTAAGCCGAGTGATTTGGTATTGGGGTTAAGAAGTCAGCACAACATGGTTGCCTATTTGGAGGCTGACAACACTCTGTTTCCTCAATATACTCAGATGGTGGAGTATTTAAATGCATTTCCTTTAAAGTATGCACTTTATCATGCTCCTCTTATCCCTGTCACTCATATTAAGCAGTTTTGGAATACTGTCACTTCCTCAACGGTTAATAATGTGACTACATGGACTGCTACAATCCATGGGCTTCCATGGGTGGTTTCTGAAGCCTTGGTTCGCTAGGCTTTGCATCTTAATGATGCAGATGGTATAACCACTCTACCCATTGGTGAGCTAGAACAAGGACTTCAATCTTTGGGTTATCCTTTCCCTGAAGAGGGATCTTTAAACAAATATTCGAAACATAAATTTCCCCCAGCTTGGAAGTACTTAATACATGTCATTCTTTAATGCTTGAGTCCCAAATGTACTACACACAATGAAATCAACAGGTCAATTGGTAGTGCCATTGTGTGTATTTCTACTGGGCAACAATATAGTTTTTCTAAAATGATTTTTGATGGCATATGTACAAACAAGGGTAGCAAGATGACCCTTGCTTACCCATGATTTTTGCAAATGGTTTTTGATGCACAAAGGTACTGCACCAGGGATCATGATGATTTTTATACGATCCCTGTGCAAAAGAAAGCAATTTTGGGAAAGATGAATTCACCCCCATACAGAGACTTACCCCTTACCCAAGCTATGCTTGCTGTTATTGCAGCAGCACAACCTCAACCAGACCCACACCCACAACCAGACCTTTTACCTGAACCATCACCATCACCCGAGCATATAGAAATTGACCAAGATCCCTACAACGCTGACACGTTAAATGTTGGCGTTGACACTTCAAATCCAAACGATGACACTCTTTTACAACACACCCAAACACCCTTTAACCTTTAAACTGCTACCCAATCCACATCATCTTCTACACCCCCTGAATTTAGGTTGGTAAAACGCCCAAGGACTACTGGAGTGTTCTCCTCTAGTGGTCCTAGCCATGTTGTAGAGAGAACCACCACCACAAGTGTGGTTGGTGATATGGGTGGGGCTAGGACTATTGGTACTAGCTTTGATGTAGGCCAAGCCAGTCCTAACATCATTAAGACCCCATCCATGCCCCTTGACTATACTTTGGGAGGTCAAATTCCCATTCTAAAGGAGGGCAGATTCGAACCCTATACATTGTTGGAACTGACGGCTGTTTGCATCAGCGTGCAAAAGCAATATGCAGATCTTGTACATACTGTCTCTACAGAAGGCCTTGAACTCAAGCAATTGAGGGAGAGGATTGTCATTTTAGAAGGTGCTAACTCTAGGAGTAGAGTGGAGGATTCTTCCAAAGGGGAGGATGAGCAGATACATGTGAGTGACAAAGGCTCACATGAAGGAGAAACTTTGGGTATAGCTGAAGCTCTAACAGATTTGAAGAGGCAACCAGGTTTTGATGTTTCATTGGTTACCCCTACAAATTTGAATTTATATTTTACTGAGATGATGAAGCAGTTTACAAGAAGCGCTGACAAGAGTAGATTGAGCGTTGACAAGCAGATTTTGGACGCTGACAAGCCAAACACTGATAGGAGTAAGTTAGGCATTGACATACAGGTTTTGGACATTGATAGACCTGCAGGTATGGTTGATGTATCCCAGTCATCAGCTATCATCAAAGATGTGTCTACACAGGTACCATCTTCATCTTTACCCATCATTGATATATTAGATAAGGGTAAAGGAATTATGGTAGAAACAGTGGTTCCCAAGGATGCAACCCAAGTAAAGTTTGATTCCATGTTGGCTACACAACTTGAGAAAGAAGATAGAATGGAGGAGACTGCTATTGAGAGTAAGGAAAGCAGTGGTGATGAGAGCACAGATTCAAGTGTCATGATTATTGAAGAACTAGAAAGGCTTAAATATGGTGATGATTTGGCAAGGGAAAAGCTTTCACAGTTGAAGAATCAGGTAGATTATGAGATGCCTGAAGTTGCTCAGATGTACTTTGCATGGGAGAATAAAGTAATGGAAAATCTAGACATGACTTTATCAGATCAAATTTGGGGTTTGGAGATTTTACTCAGAGTTCAAAGAGATTGCAAGGTAATTCTGAAATATAAAGCTAGCAAAGTTCTTTAAAGGACCAAGACAGAAAGAAGGGAGCTCTATTACATGTTGCTCAAATGTCATCAAACAGGTTGGACTTTTAGAAAGTTGTAGGGATTGTCCTTTGATGAATTGGAGTATAAGGACTATCCTATATGGGCAAGTGTGCAAGAGCAGAACACTATTAGACTCCTTTCAGATGAATGAAAGGAAGAACTTGCAGAAGAAATGGAGATCCAAAAGGCTTTGGTTACACCAAGACCATTGAAGAAGGGAGTTCCTCTTGAGTTTCCAAAAAAATTAGATAGAGTGAATCTTAGTGAAGCTATTTTAGAAAGAATATTAAGCTCTCACCCTTGGAAGCTTCACAAATTGTAGAAGTGTTACCTCATGATTCCAGAAACCCTATAGTTAGTTATGAGGAAGATGCAAGTGGGTTTTGGATGATTGGCAGATATGGGAAGAAGGTACATACTTTCACTACTCTTATGTCTTTGTTTGCAAGCCTGGATAGGGAATACTTGGCAGATCTTTGGAGGTTGTTGCAGGCCAAGTATGAGACTGAAGCACCTACTTCATTCAATGGAAAAAAATTTGGTCAACATTCAAAAGCGTGTGTGCACTAGATGAAGAAGATCCAGTTTGGAAGGATCTTGATGATGTTAGTGGACTTCAATGGCGTTTACATTCAGTAGCTGGTGTGTATCATTTGAGTACTACTAAGTTTTCTAAATATCATCTTGTGGATGCTGAATATCCTATGTCCTAAGAAGTTTTGAAGAAAACGGTGTCAACACAGCTGGAGATGGATTATACAAGTAACGTTGGCAAAGATTTGATTAGATATATTCCAGCTTGATAAGATTTGTAAGAATCCTCCTTGTACTTACTTTTATTCAGAAACTTGATTACTAGAGTAGATATCAAGTTTAGGGGAGGATTGTTGGGAATAAAATGTAGCCAAGACTCTTGGACGCTGACAAGAGGAAATTGGACGTTGATAGGAAGAAATCAAGCGTTTTCAAGACAAGAGTTGACAGGAAGAAGTCAAGCGTTGATAAGAAGAAGTCAAGAACTGACAGGATACTTAGTTTACACGTTTAATGTTTCTAGTATATTTCTAGTAAAGATATGTTCGACAATATATTTCTTATGTTTATCTTTACCTAGAATAGCTGATACGTAGACCCTTGTACAAGGTTCCTTAATCTATAAAAGGAGGGCTTTAGGTTTTAGTTCAATACATGTTTTACACTTTCATTGTACGCAAGTTCGATTAATAAATCAAAGTGAAAGTTTGGTTTATCTTGTTTGTGTGTTCTTGTTTAAGTATTAATTCCGCATAATACTTGAATTGTTTCATATACAACAAAGTTTCTCTACGTGTTCAACTTGATCTAATCTCGTTTACACAAGCTAAATCGATCTAAGTTTGGGATGAACAATACATGCACCCCGTTACTGGATCACCTTGTGTCAACGTTGGATCAAGCTTTGTCAGCGCCCCACATTCAGACATTGACACATACAATGTTGACTCACCAAGGATTAGACCTGCTGGTATTGATCTAGATATTGTGTGTGCATACATTGCTGCATTGCTCAATGGCTTAGTGATTACATATGAGGACCTTGAGCAAATCAGTGATGAGCATTTGGAGGAGATGGACATAAAGTGGAATATGGCACTTGCAAGCATAAGGGCCAATAGATGGAAGAGGAGATTCAGGAAGAAGATGACCTTTAATGCTAAATACACTGCTGGGTTTGATAAATCCAAGGTTGAGTGTTACAATTGCCATAGAATGGGTCACTTTATGAGAGAATGCAGATCTCCAAGAAGATCTGATGCTGGAAAACGTTAAAGCCAAATCATCAAAGTTGAAGAAACAAAGGCGATGGTTGCCATGCAAGAAATTGATGGTGTTGGTTGGGATTGGAGCTTCATGGCCAAAGATGAGGAAGAGAACAAAGCCTTGGTTGCAGAAAAGAAGGAAGAGGAGCATGTTCACTATGCTCTCATGACACATTCTTCATCTTCATCAAACAATGAGGTATATGATGCATTTTGTAGTAAAGGTTGCCGTCTAAAAACTAAAAAACTTAACAAAGAAATTTTAAAGATAAATCAAATGTTTTTGATGAAAAATGCAAGTTATCTAATTATCAACTTGCACTTACTCAAACTGAAAAGACTGTGGCTGAATATAAGAAAATGGAGCTTGACCTAATAGATCAAATTAACATTTTGTCACATGACCTTAAAGTTAGTGTTGACCTCAGGGATATTTTGGAGAGATCCAAAGGTGTCATACAAGCTGAGTTGGATGAGGCCATTAAAAACAAAGATAATGTAGGGCTTAAAATTCAACGATTTGATAAAGCTTATCAAACCCTAGAAAAATGTGTTAGTGAACAAAGAGACTCTAGGGATATGACTGGGATTGTGATGAAAGAGTATGCTGATGTTCCACCACCTGCTGGGAACTTCTATGGTATAGTAACCCGAAATTTAAAATCAATATTTAGACCGAGTTCTAATCTTATTTTTAATATTCGGACCAATATTTACTACTCGAGTTTTATTTGTCATGTTCGTTCGACGAATAATATTGAATCCTCGACAAACCATCAAGGTTAAGTCTTTAATGTAACGTGTAAATAGTTATTTATTGGCAAGTCTATGTCCGTCATCGACCGTAAATATCCTCGGTTATGATATAGAATTACTTTCTGTTGTCGTCGTGTTAATTCGAGCATTCTTCGTAATTTATGTTAAAACTTTAGGTGTCGACGACGCGTTAACATTTATTAAATAATAAGTCCTCATTTATATATCGAAATAAAAATGTTCTCCGAATGTCAACGTTTTTATTATATATTGAGTGTTTATTTATCGTGTTCAACGCATATCTTTCAAATCGCGTAACGTTAAAAATATCGGACCTCGATAATACCCGCCTTTGTAAATTGTGGAACAAGTTTAATATAAAACTTGTCCCACTTATCACTTCATGGGCGGCAACATATCTCAAACCAATACTACGTGCCATGATTTTGTTACATTTGTTAATCCTTATAACAGGTGTCACACTACTCTTTGTTACTCACTGTCACTTCCCATATTCACATGAAAAGAGATGTCAAACTCATCTTCTTCTCTTTTCTCTTTGTTTACCAAGTACATCAACAAAGAAAATGACCATCAAATAATTTTATTCAAGTTTGAATGTTTAGAGTTTAAAGATAAATTGCTATAGCTTATTTTTGGAGTTTTTTAAACATAAACATCATCCTCTTCATTTTTTTGGGTTAGAAGAGATGATTTAAGATCATCACTTTTTGTGATGATTTAGGTTTAAGTAAGCTTATTGGTCTATTGGATGTGTTAAAGAAGCTATAGAAGTTTTGGTGTCTTTATTGATCTCCATCTTTTGTAAAGATTTTTTATTAAATTTCCTTCGCAATTTCTAATTGTATATTATTTTGTAAATAAGTAAACATCATATATATACTTTTTTTATGATGTAATAATTTATTTAAGATATTTGGATGTTGTATATGAATTTTGGGCACCAAAGTGCAAGCCTAAACAAGCCTTGAATGATTGTTATGAATTTTACTTTAGGTCAGTTGTAAAACGTGACATTTGTGGAAAATCAGTAGGTGTTGGGCTTGTGAGTATCTCTCCGGTTGACACATCCTGTGATGATTCCCGGAGAGTGAGATATGACCAATATATTAAACTTGGTCAGATCTGAACATGCTGTATAAACCGACTATGAACTTATAGATTCGTGCATAACCAAAAAAAAAGTAAAACTAAAAGTTATAGCTAAACTTATGTTGGACCTTCACGAGTTGGATAGTTTTCTACGGACTTACAGTTTGGAAATGGCAGCCGAAACGGTAAAAACGAGATTGGCTGCCTAAAACAGCCAACATCTCTAAGTGAGAAAATAGATAATTGAGTAATGATAAGCATAAATTTAGAGTAATTAGACTTATATTCTGTAAACTAAATGACTTGATAATGATTTTGCTAAAAATAACACACTTAGATCATTTACGGATTAAGGGATATGATCTGGTTAACATGGCATGTCGAGAAAATTGTAAGAATTAGACTATATTAAATTAACGTTTAACTTCACAATTTTTATAAAAATCGGAAGTGGTATGAACCACTTATCGAGGAGTCTAGAATCATTTATATAACGATATTTATACAACCTGAGACCCGAACAACGTGAGATATTAAATCGACAACATTTGGAGGCGTTTTAGAACACGAAAAGCTTATAAAGTGGATTTGGGCAACAAAATCCCAACATACACATGTAATGGTTATTGGGACATTATTGGGCCTAAGATTCATAATATGTTTGGAGTTTAGTTTTAAGATTGAAACAGACTAAAGTCACAAGAGCTTGTAATGGGCCACTAATGGGCTTTAATGGGTTTAATGGTCATAATGGAGAATACATAAAAATTATTATCAAAAGGCTTATGAAAAATATTTATAAAACTTATACAATGTCCAAACTTATTAAAGTGAACAATATACATATATGTATGATTTATTTCTCGTCTCGAGCCTAAGACGCGTCTCGTCATTTTAGGTCTCGTTCGGTCAACTGTTGACCGTTGGGCATCTTGCTCTCGATCAACGAGCGATTGGTATCCCATGAAGTCGTGTATCGACTATTGGACGTTTATTCCTCGATCTACGTGTAATAGCTATCTCAGGTGAGTTCATAGCCTCGCTTTTACTGCTTTATATGTGTTTATAAACCCGCGAGGGGGAATACATGCTCTTGATGAAAAATTATATGATGTTTATATATATGGTTTTGAGAGAATACATGTTTATGAATAAACATGTGGTTTGCTATATGCTTTGAATGAATACATGTTGTTGTAAATTAATGTAAGATGTTTGATTAAATGCTTTTGAAAGATGAACACAAGCGTTGATTGTATTGATTGGGAATCGCTATTTGCTAAGTACTGTATTGCCAAAATTTTGAAAGTCCTTATAAACCCATGAACCGTTAACTACCTATGATGGGTAGGCGCTGGTACAGACGGATGGATCCATCGGGGATGGACCCCACCTGGGAAGGTCGCACCTGTGGGTTGGAGTCCCAGCCAGGTGTGTTGTATTAGAAGTAAGGGGGTATTCGGCAAAATACCTGACTAGGGCATTATTATACTTAAGGCTTCGGTGTCATCGCTTAGTAGAATAGCGTGGACTTTGGGTATTGCATGTGTTGCACTATCGACATTGGATGAGATTCTTGTGTTCAAAAGCTTTATGGTTTATTTAAAATCCCATTATTGTTTATTAAAAACCTATGAATTTACTCAACCGTTGTGTTGACATGTTAGCATGTATTCTCAGGTGTGTAGGTTTAAGAGCAGCTGGAGCACGGAGCCGCGCAGGATAAAGTAAAGGCAAAACAAACAATTTCCATTCGATACATTTGACAAATCTTTATTAGTTCTTAAGGTTTGTATAAATTGGTGGGACCTCTTTTTATTTAACTTTGATTTATTAAAATTATCGAATGGTTGATTTTATAAAACTTCTCTTTTGAGGTCATTTTCTATGACTGTGTGTGATGTGCTATGATGTAACACCCAAAGTTGATATTCCGCTGCCTTGTGAAATTGGGGGTGCTACATATGGTGTCCTTAGAAAGGATTTGTCTTGGACTGGTATACCAGAACTCCAAGAAAAGGAATTTATTCCTCCACCAAGAGTTCTTACTCTAGTAGAGGAATATAAGTAGAAATTGACTGATTTGGACCAATGAAAGAAATCCAATTCTACTTTTTTGTTAAAGGTGGCATGCTTAGTGAAAGCACAAATGAGTCTACACCCATAAAAGTGACCAACCCCACTACTGGTAAGACTGTTGACCTTGGATTAAGCGTTGATAGAAAACCTAGTATTAAATATGCAGAAATGTATAGAAAACCTAGGTCACCAAAAAGTCAAGTTAGTGATAATGGGACAGGTTTCTTTTCATCTAGACCTAGAGTTATGTCTAGAAAAGCTTGTTATACTTATGGGAGTTTTTCACATTTGGCTTATAACTGTGTCAATGCTTCAAAAGTCAACGCTGATAGAAAGTTTACCATGGTCAAACCCATACCTTTTGTACAGCAAATCCCACAAGTCATTAGACCATCTCCATTCTTTACTAAAGGGTCTAATACTTATGGACAAAGGCCTTTTGAAAAGACCAATACATGGTCTAACAGACAATGGGTTCCTGTAGCAAACCTTAGTTTTGGCGCTGACTAGTGTAATTTCAACGCTGTCAAGAACAATTTTAACGTTGATAGGAATGTTTCCAACGCTGTTAGACCAAGTAATAACAAATACTTGCAACCAACGGGAAAGGGGTATAAAGCTTCTTCTAGCTTAACTTGGAGACCCAAACAAGACCAAAACCCTAATTCAGATGGGATTTTTATGACTTGTAACAGATTTCATTTCAAAGGTCATAACTAAACCAATTGGGGTTAACTGGGTGTTCAATCCAAAAAGGGATGAACAAGGGGTTGTTATAAGGACTAAGTTTGTTCTTGTTAAACAAACAAATGAATCCAAGTCTTCTCAGGCTTGGGTTCCCAAAGAAAACTAATTTGTTTTCTTTATGTGCAGAGCATTCAAAAGCATGTAAATGATCATGGCTATTGGGATAGTGGATGCTCTAGGCACATGACGGGGAAGGAAGATTATTTGACAAACTTTACCCCCATTAAAGATGGTGATAAATGTACTTTGGAGGAGGATATGGAACTATTACTGGCAAAGGCACTCTTATCACCAACAATTTGCGTTTTGAAAACGTATTTCTGGTAAAAGAACTTGATTATAATCTGTTTAGCGTATCATAAGTTTGTGATAACAAAAATAAGGTTCTTTTCACTGATACTTTGTGACAATCCGTCAATTTATGGTTGATATTTTATTCTCAAATATTATTTGAAAATATTATTTCAATGTTACAATATGAACTCACTTATTTTTGGGAAGAAATTTGGATTTACGTCTTGAAGTAGCATCGACTACGTTTAAACCGGAGGATTCAACGTTACGTGCTTACGTTTACATACACCGTCTTTGGTGACAGTACGACATTTCAGAAAATAAATTAATCCATAAATATTATTTTAGAGTTTTAAATTTGTGTTGGTTTATAAACTCACAAATTTACGAGAAGAGATTAGGACTTACGATTTTATTTTAACGTCCTTTACGACTAAACCGGAAACCTTAGGATTACGTATTTACGTTTTCGAACTCCATTTTTGATGAGACAATTTTTATTAGATTCGTTTTGTGACGGTGATTCATAATTTATAAAAACGTTTTTCGTAAAACGACCCGAGGGCACGTAAATCGAGGAAACTAGAATCGAGGAGTACCCGTAAATAATTGGGGATGAGACAAGTGGGACACTTGTCCCACCCCCAAAACCGGCCCACATGAAGCTACAACACATCTATGATGTGTCATAACCTCAACACTTAGCTCAACACATGTTAGCTTATGCTTACTTTGTAAGCTAAGCTTACCACAAAACAAGCAAACCTCAAACCACTCTTCATTTCCTACATGCAAATCCACCCAATCTCTCTCTCTTGGCTCTCTATGTGTGTCGTCCATATCATCACACAACACCCAATTCATACAGAATTTAACCATGAACATATGTTATAATCAACATATGTTAATCTCCATTCAAAAAGATGAAGATTGGTGTAAGTTATAACATCCAAGGAGGAGTTTCCATGGAGTATTAGGGCTGATTTTCTACAAGGTGATCATAAAGATTGATGGTCTTGAAGATGGTGTTGGCTAAGCACAAGTATCTCCATCAAAATCCATGTTTTGATCACAACCTACATCATCATGGTGGTATAAAGATTGTCCTCCTCGTCATCTTGTTATTTTGATTATGTACACATGTATTTTATTTCCTATTTTATATATTTATGATGATTATATGATGATAAAAATGTTATGTGGGGATTTGTTGTTGATAATCATGGATAAAAAGATGAAAAACTATAAGAAACAAGTCTAAAATCTTGTCTAAATATGTTGGCTGTGTAAAACAGTAAATAAACAGGTCATGAACTGATAATATGATGAAGTAGAATCTATTTACAGTAAGCTATGGGTCTTGTACACATGTGAGAGTTGGCCATACAATGGAATCATTGTAATGAGTGAGATATGATCAAAACAAGTTTAGGGTATAAATCTGAAGTTACTGTTTTGGACGATTTTTAGAAAATATTTAGAAAATGATTCAACAGTAGCTATAAAAGAGTTAAATGTAGCACATATCATTTAGTTTATGTGATAAAAATTTGAGCTTCTATCTCCATATAGAACTCAAGATATGGCAGTTTTGGTGATGATGAAGTTAAAAATCAGATTTTTGGAAATTAAAGAATAATACTATTATATAAGCACTCACATTTTAATATATAAAATGTAAAATAAAAAAACCCACTAACTTATAAAACTTATTTATATAAATATATATATAAGGTTAATCAAATGGATAAATTATATAAATGGTGGTGAAATAATGTTTATAAGTAATAAAAACTATAAACATGATTTTTACGACTTTTTCGGCTATTGCCGTAAAATTAACGTTTTTGTTAAATAAAACTTAGATGGTTGGACCCGTCTAATGAAAACTTTATAAAACTTATATACTGATATATAGACATGTACAACAAGTAAAAACCGATAAAAACCCTAACTATAGGACAAACGGACATTAACGAGCTAAATAAACACATTGGACTAAATAAGTTAAACACTCCTAAAAAGAACTTATTGGGCTTAACCCATTTGGGCCCAACTTGTAAAGTTTAGGTACTGATAATATAAGTACCAAATGGATTAATATAAGTTAAATAACTTATAATAAGCTTATTGGACTTAAGACACGTAAACGGGTAAAACTAGTAAACTAATATAAAAGTTATCAACGTATAACACTAAAATGAGTAAACGAGAATATGTAAACCCACTTGATCATCATATATATATAATCATCATATGTATACATAATTGATATTTTTATAAAGTCATTGGACAAACGTCTAAGACCGATTATTATTTGTCTAGGGTTCCGTGATTGAAGCACGTACCATACGTCCGGATTGCCGATAACCCGCCTTCCCACATCAACGTGAGTTCATAGCCTCGCACTCTTTTAAATGTTTTTATAAATGTTTTATAAACCCGCGAGGGAGATAACATGTTAGTTTTATAAAATAGGACACCATTTGTCCCGATTGTTTGTTTATTGATTTTGGACCCGAATGATTGAATGACCCGATTATATGACCCGATAAATGATTAAAGGACCCGATAGATGAAATTAAATGGATTATTAAAGTTAGGTTATGTCACTAAAAGTCCCATTAGCATGAATTGTGAACTACCGGGACTTGGTAGACGCTTATGCATTTAATAGTACTATTTGGGGACGATCACCCCAGTTCGCGCCTTGACGGTTGATCCCCGTCGTGCCACATTGATTGGTAAGCGAATTTATGTATGAGAAGATTTCCATAGCGTGACCTTTGTGACGACACGCTACTTTAGATGGGCAAAATTGGTATCGGGTTAGCTACCCGTTGTTGGTTTAGTAAGGTAACAATGTCATGCGGCTTATAATAATCCAATCACCAAAATATTACTGGACGCTCCGAATTACGATGTATTGCCTGACTAGCAATACTGGGTCATACTATTTATATTATGTTCGTGTTTTGGTTTTCATAACCATATTCATATAACGGTTTTTATTTGATTTTATACAACGTCATAAGGCGTATTGTATAACGTTTTTACGACATTGGCTCGTATAATGATTTTTAAGGCAAATGCCTATATTATGATTTTCGATAAGGATTTGTATAAAATGATTTTGGCTATTTCATGGCCTATCAAAATGATTTGTACAAGATGATTTTCAGTAATAATTTTATACTGATGTATATTGATGGATTTTATTAAACTCATTCACTCGGCGTTATCGCTGACCTTTTCTTTTAACATGTTTTATCTCAGGTACTTGAAGGTAATTCTCGGGAAGACGACAAGAATTCATGGCCCGCACTTAAACAATATTTTCCATTCAAATACTTTGTAAAACTTTGTATGAAATATAATGACTTGGGACCGATGTAACTTTGATGTTTATGAATGGAAATGATTTATTATTAAACGACGCGATTTTTATGCGTTGTCTATGATGTGAGTAATGTGCTATCCCGTAACACCAACTAGTCTTCCGCTGTACTAAGTTGTATAAATTTGGGGGTGTTACAGTTTGGTATCAGAGCTCTCGTTATAGAGAACGAAAGATTTTTAAAACTAAGGTTTTGAATAAAACATTTCAAAATATTTTAACTATAAACATTTTTCTAAAAATGTCTAAAAATCTTTTTACTATAACGGTGCCGAAGAATTCCCGAGTTACCGACAAGGCTAAGACTGAGAAGTGTTATTTTAATATATATAACTTGGATTATATATATATATATATATATATATATATATATATATATATATATATATATATATATATATATATATATATATATATATATATATATATATATATATATATATATATATATATATATATATATATATATATATATATATATGATGTAATTTTATTACATGATTGTTTGATGATTATTTTGATTTTTATACGAGGTATTTATACGACATCGATTGTCACAAGTAACCCTAAATCCCCTAGTAAATTAATCGAAGCTATTCTCGTAGGAATCCTAGCTATCCTAGATCTAAACCAAGTTGTGGATATTCATGATCCCAACAAATGGTTGATATTCGTAGAAATGTAGATATTAGTTGATTGTGATATTGAAAAAGAATTGGCGAGATTAAATCTGATGTCGATGTCATGACGATCTTTCCTTATAGAGTGGAGTTTGACAAAACGTTACCACCTGGAAAGGTGTCATCTGATTCGTTGTCATCCAATTCTTAAATTGAAATCAAAAGGGTGAATGTTGCACTTGAGGCTGTTATTGGAACCATTACCCAAAATCCTCATGCCACTAATACCTTTCCGAGAAGTCTAAGTTGAATGATCAAGTCATTTCATATTAATGACTCATTTGATAATTGTTGTTGTAAGAGCTAATAAGATTGGAAATTAAGTGTTGATTTATATTAAGATTGTATTGCCCTTACAAGGCCGAAAATAAGGTTGAAAGTATTGGAAGATGAGATAGGATATTGCCTTGAGTATAAATTGGTTAAAACTTGAATAAAGTAAAATTTAACCTGTATGGAATATGAGATTATTAATAGAAGTCGTTAAGTTTTGTGATTGAATTATAAGGTTCTAAATGATTGTTGATTCGTGTTAAGTGTTGTTCCTAGGCTATTGTCCACTGACGAGGATGCCCAGTGTCCAAGAAATAAATTGAAGAAATCTTCTTCTGAATTGAGACCGATGGATCTTTCGGGACATGTGGAACACCTAATGACTCTTGTAGATTAGTATTCATTGTGGTATCTTTTAAAAATCCCTAACTTAACTGAGATATCAGTTGGTAGGATGAGTTTTGTAAATTGTATGACATAGTGACACATAATGTGTTACGGTACAATTTGACTTGTTTGTGGTTAATGGAAAGACTACCTTTGATTGCTAAATTCTACATGTATCGGTGTTATCTATCTCTTGTTGCTTCATCCTAATGTTCGCATTAGCGATGCAACCATTGAACAAGTACTCATCTTGATTTGAGTTACGTTGTGAATTATTCTTCGTGAGTGCCATCGAGGTCATGAACCTCATGATTATTTGGCTAAGCTCATTTCCTATCATATCGTAATTAATTCTTGGTGAACAAGCTTTCATCACTCTTTTGCAGATCACACCTAGTTTTTATAAAGTTAAAACGGTATCCTTTGAGAAAATTTAATTTTCATCACAATAAGGATTATTCAAAGTAAGATTTATAAGTGATTAATATCAAAATGAAGTTGTATAAGAGATGCTTTGGAAAACTTAATTGTTATCATAATAAAGAAAATCTTTGTAAATTTATACTTGATTCTTATTTAAGAATTAAGCATGAAAATGTTTTTATTATAAACATGATGATAAAATTTTGACGAACTGAGTATTGCATTGTTAATCTTGAAATTGTATATAGTTGCGCGCCTACATACAATTTGGAATGGACTATGCAAGACTGATTAGTAGTCACCATAAAACTGATTAATAAACACTAAATTTTCTTTGAAGATTGTGAAAGATTAAAATTTATGAGATCTGCAAGAAGTGAAAAATGAGGACATAATGTTAGGGACACCTACATATATGCCTGTAGCATCTATTCTTCTGAGTTGAATTTACTCATCCGTGGAAATTGTCTTACTTGACAATTGACAATTCTTTCTTGTCCAATTCTCCCGTAGTGAGATTCTTAGGAAAAATATCTTATTACCGAGTGTTGATACCCGACTGGATGTATCGACGTTCTTATCATTTCTTTTGATTTGATTTCATTTGAATGACCTGGGTAACGATCTGAGGAGCTTTCGAATGCGTACTCAAATTATGAAAACATGGGATATATTCATATTCGTTAAATGTTTTCGTCTGTATCTGATTTGAATTTCTCTCACACAGATTATGTGTTAGCCTTACTCTTTTAAGGTTAGTTATGTCTCCATATATCCTTGAATTTGTGAAGAATTATGAGTTATTATTAGTCTTTTGAGAAGATCACATCTTATCGACGGCAATAAAAACTGGAAAGTTGATAGTGCTAGTAGAATGGATTGATTGATTATGACATGACGACATTGTCTTAATTGATGGGAACTCGAATTGAATTCCCCTAAATGATAAGATGTTGATTATCAAAAGTGATATAAATAATTCGTGATGGATGACCATATCCTGCATTTAGACTTAAAAAGTATACCATGAATGGTTGTGAACTAGTTATAGATATTGTAACCTAGAAGAGCCTAATATGAATTTATTAAAAGATATTTATCTTATCTGAAACTTTAGGAAGTATTTGTTGATGAATTACCTGGACTTTTGCCATTAAGGCAAGATTGAATTTGGTATTGATTTTATTCCCGGTGCTGCACTTGCGGCTTGTGCACTGTACGTCAGCACCATCTAAATTAAAGGAATTACTGTACAACTGAGAAAGTCGTCGGAGAAAGATTTTATTATACCAAGCCTGTCATCCTGAAGAGCTATGGTGTTATCTTTCCTTATATTAGATTACTGTGACTGAGTAAATTGACAATCGAAAACGATATCCATAACTCGAAATGGAATAATTGTTCGATCATTTACAAGGTTCTAGAAAATTTGATCCATAGCATGGTTATCATCAACTTCGCATCTGCGAAAGAGATTATCTATTCCAATCACTACATCCGGTGCTTGTAATGAACATTATGAGTTCCACGTGATGTCGTTTGGATTGACCAATGCACATGTAGCATTCATAAATTCGGTGAATCGCGTGTGTAGGCTGTAATTTGATAAATTCATGCTTGCGATCATTAAGGACCGTTTGTTTATTTATAAGAATAAGTAGGAGTTTATAATTATTTATAGACTGCCCAGAATTGGCTAAACAATGAAAACCTGTACCCTGAATAATTAACACGTGATTAAAGACTTAAACCTTTACATGATTTGACTATGTGATTAAAAGGATAATGGAATATAAAATGACTCTTCAAAAATTAAGAGCCCTTTTAAGACTTTGAGTTATACCAAAAAGAAATGGAAATATGTTTTGACAAATGTTTTAACAAAGGATTTTAAGGGATTATTCCCTTATACACAAACCATTTAACTAAACTTATGTTTAGGGGTAAATGTTTGTGTATACTTTTAGACAACTTAAGAGGAATTGAGGAAACTATATAACTTATTACTTGAAATTTGAAACGACAATTTTTGCTTTTCAAACTAAGAAAACTTTGACCAAAGTATAAACAAAGGTTTTTCGAACATTTACGAAATCTTATTAAATATTTTCGATAAATCAACAAAAATCTTGTTAATTAAATTCAAATTATTTTTGAACATTTTATATAATTGGTCGAACTAAGAAATTTAAAATCTTTACGTTTACATTTCATAAAAATTGAATAATAATTATTTAATTAATTATAATAATTATCGACGCTTTAAAACGTCAGATTGAGTAAAACTGATAAAAATGATAGTTGAGACGAAACTGAAACATAGAAGATATGAAGAAAGAAGTTTTGAATAAATACGGTTGTGACATTTATTTCTTGAGGAAAGTGAACGTAATTACTAACGCATAATATAGAAAGAATATCTGAGTGAATTGTGGACATGATAATTATATCATCATGAGAAGTGAATATAGATACCGACGCATTATGTAGAAAAGATAAAGAACCAGTTAGGACATGTTCCTTAATAATGAAGGTACAAAATAAATTGCCGAACAATTTAAAATAAACGATGTGTGTAAAAAGGATAAAATAGATAATAAAAAGGGATTCGCGGCTAATGTGAACCAACAGATTTGAGAAGCCAATGGCGTTAAATGTATAAAAGACCACTTGTGATTGTCTAAATATGAAGATTGTGAGATATAGTATGTTGGAATTTGTAAGTATAAGTATTCTATTTATGTCATTTTATGACTAAGAGTATCTTTGTCTGAAGAAGATGTACTAATGGCAAATTATGAAGGCAGACACCGCCTCATACATTAGTAAACGTTTAACTATTGCAAAGGTCATCACCTGAATTTGATTCGATTTGGGTCATCGCCGACAGACTGACCAAATCTGCTAATATCATTCCCGTTAATGATAAATGCAAAAGAGTTATGTAAACATAGTGTGCCTGTATCGAACATCTGTATCAAGATCCTCGCTTCGCATCGAATTTCTAGAGATTTGCTCAGAAATCATTGTGAACGAACCTTGATGAGAGTACTACGTACCACCCCAATCGAAGGGACGAGGTAAAGTAACGATACAAAGTAATATAAGTGTTGTTTTATGTTTGAATGATTGACCTTTGGTAATAGACCGTATAATCGTTTTCTTTGGAGAGATTATCATTGATAATCATCTTGTTAGGATTGAGATAGAATCTTGTTAGGATCTAAATCTTAGAGCATCTGTAAGCAAGAGTTGAGATAAAGACATCCGACATACACCCATTGTGAGTTGGACATGTCTTTTAGGTTTAAGGTTTCCTATGATAGCGAACCTATCCTTGTAAAATACCCGACCCGCGAGATCTGAAATGATTGTTGAAATTAGGATTTGATTATTAACCGCCGATAGTGGGCAAGAGGTTATATGAATGTGAAATGTAGATCTTGAAGGGCCAAATGGGTAGCGAAGTTATGCCACAATTTTTAACCTTGGGAAAAAAAATGAATTCATGATCTGACAAATCATGGGATATAAGTCCCCGTTGTTTGGGACCATTGAGATGATGTAAAAGTTGGGATTGAAAGGCATACAAGCTGGATCTACCCTAGGACTTCAAGAACTGCGTGAATTATGTTTCGTAAATCGAACTTGATGGAATATCTATCAAGTGAAAATCTGATTGTTCTTAGTAAATCTTAGATCGGCGAAAAGTTGCATTCATCAGAAACCCGTGAACATCATGGATAGAGAAAGTAAGTCAACATTTAGCCTGATCTTATTCCCGTAGTTATGTTTGATGAAACTCGCGTATTATAATGGATTGCACTTGTGAGAAAAGACCGAATGTGGAGGAAATACCCACATGGCTTTAACTCTATAAGAAGCGAGTAGTAAGATGATCTTTGAGGACAAAGATCCTGTTTAGGGGTAAATGCTGTGACAATCCGTCAATTTATGGTTGATATTTTATTCTCAAATATTATTTGAAAATATTATTTCAATGTTACAATATGAACTCACTTATTTTTGGGAAGAAATTTGGATTTACGTCTTGAAGTAGCATCGACTACGTTTAAACCGGAGGATTCAACGTTACGTGCTTACGTTTACATACACCGTCTTTGGTGACAGTACGACATTTCAGAAAATAAATTAATCCGTAAATATTATTTTGGAGTTTTAAATTTGTGTTGGTTTATAAACTCACAAATTTACGAGAAAAGATTAGGACTTACGATTTTATTTTAACGTCCTTTACGACTAAACCGGAAACCTTAGGATTACGTATTTACGTTTTCGAACTCCGTTTTTGATGAGACAATTTTTATTAGATTCGTTTTGTGACGGTGATTCATAATTTATAAAAACGTTTTTCGTAAAACGACCCGAGGGCACGCAATTCGAGGAAACTAGAATCGAGGAGTACCCGTAAATAATTGGGGATGAGACAAGTGGGACACTTGTCCCACCCCCAAAACCGGACCACATGAAGCTACAACACATCTATGATGTGTCATAACCTCAACACTTAGCTCAACACATGTTAGCTTATGCTTACTTTGTAAGCTAAGCTTACCACAAAACAAGCAAACCTCAAACCACTCTTCATTTCCTACATGAAAATCCACCCAATCTCTCTCTCTTGGCACTCTATGTGTGTCGTCCATATCATCACACAACACCCAATTCATACAAAATTTAACCATAAACATATTATAATCAACATATGTTAATCTCCATTCAAAAAGATGAAGATTGGTGTAAGTTATAACATCCAAGGAGGAGTTTCCATGGAGTATTAGGGCTGATTTTCTACAAGGTGATCATAAAGATTGATGGTCTTGAAGATGGTGTTGGCTAAGCACAAGTATCTCCATCAAAATCCATGTTTTGATCACAACCTACATCATCATGGTGGTATAAAGATTGTCCTCCTCATCATCTTGTTATTTTGATTATGTACACATGTATTTTATTTCCTATTGTATATATTTATGATGATTATATGATGATAAAAATGTTATGTGGGGATTTGTTGTTGATAATCATGGATAAAAAGATGAAAAACTATAAGAAACAAGTCTAAAATCTTGTCTAAATATGTTGGCTGTGTAAAACAGTAAATAAACAGGTCATGGACTGATAATATGATGAAGTAGAATCTATTTACAGTAAGCTATGGGTCTTGTACACATGTGAGAGTTGGCCATACAATGGAATCATTGTAATGAGTGAGATATGATCAAAACAAGTTTAGGTTATAAATCTGAAGTTACTGTTTTGGACGATTTTTAGAAAATATTTAGAAAATGATTCAACAGTAGCTATAAAAGAGTTAAATGTAGACATATCATGTAGTTTATGTGATAAAAATTTGAGCTTCTATCTCCATATAGAACTCAAGATATGGCAGTTTTGGTGATGATGAAGTTAAAAATTAGATTTTTGGAAATTAAAGAATAATACTATTATATAAGCACTCACATTTTAATATATAAAATGTAAAATAAAAAAACCCACTAACTTATAAAACTTATTTATATAAATATATATAAAAGGTTAATCAAATGGATAAATTATATAAATGGTGGTGAAATAATGTTTATAAGTAATAAAAACTATAAACATGATTTTTACGACTTTTTCGGCTATTGCCGTAAAATTAACGTTTTTGTTAAATAAAACTTAGATGGTTGGACCCGTCTAATGAAAACTTTATAAAACTTATATACTGATATATAGACATGTACAACAAGTAAAAACCGATAAAAACCCGAACTATAGGACAAACGGACATTAACGAGCTAAATAAACACATTGGACTAAATAAGTTAAACACTCCTAAAAAGAACTTATTGGGCTTAACCCATTTGGGCCCAACTTGTAAAGTTTAAGTACTGATAATATAAGTACCAAATGGATTAATATAAGTTAAATAACTTATAATAAGCTTATTGGACTTAAGACACGTAAACGGGTAAAACTAGTAAACTAATATAAAAGTTATCGACGTATAACACTAAAATGAGTAAACGAGAATATGTAAACCCACTTGATCATCATATATATATAATCATAATATGTATACATAATTGATATTTTTATAAAGTCATTGGACAAACGTCTAAGACCGATTATTATTTGTCTAGGGTTCCGTGATTGAAGCACGTACCATACGTCCGGATTGCCGATAACCCGCCTTCCCACATCAACGTGAGTTCATAGCCTCGCACTCTTTTAAATGTTTTTATAAATGTTTTATAAACCCGCGAGGGAGATAACATGTTAGTTTTATAAAATAGGACACCATTTGTCCCGATTATTTGTTTATTGATTTTGGACCCGAATGATTGAATGACCCGATTGTATGACCCGATAAATGATTAAAGGACCCGATAGATGAAATTAAATGGATTATTAAAGTTAGGTTATGTCACTAAAAGTCCCATTAGCATGAATTGTGAACTACCGGGAGTTGGTAGACGCTTATGCATTTAATAGTACTATTTGGGGACGATCACCCCAGTTCGCGCCTTGACGGTTGATCCCCGTCGTGCCACATTGATTGGTAAGCGAATTTATGTATGAGAAGATTTCCATAGCGTGACCTTTGTGACGACACGCTACTTTAGATGGGCAAAATTGGTATCGGGTTAGCTACCCGTTGTTGGTTTAGTAAGGTAACAATGTCATGCGGCTTATAATAATCCAATCACCAAAATATTACTGGACGCTCCGAATTACGATGTATTACCTGACTAGCAATACTGGGTCATACTATTTATATTATGTTCGTGTTTTGGTTTTCATAACCATATTCATATAACGGTTTTTATTTGATTTTATACAACGTCATAAGGCGTATTGTATAACGTTTTTACGACATTGGCTCGTATAATGATTTTTAAGGCAAATGCCTATATTATGATTTTCGATAAGGATTTGTATAAAATGATTTTGGCTATTTCATGGCCTATCAAAATGATTTGTACAAGATGATTTTCAGTAATAATTTTATACTGATGTATATTGATGGATTTTATTAAACTCATTCACTCGGCGTTATCGCTGACCTTTTCTTTTAACATGTTTTATCTCAGGTACTTGAAGGTAATTCTCGGGAAGACGACAAGAATTCATGGCCCGCACTTAAACAATATTTTCCATTCAAATACTTTGTAAAACTTTGTATGAAATATAATGACTTGGGACCGATGTAACTTTGATGTTTATGAATGGAAATGATTTATTATTAAACGACGTGATTTTTATGCGTTGTCTATGATGTGAGTAATGTGCTATCCCGTAACACCAACTAGTCTTCCGCTGTACTAAGTTGTATAAATTTGGGGGTGTTACATACTTAATGCTTAGTGTTAAATAAAGATTTTAAAATACCTGATGAGAAGTTCATTGATTATAGAACACCTAGTCATAAGGACATTTATAATGTGAATCTTAATGGAATTAGGATGAATAATAATTTGTCATGTCTATATGCTAAGGCTTCAGTTGATGAGAGTAATCTTTGACACAAATGGTTAGGGCACATAAATTTTAAGAATTTAAATAGACTTGTGAGACATGGTTTAGTTGATGGTTTGCCTGAAAAGGCTTTCCACAATGAACATTCTTGTGTTGCATGCCTTAAAGGCAAGCATCACAAAGTCTCCTTTAAGTCTAAACTTGTGCATTCTAGTTCTATAACAGTTCACTTGCTGCATATGGACTTGTTTGGTCCAACAAATATAGAAAGTTTAAATGGTAAATCTTTTTGTTTTTTCATAACTGATGATTTTTCTAGATTTACTTAGACTTTCTTTTTGGCTATGAAAAGTGAAACTGCTACTGTTTTGATCAACTTTATTACCCAAATTTAAAAGAAATCTGGGAATAAGGTTAAAATTCTTAGAAGTGATAATAGTGGTGAGTTTAGAAATAAGTTGTTAGATAACTTCTATGTCAAGAAAGGGATTACTAGGCGGTTTAGTGTAGCTAGAACCCCACAACAAAATGGGGTGGCTGAAAGGAAGAATAGAACACTCATAGAAGCAGCTAGGACAATGTTGGCTGATGCTCACTTTCCCATTGCATTTTGGGCTGAGGCTGTGAATACAGCTTGCTATGTTCAGAATAGGGCATTGATCAACAAAATCCACAATAATACACCTTATGAGTTATTTTGGAATAAGAAACCTAATAATGGGTTTCTTAAACCCTTTGGATGTCATGTAGTTATACTGGATACTAGTGATGCCTTAGGAAAGTTTAGTGCTAAAGGTGATGAAGGCTATTTTATGGGCTATTCAGTGCAGAGTAGAGGATATAGGGTTTACATTAAGAAGGAAAAATGTATACTTGAAAAGGTAAATGTTAGGTTTTTAGAAAGTTAACCTAGTGATCAATAGAGTGGACCAAATTGGTTCTTTGATTTGGAACCTTTATCTAGAACCTTGAATTTTATGCCTGTTACTAATCCAGACATTGTGAAAGTGAATTCAAATGTTGTGGAATAACCAGTTGTCGAAATTTCAGGTATACAGGTTGACAAGGAAGTAGAATCACAAGCAGTCAAATCAGCTCCCATACTTGAGTATGTCACCATTCTTATATGGACAGATGGATTTGCTGCTGCTGCTGCTGGAAAGGAAAAAGATGGTCCATAAGAAAAACCAGTTGATGAAAAAATGCATGAATCTTCAAGCGCTGACAAAGGAAAATCTGGCGCTGACAGGCCAAATTCAGGCGTTGATGGCTCAAACGTTGACAGACCTAGTTCAGGCGTTGACAACTCTTTTGACCATTTATTCTCTTCCAGTGTTTTTGAACAAGGTGAGCCTTCAACAGTACATGAAGAGGTTCGTTCATGTGATAATGGAGGAGAATTTAAAGATTATATTGGCAACATGGAGGCTGAAATTGAAGACAACACCATTCTTGAAAGAGGAATACTTACATCTACTATAAAAAAATCATCCTTCTCCTCTAATCATTGGTGATGTGATGTCTCCTGTTTAAACAAGAAGATCTCATCAGAATCAAGGAGCTTTTATTGCCAATATCCACAAGAAGGTTGATACCCCTCTTGTTCAGGCATGTTTGTTTGCTTGTTTTCTGTCACAACAGGAACCCAAGAAGATATTTGAAGCTCTCAAAGAACCAAGTTGGGTGGAAGAAATGAAGGATGAGCTTCACCAATTTGCTATTCAAGATGTTTGGGAGTTAGTAGATTGTCCCAGATATGTCAGACCTATAGGGACAAGGTGGGTTCTTAGAAACAAAAAGGATGAGAGAAGAATTATGGTCAGAAACAAGGCACGTTTAGTTGCTCAAGAATATACACAGGAGGAAGGGATAGACTATGAAGAGGTTTTTGCACATGTTGCAAGGATTGAAGCAATAAGGATTTTCCTAGCCAATGATTCTTGCATAGGCTTCACACTTTATCAAATGGGTGTGAAGAGTGCTTTTCTTTGTGGCACAATTGCAGAGGAGGTTTATGTTATGCAGCCTCCTGGTTTTGAAGATTCAGAGCATCCAAACAAGGTGTATAGAGTGAAGAAAGCAATGTATGGACTTCATCAAGCCCCAAGAGCAAGGTATGGTACATTATCCACCTATCTGGTGGAAAATGGATTCAAGAGGGGTACCATAGATCATACTTTGTTTACCAAGAAGATTGGTAAGGACTTTTTACTTGTTCAGGTCTATGTGGATGATATCATCTTTGGCTCTTCAATTACAAAGATGAGTGAAGAATTCTCCAAGCTCGTGACAGAAAAATTCAAGATGAGTGCAATGGAAGAGATGAACTTCTTTCTAGGGTTACAAGTTCAGTAGAAAGAGGATGGTATCTTCATCTCTCAAGACAAATATGTAGCAGAAATCTTGAAGAAGTTTGGCTTTTCTCCACATGAAAAACGGGCTAGCACACCCATGGATAGGGAACACCCTTGGGGAAAGATTGGAGATGTAAAAGAGGTGGACGTCAGGCATTATAGGTCAATGATTGGGTCATTGATGTATCTTACAGTCTCAAGACCTGACATTATGTTTGTTGTGTGTGCATGTGCACGCCATCAAGTGACTCCTAAAGAGTGTCATCTTCATGCTGTCAAGAGGATTTTTAGATACCTTAGGTGATATACCACCTTGGGATTATGGTATCCGAAGGATTTTCCATTGGAGCTAATTGCTTATTCAAACAGTGATTATAGAGGTGACAAGTTTGATAGAAAATCCACAACTAGTGGATGCCAGTTTCTTTGGAGTAGGTTGATATCTTGGCAATGCAAGAAACAAACAGTGGTGGCCAACTCTACAACTGAAGCAGAATATGTAGCTACAGCTGCTTGTTGTGGACAAGTCTTACGGATTCAGAACCAACTGTTGGATTATGGGTATAATTTTATGCATACCAAGATTTTTGTAGACAATAACAGTACTTTATGCATTATTAAGAATCATGTACATCATTCTAAAACAAAACACATAGAAATTAGACATAATTTTATAAGAGATTTTTTTGAAAAATGTTTAATACAACCAGATAGGGTTGACAAAGAAGAAAATGCGGCAGATTTATTAACTAAACCTTTTGATAATAGGAGATTTCAATACTTGGTAACAAGTATTGGAATGGTCAATCTTACCTAATTTGTGTTTTTGGAACTTATTGTAAGAGTATGTACATGATATGCATTTTTATTGGTCTTTGTACAAAATTAGGCTTTCCACTTTATTTGTCTAACGCCGACAAAGGTTATTTTAACGCTGACAAGTGTTAAGATGGACGTTGACAACAACATGTTAGTTTTGTGGTTTTTGATCTAATTATGCAGGCATTATGAGCATGGTACTAATGGATACAAAGTTGCTTATGGATCATTGGAGCTTACTTGGAGCATGTGCAAGTTTATGGATGATGGTTGGAATATTTATATTCCTATCTTGACATAAATTTTTATTGCATGTATTTTGTTTGGCAACTTGTATATCATATTTTAAGGGGAGGTTTAGGAAACCTTTAGGACTTTTTGGGTATTCATATAATACTCTTATCACAATTCTAGATTGTGAGTACGAGTTAGTTTACTAAATCATGAGGCACTATAGAATGCAAAGTTGATATACTTTGCATGCTGCCAATACTTTTGACCTAGAATTGGATGTGGTCTGTTGGGAGACTTGGGTATGATTTTTATTGGGCTTACGTGGGAAGTTACAAAGGATTTTATAAGATAACTTCATTGTTAAGAAATTTGGTTAAGCAAGTGTGCATGATTAGACAGTGCTTGCCACCCTATGGTAATTTTCAGTCTATAAGTTATCTTCACTAGGATAAATTACTTTGTTAAGGTCCTTTTTCTTTTATATTATTTTTATTTTTGGACGTTGACAGTTTTATTTTCAAACGTTGTTAGGACCAATTTTGACGTTGACATGGCAAAATCCAACGTTGACAAGAATATAGCCGTTGGGCGTTGATAAGTTATTTTTGACCGTTGATAAACATTGGGTCCTACCCAGTTGTTATTTTTGACAAAAATTTGGGCCGTAATTTTAGGAGTTGGTAACTTTTTATTAATGCACGAGATAAGTTATATCTTTTTCAAGACTTTCATCCTTATATTTTGAATATAACTGCCTCATGCTTTGACCAATCACATATTTTCACCTCTCCTATATATTTGGCTCATTCCTTTGAAACAGGGTAACTGCTTATTCTTGTCTAACTAAATTTTCACAAACCTTCATCTTTCATAACATTTATCACAGCTTTCTACATCAACAGCGCCTAAGTTTAAACCAAGAGATTTGGAATTGGGTTTAGAAGTCAGCATAACATGGTTGCTTATTTAGAAGCTGACAATCCTCTGTTTCCCCAATATACTCAGATGGTTGAGTATTTGAATGCATCCCCTCTAAGGTATGCACATTCTCATGCTCCACTTATCCCTGTCACACATATTAAACAGTTTTGGAATACCGTCACTTCCTCAACAATTAATAATGTGACTACATTGACTGCTACTGTCCATGGGCTTCCATGGGTGGTTACTGAAGCTCTGGTTCGCCAAGCTTTACATCTTAATGATGCAGATGGTATAACCACCCTGCCCATTGGTGAGCTAGAACAAGGACTCCAAGCTTTGGGTTATCCATTGCCAGAAGATGGCTATTTAAATAAATATACATAAAAAGAATTCCCCCCATCTTAGAAGTACTTGATACATGTCATTCTTCAATGTTTGAGTCCCAAGTGTACTGCACACAATGAAATCAACTGATTAATTGGGAGTGCCATTGTATGTATTGCTACTAGGCAAAAATATAATTTTTCAAAAATGATTTTTTATGGCATGTGTCATAACAAGGGTAGCAAGATGACTCTTGCTTACCCAAGGTTTTTACAAATGGTGTTTGATGAACAAAGATACTACAATAGGGATCACATTGATTTTTATTCGATCCCTGTTCAAAAGAAAGTAATTTTTTGGGAAGATGCATTCACCACCTCACAGAGACTTACCCCTTACCCAAGCCATGCTTGCTGTTATTGCAGCAGCACAACCACAACCAGACCCTCAACCACAACCAGAACAATTACCTGAACAACCACCATCACCCCAGCAAATGGAAGCTGACCAAGAATCCTTCAACACTGACACGTTAAATGTTGGCGTTGACACTCCAAATCCAAACACTGACACCCTTTTACAACAAACCCAAACACCCCTTAACCTTCAAACAGACACTCAATACACATCATCTTCTACACACCTGAATTTAGGTTGGTAAAATGCCAAAGGACTACTGGAGTGTTCTCCTCTAGTGGTCCTTGCCATGTTGTAGAGAGAACCACCACCACAAGTGTGGTTGGTGACATGGGTGGGGTTGGGACTATTGGTTCTAGCTTAGATGCAGGCCAAGCCAGTCCTAACATCAATAAGATCCCATCCATGCCCCATGACTCTACTTTGGGAGGTCAAATTCCCATTCTAGAGGAGGGCAGATTAGAACCTTACACATTATTAAAATTTACGACTTTCTGTATTGGCTTGCAAAAGCAAAATGCATACCTTGTACATACTGTCTCTACACAAGGCCTTGAACTCAAGCAATTGAGGGAAAGGATTGTTGTTTTGGAAACTGCTGAGTCTAGGAAACGACAAACGAGAGTCCTTTCATCAGGGGAGGATTCTTACTAAGGGGAGGAAGCTGCTACTGAGCCATTTAATTTAAGTGACAAAGGCTCAGGTGGTTCTATTGGTGTGGAGATGGCTGAAGCTTTGACCAGTTTGAAGGAGAGGCCAGTTATTGATGTTTCACTGGTAACTCCAACAAAGATATCATTTATGGAGATGCTGGAACAGGTTTCTAAGCCAGGCGTTGACACACAGAGTTTAAGCGTTGATAGGAGTACGTTAGGCGTTGACACACAGGTTTTGGACGCTGATTGATCTACGGGTGTGGTTGATGTATCCTAGTCATCAGCTATCATCAAGGATGTGTCTACACAGGTACCATCAATTTCTTTACCCACCATTGATGTACTAGATAAATGTAAAGGGATTATGGTAGAAACAATAGTTCCCCAAGGATGCAGCCCATGTAAACTTTGATTCCATGTTGGCTGCACAACTTAAGGAAAAAGAGAAGAAGATTGCTGCTATTGAGTCACCATTTGTGGCTACTTCTGAGAGTAATAAGGGAGGCAGTGATGATGAGAGTACTGATTCAAGTGTGATGATTATTGAAGATCCAGAAAGGCTTAAATATGGTGATGAGTTGGCAAAGGAAAGGATTGCATAGTTGAAAAATCAGGTAGATTATGAGATGCCTGAAGTAGCTCAGATGTACTTTGCATGGAAGAGTAAGGTAATGGAGAATTCAGACATGACTATTTCAGATCAAATTTGGGGTTTGGAGATTCTATTAAGAGTTCAAAGAGATTGCAAGGTGATTCTGAAGTATAAGGCTAGCAAAGTTCTTTCACAGCCTAAGAAGGATAGAAGGGAGCTCAACTACATGCTTCTCAGATGTCATCAAGGAGGTTGGACTTTTAAGAAGTTGTAGGGTTTGTCCTTTGCTGAGTTGGATTTTAGGGCTTATCCTATATGGGCAAGTGTTCAAGAGCAGAACACTATCAGACTTCTTTCAGATGAAAGAAAGGAAGAACTTGCAGAAGAGATGCAGATCCAACAGGCTTTAATTACACCAAGGTATTTGAAGAAGGGAGTTACACATGAGTTCCTAGAGAATGTGGATAGAGTAAATCCTAGTGAAGCAGTTATTAGAAGGAGTATTAAGCTCTCACCCTTGGAAGCTTCACATATGGTAGAAGTGTTACCTTATTATTCCTCAAACCCTATAGTTCACTATGAGGAAGATGCAAGTGGGTTTTGGATGATTGGCGGATATGGGAAGAAGGTACATACTTTTACTACTCTTATGTCTTTGTTTGCAAGCCTGGATAGGGAAGACTTAGAAGATCTTTGGAGATTGATGAAGGCCAAGTATGAGACTAAAGCACCTACTTCAGTCAATGAAATAAAGATTTGGTCAATATTCAAGAGAATGTGTGAACCAAATGATGAAGATCCAGTATGGAAGGATCTTGATGATGTCAGTGGACTTCAATGGCGTCTACATTCAGCAGCCGGTGTGTATCATTTGAGTACTACAAATTTTTTTGAATATCTTCTTGTGGATGCTGAGTATCCCATGTCCAAGGAAGTTTTGAAGAAAATGGTGTCAACACAGCTGGAGATGGATTATACAAGTGATGTTGGCAAATATTTAATTAGGTTTATTTATTTCCACCTTAACAAGTAATTTGTATTTGTAAGAATCCTCCTTGTACTTAGTTTTTATTAAGAAACTTGATTAATAGAGTAGATATCAAGTTTAGGGGAGGATTGTTGGGAATAAAATGAAGCCAAGACACTTAGACGCTGACAAGAGGAAATTGGACGTTGATTTGGAAGAAATAAAGCGTTGTCAGATCAATCGTTGACAAGAAGAAGTCAAGCGTTGAGATGATGAAGCCAAGCACTGATATAATACTTAATCTACACGTTTTTATGTTTCTAGTAAAGATGTGTTCGACAATGTATTTCTTATGTTTATCTTTACCTAAAATAGCTGATACATAGACTCTTGTACAAGGTTCCTTAATCTATAAAAGGAGGCCTTTAGGTTTTAGTTAAATATATGTTTTACACTTTCATTGTACGCAAGTTCGATTAATGAATCAAAGTGAAAGTTTGGTTTATTCTGTTTGTGTGTTCTTGTTCTAAGTATAAATTCCGCAAAATACTTAGATTATTTCATATACAACAAAGTTTCTCTACGTGTTAAACTTGATTCAATCTCGTTAACACAAAGCTAATCGATCTAAGTTTGGGATCAACAAAGTATGGTAACGGAAGCTGCGAATATCAAAAATATGTGAACAATATAATGAATATAAGGATCACAAGGAGATAATGAAAGAAAGGTAATTAGAATGCCCACGAGCTCATATCACATATCACATATCATATCAAATCAAACAGTCAGATAAGTGTACATGGGTAGCTACTCCTATGTACTAGAAGCAATGTGAGGCATATCACTAATTCATATTCATACTTACCAGAGCCTAGGATGCAACCACACGCCCCCTGCAAAATAGAATATCATGTACACTAGCTATAAAATATATAGCAAAATAGCCATCAAAAGGGAACGACAGGGTCTAATCACACCTCCCTAGTGTGGAAACTTTGGTTTCCTAGAATCTTTAAGCTACTAGGCATAACCATTGTTCATATGATTAACAATCAAAGCGGAAAAGAACAATAGTTAGGAAACGAGGTGTTTAGGGAACAAGAACACATAAATTACTCAATTGGGTTGCTCATTATATTAATAATCAACAACCACTAGGTATGTATACATTAATCCCACACCTAGTCGACACACGCTTTAGGTTTACATTGTGATTGAAAGTTATGATCTAAACCTAAGACCCTTGTTCCTTTTATAGACTAAGGATTAGGGTTTACAAGAGATAAGATCAAATAAAACATGTGTATCTTCTATTTAAATAAACTAATACAGAATATTAGTAAATAATATTCTGAATATTTAACCTAAATAGAAATTTCCAACAGCGTTTCACTTCTGTTGACTTCTGTCAGCGTTGTGTTAACACTTGTCAATGCTTAGACACAATGTCTCAGCGTTGAAGTGAATGCTTCATGTTTTCTTTGTTTTGAGTTTCCGCCACATCAACTTTTTGACCTAACAATCTTCCCCTAGTTGATGTCGGCAAATTTCTTTGTGTATCTCTTGTAAATGGTACATCATCTTCAAATTGCTTCCCCTCAAGTGTATCATGCGTATCTTCCCCTTTTTGTCACATCAATAGGGAAGGAAACAAAGTATGCAATCTAAGATTCTCGAAATGTAGGCTCTATGTAATGACCTTGAAGAAAAATAACTATAATAATCTTGATGTAGAAGTAGAATAACCCAAATATGTGTTCCATGTCTTGCACTATCCATGTGACGTCGAACTTATAAGAAGACATTAAATTGTATAAGTAGACCTCGATCTCTTGTCAACATTCTCATCCTTTGTGAGACATTGAGCACGATAATGTAACTCCTTCAAGTGTTATGACAATTCTTCGTCACCATTCATGTAAGCACGAACAAGTTATTGTTAAAGTCAATGGCTGATGTCCACAACATGAACAATATGATAGAACACAAACTCACGAAAATCTTCTTCAAGCATCAAACTTACCATAAGAATTCTTCCCCTTAAGCGAACACCTCTTCATGACAAATTTTAATGAAATAAAATCTTCATACCAAATGTAAAAGTACTTGATTGGATAACTCTTTCATAAGGCTATCCCGATTACATAATCTAATATCCATCAAATTCATCATGAATTGTTGCTAACTTTCATAAAAATCATTAATCCTTTAATAAAATATCCGAGCCATAAATATCAAAATCATATTCTGAATAAAAATAGAGATCCCATGTACCTTCGTATGTAAATACCTCTTTTTATGTGCCAAAATCGTATCATTTTTTCAAATAGCAGCTATTCCTTTTGTTGTCCAATATCCTCCTTTATCCAATATATCACCACTGTGTGTTGTCCAAAATCGGACAACACTTGACAACGTTTGAAAAACTATATATTGGACAACCAGTGTCAACGCTTTCTATCAGCGTTAACTTTATTCTTGACAGCGTCGAATTAAAACTTGTCAGCGTCTCAATTATCCACTGACACCTTCGAGGGCTACGATTCTCAACAGTGGCTGAAAGACACAATATGATAGTGGATAGAAAATATAAAACTATAAAATCAATACCAACGTTGAACTTTGCTGTCTTCAACCATTATAGTAGCCCAGTACCTTTGCAGCCCACATAACTAAACATATTATTCAGCTTGTACAATCATCTCATCCCACCTATCTATTACCCAAAGTGAAAATATTATAATATGAATTCTAGTAACCAAATATAGAAGATATAATCTCATCCAGAGATATATACCCATAATATTCGGTAGTCAAAATCAATCCCTAAACCTTTGGATATTATTTTACCCCACGTCATTTTCCCTTTTAGATTAGATTATCAAACGGATCTTAATATCGTGTCAACACAAAGTTGTCCACCAATAGGAATTAAGTAGACCACGTCTTTGTTGAATGCTTCCAAAACTTCATATATTTACTGTATACACAGATTATTCATCACAGACATCTCGTGAATAAAATAAGAACAGTATACGATGAATACTTTCCAAAAATAGAAACACCAATTATCAACAACGTGAGATGAGAAGTTAATACTTCTTTGTCGACACATTCTGAATCAAGAGGATACTGCTTCTTTTAAATAACTGCTTGCCAACATAAGAACAAATTGTCGTCTTAAATAATACCAAATCTAGGGTTTTCATAAACCCTAATATTCAACACAGTTTCAACCTCGCTTCCAAGTACTCGATCTGCTGCAATCATGTTGCTAGGGTTCATCACCAGTTCATGAAGAACTGATTCCCCAAAGCTAACAACATGCAATCATCATCAATAGCAATAAATCATGAATCTTGGGTTTTTAGATAAAACCCTAAAAACAAATATCTTATTATGTTGTGATCTTCGATGGCCAATAACTCTTGATTGAGGAATGATCTGAAACAATCCCTCCAGTAGATGTCTAGATATATGTGTGTAAAACACACACACAAAATTTCGTGTCGATCTAACGGTGCAATAAAAAGTTATGCCTCCCTGAATACTGTTGCGCACACAAAATCACCCAGAAAAATCCTAGATGTATTTTTCTTTTCTTCTCAAAACACGAACACCTTGTTGGTCCTAGCATCATGAGCCACGAGCCTCTGATACCAACTGTGGAAACCTTGGTTTCCTCATTTCTTTAAGCTGATAGGCATAACCATTGTTCAAATGATTAACAATCAAAGCGGAAAAGAACAATAGTTAGGAAACAAGGTGTTTAGGGCACAAGAACACATAAATTACTCAATTTGGTTGCTCATTATATTAATAATCAACAACCACTAGGTGTGTATACATTAATCGCACATCTAGTCGACACAAGCTTTAGGTTTACATTGTGATTGAAAGTTATGATCTAAACCTAAGACCCTTGTTCCTTTTATAGACTAAGGATTATGGTTTACAAGAGATAAGATCAAATAAAACATGTGTATCTTCTATTTAAATTAACTAATACAGAATATTAATAAATAATATTCTGAATATTTAACCTAAATAGATATTTCCAACAGCGTTTGACTTCTGTTGACTTCTGTCAGCGTTGCATTAACACTTGTCAACGCTTAGACACAATGTGTCAGCGTTGAAGTGAATGCTTCATGTTTTCTTCGTTTTGAGTTTCTGCCACATCAACTTTTTGACCCAACACCTAGATGGTGTCATGTCGTTGGTGTATCAATCGACATGGTTATGGTACCTCCATGACTAGTTACAAAATATGGCTCGGGCATAAGGGTATCATAATCATAAGGCATATCAAAGCATAAATCATAATAGGTCAAAAGGAAGCATATGAAGGCATAAAAATCAAAGGGATCATAACTAAAACAAAAGGAATCATGGAACATATCAAAACAGCGACTAATCTTATAGGGAGCATAGCAATGGATTATGGAATGATCAAAAGAAAGAGTTCCAAAAGGGTATAAGAAAGGTTCTTACTAAAAGAACCGAATATTCGTACCTTGCAATAAATAACACAAAAGATCCGCACGAAACGTAACGAGACCTAATCCCGTGTCAACAGAGCTACAATATACATATAAACATATCATACCTACCGATCATATAAATAAAATTGTAACTTTCCATAGATAGATGATTAAAAACCCTACTTTCCCATTTTTCTAAAACTTGGAAAAACATATTGTTTTAGAAGATCCGATTATTACACTGACTTCCCGAACCCCAAACATAGATTCTAGACCAGATTTGAAAACTAGATTCAAATGGAATAATCATAGGCTTTTGAAATACTTAAAAATATATCCCGAAACTCATTTTATGGCCTTTACAAGATGATCCAAACACTAGACTGCCCAAAACCCTTGTTTTGCAACTTATGTTCTACCCATATAGATCGTCATAAGATGTCTAGATCTATTTTATTATATTGTAATAACTTATTAGAAACCCTTTTAAGGCTGATTTAAAAAGATCTAATGTATCAAAATGTTTTTAAAACATTAAATCACCAATAACATGTTTTTAGGGTTTTTAAAACCCTAAATAATGCATAGAAAATATAAGAACATAATATGGTGACACCAAGATCATAAGAACACTTACATAAGATTAATATAATGATATTATAATTACTATAGGCAATATCATCAAGAAAAGAGGAAAGATGGATGAAAAACACCAAGAAATGGCAAAAAACTTCAAGGTTTCTTCAAGGTTTTTTTAATGGAAGATCAAGAAGAGAGATTTAGTGATTCTTGACAATGGAGGATGGTTTTGGGAGTGATAACGACCTAAATATACATATTCAATCCGTTACTATTATGTCACTTTGTATGATAAATATGAACTTTTGATACTTAATACATTGCATTTTATATGTAAGTACAAAGTTTGAAGGATCAAAGTGAAGAAATATAAAGTAAAGTCCTTGAAGTGCAATAATAGAGAATTATGAGAAGAATTATCTGGAACGCACAAAAGTGCGTCGCACAAACTCAGAAGTGCGGCGCATAAATCCTACCTCCAATGTGCGACGCACATTTGGAGAAGTGCGGCGCACATTTACCCCCAGACTGCACTATAAATAGAGACCTTCTCATCTCATTTTACACACACCTTTTCTATCTAATACTCTACAATCAAAGTATTTTAGCTTCCTTAGTAATATTTCAATATATTCCACTTTTAGGAAATACTTGTAACAAGAATATCTTACTCTTTGGTTCTTGGAAAGGCAATACAATCATGACACTTGTGTATTCGTTCATTCGATCAATCTAAGTATGATGTTCTTTTACTCTTTTCCATTTGTTACTTTAATTGCTATGCTAAGCTAAAGTATTTCTGACTATATGTGTATGTGACTATAACTAGTGATGATGATATAATATGATCCTTTATAATTTGATTTCAAGCTAATGTTTTGTAGAACCATTTTGCCACTTAGTTCTATCACCATATTTTATCAAAAGTTGATTTGCTACGATAATTTGACGTCGAGAGAGTCAAGTTTCTATATTAAGTTTTTAAGAACTTGTCCATGGTTTTGAATCTTTGGTTGGAGAGATCTGCTTAGATACTTTGATAAAATATTGAACTTATTGGAAACTTGTTTTAAGCTTAGTCGCCTAATCAAACATAAGTCTTGAATCATACCAAATGAATTATGGAAACACCACTTTGACGAAATAAGGATTATCACTCTTTACCTAACTAAGCATATCGCGATCATTACTATCATCATCACGAAATTATACGAACTATCCCATATTACTCATACTTGTCATTAATGTTACTTATTCAATGATTCCTTTCTTCAATAATTATTCTGATTACCAAAACGAAACTAATTCCTTGCGAACGATCCTGGCTTACCACTACAAAACTATATTACGAACGAAAGGGTATATTTGCCTGTGTTTGTATTCTAATCCCTTGTTTTGTCAAACCTTACTAAAAATTTAAGACTTGCGAAACGAACATCAAGTTTTTGGCGCCGTTACCGGGGACTTACAATCCTGTTTTGTAACCAAAGTTATCATAATCTTTGAAAAATTGAATCATTTCTCACTCAGAACAAACCAAAATTTTTCTTTCATTACAGAAAGTACTCCGCACAACAGAAAAAGTGTGCCGCACTTTGTTACACCCGCTGTTGGTAGGCTGGGTCGAGGGAAGCGGGCCAAGAAAGCCCCAGCTTAGCATAAGGAGTTAATAATGGTCTATGATTCATCTGCTGATTATATTATTGTTTAGGAAAGTATATGTGTCGTGTTAGGAATGTGAATCGTAATGTTTTAGGAATGTGTTTCTGTCGTCTTCTACAAGTCAGTTAATTTGGTTATATATACCGAACCTTTATTAATAAAAGATATTTTCTATCAAATAATATTCTAAGCTTCTCTGTCTTTTTCTTAAGGAGCCTACACCCGCTATATAGTGGTGTTACCTTGATACGATTTGGGTCGTATCAATTGGTGCTTTCATTGCACTCATGGATGAAGAAACGGTACGAGGATGGTTGAAGGATCAACAGGATCAGGCGGAAACCTTTGCACAACAACAGACAACAACTTTTTAGTTGCAATTTGATGCATTACGGGCCGAGTTGCTGGCTATCCTTGACGCACTACAAGGGCGGCCTGGTGCAGGTGGCGATCATGGTGGGTTGTTGCCTAGATCTATGTGCCTGGATGTTCCCAAGTTTTTTCCATCACGGAGTATTTTTCGCTCCTTAACACACCTACTGATCAACGATTGCGAATTTTCGGGTTTAATCGTGAGGGGGCGGCAACATAATGGTTTAGTTGAATGTCTATAAATGGTTTGATCACCACTTGGGAGAGGGTTGTAGATAATGTTGATAACACACAAATCCAACATGTTTTTGGGAGCGTTATATGTATTATTGTACATGTATATTGGTTATTTCTATAATGCTTTTGTGCATATTTGTGTCAAAATGTGTTTGCAAGTCTATGTGTAGCCAATTGTAGGAATGAAGCATAAAGCAATGCAAATGTCGAGATTAGTACGAGTACAAACAATCCTAGTCAAGTTCAAGACCCGTGTTAATGCAAGTGATGCCTAAAAACATTATTAGTGTTAACTAATCCTTCTTAGTTTTGATCACAACAAACTATACAACACATTTAGTGTAAAACAGAAAACGAATTATTTAACTAACACTATCATCAAGGTAATAATTATATCACTAACTTTTCTTAATCATACTTAGTGATCATCAAAGTGATTATCCTTAAAACTAACTTTTGTTAATATGACAAAAGATTTTTTAATAAACTTTCTTTTTAAGAAAATGTTTTATTAAAATGGAAAATGTAAATTTGAAAATGGCATATTCCGTATGCCATAAGAATATCCTTTGAAGGTTTTAAAAACCTCAGATATTCCTACCCCACTAAAAGACAAAAAAGGAGCGTAGTCTAATGGGCGGTACCTTAAATAGCTAGCCGTTGCACTTTGTCTTCTATAAATAGTGGATCAAATCTCATTTTCCAATAACTCTCTTGGACGTTTTTCTGAGCCCCCTTTCTCTTTTCTATAGCATAATCATTATTAAATGATCACTTAATGTGTTAAGTATGTTTACATATGATTATACTCTTGATCCCCTCCTTTACCTTGTTCATAGAGAATATCACTCACTCACTAGTGTTGTGATAAAGATGAATCCATGAATTAGTCATGTTCATCATGTTAGCCTTTTTGTATTATGTTGATCCATTTTTATTTATGAATACTTGGACTAGTTGTGTTCATCCAAGCTATTTGTGAATACTTGGATTTGTTGTGTACATCCATTGCATATGTGTTTGCTTGGATTTGTGTTGTGTAGATCCAAGCTACATGTGTGTACTTAGATATGTCTAGTTGAGTTGTAATAGATTGTGTAGTAGTTCTCACTAAACTATAAAGTTATGTGGTTGTGTCTTGTGATGTTCTCACTAAACTTGAAAGTGATTAGTAGTTGTGTTGTGTGAAGTTCTCACTTAGCTTCAAAGTGAAGAGTCGTGAAGATTGGTTCTAGCTTTGGATTAGAACTCGACATCTAGCCTTCTGTCGTAAAATGGTGAAGTAGGCAACGTCGTGAAGATTGGTTATACCTTGAGATTAGAAACTCGACATCTAGCCTTGTGTCCTTAAATTGTGAAGTAGGCAACGTTGTGTAGATTGGTCCTAGCTAAAGATTACCTCTCGACATTTAGCTTAGTGTCGGAAAATAATGTAAGCGACGATGTAAGGCTTTCTCCGCCAAGAAGGGAGCTTGTGAATATAGTGGAAACCTCGAGTAGGTGTCCTCGAGGAGTGGAGTAGAAATGAGGATAGAGCCTCGTTGTCGAACCACTATAAATCTTGGTGTCTTGTCATTAGGTTGTCTCTTTCCTTACTCTTTACTTATTTCATTATCATTATACCTACCTATTACCATTGCTAATGAATTTGAATTGAACCTAATCATTATGCAACTTAGCTTCAAGTAAAAGATAGTTTTGATACAAACCTAACTGAAAGTAATATTAATTAGGTGACTAATCGAAGAGAAACTATTCAACCCCCCTAATAAGTGTGAAAACACTTATCCTTTTAAGACTTATTTCTAATAATAACAAGACCAAAACGTGTATTTTATGTCGTAAAAGTCGGAGTTATGCGTGGTTTGTGTTTTTATTGTGTTTTAGGACCAAAAGATGCAAAAGGCAGAAAACATGGGTTATCACGGGCTTTTATCGAAGAAAAAGTCTAAAGACGGATGTTTAATGAAGTCGAAGAACTCAAGTCTAATTATAGAAGAAAATTATAAGACAAGTTCAATTTATATCGACTAATCCCGAGACGACGTGGAGAAAGACAAAGAAATCAAGTCGAGTCGAGACGAGAAGAAAGAAATAAGATAGCTTAAGCATGTAATCTCCCCACCTCCTATAAATACCCTCCTAATGTGTCATTAGGAGGGTGGTTAGGTGGTTAATTTTTAGGAGTAGTTTATTTTTCAAGTTTTTCTTAAGTTTTCTTCTCTCTAGTTTTCCAAGTTTATCAACCTTAATCTTGTAATCATTTGATTTTAATCTTTAATCAATCAATCTTGTTTTCTTAATTCTCATTCTATCTTTCTTAATCTTTTACTTAATCTTGATAATCATGTAGCTTTATCTTAATCTTGTTGATGGTTTGATTGTGTAGCTTATTTGATTGTGCTTATTAAATTGGTGATCTTAAAAGTCTATATTAAAGTGCTTATTTTTCTTAACCTTTATGCTTAATAGTTTTTAGAAATAAGTTGTTTTTTTATAAGTTTAAGTTTTTATAAAAAGTGCTTTTTGATTCCTAGCTTATTTAGTGTTTTAAAAGTTTTTAAATTCTAGCTTATTCACCTTTTTCTAAAATCATTTTGGTTTAGCTTTTGGTAACGTGCTTATTGAATTTTGGCTTATTTTTGCTTTTTGCTAAGTTTGTGTATTCCGGATTATTTTGATAACCCTTTTATTCAGGATAAGCTCTCAGTATTTTATTCCGAATTGTCACTTTAATGATATTCCGGGTAAGGGTCATAACCTTTTGTTCCGGATAAGGAGCCGCATCAGTAATTCCGGATAGCACTCATCTAGTTATTCCGGATATGCATCTCCTTTCCATTATTCCGAATAACTGCTTCTTCAAACATTCCGGATAAGAGTCCATTTATTTTTCTCGGATAAGCTTCCCTTCAGATTATTCCGGATAAGTGATCGAACAAAGTATTCCGGATAAGTTTTATTTCATTTATTCCAGATAAGCCAAAAAAGCAGGATTCCGGATAAGACCTCTTTCAAGATTCAGGATAAGGTGCATTTTTCGTATTCCGGATAGTTATTCCGGATAGTTGTTCCGGATAGTGGTCTTGGGAGTATTCCAGATAAGCCACAGGATTATTATTCCGGATAAAGGCTCGTGTAGTTTTCCGGATAAGCAGTTCAGGTAATTCCGGATAAGGGATACATATTTATTCCGGATAAGAACCCGAAGAAGATTTCGGATAAGCCTTCTGATATCATTCCGGACATCATTCCGGATAAGGGTTAGATATTTCCAGTTTTTAGTTTAAACTTTATTTTTCCCGCATTTTTACTTAGCTTTATTATAACTTGTCTTATTCTAGTTTAAATATTTAAAGTTTACATTTTTATAAGTTTTAATCATTTACTTTTCAATTCAAAAGTGTTAATTTTTAGTTTAAATTTTCAAGCTTTCATTTTCATTTATTTACTCACCGACATTTTCATTTTTAGTTTAAAATAGATAACCAATCCTTTTTATTTTCCACCAAGAACAATTGAGTCGCACTTTCAACTTGTAATCAATTCGAAAAGATCGAAACAACGAACTTTCATACGAGCTTAAAAACCTTGTATTAAATGCCGGCTCTTTTTTTCGTTAAGATTAACGGTTTTTAGTGAGAGACGCGTTGGATTTTGGCATCCGTTCATCCTTGAACGTTATTTTCCTTGCTTTTAAATTTTCAAAAATCCATAAAAATTAAAAATTTCAAAAAAACAAAAAAATAGAAAAACCATAAAAACCCAAAATGTTTCTTGTATATTTTTCTTTTCTTTTTGTAGGTGTGCATGCGCACTCGTGCTCGTAAGAAGAAAGTAGCTCAAGCCGAAGTCATTACTCAACCTATTGTCACCATGGACAATCAACCAATGATCGAGCTTTTGAAATCGCACGTAGAGGGCAACACTATAACACCCCCACAAATGCTATGCGCAGCGGAACTACAACATTTGGGTGCTACGTAGTTATCATCACACATAAGGTATATTAAACTAGTCAAAGAGACGTAAAAGTTTAAACATAAATTAAAGATTGATTAAATCATCAAAGTCTACAGTTTTCCAATTCCCAAGATGATACAAAACAGAGTTTGCGTTTAGGTCCCAACTGAATCTCAACCCAAAAGTACATTTTCGTTCACATGACATAATATAAAATATTTAAGTGCTAAAAGGGAAGAAAAACAAAGTAGACCGCCAAGCCACAACAACTTCCATCCTCGCATGCTCCGCTGCTATCAATCTTGGTTACCTGAAACACATGTTTAAAACTGTCAACACAAAGGTTGAGCGAATCTATAGGTTTATCAAATCATAAGTTGAACATAAGTATTAAAACCAATCATGACCGTTCAATAGCATTGTCGTACTCACAATCTATTATTCAAGGATATGAAAATTGTGTTTAAGCTCATGACACTAATCCGTTAACTCAATCACCCGCGTAATAATTACCGGCGTGATTCAGATGAAACCAGTGCCCCTACTAAAGGCATCAGTTGCAATTATACCTTATCTCTTATACAAAAATAATCTACCGCAGAACTTACTCAACGTACAGCTTCTCGGCTAGCATTGGGTCGTCAACCCCGTAGTACTACAATTTGTATAAGCGGCTATTTTCAATCCACACTAGGATTAAACAATAGTTAATAGTTCATGAAATTAGGGCCTTTTGCAACTAGGTACTCAACACAATTCAAGGCAACATTCGGGTCCAACAATCATTCATGACTTATGTTCATTTTCATTTAAATAGCATGTATCCCCCTCGCGGGTAAAAACATTTGAAATAAGTAAAGAGCGAGTCTATATACTCACCTTAAGTAGTAGTGGTAGTATTAGTAACTACGGCGTAAACGAAATCGATCACCGACGATGAGGATGCCCCGGGAAATCAAATACAACACTTAACGAATAAACACGTAATGAATCAACACATTCAAGTACCTTCAAGTACTGTATGTATATAATTAAGAACACTCAAAGTTCATATAAACTCATGCCAAAAACCCATACAAGTGATATTTACTAGACACGAGCTATTTTTATACATCATTTAAAACTATTACTCATTTTACAATTCTGCCGGTACATACCGAATGTACGGGCTGTTTTACCCCACTTTTACCACTCCTAAAAATCTGAGAAAATTTGTAAAAATCACTTATAATCTGTAGAAACCCCATACCAAATTTCATAAAAAGTTTTCACTTCTAAGACCTTCTGCCCGACACATCTTTGAAGTACAAAATTCGGACAGTTTTACACACTCGACTTGTAAGATCATTTTGATCATCTTAACCAATACCATATGCAAATCCGACTCTTGATTATGAAAATAGACTCAAAATGCTAAGTTTAGGGCCTGAGAACAGCCCTTGACCATTTTTGAAACTCAACTTATAGTCCCCGATATTTGATCCAATATCGACAACAATTTCGTATTGTGTCGATACGCATCTCCCGGTACACGAATATTAAAACTAGCGTAACTTTTGACTCGTTTGGAGTCAAAAGCTCTATCGTATACCAAAACGAAGCTAAAAAGAAGCTCTACCACAATATCCTATCATCTAGACCTGGACTTAGACTTAAACCCACGAAAATACCCTTAAAGTTTCTGATCTAAAAATACCTTTTTAAAATCATCACAAATCGCCTTTTTGACCCATTTCAATCATTCATATGCTTCTAATAACACCTAACAATCATTCTAAACAAATCCAAATACCCTAAAGCACTTGCATGTTCATCCTCATCCAAAACCCATTTCATAAAAGTAAAAACAAACATTCAAAATAATTAATTAAATAATTATTACATAATATATGTACCTTACCAACAAGAATCAAGATCAAACAAACTCAAAATCAAAAACCCCATTTGGGCCGTGGGTTTTGGGATCAAGAACACCAACCAAATCTTTTCCAAAAGCTTCCATATTTCAAATGGAGGTTCCTAAACACATTTAAACACAAACCCACGAAATTAATTAGATCAAAACATAATATTTTTCAAAATATTTCAAAAATTAGATCTAAAAAAAATATTGTTGCATGTTAGATTTTTGTGGTGGGATTTACTTACAATGATGTTTTAAGGATGGGTCATTGCTTAGATTTTTCAAAAACAAATTTTTGATGGTGGATTCATGGTGGTGTGGGGTGGCCGTAGGTTTTGAGAGAGAAAGGGAGAGATGAGTGAATTTTTGAAGTGTAAAAATGAGGTGTGTGTGTGTGTTGGTGGTTTTTGTATAAAGGTGGGAGGACCTTGGTGCAAATATAGCTTTCTTTTGGCCTTTTTAGCAAAGCTAGTTTTAAAGAGCGGGAATGGTACCTAGTCGGTTTTCATAAATTTACGAGAGTCGGGTTTCGTCCCGGATTCATAAAAATACTTTTAAATGGTTCAAACGCACACAAAACGAATATACATATGGTTCCGACTCGACTTAACACGTAATAAAAATAAAAATCTCGAAAAACTCAAATATCGATCAATCGATAATAAAATGTAAGTTTTGGGCATTCGTCGGTATCGTAGTCGTTATCGATTCTTCTTAAATCGTCAAACGTTAAATTACGACCGTAAACGTCGGTTTCAACTTAAACCGTCAAATAAATCCACGATAAAAATTCTTAAAAATTTCAAAAATATACGTAAAATAGGATTAAATAAATGACGTTGGGCTCGGGATATCACATCCACAAGTGAGTCGCAACTTAAGAGAGATGCTCATACTGAACAACTCTTGAGACAATAACTTAGCATCATACGGCACATTCACGGGTCTTACATCCTCCCCTCCTTAAAAGAGCGACGTCCCGGCGCTCTCCGGTTCTTATACTCGCATTTCGTACTACTAGAAAGATGAGGGTACTTCTTACTAAAGAGGTATTCACATTCCAATGTGGACTTCGGTTCACGTCTCGGATTCCATCACACCTTCACGATGAGTATTATACCTTGCTTCAATCTCTTAACATCTCGATCCATGGTCTCCACTTCAGTTTCCCAATTTCTTCCTACGGTTATCGACACGTCTCTTCTCACAGCTTCTCGCGGTTAGCAAGTGATTCTTAATCTACACCATCTCTTCCGTAGCCTCTCGAATCATTTCAAGTCCATTCAACTGACTTTTTCCTACTTCATTCTATCCTACTAGCGATTCACATTTTCATCAACATATTTCTTCAAATGTTGCATCTTCATTGTTAACTTGGTAAATGTCGTTGTACAAAGGTACTACCAACGGCAAGTGTCGATCTCAACAACTATCAAAATCAATCACACACATTCGGAGCATGTCTTCCAACTTTCGAATCGTCCTTTCACTTGGTTCATCATCTCATAAAAACAACTACTCACAAAATAAAATCGCACGGGTCACACCTAACCCCATCGAAAACGTTCAGAATATACAAGACGAAGTAATTATTACTAGTCGTACAAAATCACCTTATTGCAATATTACGCACATGCAAACCTAGTTCGTCAAAAACGAATTCATCGATACGAAAGTCATTCGGCGTATACATAACTCTCTCGAAAACATCACAATCCAATCAAACACAAAAGCCATTATGAAACACATACCACCACATTACGACATGTTTGCAACATAGCCAAACCATGCCAAGCCAATCAATTTAATCAAGTTAACTCATGCTTGCTAATCAGCCAAGCCATGATAAAATAAGAAATATTGACAGGATACCGGATGAGTCAAGTCAAAAGAAAATTGCAAGTTAAAGAAGGTTTACGAGCTTGCCAGCTATGGATGCATATCCAAAAAGAAATAAAATGCTTACATGTGTCATCGTAGGGTGCTCACACACGGATCCATACCCAAAAAAAATATATATATATAATAATAATACAAGAACACCATCTCACCTTCCATCCTGAACGTGGTTAAAATCAAAATAAGCATCTCCGTTCACAGTAAAAAAAATATACATATATATTACATGGCACGTGTTCTCCATGATCGGACGTCATTGGACAACGTCGTCTCAAGTTCTCACAACTTTCGATCACTCGACTAGATCACATACAACATAAACACATAAAAGACAGGGGTTCACCATAAAAACTTCGACTATGATTATCCATCGTTTAACCATCGATAATCAAGGATGGTTGAGTCAAGCAAAGAGGATTCCTCACTTAAATAAACGAAGACGACAATGGAATTGTCTTCCAACTACCGATGCACAGTTGGTAAACTTCAACAGTTTATCGCGTGTCATAAAACATATCAAAAGAACAAGAAAAGAAAATAAATAAGGTACGATACGTTTGATGTAGGAGAAGTCTTCGTCATTCCCCTCAGAGTCACTTGAACTCTGATTTCCTCTACTTTGGCAGTCTTCTATTCTTGTTTAAAATTTCTTCTCAGTGTCGGTACGAGTCCCTTTGGTATTTCATCAACACCCTCGTGATTCCGATGAAATTCGCACGTTACACGCACACATAAAAACATTTTCCAAAATTACTCGGTCACAGTGACTTACTAAGTCAACGCCAAACAAAAAGAAAAGATTTCAAAGAACACAAGAAAATTCAAAAAATTTCTTTAAGAATCAAAGAAATTACGACTACTTGCAAAAATGATCCACCATTTTAAAAAGAAACGTTCTCATCCAAACGTTTATCAAAACACTACAAGTTTCAAGATGACCAATTTGTTTGACACGATAGTGCCCTTCCTAAACTATGCATAATTAGCTAGATCATGCATACTTAAGGGTCAAGCAACGACAATTAACAAAACATGACTCTTCCCGAATTATGCATAGTTAGCTAAGTTGTGCATAATTGAGGATCGAGTGACGACACAAACATTATTATTACATACCAAATATGACTACGAAAGTTTTCGACCTAATCTTCAAAATAATTAAACCATTTGAAATGAAATTTAAAATGGGAAAATATTGTTACCATCGTTTTAAGAAACACAACAAACATTTTTCGTCTACTTTGGAAACATACATTACTTTGCCTATTTATGAGAAAAAAATGAATAAATAATTAAGTAAATAAATCGACACCATTTACAGTTGGTTCAACGAACCATTTGACACACTCATACATATTTTCAAAATAGACTATTCACAAAATAACGGTAAAGTGGTTCAAGATTAAAGATCATTGCAAGCACATCAAGTAATAAAATCAAAAATCAATGGGATCGAACGAGGTAAACGAGTAATATAATCTCCAACTATAATTAACTATATTAGAAATGAAAATACTTCAAACATATGACAAAAGTCTCGGGATAACAACAGCGATCTACGAATACATGGAGTAAAAATTGAATATCAACACAAGCGTCGAAAAAAAAACAACGCTCATAATTCCCATCGTCTCGAGTTGCACACACATTCCACCAAGGGTATACGGGGAGAGAAGAATAATCACTTGGTTAAATAGAAACAATTTTACCCGGAAGATCGAGTTCTTTCACTTCTACAATTTGGTAAAGCGGCTTCGCCTCCTCGCTTTTGTTCAATATAAATAAATAACCATTTTAATAAAGATTTATAGCATCATTCAAGTAAATACAGAATTTTAGGTTCCATTAACCGAAAGAAGAAAAGTCACAACGTCCATGAACAGGACAAAATATACCGGGTGACATACCCTCATCATCATGTAATCGTGAAGTAGCAATTTAAAATAAATAATGGTCTCATGCCATTGACAATATTAAAACGAAAAATCACATAACTATTTAAGTTTAGATAAAGACCCACAAAATCAAAGAAGAGATGTCGTACGATCGAACCACCGTGACTCCAAATATTACGTCTTAAGAAAATAATACAAGTAGGCGTGTGTTGTATAATCCAGTTGCGTATAGTAATTAGTGTTACCTTGTACATTGTAAAACCGAACATTTACACATTTTTAATTTGTGTTACACCATTAAAGAATTTATACCTTTCATTTTCCAATCTTTACAAAGTTTTTATTTATAGAAAAATTACAGTTGCAAGAAAATTTCTAACATTAGTTGATTCGGTGACTCGGTTATTATAACTGGTAAAATCATTAGTTTTGAAAATCTCGATACTCGCGTCAAAATCTCAATAATCTTCATATCTTAAGTACCAAAAACGTTTATAGTAAGAATTCTCAAAGTTTTACGTTATTATTGTTACAACTTACCTTATCACATATATACAAGTAACCAACGCAACTCAAATTAGTCCAACTGACTCTTAAAATTAACCTTGACTTTTTATTATACACATGTCTTCCTTAAAACTGATTTATTAAATAGTATTCGCGTAATTCGACCCAGATGCTAAAGAGGTTTCACGTAGTATTATTTCGGATAAATTACTGATTTTAGTCGACACCTGAATCTCGATAATAATAATAAAATAATAAATAATTAAGATGCTTATTTCAATAATTCAAAGATATATAAAATTCAACTTTTAATCATTAGCCCATTATCAAGTGATTTTAAAATTAACACATCTCGCAGCGGAATAAAATAACGTTCCATCAATATTTAATAATTTGTTTCAAGCATTATAATTTCTCACTTAAAGTGTATATTCCGATTTTATCCCATTTTATTCACTACAACAAGTAACGTGTTCTAGTTTACACCAATGCATACGTAAACATAACCTTATGTTTAAAATAAAACCAATTTTACAAAGTTTTTAGCTCCAAAATACATGACCAATTTTTCTACTCATGTTTTATATTACAAGATACGCCAAAATTTTGCTACATTGACCCGAAAATTAATTCATACTTAATCCAAAGTTACATATACTCAACAGTCATATCGTAAATTTTATTATAAACTCCTTTTTCAAATTATATTAAACAAATTCTTAACAAATCCATCACTAGCTTCTAGTATCAAATTATTAATATATAAAAACAAGGATTTTACCAGTAATATAAATTACTTATTATGATATACCAACCAAGGTTGAAGGAAAAACAATTTCACTTTGTCCATTTATTCTCAACATGAATTTTTCTTGTTACAAAACACATCATAAGTCATTTTTATCCAAAAGTTTCATCCGCCAAGTATTAAATATGTAAAACACTTTATGTTTAAACCATTTAATCAACGAAGTTTAGTGCTTACTTAACTTACACAAATGCCGGACCTCGTCATATATACTACCAAATTTAAAATAATAAGACAACAAGAACAAAAATGAAATAAACGAAGCGAGAATACGTATGTCAACTAAATGTTGTTATCGGCCTCGGATGAGTCTCGAAATCGTACACCACAAAATTAACACAAACCAACCAAATTTCAAGCTATCACGCTTGATCATAACGCTAGTCTATTTTTAAAACACATCTTTAAATTCAAGTAGAATAGTGAACAACGATTAAATGGCAACACGCCTCAACCACGTTTTATAACACACACATGTGATTCGTCGCTACGAGGTACGCATCGTTGATTATACTTTGTCTATATTATAGTTACGCCAACTAAGATATCAAACCCATAAGGAATAAAGGAAATAAAGTAATACGTAAGTAAATTACGTTTCAAAAGAAGATGTCCAAGAATGACACATCACGGTGCGATAACGACAATCGAGATCAATCTAGTCAATATACAATATGTTACGAGGCGTTATTTACGTATCTAGAGTATCAAATGAGGTTCATATTCGGTTATCCGAACAATAAATTAATTATCAAGATTGATAATTTGCGGTGAGGCCGAATTCTCAACAAAACCGCATTATACATGTACGATAATCACTCAAGGACCATTGCTTCACGTGCAATGCCTTTAAATACCATAGTATATACATATTTATACATAAAATTATTCCTACATACACGTAGGATTACAACGCGGTGTTGCCATGTAATGCAATGTAGCCCGTATGCCAATTACATGCAACATATAAGATAATCTTACGAGAATTTATAAATTACGATAATAAGTACTCAACGTACAAAACAATATATCGTAATATATATCATAGTATTTACTTACTAAATACTAGAGAATTTATGTCATTTTTGAGGGACACATCTAAAATATAAAGCAATGCTAAAGAAATCTTACCGGAGCCATGCAGGATAGTTGTGTGCTTGGACAATTTCTTACGACACCAAAAGTTATAGTTTAGGATTTTTCAAAATGACCTAGTTCTCTATAACTCATGGCTCTGATTACCAATCTATAACACCCCCACAAATGCTATGCGCAGCGAAACTATAACATTTGGGTGCTACGTAGTTATCATCACACATAAGGTATATTAAACTACTCAAAGAGACGTAAAAGTTTAAACAAAAATTAAAGATTGATTAAATCATCAAAGTCTACAGCTTTCCAATTCCCAAGATGATACAAAACAGAGTTTGCGTTTAGGTCCCCACTGAATCTCAACCCAAAAGTACATTTTCGTTCACATGACATAATATAAAATATTTAAGTGATAAAAGGGAAGAAAAACAAAGTAGACCGCCAAGCCACAACAACTTCCATCCTCGCATGCTCCGCTGCTATCAATCTTGGTTACCTGAAACACATGCTTAAAACTGTCAACACAAAGATTGAACGAATCTATAGGTTTATCAAATCATAAGTTGAACATAAGTATTAAAACCAATCGTGACCGTTCAATAGCATTGTCGTACTCACAATCTATTATTCAAGGATATGACAATTGTGTTTAAGCTCATGACACTAATCCGTTAACTCAATCACCCGCGTAATAATTACCGGCGTGATTCAGATGAAACCAGTGCCCCTACTAAAGGCATCAGTTGCAATTATACCTTATCTCTTATACAAAAATAATCTACCGTAGAACTTACTCAACGTACACCTTCTCGGCTAGCATTGGGTCGTCAACCCCGTAGTACTACAATTTGTATAAGCGGCTATTTTCAATCCACACTAGGATTAAACAATAGTTAATAGTTCATGAAGTTAGGGCCTTTTGCAACTAGGTACTCAACACAATTCAAGGCAACATTCGGGTCCAACAATCATTCATGACTTATGTTCATTTTCATTTAAATAGCATGTATCCCCCTCGCGGGTAAAAACATTTGAAATAAGTAAAGAGCGAGGCTATAGACTCACCTTAAGTAGTAGTGGTAGTATTAGTAACTACGGCGTAAACGAAATCGATCACCGACGATGAGGATGCCCCGGGAAATCAAATACAACACCTAACGAATAAACACGTAATGAATCAACACATTCAAGTACCTTCAAGTACTGTATGTATATAATTAAGAACACTCAAAGTTCATATAAACTCACGCCAAAAACCCATACAACTGATATTTACTAGACACGAGCCATTTTTATACTTCATTTAAAACTATTACTCATTTTACAATTATGTCGGTACATACCGAATGTACGGGCTGTTTTACCCCACTTTGACCACTCCTAAAAATCTGAGAAAATTTGTAAAAATCACTTATAATCTGTAGAAACCCCATACCAAATTTCATAAAAAGTTTTCACTTCTAAGACCTTCTGCCCGACACATCTTTGAAGTACAAAATTCGAACAGTTTTACACACTCGACTTGTAAGATCATTTTGATCATCTTAACCAATACCATTTGCAAATCCGACTCTTGATTATGAAAATAGACTCAAAATTCTAAGCTTAGGGCCTGAGAACAGCCCTTGACCATTTTTGAAACTCAACTTATAGTCCCCGATATTTGACCCAATATCGACAACAATTTCGTATTGTGTCGATACGCATCTCCCGGTACACGAATATTAAAACTAGCGTAACTTTTGACTCGTTTGGAGTCAAAAGCTCTATCTTATACCAAAACGAAGCTAAAAAGAAGCTCTACCACAATATCCTATCATCTAGACCTGGACTTAGACTTAAACCCACGAAAATACCCTTAAAGTTTCTGATCTAAAAATACCTTTTTAAAATCATCACAAATCGCCTTTTTGACCCATTTAAATCATTCATATGCTTCTAATAAAACCTAACAATCATTCTAAACAAATCCAAATAACCTAAATCACTTGCATGTTCATCCTCATCCAAAACCCATTTCATAAAAGTAAAAACAAACATTCAAAATAATTAATTAAATAATTATAACATAATATATGAACCTTACCAACAAGAATCAAGATCAAACAAACTCAAAATCAAAAACCCCATTTGGGCCGTGGGTTTTGAGATCAAGAACACCAACCAAATATTTTCCAAAAGCTTACATATTTCAAATGGAGGTTCCTAAACACATTTAAACACAAACCCACGAAATTAATTAGATCAAAACATAATATTTTTCAAAATATTTCAAAAACTAGATCTAAAAAAATGTTGTTGCATGTTAGATTTTTGTGGTGGGATTTACTTACAATGATGTTTTAAGGATGGGTCATTGCTTAGATTTTTCAAAAACAAATTTTTGATGGTGGATTCATGGTGGTGTGGGGTGGCCGTAGGTTTTGAGAGAGAAAGGGAGAGAGGAGTGAATTTTTGAAGTGTAAAAATGAGGTGTGTGTGTGTGTTGGTGGTTTTTGTATAAAGGTGGGAGGACCTTGGTGCAAATATAGCTTTCTTTTGGCCTTTTTAGCAAAGCTAGTTTTAAAGAGCGGGAATGGTACCTAGTCGGTTTTCATAAATTTACGAGAGTCGGGTTTCGTCCCGGATTCATAAAAATACTTTTAAATGGTTCAAACACACACAAAACGAATATACATATGGTTCCGACTCGACTTAACACGTAATAAAAATAAAAATCTCGAAAAACTCAAATATCGATCAATCGATAATAAAATGTAAGTTTTGGACATTCGTCGGTATCGTAGTCGTTATCGATTCTTCTTAAATCGTCAAACGTTAAATTACGACCGTAAACGTCGGTTTCAACTTAAACCCTCAAATAAATCCACGATAAAAATTCTTAAAAATTAAAAAATATACGTAAAATAGGATTAAATAAATGACGTTGGGCTCGGGATATCACATCCACAAGTGAGTCGCAACTTAAGAGAGATGCTCATACTGAACAACTCTTGAGACAATAACTTAGCATCATACGGCACATTCACGGGTCTTACAAACACCGATGCTATTGTCATACCCGAGATTGGAGCCAACAACTTCGAGCTTAAATCCGGCTTCATTCAAATGGTCTCTGCTTAACCCTAATTGGGGAGTTCAATTGATGATCCTCATGACCATATTAAACGGTTTCTTCAACTCACTAATACGGTTAAGTATAATGGGGTTTCACAAGAGGTAATTCGCTTGCAACTTTTTCCTTTCTCCTAAGAGGGAAAAGCGGGACATTGGCTTGATAAGGAACCGCCACAAAGTATTCTTACGTGGACGGATTTAGAGACCAAATTCATCAACTACTTTTTTCCACCCTCAAGTACTACCGCTTTGCGGAATGAAATAATTACCTTTGAACAAAAGTACGGTGAGACATTTAGTGAATCTTGGGAACGTTTTAAGGAACTTTTAAGAAAGTGTCCACAACATGGTTTAACAAAAGTACATCAAATTAATACTTTTTACAATGGTTTAAGCATGAATGACCAAGATTCACTAAATAGTGCCTCGGGGGGTAACATTTTGGTTAAGTCTGCTAATGCCGCTTGGGATATTATTAAGAACAAGTCTAGAGTGCAAACCAAGAGTGTTAGGACCAATGTGGCTAGTGCTAGCACTAATGAGAACGACAAGAGAATTGACAAGCTTACTTCGCTTGTTGAATCACTTGCTCTCTAAGCCGCCAACAATACCAAAGCTATCACTGCCCAAGCTAGTGCTTTGAGTCAATCTTGTGAAATATGCGGGGGATCTCACTCATACACCGATTTTCCTTAGACTCATGACAATCCGGAAAATTTGTATGCCGCCAACGGTATCTATTCTACAGGAGGCTATCAAGCACGTCCTCAAGGTGACCGCAAATTACTTAGCTATCGCTCAAACAACTTTCTTTCACCACCCGGTTTTCCCCCACAAAACCCAAACAACCTCAATCGCAACAATCAAAACCAACCCCGTGCTCCAAATCAATTTCAAAACCAAAGAAACCCATATCCACCTCAAAGAAACAACCAAGTTTACCAACAACCTGCTTATCAACCACCTGCCTACCATGCTTCTCCCAACCAAACCACCGCATTACACCAAGAAGTTGAAACTTACATGAGGACCAATGATGCGATAGTGCAGAATCTTCAGAGGGAAATGGCCAACATGAAAGCAGATATGGTGAAAGAAGGGAATGATCTTCGAGCTGATATGCGAAACACTTTGGCTAGTCATACGAATGATTTAAGGAACATGATGGCTAGTTTCTTCCCAAGTAATCAAGCCTCTGGTTCGGGTTCTCTTCCGAGTAACAACGTTGCTAATCCAAGAGGGGAGACGAAAGCAATCACCACTCGAAGTGGAAAAGGTTTAAAGGAACCCGAGCTTCCTACACCTACACCGGTGATTGTGACTACGGAAAACGAGTCTCCTTCTCCAATTCCTCACACTTCTACTTCTCCAATTCCACCACCTTCTACTTCCACCCCTCCACCACCCAAGGATGTGAGTGAGAATTCAATCCCAAAGCCTTCATCTTAACCCAATATACCTTATCCTTCGAGGTTGAGGAAAGAGAAATTGAAGAACAAGGATGATATTCAGGTTTCTAACTTTCTTAAAATGTTTAAACAACTGAATTTCAATATCTCCTTTGCTGAGGCTCTCGCTCACATGCCGAAATACGCTAAAATGTTTAAAGATCTTCTCAGTGATAAGGAGAAACTTCTCGATATTGCTCAGACCCAACTTAATGAGAATTGCTCTACAGTGCTCTTAAGGAAATTACCAACCAAACTTGGTGATCCGGGTCGTTTCTTGATTCCTTGCAACTTCCCCGGGGTAGAGAATTGTATGGCCCTAGCCGATCTAGGTGTTAGTATAAACTTAATGCCTTTAAGCGTTTGGAAACAATTGTCTCTACCCGAGCTAGTCCCCACCCAAATGACTTTGGAATTAGCTAACCGTACGGTTGCTTATCCAGTGGGGATAGCCGAAGATGTCTTCGTTGGTGTCGACAAATTCACCTTTCCGGCGGATTTTGTTGTCGTTGACTACGAGATGGACCCCCGTGTTCAATTAATCGTTGGACGTCCATTCCTGAGGACCGGTCGCACTCTCATTGATGTAGCCGCGGGCGAATTAATCATGAGAGTTGGTGACGATAAAATCGTCTTCAACATGGGTAAAATTTCTAAGCATCCTTCTGAAAATGAGAGCGTTAATTTCATTGACGTTCTTGATGAGGCTTGTGAAGAACATTTCAAAGACACTTGTAAAAGTGGTTCTTCTTCTCTACCCATTGTTGAAACTGTTGCCTCTATTGCTCCATCACTAACTCTATTTGGAGAAAGTGATTTCATCTTGAAAGAATTTGAAGCAACTTTGGGAGATGTGGACTTGCAATATGACAATTCTCCCTCCAATTGGGATGAAGATATTCGTACCATTGAGAAACTTCTCAATGAGGACCATATTTCTCCACCATCTCCTAAGGATATCTCTATCGATGAACCGAATTTGACTACGCCTTCCATCGAAAATCCTCCGGATTTAGAGCTTAAGGACCTACTATCTCATCTCGAGTACGTTTTCCTTGAAGACAACAAGAAGTCACCCGTCATCATCGCAAAGGACTTGAAAGAGGAAGAAAAATCTCGACTTATCGCCGTGCTAAAGAATCACAAGAAAGCGATTGCTTGGAAAATCTCCGATATTCGTGGAATTGATCCTCACTTTTGCACACATAAAATTCTCATGGAGGACGACTTTAAACCCACTATTCAAAGCCAAAGAAGGGTGAATCCTAAGATCCATGACGTAATCAAAAAAGAGGTTATCAAACTTCTTGATGCGGGAATGATCTATCCTATCTCGGATTCACTATGGGTTAGTCCCGTCCATTATGTGCCTAAGAAAGGCGGAATCATCGTTGTACCGAATGAAAACAACGAGTTGATTCCTACTCGTTTCGTTACAGGGTGGAGAGTTTGTATAGACTATCGCAAACTCAATGATGCTATGAGAAAGGATCATTTTCCCCTTCCTTTCATGGACCAAATGCTTGAACGTCTAGCGGGTAATGACTATTACTGCTTTTTAGACGGTTTCTCCGGGTATTTTCAAATTCCCATCGATCCCAAAGACCAAGAGAAAACCACATTCACTTGTCCTTAAGAAACATTTGCTTATAAAAGAATGCCTTTCGGCTTATGCAATGCTCCTGGGACATTCCAAAGGTGTATGATGGCTATCTTCCATGACATGGTTGAAGAAACTATGGAAGTCTTCATGGATGATTTCTCGGTCTATGGCGATTCTTTCTCTCATTGCCTTGCCAATTTGGAACTCATGCTTAAGCGGTGTGTAGACACTCGCCTTGTTCTAAATTGGGAAAATGCCATTTCATGGTAAAAGAAGGTATTGTGCTTGGACATAAATCTCAAAAGCCGGTCTTGAAGTGGACCGTGCTAAAGTGGATGTCATAGCCAAATTACCTCCACCCTCAACCGTGAAGGGTGTGAGAAGTTTCCTTGGCTATGCGGGCTTCTTTCGTCGATTCATTCAAGATTTTTCTAAAATCGCTCGCCCGATGACCCACCTCTTGGAAAAAGATACTCCCTTCATCTTTTCCAAAGAGTGTCTTGAATCCTTCAATCTTCTTAAGGATAAGCTAACTAAGGCACCGGTCTTGGTTACCCCTAATTGGGAGCTACCTTTTGAGTTGATGTGTGATGCTAGCGACTTTGCTGTTGGAGCAGTTTTGGGCCAAAGAGTGAACAAACACTTCCAACCAATCCATTACGCTAGCAAGACAATGACGGGGGCTCAATTGCATTATTCCACTACCGAAAAAGAGCTTTTAGCTGTAGTATATGCTTTTGAGAAATTCCGCCCCTATCTTGTTCTTTCCACCACCATCGTGTATATCGATCATTCCGCGTTGAAGTACTTGTTGACTAAGCAAGATTCTAAGCCAAGACTTCTTCGTTGGGTTTTACTCCTTCAAGAATTCAACATTGAAATTCGTGACAAGAAGGGAGCCGAAAACCTAGCCGCGGATCACCTAAGTAGACTTGAGGATCCTTATCAAGGGGATCATCCGAATCAAGAGATCAATGACTCTTTTCCCCTTGAGGCCTTAATGTCTATCAACTCCAATCTTTATGACACCCCGTGGTTTGCGGACATTGCAAACTACTTAGCAAGTGGAATTCTCAAGGAAGGGTTAACGTCCCAATAAAAGAAAAAGTTCTTTAAATATATTGACCATTATTTCTGGGAAGACCCTTACCTCTTCAAACAATGTGCGGATCTTGTCATTCGTCGATGTGTTGATGGGCCGGCAGCGGTACAAATCCTTGACGCTTGCCATAAAGGACCCACCGGTGGTCACTTTGGTCCCAATTACACCGTGAAGAAAGTATTCGACTCTGGATTTTATTGTCCCACCATTTATTGTGACGCTCACGAAATGGTTAAACATTGTGATGCTTGCCAAAGACAAGGCAAGATCACACATAAAGATGAGATGCCTCAAAATTTCATACAAGAATGTGAAATCTTTGATGTATGGGGTATCGACTTTATGGGGCCATTTCCATCATCTAAAGGGAACAAGTACATCCTCGTAGCCGTTGACTACGTTTATAAATGGGTTGAAGCTAAGGCTCTCCCTACGAATGATGCGAGGGTGGTTGTGAACTTTTTGAAGAAGCTTTTTGCTCGATTCGGTGTTCCTTGTGCTATAATCAGTGACCGCGGGACTCATTTTTGCAATGATCAATTTGCAAGAGTCGTGGCTAAGTACGGTGTTAATCATCGTCTTTCCACCGCCTATCATCCCCAAACCAATGGTCAAGCCGAGATTTCCAACCGCGGACTAAAGCGAATTCTGGAGCGTACTGTAGGAGAGCATCGTGCCACGTGGGCTGATAAGTTAGATGATGCTTTGTGGGCTTTCCGTACCACCTATAAGACGCCGATCGGTTGTACACCTTATCGTCTTGTGTACGGGAAAGCATGCCACCTCCCTATTGAGCTGGAACATAAGGCATACTGGGCCTTGAAGTGGGCTAACTTCGACATCAACAAAGCCGGTGATCTTCAGAAGATTCAACTCAACGAGCTTAATGAACTGAGGAATGAAGCTTACGAGAACTCACTGATCTACAAGGAGAATACCAAGATCATCCATGATGCAAGGATTAAGAACCGAGAGTTCCACGTTGGTGATCCAGTCTTACTTTTTAACTCTCTGTTGAAGATCTTCTGGGGCAAGTTGAAGAGCCGCTGGTCTGGTCCATTCACCGTCGCCAAAGTCTTTCCCTATGGCACCATTGAGCTTTCTCAGCCAAATGGGCCAAATTTTAAGGTGAATGGTCAGCGCGTGAAGTTGTACTTTGGTGAGGACGTCTCTCATGAGATGATTCCATCCCTCACCACGTTTCCCATGAACTAGTTTTGGGTCGAGTCAGGCTCGTGACTCGGTTATCAAAAACAAGCGCTTCTCGGGAGGCAACCCGTTGATCTATCCTTTACCGTTTTCATAATAAGTATTGGGGGAGCCCCGTATGTGTTTGTTGTCTTGTTTCTGCTTCTGTGCAGGGATTAAAGCTTCAAAGATCCATTCTCGATGACTTTTGACGAACCATGATCCCGTGTACCCGTCTTCCCGGTTCTATCCTAAACTGTCGTGATTCAATATTTCATATCTCATATGTTCACATTGAAATCACTATAGTTTCCCTTCCCTTATCAAGATTTAAACAGCGTGCACAATGTCCTAAGTGTAGGGGAGTTTACTCCCATATGCTTAAACATTGAGGACAATGTTTATCTCAAGTGTAGGGGGACTTCTATCGAAGTAAGTGGTCTTTTCCATGAATTTGTCCTCATTTTAACCGGAAAATTTGATTTTTCGACATTTTTCAAAAATTTTAATCTATTTTGGCCTAGTTTTATAGTATTATTTTCCTTTGTTTTCGTTATTTTCTTTCTTTTCTAAAATAAATTTTTTAATAAAGTGGTTTTAAATTTTTTCAAAGTCGTGAATATTTTGACTCAACCCGAGTTTACTTATCTAAGTTTGCTCTATCTAGTATCCTTAACGTGTTTAAGTCAAGTTTTGCTAGGCTTTTATATAGGGAAATTTAAAACGCGAAAGTCTTAACTCTCACGGGTTAAGAACAAGAACTTTTCGCAAGTTCCTATAATTGATCCTAGCGAGTTGTTTATCAAGGGAACTTTAAAATGCGATTTCTAAACTTGAAAAAGTCTAAGAGTTTGCAAGATCCTATAGATGACTCGAAAACCTAAAACTTTGATTTAATTGGCTAAGCATCCACGAGTCTCATTCCTTGAGATTTTAAATTGTGGAGAACGAGAGATGATAGAGTCAATTATAAGTTTGGTTTTATTTCGTGAATTTATGTGAGTTGATTATAAGCCTATTCTCCCATCGCTTGCTAATAAATTTATCTGCAATAAATAAGGTTGTACGATTTGAAAAGTTACTTAGCTTCTAGCGCAAGATCGTTTAAAAGTTGCTCGGTATTAATTAGAGTTCATAGCCAAGGCATAACTTATTGAAGTGGGATGCGAAGATTGACGAGTCCGAAAAGGCCCTAACAAGGCATGAGGCCTACATTTTGTTGCTAAAGATCCAAAAGTGATGTGAAGAATCATTTATTGAAAATCAATATGAAGGATCGAGACACACGACGAAAAGTAAAAACTCCCCTAAAGATCATGGAGAAGTCTATCCGAAAAGACCCTAGCAAGGTATGAGGATAAATAGATCCACGTCCTAAAAGGAGGCGGATCGTTGTATATCAAAGTCCAAAATAAAGATTGGAGAAAAATGAAGAAGTCGTGGTCCAAATATGAAGAATCTCTCAAAACTTCAAGTGAAGAAATTCCTATTATGAAGAGAAGACCATAATTTCAAGAACGTCTCTCAAAGATTTGAATTATGAAGTCGCTGCCAAATATCAGTCCGAGAAAGGTCTCAAATCGTGAAGCGAGTTATGCCAAGATATGAACTTTATGAGGTCTCGAGAAGCAGTTTTAAAAGATTTTGTCCTTTAGCTAACTATTGATTAAATCGTCCCACTTTATTTTTAGCTTAAATAACTATCGAAATAAGTCAAACAATGCATCCTCGTGATCATTTAAGACAATATTAAAATATAAGAGATACACCTAGGAATAAGGGAGTCTAAATGAATAATTGGGCCACATGAGTTCGTGTTAGTTTGCTAACTTATAATAACAATGATCTCGTTTTTAAGCTTGGTATGAGGAACGTGAAACTTGAGAATGATGAACATTCATGACAACCAAAAACCCAATGTAAGTCTTTGATTTCTTACTTGTTTTGTTCTTATAGTTTCCTTAGTGTTTAACATTTAATAAAGGCCAAGATGGGTTATCTATGATGAAAAATGTAAACCGTGCTTTGAAATTAGTGAATTGCATGAGGACATTGCAATGATCAAGTGTAGGGGATTTTATAAGTGTGAAAACACTTATCCTTTTACCACTTATTTCCAATAATAACAAGACCAAACGTGTATTTTATGTCGTTAAAGTCAGAATTATGCGTGGTTTGTGTTTTTATTGTGTTTTAGGACCAAAAGATGCAAAAGGAAGAAAACATGGGTTATCACGGCTTTTATCAAAGAAAAAGTCTAAAGACGGAAGTTTAATGAAGTCGAAGAACTCAGGTCTAATTATAGAAGAAAATTATAAGATAAGTTCAAGTTATATCGACTAATCCCGAGACGACGTGGAGAAAGACAAAGAAATTAAGTCGAGTCGAGACGAGAAGAAAGAAATAAGATAGCTTAAGCATGTAATCTTCCCACCTCCTATAAATACCCTCCTAATGTGTCATTAGGAGGGTGGTTAGGTGGTTAATTTTTAGGAGTAGTTTATTTTTCAAGTTTTTCTTAAGTTTTTCTTAAGTTTTCTTCTCTCTAGTTTTCCAAGTTTATCAACCTTAATCTTGTAATCATTAGATTTTAATCTTTAATCAATCAATCTTGTTTTCTTAATTCTCATTCTACCTTTCTTAATCTTTTACTTAATCTTGATAATCATGTAGCTTTATCTTAATCTTGTTGATGGTTTGATTGTGTAGCTTATTTGATTGTGCTTATTAAATTGGTGATCTTAAAAGTCTTTATTAAAGTGCTTATTTTTCTTAACCTTTATGCTTAATAATTTTTAGAAATAAGTTGTTTTTTTATAAGTTTAAGTTTTTATAAAAAGTTCTTTTTGATTCCTAGCTTATTTAGTGTTTTAAAAGTTTTTAAATTCTAGCTTATTCACCTTTTTCTAAAATCATTTTGGTTTAGCTTTTGGTAACGTGCTTACTGAATTTTGGCTTATTTTTGCTTTTTGCCAAGTTTGTGTATTCCGGATTATTTTGATAACCCTTTTATTCAGGATAAGCTCTCAGTATTTTATTCCGAATTGTCACTTTAATGATATTCCAGATAAAGGTCATAACCTTTTGTTCCGGATAAGGAGCCTCATCAGTAATTCCGGATAGCACTCATCTAGTTATTCCGGATATGCATCTCCTTTCCATTATTCCGAATAACTGCTTCTTCAAACATTCCGGATAAGAGTCCATTTATTTTTCCCGGATAAGCTTCCCTTCAGATTATTCCGGATAAGTGATCGAACAAAGTCTAACATCCCCAATTTACATTGCGCAGCGGAAATACACAATTGGGTGCTAGACACAAGCATCATCACACAAGGTATATTGAATGACTCAAAATAGAGACGTTTACACAAAATATAAACATGATTTTCATAAATGGTCTAAAACATAGATTTCAACCCAAATTGTACTGACACGATACCAGAGTAAAGCTTTTGTCCCCGTGGATCTCGACCAACAAACAACAAGTTTAGTACAGTACATCAACATAAAGTAAATTGTTCAACATTAAAAGGTAGAAACAGTTTAGACCAACATTCTTCCAAAAGCCAAGCCACAACCTCCACAGCAAAGCTCCATGCTCCATCACTTCCTATTACCTGAAATACATGCATAAAACGCGTCAACAATAATGTTGAGCGAGACTATAGGTTTATCAAATCACATTTGAACACAAGAAGAAAACTCAATCATAATCATTTATAAAATTGTCGTACACACAATCTATATTCAAGGCAGTAATAATAATGATATTATTAAACAAACATTATATTTAAGCTCATGACACCGACCCCTTACCCAAATAGTCACCCACGCCAAATGCTGGCATGACTAGAATAAAACCATTGCCCCTCTAGGGTATCAGTTGCTAGAATACCACAATCTTATTCATGTAAAATTATCCTTCCCAGCGGGTTACTCAACGTAATGCCCTGGTCTCAGATAGGGTGGTCAACCCAATAGTACTATCATTAGAATAAGCGGTTATTCCCGACTCACAACATCAAGTCAGAAGATAGTTAACGGCTCATGAATTTAGGGTCTTTAGCAACAAGTTACTCAATACAATGAAATCAACTTTAGGCAACATTCGGTTCCAACAATTACTCATGACTTGTGTTCATTTATTTTCAAATAGCATGTATCCCCCTCGCGGGTATTAAAATCATTAAAACAAGTAGAAAGCGAGGCTATAGACGCACCTTAGTATAAGAGATCTAGCGAGAAGATCGTTGACTATAATGGATGCCTTTCAAACACGAGAACCGCTACCTATCAAATAAGGCGCGTTCATTAATAATGACTCGAGAAATAAACAATACATAAAAACATCAAACTCAAACTCATAAGATACTTATGCAATTATAAGATAGGGTCTATGCTTGGTTTAGCTTGAATCAACCTCAAACTCAAGATAATTTGAAGTTTGAATGTATTTTGGGGTGTGGGTGGTGTTTCGGCAAAATGAGAGAAAAAGAGAGAGAAGATGAAAATTTTAAAATGAAAAATATGAAAGTGTGTGTTTGTTTGTGGTTTATATATAGTGGGGTAGGGACCAAAGTTGCAATTTGGCAATAGTTGTGGAAATAACTTTAAGTCAATTTTTAAAATAGTTACGGGGCTCGGGTTTCATAAAGATACTTTTAAAAATTTAAAACGTACCTCAAAAATAATAATATCGACTCTCGACTCGACTTAACACGTCATTTAAAATAAAACCTCAAAAATGACAAAAATCGAACAACCGACAATAAAACATAAAATATTTGGCATTCATCGACATCACGCTTGCTAATACTCCTTATACTTAATAAATATTAAATATAGACCTTCCAACATCGGTTTAAAATTAAACCTCCAAAAATAAATATCGTTCAAACTCATCCAAAAATTTTAAAAATAATCGAAAAATAAGATTAAGCAATGACCTCGATTTTGGGTTGTCACATCCCCCATTCTTAAAAGAAGCAACGTCCGCGGCGCTTAATCCTTCCTAAACAAATGAGGATACTTGTCCTTAAAGAAATCCTCACGTTCCCACCTAAATTATGGCCCACGTCTAGAGTTCCATCTCACTTTCACAATCGGAATTCTACTATGCTTCAACTTCTTAATTTCCCTATCCATTATCTCTACAGGTTCCTCTATAAAATGCAACTTATCATCAAGTTTAATTTCCTCCAATGGAATCACCACATCCCTTTCAGCTAAACACTTCTTCAAATTAGACACATGAAAAGTATTATGAATAGCCTTAAGCTCATCAGGCAATTCTAACTTATAAGCCACCAATCCAATCCTTTGGATAATCTTAAATGGTCCAATATATCTCGGGCTCAACTTTCCTCTCTTCCCAAAACGTATTACTCCTTTCCATGGAGATACTTTCAACATAACCATGTCTCCTACTTCAAACTCCACAGGTTTCCTTCTGTTATCAGCATAACTCTTTTGTCTACTTCTGGCAGATATCAAACGCTTCTTAATTTGCACAATCTTTTCAGTCGTCTCAAATATCATTTCAGGCCCAGTCAATTGACTTTCTCCTACCTCACTCCAACACACTAGAGATCTACACTTACGTCCATACAAAGCTTCAAATGGAGCGGCTTTAATATTAGCATGATAACTATTATTGTACGAAAATTTAACCAATGGAAATTGCTTATCCCAACCATTTCCAAAGTCTATCACACATGCACGAAGCATATCCTCTAACGTTTGAATCGTTCTCTCACTTTGTCCATCAGTTTCCGGATGATATGCTGTACTCAAACATAACTTCGTTCCCATCACTTTCTGCAAAGACTTCCAAAATTCTGAAGTAAACCTACTATCATGATCAGAAATTATCGACAAAGGCACACCATGTCGATAAACAATCTCCTTCACATACACTGTTGTTAACCTCTCCATACAATATGTCTTCTTCATTCGCAAAAAGTGAGCAGACTTAGTCAATCTATCTACTATCACCCATATCATATCACAACCACTTGCAGTCCTTGTCAAACCTGTCACAAAATCTATTGTAATCTTCTCCCATTTCCACTCAGGAATCTCAGGTTTCACTAATAATCCAGACGGTTTCTTATGTTCAGCCTTTACCTTCGCACAAGTTAAACACTTATTAACATACTGTGCTATATCTGCCTTCATATTAGGCCACCAATAAACTCTCTTAAGATCTTGATATATCTTGTCCGATCCAGGATGTATTGAATACTTTGACTTATGAGATTCATTCATCACCAAATCTCCCACCCCTAACGAATCTTCCGTAGACGGACACAACGGTAACCAAATCCTATTCTTAAAATACCTCAATCCATTCGACTTCACTTCAAACAATGGTTTCAACATTCTACCCAAATTTTCTGCCTCAACGTTCTCTTCTTCAAACCATTAGTTTGGGCTTTCAATATCGCTTCTATTAAATCAACACTTTCCAACATCGTCAAAGCTCTAACTCTTATAGACTTATCTCTTTCCTTTATACTAAGTGCATCAGCTACCACATTCGCTTTACCAGGATGGTAACGAATCTCACAGTCATAATCACTCAGCAACTCAACCCATCTCCTTTGCCTCATATTCAATTCCTTTTTATCCAAAATATACTGCAAACTCTTATGATCAGTGAATACTACACACTTGGTTCCATGCAAGTAGTGTCTCCACAGCTTCAAGGCAAATATAACATCCCCAAGTTCTAAATCATGCGTAGTGTAATTCTCTTCATGCTTCCTTAATTGTTTCGACGCATACGCTATTACTTTCTCCCTTTGCATCAACACATCTATAAATCCTTTATGAGACGCGTCACAGTACACTACAAATCCTCAGATCCTTCTGGCAAAGACAATATCGGCGCAGAACACAACTTATCCTTCAACATACTAAAGGCAGATTCCTATTCCAATCCCCATTCAAACACTCGATTCTTTTCCGTAAACTTAGTCAACGGCTTAGCAATTAACAAAAATTTCTCAATAAACCTTCTATAATACCCAGCCAAACCAAGAAATTGGCGAACTTCAGTCGGCGTCTTCGGCACTGACCAATCCTTAATTGCCTCAATCTTAGTAGGATCCACACGAACACCTTCACTATCAATCACGTGCCCCAAAAATTGCACTGATTTCAACCAAAATTCACACTTAGAGAATTTCGCATACAGCTTCTCCTTCTTCAACAATTCCAAAATTGTTCTCAAATGCTTCTCATGTTCCTTTTCACTCTTGGAATAAATGAGAATATCATCACTGAATACGATAACAAACTCATCCAAATACGACTTACATATACGATTCATCAAATCCATAAATACAACAGGTGCATTTGTTAACCCAAAAGGCATCACTTGAAATTCGAAATGTCCATATCGAGTACGGAAAGCTGTTATAGGAATATCTTCTTCCCTAAATCTCAGTTGATGATACCCAGATCTCAAATCGATGTTTGAGTATACACTAGATCCAGACCAGTTGCAAGGGTTCAACAAATCATCAATCCTCGGCAGTGGATACCGATTCTTGACAGTCAATTTGTTAAGCTCTCTATAATCAATACACATTCTAAAAGAACCATCTTTCTTCCTAACAAACAAAACAGGCGCACCCCATGACGACGAACTTGGTCTAATAAATCCCTTATCCATCAATTCTTTCAATTGATCAGATAATTCTTTCATCTCAGATGGACCTAAACGATACGGTGCACGAGCAACTGGAGCAGCACTCGGCACTAACTCAATACGAAACTCCACTTCACGATGCGGCGGTAATCCTGGCAATTCCTCAGGGAAAACCTCAGGATACTCTCTAATCACAGGCACATCCTCCAATTTCCTTTCATTCACACCATCATTACTTATCTGTGCAAGAAACACATCACAACCTGCTTCTATATACCTCATCATCTTTAAACAAGAAACAACTCTCAAACGAGACGTACATTCATCACCTTTCACAGTCAATACCCTATTCCTTAGTGGTATCTGAACTAATCTTTCTCCACAAACAATTATTGCACCATTACCAACTAACCAGTCCATTCCAACAATTACGTCAAAAGATCCTAATTCTATGGGCATCAAATCAATACTAAACACATAATTACCTAACTTCAAGGAACAACCTTTCAGTATAGAACTAGTGCTTACAACCTTACCATCAGCTAACTCCATATTATAACTAGTTGTCAATCTCACTGGTTCTCTATCCAATAGCTGACTGAATCTAACATCTACGAAACTTCTATCGGATCTAGAATCAAATAACACACTAGCATAACAAGCATCAAGTTAGAACGTACCAGTCACCACATTCGGCCGTTGAGGTTTGTCAGCATCTCCCATGACATAGGCTAGAGCAACAATCCCAGCAGCAACAGCAACAACATTGCCTCCCTGTCGTATGCCAACCCTCGGACAGTTCCCTTGCTTATGTCCACGGCCTCCACATCCAGAACAGTAAACTACCTTGACAGCATTAGCCCCAGTGGCTACACCGTTGTTTCTACAATCTGCCATCTTATGTCCGGCCTTCCCACACTTGTTGCAAGCAGGTGGACAATTTCCAACATGATACAGATTACATCGACCACACTTTGGATTCACCTTGTTACCTTGATTTCCTATAGCAGCACGAACACCATCATTCCTTCTCAAATTATATTGTTGATTCCTATTCGGTCCTTGGTTATTGTTATTACGATAACCACCTCGATTCTGCCCTTGACTTGAGTGTGCAGCTTCCCACTTTCTCTTATTCCCTTCAGCAATACTATCCTTTAGATCCTGTAGCTTTACATCCATTAAAGCATGAGCCATTTGAAAAGCTTCATCAAATGACTTGGGTTTCGACGAAGTAGTTTCTCCCTTGATATTACTAGATAAACCTATAATATACTGCTTCATCTTCTTACAGTCATCAGCAAACGCATCAGGACACAACAAACATAAATCAGAAAACCTCATTGTATAAGCTACAATATCATTGTTCCTCAGAACCAAATGCCTCAATCCATCTTCCAACTAACCTAACTCTTCCTCAGGACAAAACTTTGTAGTCAACAGTCCCTTGGTCACAGTCCATGTTCTAGCATTAGCTTCAATCAATCCTATAGTAGCTACTTGACTATTCCACCAACTCAGCCCATCATCCTGAAAAGTAGCTGCAGCAAATTTCACCTTACTAGCTTCTGAACATCCACTAATTTCAAAAGTACTTTCAATCTTCTCAATCCACCTCCTTAATTCCAATGCACCACCAGTACCACGAAATTGGGTAGGTCCACATTTCATGAAACTAGCATAAGAACATTCCTTCTGAACCTGCTGAATAGCAGCATTACCTCCAACTTGTCTTGCAGCATTTCCTTCTGCTTGCTCATCAGCATTACCTCCAGCCTGATTTCCGACATTCCCTCCAACCTAACCAGCAGCATTCCTATTCTCAGCCTCTTGGTTCCTCACAGCACGTTCAGCTTCCAAAGCTCTAGCGATAGCTTGCTCAATCATGGTATTAATAGTAGCAGTCGTCAATTTAGGCGGCATGTTTACAGGAAACTAACTAAACAATAATTTAGTAAAGTCAGAAAAATGCCTCCCAACTCCTTCTTGTAACCATAATAGAAAAAACAAGTAAGTATTCATATCAAGATAAGAAGAAGGATTTCTATATCAAGATGTAACATGGATACTACATGCACCAACAACACAATTCACAATGAATCATTAACCAATCACACAAAAGAACTAATAAGACAAATCATAAGTCATGAAGGTAATTTTGGATTGCTTTGGAAAATCTCCACAAAATTGTGACAAGTAATGTCACTACAATCCTTCATCACAACAAACTTAAAAGTCATTAAGTTTCATCACAAACTAGAGTACGAGTCTACATAAGTTCTATTACAACAAGGCTAAATAAAAACAACATAAAGAGCTAAACATCACATCCCCGCAGCTTCTCGTACATTTGCTCGTCGTCACTGCTGCTATCATCATCATCAGATTCATCCTCCACTTTTTCCTTCCCTTTACGACTACTTCCTTCACTCGGCTTCACCAACACTTGAGCTTCAACCTGATTCGACACATCACGAATCACAACACCTCGACTAGGAAAAGATCTCATTGGCAAATCCTAGGCACTCAACCTAGCATTCCTTTCTTGCTCCCTACTTAACCTTTCAACCTGTCCACTCAAATTCAGCACCATAGATCTCAATCTATCAACCTCATCCATTTCCCTCGCCCTAACAAACTCTGATCTCCTCACACTACCAACAAACCTGTCAAACTTTTTCTCATTCTGCTCAAACCTCCTAATCACACGAGTCTCAACCAAATACCTCTCGAACAAAGACCTATCAAACTTCTTAAGAAACCAGAAAATATCATCATAAGACCTAGGACCTGGACAATAAACCTTAGGAATACCATCATGAATAGATCGAGCACTACTCGACTCAACAGGAACATCACCCCTAGGAAATGCAATCCCAGGCAAACTTCTAATATAAGCATCACATGTAGGAGTCGAAGAACGAACAACAGGTCGCTGAAAATCTGGAACAGTCTGTGGCACCACATTAACCCTTGGAACATAACTACCTTGTATCAAATCAGGCTCTGTCTGACCAACTGTAGTAAATGGAAACCCATCATCTAAAAACTCAAAAGGCTCCTCGTCGTCACTAGCACCAAAGTTATCCACTTCCTCACCATCCACTACATTAGTCAAATCAATCCATCCATCCTCACGAGGTAAACCAGCCAATTTCTACAATTATAAGGGTTCAAGGATACTTAAGGTCATCGTTAATAAAATAATAATTAGTATTCAATGGTCATGTAAATGTCATACGTTATCCATGCTATGCAACACAATGCAAATGATGTTTATGCAATGCTCGCGAAAAAAATAAATATGATACTGACAAGCACTCAGCATACTTTTAATAATTCCAATACAATATCGTAGTATTTACTTAATAAATACTCGGGAAATCATTTCAGTTATGAGGGATACATTTACAATGCAAAACAAAACTAAAAGTGATCTTACCGGTGCGTTGCAGAGGAGTTGTGTGCTTTTGAAGAATAAATACTTTCGACACCAAAGTTATAGTTTAGGACAATTTTCAAAATCGACCTAGTTCTCTATAACTTGCAGCTCTGATTACCAATCTCTAACACCCCAATTTACATTGCGCAGCGGAAATACACAATTGGGTGCTAGACACAAGCATCATCACACAAGGTATATTGAACGACTCAAAATAGAGACGTTTACACAAAATATAAACATGATTTTCATAAATGGTCTAAAACATAGATTTCAATCCAAATTGTACTGGCACGATACCAGAGTAAAGCGTTTTGTCCCCATGGATCTCGACCAACAACCAACAAGTTTAGTACAATACATCAACATAAAGTAAATTGTTCAACATTAAAAGGTAGAAACAGTTTAGACCAACATTCTTCTAAAAGCCAAGCCACAACCTCCACAGCAAAGCTCCATGCTCCATCACTTCCTATTACCTGAAATACATGCATAAAACGAGTCAACAATAATGTTGAGCGAGACTATAGGTGTATCAAATCACATTTGAACACAAGAAGAAAAATCAATCATAATCATTTATAGAATTGTCGTACACACAATCTATATCCAAGGCAGTAATAATAATGATATTATTAAACAAACATTGTATTTAAGCTCATGACACCGACCCTTAACCATATAGTCACCCACGCCAAATGCCGGCATGACTAGAATAAAACCATTGCCCCTCTAGGGTATCAGTTGCTAGAATAACAAAATCTTATTCACGTAAAATTATCCTTCCTAGCGGGTTACTTAACGTAATGCCCTGGTCTCAGATAGGGTGGTCAACCCAATAGTACTATCATTAGAATAAGCGGTTATTCCCGACTCACAACATCAAGTCAGAAGATAGTTAACGGCTCATGAATTTAGGGTCTTTAGCAACAAGTTACTCAATACAATGAAATCAACTTTAGGCAACATTCGGTTCCAACAATTACTCATGACTTGTGTTCATTTATTTTCAAATAGCATGTATCCCCCTCGCGGGTATTAAAATCATTAAAACAAGTAGAAAGCGAGGCTATAGACTCACCTTAGTATAAGAGATCTAGCGAGAAGATCGTTGACTATAATGGATGCCTTTCAAACACGAGAACCGCTACCTATCAAATAAGGCGTGTTCATTAATAATGACTCGAGAAATAAACAATACATAAAAACATCAAACTCAAACTCATAAAGTCACGATCATTCAAAACATCATAACTTCGCGATCGTTTGGAGCTAGAAGCTCTACCTTATATAAAATCGAAGCTAAGAAAATTATCTACAACCCTAGGCTATAAGCTAAGCCATTTTCAAAACATAAAAATTCGGATTTTACACTTTACTTACTGTTATAAAATGACTACTAAAAACTTGTACAAAATCAACTTTTTGATAAAAACCTACCATGAAAATGATCATTACTATACCCTAATATCATCATACATCAACCATAACATCAAAATCATAATCAAAATAAAAATCTTAAGATCAAAATGAAGTTTCTAACAAGATTTTTAGCAAGAACCACCATGGATCATCATGAAAATGCCATGCATGATCATAGCTCCTACCTACCAACATCAAGAAAAAAAAATGTGCTTGCATGTGTAAAATTCTTACACCAATGTGATCCTTATGCAATTATAAGATAGGGTCTATGCTTGGTTTAGCTTGAATCAACCTCAAACTCAAGATAATTTGAAGTTTGAATGTGTTTTGGGGTGTGGGTGGTGTTTCGGCTAAATGATAGAAAAAGAGAGAGAAGATGAAATTTTTAAAATGAAAAATATGAAAGTGTGTGTTTGTTTGTGGTTTATATATAGTGGGGTAAGGACCAAAGTTGCAATTTGGCGATAGTTGTGGCTAAAAATGTAAATAGTTAGCTAAAAAGCGGGAAATAACTATTAGTCAATTTTCAAAATATTTACGGGGCTCGGGTTTCATAAAGATACTTTTAAAAATTTAAAACGTACCTCAAAAATAATAATATCTACTCTCGACTCGACTTAACACGTCATTTAAAATAAAACCTCAAAAATGACAAAAATCGAACAACCGACAATAAAACATAAAATATTTTCATCGACATCACGCTTGCTAATACTCCTTATACTTTATAAATATTAAATATAGACCTTCCAACATCGGTTTAAACTTAAACCTCCAAAAATAAATATCGTTCAAACTCATCCAAAAATTTTAAAAATAATCGAAAAATAAGATTAAGCAATGACCTCGATTTTGGGTTGTCACAAAATGTACTCCGGATAAGTTTTATTTCATTTATTCCGGATAAGCCCAAAAAGCAGGATTCCGGATAAGACCCCTTTCAAGATTCAGGATAAGGTGCATTTTTTCGTATTCCGGATAGTTATTCAAGATAGTTGTTTCGGATAGTGGTCTTGGCAGTATTCCGAATAAGCCACAGGATTATTATTCCGGATAAAGCTCGTGTAGTATTCCGGATAAGCAGTTCAGGTAATTCCGGATAAGGGATACATATTTATTCCGGATAAGAACCCGAAGAAGATTCCGGATAAGCCTTTTGATATCATTCCGGATAAGGGTTAGATATTTCCAGTTTTTAGTTTAAACTTTATTTTTCCCGCCTTTTTACTTAGCTTTATTCTAACTTGTCTTATTCTAGTTTAAATATTTAAAGTTTACATTTTTATAAGTTTTAATCATTTACTTTTCAATTCAAAAGTATTAAATTTTAGTTTAAATTTTCAAGCTTTCATTTTCATTTATTTACTGAACGACATTTTCATTTTTAGTTTAAAATAGATAACCAATCCTTTTTATTTTCCACCAAGAACAATTGAGTCGCACTTTCAACTTGTAATCAATTCGAAAAGATCGGAACAACGAACTTTCATACGAGCTTAAAAACCTTGTATTACCCCCCCCCCCCTTCTAGTTTCTACAATTGGTATCAGAGCGATGATCACTCAAGATCTTTGAAGTATATTGTACTTTAAAACTTGGATCGATCTATTGTCTCCTCAAATTAGAAGGTCAAGTTGTACTAAAGTTTCTCTTTGGTTAAAACAATTTTTTTTGGTCTTTTAATTGGTAATATTGCATCCCTCTTATATTAGTAGCTTTTATGCATTTTAGATCTACTCTTGAAATGTATCTACTAGTTTGCATCTTTCATTGTGTAGGTACTCATGAAGATCAATCATTTAATTGGTTTTGGATTGAGTTACTTGCACTTGTAGAAGACTCATCTTCATTGATCTTCAACATCTTTGAATGATGATATCATGATGATTGGGAAGGATACTACTCCTTGAAGACTTAGTACTCATCATAGTCATTGTTGGGCTTTGCCTTGATTCCTTGATGGATTGGAATGCTCTTTGCTGCCAAGGTACGCTTCCGCTCTTCCACACGCATTTGATCATTCTTTTGATCATTACTTGACTATGTGCTTGTTCTTGGCATCCTTGCCTTGACATTTGTTTGTGGTTTGTGATTCTTTTCTTTTATCCTCTCAAACCTTCATTGCTTGGATACTTGACTCACTATAGTGATGTAGAGTGAGTTAGTAGTAGCTTAAAGTATCAAGTATGATACCATGGTTTGCACCCATACGGTTAGTAGGCCCTTTGTGGGAGAGAAAGTGAATTAATACCTTGCTCATATTTTGGTTTAGACTAAGACTATTATTGAAAGTGATCTTAGTCTATGCATCAATATTTGCTTTGTGTTTATTCATTACGAAAGTCGTTTAACACTTTGCCGGAAAGGCACGTCGTAAACCACTATATATGACACAAGCTCTTCGTCTCCTCGACTTGAAGATTGTCATTAATCCCTTGAGCATTGGTCTTAGTCTTGATTCACTTCCCTTGACTTCTCTCCACTTTTCTTTTTCGCTACGAGTAGTCGTTTGTCCGTTTCGGTTCTTTTCGATCTCGATTCAACTCGTAATCCTTCATTAAGGCATATTGCTTAGTGTTATGATGATCCAATGATATTCTAAAAGGTTTAAGATATATTTTAAGAATTTTAGAAAACTTGGTTTTCAAAAATTTGGTGTATTTCATTGATAAAAAAACAACCTCTGTAGGCGGTTCTTTATCTCTGGCGGTTCAAACCCGCGGTTCTCTATGGATATGGAACCACGAGCAGTAAAACTCGTCAGAGCGCCTGTTTTATTAAATTAATCTTTTTTAAACTAAACCCTCTCTCTCCCAAAAACACACAGCCGACGGGTTCCACCTTTTCCACCATTGTTGAAGCTTCAAAAACCTTCAATCACTCTAATTAGTTGATTCCAAGTTGTGGGTTTCACTCATCCTTCATCAAAGATCAATTAACTGTAAGTATTTTCTTTCAATTTCATCTATTTTGTTCTAGGGTTCATCCTTTCATAATTGGGGATTTTTAAAATTGAAATTGAATTAGAACCTTAATAGGAATATGGATTGACATGGTTATTTTACTATGATTCCTTAGGTTCATATTCATTAAGATTTCACTAAAACTCACTTGTAGAACAAATCCGAATTTTGGCTAAATGATTTTGGTTAAAAGATGGAATTGAGATGAACCTATGAACAAATAGGTAATTACATTGTTAATGCTTACCTAAAAACCTTGTTTTGAAAAACCAATGTTCTAATCCATTGTTGATCCAACATAGTTCATATGTTCTTGGTTAATAATGGAATAGATACATTGTGAACATGAGAATGATATGGATTCAATCCTTTGTTTTTCAAGAAATTGATATAACACATTCTCATATTTTGATTTTTGAGTTTATTTTTCATATGAGTGATTGGAAAAATATTTTCTTGTGTTTATTTAGGTACTAATCATGCCTTCACAATACCAAAAGGATCATCAACTCACTAAACAATATATGCCAAACATTTCCCAAACCTTTTCATCCACTCAACTTCGAAACTCCTTTTCATCTCTTTCAACTCGAAATTTCCATGAGGGTAGAGTTGTTGATGAGGGAATAACGGGTTATGTCTATATCAAATCTATGTTTGAGCATACGGGATTTGATTGCTTGCTCTACATAGAAGAAGATATATACCCTTGTTTCTTCTAGAATTCTTTGTCACTTACTCTATGTTTGAATACAATGGCAAAATCTTCATTCGATTCTTGTTGAACGATCAAATCATTCAATACTCTCTCGAAAATTTTGGTGAAATTCTTGGTGTGCCATATGAAGGCACTTGTCTTTTCAAGGAAAAATGGAGACTTGATGCTCTCTTGGAATCCAACGACAAACCTCCAAATGACCACGTCGAAATTGATCCAAAATTTATCCTTGATATCATTTCGAAAGAGCGTCATGGAAACGTTGTGAGAAGCCTTCATTCTAATGTACGAAATGTGAATCTCTATGAAGTGCTCTCAAGCGCTCTTAAGGATTTTATGGTCCAATGGGAAAATATCCTTAGGGAGAATGTATATTGTCTTGGTGGAAACCGAGATCATATCTCGGCTTGTATGGTGCATATGTTATATTGCATCTTTACATCAACCAAGTACAATTTGGCATTCTATATCGCACAACGAATAAATTATGCTATTTCAAAGCCCAAAACAAACCTTCCATATGCTATGCTTCCTACTCGCCTTTTCAAAAGGGTTGTTCATGACTTTCCCCACCTCGACCTTTCTCTCTTTCACCCCGTTCATCGGGTTATGTTGCATATTCAAGAGGTATATGAAAGAAAGCCTAGAAGTGATCGAGGTTCGTGAAAATCCGATCATCGAGAGCCGGATGATGAGGACACCTATATGCCAACAAATGATGGTGATGGCATAGGTTATAGTTCTCATTTTAACTCTTCCAGTAATTCCCACCCATCATCAAACTCATTCGTGGATGGACTTGAAGACTTAGCTCCTCCACCTCATTATTCCTCTAGTGAAGTACCGGAAGATGTCAATATTAAGCATCTCTACTATGAAAATCTTAGGACTTAAGGTGAGTTACATGAACATCGGGTTGAGTCAAGGAAGGGATTCAAGTATTTGGGGAATATGATTAAGGGATTGGGCAAGAAAAGAAGGTGAAGACTTTGAAGTGTTTCGAAGTATACATGTTGGTAAACATGTAATGTCATGTTGAACATTTGCTTCTTTTTTCTTTATTTTGGTTGTGTATTAACTAATAGTACTTGTTTGGATTACTTATTATTTTAATCCTAATGTTGTCTATGCCATCGTGTTTACGATTTGCATAGCTTTGTGCATCCTATGTGTTAGTTAGCTTCCTAGATTTTGGTCAGTAGTTAACTTTGGCTTGATAATCCTTTGGTAAAAATCTGGGCTAACCAAAGTTTGAGGAAGTACCATTTTTGAACACCTCTGGTCGCGGTTCCATATCGACCAGCGGTACCTTATTGATAAGGAATCGCCCACCCTAGATAGGGAACCACCAGCTACTATGTCCGACAGAATCTTTGCTTTACACTCTTTTCCTTAATCTGTGTAAACCTTGCTTGATTCTTTGCAAAAACCTGCACATTTCCTAAACTAGGTTACTTAAATTCATTATTCACATAAAATGTTTTTAACCCATTACTAGTTTGGATCATCCCCTCACCCTTTTAAACCCACCTTGTTAGCCATGTTCTTCACACATCAAACCATTCATCCTTAACCCTTAAACCACTCATTTCAACCATGGTTTCTACAAGAACCTCAAACTCATCCAAAACCTCTACTTCAAAGAAAAATCTTAAGATTAAGATTAAGTTTCCCAACCTAACTCTTCACCCTTTCACACACCCAAGAATGAGATTGTCCCAATTCTCATCTCCTCATCAACCTCACCACCTCTTGCTCCATGCAAGACTACCTCAACCCATGGTACCAACCATTCTCATGGTTCTACCTCCTCTTCATTCCAATCTAGAATGAATGAGCTAACCTCACCCCCTTCACTCCAAGTACTCTCTTGGATGTGACTACCCAACCTCAACCCATCCAAAGCATTCCCATTGTGAATGACTTTGTTGATACCTTGGTGACTTCACCATTTACCCCTCCAAACTCACCCATTTCACCCTTGGAGAGCATACCTCCACACTCACCCAAATCACCCTTGAAGAACATACCTCCTCCACCTCCACCTCCCTCAAACACTCCCATTTTGGGTGTCCCACTTCCCCTCTTTATGGGTGATCCTTACTTCCTTGGGTTCCTAGAAGCTCATGGTTGTCATTGTCCATGTTGCCTCTAAAATAACTACATCATTCACAACTTTAGGATGGAGATGTTTGGACTTCATAGGAGGTTGCAAGATTTCTTGCTCGCCTTGTTTACCATGCCTCCTCCTAGGAGATGAATGGTGATTTTCTTTAAAAAATATTTTTCAAGAAAAACCAAGCCAAGGAAGACTACTCATCAAGAACTAGTTTTAAGCTAACTTTGTTTTAGTTAGTTATTTTCTTTTTACTTCCTTAATGTATCTCTTTCCCTCCATGAGTTTTTCATGAGGATGAATTATAGATTTAGCTTTATGTGTTTCTATCTTTAAGTGCACATTAATCAATTTTGATTCTAAATTAAAATTGAACCTAAATCTATCACAACTTCTAAAACTTGACTAAAATTGGTTCAAAATGTTATTTAAATATTTTGTCACCCTTTGTCAAGACATTCTTTGTGAATGTGTTGCTTTTATGAAACCCTAGCATAATTTTGTGCTAATAGAGGTAAAATTGCAAGATTTGCAATTTTTTGAAAAAGTCTTAGTTTTTCTCAAAACCCTAGAAAATCATGGTTTCAAGTCCACTGCACGAGGCTCATTAAAGTCTCGCGGTTCCATAAGTTCTAAGGAACCGCCGGTCCCTATAAGGAACCGCGGACAGATAGCCAAGTTTTGGCTCGTTTTTGGTCTTTCTTCATCACCCTATCCCCTGTCAAGATTCCATGTTTACACAATTTGGCTAAACATTCCTTGACACTTTACATTTGATTTTCAAACCTTTGCCTTGTCTACTTTCTTCTTATACCCCCACCTTGAGATTTCATTCTCACACCTCAACAATGCCTAACTCTTCCTTTCATAACCTTGACATTTCATTGTCACAAACCTCCTTACCCAAAGCTTCCTCATCTAAGATTTCTAAGAAACCGAAGATCTCGGTTCGACCTATTTAGATCAAGAAAAATGAACCCTCTTCATCAAAACCATCCAAGAACCCCACCTTCTCTCCAATCAAGTATTGGAATGAGACCTACTCCATTAACCCCATCACGGGAGAAAAGGAAAATCTTCCCCCACCACCAAAACCTTTTGACACCCCTCAACTCAATGACCTTTCAACCTTCCTAAACCTCACAAGGCATTGTGAAAACATTTCCTACCCACTCTCCTCACCACCACCAAACCCTAGGTGTGATGGCCTTTCCCCATCAACCGAATTTGTTTTGCATCATGGATCCTCGTGTGCTTGTTGTCGATTTCAACAAATTGAACTTGCTCATGTGTATGAGAAGTTAAATTTTCTTGAATTCCTCCTCACTCGACCTCCTCTCCAAGTTTTCATTCCCGTGGACAAAACTTCGAATCATGCCTCGTCGTCTTATTTTTCCAACTAAAGGACTAAGCACTCTTGGAGTCAATAATACTTTAGTTGTTTTAGAGTCAATAACATTTTAAGCAATCTTGGAAAATTATCACAATTAGAATAGCTTATGCTTTGTGGTTTATTTTCCATATCTTTTGCTTTAGATACTCATATTGTATGTATGACTATCTACCTTGTTTGTTTCTTTCATATTTATGTAATATGAAACCTTTGTGATGTGTTTGTTTTCTTTATTTGATCATTCTCTCTTTCTTTTTGAGTTGATCGTGGTTAATCTTTACAATTGATTATGGATGATTCCATCAATTCTAAATTTTAACCCCTTGACAAATTTATCGTCTTCATTGGTTGGATGTTTCTTTTCTACCTCCATTCTACCAATTGAACTTTGATTTTGTCATTTACCTCTTTGGACATACTTAGCAAATACTTGCTTCTAATTTTAGTTTTCTTCTCCTTCTCCCTCTCAAGTTACTCAGTAGGTAGTTATCATATATACATTGGTGTTTCTTTTCTTTCTACTAACCTTTGTGTAGCATGTCACCATAGCTCATACACTTGGTGCCCAAATCAAGGGGGAGCAACCACCAAGGGGGAGCTACTAGCAAAGTCTGGTTCTCTTTAAAGACTTGTGCTTACCTTTTTGCTACGACAAAGGGGGAGAAATGATAGTGATAAACTCGTTAATAATTCGATATTTTGTGTTTCTACGTAAACAAGTTTATAGTTTGTCGTAATCAAAAAGGGGGATATTGTTAATGCTAGTGATGCCTAAAAACATTATTAGTGTTAACTAATCTTTCTTAGTTTTGATCACAACAAACTATACAACACATTTAGTGTAAAACACAAAACGAATTATTTAACTAACACTATCATCAAGGTAATAATCATATCACTAACTTTTCTTAATCATACTTAGTGATCATCAAAGTGATTATCCTTAAAACTCACTTTTGTTAATATGACAAAAGATTTTTAATAAACTTTCTTTTTAAGAAAATGTTTTATTAAAATGGAAAATGTAAATTTGAAAATGGCATATTCCATATGCCATAAGAATATCCTTTGAAGGTTTAAAAAACGTCAGATATTCCTACCCCACTAAAAGACAAAAAAGGAGCATAGTCTACTGGGCAGTACCTTAAATAGCTAGGCGGTTCTCTAGCTATACGGAACCGCCGGGCTAGTTAAAGAACCGCGCCCAGCTAGCCGTTGCACTTTGTATTCTATAAATAGTGGATCAAATCCCATTTTCCAATAACTCTCTTGGACGTTTTTCTCAGCCCCCTTTATCTTTTCTATAGCATAATCATTAGTAAATGATCACTTAATGTGTTAAGTATGTTTACATATGATTATCCTCTTGATCCCCTCCTTTACCTTGTCCAAAGAGAAGATCACTCACTCACTAGTGCTGCGACAAAGATGAATCCATGAATAAGTCATGTTCATCATGTTAGCCTTTTTGTTTTATGTTGATCCATTTGTATTTATGAATACTTGGACTAGTTGTGTTTATCCAAGCTATTTGTGAATACTTGGATTTGTTGTGTACATGCATTGCATATGTGTTTGCTTGGATATGTGTTGTGTAGATCCAAGCTACATGTGTGTACTTGGATATGTCTAGTTGAGTTGTAATAGATTGTGTAGTAGTTCTCACTAAACTATAAAGTGATGTGGTTGTGTCTTGTGAACTTCTCACTAAACTTGAAACTGATTAGTAGTTGTGTTGTGTGAAGTTCTCACTTAGCTTCAAAGTGAAGAGTCGTGAAGATTGTTCCTACTTTGGATTAGAACTCGACATCTAGCCTTGTGTCGTAAAATGGTGAAGTAGGCAACGTCGTGAAGATTGGTTCTACCTTGAGATTAGAACTCGACATCTAGCCTTGTTTCGTTAAATTGTGAAGTAGGCAATGTTGTGTAGATTGGTCCTAGCTAAAGATTAGGTCTCGACATTTAGCTTAGTGTCAGAAAATAATGTAAACGACGATGTAAGGCTTTCTCCGCCAAGAAGGGAGCTTGTGGATATAGTGTAAATCTCGAGTAGGTGTACTCGAGGAGTGGAGTAGAAACGAGGATAGAGCCTCGTTGTCGAACCACTATAAATCTCGGTGTCTTGTCATTAGGTTGTCTCTTTCCTTACTCTTTACTTATTTCATTATCATTATACTTACCTATTACCATTGCTAATGCATTTGAATTGAACCTAATCATTAAGCAACTTAGCTTCAAGTAAAAGATAGTTTTGATACAAACCTAATTGAAAGTAATTTTAATTAGGTGACTAATCGAAGAGAAACTATTCAACCCCCCCCCCCCCCCTTCTAGTTTCTACAACCCGTGTACGAGTTACAAGCCTTTGAAGATCTATTCCGGGTGCAAGAACAAGTGTTTCCAAGAAATGTACAAGTCACTCAGCAGGAAAGTTGCCACCAGCATTCTGAAAGTTGCCACTGGCAATTCCCTCCACCAGCACTCAGTTTTGCCACCAGCGAAGTCCAAGTTTCCACCCTCTCCTTTCACGTGGGCATATTTTATACTAGAAGCTACATACATTCTTGAAGCATCTTTGGAGCACACATGTAGCTTCTATTGGAGCATTCTAGAATTACTTTGACATGAAGGATACACATTTGGCTCCAAGTATTTATCTTTGGCTCCAAGCCAAGCATTGGTGGGGAGGCCTTAATTCTAAGAACAGATAAGACCCTTGGGTTCATGCAACCATACCACTTCATAACAACTCATTACTAACTTCATTATTCACCAAGAGAACTCTCCCAACCTTGATGAAGACCCTAATTCCCGAATTTAATATTGGTGTGTCAAAAAGTGATGTTTTTGAAGCTCCAATCATCAAACTAACCTTGCCAAACTCTAAAGGGTCATTACCCTTATCATTGGTGTTTCATGATGTTGAAATCATATGTTGAATGTTTGTTCATGATTAATATGATTATGGAGTAGTGTTCTTATAATTGTTTGGAATAATGTAAACATGGATATGGAGTGTTTGTTATTTTTCAATATTGAATTATGATTTTGCTTATGAGTTTGTTTGAATTGAAATGAGTCTTGATAACTTGTTGGTAAACCATAACTCGGTCTAAAAGTCGAAAGGATTCCTATTTATGTTTTGTTTCAAATGTTAATGCGCATATATGTTTGGTGTATCATGATTGACAACCATGAGTAAACAAGTCAAATGGATTTATAAATGTTTAATCTAGAGTATAGGTCGAAAGGGATCTAATGAACAAGTTGGCTAAAATCATATTTCTCACAAATGGCTTTAACTACATGTTTGTAATATTGATCATAGGTCGAAAGGGTTCATCATTCTAAACCGTGTCATGTGCAATTTCATGATATTGCCCATTGACTTGGAATTATAAACTTATAATTTGTGTGTTATAGCTTAACTAACAAAATAAGCTTATTCGGTAATCCTTGTTATAAATTTAAAACTTATGTACTAATAAAGAACGCATCAAGTTTTTGGCGCCGTTGCTGGGGATATGTGTTTTGTGCTTTTCATGTTTTGAATCTTTGTTTCATATTGTGTATCGTTCATCTCCATTGTGCTTATTTTGTTTTGTGCTTATTGCATTTTAAAGTGTGTTTAGATTAAGCCATTTATTGTTTATTTTTATTATCCCAATAAAAGTTATTTTTTATAAGTTTATAGTTGCCAAATCCCCAAAAAATAACTTTTTTAGCAGTCGCCGAGAAGCTGCCTGGCAAAACCATTCTTGCCACCGGCAACTCCTCCACAGACCCCAAAGAAGCCGCCGGCAAAACCATTCTTGCCGCCAGCAACTTCCTTTTTTGTTCACGAATTCAAAGAAGCCGCCCGACAGACCCAATCTTGTCGCCGGAAACTTTTGATCTGATATAAAAAATAATTAAAAAATAAAAAAATTTCTTTCTAATTTATTTTATCCAAACCGAGCCTTACCCAAAACCGTTCCTAATTGTGTTTTCCACTTGTTTAACATCCGTTCTTCGAAATAATAACCAGTTATCTTTGTTTGATCATAACACGACCAACCGCCCCGTTTAATCTATTTGTGCCTCGTTCGTATTTCTATTCGCTCCGGTTTATTCCCAAACCCCGTGTTTAGAACCCGAAGTCATTTAAACAGTCCGGTTTGATTGATTTTGTACAATAATTCATTTAATTTTTCATATTTATTTTATATTGTTTGTTTGTTTGTTTTGTTTAGTAAAAAAATGAAAAATATTTTTTGTTCGAGTTCCTTTTTATTTAATTTATCTTTTTGTTTTTATATTTAGTTTTAAATAATTTTTTCGAATTATTTCGATTTTCCATAAACCCACGACTTAGAGGTAAATGCCTCGTTAATAAAATCTATGAACTTAAACGTAAGTTCAAGAAGAAGACTCGTGAACTCGATAATACGATATTTGATATCGAGTCACCCGAAGCGTTCACCCTGGAACGTGTTCTCATAATCGACATACTTGAGTCGAAGTTCGAAAATCCATCTGATACCAAAGGAATCTTTTCATATGAAACCCATTCCGATTCCTCAGCCGTTATTATCGATGATCCTGATGATCAACCGATGTGGTCAAACACTAGGATCGTTGCTCCAACACCTAGTTCCTCTAGTGTGCATATCCTTATTTTGAACAATTTCACAATCACGAGTACCCACATGAAAATGATTCGGGAGAACCAATTTGATGGACAATCACTATCCGATCCTCACCGACACATTCTCAATTTTCTTGAGATTAGTAGTTTATTCCAATATGGTGAAAATCAAGAGGAAGCAGTTAACTTGAGGATATTTCCTTTCTCATTAACCGGAGAAGCTAAGACTTGGTTGAATGAATTAAATGAAGGAACAATTACTTCGTGGAACGCATTAAGAGAAGCGTTTATAAGCCGATTCTTTTCACCCGCAAAGTTTAAACATCTCCTAAATGACATTCTTAACTTTCACCAATTCGATAACGAAACTCTCGTTGAAGCTTGGCTTCGAATGAAAGAAATCATTCGCGCTTGTTACGGACATGATCTAACCAACAGAACGATAATTGAAACATTTCTATCGTGGTTTAGATAATCCAACTCACGAATCTCTCGACGTTGGAGGAATTTTCCTCTATAATACTCCGAACAAAGCTTTCCAAATCCTCGAGGACAAGGTCCTTCTCAAGTTCGATTATTAGAAGGATTCTTATGTCGAACCAAACCCGAAAACCGTTGTTTCCGCTGGTGGAAATAACATCATCTTCGATCACACCGTGTTGATGGAGAAATTCGAAGCTCTCACTAGACTTATCAATTCCCAATTCCTAATCATAAGGAAAGAACACAAAGAAATGCGAGACCATCAGAAAAACAATCACGATTCCCAAACCACCATGAAGGATGACAAGCCGATGTGTGGACCTCATGTATTATTATACTTACTGTGTAATAATAAGTAACTTTCCAAAAATAGCAGGTTTCCAAAAATAGAAAGTTTCCAAAAAAATAGAAAGTTTCCTAAAATAGAAAGTTTCCAAAAATAGAAAGTTACCAAAAATAGAAAGTTTCCTAAAATAGAAAGTTTCCAAAAATAGAAAGTTTTCAAAAATAGAATTTACTGCTTAAAATAGATTAGTTTCTAAAAATAGAAAGTTTCCAAAAATAGATCAGCTGCCTTAATTAAATAAGTTTCCATATATAGAAGGTTTCCATGATTATATTAGCTGCCTGAAATAAATAGGTTTCCATATATAGAAGGTTTCTATTAATAGATTAGTTGCCTTATTTAATTAAGTTTCTATAAATAGAAGTTTCCATAATTAGAATTAAGCTGGTTACATAAGCTAAAATGTAAGTCTGAGTGTTTATATGCTTATTTCTTAAGTCATATGATAAAGTACATAGTTTAATTATTCTTTCATGTATTTTAATTAAACTATAGGTTAAGCATTTTAATTAAAGTATAACATGTTTTAATTAAAATGGAATAAAATACTTAGGTTAAATGTGTATTATTATGTGTTAAATATATAACCTAAGTCATGTCTAAATTAATTAATTATAAGCATGGTTTCAAAATAATTAATTAATTATAACTTATAACATAAAAATACTTAGGTTAAATTAATATCATGCTAAATTAATAATTAAATTAACCTAAGTCATGGTTTAATTAATATATCACTTTATTAATTAATTTATATCCTAAGTTCATAATTCATAAAATTAACATGTAGCATAAATCGTGTTTTAACCAACGAACCAAGAATCGGGCATGAACTCGACATCGTACCCCAAGCCAACTCGGGGTACTTGTGTCCCCTTGCTGCCGTGGGTCCCACATGCACCAACCAAGACCAAAAGGGTCTTTGTGGTGGTCGGCTAAAAACAAACCGAACCCCCCTCGGGGTCGGTTGTACCATGCGGCCAAAAAAAAAACACCCCTATAACGTCTTTTGATTTTAATTAATACCAAAACATGTTAGATCTATGTTTAATTATTATGTTTTAACAAAAATAATTACAACATGTTCATGAGAATAATCAAAGATTAAAGAAATAAAAAAGAAAGGTTTAGAAAAGATATACCAATACGTAGCTTGGAAGATGATGAACAAACACGGGTTATTGCACTTATTTTTATGATCAAAATCAACCAACACCCTCCTATGGAGGTGTTAAAGGTGGCGGCACAAAGAGGAACCAAGGAGGAGGAGAGAAAACTTTTTAGGTTAAATGAATATCTTTCTTGAAATGTGGAAATGAAATGAATATTTACCATAACCCCCCCTTTCATGTAAAAAGTCAATGGGCTTAGCCCATTTGGTTATGTGTGCCGTGGGTATGGGGCCCCACATGGGGTCCCCGTGCCTTTTCTCATGTCCTGATGTTTCGTGTTCGTTCGTGGTTAATCGTGTTCGTGTTTAAAGTGTTTCTGTTTATTTTATCATGTAGTTTATCGTATTATTTACACTCGTAATTAAGTACTTACGTAAATATTTTAGTTCGTGTTTTAAAATGGTGATCATGATTTAATTATGTTCACGTGAAATATCTATTAACTGTTTATCATGAGTTTGTACGTAATCGATACTTATCATGTCATACACGTATGCACTTGCTTGATTATTAGCACATGAATGTGATCAATACTAAATAGGGTAAGTTTTAATCTAGGACGTACGATCTTAAGGGCACTATTCATGGTAAAAGCATGCGGGTTTTACAATTCTTCCCCCCTAAAAAGAATATTTCGTCCCCGAATTATAGATAAAGTAAACTGGAAAGAAGAAGCATACCTGAATCAAACTGAGAGGGTATGTAAGATTAATGAACGTATAGGTGACATGGTAGAAGGAACGTGGAACGTGACATGTCTTGAAAGGACATGGAACGTGACGTGACTGAAAGGACATATCTAGTTGATGAGAGAAAACGGATAAAAATCCGGATGAACTTGTCCGTTTCCAAGTGGCCTCCCTCTTGGAACGGTTCCTTCAGAAGATCTTGACACTAATGATAAATCTTGGTCCTCCTGACCTTGCCTTGGAATACGAAGAAATTCTTGGTTATCAACGGAAAGTAGATCCCCTAAATTCGATCGAGGAAAGAAAAAAAAAGAGTTAACGTGTTAGGGTAACTGAAACGTTACGATGCAAGACAATCTGACTTAACTGATAACTAGAAACGATGCGCGAGACATAAAGAAACGTAGTACGTGAAATTTTTTGAACGTGATACGTGAAAATTTTTGAACGTGCTACGTGGAGATATGGCGAGTGTAGTATGAGTAAACATATCGTGATCCATGTACGTGTAACATATCTTGGTCATGATATGAGGAACGTCGAATGAACATGACATGTGAAACATATTGTGAACATAGAATATAATTGCGGTAATGCCAAACGCTACAAGGTGAGACATGGAATATGACGTGAAACGTCTATCTGATGATGGAGAGTTATACTAAACTTGGGTCTGGTCTCTCAAGTTCTTGCAAAACTTCCCAAATGAGAAAAATGAACGTAAAATCGTAAGCCAAGATACGATCATGAACGTGAATAGTGTCATGAACACGAGCGTGAAAGCAAGTCGTGAAATTTGAACAAGGATGTGAAGTAAATAAGGGCACAATTGTGAATATTTGTCTGACCAGATAACTGAGAAATTTCCAAGTGATCGGATGAGCCTTGGCTGGAACATGTCCGATCAATCTGTTAGTTCTAAAATCCTTATAGATGTAAGGATTCTGCAGACTTGATCAAACTGTTTGCAATAAACCAGATAGCATCATGTTTCTTCTGAATTTGCGTTAATCTGGTAACCAAAATCCATGGAGATATTGTCCCATTTCAATTTACAATTTCAGATGATGAAGGCATACCAGTCTGTTGGTGTCCTATCTTAGCCTGTTTGTATAACAGGTATGAAGATATGAACGTAACTGTATCCTGCTTCGAAGAAACTTGATACATAGAAGGTTGTGAAACTCTGAGTCTCTGAATCTAGACTTCTCCTAGCGTAGGATTTTATAGAACACCTAATGTAGTGTAGGGTTCTCTCCTTTACGCATAAGCTGAGTCATGGTAAGATTAACCGTAGAAACCCATGTGATTCAGCATGTCTCTGTAATCAAACAGAATTGATATTGGAAAATTTTCTAGGGTAAAATTTCTCTTGTCATAGAATTTGCAACATAGTGCAGATATGGTCTTCCTGTTCTTCTCTGGGCTTACAGGAAATCAGGTTATCCTTAATGAAAACACTGATGAATTTGCTATGAGTTCATGGAAACTCATTCTTATAATGCCGTTAGAGCATTGATGAGACTAATTCAAAATCATAAATCTAGCATGACTGAGTCGTATACGAATAGCAGTCATGTACATGTCCTGCTCTTTCACTCGTCACTGTTGGCAGCATGATCATGAATTCGATCTTGGAAAAGTGATTAACACTATAAGGTCGATTGGACATGTTGTCAATACGTGGAGGAGAATAATGGTTACGAATGGTGATTTGTTTAAGTCGACGGTAGTCGACACATAATCTCATGGTACCGTTCTTCTCCTTGTAGGTCCTTCTGGAATGTATAGGAAGATTTTGGAATAATCAACTGGCTATGCGTAAAAGGACTTAAGTAGTCGTGTCTTACTGACAGCTAGAAAATTTTAGCGACCATGGCTAACAACGAACCTGCTTGTAAGCGTAGATAATTTATACGGATTTTCCTGATGGAAATCAAGCTGAATGTATTCAGGAGCCTGAACATTACTGTACATAATTATGAATCGTAGCATGGTGTGATGTTCATAGTCCATAATTAGGATAAAATTCATCTCGTGTCTGTCCGAGGAAATGCGTTAGCAGCTTGGATCTCATCATTAAGCTGAAGGAAAACCTTCGTATACGTGGGAATACGAAAGGCGTCCTTCGTGGTCATGAATATATGAAATATGGTGAAAGAAATGAAAGTGACATCGGCAACGTGACAGTTCTCACTTATGCGCCGGTAATGGTATTGAAATTCTTGTGGCCTGATTAATACATGGCACAACAAAATGGATATACCCTTGGAGGGTACCCTGAATTTCTTAGAAATGTTCCATAGTTGGACGTGAGTCTTGTGTCTTGACTCGTGTCTTGGAACTATAAGCATGAAATATGTCTTAACTGGTGTCTTGATATGTGTCTTCAGAAAGTATACGTAAGACATGTGTCTTGACTGATGTCTTGACATGTGTCTCGAGACATAAAACAATAGAACTACAATATTAGGCTATTATGCCAGACTTGGCGGATCGGTTGGACTACTGATTCTTTGTATGTCTGATCACGTCCGCGGTCGGAGCCTCGGTTGCGATTTCTAGGATAGTTTCTGTCATAGTAGTGGTTACTATCGTCCTGTCTGTCAGTTCCATGACGATCATTCTCATGACCGTGATTCATGTAACTATTCAGCTGAGTGGCCGGTTGGTAACGGTTTGCACTCATATGGTTGAAATGACAGCCGAATGACGTGTGACATGTACTAAGAAATAGGAAAAATGATCGATGGGAATCGTCTGATGGTGAAGCATCTTCTCGTCCAATTGCTTTGCTCCGACGCCTTTGTCTTCTTCTTGTAGGATCTCCAGGGTGTGAACAGCATCCGCATCTCGTAGCGTCTCCGAACGTCAGCAACATCAACCTTTAGTAACATTTCCAAGTTATGAGCAGCATCAGCAATTTGTAGAGTATTAGCAAGTGGACATATGCCTGAGATGATTCAGAATCTACTAGCGAATACTCGTGAAGTATTACAAGTGGAATACACATGGATTAAGGTACATGTAATACACATGGATTACGATACATGGAGTACACGTGGAATGCACATGAAATGATCGGTATGGGGTCGATCAGTTGTCATGATTTAAGGAAAGTATACCGGTTAAACGGTTAGGAAAAACATCATGATAACCTGGCAGCATTAGCATAGACATCATTCCAGTTATAACGGAAACGTTAAAGTGTGGTTACACAAAATTCAACGATGATTTGCCTGACAGCATGATCAATGAAAATCAACCATGACTATCATGAAAGCATGATTCAATGAAATCTAACAATGTCTTGCAGAACAACGTAAATGACAAAAGAGGCGTAAAACATAATCAACATGAAGACGGAATTATCATGAAGAAACATGAAACCATCTATCACGAAGAAGTGTATAACATAATCAGCATGAAACTGAAGTTAAACATGACAGTATGAAAACATACTTGGCATAAAAACATAATAACTTATGAGGGGACATGAAAAAAAATTTATGCCAATTTAAATCATGAGAAAAATTTTATGCATGAAAAACAGTGCATGAATGCGTAATGTAGTTTATAAAACCTTTATATGTGCGAGGGAACGCCTATGGGTCGGTTCCAAAACAAAAGACATGGCGAGGGGACGCCTATGGGTCGGTCCCAAAGTTAAAAGTTTCGATAAAAGCACATGCGACTAAATAGGGCCAGTCCTGTACCAACCATTACTTAGTCATAATCCCTGCAACAATGATACATGAAACATAAATAAATGAAACTCATATGTCAAAACTTATCAGATTTTTTTTTATGTGACTAATTATGAACTACTGGGGTTCAGTCCACATAGCCACAGTTCAAGAGGAACATTATGCATGAAACAATGACACATAACTGAATATGAATGAGGGTTGTCCATCCATATTAGTAAAACAATATCGATGAAAACATCAAGGTTAAAACCTCAAGGTGCTGAAAACATCATGGTTAAAACAACAATGCGCTGAAAACATCAATACGTGGAATAACAAACGTTGGCTTAGGAAGCTCTTGGTGACTACCCACTAGTCACAGGTCAAGTTTTAGAGCCTACAGGTCGAAGCCCTGGCTCTGATACCATAATTGTAACACCCCATTTTGATAAATGGAATGTCACGCGTAATTATGGCGTGTCATCAAAGCATGCAAGGTAATATGTAGTAAAACATACATGACCATAGGGAAAACCGGAATCAAACATCGGTTCCCAAACATAAGCCCAAAACATAACAAAGTAAATGAACTGAATGAAAGACTAAACAAGCATAAATATATGAAGGAAACAGGAGAAGAAGTATATGACAGCTTCCATCCTATGCATGTCCTCCAAATGCTCGAGTCTTGGGTACCTGCCGTTTTGGGACATGGAAAGGAAAGTAACGGCTGAGCAAAACGCTCAGTGCACGGATATAGACATAGTATGAATGACAAAACATGATAAAGACTTAATAGCAGCGGAAATGTATAAGTCCTGGAAAACCTGGTATAGCTTAGTAAAACTGGTTTTATAGTTTGAAAAGCCTTATGTTTATCTTGTAAAAACTGTTTAACTGATTTACCATTTAGCCAATATAGGTCATGAAAAGGTTACGTGCATGAATACTTAGAGGGGTGACCTCATCATGCAAATTAGAGGGGCTGCCTCTAATTTAATACACTGGTTTCTGGGTAGGAGGGATCAGCTCCTTGTGAAGGATGCAAGGCACACACCACATTCACCATGAAATCCTGACTGAAACATGTAACTAGGATGCACCCATACGCCCCACATGATATAATAATATGGCCAAAACTGAAAGGGACGCCACGAGCAATCACTCCGCCGTGGGGAAGTCATAACATTGGTGCCTCCAATGTTATGGTTATGGTACCTCCATAACTAGGTGAAACTAGTCATGCTTGTATATGGCTATAGGTTATGCTAATTAAACATAAGCAATTCAAAAACAATAAAACAAATACTCGGAAAACAGTTGGCTGCATACGGGGAAATCCTAATAAGGAAAGAATGTCCATACTGAAAGGACGGGAATCCGTACCTCAAGTCCAGTGAATGAACGGAAGAAAGACTCCTACTTCTGGATCACTGATGCTACATGAATACACACGTGTATAAGTATCGAATCACTGAATACGTACGTGGCTTCATGTCTTATCTTAGCTTATTTCATATGTTTTAAGTCATGTTTTACTGTTTTAAGCCTTAATCTGTGTTTATCTTATATTCTGATAAATCTGATAAAGTATTACTGGTATTTCATGTATTATTATACTTACTGTGTAATAATAAGTAACTTTCCAAAAATAGCAGGTTTCGAAAAATAGAAAGTTTCCAAAAAAAATAGAAAGTTTCCTAAAATAGAAAGTTTCCAAAAATAGAAAGTTACCAAAAATAGAAAGTTTCCTAAAATAGAAAGTTTCCAAAAATAGAAAGTTTCTAAAAATAGAATTTACTGCTTAAAATAGATTAGTTTCTAAAAATAGAAAGTTTCCAAAAATAGATCAGCTGCCTTAATTAAATAAGTTTCCATATATAGAAGGTTTCCATGATTATATTAGCTGCCTGAAATAAATAGGCTTCCATATATAGAAGGTTTCCATTAATAGATTAGTTGCCTTATTTAATTAAGTTTCTATAAATAGAAGTTTCCATAATTAGAATTAAGCTGGTTACATAAGCTAAAATATAAGTCTGAGTGTTTATATGCTTATTTCTTAAGTCATATGATAAAGTGCATAGTTTAATTATTATTTCATGTATTTTAATTAAACTATAGGTTAAGCATTTTAATTAAAGTATAACATGTTTTAATTAAAATGGAATAAAATACTTAGGTTAAATGTGTATTATTATGTGTTAAATATATAACCTAAGTCATGTCTAAATTAATTAATTATAAGCATGGTTTCAAAATAATTAATTAATTATAACTTATAACATAAAAATACTTAGGTTAAATTAATATCATGCTAAATTAATAATTAAATTAACCTAAGTCATGGTTTAATTAATATATCACTTTATTAATTAATTTATATCCTAAGTTCATAATTCATAAAATTAACATGTAGCATAAATCGTGTTTTAACCAACGAACCAAGAATCGGGCATGAACTCGACACCGTACCCCGAGCCAACTCGGGGTACTTGTGTCCCCTTGCTGCCGTGGGTCCCACATGCACCAACCAAGACCAAAAGGGTCTTTGTGGTGGTCGGCTAAAAACAAACCGAACCCCCCTCGGGGTCGGTTGTCCCATGCGACCAAAAAAAAAAAACAAACACCCCTATAACGTCTTTTAATTTTAATTAATACCAAAACATGTTAGATCTATGTTTAATTATTATGTTTTAACAAAAATAATTACAACATGTTCATGAGAATAATCAAAGATTAAAGAAATGAAAAAGAAATGTTTAGAAAAGATATACCAATACGTAGCTTGGAAGATGATGAACAAACACGGGTTATTGCACTTATTTTTATGATCAAAATCAACCAACACCCTCCTATGGAGGTGTTAAAGGTGGCGGCACAAAGAGGAACCAAGGAGGAGGAGAGAAAACTTTTTAGGTTAAATGAATATCTTTCTTGAAATGTGGAAATGAAATGAATATTTACCATAACCCCCCCCCCCCCCCCCCCTTTCATGTAAAAAGTCAATGGGCTTAGCCCATTTGGTTATGTGTGCCGTGGGTATGGGGCCCCACATGGGGTCCCCGTGCCTTTTCTCATGTCCCGATGTTTCGTGTTCGTTCGTGGTTAATCGTGTTCGTGTTTAAAGTGTTTCTGTTTATTTTATCATGTAGTTTATCGTATTATTTACACTCGTAATTAAGTACTTACGTAATTATTTTAGTTCGTGTTTTAAAATGGTGATCATGATTTAATTATGTTCACGTGAAATATCTATTAACTGTTTATCATGAGTTTGTACGTAATCGATACTTATCATGTCATACACGTATGCACTTGCTTGATTATTAGCACATGAATGTGATCAATACTAAATAGGGTAAGTTTTAATCTAGGACGTACGATCTTAAGGGCACTATTCATGGTAAAAGCATGCGGGTTTTACACCAGTAGTAGGATTGGTCACTTTTATGGGTGTGGAGTCATTTGGAATTTCACTAAGCATGCCACCTTTAACAAACAAAGTAGGATTGGCTTTCTTCCATTGGTCTAAATCTGTCAATTTCTGCTTATATTCCTCTACTGGAGTAAGAACTCTTGGTGGAGGAATAAATTCCTCTTCTTGGAGTTCTGGTATACCAGTCCAAGACAAATCCTTTCTAAGGACACCATAGAAGTTCCCAGCAGGTGGTGGAACACCAGCATACTCTTTCATCCCAATCCAAGTCATACCCTAGAATCCCTTTGTTCACTAACGTATTTTTCTAGGGTTTGAGAAGCTTTATCAAATCTTTGAATTTTAAGGCCTACATTATCTTTGTTTTTAATGGCCTCGTCCAACTTAGCTTGTATAACACCTTTGGATCTCTCAAAGATGTCCCTAATCTGAATACTAGCATTTATGTCATGAGTCAAAATATTGATTTGATCTTTTAGGTCAAGCTCCATTTTCTTATATTCAGCCATAGTCTTTTCAGTTTGAACAAGTGCAAGTTGATAGTTAGATAACTTGCATTTTTCATCAAAAACATATGATTTTAACTTTAAAATTTCGTTGTTAAGTTTTTTAGTGTTCAAACGACAACCTTTACTACAAAATGCATAATCATATACCTCATTGTCTGATGAAGATGAAGAATGTGCCATGAGAGCATAGTGAACATGCTTATCTTCCTTCTTTTTTGCAACCACGACTTTGTTCTCTTCCACATCTTTGGCCAAAAAAATCCAGTCCCAGCCAACACCATCAATCTCTTGCATGGCAACCATAGCTTTGGTATCTTCAACATTGATGATTTGGCTTGAAGGCTTTCCAGCATCAGATCTTCTTGGAGATCTGCACTCTCTCATAAAGTGACCCATTTTATGGTAATTATAACACTCAACCTTGGATTTATCAAACCCAGCAGTGTTTTTAGCATCAAAAGTCATCTTCTTCCTGAATCTCCTTTTCCATCTATTGACCCTTATGCTTGCAAGTGCCATATTCCACTTTATGTCCATCTCCTCCAAATTCTCATCACTAATTTGCTCAAGGTCCTCATAAGTAATCACTGAACCATTGGGCAATGAAGCAATGTATGCACATACAGTATCTAGATCAATACCAGCAGGCTTAACTCTTGGTGAGTCAACATTATATGTGTCAGCGTCTGAATGTGGGACGCTGACAAAGCTTGATCCAACGTTGACACAAGGTGATCCAGTAACGGGGTGCATGTATCACTCACTTTGATAAAATTAACCTTCACTATGTGAGAAGAAGGCCATATTTCCATTGGTAGATTTGCTTCCTTGATCCAAAAGGATTTCACTTTCTACAATCCTCAGTTTATTGTAAACGTCATCAAAAGTGGAACTTTTATGAGTTTTATTAGCAATCATAGACCTTGCTTCAATCTTCCATGCATCACCAAGACTTTTAAGGAAAGTGGTGATGATGTCAGCATCATCATGCACTGTTCCCATAAATGACAACTTGCTTGTTATTACAAGAGGTCTGCTTCTCACCCCACTTAGCTTTTCATTGGGAAGAGCTTTGAACACAACATACTCATGCAAGAGTTGCTTCTTTTTCTTTGAGGAAGTATCATCATTACCACCATAAGTGACTTGAAGGGCTGCCCAAAGATCTTTGGTAGACTCATAGCCTCTATACTTGTGCTGATTGGCTTGTCCCAAAGAGAGTTTGAGGATGCTTAGAGTTTTCATGTTATTCCTTCTTTTTGCAATGTCCTCAGTTGAGACAGCTCTCCCATCTCCAGGTTGTTCTTTTCGAGCAACTTCACTTGAGCCTGGAGTTGATCTTAAAGTAATAGCAGCTTGAATCTTGGCAGCTTATCGAATGTGTTTCCATATTCGATAATTTCCCATAGGGTGTGGTCATGGATTTGAAGGTACTGTTCAAAATTGAACTTCCATAACTCAAAGTTGTATGGGTCTAGCATGGGGTTTTTTATGTTATGGCTTGAGAAGGAGGTCAACTCTGGAGTAGACATGTTGTTTGGATTTTAGGGTTCTTGAAAATTAGGGTTTTTGTTGATTTAGGGTTTTTGTGTTCTTTAGATCAAAGTTCCTCAACAAGCTCTTATACCACTTGTTGATTCTAAACTTAGATCGATTTAGCTTGTGTAAACGAGAATAAATCAAGTTAAACACTTAGAGAAACTTTGTTATATATGAAACAATTTAAGTATTATGCGGAATTAATACTTAAACAAGAACACATAAACAAGATAAACCAAACTTTCACTTTGATTGATTAATCGAACTTGCGTACAACGAAAGTGTGAAAAGCATATATTGAACTAAACCTAAAGGCCTCCTTTTATAGATTAAGGAGCCTTGTACAAGAGTCTACGTATCAGCTATTTTAGGTAAAGATAAACATAAGAAATACATTGTCGAACATATCTTTACTAGAAACATAAAACGTGTAGACTAAGTATCCTATCAGTGCCTGACTTCTTCTTATCAACGCTTGACTTCTTCCTGTCAACGCTTGTCTTGACAACGCTTGATTTCTTCCTATCAACGTCCAATCTCCTCTTGTCAGCGTCCAAGTGTCTTGGCTTCATTTTATTCCCAACATGAAAACCATGAGTAAACAAGTTAAATGGATTTATAAATGTTTAATCTAAAGTATAGGTCGAAAAGGATCTAATGAACAAGTTGGATAAAATCATATTTCTCACAAATGGCTTTAACTACCGGTTTGTAATATTGATCATAGGTCGAAAGGGTTCATTTTTCTAAACCGTGTCATGTGCAATTCCATGATATTACCCATTGACTTGGAACTGGACACTTATAATTTGTGTGCTATTTTTTAACTATCTACCCGATTATCTATTCACTCCGTTGAAATTAATAGTATTTACATGCAAGTATCTTTTATAATTATTTTTATCTCATCTTATTAGCTTAATCATCATCTTAAGTGTTACTTGTTATTCATTTGCTTAATTGTTCCTAATATGGTAATTTTAGGAGTGACAACCATTTTACCACTAACGTTACATTTTTACAAAGATCCTTTAAAACCGAAAACACCCAAATCCCTGTGAACAATCTCGGCTTACCACAACAAGCTAGCTACAAACGAAAGGGTCATACTTGCTCGTGTGTTCTAAGCTTATTCGGCAATCCTTGTTATAAATTTAAAAATTTATGTACTCATAAAGAACGCATCAAATGTGCAAAGTCGTTTTGGGCCATCAAAATACGAAGACCCTCAAGGAGCTTTGTCGAAATTATTGCAGCTGGGTACGGTTGAAGAGTACCAGCGAAAGTTTGAAAAGTTGATGAATAAGGTTACTGATATACCGGAGTCCGTGTTGTTTTCTTTCTACATCTCAGGGCTGAAACTACATTTACAAAGGGAATTACTGGTGTCAAAGCCAACTACACTAAGCGACGCGTTTTCTTTAGCTCGAATGACGGAGGCTCGATTGCATGATCGCACGGTTACAACAACAAGCATGGTTCCTAACACCCCAGTTGCGGTGAAACCTGCGGTGACACCTTCTAAGCAGTTCACACCGAGGATGGAAGGCGTTTCTGGGGCAGGTACGACATCCAAACCACCGCTATTGTCTACTCCCCTGGGTACGACCAAACCCCTTGCTATTAAATGGATTTCACCCGTAATATAAGGATTTGTGCAATACTTTTTATGTTCGTTTACCTCGACTCACTCGAATTGATTTCCAATTAAACGTAAGATTAATTTGTTCTTGGTGAAACGTAATTTTTTTTTGGTATTTTAAAACTAAAATCTATTTAATTAAAAACTATTTAATCTAATTTATAAATCTATTTTAAACTAATTTAAATAAAAACTATTTTTTGAAACTTAAACAAAATTAATTAAACTAATATATAGACTATATTAGAGCTATTTGAAACTATATTTAAATCTATTTGAACAAAATTTTGAAAACTAATTTAAACTAATTAAAAACAATAAAAATATTTTAAATAAAACTAAAATCTAATTGAAAACTAATTTTAATATAAACTAAAATTTAAAAACAATTTAAGTTTCAAAAAGTAAATAAAATATTTTTTTATCTTTTAATTTATTTTAAAAACTAAATAAAAGAAGATTGATATAAAACTTTTAAATAGATTTAATAAAACTAAACTTGTATTTAAATCTAATTAACTAAAACTGCCAGTAAAATTGATTCCTGTATTAATTAATTGATGTGTAAACAAACATAAATTAAGGCCTAGAGTAGATAGTTAAGGTGCAGGACTGCTAAGCGAGAGGTCTGGTGTTCGAGTCCCAAGAGGGACGAATTTTTGCTAATATAATTTTTTTTTTGGAACTTTTGAAATCTCAGACCAAAAGGGTCTGAGAGTTAAGCAGTAATATCAGTACGAAAAATAAACAAATAAGCACTAAATTCTAAGCAAATGAGCAAATTAACCAAATAAGCTCAAAAATAAATAAGCAAATAAGCAGTTTATCCTAAATAAGCAGAATGGACTGATAAAAAGCAAACTAAAATCTTAATAAGCAAACCAAAAGAAAAGAGATAAGCTAAATTGAATGAGCAAACTACACTATAAGCACTAAAAGCTAAAAACTAGGCAGACTTAACCATTAACGCAATAAGCAGATAAAGACTTTTAAGACTACAACTTAAATTAGATAAACAATTAAACTAAACACAAAAAATCACAAAAACTTAAATCATAACAAACTTAAATTCCAAAACCAGTAGACTAAATAAACTCAAAATAAAGCAGATCCAAACACCAAATAATAACACAAGATTAATTTTAAAATTGACAAAAAATTAAAAGAGAGAAAGAACCTTGATGTCGAAAATCGTTGCAACGAAGAGCGGCGCTGAGCCGTCTTATTAACCAAAAACGAACACCACATTCTCAATCATCAACGAACGAACCAAAGATCTTCAATCGAACCACCACAAAACTATTCGAACCAGATTTTTTTATAATCTTCCAGTAGGGAAGATTTTCTACCACTTTTATCTTAATTAAATATTAATATAAAATAGATTAAAAATTAAATTGCAAGTAAATGAAATTAATTAAAAAGACAAAGTTTAACAGAATATAAATTTTTTAATCACCAAAATCTGAGTACAATACTTGAGAAAGTACAAATTACAATTTAAACCTAAAAACTATTTTGCCTAAAAATAAAAATTAAAATAAAAGTGCACCCAATAAATTACACATTGAAAGGGGTTTTTATAGGAAAACCCTGGAAACCCTCTTCATGAAGCTTCTTGAGTAAGTATTAAATCCCAGCCGCTAAACACGTTATTTTTCTTCTCTTTCTTCCCTTTGCTTGATCAAACGGCTGAAGATATCTTGTATCACACGGATTTCCCTCGTGGCATGATTTGTGTTTGTTTGTGTTAGTTAGCATCTGATGTGGAATATAATGATTGGATGGAGGGGTTGTGGTGGGGTGTTTGAGCCAATCACAAAAGGGACGGATGCCACGTCAGGAGAGGACCACCAGTATGTTCATCTGAATTAAGGGGGGATTTTTTTAAGAATCGTGTGAATCACACAATTAGGGTAAAAGCCCCAATTTTTCCTTGGTAATTCTTGATCTAGGGTGAACTAGGGTTTGGGGAGGTTGGGTAAAAAGATGCGTGTATTGTGGGAGAGAAGGAGTGGAAGGTGAAACTGATTTCTTGTTATTATCATCAAGTAAATGTGAGGTGGGTGGGTAAGTTTATACACGTGTTTATGAGTTAATAAGTAATGGTGTGAGTGAGTGGGTGTTGTGGGTTGACCAGGCTTTGACCATTTTGAATAAGTGAATTATTCACTTAACCTCCATGTTGATCAAAAGGGCTTGGCCCAATTATCCTTTCCATTTTTTGCTTTAGCTTAAACAATTTGGGCTTTTAAAGCCCAATCTTCCATCCGTATATATATTGAATAAGATTGATAAATGGGCTTTTGGCCCATGTTTAAAGTATCTTAAATATCTTAATGGGCCTTTGGGCCCATTACCCAAATGTGGGACCCACAAAGCTCGAATATCTTCAAAAAGTTAAATCCGCTAAAAATCGAACTTGAATTTGACTTTCTTGATCTTTCTTTAAAGTTGTGTCGATTTTGTTTGTTTTCATGATCTTGGGCACACTTTTGGTCTTTTGACTTTGTCTTCGTCTCTTTCTTGGACTTTTCTTCAACATTTGACCGTGAAATCCCGTGTTTTCTTTCCTTTTGATCATTTGTACCTATTTAACACAAAAACACAAAACCGCGCGTAATTCCGACTTTTACGATATTAAACACATGATTAGGTCTTATTTTTCCTTGATTTTAGTGGCAAAAGGATAAGTGTTTACACACTTATTAAATCCCCTACACTTAACCATTGCAATGACCCTATGCAATGCATAGTTTTAAAGCATTAAGTTACATTTTTCTCATTATTAACCCATCATGGCCTATATTAAGATATACTATTATTACTACGACGGAAAGATAAAAACTTTAAAGGAAACAAAAATTATAATAATTTATTAACTTGGAAATTATTTGATGTAAAGAAATCTAAGACTTAATTTAGGGCTTTGGTGCCATGAATATTAATCACCTCAAGTTTCACGTTCCCCATACCAAGCTTAAAAACGAGATCATTGTTTACCATAAGTTTTCAAGTTAAAACCACTTATATAAGACAATTGTGTAATACTCTTTCTCCAATTCCTACTTTGTATCTCTAGATTTTATTGATTGTCATTCACCCGTAGGCTCATTTGACTTATTTGATAATTATTATTCCAAAAATGAAGGCCAAACGGTGCAAACCCGACACTCAAAACCTAACCTCGTCCTCAAAAACGTTGTCACTAAAGTAAGCCCACATCAAAGATGATTTAACACGATTTGGGGAATAAATTCCCGGACCCAAAATTTGGCCAATAGTACTACTTATTAATTATTCCTCCAAAGTCATGTAGACTTTATGTGGAGTTTAGCAAGTTCACATCATATACCCTTAGGCTCTTTAAGATGTAAAAATGCTCCTTATCTATTGTCCACACCCTAAGGCTCCTTGAACGATAGACAAGGGAATTGATTTTTGATCAATTTTTATTCAACACTTACCATGCCATACACCCTAAGGCTCTAATGACAAGGTTCGTGCTACATGCCCCACACCCTAAGGCTCCTTGAGGTCATGTTTTAATCTTATTCTTTCTTATTTATGATATATATAGTAGGCCAAATTCCGCGGTCCCATAGTCTGAATACCTTCTACTTAGTGGTTATGAGCCACCATAGTCGGAAGTCCACAACGCTGGCACCCTCAATGTGTTCATGCTTTAATTACAAGGAGAATAAAGATTTGGCTAAGAGTTAAGATATCGAATCGACACCGCAAAAATCCTCATGTATTAAGCAATTAAATATACAAGCAGGAAGAAAGAGCCACAAAACTTATATAAGCAAGAATTAACCCTTAAACTTATTATCAACACTATCATCTCTCGGTCTCCACAATTTAAAATCTCAAGGAATGAGACTCGTGGATGCTTAGCCTAATAAACCAATTAAGGTCCATATGGTTAAGGATACTAGCTAGAGCAAACTTAGATAAGTAAACTCGGGTTGAGTCAAAATATTCACGACGGGCCTAATATATCAAAGACATCTAAACTTGTTAAAACCATTTTATTTATTATTTATTTTTGACTTTATTCTTGAAATGGAAAATATAAATAAGATACGATGACAAAAAGAAAGAAAATAAATGGAAATACTACTAGGCCAAAATAGATCAAAAATTTGAAAAATGACGGAAAATTTTTAAATTTTCCAGTTAAATGTGGTCAAATTCATGGAAAAGCCCACTAAAATTTCGATAGAAATCCCCCCTACACTTAATATAAACATTGTCCTCAATGTTTAAGCATGTGGGAGAGTAAACTCCTCTACACTTAGGACATTGAGTACGTTGTTTAAAATCGAGCTAAGGAAGAGACAACTAAAGTGATTACATTTATTCGTTTTATTTATACACAAGATTGAATCACAATAGCAAAAACTTATCGAAGGAACCGGGTACACGGGAAAACGGGATCACGGGTCGCGTCAAAAATACCAAAAGTGGATCATTAAAGCTCATGTCCCTGCACAACATCACAACACACAAACAACCTACTTGGCTCCCCCTACACTTATTGACGAAAATGGGTGAAGGTGAAAAAGGGTGGAAAGGATGAAAAAGGTAAAAATCTAACCTAGTTATACGATGCTTGATTTATTTATCACGAGTCTCTAGCTCGACTCGATTTCCCGAATTAATTCATTCAAATGGGAAAAATCATGGAAGAAACGAGATTTCCAAGGGAGGAAAATCTCTCCATGATAAAGGGTGAAATAAAGTCATATAAGGAATACCCCATGAAAATCCACCGGGTCAAACACATAATTTCCATCACAAAAGGAAATAAACCCCGAGGTGGTAAAATCACGCAAGTCAAAGAAGAGTGGGGTATCCTTAGGCAAAAATTTCTTACAAGGAAAGGTGTTATGGTGATATGGCAATGGTAACAGAAAAGTCTCTATTCCAGGATCAAACACCGGTTCCTTAACGGGAAAATAGGAAGAGGTGTTGACATTTAAGCTCAAAATGTCATTTTGATCCAAAGTGGGAGAGTCGTCCTCTTCCAAACTCGATGTGAAAACATAAGTATCATCGGAGTCATAGGAAAACTCATCCTCATGAGGAAAATAGGAGTTTAGAAAGTTATCTAAATCCTCCTCAAATGGAATATCCTTTATAATAGGGACAACCTCTAAAGGTGGAGGATCCTTTTCAAAAGTCGTAACCCCCAATTTAGGAATATAAGAGTCAAAGGGAGACTCAAGAATGGGATAATCACTCATAGAGATGATAGGATCATTAGGCTCACTAGGTGTCTCGTCAAAACCCAAAGAAATGAGTTCACTTAAAGAAGTGTCGTCACTAAAATTAGCTTCTTCATTTTCTTCAAAAAGTGGATTATCATTTGAAATTTCAAAAAGTGGGTTTGAATGAACCACAAAATCATTAAGGTTAAACTTTTTAGTTTCAAAAGGATTGATAAAACTTTCTTCATTATCAAAATTAAGCACATCAATCATATTGACCGATTCTTTTTCATTTGATTTATTCACCATTTTCCCCATTTTAAACACTTGTTGATAATTTCCAACCCTAAGAATTAATTCCCCTTCGGCAACATCAACTAAAGCTTTCCCGGTTCTTAAAAATGGTCTACCAAGTATTAACAGAATACGAGGATCCATCTCATAGTCGACTATAACAAAGTCCACGGGAAAAGTGAATGTACAAACCCGAACAAAAACGTCTTCGGCAATACCAACGGGGTATGCGAGAGTTCTATTAGCTAACTCGAGAGTCATGCAAATCGGTACAAGGTCGGGTAATGATAATCGTTTCCATACCGAGAGTGGCATAAGATTGATGCTAGCATCGAGATCCGCTAAAGCTATACAATCATCAATTTGGGGAAACGAGCAAGGTAACACGAATCGTCCGGGATCTCCTAGCTTTTCGGGAAGCTCTTTGAGAAGAATCGCGGAACAATTCTCATTTAAACGAATATTCACGAGCTCAACCATTTTTTCTTTCTTATTAAGCAAATCTTTGAACATTTTGACAAATTTTGGCATTTGAGCAAGTGCTTCAATAAGGCTAATGTTAACATTCACGTTGGAAATCATTTTCAAAAAGTTGGAAACATGAACGTCATCTTTAGTGAGCACTTTAGCCTTGTTCAATCTAGACGGATAAGGGATATTCGGTTTAGATGGTGAAGGTTGAGAAGGAGAACGACTCACTTCTTGAACAAACTTATGGATAGGCTCATTAGGCAATGGAGCACTAGTACTAGGAGTGGTAGTGGTAGGAATCACTAGAGGGGGAGTAGGATTACTCATTTGACCTCCGGGCCTTGTCTCTCCTTTATGGCCGAAGAGATGGAAGGTCCCACTAAAGTGGCTCCACTTCGAGTACTGATAGCACTCACATTAGCACGAGGGTTAATCTCGGTATTAGAAGGTAAGGCTCCTTGGGGTCTAAGGGCTTGAATCATTGTCAAAAAATTCTTATCGGTCGATTCTTGCATCTCTCTCATAATTCGCTCATGGTGGGTAAAATTTTGTAGAACCAAGTCCATTTGAGGATTATGCATGTTCATTTGATTAAACCCTTGATTAGGAAAACCTTGGTTTTGATATTGAGGTTGAAAACCGTTGTTATTATGAAAACCTTGGTTATTATTTTGAAACCCTTGATTAAAATTCCCGTGATTTGCATTCCCTTGAAAATTACCGATTTGAGGACCTTGGTTCCTATTTTGGTTTTGGGTATTGGGCGGGTGGGGGTGGTCTTTGTGGAGCTACAAAACCCGGGGGAGCCAAATAATTAGTACTCTTATATAAGATAAATGGTTAACATCAAAATTTGGTTTAAATTGAACCCTTTCATTAGCATTGGTGTTATAAGCATAAACTTGTTGTTGTTGATTGTAAACTTTGTCACAATTAAAATATGGATGTGGTCCACCACAAGTCTCACATGTTTCACTAGTTTCTTTCAAGGCAATAACTTGACCATTGAGGGCTTGGGTTTTTAGAGCAATTGATTCAACAAGCGACGTAAGCTTATAAATTCTCTTATCATTCTCACTAGAACTAGCACTTGCCATATTAGCCCTAACACTCTTGGTTTGCACTTTAGCCTTGTTTTCAATTATGGCCCAAGCCTCGTTCATTGATTTCACAAGAATATTGCCCCCCGCGACACTATTAAGTGAGTCTTGGTCATTTAGAGTTAAACCATTGTAAAACGTATTAATTTGATGCACTTTAGTGAAACCGTGTTGTGGACATTTTCTTTAAAGCTCTTTAAATCGATCCCAAGACTCACTAAAAGTTTCCCCATATTTTTGTTCAAAGGTAATGATGTCATTCCTTAAAGAAGTGGTCCGTGATGATGGAAAAAACTAGTTAATGAACTTGGTCTCTAAATCAATCCATGTTGTAATACTTTGGGGTGGTTCCTTATCAAGCCAAATCTGGGCTTGTCCCTCGAGGGAAAAAGGAAAGAGTTGTAAAAGAATAGCCTCTTGTGGCACCCCATTGTATTTGACGGTGTTTGTTAAATGGATAAATCTCTTGATATGATCATGGGGGTCATCTTGAGAACGACCCAAAAATGGTGTAGCAGAAACCATTTGAATAAAATCCGTTTTGATTTCAAAATTATTTGCTCGAATTGCGGGGAGAACGATAGCGTCATCGTTTCCCTCAACGTGAGATTGTAGAATCTCAATCATAGGTCGGTTATCCGTTGCCATTGTATTGTCGAAAGCGCGATTCTCGGGATCGGCTTGAATGACGGTCTTTTTGTTTTTCTTCTTCTTCTTCTTTTTGGAAGAATTAGAAGTTTTTGGTACACCAATCGGTATGTATGTACGCGCGCGAGTGCGCATACAATTAAAACTTGGAATGAGGTAGGTGACCTCGGCCGACTTTGAGAGGAAAGGGATTATCCCTCTCGAGGTGCAATATTAAAAAGCTACAAAAATATATACTTAATACTACTTGAGTTGGCAAACCAATAATCGGTCTTCCCTCTCAATATACGCACAAGCAAGCGGGGAAACGAGGTGGCACAAAGCACTTAAAAACCTTTTTCCTTAGACGGCCTTTTATAGCGCGTCGCCTTATACCCACCTTATAGTTTGTATATATCGAGTTCAAACGTCTTACTAGTATTTATCTATTTTGCCCTTTTTCCTTGTTATGGATTCGAATACAATAGTTAGGTGATGAAATCCCAACTAAGGTCTTATTTGAAAAGTAGGTAAATTAATTTTACTACTTAATATAATATAGTAAAAGAAAAATGTTTTTGTATTTTTTTTTTAGAAAAATATATATTCACAAGAAAAATCGAAAGGAATCGAACTAAGAAAAATAACACTAATACGTAATATTTTTGTTGTAATACTTTTAAGAAAAAGTAATACTTTTTGATTTTTTAATTTTTTTGTTGCAAATCTTAGGAAAGAATTTGCTTTTGTGATTTTTTAATTTTTTTGTATTTTTAAGTTTTTGATTTTTTTAGTATTTTTGATTTTTTGTGCTGGAAAATTAACGTTCAAAAAGAACGGATCCCAAAATCCAAACGTCTCACGAAATCGTCAATCGTAACGAGCGAAGCGGCAACGGCGCCAATTTAATATAAGGATTTTGTGCAATACTTTTTATGTTCGTTTACCTCGACTCACTCGAATTGATTTCCAATTAAACGTAAGATTAATTTGTTCTTGGTGAAACGTAATTTTTTTTTTGGTATTTTAAAATTAAAATCTATTTAATTAAAAACTATTTAATCTAATTTATAAATCTATTTTAAACTAATTTAAATAAAAACTATTTTTTGAAACTTAAACAAAATTAATTAAACTAATATATAGACTATATTAAAACTATTTGAAACTATATTTAAATCTATTTGAACAAAATTTTGAAAACTAATTTAAAGTAATTAAAAACAATAAAACTATTTTAAATAAAACTAAAATCTAATTGAAAACTAATTTTAATTTAAACTAAAATTTAAAAACAATTTAAATTTCAAAAAGTAAATAAAATATTTTTTTATCTTTTAATTTATTTTAAAAACTAAATAAAAGAAGATTGATATAAAACTTTTAAATAGATTTAATAAAACTAAACTTGTATTTAAATCTAATTAACTAAAACTGCCAGTAAAACTTATTCCTATATTAATTAATTGATGTGTAAACAAACATAAATTAAGGCCTAGAGTAGATGGTTAAGGTGCAGGACTGCTAAGCGAGAGGTCTGGTGTTCGAGTCCCAAGAGGGACGAATTTTTGCTAAAATAATTTTTTTTGGAACTTTTGAAATCTCAGACCAAAAGGGTCTGAGAGTTAAGCAGTAATATCAGTACGAAAAATAAACAAATAAGCACTAAAAGCTAAGCAAATAAGCAAATGAGCAAATTAACCAAATAAGCACAAATAAATAAGCAAATAAGCAGTTTATCCTAAATAAGCAGAATGGACTGATAAAAAGCAAACTGAAATCTTAATAAGCAAAACCAAAAGAAAAGAGATAAGCTAAATTGAATGAGCAAACTACACTATAAGCACTAAAAGCTAAAAACTAGGCAGACTTAACCATTAACGCAATAAGCAGATAAAGACTTTTAAGACTACAACTTAAATTAGATAAACAATTAAACTAAACACAAAAAATCACAAAAACTTAAATCATAACAAACTTCAATTCCAAAACCAGCAGACTAAATAAACTCAAAATAAAGTAGATCCAAACACCAAATAATAACAAAAGATTAATTTAAAATTGACAAAAAATTAAAAGAGAGAAAGAACCTTGATGTCGAAAACCGTTGCGACGAAGAGCGGCGCTGAGCCGTCTTATTAACCAAAAACGAACACCACCTTCTCAATCATCAACGAACGAACCAAAGATCTTCAAGCGAACCACCACAAAACTATTCGAACCAAATTTTTTTTATAATCTTCCAGTAGGAAAGATTTTCTACCACTTTTATCTTAATTAATATTAATGTAAAACAGATTAAAAATTAAATTGCAAGTAAATGAAATTAATTAAAAAGACAAAGTTTAACAGAATATAAGTTTTATTAATCACCAAAATCTGAGTACAATACTTGAGAAAGTAAAAGTTACAATTTAAACCTAAAAACTATTTTGCATAAAAATAAAAATTAAAATAAAAGTGCACCTAATAAATTACACATTGAAAGGGGTTTTTATAGGCAAACCCTGGAAACCCTCTTCATGAAGCTTCTTGAGTAAGTATTAAATCCCAGCCGCTAAACATGTTATTTTTCTTCTCTTTCTTCCCTTTGCTTGATCAAACGGCTGAAGACATCTTGTATCACACGGATTGCCCTCGTGGCGTGATTTGTGTTTGTTTGTGTTAGTTAGCATCTGATGTGGAATATAATGATTGGATGGAGGGGTTGTGGTGGGGTGTTTGAGCCAATCACAAAAGGGAGGGATGCCACGTCAAGAGAGGACCACCAGTATGTTCATCCGAATTAAGGGGGGATTTTATTTAAGAATCGTGTGAATCACAAGATTAGGGTAAAAGCCCCAATTTTTCCTTAGTACTTCTTGATCTAGGGTAACTAGGGTTTGGGGAGGTTGGGTAAAAAGATGCGTGTATTGTGGGAGAGAAGGAGTGGAAGGTGAAACTGATTTCTTGTTATTATCGTCAAGTAAATGTCAAGTAAATCACTCAGCCGAAAAGGAGGAGGGATGATGCATGGTTTCGTGAGAAAATGTATGTGGTCGATGCTCAGTCAAAGGGAAAGATTTTGGATTCAGAGGTGTTAGCATTTCTTGCCGACCCAGGGGCAGCAGATACTGAAGGTATTGCAATCGTTTCCACCTCTAATGCAGCTTATCAAGCAGATGATCTTGATGCATATGACTCGGATTGTGATGACATTCACTCTACCCAAGCTGCTCTCGTTGCTAATCTCTCTCACTACGGTTCTGATGTCGTCAGTGAGGTACCAACCACATCTAATAATATTGATGATAACCAACATCAAGTCGGGCATGAAAATGACAACCTCGAACAGCATTCGGGAACTAGTAACTCAAATGATGTGGTACCCAATCCTACACATTTGAGTGAACCTCAACCAAATGCTACGACGGGTATGGAATCTTTTGCTCAACATGATTTGGTCATGGTGCCTAAACATATTATTGATCAAATGCATATGGCACTCCGACAATCCGTAGATACGAATTCCACCCTAACTGCTGAGCTTGCGGTGCATAAAGAAAAGGTCAAAACTTTTGAAATGGTCCCTCAATCAGAGAAAATAACATGTTCTGAATTTGACCAATTTCGTTTTGAAAAGATTGAACACTTGAAAGAAATAGAATCATTAAAAGCTAATCTTTCCAATTATATAAAAGCAAAAGAGTCGGTTGTCAATGATTTTCAGAAACTTAAAATGGATTTCGAAACTCTCGAGTCTCAAAAGTTTGAATCAGAAATTAATGCTACCAAACTTCTTAAATTCAAGGAACAACAGCTTTTAAAACAACACGCTTCCACCGAAAAGGTTCATCTTTTAACTAAGTCATTTAAAGAACTCGAACTTAAGCGTCTTCAAGATTTACCACCTAATCCCAGTTATGCAAAACAAGCTCAGGAATATATTCCCGGTCTATATGATATGACCATAATTGGCAAATAGAAAGAAGCACCTTTTGTTCGTAGTACTGAGGAGACACAGTCACTTGCGGATGAAACTCATTCTAAAATGCTTTCAAAATTCCATACAATTGATTATGATCAACATAACAAAGATCAATTTTCGAAAAAGACAGGCATTCGCTTACAAAAGGAATTAGCAGAATTAACAGTTCTTGTGCCCCAAAGTTTGTCAAATGAAAACCTTCCTAGTACATCTCCTACACTTGTCAAAACGGATTTAACAAAGTTAATTCCACCGGTAACCAAGGCGTCCGTTAACTTAAATGCGGTTCACCAACACTTAGCCGATTTTAACAAGGTCATTTTGGAACGTACGACGGCCTCGGCCATAACGGAAGGTGAATGGAACTTTGAGCACACTAGAGCTGCGTTTCGAGACGAAATTGTTCCGTTTGTAAAGAATGTTAAAGCTTGTCTTAGTAATCTTGATCAAGACTTGCTTTTGGAAATAGAAGAAGTTAGACGTGTTTTCAATAAAATAGAAGATGCTTATGAAAACAGTTTACTTGAAATAGAACGGGTTTCACGCCAAAATGATCAGCTTCTGAAGCAAGTGATGTCTCATGATATAGTTTCCGTCTGTGTGAATAAAAGTGTTGATAATGATTCTATTGTGCATAATGTTGAATTTGTGGATAATGTGCTAGATAGTACTTGTCACGAATCTGACGCTAAATTTTTAAAGCTTCAAGATTCATATTCTTCGCTTTCAAAACGTTTTGATGAGATTCAAACACATTGCATTTCGCTTGAATGCAAGCAACAATTTAATCAAGAAATCTTTGACGTCATTCGAAGGTGTTAATATTGATGATGCAAACTTTGAAAGATTGAATTTACAATCAAAACAGCGTCAGCCAAGTGACAAAGTTGCTAAATCTTTGCCGATAGAAATAGAGAAATCTAAGGAGCTTAACTGTGTGAACGTACTTGAGGCCGCTGAGAATTTTAAACTTGATCTAGATAATCGGGTTTCCAAAATTTTGTCCAAAGTTGATAACTTAAAACAGAAAAATACACGACTCTTCGACTCAGTAAAGCCCGCATGTGTTGATACCACTGCACAGAATCAGTCATTGATTGAACAATTGAATCGAAAGTCGGTGGAAATATCTGATTTGAGGGAACAAATTTGTGATAAAAATTTGATCTTGGCTGAGTTAAAGGAAACACTTCGTACTCTATAAGGTAAGAATGTTGTGGATAACGCAGCCACTTTCTCAGCATCGTCCTCTAGTGCAATCAAAAGGAACCTTATAGCCGTCACACCACTTAACAAGGGCCCTAGGACTAAACCATCTCAAACTTTGGTCACTAAAGATAAGGCGGAATCAAAACCAGCTTCTAATATTCCCGTGTTGCCTTCTACAGGAGTAAGCACCACTACTAAGGCTCAAAGATCTAATCTTAAGAGAAACAAGAAGAATGATAGGATCTTGCCCCCATCTAGTAGTCAAGTGAAGAAGAAAGTAGAAGCCCATCCTAGGAATGTTATTTCTGTTTTGAATAAAAAGAATCATGTAGCTAAACCTAAAGGCTCTGCGGTTGTGCAGCGTTCTAAGCCTAGTGTGAATTCTAATTTAAAATGTTGGAATTGCATTGAATGTATGTTTTCTAGTCGTCATGATTCTTGCCTTATTGACCATGTGAATGAGATGTATGCCCGGAAAAATGAATTAAAATGGAAACTGACTGGGAAAGTGTTAACCCAAGTTGGTTGGATGTGGCGCCCCACCTGTAGAAATTTCACTATTGTAGGAACCAAGTGCCCTTTGACTAGGATCACTCCCACTAAAGCGAAGAAAGCATGCCCTTTAACTAGGAGTACCAAGGCTACCTTTAACTAGGAACACCGACACTACCGTAGGAACCAAGTGCCCTTTAAATAGGTCTACTCCCAATGTAGTGCCGACGAATAACCCAAAACCTAAGAAAGTTGGAACAATAAAACCTGTTAGTGCTAAAACTCACATTAGAAAACGCAGGAAATCTAAGGGTCACACAAATGTTAGCAATTCTGATAATCTTATATCTGTATCTGCTAACACTCCGGAACCAATAGTTTCCAATGCATTGTCTACTGTTGTTATTGAAAACAGGTGGTCCAAATTGTTCTCTGGTATTTGGACTCTGGTTGCTCCAAGCATTTGACCAGAGATCGCTCTCAGCTCAGAAATTTCGTCAGCAAGTTTCTTGGTACTGTTCGATTTGGAAATGATCATATTGCAAAGATAATGGGTTATGATGAATATCATATTGGTAATGTTATTATTTCAAGAGTGTATTATGTGGAAGGCCTCGGTCACAACTTAATTTCTGTGGGACAATTTTGTGATGCAAACCTAGAAGTTGCTTTTCGAGAGCATACCTGCTTCATTCGTAATTTGGAAGGGGTTGATTTATTGAAAGGTACTCGAGGGAATAATTTGTACACATTGTCTCTACAAGACATGATGGCCGCTTCTCCTGTATGTCTTCTCTCCAAAGCTTTGAAGACTAAGTCATGGTTATGGAATCGACGGTTATCTCATCTTAACTTTGACGCTATTAATCATTTGGCGAAAAACGAACTTGTTCGTGGTCTTCCTAAACTATCATTTCACAAGGATCATTTGTGTTTCGCGTGTACAATGGGGAAAAGCACTAAGAAGTCATACAAACCCAAGACTGAAGACACCAACCAAGAGAAACTTTATCTTTTACATATGGATCTTTGTGGGCCAATGCGTGTTGAAAGTCTTAGTGGAAAAAAGTACATCCTCGTCATTGTCGATGATTACTCTCGGTTTACATGGGTTAAATTTCTTAAAGCAAAAAATGAGCCATACCATATCTTCATTGAAAAGTACCAGATTTATCATATCTTCATGTATTTGGTTCTCTTTGCTATCCAAATAATGATGGTGACAATTTGGGAAAACTTCAACCAAAGGCTGATATTGGTATTTTCATTGGTTACGCACCCACAATGAAGGCATACCGAATCTACAAACGTAACTCTCGCAAGATCCTCGAAAATATGAATGTTGATTTTGATGAGCTGACAACAATGGCTTTTGAGCAAAGCAGCTCTGAACCCGCACTTCATGAAATGGGACCCAGTAATATTAGTTCTGGTCTTGTCCCAAACAACCCTACTTCATCATCATTTACACCACTACTAGGAAGGAATGGGATACGTTGTTTCAACCGTTCTTTGATGAATTCTTTACTCCTCCAAGTATTGTTGCTCCAGGACCTGAGGTAATAGCTCCGGTAACTAATGTACAGATTTTGCTAGTTGAAAAAGTTCGTTTCTCGGTATCTTCTCGAATTGATTTCCTTTTTAAAGTGTGACTCAGTAGATTTTGGTAAAGAATAATATTTTTGGTTGTAGAAAAGTGAATGTGCAAGACTTTAAAATAAATGACGAGTAATTAAAACTAAAACTAGTTGAAACGTAAACGGTGCAATATTTAAAACTTTAAAAGTAAACGACGAGAAATTAAATGACGTAAAATTAAAACTTAACGAAAAGTAAATTAACAATCAAATAAAAATGCAAAACGAAATTAAAATAGACTAAAAACAAAACGAGAAAAATTGTCACTTTTACTAAAGGAAAATATTAAAACAAAACAAAACAAACCCGTCAGAATACACCTGATCGGAATCCAATCGGAATCCGATCGGAATGTACCCCCATCGGAAAGTGCAATCGGAATACTGCAATCGGAATATGGTAAAATTGCCCAATCGGAATGATGGGAAAACAATGTTAATCGGAATGGTAAGAAAATAAGTCTAATCGGAATATTGAAACAAGCTAATCGGAATGTTAAAGAAACGAATCCAATCGGAATGTATAACAAAGAACCGAATCGGAATATCTTAAAATACCCACAATCAGAAAGTTGAAAACCCTAATCCGATCAATTGATCGGAATGAGGGGGAGGGGTGCAGTCGAAATGTTGTGATCAGAAAAGGGTTTTAACCTTTTCCGATTTCCTATTGATTCGAAAATAAGCAAGCTATAAGCTATTAGGAATAAGCTCAAACTAAGACTTGATCTAATCTATAATGACAAGGACTAAATAAGCACAAATAACAACTTTAACAAACTCTAAATAAGCAATCTTTTAAATCAAACTATAAAAAGATGAACTTTTTAAGAAAACTTTTAAAAAGTAAATGAGCTAAACATATAAATAAGCCAATAAGCACAAAGATCTTAAAGCTTATTCGTATGAAAACTTAAGTAGAAATAAAAAGATTAACTTTTAAAGCACGATAACATTAAGATCAACACGGATCAAATATAATTCGCACCAAAAGTAAACTATAATCAAGAAAGGTAGAAAGAGATTGAACAAGAAAAGTAAAGATTCAAAAACAATAAAAGAAAACTTACTTGAAAATTAAAAGGATTAAAAGTGCATAACAAGTAATTAAAGTGCAAGAAATTAAATAACAAAGTATGAAAATGGTGGAAGAGGTGGGTTGTCAATCCCCCAACAACTATGAAATGAAAACATAGAAAACTATATATAGGGAGATTAGGGAGGAGCTTAGGAAGCTTCCTCCCTCTTTCCTCTTTTCCTTAATTTCACACTTAAGTCCTTTTCTTCTTAATCTTTTGTTAATCTTGGACTTAATGACTTTGTCTCGGGATTTCTTTGAACTCGTCTCGACTTTTCTTCATAAATAAGACTTGAGTTCTTCGGCTTTTAGTAAACTTCCGTCTTTTGACTTTTTCCTCGATAAATCTTCAGAATTGGTCTTGGACTTCCGTTCTTTTTGCACTCTTGACTTCTTGACTTCGTCTTTCGTCCTTTTCTTCGATAAAAGCCCGTGAAATTTCGTGTTTTCTCCACTTTTCACCTTTTCGTCCTAAATCACAACAAAAACACAAACCACGCATAATTCCGACATAAATGACATAAAATACACGTTTTGGCTCAGTTGTTATTGTAATTAAGTGGTAAAAAGGATGGGTGTTTTCACACCTATCAAATCCCCTACACTTGACCATTGCAATGTCCTCATGCAATGCATTAGTTACAAAGCATGTTTACACTTTTCATCAAAATCAATCCACCTTGGCCTTTATTAAAGAGATAGAAAACTATAAACATTCAAAGTAAAGAAATCAAAAACATACCTTGGGTTTTGGAAATGTCATGAATGATCATCATCCTCAAGTTTTCACTTTCCCCAAACCAAGCTTAAAAACGAGATCATTGTTATTATAAGTTAGGAAACTATCACGAACTCATGTGGGCCAATTATTCACTTAGACTCCCTTATTCCTAGGTGTATCTCTTATATTTTATTTTTGTCTTGAATGATCACGAGGATGCATTGTTTGACTTATTTCGATAGTTATTTAGGCCGAAAATAAAGTGCACGATTTAATCAATAGTTAGCTAAAGGACAAAATCTTTTAAAACTGCTTCTCGGGACCTCATAAAGTTCATATCTTGGCATAACTCGCTTCACGATTTGAGACCTTTCTCGGACCGATATTTGGCAGCGACTTCATACTTCGAATCTTTGAGAGACGTTCTTGAAATTATGGTCTTCTCTTCATAATAGGAATTTCTTCACTTGAAGTTTTTGAGAGATTCTTCATACTTGGACCACGGCTTCTTCATTTTTCTCCAATCTTTATTTTGGACTTTGATATACAACGATCCGCCTCCTTTTAGGACTTGGATCTATTTATCCTCATACCTTGTTAGGGCCTTTTTGGATAGACTTCTCCATGATCTTTTGGGGAGTTTTTGCTTTTCGTCGTGTGTCTCGATCCTTCATATTGATTTTCGATAAATGATTCTTCACATCACTTTTGGATCTTTAGCAACAAAATGTAGCCCTCATGCCTTGTTAGGGCCTTTTCGGACTCGCCAATCTTCGCATTCCGCTTCAATAAGTTATGCCTTGGCTATGAACTCTAATCCGTACCGAGCAACTTTTAAACAATCTTGGGCTAGAAGCTAAGTAACCTTTTAAATCGTACAACCTTATTTATTGCAGATAAATTTATTAACAAGCGAAGGGAGAATAGGCTTATAATTAACTCACATAAATTCACGAAAGAATACCAAACTTATAATTGACTCTATCATTTCTCGTCCTCCACAGTTTAAAATCTCAAGGAATGAGACTCGTGGATGCTTAGCCTATTAAATCAAAGTTTTGAGTTTTCGAGTCATCTATAGGATCTTGCAAACTCTTAGACTTTTTCAAGTTTAGAAATCGCGTTTTAAAGCTCCCTTGATAAATGACTCTCTAGGATCAATTATAGGAACTTGCGAAAAGTTCTTGTTCTTAACCCGTGAGAGTTAAGACTTTCGCGTTTTATAGCTCCCTATATAAAAGCCTAGCAAAACTTGACTTAAACACGTTAAGGATACTAGCTAGAGTAACTTAGATAAGTAAACTCGGGTTGAGTCAAAAGATTCACAACGTTTGAGAATTAAAACCACTTTATTAAAAATTTATTCTAATAAGGAAAGAAAATAACTATACAAAGGTAAAAACAACTATACAACTAGGCCAAAATAGATTAAAAATTTTGAAAAATGTCGAAAAATCAAATTTTCCTGTTAAAATGAGGACAAATTCAAGGAACAGAGCCACTTAACTTCGATAGAAGTCCCCCCTACACTTAATATAAACATTGTCCTCAATGTTTAAGCATGTGGGAGTAAATTCCCCTACACTTAGGACATTGTGCACTTTGTTTAAATCTCGCTAAGGAAGAGACAACTAAAGAGATTCCTATTTTAATATTGGAAAATATAAAATAGTGAATCGAAAAGAGTTTAGGATAGAACCGGGAAATTAGGAACACAGAATCACCGTTTGTCAAAAGTCATCAAGAGTGTGTCTTTGAAGCTCGAATCCCTGCACATGATAAGAAAGAAAACAAGAAACTCCATGGGGCTCCCCCTACACTTATGGTAAAGATAGATAGATAATTGGGTTGCCTCCCAAAAAGCGCTTGTTTTTGTTAACCGAGTCACGAGCCTGACTCGTCCCCGAATTAAATGGTCCATGGGGAAGCCTCAAATGTAATACCGGGATCAAAGACCTTGTCCTCGTTCTCGGTTGACATCAACAAAGGAGAGGCGGGGGGATAGGTCTTGTATGGGAGAAAAGTCTTTTCAACATACGTAAAGTATGTGAAATCAAGATCCACGGGAGGTGGGTGGGTAAAGTAAGCACATTGTCCTCCCCCAAAGACAATGGATGCTGAGCAAGCGGCAAAGCCATATTGTTATCAATCATAGCATAATCAATGTCACCTCCCGGGTCAAAGCACTCATCCTCCGTGATGGTCTCTAACGGAGTGGATGAAAGGTGCTCGGGTGGGGGACTTGGGACAATACCTTCCAGCAGCAAATTATCAAAAATAATGTCCCCCTCCGTGTCATAATCATCAATACCTGGAGGGATGGAGTGGATATCGATTTCTTCCAGCAATGGGTCATTATCTTCAACGGGAGGAATAGATGGAGGTAAAGACTTGGAAAGAGAAGGAGAAGTCAACTCTTCGATTTGAGCAATAAGAAGGTGAACTTTCCATAATCTATCGCGAAGAAGCACGTCTTCCACCTCATCCACAAGATCAAGTTCATAGTGAACTTCTCGTAAGCCGGAGAGAATAAATCGTCATCACCCGCATCTCTCGGTGGAGATTGAGAAATTTCAAAAGTGAAATTCTCATAGCGGAGAGAAGAATCGTCATCACTAGGATCGACCTCTTCCGTAAGAGCAACGTCGTCCTCAGGCTCCATAGTAGGTAAGTCACAAACCTCATCATCCAATAATTTGTCGAGACCAACATCACTAAGCTCATTCAACGAATCTAGATCCTTAGACGCAATAGGAACATCGAGAGTAGGAGCAACAACTTCAGAAGATTGGTTGAAAGTGTAGACATCATCGTCGTCGTCATCATCATAATAGATGGGACGAGTCTAGTTAGGAGTGACGTAGTCGGCTAACTCCTCCTTGATAACCTCCACATCTTTAAGAAGCTCATGCAGCAACTTTTGTTGTTCGTCGCCCCGAGTATGTTCAATTTTACCAATTCTATCCCACGCTGTAATTAAACATTTTGGTGTAGAAAAGAAGGGAAAACGACTAAATTGGCTCAAAAAGGTGTCGGTGATTTTCAAGGTTTCGTCCACATCAAGCAAAGGTTGCTTTTCCGGATGCAAGTCAGCTCGGAGTTGAGTTATACTTTCTAGAATGCCATTCAAAGTAGTGAGTTGTTGATCAAGACTAATTTGCTGAGAGGATTGATGATTGAGGGTGTGATGTGGGGGCTCAAAGTTATAGACACTAGGATGATAGCACGGAACTTTCTCAAAGACTTGCGACGGATCACAAAAAGAAGCATCGTGAGGGCCCCCACAAATATAGCACCATGGGTAGGGAGAGAAACTGGGTGCTTCTTGTGGATAGCTATTACCATTGTCATAATTGTAACCCGGTTCTTGCTCGTGACCATACGGGTATCGAATCGGGCACGAAACATGCCAATGAGAATCACTTCCACAATAGATGCACGGGGGAACAGGAGGTGGATTCAAAAAGGACGAATTAGTCGAGTTGCACAAAGGACAAAATCCGAATTGTGTGTTGTCGATATCGTTTCCGCACCGCTCACGTGTACACCATTGACAAAAGTCGTTCCCGTATAATCGTCTCCCACACCCGACGCAATGGACATAAGAATCCATAAAGAAAAATAGATAAGCAAGAAGAATATTTTTGGTGCAAAACTTTGAAAAAGAAATGCTTTTTATGATTTTTCAAATGTTTTTGGATTTTTGAAAATTTTTGATACAAAAAATAACGTTCACGAGTGAACGGATCCCAAAAGCCAACGCGTCTCTCACAAAAAACCGTAAATCCTCAGGAAAAGAGCCGGCAGCGGTGCCATTTTAATGTACAGATTTTGCTAGTTGAAAAAGTTCGTTTCTCGGTATCTTCTCGAATTGATTTCCGGTTTAAAGTGTGACTCAGTCGATTTTGGTAAAGAATAATATTTTTGGTTGTAGAAAAGTGAATGTGCAAGACTTTAAAATAAATGACGAGTAATTAAAACTAAAACTAGTTGAAACGTAAACGGTGCAATATTTAAAACTTTAAAAGTAAATGACGAGAAATTAAATGACGTAAAATTAAAACTTAACGAAAAGTAAATTAACAATCAAATAAAAATGCAAAACGAAATTAAAATAGACTAAAAACAAAACGAGAAAAATTGTCACTTTTACTAAAGCAAAATATTAAAACAAAACAAAACAAACCCGTCGGAATACACCTGATCGGAATCCAATCGGAATCCGATCGGAATGTACCCCCATCGGAAAGTGCAATCGGAATACTGCAATCGGAATATGGTAAAAGCGCCCAATCGTAATGATGGGAAAACAATGTTAATCGGAATGCTAAGAAAATAAGTCTAATCGGAATATTGAAACAAGCTAATCAGAATGTTAAAGAAACGAATCCAATCGGAATGTATAACAAAGAACCCAATCGGAATATCTTAAAATACCCACAATCGGAAAGTTGAAAACCCTAATCCGATCAATTGATCGGAATGAGGGGGAGGGGTGCAGTGGGAATGTTGTGATCGGAAAAGGGTTTTAACCTTTTCCGATTTCCTATTGATTCGAAAATAAGCAAGCTATAAGCTATTAGGAATAAGCTCAAACTAATACTTGATCGAATCTATTATGACAAGGACTAAATAAGCACAAATAACAACTTTTACAAACTCTAAATAAGCAATCTTTTAAATCAAACTATAAAAAGATGAACTTTTTAAGAAAAATTTTAAAAAGTAAATGAGCTAAACATATAAATAAGCCAATAAGCACAAAGATCTTAAAGCTTATTCGTATGAAAACTTAAGTAGAAATAAAAAGATTAACTTTTTAAGCACGAAAACATTAAGATCAACACGGATCAAATATAATTCGCACCAAAAGTAAACTATAATCAAGAAAGGTAGAAAGAGATTGAACAAGAAAAGTAAAGATTCAAGAACAATAAAAGAAAACTTACTTGAAAATTAAATGGATTAAAGGTGCATAACAAGTAATTAAAGTGCAAGAAATTAAATAACAAAGTATGAAAATGGTGGAAGAGGTAGATTGTCAATCCCCCCAACAACTATGAAATGAAAACATAGAAAACTATATATAGGGAGATTAGGGAGGAGCTTAGGAAGCTTCCTCCCTCTTTCCTCTTTTCCTTAATTGCACACTTAAGTCCTTTTCTTCTTAATCTTTTGTTAATCTTGGACTTAATGACTTTGTCTCGGGATTTCTTTGAACTCGTCTCGACTTTTCTTCATAAATAAGACTTGAGTTCTTCGGCTTTTAGTAAACTTCGTCTTTTGACTTTTTCCTCGATAAATCTTCAGAATTGGTCTTGGACTTCCGTTCTTTTTTCACTCTTGACTTCTTGACTTCGTCTTTCATCTTTTTCTTCGATAAAAGCCCGTGAAATTCCGTGTTTTCTCCACTTTTCACCTTTTCGTTCTAAATCACAACAAAAACACAAACCACGCATAATTCCGACATAAATGACATAAAATACACGTTTTGGCTCGGTTATTATTGTAATTAAGTGGTAAAAAGGATGGGTGTTTTCACACCTATCAGTAACCGAAGTTGTCGCTCCAGCAACCGTTGCACAATCAGATACATCTGCACCTACAATTGGTCAAGATATACCTTCAACACGTAATTCTCAACCAACACATGTTTCAACTACCCATATCATGCCTATCGATGATGAAGAGGATGATGATGATCAAGATTTGGAATTCGCTCAAATGCGTGAACTTCCATTCTTTGGTGTACCAATTCCCGACCCTAATCAAGTCGGGTCGTCCACCTCAGAGGAAACTCCTTCTACGGTTTACTCCAATCCACGGATTCGTGAACATGACAGCAAGTGGACAAAGGATCATCCTATAGATTCTATTATTGTTGACCCTAATCGTCCGGTATCCACACGAAGTCAGTTACAAGAAAATGCAATGTTTTGTCATTTTGATGCTTTTCTCACTGAAGTTGAACCTAAGACATGGCAACAAGCTTTTACTCAATCATGTTGGATAGAAGCTATGCAAGCAGAACTTAATGAATTTATACGTCTTGAAGTTTGGGAACTTGTCCCATGCTCGGATCAAGTGCAATTACTCACTTTGAAATGGGTTTACAAGGTGAAACTCGATGAGTTAGGCGGAATATTGAAGAACAAAGATAGACTAGTAGCTCGTGGATACAAGCAATTATTGGGAATCGACTTTATGGAATCCTTTGCGCCTGTTGCCCGTTTGCAGCCCACATGAATATTATCGTCTATCAGATGGATGTGAAGACGACATTTCTTAATGGTGAACTCAAAGAAGAGGTCTATGTTCAACAGCCGGATGGTTTTGTGAATCCTAATTATCCTAATCATGTGTACAAGCTTAAGAAGGCTCTCTATGGGTTGAAGCAAGCTCCACGCGCATGGTATGATCTTTTGTTACAATTCCTCATTACGCAAGGCTTCGCTAAAGGAAAGGTGGATCCCACGCTGTTCATTCATAAACGAGGTAAAGATATGATTATGGTACAAATATATGTTGATGATATTATATTTGCTGCCTCAACCCAAACCTTAGTGGATGAGTTTGGGACACTCATGTCTTCCAAGTTTAAGATGTCAATGATGGGCAAGGTATCATTCTTCTTAGGTCTTCAGATATCTCAAAGTCCCAGAGGCATCTTTATCAATCAATCCAAGTATGCCCTTAAATCGCTTAAGAAATATAAGATGGATTCTTGCGACCCCGTGGATACTCCAATGGTGGAACGAACTAAGATTGATGAAGATCCACATGGAGTTGTCGTTGATCCGACACTGTATCGTGGAATGATAGGTACTCTTCTGTATATCACAGCTAGTCGACCTGATCTTCAGTTTGCTATATGTATGTGTGCTCGGTATCAAACTCGACCTACTGAGATACACTTGTCTACTGTGAAACGAATCTTTCGATATCTTAAAGGAACCATTAATCGGGGACTTTGGTATTCGAAGGACTCTTCGATTGCACTCATGGCATATGTAGATGCGGATCACGCGGGTTGTCAAGATACAAGGCGTAGCACGAGTGGAACTTTGCAACTACTAGGAGACCGACTAATCAGTTGGGCATCGAAAAGGCAGAAAAGCGCTGCAATTTCAAGTACAGAAGCAGAATACATAGCTATGTCCGGTTGCTGTGCTCAAATTCTTTGGATGAGATCGTAATTAACCGACTATGGTCTAGGTTTCAACAAAATTCCGATGTACTGTGACAACAAGAGTGCAATTGCCTTATGCTGCAACAATGTTCAATTCTCCCGGTCGAAGCATATTGACATTCGCTACCACTTCATCAAGGAGCAAGTGGAAAATGGAGTAATCGAGCTTTACTTTGTCCGATCTGAGTATCAATTGGCGGATATTTTTACGAAGGCTTTAGATCGCGCTCGAATTGAATTTTTGGCCGACAAGCTAGGAATGAGAACTTTCTCGCTTGAGACTCTAAAGGAACTGGCAGATGAAGCGAAAGAATAGTGGTGGTAAAACTATTCTCCGTATTTTTGGTGATCATCTGTATATATTGTTTATATTTTTATCCACAAAAGCAGAATACAAAAATATAAAACCATATAAAAACCATAAAAATTGAAAAATTCATAAAAATCCAAAAATATTTTTACTTTATTTTTCAAAGGCATGTCTTTTGGTACGATAATATTTACGGCCTTAGAAATGTTGATTAATATCGACACGGCGCCATAAATAGAGTTCGTACAAAAGATGTAAATATTTCATAAAACATCCCTAAATGGCTTGTAGTTATTTCTGACTGCAACCCGGTTTTCAAATTAAAGTCAAGTATTTCTTATGAAAGCTTTGGCTCTCAACGGGAATTAATTTTCTCGGGCAAGGTTTACTTTAAAACCTTGTAAGGGATCAAGTTTACTTTATAACTTGGTCTCACACTAATCTATGTACGTTTCAGTGCATTTATTTGTTAAAACAAGAGAAGTCTTGTTTTTATGAAGCTATCATCTCTACAACCATAGCAATCTACAATTAGTATCTACATACTCGGCGGTGCGACTACTCTACCGGCGACTACAGCTCTTTCAATAGAACACGGGTCAACAATTGAGGGGGAGCAATTGTCAAGCATTCAGAATCTTCGATGCTGAAAGTGCCAAGCTCACTAATTGGTGTCAAGACAACAATACCAATCGTACACGTGGTGTCAAGAGATGACTTCAGACGTGACGAGGCGACCAACATATGTTGACAAGAACCATTTGATCTTATCATATGATGTTCTCATCTATCAGGTCCAACCTTGTCAATTCATTTCTAATATGGTGAATATGTGATCATGTTACAAATTGGTATCATATTATCATGAAGATAAAACGGACTCGCATTTTTCTTCCCAAAACCTTTGTTAAAACTACATTAAATCAATTGATATTAAAAACATCGATTGGGTTAATATTTTTAATATGGGGGAGAAAATGTGATTTAATATGGGATATTATCACAAATGGTTTGACTTAATGTGCTGGCTCATCCCGACATGTGCGAAATGTTTACGAATATCGTGGCATATGTTAAGGGGGAGCAAAATGGATTTGCTATATTAAAATGGATTTTCATGGTGACATATACTTACCCAAAACCCATTTATTTCACGACGATGAAGATTGTGGTGACATAAGGATGGTAGGATAGGTTAAGTCCAATGATTCTTCTAGAACCGAAGGAATCTTCCCAAGGACATTCCATAGCTAGAAATAGTAGTCCTTAGGAAAGATGGAGAAAGATTGTGAACGTAGCTGAATGCCGACCAAGTACTTAAGTTAGCACCGGAACAATCACAACAAGGTTCTAGTGATGACGTATTGGTAAGCATTGAAGGGGTTGAAGAATGAAAAAGAATTGTAAAGATAAAGGGTTTACAGAAAGAAGCCCTCCTTACAACCTTAGGCACAAACCGGGTCAATACATATGCTATTAAGATCATTGTTTAATGATTCTTGATATTGAAGACATACATCATGGACCCAGTGATGCATTGCACAACCCATCCCAGCTAATTCAAATATCTCTTAAAAGATATTTGTTTTAATCACACGGAGACAACACGTTATCTATTGATTTATTCACTCTGAATAAATTGGTATTGAAATGGTGGCACTCCTCTCCAGCCTCCGATTACTAAAATCCAAAGTGCACGATCTAGTCTATAGCCATTTGAGATCATTAAATATCTCATTAGGACACACTTTCATATTTCCTTGCTTCTTCACACACTGTGAAAAGTAAGAAATATTTTAAGAGTCCTACGCAAAATCTTCATGATCTTGCCTGAACATCCGAGTAATACGAAAGTATTTACAATGAAGATGGAAATCCTTCTTGAGCGAATATCAAAAAGCTCATGGTAGGTGACTTGTGCGATTCTATATGAATCAAACTTGTGATAACTGGAAAGCAACAGTGGTTTAATTCTTAACTGAACTTAAACACGTTCCAGGCCTCTACGCAATATCTTAGTGATCTTGCCAGAACACTCACAGTGAAACCTTAGTGTTCACAGTGATGAGTGGAAATCCTTCTAGTGTTAACCTCAAACAGCACTTGGTAGGTAACTTGTAAGATTCTATACGAATCAAGCTCGTGACAACTGGAAAGCAACGATGGTGCGGTTCTTAATTGAATCAAACTTGTTCCAGGAATCAGAATTGACGAATTCAAACATGCGGATAATTTTATCCAAATGATTCACTCTTTACGTTCGCAGTCAGCTTTGGACGGTCGAGTAAAGAGAACGGGTTTACCCACGAAATATTGTCAAGGAGATTTTTAATTAAATCTACCTATCACAAGTACGATATTTTATATCTTCCAACGGTCTTCACCGACCGGAGGTAAAATGCTACCGAATTAGAATGAAATGTTCAAAGCCATTTCGTTCGTGTCTACTTATGTTGCGGCATTTGAAGACGGTGGCGTTGCGGAATCCGAGAAGAAGTCGTCCCCGCATGCTTATACTTTATGTACTTAATACCTCATCTAATTCAAGAAAGCCTAAAAGTTAAGTCTTCCGCTGTATCAAACTCTGAAGCTTTCAATAATTACTAAGGTATAAGTATGTGGGACATGGTGTCACGAAGAGGCAAAGATCACAAGTGAAGGATGCACGAGTTCAAGGCAAGAGATTAATTCTCAAGATTGATATCAAAGATCACATCAGCATATTCACCAGAAAAGAAAAAAAGAAAGAAAAGAAAGACGAAGACTACGAGCTCAAGACAAGCATAGTATGCTAAGTTTATTTTATTATTGTAACTCGGGTGACACCCTTGTTTGGAGTGACCTCCCTTAGGGGGAGATTGTTGGAAATACGTTTTTACGTATTTAGGAAGATTCGGTCACTCCGACAATATATTAAGTTGTAGCTTGTAGTCTAGATATCTTTTAATTAAATAAACAAGGAAAAGCCCGGTCCATGCTTGTATGGCCGGCCCAAATGTAAGCCCAAGCCCATCTTATGGGCTTGGTATATAAACCATCTCCATTGATGGGGAGGGTGGTAATTTCATTTGAATAACACACAGTTCTCTTAAACTTTCTTTCTCTAGAAGAGTGAAATCCACCATCTTTATATCTCTTTCTCTCTCTAAAACATAAGCATAGATTTACATATCCTACACTTTATACACGTGTGTGTGAGTTAATAAGTAATGGTGTGAGTGAGTGGGGTGTTGTGGGTTGACCAGGCTTTGACCATTTTGAATAAGTGAATTATTCACTTAACAGTCCATGTTGATCAAAAGGGGTTGGCCCAATTATCCATTCCATCTTTTGCTTTAGCTTAAACAATTTGGGCTATTAAAGCCCAATCTTCCATCCATATATATATTGAATAAGATTAATAAATGGGATTTTGGCCCATGTTTAAAGTATCTTAAATATCTTAATGGGCCTTTGGGCCCATTACCCAAATGTGGGACCCACAAAGCTCGAATATCTTCAAAAAGTTAAATCCGCTAAAAATCGAACTTGAATTTGACTTTCTTGATCTTTCTTTAAAGTTGTGTCGATTTTGTCGGTTTTCGTGATCTTTGGCACACTTTTGGTCTTTTGACTTTGTCTTCGTCTCTTTCTTGGACTTTTCTTCAACATTTGACCGTGAAATCCCGTGTTTTCTATCCTTTTGATCATTTGTACCTATTTAACCCAAAAACACAAAACCACGCGTAATTCCGACTTTTACGATATTAAACACATGATTAGGTCTTGTTTTTCCTTGATTTTAGTGCCAAAAGGATAAGTGTTTACACACTTATTAACCCGCAAAACAGCAAGAGCGACTCAACAAAGGATTATGTGTTAATTGTGATAACCGCTAGACTCGAGGACACAAGTGTCCAAGGAAATTTTTACCGATGATGACCGAAGAGGAGGACGATCCAGCAGTCGCGACCCAGGAAGGTAGAGATGATGCGCTCGAAAGTGGCGACACATCGATTCTTAATTCACTTATTAGGCATGGGAGTCCGTGACCTCTACAACTTTTGGGAACAATTGGTAAGATCAATGTTCATGTTCTCATCGATAATAGTAGTACCCATAATTTTATTCATCTAGATGTTGTGGAAAAATTATGTTTATCACTCAATCGACTAAGATATTTAATGTTTATATCGGTAGCGGTGAGACTTTATTATGTGAAGTGTTTGTTCCCATGTTATGCAAGGGGTATCCGTGGAGGTTGATTTGTATGTGCTACCAATGCAAGGGCCTAATGTTGCTTTAGGCATCCAGTGGTTAAAAAACTTGTGAAAAGTTACTCATGACTATGCGAAACAGACCATGGAGTTCACCTTGCTCAATACTATATATTTGCTCACGGGGGACGAATCGTTACAAATGCTGAAGGTTAGTTTGAATCAAATGCAGGCACTACTAGGACAAGAAGCAGTTTATGGTGTATACGAGGTCCATAGTCTTGGCTTGGGGGCAGAAGACGAGACTTTAAGCGTCGTTACCACAACAAGTCAGTCGGAACTCGATGTGTTGCTGAGTCGGTTTGATGGACTTTTTTAGGTACCTACTTCCTTACCTCCTAGTTGTTCTATTGACCATCGTATTCACCTACTTCCTAATACTAAAAATGTAAATGTGCGACCTTATCGGTACCCACACTATCAAAAAGGGGAAATGGAAACCTTGATTAAAGAGATGTTGAGTCAATGAATCATTCGGTATAGTGAAATCCCATTTTCTTCGCCCGTTTTGTTTCTTAAAAAGAAGGACGATAGTTATCGATTTTGTGTTGATTATCGAGCATTAAATGCGGTTACAGTTAAGGATAAACTTTCAATTCCTACAAGTGATGAGATGTTCGATGAGCTTGGGGGTGCTAGTGTTTTTACTAAATTAGATTTGTGTGCGGGATATCATTAAATTCGGGTCTACAAACTAGATGTGTACAAGACAACATTTCGTACACATGGTGGTCATTATGAGTTTTTAGTTATGCCTTTTGGGCTAACAATGCGCCTTCCACTTTTCAGGCGACTATGAATCGGTTGTTTTCCCCTTATTTATGAAAATTTGTTATCGTTTTCTTTGATGACATCTTGGTGTATAGTACCACGCTTACAGCTCATCTCGAGCATTTGGAATGTGATTTTCAACTTTTGTAGGAACACCACTATTATGTGAAGCGGTCTAAGTGTGTCTTTGGGGCCGACACCCTCGAGTATTTGGGGCATATAATTTCTTGCCGTGGGGTTGAAGTGGATCCTAAGAAGGTTCTTGCGGTTCGTGAATGGCTGGAGCCTACCAATAAACGACACGTGAGGGGGTTCTTGGTCTTGGCCGGATATTACAAGCGTTTTATTAAGGGGTATGCGACTTAAGCTGCGCCATTAACTGATCTTTTGCGTGCTAATGGATTTCGGTGGGGTGAGCCAGAGGCAGCAGCTTTTGAAAGGCTTAAACAAAAACTCTCTACGACACCAATTATGAGTCTTCCCAATTTCCAACAAGTCTTTATAGTGGAAGCTGATGCATCGGATACGGGGATTGGGGCAATTTTGTTGCAAAATAACCACCCCATTAGCTATTTTAGTCGCAAGTTGGGACCCAGAATGCGAATAGCCGCCACCTATCAAAAGGAAATGTTTTCCATTGTGGAGGTCGTTTATAAGTGGCGTCAATATTTAGTGGGGCACCGATTTACTATTTGGACCGATCATAAAAGTCTTAAAGAACTTATGCATCAGGTGATTCAGACCCTAATACAACAGAAGTATGTTCGCAAATTAATGGATTTCGATTTCGTGGTTGAGTACAAACGCGGGGATTCTAATCAAGTGGCTGATGCAATTTCACGTTTATATGAGGAAGATGATTCTGATATTGTTATGTTTCTTGCCCTCATCCGACCAATTGTTGGATTACTTGTGGAATTAAAACAAGAAAACGTGTCAATGAATGAACAGGTAGCGTTGCATAAACAGATTAGTGAAGGTAAGGACCAGACGGGTATCGTGTGAACCAGGGATTTGTTATTTACCTGAAGCGGTACTTTGTGGGCAAGGACTCATGTCTTAAGAAACTACTATTGCAAGAATTTCATGATACACCTAGCACGAGCCATAGGGGCGTTAAAAAGATGTTATTAGGATTATCATCTTTATTCTACTAGACGGGCATGCGCAAATCAGTGGAGGAGTATATCAGGTGGTGTTTGGTGTGCCAACAAACTAAGTATTCGTCTCAAGCCATGGCTGGTTACTTACAACCTTTTCCCATACCGTCGGTAGTGTGGGAGGATGTATCGATAGATTTTGTAACGGGGCTACCAACATCTAAAGGATTGACGGTTATTTTTTTTGTAGTTGATCGTTTCTCTAAGTATGCACATTTTGCTCCTTTTCCAACTGACTTTCATGTTGTAACACCCCCAAATTACCACACAGCCTAATACCACTTTGGGGCGCTACTCATAGCACATCGCACACAATCATAGAAAACGACCTCAAAAGAGACATTAAAAATATTATACAATCTTGTCTAAAAAGTTTTCCATCCCAACATATATAAATCAGAGTAGCGTTTAGTCCCAAAAATCGTTACCAATCATAATACATTTATCAAAGACTTAAAAGTCATTTAGTTCATTTCAAAGGATGGAAAAATTATGTAAACTTTAGACAAGTAACCACCAACTCCCTCCTCGCATGCTCTGCTGCTATCCATCTAGATTTCCTGAAATACATGCTTAAAATCATCAACACAACGGTTGAGCAAGTCTATAGTTTTTACAAATCATCATTTGAACACAAGAATTTTAATCATCTCAAGCTTGTCACAGAGACAAGTCAAATATATATATATATATATATATATATATATATATATATATATATATATATATATATATATATATATATATATATATATATATATATATATATATATATATATATATATATATATATATATATATATATATATATATATATATATATATATATCGATAAATGCCTTAAGCTCATGCAACTGAACGTTAACCAACACGTCAACCGAATCACTTACGGCGCTCCTACAACAGGTAATATTGTCATATACCAACGACCTCTTATACATAATATCCCTTTCAGGTGATCACAGAGGATACATACCCTAGGATAAGGTTTGTCAAACCAAATAGATCTATCATATGTATTAGCGTTTACCTCGCAAGGTAATTAACAGTTCATGAATTTCAGGGACTTCATAAGACAATGGTACTTAGGAATTTATCATCATATTAGGGTCCATCATACCAAAAAACAACTTGTGTTCACTTTATAAAACAACATGTTTTCCCTCTCGCGGGTTAAAAATCATTTACAAGATAATATAAAAGCGAGGCTATATACTCACCTTAGATAATACACAAAGATAGTAATAGTGATCGCCGAAGTGAAGATGCCTCCCAAATATACACGTCAAAAGCCGCCACCTAACAAATAAGGTGCGCACTTAGAAACATACTTAAGTATCTCAAAACATACTTAATATAATAAAATCAATGACTCAAAATAGTATGTACATAGACATGACCAACCAATACAAGTGAATCCCTCCTAAACCCCACAACATGTACTAGCTTTCCCAAAACTAGCACCTTCGTTATTGATCCATCTCAAGATGCCAAATCAACATGGTTCAAGTACCCAACACGGATCTCCAATCTCAGAGTATACACTCACACATAAGACTTATATCCTTTTAGAAATTTGAGAAGCTAATAGATTAGCCTCTCGCCTCAAACTATGGCGCGATAAGTACCTCTCCATTAATACTCAGCCGGTACTTACCAAAAGTACACGCTGATTTACCATACCTAAACAACTCCGTTTTCGACGAAACTTGGTGACAACCTCACTTATAATCTGTAAAAGACTCAGTTTAAATTTTATTCAATGATTCACATTTTAGAACCACCTGCTTGACACATCTTTAGACTTTAAAAACCGGACAGTTTTGCACACTTGCATCGTAAAACCATTTTGACCTTGTTAAACATTCCTATTTATAAAATCGCCACTTGAATTTAAAAGTAGACTCAAAATGCTAAGTTTAGAACCCAACAACAGCCTTTGATCAGTTTTAAAACTCAACTTACAGTCCCCGAGATTCGATCCAAATATTGACAAAAATTTCGTATTGTGTGAACACTCGTCTCCCGGTACACGAATAATCAAACTAGCATAACTTTTGACTCGTTTGGAGTTAAAAGCTCTATCTTATATCTAAACGAGCGTCTCGACGACTACTACAACAATATCCTATAATACCAACACTTATAAAACTTTAACCCACGAAAACCTGCCTTAAACTCACTGATGTAAATTGACACTTTAAAAATCACATCAAAACTCATTTTGACCCATTTCCAACTTCACCAACACCTCAAATAACTCATATTAATCATTCCTAACAACATCTAATACCTAGATTCACTTGAATGACCACATGCATTCACCAAAAATTAATAATTCCTTGCATGCACTCAAATAAAAATTGTTATAATAATAATAACATATAAATGAAACCTTACATTTATTTTAGGAGATTAAATGATTAAGAACACCATAAAGCCCCAAATTTTTGTGGCTCTTATGGTCAAAAACACTAAGATAAAATCTTTTCCAAGCTTGTTTGATGGATTAGAATTGATCCTAACAACAAAGACAATACATGCAACCATTAAAAATGGATAAAATTAACACTAGATCTTTATGAAAAATAAACGTTGTTGCATGTTGATAAAAACCATACAAAAATGTTTATCTTTCAATTATAGGAATGGGTCTTTGATTGGATTTGCAAGATCATGAAGTTTGATGGTGGATTTGGGTGGTGTTGGTGTTGCCGTGAGCTAGAGAGGGAAAAGAGGAGAGAACACAAAATTTTTGATGTTAGAAATGGAGTGTGTGTGTTGGTTTGAAGTGTATATATAGTGAAGGGAGGTAGAAAGTGTAAATAAGGCTATCTTTTGGTCTTTGTTGCAAAATAACTTTTAAAGAGCGGGAATGGTACCTAGTCGGTTTTTAAAATTTACGGGAGTCGGGTTTCGTCCCGGATTCATAAAAATATAAATCTCATTTGTTAAATTGATCGGTTAAATAATTAAACGCACACGAAACGAAATAGTAAGGTTCTGACTTGACTTAATACGTAATGAAATAAAAATTTCAAAAATCTCAAATATCAAAATAATCGATACTAAAATATAATATTTGGGCATCCACTGGTATCGCGATCACTATTAGTACTCTTCAATCGTCACAATGATTAAATATAGTCACACATTATCGGTTTTAACTAAAAACCGTCAAATATAATAATACTCATCATAATTAAAAACTAAAATCCGTTACATAATTAGGGTAAAATAATGACGTTAAGTTCAGGGTATAAATGCACACAAGGTAGTGGAGGTTTTTCTGGACATAATGGTCAAGTTGCATGGAATTCCGAAGACCATTGTGTCCGATCGCGATCCAATTTTCTATTTAGAAAATTTTGGACGCAATTGTTCACGCTTAGTGGGACACAGTTAAAGCATAGCATGGCTTATCACCCTCAGAAAGATGGGCAGACGGAAGTTGTCAATCGAGGGTTGGAACAATATCTTCGGGCTTTGGTCATGGATCGTCCTCATAGATGGGTACGCCTCTTACCATTGGCGAAGTACTATTACAACACTAGTTACCATAACAATGTTAAAATGACACCTTTTCAAGCATTGTATGGAATAGTTCTTTCAACCTTAATTCCTTATCCACCAGGGACATCAAATGTGGAAGAAGCCGATACCCTACTAGTGGAACGTGATGACTTGTTACGCCAACTTAAGGAGAATTTGCTAGCTGCTAAAAATCAAATGGAGATACAAGCTAATCGAAAAAGGTAGGACTTGGAGTTTAACGTTGGGGATCGGGTACTCGTGAAACTACAACCGTACCGCCAAATTTCCCTTGCTAAGCGACTTTCTAAAAAGCTGGCTGTAACGACCAACTTTGACATGGTGGCCGTTATGACATAATCATGGCGTGTCATCAAAGCATATAAAGGCATAATGTAATAGAGACATACAAGAACAACATGAAAGCCAGAATCGAACATCGGCTCCCAAAAAAGCTCAACATAAATAATAATAAAAGAAGACTAACGGAAAAAACATATGTCCAATCATAGCAGAAGTATTAAAATGCATAAGGGAAGAAACTAAGGTAGCTCCCATCCTAAGCACATACTCGCGATGCCCAATATCGTCCTTCAGTACCTACTGTATGAGACATGAAAAAGAAGATACGACTGACCAATATGCTCAATGAACGGATATAATGACAAGATAAGAATAACTGAAAAAGAGTAATAAACAATGAAAGCAGCGGAAATGAGTGTCTATGTCCTGAGGAAAACCTGGGAATAATTTATGAAATGAAGGATAACTAAAATATCTTAAGTTATGCATGGAATAAAGTGTATGTTCTGGTTTTAAAATCTGGGAGATAATTTATGAATATGAAAGATAACTGGAATGTCATAAGTTTTACATGAAATATAAGTAAATGCCCACGAACTCATATAAGTCATAACATATTATCAACGTGCATTAATACATAGAGTGGTGACCTCGTCATGCAATTAGAAGGATGACCTCTAATAATAATAATCTGGGTAGAGGGATCAGCTCAAATGTTATGGGGTATAGAGCACTGCTGCGTCTCCGGTGTGATGAGATTGGAACAAGTTTTAAATTTATAAACACGAATTACCGGATTGACTAAGAACGCACGGGCAAGTATAACCCTTTCGTTTGTGTATAGATTTTATGTGGTAATACCGAGATCGTTCACGTGGATTTGGAAAACCTATGATCATTTAAAAATAAAATGTAATATTTGATTATAGCAATTGTAGACAAACAAGTAACAAGTAATATGTTGAGATGAATAATAAGATTAAAGGCAACACTTGGTAAAGACTAGTTTGGGCATCCGTAGTGGTATGATTGTGATGACACATTTAACATATATGATTATAATAATTAGATGGATAATCCTATCTATTATTTTCAAAAGCTTCAATCCTCGTCAAGACTTTGGTTAAAGAAAACAAGCATTAGACTCAATCACTCAATTCAAGACTTAATCTAATTTCAACACATTCGATTCACGGTCGTTTCACGAATTTGCTAACACTTATAATTATGTTTCTTGATAGTGAAAACTTCTTAAGAAATGATCAACACGAAAGATAGCTAATCATAGACAAACCGGCTATGACTTGTTGATAGAAAATAACCCTTTCGACCTATGAAATTTTTATCAACAAATTAAGTTTTGATAACAATTGTCACATGAAACATAAGTACCAATGGTTCAAAGGAAAGCTTGAAATTTAAATAAACATAAATCACAACCACAACCACTTCTTTATACCACAAACATCATACTACCAAGCGTAGAATGATTTAGCTACTCATAATGAACAATGAAATAAACTCATAAACAATAGTCTTATAAGTCATAATAAAGAGTCTTATAAAGTGAAAATATGTTGCTAATGGTTAGGGTAATGATCCTTAAGAGTTTCGTGATGTTAACTTTGCTTTTCGGACTCCAAAAGTGACTTTTCTAGCACCACCTTGCTCAAATCCGGAAATGGAGTTTTTGACAAGGTTGAGAGAGTTTATGTTATGGTATATTAACTAATGTAGTGGTTATGAAAAGATATTATGAGATGATATCAAAAGGTATGTTGTTACATGACCCCAAGGGTCTTATTTATAAGCTAATTCAAGGCTTAGACTTTAATGATCGGCTTGGAGCCAAAAGAAGTCTAGAATCTTCTTGTATGTTCTTGTGTGTTCTCCCTCAAGGTTGCATGAATGTGGACATAAAAGATGCCAACACAAATGTGGGTGTCAACTTGTATTTTGTTGGTGGCAACTTCATGCTGAGTGACTTGTATGCTCCTTGGAAACACTTGTTCTTGCACCCGAGATATATCTTCAAAGGCTTGTAACTTGTACATGGGTCTTGAACTTGACTAAGATTATTCGTACTCGTACTAATCTTCACATTTGCATTGTTTTACACTTCGTTCCTACAAATTGGCTACACAAAGACTTGCAAACACAACTGGGCACAAATATGCACAAAAGTATTATAGATATAACCAATATACATGTACAATAGTACGGATAACGCTCCCAAAACCATGTTAGATTTGGGCGTTATCAAATCCCATCACACTTAAGTTTTGCTTGCCCTCAAGCAAGAAGAAAAGAAAATTAAATCCAAAGGTACATGTATCTTATAAAAAATTCGATGCAAGCCTACCAAGTACAAGTACAAGATAAAACTCATCAGAATATGTTTTTATGGTTGAAAAATTGAGATATAAATTCAATACCCATAAAAATCTAGAAAGTATTTTATTTCTAACTATACTACACTAATAACATATGAGTTGAAGCAACATGTATCACGACTTAGCACATTGGCTAATCGATACCTTTTATTTCTTCTTCTTCCTTCAACTTCATAAATATAGCTCATTGGCTATTTATTTGTCTTTTTGACTTATTTCTTTCTTTTTCTCTTTTTTTTCTTGGCTAAAACTCCTAGCCATGGATCAACATACTTGCAAAGTTCAAGTTGTATTGACAAACATTGAGCTTGTAACCTTTTCCTAATTTTTGGATTTTTCTTCTACTATTATATGAGACTTTGAATTTGGTAAGTTTGACACAAAAATATATCTCAAATCTTCAAAAATTATCGATTGGATAATTAATTAACTATTTATATATATTTGCTTGAAACTTTTTATTTACGACGGCAAACAAGAACAAAAATTTTTAAAATAGCCCAAAAATATGGCAATTAAGCATCTTTTTTTTCTCGATTTCCCTACAACCCCCTCACACTTAAGTTTAGCATTGTCCTCAATGTGATGAAACTGAACAAAAGTTAGGGAATAAGAGAAAAACCAGAATCACGGGCATATCGTGCATCATAAATAATATACAAGAGTCTTGTCTTCGCCTTCAACTTGCGGTACCTACAAAAAAGATAAAACACACAAAAATACGAAAACACTCTATTTTTTGTTTTTATAGGTTTTTATAAAAGCGACGCATGCTACACCACCTCACACTTAAGCACAACATTGGTTAAAAATTTGTGGGGTGTAAGCATGAATTTATTTAAAAAAGGAAAATCACACTTAAAAAAAATTAAACACACGGGTTGCCTCCTGAGAAGCGCTTATTTTATTGTTGAGTCATCAGCCTGACTCGTACTTCTTTTTAGTTTTCTTTATCTTTATCGAGTGGAAACTGTTCACTCCACTCATCATGGTATTGTTAACACGGTGTCCATTAACAATGAAGCTTCCTCCATTCTTGTCATACAATTCAGCATAACCGGACGGGTATCCATGTTTTACTATAAAGGACCGTACCACTTTTTTTTAAGCTTTGGAGCTTTGAATTTATATCGCATATTAAACAATAGAACTTTTTCTCCCTTCTTGAATTCTTTTCGGATGCGAAGTTTCTTGTCATGATAAACTTTGGTACGTGCTTTGTATAATTTGGAATTTTCATAAGCTTGGAGTCGTAATTCATCGAGTTCATGCAATTGCAAGAATCGGTTTTCCCCAGAGATTTTGAGATCGGGATTACAGCTTCTTAATGCCTAATAATGACCTAGTTATACATATTCAACCTATCATAATAATGCCACTTTGTAGTATAAATAAGAGCTTCTGATACTTAATATGTGGTGTTTTATATGCATATGTAAAGTATGAAGGAGCAAAGTGAAGATATACAAAGAAGGGGCCTCAATATGCAATAAAGACAAAGTTATTAAAAGAAGCTTCTGAAATTGCCCAGAAGTGCGACGCACAAAGTTATAAGTGCGGCGCACATTTTCATCTCCAAAGTGCGGCGCACTTGAGGAGAAGTGCGGCGCACATTTGACCCCAGACAGCACTATAAATAGAGGCCATTTCCATCCATTTTACACACACCTCTCTCTCTCAATACTCCATAGCTCGAGTATTTTAGTCTTTCTAGTGAATTTTTAGTATTATGCACTTTTGGGAGATACTTGTAACGAGAGTATTCCACTCTTCGATTCTTGGAGGAACGATACAATCGTGACACTTGTGTACTCGATTATTCAATCCAATCTAGGTATGATGTTCTCTTACTCTTTTCCAATTGTTACTTTGATTACTATGTTAGGCTAAGCTATTTGTGACTATATGGGTATGCGAATATAACTAGTGATGATGCTATGATATGATCCATTATAAATTATTTCAAGCTAATGTTGTAGAACCATTTTACCTCCTAGTTCTACAAACCATATTTTATCTAAGTTGATTTGTTACGATAGTTTGGTGTTGAGAAACGCAAATTGTTATAATAAGTTTTCTAGAACTTGTCTATGGTCATGAATCTTTGGTTGGAGAAATCCGTTTAGAAACTTGATAAAATATTGAACTCGTTGGCAACTTGTTTTGAGCTTAATCGCTTAAATAAACATAAGTATTGGATCAACCTAAGTAAATTGTGTAAACGCCATTTTGACGAAAAATGATTATCACACTTTACCTACATAAACATATCTCGATCATTATTATCATCATCACAAACTTATACGAGCTATCCCATATTAGTCATATTTTTTATTATTGATATTACTTCAACCATTTATTTCTTCAATTCTTATCTTGATTAAAAAAATGAAACTAAGTCTCAGTGAACGATCCTGGCTTACCACTACAAAGCTATATTACGAACGAAAGGGTATACTTTCCCGTGTTTGTCTTCTAGTCTCTTGTTTTGTCTAAACCTTGTAATATAAATTTAAGACTTGCAAACGAACATCAAGTTTTTGGCGCCATTGTCGGGGACTTATAATCCTGTTTTGTAACCAAATTAGTATAATCCTTGAAGAAATTGAACCATTGCTACTCATTCTAAACCAAATTTTTTTCTGCAGTACAGAAAGTATGCCGCACAAACCAAAAAGTGCGCCGCACTTCCTATAGCGAACCCAAGTGCGCCACACAAAACCAAAAGTGCGCCACACATTTCTACTTGAAACACCAAAAACCTTATTGGATGCACACCTTCATCCGGAACACCACCAACATCACCATTACCTGAACCTGAACGTACCCTTAACCGAAGGTTACGTAGACTCCATCGTCGTGTACCTTTATCTAGGAGACACGAACAAACTCAACCTTACATAATTAATCAACCTTTTGACAATCTTTCACAAATCCTTTTTCTCACCAAACTCATCAAACGTTACGATCCAATGTCAGACACTGATGATGAACCTATGTGGTCAGCCGATAGAGTTGTCGCACCAACTCCTGGCTCTGCAATCGTTTTACCTAAAATTGCAAACGATTTTGCAATCAAAGGGAACCACTTAACCCTTGTAAAAAATAAGCAATTTGATGGACGAATCAAAACCGATCCTCAAAAACACATCCACGAATACAGCGGAATTTGTAAAATGTTCAACTATGGAGAAGGACAAGCCGAAGCCATCCAACTCATGATGTTTCCATCAACTCTGACTGGAGAAGCCAAGTCATGGATCGATGAACTTAATGAAGGAACCATTAGAACATGGGAAGGTCTTAGAACTGCTTTCATTAGCCGATTCTTTCCTCTTGCCCTATTTGAAAAATTCCTCGGAGAAATCCGAAGCTTTTCTCAACAAGAACGAGAAACTCTCACTGACGCATGGTTAAGAATGAAAGAACTACTCAGGAATTGCCATAGTCATGGACTTAAGAAAGAAGGAATAATCAAAATTTTCTATCATGGTCTTGACGATGTTACCCAAGATGCATTAAACGCTGCAGCGGGCGGAATTTTCCTTTACAAAACCCCTAAACAAGCTTACTAATTATTGGATGACAAAGTCCTACTTAAGCTTGATTGGTCAAAAAATCACAAAAACAAAAATTTGCGAAAACCCGTAGCTTTTGCCGAAGGAAGCACCAACCCAACCGACACCGAGAAAATTATGGCTCGAATGGATGCCATGTCGCTTAATATTGAAGAAATTAAACACAAAACCTGCAAAACACTGTGGAGGAAACCATCCTTCTAGTGAATGTGATGACAATGACACACCCATGAAGAAGGAAGAAGAAGCCAACTTTTTGAATACCTTTCGTCGAACTCGATTTTATAACGATTATCGTAATCGTGACCGCGATAATTGGAGATCAAATGATAAACCAAGTTATGATCGAGACGACAAGAAACCCACTCAAATCGAAGACAAAAACAACCTAGAAAGCAAAATCGACAACTTTATAGAATCTCAAAGCAAAACCAACATTTTTATTCGAGAAACATTCACTGACTTCAAAACCAAGTTCAAAATCACAACCAAAAACCACCAAGTGTTAGAAATACGTTTTTACGTATATTAGAAGTATCGGTCACTCCACAATATTATTAATGTTGTAATAGCTCGTAGTTAGTGTTACTTATTAAGTTAAGTAAGAAACCGACCCATGGGCTTGTCATGGGTCGGCCCAAGCACAATATAGGCCTTGGATATAAATACCCCTTTCCACCATGGAAAGGGGTTGGTTGTTGACATTCCATTTTTCTCATTTGAATAAAAATCACATAGTTTCTCTCTCACTTTCTCTCACTAGTTTCTCTCTCTAGGAATCTTCAACCCACTTCATAGATTAACAAGATTATCAATATTTTACACCAAGCTTCCATTAAAAACCTTGAAGCTAAATTTGATCGTTTAGCCGATAAACAATCAAATCGCGCTTCTGGTTCTTTACAAAGAAATACCAACCTAAATCCTAAGAACAACAACAAATATCAACGCCCACAAGCTCGTAACGAGTAAGTGAATGTTGTATTCACGCGAAGCGTTTTATCTTACGAATCACCTACCAAACCTACTCAAGAAACACCAATCGAAATTCCATTCGATAGTGACAATGAGGATGAAGCCCAACCAACCCATAGAAAACCAACTGAAAACCCAACACCCAAACCGTATAAACTAAAAATACCATATCCACAACGCTTATGCAAGCAAAAGATGCAAGCTAAGTATGGTAAATTTCTCGACATAATACAAGAAGTTAGAATTAACATGACTTTAGTCGATGTTCTGGCTGGAATGCCAATTTATGGAAAATTTATCAAAGAACTTATCAAGAGCAAGCATAAGTTTAAAGAAGTCTCTTCAACTTTTCTAAACGATGAATGTTCTCCCGTTAGTCAAAACAAAGTACCACCAAAACTGGGAGATCCTGGAAGTTTCCTAATCCCATGTACTTTTCCTCACTCATACGCTTTCAAAGCCTTGGCCGATCTTGGCGCAAGTATCAACCTCATGCCATACTCTTTGTATGCTAAACACTCTAAAAACGTTTTAAAACCCACAAAAATGATCGTTCGACTCGCAGACCGTTCTTTCCAATACTCAATGGGGATAGCTGAGAACATGCTCATAGAAGTCAGAAAATTAGTTTTTCCTGTTGACTTTGTAATCTTAGAAATGGAAGAAGATAGTAAGGTACCCCTTATCCTTGGTAGACCTTTCCTACACACAGCTGATGCTATAATTAATGTTAAGCAAAAACAACTCAACCTTAGAGTTGGAGAAGATAGAATTTCTTTCTCTATCGACGAAGCTATGAAACACTCGTACTCTAATGACGATACTTGTTCTAGTATCGATGTCGTTGAAGAAATTGTTGAAGCCGATTTTGACGATCTTCATGACGAAGGATGAGAAATTTTGCATTGTCTCGAAGGAACTATAATCGAAGAAGATCTTTTTGCTGAATTTGATGCCTTCATAGCCGACCATACCGATGATGAAGCAATCATAAAAATCAAAGAAGAAATCGAAACCTCATTTGAAACCATAACTTTCGAAACCGATTTCAAAGTTAAGAAATCTGTTGAAGAACCCCCTACAGATTTAGAACTTAAACCTCTTATTGAACATCTGGAATATGCGTTTCTTCACGAAGAAAAATTACTCCCTGTAATTATTTCATCCCAAATTTCGGAAGAACACAAAGACGATCTAATTGACATTCTCAAGAAACACAAACAAGCCTTTGCTTGGAAAAATTCTGACATTCCTGGCATATGTCCATCGTTCTGTAAACACAAAATCCAACTTTTGGATAACAAGAAACCAATAGTTGAAAAACAACGGAGATTAAATCCTAACATGAAGGATGTTGTTAAAAAAGAAATCCTTAAAATCTTAGACTCTGGAATAATCTGCCCAATCGTCGATAGCCCATGAGGTAGTCCTATTCCTTGTGTACCTAAAAAAGGAGGTATCACTGTAGTAACTAACGAAAACAACGAATTAGTACCAACACGAACCATCACCAGATGGCGAGTTTGTAATGTTTATCGAAAACTAAATGATACAACCACAAAAGATCATTTCCCTTTACCATTTATGGATCAAATGTTAGAAAGTATCGCAGGAAATGAATACCTTTGTTTCCTAGATGGTTTTTTTGGATACTTTCAAATCCCTATCGACCCTATGGATCAAGAGAAAACTACGTTTACTTGTCCATTTATAACTTACGCTTATAGGCGCATACCTTTTTGGCCTATGCAATACACCTGCTACTTTTCAGAGGTGTATGATTGTAATCTTTCACGATATGATTGAAGAATCAGTCTAAGTCTTCATGGACGATTTCTCCGTCTTTGGAAATTCTTTCGGAACATGTCTAAACAATCTCGATAAAATGTTAGCACGATGCGAAGAAGCAAATCTTGTGCTAAACTGGGAAAAATGTCACTTTATGGTTAAAGAAGGAATTGTTCTTGGACACAAAGTGTCTAGAGCTGGCCTTGAAGTTGACAAAGCAAAAATAGACGTGATCGCAAAACTCCCACCACCTACTAATGCTAGAGGCATTAGAAGTTTCTTAGGTCATGCCGGTTTTTACCGACGATTTATCGAAGACTTCGTGAAAATCGCAAGACCTTTAACTCAACTTCTAGAAAAAGAAAGAACGTTCGATTTTACCGACGAATGTTATTCAGCATTCAAAACACATAAAGAAAAACTTACATGCATAACCATTATTAGAAGCCCTAATTGGAACCTTCTATTTGTGCTTATGTGCGATGCTAGTGAACATGCCCTTGGACCCGTCCGTGGACAAAAAGATGGTAAACAATTTCATCCCATCTATTTTGCAAGTAGAACTCTTAAAGCAGCCCAACAAAATTCTACAATTACGGAAAAAGAACTAATGGTTGTAGTTTACGCGTTTGACAAATTTCGTTCCTACCTCGTATGGTTAAAAATGATAGTTTACACCGATCATTCAGCTTTGAAATACTTGTTCAAAAAGCAAGACGCCAAACCTCGTCTAATACGATGGATATTGCTTTTACAAGAATTTGATTTGGAAATTAAAGATAAAAAGGAGCTGAAAATGTTGCTGCCGATCATTTATCTCGCATAGTGAATGATGATTCTAGCGATGATGAAATCGACGATTTTCCTGATGAGCATATAATGTAAGTAAGTACTAACAAAACACCATGGTTCGCAGACTTTGCAAACTATTTGGTTGTAGGTATTTTACGAAAGGGATGACGCACCAAGAAAAGAAAAGATTTTTCTCTAAACTTAAAAAATACTTCTGGGAGGATCCTTACTTATTTAGAATCTGTCCTGACGGAATAATCCGACGTTGTATTTCCGGGTTTGAATACCGAAAAATTCTTGATGAATGTCACTACGGACCGACCGGAGGACATTACGCCGCGAACACCACCGCTAAAAAAGTGTTCGACGCTGGCTTTTATTGGCCAACTATTATGCGTGAAGCTCATACCTTAGTACGACTATGCGAAGCATGTCAAAGGATTGGAAATATTTCTAAAAGAGATGAAATGCCTCTAAATAACATCCAAGTCTGCGAAATCTTTTACGTGTGGGGTATCGACTTCATGGGACCATTTCCTAAATCTGACAAATGTGAATACATTTTAGTCGCCGTCGACTATGTATCAAAATGGGGCGAAGCTCAAGCTTTACAAACAAACGATGCCAGAGTTGTTATCACATTCTTAAAGAAATTATTTTTTTCGTTTTCGAATGCCAAAATCACTAATAAGCGATAGAGGAACTCATTTCTGTAACAAACTCATGGAAAAAGTTATGAAAAGATATGGAGTGAACCACCGATTTTCCACATCTTACCACCCTCAAACGAGTGGCCAATTTGAAAACACTAACAGAGCTCTCAAACGTATACTTGAGAAGACCGTTCAGAACAACCCTGCTTGTTGGTCTAAAAAATTAGAAGATGCTCTATGGGCCTTTCGTACCGCATTCAAAACACCAACTAGAACGACACCGTACAAACTGTTGTATGGAAAGACATGCCATCTGCCTATAGAAATTGAACACCGTGCATATTGGGCACTTAAAAACTGCACCCCAGATCTTATTGCAGCCGGTGAAAACGTAACTTTCAACTTCACGAGTTAGATGAATTTCGACATCACGCTTATGAAATTTCACGATTATATAAAGAACGAACCAAAGTTTGGCATGATTGTAAATTACGACTAAGAAAAGAATTCAAAAAGGAGACAAAGTACTTCTCTTTATCTCGAAATATAAATTCAAGCAACCTAAGCTTACTTCGAGATGGACTGGACCTTATCTAGTAAAACACCAATATCCATCTGGATATGTTGAATTACACGGTCTAAACAATACCACCTTTATAGTCAATGGACATAGACTTAAGCTCTATCATGAAGAAGAACAATGTAATGAAATCGAAGGAGAAGAAATTCCTTTCTTCTTAAAGAGATCCGAGTAGCCGAGTCTGGCTGAAGACTCTAAACTTAGCGCTATTCAGAAGGCAATCCGTATTTTATCCCCATATTTCAACTTATGTGTAGAGGAGGACCTGTAAATAAATAAAATCGTCCTTGTATATATTGCATGTGTTTTGTTTTGTTTTGTATCATACAGGAAAATAGCAAATTGGAGCTCTAAGCTGGATTTATCTCTCGAAGTCCCGTAATTTTATACTAAGCCCCGGGAAGTTCTCGTTTCCCTTTTCATTTTCCTATTTTTTATATTTTTATCAGTTATTACCTCGAGGACGATGTTCAACTTAAGTGTGGAGGAGGTGACAAATAGAAAAACTAAAATAATAAAAAATATATAATAAAATTTCTCCACATGACAACCTTTCTGAAAAACAATAAAAATATATATGTTTTGTAAATAAATAAGTTTTTAGCAAAGAAAAAATCTCATTGATTGACATTATAATTTTGCACAAAACGCATCTCGAAAATATGTGAGAAAAACTTAGCCTTATATTTCTCTATTTTGTATGAAAGACGATAATCTAGTATGCTTCAGAATTTGTGCTTGATCATCATTTACTAAACCGTAGTGAGGTTAATTAAAAGATATTTTCGAAAGGACGCAAAATAAAATCATCCTTATATCATTTTAGTTAAGCTACACTGGCTTACTAAAATATGTGGCACTCATACGCATATGTTATATTATCCATTGTGCCAATATCCTTATATGTTATGCCTAACCTCTTGTCAAGTTATAAAGTTTATGATGTACTCTCTTAAAAAAGATAAATAAAAAAATAAAAAAATAATCAAGTATTCTAGTATAGTTTGTTCTATAACTTTGAAAAAGGCATACACTTTTTTGATCCTACACCCACATCATTTATCACGTTTTTCTTCTTTGAAAAATTTATATGGTGCTCACGCTGCAACGGTTATGTTTATGGGTCTTGTACAAACCTATTGTAGCTATCTATTTTAAGACTGAGCTAATTGAGCGTTACCTTACATTTACCCTTTTGTGAGTGACACTTGTGTGAACTTAAAATCCAAACACTATCCATCTGAGGTGCTAAAGTTATTTTGTCATTTGCTTTTGCTATTCGTAAAAGTTAAATCATTTTCCTATCATACTTCACAACACATAAAAGCAATAGCTAAGTGGGGAGGAATTTGATAACGACCTAATTATACATATTCAACCTTCATTATAATGCCACTGTGACAATCCGTCAATTTATGGTTTATATTTTATTCTCAATATTTAATTGAAAACATTATTTTAATGTTATAATATGAACTCACTTATTTTTGGGAAGAAATTTGGATTTACGTCTTGAAGTAGCATCGACTACGTCTAAACCGGAGGATTCAACGTTACGTGCTTACGTTTACATACACCATCTTTGGTGACAGTCCGACATTTCAGAAAATAAATCTATCCGTAAATATTATTTTGGGATTTTAATTTTGAGTTGGTTCATAAACTCACAAATTTACGAGAAGAGATTAGGACTTACGTGAATAATTTAACGTCCTTTACGACTAAACCGGAAACCTTAGGATTACGTATTTACGTTTTCGAACTCCGTTTTTGATGAGACAATTTTTATTAGATTCGTTTTGTGCCGTTGATTCATAATTTATAAAAATGTTTTTCGTAAAACGACCCAAGGGCACGCAAATCGAGGAAACTAGAATCGAGGAGTACCCGTAAATTAGTGGGATGAGACAAGATAAATCTTGCCCCACCTCACTATATGGACGGCAACATCTATCCACAACACACCCTTAGGTGTCAAGCTTACAAAGTAAGCGAGACACATGTCTTGCTTAACTTTGCAAGCTAACTAAACATGCAAAACCACTTGCACCAAACCATTTACTTTATTTGCAACATGCAAATCTCACACAACTCTCCTCCATCTCTCTCTAAATTTCGTCGAATCTTCACCCAAAACACCCCTTTGATCAATTTTCAACCACAATATTTGGTGTTATACACACATATGATGGAAACCTCTTCAAGCTCTATTGATTGGTGGTGATTCTAACATCCAAGAAGAAGATTTGGTGATCTTCAAGGGCTGATTTCTACATGAAGTTTACAAGTATTGGTGGCCATGAAGATTGGTGTTGATCTATCACAGGTTCTTCCATCAAAAATCCAAGCCTTGATGAATACCTACACAATCTTGGTGGTATAAAGATTGTTCTTCCCATCTTCTTGTTATTTTGATTATATAATCATGTATTTTCTTTCCTATTGTATATGTATATGATGAATATATGATGATAAAAGTATTGTGTGGGGATTTGGTGTTAATAAATATGATTAAAGAGATGAAAAACCATAAGAAACAAGGCTAAAATCTTGCTTAAATTGTTGGCTGTATAAAAACAGTAAGTAACCAAGTCATAAACTGATAAAATTGCATGGTGGAATCCATTTACAGTAAGTGTTAGATGTCATACACATGTGAGAGTTGTCCATGCAATGGAATCATCAAAATGAGTGAGATATGATCAAAACAAGATTAGTGTACCAATCTGAATAGTCTGTTTTGTAGGGACTGTTAATGATAGTTAGACATGGAATGAGCAGTAGCTATAACTAACTTATTTGTAACACATAATATTAAGTTTTAGCCATCCAAAAATGAGCTTCTATCTCCTTATATAACTCAAGATATGATAAAAATGGTGAAGATGAAACTAAAAATCAGATTTTGAAGAATTAATGTTTAATAGTATTATATAAGCACTCAAACTAATATAGTATAAAATGTGAATTAAAACCCACTAACATATATATTTCATTTATATAAAAATGCATAAGTATAAATAAATGGACATTATATAAAAATGATAGTTTGGTAAGTTTTATAAGTTATAAAAACTATATACTAAGTTTTACGTCTTTTCGGCTAAAATCGAAAGATTAACGTTTTTGTTAAATAAAACTTAGACGGTTGGACCCGTCTAATATAAACTTTTATAAACTCACATACTGATATGTAAACATATATAACAAGTAAAAATCGATAAAACCCGAGCTTTACAACATATAGGCATTAACGGGCCAAAGTAGCCTTAATGGACAATAAACCCGACTAATTTGGTAAAACGCTTATAAACTTATTTATTTGGCTTAACCCATTTGGGCCCAACATGTAAAGTATAAATACTGATAATACAAGTATAAAATGGATTAATACAAGTTAATGAACTTATAATAGGCTTATTGGACCTAAAACATGTAAATAGGTAAAACTAGTAAACTAATAAAAAGTTACCAATACATAAACACTAAAATGAGTAAATAAGAATATATAAACCCACTTGATCATCATCATATGTACAAAATCATCATATATATATTTGTTATTTTTATAAAGTCATTGGACAAGAGTCTAAGACGAGTATTATTTGTCTAGGTTTCCATGATTGAAGCACGTACCGATCCGAATTACCGATAACCCGCCTTCCCACATCAATGTGAGTTCATAGCCTCGCACTCTTTTAAATGTTTTTATGAAATGTTTTATAAACCCGCGAGGGAGATAACATGTGAGTTTTGATAAAATAGGACACCATTTGTCCCGATTGCTTGTTTATTGATTTGGACCCGAATGATTGTATGACCCGATGAATGATATTATGACCCGATAAATGAAATTAAATGGATTATTAAAGTTAGGTTATGTCACTAAAAGTCCCATTAGCATGAATTGTGAACTACCGGGATTTGGTAGACGCTTATGCATATAATAGTACTATTTGAGGACGATCACCCCAGTTCGCGCCTTGACGGTTGATCCACGTCGTGCCACATTGATTGGTAAGAGAATTTATGTATGAGATGATTTACACAAGCGTGATTATTGTGATGACACGTTAATTTAGATGGGCAAATGAGTTTCGGGCTAGCTACCCGTTGTTTGGTTTAGTAAGGTAACAATGTCATGCGGCTTATAATAATCCAAAAATAACGAAATACTGCTTATGCATTGAATTACGATATATTGCCTGACTAGCAATACAGGGTCATATTATTGATATTATGTTCGTGTTTTTGTTTTATATAACCATATTCATATAACGGTTTTTATTTAATCTATACAACGTTATAAAACGTATTGTATGATGATTTTACGACTTTGGTTCGTATAATGATTTTGAAGGCAAAAGCCTATATTATGATTTTTGATAAGGATTTGTATAAAATGACTTTGGCTATTTTATGGCCTATTATAAAGATTTTTACAAAATCATTTTCGGTAATAATTATATACCGATGATATATTAATGGTTTTATTAAACTCTATGAATTCACTCGGCGTTATCGCTGACCTTTTCTTAACATGTTTTATCTCAGGTACTTGAAGGTAATTCTCGGGAAGACAACAAAGAATTCATGGCCCGCACTTAAATAATAATTTCCATTCAAATACTTTGTAAAATTTGTATGAAATAATATGACTTGGGACCTATGTAAATTTGATATTTATGAATGGAAATGCTTTATTATTAAACGACGCGATTTTTAAGCGTTGTCTATGATGTGAGTAATGTGCTATCCCGTAACACCAACGAGTCTTCCGCTATATTGATCTGTGTAAATTTGGGTGTGTTACAGTTTGGTACGAGAGCTCTCGTTATAGAGAACGAAAGATTTTTAAAACCAAGGTTTTGAATAAAACATTTCAAAATCTTTTAACTATAAACATTTTTCTAAAAATGTCTAAAAATCTTTTGACTATAACGGTGCCGAAGAATTCCCGAGTTACCGACAAGGCCAGACTGAGAAGTGTTATTTTAATATATATATAACTTGGATTATATATATATGATGTAATTTTATTACATGATTGTTTGATGATTATTTTGATATTTATACGAGGTATTTATACGACGTAGATTGTCACAAGAAACCCTAAATCCCCTAGTAAATTAATCAAAGCTATTTCCGTAGGAATTCTAGCTATTCCAGATCTAAACCGAGTTGTGGATATTTATGATCCCAACAAATGGTTTATATTCGTAGAAATGTTGATATTAGTTAATTGTGATATTAAAGAAGAATTGGCGAGATTAAATCTGATATTGATGTAATGACGATCTTTCCATATAGAGTGGAGTTTGACAAAATGTTACCACCTAGAAAGATGTCATCTGATTCGTTGTCACCCAATTCTTAAATTTGAAATCGAAAGGGTGAATGTTGCACTTGAGGCTGTCATTGGAACCATTACCCAAAAGCCTCATGCCACTAGTACCTTTCCGAGAAGTCTAATTGAATGTGCGAGTTATTTCATACTAGTGACTCCTTTGATAGTTATTGTTGTAAGAGCTATAGGATTAGAAATTAAGCGTTGTGGATATCGAGCCTTTATTTCCCTTTAAAGGCCTAAGAATAAACATGAAAGTATTGGAAAATGAGGTAGGATGTCGCATTGAGTATAAGTTGACTGAAACTGAATAAAGTAAAAATTTAACTCGTATGGAATATGAAATTGTTAATAGGAAGTCGTTAAGTTCTTTGATTGAATTATAAGGTTTTTAAATGATTGTTAGTTTGTGTTAAAGGTTGTTCCTAGGCCATTGTCCACTAATGAGGATGCCCAGTGTCCAACAAATAAATTGAAGAAATCTTCTTCTGAATTGGGACCGATGGATCTTCCGGGACAGGCGGGACACCTAATGACTCATGTAGATTAGTATTCATTGTGGTGTCTTTTAAAAATCCCTAACTTAACTGAGATATCATTTGGTAGGATGAGTTCTTGGAATTGTATGACATAGTGACACATAATGTGTTACGGTACAATTTTGACTTGTTTGTGATTAATGAAAAGACTATCATTGATTGCTAAATTCTACATGTATCGATGTTATCTATCTTTTATTGCTTTATCCAAATGTTCGCATTAGTGATGCAACCATTGAACAAGTACTCATCTCGATTTAAGTTACGTTGTGGATTATTCTTCCTGAGTGCCATCGAGGTCATGAACCTCATGATAAAGTGGCTAAGCTCATTTCTTATTATATTGTAGTTAGTTCATGGTGAACAACTTTTCATCACTCCTTTGTAGATCACTAATTGTTTTTTTATAAGATAAAACAGTACCCCTTGAGAAAAAATAAATTTTCATCACTATAAGGATTATTCAAAGTAAGATTTATAAGTGATTGTTATCGAAATGAAGTTGTTTATAAAACACCTTGGAAGACTTAATTTTTTTCATAACAAAGAAAATCTTTGTAAATTTATTTTTGATTCTTATTTAAGAATTAAGCATGAAAATGTTTTTATTATAAACATGATGATAAAATTTTGACGAACTGAGTATTGCATCGTTAATCTTGAAATTGTATATAGTTGCACGCCTACATACAATTTGGAATGGACCATCCAAGGCTGATTAGTAGTCACCATAAAATTGTTAATAAACATTACATTTTCCTTGAAATTGTGAAGGATTGAATTTTTGTGAGATCTGCAAGAAGTGAAAAATAGGGACATATTGATAGGGACACCTACATATGTGACTGTACTATTTATTCTTCTGAGTCGAATTTACTCATCTGTGGAATTTGTCTTATTTGACAATTGATATTCCTTTCTTGTCCAATTCTCCCGTAGTAAGATTCTTAGGAAAAGTATCTGATTACCGAGTGTTGATACCCGACTGGATGTATCGACGTTCCTATCATTTCTTTTGATTTGTTTTCATTTGAATGACCTGGGTTACGATCCGAGGAGCTTTCGAATGCGTACTCAAATTATGAAAACATGGGATATATTCATATTCGTTAAATGTTTTCGTCTTTATCTGAATTGAAATTCTCTCGCGTAGATTATGCGTTGACCTTGCTCTTTTAAGGTTAGTTATGTCTCCAGATATGCTTGAATTTGTGAAGAATTATGAGTTATTTTTAGTCTTCGGAGAAGTTCACATCTTATCAACGGTAATGAAACTGGAAAGTTGACAGTGCCAGTAGAATGGATTGATTGATTATGACATGACGACATTGTCTTAATTGATGGGAACTCGAATAGAATTCCCCTAAATAATAAGATGTTGATTATCAAAAGTGATCTAAATAATTCCCGATGGAGGACCATATCCTGCATTTAGACTTGAAATTATACCGTGAATGGTTGTGAACTAGTCATAGATCTTGTAATCTAGAAAGAACCTAATATCAATTTATTAAAGAAAAAATTTCATGTTTGGTCCCTATCGTTTACCTCAAATATCAAGTTTGGTCCCTATCTCAAACTAAGTGCACAAATCGTCCCTATCGTTTACACTTTGGATCAAAAATGGTCCCTATCTTGGATGGACGTTAGTTTTGGCAGTTAAGTTCAATGAAGAGAGGGGTAGTTTGGTCTTTTACTTACTACATCCTCTTAAACCTTATCCCTTACCCACCACCACCACCACCACCTACACAAAATTAAATATCAAAATCCATCCACCACCGTCACCCACATCTACCTTCAAAGCCAAAGATATTTTCACCCCGTTTCAGGATACCGAAAATCCAAAACCGAAAGCTATTTTCACCCCGTTGAATGAAACCCATATCCAAACTGCAGTTATTTGCGACTACTGTAGTTAATAAGTTATCACAAAAAGATTCAGAACTCCAGAAGCAACATAAACAAAAAAACATATCTTCATCCAGTCATTTTTTTTCAATATTTCCATTTGTCTTTTTTTGTTTTTTGTTCAACTACTTTTTTTTCGGATTGTCTATAAAGGCCTGTGCTACAATCATAATCTTATTATATCAACTCAAAACACTCTTCACATGTATATGTAGCCAACTGAATACCACTTTCATGCGTCGGCCATAAAAATTAAAAACTAACCAATTGGACCCACAAAAGAATACCCCGAAAAAACTGCTCAAAAACCACCATTAACCCTTTTGTGCTTGTTGCTCAACTAGAAAATAAGTCAGTATTTACCGCTTTTCCCTGACAAGATCCAGAACCGTGTGAACGATGGGGATTGTTGTACCTCCTTGAAGAGTAAAACCGATGAATATTAAGCATTGTTGGAACTTCCTTCTGTTTTCGTCTCGGTTCGGACATAAGTGAGACTCCGAGTGGTGGGTTTCATTCAATTTCATATGATGTCCATACCATTACGGATATATCTTCTTTGAACATTCTTTCCCATATCTTATCCATCTCTATTTCCAGAGTGGTGGTACCATGAATGACTGAAGTGGCGTCTGGTGGTGGTGAACGGCGGTTGTGTAGGCGGAGGTTGTGTAGGCGGCGGTGGGTGGTGGTGAATAAATAAATTTTAGATCTATTTTTTAATCCTGAGAGGATGTAAGAGAGATAGAGAGAAAAAGGAAGAATTAAAAATGATGGTTGAGCTAAATGATGTATAATATCAGCTTGGTGGGTTCGAACACCTTCAAGCTTATATCTTGTTTTTAATAAAAGAACAAGAAGCGCAGCATATCTGGTATGTGACGATTGAAAAGTGGAAGCTTTTGTTGCAGTGGCTGAAATGGTTTGGCCGGAAATTGCAGCGGCTGTGGTGTTTTCCTGGTGGTTAGCCATGGTTTTAAAAAGAAAGAGGAGAGAAGTTATTTGTTATGTGTGTGAGAGAGATAGAAACAGTGAGAGAGAGAGATATGTGATTGTGTGTGTAAAAATGGGTGGGTGGATACATAAATGCATGGAATAGTAAGTAAAAGACTAAAGTACCCTTCTCTTCATTGAACTTAACTGCCAAAACTAACGTCCATCCAAGATAGGGACCATTTTTGATCCAAAGTGTAAACGATAGGGACGATCTGTGCACTTAGTTTGAGATAGGGACCAAACTTGATATTTGGGGTAAACGATAGGGACCAAACGTGAAATTTTTTCTTTAATAAAAGATGTTTCCGTTATCTGAAACTTTAGGAGGTATTTATTGGTAAATTACCTAGACTTTTGCCATTAAGGCAAGTTGAAATTGGTATTGATTATATTCCCGGTGTTGCACCTGTGGCATGTGCACTGTACGTCAGCACCATCTGCATTAAAAGAATTACCCTACAACTGAGAGAGTTGTATGAGAAGACTTTTATTCTACCAAGCTCGTCATCATGAAGAGCTATGGTGTTATCATTCCTTATATTTATTGATTACCGTGAACTAGGTAAATTGACGATTAAAAATCTATATCCACTACCCAAGATGATAGTTTGTTCGATCATTTACAAGGTTCTAGCGTATATTCGAAGATTTGATCCACGGCATGGTTATCATCAACTTCGCATCCGCGAAAAGATTATCTATTCCAATCACTACATCCAGAACTTGTAATGAACATTATGAGTTTCACGTGATGTCGTTTGGATTGACTAATACACATGTAGCATCCATAAATTTGGTGAATCACGTGTGTAGCTGTAATTTGATAAAATCATGCTTGTGATCATTAAGGACCATTTGTTTGTATATAAGAATAAGAAGGAGTTAATAATTATTTACAGATTGCCCTGAATTGGCCGAAGAATGAAAAATTGTACATTGAGTATTTAACATGTGATTAAAGACTTATAAAACCATTAGTAAAATCATCACTAATAGGATTAAAATGGTTTTAGATGATTTGGTTGATGTGAATCAGAGTGCATTCATTCCGGGTAGACTTATTAGCGATAATATTCTTCTAGCTCAGGAATTTATGAAGGGTTATAATTGGGACATGGGTGTTAGGAATTGTGCTTTTAAGATAGACATCCAGAAGGCTTATGACACGGTTAGTTGGGAATTCCTTGAGGTCTGCCTTAGGAATTTTGGGTTTCACCGGGTTATGATTCATTGGGTTATGACATGCTTAAGGACTGCCTCTTTCTCGGTTTCTGTCAATGGGGAGACTCATGGATTTTTTAAGGCTAAGAGGGGTCTTAGGCAGGGTGACCCTATCTCACCTTACTTGTTTACGCTGATTATGGAGGTTTTGAACTTAATGGTGAAAAGACAACTTAGGAGGGATAGGAAGTTTAAGTATCATTCGGGATGTCAAACTATGAAGATTAATAGTTTATTCTTTGCTGATGATCTTTTAATGCTTTGTCATGCTGACTTAAATTCTGCGTCTATACTTTGGAGAGGGCTGTATGAGTTTACAATGTCATCTGGTCTTTTTCCTAGTATGGCAAAGAGCAATGTATTTTTTTGTAATACCCCCGAGTCTGTTAAGGATGAAATCAAGCTTGTTATGCCTTTTGTTGAGGGTGTCTTGCCTATTAGATACCTTGGGGTTCCACTTGTCTCTAAAAGGATAACTAAGAAGGATTGTAGTTTTTTGTTAGAAGTATTACAGAATAAGATTAACAGTTGGAAGAATAGAGTGTTGTCGTTTGCGGGTAGATTACAATTGATTACTTCTGTGCTTTCGTCTATGCAAGTTTATTGGGGTTCTCTGTTTATCTTACCATTGGCCGTATGTGATGATATTGACAAACTGCTGAGTAATTTTCTTTGGGGTAATAAAAGTAGTACGGGTGCTTTGGTTAGTGTTAAGTGGAGCGATGTTTGCATGCCAAAGAGTCAAGGGGGCTTAGGTCTTAAATCTATGCAGTATTGGAATAATGCCTTAATGACTAAACATCTTTGGCATATATTATGTGATAAAACTCCATTTGGGTTAAATGGGCTAAAATTCATAAACTCAAAGGTCAAAATATCTAGAGTATTGTTTCTAAGCGTAGTATGTCTTGGTGTTGGAGGCATATCCTGGCTCTTAGAGATATGATTAAGGAATTTGTTTTTGTCAAAATTGGTAATGGGAAGGACTGTAATATTTGGTATGATAGATGGCATGATAGGGGACCGTTAAGTAAGATTATCACCCACAGGATGATTGAGCTGGCTGGTCTTTCTCTTAACGATAAGGTTGTTAACCTTATTGATAGGGGAAAATGGTTATGGCCTAACAATTGGGAGGGTCGTTATGGTGAGGTCTTGAATATCCCTGTCCCTAGGCTTATTGATGAGAAAAAGGACTTAGCTGTTTGGTGGGATAAGGGTAAGATTGAAAGGAGATTTAGCCCGACTGAGGTTTGGAAGGCTTTGAAGCCCGATAACCCGGAAGTGATTTGGTATAAACATGTCTGGTATACTCAATGTATACCTAGACATGCTTTCATTACTTGGCTGGCTATTAAAGAAAGACTAAAAACAGGTGATAGGCTTAGGAAATGGTTCAACGCTAGGGACAGTTCTTGTTTTCTTTGTGGTGATCCTAATGAATCTCACAGTCATTTGTTTTTCGCTTGTGCGTATTCTAGGAGATTATGGGAAAGGCTTAAAGTAATGGCCTTAATGGATAATGTAAGTCATATATGGCCATGTGCCATTTCTGGTGTTGTTAGTTTCCCGGCTAGAAATAATAAAGTAAGTGTTGTCCAGAGACTCCTCTTTGGTGCTTGTATTTACTTTATCTGGCAGGAAAGAAACAATAGGCGCATTGGTTGTAATCCTAGAGACATCTCTGTTTTAGTTAAGATCATTATTAGCACGGTTAGGTTAAAGCTTCTTAGTCTTGCTGTTAAACCATCAACCAATGTTAGGAGGATTGCAGATATCTGGAATGTTAAGTTATGTGAGGGTAGTAATACAGGTAAGAGGGTTGAGTTTGAACCATGTCAAAATAGCACTTATGATGATTAAGTCCTATTTTATGAATTTATGGGTGTGCTGGTCTTATGGTGGGACTGGCATGTGGGACTGTAATAGATCGTGGGTGCATATATGCTGTGTTTATGACCTTAGCAGGACATTGGAATAGGTGAGTTTGCTGTTTTGCAGGTTTTATGTAAGCTTCGGATATGGGGAGCTTCTGGTGTGATGTATTTTGCCAGATCATGTATCTGGTTTTGAAGAAGGACATCTGTTGGTTTTTTCTGGGTGAAGGCTTGATGTGCATTAGTTGGCGTTTGTGGTTTTTTTGGGGAGGCGTGTTATATCTCCTAGTGCGTGCTGGTGGGTTGTGCCGTCTAGGCTGGGTATGGCATTGTGTCCCTGAAATTGCCATGTATGCCTGTATCTTTGTTTCCAAGCCTTGGTTATATGATGCATTGTCCTTCTGTCATGTTATATCGTGTACCTGATTAGTGTCATGTAGATAGGTGCTCTGTTATAATTGCATCTGTTGAGGGGATACATGTTTTGTTGTACTCTTTCCCCCTCCATGGTTTCCCATTGGGTTTTACATGGTGGGGGTTTAGAGGAGGCAAGGAACGTGTTGTGCTACACTGGCACCCTTCTTTTATTTTCTGCAGGTTCTGATGACGTTACATAGTAGGTCTCCTTATGCCTACTGTACTGGTTTTCTTAGTATTGTTATGGGTTCTGCCATGGGGGATGGATTGGTTGTCTTTGGTTGCTTCCTGTATGGGTTGAATCTGGACATCCATGTATTCTGAAGTGGTTCCCATGAAATGCTAAGTTCTGGTCTATCTTTGGTGTGCCATAGAAGTGCAGAAGCTTGGACTTGTCAAATGGGTTCAAGTTGGTTATGGATTGGGGCTGCAGTTTTTTAAACATTCTGTGTATGTTTAATTGTTATCCTTGTATTCCTGTTTAAAACATTGAGCATGGGTTTTTGTCCATTGCCTTTGTTTTGTTATAGGTTAGTTTTGGTTATGTGGCTTGTTATGGTTTTCATTGAGCATAGGTTTGTCTATTGCCAATGTTTGTTTGTACTCTTGCCTTTGTGGCTTCGCCTTTGTGGCCTTTTCTTAATAAATTTACCGTTAAGAAAAAAAAAATAAAAATAAAGACTTAATCCTTTACATTATTTGACCGTGTGATTAATAAGATAATGGAATCCATATTGACTCTTCAAAAATTTAGAGCCCTTTTAAGACTTTGGGTTTTACCAAAAAGAAAGTGCAAATGTGTTTTGACAAATGTTTTATCGAAAAGAACTTTTGAGGGATTATTCCCTTATACCCAGAACATTTAACTAAACTCCTGTTTACGGGTAAATGTTCGTGTATACCTTAAGACAACTTAAGAAGGATTGAGGAAAACCATTTATATCATGACTTGAAATTTGAAACGACAATTTTTGCTTTTCAACTAAGAAAATTCTGACCAAAGTATAACCAAATATTTTTCAAACACTTACGAATATTATTAATTATTTTCGATAAATCAAGCAAAACTGATAAAAATAAAAGTTGAGATAGAACTGAGACTTAGAAAATATGAAGGAATAATTTCTGAATAAATACAGTCATGATATTTATTTCATCAAGGAAGGTGAATATAATTACTGACACATTATGTAGAAAAGATAAAGAACCAATTAGGACATGTTCCTTAATAATGAAGGTGCAAAATAAATTGCCGAACAATATAAAAATAAACAATGATTGTAAAAAGGATAATATAGATAATAAAAATGTGTTCGCAGCTAATGTGAACCGTCAAAATTGGGAAGCCGATGGCGTTGAATGTATAACAGGCCACTTGAGGTTGCCTAAAATGGAGATTTTGAGATATAGTTATGTTGGAATCTTGTAAGTATAAGTATTCTATTCCTGTCATTTCTGATTTAAAGTATCATTATCAGAAGAAGTTGTACTGATGGCAAATTATGAAGGCAGACACCGCCTCATACATTAGTAAACGTCTAGCTATTGCAAAGGTCATCATCTGAATTTGATTCGATTTGGGTCATCGTCGACATACTGACCAAATCTGCTAATATCATTCCTGTTAATGATAGATTCTTGATGAAGAGATTGAATCTTTTGTATTTAAAGGAGTTATGTAAACATGGTGTGCCTGTATCGATCATCTCTATCAAGATCCTCGCTTCGCATCGAATTTCTAGAGATTTGCTCAGAAGTCATTGAGAACGAATCTTGATGAGAGTACTGTACCACCCCAATCGAAGGGACGAGGTAAAGTAACGATACAAAATACTATAAGTGATGTTTATGGTTGAATGATTGACCTTTGGTAATAAACTGTAAAATTGTTTTCCTTTGGAGAGATTATCCTTGATAATTATCGTATTAGGATCAAGAATGAATCTTGTGAGGATATACATTAGAGCATCTGTAAGCAGGAGTTGGGATGAAGACACCCGACATACACCATTGTGAGTTGGACATGTCTTTTAGTTTTAAGGTTTCCTATGATGGCGAACCTAACCTTACAAAATACTCGACCTGCGAGACCTGAAATGATTGTTGAAATTAGGATCTGATTATTGACTGCCGGTAGTGGGCAGGAGGTTATGTGAATATGAAGTGTAGATCTTGAAGTGCCAGATGGGTAGCGAAGTTATGCCAAAAAATTTACCATGGAAAAATGAATTGATGATCTGAAAGATCATGGGATATAAGTCCCCGTTGTATGGGACCATTGAGATGATGTAAATGTTGGGTTGAAAGGCATATAAGCTGGATCTACCCTAGGACTTCAAGAGCTGCGGGAATTATGTTTCGTATATAGAACTTGATGAAATGTCCATCAAGTGAGAATCTGATTGTTTCTTAGTAAAGTTTAGATCAGCGAAAAGTTGCATTCATCAAAAACCCGTGAACATCATGGATAGAGAAAGTAAGTCAGCATTGAGCCTGATCTTATTCCCGTAGTTATGTTTGATGAAACTCGCGTATTGTAATGAATTACACTTATGAGAAAAGACCGAATGTGGAGGAAATACCCACATGGCTTTAACTCTATAAGAAGCGAGTATTAAGATAAGATGATCTTTGAGGACAAAGATCCTGTTTAGGGGTAAATGCTGTGACAATCCGTCAATTTATGGTTTATATTTTATTCTAAATATTTAATTGAAAACATTATTTTAATGTTATAATATGAACTCACTTATTTTTGGGAAGAAATTTGGATTTACGTCTTGAAGTAGCATCGACTACGTCTAAACCGGAGGATTCAACGTTACGTGCTTACGTTTACATACACCATCTTTGGTGACAGTCCGACATTTCAGAAAATAAATCTATCCGTAAATATTATTTTGGGATTTTAATTTGAGTTGGTTCATAAACTCACAAATTTACGAGAAGAGATTAGGACTTACGTGAATAATGTAACGTCCTTTACGACTAAACCGGAAACCTTAGGATTACGTATTTCCGTTTTCGAACTCCGTTTTTGATGAGACAATTTTTATTAGATTCGTTTTGTGCCGTTGATTCATAATTTATAAAAACGTCATAAAACAACCCAAGGGCACGCAAATCAAGGAAACTAGAATCGAGGAGTACCCGTAAATTAGTGGGATGAGACAAGATAAATCTTGCCCCACCCCACTATATGGACGGCAACATCTATCCACAACACACCCTTAGGTGTCAAGCTTACAAAGTAAGCAAGACACATGTCTTGCTTAACTTTGCAAGCTAACTAAACATGCAAAACCACTTGCACCAAACCATTTACTTCATTTGCAACATGCAAATCTCACACAACTCTCCTCCCTCTCTCTCTCTAAATTTCGTCCAATCTTCACCCAAAACACCCCTTTGATCAATTTTCAACCACAATATTTGGTGTTATACACACATATGAGGGAAACCTCTTCAAGCTCTATTAATTGGTGGTGATTCTAACATCCAAGGGAAGATTTGGTGATGTTCAAGGGCTGATTTCTACATGAAGTTTACAAGTATTGGTGGCCATGAAGATTGGTGTTGATCTATCACAAGTTCTTCCATCAAAAATCCAAGCCTTGATGAATACCTACACAATCTTGGTGGTATAAAGATTGTTCTTCCCATCTTCATGTTATTTTGATTATATAATCATGTATTTTCTTTCCTATTGTATATGTATATGATGAATATATGATGATAAAAGTATTGTGTGGGGATTTGGTGTTGATAAATATGATAAAAGAGATGAAAAACCATAAGAAACAAGGCTAGAATCTTGCTTAAATTGTTGGCTGTATAAAAACAGTAAGTAACCAAGTCATAAACTGATAAAATTGCATGGTGGAATCCATTTACAGTAAGTGTTAGATGTCATACACATGTGAGAGTTGGCCATGCAATGGAATCATCAAAATGAGTGAGATATGATCAAAACAAGATTAGTGTACCAATCTGAATAGTCTGATTTGTAGGGACTGTTAAGGATAGTTAGACATGGAATGAGCAGTAGCTAAAACTAACTTATTTGTAACACATAATATGAAGTTTATACCATCCAAAAATGAGCTTCTATCTCCTTATAGAACTCAAGATATGATAAAAATGGTGAAGATGAAACTAAAAAATCAGATTTTAAAGAATTAATGTTTAATAGTATTATATAAGCACTCAAACTAATATAGTATAAAATGTGAATTAAAACCCACTAACTTATATATTTCATTTATATAAAAATGCATAAGGATAAATAAATGGACATTATATAAAAATGGTAGTTTGGTAAGTTTTATAAGTTATAAAAACTATATACTAAGTTTTACGTCTTTTCGGCTAAAACCGAAAGATTAACGTTTTTGTCAAATAAACCTTAGACGGTTAGACCCGTCTAATGTAAACTTTTATAAACTCACATACTGATATATAAACATATATAACAAGTAAAAATCGATAAAACACGAGCTTTACAACATATAGACATTAACAGGCCAAAGTAGCCTTAATGGACAATAAACCCGACTAATTTGGTAAAACACTTATAAACTTATTTATTGGGCTTAACCCATTTGGGCCCAACATGTAAAGTATAAATACTGATAATACAAGTATAAAATGAATTAATACAAGTTAATGAACTTATAATAGGCTTATTGGACCTAAAACATGTAAATAGGTAAAACTAGTAAACTAATAAAAAGTTACCAATACATAAACACTAAAATGAGTAAATAAGAATATATAAACCCATTTGATCATCATCATATGTACAAAATCATCATATGTATATTTGTTATTTTATAAAGTCATTGGACAAGAGTCTAAGACGAGTATTATTTGTCTAGGTTTCCGTGATTAAAGCACGTACCGTACATCTGAATTACCGATAACCCGCCTTCCCACATCAACGTGAGTTCATAACCTCACACTCTTTTAAATGTTTTTATGAAATGTTTTATAAACTCGCGAGGGAGATAACATGTTAGTTTTGATAAAATAGGACACCATTTGTCCCGATTGCTTGTTTATTGATTTGGACCCGAATGATTGTATGACCTGATGAATGATATTATGACCAGATAAATGAAATGAAATGGATTATTAAAGTTAGGTTATGTCACTAAAAGTCCCATTAGCATGAATTGTGAACTACCGGGATTTGGTAGACGCTTATGCATATAATAGTACTATTTGGGGACGATCACCCCAGTTCGCGCCTTGACGGTTGATCCCCGTCGTGCCACATTGATTGGTAAGCGAATTTATGTATGAGAAGATTTACACAAGCGTGATTATTGTGACGACACGCTAATTTAGATGGGAAAATGAGTTTCGGGCTAGCTACCCGTTTTTTGGTTTAGTAAGGTAACAATGTCATGCGGCTTATAATAATCCAAAAATAACGAAATACTGCTTATGCATTGAATTACGATATATTGCCTGACTAGCAATACAAGGTCATATTATTGATATTATGTTCGTGTTTTGGTTTTATAAAACCATATTCATATAACGGTTTTTATTTAATCTATACAACGTTATAAAACGTATTGTATGATGATTTTACGACTTTGGTTCGTATAATGATTTTGAAGGCAAAAGCCTATATTATGATTTTTGATAAGGATTTATATAAAATGACTTTGGCTATTTTATGGCCTATTATAAAGATTTGTACAAAATGATTTTCGGTAATAATTATATACCGATGATATATTAATGGTTTTATTAAACTCTATGAATTCACTTGGCGTTATCGCTGACCTTTTCTTAACATGTTTTATCTCAGGTACTTGAAGGTAATTCTCGGGAAGACAACAAAGAATGCATGGCCCGCACTTAAATAATAATTTCCATTCAAATACTTTGTAAAATTTTTATGAAATAATATGACTTGGGACCTATGTAAATTTGATATTTATGAATGGAAATGCTTTATTATTGAACAACGCGATTTTTAAGCGTTGTCTATGATGTGAGTAATGTGCTATCCCGTAACACCAACGAGTCTTCCGCTGTATTGAATTGTGTAAATTTGGGGGTGTTACAGCCACTTTGTAGTATAAATAAGAGCTTCCGATACTTAATATGTTGTGTTTTATATGCAGATGTAAAGTATGAAGGAGCAAAAGTGAAGATATACAAAGAAGGGGCCTCAATATGCAATAAAGACAAAGTTATTAAAAGAAGCTTCTGAAATTGCCCAGAAGTGCGGCGCACAAAGTTATAAGTGTGGCGCACATTTGCATCTCCAAAGTGCGGCACACTTGAGGAGAAGTGCGGCGCACATTTGACCCCAGACAGCACTATAAATGGAGGCCATTTCCATCCATTTTACACACACCTCTCTCTCTCTCTCTCAATACTCCATAGCTCGAGTATTTTAGTCTTTCTAGTGAATTTTCAGTATTATCCACTTTTGGGAGATACATATAACGAGAGTATCCCACTCTTCGATTCTTGGAGGAACTATACAATCGTTCGTTTATTCAATCCAATCTAAGTATTATGTTCTCTTACTCTTTTCCAATTGTTACTTTGATTACTATGTTAGGCTAAGCTATTTGTGTCTATATGGGTATGTGAATATAACTATTGATGATGCTATGATATGATCCTTTATAAATGATTTCAAGCTAATGTTGTAGAACCATTTTACCTCCTAGTTCTACAAACCATATTTTATCTAAGTTGATTTGTTACGATAGTTTGGCGTTGAGAAACATAAATTGTTATAATAAGTTTTCTAGAACTTGTCTATGGTCATGAATCTTTAGTTGGAGAAATCCGCTTAGAAACTTGATAAAATATTGAACTCGTTGGCAACTTGTTTTGAGCTTAATAGCTTAAATAAACATAAGTCTTGAATCAACCCTAGTAAACTGTGTAAACGCCATTTTGATGAAAAAGAATTATCACACTTTACCTCCATAAACATATCTCGATCATTATTATCATCATCACGAACTTATACGAACTATCCCATATTAGTCATATTTTTTATTTTTGATATTACTTCAACCATTTATTTCTTCTATTGTTATCTTGATTACCAAAACAAAACTAAGTCTCAGCGAACGATCTTGGCTTACCACTACAAAGATATATTACGAACGAAATGGTATACTTGCCCGTGTTTGTCTTCTAGTCCGTTGTTTTGTCTAAACCTTGTAATATAATTTTAAGACTTGCAAACAAACATCAATGCCTAATAAGCACGGTGCTTAATTTCAAAGGGAAAATAACACGTTTTACCGTACAGCAAACGATAAGGTGTTGTGCCAATTAGTGTCTTATAAGCTGTTCGGAATGCCCACATAGCGTTGTCAAGTTTCCTTGACCAAACGGACGGATTGTCCTTAACTGTTTTTTCGAGTATTTGTTTTAAGGCTCTGTTGGTATTCTCAACTTGTCCACTCGTTCGTGGATGATACGCAGTGGCAAAGCGATGGGTGACTCCATAACGCTTTAAGATTTTCTCCATTTGTTTGTTACAAAAATGGGAACCTTGATCGCTAATTGAAACTTTCGGCATTCTATAACGAGAGAAAAGCTTTTTCAGAAAATTGATTACGGCTCAAGCATCACTCGTGTGTAAAGCCTCGTCTTCTGCCCATTTGGACACGTAATCAATAGAAACTAAGATATATTCGAACTTATGGGATTTGGGAAAGGGTCCCATGAAATCAATTCCCCATACGTCAAATATTTCGCTAACTTGGATGTTGTTTTAAGGCATTTCATCTCTTCGTGAGAGGCTACCAGTATGTTGGCAAGCATCACAATTTTCGACTAGAGTATAGGCCTCTTTAAAAATTGTTGGCCAATAGAAACCAGCATCAAATACTATTTTCTCGGTGGTGGAAGGAACATTATGTCCCCCAGTAGGGCCATGATGACATTCATCAAGGATCTTCCTTTTTTCTGCACCATAAACACATCTCCTAATCATGCCATCGGGGCATAGTTTGAAAAGATAAGGATCTTCCCATAAATAGTGTTTAAGGTCTGAAAAGAATTTACATCGTTGGTGATAGGTTAAACCTTTTCAAAGAATTATTCCAACGAGGTAATTTGCAAAATCTCCAAACCACGGAGATTCATCCGTAGAGATTTTCATAAGAGATTCATGGGGAAAATAATCATCGATATCTTCATCCCTTAACTCTTCCATGTTTGGATTTTCAAGTCGCGACAAATGATCGACTGTGACGTTTTCAGCTCCCTTCTTGTTTTGAATTTCGATGTCAAATTCTTGGAGTAATAAAATCCATCTAATAAGACGAGGCTCCGAATCTTGTTTAGAGAATAAGTATTTCAACGCGGAATGAGCGGTGAACACAATCGTTTTCGACAAGACGAGATAAGATCGAAATTTGTCAAAATCAAAAACTACGGCAAGTAGTTATTTCTCGGTGATTGTGTAGTTGAGCTGCGCGCTATTTAGAATTTTTCTCGCAAAGTGAATAGGACGGAAATGATTTCCTTCGCGTTGTCCTAATACGAGTCCTACAGTGAAATCAGTTGCATCACACATAAGCTCAAACGGTCGCGAACAATCCGGTGAAACCATGATCGGTGCATTCGTTAACTTTTCTTTAAGCTTGTCGAATGCCTTTAATCATTCTTCGTTAAAATCAAAGACTATGTCTTTTTCGAGGAGTTTGGTCATCGGTCTAGCGATTTTGGAAAAATATTTTATGAATCGGTGGTAGAATCCGGCATGACCTAGAAAACTTCTAACAGCTTTAAGGTTAGTCGGTGGTGGTAATTTAGATGTCACTTCAATCTTGGCCTTGTCTACTTCTAATCCGGCTCTAGATACTTTGGGTCCAAGCACAATTCCTTCAGTCACCATAAAGTGACATTTCTCCCAATTGAGCACGAGATGCGCTTGTTTGCATCGGATGAGCATGTGCTCTAAATTAAAAAGGCAAGACTCGGATGAGTTTCCGAAGACTGAGAAATCATCCATAAAAACTTCCATGGATACTTCGATCATGTCTTGAATGATTGCGATCATACACCTTTGAAAATTCGTAGGTGCATTGCAAAGAGCAAAAGGCATACGCCTATAAGCGAACGTTCCAACAGGACACGTAAAAGTGGTCTTGTCTTGATCGGATGCTTCGATAATTATTTGGAAATATCTGGAAAAGCCATGGAGAAAACAAAATAATTTGTTCCCTGCTAGTCTTTCCAACATTTGGTCCATGAATGGTAGAGGAAAATAATATTTTCGTGTGGCATCATATAATTTGCGTAATCAATACACACACGCCAACCGGTAATGGTTCTTGTAGGAACAAGTTCGTTATGTTCGTTGGTCACAACAGTCATTCCTCCTTTCTTAGGAACACAATGAATAGGACTAACCCAAGGACTATCTTCTATGGCAAAGATGATTCCTGCCTCAAGCAGTTTGATCACTTTGGCTTTTACAATATCCTTTATGTTTGGGTTAAGTCGACGTTGCCTCTCAATAACGAGCTTGGCATCGTCTTCGAGATTGATCTTGTGTTTGCAAAATTGCGGGCTAATTCCCGGTATATCGAATGTTCTCCAAGCAAACATTTCTTTGTGATTTTTGAGCATAGAAACAAGGCGTTTCTTCTCATCTTCCTCGAGTGAGGATGAGATAATCACCAGAAGAAGTGAATTTTTCTCTAGATAAGCATACTCGAGATGTTCGGGAAGAGGTTTCAACTCAAGATCCGTCGGTGGATCATGAATAGATTTGGTAACAACAAAGTTTAATTTCAAAGGAAAAATTTCGAAGGGTTTGTTTTCCTCTTCTTCGAAAGTTACTTCAGAATCAAGGGCCATGAATTCTTCGAATTCACGATCATGATCGGTATCGCTAATCTTTTCTAAAGTTGATTGGAATGGTGCATCGTCATCAAGCAATGCGTCCAACTCTTCTTCCGTTACTTCATCGATAACATCCACGCGGAAGTATGTGTCCTCATTTGAATGGGAATGTTGCATAGCTTTATCGACAAAGAATGTGAATCGGTCTTTACCAACTCCAAGGTTGAGTTATTTATTCTTCACACGGATGATAGCATCGGCGGTGTGCAAGAATGGTCGTCCTAAAATGTGAGGGACTTGATTGTCTTCCTCCATTTCAAGGATCACGAAGTCGGCGGGAAATATGAATTTGCCAATTTGAACAAGCATGTTCTCGGATATCCCAATAGGATATTGGTAGGTGTGGTTAGCCAAACGTATACTCATACTTGTAGGTTTCAAAGTAGTGTTTGAAAGATTCTTGTATAATGAGTATGGCATAAGATTGATACTCGCGCCTAGATCGGCCAAGGTGTGACATTCAACATTGTTGGCTAGAGTGCATGGTATGAGAAAGCTTCCCGGATCTCCGAGCTTTGGTGGAAGTTTTCTTTGCAAGGCTGCAGAACATTATTCGTTTAGAAACGCAGTAGAGATTTGCTCCGTCTTACTATGGTTGCTCATAAGATCTTTGAGGAATTTCCCATAGTGGGGCATGCCGGTTAAGATATCAACAAGGGGAAAGTTGATCTTAACTTCTTTGATCATCTTAAGGAATTTGGCATTACGAGCCTCCATCTTTTTCTTTCCTAGGCGTTGAGGATATGGAATTTTTGGTGTATACGCCTTTGGTGTTGGTGTTAGAATGGGTGTGGGTTGTTTTGGCGAAAGTGGAAGCTTTGGTATTGGTGTTAGAATCGAATTTTTGGTGTATACGCCTTTGGTGTTGGTGTATATCGTAACTCACAACATCGGAGAAAGTGGCAGCATTGGCGTTCGGGTTTTTTGGTGGATCATAACTCAACCCACTCTTTGTGAATATAACATTCACATGTTCATTACGGGAGGAGGGTGGGAGGTATGGTGTATCCATAGATGGTTTTGGGTTTGTTTGAGTGTTGCTTGGCACCGAACCACTTGGTCGATTGGCTAGTTGGTCGGTGATTCAACCGATTTTGATTTCGAGATCACTAATAGTGGCGGTATGGTGTCTTTGTCCTCTTTCAATGTTGGTTTTAAGATCGAAGAATTCGTTCTTAATGAACGTGTTTGTTGATTTTTGAGTTTCTATGAAAGCTAACAACGTTTTATCTAAGTTCGATTCTTCAGGTTTCTTCTCGGTTGATGGAACGAAATTATCGTTCTCATGAGGATGTGAGTTACGATTTTCGTTTTTTGGGGTACTCACGCCAAGTGTCGGAGTTTCTACCGAAGTAGTTACCTCGATAACCGCCTCCTCGGTATCCTCCTTGGTATCCTTGGGCGTAGTTTGCTTCTTGTGGTGGTTCCCTTATTGGTGTGTAATAAGTGTGAAAACACTTATCCTTTTACCACTTATTTCCAATAATAACAGGACCAAAACGTGTGATTTATGTCGTAAAAGTCGGAATTATGCGTGGTTTGTGTTTTTATTGTGTTTTAGGACCAAAATATGAAAAAGGAAGAAAACACGGGTTTTCACGGGCTTTTATCAAAGAAAAGGGAAAAGACGAAGTCAAAAGATTAAGAGTGCAAAAAATAACGGAAGTCCAAAGGCCTATTCTGAAGATTTATCGAAGAAAAAGTCTAAAGACGGAAGTTTAACGAAGTCGAAGAACTTAAGTCTAATAGAAGAATAAAATTAAAAGACAAGTTCAAATCCCGAGACGACAAAGACAAAGAATTAAAGTCGAGTCGAGAAAACGTGAAGAAAGCAAGAAAGAAGATGCAACACATGCACTCCTTCCACCTTCCCTATAAATACCCTCCTAATAGTCATTAGGAGGGGAGTTAGATAGTTTTAGCTAGTTTTCACTTTTTCATTTTCTCTAGTTTTAGAGAGAGAAAGTCTTAAACTTTCTCTCACTAAATTTCATCTTTTCTCTTAATCTTTCAAGATTAAACACTTTTGTATTGCTTATTTCATTAATCAAAGTACTATTTTAAGCTTTTAATCCTTAATCTCCTTCTACCTTTCTTTGATTTTAGATTGATTTTTGGTGTGAATTTCAATAGATCCGTCTTGTTCTTAATGATTTCGTGCTTAAAAAGTTAATCTTTTGATCATTTCATAAGTTTTCATTTGATTAAGCTTAAAGACTTTTGTGCTTATTGGCTTATTTTTATGATTAGCTTATTTGTTTATAAAAGTTTTCCTTAAAAAGTTTATGTTTTTATTGTTTGATCCAAAAGTTAGTTTATTTTCGGGTTAGATAAGTTGATAAGTGCTTATTGAATCCGGTTAATTATTGGTTTGTTAAGTTTCGGGTATTAGCTTAATTTAGTTAGCTTATTACCTAGCTTAACCGAATTCCATAAATTTAGGAAAGGGTACAACTCCCTTTTCCGATTGTTGCATCCGAGCAGTTAACACACCACCCTTTCCGATCACACGATCGGAAAAGGGTTTCTGAATTATTCCGAGCAGCCACCAACATTCCAATCGTAATGGTCGGATTAGGTCATTGAGATTCCGATTTGACCATTTAGTTTGTGCATTCCGATTGGGATTTTCCCTGTTATTCCGATTGCCCCCTTTTACCTTGTTATTCCGATTGTGAGTTTTGGTGTATTCCGATTTGGTGAATTCTCAACATTCCGATTGGTTCCATTTGTTGGATATTCTGATCAGTGCCCTCCCTATATTCCGATTGTGTGCATCATTCCCTATATTCCGATCTGGGCTTGATTTGGTTTATTCCGATTGCGTTGTTTTGGTGTATTCCGATCTTACTTCCTTTTACTACTTTTCAACTAAGTTCTTATTTGTAGAGAATTTTCCAAGTGTTAGTTTTATTTAGTGTGCTATCACTTTTAAGTTTCCAAGCTTTTATTTTTACTCGTCATTTTAGTATTAATCTTTATTCTTCCATTTTACTCAACGACACTTTAATTACTTGCTAATAGTTTAAAATAGACAAACAAACCAAACCATTATCTTGATTCACCAAAAGACGATTCAGTCGCACTTAAGACCGGTTTTCAATCCGAAAAGACTTGGGACTACGAATTTTGATACGAGGCCTAAACCAAGTATTAAATGGCACCGCTGCCGGCTCTTTTCGTTACGATAAACGGTTTCTAGTGAGAGACGCATTGAATTTTGGGATCCGTTCTTTGAACGTTATTTTCCTTGTTTTTAAAATTTTCAAAAATCCTAAAAATATAAAACTCTTCAAAAATACAAAAACATTGAAAAATTATTAAAAGCAATTCTTTTCAAAAGGTTTTGCACCAAAAAGATTATATAGATATTCTTTGTCTATATTTTTCTTCTGCAGGTGTATCTTCGCCTCCAACTCTTTCCCCACTCGCTTTCTCACCATGCCGAAAAATGGTTTGACCGTCTTCCTAAGAATTCTATTCATACGTGGAATGACATGACTCAACGCTTTTTATCGCGCTACTTCCCTCCATCCATGGTCATTAGCCTTCGTAACCAAATCAGTGGATTCATGCAAGAGAATGATGAATCACTTTTCGATGTTTGGGAACGGTACAATGATTTGATCGACCGCTGTCCAAATCACAATATGCTCCCCGTCACTCTCATTGACACCTTCTACAATGGTCTCACTTTTCGTGATCGTGACACGATCAATGCCGCCGCCGGTGGTACTTTTATGAAAAGGAGACCGGAGGAGTGTCGAGAGTTGATTGAAAACATGACTACTCACCACAAGAATTGGGATTCATCCGCATCATCCAGATCTAACTCGAGAGTCAATGTTTCTTCTACTACTTCCAATCCCGAGATATCCGAACTTTCCCGACAAATCGCGAATATGCACAAAGATTTCATGTCCATAGCCACAAACAACTTTCAACAAGCTAAAGCCGTTGCTATTTCTTGTGACACATGTGGTGGTCCTCATTCTTACAATGATTGTCCTTCTACTCAAGGCAATTATTCTGAAAACGTTAACGCAGCTTACGGCACTTATCCCACGGGAGGCTATCAAGCCCGCCCTCAAGGAGACCGTGGCTTGCTAAGTTATCGTTCCAACAATTATCTTGCTCCTCTAGGTTTCCCTCCTGCAAACCAAAACCAACAACAAAGCTATAACCGAAACAATCAATCTCAACCTCGTGCTAACAATCAATATCAATCCCAAAGAAACCCATACCCAACTCAAGGAAACTCTCAAGCTTATCAAGCTCCACCTCTCAATCAACCGATGGCAGTGAGTCCAGACGTCGAGACGTTCATGAAGACTAACCGGGAGCTGGTGACGAATCTTCAGAGTCAAGTCATCAACTTGAAGGGTGAAATGGCAAAACAAGGGAACGATATTCGAGCCGAGCTAAGGAATGACATGGCCAAACACAGCAATGAAATTAATGCAAACATGCAAAACTCTTTCAATAATCAAGCGGTTCACCTTCGTGATATGATTGGTTCGCTCATCCAAGGTAATCAACCCTCTTCTTCGGGTACTCTTCCAAGTAATACCGTTGCGTATCCAAGAGGGGAGATGAAAGCAATCACCACTCGTAGTGGAAAAGGTTATATGGAACCCGAGCTTCCTACACCTCCACCCGTGATTGTGAACAAGGAAAAAGAGCAACTTTCCCCACCTCCTTCACCTTCTATCCCCGTTTCCCCACCACCCGTGGTTGTGAGTGATCCTATTCCCCTAAAGCCTTCTTCTTCATCCAATATACCTTATCCTTCAAGGTTTAGGAAAGAGAAGCAAAAGAGCAAGGATGATATGCAGGTTTCAAACTTTCTAAAAATGTTTAAACAATTGAATTTTAACATCTCCTTTGCCGAGGCTCTCGCTCACATGCCCAAATACGCTAAGATGTTTAAAGATCTTCTAAGTGATAAGGAAAAGCTTCTTGACATCGCTTAGACCCAACTTAATGAGAACTGCTCCGCAGTGCTCTTAAGGAAATTGCCCACCAAACTTGGTGATCCGGGTCGCTTCTTGATTCCTTGCAACTTCCCGGGAGTAGAGAATTGCATGGCCCTAGCCGATCTAGGTGCCAGTAGAAACTTAATGCCTTTAAGTGTTTGGAAGCAATTATCTCTCCCCGAGCTAGTCCCCACCAAAATGACTTTGGAATTAGCCAACCGTACGGTTGCTTATCCAGTGGGGATAGCCGAAGATGTCTTTGTTGGCGTTGACAAATTCACCTTCCCGGCGGATTTTGTCGTCTTTGACTACGAGATGGATCCTCGTGTTCCATTAATCGTTGGATGTCCATTCCTGAGGACCAGCCGCACTCTCATTGATGTAGCCGCGGGCGAAATAATCATGAGAGTTGGTGACGATAAAATTGTCTTCAACATGGGTAAGATTTCTAAGCAACCTTATTCATATGAGAGTGTTAATGCTATTGATGTTCTCGATGAGGCTTGTGAAGAACATTTTCATGATGCTTGCAAAAGTACTCTTTCTTCTCTACCCAATGTTGAGACCGTTGCCTCAATTGCTCCAGCATTGACTCCTTTTGGAGAAAGTGACTTGGATGATTTCGAAGCTAGCTTGGGTCCTCTCGATATTAAGTATGGTAATTTGTCCACCAATTGGGATGAAGACATTCGTACTATTGAGAGATTTCTCAATGAGGACCCATTGTCTCCTCCTTCTCCTAAAGAGGTAACTAATGATGATCCATCGTTAGTTTCACCATCTATTGAGGATCCTCCCACTCTCGAGCTTAAGGACCTACCTCCTCATCTTGAGTACGTTTTTCTGGAAGACAACGAGAAGTTACCGGTCATCATCGCAAAGGATCTGAAAGAAGACGAAAAAGCCCGACTTGTCGCCGTGTTGAAGAAGCATAAAAAAGCTATCGCTTGGAAAATCTCCGACATCCGTGGAATTGATCCTCACTTTTGCACACATAAAATTCTCATGGAGGACGACTTTAAGCCTACAATTTCAAAGCCAACGAAGGGTGAATCCTAAAATCCATGAAGTCATCAAAAAAGAGGTTATCAAACTTCTTGATGCGGGTATGATTTACCCTATTTCGGATTCACCGTGGGTCAGTCCAGTCCATTGTGTGCCTAAGAAAGGCGGAATCACCGTTGTGCCCAATGCTAACAACGAGTTAATTCCTACCCGTCTCGTTACTGGGTGGAGAGTTTGTATAGACTACCGCAAACTCAATGATGCCACGAGAAAGGATCATTTCCCTCTACCTTTTATGGACCAAATGCTTGAACGTTTAGCGGGTAATGAATATTACTGCTTTCTTAATGGTTTCTCGGGTTATTTTCAAATACACATCGATCCCCAAGATCAAGAGAAGACAACATTCACTTGTCCCTATGGCACATTTGCTTACAAAAGAATGCCTTTTGGCTTATGCAATGCCCCCGAGACTTTCCAAAGGTGCATGTTGGCTATCTTCCATGACATGGTTGAGCAAACCATGGAAGTCTTCATGGATGATTTCTCGGTCTTTGGGGATTCCTTATCTTCTTGCCTTGCCAATTTGGAACGTATGCTTAAGCGGTGCGAAGACACTCGCCTTGTTCTGAATTGGGAAAAATGCCATTTTATGGTAAAAGAAGGCATTGTGCTAGGACACAAAATCTCTAAAGCCGGTCTTGAAGTCGACCGTGCTAAAGTAGATGTCATAGCCAAATTACCTCCACCTTCAACCGTGAAGGGTGTGAGAAGTTTTCTGGGTCATGCGGGCTTCTATCGTCGATTCCTTCAGGATTTCTCTAAAATCGCTCGCCCGATGACCCACCTCTTGGAAAAAGATACTCCTTTTATCTTTTTAAAGAGTGTCTCCAAGCCTTCAATCTTCTTAAGGATAAGCTAACTAAGGCACCGGTCTTGGTTACCCCTAATTGGGAGTTGCCTTTTGAATTGATGTGCGATGCTAGCGACTTTGCTATTGGTGCGGTTTTGGGCCAAAGAGTGAATAAACACTTCCAACCAATCCACTATGCTAGCAAAACAATGACGGGGGCTCAATTGCATTATACGACAACCGAAAAAGAGCTTTTAGCTGTTGTCTATGCTTTTGAAAAATTTCGCCCCTATCTTGTTTTATCCACCACCATCGTTTACACGGACCATTCCGCGTTGAAATACTTGATGACAAAGCATGATGCTAAGACAAGACTTCTTCGCTGGGTTTTACTCCTTCAAGAATTCAACATTGAAATTCGTTACAAGAAGGGAGCCGAAAACCTGGCCGCGGATCATCTGAGTCGACTTGAGGATCCATATCAAGGGGATCATCCGAACAAAGAGATCAATGACTCTTTCCCCCTTGAGACCTTAATGTCTATAAATCTCAATCTTGATGGCACCCCGTGGTTTGCGGACATTGCAAACTACTTAGCGGGTGGTATTCTCATCCAAGGGTTAACATCCCAACAAAAGAAGAAGTTCTTGAATGATGTTAAGACTTACTTTTGGGATGACCCTTATCTATTCAAACAATGTGCTGATCTGATCATTCGTCGATGTGTTGACGGACCAGCAGCTTTTGACATTCTCCAAGCTTGCCACAAAGGACCCACCGGTGGTCACTTTGGTCCCAACTACACCGCTAAGAAAGTGTTTGATTCTGGATTCTATTGGCCCACCATTTATCGTGACGCTCACGAAATGGTTAAGCATTGTGATGCTTGCCAACGCCAAGGCAAGATCACACATAAGGATGAGATGCCTCAAAATTTCATACAAGAATGTGAAATCTTTGATGTATGGGGCATCGACTTTATGGGGCCATTTCCATCCTCCAATGGGAACAAGTACATCCTCGTCGCCGTCGACTACGTTTCTAAATGGGTTGAAGCCAAGGCTCTCCCTACGAATGATGCGAAGGTGGTTGTGAAATTTTTGAAGCAGCTTTTCGCTCGATTTGGCGTTCCTCGTGCTATAATCAGTGACCGCGGGACTCATTTTTGCAACGATCAATTTGCAAGAGTCATGGCTAAGTATGGTGTCAATCACCGTCTTTCCACCGCCTATCATCCCCAAACCAATGGGCAAGCCGAGATATCCAACCGTGGCTTGAAGAGAATTTTGGAGCGTACTATGGGAGAGCATCGCACCGCGTGGGCCGATAAGTTAGATGATGCTCTGTGGGCTTTATGTACTGCTTACAAGACCCCGATCGGTTGTACACCTTATCGTCTTGTGTACGGGAAATCCTGCCACCTACCCATCGAGCTGAAACATAAGGCACACTGGGCCTTGAAGTGGGCTAACTTCGACATCAACAAAGCCGGTGATCATCGCAAGATTCAACTCAACGAGCTAAATGAACTGAGGAATGAAGCTTATGAGAACTCGCTGATCTACAAGGAGAAGACCAAGATCATTCATGACGCAAAACTCAAGAACCGAGAGTTCCACGTTGGTGATCAAGTCTTACTCTTTAACTCTCGGTTGAAGATCTTCTCTGGCAAGTTGAAGAGCCGCTGGTCTGGTCCATTCACCGTCGCCAAAGTCTTTCCATATGGGACCATTGAGCTTTCTCAGCCAAATGGGCCCAATTTCAACGTGAATGGCCAGCGTCTGAAGCTGTACTTTGGTGAGGACATCTCTCAAGAGATGATTCCATCCCTCACCACGTTCCCCATGAACTAAAATTGGGTCGAGTCAGGCTCGTGACTCGGTGAACAAAAACAAGCGCTTCTCGGGAGGCAACCCGTGATCTATCCTTTACTGCTTTCATAATAAGTGTAGGGGGAGCCCCGCATATGTTGGTTGTCTTGTTTCTTGTGCTGTGCAGGGATTAAAGCTTCAAAGATACACCTTGATGACTTTTGACGAACCGTGATACCGTGTTTCCCATCTTCCCGGTTCTATCCTAAACTCTTGTGATTCAATATTTCATATTTTATATGTTCACATTGAATTCACTTTAGTTGTCCTTTCCTTAGCAAGATTTAAACAAAGTACACAATGTCCTAAGTGTAGGGGAGTTTACTCCCACATGCTTAAACATTGAGGACAATGTTTATCTCAAGTGTAGGGAGGACTTCTATCGAAGTAAGTGGTCTTTTCCATAAATTTGCCCTCATTTTAACCAGAAAATTTGATTTTTCGACATTTTTCAAAATTTTTAATCTATTTTGGCCAAGTTGTATAGTTGTATTTTCCTTTATCATGTTTAGTTTCTTTCCATTGCTAGAATAAATTGTTAATAAAGTGGTTTTAGATTTTTCTTAGTCGTGAACATTTTGACTCAACCCGAGTTTACTTACCTAAGTTTACTCTAGCTAGTATCCTTAACGTGTTTAAGTCAAGTTTTGCTAGGCTTTTATATAGGGAGCTATAAAACGCGAAAGTCTTAACTCTCACGGGTTAAGAACAAGAACTTTTCGCAAGTTCCTATAATTGATCCTAGAGAGTCGTTTATCAAGGGAACTTTAAAATGCGATTTCTAAACTTGAAAAAGTCTAAGAATTTGCAAGATCCTATAGGCGACTCGAAAACCCAAAACTTTGATTTAATAGGCTAAGCATCCACGAGTCTCATTCTTTGAGATTTTAAACTGTGGAGAACGAGAGATGATAGAGTCAATTATAAGTTCGGTATTCTTTCGTGAATTTATGTGAGTTAATTATAAGCCTATTCTCCCTCCGCTTGTTAATAAATTTATCTGCAATAAATAAGGTTGTACGATTTAAAAGGTTACTTAGCTTCTAGCCCCAGATCGTTTAAAAGTTTCTCGGTACGGAGTAGAGTTCATAGCCAAGGCATAACTTATTGAAGCGGGATGCGAAGATTGGCGAGTCCGAAAAGGCCCTAACAAGGCATGAGGGATACATTTTGTTGCTAAAGATCCAAAAGTGATGTGAAGAATCATTTATCAAAAATCAATATGAAGGATCGAGACACACGACGAAAAGCAAATACTCCCCAAAAGTCATGGAAAAGTCTATCCGAAAAGACCCTAACAAGGTATGAGGATAAATAGATCCAAGTCCTAAAAGGAGGCGGATCGTTGTATATCAAAGTCCAAAATAAAGATTGGAGAAAAATAAAGAAGTCGTGGTCCAAAGATGAAGAATCTCTCAAAACTTCAAGTGAAGAAATTCCTATTATGAAGAGAAGACCATTATTTCAAGAACGTCTCTCAAAGATTCGAAGTATGAAGTCGCTTCCAAATATCGGTCCGAGAAAGGTCTCAAATTGCGAAGCGAGTTATGCCAAGATATGAACTTTATGAGGTCCCGAGAAGCAGTTTTAAAAGATTTGGTCCTTTAGCTAACTATTGATTAAATCGTTCACTTTATTTTCGGACTAAAATAACTATCGAAATAAGTCAAACAATGCATCCTCGTGATCATTCAAGACAAAAATAAAATATAAGAGATACACTTAGGAATAAGGGAGTCTAAGTGAATAATTGGCCCACATGAGTTCGTGATAGTTTGCTAACTTATAATAACAATGATCTCGTTTTTAAGCTTGGTATGGGGAACGTGAAACTTGAGGATGATAAACGTTCATGGCTGCCAAAACCCAATGTAAGTTTTTTAGTTTCTATCTTTTCATGTTTAGTATTTAATAAAGGCCAAGGTGGGTTATTTATGATGGAAAATGTAAACCGTGCTTTAAAAGTAATGCATTGCATGAGGGCATTGCAATGGTCAAGTGTAGGGGATTTAATAAGTGTGAAAACACTTATCCTTTTACCACTTATTTCCAATAATAACAGGACCAAAACGTGTGATTTATGTCGTAAAAGTCGGAATTATGCGTGGTTTGTGTTTTTATTGTGTTTTAGGACCAAAATATGAAAAAGGAAGAAAACACGGGTTTTCACGGGATTTTATCAAAGAAAACGGGAAAAGACGAAGTCAAAAGATTAAGAGTGCAAAAAAGAACGGAAGTCCAAAGGCCTATTCTGAAGATTTATCGAAGAAAAAGTCTAAAGACGGAAGTTTAACGAAGTCGAAGAACTTAAGTCTAATAGAAGAAGAAAATTAAAAGACAAGTTCAAATCCCGAGACGACAAAGACAAAGAATTAAAGTCGAGTCGAGAAAACGTGAAGAAAGCAAGAAAGAAGATGCAACACATGCACTCCTTCCACCTTCCCTATAAATACCCTCCTAATAGTCATTAGGAGGGGAGTTAGATAGTTTTAGCTAGTTTTCACTTTTTCATTTTTCTCTAGTTTTAGAGAGAGAAAGTCTTAAACTTTCTCTCACTAAATTTCATCTTTTCTCTTAATCTTTCAAGATTAAACACTTTTGTATTGCTTATTTCATTAATCAAAGTTCTATTTTAAGCTTTTAATCCTTAATCTCCTTTACCTTTCTTTGATTTTAGATTGATTTTTGGTGCGAATTTCAATAGATCCGTGTTGTTCTTAATGATTTCGTTCTTAAAAAGTTAATCTTTTGATCATTTTATAAGTTTTCATTTGATTAAGCTTTAAGAATTTTGTGCTTATTGGCTTATTTTTATGGTTAGCTTATTTGTTTATAAAAGTTTTCCTTAAAAAGTTTATGTTTTTATTGTTTGATCCAAAAGTTAGTTTATTTTCGGGTTAGATAATTTGATAAGTGCTTATTGAATCCGGTTAATTATTGGTTTGTTAAGTTTCAGGTATTAGCTTAATTTAGTTAGCTTATTACCTAGCTTAACCGAATTCCACAAATTTAGGAAAGGGTACAACTCCCTTTTCCGATTGTTGCCTATTCCGAGCAGTTAACACACCACCCTTTCCGATCACACGATCGGAAAAGGGTTTCTGAATTATTCCGAGCAGCCACCAACATTCCGATCGTAATGATCCTTTTAGGTCATTGAGATTCCGATTTAACCATTTAGTTTGTGCATTCCGATTGGGATTTTCCCTGTTATTCCGATTGCCCCTTTTTCCTTGTTATTCCGATTGTGAGTTTTGGTGTATTCCGATTTGGTGAATTCTCAACATTCCGATTGGTTCCATTTGTTGGATATTCCGATCAGTGCCCTCCCTATATTCCGATTGTGTGCATCATTCCCTATATTCCGATCTGGGCTTGATTTGGTTTATTCCGATTGCGTTGTTTTGGTGTATTCCGATCTTACTTCCTTTTAGTACTTTTCAACTAGGTTCTTATTTGTAGAGAATTTTCCAAGTGTTAGTTTTATTTAGTGTGCTAGTACTTTTAAGTTTCCAAGCTTTTATTTTTACTCGTCATTTTAGTATTAATCTTTATTCTTCCATTTTACTCAACGACACTTTAATTACTTGCTAATAGTTTAAAATAGACAAACAAACCAAACCATTCTCTTGATTCACCAAAAGACGATTGAGTCACACTTAAGACCGGTTTTCAATTCGAAAAGACTTGGGACTACGAATTTTGATACGAGGCCTAAAAACCAAGTATTAGTGTGTCATCACACTCCGTAGATGGGTGTGGTCCTCCACAAAGAGTACATTCGCCTCGCATCTCTTTCATTTCATCTTTGATAGTTTTAAATTGCGAGTCGAATTTAGATGTGAGAGCGTCCATCTTTTCCATGAGTTTAGAATTTTCTCCACATTCTACGAAAGCAACGGTTTTCATGAAAGGTTTGGATCGGTTATCTTTGGACCAATCAAGTATTAAGAGAAATCGGTCCTCGAACAATTGGTATGCTTCGTTGGGAGTCTTATAAAGAAAGAGTCCACCGGCGTCAAGGATTGCTTGCGTCGGTTCATTAACACCATGATAAAAGATTTGGATGATGGTTCCTTTTAATAAACCATATCCATGACAACTACGAATTAGGTCTTTCATTCAGTTCCAGGCATTAATGAGTGTTTCTTGTGGAATTTAGGCGAAACCTCGGATTTCTCCCATAAGTCTTTCGTACATGGCGGGTGGAAAGAAATGGCTAACAAAAGAAGTTCTCATTTGTTCCCATGTTTCAATGGTACCGGGTGTCAACTCATTATACCAAAATCATGCATCTCTGGATAGAGACGATGGGAAGAGTTTGAGTTTTATAGCGTTTACACTGACGTCGGCTCCATATCGGAACATGCCACATATCTCTATCAATTCGGCTACGTGCTTATGCGGATCGGCCCGCGTACGGCCGTCAAATTGGCAGTCTTTGATCATTGAAAGGTGATGACCTTTCACGGTGAAGTTTTCTCCAAGCTCAACTTGAACAATAGCATCCTCGGGGGTAGGTGCTACTACTCGGTTGGTTGCCCACATGGATTGATCGTTGGCCATTTGGAATGGTAGATCGTTGAATGGGTTATAGACGACAAATCCGTCTAAGAGATTATCAAATGGTGGGTTTTGGTTTTTGAAATTCAGTTTTCAAAAGAAACAAAGGGTGTAATATCCCGTACTTAACGTCATCATTTTATCCTAACTATGTAACGTATTTTGAATTCCTAAGTAATGGTAAGTATTGTTGTATTTGACGGTTTATGTTGAAACTGGTAATGTGTGCATATATTTAATTGTTTTGATGGCTGAAGAGTACTAATAGTGATCGTGATGCCGATGGATGCCCAAATTTTATATTTTAGTATTGATTATCTCGATATTGGAGATTTTTGGAATTTTTGTTTCATTACGTATTAAGTTGAGTCGGAACCTTACTATTTCTTTTCGTGTGCGTTTAAATCTTTGAAAAAGTATTTTATTGAACGAGACTTAAATTTTTATGAATCCGGGACGAAACCCGACTCTCGTAAATTTATAAAAGCCGACTAGGTACCATTCCCGCTCTTAAAAACTTGATTTGCAAACAAGGCCAAAAGATATCCAATATTGCATATTTGGTCCCTCCACCACTATACATAAACAAAAATAAAACACACACCTTCATTTTTAACATTCAAAATTTTTGCTCCTCCTCCCTTGTTCTCTCTACCCCACGGCCAAACACCACCATCCTAGATCCACCATCAAAACTTGATTTCTTGAAAATCTAATCAATGTCCCATGTTTGTATCATCATTGTAAGTAAATCCCACCACAAAAATCCAACATGCAACAACATTTTTCTTAAGATTTGATTTTGATAATTTTTGATAAAAACTATGTTTTGATCTAATTAAACTAGTGGGTTTGTGTTTAATTGTGTTTAGGAATAACTTATTGAAGTATTCAAGCTTGGAGCAAATACTTTCTTGGTGATTTCAGCCCCTAAACCCACGAAATTTGTGGGGGGTTTGGGTGTTCTTGGTGTTCTTGAGTGTTTGATCCAAATTATTGTGGGTAAGGTTCCAACTACTTGTTAATTTTATTATGATCATTTTATTTTTGAGTGCATGCATTGTTTATGAATTTTTGGTGAATGCATGTGATCATTCAAGTGAAAATAGATGTTAGGAGATGTTGAGGGTGATTGATATAAGATATATGAAGTGTTGTTGAGGTTGAAAATGGGTCAAAACGAGTTTTGATGTGATTTTAAAAGAGTCATTTTAGACCAGTAGGTCTAAGGCTATTTTCGTGGTTTTAGGTCTAAGGTAAGGTCTATATTATTGGATATAGTTGTAGTGGTCGTTGAGACGGTCGTTTCGGTATAAGATAGAGCTTTTAACTCCAAACGAGTCAAAAGTCACATAGGTTTGAATATTCGTGTACCGGGAGGCGAGTATCGACGCAATCCGAAATTGTTGTCGATATTGGGTCAAATCCCGGGGACTATAACTTGAGCTTCAAAAATGGTCAAGGGCTGTTCTCAGGCCCTAAACTTAGCATTTTGAGTCTATTTTCAAAGTCAAGTGGCGAAATTGTAAATGGTAATGTTTAACAAGATCAAAATGGTTTTACGAGTCAAGTGTGTAAAACAGTCCGATTTTTAAGGTCGAAAGATGTGTCGATCAGGTGGGTCTAAAATGTGAATCATTTTATGAAATTTTAACTGAGTCTTCTACAGATATTGAGTGAGTTTGTCACCAAGTTTCGTCGAAAACGGAGATGTGTAGGTATGGGAAAACAGTGGGTACTTTTGGTAAGTACCGGCTGAGTATTATTGAGAGGTACTTAACCTCGCGCCATAGTTTGAGGTGAGAGACTAAACTATTAAATTCTAAAATTTCTAAAAGATATAAGTCTTAGGATTAAGTTTATATTCTGAGATTGGAGACCCGTGTTGGGTACTTGAACCGTGTTGATTTGGCATCATGAGATGGATCAATATCGAAGATACTAGTTTTGGAAAGCTAGTATATGTTGTGGGGTTTAGAAAGGATTCACTTGTATTGGTTGGTCATGTCTATGTACATACTATTTTGAGTCGTTGGTTTTATTATACTAAGTATGTTTTGAGATACTTGAGTATGTTGTTAAGCGCGCACCTTATTTGTTAGGTGGCGGCTTTTGACGTGTATATTTGGGAGGCATCTTCACTTCGGCGATCACTACTACTACTAGCTTCGTGTATCATCTAAGGTGAGTCTATAGCCTCGCTTTTATACTGGTTTTAAATGATTTTAACCCCCGAGGGGGAATACATGCTATTTAAAACAAATAGAACACAAGTCTTTGAATGATTGCTTAAACTTAAATGTTGTTTTGATTGTAACAAGTACGTTGAGTACAATAGAATTGGTACGTTGAGTACAATGGAATTGGTACGTTGAGTACAATGGAATTGGTACATTGAGTACAATGGATTGGTACGCTGAGTACAATGGATTGGTACGTTGAGTACAATGGATTGGTACGTTGAGTACAATGAATTGGTGTGGACTCGTATACCAACGTAGGGTCACACAAGGGAATTGTGATTGAAATGGATTGGTACGTTGAGTACAATGGATTGGTACGTTGAGTACAATGAATTGGTGTGGACTCGTATACCAACGTAGGGTCACACAAGAGAACTGTAAATGAAATTGCTTTTTATATACTTGTGTTCAAATGATGATTTGCAAAACCTATAGATTCGCTCAACCTTTGTGTTGACCCTTTTAAGCATGTATTTCAGGTAATCAAGATGGATAGCAGCGGAGCATGCAAGGAGGGAGTTGGTGCTTACTTGTATAAATTTTGTTTATTTTTCATCCTTTTTAAATTAACCATTTCATTAAAGTATTTTGAGGAACATGTTGTGTTGGTAACGGTTTTTGGGATTAAAACGCTACTCTGATGGTATCTTTGGGATGGAAAATATTTTAGACAATGTTGTATTTATACATTTTAACGTCTCTTTTGGGACTGTTTTCTATGATTGTGAGTGATGAGCTATGAGTAACGCCCAATGTGGACATTCCGCTGCGTGGTAATTTGGGGCTGTTACAAATTGGTAATCAGAGCCACACGTTATAGAGAACTAGGTCGATTTTTTTTTTAAATGTCCTAAACTATAACTTTTGGTGTGTCGTAAAAGTTTTAAGCACGCAACTACTCCGCATGGCTCCGGTAAGGCTATTCTTGTATTACTTTATATTTGACTATGATTATGTGAACCTATGTGTATATAGTAATGGTTGTATGTATATGTATGAATATACTATGATATTTAAAGGCATTGTACGCGAAGCAATGTTCCTTGAATGATTGTTGTATATTTTATAATTCGGTTTCGAATAGGATTTGGCCTCATCGCCAATCACCGATCTTGATAATTATGTATTATGAATACGAGTATGAAACTCGTTTGATACTTTGGGTACGTGTATGTTGTTTCGTAATCTATCGCATATCGACTTGTTTAAGTTCGGTCGTTGTCGTCACATCGTGATGTGCTATTTTAGGACATCTCATATTGAAACGTAATTGATTAACGTGATATTTTTTTATTTCCGTTACTTCTTATGATTTTGAAGAATCATTTATCCAAGGCGACATCTTCTACGTAATGCGACGTGTGATTTGGTTTTATATGACTACGTTTTACTGGCGAAAAGGAGGATGCCAATGTTGGACCTAAGATATATATATCCTAATCAAATATATATAGTTTGGGTACAACAAAGATATGCTCGTAGTAGTCATTCGGTTGAGTGGCTTAATGCCTTGTATCTAATTGGAATGGGACATTTAGATATAGAGATTTTAACTCGCTCAACTATGAGTCGTTTAAGGTTGTCTAAAATAAATGGATTGGGACATTTGAATAAGAAGGTTTTAAACCACTGGACCTTAGATCGTTATGATCTCCTTATTCAAATGTAATGGGACATTTGAATACGGAAATCATGATGTAAGTTTATTTGACACCTTATATTTACTATGGTATTTGGATATGATATCGTGTTGAGAGATAGTAATACTTGAGTAGGATGACTTATAATCGTCTTGTTGAAATGGATTGGGACGCCTTTTCATTTCAACAAGAAAGTTATAAGTTCCCGAACCGTAAATTTATAAACTCTTGTATACATGGAGGGGGACGCCTTTTGATGTAGACAAGGAGTTATAAATGAGTGGGCCCAAGTATGTCTGGCTCGATTTGTGGATTTTTGGTGTGCGTACGTCTTCCTTCGACTCGTATTTCGTTGGTAAGAATCGTTCGGTGTTGTCGTCATTATGATGATCATCGATTATCATCTATGTACGAGTAACCCGCTGGACTTCTCTCGAGTTATGATCTGTTTTGATTGACCATTTCTAATGTGTCTCGATGATCGCGAGCTTTAAAAGCTAATCGGTTAGAACCAATTGACCGTTCCGAGAATAGGCGACTTGTTTAAGCGTCACCAGGATTTATGCATGTATTTGTGGATTGACTGAGGATCGAGTTATCAACGGCAACTTATCATGGGTTTGAAGCTCTTGTAATTTTACTTGCTAATATCAAAGGGTCACCGAAGACTTTTCTTGATGACGAAACTCTTGGGGCTAGTATGACGAACTAAAAACGAGGAATATGATGCATCACCTTGAGCACTGAAGTCGAAATTATTGGGACGCCTTTGTACGATGAACGCTGAAGCAAAAATTAGTGGGACGCTTTTGTACGTTGAACACTGGAGTAGAACTTAATGGTATGCCCGATATGTTGTGAATTCTCGCCAATGGACCGAATTTCTTAATGACTGGAATTAAAAAATTTGTTTTCACTTCGAAGAGTATGTTGTTGCCGGCACCGCAAGTGGAAAGACTTTAGAGATCGAGTTGTATTATCAAGGGCTAGTCCAAGGTTTTATCGATGATCAACGACGGAGATTTACATTTGATGTTTATGTTTGACCTTTGTTTTTAGGTACTTATGTGGTATGTGATCGAGTTGAGTAATCGTAAGTTGTGAGAACTTGAGGCGGCATTGTCCAATGACGTCCGATCATGGAGAACACGTACCTTGTAGTATCTTTTTGACCTTCAACGACGATGCTTATTAAGACTTTGAATGCGCGTGGGCGGAAGTGAGATGGTGTCTTTGAATTATCTTTTCGGTATGGATCCGCGTGTGAGCACCCTCTGATGACGAAATATTTCCTTGTTATTCCTTTTGATATGTGTCCACGGCTATCCGGCCATTGGATATCCTTTAACTTATAACCTTGCGATTGACTGACTTACCCGAAAGTCTTGTCAAGTATTCTTATTCATCATGGCTTGGCTGTTTAGCAAGCATGAGCTAACTCGATTGAATTTATTGACTTGGCGTGGTTTGTCTTTTTGGCAAACATGCCGTAACTTGACCTTATATGCCTAGTGGTGGCTTTCGTGTTTGGGTTTAAACTGTAACGTGTCCGATAGCGCAATGTATACGCCGAAGGATTCCCGTATCGACGAACTCGCGTTTGACGAAGTAGGTTGGCATGTTCGAGAATACGCAAGAAGGTGATTTTGTACGACTAGTACTAATTACCTCGTCTCAATTCTTTTCTAGAATGTTTTAGATGGAGTTTTATGCGACCCATGCGACTCTCTTTCGTGAGTGATTGTTTTTGTGAGGATCATGAACAGTGGTTTAGATCGCCAGATTGTTGGAATAAAGTAGATGAAGGACAAATTGGAACTGAGACTATTTGGGAGATTACGAAAAGATCGTACGGATTGATAATTGCTTGTAAACCGTGAGGAGTCGTCAGAAGAACTGTGCCAATAACCGTAGGGAGCCGTGGGAATTTGAAGTTGGAGACATGGTAATGATTAAGGTATCACCTTGGAAAGGTGTAATCCGTTTTGGAAATGGAGAAAAGTTAAGTCCAAGGTACGTTGGACCGTTTAAGATCACCCAGCGTATGGGACCGGTTGTTTATAAGTTAGAATCATCGGATGAACTTCGTGCGATTCCTGTAATTTTTGTGTTTCGAGCTTGAAGAAGTTCTTGGCGGATAAGGACTCATTCATCCCCTTTTGGTGAGATACAACTTGGCGACGAGTTTCATTTTGTAGAAGAACCAGTAGAGATCTTTGATCGAGAGGTTAAGCGTTTGAGACCGAGTAAGATCCTCATTATGAAGGTGCGATGTATTTCGAGACGTGGAACGAGATTCACGTGGGAACGTGAGGATTTCTTTATAAGAAGTACCCTCGTTTTTCCTAGGAGAACGCGATACGAGTATGAGGCGAGGCGAGCGTCGGGACGTCGCTCCTTTAAGGAGGTGAGAATGTAATATCCCGTACTTAACGTCATCATTTTATCCTAACTATGTAACGTATTTTGAATTCCTAAGTAATGGTAAGTATTGTTGTATTTGACGGTTTATGTTGAAACTGGTAATGTGTGCATATATTTAATTGTTTTGATGGCTGAAGAGTACTAATAGTGATCGTGATGCCGATGGATGCCCAAATTTTATATTTTAGTATTGATTATCTCGATATTGGAGATTTTTGGAATTTTTGTTTCATTACGTATTAAGTTGAGTCGGAACCTTACTATTACTTTTCGTGTGCGTTTAAATCTTTGAAAAAGTATTTTATTGAACGAGACTTAAATTTTTATGAATCCGGGACGAAACCCGACTCTCGTAAATTCATAAAAGCCGACTAGGTACCATTCCCGCTCTTTAAAACTAGATTTGCAAACAAGGCCAAAAGATATCCAATATTGCATATTTGGTCCCTCCACCACTATACATAAACAAAAATAAAACACACACCTTCATTTTTAACATTCAAAATTTTTGCTCCTCCTCCCTTGTTCTCTCTACCCCACGGCCAAACACCACCATCCTAGATCCACCATCAAAACTTGATTTCTTGAAAATCTACTCAATGTCCCATGTTTGTATCATCATTGTAAGTAAATCCCAACACAAAAATCCAACATGCAACAACATATTTCTTAAGATTTGATTTTGATAATTTTTGATAAAAACTATGTTTTGATCTAATTAAACTAGTGGATTTGTGTTTAATTGTGTTTAGGAATAACTTATTGAAGTATTCAAGCTTGGAGCAAATACTTTCTTGGTGATTTCAGCCCCTAAACCCACGAAATTTGTGGGGGGTTTGGGTGTTCTTGGTGTTCTTGAGTGTTTGATCCAAATTATTGTGGGTAAGGTTCCAACTACTTGTTAATATTATTATAATCATTTTATTTTTGAGTGCATGCATTGTTTATGAATTTTTGGTGAATGCATGTGATCACTCAAGTGAAAATAGATGTTAGGAGATGTTTAGGGTGATGGATATAAGATATATGAAGTGTTGTTGAGGTTGAAAATGGGTCAAAACGAGTTTTGATGTGATTTTAAAAGAGTCATTTTAGACCAGTAGGTCTAAGGCTATTTTCGTGGTTTTAGGTCTAAGTTAAGGTCTATATTATTGGATATAGTTGTAGTGGTCGTCGAGACGTTCGTTTCGGTATAAGATAGAGCTTTTAACTCCAAACGAGTCAGAAGTTACATAGGTTTGAATATTCGTGTACCGGGAGGCGAGTATCGACGCAATCCGAAATTGTTGTCGATATTGGGTCAAATCCCGGAGACTATAACTTGAGCTTCAAAAATGGTCAAGGGCTGTTCTCAGGCCCTAAACTTATCATTTTGAGTCTATTTTCAAAGTCAAGTGGCGATATTGTAAATGGGGATGTTTAACAAGATCAAAATGGTTTTACGAGTCAAGTGTGTAAAACAGTCCGGTTTTTAAGGTCGAAAGATGTGTCGATCAGGTGGGTCTAAAATGTGAATCATTTGATGAAATTTTAACTGAGTCTTCTATAGATATTGAATGAGTTTGTCACCAAGTTTCGTCGAAAACGGAGATGTGTAGGTATGGGAAAACAGTGGGTACTTTTGGTAAGTACCGGCTGAGTATTATTGAGAGGTACTTAACCTCGCGCCATAGTTTGAGGTGAGAGACTAAACTATTAAATTCTAAAATTTCTATAAGATATAAGTCTTAGGATTAAGTTTATATTCTGAGATTGGAGACCCGTGTTGGGTACTTGAACCGTGTTGATTTGGCATCATGAGATGGATCAATATCGAAGATACTAGTTTTGGAAAGCTAGTATATGTTGTGGGGTTTAGAAAGGATTCACTTGTATTGGTTGGTCATGTCTATGTACATACTATTTTGAGTCGTTGGTTTTATTATACTAAGTATGTTTTGAGATACTTGAGTATGTTGTTAAGCGCGCACCTTATTTGTTAGGTGGCGGCTTTTGACGTGTATATTTGGGAGGCATCTTCACTTCGGCGATCACTACTACTACTAGCTTCGTGTATCATCTAAGGTGAGTCTATAGCCTCGCTTTTATACTGGTTTTAAATGATTTTAACCCGCGAGGGGAATACATGCTATTTGAAACAAATAGAACACAAGTCTTTGAATGATTGCTTAAACTTAAATGTTGTTTTGATTGTAACAAGTACGTTGAGTACAATGGAATTGGTACGTTGAGTATAATGGAATTGGTACGTTGAGTACAATGGAATTGGTACGTTGAGTACAATGGATTGGTACGCTGAGTACAATGGATTGGTACGTTGAGTACAATGGATTGGTATGTTGAGTACAATGAATTGGTGTGGACTCGTATACCAGCGTAGGGTCACACAAGGGAATTGTGATTGAAATGGATTGGTACGTTGAGTACAATGGATTGGTACGTTGAGTACAATGAATTGGTGTGGACTCGTATACCAACGTAGGGTCACACAAGAGAACTGTAAATGAAATTTCTTTTTATATACTTGTGTTCAAATGATGATTTGCAAAACCTATAGATTCGCTCAACCTTTGTGTTGACCCATTTAAGCATGTATTTCAGGTAATCAAGATGGATAGCAGCGGAGCATGCAAGGAGGGAGTTGGTGCTTACTTGTCTAAATTTTGTTTATTTTTCATCCTTTTAAATTAACCATTTCATTAAAGTATTTTGAGGAACATGTTGTGTTGGTAACGGTTTTTGGGACTAAAACGCTACTCTGATCGTATCTTTGGGATGGAAAATATTTTAGACAATGTTGTATTTATACATTTTAACGTCTCTTTTGGGACTGTTTTCTATGATTGTGAGTGATGAGCTATGAGTAACGCCCAATGTGGACATTCCGCTGCGTGGTAATTTGGGGCTGTTACAAAGGGTTTCTTCTTGCGGTTTTTCTTTGGAGATTGATGAATATCACGTTCGGGATCGGTGTATGGACTAAGTAATTCTTGACCGGAAGAACGTGTGTTCATTCAAGTCTTGAAGAACTTTTGAAAAAGATTACAAGTAAAAAAAATAAAAAGAAACAGAAGATGACTAATAGGAAAATAAGTAGATAAGAAATTAAATAAACCAAACAAAATGAAAACATAATTTTTTTTTATATCAAATTCGGTTTTGTTGGCGGCAAAATGGGGGTGCCGGGCATCAAAATGGGCTCTATGAAAAACTTGTAAAATTTTCCGACGACAACTTTAAGTCTGTCGGCGGTAGAATGGGGTTCGGGGTGTTTTGCGGTCAGCAGAAGCTTTTTCCGGGTGGTAAAATCGCCTTTGTGGTGACTTCGCCGGCGGCAGGGTTGGTTTTGCCAGCGGCAAAATCAATTCTGCTGCAAAAATGATTATTTTTTTACTTTTTGATTTTGTGCTTTTTGGCAACAAGAACGCTACAATGGGTTTGATTATAGGATGATTTTGGAACTAAGAACACAATCAAATCCCCGACAGCGGCACCAAAAACTTGATGCGTCTCCGGTGTGATGGGATTGGAAAAAGTTTTAAATTTATAAACACGAATTACCGGATTGACTAAAAACGCACGAGCAAGTATAACCCTTTCGTTTGTGTATAGACTTTATCTGGTAATACCGAGATCATTCACGGAGATTTGGAAAACCTATGATCATTCAAAAATAAACTATAATCTTTGATTGTAGCAATCGTAGACAAACAAATAACAAGTAATATGATGAGATGAATAATAAGATTAAAGGCAACACATGGTAAAGACTAGTTTGGGCATCCGTAATGGTGTTGTGATGACACATTTAACATATATGATTATAATAATTAGATGGATAATCCTATCTATTGTTTTCAAGAGCTTCAATCCTCGTCAAGACTTTGGTTAAAGAAAACAAGTATTAGACTCAATCACTCAATTCAAGACTTAATCCAATTTCAACATATTCGATTCACGGTCGTTTCACGAATTTGCTAACACTTATAATTATGTTTCTTGATAATCTAAACTTCTTAAGAAATGATCAATACAAAAGATATCCAATCATAGACAAACCGGCTATGACTTGTTGATAGATCATAACTCTTTCGACCTATGAAATCTTTATCAAAAAATTAAGTAATCTCTAAAAACCTTGCAATTTTATTAAGTAATCTCTCAATTAATTTTGATCCATCCAATGTATCTTTGATTTTATTTTTGCATTTGATTCCACTGTTCACGATCTACACATTCATATAATTTTCCACCGTATAACAATCCACTTTCTCATTTTATTATTGATTTACTGTTCTTGGGTTTGTTTGTTACACACACTAAAACACACACCTGTTCAATTAATTTCATTCATCTTATCCTACTCTCTTTATCCACTCATTTTCACCATGAATTGTTCACTCACCTTGTTGTTTTGACTATAGTCCACTTTTCTCATGTCAGAACCAGATCCACCAAACCCTAGTTTGGCTCAGGTACCTCCAAGGGGATCTGATGATGTGGTTCGTATGAAGAGGAGTACTAGGAGTCGTATTAAGGAGGTTAGTAATGCAAATAAGCAAGCTCAGTTGGGACTGAAGCCCTCTCATGTGATTTTAAGAAGGGGGTTAAGAAGAGTGGTCAGAGTAAGGATATTGAGGGGTTGGAAATTGATGAAGATAGTGATGCTGGTGAGTTTAGGGATGGGGATTCTATCGTGTGTTCTGAGACTCATAGTTTTGATTCGAGAAGTGTGGATGAGTCTATCCACGACGGGGAGGCTTCGGTTGGTCTTGAGAAGGAATTGATAAGTCAATGTCTTAATGAATCATATAATAATAGGAGTGGTATTACTTTTTGTTCAGTGGTTAGTGAGAGTATTAGTTGGAATACTAGTAGTAACCTAGGACCTATGCCTGTCCCTGTGAGTGAGAACCCTGTGTTGAATAAGATAGAGATTAATGATGGGCCTAGGATAGGTAGTAATGGTGATGTTATAGTTGAGGGTGGTAGTAATGCTAGTGCTTCGTTCTCTTTCAATAATGTTGAGAAGTGGCCTAGTTTGAGTAAGAGTTGTAATGTTGGGATGAATGTTGCAGGTAATGTGGCTAAGGTGATATTGTTATGGAGGAGACTACTAACGCTACGTTATCTAGTGCTTTTGTTAAGGCGGTCCAAGGTATGATAGAGAGCACTAGTAATAAGCTTAGAGTTTTTTTTGTTGATGTTAATGAGAAGGGGGGGTTTAGTGTTAATTTGGATCCGGTTATAGAGAATGGCAGTAAGAAATGGGCTATGACATTGGTCAGGTATTTTGTTGGTGTAAAGATGAGTTATAGGGATATAATGGGTCACCTTAGGAGGATGTGGAGAGGGCATGATTTTACTGAAGTGATTACTAATGAGTGTGGGTTATACTTCTTCAAGTTCAAGTCGGAAGAGGGGATGCAGTATATATTAGAAAATGGACCATGGTTGGTTAATGGGTTGCCACTATTTTTATAGAAATGGGAACCGGGTTTATGTATGGTAAAACCAGAGCCTACTAGGGTTCCATTATGGGTTAAGATATGCAATATACCACTTGAGGCTTGGAACAATGAAGGTACTAGTAGAATTGCTAGTTTCATTGGTACCCCGGTTATTATGACAGAACTACCACTTATATGTGTGATAAGGCTTACGGTAGAGCGAGTTTTGCTAGAGTTTTAATTAAAGTAGATGCTATTAGAGGGTTACCAGAAAATGTTCATGCTACTTATGAGAGCTTGGGTAAGTCTATGGATCTTAGAGTTGAATATCCATGGAGACCTTTAGCGTGTTCTTCATGTAAAGTTTTTGGACATAGTTATGAGCATTGTCCTAAGAGAAGTATTATTGACACTTTGAAGAAGTTGAAACCAGTGGATAAGGGGAAGTCTGTGGTTAATGATGGGAGTCATAATGATGAAGTAGGTGAATGGAAGTCCGTGGGTAGTAGGAGAGTGTATAATAATGAGGGGAGTACTTCTTATGGGGTTAGAAATAGAGTGAGTGATGGTGCTAGTAGGGGTGGGTTCAATTTCAGGGGAAAAGGTGGTATGGGTAGGGGAGGTAGGGGTGTGGGAGACCAGAGACTTTATTGGGAGGGTAGTGATCAGCGTAATGTGGTGAAGAAGAATAGTAGGGCAGGAAGTGCTAATAAAGAAAATGTTGATCCTAAAGTGAATGGAAACAGTGGTATAGATGTGGATTCTGGTAGTAATGTAGCAAGTAAAGGGAATGCTTATAAGCCTACAGTTTCTACGAAGAATAATGATATGAGTTATCTTGTGATGAAGGATAGTATTAGTAATAGATTTGCTACGTTGGATGATGAGGTAGGGGTTGATAAGACATTAGAGTGGGAAGTGATGAAGAATAAAATTGATATGGCTTGTGAAAAGGGGATTCATATTACTGCTATATAAAAGGGCAATTGAGATGATGAACTCAAATGTTATTTTATTAGAAAGTTGCAAGAAGTTACTAAGAAATCCACTATTAAAGAGCTTAAGTCCAAAATCAATGTTCTTGGTTAACAGATTGCAAATGGTGATAAGATGATTGCTATGGAAGCGAAACACATTGCGGACCAAAAGTTTAGGACGGTGATGGTTGATAAGAGATAAACAGAGAATGAAGCATATCAAGAAGTGTATGAGGAATGTTATAATGATGAAACGGAAAAGATTAGTATGTTGAAGTTAAGAAGAGAGTTTGTTGAGGTAGAATTGTTTGTTAAGACCAATCAAGTGTTTACAAGTAAGGAGTTGGATAAGTGGTCCGTTGATAAGATTAATTTCTACAAGGCCTCTATTGGTAATGATAATTTTGTTCAAGCCATAGATGCTTTGAAGAATGGGAACCAGGATGTAACGCAAGAGGATGTGGCTGAGGATTTGAGTGCTACTGCTCAGTTTGTTGCTAGTAATATGTCTTCTATTGTTATGGATTATGATGCAGGTTGGTTGCAGGGTATGACTACTCACTCTCCACCAGTGTAGTTATGTGTTTTTTAATTGATTATTAGATCAGCTGGTCTCTTGGTGGGACTGGGTTTTGGCTATGTAATTGGATTTGGATGCAGCTTTTGTTCCCTTTGTGGTTGAGTTTTAGAGATGACTCATGATTCTGCATGTGATAGCTTTCTAAGGGAGAATGGGGTTTTTGTATTGTCTTTGTTTTGAAAAATATTGGTTATTGACCAAGTTTTGGTTATGATGTTTTATAATTATTGTTATAGAATTATGATTAAGTCATAGTATAGGTTTTGTTATGTTTTTGGAGTCTGTATGAGGAGTATGTAATCTCATTTTGTGTTGTTATTTTTGGTCATTGAGTATGGGATTTGTCCATGCCAATGTTGAGTTTGCTAGAGCTTTTAGTTAGGGGTGTGTCCTAATTATTTTTGTAAGCTTTGAGTTGGTTGTACTCTGCCTTTGTGGCTCTTTTCTTAATAAATTTACCTTTAAGAAAAAATAACCTTTTCGAGCTATGAAATCTTTATCAACAAATTAAGTTTTGATAACAATTGTCACAAGAAACATAATTACCAATGATTCAAAGGAAAGCTTGAAATTGAATAAACATAAATCACAATCACAACCACTTCTTCATACCACAAACATCATCCTACCAAGCGTATAATGATTTAGTTACTCATAATGAACAATGAAATAAACTCAGAAATAATAGTCTTATAAGTCATAATCAAGAGTCTTACAAAGTGGAAATATGTTGCTAATGGTTAGGATAATGATCCCTAAGAGTTTCGTGATGTTGAATTTGCTTTTCGGACTCCAAAAGTGACTTTTCTAGCACCACCATGCTCAAATCCGGTAATGGAGTTTTGGACAAGGTTGAGAGAGTTTATGTTATGGTATATTAACCAATGTAGTGGTTATGAAAAGATATTATGAGAAGATATCAAAAGGTATGTTGTTACATGAACCCAAGGGTCTTATTTATAAGCTAATTCAAGGCTTAGACTTCAATGATTGGCTTGGAGCCAAAGGAAGTCTAGAATCTTCTTGTATGTTCTTGTGTGTTTTCCCTCAAGATTGCATGAATGTGGACATTAAATCTGCTAACACAAATGTGGGTGGCACCTTGTATTTTGTTGGTGGAAACTTCATGCTGAGTGAATTGTATGCTCCTTGGAAACACTTGTTCTTGCACCCGACATAGATCTTCAAAGGCTTGTAACTTGTACACGGTTCTTGAACTTGACTAGGATTCTTCGTACTCGTACTAGTCTTCACATTTGCATTGTTTTACACTTCATTCCTGTAATTGGCTACACAAAGACTTGCAAACACAATTGGGCACAAATATGCACAAAAGTATTATAGATATAACCAATATACATGTATAATAGTACAGATAACGCTGCCAAAAACATGTTGGATTTGAGCGTTATCAAGCACACACCAAACCAATCAGCCTGTACGTGTAAACATGTAAACTTGTAAACTAGGATGCACCCATACGCCCCACATGATAATAATAATAATAATAATAATAATAATAATAATAATAATAATAATAATAATGGCTAACATGAAACATGAAGGGACGCCGCGAGAAATCACTCTCATCGCAGAAGAGTCATGACACAGGTGCCTCAAATGTCATTGTTATGGTACCTCCATAACTAGGTGGTCATGGAAAGCTTTTGAAGTGAAAAATGGGGAAAACATATGGCATAACAAACGGGGAATCCTAATCATGCATAGAAGAGATGTCCTTACTGAAGGACAGAATATCCGTACCTTATGACCAGTAATCGGTGAAAGACGAACAGCGGAAAAATGTACTACTCCGACTTTACGTAAGCTACATGGTAAAGGACTTGTATGAGTTGCTTGTTCATATATAAATTACTTGTTCATAGTTTTTAATTACTTGTTCATGAATTGAGTTACCTGTTCATGATTTATCGTGTATTTCCTAGATATTATACGTTTCATGTGTTCTTGATTAATGTATTACATGTTTCTTGTGTTATTATACTTGATATTTCCATTATTATAACTTTCCATAAATAGCAGGTATCAAAATATAGTACTTTCCAAAAATAGTAGGTTTCCATATATATTAACTTTCAAAAAATAACAAGTTTCCAAATATAGTAACTTTTCAAAAACAGCAAGTTTCCATATATAGTAACTTTCCAAAAATAGCAGGTTTCTATAAATAGTAAGTTTCCAAAAATAGTAAGTTTCCATATTTAGTAAGTTTCCATAATTAGTCATAAGCTCGTTTAATATACATAAATAATATATCCTGTTCATCGAATAAGCTAGTTTTATAAGTCATGATTTAATATGTATATAAAATAAGCTAGTTATTATAAGTCATGGTAAATGATAATTATTATATTAATAAGCCCATTATAATAATTAACTTTCATATATCATAGTTTAAAAAAATAATTATTTATTAATAATGTGTCATGTTTTGTAAAACTCGCATGCTTTTATAATGAATAGTACCCTTACGGTCGTATGTACAAGATTAGAACTTTCCTTTTATAGCATGTTTATGTTTTGCGAACAAGAATTACAAGTATTACGTACGTGTTATAACCCGATAAGTATTTATTATGTATTAAGACACGATAATTATTTCAATAATAATTATAATTACGAACATACGAACATGAAATCATGAACGTAAATAATCACGAGCTTAGTATTACGTATTTATGTATATTTATTACGATCATGAATAAATATAATAAGACACGAACGATAACTATTAAATCACGTAAAACACGAACACGAGAACACACTTATTATTTAGACACGGAAAACATTCGGGTTACCCCTTGTGGGCCCCCTTACCCACGGACAAGACAAGAAACAAGGGCCAAGGCCATGTAATTTTACTAAACAAGGAAAAAGGGAAAAGCTATTTTCATAATTCAAGAATTAGTAAATAATCAAAAACCCTAAATCTCTTTTTCTTCTCTTCTCCTTTGGCCGCCGAGTATTACACACACCAAGGGTGTGTTTGGTTGATTTTTGGTGTTCGATTTATTAAAAGGTTGTGAGTGTGTTCATCCTCCTTTGATTCACGTTATCAGTAAACCCTACACCTCTTTTCTTTTATGATTTTGATTTATAAATCACATGAAATCATGAATGTTTTAATAACAAATTAAAAACAAGTAAACACATGTTAATTAATCATGGGGGTAAAATTAGTTAAGGTTTAAGGGGTGTTTGTTTGTGTCCGATGCAAGAACCAAGCCCCAAGGGGGTCTCGGCTTGATTTAATTCGCACCAACCGAGACCTCAAGGTCTCGGTGTGGTGGTTTTGTGTCTCGGCAGCAGGAACCAACGGAACCCCGACCTTGGTCGGGGTATGTTTTGGCTCGGGTGGGTCTCGGCTAGAACAAGAATCTACCACCGGCTTATGCCGGTGGCTAAATAAGGAAAGCAGGGGGAACTTTAGGCCGCGGCAGCAAGGGAAACCGCCGGCTAGCCGGTGGGAACTCTTGCTAGCTGGCGGCTAGGTTTTGAGCAAGGGTGTGTTTGGTTGCCGGGTTCACGGGTTTAAACTGGTCCGGTTCACACATGTTTAGATTAAAACACGGTTCGGTTCATGAGTTGTTTTTACAAGGTTAATTATTTTTACAATTTTATATTTTTACAAGAATTAAATTAAATTAATTAAATACATGTACATGATTATATGACTTAGGTTATTAATACTATTATTAATACATGAATTTTAACCTAACTATTTATCATTTAATTAGACTATATAATTAATTAATTATTAAAATCATGACTTATAATTAATTAATTTATATTACTTAGGTTATATTATTAATAGATAATAATACATGTTTTAACCTAAGTATTTTTACCTTTATTTAATTAAACCATGTTATATTTAATTAAATACTTTGACATATAGTTTATTTAATTCACATGAAATAATTAATAAACTATACTATTTAATTACATGACTTAGAATATTAATCAGTAAACACTTAAGCTTATATAATTAGCTTAATAATCCAGCTTATTTCTAATTATAAAAACTTTCTATTTTTAGAAACTTATCTATTTTAAGTAGTAAATCTATTTTTGGAAACTTTCTATTTTTGGAAACTTTCTATTTTTGGAAACTTTCTATTTTAGGAAACCTGCTATTTTTAGAAAGTTACTTATTACTACACAACAAGTATAATAATACATGAAATACAAGTAATACTTAAACAGAATAGGCAGAATACATGATAAACACAGTATAAAGCTTAAATCAGTAAAACATGGCATGAACATATAAAATAAGCTAAGACATGATATAGAACAAGTTATGTACTCAGTAATCAGATACTTATACACCTATTTATTTATGTAGCTTTAGTGATACCGAAGTAGGACTCTCTTCCGTTCGTCTTCTTCGTTCACTGGACACAAGGTACAGATTCTCTGTCCTTTCAGTATGGACATTCTTCCTTATTAGGATTTCCCCGTATGCAGCCAACTGTTTTCCCCAGTATATGTTTTATATGTCTTTGAATTGCTTATGTTTAATTAGATACCTAAAGCCATATACATGCATGACCAGTTTCACCTAGTTATGGAGGTACCATAACCATAACACTGAAGGCACTAGTGTTATGACTTCACCACGGTGGAGTGATAGCTCGTGGCGTCCCTTCAGCTTTTGGCCATATTATTATTATCAGGTGGGGTGTATGGGTGCATCCTAGTTTACATGTTTTCAGCAGATTATTCAGTGTAAATGTGGTGTGTGCCTTGCATCCTTCACAAGGAGCTGATCCCTCCTACCCAAAACCAGTATATTAAATTAGAGGCAGCCCCTCTAATTTGCATGATGAGGTCACCCCTCCAAGTATTCATGCACGTTGATAATTCATGACCTATATTGGCTAATGTTAAATATGTTAAACAGTTTTTACAAGATAAACATAAGGCTTTTCAAACTATAAAACCAGTTTTACTAAGATATAACCAGGCCATCCAGGACTTAGTCTTTTCCGCTGCTTCATGCTTACATGCTTATATTATTCATGCTTTAATTGTATATCCGTGCACTGAGCGTTATGCTCAGCCGTTTTCCTTTTCATGTTCCCAAAATGGCAGGCACTAAGGGACACTCGTAGACTTTAAGCGTACGTGCATATGGATTGGAAGCTTCCTATCCTTCTTTACTTTATGCATTGCTTTATACTTTGATACTCATTTCCATGGAATTTGTTTAGTCTTTTCATTTACAGTACTTATGTTTGTGTGTGATGAGTTCTACTTTTGGGGTACCGATGTTTGGTTCCGGTATTTCCTTTATTGTCATGTAAGGTTTAGACATTTATCCTTGTATGCTTTGATGACACGCCATAATCACGCGTGACGTTCCATTTAACAAAATGGGGTGTTACAATTATGGTATCAGAGCCAAGGCTTCAACCTGTAGGCTCTCAAAACAGACCTGTGATTTGTGGGTAGTCATTATGGTCTTCCTAGAACTGACAGTCGGTTTTCATGCATTCATCATTTTCATGCATACATATATATGTCATTGTCGTAGGTTCATGACTAAGTAATGGTTGGTACAGGGCTGGCCCTATTTAGTCGCATGTGTTTTATCGAAACTTTTAAATTTGGGACCGACCCATTGGCGTCCCCTCGCCATGTCTTTTGTTTTGAGTGATCTGACCATCTGCGTTCACTCTCGCGCATACAAAAGTTTTCATAAAACTGCATCATGCATTCATGTACTAGTTTTCCTGCATAAAATTTTTCTCATGATTTATTGGTATAATTTTTTTTCATGTATATAGTTATGTTTAATCAGTTTAATAATGTATTTTATGTTATCTGTCAGATGGTTCTCACACGCGAGCAGGAACAAATCAATGCAGTAATCCAAGCTGCAATGCAAGCTATGCTTCCTCAGCTGAGGAACGAAATCAGGGCTGAGGTTTAGGCTGCCAACAACCAGCAGCATCACCCAGTACCTCCTCCTCCAGCAACATTGGCCACATGGCTGGAGATATTCAATAAGCTCCGCCCTCGAGCTTTCGAGAGAACAGATAGCCCCAGTGAAGCTGAAAGCTGGTTGGCTGACATTGGGAAGATCTTCGATGCTATGGGCTGTGACCTCATTTTCAAGTCGAGGTTGGCATGATACCAGTTCGAAGGTGATGTGTTAGCATGGTGATAGCACTGAAGCAGTCTGAGGGAGGTGATGATTGGGTGGCTAGTTTGACTTGGGCTTAGTTCAGGGATAGGGTAATGGAACAGTTCTTTCCCAAGGCTCAGCAAGACAAGCTGAAGGGGAGTACCATGGGATCCGACAGAGAGTTGGGGACAATAGCAACGAGTTTATGCAACGCTTTCTTCGCTTGGCTGGTTTCCTTGGTGCTGCAGCAGGTACTCCTTAAGAGCAAGCACACCACTTCAGGTGGGCTCTTCGTACATCGGTCGCAAACAACTTGGTATGTGCTACGTTCAACACGGTAGCACAAGTGGCCGATGCAGCACGTAAACTGGAGATGCTGCAGGAAAGAGATGAGTTCGGGGAAGTAGAGAGACCTGATAAGAGGTAAACATTCGTATTCAAGCGGTGACCAATCCGTATTCTTTCAATATATGTCATATTTCATCTCTTTAAATTTTATCTTCTAGGCAGAAGACTGGGGACCGGTCTCAGCCGGCTACTCAGCAACAGCCTAATCAGCCCAAGGGAAACGGTCAGACTCACGACCGTTCTGCTACGGATAGGCGCGGCGGTAATGATAATTACCGTAACAACGCTGGACACTCCAACAGCAGCAGGTCCTTATACTTACTCATTTTCTTATGATTACATGTTATAATGCTTAATTCTGACACATTATCAAATCTTCTACCAGGAATCATGGTAACGGGAGGGACCAGAACCAGAGAGGTTCACAGCCTAACCGTCCAACTATCACTAGTATTCAATCTTACGATTATCCGCATTGTCCTTTGTACCTATTATCATGTTTCATGTATATTGTTTTTATCAGGCTCTCGGCCAGTCAGGACACCTGCTGGAGGATATACTTATCCTCTTTGCTCTACTTGCCACTGTAGGAACCCAGGGCCATGTCGCCGCGACAACAACGCATACTACAAGTGTGGTCTTCCTGGCCATCTCATGAAGGATTGCCGCAACGGCGAGATGGAGGGTACATCAGGACATGCTGATACCAAGCCGCCTCCTACTAGTGGACGCATTTACACGACATCTCGTGATCAGGCCAACAAGTCTATAGGTACCATCACTGGAATCTTGTATATGTATGGTCAAGCTGCATGTGTTCTATTTGATACTGGTGCTACTCATTCAGTCATTTCTACTGCTTATGCCAAGAATGTTAGGATACTCCCCATGCCACTAGAGATATACTGATTATTTCCATGCCTTTGAGAGACTCTGTACGCATAACCCATGTGTACAAGAGCCTTCCCCTAGAGTTTGACGACAAGGTTCGTCCTGTTGACGCACTTCCTCTTGACATGAACGATTTTGACATGATTTTGGGCATGGATTGGCTATCCAAGAATCATGCTACCATAAACTGCCATTCATATCGAGTCATCTTCGGTGATGTTAATGCGCCAGAGTACATTCACAACGGGTTCGTACCCGGCAGGTTTGTACAAATCATATCAACCCTGCAAGCACGTGCATTACTTTCATATGGTTGTGAGGGTTATCTAGCTACTGTTCATGACATGGATGCGGAATCCCCATCAATTCAGGATCAGTCGATAGTGTTAGAATATCCAGATGTATTTCCAGAAGAACTTCCGGGCATACCACCTGCACGTGAAGTAGAATTTAATATCGAGCTCATCCCATGAGTTGAGCCGATTTCCAAGGCTCCTTATCGCATGGCTCCCATAGAGTTGAAGGAGCTGAAGTATCAATTGCATGAACTTCTGGAACAAGGATTTATTCGACCGAGCGCATCTCCATGGGGCGCACCGGTCTTATTCGTTAAGACGAAGGACGGTAGTATGCGTCTTTGCATAGACTATCGCGAGCTCAAAAAGATTACCATCGGAAATAGGTATCCACTACCACGTATAGATGATCTTTTTGACCAACTCCAATGGGCCAAACATTTCTCCAAGATTGATCAAAGGTCAGGCTATCACCACCTACGGGTTAAGGAGCAGGACATCGCCAAGACTGCTTTACGTACACGCTATGGCCACTACGAGTTTGTAGTCATGCCATTTGGCCTTACCAATGCTCCAGCAGTGTTCATGGATTTGATGAACAGAATCTTCCATGAATTTCTGGACAAGTTCGTCATTGTCTTCATCGATGACATCCTGATTTTCTCTAAGTCCAAGGAGGAACACGAAGACCATCTTTGTACACTACTACAGATTCTTCGCCAGAAGCAGCTGTATGCTAAATTCTCCAAGTGTGAGTTCTGGTTAGACAAGGTGGCATTCTTAGGTCACACTGTATCAGTAGAAGGAATCACGATAGATCCTGCGAAGGTTGAGGCTATTACCAAGCTGCCAAGGCTGACATCAGCAACTGAAGTCCGAAGTTTCCTAGGCTTAGCTGGTTATTACCGTAGGTTCATGGAGAACTTTTCCCGCTTAGCACTACCATTGACCAAACTGATGCGGAAAGGGGAGAAATTCGTCTGGACTGAAGAACGAGAGAAGAGCTTTGAAGACCTAAAGCAGAAGTTAGTATTTGCACCGATTCTTACTCTCCCATCTGGTACAGGTGGATTTCAGATCTACAGTGATGCATCGGGGAAGGGGCTTGGCTGTGTTCTCATGCAACATGGGAAAGTGATCGCGTACGCTTCACGACAACTTAAGCCTTATGAGGAAAATTACCCTACGCATGACTTAGAACTTGCAGCAGTTTTGTTTGCATTGAAGATATAGAGGCACTACTTGTATGGAGAATCATGTGACATTTTCACGGACCACAAGAGCTTGAAGTATATATTCACTCAACGTGAATTGAACATGAGACAGAGGAGATGGTTAGATCTTTTGAAGGATTATGACATTAATCTGCAGTATCATTCCCGCAAGGCGAATGTAGTGGCAAATGCACTTAGCAAAAAGTCCTGAATGATAAACGGCATTAATATTGAGGAGGAAATCATAAGAGACTTGGAGCGACTAGACATAGAGATCATGGTACGTGGATAACACGGTCCGAGTTACTCTCTAAGATCAAGGAAGCTTAGAAAGATGATGGAGAAATCTGGGCGATAATTCAGAATTTGGAGAAGCAGACAGAATTTCGAGTAGATGAAGATGGTATATTATGGCAGGGCACGAGACTTTGTGTTCCTAATGATCAAGAACTCCGGGAAGCATTGTTAGCTGAGGCTCATAGCTCCCTATTCTCTATCCATCCTGGTTCGACCAAGATGTACCATGACATCAAGCAGTACTTTTGGTGTAGTGGTATGAAACAGGATGTTGCTACTTACGTCTCCAAATGTCTTACCTGCCAGCAGGTTAAGATCGAGCATCAGCGGTCTGGCGGTCTTCTTCAACCGTTAGATATCCCAGAGTGGAAGTGGGACAAAATCACCATGGATTTTGTTACTGGTCTTCCGCCGACAAAGAAGAAGTACGATGCAATTTGGGTTCTCGTTGATCGACTTACCAAATCAGCTCATTTCTTACCGATCCGCAAGGAAGGTTCGGTCAGTAAACTCGCCGATACTTATAGAAGGGAGATCATGAGACTTCACGGTGCTCCATCCAGCATTGTCTCAGACAGAGATCCTCGTTTCACTTCGCGATTATGGAGAAGTCTGTTGAAAGCTTGGGGTACACAACTTAAGCTTAGCACGACTTTTCATCCTCAAACAGACGGGCAGTCAGAGCGAATGATTCAGACATTGGAAGACATGTTGAGGTCATGTGCGTTGGAATGGACGGGTGATTGGGATGATTATATCTGTTTGGTGGAGTTTGCATACAACAACAGTTGGCACGCAAGTATCAAGTGTGCTCCTTTCGAGATGTTGTATGGCAGAAAGTGTCGCGCCCCAATCTGCTGGGATCAGGTTGGTGAGCGAACACTTGAAGGACCAGAAATGATAGAGCTGACTAATGAGAAGGTCGCAGTAGCTAATCAGAAACTGCAAGAAGCACAGTCACGTCAAAAGAGTTATGCAGACAAGCATCGTAGGGACTTACATTTTAACGTAGGAGATCACGTTTTCCTTAAGCTTTCGTCGGCACGTGGTGTTAGACATTTTGGAATAAAAGGGAAGCTCGGTCCTCGATTTATCAGACCGTTTGATGTCATTGAACGAGTCGGTGAAGTATCTTACCGTTTAGCGTTACCTCCGCAGCTTTCTCTTGTTCACGATATGTTTCATGTGTCCTTACTCAGAGGGTACAAGTATCATCCCCTTCATATGGTTCAGTATCCACTGGAACAGATTCGTGAAGATCTCACTTTCATAGAAGAACCCGAACGAGTTCTTGACAAACAAGAATGAGTCATGAGGAGGAAGACGATTCCATTCGTCAAAATCCTTTGGAGGGATTATACCGAGCGGGAAGCCACTTGGGAAACAGAGGAGTCTATCTGGGCTTCCTACCCTCATTTCATATTTTGAATTCAAGTATGTTCTTCTTTTCCAGTTACTTTATCTATAATTCGGGGACGAATTATTCTTTTTAAGGGGGAAGATTTGTAAAACCCGCATGCTTTTACCATGAATAGTACCATTACGATCGTACGTACATGATTAGAACTTTCCTTTTATAGCATGTTTATGTTTTGCGAACAAGAATTACAAGTATAACGTACGTGTTATAACAGGATAGGTATTTATTACGTATTAAGACACGATAATTATTTCAATAATAATTATAATCACGAACATACGAACATGAAATCATGAACGTAAATAATCAAGAGCTTAGTATTACGTATTTATGTATATTTAGTACGATCATGAATAAATATAATAAAACACGAACGTTAACTATTAAATCACGTAAAACACGAACACGAGAACACACTAATTATTTAGACACGGAAAACATTCGGGTTACCCCTTGTGGACCCCCTTACCCGCGAACAAGACAAGAAACAAGGGCCAAGTCCATGTAATTTTACTAAACAAGGAAAAAGGGAAAAACTATTTTCATAATTCAAGAATTAGAAAATAATCAAAAACCCTATATCTCTTTTTCTTCTCCTCTCCTTTGGCCGCCGGGTATTACACACACCAAGGGTGTGTTTGGTTGATTATTGGTGTTCTATTTATTGCAAGGTTGTGAGTGTGTTCATCCTCCTTTGATTCACGTAATCGGTAAACCCTAAACCTCTTTTCTTTTATGATTTTGATGTATAAATCACATGAAATCATGAATGTTTTAATAACAAATTAAAAACAAGTAAACACATGTTAATTAATCATGGGGGTAAAATTAATTAAGGGTTTAAGGGTTGTTTGTTTGTGGTCGACGCAAGAACCGAGCCCAAGGGGGTCTCGGCTTGATTTAATTCGCACCAACCGAGACCTCAAGGTCTCGGTGTGGTGGTTTTGTGTCTCGACAGCAGGAACCAAGGGAACCCTGACCTAGGTCGGGGTATGTTTTGGCACGGGTGGGTCTCGGCTAGAACAAGAAACCACCACCGGCTTATGCCGGTGGCTAAATAAGGAAAGCACAGGGAACTTTAGGCCGCAACAACAAGGGAAACCGCCAGCTAGCCAGTGGGAACTCTTGCTAGCCGGCTGCTAGGTTTTGACCAAGGTTGTGTTTGGTTGTCGGGTTCACGGGTTTAAATCGGTCCAATTCACACATGTTTAGATTAAAACACGGTTCGGTTCATGAGTTGTTTTTACAAAGGTTAATTATTTTTATAAGTTTATATTTTTACAAGAATTAAATTAAATTATTTAAAACATGTACATGATTAATTTAATTTATACATGACTTAGGTTATTAATACTATTATTAATACATGGATTTTAACCTAAGTATTTATCATTTAATTAGACTATATAATTAACTAATTATTAAAATCATGACTTATAATTAATTAATTTACATAACTTAGGTTATATTATTAATAGATAATAATACATGTTTTAACCTAAGTATTTTTACCTTTATTTAATTAAACCATGTTATATTTAATTAAATACTTTGACCTATAGTTTATTTAATTCACATGAAATAATTAATAAACTATACTATTTAATTACATGACTTAGAATATTAATCAGTAAACACTTATGCTTATATAATTAGCTTAATAATCCAGCTTATTTCTAATTATGGAAACTTTCTATTTTTAGAAACTTATCTATTTTAAGCAGTAAATCTATTTTTGGAAACTTTCTATTTTTGAAAACCTTATATTTTTGGAAACTTTCTATTTTTGGAAACTTTCTATTTTAGGAAACCTACTATTTTTAGAAAGTTACTTATTATTACACAACAAGTATAATAATACATGAAATACAAGTAATACTTAAACAGAATAGGCAGAATGCATGATAAAATGGTTTTTGCACTGAAAATGCATTATACTTTCACATAATATCTAATTTAGTCACTCTACTAATTTATCTTTTAAAATCATCATTATAATTAAGAAAACCGGTTATTTACATCACAACTACAGGTTTTGCCGGTGAAAAGTATCTAAGGTGGCAAAAATGAATTATTTAGAGTAAAAATTAAAATTTTTGGGATTAAACCCTAGTATTTTATATGTGTCGTCGTCATATACTAACACACATAAATAACACACAACCACTTCATAAACCGTTCATCTTCATGGGCATGTGATCTTGACAGTTCATCTTCATCCTTTAAGGTAATCTATCTATTTCACATTTAACTTGTTAATATGGCTCCAATTTATGCTTCTTTGTTATTTTTTGTTTCAGATGGCATCATCTTCATGTTCTAATCAAATAACCATAAACTTTCATTATGTTGGAGTCTTTGAAGCAAACCCTGTTTTATATGATTATGGTATGCTTAAGAAACTCGAGAATGTAGACTTGATTTCGATGGATTACTCGCAGATTGAATCTTATTTAGAAAGTGAAAGTCGCTCTATTTGCAAAGGTTTATACTTTCATGTTCCTGGTACAACTTTAGAAGATGGTTTAAGATATCTAAAAAATGATGATGGTGTGCGTAGTTGTAGACAATATGCTCTTAGGAATAATGGCGAAATAGATATTTACATGGCACATTCTGAGTTTAGTGAACACATTAGAGCAAATGGCGATGTAAGTGAAAGCGAGGATGATAATTATGATGTTTATTCTATTTACAGCTCTGATAATGATGACACTGCATCATTAGATCACTTGTCTGATGGTGAAGATGAACTCATTGACGTAAGAACAAAAAAAACAGCCCCTAAAACAAAGAAGAAACCCACTAAAATGTTTGATGATAACTTTTTAGCTAGATTGTTCAATAGAATAGAAAGAGAAAAATATATTGAAAAGGAGGTAGGTCCTGATGATGAGTTTAATGTTGAAGATCAAGATAAACTAGGAAATCAATGGCCAATTCACAACCCAAACACGAAGTGGAAGTTCATGAGACATGTTTTAAGTGAAAGGTTTGAGGGGGTAGAACAATTAAAGAGATGTGTGACATTCTATGCACTTGCTAACGGATTGAAACTATACTATGAAAGAAATGAAGGTAAAAGACTAGTAGTGAGATGCAGTAGAGGCATTCATGAAGGAAAATCAAGGTGTCCTTATAGACTGTGGGCATCTTGGATGCAAAAAGAGAGATCTTTTCAGATTAAGACATTAGTTGATGAGCATACGTGTTCTAGGACATATGAATATGGTAGTCTAATCACGTGTAATTGGATTTCTAGGAACTATGCTAAGAAGATTATGGCAAACCCTAACATAAAGATTAATGAAATACAAGACGCCATTCAGAAAAAGTACAAATGTCGAGTGACTTTTGGTCAAGCTAGAAGAGGAAAGATCAAAGCTTTGGAGCAGTACGAGACATGCTTAGAAGAGCATTATGCTAAGTTATGGTCGTATGCACAAGAGATCATAACATCAAACCCGGGAAGTACTTGTTTGATAGGTGTTAATCCAATGCCGGATGGAAAGACTTACTTCAAATGCTTCTATGTTTGTTTTAACGGACTAAAACAAGGGTGGTTAGAAGGGTGTAGAAGGGTTATTGGGTTAGACGGGTGCTTTTTGAAAACTGTTTGTAAAGGTCAGTTGCTTTCGGCTGTTGGGAGGGATGGCAATAATCAGGTTTATCCAATTGCATGGGCAGTGGTAAATATTGAAAACAAAGAAAACTGGAAGTGGTTTATGCAGTGTTTGATTGATGACTTAGGCATAGAATTTGGTGAAGGACTTACCATCATCTCAGATCAACATAAGGTAAAAATAGTTATACTTTATTTATTTGTATATGACTCGTATTGTATTGCATAATAGTGCATATCCTGCTCAACATTCTTTTCTAATTACTATTATAGGGACTGATCGAAGCAGCAAAAGAAGTTATGCCCCTAGTAGAGCATAGGCAATGTGCGAGACACATATATGCTAACTTTAGAAAGAAATTCACAGGTATAATATCTCTTCATATCTAATATAAATGGATACCTTGTACGTATACTAATTACTTTGGTATCAGGTGTGTTATACAGAAACCTATTTTGGAGAGCAGCAAAGGCTAGTTATCCTGCTAAGTTTCAGGATGTGATGAATGAGATTAAAGATCTTAGCAAGGATGCTCACCAACATCTTATGGATAGAAAACCAAAAAGCTGGAGAAGGGCCTTTTTTGAAACCGACAGGGCATGTGATGTTGTGGATAATGGCATAAGTGAATGCTTTAATTCACTCATTGTCGATGCAAGGAAAAAACCAATTATAAACATGCTTGAAGATTTAAGGGTATACATCATGGAGAGACAGAAAAGAATGAGGGATAAGCATGGAATGTGGAGTGATGAAATTTGCCCTAGCATAAGGAAGAAATTTGAAATCATCAAGGATAAGCATAGGTACATTTTCTTTCACTTTATTGTTACTTTTAGTCTTATTAACATGTAACCATTTTATAACATGTAATAAATGCAGAGATTGGAGAGTTATTCCAAGTGGTGAATCTAAATTTGAAGTTAGAAATGGCTACGAAGCTTTTAAAGTAGATGAAATGAAAATGACATGTAGTTGTAGGCAATGGCAATTGACTGGGATACCATGTGCACATGGTTGTGCGGCCATATATTTTTTAAACAAAGATCCAGACAAGTATGTATCTGATTGGTACAAAAAATCTATGTTTGCTTCTGTTTACAAACATTTTATCTACCCGCTAAATGGCATGGAATAGTGGGCACCAACCAACTATCAAAATCCGTTGCCTCCTATTATAAGAAGAACGTCGGGCAAGCGACAAACCAAAAGAAGAAAAGATGCAAGTGAGGGTGATGATAAAAATAGAACTAGAGTTAGTCGTGTAGGATGGATCATACACTGTACGCTTTGTCATCAAGAGGGGCACAATAGAAAAGGCTGCAAATCACGTGCTCCAATAGAAACTACAAATGGTGGGGCAAGGAGAACAAAAAATATGGTTAGGAGGGGTGGATCAAGTGCTGGTAGGGGTAGTGGTTGTTTAACTTCTGGTAGGGAAGGATCAAGTGTTGGTGGGTCAGAATTTGCTCTACACGATGCTCAGTAAAGGGAGTAACTTACACATTGTGTTCATGGAGTAGATGCACACTTTTGTTACTATTACTACTACTTTCTTTCCAGGATACTTTAATCTATGTATTAGAACATGTTTTGTTATGACAGTGGTTTGTTTACTTTTGCTCCTACTTTATTTTGAAGGATACTTTAATTTGTTCTTGAACATGTTGTTGGTGATATTTATCCTTTTAAAAGTATGACTCGTTATTATCTATCATATTATTACTACTTACTTTATTTAATGGCCAATCCTTATCATGTGTGGAAAGAATTTTAGAATATCAAAAATTATTCACGTGGGTAATCGGTTAGAAAAAGGTAGCAAGTTTTGTTAAATGATGCAAATGTAAATTCTTAACTTTATAATGACTAAGTTAAATATTATTATATAAATAGAGTGATGATTTTAAAATAATAATTAGTAGAGTGACTAAATTAGATATTATGTGAAAGTATGATGCATTTTTAGTGCAAAAACCCCATGATAAACACAGTATAAAGCTTAAATCAGTAAAACATGACATGAACATATAAAACAAGCTAAGACATGATATAAAACCAGTTATGTACTCAGTAATCAGATACTTATACACGTATGTATTTATGTTGCATTAGTGATACCAAAGTAGGACTCTCTTCTGTTCGTCTTCTTCGTTCACTAGACACAAGGTACGGATTCTCCGTCCTTTCAGTATGGACATTCTTCCTTATTAGGATTTCCCCGTATGCATCCAACTGTTTTCCCCAGTATATGTTTTATATGTATTTGAATTGCTTATGTTTAATTAGATACCTAAAGCCATATACATGCATGACAAGTTTCACCTAGTTATGGAGGTACCATAACCTTAACACTGGAGGCACTAGTGTTATGACTTCACCACGGTGGAGTGATAGCTCGTGGCGTCCCTTCAGCTTTTTGACATATTATTATTATCAAGTGGGGCGTATGGGTGCATCCTAGTTTACATGTTTTCAACATATTATTCAGTGTGAATGTGGTGTGTGCCTTGCATCCTTCACAAGGAGCTGATCCCTCCTACCCAAAACCAGTATATTAAATTAGAGGCAGCCCCTCTAATTTGCATGACGAGGTCACCCCTCCAAGTATTCGTGCACGTTAATAATTCATGACCTATATTGGCTAATGGTAAATATGTTAAACAGTTTTTACAAGATAAATATAAGGATTTTCAAACTATAAAACCAGTTTTACTAAGATATAACCAGGTTATCCAGGACTTAGTCTTTTCGCTGCTTCATGCTTACATGCTTATATTATTCATGCTTTACTTGTATATCCGTGCACTGAGCGTTATGCTCAGCCGTTTTCCTTTTCATGTTCCCAAAACAACAGGTACTCAGGGACGCTCGTAGACTTTAAGCGTACGTGCATATGGATTGGAAGCTTCCTGGCCTTCTTTACTTTATGCATTGCTTTATACTTGATACTCATTTCCATGGACTTTGTTTAGTCCTTTCATTTACAGTACTTATGTTTGTGTGTGATGAGTTCTACTTTTGGGGTACCGATTTTTGATTCCGGTATTTCCTTTATGATCATGTAATATTCAGACATTTATCCTTGTATGCTTTGATGACACGCCATAATCACGCGTGACATTCCATTTATCAAAATGGGGTGTTACATGTTTTATACTTATTTATTAATTAATAATATATCATAGATTTACGTTAGTTATTAAATAATATCATGTCATGTATCATAACTAATTATAAGTAATAATAGTTCATGCATTACAATTAATTATAACTTAAGTGTTGATTCCAAATAAATAATCTTAAATTAAGTTACAAAAAAAATCTCGTGTTAATTTAGATTAATCTAAATAAGCCGATTAAATAGGTTCATGTAAATTAATAAAGTCTTGGTAAATTTTATAATTAATTTAAATAAGACTATGTTTAATTAATTCAATTTATATAAATGAATTCGAATTAATAAGTAAACCGGTTAATCATAAATTAACAATCCAAACACCCCCTTGTCTAATCAGTTTACCCGAGGCCCCACAACAAGCCCCATCGTGACCCCCTTGATCTTGGTTGCTCGAACCAACAAACCACCACCCCACAGCCCTACTGCGGGTTCCCATTGCCTAGCCAATCTATCCGTTGCATCACTTGTTTTCCCACCGACAGCAGCTACCACCCACCGAGACCATAGGGTGTCGGTTGCTACTGCTGTGCCGAGTCTTCCCATTGCACCGCTTTGGGTTGCGGCAGACAACACAAAAACGCCACCGTGGCCTGCTAGGGTTGTAGCCGATTAGCCACAACATCTACTGCTGGCTTGCGGTTGGTCCAAAAGTCAACCGAGAGCACCAGCTCTCGGTTTCCGTGCAAACCCAAAACAACCAACCTGATTTAATACTTGTTTAATGATTCAATAACATGTTTTCATTTTTCTTTTCTTGATTTAATTCAAAATAAATTAATTAAATAACAAATAGATAAAGGTTTTGATGGTACCGAATTGAATAGATTAAAGATGAACAACCATGTGCGCTACCCGAATAACCAAAAATCAAACCAAGCTTTCCTCCCTTGTTTTCTTTTGTAAAAAACGGTGGCACAAAGAACAAGTAGGGTTTCTTGCTGATTTTTCTGTGTTTTGATAAATGAGGAGAATAACATACGTACGTTTGTTTTAGCCTTCATAGTGGACCGGGCCTTAGGCCCTTTTCCTTTCTTTTAAAATCGGCGGCCAAACCACCCCCTTATGTATTTTTTTTCGTTTTTCTTAAATTCCCGTGTGTTGTTTATTCGTAACTTAAATTCGTGTTAAATCTTGTCATGTATTATTCATTACACGTAATTACTTGTCCTTGTTCAATTAATATACGTAATACTTGTCGTGCATTAATTAAATACTTTTCTTGTTGTAAATAAAATATATGTTATTTCTTGTCTTGAACTTATGATTTTTAATTCCATGTCCTATCTTGTCATGTAGTATTTATTATACGTATTTACTTGTATCTTGTCGTGTCGTATATATTATACCTATTTACTTATCGTGCAATTATTTATTATTAAAAGTTTTAATTTAATGTCATTTTAACCGGGTTTTACAACTCCTCCCCTATAAAAAGAATAATTCGTCCTCGAATTAGAAACATGATGTGGCTGAAAAGAACATGCTCAGATCATGAAAGTAAATAAGGATAAGAAGTCCGGATGGACTCCTCCGTTTCCCAAGTGGCTTCCCGCTCGGGATGGTTCCTACAGAAGATCTTGACGAAAGGAATAGTCTTGATCTTCATGACCCTATCTTTACCATTTACAATAGTTTCTGGTTCCTCAACATAAGATAGATCCTCACGAATCTGATCGAGTGGATAAGAAATAACGTACAAAGATACATAAAATGATACGATACAAAATAACATGAAAAGAATGATATTCGTAACCTCCGAGCAATGATACCGGATACATAATGGAAACGTAATACGTGAACAATTGTGAACGTGATACGTGAACAATTGTGAACTTGATACACGAACATACGGTGAACGTGATATGTGAAACATATCGTGAGCGTGTGATAACTGCAGAGGTAACGCCAAATGATACGATACGAGACTTGGAATGTGACATGACACTTCTGTCTTAGGATGGAAAGCTGTACTAAACTTGAGTCTGGTTTCCCAAGCTTTCCGCAACCTTTCCAGAACGAGATGTGAAACGTAAACTATAAGATGAAACCAGAATATGAACGCGAACAAAGTCGTAAACGCGAACGTGAGATGTGGATCGTAGATGAAATAAGAATATGAAAATGAACAAAATCATGAATGTGAATGTGAATCTTTATCAGATCTGATTGCCGACGGAGTACCATGTAATCGTACGATCTTCTGCTGGAAAATGTCTGAAAATCTACTAACTGCGAAATCCTTGTGGATGGAACGAAATGTGTAGATTTTGTCAAACGGTCGACAACGACCCATAAAGCATCATGCTTCTTCTAAACCTCTGGTAGTCCGGTAACAAAATCCATGAATATCTTGTCTCACTTCCATTTAGAAATTTCTAATGGCTGCAATAAAGCACTAGCACGCTGGTGTTTTATCTTAACCTGCTGGCAGGTTAGACACTTAGATACGAAAGTAGCTACATCTTGTTTTATATCGTTTTTCCCAAACATGAGGTCATGCTACATCTTTGTAGAATCCGGATGAATAGAAAATGGAGAACTATGAGTCTCGATCAATATGACTTCTATTAGCGTAGGATCCTCAGGAACACATAATATAGTGTAATATTCTCTCCCTTACGTGTTAGCTTAGTCATGGTAAAGCTAACCGTGATAAACTTTCAACAATTCTGCGGTAGTAATCAACTAAATCCAGAAAACCATGTACTTCAGTCACAGACGTCGGTCTTGGCCATTTGGTGATAGCCTCCACCTTCGCCGGATCCATGGTAATCCCTTCTACTAAAACAATGTGGCCCAGAAATGCCACTTTACTCAACCAGAACTCACATTTGGGAAACTTAGCATATAGTTACTTTTGTCTAATAATCTGCAGTACCGTACGAAGATAATCCACATTCGCTTATCTAGACTTAGAGAAGATCAGAATGTCATCAATGAATATAATGATGAACTTGTCTAAGAATTCATGGAAAACTCGATTCATCATGTCCATAAATACAGCTGGAGCATTCGTGAGACCAAAAGGCATAACTAAAAATTCATAGTGACCATAACGTGTGCGAAAAGCAGTCTTGGAAATATCCTGGTCTTTCACTCGTAACTGATGGTAGCCCGATCGTAAATCGATGTTGGAAAATAGCTTATCACCCAGTAGTTGATTAAACAAGTCATCAAGACGTGGAAGGGGATAATGATTACGAATGGTGATCTTGTTCAATTTACAGTAGTCGATTCATAATCTCATGCTACCGTCCTTTTTCTTAACAAATAGAACCGGTGCACCCCATGATGATACACTCGGGCGAATAAAACCTCGTTCCAGCAACTCTTGCAGCTGATCCTTCAATTCCTTTAACTAAATGGGAGCCATGCGATATGGAGCTTTGGAGACAGGTTCCGCTCCTGGAACTAGCTCGATGCTAAACTCCACCTCGCGGATAGGAAGTATGCCCGAAAGCTCTTCTGGAAATACATCTGCAAAATTGGAAACAATTGACTGATCCTGGATTTAAGGAACTACAGAAATCGTGTCATCAATGGTAGCTAGAAAATCTTCATAGCCATGGAATAATAAAACATGTGTTTGTAAAGCAAAAATAATTTGTATAGATTTTCCTGGTAGAAAACTGTGATGAATGTATTCAGGAGCCTAAATATCACCGAATATGACCCGATATGAATGGAAATCAATCTTAGCGCGATGTGCTGCTAACCATTTCATAATCAGAATCATATCGAAGTCACATATGTCCAAGAAAAGTGCGTTTGCAGAATAGATCTTGTTGTCAAACTGAAAGGAAAGCCTTCATACACCTGGGTGATATGAATGGTTTCTTTCATGGGCGTGGATATATGTAGAACATGATCCAAAATAAGGATGCCATATGAATACATGAAGTAAACGTGGCAGATATCACTGAATGTGTTTGGCCTGTATTTAATAGAGCGAACTCTGTGTGTCCAAACGTGAACAATACGCCAGTGATGGTATGAAGGTCTACGTAATTAATGGCCTATTCTATATGATGGATTTGGTGGATTAGGTTGGTTGATTTAGATGATAATCATAAAGAGATGAAGGAATTAGATGAAGGACTAGAGAGAGAAAGGAGAGAAAAGGGGAAATGTAGAGAGAGAAAGTGAAATGGAAAAAATGATTAATTGACAAATGGAATCAACAACCCCATCCTAACATGCTAGGAGGGGTTATATATAGCCCACCCTACATGTGGGCTATATGGACCATACATAAAGTAAATAGATCACGAGCCCATTACATAATTATCGTTGGAGCGACCGATCCTTCATAAATACGTAAAACGTATTTCCAACAATCTCCCCCTAAGGGAGGTCGCTCCAAGTTACAAAGTTCTAAATAGTCTATATCTCGTGATCTATGCTAACTAAGATGTGACCGAGACTTTATTGGGAAAAACGTATTTCCAACAATCTCCCCCTAAGGTTGGTCACATCTTTTTACAAAATCTTAAACCTAGCATCTATGCTTGAGTCTTCGATCTTGTTCTTGTGAATATGCTTGATGTGATCTTTGACTTTAGTCTTGAGCATGTTTCCTTGCCTTGACCTTGTGCATTCTTCACTTGTGATATTTGCCTCTTTGTGACTTCATGTTCCACATACTTATACTTTTAAATTCTTGAAAGCTTCAGAGTTTGATACAGCGGAAGACTTGACCTTCAGGCTTTCTTGAATTTGTTGAAGTACTAATTGTATGTAGTATAAGCATGTGGTGACGACTTCTTCTGGATTGTACACCGCAATGCCACCTTCTTGTTACGCTGCATAAGACAGTTAGCAACAAACAATATACACGGATGAAATGGCCTTGAACATTTCATTCTAATTCGGTAGCAATTTACCTCCGGTCGGTGAAGACCGTTGGACGATATTAAATATCGTACTTGTGGCAGGTAGTTTCAATTAAGAACCTCCTTGACAAGATTTCGCGGGTAAACCCGTTCTCTTTACTCGACCGTCCAAAGCTGACTGCGAACGTAAAGAGTGAATCATTTGGATAATATTATCCGCATGATTTGAAGCCGTCAATTCATGTTCCTGGAACAAGTGAAGTTCAATTAAGAACCGCACCATCGTTGCTTTCCAGTTGTCACTAGCTTGATTCATATAGAATCTTGCAAGTTACCTACCAAGTGCTGTTTGATGTTAACACTAGAAGGATTTCCACTCGTCACTGTGATCAATAAAGAGTCACTCTGAGTGTTCTGGCAAGATCATATGATAATGCGTAGAGGCCTGGAACGTGTTTAAATTCATTTAAGAATTAAACCACTGTTGCTTTCCAGTTATCACAAGTTTGATTCATAAAGAACCGCACAAGTCACCTACCATGAGCTTTTTGATATTCGCTCAAGAAGGATTTCCATCTTCATTGTAAATACTTTCGTATTACTCGGATGTTCAGGCAAGATCATGAAGATTTTGCGTAGGACTCTTAAGATCTTTCTTGCTTTTTCACAGTGTGTGAAGAAGCAAGGAATAATGAAAGTGTGTCCTAATGAGATATTTGATGATCTCAAATGGCTCTAGACTCGATCGTGCATTTTGGATTTTTAGTGATCGGAGGCTGGAGAGGAGTGCCACCTTTTCAATACCAATTTATTCGGAGTGAATAAATCAATAGATAACGTGTTGATCTCCGTGTGATTAAAACAAATACCTTTTGAGAGATATTTGAGTTAGCTGGGAAGGGTTGTGCATTGCATCACTGGGTCCATGACGTCTTTCTTCAATATCGAGAATCATTAGCAAAAATGACCTCTATAGCATATGTATTGACCCGGTTTCTGCCTAAAGTTGTAAGGAGGGCTTCTTTCTTTACACCCTTTATCTTTACATTTCTTTTTCATTCTTCAACCCCTTCAATGCTCACCAATACGTCATCACTAGCACCTTGTTGTGATTGTTCCAGTGCTAGCTTAAGTACTTGGTCGGCATTCAGCTACGTTCACATTCTTTCTCCATCTTTCCTAGGACTTCTATTTCTAGCTATGGAATGTCCTTGGGAAGATTCCTCCGGTTCTAGAGAAATCATTGGACTTTAACCTATCCTACCATCCTTATGTCACCACAATCGTCACCGTCGTGAATAGAGATGTTTTTGGGTAAGTGTATGTCACCATGAAATCCACTTTGAAGTGCAAATCCATTTTGCTCCCCCTTAACATATGCTACGATATTCGAAAACATTTTGCACATGTCGGGATGAGCTATCACGTTAAGTCAAACCATTCATGATTGATCATATCCCATATTAAATCACATTTTCTCCCCCATATTAAAAATATTAACCCAATCGATGTTTTTAATATCAATTGATTTAATAGCATTTTAAGAAAATTTGGGAAGAAAAATGCAAGTCCAATTATCTTCATGAATTACACAAGCTCCCCCTCAAATTAATGAGGGTGTGCTGAAACGTAAAATAAATACCTTTTAAACACAAGTGTAAGGTATTTATCACGTGCAAAGATCATATATGATAATGAATTCACAAGATTAATAGTTTACGAGGTAGGACCTGAATGATGGAGAACATCATATGAAAGATTCACATGGTTCTTGTTCACGAATGCTGGTCTCCTCGTCACGTTCCTGAGAAAATTAATTCCCGTTGTTGAGTCAAAGCTTTCCGGTGAAATGCTTGACTTGATTATGAAAAGCGGGTTGCTATCTGAAATAATAGCAAACCATATGGAGCATGTTTTAAAATCATTTGAACTTCTGCTCGAACTTTATTTACAACCCCGTGTCATTATTGAATGACATTTCTAGGTTCGTAAATATTATCGATTCCAGAAGACATGCTCGTTTTATCAAAACGTTTTTGAACACACAATTTTGAAAGATTTAGAAAAACCTTTTGAGAAATTCTCGAAAAATTGTGTTCAAAGTTTTGAAAAACAATTACTTGAGCTTAAGATGTTGAATATCTTAAAAGCGAGCTCAAGTCCGAGAAGTTGTGAACTTCCCGTTGTTAAGGATAAGTTACCATCGGCGATAAACTTTCCTTTTATCTGAAGGATGAGTCCTAAGCTGACATTTACTTAGAAGTCGTTTTCATGAGCTTGAAAACTTTGACTGTTTTAACGGAAAGCTCATGACCGAGAAAGGTTAATTTCTCGTTACGAGGAAAAGTTCTCTTATTTAAAAGATCCACTTTCCTTTCTGAGCTTAAAACTTCGAATGTTTTAAGACAAGCTCATGACCGAGAAAATCGAATTTCTCGTTATGAGGATAAGTTTATCATTAATGATAAACTTTCCTTTATTTGAAGTTCGAGTTACAGTCTGACATTTAACTGTAAGTCATGTACACGAGCCTAAAACCTTTGAATGGTTTAAATGTAAGCTCGTGTCCCAGAAAATTTAATTTCTCGTTGTAAGGATAAGTTTATCATCGGCGATAAACTTTCCTTTATTTGAAGCACGGGTTACCATCTGATATTTAATGATAAACCATTGTGCATGAGCTTAAAAACTTGGAATGTTTTGTATATAAGCTCATGCCCGAGAAAAATGAATTTCTCGTTGTTAGGATAAGTCATCATCGGGATGAACTTTCCTTTCTTTGAGGATCGAGTTACAGTCTGTTATGTGACTGTAAGTCCTAGTTTGCAGCTTAACCATGAATCCCTTGAGACATTTGTTTCTCTGATATCTGCTTCTTCAGCAACCAAACTCTAAGAGTGTCCTTAGTTGAACGGTACACAACGATTGGACCGCTTCGTTCTTTTGGAACATCAACTTTGGTACCTGCAATCTCATTAGGAATTTGCATGCTTTGACGTGGGTTAGCAGTATCAATTTTTGATGCACGTGGGGGTTCACAGTTGGCTTTACTTGTGTCAGAGGTGGCCTGAGGGGATGATTCACTTGTCTTAGTTGGCAATCGTTTCCTTTTATAGAAAATCTTAAGTTCAGGCTTAAGTGATGTATCATCCTTTGCAATTTCCTCCCTAGTAGTCTTCGTAGAATCAGAGACTATCCTAGTTAAAGGGCACTCGTTTCCTACAAGAGTGAAAGTTCTACCAGTGGGGCGCCACATTTTACCAAAGGGTTTGATTTTAGCGACCCACTGGGATTTAAGTCTAGCACGGGAGTTCACCTCATTAAGCAATTTTTTGATACAGGCATCATGATTTGCCGTAAAGACACATTTTCTACATGTTTTACAAGTAGCATATTTAATGTCCGAGTAAGATCTAGAATCCCTAGATGATTGATTGATGCTCCTAGGATTGGACATGCTACGGTTAGCAGTGTTGGGTAAACTAGAAGGCATCTGACTAGGTTTGAAATTCCTATCTCTTACATGTGTCTTTTGCTTAGCTTCCCTAAGATCAGATTCATGGCAAACGTCATTTGAACTAGTTCTAGACGTGGTCTTGTTATTTTTAGGGAAACTAGAGGCAATCATATGATTTGGTCTTGCTAAAGCTGGAGTGAACACATTGGGCCTAGTAGCTGGAGTGACTGGTCTAATAAGATGAACCAAATCAACTTGGGAGGCAAACCGCGGTCTCGAGGATTGTGGTCGCTCGGATCTAAATGCAGTAGGTTGTCTGACAATCGGTTGTCTAACGAACTGATTTGTAGGTGGTTTCCCCAAGATTGATGGTTTTTCAAGCTTAGTGTCCACACTAGATCCTCTATTTTTCCTTAACTCGTTTTTCAACGCGGCTATAGCAAAGACCTTTTCCTGTACTTGGGCTTTTAAAGTCTCATTCTCTTTGAGCAAGTTATCTTGGGATGCCAACTTAGATTCAAGCAGTTGAATTTGTTTCAAAAGATTATCCTTTTCAGCTTTAGAATCTAAAACAGTTTGATCCAATTTTCTTTCAAGAACAACGTTTGATTTTTCAAGTTTTTCAAAGTATGTTTCAAATTTGACCGTTTTCTTAGAAAATTCAAGTTTGGCATCCTCAAGATCTTTTGATTGCCGAGCTACGATTGTTTCGAGCTCTTTAATCTTGGAATCAGAAGCAGTCAATGAATCAGTTATAGGATAATTATCATGATGTTTAGCATTCTGAACAATCTCTCCCCCATTATGACTTACATCGGATGAATCAGAAGTGGTATTGCTATCACTCGTTTCCATCCCATGTTTGTCATAATTAGGTGCAGAATGGTCAATATGCGGCAGATCATCAACATATACATCATAAACAACATTACATTGTACCATGTTTGCCGGCTCTTCGTCATAAACGGGTACGGTGTCAGCAAAAGAGATCTCGTGAACAGTGCCTGACATGCTACTGGTATCATGTTGTACTCCTGATTCCGTGCTCTTGGCATTGATAGGCTCCAATTTTTCAACCGTATGACAATTCTCCTCTTGCATCTGCGGCATTGATTCTTGCACTCCATTATCATACGTTTGCTGAAGTCGAGATCTTTCATAAATCGAAGACGAGACCGAGGTCATGAGTTTCAATATTGTATCACGGAATACTCGAAGCTCGGTATGTGTATCTCGAAGAAATGATTGGCAAAGCATCGAACTTTCAGACTTGATGATATTAAATTGGAGGAAAGGCGTGAGTTGTGTCACAAGATCCTTATAAGCAAGTGCCGATGCAGAGTGATTAAAGTTTTCATTGTTGAGTTGCTCTGCCAGTTGGGTCAAGATGTTGAACATTGATTCCATGAATATATGACGATCTTGACCAAAGATTGTCACAAATTCGCTCCCTCCTTGAATCCCCGAAAGAGTAACAAGATGATACTGGAGCATTTGAAAGGAAGCGATGCCGCTTTTCCTAACATTGTTTTGCATTAAATGCGATTCTCCCTTTTGACATGTCGAATCGAACGAATCCATTAAATATCGATTAAAAATGACTTGGATGATGTTGTTTTCGGGATTTTACAATACGACTCGGCTCAAAAATTATTGTCGGCTCAAACGATTATGAATTAAACCCGATCAAAAATCCGTATTTGCTAAAAATATAACCCGTCACGTTCACTCGTCACTTTGTCTTCCAATCCGGCCACAAAAAACTTTGAACCCGTCAAATATTTTTCACATTAACTTGAAAAATACCCGCCTCGACACGATTTGCCAAAAATTAATAATTAACTTAATTAAAAAAATAAAAAAAAGAGAATAACTTTAAAATATGAAAATATAAAAAAAATTAAGTTAACTTTTAAAAAAAAAATTACTTAACTAAAATTGACACAAATACAAAATAACTTTAATATAAAAATAGAAAATGTTAATAAAAGAAAATAATTTGTAGCAAATAAACGTGTGAAGGGGCTTCCTAGTTTTCTCCGCCGTATACACCACGTGGCCCAATGAAACTACTTCCACCGCCCAACCCACTACCACCTAGTTATATCCGCCCCAGTCTTTTATCCTTGTTTGACTCTCACAGATAACCAAAAAAAAAAAACGTTATAATTCTCTCTCTCTCTCAAACCTTGGTTCCTCCGCCTTGCTTAATCCCTCTTATCTTCTCTTGATTACTACCAACAAACAATGAAAACAATGGTTTGATTGTTTAATTCTTCAAGATCTTTAAAAAATAAGATCTCGGGTAAGGATCTTTAACTTTGTTTGCATGTTATTTATTGAGTCTCTCTCTCCTGTAGCGTCTTTCTGGTCAAGTTTTGAGTTGTCGGTGAGGGAATAAGAGTCTGGAGTGTTGATTGTGAGGATAGTGTCTGTTTTCGTTGATGAGAGATGGAGTCTAGGGATGTTTGTTTTTGTAGAGGGAGAGTGTGTGGTGGTGTTTGAGTGTAACGAGGGAGTTGGGTTCGAGGGTGATGTGAGGGTAGGTTGTTTTTGATGGTGAGGGTCGGTCTAGGTGTGAGGGTGTCGGAGTTAGAGTCGAAGATTTTATTAATAATTTTAGGTGATTGGTTTGAGTCTGTTTGGGGTTGTGACGAGTGAGGAAGTCGAGGGTGTGAGTTGTGGGATTTTGTAACAATCGAGAGATGTCGAGAGTTTGGTTGTTTTTGGGTGAAGTATTTGAGTAAAGGATGAGTCGAAAGTAAAAAATGGTTTTCGAGGGTATTGTTGTTTCGAGGGACGAGAGTGTAGAAGGGTGTGAGGTGTGAGTGTGGATCGAGAGGGGATAATGGGTGAGTCGAGGGTGGGGGTAAAGAAACTGTTTTTGTGTGATGTTGGGTCTGTTTGGGTTAAGGGTCGAGGGTGTTGTTGATGTTGGTAGATAGAGTCGAGAGTCGAGTGGTGTTTGAGTCGAGTGAGTCTTGGTTGATGGTGTGGGTAGTCGAGAGATGAGAGGGTGAGAGGGTGTTTGTTACGGGTGAGTATGTTTGTGGTCTGTTTTTGATTTTGAGTGAGTCGAAGTTGTTTGTTTTTGAGAAGGTTTTCGAGGGAATGAGTCTTTTTGAAAGACGATGATTTGCCCAATTTGTCCGTTATGTTTGAAAGATCTTCATTCGGAAGAGTTCCGAATCAGAACTTTTTCTTGATCCGGAAGTTCTTGGTTCGGAAGTTCTTGATCCGGAACTTCTTGATCCGGAACTTTTGGCTTGATCCGGAAGTTCTTGGTTCGGAAGTTCTTGATCCGGAACTTCTTGATCCGGAACTTCTGGCTTGATCCGGAAGTTCTTGGTTCGGAAGTTTTCTGCTTGATTCGGAACTTAAATATTGATTCGGAACATTTGAATTTGATACGGAACTTGCGAATTAGTATTGTTGGACAAAAATTGGACAGAAACAATGGACCATAAAGGACAGAAAGATTTAACAGAATAGGTAGTTTGACCAAAAAAAAAAATTAAAAAAAATCCAAAAATTATAACTGATAACTGAAAAAAACTGATAACTTGACCAAAAAAACAAACGGATAAATGAAAAAAAAAATAAACGAAAAAGACGGATAACTGATAACAGACAACGGATTAAAAAAAATTAATTAAAAAAAAATTTAAATAAAAAACTGATTAAAAAAATAAAAAAAAAAATAAAAAATAATAAAAATTGATAAAAATTTATATAAATTGATAAAATTTAGAAAACATACCAACTTTTTATCTAAATTGATTATTAAATTTGTGATAAAAAACAATAAAAAAATACAAACTTTTTATAAAAACACAAAATTAAAAAGAGAAAAACAAAAACTTTTATAAAAAAACACCAACTTTTTTATAAACACAAACTTTTTAAGGTTTTATATAAGAAAATTTTGATTTTTATATAAAAATTTGTGATTTTTTATCTAAAAAGTAAATAAATTTGAAGATTTGATATGATTTAACACATAAAAACACAAAATTTTTATAAAAAATACAAACTTTTTAAAGTTTAAGCATGATTAAATCAAAACCCACCAAAATCAAACAAAATAAAAGAAGAATAAACCAAACTAACCATGGCTCTTGATACCAATTGAAGGTCTACGTAATTAATGGCCTATTCTATATGATGGATTTGGTGGATTAGGTTGGTTGATTTAGATGATAATCATAAAGAGATGAAGGAATTAGATGAAGGACTAGAGAGAGAAAGGAGAGAAAAGGGGAAATGTAGAGAGAGAAAGTGAAATGGAAAAAATGATTAATTGACAAATGGAATCAACAACCCCCTCCTAACATGCTAGGAGGGGTTATATATAGCCCACCCTACATGTGGGCTATATGGACCATACATAAAGTAAATAGATCACGAGCCCATTACATAATTATCGTTGGAGCGACCGATCCTTCATAAATACGTAAAACGTATTTCCAACAATCTCCCCCTAAGGGAGGTCGCTCCAAGTTACAAAGTTCTAAATAGTCTATATCTCGTGATCTATGCTAACTAAGATGTGACCGAGACTTTATTGGGAAAAACGTATTTCCAACATGGTACCTGATATCTTAGTAACCTGATCCACGCATGGCACAACAGAATGGGTATACCCCTTGAAGGGTACCCTGAATTACTGAGGGCCTGGTTCAGAAGATATACGTGAGTCATGTGTCTTGACTCGTCTTTTGGGAAATATACGTGTGACATGTCTCTTGACTGGTGTCTTGACATGTGTCTTCAGAAAATATACGTGAGACATGTGTCTTGACTGATGTCTTGACATGTGTCTTCAGAAAATATACGTGATACATGTGTCTTGACGGGTGTCTTGACATATGTATCGAGATGTGAAAACGAATATAATTGAAAACTTCGGTTATATTACCAGAATTAGCGGATCGGTTGGACTGCTGACCCTTGTATTTCAGGTCACATCTGTTACCGCAGTTTCTGTCGTTATTTCCAGAATAGTTTTTGTCATGGTAGTTGTCACCATCGCCTTGCCTGTCAGCTCTATGACGGTCATTATTCTGACCATGATTCATGTAACTATTCAGCTGAACGGCCGGCTGGCACCGGTTCCCACTCTTATGCCTGAAAAAACAACCGAGTGACGCGGGACATGTAACTGAGAAAGTAAATACATAAAATGGAATGGTAACATCTGGCGGATGAAGTATTTTTCTTGTATGTCGCTCCGGTCCATCATACTCATCTCTATCTTGTAGAATCTCCAAGCTGCGAGCAACATCATTAACTTGAGCAACCTAGGTTAATGGAATGCACAAGAGACTATCGAAAGTCTACTTCCGAATACACGTGTAATGTTATAAATGGAATAGACATAGAATACAATAAATGAAATAAACGCGTAATACACATGAGATGATTGGTACATGAGTCAACCATTTGACATGATCAAAAGAAACTAATTGATTAAATAGTTAGAAGACTAAATTGAAGAGAGTAACATGATATACTAGCTATTCCAGCATAGACATAATTTTAGTTGCATAAAAGAGCACAAAAGCATGATTAAACGAATTTCAACAATGCCCAGTATGAAAGCATGATTAATGAAAACCAACCACGACTATCATGAAAGCATGATTAAATGTAATCCATCAATGACTAGCATGAAAGCATGAACAATATGAAGAAATATGAAAGCATCATTAACACAAGGAAGTATGAAAACATAATCAACATGAACAGTATGAAAGCATAATCGACATAAAGAAACATGAAAACATAATCAACCAAGATTTAAAAATGGATAGTGTGGACGACTAACCCGCACTAGTCAAAATTTTCAAAAGACATAAACATGTGACTAAGTATGAACGACTATGGTTCAACTCATACCAGTCTAAAATGTGAAAGAATAAACATGTGACTAAGTATTGACGACTATGATTCAACCCATACCAGCTAAAATGCGAAAAGAAGAAACACGTGACTAAGTATGAACGACTATGGTTCAATCCATACTAGTCAAAATTCAAGAGAAAACATCATGAATAGGAGTCAATAACATGTGACTAAGTATGGACGACTATGGTTCAATCCATACTAGTCAAAATTCAAGAGAAAACATTATGAGTATTGACTGACAACAAGTGACTAAGTATGGACGACTATGGTTCAATCCATGCTAGTCAAAAAAATTAAACGAAAACATTATGATTAAAAACCAACAAAGTTTATGAAAATATTAATACATCGAAAATAACAAACGTCGGTTTAGGAAGACCCTGGTGACTACCCACTAGTCACGGGTCAAGTTTTAGAGCCTACAGGTCGAAGCCTTGGCTGTAATACCATAATTTTAACGACCCACTTTGACAAGGTGGCCATTATGTCATAATCATGGTGTGTCATTAAAGCATAACAAAGGCATAATGTCATAAAGACATACAAGTCTAACACCCCCAAATTACATTATGCAGCGGAAATACACAACTGGGTGCTAGTCTCAAACTTCATTTCACAAACTCTTTATATGACCTTAAAGTAGTACATTTAGGAATATAATAAGGAAATAATTTAAATCAATGTCTAAAACCTTCAATCCCAAGTAAAATTAGTTTAAAAATATATCAGAGTAGCATTTAGGTTCCCCAAAGATCTTAACCAATCAACAAACCTTTTACCAAAATACTGGACCATATACTATAAATTTATAACAAACGGGAAAGACATCTGTTTTTGACCAAATTACTACAAAAGCAATCCCGCAATCCTTCTCCAGAAAGCTCCGTAATTCATCAACTTCAATACCTGAAATACATGCTTAAAATCATCAACACAAAGGTTGAGCAAGTCTATAGGTTTAACAAACTTTATTTGAATACATCATAAAAACCATTCACAATTATTTAATAGCATTGTGGCCATACAATCTATTAATCAGGCATTTCATCTAATAGCAATAGCTAATGAATTGTATTAAGCTCATGACACCGACCCCTTAACTTAGTCACCCACGCCAAATACCAGCATGACTATATGAATCCAGTGCCCCTACTAGGGTATCAGTTGCAAGTATAACACATGTGACAATCCGTCAATTTATGGTTGATATTTTATTCTCGAATATTATTTAAAAACATTATTTTAATGTTACAATATGAACTCACATATTTTTGGGAAGAAATTTAGATTTACGTCTTGGAGTAGCATCGACTACGTCTAAACCGGAGGATTCAACGTTACGTGCTTACGTTTACATACACCGTCTTTGGTGACAGTCCGACATTTCAGAAAATAAATTTGTCCGTGAATATTATTTTGGAGTTTTAAATTTGTGTTGGTTCATAAACTCACAAATTTACGAGAAGAGACTAGGACTTACGATTTTATTTTAACGTCCTTTACGACTAAACCGGAAACCTTAGGATTACGTATTTACGTTTTCGAACTCCGTTTTTGATGAGACAATTTTTATTGGATTCGTTTTGTGACGGTGATTCATAATTTATAAAAACTTCTTTCGTAAAACGACCCGAGGGCACGTAAATCGAGGAAACTAGAATCGAGAAATACCCGTAAACTAGTGAGATGGGACAAAACACATTGTCCCACCCCACTAGCTTACATGGGACGGCACAATGTGTACACCACACCACCTTTGGCTTACTAGTTAGACACTTGTCTAACTAGCTTCACAATGAAGCTTTCCACTCACACCTCAAAACTAGCTAACTAAAACCATACACACATTTTCACTCAACATGCAAAACCACTTCTCTCTCCCTCCTTCTCCATGGTTGCCGTCCCAAATGCTCCACAAAACACCCATTTCATACAAATTTTAACCATAAACATATGTTATAATTAACATATGTTAATCTCCATTCAAAAAGATGAAGATTGGTGCAAGTTATAACATCCAAGGAGGAGTATTCATGGTGTCTTGGGGCTGATTTTCCACAAGGAGTTCATGGAGCATGGTGGTCTTGAAGATGGTGTTGGCTAAGCACAAGTTTCTCCATCAAAAATCCATGTTTTGATCAACCTACATCATCATGGTGGTATAAAGATTGTCCTCCTCATCTTCTTGTTATTTTGATTATGTAAACATGTATTTTATTTCCTATTGTATATGTATATGATGATTATATGATGATAAAAATGTTATGTGGGGATTTGTTGTTGATAAACATGATTAAAAAGGTGAAAACCCATAAGAAACAAGGTTAAAATCTTGGTTAAATTTGATGGCTGTATAAAACAGTAAAGAACCATATGGTAAACTGATAAAATGATGAAGTAGAATGGATTTACAGTAAGCTATGGGTCTTGTACACATGTGAGAGTTGGCCATGCAATGGAATCAAAATAATGAGTGAGATATGATCAAAACAAGTCTAGGGTATAAATCTGAGGTTACTGTTTTGAACGATTTTTAGAAAATACTTAAAGGATGATTCAACAGTAGCTATAGAAGAGTTAAATGTATCACATATAATGTAGTTTATGTGATAAAAATTTTAGCTTCTATCTCCATGTAGAACTCAAGATATGGCAGTTTTGGTGAAAGTAAAGATAAAAATCAGATTTTTAGAAATTAAAGTATATTACTATTATATAAGCACTCAAAATTTAATAGTATAAAGTGTAAAATAAAAACCCACTAACTTATGGATTTTATTTATATAAGTATGTAAAAGGTTAAATAAGTGGACATTTTATAAAAATAGTAACTTGTTAAGTTTTATAAGTTATAAAACTATAAACTTGATTTTTACGACTTTTTCGGCTATTGCCGTAAAATTAACGTTTTTGTTAAATAAAACTTAGATGGTTGGACCCGTCTAATGCAAACTTTATAAAACTTATATACTGATATATAGACATGTATAACAAGTAAAAACCGATAAAACCCGAACTATAGGACATACGGACGTTAACGGACTAAATTAACGTTATTGGACTAACAATACAACAAAAATGGACTAAAACACTTATAAACTTATTATTGGGCTTAACCCATTTGAGACCAACATGGAAAGTATACATACTGATAATATAGGTATAAAAGAGATTAAAATAAGTTAAATAACTTATAATAAGCTTGTTGGACCTAAAACACGTAAATGGGTAAAACTAGTAAACTAGTATAAAAGCTATCGACATATAACACTAAAATGAGTAAACGAGAATATGTAAACCCACTTGATCATCATATATATATAATCATCATATGTATACATAATTGTTATTTTTATAAAGTCATTGGACATGAGTCTAAGACCGATTATTATTTGTCTAGGTTTCCGTGATTGAAGCACGTACCGTACGTCCGAATTGCCGATAACCCGCCTTCCCACATCAACGTGAGTTCATAGCCTCGCACTCTTTTAAATGTTTTTATAAATGTTTTATAAACCCGCGAGGGAGATAACATGTTATTTTTTATAAAATAGGACACCAATTTTCCCGATTGTTTGTTTATTGATTTTGGACCCGAATGATTGAATGTCCCGATTGTATGACCCGATAAATGATTAAAGGACCCGATAGATGAAATTAAATTGATTATTAAAGTTAGGTTATGTCACTAAAAGTCCCATTAGCATGAATTGTGAACTACCGGGAGTTGGTAGACGCTTATGCATTTAATAGTACTATTTGGGGACGATCACCCCAGTTCGCGCCTTGACGGTTGATCCCCGTCGTGCCACATTTATTAGTAAGCGAATTAATGTATGAGAAGATTTCCATAGCGTGACCTTTGTGACGACACGCTACTTTAGATGGGCAAAATTGGTATCGGGTTAGCTACCCGTTGTTGGTTTAGTAAGGTAACAATGTCATGCGGCTTATAATAATCCAAAATTTACAAAATACTAATAGACGCTCCGAATTACGAAGTATCGCCTGACTAGCTATACAGGGTCATACTATTGATATTATGTTTGTGTTTTGGTTTTCATAACCATATTCATATAACGATTTTTATTTGATTTTATATAACGTCATAAGACGTATTGTATGATGTTTTTACGACATTGGCTCGTATAATGATTTTTAAGGCAAATGCCTATATTATGATTTTCGATAAGGATTTGTATAAAATGATTTTGGCTATTTCATGGCCTATCAAAACGATTTGTACAAAATGATTTTCAGTAATACTTTTATACTGATATTATATTGATGGAATTTATTAAACTCTATGAATTCACTCGGCGTTATCGCTGACCTTTTCTTTTAACATGTTTTATCTCAGGTACTTGAAGGTAATTCTCGGGAAGACGACAAGAATTCATGGCCCGCACTTAAACAATATTTTCCATTCAAATATTTTATAAAACCTTGTATGAAATAATATGACTTGGGACCGATGTAACTTTGATGTTTATGAATGGAAATGATTTATTATTAAACGACGCGATTTTTATGCGTTGTCTATGATGTGAGTAATGTGCTATCCCGTAACACCAACTAGTCTTCCGCTGTACTGAGTTGTATAAATTTGGGGGTGTTACAGTTTGGTACCAGAGCTCTCGTTATAGAGAACGAAAGATTTTTAAAACCAAGGTTTTGAATAAAACATTTCAAAATCTTTTAACTATAAACATTTTTCTAAAAATGTCTAAAAATCTTTTGACTATAACGGTGCCGAAGAATTCCCGAGTTACCGACAAGGCCAAGACTGAGAAGTGTTATTTTAATATATATATAACTTGGATTATATATATATATGATGTAATTTTATTACATGATTTTTTGATGATTATTTTTTATTTTTATACGAGGTATTTATACGACGTAGATTGTCACAAGAAACCCTAACTCCCCTAGTAAATTAATCGAAGCTATTCTCGTAGAAATTCTAGCTATCCTAGATCTAAACCAAGTTGTGGATATTTATGATCCCAACAAATGGTTGATATTCATAGAAATGTAGATATTAGTTGATTGTTATATTGAAAAAGAATTGGCGAGATTAAATCTGATATCGATGTCATGACGATCTTTCCTTATAGAGTGGAGTTTGACAAAACGTTACCACCTAAAAAGATGTCATCTGATTCGTTGTCATCCAATTCTTAAATTGAAATCGAAAGGGTGAATGTTGCACTTGAGGTTGTCATTGGAACCAGTACCCAAAAGCCTCATGCACTAGTACCTTTCCGAGAAGTCTAGTTGAATGATCAAGTCATTTCATATTAATGACTCATTTGATAATTGTTGTTGTAAGAGCTAATAGGATTGGAAATTAAGTGTTGATTTATATTGAGATTGTATTTCCTTTACAAGGCCGAAGAATAAGATTGAAAGTATTGGAGATTGAGGTAGGATATCGAATTGAGTATAAAATTGGTTGAAACTTGAATAAATAAAAGTAAAACTTAACCTATATGGAATATGAGATTTTTAAGAGGAAGTCGATAAGTTTTGTGAATGAATTATAAGGTTTTAATTGATTGTAGGTTTGTGTTAAGGGTTGTTCCTAGGCCATTGTCCACTAATGAGGATGCCCAGTGTCTAAGAAATTAATTGAAGAAATCTTCTTCTGAATTGAGACCGATGGATCTTCTGGGACAGGTGGAACCCCCATAACTCTTGTAGATTAGTATTCATTGTGGTATCTTTTAAGAATCCCTAACTTAACTGAGATATCAGTTGGTAGGATGAGTTCTGAGAATTGTATGACATAGTGACACATAATGTGTTACGGTACAATTTTGACTTGTTTGTGATTAATAAAAAGACTACCTTTGATTGCTAAATTCTACAAGTATCGATGATATCTATCTTTTCTTGCTTCATCCTAATGTTCGCATTAGTGATGCAACCATTGAACAAGTACTCATCTTGATTTGAGTTACGTTGTGAATCATTCTTCGTGAGTGCCATCAAGGTCATGAACCTCATGATTATTTGGCTAAAGCTCATTTCCTATCATATTGTAGTTAGTTCTTGGTGAACAACTTTCCTTCACTCCTTTGCAGATCACTCATAGTTTTTATAAGATAAAACAGTATCCTTTGAGAAAATTTAATTTTCAACACAATAAGGATTATTCAAAGTGAGATTTATAAGTGATTGATATCAAAATGAAGTTGTTTATGAAACGCTTTGGAAACTTAATTATTTTCATAACAAAGAAAACCTTTGTAAATATATTTTTGATTCTTATTTAAGAATTATGTATGAAAATGTTTTTATTATAAACATGATGATAAAATTTTGACGAACTGAGTATTGCATCGTTAATCTTAAAATTGTATATAGTTGCGCGCCTACATACAATTTGGAATGGACCATGCAAGACTGATTAGTAGTCACCATAAAACTAAATGAATAAACACTACATTTTCCTTGAAGGTTGTGAAAGATTAATTTTTATGAGATCTGCAAGAAGTGAAAAATAGGGACATAGTGTTAGGGACACCTACATATGTGCCTGTAGTATCTATTCTTTTGAGTCGAATTTACTCATCTGTGGAAATTGTCTTACTTGATAATTGACAATTCTTTCTTGTCCAATTCTCCCGTAGTGAGATTCTTAGGAAAAGTATCTGATTACCGAGTGTTGATACCCGACTAGATGTATCGACGTTCCTATCATTTCTTTTGATTTGATTTCATTTGAATGACCTGGGTAACGATCCGAGGAGCTTTCGAATGCGTACTCAAATTAATGAAAACATGGGATATATTTATATTCGTTAAATGTTTTCATCCGTATCTGATTTGAAATTCTATCGCGTAGATTATGCGTTGACCTTACTCTTTAGATGATAGTTGTGTCACCATATATCCTTGAACTTGTGAAGGATTATGAGTTACTATTAGTCTTTTGAGAAGTTCACATCTTATCAACGGTAATAAAACTAGAAAGTTGGTAATACCGGTAGAATGGATTGATTGATTATGACATGACGACATTGTCTTAATTGATGGGAACTCGAGTAGAATTTCCCTAAAAGATAAGATGTTAATTATCAAAAGTGATATAAATAATTCTTGATGGATGATTTTATCCTACATTTAGACTTAAAAGTATACCGTGAATGGTTATGAACTAGTTATAGATATTGTAATCTAGAAGAAGCTAATATGTATTTATTAAAAGATGTTTATCTTATCTGAAACTTTAGGAGGTATTTGTTGATGACTTACCTAGACTTTCGCCATTAAGGCAAGTTGAATTTGGTATTGATTTTATTCCCGATGCTGCACCTGTGGCTTGTGCACTGTGCGTCAGCACCATCTGAAATTAAGGAATTACCGTACAACTGAGAGAGTTGTCGGAGAAAGATTTTATTATACCAAGCCTGTCATCCTGAAGAGCTATGGTGTTATCTTTCCTTATATTTATAGAATACTATGACTGAGTAAATTGACAATCGAAAACAATATCCATAACTCGAAATGGAAGAATTGTTCGATCATTTACAAGGTTCTAGCAAATTTGATCCACATCATGGTTATCATCAACTTCGCATCTGTGAAAGAGATTATGTATTCCAATCACTACATCCGATACTTGTAATGAACATTATGAGTTCCACGTGATGTCGTTTGGATTGACTAATACACATGTAGTGTTCATAAATTTGGTGAATAACGTGTGTAAGCTGTAAATTGATAAATTCATGCTTGCGATCATTAAGGACCATATTTTTGTTTATAAGAATAAGAACGAGATTAATAATTAATTATAGATTGTCCTGAACTGGCCGAACAATAAAAACATGTATCTTGAATATTCGACATGTGATTTAAGACTTGAACCTTTACATGATTTAACCATGTGATTAATAGACAATGGAATATAAATTGACTCTTCAAAAATTAAGAGCCCTTTTAAGACTTTGGATATTACCAAAAAGAAATGGAAATATGTTTTGACAAATATTTTAACAAAGGATTTTAAGGGATTATTCCCTTATACACAAACCATTTAACTAAACTTCTGTTTAGGGGTAAATGTTTGTGTATACCTCAAGATAACTTAAGAAGAATTGAGGAAAACATTTAAACCTTAACTTGGAATTTGAAACGAAAATTTTTACTTTTCAACTAAGAAAACTTTGACCAAAGTATAAACAAAGATTTTTCGAACATTTACGAAATCTTATTAAATATTTTCGATAAATCAACAAAAATCGTGTTAATTAAATTCAAATTTATTTTGAACATTTTATATAATTGGTCGAACTAAGAAATTTAAAATTTTTACGTTTACGTTTCATAAAAATTTACTAATAATTATTTAATTAATTATAATAATTATCGACGCTTTAGGCATCGGATTGAGTAAAACAGATAAAAATGATAGTAAAAACAAAACTAAAACATAGAAGATATGAAGAAAGAATTTTGAATAAATACGGTTATGATATTTATTTCATCAGAAAGGTGAACGTAATTACTGACGCATAATATATAAAGAATCAATTACGATGTATTTCTTAATAATGAATGCGCAAAATAAATTGCCGAACGATATAAAAATAAACAGTTTGTAATAAGGATAATATAGATAATAAAAGTGGTTCGCGGCTAATGTGGACCATTAAAATTGAGAAGCCGATAGCGCTGAATGTTTTAAAGGCCACTTGTGGTTGCCTAATATGGAGATTGTGAGATATAGTTATGTAGGAATTTGTAAGTATAAGTATTCTATTTATGTCTTTTATGACTAAAAGTATCTTTGTCTGAAGAAGTTGTACTGATGGCAATTATGAAGGCAGACATCGCCTCATACATTAGTAAACGTCTAGCTACTACAAAGGTCATCATCTGAATTTAATTCGATTTGGGTCATCGTCGACAGACTGACCAAATCTGCTAATATCATTCCCGTTAATGATAAATGCAAAAGAGTTATGTAAACATAGTGTGCCTGTATCGAACATCTTTATCAAGATCCTCGCTTCGCATCGAATTTCTAGAGATTTGCTCAGAAATCATTGAGAACGAACCTTGATGAGAGGACTATGTACCACCCTAATCGAAGGGACGAGGTAAAGTAACGATACAAAGTAATATAAGTGTTGTTTTATGTTTGAATGATTGACCTTTGGTAATAGACCGTATAATCGTTTTCCTTTGGAGAGATTATCATTGATAATCATCGTATTAGGATCGAGATCGAATCTTGTTAAGATTTAGAAATTAGAGCATCTGTAAGCAGGAGTTGAGATGAAGACACCCGACATACACCCATTGTGAGTTGGATATGTCTCTTAGGTTTAAGGTTTCCTATGATGGCAAACCTATCCTTACAAAATACCCGACCCGCGAAATCTAAAATGATTGTTGAAATTAGGATTTGATTATTTACTGCCGATAGCGGGCAGGAGGTTATGTGAATATGAAATGTAGATCTTGAAGTGCCAAATGGGTAGCGAAGTTATGCCACAATTTTTAAACTTGGGAAAATGAATTCATGATCTGACAAATCATGGGATATAAGTCCCCGTTGTTTGGGACCATTGAGATGATGTAAAAGTTGGGATTGAAAGGCATATAAGCTGGATCTACCCTAGGACTTCAAAGACTGCGTGAATTATGTTTCGTATATCGAACTTGATGGAATATCTATCAAGTGAGAATCTGATTGTTCTTAGTAAAGCTTAGATCGGCAAAAAGTTGCATTCATCAGAAACCCGTGAACATCATGGATAGAGAAAGTAAGTCAACATTTAGCCTGATCTTATTCCCGTAGTTACGTTTGATAGAACTCGCGTATTGTAATGAATTGCACTTGTGAGAAAAGACCAAATGTGGAGGAAATACCCACATGGCTTTAACTCTATAAGAAGCGAGTAGTAAGGTAAGATGATCTTTGAGGACAAAGATCCTGTTTAGGGGTAAATGCTGTGACAATCCGTCAATTTATGGTTGATATTTTATTCTCAAATATTATTTAAAAACATTATTTTAATGTTACAATATGAACTCACATATTTTTGGGAAGAAATTTGAATTTACGTCTTGGAGTAGCATCGACTACGTCTAAACCGGAGGATTCAACGTTACGTGCTTACGTTTACATACACCGTCTTTGGTGACAGTCCGACATTTCAGAAAATAAATTTGTCCGTGAATATTATTTTGGAGTTTTAAATTTGTGTTGGTTCATAAACTCACAAATTTACGAGAAGAGACTAGGACTTACGATTTTATTTTAACGTCCTTTACGACTAAACCGGAAACCTTAGGATTACGTATTTACGTTTTCGAACTCCGTTTTTGATGAGACAATTTTTATTGGATTCGTTTTGTGACGGTGATTCATAATTTATAAAAACGTCTTTCGTAAAACGACCCGAGGGCACGCAAATCGAGGAAACTAGAATCGAGAAATACCCGTAAACTAGTGAGATGGGACAAAACACATTGTCCCACCCCACTAGCTTACATGGGACGGCACAATGTGTACACCACACCACCTTTGGCTTACTAGTTAGACACTTGTCTAACTAGCTTCACAATGAAGCTTTCCACTCACACCTCAAAACTAGCTAACTAAAACCATACACACATTTTCACTCAACATGCAAAACCACTTCTCTCTCCCTCCTTCTCCATGGTTGCCGTCCCAAATGCTCCACAAAACACCCATTTCATACAAATTTTAACCATAAACATATGTTATAATTAACATATGTTAATCTCCATTCAAAAAGATGAAGATTGGTGCAAGTTATAACATCCAAGGAGGAGTATTCATGGTGTCTTGGGGCTGATTTTCCACAAGGAGTTCATGGAGCATGGTGGTCTTGAAGATGGTGTTGGCTAAGCACAAGTTTCTCCATCAAAAATCCATGTTTTGATCAACCTACATCATCATGGTGGTATAAAGATTGTCCTCCTCATCTTCTTGTTATTTTGATTATGTAAACATGTATTTTATTTCCTATTGTATATTTATATGATGATTATATGATGATAAAAATGTTATGTGGGGATTTTTTGTTGATAAACATGATTAAAAAGGTGAAAAACCATAAGAAACAAGGTTAAAATCTTGGTTAAATTTGATGGCTGTATAAAACAGTAAAGAACCATATGGTAAACTGATAAAATGATGAAGTAGAATGGATTTAAAGTAAGCTATGGGTCTTGTACACATGTGAGAGTTGGCCATGCAATGGAATCAAAATAATGAGTGAGATATGATCAAAACAAGTCTAGGGTATAAATCTGAGGTTACTGTTTTGGACGATTTTTAGAAAATACTTAAAGGATGATTCAACAGTAGCTATAGTAGAGTTAAATGTAGCACATATCATGTAGTTTATGTGATAAACATCTGAGCTTCTATCTCCATGTAGAACTCAAGATATGGCAGTTTTGGTGAAAGTGAAGATAAAAATCAGATTTTTGGAAATTAAAGTATATTACTATTATATAAGCACTCAAAATTTAATAGTATAAAATGTAAAATAAAAACCCACTAACTTATGGATTTTATTTATATAAGTATGTAAAAGGTTAAATAAGTTGACATTTTATAAAAATGGTAACTTGTTAAGTTTTATAAGTTATAAAACTATAAACTTGATTTTTACGACTTTTTCGGCTATTGCCGTAAAATTAACGTTTTTGTTAAATAAAACTTAGATGGTTGGACCCGTCTAATGCAAACTTTATAAAACTTATATACTGATATATAAACATGTATAACAAGTAAAAACCGATAAAACCCAAACTATAGGACATACGGACGTTAACGGACTAAATTAAAGTTATTGGACTAACAATACAACAAAAATGGACTAAAACACTTATAAACTTATTATTGGGCTTAACCCATTTGAGACCAACATGGAAAGTATACATACTGATAATATAGGTATAAAAGAGATTAAAATAAGTTAAATAACTTATAATAAGCTTGTTGGACCTAAAACACGTAAATGGGTAAAACTAGTAAACTAGTATAAAAGCTATCGACATATAACACTAAAATGAGTAAACGAGAATATGTAAACCCACTTGATCATCATATATATATAATCATCATATGTATACATAATTTTTATTTTTATAAAGTCATTGGACATGAGTCTAAGACCGATTATTATTTGTCTAGGTTTCCGTGATTGAAGCACGTACCGTACGTCCGAATTGCCGATAACCCGCCTTCCCACATCAACGTGAGTTCATAGCCTCGCACTCTTTTAAATGTTTTTATAAATGTTTTATAAACCCGCGAGGGAGATAACATGTTAGTTTTTATAAAATAGGACACCAATTGTCCCGATTGTTTGTTTATTGATTTTGGACCCGAATGATTGAATGTCCCAATTGTATGACCCGATAAATGATTAAAGGACCCGATAGATGAAATTAAATGGATTATTAAAGTTAGGTTATGTCTCTAAAAGTCCCATTAGCATGAATTGTGAACTACCGGGAGTTGGTAGACGCTTATGCATTTAATAGTACTATTTGGGGACGATCACCCCAGTTCGCGCCTTGACGGTTGATCCCCGTCGTGCCACATTTATTGGTAAGCGAATTAATGTATGAGAAGATTTCCATAGCGTGACCTTTGTGACGACACGCTACTTTAGATGGGCAAAATTGGTATCGGGTTAGCTACCCGTTGTTGGTTTAGTAAGGTAACAATGTCATGCGGCTTATAATAATCCAAAATTTACAAAATACTAATAGACGCTCCGAGTTACGAAGTATTGCCTGACTAGCAATACAGGGTCATACTATTGATATTATGTTTGTGTTTTGGTTTTCATAACCATATTCATATAACGATTTTTATTTGATTTTATATAACGTCATAAGACGTATTGTATGATGTTTTTACGACATTGGCTCGTATAATGATTTTTAAGGCAAATGCCTATATTATGATTTTCGATAAGGATTTGTATAAAATGATTTTGGCTATTTCATGGCCTATCAAAACAATTTGTACAAAATGATTTTCAGTAATACTTTTATACTGATATTATATTGATGGAATTTATTAAACTCTATGAATTCACTCGGCGTTGTCGCTGACCTTTTCTTTTAACATGTTTTATCTCAGGTACTTGAAGGTAATTCTCGGGAAGACGACAATAATTCATGGCCCGCACTTAAACAATATTTTCCATTCAAATATTTTATAAAACCTTGTATGAAATAATATGACTTGGGACCGATGTAACTTTGATGTTTATGAATGGAAATGATTTATTATTAAACGACACGATTTTTATGCGTTGTCTATGATGTGAGTAATGTGCTATCCCGTAACACCAACTAGTCTTCCGCTGTACTGAGTTGTATAAATTTGGGGGTGTTACAACACATTCTCATTCTCATAAAATTATCCTTCCTAGAGGTTACTCAGCGTAAAGCCCTGGTCTCAGATAGGGTCGTCAGCCCAATAGTACTATTATTAAAATAAGAGGCTATTCCCAACTCACAAAATCAAGTCAGAAGATAGTTAACGGCTCATGAATTTAGGGACTTTTGCAACATATGTACTTATACAATTCAAATCAACAAAGGAAACAAAGGCAACATTCGGGTCCAACAATTACTCATGGCATGTGTTCATTTTACTTCAAATCGCATATATCCCCCTCGCGGGTTTTAAAATCATTAAAACAAGTAGAAAACGAGGCAATAGACTCACCTGAAGTACTAATAGTAGTAAGACAACTTTCAACGATCGATGATGCCCGGTGAACACGAAATTCACAATCTATCAAAATAAAACACGTGCCTTTAATAATACATCCAAGTAATATTTCATACTTAATAAAATGTGTTGTCCCATATTATTAGATGATTAATGATAGAATATAGATGAAAAGATATGAATTTCTAGAGAGAGAAAGTAGTGAGAGTAAGTAGAGAGAGAGAGGTGATTAACCTGGTGATTAGATTAGAGAGTGAAAATTACAAATGAATAATCCACCCGTCCTAACATACTAGGAAGGGCCTTATATATCCGGGCTTACATGTAACCATAATGGGCTATATTGTTTGGACCGGGCTTGTATTTTTGGCTTTAATAGCTTAAATCCAAGCCTGTGTACCACGACTATTTAACTAACTATTACAACGTTCTAATGAATATTACAAAAATAAACTATGACCAAGCATTCTTGTTTGACTCAATATTTAGAGGCTAACAATCTCCCCTAATGTGAGGAAATTCCTCTTTGATAGTTGGAGTCAAATGGAGATTTATGAATTTCGTCATAAATGAATCTTGAACGTGTAATAGTAGTGTTGTTCCTTCATGCTGTGATCTTTGAGCCTTTGTCATTGTCTTTCGACTTTGTATTTTATCTTGAGATCTTCAAATTTTCCTTGACTTGTCTTTGCCATCTTGCGATCTTGTGTCTTTATCCATATGCTCATACTTTGCAAAAGCTTAAAAGCTTGCTAACAATCTCCTTTGAATAGAGGTCATTCTTCTACATTAATTGTTAAGGAAGATTTTAATCATTAGAGTTGCAGAAGTCTTTAGCTTTCTTGATTGTTGAATGTCTTTGGGCATGAGTATGTGGTTTTGAATCTTTGACTTTTTTGAGTACACTGTAACACCACCTTCTCGAGACAAAACATAGACACGGACTGAATGACTTTGACATTCGTCCTAAATCGGTAGTGTTTTACCTCTGGTCGGTGAAGACCGTTACACGATATTAAATAGCGTACCTGTGATTAGGTAGATTCAATTAAGAACCTCCTTGACAGGGTTTCACGACTGTACTAGCCGTTCTCTTTACTCGACCATCTCAAAGCAAGACTGCGAACGTAAAGAGTAAATCATTGGATAAATATCCGCTTGATTAAAGTCTTCAATTCAAAATCCTGGAACAAGTTTGATTCATTAAGAATCTTACCATTGTTGCTTTCCAGTTGACACAAGCTTGATTCATAAGAATCTCGCAATTTACCTACCGTAACGCTGTTTGATGTTGACGCTAGAAGGATTTCCATTCATCACTGTGAATATTAATGAATATCACTCTGAATGTTCTGGCAAGACTATAAAGATATTGCGTAGAAACCTGAAACGAGTTTGAATCAATTCAAAATCAAACCACTGTTGCTTTTCAGTTTTACACATGTTCAATTCATAAAGAATCTTGCATATGACCTACCGTAGTGCTGTTACATGTTAACACTGGAAGGATTTCCACTCACCATTGTGAATACAGAATAGTATAACTCTTAGTGTTCTAGCAATATCGCGAGGATATAGCGTAGGACTCTCTTGATCGTCATCCGTGTGTCCTAACGAGATTTGATTGATCTCTTGTCTCTAGACTCGATTTGTGCACTTTTAGTGGTCGGAGGCTGGAGCAGATGCCACCTATTCAATATCAACTATCTCGGAGTGAGAAAGTCAATAGAAGTCGTGTTTATCTTCGTGACAATAAAACAAACTTCTTTTGAGAGAAGCCTGAGTCAGCTGGGGAGGGGTTGTGTATTACATCACTGGGTCCATGATGTGTTGTCTTCATGATGTGTTGACCCGGTTTCTGCCTAAGTTGTATGGAGGGCTTCTTTCTTTACTCCCTTTATCCTTACATTTCTTTTTCATTCTTCAACCCCTTTAATGCTTACCAAGACATCATTACCAGCACCTCGTTGTGATTGTTCCAGTGCTAGCATCAGTACTTAGTCGGCATTTAGCTTCGTTCACATTCTACTCCATCTTTCCTAAGGACTTCTAATGATCTATTGGAGTATCCCTGGGAAGATCCCTCCGGTTCTGGTTGGATTATACGACTTAAACCTAACCACCCTTTTGACACCAATAACGTCGTGAATTAAATATTATGTGGGTATTTGATCGTAACGATGAGTGGCTTGAGTCTTTAGATCACATTTTAATCACATTTTCTCCCCCTATCTCTAATATATAAAATCTTTTGATATTAGAGATACCAAATTTGATTAAAATATATTTTGAAAAATAGTCTTGAAAATCTTCGGGAGAAAGATGTGTCAATCTTTTGCGTGAAGTTGAAATGCTCCCCCTCAAAAATTGATCCAATTGAATTGTCATTGTGAGGATGTGATCACATTTCACTTATTGAGGATGTGATAGGTGTGAAAACACCCATCCTTTTACCACTTATTTCTTACTAAAATAAGACCAAAACGCGTGTTTAATATCATTTGTTTGGAATTACGCGTGGTTTTTGTGTTTATTGTGTTTTCAGAGTCAACCGGATGAATATTGAAGAAAACATGGGATTGCACGGGTTTTATCAAGGAAAAAGACTCAAGACGAAGTCTATTGTCCAAGAAATGCAAAAGATTGGAAGTCAATGGGCCTATTTGAAGATTTATCGAAGAAAAGGACCAAAGATGGAAGATTTACAAATGTCGAAGAAACTCAAGTCTATTAAACGAAGAAATTAAAAGACGAGTTGAATTTAATCGTCGACAAATCCCGAATCAGAATCGAAAACGTCAACTTTTCTGAAAAGACGAGAAGACAAGAAGAGAGGAAGAAAGCCCACTTCACCAACCAACCACTAGCCTATATAAGGAAAACCCCTCACACATTTTGGCACTAGTTTTTAGTTTTTTATTCAGTTACATCTTCTCCTAGTTCGTAGGAAGAACCATCTCCCTTAAGGAGTGGTTTTCATTTCTTTGATTTCCTCTTGAATCTTGTAAGTTTAATCCTTCCATTTTTGTTTGTTGAATCTTAATCATCAATACAAGTTTACATTTAATCTTTCCATCATCTTGTTCATCTTCTCTTTTTATTCAAAGTTTTAAAGTCTTTGTTTGATTGATTTTGATCTTCTAAAGTTAGTGGGTTTTGTGTTTTTATGATTGGGATTTGTTGTTTATGACTAGTAGATGATTTGTGATTAGTTTTGTTCAAGATTTGGTTAAAAACTTGGTCGATTTTTGATTAAACCGTGTTCCCCTGATTCTTGTTGTTTACTGTTCTCCGATCCCATTTATTCCGAATTACCTGCTTACTTTTTCCCTTATTCGGAATATTTATTTATTCCGGATAGTCTTCTTCCATTTTCTTCTATTCGGAAAAATTGTTTATTCCGGATAGAGCCCGTTTATTCCGAGTAGTCTAAGATTCCGCATAGCCCCACTATTTTTGTCCTTTATTCGGAATATTTATATATTCCGGATAGAGCTCATTATTCCGCATGGTTTCATTATTCCGCATAGCATAGTTATTCCGGATAGAGTCATTTATTCCGCATAGCTTCAATATTCCGAGTAGCCTTATTTATTCCGAATAGATCTTTATTCCGAGTAGTCTTGTTTATTCCGCATGGCATTTTTATTCCGGGTAGGACTTTATTCCGCATAGATTCAATATTCCGAATAGCAAGTTTTATTCCGGGTAGTTAATTATTCCGAATAGCCGTATATTCCGCATGATCATTATTCCGAGTAACATCATTTTTTCAGTAAGGCTATTTTACTGTTTAATCAGTTAATTGTTTAATTTAAATTCAAGTATGATTTCATTAACTGTTTTTGGTTTAAATCTTTACTTACTTCATTTCTTTATCTTTTTAATAGAATAGAAAACCAAACCCACTATTTGTCACCAAGAACAAATCATTCCACTTTGAGCTGTGATCAATTCGAGAAGATACCGAGAAACGAAATTTCAACTAGCAAAATCTCTTGTATTAAATGGCGCCGCTGCCGGCTCTTCTTGTTAGGATCAACAGTTTTTTGTGAGAACTTGGATTTTGGGATCCGTTCGCCGTGAACGTTACTTTTTCATAAAAAAATTCAAAAACCCAAAAAAATATAAAATTTTCAAAAATACAAAAAAATAAAAACCAAAAATACTTCTTGCTTGCTTTGTTAGTTCTTTTGCAGGTGCATGCGTACATGATTAACGTCTTATCAAGAGCCCGAGCCTCTCGAAGACTTAGACATGACCGGTGCACAAAACAACAACAATAACCCACCTCTCAACAACAATAATAACAACAACAATAACAACCCACCTCTCAACAACAATAATAGCAACAACAATGAGCCTCTACCAGACAATCGCCCGATGATTGAACTTCTGCAAGCACATGTAGATGGCAACAATGATCCAATTGTCATACCCGCGATTGCAGCCAACAACTTTGAGCTCAAATCCGGCTTTATCCAGATGGTCTCTGCTCAACCATTCTTGGGGCGTACCATTGATGATCCACATGACCACATCAAGAGATTCTTGCAACTCACGAATACGGTCAAATTCAATGGTGTTCCACAAGAGGTAATCCGTTTACAACTTTTTCCATTTTCTTTAGAGGGACAAGCCCGTCATTGGCTTGTTAAGGAACCGCCACAAAGTATTCTTACGTGGACGGATTTGGAGACCAAATTTATCAACTACTTTTTCCCACCCTCTCGTACTACCGCTTTGCGGAATGAAATTATCAATTTTGAACAAAAGTACGATGAGTCGTTTAGTGAATCTTGGGACCGTTTTAAAGATCTTTTAAGAAAGTGCCCACAACATGGTTTTACCAAAGTGCACCAAATTAATACTTTTTATAATGGTTTAAGCATGCATGACCAAGATTCACTAAATAGTGCCTCGGGGGGTAATATTTTGGTTAAGACTTCCAATGCCGCTTGGGATATCATTGAGAATAAGTCTCGTGTGCAAACCAAGAGTGTGTGGACCAATGCCGCTAGTGCTAGTACTAGTGACAACGACAAGCGACTTGACAAAATCACTGCGCTTCTTGAATCGCTTGCTACCCAAACCGCCAGCAACACCAACAGCATCAACACTAAAAACGCTCAAGTCAATGCTGTCAGCCAACCATGTGAGATATGCGGGGGTCCTCACTCTTACACCACTTGTACCGCCACCCAAGACTATCCATCTGAGAATGTTAATGCGGCATACGGTACCTATCCTCCGGCCGCTTATCAAGCTCGTCCTCAAGGTGACCGCAATTTGCTTAGCTACCGCTCTAACAACTTTCTTTCCCCACCCGGTTTTCCTCCTAAAACCCAAACCAACAACAAAACCCAAATCGCCCTCCTCAACAACAACAACAACCTCGTGCACCATACATACCACCTCACAAACAACCATATCCACCTCAAAGAAACAACCAAGTTTACCAACAACCTGCTTATCAACCACCCGCCTACCATGCTCCTCCTACCAACCAACCCACCGCATTACATCAAGATGTTGAAACCTACATGAGGACCAATGATGTGATCGTGGAAAATCTCCAACGGGAAGTGCTCAACTTGAAAGCAGACATGGTGAAACAAGGAAACGATCTTCGAGCTGATATGAGAAACACGTTGGCAAGTCAAACGAATGACTTAAGGAACATGATGGCTGGTTTCTTCAAAGGTAATCAATCCTCTTCTTCAGGTACTCTTCCGAGTAACACCGTTGCGAATCCAAGAGGGGAGATGAAAGAAATCACCACTCGCAGTGGCAAAGGTACCAAGGAACCCGAGCTTCCTATACCTCCACTGGTGATTGTGACTAAGGAAAACGAGTCGCCTGCTCCTATTCCTCATCCTTCTACTTCCCCAATTTCTCCACCTCTTACTTCTACCCCTCCTCCACCCAAGGATGTGAGTGATCCTTCGATCCCAAAGCCTTCCTCTTCTTCCGATATACCTTATCCCTCAAGGTTGAGGAAAGAGAAGCTCAAAAGCAAGGATGATATTCAAGTTTCAAACTTTCTAAAAATGTTTAAACAATTGAATTTCAACATCTCCTTCGCTGAGGCTCTCGCTCACATGCCTAAGTATGCGAAAATGTTCAAAGATCTTCTTAGCGACAAGGAGAAGCTTCTTGATATAGCTAACACCCAACTTAATGAGAATTGCTCTGCAGTGCTCTTAAGGAAATTGCCAACCAAGCTTGGTGATCCGGGTCGTTTCTTAATCCCTTGCAACTTCCCGGGAGTAGAGAATTGCATGGCCCTAGCCGATCTAGGTGCCAGTATTAACTTAATGCCTTTAAGTGTCTGGAAGCAATTATCTATCCCTGAGCTAGTCCCCACCAAAATGACTTTGGAATTAGCTAACCGTACGGTTGCTTATCCAGTGGGGATAGCCGAAGACGTTTTTGTAGGAGTCGACAAATTCACTTTTCCTGCCGATTTCGTCGTCGTCGACTACGATATGGACCCTCGTGTGCCATTAATTGTTGGTCGTCCATTCTTGAGGACCGGTCGCACTCTCATCGATGTTGAAGCCGGTGAGCTTATCATGAGAGTGGGTGACGATAAAATTGTCTTCAACATGGGAAAGCTTTCTAAACAGCCTTATTCTAACGAGAGTGTTAATTGTATTGACGTTCTTGATGAGGCTTGTGAAGAACACTTCAAAGATGCTTGTAAAAGTATTCCTACCTCTCTTCCCAATGTTGAGACCGTTTCCTCTATTGGCTCATCACTATCTCTATTTGGAGAAAGTGATTTCCTTTGGAAAGATTTGGAAGCCACCATGGGAGATGTGAACTTAGCTAATGACGATTCTACAACCGATTGGGATGAAGATCTTCGCCTCATTGAGAACCTTCTTAAAGAAGACATAATTGCTCCACCATCTCCCAAGGTTATTGCTATCGATGCTCCGACTTTGAAAACGCCTCCCATCGAAAATCCTCCGGATTTAGAACTTAAGGAGTTGCCGCCCCATCTCGAGTATGTGTTCCTTGAAGAAGAGAAGAAGTCGCCTGTCATGATCCGAACTTTTGTACTCCCAAGGTTATTGCTATCGATGCTCCGACTTGAACGAAGAAGAATAATCTCGCCTCATCGCCGTGCTTAAAGATCATAAGAAGGCAATTGCTTGGAAAATTTCCGATATCCGCGGAATTGATCCGAACTTTTGTACTCACAAGATTCTCATGGAAGATGACTTTAAACCCGCAATCCAGAGCCAAAGAAGAGTTAATCCTCGTATTCATGACGTCATCAAACAAGTGGTTATCAAACTTCTTGATTCCGGCTTGATTTACCCTATTTTGGATTCGCCGTGGGTAAGTCCCGTCCATTGTGTGCCCAAGAAGGGCGGAATAACCGTTGTTCCCAATGAACACAACGAGTTGATTCCCACTCGTCTCGTTACTGAGTGGAGACTTTGCATCGACTACCGCAAGCTCAATGATGCCACGAGAAACGACCACTTTCCTCTTCCTTTAATGGATCAAATGCTCGAGCGTCTAGCGGGTAATGACTATTACTGCTTCTTAGAAGGTTTCTCCGGGTATTTTCAAATTCCCATCGATCCCAAGGACCAAGAAAAGACCACATTCACTTGTCCCTATGGAACATTTGCTTACAAACGTATGCCTTTCGGTTTATGCAATGCTCCTGAGACGTTCCAACGGTGTATGATGGCTATCTTCCATGACATGGTTGAAGAAACTATGGAAGTATTCATGGATGATTTCTCGGTTTATGGCGATTCTTTCTCTGCTTGCCTTGCCAATTTAGAACGTATGCTTAAGCGGTGTGAAGACACTCGCCTTGTTCTTAATTGGGAAAAATGCCATTTCATGGTAAAAGAGGGCATCGTGCTAGGACACAAAATCTCCAAAGCCGGTCTTGAAGTGGACCGTGCTAAAGTCGATGTTATTTCTAAGTTGCCTCCACCTTCAACCGTGAAGGGTGTGAGAAGTTTCCTTGGTCATGCGGGCTTCTACCGTCGTTTCATCAAAGATTTTTCTAAAATCGCTCGCCCGATGACCCACCTCTTGGAAAAAGATACTCCTTTTATCTTTTCCAACGAGTGTATCGAAGCCTTCAACTTGCTTAAGGATAAGCTAACTAAGGCACCCGTCTTGGTTACCCCTAATTGGGAGCTTCCCTTTGAGTTGATGTGCGATGCTAGTGACTTTGCTATTGGAGCGGTTTTGGGCCAAAGAGTGAACAAACACTTCCAACCGATCCATTACGCTAGCAAGACAATGACGGGAGCTCAATTGCATTACACGACCACCGAAAAAGAGCTTTTAGCTGTTGTCTATGCCTTTGAAAAGTTCCGCCCCTATCTTGTCCTTTCTACCACCATCGTGTACACCGATCATTCCGCGTTGAAGTACTTGTTAACTAAGCAAGATTCTAAACCAAGACTTCTTCGCCAGGTTTTGCTACTCCAAGAATTTAAAATCGAAATTCGCGATAAAAAAGGAGCTGAAAACCTAGCCGCGGATCATCTCAGTAGACTTGAGGATCCTTACCAAGGGGATCATCCGAACAAAGAAATCAATGATTCTTTTCCCCTGGAGACCTTAATGTCTATCAACTCGACTTCTGATGAAACCCCGTGGTTTGCGGACATTGCAAACTACTTGGCGGGTGGAATTCTCGTCGACGGGCTAACATCCCAACAAAAGAAGAAGTTCTTAAAAGACATTAAGACTTACTTTTGGGATGACCCGTATCTATTCAAACAATGTGCTGATTTGATTATTCGCCGATGTGTTGATGGACCGGCAGCATTAGAAATCCTTGACGCTTGCCACAAAGGACCCACCGGTGGTCACTTTGGTCCCAACTACACCGCCAAAAAAGTGTTTGACTCGGGATTTTATTGGCCCACCATCTATCGTGACGCTCACGAGATGGTTAAACGTTGTGGTGCTTGCCAAAAACAAGGCAAGATCACACATAAAGACGAGATGCCTCAGAATTTCATTCAAGAATGTGAAATCTTTGATGTTTGGGGTATCGACTTTATGGGGCCATTCCCTTCATCTAAAGGAAACAAATACATCCTTGTAGCCGTTGACTACGTCTCCAAATGGGTTGAAGCCAAAGCTTTACCTACTAATGACGCAAGGGTGGTTTGTAACTTTTTGAAATTGCTATTCGCTAGATTCGGTGTGCCTCGTGCCATTATTAGTGATCACGGGACTCATTTTTGCAATGACCAATTCGCAAGAGTCATGGCTAAGTATGGTGTAAATCATCGTCTTTCCACCGCCTACCACCCACAAACTAATGGCCAGGCTGAAATATCCAACCGAGGATTAAAGCGAATTCTTGAAAGAACCGTGGGAGAGCATCGTGCCTCATGGGCTGATAAACTTGATGATGCTTTGTGGGCTTTTCGTACCGCATACAAGACTCCGATTGGTTGTACACCATATCGTCTCCTGTACGGGAAAGCATGCCACCTCCCCATTGAGTTGGAGCACAAGGCTTACTGTGCCTTGAAGTGGGCTAATTTTGATATCAACAAAGCCGGTGACCTATGCAAGATCCAACTCAATGAGCTGAATGAACTCCGGAATGAGGCTTATGAAAATTCTTTGATCTATAAGGAGAAGACTAAGCTCATTCACAACTCTAAGATTAAAAACCGAGAGTTCCAAGTTGGAGACAAAGTTTTAATCTTTAACTCTCGGTTGAAAATCTTTTCGGGCAAGCTGAAATCTCGTTGGTCCGGCCCATTCACCATTGCCCAAATTTTTCCATATGGTACTCTCGAGCTCGCTAAACCTAATGGACCTAATTTTAAGGTGAATGGCCAACGAGTGAGGTTGTACTTTGGTGAGGACATCTCTCAAGAGATGATTCCATCCCTCACCACGTTCCCCATGAACTAATTTTGGGTCGAGTCAGGCTCGTGACTCGGTTATAAAAAACAAGCGCTCCTCGGGAGGCAGCCCGAGTATCTATCCTTTTATGTTTTAACCTACTAAGTGTAGGGGGACCTCTATAGGTTCTTGTGTTTGTGTGGTGATGTGATTACAGGGATGAATGCAATTTTAGAACCTTTGAAGAACCGTGCTCTCGTGTTATCCGAAATCTGGTTCTATCTCTCAACTATCGTGATTCAATTTCCTTCATACTCACATTTGAAATTGATCACTTTAGTCGTCTCTCCCTTAGCTTGATTATCCAACGTGCACAATGTCATAAGTGTAGGGGAGACTTTTCCCACATGCTTAAACATTGAGGACAATGTTTATCTTAAGTGTAGGGGGGACTTCTATCGAAGTTTTAAGTGGACTTTTCTATTAAAATGCCTTCATTTAACCGGAAAATCATCTTTTTCAATATTTTTCAATTTTTTTATTAACTTTGGCCATTTAGTCGTAATTTTTAAATTTTTATCGTTGCTTTCATATGTATATATCCCGCAATAAAGTCAAAATATTAATAAAAGTGATGTAGCTAGTTTTGAAGTCTTTGACATATTAGGCCCGTTGCGATTATTTTGACTCAACCCGAATAGACTTGTCCAATTTTATTCTAGCTAGTATCCTTAACCATATAGACCTTAATTGGTTTATTAGGCTAAGCATTCACGAGTCTCATTACTTGAGATTTTAAATTGTGGAGAACGAGAAATGATAGAGTCAATTATAAGTCGGTATTCTTGCACAAGCTCACTTGGTGTAATTATTTGCCTATTCTCCCATCACTTGCTAATAATTTATCTGCAATAAGTAAGGTCATACGATTTGAAAGGTTACTTAGCTTCTAGCCCAATATCGTTTAAAAGTTGCTCGGTAATGATAAGAGTTCATAGCCAAGGCATAACTTATGAAGCGGGGCGCGAAGATTGGCGAGTCCGAAAAGGCCCTAACATGGCATGAGGATTCAATCTTATTGCTAGAGATCCAAGGTGATGTGAAAAGCATTATTCCCAAAATCAATATGAAGGATCAAGTCTCACGACGAAAAGCAATCAACTCCCATAAAGATCATGGAGAAGTCTATCCGAAAAGACTCTAACAAGGTATGAGGATAAATAGATCCAAGTCCGAAAAGGAGGCGGATCGTTGTATCTCAAAATCCCAATTAGAGATTGAAGAAATAATCATGAAGTCGTGGTAAACAAAGTTGGAGTACCCCTCAAAAATCTCCAAGTGAAGAAACTCTATTAACGATGAGAAGACCATTATCTCAAGCACGTCTCTCAAGATATGAAGTATGAAGTACATGCCAAATATCGGCCCGAGAAAGGTCTCAAATCGTGAACCGAGTTATGCCAAGATATGAACTTTTTGATATCCCGAGAAGCAGTTTTAAGAGATTTTGTCCTTTAGCTAACTATTGATCAAATCGTCCTACTTTGCTTTCAGCCTAAATAAACTATCGAAATAAGTCCAAAAATGCATCTTCATGATAATTCTAAGACAAAAATAAAATGTAAGAGATACACCTAGGAATAATGGAGTTTAAGCATATAATTAAGCCATGTGTGTAAGTGTTTGATTTGCTAACTTATAATAACAATGATCTCGTTTTTAAGCTTAGTTTGGGGAACGTGAAACTTGAGGGTGATAAATCTTCGCAGCACCAAAGCCCTAATGTAAGTCCTTGATCTCTTTGCAAGTTATTTCCATGTAGCTATTTTCAAGTGAAAATGGTTTTCTATCCTTTTGTTTCTTTTAAAGTTTTAATTTCTCTTAGCACTTTAATTTTTGTTTAGTGGTATTTTAATAAGGCCAAGGTTGATTGATTATGAGAAGAGTGTAAAATTGCTTTATCACTAAGCATTGTATGAGGGCATGACAATGGTTAAGTGTAGGGGATTTGATAGGTGTGAAAACACCCATCCTTTTACCACTTATTTCTTACTAAAATAAGACCAAAACGCGTGTTTAATATCATTTGTTTGGAATTATGCGTGGTTTTTATGTTTATTGTGTTTTCAAAGTCAACCGGATGAATACTGAAGAAAACATGGGATTGCACGGGTTTTATCAAGGAAAAAGACTCAAGACGAAGTCTATTGTCCAAGAAATGCAAAAGATTGGAAGTCAATGGGCCTATTTGAAGATTTATCGAAGAAAAGGACCAAAGATGGAAGATTTACAAATGTCGAAGAAACTCAAGTCTATTAAACGAAGAAATTAAAAGACAAGTTGAATTTAATCGTCGACAAATCTCGAATCAGAATCGAAAACGTCAACTTTTCTGAAAAGACGAGAAGACAAGAAGAGAGGAAGAAAGCCCACTTCACCAACCAACCACTAGCCTATATAAGGAAAACCCCTCACACATTTTGGCACTAGTTTTTATTTTTTTATTCAGTTACATTTTCTCCTAGTTCGTAGGAAGAACCATCTCCCTAAAGTAGTGGTTTTCATTTTCTTTGATTTCCTCTTGAATCTTGTAAATTTAATCCTTCCATTTTTGTTTGTTGAATCTTAATCATCAATACAAGTTTACATTTAATCTTTCCATCATCTTGTTCATCTTCTCTTTTTATTCAAAGTTTTAAAGTCCTTGTTTGATTGATTTTGATCTTCTAAAGTTAGTGGGTTTTGTGTTTTTATGATTGGGATTTGTTGTTTATGACTAGTAGATGATTTGTGATTAGTTTTGTTCAAGATTTGGTTAAAAACTTGGTCGATGTTTGATTAAACCGTGTTCCCCTGTTTCTTGCTGTTTACTGTTCTTCGATCCCAGTTATTCCGAATTACCTGCTTACTTTTTCCCTTATTCGGAATATTTATTTATTCCGGATAGTCTTCTTACATTTTATTCTATTCAGAATAATTGTTTATTCCGGATAGAGCCCGTTTATTCCGAGTAGTCTAAGATTCCGCATAGCCCCACTATTTTTGTCCTTTATTCGGAATATTTATATATTCCAGATAGAGCTCATTATTCCGCATGGTTTCAATATTCCGCATAGCATAGTTATTTCGGATAGAGTAATTTATTCCGCATAGCTTCAATATTTCGAGTAGCCTTATTTATTCCGAATAGATCTTTATTCCGAGTAGTCTTGTTTATTCCGCATGGCATTTTTATTCCGGGTAGGACTTTATTCCGCATAGATTCAATATTCCGAATAACAAGTTTTATTCCGGGTAGTTAATTATTCCGAATAGCCGTATATTCCGCACGATCATTATTCCGAGTAACATCATTTTTTCAGTAAGGCTATTTTACTGTTTAATCAGTTAATTGTTTAATTTAAATTCAAGTTTGATTTCATTAACTGTTTTTGGTTTAAATCTTTACTTACTTCATTTCTTTATCTTTTTAATAGAATAGAAAACCAAACCCACTATTTGTCACCAAGAACAAATCATTCCACTTTGAGTTGTGATCAATTCGAGAAGATACCGAGAAACGAACTTTCAACTAGCAAAATCTCTTGTATTAGGATGGGAGTTGTTGAACACACAATTTTTGAAATATTTTGAATATCATTGAAAAATTCTTGAAAAATATGTGTTCAACGCTTTTTGAAAAACTGTATTTCTTTTTGGCAAAAAGTTTTTCTAAAGCATAAACTTGAGTTCATAGACTTTGAATGTCATGACAAATCCACTCAAGTGTAAGAAGATTTAACTTCTTTTGCTGAGGGTAAGCGAACTAAATCGTACACTTCCCCGCGAATATCGATCCGGGTTGCAATCTGAAAGTGATTACAAGCCATTGTGTTGAGCTTAAAACGTTGAATGTTTTGTGACAAGCTCAATCCAAGATAGATTGCTCTACCTGTTGTTTGAAAAATTGTCCAAAATAGACATTTTCCTTTATTGATAGATAGAAATCACATGTTGTGAAAAATATTTACAACTTTCATTCAAGTTTTATGTATACACCCGTGTCGTTATTGAGCGATATTTCTAGGTACGTCTATATTATCGATACTGAAAGACATGTCGAGCAGAATATTTTTGGATTTTCAAAAATTTTTAATTTTGTGTTTTGATTTTATATGTTTTATAGTTTTGTATTTTGCTTTTCCATAGATATATACAAGTAGATGTTTGAAATATGAATCAAGAAGGTACCTTTGCCAGAATCTCCAGGTCTGCTGGAGTCAAACATCTCATACCAATTTGCCTAAAGAGGTACTCAAACCTATCTTTCGACAGAGCTTTCGTGAACAAATCGGCTAATTGATAATCCGTTCCGACAAAGTATAATTCAACGATTCCGCGTTCAACTTGTTCCTTTATGAAGTGATATGTCACGTCAATGTGCTTTGTGCGGGAATGCTGTACCGGATTGCAGGAGATGGTTATGGCCGACTTTGAGTCACAGTACATAGCTACTTTATCAAAGTGGAAGCCATAATCCGTGAGTTGTGTTCTCATCCAAAGAACTTGAGCACAACACGCAGATAGAGACACATACTCCGCTTCGGCTGATGAAAGTGACTTGCAATCCTGCTTCTTGGAAGACCATCCCACAAGCTTATCTTGACCTAGAAATTATGCACCACCAGAAGTACTTTTTCGTGTATCAATACACCCTGCATGATCAGAATCTGAATAGGCCATTAGAAAGAAACCGGTTTCCCTCGGATACCAGAGTCCCATGTGAATGGTATTCTTAAGGTACCGAAAGATCCGTTTAACCTCCTTGATGTATATCAGGTCTGCTTGCTGTCAAGTACATGAGGGACCCGATCATAGAACGATATCTCGTTTGATCTATGGGTAATCCCTCCAAGTCAGCATCTAGGAATGTTGTGGATAATGGTGTCCTAACTGGGTCACATGAGGTCATACCATGCTTTTTGGTTATCTCTTGACAATACTTAGCTTGGTTTATAAAGATACCACTTGGGGATTGGTGAACTTTAATTCCTAGAAAGATTTTTAGTTCGTCCATCATTGATATTTCAAATTTGTTGTGCATTACTTTTTCAAACCATTTTGAAAGTTTTGGGTTTGTATACCCGAAAATAATGTCATCAACATAAATCTGTACAAGCAAAATGTCATCCCCATGTTTATAAGTGAACAAAGTTGAATCAATGGAACCTTTTGAGAAACCTCTGCAGACCAGAAATTTCGAGAGCTCGTCGTACCACGCCCTTGGAGCTTGCTTGAGTCCATAAAGTGCTTTGTGGAGACGATACACCTTGTCAGGATAATGAGGATTGACGAATCCTTCCGGCTGCGTGACATAGACTTCTTCCTTCAAAGGACCGTTAAGAAATGTCGTCTTTACGTCCATTTTGTGACAATCCGTCAATTTATGGTTAATATTTTATTCTCAAGTATTATTTAAAAATATTATTTTAATATTATATTATGAACTCACTTATTTATGGGAATTAATTTGGATTTACGTCTTGAAGTAGCATCGACTACGTCTAAACCGGAGGATTCTACGTTACGTGCTTACGTTTACATACACCGTTTTGGTGACATTCCGATATTTAAGGAAATAATTTTATCCGTGAATATTATTTTGGGATTTTAATTTTTAGTTGGTTCATAAACTCACAAATTTACGAGAAGAGATTAGGACTTACGATTTTAATTTAACGTCCTTTACGACTAAACTGGAAACCTTAGGATTATGTATTTACGTTTTTGAACTCCGTTTTTGATGAGACAATTTTTATTAGATTCGTTTTGTGCCGTTGATTCATAATTTATAAAAACGTTTTTCGTAAAACGACCCGAGGGCACGCAAATCGAGGAAAATAGAATCGAGGAATACCCGTAAATTAGCGGGATGGGACAAAACAAGTTTATCCCACCCCACTAACTAAATGGGACGGCCAAGCATGCAACACCTCACCCCATGAGGTGTCAAGCTTAACTAACAAGCTTTAACACTTGTATATACTTTTCCCTAAACCATTTGCTTAAACCATTTCCACCAAAACACACATGCAAAACAACTAAAATCTCTCATCTCTCTCTCTCAACATTCCGTCCCATCTCACCCTAAACATCCCATTTTTATCAATTTTATCACAATATCATGTGTTATTCATACACATGATGAAGGACTTTTGAAGCTCTATTGATTGGTGGTCATTTTAACATCCAAGGAGAAGTTTGTTGGTGTATTGGGGCTGATTTTCCACAAGATGTTCATGAAAATAGGTGATCTTGAAGTTGATATTGGTATATCACAAGTTTTGCCATCAAAATCCAAGCCTTGTTCATCAACCTCATCTTTTCATCACTATGGTGGTATAAGGATCATTTTTCCTATCCTTCTTGTTATTTTGATTATGTAATATTGTATTTTCTTTTACTTATGTATATGTATATGATGATGAATAATGATTAAAAATATTATGTGGGGATTTGGTGTTGATAGATTTGATAAATATGGTTAGAATGATGGAAAACCACATGTTAAATGGTTAAAATCTTGCTAAAATATGATGGCTGTATAAAACAGTAAAGAATCTTATGATAAACTGATAAAATGGCTTAAAAAATTAATATACAGTAAGCTATGAGTCTTGTACACATGTGAGATTTGACCATACAATGGAATCATTATAATGAGTGTGATATGATCAAAACAAGTTTAGAGTGCAAATCTGAGTACACTATTTTGGACGAATTTTATAAAATACTTAGAGGTTGATTCATCAGTAGCTATACAAGAATAAAATGAAGCACATATCATGTAGTTTCTGTGATAAAAATTTGAGGTCCTATCTCCATGTATAACTCTAGATATGATCATTTTAGTAAACTAGATTTTTAGGACTGATTTTGTATAAATAATATATAATATAAGCACTCAAAAATTTATATAAAATATATATAAATACAAATTCCACTAGTTGATAATTATTATAATAAAAGATTTATATAAATGTTGATATTAAAATGGATTATGTTATATAAAGTATAAATATAAATGTTTTTCCAAGTTATAAAACTCTATACTAAGTTTTACGTCTTTTCGGCTAAAACCGAAAGATTAACGTTTTTGTCAAATAAAACTTAGACGGTCGGACCCGTCTAATGTAAACTTTTATAAACTCACATACTGATGTATAAACTTATATAACAAGTAAAAACCGATAAAACCTGAGCTATACAACATATAGACATTAACGGGTCAAAGTAACCTTATTGGACTATAAACCCGACTAGTTAGTAAAACACTTATAAACTTACTTATTGGGCTTAACCCATTTGGGCCCAACATGTAAAGTGTAATACTGATAATAAATGTATAATTGGGCTAATATAATATATTGGACTTGTAATGGGCCCATTGGGCCTCAAAATGTAAACAAGTTGAACTAGTGTAACTAGTCTTGAAAATTACCAATACATAACACTAAAATAAGTAAATGAGAATGTATAAACCCACTTGATCATCATCATATATATATATAATAATCATACATATACATAGCTATTATTTTTATGAAGTCATTGGACACAAGAGTCTAAGACAAGTATTATTTGTCTAGGTTTCCGTGATTGAAGCACGTACCGTACATCCGAATCGCCGATAACCCGCCTTCCCACATCAACGTGAGTTCATAGCCTCGCACTCTTTTAAATGTTTTAATGAAATGTTTTATAAACCCGCGAGGGAGATAACATGTTAGTTTTTATAAAATAGGACACTAGTTGTCCCGATTGTCTGTTTATTAATTTGGACCCGAATGATTGTATGACCCGATGAATGATTAAATGACCCGATGGATGAAATGAAATGGATTATTAAAGTTAGGTTATGTCACTAAAAATCCCATTAGCATGAATTGTGAACTACCGGGATTTTGTAGACGCTTATGCATATAATAGTACTATTTGGGGACGATCACCCCAGTTCGCGCCTTGACGGTTGATCCCCGTCGTGCCACATTGATTGGTAAGTGAATTTATGTATGAGAAGATTTACACAAGCGTGATTATTGTGACGACACGCTAATTTAGATGGGCAAATGAGTTTCGGGTTAGCTACCCGTTGTTTGTTGTAGTAAAGTAACAATGTCATGCGGCTTATAATAATCCAAAAATAACGAAATACTGCTATACGCACTAAATTATGATATATTGCCTGACTAGCAATACGGGGTCTTACTATTGATATTATGTTCGTGTTTTGTTTTTTCATAACCATCTTCATATAATGGTTTTTATTTAACTTTATACAATGTTATAAAACGTATTGTATGATGTTTTTAACGACAATGGTTCGTATAATGATTTTTAAGGCGAAAGCCTGTATTATGATTTTTGATAAGGATTTGTATAAAATGATTTTGGCTATTTTATAGCCTATTACAATGATTTGTACAAAAATGATTTTCTGTAATAATTATATACCGATTATATATTAATGGTTTTATTGAACTCTATGAATTCACTCGGCATTATCGCTGACTTTTTCTTTTAACATGTTTTATCTCAGGTACTTGAAGGTAATTCTCGGGAAGACATCAAGAATTCATGGCCCGCACTTAAATATTAATTTCCATTCAAATACTTTGTAAAACCTGTATAAAATACAATGACTTGGGACCTAGGTAAATTTGATATTTATGAATGGAAATGCTTTATTATTAAACGAAGCGATTTTTAAGCGTTGTCTATGATGTGAGTAATGTGCTATCCCGTAACACCAACGAGTCTTCCGCTGTATTGAATTGTGTAAATTTGGGGGTGTTACAGTTTGGTACCAGAGCTCTCGTTATATAGAACGAAAGATTTTTAAAACTAAGATTTTGAATAAAACATTTCAAAATCTTTAACTATAAACATTTTTCTAAAAATGTCTAAAAATCTTTTGACTATAAAGGTGCCGAAGAATTCCCGAGTTACCGACAAGGCCAGAGTGAGAAGTGTTATTTTAATATATATATATATATATATATATATATATATATATATATATATATATATATATATATATATATATATATATATATATATATATATATATATATATGATGTAATTTTATTACATGATTGTTTGATGATTATTTTGATATTTATACGAGGTATTTATACGACGTAGATTGTCACAAGGAACCCTAAATCCCCTAGTAAATTAATCGAAGCTATTCTCGTAGGAATTCTAGCTATCCTAGATCTAAACCAAGTTGTGGATATTTATGATCCCAACAAATGGTTGATATTCGTAGAAATGTTGATATTAGTTGATTGTGATATTAAAGAAGAATAGGCGAGATTAAATCTGATATTGATATCATGACGATCTTTCCTTATAGAGTGGAGTTTGGCAAAACGTTACCACCCGGAAAGGTGTCATCTGATTCGTTGTCATCGAATTCTTAAACTTGAAATCGAATGGGTTGAATGTTGCACTTGAGGCTGTCATTGGAACCATTACCCAAAAGCCTCATGCCACTAGTACCTTTCCGAGAAGTCTAATTGAATGATCGAGTCATTTTATACTAGTGACTCATTTGATAACTATTGTTGTAAGAGCTATATGATTGGAAATTAAGTGTTGAACATATTGAGCTTTTATTACCCTATTAAGGTCTAAGAATAAGGTTGAAAGTATTAGAGAATGAGGTAGGATATTGCATTGAGTATAAGTTGATTGAAACTTGAATAAAGTAAAATTTAACTTGTATGGAATAAGAAATTGTTAAGAGGAAGTCGTTAAGTCCTGTGATTGAATTATAAGGTTTTAAATGTTTGTTAGTTTGTGTTAAGGGTTGTTCCTAGGCCATTGTCCACTAACTAGGATGCCCAGTGTCCAAGAAATAAATTGAAGAAATCTTCTTCTGAATTGGGACCGATGGATCTTCCGGGACATGTGGAACACCTAATGACTCTTGTAGATTAGTATTCATTGTGGTATCTTTTAAAGATCCTTAACTTAACCGAGACATCAGTTGGTAGGATGAGTTTTTGGAATGTATGACATGGCAACACGTAATGTGTTATGGTACAATTTTGACTTGTTGGTGATTAATGAAAAGACTACCATTGATTGCTAAATCCTACATGTATCGATGTTATCTATCTTTTCTTGCTTCTTTCTAATGCTCGCATTAGTGATGCAACCATTGAACAAGTACTCATCTTGATTTGAGTTACGTTATGGATTATTCTTGTTGAGTGCCATCGAGGTCATGAACATCATGATTAATTGGCAAAGCTCATTTCCTATCATAGTGTAGTTAGTTCTTGGTGAACAACTTTTCATCACTCTTTTACAGATCACTCATTGTTTTTTTAAGATAAAACAATATCTCTTGAGAAAAATTGAATTTTCATCACTATAAGGATTATTCAAAGTGAGATTTATAAGTGATCGTTATCGAAATGAAGTTTTTTATAAAACACCTTGGAAAAGTTAATTGTTTTCATAACAAAGAAAATCTTTGTAAATTTATTTTTGATTCTTATTTAAGAATTAAGCTTGAAAATGTTTTTATTATAAACATGATGATAAAATTTTGACGAACTGAGTATTGCATCGTTAATCTTGAAATTGTATATAGTTGCGCGCCTACATACAATTTGGAAGTGACCATGCAAGGCTGATTAGTAGTCACCATGAAATTAATAATAAACACTAAATTTTCTTTGAAGCTTGTCAAATATTAAATTTTATGAGATCTGCAAGAAGTGAAAAATAGGGACATATTGTTAGAGATATCTACATATGTGCCCGTATCATTTATTCTCTGTGTGACAATCCGTCAATTTATGGTATATATTTTATTCTCAAATATTATTTAAAAACATTATTTTAATGTTATATTATGAACTCACTTATTTTGTGAAGAAATTTGGGTTTACGTCTTGAAGTAGCATCGACTACGTCTAAACCGGAGGATTCTACGTTGCGTGCTTACGTTTACATACACCGTCTTTGGTGACAGTCCGACATTTCAGGAAATAAGTTTATCCGTGAATATTATTTTGGAGTTTTGAATTTGTGTTGGTTCATAAACTCACAAATTTACGAGAAGAGATTAGGACTTACTTTCATAATTTAACGTCCTTTACGACTAAACCGGAAACCCTAGGTTTACGTATTTACATTTTTGAACTCAGTTTTTGACGAGACAATTTTTATTAGATTCGTTTTGTGCCTTTGCTTCATAATTTATAAAAACGCTTTTCGTAAAACGACCCGAGGGCACGCAAATCAAGGAAACTAGAATCGAGGAATACCCGTAAATTAATTGGGATGGAACAAGTACATACTTGTCCCACCCCCACACATGGCTAAACAAAGCTAACAACACCATGTGGTGTCAAGCTTACAAGATAAGCTAAGACACATGTCTTAGTTTACTTGTAAACTAGCAACCAACATCAAAACCACCACGTCAAACCATTTTCATTCATTTCAACACATGCAAACCACTAAACACTCTCCTCCCTCTCTCTAAAATTCGTCACAAACTCATCCAAAACAACCCCCATTTGATCTTGATTCAACCATAAATCATATGTATAATTTACATATGATGAAAACCCATTGAAGTTATGAAGATTGGAGGTGATCTTAACATGTAAAAAGGAGTTTTCAAGGGAGTTTGGGGCTGATTTCTTAAGGAGTTTTCAAGAAGAACAAGGGCAGATTTTTGGAGGAATCTAAAAATACTTGGTGATCCTAGAAGTGGTGTTGATATCTCATAAGATTGGTTACCCAAAACCATGTCTTGTTCATCCAAAAGCTCATCATTTCATCACTTTGGTGGTATAAAGATTGTTCTCCCCATCCTCTTGTTATTTTGATTATGTAATCATGTATTTTATTTCTTATTTTATATGTATATGATGAATATATGATGATAAAAATGTTGTGTGGGGATCAAGTGTTGATAAATATGATTAAAGAGATGAAAAAACATAGGTAACAAGGTTAAAATCTTGCTAAATATGATGGCTGTATAAAAACAGTAAGTAACCAAATGTTAAACTGATAAAATGGCATGGTGGAATCAATTTCCAGTAAGTATTAGATGTCATACACATGTGAGATTTGGTCATGCAATGGAATCATCAAAATGAGTGAGATATGATCAAAACAAAATTTGTATACCAATCTGAATAGTCTGTTTTGTAGGGACTGTTAAGGATACTTAGACATGGATTGAGCAGTATCTATAACTAACTTATTTGTATCACATAATATGAAGTTTATGTCATCCAAAAATGAGCTTCTATCTTCTTATAGAACTCAAGATATGATAAAAATGGTGAAAGTGAAACTAAAAATCAGATTTTGTGAAATTAAAGTTTAATAATATTATATAAGCACTCAAATAATATAGTATAAAATGTGAAATTAAAACCCACTAACTTATATATTTCATTTATATAAATATGTATAAAGATAAATAAATGGACATTATATAAAAATAGTAGTTTGGTAAGTTTTATAAGTTATAAAAACTATAAACATGATTTTTACGTCTTTTCGGCTAATACCGTAAAATTTAATGTTTTTCGTCAATTAAAACTTAGACGATCGGACCCGTCTAATGTAAACTTTTATAAATTCACTTGCTGATGTATAAACATATATAACAAGTAAAAACCGATAAAACTCGAACTATATAACATATGGACATTAACGGGCTAAGTTAGCCTTATTGGACTATAAACCCGACTAGTTGGTAAAACACTTATAAACTTACTTATTGGGCTTAACCCATTTGGGCCCAACATGTAAAGTATAATACTGATATTAAAAGTGTAAAATGGACTAATATAAGATATTGGGCTTATAATAGGCTTATTGGGCATAAAACATGTAAATAAGTAAAACTAGTAAACTAGTACAAAAGTTACCAATACATAACACTATAATGAATGAGTAAAAATGTATAAACCCACTTGATCATCATCATATATATAAAATCTTCATATGTATACATAATTGTAATTTTTATAAAGTCACTGGACAAAATTCTAAGACGGGTATTATTTGTCTAGGTTTCCGTGATTGAAGCACGTACCGTACATCCGAATTGCCGATAACCCGCTTTCCCACATCAACATGAGTTCATAGCCTCGCACTCTTTTAAATATTTTTATGAAATGTTTTATAAACCTGCGAGGGAGATAACATGTTAGTTTTTATGAAATAGGACACTAGTTGTCCTGATTGTTTGTTTATTGATTTGGACCCGAATGATTGTATGACCCGATGAATGATTAAATGACCCGGTAGATGAAATGAAATGGATTATTAAAGTTAGGTTATGTCGCTAAAAGTCCCATTATCATGAAATGTGAACTACCGGGATTTGGTAGACGCTTATGCCTATAATAGTACTATTTGGGGACGATCACCCCAGTTCGCGCCTTGACGGTTGATCCCCGTCGTGTCACATTGATTGGTAAGCGAATTTATGTATGAGAAGATTTACACAAGCGTGATTATTGTGACAACACGCTAATTTAGATGGGCAAATTGAGTTTCGGGCTAGCTACCCGTTGTTTGTTGTAGTAAGGTAACAATGTCATGCGGCTTATAATAATCTAATTAACGAAATACTGCTATGCACATCGAATTACGATGTATTGCCTGACTAGCAATACGGGGTCTTATTATTGATATTATGTTCGTGTTTTGGTTTTATATAACCATATTCATATAACTGGATTTTATTTAATCTATACAACATTATAAAACGTATTGTATGATGTTTTTAACGACAATGGTTCGTATAATGATTTTGAAGGCAAAAGCCTATATCATAATTTTTTATAAGGATTTGTATAAAATGACTTTGGCTATTTTATGGCCTATTACAAAGATTTGTACAAAATGATTTTCGTTAATAATTTTATACCGATGTTATATTGATGGATTTTATTAAACTCTATGAATTCACTCGGCGTTATCGCTGACCTTTTCTTTTAACATGTTTTCTCTCAGGTACTTGAAGGTAAATTCTCGGGAAGACAATAAGAATTCATGGCCCGCACTTAAATAATAATTTCCATTCAAATACTTTGTAAAACTTGTATGATATACAATTACTTGGGACCTATGTAACTTTGATATTTATGAATGGAAATGCTTTACTACTAAACGACGCGATTTTTAAGCATTGTCTATGATGTGAGTAATGTGCTATCCCGTAACACCAACGAGTCTTCCGCTGTATTGAGTTGTATAAATTTGGGGGTGTTACAGTTTGGTACCAGAGCTCTCGTTATAGAGAACGAAAGATTTTTTTTAAACCAAGGTTTTGAATAAAACATTTCAAAATCTTTTAACTATAAACATTTTTCTTAAAATGTCTAAAAATCTTTTGACTATAACGGTGCCGAAGAATTCCCGAGTTACCGACAAGGCCAGACTTAGAAGTGTTATTTTAATATATATATAACTTGGATTATATATATATGATATAATTTGATTACATGATTGTTTGATGATTATTTTAATATTTATACGAGGTATTTATATGACGTAGATTGTCACAAGAAACCCTAACTCCCCTAGTAAATCAATCGAAGTTATTCCCGTAGGAATTCTAGCTATTCTAGATCTAAACCAAGTTATGGATATTTATGATCCCGACACAATGGTTGATATTCGTAGAAACGTTAATATTAGTTGATTGTGATCTTGAAAAAGAATTGGCGAAACTAAATCTGATATCGATGTCATGACGATCTTTCCTTATAGAGTGGAGTTTGACAAAACGTTACCACCTGGAAAGGTGTCATCTAATTCGTTGTCATCCAATTCTTAAATTTGAAATCGAAAGGGTGAATGTTGCACTTGGGTCTGTCATTGGAACCATTACCCAAAAGCCTCATGCCACTAGTACCTTTCCGAGAATTCTAGTTGAATGTGTGAGTCATTTCATACTAGTGACTCATTTGATAACTATTGTTGTAAGAGCTTTAGGATTGGAAATTAAGTGTTGATGATATCGAGCTTTTATTGCCCTTTTAAGGTTTAAAAATAAAGTTGAAAGTATTGGAGAATGAAGTAAAATTTAACTTTTATGGAATATGAAATTGTTAAGAGGAAGTCGTTAAGTCCTGTGATTGAATTATAAGGTTTTAATTGATTGTTGATTCGTGTTAAGGGTTGTTCCTAGGCCATTGTCTACTGACGACGATGCCCAGTGTCCAATAAATAAATTGAAGAAATCTTCTTCTGAATTGAGACCGATGGATCTTCTGGGACATGTGGAACACCTAATGACTCTTGTAGATTAGTATTCATTGTGGTATCTTTTAAAAATCCCTAACTTAACTGAGACATCAGTTGGTAGGATGAGTTCTGAGAATTGTATGACATAGTGACACGTAATGTGTTACGGTACAATTTTGACTTGTTTGTGATTAATGAAAAGACTACTTTTGATTGCTAAATTATACATGTATCGTTGATATCTATCTTTTATTGCTTCATCCTAATGTTCGTATTAGTGATGCAACCATTGAACAAGTACTCATCTCTAATTGAGTTACGTTGTGGATTATTCTTTTTTAGTGCCATCGAGGTCATGAACCTCATGATTATTTGGCTAAGCTCATTTCTTATTAAATTGTAGTTAGTTCTTGGTGAACAACTCTTCATCACTCTTTTGCAGATCACTCATTGTTTTTATAAAGTTAAAACAGTATCCTTTGAGAAAATTGAATTTTCATCACTATAAGGATTATTCAAAGTGAGGTTTATAAGTGATTGTTATCGAAATGAAGTTTTTTATAAAACACCTTGGAAAATTTAATTGTTTTCATAACAAAGAAAATCTTTGTAAATTTATTCTTGATTCTTATTTAAGAATTAAGCATGAAAATGTTTTTATTATAAACATGATGATAAAATTTTGACGAACTGAGTATTGCATCGTTAATCTTGGAATTGTATATAGTTGCGCGCCTACATACAATTTGGAAGGGACCATGCAAGGCTGATTAGTAGTCACCATAAAACTGATTAATAAATATTAAATTTCCTTGGAAGATTGCGAAAGATTAAATTTTATGAGATCTGTAAGAAGTGAAAAATAGGGACATAGTGTTAGGGACACCTACATATGTGCATGTAGCATCTATTCTTCTGAGTCGAATTTACTCATCTGTGGAACCTGTCTTGTTTGACAATTGATATTCCTTTCTTGTCCCATTCTCCCGCAGTGAGATTCTTAGGAAAAGTATCTGATTACCGAGTGTGGATACCCGACTGGATGTATCGACGTTCCTATCATTTCTTTTGATTAGATTTCATCTGAATGACCTGGGTAACGATCCGAGGAGCTTTCGAATGCGTACTCAAATTATGAAAACATGGGATATATATTCATATTCATTAAATGTTTTCGTCTGTATCTGATTTGAAATTCTCTCGCGTAGATTATGCGTTGACCTTACTCTTTTAAGGTTAGTTATGTCTCCATATATCCTTGAATGTGTGAAGGATTATGAGTTATTATTAGTCTTTTGAGAAGTTCACATCTTATCGACGATAATGAAACTGGAAAGTTAATAGTGCCAGTAGAATGGATTGATTGATTATGACATGACGACATTGTCTTAATTGATGGGAACTCGAGTAGAATTCCCCTAAAAGATAAAATGTTGATTATCAAAAGTTATTTAAATAATTCTTGATGGATGACCATATCCTGCATTTAGACTTGAAATTTATACCGTGAATGGTTGTGAATTAGTCATAGATATTATAATCTAGAAAAAAAAACTTAAAAGTGATTGTATTAAAAGATGTTTCTGTTATCTGAAAATTTAGGAGGTATTTATTGGTGAATTACCTAGACTTTCGCCATTAAGGCAAGTTGAATTTGGTATTGATTATATTCCCGGTACTGCACCTGTGTCATGTGCACTGTACGTCAGCACCATCTGAATTAAAAGAATTACCGTACAACTGAGAGAGTTGTCGGAGAAAGCTTTTATTCTACCAAGCTCGTCATCATGAAGAGCTATGGTGTTATTATTTCTTATATTTATTGATTACCGTGAACTAAGTATATTGACGATTAAAATCTATATCCACTACCCAAGATGATAGATTGTTCGATCATTTACAAGGTTCTAGCGTATGTTCTAAAGATTTGATCCACGGCATGGTTATCATCAACTTCGCATCTACGAAAAAGACTATCTATTCCAATCACTACATCCGGTACTTGTAATGAACATTATAAGTTTCACGTGATGTCGTTTGGATTGAATAATACACATGTAGCATCCATAAATTTGGTGAATCACGTGTGTAGGCTGTAATTTGATAAATTCATGCTTGTGATCATTAAGGACCATCTGTTTGTTTATAAGAATAAGAATGAGTTAATAATTATTTATAGATTGCCCTGAGTCGGCCGAGTAGTGAAAACTTGTACCTTGAATATTTAACATGTGATGGAAGACATAATCCTTTACATTATTTGACCGTATGATTAATAGAAAATGGAAATATATTTTGACAAATGTTTTAACAAAGGATTTTTAAAGGATTATTCCCTTATACACAAATCATTTAACTAAACTCCTGTTTAGGAGTAAATGTTCGTGTATACCTCAAGACAACCTAAGAGGGATTGAGGAAACCATTTAAACTATAACTTGAAATTTTAAACGACACTTTTTGCTTTTCAACTAAGAAAATTTTGACCAAAGTATACCAAATATTTTTCAAACATTTACGAATCTTATTAATTATTTTTGATAAATCAGCAAAAATCGTGTTAATTAAATTTAAATTTCTTTTGAACATTTTATTATAATTGGTCGAACTAAGAAATTTAAACTTTTTACGTTTATGTTTCATAAAAACTTAATATATATTGTTAAATTACTTGTAATATTTATCGACGCTTTAAACGTCGGATTGAGAAAAAGTGATAAAAATAATAGTTGAGACGAAACAAAAACTTAGAAAATATGAAGAAATAAATTCTGAACGAATTGCGGACATGATAATTATTTCATCAGGAAAGGTAAATGTAGATACTAACACATTATGTAGAAAAGATAAAGAACCAATTAGGACATGTTCCTTAATAATGAAGGTGCAAAATAAATTGCCGAACGATATAAAAATAAACAATGTTTGTAAAAAGGATAATATAGATAATAAAAAGAGGTTCGCGACTAATGTGAACCATTAGAATTTAGAAGCCGATAGCGTTAAATGCTTTTAAAGACCACTTGTGGTTGCCTAAATATGGAGATTATGAGATTTAGTTATGTTGGAATCTTATAAGTTTAAGTATTCTATTTACATCAATCCTGATCTAATGTATCTTTATCTGAAGAAGTTGTACTTATGGAAAATTATGAAGGCAGACATCGCCTCATACATTAGTAAACGTCTAGCTATTGCAAAGGTCATCATCTGAATTTGATTCGATTTAGGTCATCGTCGACAGACTGACCAAATCTGCTAATATCATTCCTGTTAATGATAGATTCTTGATGAAGAAATTGACTCTTTTGTATTTAAAGGAGTTGTGTAAACATGGTATGCCTGTATCGATCATCTCTATCAAGATCCCCGCTTCGCATCGAATTTCTAGAGATTTGCTCAGAAGTCATTGAGAACGAATCTTGATGAGAATACTGTGTACCACCCCAATCGAAGGGACGAGGTAAAGTAACGATACAAAATACTAGAAGTCTTGTTTTATGTTTGAATGATTGACCTTTGGTAATGAACCGTATAATCGTTTTCCTTTGGAGATATTATCATGGAAACTATCGTATTAGGATCGAGATCGAATCTTGTGAGGATATATACTAGAGCATCTGTAAGCAGAAGTTGGGATGAAGACATCTGACATACACCCATTGTGAGTTGGACATGTCTTTTAGGTTTAAGGTTTCCTATGATGGCGAACCTAACCTTACAAAATACTCGACCCGCGAGACCTGAAATGATTGTTGAAATTAGGATCTGATTATTGACTGCCGGTAGTAGGCAGGAGGTTATATGAATATGAAATGTAGATCTTGAAGTGCCAAATGGGTAGCGAAGTTATGCCAAAAACTTTCACCTTGGAAAAATGAATAGATGATCTGAAAGATCATGGGATATAAGTCCCCATAGTATGGGACCATTGAGATGATGTAAAAAGTTGGTTGAAAGGCATATAAGCTGGATCTACCCTAGGACTTCAAGGGATGCGTGAATTATGATTCGTACATCTGACTTGATAAAATGTCTATCAAGTAAAAATCTAACTATTCCTTAATAAAGTATAGATCGGCGAAAAGTTGCATTCATAAACAACCCGTGAACATCATGGATAGAGAAAGTAAGTCAACATTAAGCCTGATCTTATTCCCGTAGTCATGTTTGATGAAACTCGCGTATTGTAATGAATTTCACTTGTGAGAAAAGACCAAATGTGGAGGAAATACCCACATGGCTCTAACTCTATAAGAAGCGAGTAGTAAGATAAGATGACCTTTGAGGACAAAGATCCTGTTTAGGGGTAAATGCTGTGACAATCCGTCAATTTATGGTTTATATTTTATTCTCAAATATTATTTAAAAACATTATTTTAATGTTATATTATAAACTCACTTATTTTTGTGAAGAAATTTGGGTTTACGTCTTGAAGTAGCATCGACTACGTCTAAACCAGAGGATTCTACGTTACGTGCTTACGTTTACATACACCGTCTTTGGTGACAGTCCGACATTTCAGGAAATAAATTTATCCGTGAATATTATTTTCGAGTTTTGAATTTGTGTTGGTTCATAAACTCACAAATTTACGAGAAGAGATTAGGATTTACTTTCATAATTTAACGTCCTTTACGACTAAACCGAAAACCCTAGGTTTACGTATTTACATTTTTGAACTCTGTTTTTGACGAGACAATTTTTATTAGATTCGTTTTGTGCCGTTGCTTCATAATTTATAAAAACGTTTTTCGTAAAACGACCCGAGGGCACGCAAATCAAGGAAACTAGAATCGAGGAATACCCTTAAATTAATGGGGATGGAACAAGTACATACTTGTCCCACCCCCACACATGGCTAAACAAAGCTAACAACACCATGTGATGCCAAGCTTACAAGATAAGCTAACACACATGTCTTAGTTTACTTGTAAACTAGCAACCAACATCAAAACCACCACCTCAAACCATTTTCATTCATTTCAACACATGCAAACCACTAAACACTCTCCTCCCTCTCTCTAAAATTCGTCCCAAACTCATCCAAAACAACCCCCATTTGATCTTGATTCAACCATAAATCATATGTATAATTTACATATGATGAAAACCCATTGAAGTTATGAAGATTGGAGGTGATCTTAACATGTAAAAAGGAGTTTTCAAGGGAGTTTGGGGCTGATTTCTTAAGGAGTTTTCATGAAGAACAAGGGCTGATTTTTGGAGGAATCTACAAATACTTGGTGATCCTAGAAGTGGTGTTGATATCTCATAAGATTGGTTACCCAAAACCATGTCTTGTTCATCCTAAAGCTCATCATTTCATCACTTTGGTGGTATAAAGATTGTTCTCCCCATCCTCTTGTTATTTTGATTATGTAATCATGTATTTTCTTTCTTATTGTATATGTATATGATGAATATATGATGATAAAAATGTTGTGTGGGGATCAAGTGTTGATAAATATGATTAAAGAGATGAAAAACCATAGGTAACAAGGTTAAAATCTTGCTAAATATGATGGCTGTATAAAAATAGTAAGTAACCAAATGTTAAACTGATAAAATGGCATGGTGGAATCAATTTACAGTAAGTATTAGATGTCATACACATGTGAGAGTTGGCCATGCAATGGAATCATCAAAATGAGTGAGATATGATCTAAACAAAATTTGTATACCAATCTAAATAGTCTGTTTTGTAGGGACTGTTAAGGATACTTAGACATGGATTGAGCAGTATCTATACCCAACTTATTTGTATCAAATAATATGAAGTTTATGTCATCCAAAAATGAGCTTTTATCTCCTTATAGAACTCAAGATATGATAAAAATGGTGAAAGTGAAACTAAAAATCAGATTTTGTGAAATTAAAGTTTAATAATATTATATAAGCACTTAAATAATATAGTATAAAATGTGAAATTAAAACCCACTAACTTATATATTTCATTTACATAAATATGTATAAGGATAAATAAATGGACATTATATAAAAATGGTAGTTTGGTAAGTTTTATAAGTTATAAAATCTATAAACATGATTTTTACGTCTTTTCGGCTAATACCGTAAAATTAATGTTTTTCGTCAATTAAAACTTAGACGATCGGACCCGTCTAATGTAAACTTTTATAAACTCACATACTGATGTATAAACATATATAACAAGTAAAAACCGATAAAACCCGAACTATATAACATATGGACATTAACGGGCTAAGTTAGCCTTATTGGACTATAAACCCGACTAGTTGGTAAAACACTTATAAACTTACTTATTGGGCTTAACCCATTTGGGCCCAACATGTAAAGTATAATACTGATATTAAAAGTGTAAAATGGACTAATTTAAGATATTGGGCTTATAATAGGCTTATTGGGCCTAAAACATGTAAATAAGTAAAACTAGTAAACTAGTACAAAAGTTACCAATACATAACACTATAATGAATGAGTAAAAATGTATAAACCCACTTGATCATCATCATATATATAAAATCATCATATGTATACATAATTGTTATTTTTATAAAGTCATTGGGCAAAAGTCTAAGACGAGTATTATTTGTCTAGGTTTCCGTGATTGAAGCACGTACCGTACATCCGAATTGCCGATAACCCGCTTTACCACATCAACGTGAGTTCATAGCCTCGCACTCTTTTAAATATTTTTATGAAATGTTTTATAAACCCGCGAGGGAGATAACATGTTAGTTTTTATGAAATAGGACACTAGTTGTCCCGATTGTTTGTTTATTGATTTGGACCCGAATGATTGTATGACCCGATGAGTGATTAAATGACCCGGTAGATGAAATGAAATGGATTATTAAAGTTAGGTTATGTCGCTAAAAGTCCCATTAGCATGAATTGTGAACTACCGGGATTTGGTAGACGCTTATGCATATAATAGTACTATTTGGGGACGATCACCCCAGTTCGCGCCTTGACGGTTGATCCCCGTCGTGCCACATTGATTGGTAAGCGAATTTATGTATGAGAAGATTTACACAAGCGTGATTATTGTGACGACATGCTAATTTAGATGGGCAAATTGAGTTTCGGGCTAGCTACCCGTTGTTTTTTGTAGTAAGGTAACAATGTTATGCGGCTTATAATAATCCAATTAACGAAATACTGCTATGCGCATCGAATTACGATGTATTGCCTGACTAGCAATACGGGGTCTTATTATTGATATTATGTTCGTGTTTTGGTTTTATATAACCATATTCATATAACGGATTTTATTTAATCTATACAACATTATAAAACGTATTGTATGATATTTTTAACGACAATGGTTCGTATAATGATTTTGAAGGCAAAAGCCTATATCATAATTTTTATAAGGATTTGTATAAAATGACTTTGGCTATTTTATGGCCTATTACAAAGATTTGTACAAAATTATTTTTGTTAATAATTTTATACCGATGTTATATTGATGGATTTTATTAAACTCTATGAATTCACTCGGCGTTATCGCTGACCTTTTCTTTTAACATGTTTTCTCTCAGGTACTTGAAGGTAAATTCTCGGGAAGACGACAAGAATTCATGGCCCGCACTTAAATAATAATTTCCATTCAAATGCTTTGTAAAACTTGTATGATATACAATTACTTGGGACCTATGTAACTTTGATATTTATGAATGGAAATGCTTTACTATTAAACGACGCGATTTTTAAGCATTGTCTATGATGTGAGTAATGTGCTATCCCGTAACACCAACGAGTCTTCCGATGTATTGAGTTGTATAAATTTGGGGGTGTTACACTCTGAGTCGAATTTACTCATCTGTGGAATTTGTCTTATTTGACAATTGATATTCCCTTCTTGTCCAATTCTCTCGTAGTGAGATTCTTAGGAAAAGTATCTGATTGCCGAGTGTTGATACCTGACTGGATGTATCAACGTTCCTATCATTTCTTTTGATTATTTCATTTGAATGACCTGGGTAACGATCCGAGGAGCCTTCGAATGCGTACTCAAATTATGAAAACATGGGATATATTCATATTCGTCAAATGTTTTCGTCTGTATCTGATTTCAAATTCTATCACGTAGATTATGCGTTGACCTTGCTCTTTTAAGGTTAGTTATGTCTCTAGATATCCTTAAATTGTGAAGGATTATGAGTTATTATTAGTCTTTTGAGAAATTCACATCTTATCTACAGTAATGAAACTGGAAATTTGATAGTGCCAGTAGAATGGATTGATTGATTCTGACATGACGACATTGTCTTAATTGATGGGAACTCGAGTAGAATTCCCCTAAATGATAAGACGTTCATTATCAAAAGTGATCTAAATAATTCTTGATGGACGACCATATCCTGTATTAGACTTGAAATTATACCGTGAAGGGTTGTGAATTAGTCATAGATATTATAATCTAGAAAGAACTTAAAAGTGAATGTACTAAAAGATGTTTCCGTTATCTGAAACTTTAGGAGGTATTTGTTGATGAATTACCTAGACCTTCGCCATTAAGACAGGATTAATTTGGTATTGATTATATTCCCGGTGCTGCACCTGTGGCTCGTGCACTGTACGTCAGCACCATCTGAATGAAAAGAATTACCGTACAACTGAGAGAGTTGTCGGAGAAAGCTTTTATTTTACCGAGCTTGTCATCATGAAGAGCTGTGGTGTTATTATTTCTTATGTTTATTGATTACCGTGAACTAAGTAAATTGACGATTAAAATCTATATCCACTACCCAAGATGATGGATTGTTCGATCATTTACAAGGTTCTACTGTATGTTCTAAAAATTTGATCCACGACATGGTTATCCTCAACTTCGCGTCCGCGAAAAAGATTATCTATTCCAATCACTACATCCAGAACTTGTAATAAACATTATAAGTTTCACGTGATGATGTTTGGATTGACTAATACACATGTAGCATTCATAAATTGGGTGAATCACGTGTGTAGGCTGTAAATTAATAAATTCATGCTTGTGATCATTAAGGACCATCTGTTTGTTTATAAGAATAAGAACGAGTTAATAATTATTTATAGACTGCCCGGAGTTGTCCGAGCAATGAAAACCTGTACCTTGAATATTTAACATGTGATTTAAGACTTAATCCTTTACATAAAATGACCGTGTAATTAATAGATAATGGAATATATTGACTCTTCAAAAATTAGAGCCATTTAAGACTTTGGGTTTTACCAAAAAGAAAGTGCAAATATGTTTTGACAAATGTTTTATCAAAGGAATTTTTAAGGAATCATTCCCTTATAATCAAAACATTTAACTAAACTCCTGTTTAGGGGTAAATGTTTTTGCATACCTTAAGACAACTTAAGAAGGATTGAGGAAACTGATAGGTGTGAAAACACCCATCCTTTTTACCACTTAATTACAATAATAACCGAGCCAAAACGTGTATTTTATGTCATTTATGTCGGAATTATTCGTGGTTTGTGTTTTTGTTGTGATTTAGGACGAAAAGGTGAAAAGTGGAGAAAACACGGCATTCACGGGCTTTTATCAAAGAAAAAGACGAAAGATGAAGTCGAAAGATCAACAATGGAAAAAGAACGGAAGTCCAAGACCAATTATGAAGATTTGTCTAAGAAAAAGTCAAAAGACGGAAGTTCACCAAAAGCCGAAGAACTCAAGTCTAATGTATTGAAGAATTACAAGACGAGTTCAAAGAAATCCCGAGCCAAAGTCATTAAAGTCCAAGATTTAAGAAGATTAAAGAAAGCAAGGACCTAATGACGCAATTAAGGAAAAGATGAAAGAGGGAGGAAGCTTCCTAAGCTCCTCCCTAATCTCCCTATATATAGAATAGATCTCCTTCATTTGTAGTTATTGGTGGCTTGACAACCCATCCTTCCCCCATTTTCATTTCCTGTACTTTAATTTTGATGCACCTTAATTTCATGTTATGCACCTTTAAATTCCTTTTAATTCCAAGTAATTTTACATTTAATTATTGTTGAATCTTTACTTTTCTTGTTCAATCTCTCATCTACCTTTCTTGTTTGATTTGTTCTTAATCTTTGTGTTCATGTTCTTGAGTTTTTATGGTTTTGATCAAGTGGGTTTTGATTGATTCGGCTTTGTTTGTTAGTTTTGTTGATTTGTTTTGATTGATTATTGTTAGTTGATGCTTTGTGGTTGTTTTGGTTTAATATTTTGGTTTGTTTTGGTTAGAAAAGATCAAATTCGTGCTTTGTTCTTCATCCCCTGTTTCTGGTTCATGTTTACTGTTTCTTTCGCCAGTATTCCGGATCAACTGCTTTCAATGTCCTCTATGCGGAATATTGATTATTCTGGATAGAACCCTTTATTCGGAATGTTAGGTTATTCCGGATAGAGAGTTTATTCGGAATATTCATTTATTCCGTATAGAGTGTTTATTCGGAATATCTGTGTATTTCGGATAGAGTCCCTTATTCGGAATATTTATTTATTCCGGATAGAGTGTTTATTCAGAATATTCATTTATTCCGGATAGAACCTTTATTCCGGATAGAACGACTATTCCGGATAGCAATTTTATTCCGAGTAGTAAAATATTCCGAGTAGCCTTTATTCCGAGTAGAACGATTATTCTGAATAGCCTTTTATTCCAGATAGCTTAATTATTCCGAGTAGAGGCTTTATTCCGAATTAGTTTTTCAGTTTTTAGTTTTAAACTTTATTTTTCCCGCCTTTTTCTTTATTTGCATTTTTATTTGCTTTCCTTTTAGTTTAAGTTTTAGTTTGTGTTACTTACTTTTATTGCCTTTAATTTCTCGTCATTTAATTTTCACCAAGTTCTAATCTTTCTTTGTTTCTTATTTTACCGTATTTACTTTATTTTTATTGTTTCAAGTTTTTTATTTTTAATTAGTTTTAGACAACGACAACTCTTTTATTTGATTCACCAAGAACAACTGAGTCTCACAATTAACCAGAGATCAATTCGAAGAGATTCCGAGAACCGAACTTTTTCAAACTAGTAAAATCTAGACATTAAAATGGCGCCACTGCCGGCTCTTTTCGTGAGGATTAAAGGTTTTTTGTGAGAGACGCGTTGGCTTTTGGGATCCGTTCACTTGTGAACGTTATTTTTCGTGTCAAATTTTTTTTTTCAAAAATCCCAAAAACATTTGAAAAATCATAAAAAGCATTTATTTTTCAAAAGTTTTGCACCAAAAATATTCTTCTTGCTTATCTATTTTTCTTTATGGATTTTTATGTCCATTGCGTCGGGTGTGGGAGACGATTGCACGGGAACGACTCTTGTCAATGGTGTACATGTGAGCGGTGCGGAAACGATATCGACAATACACAATTCCAATTCGGATTTTTTCCTTTGTGCAACTCGACTAATTCGTCCTTTTTGAACCCACCTCCTCCTGTTCCCCGTGCATCTATTGTGGAAGCGATTCTCATTGGCATTTTTCGTGCCCGGTTCGATACCCGTATGGTCACGAGCAAGAACCAGGTTACAATTATGACAATGGTAATAGCTATCCACAAGAAGCACCCAGTTTCTCTCCATACCCATGGTGCTATATTTGTGGGGGCCCTCACGATGCTTCTTTTTGTGATCCGTCGCAAGTCTTTGAGAAAGTACCGTGCTATCATCCTAGTGTCTATAACTTTGAGCCCCCACATCACACCCTCAATCATCAATCCTCTCAACAAATTAGTCTTGATCAACAACTCACTACTTTGAATGGCATTCTAGAAACTATAGCTCAACTCCGAGCTGACTTACATCCGGAAAAGCAACCTTTGCTTGATGTGGATGAAACCTTGAAAACCACCGACACCTTTTTGAGCCAATTTAGTCGTTTTCCCTTCTTTTCTACACCAAAATTTTTAATTACAGCGTGGGATTGAATTGGTGAAATTGAACATACTCGGGGAGATGAACAACAAAAGTTGCTGCATGAGCTTCTTAAAGATGTGGAGGTTATCAAGGAAGAGTTAGCCGACTACGTCACTCCTAACTGGACTCGTCACATCTATTATGATGATGACGACGACGATGATGTCTACACCTTCAACCAATCTACTGATGTTGCTGCTCCTACTCTCGATGTTCCTACTGCATCTAAGGATCTAGATTCATTAAATGAGCTTAGTGATGTTGGTCTCGACAAATTATTGAATGATGAGATTTGTGACTTACCTGCTATGGAGCCTGAGGACGACGTTGCTCTTATAGAAGAGATCGATCCTAGTGATGACGATTCTTCTCTCTGCTATGAGAATTTCACTTTTGAAATTTCTCAATCTCCACCGGGAGATGCGGGTGATGACGATTTATTCTCTTCGGCTTACGAGAAGTTCACCGATGAACTTGATCTTGTGGATGAGGTGGAAGACGTGCTTCTTCGCGATAGATTACGGAAAGTTCACCTTCTTATTGCTCAAATCGAAGAGTTGACTTCTTCTTCTCTTTCCGATTCTTCACCTCCATCTATTCATCCCGTTGAAGATAATGACCCATTACTGGAAGAAATCGACATCCACTCCATCCCTCCAGGTATTGATGATTATGACACGGAGGGGGACATTATTTTTGATAATTTGCTGCAGGAGGGTATTGTCCCAAGTCCCCCTCCCGAGCACCTTTCATCCACTCCGTTAGAGACCATCACGGAGGATGAGTGCTTTGACCCGGGAGGTGACATTGATTAAGCTATGATTGATACCATTACGGCTTTGCCGTTTGCTCAGCATCCATTGTCTTTGGGGGAGGACAATGTGCTTACTTTACCAACCCCACCTTCCGTGGACCTTGATTTCACATACTTTTCGTATGTTGAAAGGACCTTTCTCCCATACAAGACTTATCCCCCCGCCTCTCCTTTGCTGATGTCAACCGGGAACGAGGAAAAGGTCTTTGATCCCGGTATTACATTTGAGGCTTCCCCATGGACCATTTAATTCGGGAGTGTCAGGCTCTAGACTCGGTTAACAAAAACAAGCACTTTTTGGGAGGCAACCCAATTATCTATCTATTTTCACCATAAGTGTAGGGGAGCCCCGTGGTGTTTCTTGTTTTCTTTCTTATCATGTGCAGGGATTAGAGCTTCAAAGACACACTCTTGATGACTTTTGACGAACCGTGATTCCGTGTTCCCTTCTACCCGGTTCTATCCTAAACTCTTTTGATTCACTATTTTATATTTTCCAATATTAAAATAGGAATCTCTTTAGTTGTCCTTTCCTTAGCAAGATTTAAACAAAGTGCACAATGTCCTAAGTGTAGGGGAGTTTACTCCCACATGCTTAAACATTGAGGACAATGTTTATATTAAGTGTAGGGGGACTTCTATCAAAGTTAAGTGGCCTTTTCCTTGTATTTGTCCTCATTTTAACTGGAAAATTTGATTTTTCGACATTTTTCAAAGTTTTTGATCTATTTTGGCCCATTAGTTTTTACCTTTGTATAGTTATTTTCTTTCCTTATTAGAATAAAGTTTGAATAATGTGGTTTTAATTTTCAAACGTTGTGAATCTTTTGACTCAACCCGAGTTTACTTATCTAAGTTTACTCTAGCTAGTATCCTTAACGTGTTTAAGTCAAGTTTTGCTAGGCTTTTATACAGGGAGCTATAAAACGTGAAAGTCTTAACTCTCACGGGTTCAGAACAAGAACTTTTCGCAAGTTCCTATAATTTATCCTAGAGAGTCGTTTATCAAGGGAACTTTAAAATGTGAATTCTAAAACTTGAAAAAGTCTAAGAGTTTGCAAGATCCTATAGGCGACTTGAAAACCCAAAACTTTGATTTAATAGGCTAAGCATCCACGAGTCTCATTCTTTGAGATTTTAAACTGTGAAGAACGAGAGATGATATAGTCAATTATAAGTTTGGTATTCTTTCGTGAATTTATGTGAGTTAATTATAAGCCTATTCTCCCATCGCTTGCTAATAAATTTATCTGCAATAAATAAGGTTGTACGATTTGAAAAGTTACTTAGCTTCTAGCCCAAGATCGTTTAAAAGTTGCTCGGTATGGATTAGAGTTCATAGCCAAGGCATAACTTATTGAAGAGGGATGCGAAGATTGGCGAGTCCAAAAAGGTCTTAACAAGGCATGAGGGCTATATTTTATTGCTAAAGATCTCAAGTGATGTGAAGAATCATTTATCAAAAATCAATATGAAGGATCGAGACACACGATGAAAAGCAAGTACTCCCCAAAAGATCATGGAGAAGTCTATCCAAAAAGGCCCTAACAAGGTATGAGGATAAATAGATCCAAGTCCAAAAAGGAGGTGGATCGTTGTATAGCGAAGTCCAAAATAAATATTGGAGAAAAATGAAGAAGTCGTGGTCAATTTATGAAGAATCTCTCAAAACTTCAAGTGAAGAGATTCCTATTATGAAGAGAAGACCATTATTTCATGAACGTCTCTCAAGGTTTGAAGAATGAAGTCGCTGCCAAATATCGGTCCGAGAAAGGTCTCAAATCGCGAAGCGAGTTATGCCAAGATATGAACTTTATGAGGTCCCGAGAAGCAGTTTTAAAAGATTTTTTCCTTTAGGTAACTATTGATTAAATCGTTCCACTTTATTTGCAGCCTAAATAACTATTGAAATAAGTCAACAATGCATCCTCGTGTTCATTTGAGACAATAATAAAATATAAGAGGTACACCTAGGAATAAGGGAGTCTAAGTGAATAATTGGCCCACAAGAGTTCGTGTTAGTTTGCTAACTTATAATAACAATGATCTCGTTTTTAAGCTTGGTTTGGAGAAAGTGAAAACTTGAGGATGATGATCATTCACGACATTTCCAAAACCCATAGGTATGTTTTTGATTTCTTTACTTTGTATGTTTTGTAATTTTCTATCTCTTTAATAAAGGCCAATATGGATTGATTATGATGAAAAGTGTAATCTTGCTTTGTATCTAATGCATTGCATGAGGACATTGCAATGGTTAAGTGTAGGGGATTTGATAGGTGTGAAAACACCCATCCTTTTTACCACTTAATTACAATAATAACCGAGCCAAAACGTGTATTTTATGTCATTTATGACGGAATTATGTGTGGTTTGTGTTTTTGTTGTGATTTAGGGCGAAAAGGTGAAAAGTGGAGAAAACACGGCATTCACGGGCTTTTCGAAGAAAAAGACGAAAGATGAAGTCGAAAGATCAAGAGTAGAAAAAGAACGGAAGTCCAAGACCAATTATGAAGATTTATCGAAGAAAAGTCAAAAGACGGAAGTTCACCAAAAGCCGAAGAACTCAAGTCTAATGTATTGAAGAATTACAAGACGAGTTCAAAGAAATCCCGATCCAAAGTCATTAAAGTCCAAGATTTAAGAAGATTAAAGAAAGCAAGGACCTAATGACGCAATTAAGGAAAAGATGAAAGAGGGAGGAAGCTTCCTAAGCACCTCCCTAATCTCCCTATATATAGAATAGATCTCCTTCATTTGTAGTTGTTGGTGGCTTGACAACCCATCCTTCCTCCATTTTCATTTCCTGTACTTTAATTTTGATGCACCTTAATTTCATGTTATGCACCTTTAAATTCCTTTTAATTCCAAGTAAGTTTACATTTAATTATTGTTGAATCTTTACTTTTCTAGTTCAATCTCTCATCTACCTTTCTTGTTTGATTTGTTCTTAATCTTTGTGTTCATGTTCTTGAGTTTTTATGGTTTTGATCAAGTGGGTTTTGATTGATTCGGCTTTGTTTGTTAGTTTTGTTGATTTGTTTTGATTGATTATTGTTAGTTGATGCTTTGTGGTTGTTTTGGTTTAATCTTTTAGTTTGTTTTGGTTAGAAAAGATCAAATTCGTGCTTTTTTCTTCATCCCCTGTTTCTGGTTCATGTTTACTGTTTCTTTCGCCAGTATTCCGGATCAACTGCTTTCAATGTCCTCTATGCGGAATATTGATTATTCCGGATAGAACCCTTTATTCGGAATGTTATGTTATTCCGGATAGAGAGTTTATTCGGAATATTCATTTATTCCGTATAGAGTGTTTATTCAGAATATCTGTGTATTTTGGATAGAGTCCCTTATTCGGAATATTTATTTATTCCGGATAGAGTGTTTATTCGGAATATTCATTTATTCCGGATAGAACCTTTATTCCGGATAGAACGACTATTCCGGATAGCAATTTTATTCCGAGTAGTAAAATATTCCGAGTAGCCTTTATTCCGAGTAGAACGATTATTCCGAATAGCCTTTTATTCTAGATAGCTTAATTATTCCGAGTAGAGGCTTTATTCTGAATAAGTTTTTCAGTTTTTAGTTTTAAACTTTATTTTTCCCGCCTTTTTCTTTATTTGCATTTTTATTTGCTTTCCTTTTAGTTTAAGTTTTAGTTTGTGTTACTTACTTTTATTCCCTTTAATTTCTCGTCATTTACTTTTCACCAAGTTCTAATCTTTCTTTGTTTCTTATTTTACCGTCTTTACTTTATTTTTATTGTTTCAAGTTTTTTATTTTTAATTAGTTTTAGACAACTACAACTCTTTTATTTGATTCACCAAGAACAACTGAGTCGCACAATTAACCAGAGATCAATTCGAAGAGATTCCGAGAAACGAACTTTTTCAAACTAGTAAAATCTAGACATTAGAAACCATTTAAACCATGACTTGAAATTTAAAACGACAATTTTTGCTTTTCAACTAAAAAAAATTTGACCAAAGTATAACCAAGGATTTTTCAAACATTTACAAATCTCGTTAATTATTTTCAATAAATCAAACAAAAAATCATGTTGATTAAATTCAAATTTATTTTGAACATTTTTATATAATTGGTCGAATTAAGAAATTTAAAACTTTTACGTTTACATTTCATAAAAAATTAATATTTATTATTTAATTACTTGTAATGCTTATCGACGCTTTAAACGTCGGATTGAGAAAAACTGATAAAAATAATAGTTGAGACGAGATTAAAACTTAGAAAATATGAAGAAAGAATTTCTGAGTAAATTGTGGACATGATAATTATATCATCGGGAAAGGTGAATGTAGATACCGACACATTATATAGAAAGGAAAAAGAACCAATTAGGATGTGTTCCCTAATAATGACTGTGCAAAATAAATTGCCGAACAATTTAAAAATAACTAATGTTTGTAAGAAGGATAATATAGATAATAAAAGGGGTTCGCGGCTAATGTGAACCAATAGATTTGAGAAGCCTATGACGGTAAATGTTTTAAAAGGCCACTTGTGGTTGCCTAAATATGGAGATTTGAGATTTAGTTATGTTGGAATCTTATAAGATTAAGTATTCTATTCATGTCAATTCTGATTTAATGTATCTTTAGCTAAAGAAGTTGTACTGATGGCAAATTATGAAGGCAGACATCGCCTCATACATTAGTAAACGTCTAGCTATTGCAAAGGTCATCATCTGAATTTGATTCGATTTGAATCATCGTCGACAGACTGACCGAATCTGCTAATATCATTCCTGTTAATGATAGATTCTTGATGAATAAATTGACTCTTTTATACTTAAAGGAGTTGTGTAAACATGGTGTGTCTGTATCGATCATCTCTATCAAGATCCTCGCTTCGCATCGGATTTCTAGAGATTTGCTCAGAAGTCATTGAGAACGAATCTTGATGAGAGTACTGTGTACCACCCCAATCGAAGGGACGAGGTAAAGTAACGATACAAAATACTATAAGTGTTGTTTTATGTTTGAATGATTGACCTTTGGTAATAAACTGTAAAATCGTTTTCCTTCGGAGAGATTATCATTGAAAACTATCGTATTAGGATCGAGATCGAATCTTGTGAGGATATATATTAGAGCATCTGTAAGCAGGAGTTGGGATGAAGACACCCGACATACACCCATTGTGAGTTGGACATGTCTTTTAGGTTTAAGGCTTCCTATGATGGCAAACCTAACCTTACAAAATACTCGACCCGCGAGACCTGAATTGATTAGGATCTGATTATTGACTGCCGGTAGTGGGCAGGAGGTTATGTGAATATGAATTATAGATCTTGAAGTGACAGATGCATAGCGAAGTTATGCCAAAAATTTTAACTATGGAAAAATGAATTGATGATCTGAAAGATCATGGGATATAAGTCCCCGTTGTATGGGACCATTGAGATGATGTAAAAGTTGGCTTGAAAGGCATATAAACTGGATCTACCCTAGGACTTCAAGAGCTGCGTGAATTATGTTTCGTATATCTAACTTGATGAAATGTATATCAAGTGAGAATCTGATTGTTTCTTAGTAAAGTTTAGATCGGCGAAAAGTTGCATTCATCAAAAACCCGTGAACATCATGGATAGAGAAAGTAAGTCAACATTAAGCCTGATCTTATTCCCGTAGTTATATTTGATGAAACTCGCGTATTGTAATGAATTACACTTGTGAGAAAAGACCGAATGTGGAGGAAATACCCACATGGCTTTAACTCTATAAGAAGCGAGTAGTAAGATAAGATGATCTTTGAGGACAAAGATCCTGTTTAGGGGTAAATGCTGTGACAATCCATCAATTTATGGTTAATATTTTATTCTCAAGTATTATTTAAAAATATTATTTTAATATTATATTATGAACTCACTTATTTATGGGAAGAAATTTGGATTTACGTCTTAAAGTAGCATCGACTACGTCTAAACCGGAGGATTCTACGTTACGTGCTTACGTTTACATACACCGTTTTGGTGACATTCCGACATTTCAGGAAATAAATTTATCTGTGAATATTATTTTGGGATTTTAATTTTTGGTTGGTTCATAAACTCACAAATTTACGAGAAGAGATTAGGACTTACGAGTTTAATTTAACGTCCTTTACGACTAAACCGGAAACCTTAGGATTATGTATTTACTTTTTTGAACTCCTTTTTTGATGAGACAAATTTTATTAGATTCGTTTTGTGCCGTTGATTCACAATTTATAAAAGCGTTTTTCGTAAAACGACCCGAGGGCACGCAAATCGAGGAAACTAGAATCGAGGAATACCCGTAAATTAGCGGGATGGGACAAAACAAGTTTATCCCACCCTACTAAATAAATGGGACGGCCAAGCATGCAACACCTCACCCCATGAGGTGTCAAGCTTAACTAACAAGCTTTAACACTTGTATATACTTTTCCCTAAACCATTTGCTTAAACCATTTCCACCAAAACACACATGCAAAACAACTAAAATCTCTAATCTCTCTCTCTCTCTCAATATTCTGTCCCATCTCATCCTAAACATCCCATTTTGATCAATTTTACCACAATATCATGTGTTATTCATACACATGATGAAGGACTCTCGAAGCTCTATTGATTGGTGGTCGTTTTAACATCCAAGGAGAAGTTTTGTTGGTGTCTAGGGGCTGATTTTCCACAAGATGTTCATGAAGATAGGTCATCTTGAAGTTGATATTGGTATATCACAAGTTTTGCCATCAAAATCCAAGCCTTGTTCATCAACCTCATCTTTTCATCACTATGGTGGTATAAGGATCATTTTTCCTATCCTTCTTGTTATTTTGATTATGTAATATTGTATTTTCTTTTACTTATGTATATATATGATGATGATGAATGATGATTAAAAATATTATGTGGGGATTTGGTGTTGATAGATTTGATAAATATGGTTAGAAAAATAGAAAACCACATGTTAAATGGTTAAAATCATGCTAAAATATGATGGCTGTATAAAACAGTAAAGAATCTTATAATAAACTGATAAAATGGCTTTAATAAATTAATATACATATGTGAGAGTTGGCCATACAATGGAATCATTATAATGAGTGAGATATGATCAAAACAAGTTTAGAGTGCAAATCTGAGTACACTGTTTTGGACGAATTTTATAAAATACTTACAGGTTGATTCATCAGTAGCTATAAAGGAATAAAATGAAGCACATATCATGTAGTTTGTGTGATAAAAATTTGAGGTCTTATCTCCATATAGAACTCTATATATGATCATTTTAGTAAACTAGATTTCTAGGACTGATTTTGTATAAATAATATATAATATAAACACTCAAAAATTTATATAAAATATATATAAATACAAATTCCACTAGTTGATAATGATTATAATAAAAGATTTATATAAATGTTGATATTAAAATGGATTATGTTATATAAAGTATAACTATAAATGTTTTTCCAAGTTATAAAACTCTATACTAAGTTTTACGTCTTTTCGTCTAAAACCGAAAGATTAACGTTTTTGTCAAATAAAACTTAGATGGTCGGAACCGTCTAATGTAAACTTTTATAAACTCACATACTGATGTATAAACTTATATAACAATTAAAAACCGATAAAACCCGAGCTATACAACATATAGACATTAACGGGCCAAAGTAGCCTTATTGGACTATAAACCCGACTAGTTAGTAAAACACTTACAAACTTACTTATTGGGCTTAACCCATTTGGGCCCAACATGTAAAGTGTAATACTGATAATAAAAGTATAATTGGGCTAATATAATATATTGGGCTTGTAATGGGCCCATTGGGCCTCAAAATGTAAACAAGTTGAACTAGTGTAACTAGTCTTGAAAATTACCAATACATAACACTAAAATAAGTAAATGAGAATGTATAAACCCACTTGATCATCATCATATGTATATAATCATCATACATATACATAGCTATTATTTTTATGAAGTCATTGGACACAAGAGTCTAAGACAATTATTATTTGTATAGGTTTCCGTGATTGAAGCACGTACCGTACATCCGAATCGCCGATAACCCGCCTTCCCACATCAACGTGAGTTCTTAGCCTCGCACTCTTTTAAATGTTTTTATGAAATGTTTTATAAACCCGCGAGGGAGATAACATGTTAGTTTTTATAAAATAGGACACTAGTTGTCCCGATTGTCTGTTTATTAATTTGGACCCGAATGATTGTATAACCCGATGAATGATTAAATGACCCGATAGATGAAATGAAATGGATTATTAAAGTTAGGTTATGTCACTAAAAGTCCCATTAGCATGAATTGTAAACTACCGAGATTTGGTAGACGCTTATGCATATAATAGTACTATTTAGGGACGATCACCCAAGTTCACGCCTTGACGGTTGATCCCCGTCGTGCCACATAGATTGGTAAGCGAATTTATGTATGAGAAGATTTACACAAGCGTGATTATTGTGACGACACGCTAATTTAGATGGGCAAATGAGTTTCGGGTTAGCTACCCGTTGTTTGTTGTAGTAAGGTTACAATGTCATGCGGCTTATAATAATCCAAAAATAACGAAATACTGCTATACGCACTGAATTATGATATATTGCCTGACTAGCAATACGGGGTCTTACTATTGATATTATGTTCGTGTTTTGGTTTTTCATAACCATATTCATTTAACGGTTTTTATTTAACTTTATACAACGTTATAAAACGTATTGTATGATGTTTTTAACGACAATGGTTCGTATAATGATTTTGAAGGCGAAAGCCTGTATTATGATTTTTGATAAGGATTTGTATAAAATTATTTTGGCTATTTTATAGCCTATTACAATGATTTGTACAAAAATGATTTTCGGTAATAATTATATACCGATGATATATTAATGGTTTTATTGAACTCTATGAATTCACTCGGCATTATCGCTGACCTTTTCTTTTAACATGTTTTATCTCAGGTACTTGAAGATATTTCTCGGGAAGAAATCAAGAATTCATGGCCCGCACTTAAATATTAATTTCCATTCAAATACTTTGTAAAACCTGTATAAAATACAATGACTTGGGACCTAGGTAAATTTGATATTTATGAATGGAAATGCTTTATTATTAAACGACGCGATTTTTAAGCGTTGTCTATGATGTGAGTAATGTGCTATCCCGTAACACCAACGAGTCTTCCGCTGTATTGAATTGTGTTAATTTTGGGGTGTTACACATTTGATAAACAGTGGATCCCTTATGTGCAGCATAAGCAAGGAAAATCCTAACCGCTTCCATACGAGCAACTAGTGCAAATGATTCTTCAAAATCAATACCCTCTTTCTGTCCATACCCTTTAGCTACTAGCCTAGCTTGTTCTTGATGATCGTGTTTTCTTCATCCATCTTGTTTTTCCAGATCCAACGAAGATTTAAAGGAATCACATCGTATGGTCTTTCAAAAAGTTCCCAGACTTTAAGTCTTTCAAATTGTTGAAGTTCATCCGTCATCGATTCTATCCAAGCATGATCAACCATGGCTTCTTTGATGTTTTTCGGTTCACTGAGCTCACAGCGAGTGCGAACATACAAACATCGCCATCGGTGTTAAGCTGTCGTCTTGTACGAACGGCATGTGAAGGGTTTCCAATTACTTGAACCAAAGGATGATATCGGGTACAATGATGTTTTGAAGGATGTCGTTGGTAGAACGTATGCATATTTGACGGATCAACATGGCGAGTAGAAGACCCTTCAGTTTCGTGTACCGGTGTACCGAATGGGTCGATAAATTCGTCTTCGCCAGATAATGCATTGTCTGCTTGATTTGTGTTCTCTAGAGCAATGACAGTTGTTGTAGATGTTGTAGGATCGATTGTTGATGTGATATTCTAAGGAAGTGAATCTACAGCAACCCGTGTTGACCTAGATAGAGTTGTATCCTTTTGTTGATGATGATCGGTATCATCATTCTTATCATGAGTGACAACGGAAGACTTCGATACAACATGTTTCTCCCCCGTGAAATATTCATCATACATTGGTCCATATAACATTTCCAACTCTTCAAGTGTCGTGTTGACTGTCATATCTGCTCTTGGAACATTTCCTTGAACCAGCGTTGAACATGACAGTTCATTGCTGTGGTCTTGAGTTCCGAGTTCTGTGCGGTTGTGAACGGAAATCGTTTGTCATTGTGGATCGGAACTTAAACTGTTTTGTTCAAGTTCCATTTCTTGTAATTCATCAAATCGGATATGAATAGTCTCGACTATCAATTTTGTTCTCTTGTTGTACACTATATATCCCTTAGAATGAGTTGCATATCCCACAAGAATACATGCATCACCTTTCTCTTTCATCTTATCTAAATTTTCACCATCTCGTATTATGTAACAAGTACATCCAAAAACGTGAAGGTGTTTGAGTGAAGGTTTTCGATCATGAATTATGTGATATGGTGTCTTTTCGTGTATTGGGATAATTAAGGAGCGGTTTTGTGTGTAGCATGCGGTTGACACGGATTCGGCCCAAAAGTATAGTGGAAGCTTTGAAGCGGATAATAATGTTCGAGCAGCCTCAACTAAAGTACGGTTTCGTCTTTCAACAACGCAGTTTTGTTCGGGTGTTCGAGAAATAGATGTTTCATGTTCAATTCCTTCGTCTTCAAAATAGTTTCTCAGATTTGAATTCAAAAATTTTGTACCTCTGTCAGTATGAACCACTTTAACTTGAGCTTGAAGACCACGTTGTATCAGTTTAAGAAAGCTGATGAGAACTTCGGGTGTTTCATCCTTGGACCTCAAGAAGTGAGTCCATGTGTACCTTGAGTAATCATCGACAATTACTACAATATATTTATTTCCATTGATACTATGAACACGCATGGGACCACAAGATCCATATAAAGAAGATCTAACCGTCCTTTTGAGCTTGGTGTAGTTTTTGTCTTGAAACTACTTTGTTTAGCTTTACAAAGCTCACAAGAAGAACAAAGATGATCTTTGATGCATTTCAAGCTTGGAAGGCCTCTCACAATATCTTTGTTGGAAAGCAAGTTGATGGTATCAAAATTAAGATGAGATAAACGTTGATGCCATAACCATGCCTGAGTCGTTGAAGCTTTAGCCATGAAGCAAATTGGAGTTGATGAAGTTGTGTCTTGTAGTGAAATTGTGTAAAGATCAGTACCCCGTGTACTGGTAAGTAAGTCATTCCCATCATCATCACGAACAAAACATGTCTTCTTTCTGAAAGCAACCTCCAAATCTGAATCACAGAATTGACCAACCGAGAAAAGATTGTGATTGAGCCCTTCGACATAGTATACCCTCTTGATTATGATATTCCCCTGAACCAAATCTCCATATCCTAGGATCGGTGCAAATTGATCATTTCTGAATCGGATTGTACCCTGGAACGTCTCCAAGAAGTTAATTAAAAGCATGAGATTCCCCGTCATGTGCTTCGTGCATCCGGAGTCCAGTATGAAGAGAATTATTTGTATCACTTGTAGAAGAGTTAGAACACGATTGAGCATTTGCTAAATTTGATACCACAGTAGGTGTGATTGTAGAATCATTAGTGTCCTTAGCAACATTTAAATGCATACTAACACTCATTGTCACATTTTCTATCCTAACTTTAGGCATCCATTTATATCCAGGAGGACACTGATTAGCAAACCACCATTTCCAAGACTTGCTAGCAGACTCATATAATTATTTAATTCTGCTTCTAGGGTTCTTAGTGGTGGAGTCTGATGAAGTACTTTTCTTAGTGGGGATTGCACCAGAATGGTTCACTTTGCGTTTGGGTTTACTAGCACTAATAGGCATCACAACTTGCGTCTTAGTTCTAGTATCTACCCCTTTCACAGTGTTCATAGCACACATAGAATGATTAGCATTAGCACATTTTCCACATTTGACACAAACGAATTTGACATTCATAGTATTCAAATCATTCAAAACATTTAAATCGTCATTACACGCGATTACAGACTTTTTATTCTTAAAAACATTCAAATTCCTAGGTTGTTCTTCTACTTCCTTCATCTTCTCTTGACTCTTGTGTTTCCTGACCTTATCATTCACTTGAGTGCGCTTAAGCTGAGGCCGGCTAACACTAGTAGTGGAGACTATTCCTGTAGTAGAAGACACACAAATATTAGTGTTTCTAGAGGTCTGAGGCAATTGATTAACTTTGTTTGTGGGCGTAGTGGTCATTCTATACATCCCTGATTTAATCACATTATTGTGCTTAACGCTTGGTGCTATGAAATTCCTTATGGGTTGATTCTGTGATAACCTTTCCTTTCCATCCATCTTGGGGGCAAATGCATGTTTAGCAAACGAGGAATTTGATAATGCATATAGTTTTCCCAAGATAGAGGATCTATTCACTTTAGAGGAATTGGGTTGTCTAACAACAGGTTTCTTAATGCTAGGTTCCACAACTTTCACACCCATCTTAGCAACGAGTTTCTGCAACTCTGCTATCGCCCTTTCCCTGTCTTATAACTGAGCTTTCAACCCTTTAATTTCCAAACTCCGTTCATTCATTTCTCGAAACGTTTTGGAAAGTTTTTCTTGCAAGTTATTATCATGTGGAAAACTACCAACGTCTTTTTGCTAAGCAAGTTCAAGAGAATAACAATGTTTTTGAAGGAAATCAGTTTTGTGCTGAATTCACTCAAAAGCCTTTTTATTAACATTTTCTTTACGTTTCGAAAGCTCAGTTTCAAGACGTTGACATTCTTTGACTTGATCAAGATATTTGCATGCAACATCAGAATATTCATCAATATCAGCACAAGATGTAAAATAAGCACACATAACATCTTTAGAAACGCATTCTTGCAAGAGTAAATCATATTCATCTGAAAAATCGTACTTCTCTATTTTAAGATCATCAATGTTTTTCTCAATAGACTCAACATATTTTAAATCATCAAACATTTCAGTCCGAATTAACTCCTCGAATTGAAGAACAGTTTCTTTAATTAATGTCGTATTTGGGATTAATAGTTCTTTCACAAGAAAAGTAATATCTTGAGGAATCGGGCGTTTCCACTCATCATTTTCACGTTTTGCACAATCTCTATCAACAATAGATTTAACATTATCTATGTGGTGTTTAAGAATACCTAATGTTTTCCTACTTTTGCTTTTGGACTCATCTAGAGGAAGGTAGTTCATGTATTTGTAAACATTAGATTTCTTAGGAGCAAACGTTTTCTTCCATTGAATTCTCTTTTGTTTGCATTCTAAAAACACTTCCTCACGAGATTTTTGAGTTTGTTTGTTGAAAATACCATAAAGACTATCTCATAAGCATAATTATATGGTTTCACAAACTCCTTATTGACAAGTGGTCGACTATCATCATCCCAAAGGGCAGTCTCTTCACTATCGGCGCTAACAGGCATGCAATCAAGATCGGTCCTTTCAGACTCATCAAGATAAAGACGCGGGTGCGTAGCTTGAGCTTGGGCAAGGTACTCGGGACTTGCAAAGCTAGCTTGACCATTAAACATCTACGGAGGTGTTATCATTCTTACGGTTTGAATAGAATCATGCGTTTTATAAACAACTTTGAAGGTCTATGATTTCTAAGGATTTGGTAAATGGTGGATGATCTATTGATTAGTTGGTGGAAATGGGGAAGATGAAGATGGGATGTAGAGAGATAAAGAAGAGAAAAGGAAAATTAGAGAGAGAAAGTGAAATTAGATTAAATGAAAAGTGTTGTAAATGAATGAACCACCCCTCCTAACATGCTAGGAGGGGTATATATAGCCCACCCTACATGTGGGCTATATGGACTATATTTGGATCACGAGCCTAATACATTAATATATCGTTGGAGCGACCGATCCTTCATAAATACGTAAAAACGTATTTCCAACAATCTCCCCCTAAGGGAGGTCGCTCCAAGTTACAAAGTTCTAAATATTCTATAGCTCGTGATCTATGCTAATAATGATGTGACCGAGACTTTCTTTGAGAAAACGTATTTCCAACAATCTCCCCCTAAGGGAGGTCACACCATTTTACAAAATCTTAAACCTAGCATACTATGCTTGAGTCTTCGATCTTGTTCTTGTGAATATGCTTGATGTGATCTTTGACTTTAGTCTTGAGCATGTTTCCTTGCCTTGACCTTGTGCATTCATCACTTGTGAAATTTGCCTCTTCGTGACTTCATGTTCCACATACTTATATCTTTAAATTCTTGAAAGCTTCAGAGTTTGATACAGCGGAAGACTTGACCTTCAGACTTTCTTGAATTTGTTGAAGTATTAATTGTATGTAGTATAAGCATGTGGTGACGACTTCTTCTGGATTGTACACCGCAATGCCACCTTCTTGTTACGCTGCATAAGACAGTTAGCAACAAACAATATACACGGATGAAATGGCCTTGAACATTTCATTCTAATTCGGTAGCATTTTACCTCCGGTCGGTGAAGACCGTTGGACGATATTAAATATCTTACTTGTGGCAGGTAGTTTCAATAAAGAACCTCCTTGACAAGATTTCGCGGGTAAACCCGTTCTCTTTACTCGACCGTCTAAAGCTGACTGCGAACGTAAAGAGTGAATCATTTGGATAATATTATCCGCATGATTTGAAGCCGTCAATTCATGTTCCTGGAACAAGTGAAGTTCAATTAAGAACCGCACCATCGTTGCTTTCTAGTTGTCACTAGCTTGATTCATAAAGAATCTTGCAAGTTACCTACCAAGTGCTGTTTGATGTTAACACTAGAAGGATTTCCACTCGTCACTGTGATCAATAAAGAGTCACTCTGAGTGTTCTAGCAAGATCATATGATAATGCGTAGAGGCCTGGAACGTGTTTAAATTCATTTAAGAATTAAACCACTGTTGCTTTCCAGTTATCACAAGTTTGATTCATAAAGAATCGCACAAGTCACCTACCATGAGCTTTTTGATATTCGCTCAAGAAGGATTTCCATCTTCATTGTAAATACTTTCGTATTACTCGGATGTTCAGGCAAGATCATGAAGATTTTGCGTAGGACTCTTAAGAACTTTCTTACTTTTCACAGTGTGTGAAGAAGCAAGTAAATATGAAAGTGTGTCCTAATGAGATATTTGATGATCTCAAATGGCTCTAGACTCGATCGTGCATTTTGGATTTTAGTGATCGGAGGCTGGAGAGGAGTGCCACCTTTTCAATACCAATTTATTCGGAGTGAATAAATCAATAGATAATGTGTTGTCTCCGTTTGATTAAAACAAATATCTTTTAAGAGATATCTGAGTTAGCTGGGATGGGTTGTGCCTTGCATCACTGGGTCCATGATGTCTATCTTCAATATCAAGAATCATTGAAATGATCTCAATAGCATATGAATTGACCCGGTTTCTGCCTAAGGTTGTAAGGAGGGCTTCTTTCTTTACACCCTTTATCTTTACAATTCTTTTTCATTCTTCAACCCCTTCAATGCTTACCAATACGTCATAACTAGCACCTTGTTGTGATTGTTCCAGTGCTAACTTAAGTACTTGGTCGGCATTCAGCTACGTTCACAATCTTTCTCCATCTTTCCTAAGGACTACTATTTCTAGCTATGGAATGTCCTTGGGAAGATTCCTCCGGTTTTAGAGAAATCATTGGACTTTAACCTATCCTACCATCCTTATGTCACCACAATCTTCACCGTCGTGAATAGAGATGTTTTGGGTAAGTGTATGTCACCATGAAATCCATTTTGAAGTACAAATCCATTTTGCTCCCCCTTAACATATGCTACGATATTCGAAAACATTTCGCACATGTCGGGATGAGCTAACACGTTAAGTCAAACCATTTGTGATTAATCATTTCCCATATTAAATCACATTTTCTCCCCCATATTAAAAATATTAACCCAACCGATGTTTTTAATATCAATTGATTTAATAGCCTTTTAAGAAAATTTGGGAAGAAAAATGCAAATCCAATTATCTTCGTGATTTTAACAAGCTCCCCCTCAAATTAATGAGGGTGTACTTGAAACGTAAATTAAATACCTTTTAAACACAAGTGTAAGGTATTTATCACGTGCAAAGATCATATATGATAATGTATTCACAAGATTAGCAATGTACGAGGTTGGACCTGAATAATGGAGAACAGCATATGAAAGAAGCACATGGTTCTTGTTCACGAATGTTGGTCACCTCGTCACGTCCCCGAGAAAATTAATTCCCGTTGTTGAGTCAAAGCTTTCCGGTGAAATGCTTGACTTGATTATGAAAAGCGGGTTGCTATCTGAAATAATAGCAAACCATTTTGAGCATGTTTTTAAAAGTTTGAACTTCTGCTCGAACTTTATTTACAACCCTGTGTCGTTATTGAATGACATTTCTAGGTTCGTAAATATTATCGATTCCAGAAGACATGCTCGTTTTATCAAAACATTTTTGAACACACAATTTTGAAAGATTTAGAAAAACCTTTTGAGAAATTCTCGAAAAATTGTGTTCAAAGTTTTGAAAACTAATTACTTGAGCTTAAGATGTTGAATATCTTATAAAACGAGCTCAAGTCCGAGAAGTTGTAAACTTCCCGTTGTTAAGGATAAGTTTATCATCGGCGATAAACTTTCCTTTTATCTGAAGAACGAGTCCTAAGCTGACATTTATTTAGAAGTCGTTTTCATGAGCTTGAAAACTTTGACTGTTTTAATGGAAAGCTCATGACCGAGAAAGGTTAATTTCTCGTTATGAGGAAAAGTTCTCTTATTTAAAAGATACACTTTCCTTTCTGAGCTTAAAACTTCGAATGTTTTAAGACAAGCTCATGACCGAGAAAATTGAATTTCTCGTTATGAGGATAAGTTTATCATTAATGATAAACTTTCCTTTATTTGAAGTTCGAGTTACAGTCTGACATTTAACTGTAAGTCATTGTGCATGAGCTTAAAAAACTTTGAATGTTTTCGATATAAGCTCATGCCCGAGAAAAATTAATTTCTCGTTGTAAGGATAAGTTTATCATCGGCGATAAACTTTCCTGCCTTTGAAGAGCGGGTTATAGACTGTCATTTATCTATAAGCCTTAATGCATGAGCTTAAAAACTTGGAATGTTTTTGATATAAGCTCATGCCCGAGAAAAATGAATTTCTCATTTTTAGGATAAGTCATCATCGGGATGAGCTTTCCTGTCTTTTGAGATCGAGTTACAGTCTGTTATGTGACTGTAAGTCCTGTTTGCAGCTTAACCATGAATCCCCTGAGACATTTGTTTCTCTGATATCTGCTTCTTCAGCAACCAAACTCTAAGAGTGTCCTTAGTTGAACGGTATACAACGATTGGACCGCTTCGTTCTTTTGGAACATCAACTTTGGTACCTGCATTCTCATTAGAAGTTTGTATACTTTTGCATGGGTTAGAGATATCTATTTTTGAAGCACGTGGGGGTTCACAATTGGCTTTACTTGTGTCAGAGGTGGCCTGAGGGGATGATTCACTTGTCTTAGTTGGCAAACGTTTTCTTTTATAGAAAATTTTAAGTTCAGGCTTAAGTGATGTATCATCCTTTGCAATTTCCTCCCTAGTAGTCTTCGTAGAATCAGAGACTATCCTAGTTAAAGGGCACTCGTTTCCTACAAGAGTGAAAGTTCTACCAGTGGGGCGCCACATTTTACCAACGGGTTTGATTTTAGCTACCCACTGGGATTTAAGTCTAGCACGTGAGTTCACCTCATCAAGTAATTTCTTGACACAAGCATCATGATTTGCCGTAAAGACACATTTCCTACATGTTTTACAAGTAGCATATTTAATGTCCGAGTAAGTCCTAGATGATTGATCGATGCTCCTAGGAGATGACATGCTACGGTTAGCAATGTTGGGTAATCTAGAAGGCATCTGACTAGGTTGGACATTGCTATTTCTTACGTGTGTCTTTTGAATAGCTTCCCTTTGACCAGAATCATGGCGCACATCAGTTGAACTAGTTCTAGACGTGGTCTTGGTATTTTTAGGGAAACTAGAGGCAATCATATGATTTGGTCTTGCTAAAGCTGGAGTGATCACATTGGGCCTAGTTGCTGGAGTGACTGGTCTAAAAAGATGAACCAAATCAACTTGGGAGGCAAACCGCGGTCTCGAGGATTGTGGTCGCTCGGATCTAAATGCAGTAGGTTGTCTGACAATCAGTTGTCTGACGAACTGATTTGTAGGCGGTTTCCCCAAGATTGATGGTTTTTCAAGCTTAGTGTCCACACTAGGTCCTCTAGTTTTCCTTAACTCGTTTTTCAACGCAGCTATAGCAAAAACCTTTTCTTGTACTTGGGCTTTTAATGTCTCATTCTCTTTGAGCACTCTATCTTGGGATGCCAACTTAGATTCAAGCAGTTGAATTTGTTTCAAGAGATTATCCTTTTCAGCTTTAGAATCTAACACTTTTTGATCCAATTTTCTTTCAAGAACAACATTTGATTTTTCAAGTTTTTCAAAATATGTTTCAAATTTGTCCGTTTTCTTAGAAAATTCAAGTTTGGCATCCTCAAGATCTTTTGATTGCCGAGCTACGATCGTTTCGAGCTCTCTAATCTTGGAATCAGAAGCAGTCAATGAAGGAGTTATAGGATAATTATCATGATGTTTAGCATTCTGAACAATCTCTCCCCCATTATGACTTACATCGGATGAATCAGAAGTGGTATTGCTATCACTCTTTTCCATCCCATGTTTGTCATAATTAGGTTCAGAATGCTCAATATGCGGCAAATCATCAGCATATACATCATAAACAACATTACATTGTACCATGTTTGCCGGCTCTTCGTCATAAACGGGTACGGTGTCAGCAAAAGAGATCTCGTGAACAGTTCCTGACGTGCCACTGGTATCATGTTGTCCTCCTGATTCCGTGCTCTTGGCATTGATAGGCTCCAAGTTTTCAACCGTATGACCATTCTCCTCTTGCATCTGCGGCATTGATTCTTGCACTCCATTATCATACGTTTGCTGAAGTTGTGATTGTTGATAAATCGAAGACGAAACCGATGTCATGAGTTTCAATATTGTATCACGGAAAACTCGAAGCTCGGTATGTGTATCTCGAAGAAATGATTGGCAAATCACAGAACTTTCAGGCTTAATGATATTGAATTGGAGGAAAGGCGTGAGTTGTGTCACAAGATCCTTATAGGCAAGTGCCGATGCAGAGTGATTAAAGTTTCCATGGTTGAGTTGCTCGGCGAGTTGGGTCAAAGTGGTAAAAATTGAGTCGATGAATATATGACGATCTTGTCCAAAGATTGTCAAAAATTCGCTCCCTCCTTGAATCCCCGAAAGAGTGACAAGATGAGACTGGAGCATTTGAAATGAATGTATACCACTTTCTCGAGCTTTGTCTTGCATTCGATGCAAGTCTCCCTCTTTAAGTGTCGAATTGAACGAATCCATTGAAAATCGAGGAAAGATAAGGAAAATGATGTGGATGTTGTTGTAGTCGGGTTTTTACAAGTCGACTCGGCTCAAAAAATATTGTCGGCTCAAACGATTATGAGTTAAACCCGATCAAAAATCCCGTCACGTTGACTCGTCACTTTGTCGTCAAATCCGGCCACAAAAAAAAACTTTGAACCCGTCATGTATTTTTCCACGTTAGGTTTTTTTTTTTTTTTTAAATAAAATAAAATAAACTTCAAAATACCTTACACACGTGTACCGAACGTAGCATCTTGTGATTTGGTTTTCGTTTATATTTGCATAACAAAATTATATGTGAATGCAATAAAATGAAAAAATATGATTACACACGTCTTTTATATAAAATGAAAATTAACGTAGCATCTTGTGATTTCGTTTATAGACACGTCTTTGTCTCCGCCCCACACACGTCTTTTTTTTTTATAACTTTTAAAATGAAACGTGTCCCCAAAAAAAATGAGTAAACGTGTCCTCCCACTTAAATGTATAGAAAACTCCGCTTTGACTTTATACACTCTCTTCTAAAAACACAGATACCACAAACATTTCTTCCCCACCTTGGTTCCTCCGTCCCTCTCTCTCCTCTATTATCTGCTCAATCAAAATCTAATCTCATAGAAACTCTCTCACAATATTTGATCCCTTCGCCTCTCTTCTACTTAGATCTTAAACATTTCTCTTTATGATACGATGAACAAGGCAGGAAGATTCGTTAGCAGCGTCAAGATCCTGTATTGGGTCACGGGTAGGAATTTTTTATTTTTTTTAATTGTTAATCTTGAGATCAATCGAGTCTATCTTTCATCTGTCGCGTCTTTCTTGTTGTGTTGTCAAGATTGAGTCTGTGAGAAAGAGAGTCTTGAGTGTTGAGTCTCGGTGAGGTTGTTTGGTGATACGAGAGGTCGAGGGTGAGGGTTATGCGAGAGGGTGTTGTGTTGTTTGAGAGTGGTTTTGATTAGGTAACTTTGTGAGAGTCTAGTTGTGTTGTGTTGTCGGTGAGGTTGTTTGGATATGTTTTTTGATTAGGGTTATCAGAAAAAGGGTGTTTGAGTTTTTCTTAAGTCGAGATGTTTTTCTGTCAAGATTGGGAGTGATGTTCGTTTATGTGTGTTAGTGAGTCGAGAGACGAGAGGGTTTGGGTTGGGTGAGAGTTCGAGAGGTGTGAGAGAGGGAGTCAAGTGAGAGGTTGAGTAGAGTGTTTGTGATAACTGAGTCGAGTCTAGATGTTGTTTGTTTGGTTCGAGGGAGAGAGTGAGGGGTGTCCGAGAGAGTTGAGTCGTGACAGTTTGTGGGAGGGTTGTGAGATCGAGTCAGTTTAAAAAAATAGAGTCTTCTGTTGTTTGTGGGTTGTTCTGAGGGTCGAGAGTGTTGTTGATGTTGGTCGAGAGTCTTGGTCAGATTAAGTCTTGTTGGTCTGTGAGGCTGAGAGGTTTTTGGGTGAGTCTTTGGTTTGTTGTCGAGTGTGTATTGAGTATAGTTTTCGAGGAGTGGGTGAAAAATGGGGGTCGAGACTATACGGAAAAAAGTCCTATACGGAAAAAAGTCCTATACGGAAAAAATCCTATACGGAAAAAATCCTATACGGAAAAAATCCTATACGGAAAAATTCCTATTCGGAAAGTTTTCTATTCTGAAAGATGTGTCTATGCGGAAAACTGTGTCTATGCGGAAAACTGTGTCTATGCGGAAAACTATGTCTATGCGGAAAACTTATTCGGAAAGATTGGAAAAACTGATAAGAAAAACAGATAGATATGGATTAGTTTGGACAGATTGATGGGATAAAAGCCAGAGACTTTGGACTGATTTGACCAAAAAAAAAATAGAAAAACTATAAGCAAACTGATTAGACAAAGTTGTGATGATATAAAAAACTGATTATTTAGACAGAAAACACTGATTGGACTGTTTTGGACTGATAAAAAACATGAGAAACTGAGAAACTGATTAAAAAAAAAAATAAAAAAAAATGATATGATTAAAAAACGATATGATTAAAAAACTTGATAAAAAACTGATTGGATAGATTTTCAAGACAGAAAGAAGAAAAAAAATGAGACGATTATATATAAAAAAAATAAAACGAAAAGATTATTAAAAAATTTCAATCAAATCAATAGATAAAAAAAAATACAAATCCTAAGATTTAACCATGGCTCTTGATACCAATTGAAGGTCTACGATTTCTAAGGATTTGGTAAATGGTGGATGATCTATTGATTAGTTGGTGGAAATGGGGAAGATGAAGATGGGATGTAGAGAGAGAAAGGAGAGAAAAGGAAAAGTAGAGAGAGAAAGTGAAATTAGATTAAATGAAAAGTGTTGTAAATGAATGAACCACCCCTCCTAACATGCTAGGAGAGGTATATATAGCCCACCCTACATGTGGACTATATGGACTATATTTGGATCACGAGCCTAATACATTAATATATCGTTGGAGCGACCGATCCTTCATAAATACGCAAAAACGTATTTCCAACAAACTTTCTTCAAAAACTCAACTTGTTCTTCTAGTTTCGTTACTTTTTCAGTATCTTTTTCATGTCTACTTTTGAAGTCTTGTTTTAACGCTTTTACCTCTTGTTTCTTAACCTCAAGAATTTTAGTAGAATATGTAGTGGTCATAGAGAGCTTTTGTTCAAGTACATTAACTTTGGTATTGGCAAGGTATATTTTTTGACATTCATCAATTAAGAAAACATTATATTGACGCTTCTCTTTGGCTAATAACTCGAGAGTTGTGTTATATTTGTTTTCCAAATCGTCCTTTTGACTTTTTAACGCACTACCCTTGTACCCCTCAAGCTCTTTGGTTTTCTGAAGGAGCTCATCTCTATAACTTTCATTTGTCTCACTAGATTTGATTAGAGCAGCTTTGCATTCTTCAAAATTTTGAGTGAGCGTAGCATTAACCTTTTTTAATTACTTATGACTCTGTCTAGTTTCTTTAACATCTTGTTGTAAAGTGGCAATTAAATTAGCAAGAGAAAAACGTTCCTCTTCATCATACTTATTTGCATGTTGATCATCCTCAAACTCATTATTTCACATGTCGGATGAATTAGGTGTGGTATTACTATCAACCGTTTCCATCATACATGTGTCATTAATGGCATTGGGTAGCTCAGTATGCTCATGAATATCACCAAACATATTATATTCGTCAGTAGTGTGTACCTTATCAATTGGCTCGGTGTCAAAGATAGGACCGTTGTCATCTTCAGAGACTTTGAGAACTTCTTCAACCTTTGTCATGTACGAGTAATGTGCATCGAGTTCATGATCAGAATCTTCATCATCAGTGTCATCAAGCATTGCTCCTTCCTCAGCTGACAATTTAACCCCTGCTTCCATCTTCTTGCATAGCAGCATCTTTTCCTTGTGATTGCTGGAGTCTCTAACCCTTTTCGGCTTCCTGCATTTCTTTGCTATATGCCCATAACCTTGGAAATTAAAACACTGAATCCCACTTTGCTGAATCACTTGACTTCCAACAGTTTCCCTATTCTCAGTAGCAGCAGCAATCGTCTGAGTATCATACTTGGCAGTTTGTCGATCATACCTTGCAGAACCCTCAACATGCGTTTGATTATGTCGATCATACCTAGAAGGGCTTTCACCACGTCGACGTATGTCATACCTTGTAGGACTCTCAACATATTGGTTCTTTGTGTTAGATGATGTTCGAAGATTGTTGTTGGTGGGTTTGTAGATTTTCTGATAAGTCTTCATTATAAAAGCAATTTGTTGTTTCATCTCTTGATTCTTTTGAGTTTGGTCTTTTTCACTATCTTCTTCAGAAGAAGACTCAGATGGTGGTGATGGTGCTCTTGGCACTTTGCCACGTGATCTTGTGGATGATGAAGACTTGTATGATGTGGAATATCGTGGTGAGGATGATGTAGTGGAGTATGGCTTAGGAGCACGAGAGCGATGATCTTGAACATGTTGAGTGGTAGTCACTAAAGCAAGTGGATTAGCCGTCTTTGCAACTCGTTCAGATTGAATCTCATTTGCTTCATTCTGAAATTGCTTCAAGGTATCAAAGAGTCGATGATATGAAACCTCGTCTAACTTTTCTTGTTGTTTCACTAAAGTGACGAATCGTGTCCACTCGAGTTGAAGTTGTTGAAGAAATTGAACATTGACTTACATGGTGGAGACTTGCATATTATTTCTTGTCATGTCATTCATCATTTTATAAAACCTAGAGTAGTATGAATCAATTGATTCTCCATCCTTTGAAGTATACTTGCCAAAGATCCAAAACAAGTTTGTTTTGACATCTTGTTTGTTGAGTGATTAACCTTGTTGCAAGCGTTCAATGGCAGTCCACATTTCATGTGCAGTAGGACATACATCAACCGTAGAGTAAATATCATCTCCAATCCCACTTAGAACCATATAGATGGCTTCCTTCTCCGCATCATGCCAAGCACAATTTTCAGGTGTGAGATCGGATCTTGTTTCATCACGTTCACTTGCGGGTACTGCATCAGTAGTATTAGTGGCTGGTCTTGGAGGAATTGATATCTTCTTGAATACATATGGTCCATGAGTAATACATTTCCTAAAGGCATCACCATTAGGTCTTGTATCAAGGTATCGTATGAAACGTGATTGCCATTGAGCATACCGACCAGACACAAGCATTGGTGGTCTCTCTTTGTTACTCGCCACCATGATATTGTTGTTTGTGACACGATACCCTTGAGTAGAATCCATATCTAGAGACTTGAAATCGATGAAGTGAAAATGGATCTTAAGTAGATGTGTTGTGATTGTTTTTGTCGATGAAAAATGTTAAAAATCCCTTAAAAATAGTCTTCACAAGAAACCAAAAATTCTAAAGTGAAAAATCAGACGAAAATTTTCACTTTTGTAAAAATCCCTATTTTCGGAATATTGGTATATATTCGGAATAAGTAACCCTTCTTCGGAATAATCTCTTCTTCAGAATAGATACTATTTCAGAATCTTGGGTTCTTTGGAATATGCGAAATTTTCAGAAAAGATTGAAATCTTCGGATAACTCACTTCTTCGGATAACTCACTTCTTCGGATAACTGGTGATCTTTGGATTAATGATTGTTTTTCGGAAAACTGAAGTTTTTCGGAATAAGTGAAATCTTCGGATAATTGACCCTTCTTCGGAATAATAGTGGATTTCAGAGAAACGAGGATTTTCGGAAAACAAAGCTTTTTCGGTAAAATGGTGATATTCGGATAAATTCACTTCTTCGGAATAAAGAACCTTCTTCGGAATAAGCACACATTTTCGGAGAAATCACTTTTTTCGGTATGATGGCTTTTTCAGATAAGAAGGCTTTTTCGGATAAAAGAGACTTTCTTCGGAATAGCAAGACCCTTTTCCGAAATACCAATTTTCGGAATATTAAAACCCCTTTCCGAAGATATTTCTTCGGAATGTTCTTGTTGGCCAATATAGCTACCGTATACGAACGTAACCCAAAAACCAATCCAAACACCTAAAAAACTTGTGATTTAACCACAAAAACCTAACCAAATCCGTAGCACATCTATATAAGTGATTTATATCAAGATTTATAGCCCGAAAACACTAAAAAAAATGTAACTCGGGATGATTTAGATGAAAAATCAACCGAATCAAACAAAGAACCAAACAACCAATCACAAATCTACCCCGTGGTGATTGATACCAATTGTTGTCCCAAATTATTAGATGATTAATGATAGAATATAGATGAAAAGATATGAATTTCTAGAGAGAGAAAGTAGTGAGAGAAAGTAGAGAGAGAGGTGATTAACTTGGTGAGATTAGATTAGAAGAGTGAAAATTACAAATGAATAATCTACCCTTCCTAACATGCTAGGAAGGGCCTTATATAGCCGGGCTTACATGTAACCATAATGGGCTATATTGTTTGGACCGGGCTTGTCTTTTAGGCTTTAAGTAGCTTAAATCTAAGTCCGTGTACCACGACTATTTAACTAACTATTACAACGTTCTAATGAATATTACCAAAATAAACTATGACCGAGCATTCTTGTTTGACTCAATATTTTGAGGCTAACAAAATGAAATAAATATCTCATAGTCAAAATCAAACTCACACCATACTCAATTAAACAAATCCTTCTTACGTACACTTTTACATTTTTATTCTTTTAATAACTATTGATATATATATTAATCGCTAAAACTGTTTTCCTTACTTAAACACGTCAATAGCTTACGATACTAATCAGAGACTTCACTTACTATATATAGAAATACCTCCCAAAAGTTGGTTAAAAGATTTTACTTTTAAATTTCCCTGCTCGACACATCTTCGAACTACAAAAACCGGACAGTTTTACGTCAACAACTCATATAGTCTTTTTAACCTATATAAATGACTCCATTTACAAAACCGACACTCATATTTGAAAACAGACTCAACATCCTAATGTTTATCACTTTACATCAGTCCTTGACCCATTCTAAAATCCTTCTTATAGTCCCCGAGATTCGATCTAAATATCTGCAACAATTATATATCGTGCCGATACTCGTCTCTCTCGGTACACGAATAATCAAACTATCATAACTTTTTGCTCGTTTGGAGCTAGAAGCTCTACTTTATACCAAATCGAAGCTTATGACATCCTATACAACAATATCTAGATAATTCATATCATACTCAAACTTATATTTTCCAAAATTTAGCTTTAAGCTGCTGGTCAAAAATACATCTTTTGAAATCACTCAAAATCAAATTTTTCACCCATTTTAACATCATTTTTATAACTATAATCATCCAAATATTACTACTTTCAATCCTAATATCTTATATCATCCTAGATTATCAAATCAAATAAAATCCAACTCAAAATTTCAACATGCAACCATCAAAAATAATGTATAACACCATAAACACCTACATACAACACATATTTTAGATCAAACATACATTGTTTTCATCAAAAATGGGTTTTTACAAAATGTTCATGCATGTGGAAAATTTTCATACCAATGTGTAGAGAAAAGCAAAACTAAGATGGGTTTTCAATTAGATTTTGTGGATTCAAGCTCAAAATTAAAAATCAAGGGGTGTCTGTAGGGTGGAGGGTGACGGAAAACAAAGAGGGGAGAGGAGGGAGAGAGAAATTTTTGTGGTGAGTGTTATGTGTGTTTTTTTAGTTTAATTTTTCCTTTTATATGGGAAAAGTTTAGGGTAGTTTTTGCCAATTGTGATTCTTGTGGACCAAAATGCAAATACTTGTTTAAAAAGCGGGAAATGACTACTAGTCAATTTCGAAATTATTTACGGGTCTCAGGTTTCATAAAAATACTTCTCAAAACTTAAAACGCACACAAAATATGATATTATATACTCCCGGCACGACTTAATACGAAATTAAAAATAAAAACGTCAAAATATTAAACATCGACATGTCTAAAATAAACCGTAAAATTTCGGGCATCCGTTGATATCGTCATTACTAATAACCCTCGCAACTCGTCAAAACATAAAAATATAACTTTCAACATTCGTCCAAATCAAATCACCAATCGTCATAACATTCAATCTCGTCAAAATTTCAAAAATATACGTAAAAATATAATTAAATAATGACCACGGGTTTGGGTTGTCACATCCTACCCTCCTAAAAGAGAGCGACGTTCCGGGGCTCAACCCGCCTCATACTCGCACTTTCTTACTTCTAGAATCAACGTGACCTCTTATTCTCAAGAGATACTCACGTCATTCACACCAGTTCAAGTCAATTCTTATGATATCACCATACAACCGAATATTACTACACTTCAACTTCCAAATTTCACCTTCTAGTATGATAATATTCTTTCATCATTCATACTCCTTATGCATCACTTTCTCAGTTTCATTCCTGCTTCAATACTCTGATAACTTGACCCACGACTATGTAAGTTCTCAAATTGCACATCTTAATCACTGATGTGACGATTATCATTGCATAAAGATTTCATCTTCACTAGGTTTCATTGGTCCTCATAGTGAAATATTAAAGATATCATCATCCCAAGTTTCAATCATGACAACACAAATTCAATTTCTATCGTTCAAATTATCCTTTCACTCTGTCCGTTGCTCTCCGAAAATACGCAATATTTCTTCTTGACTCAATTCTTCTCACTTTCTGTAAAGATATCTAATACTCAAAAGTTAATCTCAATCTCTGGGTTACATACATTATGTTCAACCTTTACCTGATGCTCATTTCTTCTTATAGCGATTTCCATTATTCAAAAATACTGACACTATGTCCCGAGGTTACACTAAACTAAACACAATGAGATTATCAATAACTCTGACTAGTACGGAGTTCACCTATATAATTTCCTTTGCTCATCTTCCTTTTCTATTCGATCAAACAATCATCACACTGAACTATTGTACCTTCCATAGTACATCATTACATCTTCCTTATATCATATATTGTTTAAACAACTCCGTTAGTATCATATATTCAAATCTGGCCATTATACACTTCCTGATATCGTAATACATCTCATTCCAACCAGAATATATCAATACTTCAACTTGTGAAATTCCGTTAATACTACATGTGACATTCTCAACACTCTTAGAATAATTAAATTCTCTTTGATCTGAAAAATTCATTCACCATCGGTCCTTGCATTCTTAGCACATTCTCTGATCTAATGGAAGGAGAATTAGATAATTACAATAACCGTTTTTGTTCCACAAAAACAAACATTTCGACTCTCTCATCTCTACTACCATTCTATTTCAAAATTTCCGACAATCTGTTGATCTTCTTTCTTTGGCATTCCTTTTTCCATTAGTTTATCAGTTCGATTTTAACTTTCTTTCCATTTTATCCATTCTGCTTGTTGCTACCAATATTCCAAAAATATCAAGACTGAAAAGTCAATTCTCAATTACTTTAAAAATTTTATAAGCCCTTTTTCCTTCTCCTCCTTACTAAATACAAACTATTTGATAGTGAAAGTATCCACACTCATCCTTCATAATCTGGAACACACTTCGTAATACAAAACTACAACGTATCTCCGCTATAATTTACTGATTATTATTTCCCAATCATCATTAGGTAATCCTTAACTCTTTTCTTTTTGAAATTCCTGAATGGCATTTATAAGTAAGTCCTCGTTATCCTTAAGTTCTACATACTTGATTCCATACAAGTAGTACTTTATAATCCCAAAATAAATACAACATCATCGAAACTCATGATCATATAAATTCCATTATACATCTTTATTCAAGTCAACACACTACTATTACTTTCCATTTCCATTTGATATTGTCAAAATATCATCATCGCAACTCTATAATTCTTCAGATTCCTCCAATACTAACTATACAGGCACAAAACTTCAATCTATCCTTAGCGTTCATAAACAACTTCCTCAACTACGAAAATCAGATCTCAAAACTACAACTTATATGCATGAATTGATTTCACACATTTAGTTCTTCTTTGTCAGCTTTATCATTGGTTCAACAATCAGTGAAAACCTTTCGATAAACCTCCGATAATACTCAGCTTACACAAAGGAATTGACAAGCTTCAGTCGGTTTCGTCGGTATTAACAATTCCTCAATCGCTTCAATCTAGTCAGATTTCCACGATCACTTCAGCCATAGATCGCACATTCTAAAATTTATACTAACTCCAGCTAAAATTCATATACAAAGAATTTTACACATCGTTCCTCTTTCCTTAACCATTTTTCAATTGTTATTAAATACTTTCCTTTCCTTCCTTAATGTCGATCAAACAAAACATCAATCATCAGTAATGGATACCGATTTCTGGTACTCAGTTTGTTCAATCTCATAGCAATCATTTTATTTCCAAAACATCCAACTTCTTTCCTTACTTTCATTATTACGTTTCTGATGACTTATCCTTCCAGTCTAATCAGATTTATCCTTATCGTCTCATCTGCCAACCCTTAAAATTGATCATATTACCATCCTCAACTTCCTAACAATGCCATATAACAAATATAAAATCAGTTTACATAACTTCCATCACTAAGCTAACACAAAACTTCTTCTTCCCAAGACGATAGTGAACTCTAGGATTCCGTAGAACAATCACAAAATACCCTTAAATACTAACTCATCTTCTCATTCCCTTCCGACTACTATTGATAAATCGCACAGAGAATTCGACCTATTGCAATTTCCTCCTACATACCTTCTCATCATTGACCAGACAAAATCTTTAAATATAAACTCAACTGATTAATTCTTGAAATCAGTACTCAATCCTCAACAACATTCCAATTTAATTCTTTCCACCTTTATTTATCATATCCTATGACATTCATTCTTATCTCGGTTAACTTTCTCACAACTCTAGTTCAGTTAATTGCACGATATCTCTTAATTCCATAAGTTCAGGAAATATTCCCTTAATGTATGTATATATATATATATATATATATATATATATATATATATATATATATATATATATATATATATATATATATATATATATATATATATATATATATATATATATATATATATATATATATATATATATATATATATATATATATATATATATATATATATACTAGTTCCAAAACCCGCCCGATGGGCGGGTATGACTTGTGATTGTCATTTATGTTTTTTGTTTAGGTAAGTATTTGTTTGTAAATCTTTTAAGCATAGCATAAGTTATCAATTGTTTCTTTCAGCATATTAGTGAGAGATAATTTTGTCTTGTATTTTAATTTTTGATGAACGTGCATAACTTGTAATTATCATCTATTAATATTCATGTTAAATAATTTATATTATGCAAAGTTTCTTTTTTTTTAAATAGTATTAATTTTTGTTAAATAATCTATGTTTATTATATTGTTAAAGTATATTTTATGGTTAATCTATTACTAATAAAATTTCACGGTTTTTAAAGCACTTGTATAAATTCGTAAATCCTAATATAATAATCCTGAAAACTTATTATACGATATTATGATTAAATTTGAATATAAATACTAAATTCAAACAATTAATGTATTGAAAATAAATAAAATGTTAATACATTGTGAGACATGACATGACACATAACAACAAATTGGTATAAAATTCATTGTTGTTTATATTTTTCGGTTGTTATTGCTGATAAACTTAAAACGATAAAAGTTAAATAAAGAAGTTGTTTTGAACGACACATAAGAAACATTTATTTTTATCTTCACTAAAAAGAGTAGAGGTCAGCCACATAATTATATCACGTCGTACTAACTTGATTAATACACTGACCTTTTTATCTTCGACATCATGTTATTTTAATTGCCATTAAATTTCTTTTGTTTCAATGAATCAAAATGTAGTATTCGAAATTAAAGTATATTATAAATTTTAAAGAAAATAGTTTATACACTGAAATATAAATGTATAAATAAAATATATCATTAGCTTGCAATGATCTTAAGGTGCGTTTGATATGTGTCGGCTTAGTCATCTTTGAGCTCAAAGATAGTTTAAAAAAATAGTTTGGTATATTTGGTATAAATTTGCGCGTGAATATGCTATCCAATTTTAAATTCCATGTGCATTGGTAGGTTTTGAGATTTTTTTATCTGCAAAAATTTCTAACCACACAACATGAATTATTCTTGATATCTTTTTATTTTTATATTCAAATATAATATATTTCACTTAAATCAATTTATAAAAAACACATGTATTAAATAATAATTAATCTTCTCTCTTTATCTACTATCAAACTTTTTTTAAACCCAATCTTAAATCCAACTCCACTAATAAACCAAAATGAACCTTAATGTACATATAAAGTAAGGGAGAGTTGAACTAAAAACACTTTCTAAAAGTCTGTAACTTAGTAATTTTATGCAACATTTGGACTTTTAAAATCCATTAAATACACACATATTTTCTTTTCACATGAGAAAATCCCCACATAAAATAAAAATCACATGAAAAAAGTCTCATCTTTGTGGTTGACAACACCGAGCGGCTAGATCTTCCTTACTCCCAACTCACGAAAGCAAATACAAAAAATGTATCGAAAACTATACAACGGGTTTCACATCTTCTTCTAAAACCGAGTTAAAGCAGTTGGCCCTTTCTGGAGCTTGTGAAGAGGGTTTGGTCTTTGGTTCGAAATTTGTAATAGACAAAAATTCAAGATTTTCCTGCTTAGTGCGAAGCCCCGAGTTTTAAGGGTTTCTTATTGCGGGTCTCTCCTAGTGGTTCGAATCCCATGGCATGTCCAGTATAGATGGTATAACTCGGGGGTCGGAATCCAGAAGTACCGTTTAAAAAATAGTCTAATACGAATTAAGCTTTAAACAACAATACCTCCGAAAACTATCAAAATGAAATTGTTGTAAACAAAACCTTCAAGCTGAACATCAAAATTAATTTAGTCCTTTAATAACCAACAAATTCTTTAAAAAATCACTTGGTTCAGTTCCAAAATGGTGTGAGTAGAAAAATAAAAAGAACTCCATATAAGTTTTTACACACATAATTACCAAAGCTGTGTTATTAATTTTTTATACTGTCTACATTGAAGAATACCCTTGTGGGCATAAATGCAAATTAAGGTGTCATGGTTATCTCATCTTAATCCCGGAGTTAACTTTGAAACCAAAAAAAGAAAGAATATCATCAAATACATAGAGCGTGATACATGTTCCTAGAAAGATGAATGACATTTTAATATAGAAAGAATATTAATACCTGATTTCATGTGAGACGTGACCATAATTTAATAATAAATATCATTTTGCTCTTGGCGATAAAATTTAAGATTAAAGTCCAAAACTAACTTTTAATAGTATTATCAGCAATTTGTAATGTCATCCCATGGCCTATCATCATTGAAGCTAATCCATAGATGAATTTCGTTGCACGTATTATATTTCAATCTTTAATTTCAGTTTCAATAAGAACACGTAGCATATATATGTGAATAGCAGGATGTTTGTCCTCGGATTTTATCCAGTATACGTCCCATTGTAGGTCAGATCGCCAAACATAGCTTTTCTCAGCAACAATGTCCCGCAAAATTGAGAAGCTTGCTAGGGGGATACTGACCGACCCAGTGAGAATTACTATAGGAGAGATTGGAATGGCTAATGAGGATATCATTTAAGAAGTTAAAAATACTTCCTGATACAGAGAAATTTCCTTTGCTGCTTGGAAAGCCACCTGGACTGATAGACAATGGTGAGTATGCTGGTTGTACGAAGTGAACTTAAAGTAGTGGCATGGAAATGTGTCGCCGGAGATATTTTCAAACCTTGTGAATTTGCTAAACCTAAGACTTATGGGGCTTTCAAGAGTTTGCTAATAGGGACTTGTAACTTCACAAACGAAGCTGCAAATCCTCCTATAAAGTTGAGCCAAGTTGAAGTTTCTGGCTGAAGTAGTCAGTCTTTTAGGCTCATATTAACATTAGTTAATAGCCATAAAATCTCTGATCAAATGGGTCTGTCAGTGCCACCTATAGTTCGCTAGCACTTCAACACCTCTAAAGATGTTGTAACTATCAGAATATGAGATTTTGTGACCCTATCATCCTATAAAGAATTAAGAAATAGATAACCATATTATCTTGTTTTAAAACACGTGACACATAATCCATGAAATAAAGAAATAACATAAAAAAATGTAAACGAAGCCAAAATTGGAAGTTCTATTGCACTTATAAAATGTTTATAAAATGCTAGTGCTGGCAAAACGGGCGGGCAGGAGGGCGGGCACGGGTGAAGAGTAAAACGGGCAGCGGGCTAATCGGACGCGGGTAAAATGGGCGCAAGTTAAAACGGAAAAAATATATATATTAAAACGTAGAAATAAAAAATAATAATACTTTTTTGAAAGGAAAAAAATAAATTTAAAAGATTCGTCGAGTAGCCTAATTAGTATTTTTTTACATCGACCCATTGAACTCATTTAGTGTCTTACATGTGTGCCCGTTTAGCTTATAAATAATAATGAATGAGCAAAAAGTGCCCTATTCTTTTTGAAAAAGTATCAAAAGTACCCGAATCTATCAAAATGGACAACTTTTGCCACTTCTAAAAATACATAATATCACGCTATTAGCAATTAACAATCTTTATATTGTCGTAAAGCTATATTACACAGTTTTAACTCATTTACATATGTTTGGGGAAAGGTCAATTATGGTCGGTCTCAACGGGTCAAATAAGTTAAATCAATAACATGTCACACAATCTGAAGGTCCCTAAATCATACTATAATTTAAAAGGTTACATTATACTCCGTAATAGATTTTAAGAGAAGTTCAATATTAGGCAACACTTAATACAGTCAAAAAATCAACGCACTATCCATGACCCAACGTTTGAACTCCAAGCAAAATTTAACCAGAGTCCCCATAGTTTGAAGGGTACACCCTGTTGATTTCTGACTTGCTTTGATTGATTCTATTACAGGAAGCAAATGTGCAGCCAATACTCGATCCGGTAGATCTTGAGTTACAGGCTCTCCATTTCTTTGCTTTAGGAGATATTTCTAGTGTGAACCAATGTTCTCCATTTATCCTATAAAATATCACAACAGTTTAATATTTGGCAATCTGATAACATACAGACATTCAAGATATAAACTAAATGCAAATTAGTTACCTTCAGATCTACAAAAGTTCGATGGTCGGCTATCCAAAGAACGAATTTTAACATCACTCCATCTGCATAATGAATGTTTTATATAAGCATCATAACTATATTATCAGATTGCGCACACCCATTCAATAGGGAATAAGATTGCTAGGTGTGTCATTTTGCACCTTCCAGTTTTAATTTATTCAAGTGCTTTCCACAACTACTTCTACTTCAATGACCAATAATGGTAATCTAAACTTCATAAAAACATGGCACCAATTAGACAAATTTATGTGCTAATATTTGCAACTAAAGAGGTGTAACTGGACAAAAACTGTATCGATTTTGATACAAAATGTGATGGCCAAATCGCAAGGCCCGGTGGATAGGGTAATCGGTCAAATCAAGTCACTTTTCCATAAACTACAACCTCACTACTCTTTAACCAAACATAGCTTTATCCTGTGTAATATCTACATCCAGTTAACCTGAGCATTTTACTTTCTAAATTGCAAAAATTGCAGGCCCTTGCCTCATTACAAACTAAAGTAAACTAAACATCTAAGTGAAAGTGATTCTATAGGCTGAAGTTATGAAAACTGAATATATATTCTACCTATTGACTTTCATAACGTGTTGAATAGTTTACCACAGCCACCCAAAACTTTTGCCCAGTGGTGAGGGTTTTGGATTCAACAAAGGAGGCCCAAAATTCAGATGTTGTATCTGCGATTCCTAGCGGCACCCAGCCCAGCCAAATTATGTAGTTTTTGCAGGGATCATAAAATCCCAGCAGACGTAGTCATAGCTTGAGCTATATTTCAACGTTATCAAACCCGTCGAAATAGAGTCCTCGGTGAACTACCATACCTTTGAGGGATGCTGGTAGGACTTCGTAGATCCCACATAAGACATCTTTGGCCAGAATGTAGTAAGAAATTGACGAATGCCTTTAAATTGACGGGGTTCTTTTCTTCCGAGATCGCACTTACACACCGATCATAGAAAAAATCTATCAGGCACAACATATCAACCGAAGTATGATAAAATTAAACAAAAGCTTATAAATCATTTAGTTACATATATAAGAGCTAAAACCTCATATTCACAAAGAAAAAAACATATAACGGATCAACCCAAATAGATAATTAACGAAAACAAATTTGAATCAGGGATTGGTCTAATTAAAAAAAACATACCTTAGACATTGTCACACCCCACCATGGCGGAATATGGGGAGCGACGTATGGATATCATCACAACAACAGCGTGTCTATAGAGAGAACTAAATGAAATTGAAATATCATAGATGGCGACACAAATGTCGTGACAATATCTCAACAATGCAGGCGTCTAGGTAAGTAGGTAACAGGCCTACCTCTTACCAAAGACATACAAATAAACAAACATCAAACATATAGGTACCACAATGTTCACTTAATCAAAACACAAAATAAAATCTAAGAGGAAAGGGATTCCTCCGAATGCAATCCTAGCAGCCTCTATACTCTAGCCACTTCTAACATCATCTTGCACAACTACCTCACCTGAAAATGACACTAAAATCTGTCAACATAAAGTTGGTGAGAACATAGGTTTAAGTTATCAAAATATCTTAAGAAACCTTGTTAACCGCTGTAAATAAGTTGAAGAAAAACAATTTATAGTAATGGACCATAATGTGATAATCATGCTACATGCATCCACAACAAAACTCAAGCCAAGTACCAATCACATCTACAATTCACAAAGCACATTATAACAATCAAGAAGTATTCCGTCACATGCACAAGAACACACACCACACTATCCGGATCTTTCCCACACCACCTGTGGAAGATGAACTATATCCCCGTCGAGATATCTTGCCTCCGAAGAGACGATGCACAAGTACTCAGGACGGATCGTGCCCCACGCTCCACACACATCACAACTGGTCCCATAGACGCCCATACATCTATGTACCAAAGCCAATCACAATCCAAACAAGATTCACATAGCAGAACACGTACCAAAGCACATATGAGAACACATAAGCACGCAAGTCACACAATAACACATTTATGTCCACACATTTTAAAACATAGTACTAAATCATGTTAAAGAACATTTCAAGTGTCATCTCCATCCCATACTGGAAAAAAAAACATTTAAAAACGTAGTAAATGGGACTATGAACTCACCTGATTGCTTCTCCAAAGTCCTTGCTCTAGCCCCAAGCTAATAATCCAAAAACACATAAATCAATACATGAACCAACCTCTAAAATGGTTCATCAACCTATGATGGACATCTAACCTCCTCTCATATAAATACCCCATTTATAACTCTAAACACCCCATTGCCCTTCCTTAACAAGTCCTTAACTTGGTAAAGTTTAATAGCTATCCCGTTCACAATTTTACCCAAAACAGTCCCAGTTTTAGGTCTCAAAACTTTAAGTCAAACGTCCACTTAAACATACCCATGGTTTCTGTAAAAGGAATATTCATACCCTTACATATGTTGGCTAACACCTCCCACTTGCCCTAACCTTAAAGCTACTGTTAAGGCCCTGATATATATATATATATACTTTTGTCATTCCAGTTTTCCTGATTTTAAACGTATGAAAAGTTCATTACCATTAGAGGGTCTTACCCTAAACCACAATCTTAGCCCAAGTGCAGATCCTTATTACAATATATAAACCATCTCTCATGTTCGTGAGAAGATCCCAATGCAACCCTAAGTACCCCAAACAACCCAAAACTTAAAAAGAAAACAGGCTGAATTCAAAACTGTTTTGACCTCCGACTGTTGTAACCTGTTTTTGACCCGCTTCCCGACCTCCAATTTAGTTCTAGTTTCTTGCATTGGAAAGCCACTTCAAATACCTTTTCAGGGGTATGTGGATCGTAAGATAAGAGTTTGTAGAACTCCCAATATGATCAAAACAATTGACTCAAAAATCTGTCCAGTTTTTAAAAACGGGTTTAACAAAATCAACCATATTAATTAACGCTAATTCCTCTAATTACAAGCCCTAACCCATGTAATCATTATATTATGATTATTATAACATTAATTTACTGTTTTGATATTAAACCCTAACCTAAATCCATCATAAGATTATTAAAGAAAACATAAAAACAATTTAATTAAAAAGGGATTTGAAGATTTACCTTGGATTTATGAAAACCCCCAAATTTTATGAAGAACCCTAATTTTTTTATAAGACTCACGAATTTCCTTCATCTCCAGGAGAAAAATAATGAATTTGGTTTAGTATATACATTATATAGGGTATGGGTGAATCCTAGTCCAACCCAAAGCCCACTTTCCTTAAATATTTTCCTTTTTTCCTTTTTTTTCTCTTCTAAACCGACCCAAACACCCCTAATTTCGTTTTTTCCTTTATTTTTTTTATTTTTATTGTTAATTAATATCTTATTAACATTACCTTAATTTACCTTAATTTATTTCAGCTCCTAAAACTCCCAAAACCTCAAAACCGTAAAACTAGTCAAATTTACGCGTTTTACCGTAAAAGACGTAAAATATACACTTTTAAAAAAAATCTCAAATTCTTAAATAAACTTTATAACTAAGTCCTAAATGACTTAAAACCATCCCGAAAAATATTCTTTTGGATAATTACCTCACCCGAGACCTCTAAATGCTAAACCGTAAATCCTAAAAAAATACTATTACTATAATACTTATACGTATACGTAAACACCATAATATCACCATTTTCATTCCATAGTCACCACTTGTGAGCTCATGAACATGAAATAACCGTTCCTCGATTTACTTATGAGTACTCTATACTCATAAACGATAACCACACCAACCTCGTTCACACAAAATAAACACGTAAACACACAATTCAAGTAAGCAACATAAAATAACCTAAAAGTAAGACCAAGTGACAAATCCAAAACCTAGGGTTGTCACATCACTCCCTCCTAATAGAAATCTCGTCCCGAGATTCACTCCCAAACTCAAACTTATTCTCAGCAAACAAACGAGGATGCATATCCTTGATAAAACCTTCACGTTCAAACGTGAACTCAGTTTACACGAAAATAATCTCAACCAACAACACATGAGCCTTAACCGTCCGCGAGGAAACTTATCAAAACCATAAATCAAAACTCATCAAAATATAACCACGTATAATAAGGTCTAAAGAACTCTCAAATTCCTTCCCAACTCATTTCTATGTTAACCCTCCAAGTGTTCATTACCGAAATATACCCAAAACACGAGTTTAAACCATGTTGTCCGAAAATTAACCTTGAACTCAACACTTGTACAATTAATTCGACCAAGCTACTGACTTCCAATTACAAAACTTTCTGAATATTTGAAAAGTATGTTCCGAGTACATAATTTTAGGCTTTTGAATCACCCAAAAACCTTTAAAAACGAATAAGTTATGCCCAAAACGATTTTTCTCAAAATCTGCCTAGGCATTAGCGACAGTTTCTGACAGTTAGCGACATATTTTGACAGTTTAGTGACAGTTTCTGCCTACTCCGATTTATACCAAAAAAACGATTTTTAAACCCTAAAAAAAAACCCGTTATTAATTACAAAATTCAAGGTCTAATTTATTTTAATTCTTGAAAATTTAAACTCTCACCCATCATATGATTAATACATGATTTAACATATTTAAGTTAATAAGAACAAGAATTCTAACTAAAGAACAATAACTTTAGGTGATCAAAACCAAAATATTTTAGAATAAAAAGGCCATGCTTATATGAAAAAAAAAAAATATTCCACCTTATTTCAAACACGTTTTCGACACTTCCTTATTTCATCGACTACCAACAACTATTTTTTTTTCAATTTGCAAGTTCTATTTTTTTACCATGTATAACTCGAAACAAAAGGCATCGTTACCCCAAAAAGAAATCTCCACCATCTCAAAATCCTTCACGCCAAAAGTACCGTACAAACAAACACGTGAAATGAGGACCCGAGAAATGCGCTACTACAGAAGTTGAACATCTCAAAGAGAAACGAGCTAGCAACCATCCCAAGAATACAACCGGTAAGTAGAAAATAATTATACATATATAGGCATAAGCGTACATACACTCAAATCCATCCAACATATACTATACAAGCATGTATTAACTCTCTTTCATGCAATCATACTTGAAAGTCCAGTGGTGTTGTGGCACATATATAATTATGTAGGCCTCCATAATTATACATGTTCCCTTTCACTAATGTACTCCCTCCTATGTTGACACTTATAAGAAATTAATACTACACATAACACATAATCCAACAACTCACAAGCACATAACCACACAAGATAAGATCCAAAACCCTATGTATTAAAATAACATAGTCAATGCACGAAACACATAAACTCGTAGTCCAGCTGAACCAGCGTAGACAAAATTCAAAATGTATAAAGAACATGAAAACATAATTAAACGAAATCCAACAATAACTAGCGTATACGACCATGGTTCCACCCGCACTAATCACAACTCGTAAAGAAAATAACATGTAGTTAAGTATGAACCATAGTAGTTCATAACCTAACAAATACTGCGAAAATAATATTCAAACACATCAACTACTATAAAATGCACACATACTCCTATGACGCCTATATGCAGGGACCCTTAAGCTATAGACTAGGCTACACGACTAGGAAACCTAATTCTCTATAACCATTGTCTCTGATACCATTCTGTCACACCCCACCATGGCGGAATATGGGGCGCGACGTATGGATATCATCACAACAACAGCGTGTCTATAGAGAGAACTAAATGAAATTGAAATATCATAGATGGCGACACAAATGTCGTGACAATATCTCAACAATGCAGGCGTCTAGGTAAGTAGGTAACAGGCCTACCTCTTACCAAAGACATACAAATAAACAAACATCAAACATATAGGTACCACAATGTTCACTTAATCAAAACACAAAATAAAATCTAAGAGGAAAGGGATTCCTCCGAATGCAATCCTAGCAGCCTCTATACTCTAGCCACTTCTAACATCATCTTGCACAACTACCTCACCTGAAAATGACACTAAAATCTGTCAACATAAAGTTGGTGAGAACATAGGTTTAAGTTATCAAAATATCTTAAGAAACCTTGTCAACCGCTGTAAATAAGTTGAAGAAAAACAATTTATAGTAATGGACCATAATGTGATAATCATGCTACATGCATCCACAACAAAACTCAAGCCAAGTACCAATCACATCTACAATTCACAAAGCACATTATAACAATCAAGAAGTATCTCGTCACACGCACAAGAACACACACCACACTATCCGGATCTTTCCCACACCACCTGTGGAAGATGAACTATATCCCCGTCGAGATATCTTGCCTCCGAAGAGACGATGCACAAGTACTCAGGACGGATCGTGCCCCACGCTCCACACACATCACAACTGGTCCCATAGACGCCCATACATCTATGTACCAAAGCCAATCACAATCCAAACAAGATTCACATAGCAGAACACGTACCAAAGCACATATGAGAACACATAAGCACGTAAGTCACACAATAACACATTTATGTCCACACATTTTAAAACATAGTACTAAATCATGTTAAAGAACATTTCAAGTGTCATCTCCATCCCATATTGGAAAAAAAACATTTAAAAACGTAGTAAATGGGACTATGAACTCACCTGATTTCTTCTCCAAAGTCCTTGCTCTAGCCCCAAGCTAATAATCCAAAAACACATAAATCAATACATGAACCAACCTCTAAAATGTTTCATCAACCTATGATGGACATCTAACCTCCTCTCATATAAATACCCCATTTATAACTCTAAACACCCCATTGCCCTTCCTTAACAAGTCCTTAACTTGGTAAAGTTTAATAGCTATCCCGTTCACAATTTTACCCAAAACAGTCCCAGTTTTAGGTCTCAAAACTTTAAGTCAAACGTCCACTTAAACATACCCATGGTTTCTGTAAAAGGAATATTCATACCCTTACATATGTTGGCTAACACCTCCCACTTGCCCTAACCTTAAAGCTACTGTTAAGGCCCTGATATATATATATATATACTTTTGTCATTCCAGTTTTCCTGATTTTAAACGTATGAAAAGTTCATTACCATTAGAGGGTCTTACCCTAAACCACAATCTTAGCCCAAGTGCAGATCCTTATTACAATATATAAACCATCTCTCATGTTCGTGAGAAGATCCCAATGCAACCCTAAGTACCCCAAACAACCCAAAACTTAAAAAGAAAACAGGCTGAATTCAAAACTGTTTTGACCTCCGACTGTTGTAACCTGTTTTTGACCCGCTTCCCGACCTCCAATTTAGTTCTAGTTTCTTGCATTGGAAAGCCACTTCAAATACCTTTTCAGGGGTATGTGGATCGTAAGATAAGAGTTTGTAGAACTCCCAATATGATCAAAACAATTGACTCAAAAATCTGTCCAGTTTTTAAAAACGGGTTTAACAAAATCAACCATATTAATTAACCCTAATTCCTCTAATTACAAGCCCTAACCCATGTAATCATTATATTATGATTATTATAACATTAATTTACTGTTTTGATATTAAACCCTAACCTAAATCCATCATAAGATTATTAAAGAAAACATAAAAACAATTTAATTAAAAAGGGATTTGAAGATTTACCTTAGATTTATGAAAACCCCCAAATTTTATGAAGAACCCTAATTTTTTTATAAGACTCACGAATTTCCTTCATCTCCAGGAGAAAAATAATGAATTTGGTTTAGTATATACATTATATAGGGTATGGGTGAATCCTAGTCCAACCCAAAGCCCACTTTCCTTAAATATTTTCCTTTTTTTCCTTTTTTTTCTCTTCTAAACCGACCCAAACACCCTTAATTTCGTTTTTTCCTTTATTTTTTTTCTTTTTATTGTTAATTAATATCTTATTAACATTACCTTAATTTACCTTAATTTATTTCAGCTCCTAAAACTCCCAAAACCTCAAAACCGTAAAACTAGTCAAATTTACGCGTTTTACCGTAAAAGACGTAAAATATACACTTTTAAAAAAAATCTCAAATTCTTAAATAAACTTTATAACTAAGTCCTAAATGACTTAAAACCATCCCGAAAAATATTCTTTTGGATAATTACCTCACCCGAGACCTCTAAATGCTAAACCGTAAATCCTAAAAAAATACTATTACTATAATACATATACGTATACGTAAACACCATAATATCACCATTTTCATTCCATAGTCACCACTTGTGAGCTCATGAACATGAAATAACCGTTCCTCGATTTACTTATGAGTACTCTATACTCATAAACGATAACCACACCAACCTCGTTCACACAAAATAAACACGTAAACACACAATTCAAGTAAGCACACATAAAATAACCTAAAAGTAAGACCAAGTGACAAATCCAAAACCTAGGGTTGTCACAGACATACATCCCAAAATCTTACCCAAATTAAGAATCACATTTTGTTCTTCAAGTAATTTGTGTATTTAAAACTCACTTTCGAATTGAACGAATCATAATTGTTGACCTGAACCCCTCTCTTTGTACATTGGACCTGCATTGCCAGAAGCGTCTACAGGTGCATCGGTATTATTGGTTTTATTACTATTGTTGTTGTTTGATCCAACTGGATGGTACTCATAATGTTGATTCTGTCTAGGTCTTTCATGGTTTATAATTGCATTATTATGCTGATTATGTTTCGCCTATCTTCTTGCCCACCAGAACATACATTTGGACCTCCATACGTTCTATAACCTCAAGAAACATGTTCTTATTGCTGATCAAACTGGGCTTCATCTTCCATGTGAGTTGGAGATTGACGTCCTCCTCTATATGAAGCTGGTTTCTTTCTCTTCTATTATCTTGATACCCATCATGCGGTCCTCTAGTATTCCTGTATTTAGCTACAGATTCATTCAGTTGAACCCTTTTGACCACTAAGTTAGCATTATTGCCTCAACTTGACCAACCACTTATATATGCTTGATATTTGGGTTGCCATTGAGATAAACCATTCTCTTTGGAAGGAGCAGGCCTGTCTGTTTGGTCAAATTCTGCACCACTTGTATCCTTGTGATCAATATCATGATTCTTCACTCTGCTCTTTGGCCCTTGTAAGCTGGTCTCGACTTCCAAGATCATAACATTGTTTTCGGTCCAATGCCTTGAGTGTTGTTTGTGCATAACTCTCATCATCGTATGAAACAATAAAACGAAAACAACTCTCATAATCAGGATATACTCTTTTTACTGTTACGGGACTTGAAGTACTTGGATCTTGTAATAGATGTTGACGACTGTCCTAGCTGGGAAACCATAATGAGTGAACACCTGTTACTTCATGAAATATAGTGTTTATATACGACTCACTCGATCTATATTATGATGTAGCTAAGTTGATACATATTATTGGTGCATACTCACTCGATCAAGTGTGAATTTCCAGTCCCCAAACATATAACTTGTATATAGAGACAATATACAACCACATTAACAAATCAAATACAAATATACTTTACCTTTTCTGCATAGAGTCGAAGTACTGAATACCAAGACTGACCAATCCAGCATGGTTGCAAGCCGATTGAACTCCAATTGTGATCCAATCGGGTTTCTATCTGTTTTCAATCCAATTAGTTGTTGACCCCGAGTATACCTGCACCCAGTAGCTTGATTCTAGAAAAGATAACTCTAATTTAGGAAAGGGCCACAGCTGTACAACCCGCAACATAACCCACAACCTAAGCATACAGGTTTCTGTGGATTTTCACTTTCTGATAGTAAATAAAATAAAAACTGCACTATTTGTCATAAGGTGAATAATAACTCAATTTAAAACATAACGTGTTAACTGGACGAAATAAGTAAAAATGTATGGTTTCATATTAGAGACGTCAAGTATATTCCATATATAATTAATAATATTTGGTTTCATGAAATAATAATACTAAATATCTGGTTTTGCTATTAAGAGTTTAAGCATGGCAATAGGTCTATTTCATTACTATTTTATTTTATTGACACTTGTAATTCTGCTTATTTTCAATTTTATTCAAGATTAGATCATCAAAACAGTCATAAAGATAACAACCTCCAACTTTTAGTAGGAAGCACAAAGATATAATTCTTGAACGTGAAGCTTCTAATGCAGTCTATAAGATACCAGCCTGCAACTTTTTATGACTAACATGGCATAAAAATTCATTAATAAATTATGCTCACTTTATTCGTATTTTCAAGGGGTACTGGAATTTGCGACAAAATGTTATTGTATCATGATGGACATTCAAAGATGAGATAGTGTTATTCATGATAATCATGGCTCAACCGAAGCTTCAGTATGCATACTTTATGCAGATTATCATGTCATTTGTTTCATTATTCATCACAACATACAATCCTTCCCATACAACTGTAACTCCACCTCACACAAACTATGAAAATTTAATAACCATAAATGTAAACACGTTGTTATACTTGCAAAATTTGGTTATTTATTTGGTATATGTTAAGATGCAAAGGGCTAACCTCTCGGTCTAGTAGCATACATGAAAATCCAATGGGAATCTTTTATGGGAGGGTTTTCGCAATCCATCTTTGAATTCTTGAACTTTTATCTATTCAACTGATAGTCCTTCCATCGAAATCTTAGACGTGTTGAAACAGCTTCTGAGTTCATAATGGTGAAAAAAGCAGGATGGTCGACAGTCAGTTATAGGTCATGTTACGACAATATTGTGGACGCAAAAGTAGGCAACTGATAATTCATGTTTAGAAAATTGGTAATGTGACTTATATATTCTTTTCAGGCTACTGAATATGTAAGAAAATAGTAAATTAAAAAAAAGAGTTGGAATTATAAGAAAAGACAAGAGGATGTACTAAATTTATAGCTGGCCCGAGAGGGGTTTGTTTTTTCTAAAAGGTATCTGAAAATATTTTTTTTAGATATAATGAAAAAGAAGATCTGATATATGAGAAGGAAACAAAAATGGAAAAAAAAGGTGATAGGAATTAAGACCGAAGATGGGCTCATGTAGATAGATACCAATTTTGTTCAGAGATTGTCCTTAGCTTTTGTTGATGGTCATTGCGTAACTAAGTTTAAATGGAAACTCTCTTCTTTTGAAGATGAGCGGAAGGTCGGGATCTTTATGAATGAGTGGAATTCAGTGTATGTGAACTTTTTCTCCAGTTCGTGTTCCTGTTATGATCTGTACTTCTATCAGTTTTGTCATCATCTGTGTGAGGATCATCCTTGTGCCATTGCATAATCCGCCCGCGAGATTAACATTACTTGAAAGCATAATCAGTGAACCAACCTTAAGTTCAAGCCGATGGGGAGGAAATCCTGGCAGTTTAAGTATGTTTATGTGTTCCATGGAGATAAAGCATTTCGGTGTTTGCTGCAGCTCCAGCAGCCGGAGTAGCTTGATCATGACTCATGTATACTGTGCTTTTGCCGTGAACCATATCTAGAACCAATGAATTTATCTTGTCAGCCGTTTCATTTTTCGGGCACATGATTTCCTTCTGTTGCAAGGTTAAAGCGGGAAGGGCTTTTGAGAGTGCTTTGGTCGTAAATGAAATCAATTAGTTGTGACAGACCATGTTCATTTGGTTTGATGTAATACACCGTGGAATCTCAATCCAGGAAGCATTCTATGCATCTTTGGTATTCGCATCGCCCACGTTTCCGTCCCCAATATCAAGGAGCAACGCTGCAAAGTAGCTTATCAAACTTCGTTCATCTGCGGTAATATCTGGTCTTTCCAGACGCATGTTCTCTGTGAGTGTAAAGACTTTTAAGTGATGCCATAGGTGCGATTTAGAGATACAACATGATATGATTTCTATTTTAGAAGCGCGTTTCTTGACTGGAAGTGTTTGTCAGAAGTCTCAGCCTAAGATAACTGACTTTCCGCCAAACAATGAATGTGGTATGTCAAGAATATCTCTTAGGCTTCGAGTGCTTCCAAACATCTACGATCGTTCATGGGAGCTTCATCCCAGATTATAAAGATCGGTATCAGACAATAGTTTACCCAGTTGAGTGTTTTTTGTGATCCTACATAAAGATTCTTCTGTCAATTCAAGTGGTAACTTAATCTAGAATGCGCAGTCCTGCCTGATGGGAGAAGTAACGAAGCTATGCCCGATGATGCGACTGCCAGTATGATTTTCCCTTCTGATCGTAAAGCACCGATAATGGTTTTCCAAAGGAATGTTTTACCTGTTCCCCCGTGACCATTGACAAAGATGAGCTGTTTCTGGTTTCTTGCAGTGGCTTTCATAATCAGATCATATATTCTCCTTTGTTGAATATTCAACTTTGGGACCGACTCGTTTGTTTCTTGTGCCAATGCTGGACGGTTATAATTTCTTTCTTCCATCAACAATCTGTTAGCTAGTTGGGCTAACATTTCTTGAGGAGGCCTTGGTAGGCCATAATGTTCCACTGACTTGCTGCAGTTATTAAGGATAACTTCCAACTCATATAATATGTAGCCTTGTAACTGACCGTCGTTAAGATGGTAATTTTGGATACGTGTGGCAGCTGCAACTTTATCTGGGTTGTCGTGGCCCATCTCTTTCCAATACTTCATCCATAGTTTCGACGAATTGGACACATCACAATGAGTGAGTAGTTGTGCAAAGATGACTCTTAACTCCCCCATGATGTTGCAGACACGCATGCTTCTTCTAGTGCAATATCCCATCCTTTATCGTCGCCAAGTAGACCCATTGCTCCACACGCAGATCTGCAATTTGGGTAGATTACGCCGTTAATGGTTTTGCACGTCAAGAAAATTCCTACAATCTGTCTGATGGCAGAGCGATTCGAAAGAAACAAAGTTCTCCTTAAGTTGGATGAACATAGGCTAGACGCCTGATTGACCCTTTATCAGTCTGTCGTCGTAACCACCTTTTGCGATTGACGTACCATACAAATCCGGATGGGAAAAGATAAGTCAGGTGTCCACCACATGTTTCTTCTGCGTTAAAATCACCGAAAGATTGATCGCCGATTCTAACATATCTCTATCTCGAAAAGTAACTCTTTGCATATCTTCTAGATGAACAGCCAAAATTTGAACTGCAGGTTCTCTGCAATGGATGTCAAGTTTTAGAATTCGCCAGCATGCTTCATGTCTTAATATTATAAATTCACACAAAAATACATGGTCAAACATATATTGGTAAAACAATATCCAGTTCAACATTGCACCCACAAAAAACCATTCCTAAAACTTTGTAGAACGTAGATCCATTCCAACGTTTATCATGATGCATACCTGTTACATATACAGAAGGAGAAAGTACACTATAAGTTTTATGACCATGATACATAATAGATGAAATAGTAGTGACAACCATAATAAATTATACGTCTTTTGAATACTTACTAAGAATGGTAACTTTAAGCTTCATATGCTTATAGAGTGTTCCAACAATAATGCACTCTTTCCCTTCCTCTAGCCCCAATGCTGTACAGACTGCATCATAGCAGATATAGAAAAGGATGAGAATAATAATAGCACAACGTAAAGCATAGATAAAATCCAACCTTAAAAAAATACTACATCCAACACAACACAACATGTCCTACCAATATAATATGTAAAAGTAAAATTTCATCGCAAATACGTAAAACTTAATATTTAAAAAAAAACCCGAAAAATCGAAACCGTCCGGGTCTCGAGAATCGAGTTGACCCGGGTCACCCCAAACCCCAATCCTCTAATTATGACTCCAATGCTGATATTTCCACTTGGCAAAAAGTTATTACCTTTCCAACAACTCGTTCTCCTTTATTACATACCAAAGTGAGTACAATGCAAAAACTCACAAATAAGGAATAGGTTCTGTTATCTATGTCTTTACGACCATCATAAGTTAAGTTTCTGTCTTTTACTTTTACTTTCTTTTGCGGTGGCAACTATTTGAACCTATTTGCATAATCCCAAATCAGGTTGTGTTTCATTTATAATGGATCATATGGGTCATAACGTAGAAATCAGCTAAAAGTGATCTTATATGTAATTCATGGTTACTGTAATAATATTTAATATCTGATTTACCAAATACAAACAAAAAATGGTGGTGGGTTGACTCAACCCAACCTGACCTACTTTTACCATCCCATAAAAAGTAAAGCTGGTTTGACCCATTACCCATTCACCGGGCAGCCATTCCGACACCTTATGTCTATATGTGCTGTAAATGAATCATCTAAAAATTTTAAGTTTACTTTTTCTAAATCCTTGTTCTTGATTGTAGATGTGCGCAACAAATTTGATGGAGCACAATCCTCATTTTGAAGAAATGGAAGTTGAAGTTAGAGGAACAAAAGCGAGTTGCTGATCATACGGGAGCAATAGATCAAATCATTCCTGGTATTGAAACAACATGCTTTCTATATATCACTTATATGGAGAGTGTAGTATGATCTTACCAAGTTTAAGTACTAATATGATCTTACTGTTTCATTCGATTCAGTAATTTTGAGATTCATGGTTTCATGATCATCCTCCTCGTCATCTACATTTGCGCGTTAGTATGAGGATTATTTCATTTTGGAGTCAAACTGGCAACTGTTGAACTAAGAACTTTCTGGTGCAGCAGCCACGACTGCAAAGAGCAACAGCAAAGATTAAGCTCAATATCCAGATGATAGTTTACAAAAACTTAACTTACAACCTACAGATCGATTCTAGTAGTGTTAAATGCTATAACATCCTGCTAATAATTTAACAAAATAATACCGACCAAAAACATAACTTCAAATAGTAGTTCCTTTAATAATTAGGTATCAAACATATCTTCTTTATTTCATCCAACCAGATTAGAGTCGTGCTTGTCATAGCCACCCACTTAATTGAAAAGCTTCACACCTCACTTAAATCACAAACGGTATTACTAAACCATGATTTTGATAATGAGTTTACAAACGGATTGTAACAGTGAACACGTCATGAACAGCGAAACAAATAAGAAAACGACCTTTATTTAAAGCACCACCACCAAGAGCTTTCTAGATCTGATCTTTTATCAATCCTAAACTGGAGGCCAAAGATTGCAGTTGAGTATTATGGGATCAATGTAAAACACAACAGGAATAAAAAAAAATTAAAATGCATCTACTTTCAGGTTTCGGAACATACCTCAAACGGGCATAGGGGGCATTGATGAACATGACCAGCAAAATAAAAGGAAGAAAACGACGCATTAGGGTTTTTGAGAAAAACGCATACCTACTGTTCTGGACTGGAATATAACGTATTCACTGACCATCCTTCAATCATAAACATATTTCAAATTCTCAATCCCTTTTAGCTATTAGAAGAAAAGCCTTAAAAGATATCTGTGACAAGATCAAGAATAGAAAATATACCTTGGTAACACAGTGAATTAGAATGTCGATAACATAGTGAATTAGTGTGTCCATGTTTTTGTTGCATATTGGTACTGGAAATCATCTCCCATTGTCCACATAACATGTATCAACAAAATCAACTGAATCAACCTGAAACAAAAACGAACCAATTAAAAATCAGTAGTATAATCCATGCACGCATATAGATAACGAAACAAAAAATTGCTTTGTTATAACAAAAATTAGGGTTTATGAGATTAAAGTTTTGGCCGTGATAAATGGGTTGGGTAAATAATACTCCGTAGATTGGAAGCTGGGGTTTGGGAATGTATTTTATGCGATAAATGGGTTGGGTAATGTTAAAAAAATGGGTTAGGTCAATAATAGTGAGTATATTAATTTTGTTTTGGATTTTCATCGTAACATTTAACTTTGCTTCACTGGTTGAGCGGTTTGTGCATGGACTATTAGACCCGAGTTCAAATCTTGTAAGCGACATTTTTTTTACAATGTTCGGAAATTTCATGGATTTTACAAAATTGATAAAAATAGAAAGTGATGACATGGATTTAAAACATGATTATGTGGCATATCCCTCCTCTTATATATAATGTAAAGATATATATATATATATATATATATATATATATATATATATATATATATATATATATATATATATATATATATATATATATATATATATATATATATATATATATATATATATATATATATATATATATATATATATATATATATATATATATATATATATATATATATATATATATATATATATATATATATAGTTAGGATCAAATGAGAAGAAACTTTAAAATAAGAAGGATGAGAAGAAACTATAACCACATATTTGAGATGCATTCACTTAAATTAGATGTATCTTTTATAATCCTAGATGTATTATTATGAATCATAACATGTTTTATAGCTTTTAATTAGATGCATATACGTATCTTAGATGCATTTTATGATTTACCTATATTTTTGTTCCTCTACACGTGCCAAAATCATGAAAATCAATTTGCACCATCTACACATCAAATTAACTTTCTAAACTTAAGATGGCGCATCTACATGAATAGAAATGCATCTAATGCAAGTGGTTGCATCTCAAATGTGTGGTTTTAGTTTCTTCTCACCACTTCTTATTTTAAGTTTCTTTTTATTGGATCCTTACTATATATATATATATATATATATATATATATATATATATATATATATATATATATATATATATATATATATATATATATATATATATATATATATATATATATATATATATATATATATATATATATATATATATATATATATATATATATATATATATATATATATATATATATATATATATATATACTAGCGTCGTAACCCGCCCAACGGGCGGGGTCGCCTTTTTTTGTTCTGAAGGGTTTATGGTTTGTGCGCTTTTAGTTTCTTAAATTTGTAACTTAACCTTTAGTAATTAGTATATTGGTTGACAGGTGGACATATAGAGTTTAACTGTTCATGTTATAAAGAAACTAAGCTTTGATTATGTTTAAGCTTGACGTACACAATAAACGGATTATGTCTCATATTTATCTTTTTACGTACACACATAAATAGGTGTGTATTTATTTGAATATATTTCGTAAATCTTTCATCTAACCAAAATGGGTTAAGTGGTGGTGTTAAGAATGACAAGAATACACAACTTTATTTAATTTATACCAACAATTTATCGCAACACAAACCTACATACATACATACAAGTAGATATTAAAAATTAGTGTTAGAAAATCAAGTACTATATGAAAACACTATAATTGTTGGATTTAAAATGGCAAAAATAAATCATACTACTGATACAACAATGTTCCACCTAATAGTATGTGTAAAAATATGGATTATTGTAGTGGTATTTATATTAGAAAGGGGGTAAAAAAGATTTTGAAAAACAATAAAAATAAAAAATTTGAACCGTTCTACAACGGTAAGAATAAAATAATTAGTCGTTATGATTTTTTTTTGTCGTGTACTTCCTCACTTAATTGACGAGTTGCTTATCAAGTGGCGAGCATATGCGATGTGGTGGCGGGCTGTGGTGAACATTGGCGAGGCTCCACATAAGAGTGGCGAAAGCCTCAAAACACGACACCTTTTGCTCTAAACTATAATGCGTGGGCTGAAGTATATATAAAAAAGGCCTTAATCCCTTTCTGTCACACGTCAAATAAATCACCAAGGCTCAAAATGGATTTTCTTTAATTTTCTTCTTTCTTGTTTTTGCTCGTGGTCCAGCCCCATATTAAGCAAACCGTTCACAATTAAACCACAATCATCAACCAAAACTAAGATCACCTAAAAGTGGTCCTCATGTGATATGTATTTGTGTGTGCGCTTTTGGTATATATATATATATCTATACTATTTTATAAAGCATTTGATACCTTCTTAAAATAGAAAAGCTGAAAATTTAAACTTTTTTCCTACTAAATAAAGCAAGTTGTTGATATATTCATCAACATTATATACTAAAACCCTTTCTAACAACCTTTTGTAACAATCTACTTAAATAATATTTTTTCTTTAACATTAAAAAATCTCTTTATTTATTTATTATTTTTGTAATTTAATTTCATTATATTTTTTTAAATTTTATGCTCTTTAATTCAATATCCATTTTGCTATATTAACTATTAAGTTTTTTTAAATTTAAAGGTTTTTTTCGATTTTTTACAACTTTAACAATACAAACTTAAAGGATAAGAGATTAATATTTGTTGGCCTAAAAAATGACTCGCCGCCGCATTGCGCAGGTCCATGCTAGTTTATTATATTTTTCAACCTAACCCAAATTATTTTGATGCACAGACATAATTACCCCTGTTGACCCATAACCCAAATCACCCGTATTAAGACCTCTAGCGAACACAAAGTTCTAGAGATAATTGAACCAAAACGCCAATACATAAGATTACTTGAATCACATCACACATAAAGACTCGCCTGAACTTTATTGACCATGATATAGAAGGTTGCACATGCATTTCTCCAATAGTTTGACACCCTATTTGAAAGTCAAAGTCATCCCTCCATTCTTCACAAAGAATTAGGCGGGCAAGGTGATTACCAAATTCGGTGGCAACGTGGTCGTTCTCAAAGTGCACATGTAAGTCATAAAGAGAACAGAAGTTGCTCATTTGCAATTTAGAGTAAATATTAAAACCCTTTACCCAAAAAAAAAATAAAAAAAATAAAAAAAATAACTGATATACGCCAGAAGATATGAAAAATTAATCCAAATGTTTGTGTTCGTTCTATTAGATATACCTGAAGCTATACAATACAATTTTTTCACTTCAAATACCTTGTGGATGATACATGCAATGTGACGAACAAAACCATTAAGCGTACTTCGATAATCGGGTTAAACTGGTCCCGCTATCAAACACCCAAATTTCAACGATAGGAGGCCTTCCACAATCTCTGAATTGATACACATATAAATTTTTCTCTTTAAGCGTACTTCGATAATCGGGTAAAAGCATTGTGTCGGGCCTTTTTTGCACACAGGGCTTGGGTCAACTGCCACACGAACTGAAACCAGCTAAAGCCTTCCTAGGGGGGAGAGGATGGTGTGGTTTAAAGTTGAGACCTCTGACATGTTAGTGATGACTAGACGAGTACCCGCGTATAGCGGCGGAATTACTTAACGGCAGATAATTAACGAAACGCTACATCGTGGTAAGAATTTAAGTATAATTTTAAAATGTTGTAATATGTGATAATTCAATTTTAAATAAAATATATAATATCAAACAATATATTAAAATCAGTTATTAAAGTTTTCTTATATATAATTTTTGTTAATTATTAAAAATATAAAAAATATATATATTTTTTTTTAAAAACGGAGTTAACTCAGTGACTCGACCGGATCAATTTGAAAACTGGGTTTCAAAACATTGACAACTACGCTGAGTACCCGTATGGCTGTAATTGCATATTTTTTACAGTAGCATTTTCCAAAAATCACATTTTTTATTACAGTTTTGAGTAATAAGAAAAATATTTTAAGTTTATTGACAAATATAAATGCGTAAAAAAAGGTTAGTTACATAAATAAGTGTGAACAACTTTTGAGAAACATATATAATAGTTGCAAATAAAAGTCCATATATTTTAATGTGAAAAAAAAATCATAACTTCTCCACAGTTTCAAATGTAGACCATATTATGTTATACCTATATTTTTACTCTTTTTTTTTGAAGGTGTAAAAAATATAGTTGTAACAAAATGGGGTATATGCTAGAAAGTATGAAAAAATTATGAATTTTTTGGACTTTTATTTGTAATTATTATGTGTGTGGTTTTTTAAATTTGTTTATATTTAGTTATATACAATAACGAATTTTTTACGCATTTATATTTGTTAATAAACTTATAATATATTTAAACTATTCAAAAGATTGTAATAAAATAGACAATTTTTTTGTAGTGATATGAGTTAATTATTTTTCTTTAAATGTTGATAAAAAGAATGCATGCTTTTAGAGAACAATTAGTGACTTAGTGTTAATATTTTTTTTTCGTTTGAATGCTACTCATAAGGATTAGAGAGAAATGCATGAAAGCAACTTTTTTCCAAACACACAAATCTAAGGCCTCGAGCCCATCAAATACATGCACTTGAGGTACACTAAATAAGAGTGATGACTAATTAGTTTTGTCATTTAATGTGTTGCTTTGAAGTTTATTATTTTTCATCAGATATGTATAATAGCATTGTTTTTTTTTAAATATTTTAAGCATTGTTCAAGGCTACTGTTAGTATAAATCTTTTAAAAAGTTATCCATATATGCTATTGCGTCCTATAAAGGAAGTAATGACATTATCGATATAAATCTTTTAAAAAACTATCCATATATGCTATTTGCCTATTCTTAAAAAAACAGTGCAAGGCCAATATTTTTTAGTTTTCAAAATGATGTTAAACATTTTTCTGTACTTTTGTCAGATCTCCTTTTGTGAAACCTGTGCGAAGTGTACTATCTTCAACATTTAAATTTCAAAAAGTTAAAAAGTGTTTGGTTCAAATTACGAAAAACTTTCGATCTTTAAAATTTAGACTTTCTGAAACTTTTCTTTTTTGTTATCAAAGACTTTTTGAAACTTTTAAAAATACAAATTGCGAAATTTATACAGTTTCAAAGTTACATGATTTGTGTAAAAAAATTCAACTTTATACACACAAATTCTTAAATGTGAAAAAAAAACTATTTAAAAATATTACTACTGCGTAGTAACTTTAATGAATTACAAATCAGTGTCGACAAAACTTTATTCGACTCTAAAGATTTACCCAAAAAATTAAACAACATAGTTTTTATAAATTTACTTCATCATGATCTACACAATTTTACAAATAAGTTTGGTACAAACTTACGAATACCTTAAAACTATCAAGTGAACTATATACATATGGTGTGACAGCGGTAAGCTTTTATCAAGCGACGCAGTTGAGTCAGCAGCGACGGCAAGGTGGTGACTGGTCATGAAAAACACAAAAGAAATCAGAAAAATTTAGATATATTAACAAAAATTAGAGATCTACAATTATAAACTATGGATCTATAAAAACAATAGACCTAAGACATTAAAATTAGAGATCTATAAACATTAAAAACGCATGACAAACGTCAAGGTGACGACAGGTCGGGGATGACACTCGACGGTGGTGTCAACCGGCGGTAGTATGACCGTGTGGCAGGAGTAGTGGTGGTTGAGATGAGAGGGTTATAATTTAGTTAGTGTTATGTGAGGAGAGTGTTTGTTTTGTTGTGTGTGTATTTTTGTGGTGGAAGTAAAAACTGGTGGGTTCAAAATAAAAGTGTACAACTTTAAATGAAATTTGTAATTTTGGTGGGACCCACAATGTTTCAACCATTCTATTTTCAACATTCAACCATTTTAGTTTTTCCTTTATAAGGTAGTTAAGATAGTCACAAGCTCTAGCCAGCTAATGAAAAGCAACCACTTTCAGCATCCACAAGTTTTGGCCCGTTTCACATATACATGGTATTTTAAGGCCATGCCTTAAGGTTTCGTATACTTACAGGCTATTGAGAAATGACGACAGAAAACTGGTCGAGCATATAATACATGTAATTAAGGAACTTATCCATTGACTATCATAGATGATTCAGACATATACACACCTTTGGTCTTTCTAGTCTACTGATGATGGCCAATGTTGATCATAAATTTGTGCTGCTGCTGCATCCAATCACCCTGCCCTTATTGAAACACAAACCCCATCTACAACATATAGATACTTTCCAAATAAATTTTTAAAATGCCAAAACTTATAGCCATGTTGTATTACAAAACACGACATCTTTCTAGATCATCTGGCAATTTTCAAAATTTTTACTAAACAGGACCAAAGGACCAGTTATATTAGTAGATTAAGAGCACCAAAAAAGGGATGAGGAATGTTACAATAGGTAGTGCTCATGATAGTTTGAATGAGCTTCGCAGGTTCTGGTCAGTTCTTTTAAAAGTTTAGATGGTATTAAGCAGTGAACACAACAGTAAAGAAATGCAATAAAAGATTAAAAGCGCAACACCATATTAACTAAATACACTAATAATATACCAACAGGCTCATTTGGAGTATACAAAACTCGTCACATGTTAAGGAGGTTGCTTGATAATGCTACGAAGCAACAGAGCTATGAGATCCTTGACCGATGCTAAACTTCTGATGTGATCAAGTGCATCATTGATACACGTCAATTGCAAAATGAGCTACTTGTATATGCCTCAAGTACAACAAACAGGATGTCTTTTAGCTAACAAGGATCATGTAAAATAAATAGAAAGAAAAAAGGAAAAGTCCATTATAACCTTCTGAATATTCAGTGAGCCATAAGGAATAGCGAGGTCTTTCTGGTACATGTCCCCTGGCTTGGGCCGTGACGACATTGTCCTATTTTTTTTCCATCAATGATGTTAGCGGACCCAATCAGCATGACATAAGAAAATTGTTACTTACATGACAAAGTAGATTGATGGATATATGATCGCTGTCACTGCATTTTCTGTGGCAGCCCCACCCCCTACACACCAACGAACACGTGCAAGGGCATATTCAAATCGCTCAGCATGTCTTTGGGTATAACGCTTCTATTAGGGGAAAATTAACAAAATAATAGTATATTGCCAAAAAGGAAAAAAATGATTTTTTTTATTATTCGATCCACAAGTAATTGTCTGAAGCTTTGGCTAAGAGGCCATACCTTGTTAGTCAGTTCTCGTTGTATTATGGTCAGTTTCTCCATGAACAATGGCTTGCTTCACCTCGATTTCTTTTGTCTTCCTATCATCATGTAAGAAATAAAGGCCTTAAAAAACTCACTAAATCTGCATAATTACAAAAGTATAACCTAAAAAAAAGAAAAAAAAAACTACTGTCTTCTTTCCATGTGCAGACAGAACATATACAAAAGAAATAAAGCCACTAATTTTGCTACACTATTAATAATATGACACTGTCTATCTTTCGGGGGTAAAGAACCTAGAGCATGGATAGTACAAAATCTGTTAGTTTAAGGATAAGCTTTTCAAACTCTCAACTGAGAATATCAAAAATATATGCAGATTAACCAAAAGAGAAAGAAAAGAATATGTATTCCGAGTTGAAGCCTTTTTCACTTTCCAAAATTAAGCTGGTTGTATTTTCATGTATGACTGGTTTCTCACTTTTGGATTTTTTCGCTTTAGACAAGCAACAAAATATGATCTCGGTTGTGTCAGGTCATCACCATAAGTTAAGCGTTATACATCAGCTAATTAATTTGTATAGAAAATAGAATCTTTTGAAAGAGTTGAACTTACCAGGTAGGTTTACATACCAATATCTTTAGCGAAGGCCGCAACTGTTCCAGTTCGACTAATAACTTATTAACTGATGATGTGTTCACCCGAGAAGGCGTATTGATATTAATTTAAGAAGTTTCACTTGATTTATATAATGATAAAAAATTAAGTCATATTTTAACGTACCTCAATAACTTGAAACTCTCGCTCTTTGGCACACGCATACAGCCATACATAGATGCTGATTTCAGACTCAGCAAAAAAAGGAAGTATTTTAGCCTCCTTTACAAAATTAAAGACAGTAATTAAAAAAGACTACTAATGCTTAATGTAAAGGTTTAATAGTCGGATACAAAGGTTAACACGTACTTTTTTCTTCATTTGTCTCGTCCCTAATGACAAGTTTGTCCCTTGGTGATCGTCCTGTCTTGGTACCAGATAATGTAGACAATGCACCACTGGACGTAATAAACGATCCTTTCTCATACTTAATAGCTTGTTCATAAAGCTCTGCATAACCAACAAAAATATATCAGCATCAAACAGTAAGGATTATTTTTCATCGGCCATTCAATATATTCAATTATTACCAGCACGGGATAGGTTATGGAGGATGTGAGTGAACTTGACCGAATTGTCACGGGTACTAAACGTAGGAGTGTGGACGTGTTGGTGTTGGTGAGTCACGTGAGCTCTCGGGTTTTCGGTTTCACAATGTTGAATCCTTAATTTCTTGGTTATGTTATAGCAATATAATCAGATCTCACCACAGTAATCATATCTGAACGAAAAAGAATTGTTATTGTATAATTAAAGTAAAAAAGAAGCTCATCCACTTAGACAACATGCAATTATACCCACCAAAACTACATGTATAAGAAAAAGAAATAGGAGAGTTGACCTTGTGTAAATGCACAGGTTATGCTGCCTAGGAATCAGGAAGACCTTGACGTGATGTGCACTTGTTTTAATTGTGTTTTAAACACTCAAACGAATTAGATTGTGTAGGCTGATTTATAAATCACCAGCCTAAAGCTAATGCAATGCAAAATTCGTCGCTCATAAAGCCATATTGAAAGTCTAAAACATATAATGTCACATGATCCACGGAGAGGTTGGTGAGTGTCTCAAGATATGATGTTTCATTATTGACAGAACCGTCCCGCCGTCTCATAAGCTAAAAAGAAAATAATGACAGACCTATAGCCCCAAATGCGTAATACTTCCAGTTTTAATAGTTTTTTATGAAACAAAAAGGAAATCACGTAAGTTTGAATCCTGGTTTTCGAACCACGATATTTGCATTTGGTTTAGCTAGAATTGCTGCAGTAAGATAAATTTAGTAAAACCAACAAAGAGTATCAACAGAAATTGTCAAACAACAGTTTCGTGCTTGTGGGAGTTCAACGACATGTGCATACGGACCAAGCCTGGGAAACCAAATTTTGTAAAAGCCACCAATCAAGCCTGTAACTATTTGGGTACATGTATGATATGATCCTGACAGATTATTATCAATATATTAAATAAAGAATTAGTTTATTTACTTTCCTTTTATTGTATTATCTTAGGGAATAAGTTAAGTATGATTATATATAGAGATAAGAGGCTGTAATTCAATATGCAGAGAAATATGATTATGTTTTATTTTGGTTTATTGTTTTCTTAGTTAATTGGGGAGTCGGTTTATCTCACTAATATAAGCCATCGGGGGGTCGGGTTATCCCATTATTATAGCCTATCTATCCTTTTATCTCTATAATCGATCCGGTTCATATCAATTGGTATCAGAGCCTGGTTCGATTCTAGGGTTTCAAAAAAAAAAAAAAAAAACACTGTTCATCGGTTACTGTTCATCATCGGTTACTGTTCATCAGAAAAAAGTAAGTTACTGGAATGGAAGCAGAAGCACAGAGGTGGCAAGAATGGCATCAATGGAATCAAAGATGTCAAGAATGGCATCAATGGAATCGGAGGTGTCAAGAATGGCATGAATGGAATCAAAGACGGGAACAAATGGCTATTAGAGCGTATGAAGAGGAGAAGAGGCGTGCAGAATTGAATCAAAAGATTGAAGAGGATCAGCGGCGTGAAGAATGGAATCAGAAGATTGAAAAACTGGAGAAACTAATTCAGTCTTTCATCTCGCCTGTTCAAACACCTCCAACACAACCTGCCATAACAGAAAAATGTGGTGAAGGTGTTGGTCTTGGGTCAGATCCAGAGGCCGTGGGAAGGAAGGTGGAAATGGATGAAACAGATTCTTTAGGGGTCCAACTAAATCAACGGACTCCTAACCGGAAGATCAAGGCAAGGGTGTTTTGGAATAAATTTGTGGTGGCACGTGTCCAAAACAGTAAACCTAGAAAGCTAGGTACGTCACTTGGTCCTGGATTTGAAACTTCAGATTCACAAGAAGAATTACAAGTCTGCACAAGAAAATTCAAGAACATAGACCAAGACTACTGCTTGCTCAAGAAGCGCACAATGGGGATACAGCGAAGAACTTGGGATCCCGGAATCACTGCAGGCGACTTTTTCAAGACAACACCTTGAGGACAAGGTGTTTTTGGGGGACGGAGTATTGATATGATCCTGACAGATTATTATCAATATATTAAATAAAGAATTAGTTTATTTACTTTCCTTTTATTGTATTATCTTAGGGAATAAGTTAAGTATGATTATATATAGAGATAAGAGGCTGTAATTCAATATGCAGAGAAATATGATTATGTTTTATTTTGGTTTATTGTTTTCTTAGTTAATTGGGGGGTCGGTTTATCTCACTAATATAAGCCATCGGGGGGTCGGGTTATCCCATTATTATAGCCTATCTATCCTTTTATCTCTATAATCGATCCGGTTCATATCAATGTATCATGCTCGACTGGTCATTTTCCTATTGCCTGCCTATTAAAATATTTAAAACGGGAGGTTATAATTATGTGTCCTACAAAGGTTTATGGATCAGATGCATAACTCTTTGATACCTCCTGTAACAAAATACGTATAAAAAATGCGTGCCGAAATTATCAAAATACTATTGGGGTGTTTGGGATTGCATAGAAAAAATTAGATGAATCCAACAGCTTATATGATAATTCTTCTATCACATTTAAAATAAGGGTTAATGAGAAATAGAATAGGTGTACCTTGAAAAATGGTCATTCACATTTTGAGTTGAATCTACTCCAACGACCGAGACTGTAACTGAACCCCTCCAATGTGAGAAACGCCTTTTACCTGCAATAGATGTGAGCAAGTCTGATGATGCTTTTTAGATGATAATATTGACCCGAACCTCTTTCGACTTGTTATCCTACCTATCTATTTTGGAACATCTATCATGGATAGGGTAAAGTTATCAGATTATCATATTTGTTACTAATGAAACTGAAACTGTATATGTACACCTATAAAGGGTCTCTGCCTATGGAGCGTAGAATTTGTATTCCTAAAGTCAAGTATTAGACGTTTTAGGAACTTCAACTGCCACCTTTTTCGTTTATCTTGTCCCTTCATCTGTTCCTTTTTTAATTTACAGTGTGCATACGATCTGACACCTCTCCAACCCAACCTGTACCTGCAAATCAAAACCTTAATTAATATGAATGTATTTAAGCTAACAGTGAAGCCGAAACAAATGTAGGTAGTAGATGCAACATCTGCTGCAAAATTAATATAAGTTCATTAATGGTAGACGAAGTTACTGAAAATATGAAAGTGCACTTAGTGATCTATATTATAGTACATCTGTCGTGCTTGATCAGATATAACATTAGATGATAATATAATGATTTAGAATATAAAAGAAAAGAGATATTAAGAATGCCAACCTGGAGAGAAGAGCATACAAAAAACACGTATGTTAATATTAGGGTTTCATGAAGATTAACCTGCAAAAATAAAATGCATACAAAAAACATACGTATATTAAGATTAGGATTTCGATCATATCGAATCATAATTGAAATTAGATAACCACAGTTACATTAGATTTGAGAGTAGGGTTTGAGAAGAAGAGGCATATTGTTTTTACATGTGTTTTCTATAGTTTAGATAGAATTAGGGTTTTTGTGTGGATAATATTTTTTAATTCAGAAGATATATTTGTTAATTACCTTAAAATATATTTTAAAACAATAGAGACGTATCCTGATTTAAAATGTTTCTTAAAACAATTAATTTTCTTTCCTGACTTTATTAATAAAGTTTTTTAGATAAGAACACAAACATTTAGTTAGCTTAGTTGGTAAAGCTGCTTGAATTATAGCAAAGAGACCCAAGTTCGAACCCTGGCTATGGATATTTATTTTTTCCAAAACGCATTTCTAAAAACTTTGTTTCCAAAACGCAGTTTTCAAAACAGAACACAATTTCGAAGCTGCGTTTCCAAAACGCAATTAAAAAAAGTGCGATTTCAAATCACTAAAAACGTGGAAAATGGAGATTTTCTAGGAATTTATGAAATACTATTGGTTAAAAGATGTGACTGGGATTAAAACTGTGGTTTCAAGTCATAATTATACCTATATATAATATACATATATATATATATATATATATATATATATATATATATATATATATATATATATATATATATATATATATATATATATAGGTATAATTATGACTTGAAACTATATATATATATATATATATATATATATATATATATATATATATATATATATATATATATATATATATAGGGTGAGGTTATTTTCAGAACCAAAAAAATGTACAGAACTGCGAGAACTAGTATCAACCAATCAGATTTTTTTGAAATTTTATTTCTATTATTTAATTCAAAAGGGTAAAATGGTAAAATTACATTTATATACTTTTTATTTTTTTTAATAAAAAATTTATTGTTAGTTTCTTATTTTTATGAATTATACTATCTTTATTTTTGTTATATTTTTTTCCAGCATGGTTCATAACGTAATGCATATGTGTTTTTTTGTATTAATGCATTAACGTGTTTGCTCACAAAAATTGGAACAAATGTATAGAATGAAAAACACATCTATGGTAAAATTAGAAGTATATTGTTGTAAAATACATGTGCATAAATTCACAAACTAATTAATATATGATTTCTAACTTTTTTTACAAACATATAACAAAAACATCCATAAAATACATGTGCACGCTGGTCTTGTACCCACGTATACATAAAGAACAGTAGTATTCCAAATCCACGTGAAATCAATTAGACCCTATGTCCGCATATTGAAAAACATATGAGAACACTTTCCGTTCAGCATCATCATTTGTCTTGTGCCCACTCTTCATCATCCTTTCCTATATATATCAAATGACGAAACGAATTTAACCATAACAACTAGTGTTATATATATGATTGATCTAGCAAACATATGTGCACACTTACTCCTAAGCTATTATTGGTAAAGAACTAACATAATTTAAAAGACAATCGAAGTTATATAGCTAGCAAACACATGTGCACAACCTAGACATATATCCTAAATTAAAAAAACAGTGTTTGGAACCATAGACTATATTAAAACAAAGGTGTTTTATAAAATAATGTAAATACTAGTTGTAAATTAGTCTGAACCGGTCTCCACAAATTATCAAAAATTTAAAATAATGTAAATACATTCTCCTTACCGTGGTTGTATCCTCTTCATTTTTGTTAGTACATTGTAACACACAGTTTTTTTGTTTTAGTGTTGAGTAAAAAGATACACGGCCAACAAAACAACTAATCGAAATATGCAGAAAAATTCTAACGTCAATACATGTGAATCTCATTTATCATAGTTTTTATTTATTTCTCGATGATAGACATACAATAAATGTCGCATTTTATCAAGATAGTAACTCATACGTATTTTATATTTATTCAATTAATGCTCCATTTTATCGATTAATGCAATACGGAGTATATGTTTTTCCATCAGATATTAATTATCCGACATTTATGCATATGTATTTTTATATTTAAAGTACTAACCAGGTAAACACTATCGTTAAAAAAAATCAAGTAAACACTAACTAGTCTCAAAATATACTTAATTGTTTGAAAAAGACATACGGAGTAATAACTAGAAAGAGTTAACTTTGATAACATAAGACTATGACATAAATATCAATTTTGTGATGCAAGAAACCTTACTGCTTCGACTACCAGCGTAGATAAGAATTTATCAACCAAAATATGTAAACAAATAGTATGAAATATATATTCATAAGCAACTTACCAATCACCAAAAAGGTTTGGATCATCTTAATTAACCAAATTTTAAACAAATAAGATCCGCCGTCACTACAAATATTTAATAAGGCTTGAACAATTTTTTTGTAGCATGTGAGGGGGCACGCAATTGTGGTTTTCGTTTTTCCAGCGACCACATATGAGGGCAGAGAGAAATAGTCATGGTCTAGAATGTAGATTTGAGAATGAGAGAGAAGCTATCATAGTTTTCTTGGGCTTCAGTTGTAACCGCCAGATCCACTAAATTAGGATACCTTGTTTTGGACGTGTACTATCATCGATGGATTATCTAATTTTCTTTAGATACAAAATTCCATTGTTACCCTTATTTAACTTTTTTCATTCAAATTAAGTCATTATATTTACGGATATGCCATTTTGCATTCCCATATTGCACATTATGCATAACTAGAAGTAAAAAAATAGTTCTCGCAGTTCTCGACATTTTTTTGGTTATGAAAATAACCTCACACTATATATATATATATATATATATATATATATATATATATATATATATATATATATATATATATATATATATATATATATATATATATATATATATATATATATATATATATATATATATATATATATATATATATTAATAATCCTTTCATCGATTAATTTCTCATTTCAACCAGTCACTAATTCTTATTGATTTCTCGTCCTCAGTTCAACTAAAATCTAACATCTTCAAATCTCAATATATCCTCAATAACACCTTCAGAATTTCATTATACCATCAATAACACTTTCAGAACATATCAATATATCCTTAATAACATCTTTAGAATCTCATCGGTTATATACTTCGAACAATAGACTAACTCCATGATTATCAACTAAGAATACACAAATTACAACATCTGAATCTCAAATCTTATTGGCATTTCCAAAAATATATAGGCTGTGATAGCAACAACATTCCTTTCATATTGATTTTCCATTATCTGAATAATTACTTTATTCAAACTCCTTTACCGAGATGAAAACATTTCACTACCACATAAATACCAATTCCTATACTACACTCCTTGTTATTCCTTCAGCAGCCCGTCCTCCAGCTAGTCCGTACTTACGACAAGTAAATAGGTAATTGCTTAAGTGGCATAAGATATATGTGGTCTACACATAAAATTCCTTCTGCTTACCGATTTATAGCAACCGCATGAATACCATCTTTTCTTATCTTAGACTGTTAAATTCCAAGTTTACCTTCTGTTAGAGGAAATAAATTCCTATTCCTTATTGTTATTCGCAATATCGTTCCTTTTATCTTTTCTGCCACATAATTTCGAATCTGGATCAATCTTTAAATTACTATCTCTTTTCGTCTAGTTGAACATTCCCAATTGACTATTGATATATCAAAATATCCATCAGTTACTCAATCTTATCCATATAGTTGTACCCTTCCAATTACCATTAATATTCGTACGACACTCTTCACCGCATCTCTTCTCATTACAAGGTATCTAACATACAGACATCCTTTTAAAATCTTGTAGAATAGCAGCAGCATCTTCAACTGAAACATCAACATCTTCAGTCTTATCACCTCGTCTCCTCGCAGCACGACCAAGTTCAAATATTCTAACAACTATTCCCATGATCATATAATCTACCCTATAGGTTGTTAGCTCTGGAGACAAATTTCAAGAAACTCAGTCACGTGGAATCCCCACTAATGACATGAACATATCTCACTCAACTCTTTCTACTGTTATCACAGATGAAAGAAACATGATAAGTATACACATCGAGATAGAAAGAAGGATCTTTTCATCAAGATATATCACGAATACTACATGCGCCAACAACACAACACTACCTAAATTAAACAATCATCTCACAAAAGAGAAGATAGCAAAGACACATCAAGATACTAAAGGGTAATAATAGATTGCATCCATAAATCCGAGAAAATCGCAACAAAATCTTGTCACTATAGTCACTTACCCTTATCATCCTAAACAACAACAATAATCCATCACAATACTACCTCACAACATCTAAATAATCCTAATACAACACAACAATACATAAACTAAAATACTACAAAGATCCATCACTCCATCACTCCATAGGACTTGGCACATCATTCTCTCCAACTTGGCTCGTCCCTACTTCATCCTAATCTGGTCCTAACTTGCAGCACCTCCATTTTAGATCAAAGCATGGCGGCTCCTCAAATCCATACCTCAAACACGCTCCTTGGCACGGCAGATCTATCATATAATAAGAATCGGCATACTTCTCACTGTCCTGGAACTTCCAATGCGGTCCAAGATACGGCCCAAGATGAGCTACATAATCACTTAACCTGCGAAGCCTATCTCTTTCCATAACTTCTCACCTCAGCTCTAACCTCAGTTCTTCCAACTTCACTCTCAGTCCTATAATTATCACTTTCGGATTCTACAATATTTTTTCCTATCGTCCGTATCATCCTCCTACTCTAACCATCCACCTGAATGATTATGATTACATCCTTGCTGACATTGTATACCCCGTTGACCTACACAATATCCCCGCCTATTGCTAGTAAGTGGTGTGTCGGCCGTTTTCTGCAATTACAGAAAATTCAAAGGTATATAAGGTCATTATTCAAAAATATATATATATATGCAATGCATAGTCATGCAAATGCAAATGATTTACGTATGCCAAATATATATGTATGCGATGTAATGCAATACAATGCAAATGATAATTATACAATACTCATAAAAATGAAATTATGATGAAAGCACTCCACGTCCTTTCATTAATACCAATACCTTATCATAGTATTTACTTAATAAATACTCAGGAATTCAGAACATTTTTTTAGGGATACATCTATAATAACAAAGCATAACAAAAATAAATAATCTTACCAGAGCCTTGCAGAGAAGTTGCGTTGCTTTTATAAAATACTTTTGACACCAATGTTATAGTTTAGGATATTTTCAAAATTCGACCTAATTCGCTATAACTAAAAAGCTCTGGTTACCAATCTCTAACACCCCCAAATTACATTGCGCAACGGAAATACACAATTGGGTGCTAGTCTAAAACTTCATTTCACAAACTCTTTATACGACCTTAAAGTAGTACATTTAGGAATATAATAAGAAAATATTTAAATCAATGTCTAAAACCTTCAATCCCAAGTAAAATCAGTTTAAAAATATATCAGAGTAGCGTTTAGGTTCCCCAAAGATCTTAACCAATCGACAAACCTTTTACCAAAATACAGGACCATATACTATAAATTTATAACAAACGGGAAAGAAATCTGTTTTAGACCAAATTACTACAAAAGCAATCCCGCAATCCTTCTCCAGCAAGCTCCGCAATTCATAAACTTCAATACCTGAAATACAGGCTTAAAATCATCAACACAATGGTTGAGCAAGTCTATAGGTTTAACAAAACTTGTTTGAACACATCATAAAAATCATTCACAATTGTTTAATAGCATTGTGGCCATATAATCTATTTATCAGGCATTTCATCTAATAGCAATAGCTAATGAATTGTATTAAGCTCATGACACCGACCCCTTAACTTAGTCACCCATGCCAAATGCCAGCATGACTATATGAATCCAGTGCCCCTACTAGGGTATCAGTTGCAAGTATACCACATTCTCATTCTCGTAAAATTATCCTTCCTAGAGGTTACTCAGTATAAAGCCTGGTCTCAGATAGGGTCGTCATTATTAGAATAAGTGGCTATTTCCAACTCACAAAATTAAGTCAGAAGATAGTTAACGGCTCATGAATTTAGGGACTTTTGCAGCATAGGTACTTATATAATTTAAATCAACAAAGGCAACAAAGGCAACATTCGGGTCAAACAATTACTCATGACATGTGTTCATTTTACTTCAAATAGCATGTATCCCCCTCGCGGGTTTTAAAATCATTAAAACAAGTAGAAAGCGAGGCTATAGACTCACCTGAAGTACTAACAGTAGTAAGACAACTTTCAACGATCGATGATGCCCGACGAACACAAAATTCACAATCTATCAAAATAAAACACGTGCCTTTTGTTGGAAATACGTTTTACGTATTAAGAAGGATCGGTCACTCCAACGATACTCCATGTAATAGCTCGTAGTTTAGTTAACACTCTTTATTTATCAAACAAGTCCAAGCCAAGCCTACAACTTGTGTAGGCCGGCCCAAACGTGTAAGCCCAAGCCCATTACAAGGCTTGGGTATATAAACCCTCTCCTTTGATGGAGAGGGTGTGGTTTTTCATTAATTTTACACATAGTTGTTCTTAACTTTCTCTCTCTAGAAGTGTGAAATCCACCATCTTTCTATCTCTTTCTCTCTCTAAAATCATAAGCATAGATTTACAAATCTACAAATGGTATCAAGAGCTTGGGATGAAATATAGGTTTGTTTTTGTGTTGCGTATTGTTTTCTAAACAATTCGTATTGTATAAGTGTGTTTTGCCGAAATCTTCAAAATTTTTTGTGTTTGATCGTAGTTTAAAGTAGTGTTACATAGGGATTCGTGCTTAAGAGTGTTCTTGGTATCTTGGTTTTCATTGAAACATCAGTTTTCTTGGATCAAAAGTGCAAAAAAGTTGGTGTTCTTCATTCCGAAATTCTAGCAGAAACATCCATCGGAAAGTACAAATTGTACTTGGGTTTCCATCGCAATAACCTTACCATCGGAAAGGGTTTGGTTCTACATTGCGATCGCTGTTTTTTTTATTACTTATTCCGATCTGGCATTCCGATCGTACTTTGCGATCTGAGATTCTGACGGGTATAAGGAAGATTTTTAAGTCGTTACTCTGCTTGAATTTTGTCAGCTACTTTGCGATCTGAACATTGCGATCTGAGTATTCCGATAGGTTTTGCGATCTGAATATTACGATAGCTCTTTGCGATCTGAACATTTCGACCGCTCTGCATTGCGATCTAGGCATTCCGATACCATCATCATTCCGACAGTGTTACATTACGATCTGGTATTCCGATCTGGTATTCCGATCTGGTATTCCGATCTGACATTCCGATCAACATTCCGATAATCACAAATTTTTCCATAAAAAATTTCGAACAATCGTGTGTAATTTTGACTTGGAATTTTTGGTTTATCGAGAACATATTTTAGGGGATTTTAACATTGTTTCTTGGTTTTAACTCACAACAACACAAAAATACTTAACCTTATTTCATTGATCGATCAACTTTGTAAATCTTAACTTATTGAAATGGAGTATACATCTCTTACGGATAAGTCCATCCTCTCGGGTACGGATAATCGTCCACCAATGTTGGTGAAGACTATGTATGAGGAATGGGCTTCCCGAATGGAACTTTATATGTTGAACAAGGAGAATGGACATCTAATTTGGGCATCGGTGCTCAATGGACCATTAGATTATGGTACTGTGACGGAAGGTACGACCACTCGTCCTCGCACAACGGGTGAGTTGACTGGAGATATGAAGATTCAAGATAAATGTGATAAGTATGCTACAAACATCATTCTCCAAGCTCTTCCTCCAGATGTCTACAAACTCGTCAGCAAACATAAAGTTGCCAAAGAGTTATGGGATAGAATTCGGGTTCTAATGCAAGGCACCTCGTTAACTAAACAAGAACGAGAGTGTAAGCTTTATGATACTTTTGATAAGTTTGCCTATGTGCCAGGGGAGACTCTCAATGATTACTATCTGAGATTTACCCTATTGTTGAATGAGCTTAATATCTATGGCATGGCAATCCCTACCTTTCAATTGAACACCAAGTATTTGAACACTCTTCCTCCAGAATGGAAAAATACGTGACGGATGTTAAATTGGCTAAGGACTTGCATAACACCAATGTAGATCAACTTCAAGCTTTTCTTCAACAACACGAATGCCATGTGATCGAGGCTCGGTTGTCTACACCTCAAGTTCATGATCCGCTTGCAATGTATGCTTCTCAACAAAACATGGCTTATAATTATCAACAACCATCATACTTGCAGCAACCACCACCACACATCTATCAGCAACCACAGCAACCATCTTATCAACCACCAATGATGCCACAGCAAGAATATCAACAAGGTGTTCATCAACAATCTTTTCCGTAGCAACCACCATATCAGACATCACCATCACAAGCCAACACTTCTCCAATGGGCTACACTCCTCAGCAAGGATATTTTCCAATTGAAGCACAACCAACACAAGCTTTCTACTCTAATGAACTTCCCCCAATCCAAACACCGGTCTTTACTCCAAATGATACGCCAGCTGATGTTTTAAACCATCTCACCGCCTACTTGTCAAAACTTGTTGCAACTAGAGGATTTCCACCAACAAACAATCAGCTCCGCACCTCATCAAATCCTCGACAACAAGCCACTGTTCAAGATGGTCAAGTGACGGTGCAACCTATTCAGGGAAGGCAAAATTCATATGGACCTCCTACAAGGACTGGGAACAATCAAGCTGTGAATGCTCAAGCTAGTGGAAATGGGAGTCCTATTGGTCCTAAGAAGGTTGTGACTTGCTACAATTGCCGAGGACAAGGTCATATGGCTAGGGAATGCACTCAGCCGAAAAGGAGAAGGGATGATGCATGGTTTCGTGAAAAGATGTATTTGGTTGATGCTCAGTCTAAGGGGAAGATTTTGGATTCAGAGGAGTTAGCATTTCTTGCAGACCCAGGGGCAGCAGATACTGAAGGCATTGCAGTCGTTTCCACTTCTAATGCAGCTTATCAAGCGGACGATCTTGATGCATACGATTCAGATTGTGATGACATTCACTCTGCCCAAGCTGCTCTCGTTGCTAATCTCTCTCACTACGGTTCTGATGTCATCAGTGAGGTACCAACCACATCCAATAATATTGATGATAACCAACATCAAGTTGGGCATGAAAATGACAACCTCGAACAGCATTCGGGAACTAGTAACTCAAATGATGTGGTACCCAATCCTACACATTTGAGTGAACCTCAACCAAATGCTACGACGGGTATGGAATCTTATGCTCAACATGATTTGGTCATGGTGCCTAAACAAATTATTGATCAAATGCATATGGCCCTCAGACAATCCGTAGATACGAATTCCACCCTAACTGCTGAGCTTGCGTTGCATAAAGAAAAGGTCAAAACTTTTGAAATGGTCCCTCAAGAAGAGAAAATAACATGTTCTGAATTTGACCAATTTCGTTTTGAAAAGATTGAACACTTGAAAGAAATAGAATCATTAAAAGCTAATCTTTCTAATGAATTAAAAGAAAAGGAGTCGGTTGTCAATGATTTTCAGAAACTTAAAATGGATTTCGAAACTCTCGAGTCTAAAAAGGTTGAATCAGAAATTAATGCTACTAAACTTCTTAAATTCAAAGAAAACAGCTTTTAAAACAATACGCTTCCACAGAAAAGGTTCATCTTTTAACTAAATCATTTAAAGAATTCGAACTTAAGCGTCTTCAAGATTTACCACCTAATCCCGGTTATGCAAAACAAGCTCAGGAATATATTCCCGGTCTTTATGATATGACCATAATTGGAAAATCAAAAGAAGCACCTTTTGTTCGTAGTACTGAGGAGACACAATCACTTGGGGATGAAACTCATTCTAAAATGCTTTCAAAATTCCATACAATTGATTATGATCAACATAACAAAGATCAATTTTCTAAAAAGACCCGCATTCGCTTACAAAAGGAATTAGCTGAATTGACAGTTCTTGTGCCCCAAAGTTTGTCAAATGAAAACCCTCCCAGTACGTCTCCTACACTTGTCAAAAAGGATTTAACGAAGTTAATTCCACCGGTAAGTAAGCCGTCCGTTAACTTAAATGCGGTACACCAATACTTAGCCGATTTTGACAAGGTCATCTTGGAACGTACGACGGCTTCGGCCATAACGGAAGGTGAATGGAACTTTGAGCACACTAGAGCTGCGTTCCGAGACGAAATTATTCCGTTTGTAAAGAATGTTAAAGCTTGTCTTAGTAATCTTGATCAAGATTTGTTTTTGGAAATAGAAGAAGTTAGACGTGTTTTCAATGAAATGGAAGATGCTTATGAAAACAGTTTACTTGAAATAGAACGAGTTTCACGCCATAATGATCTGCTTCTGAATCAAGTGATGTCTCATGATATAGTTTCTGTCTGTGTGAATACAAGTGTTGATAATGATTCTATTGTGCATAATGATGAATCTGTGGATACTGTGGTAGATAGTACTTGTCACGAATCTGACGCTGAATTTTTAAAGCTTCAAGATTCGTATTCTTCGCTTTCAAAACGTTTTGATGAGATTCAAACACATTGTATTTCGCTTGAATGCAAGCAACAATTTATTCAAGAAATCTTTGAAACGTCATTCGAAGGTGTTAATATCGATGATGCAAATTTTGAAAAGAATTTTCGATTGAATTTACAATCAAAACAGCGTCAGCCAAGTGACAAAGTTGCTAACTCTTTGCCGATAGATATAGAGAAATCTAAGGAGCTTAACTGTGTGAACGTACTTGAGGCCGCTGAGAATTTTAAACTTGATCTAGATAATCGAGTTTCCAAGATTTTGTCCAAAGTTGATAACTTAAAACAGAAAAATACACGACTCTTCGATTCAGTACAGCCCGCATGTGTTGATACCACTGCACAGAATCAATCCTTGATTGCACAATTGAATCGAAAGTCGATGGAAATATCTGATTTGAGGGAACAAATTTGCAATAAGAATCTGGTCTTGGCTGAGTTAAAGGAAACACTTCGTACTCTCAAAGGTAAGAATGTTGTGGATAACGCGGCCACTATCTCAGCATCGTCCTCTAGTGCAATCAAAAGAACCCTTATAGCCGTCACACCACTTAACAAGGGCCCTAGGACTAAACCATCTCAAACTTTGGTCACTAAAGATAAGGCGGAATCAAAACCAGCTTCTAATATTCCCGTGTTGCCTTCTACAGGAGTAAGCACCACTACTAAGGCTCAAAGATCTAAGCTTAAGAGAAACAAGAAGAATGATAGGATCTTGCCCCCATCTAGTAGTCAAGTGAAGAAGAAAGTAGAAGCCCATCCTAGGAATGTTATTTCTGTTTTGAATAAAAAGAATCATGTAGCTAAACCTAAAGGCTCTGCGGTTGTGCAGCGTTCTAAGCCTACTGTGAATTCTAATTTGAAATGTTGGAATTGCAATGAATGTATGTTTTCTAGTCGTCATGATTCTTGCCTTATTGACCATGTGAATGAGATATATGCCCGGAAAAATGGATTAGAATGGAAACCGACTGGGAAAGTGTTAACCCAAGTTGGCTGGATGTGGCGCCCCACTGGTAGAACTTTCACTATAGTAGGAAATACGTGCCCTTTGACTAGGATCACTCCCACTACAGCGAAGAAAGCGTGCCCTTTAACTAGGAGTACCAAGGCTACCGAAACACAAGCGCGTCCTTTAACTAGGAACACCAACACTACTGTAGGAACAAAGTGCCCTTTAAATAGGTCTACTCCCACTGTAGTGCCCGCTAATACTCCAAAACCTAAGAAAGTTGGAACAGTAAAACCTGTTAGTGCTAAAACTCACATTAGAAAATGCAGGAAATCTAAGGGTCTCAAAAATGTTAGCAATTCTGATAATACTATATCTGTATCTGCTAACACTCCGGAACCAATAGTTTCCAATGCATTGTCTACTGTTGTTGTTGAAAACAGGTGGTCCAAATTGTTCTCTGGTATTTGGACTCTGGTTGCTCCAAACATATGACCGGAGATCGCTCTCAGCTCAGAAATTTCGTCAGCAAGTTTCTTGGTACGGTTCGATTTGGGAATGATCATATTGCAAAGATAATGGGTTATGGTGAATATCATATTGGGAATGTTATAATTTCAAGAGTGTATTACGTGGAAGGTCTTGGTCATAACTTATTTTCTGTGGGACAATTTTGTGATGCAAACCTAGAAGTTGCTTTTCGAGAGCACACCTGCTTCATTCGTAATTTGGAAGGGGTTGATTTGTTGAAAGGTACTCGAGGGAATAATTTGTATACTTTGTCTCTACAAGACATGATGGCCGCTTCTCCCGTATGTCTTCTCTCCAAAGCATCAAAGACTAAGTCATGGTTATGGCATCGACGGTTATCTCATCTTAACTTTGATGCTATTAATCACTTGGCGAAAAACGAACTTGTTCGTGGTCTTCCTAAACTATCATTTCACAAGGATCATTTGTGTTCTGCGTGTACAATGGGGAAAAGCACTAAGAAATCTTACAAACCCAAGACGGAAGACACCAACCAAGAGAAACTTTATCTGTTGCATATGGATCTTTGTGGGCCAATGCGTGTTGAAAGTCTTAGTGGCAAAAAGTACATCCTCGTCATTGTCGATGATTACTCTCGGTTTACATGGGTGAAATTTCTTAAAGCCAAAAATGAGGCACCTAAATTCATCATTAGATTTCTCAAGATGATTCAAGTGCGTCTCAACACTACTGTCCGACGCATTCGTACAGATAATGGAACCGAATTTGTGAATCAAATCTTGCGTGATTATTATGAAGAAGTTGGCATATCTCATGAAACATCCGTTGCACGCACTCCACAACAAAACGGTGTCGTTGAAAGGCGAAATCGCACACTTATGGAAGCTGCTCGAACGATGTTAATCTACACAAAGGCTCCATTGTTTTTATGGGCAGAAGCAGTATCTACAGCAGTGTACACCCAAAACCGGTCACTAATTCGTAAACGCCATGGTAAAACACCTTATGAGCTTCTCCATGGAAAAGTACCAGATTTATCCTATCTTCATGTATTTGGTTCTCTTTGCTATCCAAATAATGATGGTGACAATTTGGGAAAACTTCAACCAAAGGCTGATATTGGTATTTTCATTGGTTACGCACCCGCAAAGAAGGCATACCGAATCTACAACCGTAACTCTCGCAAGATCCTCGAAACTATGAATGTTGATTTTGACGAGCTGACAGCAATGGCTTCTGAGCAAAGCAGCTCTGAACCCGCACTTCATGAAATGGGACCCAGTAATATTAGTTCTGGTCTTGTCCCAAACAACCCTACTTCATCATCATTTACACCACCTACAAGGAAGGAATGGGATACGTTGTTTCAACCGTTCTTTGATGAATTCTTTACTCCTCCAAGTATTGTTGCTCCAGAACCTGAAGTAATAGCTCCGGTAACCGAAGTTGTCGCTCCAGCAACCGAAGCACAATCAGATACATCTGCACCTACAATTGGTCAAGATATACCATCCACAAGTAATTCTCAACCAACACATGTAACAACTACCTACGTCATGCCTATTGATGATGAAGAGGATGATGATGATCACGATTTAGAATTCGCTCAAATGCGTGAACTTCCATTCTTTGGTGTACAAATTCCCGACCCTAATCAAGCCGGGTCGTCCACCTCAGAGGAAGCTCCTTCTACCGTTTACTCCAATCCACGGATTCGTGAACATGACAGCAAGTGGACAAAGGATCATCCTATAGATTCTATTATTGGTGACCCTAATCGTCCGGTATCCACACGAAGTCAGTTACAAGAAAGTGCATTGTTTTGTCACTTTGATGCTTTTCTCACTGAAGTTGAACCTAAGACATGGCAACAAGCTTTTACTCAATCCTGTTGGATAGAAGCTATGCAAGAAGAACTTAACGAATTCATACGTCTTGATGTTTGGGAACTTGTCCCATGCCCGGATCAAGTGCAGTTACTCACTTTGAAATGGGTTTACAAGGTGAAACTCGATGATTTAGGCGGAATATTGAAAAACAAAGCTCGACTAGTAGCTCGTGGATACAAGCAATTATTGGGCGTCGACTTTATGGAATCCTTTGCACCTGTTGCCCGTTTGGAAGCTATTAGACTATTCCTCGCTTATGCAGCCCATATGAATATGATCGTCTATCAGATGGATGTGAAGACGGCATTTCTTAATGGTGAAATCAAGGAAGAAGTCTATGTTCAACAGCCGGATGGTTTTGTGAATCCTAATTATCCTAATCATGTGTACAAGCTTAAGAAGGCTCTTTATGGGTTGAAGCAAGCTCCACGCGCATGGTATGATCTATTGTCACAATTCCTCATTACTCAAGGCTTCGCAAAAGGCAAGGTGGATCCCACGCTGTTCATTCAGAAACGAGGTAAAGATATGATTATGGTACAAATATATGTTGATGATATTATATTTGCAGCCTCGACCCAAACCTTATCGGATGAGTTTGGGACACTCATGTCTTCCAAGTTTAAGATGTCAATGATGGGCAAGGTATCATTCTTCTTAGGTCTTCAGATATCTCAGAGTCCCAGAGGCATCTTTATTAATCAATCCAAATATGCCCTTGAATCGCTTAAGAAATATAAGATGGAATCTTGCGACCCCGTGGACACTCCAATGGTGGAGAAAACTAAGCTTGATGCAGATCCACATGGAGTTGCCGTTGATCCGACACTTTATCGTGGAATGATCGGTACTCTTCTGTATATCATAGCCAGTCGACCTGATCTTCAGTTTGCTATATGTATGTGTGCCAGGTATCAAACTAGGCCTACTGAGTTACACTTAGCTACTGTTAAAAGGATCTTTCGATATCTTAAAGGAACCATTAATCGGGGACTTTGGTATTCGAAGGACTCTTCTATTGCACTAATGGCATATGCAGATGCAGATCACGCGGGTTGTCAAGATACAAGGCGTAGCACAAGTGGAACTTTGCAACTACTAGGAGATCGACTAATCAGTTGGGCATCGAAAAGGCAGAAAAGCGCTGCAATTTCAAGTACGGAAGCAGAATACATAGCTATGTCCGGTTGCTGTGCTCAAATTCTTTGGATGAGATCGCAATTAACCGACTATGGTCTAGGTTTCAACAAGATTCCGATGTATTGTGACAACAAGAGTGCAATTGCCTTATGCTGCAACAACGTTCAATTCTCCCGGTCCAAGCATATTGACATTCGCTACCACTTCATCAAGGAGCAAGTGGAAAATGGAGTAATCGAGCTTTACTTTGTCCGATCTGAGTATCAATTGGCGGATATTTTCACGAAGGCTTTAGATCGCGCTCGAATTGAATTTTTGGCCGACAAGCTAGGAATGAGAACCTTTTCGCCTGAAACTCTTAAGGAGCTAGCAGATGAAGCGAAAGAATAGTGGTGGTAAAACTATTCTCCGTATCCTTGGTGATCATTTGTATATATTGTTTATATTTTTTATCCACAAAAGCAAAATACAAAAATATAAAACCATATAAAAACCATAAAAATTGAAAAATTCATTAAAATCCAAAAATATTTTTACTTTATTTTTCACAGGCATGTCTTTTGGTACGATAATATTTACGGCCTTAGAAATGTTGATTAATATCGACACGGCGCCATAAATAGAGTTCGTACAAAAGTTGTAAATATTTCATAAAACATGCCTAAATGGCTTGTAGTTATTTCAGACTGCAACCCGGTTTTCACTTTAAAGTCAGGTATTTCTTATGAAAGCTTTGGCTCACAACGGGAATTAATTTTCTCGGGCAAGGTTTACTTTAAAACCTTGTAAGGGATCAAGTTTACTTTATAACTTGGTCTAACATAAATAAATGTACGCCTCAGTGCATTTATTTGTTAAAACAAGAGAAGTCTTGTTTTTATGAAGCTATCATCTCTACAACCATTGCTATCTACAATTGGTATCTACATACTCGACGATGCGACTACTCAACCGACGACTACAGCTCTTTCGATAGAACACGGGTCAACAATTGAGGGGGAGCAATTGTCAAGCATTCAGAATCTTTGATACCGAACGTGCCAAGCTCACTAACTGGTGTCAAGATAACAATACCAATCGTACACGTGGTGTCAAGAGATGACTTCAGATATGATGAGGTGACCAACATATGCTGACAAGAACCACTTGATCTTATCATATGATGTTCTCATCTATCAGGTCCAACCTTGTCAATTTTTCTAATATGGTGAATATGTGATCATGTTACAAATCAGTATCATATCTCATACATTTGATATCATGAAGATAAAACAGACTCGCATTTTTCTTCCCAAAACCTTTGTTAAAACTACATTAAATCAATTGATATTAAAAACATCGATTGGGTTAATATTTTTAATATGGGGGAGAAAATGTGATTTAATATGGGATATTATCACAAATGGTTTGACTTAATGTGCTGATCCCGACATATGCGAAATGTTTTCGAATATCGTGGCATATGTTAAGGGGGAGCAAAACGGATTTGTATATCAAAATGGATTTTCATGGTGACATGTACTTACCCGAAACCCATTTATTTCACGACGATGAAGATTGTGGTGACATAAGGATGGTAGGATAGGTTAAGTCCTATGATTTTTCCAGAACCGGAGGAATCTTCCCAAGGACATTCCATAGCTAGAAATAGTAGTCCTTAGGAAAGATGGAGAAAGATTGTGAACGTAGCTGAATGCCGACCAAGTACTTAAGTTAGCACTGGAACAATCACAACAAGGTGCTAGTTATGACGTATTGGTAAGCGTTGAAGGGGTTGAAGAATGAAAAAGAATTGTAAAGATAAAGGGTGTAAAGAAAGAAGCCCTCCTTACAACTTTAGGCAGAAACCGGGTCAACACATATGCTATTGAGATCATTTTAATGATTCTTGATATTGAAGACAGACATCATGGACCCAGTGATGCAATGCACAACCCATCCCAGCTAACTCAGATATCTCTTAAAAGATATTTGTTTTATTCACACGGAGACAACGCATTATCTATTGATTTATTCACTCCGAATAAATTGGTATTGAAAAGGTGGCACTCCTCTCCAGCCTCCGATCACTAAAATTTAAAGTGCACGATCGAGTCTAGAGCCATTTGAGATCATCAAATATCTCATTAGGACACACTTTCATATTTCCTTGCTTCTTCACACACTGTGAAAAGTAAGAAAGATCTTAAGAGTCCTACGCAAAATATTCATGATCTTGCCTGAACATCCGAGTAATACGAAAGTATTTACAATGAAGATGGAAATCCTTCTTGAGCGAATATCAAAAAGCTCATGGTAGGTGACTTGTGCGATTCTTTATGAATCAAACTTGTGATAACTGGAAAGCAACGGCTGTTTAATTCTTAACTGAATTTAAACACGTTCCAGGCCTCTACGCAATATCTCAGTGATCTTGCCAGAACACTCAGAGTGATACCTTTGTGTTCACGGTGATGAGTGGAAATCCTTCTAGTGTTAACCTCAAACAGCACTTGGTAGGTAACTTGCAAGATTCTATACGAATCAAGCTCGTGACAACTGGAAAGCAACGATGGTGCGGTTCTTAATTGAATTTCACTTGTTTCAGGAACATGAATTGACGGCTTCAAATCATGCGGATATTATTATCCAAATGATTCACTCTTTATGTTCGCAGTCAGCTTTGGACGGTCGAATAAAGAGAACGGGTTTACCCGCGAAATCCTGTCAGGAAGTTACTTAATTGAAACTATCCGTCACGGGTACGATATCTAATATCGTCCAACGGTCTTCACCGACCGGAGGTAAAATGCTACCGATTTAGAATGAAATGTTCAAAGCCATTTCGTTCATGTCTACTTATGTTGCGGCATTTGAAGACGGTGGCGTTGCGGAATCCGAGAAGAAGTCGTCCCCGCATGCTTATACTTTATGCACTTAATACCTCATCTAATTCAAGAAAGCCTAAAAGTTAAGTCTTCCGCTGTATCAAACTCTGAAGCTTTCAAGAATTACTAAGGCATAAGTATGTGGGACGTGGTGTCACGAAGAGGCGAAGATCACAAGTGATGGATGCACGAGATCAAGGCAAGAGATTAATGCTCAAAGATTGATATCAAAGATCACATCAGCATGTTCACCAGAAAAGAAAAAGAAAAAAGAAAGACGAAGACTACGAGCTCAAGACAAGCATAGTATGCTAGGTTTATTTTATTATTGTAACATGGGTTACGCCCTTGTTTGGAGTGACCTCCCTTAGGGGGAGATTGTTGGAAATACGTTTTACGTATTAAGAAGGATCGGTCACTCCAACGATACTCCATGTAATAGCTCGTAGTTTAGTTAACACTCTTTATTTATCAAACAAGTCCAAGCCAAGCCTACAACTTGTGTAGGCCGGCCCAAACGTGTAAGCCCAAGCCCATTACAAGGCTTGGGTATATAAACCCTCTCCTTTGATGGAGAGGGTGTGGTTTTTCATTAATTTTACACATAGTTGTTCTTAACTTTCTCTCTCTAGAAGTGTGAAATCCACCATCTTTCTATCTCTTTCTCTCTCTAAAATCATAAGCATAGATTTACAAATCTACACCTTTAATAATAAATCCAAGTAATATTTCATACTTAATAAAATGAAATAAATATCTCATAGTCAAAATCAAACACACACCATACTTAATTAAATAAATCCTTCTTACGTACACTTTTACATTTTTATTCTTTTAAAAACTGTCGATATATATATATATATATATATATATATATATATATATATATATATATATATATATATATATATATATATATATATATATATATATATATATATATATATATATATATATATATATATATATATATATATATATATTAATCGCTCAAACTATTTTCCTTACTTAAACACGTCAATAGCTTACGATACTAATCAGAGACTTCACTTACTAAATATAGAAAGACCTCCCAAAAGTTGGTTAAAAGATTTTACTTTTAAAGTTCCCTGCTCGACACATCTTCGAACTACAAAAACCGGACAGTTTTACGTCAACAACTCATATAGTCTTTTTAACCTATATAAATGACTCCATTTACAAAACCGACACTCATATTTGAAAATAGACTCAACATCCTAATGTTTATCACTTTACATCAGTCCTTGACCCATTTTAAAATCCTTTTTATAGTCCCCGAGATTCGATCCAAATATCGACAACAATTATATATCGTGCTGTTACTCGTCTCCCAGTACACGAATAATCAAACTATCATAACTTTTCGCTCGTTTGGAGCTAGAAGCTCTACTTTATACCGAATAGAAGCTTATGACATCCTCTACAACAATATCTAGTTAATTCATATCATACTCAAACTTATATTTTCCAAAATTTAGCTTTTAGCTGCTGGTCAAAAATACATCTTTAGTAATCACTCAAAATTAAATGTTTCACCAATTTTAACATCATTTTTACAACTATAATCATCCAAATATTACTACTTTCAATCCTAACATCTTATATCATCCTATATTATCAAATCAAATAAAACCTAACTCAAAATTTCAACATGCAACCATGAAAAATAATGTATAACATCATAAACACCTATATACAACACATATTTTAGATCAAACACACATAATTTTCATCAAAAATGGATTTTTACAAAATGTTCATGCATGTAGGAAATTTTCATACCATTGTGTAGAGAACAGAAAAACTAAGATGGGTCTTCAATTAGATTTTGTGGATTCAAGCTCAAAATTAAAAATCAAGGGGTGTTTGTGGGGTGGAGGGTGACGAAAAACAAAGAGGGGAGAGGAGGGAGAGAGAAATTTTGGTGGTGAGTGTTATGTGTGTTTTTGAGTTTAATTTTTCCTTTTATATGGGAAAAGTTTAGGGTAGTTTTTGCCAATTGTGATTCTTGTGGACCAAAATGCAAATACTTGTTTAAAAAGCGGGAAATGACTACTAGTCAATTTCGAAAATATTTACGGGTCTCGGGTTTCATAAAAATACTTCTCTAAACTTAAAACGCACACAAAATATGATATTATATTGTCCCGGCACGACTTAATACGAAATTAAAAATAAAAACGTCAAAATATTAAACATCGACATGTCTAAAATAAAACGTAAAATTCCGGGCATCCGTTGATATCGTCATTACTAATAATCCTCGCAACTCGTCGAAACGTAAAAATATAACTTTCAACATTCGTCCAAATCAAATCACCAATCGTCATAACATTCAATCTCGTCAAAATTTCAAAAATATACGTAAAAATATAATTAAATAATGACCACGGGTTTGGGTTGTCACAACAAGACCAACAGGAAAGACGGAATCAAACATCGACTCTCATATAAGCTCAACATAAATAATAATAAAAGAAGACTAAAGGAAAAAACATATGTCCAATCATAGAAGAAGTATTAAAATGCATAAGGGAGGAAACTAAGGTAGCTCCCATCCTAAGCACATACTCGCGATGCCCAATATCGTCCTTCGGTATTTTCCGTATGAGACATGAAATAGAAGATACGGTGCAATACTCTTAGTGAACGGATATAATGACATGATAAGAATAACTGAAAGTGAGTAATAAACAATAAAGCAGCGGAAATGAGTATCTATGTCCTGAGGAAAACCTGGGAATAATTTATGAAATGAAGGATAACTTAAATGTCTTAAGTTATGCATGGAATAAAGTGTATGTTCTGGTTTTAAAATCTGGGAGATAATTTACGAATATGAAAGATAACTGGAATGTCATAAGTTTTACATGCAATATAAGTAACTGCCGAGCTCATATAAGTCATAACATATTATCAACATGCATGAATACATAGAAGGGTGACATCGTCATGTAATTAGAGGGGTGAACTCTAATAATAATAATCTGGGTAGAGGGATCAGCTCCAATGTGATGAGGTGTAGAGCACACACCAAACCAATCACGCTGTACGTGTAAACATGTAAACTTGTAAACTAGGATGCGCCCATACGCCCCATATGATAATTATAATGGCCAACATGAAACGTGAAGGGACGCCGTGAGATATTACTCTCGTCGCGGAAGATTCATGACACCAGTGACTCAAATGTCATGGTTATGGTACCTCCATAACTAGGTGGTCATGTAAATCATGGTCATGCATGTATATAACTCGGGCATTTAAAATGATAGCATGACAAAAAATGAAAAGATTTTATATGAAAACTGGGGAAAGCAGATGGCATAGCAAACGGGAACCCTAATCATGCATAGAAGATATGTCCTTACTGAAGGACGGAATATCCGTACCTTATGTCTAGTAATCTGTGAAAGACGAACAGTGGAAAAACGTACTACTTCGACTTCACGTAAGCTACATGGTAAAGGACGTGTATGAGTTGCTTGTTCATATATAAATTACTTGTTCATAGTTTTTAATTACTTGTTCATGACTTGAGTTACTTGTTCAGGATTTATCATGTAATTCCTAGATATTATACGTTTCATGTGTTCTTGATTAATATATTACATGTTTTTGTGTTACTATACTTGATATTTCCATTATTAGTAACTTTTCATAAATAGCAGGTTTCCAAATATAGTACTTTCCAAAAATAGTAGGTTTCCATATATAGTAACTTTCTAAAAATAGAAGGTTTCATATATAGTAACTTTCTAAAAATAGCAGGTTTCCATATAAAGTAAGTTTCCAAAAATAGGAGGTTTCTATAAATAGTTAGTTTCCAAAAATAGTAAGTTTCCATATTTAGTAAGTTTCCATAATTAGTCATAAGCTCGTTTAATATACATAAATAATATATCTTGTTCATCGAATAAGCTAGTTTTATAAGTCATGATTTAATATGTATATTAAGTAAGCTAGTTATTATAAGTCATGGTAAATGATAATTATTATATTAATAAGCCTATTATAATATTAAACTTTCATATTTCATACTTTATAAATAATTATTAATTAATAATGTGTCATGTTTTATACTTGATTATTAATTAATAATGTATCATAGATTTACTTTAACTATTAAATAATATCATGTCATGTATCATAATTAATTATAAGTAATAATAGTTCATGCATTATAATTAATTATAACTTAAGTCTTGATTCCAAATAAATAATCTTAAATTAAGTTACAAAAAAATAAGCCTATGTTAATTTAGATTGTAGAACAATGATAATCTTATAATTAATCAAGAGGGTTGTTGTTTTTTTAGAGAGAGAAACTAGAGAGAGAAAGAAAGAAACTTGTATTAATGTGAAAAATAAGTAAACAACCAACACCCCTTTCCATGGTGGAAAGGGGTTTATATACAAAGTCACTTAATGGACTTGGGCTTACGGCCCATGAACATGCTCATGGGTCGGGCTAATGTAAATAATAAACAAACTTATACTACGAGCCTATAACTATATTTTTGGAGTGACTGAGACTTTCTTAATACAAAAAACATATTTCCAAAAATATCCCCCAAAGGGAGGTCACTCCAAATTCACAAAGTCCGAATCTAGCATGTTAGATCTTGTTCTTGAGCTCGTAGTCCACTTTCTCTTTTCTTCTTTAACTTTTCTTCCTTTTGTGAATATGTGTTGAATAACATCAGACTTTTGCTTGGAACATGTTCTTTTGGCTTTTCACGTGCAATCTTTGTCTTATTGTCATATTTTCCTCTTCGTGACTTCATGTCCCACATACCTATCCTTTGTTGAATTCTTGAAAGTTTTAGAGTCGATACAGCGGAAGACTTTTAGGTCAGACTTTCCTGAATTTGATGAAATATTTGATGCAGAAGGAATAAGTATGTGAGGACGACTTCAATTGGTACACCGCAACGCCACCGTCATCAAATGCAGCAACATAATAATACACGAATAAAATGGCTTTGACATTTTATTCAGATTCGGTAGCATTTTACCTCCGGTCGGTGAAGACCGTTGGACGATAATAAATATCGTACTTGTGACAGGTAGCTCTAATTAAAGATCTCCTTGACAAGATTTCGCGGGTAAACCCGTTCTCTTTATTCGACCGTCCAAAGCTGACTGCGAACATAAAGAGTGAATCATTTGGATTAAAAATCCGTATGATTGAAGCCGTCAATTCATGAAACCTGCAACATGTGAATTTCAATTGAGATTTTCACCATCGTTGCTTTCCTGTTATCACGAGCTTGATTCAAATAGAATCTTGCTTGTCACCTACCGCAGTGCTGTTTGATGTTTACATTGGAAGGATTTCCACTCTTCACTGTGAACACTAAAGAGTGCCACTCTGAGTGTTCTGGCAAGATCACTTAGATAATGCGTAGAGGCCCTGTAACAAAATTAATCTCAATTAAGAGTTAAACCATCGTTTCTTTCCAGTTATCACAAGATTAGTTCTTAAAGAACCGCACGTGTCACCTACCATGAGCTTGTTTGATGTTGGGTCAAGCAGGATTTCCATCTTCATTGTAATACTTTCGTAAAACTCAGATGTTCTGGCAATATTACAAGAATATTGCGTAGGACTCATAAAAATATTTCTTGTTTTGAAATTGTGTCCTAATGAGACTTTTGATGATCTCGTGGCTCTAGACTCAATAGTGCATTTTTGTTTTGGTGAGCGGAGGCTAGAGAGGATTGCCACCTTTTCAATATCAGTTTATTCGGAGTGAATAAACTGATAGATAACGTGTTGAACTCCGTGATATTAAAACAAATATCTTTTGAGAGATATTTGAGTTGGCTGGGAGGGGTTGTGCATCGAATCACTGGGTTCATGATACTTTGTCTTCAAAATGAGTTGACCCGGTTTCTGCCTAAGTTATAAGGAGGGCTTCTTCTTTAGATTTCTTTTTCATTCTTCAACCCCTTCAATGCTTACCAATACATCATCACTAGCACCTTGTTGTGATTGTTCCAGTGCTAGCATCAGTACTTGGTCGGCATTCAGATAAGTTCACAGTCTATTCTCCATCTTTCCTAAGGACTTATATTTTCTAACTATGGAATTGTCCTTGGGAAGATTCATCCGGTTTTTGGAAGAATCATTGGACTAGTACCTAATCCTACCACCCTTTTGTCACCACATACGTCGTGAATTAAGTGTGTTTTTGGTAAATACTTGTCACCATGAAAAATCCTTGAAAACTCACTTAAGATACTTGTGATATAAATATCAAAGTTTTGTATCTTTAAGTGTTTTAGTTCATCAAAAATGCTTCCCCTTAACATGTGCAACACACATATTAAGCTGGTTTATACTTGAAGTCTTTTTCATGTTTAGCCAAATATATTATCAAGTCTCCTTAATCCCATTTTCTCCCCTTATCCAAAATGTTAACCATTAATATTTTGGATATTAATGGATTAACCGGTCTTTGGGTAATAAAATAAAATTCGTTGGTGGCCATAGAACATGTCAATGCTCCCCTCAAGTTAATGAGGGTTAGTTGTAGTGCTTGAGTATGATAGATTTTGAAAGATTTAGAATCTCGTGAAAAATTCTTGAAACATTATCATACTTTCACACTACAACAAGCCATAAAAGCACAATATTTACAATATTTACGTATTCACAAATTAAACTATATGTAGTTGACCTGAGATAAGACCCATTAGATGGATCGTTTCATTAGCTTGTGGTGCGCTCCATATGGTCTACCACCAACGAATCGTTCAAGACTCCTCATTAAGCGTCTTTCCTGTAGCTTTTCATTAATCTTGTTTATCAGGTAGTTAGCACTTGTTTCGTACCCTGTGTTCCACCATACGGTAAGTTGGGGATGCTTCTTGGTTCGGTTAATCTGAATCAGTGTGTCCCGAACTTGCTCAAGAGTCCCATCACTAAACTTGGAGAGTTTCGCTATTCTCAGGAATTTCTTCTCACCGGAGCCATTCAAGTAGAAGGTGTCTGGAACCGGTTTTGTAGTGCTTGTGTAGGGGCTTTTGTCGTGATGAATATCAGGAACCTTCGTGTATGGAGCAGTTAGGTTTAGCTTTTTCTGATAACTCTCAACGCCAAGTTGCAAGTCTTCAACTCTTTTCTTGATCACAAGGCGACAAGTATGCATTCGTAGAGCTAAATTCAGGGCAATGTAGTCTTCAGTGTCCAAGTGTTTGAGTGTGTCTTGAGTCATCAACAGTAACATGTCTTCATTGTCAACAAGAGGAACATCTGAGCAGTCTTCTTCCATGATGGAGTAGTATTTGTCGTCTTCTCTTTTTAATCTGATCTCTGTTATGTGATGATAGCCGACTTTGGGTCCAATCTTACTCATAGAATAGCCTTGATTCAGAACTCGGATTTTATTGGAGTCTTTGACTTGAAACCACATGCGTAGCTGTAAGCTTTCTGTATGGTTTCTCCCCAATGTGATGTACCCAATTCAGCATACTGATCATACTCAGGGATTAATTTCCTTACCCATATACGATCAACCTTTTCCTCAATCCAGGGTATTGACCCCCAATTTATAGCTTTGACTAAGGTTAAGGAAGTCGCATACTTGTTGGCACCTTTTACCAAATACTCTAGGTCATAGCAGACAAAGAAATCACGTATAATTTGATTGTCAGCGTCAGCAATCGGAAGAGGAGCATTTGCAGGCCTGTGACGACATGTTCGTTGAGGAAGGTTCATTGCTTTCAACAGTTCATTCGCATTGTATTCAGCCTCCATTCTACTGATTCTTGAAGTAGGAATGATGGTGGGATCATGAAAGGCTCGAGTTACCATCGCTGGAGTTACATTGTCAGTTCCATACCTGTAGATTAGATATGCTGAGAAGTCGATGGGATTGTTGAGGATTTGGGAGAAATATGGTTCATCTTCTCGAGTTAGCGGCCGAATGCTAGAAGCTTCTATGACCCAAGGTTGCTCGGGTGCATCTTTATCTACATTAATTTTTTCCACCATGCCGGTTCACTCGATTCAGGAATATCATGACCTTGCCCAACCGGTATGGGATATCGGTGCCATGTTTTTCAAAGATCTCGGTGTCTTGATCCATTGTCGTTCTTAAAGCTTTGTGAAGTGCTGGTTGCTCTGGCATTCGGTTGTAGGACACGACTTGAATCATCTTAGCATGCAACAACTTCTTCAACTTGTAGTATGTGAGTCTTTGAGCTATGAGAAAGTCGGACTGCTGAGTGTCGGAAGACTTGATCATCATTTTGCTTGCAGAGATGTCTTTTAGTTCATCTTGCAGAGGAGGAAGTACAGTTTCAATGGATTCTTGAACCTTTTCATCTATTGATTCAATAAGTGTAGCATTAGCTTGAACAAGTTCTTCTTTCTCCTCTTTGTATTTGTTTCTGAGTGCGCGAAGACGTTTAATTGATTCTTGCTTCTTTCAACTGTAGCTTCTAGACTTTCTCTCAGTTACTCTTCAGATTGTTGACGACTTGTTAATTCTTTTTGAAGTTGGTCGATTTCTTTTTCAAAATCTTTCTTGCTTGCTAACTCATCACGAAGACTAGCGAGTTCCTTTGCATAGGCTGTCTTTGAAGATTCTAATTGCTCTGTAACTAGAATAGTCTTATCCTCTTGAGCCTTCAATCGTTGTTCGATGATTTTCATAAAATCTGGGGTGACGGGTGGAGACGCCAGCAATGGTGTTGGATGAGAAGTTGATTGTGTAGATGTGACATGAGTTGTTACAATGGTGCTGAGTACAGATGTCGTGGCCTCAGTTACAGGGACATTTACCATGTTCGGGTTTGTTGAAAGATCAGTGTTAGTAACCTCAGATTCAAGAGAGTCAAAGTTCAAGTACTTACCTACTGGATCTGAAATAGACGAGGATTTGGTAACACTTTTCCTTGTGGATGTTCCCGGTAACTGTTGTCTTTGGTTGAATATCATCAAGGAACGTATCTTGTTGTACGTTGATAGGTGTGTAAACATTCATCCTTTTTACCACTTAACTACAATAATAACCGAGCCAAAACGTGTATTTTATGTCATAAATGTCGGAATTATGAGTGGTTTGTGTTTTTGTTGTGATTTAGGACGAAAATGTGAAAAGGGGAGAAAACACGGGTATTCACGGGCTTTTATCGAAGAAAAAGACAAAAGACGAAGTCAAGAAATCAAGAGTGCAAAAAGAACGGAAGTCCAAGACCAATTCTGAAGATTTATCGAAGAAAAAGTCAAAAGACGGAAGTTTACTAAAAGCCGAAGAACTCAAGTCTAATTTATTGAAGAATTATAAGACGAGTTTAAAGAAATCCCGAGACAAAGTCATTAAAGTCAAAGAATTAAGAAGACAAGGACTTAATCATGCAATTAAAGAAAAAAGAAAGAGGGGAGGAAGCTTCCTAAGCACCTCCCTAATCCTCCTATAAATAGATCATTAGTTTTTTCATTTCATTTTGTGGGCTAATAGTGACAATTAGTTCTTCCATTTTAATTACCTTGCACTTTAATTACATGTCATTTAAATACATTGTCTTTCACCTTAAATACCTTTAATTTCAAGTAAGTTTCCTTTTAATTATTGTCAATCTTTACTTTTATTGTTTGATCTCCTATCTTCCTTTCTTATTTGATCATTAATCTTTATGCTTTATTGTTCATGTGTATGTTTTGATGTTTTATTGATTTGATTAAAGTGGGTTTTGATTATTGTGGTTAGTATTGTTAGTTTTGTTGATTTGGATTGATAGATTATCATTAGTTGATTATTTGTTATTAATCTTGTTTAATATTTTGGTTGATTTTGATTAGTTTTGGATTAGATTCGTGTTTTCTTTGTCCCGTGTTCTTCGTTTCTGTTCATTTCCCAGGTACCTTCCGGATCAAAGCCAAATATTCCGAGTGAAGGAATTGTGTTGTGAATATTCCGAACCAAGCATTTGTTCCGAACCAGATTAATATTCCGGATCAGACAACTTCTTCCGAATCAAAGATTGTTCATTCGGAACATTCCACATTCCGGATCAAGGAGGTGTTCATCCGGAATAACTTGTATTCCGGATCAAGGTCTTCATTCGGAAGATTCAACATTCCGGATCAGCTGTTCATTCGGAACATTCCGAACGAAGGTTTTGAACATTGTTCCGGATCAGCGAGTTCATTCGGAACATTCCGAGTGAAGGAGTTCATTCGGAACATTCCGAATCAAGAAAACATTCCGAATCAAGGGAGTTGATTTGGAATATTCCGAATCAAGGTCATTTATTCCGAATCAAGGTTTTGTCTCATTTATTCAGGATCAGTGAAGCATTATTCCGAGTGAAGGGTTTATTCCGGATAAGTGACATATTCCGGATGAATCAATATTCCAGATGAGCCAATTGTTCCGAATGAGTGTTTTATGTTAATTTATTCCGAACGAAGAAGAATTATTCCGGGTGAAGGTGACATTCCGAACGAGTAATTATTCCGAGTGAGGTATTTTTAGGTTATTTTAAGTTACTGTTTTTAAGTTTTAATTTTTAATTTTCAAGCTTTACTTTTCCCGCCTTTTTACTTAGTTGCACTTTAAGTTTACTTGCCTTAGATTTATTTTAAGCCTTGCCTTAGTTTAAGTTTTAGTTGCGTTTTAAGTTTGCCTTAGATAGTTTTAAGTTTGCGTTATTTACTTTTAGTGCCTTTTAATTCTCGTCACGTTTTAATTTCTCGCCATTTATTTTCAATTAGATTTAGATTTATTTTACATGATTTTACGTTTAAGTTTGGCTTTTAATTTTACTACAACGACAAATATTTTTCTCAACCAAAGACAGCTGAGTCACATATTTAACCAGTTATCAATTCGATTAGACATACGACAAAGAACTTTAATTTTTATACGGGCAAAAGCCCTGTATCAAATGGCGCCGCTGCCAGCTCTTTTCGTAAAGATTAACGGTTTTCTGTGAGAGACGCGTTTCTTTTTGGGATCCGTTCATTCGTGAGCATTATTTTCTTTCTTAAAAATCTTCAAAAATCCATAAAAAATTAAAAATTGTTAAAAATCCATAAAAAATAAAAATTTCAAAATCCAAAAAGATTTTATTTTTATCTTCATAGTGTATATATATTCTCTTTGTGTTTGGTATTGTTTTCTTTTGCTTTCGCAGGTGTATGCGTACTAGATCTTCTAATTACCAAGAGCCCGAGACTCGAGAAGATTTAGCTATGGCAGGTGTTAACAACAATAATAATCCACCGCACCTCAATAATAACAACAACAATGTTCTTCCACAGCCCGATCTTCGGACAATGGAGGAGCTTTGTCAACCTACCATGTTTGGACGAGGAGGACCGATTGCGCCGATGCAAATCACGGCTCCGGAGTTTTCGTTGAAGCACCACATGATTCAGCAAGTGCAAACTAACCCATTCAGTGGATTGCCTGATGATGATGCCAACAAACACCTCGACAAATTCATTACTATCACTCAAAGCATGAAGTTGCCCGGTGCCAGAATGGATGTTCTTCGCCTTCAACTCTTCCCATATACTTTATCACACCACGCCGAGAAATGGTTTGATCGTCTCCCAAAGAATTCTATTCATACTTGGGATGACATGACTCAACGATTTTTGTCGCGCTACTTTCCACCATCCATGGTCACGAGCCTTCGCAATCAAATCAGCGGTTTCATGCAAGAACCTGATGAATCTCTCTTTGATGCTTGGGAAAGATATAATGTCTTAATCGATCGTTGTCCAAACCACAACATGATCCCTGTGACCTTAATTGATACTTTCTACAACAGTTTGACTTTTTGTGATCGTGATACGATTAATGCAGCCGCTGGTGGCACATTTATGAAAAGGAGACCCGAGGAGTGTAGAGAGCTTATTGAGAACATGACTACTCACCACAAAAACTGGAATCCTCTGCTTCTTCAAGGAACAACCCGAGAGTCAATGTTTCTTCTACTTCAGCAAGCCCCGACATGACCGAATTCACCCGCATGATGGTGGAAATGAACAAAAATATCTTGCTTCTCGCTACAAACCAACAACAAGTTAAGGCGGTAGCCAATCCTTGTGAGACATGCGACAGTCCTCACTCATACACTGATTGTCCACCTTCTGAGGACGAGGTTGTGCATCTTCTTCGCGGATCATCTTCAAATTCTACTGAGCCTGAGTGCTATTTTCCCCTAAAGGAAAAGGTGTTCGACCCCGGTATCGATATTCTTCAGCCATCTCAGTATCCATCTAATGAAATAAAAGGAAAAATCTTTGGAACTTTTGAAGATATGCTTGCACCTCTTCACCCTTGCTCCCACTGTGCTCCATCTTTTCTTAAGGGAACCTTGCCTACTCTTCTTTGGCTTGCCTTGTTTGCCTTAAGCTTATGCTATTTGATGGACGAAAACTATGTCTTTGATCCTGGTGGATATGTTTCATGCTTCTTCCTATGCTAATCAAGGTCGAGTCAGGCTCACGACTCGGTGAACAAAAATCAAGCGCTTCTTGGGAGGCAACCCATGTATCTATCTTTCACCTTTCTTTATCCTAAGTGTAGGGGAGACCCGTTGGTGTTTGCTATTTCCTCTCCTTTTATATTCAGGGATTCGAGCGCTCAATGATCCACTCTTGATGATTTTTGACGAACCGTGATTCTGTGTTCTCATCTTCCCGGTTCTATCCTAAACTCTTTTCGATTCACTATTTTATATTTCTCAATATTAAAATCGGAATCTCGTTAGTTATCCTTTCTTTAGCAAGATTTAAACAACATGCACAATGTCCTAAGTGTAGGGGAGTTTACTCCCACATGCTTAAACATTGAGGACAATGTTTATATTAAGTGTAGGGAGGACTTCTATCGAAGTTAAGTGGCCTTTTCCTTGTATTTGTCCTTATTTTAACCGGAAAATCAATTTTTCGACATTTTTCAAAATTTTTGATCTATTTTGGCCTATTAGTTTATCCCTTTGTATAGTTATTTTCCTTCTTTACTTAGAAATTTTTTTTAATAAAGTGGTTTGAATTTTCAAACGTTGTGAATCTTTTGACTCAACCCGAGTTTACTTATATAAGTTTACTCTAGCTAGTATCCTTAACGTGTTTAAGTCAAGTTTTGCTAGGCTTTTATATAGGGACCTATAAAACGCGAAAGTCTTAACTCTCACGGGTTAAGAACAAGAACTTTTCACAAGTTCCTATAATTGATCCTAGAGAGTCGTTTATCAAGGGAACATTAAAATGCAATTTCTAAAACTTGAAAAAGTCTAAGAATTTGCAAGATCCTATAGGCGACTCGAAAACCCAAAACTTTGATTTAATAGGCTAAGCATCCACGAGTCTCATTCCTTGAGATTTTAAACTGTAGAGAACGAGAGATGATAGAGTCAATTATAAGTTTGGTATTCTTTCGTGAATTTATGTGAGTTAATTATAAGCCTATTCTCCCATCGCTTGCTAATAAATATATCTGCAATAAATGAGGTTGTACGATTTGAAAAGTTACTTAGCTTCTAGCCCAAGATCGTTTAAAAGTTGCTCGGTATGGATTAGAGTTCATAGCCAAGGCATAACTTATTGAAGCGGGATGCGAAGATTGGCGAGTCCGAAAAGGCCCTAACAAGGCATGATGGCTACATTTTGTTGCTAAAGATCCAAAAGTAATGTGAAGAATCATTTATCGAAAATCAATATGAAGGATCGAGACACACGACAAAAAGCAAGTACTCCCCTAAAGATCATGGAGAAGTCTATCCGAAAAGACCCTAGCAAGGTATGAGGATAAATAGATCCAAGTCCAAAAAGGAGGCGGATCGTTGTATATCAAAATCCAAAATAAAGATTGGAGAAAAATGAAGAAGTCGTGGTCCAAATATGAAGAATCTCTCAAAACTTCAAGTGAAGAAATTCCTATTATGAAGAGAAGGCCATTATTTCATTAACGTCTCTCAAGATTTGAAGTATGAAGTCGCTACCAAATATCGGTCCGAGAAAGGTCTCAAATCGCGAAGCGAGTTATGCCAAGATATGAACTTTATGAGGTCCCGAGAAGCATTTTAAAAGATTTTGTCCTTTAGCTAACTATTGATTAAATCGTCCCACTTTATTTTCACCCTAATAAACTATCGAAATAAGTCAACAATGCATCCTCGTGATCATTCAAGACAACAATAAAATATAAGAGATATGATACAAGGCTTTTGCAATGGTTCAAATTATGTTTCTCTCGATATCCTCTCGAATTGATCTCGGTCTTAAGTGGAATGATTTGTTCTTGGTTGATAAAAAGTGGTTGGTTTGTTTATCTATTTTAACTAATGACAAGAAATTAAGTGTCGAAGAGTAAAATTAAAGACTTAAATGATTAAAGTGAAAAGACGAATTTAAAATTAAATGTTTGAAAACTTTAAAGATTATAATAAAAGAATAAATGGACATTCAATTAAATCTAACTCTTGGAAAACTTTGTGAAATATATGAACTTAATTGGAAACTACTAAAAGAAAGTAAGAACGGAGAATAGCAAAGCGACTCAATCGGAATAACCAAATATGGTGCAATCGGAATGTTATTCCGATCAATTGATCGGAATATGGACGGAATCAAGCGATCGGAATGTTGCCAAAGAATATCAATCGGAATACTTAAGAAACATGTCAATCGGAATATGCTGAAACGGGTCCCAATCGGAATAAGGCAAAACTTGCTATAATCGGAATATATGGCAATCAAGTGGATCGGAATATGGGGTAACTCACCGTCGGAATATACGAAAAGTGGACAAATCGGAATGTTAGAAAAGCTCACCGTCGGAATCTTAAAACCCTATTCCGATCGTATGATCGGAATGGAGGGGTGTTGCTGGTCGGAAAGTATGGTCGGAAAAGGGAGATTCCCTTTCCGAAATTTATGCTAAACCGAGGCTTTTGCAAGGGTAAAAAGCTATTGGAATAAGCTAAAACCCAAAACTAACTCGAATCTATTAATAAGCTGATCAAATAAGTACTAAAAACAACTTTTCCAAACTCAAAGTAAACAACTTTTAAATCAAATCAATAAAAAGATGAACTTTTCATAAAAACTCTTAAAAAGTAAATAAGCTAAATCAACAAATAAGCCAATAAGAACAAGGATCTCAAAGCTTATTGATGTAAAAACTTAAGGAAACATAAAAAGTAAACAACTTTTTAAGCACAAATCATAGATGAACAACACGGATCATATGAGATTTGTACCAAAAATCAATAAAAGTAAAAGAAAGGAAGGATGAGATTAAAGATTAAAACTTAAAAACTTGAACTTGATTAATGAAAAAGTAATACAAAGTTTTGAATTTGAAAGGGAAAAAGATGAAATCTAGTGAGAGAAAGTTCTAAACTTTCTCTCTCTAAAACTAGAAACTACCTAAAAAACTAAGTGTGTGAAAATTTGTGAGGTGAAGGCTTTATATAGGCGTGTGTATGGTGTTGATGGGCTCTTGATTGGGCTTTGATTCGGGCTTCTTTTCCCTCTTACTTCTTTAGTCTTCATGCGTCTTTAAATAAACGTTTCCGACTTGGATTTGAGAAGTGTCGATGAATAATTCCAACTCGTCTTATAATCTTTTATTTAATAGACTCGAGTTCTTCGACATATATGAATCTTCCATCTTTGGCTCTATTCTTCAATGAATCTTCAAACAGGCACAATGACTTCAAATCTTTTGCATCTCTTGGACAATAGTCTTTGTCTTGAGTCTTTTTCCTCGATAAAACCCGTGTAATCCCATGTTTTCTTCATTATTCATCTGGTTGACTCTGAAAACACAATAAACACAAAAACCACGCATAATTCCAAACAAATGATATTAAATACGTGTTTTGGTCTCGTTTTAGCCCGATTTAAGTGGTAAAAGGATGGGTGTTTTCACACCTATCAAATCCCCTACACTTAACCATTGCCATGCCCTCATGCAATGCTTAGTGACAAAGCACATTTACACTTTCCTCATAATCAATCAACCCTGGCCTTATTAATATACTACTAAACGAAAATGAAAATACTAAGAGAAATTTAAAACTTTAAAGCAAACAAAAGGATGGAAATAACTTGCAAAGAGATCGAGGACTTACATTAGGGCTTCGGTGCTGCGAAGATTTATCACCCTCAAGTTTCACGTTCCCCAAACTAAGCTTAAAAACGAGATCATTGTTATTATAAGTTAGTAATTCAAACACTCACACACATGGCTTAATTAAATGCTTAAACTCCCTTATTCCTAGGTGTATCTCTTATATTTTATTTTTGTCTCAGAATGATCATGAAGATGCATTTTTGGACTTATTTCGATAGTTTATTATGGCTGAAAGCAAAGTAGGACGATTTGATCAATAGTTAGCTAAAGGACAAAATCTTTTAAAACTGCTTCTCGGGATATCAAAAAGTTCATATCTTGGCATAACTTGGTTCACGATTTGAGACCTTTCTCGGGCCGATATTTGGCATGTACTTCATACTTCATATCTTGAGAGACGTTCTTGAGATAATGGTCTTCTCATCGTAATAGAGTTTCTTCACTTGGAGACTTTTGAGGGGTACTCCAACTTTGTTGACCACGACTTCATGATTATTTCTTCAATCTCTAATTGGGATTTTGAGATACAACGATCCGCCTCCTTTTCGGACTTGGATCTATTTATCCTCATACCTTGTTAGGGTCTTTTCGGATAGACTTCTCCATGATCTTTATGGGAGTTGATTGCTTTTCGTCGTGAGTCTTGATCCTTCATATTGATTTTGGGAATAATGCTTTTCACATCACTTTTGGATCTTCAGCAATAAAATGGAATCCTCATGCCTTGTTAGGGCCTTTTTGGACTCGCCAATCTTCGCGCCCCGCTTCATAAGTTATGCCTTGGCTATGAACTCTTATCATTACCGAGCAACTTTTAAACGATCTTGGGCTAGAAGCTAAGTAACTTTTCAAATCGTACGACCTTACTTATTGTAGATAAATTATTAGCAAGTGATGGGAGAATAGGCAAATAATTACACCAAGTGAGCTTGCGCAAGAATACCGACTTATAATTGACTCTATCATTTCTCGTCCTCCACAATTTAAAATCTCAAGTAATGAGACTCGTGGATGCTTAGCCTAATAAACCAATTAAGGTCTACCTGGTTAAGGATACTAGCTAGAATAAACTTGGATAAGTCTATTCGGGTTGAGTCAAAATAAACGCAACGGGCCTAATATGTCAAAGACTTCTTAAACTAGCTACACCACTTTTATTAAAATTTTTGACTTTATTGCGGGATATATACATATGAAAGCAACGATAAAAATTTAAAAATTACGACTAAATGGCCAAAGTTAATTAAAAATTTGAAAAATGTTGAAAAAGATGATTTTCTGGTTAAATGAAGGCATTTTCATGGAAAAGTCCACTTAAAACTTCGATAGAAGTCTCCCCTACACTTAAGATAAACATTGTCCTCAATGTTTAAGCATGTGGGAAAAGTCTCCCCTACACTTATGACATTGTGCACGTTGGTTAACTCGAGTTAAGGAAGAGACGACTAAAGTGAGCAATTTCAATTGTGAGTATGAAGAAAATTGAATCATGATAGTTGAGAGATAGAACCGGATTTCGGATAACACGGGAGCACGGTTCTTCAAAGTTTCCAAGAGTGCACTTATCCCTGTAATCATATCACCACACAAATACAAACACCTATGCAGGCCCCCCTACACTTAGGAGGGTAAAACATTAAAGGATAGATACTCGGGCTGCCTCCCGAGGAGCGCTTGTTTTTTATAACCGAGTCACGAGCCTGACTCGACCCAAATTTAGTTCATGGGGAACGTGGTGAGGGATGGAATCATCTCCTGAGCGATGTCCTCACCAAAGTACAGCTTTAGACGCTGGCCATTCACCTTGAAATTGGGCCCATTTGGCTGAGAAAGCTCAATGGTCCCATATGGAAAGACGTTGGCGACGGTGAATGGACCAGACCAGCGGCTCTTCAACTTGCCAGAGAAGATCTTCAACCGAGAGTTAAAAAGTAAGACTTGATCACCAACGTGGAACTCTCGGTTCTTGATTTTTGCGTCATGAAGGATCTTCGTCTTCTCTTTGTAGATCAGCGAGTTCTCATAAGCGTCATTCCTTAGTTCGTTGAGCTCGTTGAGTTGATTCTTGCGATGATCACCGGCTTTGTTGATGTCGAAGTTAGCCCACTTTAAGGCCCAGTGCGCCTTATGCTCCAACTCGATGGGAAGGTGGCATGCTTTCCCGTACACAAGATGATAAGGTGTACAACCGATCGGGGTCTTGTAAGCAGTACGGAAAGCCCACAGAGCATCATCTAACTTATCGGCCCACGCGGCACGATGCTCTCCCACAGTACGCTCCAAAATTCGTTTCAATCTACGATTGGATATCTCGGCTTGCCCATTGGTTTGGGGATGATAAGCGGTGGAAAGACGGTGATTGACACCATACTTTGCCATGACTCTTGCAAATTGATCGTTGCAAAAATGAGTCCCGCGGTCACTGATAATAGCACGAGGAACGCCAAATCGAGCGAACAGCGATTTCAAAAAGTTACAAACCACCCTTGCATCATTAGTAGGTAAAGCTTTGGCTTCAACCCACTTGGAGACGTAGTCAACGGCAACAAGGATGTATTTGTTTCCTTTAGATGAAGGGAATGGCCCCATAAAGTCGATACCCCAAACATCAAAGATTTCACACTCTTGAATGAAATTCTGAGGCATCTCGTCTTTATGTGTGATCGTGCCTTGTTTCTGGCAAGCATCACATTTTTTAACCATATCGTGAGCGTCACGATAAATAGAGGGCCAATAAAATCCCGAATCAAACACTTTTTTGGCGGTGTAGTTGGGACCAAAGTGACCACCAGTGGGTCCTTTGTGGCAAGCATCAAGGATTTCGAAAGCTGCCGGTCTATCAACACATCGGCGAATAATCAAGTCGGCACATTGTTTGAAAAGATACGGGTCATCCCAAAAGTAAGTCTTGATGTCTTTGAAGAACTTTTTCTTTTGCTGGGATGTTAACCCGTCAACGAGGATTCCACCCGCCAAGTAGTTTGCAATGTCTGCAAACCACGGGGTTTCGTCAGCAGTCGAGTTAATAGACATTAAGGTCTCCAGGGGAAAAGAATCATTGATTTCTTTGTTCGGATGATCCCCCTGGTAAGGATCCTCAAGTCTACTGAGATGATCCGCGGCTAGGTTTTCTGCTCCTTTTTTATCGCGAATTTCGATTTGAAATTCCTGGAGTAGTAAAACCCAGCGAAGAAGTCTTGGTTTGGAATCTTGCTTTGTCAACAAGTACTTCAGCGCGGAATGATCGGTATACACGATGGTGGTGGAAAGGACAAGATAGGGGCGGAATTTTTCAAAAGCATAGACAACAGCTAAAAGCTCTTTCTCGGTTGTCGTATAATGCAATTGTGCCCCCGTCATTGTCTTGCTAGCGTAATGGATTGGTTGGAAGTGTTTGTTCACTCTTTGTCCAAGAACCGCTCCAATAGCAAAATCACTAGCATCGCACATCAACTCAAAAGGCAGCTCCCAATTTGGGGTAACCAAGACGGGTGCCTTAGTTAGCTTATCCTTAAGCGAGTTGAAGGCTTCAAGACACTCTTTGGAAAAGATAAAAGGAGTATCTTTTTCCAAGAGGTGGGTCATCGGGCGAGCGATTTGAGAAAAATCTTTGATGAATCGACGGTAGAAGCCCGCATGACCCAGAAAACTTCTCACACCCTTCACGGTTGAAGGTGGAGGCAACTTTGCGATAACATCGACTTTAGCACGGTCTACTTCAAGACCGGCTTTCGAGATTTTATGTCCAAGCACGATGCCTTCTTTTACCATAAAATGGCATTTTTCCCAATTCAGAACTAGGCGAGTGTCTTCGCAGCGCTTGAGCATACGTTCCAAATTGGCAAGGCACGCAGAGAATGAATCGCCATAGACCGAGAAATCATCCATGAATACTTCCATAGTGTCTTCCACCATGTCATGGAAGATAGCCATCATACACCTTTGGAATGTCCCAGGAGCATTACATAAACCAAAAGGCATGCGTTTGTAAGCAAATGTTCCATAGGGACAAGTGAATGTGGTCTTTTCTTGGTCCTTGGGATCGATGGGAATTTGAAAATACCCGGAGAAGCCATCTAAGAAGCAGTAATAATCATTACCCGCAAGACGCTCGAGCATTTGATCCATGAAAGGAAGAGGAAAGTGGTCTTTTCTCGTGGCGTCATTGAGCTTGCGATAATCAATACAAACTCTCCACCCAGTAACGAGACGAGTGGGAATTAACTCGTTGTGTTCATTGGGAACAACGGTTATTCCGCCCTTCTTGGGCACACAATGGACGGGACTTACCCACGGCGAATCCGAAATAGGGTAGATCAAGCCGGCATCTAGAAGTTTGATAACCTCTTGTTTGATGACGTCATGAATTTTAGGATTAACCCTTCTTTGGCTCTGGATTGTGGGTTTGAAGTCATCTTCCATGAGAATTTTGTGAGTACAAAAGTTCGGATCAATTCCGCGGATATCGGAAATTTTCCAAGCAATTGCCTTCTTATGAGCTTTAAGCACAGCGATGAGACGAGTTTTCTCTTCTTCTTGCAAGTCCTTAGCGATGATGACGGGTGACTTCTTCTCTGCTTCAAGGAACGCATACTCGAGATGGGGCGGCAACTCCTTAAGTTCCAAATCCGGAGGATTTTCGACGGGAGGCGTTTTCAAAATCGTGACATCGATAGCAATAACCGTGGGAGATGGAGGCGAAGGATTGTCTTCGTTGAGAAGATTGTCAAAGAAATTCATGTCTTCATCCCCATCGATAGGAGAATCATTAGTAGCTAAATTCGCATCTCCCATGGTATCTTCAAGATCTTTCCAAAACAAATCACTATCTCCAAATAGAGACAACGATGAATCAATAGAGGACACGGTCTCAACATTGGGAAGAGAGGTAGGAATACTTTTGCAAGCATCATTAAAGTGTTCTTCACAAGCCTCATCAAGAACGTCAATACAATTAACACTCTCATATGAATAAGGCTGTTTAGACAACTTTCCCATGTTGAAGACTACTTTATCGTCACCCACTCTCATGATAAGCTCACCGGCTTCAACATCAATGAGAGTGCGACCGGTCCTTAAGAATGGACGACCAACAATAAGTGGCACACGGGGGTCCATCTCGTAGTCGACGACAACAAAATCAGCAGGAAAGGTGAATTTGTCGACTCCTACAATGACGTCTTCGGCTATCCCCACTGGATAAGCAACCGTACGGTTTGCTAATTCCAAAGTCATTTTGGTGGGGACTAGCTCTGGGAGAGATAATTGCTTCCAAACACTTAGAGGCATGAGATTAATACTGGCACCTAGATCGGCTAGGGCCATGCAATTCTCTACTCTCGGGAAATTGCAAGGGATCAGAAAACGACCCGGATCACCAAGCTTGATTGGCAATTTCCTTAAGAGCACTGCAGAGCAGTTCTCATTAAGTTGGGTGTTGGCGAGATCGAGGAGCTTTTCCTTGTCGCTCAGAAGATCTTTAAACATTTTTGCATATTTAGGCATGTGAGCGAGAGCCTCAGCGAAGGAGATATTGAAATTCAATTGTTTGAACATTTTAAGGAAGTTCGAAACCTGAATATCGTCCTTTCTTTTGAGCTTCTCTTTCCTCAACCTAGATGGATAAGGTATATTGGATGAAGAGGAAGGCTTTGGAAGGATAGGATCACTCACATCCTTGGGTGGAGGAGGGGTAGAAAGAAGAGGTGGAGAAATTGGGGAAGGAGAAGGGTGAGGAATAGGAGCAGGTGACTCGTTCTCCTTAGTCACAACCACCGGTGGAGGTATAGGAAGCTCGGGTTCCTGGGTACCTTTGCCACTTCGAGTAGTGATTGCTTTCATCTCCCCTCTTGGGTTCGCAACGGTGTTACCCGGAAGAGTACCCGAAGAAGAGGGTTGATTACCTTGGAAGAAACTAGCCATCATGTTCCTCAGGTCATTTGTTTGGCTATCCAACGTATTTTTCATATCGGCTCTCAAATCATTTCCTTGCTTGACCAAGTCTGCTTTCAAATTGCGCACTTCCTCTTGGAGATTTCCCACTATCACATCATTGGTCCTCATATAGGTTGCAACCTCTTGGTGTAATGCAGTGGTCGCTTGGTTGGGAGGAGCATTGTATGCAGGTGGTTGGTAAGCAGGTTGTTGGTAGACTTGATTGTTACGTTGAGGTGGTTGTTGCTGCTTGTGAGGTGGGATGTATGGTTGTCGAGGTTGTTGTTGTTGTTGAGGAGGGCGGTTAAGGTTTTGTTGTTGGTTTGGGTTGGTAGGAGGGAAACCAGGTGGTGAAAGATAGTTGTTGCTGCCGTAGCTAAGCAAGTTACGGTCACCTTGAGGTCTAGCTTGATAAGCAGGTTGTTGGTAGGTTCCATATGCCGCATTCACATTCTCAGCAGGGTAATCTTGGGTGGCGGTACAAGTTGTGTAAGAGTGGGGACCACCGCATATCTCACAAGGTTGGCTGACAGCGTTTACTTGAGCGTTTTTGGCGTTGTTGCTGTTGTTGTTGCTGACGGTGTGGGTGACAAGCGATTCAAGAAGCGTGGTGATTTTGTCAAGTCGCTTGTCGCTGTCATTAGTGCTAGCACTAGCAACATTGGTCCTAACACTCTTGGTTTGCACACGAGATTTGTTCTCAATGATATCCCAAGCAGCATTGGAAGTCTTAGCCAATAGATTACCCCCCGAAGCACTGTTCAGTGAATCTTGGTCACTCATGCTTAAACCATTGTAAAAAGTATTGATTTGATGTACTTTGGTAAAACCATGTTGTGGGCATTTTCTTAAAAGATCTTTAAAGCGATCCCAAGATTCACTGAATGACTCATCGTACTTTTGTTCAAAATTTATGATCTCATTCCGCAAAGCGGTAGTACGAGAGGGTGGAAAAAAGTAGTTGATAAACTTTGTTTCCAAATCCGTCCACGAGAGAATACTCTGTGGCGGTTCCTTAGCAAGCCAATGCCGGGCTTGTCCCTCTAGAGAAAAGGGAAAAAGTTGTAACCTTATAACCTCCTGTGGAACTCCATTGAACTTGACCGTGTTGGTGAGTTGCAATAATCTCTTGATATGGTCGTGTGGATCGTCAATGGTTCGTCCCAAGAATGGTTGAGCGGAGACCATCTGGATAAAGCCTGATTTTAGCTCGAAGTTGTTGGCGGCAAATGGAGGTATAACAATTGGATCCGTGTTGCCATCGACATGAGCTTGCAGCAATTCAATCATCGGGCGATTATCCGGAAGGGGCTCATTGTTGTTGTTATTCATGTTGTTGAAAGGTGGGTTGTTGTTGTTATTATTATTGTTTGGAGGTGGTATGTTATTGTTGTTTTGTACACCAGCCATGTCTAAGTTATCGAGAGGCTCGGGCTCTTGATAAGACGTGGATCGAGTGCGCATACACCTGCAAAAGAACGAACAAAGAAAAACAAAGCAAAAATATTTTTGGTTTTTATGTTTTTTACTTTTTAGGATTTTTGAAAATTTTATATTTTTTAGTGTTTTTGAAAACTTTTATGAAAAAGTAACGTTCACGGGGAACGGATCCCAAAATCCAAGTTCTCACAAAAAACTTTTGATCTTAACGAGAAGAGCCGGCAGCGGCGCCATTTGATACAAGGCTTTTGCAATGGTTCAAGTTATGTTTCTCTCGATATCCTCTCGAATTGATCTCGGTCTTAAGTGGAATGATTTGTTCTTGGTTGATAAAAAGTGGTTGGTTTGTTTATCTATTTTAACTAATGACAAGAAATTAAGTGTCGAAGAGTAAAATTAAAGACTTAAATGATTAAAGTGAAAAGACGAATTTAAAATTAAATGTTTGAAAACTTTAAAGATTATAATAAAAAAATAAATGGACATTCAATTAAATCTAACTCTTGGAAAACTTTGTGAAATATATGAACTTAATTGGAAACTACTAAAAGAAAGTAAGAACGGAGAATAGCAAAGCGACTCAATCGGAATAACCAAATATGGTGCAATCGGAATGTTATTCCGATCAATTGATCAGAATATGGACGGAATCAAGCGATCGGAATGTTGCCAAAGAATATCAATCGGAATACTTAAGAAACATGTCAATCGGAATATGCTGAAACGGGTCCCAATCGGAATAAGGCAAAACTTGCTATAATCGGAATATATGGCAATCAAGTGGATCGGAATATGGGGTAACTCACCGTCGGAATATACGAAAAGTGGACAAATCGGAATGTTAGAAAAGCTCACCGTCGGAATCTCAAAACCCTATTCCGATCGTATGATCGGAATGGAGGGGTGTTGCTAGTCGGAAAGTATGGTCGGAAAAGGGAGATTCCCTTTCCGAAATTTATGCTAAACCGAGGCTTTTGCAAGGGTAAAAAGCTATTGGAATAAGCTAAAACCCAAAACTAACTCGAATCTATTAATAAGCTGATCAAATAAGTACTAAAAACAACTTTTCCAAACTCAAAGTAAACAACTTTTAAATCAAATCAATAAAAAGATGAACTTTTCATAAAAACTCTTAAAAAGTAAATAAGCTAAATCAACAAATAAGCCAATAAGAACAAGGATCTCAAAGCTTATTGATGTAAAAACTTAAGGAAACATAAAAAGTAAACAACTTTTTAAGCACAAATCATAGATGAACAACACGGATCATACGAGATTTGTACCAAAAATCAATAAAAGTAAAAGAAAGGAAGGATGAGATTAAAGATTAAAACTTAAAAACTTGAACTTGATTAATGAAAAAGTAATACAAAGTTTTGAATTTGAAAGGGAAAAAGATGAAATCTAGTGAGAGAAAGTTCTAAACTTTCTCTCTCTAAAACTAGAAACTACCTAAAAAACTAAGTGTGTGAAAATTTGTGAGATGAAGGCTTTATATAGGCGTGTGTATGGTGTTGATGGGCTCTTGATTGGGCTTTGATTCGGGCTTCTTTTCCCTCTTGCTTCTTTAGTCTTCATGCGTCTTTAAATAAACGTTTCCGACTTGGATTTGAGAAGTGTCGATGAATAATTCCAACTCGTCTTATAATCTTTTATTTAATAGACTCGAGTTCTTCGACATATATGAATCTTCCATCTTTGGCTCTATTCTTCAATGAATCTTCAAACAGGCACAATGACTTCAAATCTTTTGCATCTCTTGGACAATAGTCTTTGTCTTGAGTCTTTTTCCTCGATAAAACCCGTGTAATCCCATGTTTTCTTCATTATTCATCCGGTTGACTCTGAAAACACAATAAACACAAAAACCACGCATAATTCTAAACAAATGATATTAAATACGTGTTTTGGTCTCGTTTTAGCCCGATTTAAGTGGTAAAAGGATGGGTGTTTTCACACCTATCAAGATACACCTAGGAATAAGGGAGTCTAAGTAAATAATTGGCCCACATGAGTTCTTGTTAGTTTGATAACTTATAATAACAATGATCTCGTTTTTAAGCTTGGTTTGGAGAAGGTGAAAACTTGAGGATGATGATCATTCATGACATTTCCAAAACCCGAAGGTATGTTTTTTATTTCTTTACTTTGAATGTTTATAATTTTCTATCTCTTTAATAAAGGCCAATATGGATTGATTATGATGGAAAATGTAATCGTGCTTTGTAACTAATTGCTATGATAGGTGTGTAAACACCCATCCTTTTTACCACTTAACTACAGTAATAACTGAGCCAAAACGTGTATTTTATGTCATAAATGTCGGAATTATGCGTGGTTTGTGTTTTTGTTGTGATTTAGGACGAAAATGTGAAAAGGGGAGAAAACACGGGTATTCACGGGCTTTTATCGAAGAAAAAGATAAAAGACGAAGTCAAGAAATCAAGAGTGCAAAAAGAACGGAAGTCCAAGACCATTTCTGAAGATTTATCGAAGAAAAAGTCAAAAGACGGAAGTTTACTAAAAGCCGAAGAACTCAAGTCTAATTTATTGAAGAATTATAAGACGAGTTTAAAGAAATCCCGAGACAAAGTCATTAAAGTCAAATAATTAAGAAGACAAGGACTTAATCATGCAATTAAAGAAAGAAGAAAGAGGGGAGGAAGCTTCCTAAGCACCTCCCTAATCCTCCTATAAATAGATCATTAGTGTTTTCATTTCATTTTGTGGGCTAATAGTGACAATTAGTTCTTCCATTTTAATTACCTTACACTTTAATTACATGTCATTTAAATACATTGTCTTGCACCTTAAATACCTTTAATTTCAAGTAAGTTTCCTTTTAATTATTGTCAATCTTTACTTTTATTGTTTGATCTCCTATCTTCCTTTCTTATTTGATCATTAATCTTTATGCTTTATTGTTCATGTGTATGTTTTTGATGTTTTATTGATTTGATTAAAGTGGGTTTTGATTATTGTGGTTAGTATTGTTAGTTTTGTTGATTTGGATTGATAGATTATCATTAGTTGATTATTTGTTATTAATCTTGTTTAATCTTTTGGTTGATTTTGATTAGTTTTGGATTAGATTCGTATTTTCTTTGTCCTGTGTTATTCGTTTTTGTTCATTTCCCAGGTACATTCCGGATCATAGCCAAATATTCCGAGTGAAGGAATTGTGTTGTGAATATTCCGAACCAAGCATTTGTTCCGAACCAAGTTAATATTCTGGATCAGACAACTTCTTCCGAATTAAAGATTGTTCATTCGGAACATTCCACATTCCGGATCAAGGAGGTGTTCATCCGGAATAACTTGTATTCCGGATCAAGGTCTTCATTCGGAAGATTCAACATTCCGGATCAGCTGTTCATTCGGAACATTCCGAACGAAGGTTTTGAAGATTGTTCCGGATCAGCGAGTTCATTCAGAACATTCCGAGTGAAGGAGTTCATTCGGAACATTCCGAACCAAGACAACATTCCGAATCAAGGGAGTTGATTCGGAATATTCCGAATCAAGGTCATTTATTCCGAATCAAGGTTTTGTCTCATTTATTCCGGATCAGTGAAGCATTATTCCGAGTGAAGGGTTTATTCCAGATAAGTGACATATTCCGGATGAGCCAATTGTTCCGAATGAGTGTTTTATGTTAATTTATTCCGAACGAAGAAGAATTATTCCGGGTGAAGGTGACATTCCGAACGAGTAATTATTCCGAGTGAGGTATTTTCAGGTTATTTTAAGTTACTGTTTTTAAGTTTAAATTTTTAATTTTCAAGCTTTACTTTTCCCGCCTTTTTACTTAGTTGCACTTTAAGTTTACTTGCCTTAGATTTATTTTAAGCCTTGCCTTAGTTTAAGTTTTAGTTGCGTTTTAAGTTTGCCTTAGATAGTTTTAAGTCTGTGTTATTTACTTTTAGTGCCTTTTAATTCTCGTCACGTTTTAATTTCTCGCCATTTATTTTCAATTAGATTTAGATTTATTTTACCTGCTTTTACGTTAAAGTTTGGCTTTTAATTTTACTACAACGACAAATATTTTTCTCAACCAAGAACAATTGAGTCACACTTAAAACCATTTTTCAATTCGATTAGACATACGACAAAGAACAATTTTTATAACTAAAATCTAGTTATCATTCGTATTGTTGATCATCTTCTTCATCCTGAACTGGTTCGTCAACGAATTTATCTGGATCTCCAAATTCAGCAATGTCAGGCAAGACGACTTTCGTTGTCTGTTTCGATCCACTACCTCCCGTCTCCCGTCTACTTTGTATTAAAGCCTTCTTCAATTGCTTGGATTGTTGTTTCTCAGTCAACGACTGTTGTTGTTCGTTAATGTTGATGAGACTGCTTTTATACATGGTCTCATCGTCCAAAACGGCCTTAAATTGCATTAAAAATCATGAAATATGCCAAATATATGCTCGTGTTTGTTACTTGTGTATTTTTAGGTACGGATATTGTGGAATTGGCAAAAGACAACAAGAATCATTCAAAAACGAACACGGGAAACGAAGACGCACAATGAACCAAGCTCAAATTTGGAATTTTGCAAAAAGACCCCTCAAGTTTGAAGAATTGGCAAAAATGGCCCCTCATCTTTGAAGAACTTGTCACATTTAACCCTCAAAAATGTTAAATATGCAAGTGTCATCCTTGAAGAATGAAGAATGTGCAAGACCAGCCCTTGGAAATTGATCTAAAGTGCTAAAGTTAGCCTAAAATCCAAAAGGACTTGATTTGTAATTTGGTTTTGGACTGTGGATGAAAGGAGTTTAACGGAAAGGACTGGAAATGCAAAATACTTAATGGAGACTACGTTTGTTTTGGATGGGTAATGCAAAACTTAACCATAAGCCCAATAACAACCCCAGCCCATCCCATTATCACCCGGTTTAATATTTAAACTTGGTCAAATCACGGTCAACTCCCACTTAACCCCCCCATTCCCTCCTAACACCCATTTGAATTTTAATTAAACCCAAAAACAAATCAAACGCCCTAATCCCACAATGAACCCTAATCCCACCCCAGTTTCGATTAAGCCTAAAACAAAGGGATATTCCCTCAAAGTATGCAGATCCCTAATTAAACTCACCCTTAACCAAACCCACCTCACCAATGCCCTCCACGTGGCCTGTGGTCCTCTCCCCAACCCTCCCCTGTCACGTCACACTCACCCAAACCCAATGCCCGACAAGATAAACGATTTTGATGCAACTACTTGGCCTCCAAGATTAATCCTACGTCCACAATCATCTCCACAGCTGGCAAATCACATGGGATTGCCTTTTTGACCAAAAATGAAGATTCTTCAAAGGGCAAAGTAGGGCTTTTGGCCATTAGGGTTTTTAAGCATTGTATTTTTTTTAATTTCTAGTCTAGAATGTTCCAAGAGTTGTATAAATATGAGACACCTGTGTCTCATATCATTGTTCCAGTTTTTTGCAAAACGCTTTTGTAATCCTTTTTTTATGATATAAAGTTGGTGTTAGTGTTTAGCTATTATAATTCCTTTTATTTTTATAAAAAGTTGGTATTAGTCATTGCAAAAAGCTGAGTTCCACTATTAATTTGAGAAAGATTTTGTTGATGTTCAAAAGTTTTTGAAGGTTTCAAAGTAGAGTCAAAATTCATGAATCATAGCTCTTTGAAGTGAAAGTGGAAAGGAGCTGTTGGTTTGTAAATTTTGAATGTTTTGAAAACGTGTTAAGAGGTTTAAAAAGTTTTTGAAAGAGGTTAAGGAAGAAATATAACAATATATATGTTCTGTTTCTTTTTCTTTCTTCCTTAACCTCTTTCAAAAACTTTTTAAACCTCTTAACACGTTTTCAAAACATTCAAAATTTACAAACCAACAGCTCCTTTCCACTTTCACTTCAAAGAGCTATGATTCATGAATTTTGACTCTACTTTGAAACCTTCAAAAACTTTTGAACATCAACAAAATCTTTCTCAAATTAATAGTGGAACTCAGCTTTTTGCAATGACTAATACCAACTTTTTATAAAAATAAAAGGAATTATAATAGCTAAACACTAACACCAACTTTATATCATAAAAAAAGGATTACAAAAGCGTTTTGCAAAAAACTGGAACAATGATATGAGACACAGGCGTCTCATATTTATACAACTCTTGGAACATTCTAGACTAGAAATTAAAAAAAATACAATGCTTAAAAACCCTAATGGCCAAAAGCCCTACTTTGCCCTTTGAAGAATCTTCATTTTTGGTCAAAAAGGCAATCCCATGTGATTTGCCAGCTGTGGAGATGATTGTGGACGTAGGATTAATCTTGGAGGCCAAGTAGTTGCATCAAAATCGTTTATCTTGTCGGGCATTGGGTTTGGGTGAGTGTGACGTGACAGGGGAGGGTTGGGGAGAGGACCACAGGCCACGTGGAGGGCATTGGTGAGGTGGGTTTGGTTAAGGGTGAGTTTAATTAGGGATCTGCATACTTTGAGGGAATATCCCTTTGTTTTAGGCTTAATCGAAACTGGGGTGGGATTAGGGTTCATTGTGGGATTAGGGCGTTTGATTTGTTTTTGGGTTTAATTAAAATTCAAATGGGTGTTAGGAGGGAATGGGGGGGTTAAGTGGGAGTTGACCGTGATTTGACCAAGTTTAAATATTAAACCGGGTGATAATGGGATGGGCTGGGGTTGTTATTGGGCTTATGGTTAAGTTTTGTATTACCCATCCGAAACAAACGTAGTCTCCATTAAGTATTTTGCATTTCCAGTCCTTTCCGTTAAACTCCTTTCATCCACAGTCCAAAACCAAATTACAAATCAAGTCCTTTTGGATTTTAGGCTAACTTTAGCACTTTAGATCAATTTCCAAGGGCTGGTCTTGCACATTCTTCATTCTTCAAGGATGACACTTGCATATTTAACATTTTTGAGGGTTAAATGTGACAAGTTCTTCAAAGATGAGGGGCCATTTTTGCCAATTCTTCAAACTTGAGGGGTCTTTTTGCAAAATTCCAAATTTGAGCTTGGTTTATTGTGCGTCTTCGTTTCCCGTGTTCGTTTTTGAATGATTCTTGTTGTCTTTTGCCAATTCCACAATATCCGTACCTAAAAATACACAAGTAACAAACACGAGCATATATTTGGCATATTTCATGATTTTTAATGCATTTAAAGGCCGTTTTCGATGATGAGATCATGTATAAAAGCCATCTCATCACTCCCACATACTAAACCATTGCCGTGCCCTCACGCAATGCTAGAATAAAGTATCAAAGCATCTCCAAAATTTAATTTTATTCACTTTTATTGAAATGATAACTAGCTACACTACACTATTGCTACTACTTGTGTTAGAGACATAATGTATGATTTTCATCGCAAAATGGGACGTTTAGGTTCATAGAATAAGAACACGTGAATGCTTCGTTAGAAATAATTTCGTCGTCCTCGATTTTCACTTCAATTCCATGCCAAGCGTGCACAAGATCATTGTCATTATAAGTTAGTAATGCTAACACTACTCATATGCCCTAATCACGTACTTATTCTCCCATTATTCCTAAGTTGTATCTCTTATATTTTATTTTGTCTTAATGATCACGAGGATACATTGTTGACTTATGCGATAATAGAGATTTAGGTCTAAAAATAGAGTCCTAACGGTGTAACTAAGACCATCAAATCAATAACCCCTCCTAATAGACAACGATGTCAAAAAATTAAGTTGACAAGAAGAATCGATAAACACGGTTTTATAACGGTTTTGAACATGAGACTTATTACCAAGACTTTTATACGCCCCCTAACGGAAGGACCTTATTATCTTTGGTTTACCTCCATCTTTTATTCAACTTCGCCATGAAGCTTTTATTATGACTTCGGTCTTGCCTTGCCTTTTATTATCCGCCTCATCGGTGGTTTTATTAGCCAAAGACGTATATCCTCACGCTAAGGCGAATTTTGGATCTTTAAAGCTTCGAAGATTAAGGCTTGATTCACTTTCAATTTTGCATAGATTTTAGGCCTTGTGGGGCTTCAAATTGTTTGCTTGATTTAGGTGAGCACTTGAAATCTTATTATTGGGTGAATCTTTCGATTATTCGGGTGCCAATACTTCAAAACCGTGACGCTGGCGATACCTTAATGTCTTCCCAATTTAATTACACGGAAGCTACTAGAAAAGACTAGAAACCCAACAATCAAAACTAAACCGCTAAATCAATATTTATTAAGCAAAAAATATTTACAAGCGAAGGGAGAATAAGCAAACAACGAGAACACATGAGTTTTTGAAAGAATACGAGTACTCTACGTTTAGCATAGTAACTTATAATTAACTCTATCATTTCTCGTCCTCATTTAAGAGACTTAGCCTAATGTGTAGTTAAGGAATCAAAGCTAAGTGCTCAACACGCACGGTCGAGTCAAAAATTACTCTTATTCTCGCCATCGGAAAATCTACATTCGTGTCTTCAAACACTTATGAAAACATGAGAAAATTTTAAAATTTGGCCATTTTTAGCCTTATTTTGCAACAAAACGATAACAAAATGATAAACTTTGAAAAGCGTGAAGGTTTGGCAAGGCAAGTATCTATTCACCCCCCCATACTAAAGTTAAACATTGTCCTTAATGTTTCGAGTCTAGGGGTACAAACACCCCCATACTAGAGACGTAGTCGAATGCCTAATCTAGCATGGAAAGGGTGTAACCAATAAGTAATAGCCGTTTATGAAGTGTGCTAATAACCTAAGGTTAGAACATAAAAGGATATATCATAAGTGGATATTGGGAAAGGCCTCCAAAGCAAACGATCGAGTGCTCCCATGAAACGAACACGAGAGGCTCCAATCGTGAAGATGATGATCTAAAAGACACAATGCACAAACAACCACGGAACAAAGGTTGGAAGGGCACAAATCCCCTCACATTAAACTAATTAGAAAGCAATAATATGTACATGGATAAGCATGGGTCTCCCCCACGAGGCACCTTGTTTTTGATAACTGAGTCAAAAGCTCGACTCGAGTCCCCATAAATGTGATCATTTAGGGATAATCATGGTGTGGTCAATTTTTGGTGGGGCTTACATGATAAACAAGGCCCAAAAATCAACCGGTATAAAGGACTAAGTCCTTAAATGATGCAAAATACCGGGGTCGAAGATGGCGTTCTCGTTTCCATTGGAAAAACAAATTAACACCACTTCAACATGTGCCATAAACTCAAAGAGTTTGAAGAAAATAGATGAGAAGTAGAAGGGTGAGACAATGGGTATGACAAACGTTTGAGCTACTCGAGGTGGACTCGCACCAATCAAATGAAAAGATTTTCCATTTATTGCATCGGTGGAAGACCGAGATTTCCCTATATAAGCAATTCCAGGATCAAATATCTCGTCCTCGGTGGAGAAAGGGGAGGGAACATAAGGGGCTTCCCCCACACTAGGTCCACACCAAGCATCGTCAAAAGGAGAAGACGAGCTTGTAGTACTCAAGACACGCGGTGATGACGGAGTTAGAGTTGTAGAAAAATCTTTTAAATTAGATTCAAAATCTTTTCCTTTTTCATCTTTTGAACTCTCCTTATGAAAACCCTTTTTGATTATGTCGAAAATATTCGGTGTTTCTAAGACGATGTTAGTCACACTAAAAATTCTCACATTTTGAAACCGTTTTGGTTTTGGTGGTGGCAAGTTCTCAAAACGTTTATCGACGAAGAAAACCTCCCCATTGGGGTCTACATATTCATCATCCGAAAGATCTTCCGTAGAAACCGGCAACTTATCAATACTTTTCAAGAATGAATGTTCGAGATGAGGCGAAGGATTTTTCGATTCAAGTATTGATGGTTTCTTCTTTGTAGGCTTAGCACTCATAACCTCCACCGGCGGAGGAAATGGTAAATTGCTTTTGGCGACATTCCCTAAAACTCTTGGTGAAAATTCTTTGCAAATGACATTGGTCGAGTCACCATGGTTTAAAGTTGCAATAGAATATACATGAGAAAGATTGGAGTTTTGTGTTGCATTGATGACAAGTTCTTCTTCATTGAAACGAAGGGTGATTTTTCGAGCATGAACATCGATAAGTGCTCTTGATGTATCCAAAAATGAACGACCCAAAATGAGAGGAACTTTTCGATCGATAGGAATGTCTACAACGATAAAGTCAACGGGATAGTAAAACTTTCCGACTTTAACGAAAACGTCCTCGGCTACTCCACATGCCATGATCGTAGAATGATCGGCCATTTCGATTGACATTCTTGAAGGAGTGAGATTTGGAAGATTGAGCGATTTAAAAATCTCGAGAGGCATCAAATTAATACTAGCACCAAGATCGGCCAAGGCGTAGCATTCTTCCATGTCTTGGATAGCACATGGGATTAAAAACTTTCCAGGATCACCGACTTTTTGAGGTATGCGGCTTAGAAAAACCGAAGAACAACTAGACGATTTTTGCAATTTTTCTTTTTTATTCAACATACTTTTGAAGTTCGCGGCAAATCGAGGCATCATGACTAAGGCGTCGGCAAAACTTATATTAAAATGCAAGTCACGAAACATTTTCATAAAGAGTTCAAATTGATAATTATTTCGTTCTTGTGCCTTTTCCTTGTTTCGTCTTGATGGGTAGGGTAATGGTGGTGTGGGTTGGGGCAAATTAGGCATAGGCATCGGCCTTGGAATCTCGGGTTCCATAATGGGTATTGGTTCAACCGTAGGTGTGGTTTGAGCGGTACTTCGTGGGCTTGTAATGTGCTCCTTTTCAACCACAACCTCGGGTTCTTTCTCTTTTTCCTTCTCCATAGAAGTACTTGGACGAGAAGTGGGTTCTTTGAAAGTTTTACCACTACGAGTGGTAATAACCTTCAATTCTCCCTTTGGGTTCACGATGGTATCACTAGGAAGACCACCCGAAGAAGAGGGCTTACACATGATAGCTTCAAACATTTTAGCCATTCGGTCTTCAAACTTAGATTGCCTAGCATCCGCTTTCAACAATTCTTGCTTAATCTCATGTTGTCCTTGCTCCATTTTTTGTTGATTTTGTTGGAGTCGTGTGACATTTCCTTCCATTTTATTAGCATGAGTTTTAAGTTCATTAGCAAGTTCGGTTTTAAGCTCGTTTTTCAACTCGGATCTTAAGCTAACCATTTCACGTTGCATATTGTCAAACTTAGCATCATTAGCCTTAGCATAACTCAAAAACTCTCCTTGAAGATTTTTGGTGTGATCGTTTTGAAAACCTTGGGCATTAGTTTGAAAATCACGGTTTTGGTTTTGGTTTGAAATTTGCCCATTTCCACTTTGGTAATTACCTTTGTTATAATTTCTTTGATTTCCTTGGTAATTTCCACCTTGGTTGTTGTTGTTGCGATAATTATTAGCATTTTGATTGGGTGGAGCTTGATTTGAACGAGAACCTTGACCGATTTGGTTATAAGTTCCCGTGGCTACAAAAGCATTCGAAGTGTTACCATCCGCGGTAATGCACTCGGAAAGATCATGAGCTCCCCCACACGACAAACAACTCTTAGAAACCGCTTTAACCGAAGCGGTGTTGGAAGCTTCTTGAGCCTTCCAATGGGACATAAGGTTTGCAAATCTATCGAAAAATCGGTTTTCTTCATTTGCTTCATCATGTAATGCATTGATACTTTGAGACGATGATGAGCCCCTTTTGGCAACACTCGGTGTGTGACGAGGGCTATAAACCTTAGACCTATTCTCGATTATGACCAAAGCTTCTTCAACCGTTTTACACAAAAAATTACCACCCGCGGCGGCATTTAAATAATCTCTTTCATGATCGTTAAGTCCATTGTAAAACGTGTCGATTTGGTGCAAATCGGAAAAACCATGATGAGGACATTCGTGCAACATCTCCTTAAACCTATTCCAAGCCGTAGAAAAACTTTCATTTGATTCTTGTGAAAATTTAGAAATCTCATTTTTCAAATGCGTAGTCTTAGAGGGCGGAAAAAATTGGTTCACAAACTTTGAAACGAGATCCTTCCACGTCAATATAGAATTGGGTGGCTCTTTCTCTAACCAAATTTTAGCGGGCCCCGCTAAGGAATACGGAAAAAGCATCATCTTAATCGAGTCATTCGAGACATCCTTGAATTTGCACGTGGCGGTAAGACGATTAAATTGGCGGATATGGTTGTGCGGATTGTCCTTCTCATCACCACGGAATTTGTTGTTTTGGATCATCGACAACAAACCCGTTTTCACTTCAAAATTCTCCGCAAGGATTGCGGGAATTACAATAGCTTCTCCATAACCCTCGGTGGGTGCTTGAAGTAACTCCATCATAGTTCGATTCGCCATGGTAGGTGCTTCTCGTACAATGGGTTCGTCAATAGGAGACTCCTCACTAGAAAGAGTGAGTGATTTGTTTCTTCGTTTACGAGCACGTCTAGCTTTAGAGCGAGTTTGCATAAACGTCACGTACAACGTGGAGACAAGCAAAGAAGATTCTTTTTGGTATTTTGTGTTTTTTTCAATTTTTTTGTGGTTTTTTGATTGTATTAACTTTTTTTGGAATTGGTGAATGTATTAAGTAGACAATGAGTCCACAAATCTCCTCACTAATCAAATCTCTTGATTAAAAAGGCCTCAAGGAATGAAAACGATCACGTGGAGTGAACGCCTTCGATGACTTTAGAACGATGGTGGAACACCTAATCGTTCAAGAGGGTTTAATCAATATGAAACCAAGAAAATATATATGATACGTATTAATACTTTGGGCGGCAAAACCCTCGATTCACTCTCAAAATCAAATACGCACAAGCAAGCGGAGGAAACGAGGCGGCGCGAAGCACTTAAGAGCCTTTTTCCTTTAGGTTGTGAAATACAACCGCCTTATACCCACCTTATAGTTTGTATTATCAAAATCAAGCTTCACGAAAGTAATTATCTATTTTTGCCTTTTTCTTTGGTTTGAGATTCGAATACAATGATCGAGTGATGAAATCCCGAATCAAGGTTGTGATTGCTCACGTATTTGGAGTACTTGTGTATTTATTGTTCTACGTATACAATATAGTAATAGTATTCACACAAAAACCGAAAAACGATAATACGTATTAATAGAGTGCTATTAATACAAATACTATATGGCTAATATAGAAAACAACAATGGTCAATCAAAACACAACACGCCTCCCCGGCAGCGGCGCCATTTTTGATAGTTGTAAAATCACACTTGTTTAGGAAAACAAGGCAACAATATAGGGTAAGCACGACGATTTAGGAAAACCGTGTGTAAATGACCCTTAAAGGTGAGTTCGTTCTCGAGGAGGCTAGTGCGTTGTGTAATGAATGATTGATTATGTTTTTGATTATTAATGAGAAGAAAAGAAGAGAAAATGACGAAGACGAAAAAATAGAAAAATAAGGCAAAAAACACTACTAGAAAGTTACGACGTAAAACGTAAAAAACACAAAATTTAAAATTTTAATCTAAAAATTCCTAAAAATTACTAAAAATCCCAAATAATATTCTAAGAGTTTACAAAAAATTCAAACTTGCCAAAACCTTTTAATTAATTTAATAATGACTTTTTAATGCTAATTAAAGCCCTAAAAATCACTTTTAAATATTAAAAAGCCCTAAACAAGATTTTATAGTTTGTAAACCTCAAAAATGACCTAATTAAACTAAAAACTATTTTTAAAAATTTTAAAACCAAATTAAACTATTTTTAAACTCCTAAAAACTATTAAAATCTATTAAATCTTAAATTAATTCTAAAAATTAATTGAAAAGCCTAAAAATTATTCTACAAATGGGAAAAGTCTTAATTAATGATAAAGATCCTAGGAAAAATGAAAAAGAAATTAAAATAAAACTTTTTATTTTAATGAATAAAATAATATTAAAATGTTCTAAAAAATTAAAAGTCCTCAAATAAATTCTAAAAAATTCTCAAAAATCCTAAATAATCTAACTAAGAAGAAAATGTAAACAAAAGTTCCTAAAACCTTATAGTTAATTTTATATTAATTTTTAAAGTTGCTAAAAAAAACTAAAATCTTATAAAATTAAAAATAAGCCAAATTGAAAACCTAATAAGCTGTAAACCTCAAAATATTATTTTAAAACCTAAAAATGATTTTTCCTAAAAATTAAAACTATTTTTTCTATTTTTTATTAATTTTCTAAAATACGTCTAATAAATAAATTCTAGAAATAAATTAAATAAAAGGAAAAATATGAAAATGGGCTAGAAAAATCACAACTCCTAATAAGGTCCTAAGAAAAATAAAAAGAACAAAATTTGCTTATCAAATAAGCTGAAAAGATGGAATAAAGGCTACGGCTTTTAAATAAGCCAACAATTGAAAAACAGGTTAAAAGAAATACCCTTGCACCCTTGGTCAGTAAAAGACCCAAGGGCGCAGTGGTAGTGTATGGTGTGTGTGAGTGTAGTGACCAGGGTTCGAGCCTGAAGAACCCTTTTTTGCACGTTTTTTTTTTTTTTTTTTTTTTTTTTTTTTTTAACTTTTACTTTCTCAATACAAATCTGTTAACCTATTATGCTTATCAATCAAATCCCATAACACTTTTTACCAAATATTAAGCCAAGATTAAGAATCCAAAGTGGCCAGGTTTCACTTTTTAAGAACACACGTTTTGTGTTCTTTCTTTCAATTTCTTCACAAGTGGATGAACCTCCAAGAGGGCTTGGAGAATGCTTTGTTTGGTGTTGTTGTGGAACACAAGGCACCCCTTCACTCTTTCTGAGTGAAGGGAGTCAAGACAAGCACAAATTGCACACTTTGCACACCAAAAGATCAAAACAAATGCACACACAGGCTCATACAAGTTTTTGTGACAGTATGATGAAGTCTGGTGGCTTATGAGCAGATTTCTAGTGACCCAATGACTTTTAGACTCTAAGCTTATGCAAACACAAACTCCAAATAGCACTTAAGCAGATTCAATAATCCTTATAACCTAACACTTGACAGGATTAACAAGATTTAGCATCAAAATGAAGAAAACAAGCAGATTAGTGACTAAACAGATTTCTAGCTACTCTTTTTCTTTTTAACCACTCAAACTTGCTCAAAACATGCACCAAATCATAACACAATTATCAAACAACCTTGCTCAACCTAATCCAATTGCTCTAACACCTTTTTAAATCATTAATCCTAATTACTACCCTGCTAAAACTTGTTTCCAAACACCCTTTTAAATTTTGTAAACCAACTTTTAACACATCAAAACACTTTAAAACCTAACCAATTTGATCCTATGCTATTCTATCATGCATAAGATCACATAAGTACACTAATCAAGCAAGATTAACAACAATCCAATCACTGAATCAAACCAAATCACTTAAACAGCCTTTTCTCAGATTTTTCAAAAAGGAAAAATGGTTTTACCTTTGAACCTCACATCCAAGGTTCAAGTGGATGCAATTCCACCTCCTATACCAACTCGGGTTGGTGCTGACTAATATCAACAAACAATGACCTGCTTAAGACAAAATCAAAGAAAAATTGAAAATCCACAAAACAACCAAAAAGAATCTTCTTTGCTCACCTCCCATTCTTCGTGTAGTTTATGATCACTCGTAATCAAGCTAAACGAGCTCATAAACGTCTTCAAAAGCAAGCAAATCAAGGATCGTTGATTGTTGAAGAACCTCCAATTGTTGAACCTATTATAGAACAAGAAGTCGTCATGGCTAATCGTACTATGATAGAGTTGCTACAAGCACCCACCGAGGGTTTTGGAGAGGCCATTGTTATTCCCGCCATCCTTGCGGAGAATTTCGAGATTAAGACGGGTTTAATGTCTATGTTGCAAGCAAACAAGTTTCGAGGTCACGAGAAAGACAACCCGCATTACCATATTAGGAATTTCAACCGTCTCACCGCTACTAGCAAATTCAAAGATGTTCCACATGACGCCATTAAGATGATGTTGTTTCCATATTCGTTGGATGGACCCGCAAAAATTTGGCTCGAGAAAGAACCGCCAAATTCGATTTTGACATGGGCCGATCTCGTTTCTAAGTTTGTGAACAAGTTTTTTCCACCATCTAAAACAACACACTTAAAAAATGAGATTTCACGATTTGTGCAACGAAATAATGAAAGTTTTTCAATGGCATGGGAACGATTTAAAGAGATGTTACATGAATGTCCTCACCATGATTTTTCGGAATTACATCAAGTGGATACTTTTTATAATGGGCTTAATGATCATGAACGAGATTATTTGAATGCCGCCGCGGGTGGTAATTTTTTGTGCAAGACGACAAATGAGGCTTTACAAATCATTGAAAATCGATCTAAGGTTTATAGCCCTCGTAACACACCGAGTGTTGCCAATATGGGTTCGTCATCGTCATCACAATCGTCTCGTAGCATTAATTCCTTACATGATGAAGCTAATGAGGAAAATCGGTTTTTTGATAGATTTGCTAATCTTATGTCCCATTGGAAGGCTCAAGAAGCTTCCAATTCCGCTTCGGTTAAAGCGGTTGCTAAGAGTTGTTTATCTTGTGGGGGAGCTCATGATCTTTCCGAGTGTATTACCGCGGATGGTAACACTTCGAGTGCTTATGTAGCAACGGGAACTTATAACCAAAACGGCCAAGGTTCCCGCCAAAATCAAGCTCCACCAAACCAAAATGTTAACAATTATCGAAACAACAACCAAGGTAATTACCAAGTCAACACACGCAATTACAACAAAGGGAATTATCAAAGTGGGAATGGACAAATCTCTAATCAAAATCAAAACCGTGATTTTCAAAACACTACACAAGGTTTTCAAAATGCTCACACGAAAAATTTGCAAGGAGAATTTTTGGATTATGCAAAAGCAAATGATGCAAAATTTGATAATATGCAACGTGAGATGATTAGCTTAAGATCCGAGTTGAAAAACGAGCTTAAAAATGAACTTGCTAATGAACTTAAAACTCATGCTAACAAAATGGAAGGAAATGTCCAACGTCTTCAACAAAACCAACAAAAGATGGAATTAGGACAACATGAGATTAAGCAAGAGTTATTGAAAGCGGATGATAGGCAATCAAAATTTGAGGACCGAATGGCTAAGATGTTTGAAGCAATCATGTGTAAGCCCTCTTCTTCGGGTGGTCTTCCTAGTGATACCATTAACAACCCGAGGGGAGAATTGAAGGTTGTTGCTACACGAAGTGGTAAAACTTTCAAGGAACCAATCTCTCGTACAAGTACTTCTATGGAGAAGGAAATCGAGAAAGAACCCGAGGTGATGGTAGAAAAGGAGCATATTACAATCCCACGAAGTACCGCTCAAACCACACCTACGGTTGAACCAATAACCATTATGGAACCCGAGATTCCAAGGCCGTTGCCTAATGACCAACCCACACCACCTTTACCCTACCCTTCGAGACGAAACAAAGAGAAAGCACAAGAACGGAACAATTATCAATTTGAGCTATTTATGAAAATGTTTCGTGATCTACATTTTAACATAAGTTTTGCCGACGCTCTTATCATGATGCCTCGATTCGCCGCAAACTTCAAAAGTATGCTAAACAACAAAGAGAAGTTACAACAATCGTCTAGTTGTTCATCGGTTTTTCTAAGCCGCATACCACAAAAAGTCGGTGATCCCGGTAAATTTTTGATTCCGTGTGCTATTCAAGATATGGAGGAATGCTACGCCTTGGCCGATCTTGGTGCTAGTATTAATTTAATGCCTCTCGAGATTTTCAAATCGCTTTCGCTTCCGGCTCTTACTCCTTCGAACATGTCCATCGAGATGGCCGATCATTCTACGATCATGGCATGTGGAGTAGCCGAGGACGTTTTCGTTAAAGTCGGAAAGTTTTACTATCCCGTTGACTTTATCGTGGTAGACATTCCCATCGATCGAAAAGTTCCTCTCATTTTGGGTCGTTCATTTTTGGATACATCAAGAGCACTTATCGATGTTCATGCTCGTAAAATCACCCTTCGTTTCAATGAAGAAGAACTTGTCATCAATGCAACACAAAACTCCAATCTTTCTCATGTCTATTCTATTGCAACTTTAAACCATGGTGACTCGACCAATGTCGTTTGCAAAGAATTTTCACCAAGAGTTTTAGGGAATGTCGCCAAAAACAATTTACCATTTCCTCCGCCGGTGGAGGTTATGAGTGCAAAGCCTACAAAGAAGAAACCATCAATACTTGAATCGAAAAATCCTTCGCCTCACCTCGAACATTCATTTTTGAAAAGTGTTGATAAGTTGCCGGTTTCTACGGAAGATCTTTCGGATGATGAATATGTTGGCCCCGATGGGGAGGTTTTCTTCGTCGATAAACGTTTTGAAAACTTGCCACCACCAAAACCCAAACGGTTTCAAAATGTGAGAATTTTTAGTGTGACTAACATCGTCTTAGAAACACCGAATATTTTCGACATAATTAAAAAGGGTTTTCATAAGGAGAGTTCAAAAGATAAAAAAGGAAAAGGTCTTGAATGTGATTTTTCTACAAATCTAACTCCGTCATCACCGTGTGTTTTGAGTGCTACAAGCTCGTCTACTCCTTTTGACGATGTTTTGTGTGGTTCTAGTATGGGGGAAGCCCCTTATGTTCCCTCATCCTTGTCCACCGAGGACGAGATATTCGATCCCGGAATTTCATGTAAAGGGAAATCTCGGTCTTCCACCGATGCAATAAATGGAAAAACTTTCTATTTGCTTGGTGCGAGTCTACCTCGAGTAGCTCAAACGTTTGTCTTACCAATTGTCTCACCCTTCTACTTCTCATCTATTTTCTTCAAACTCTTTGAGTTTATGGCACATGTTGAAGTGGCGTTAAATTGTTTTTTCCATGAAAACGAGAACGCCATCTTCGATCCCGGTATTTTGCATCATCTAAGGACTTAGTCCTTTTTACCGGTTGCTTTTTGGGCCTTGTTTATCATGTAAGCCCCACAAAAAATTGACCACACCATTGATTTTCCCTAAATGATTCACATTTTGAGGGGATCGAGTCGAGCTCATGACTCGGTAATCAAAAACGAGGTGCCTCGTGGGGGAGATCCCATGCTTATCCTTTAGGCTTATTATTCACTAATAAGGGGACTTGTACCCTTCCAACTCGTTGTCTCGTGGTTGTTTGTGATTGTGTTATCTAGATCATCATCATCATCTACGATTGAAGACTCTCGTGTTCGTTTACGTGAGCCTCCATCGTTCGTTTGAAGAAGTTTTTCACGATTCCATGACATATCCTTTATTGTTCTAACAATTATCTTTTAGCATAATTAATAAACGGCTTTAGATATATTGTTGATCACCCTTTCCATGCTAGATCCTAAGCATTCGACTCTTTGTCTCTAGTATGGGGGTGCTCCACCTTTAGACTCGAAACATTGAGGACAATGTTTACTTTTAGTATGGGGGGGGTGAATAGGTACTTGCTTTGCTACGCCCTCACGTTTTCCATTTTCAATGTTTTGTTTTGCTAATAAGGCTAAAAATGGCCAAATTTTAAAATTTTTCTTAGTTTTCATAAGTGTTTTTAAGACACGAATGTATATTTTCCGATGGGTAGAATAAGAGTTAATTTTTGACTTGATGGGCATTTGGAGCCATTTACATTCCTTAACCCGCTCAATTCAAGTTTTGCTAGACTTTTATATAGGGAGCTTTAAAACGCGAAAGTCTTAATTCATTCGGGTTAAGAACAAGAACTTTTCGCAAGTTCCTATAATTGATTCTAGAAAGTCACTTATCAAGGGAACTTTAAAACGCATTCTCTAAACTTGAAAAAGTCCAAGAAAGTGCAAGATCCTATAGGTGGCTTGAAAACCCAAAACTTTGATTTGATATAGTCTTAATGAAAGCTAATCCAAATTTGGCTTAATTTTGACTTGCATGGCTAAGTATTCACGAGTCTCTTTAATTAGAGGTCTTTATATGGTGAAGAACGAGAAATGATAGAGTTAGACAAGTGATCATGCTAAACGTAGAACATGAAAGTGTTCTTTCAAAAACTCATATGTTTTTAATTGTGGCTTTTTCTTCCCATAAGATCAATGCATTAGGAATAAATCATAATTGCAATAAGTAAGGTCGTACGATTTGAAAGGTAACTTAGCCTCTAGCGCAAGATCGTTTAAAAGTTGCTCGGGGTTGAATAGAGTTCATAGCCAAGGCATAACTTATTGAAGCGGGACGCGAAGATTGGCGATCATCCAAAAAGGCCCTAACAAGGCATGAGGAGCTCTATTTTTGCTAAAGATCCAAAGATGATGTGAAGTATCATTATTCCAAAATCAATATGAAGGATCGAGACACACGACGAGAAGCAATTACTCCCCTAAAGAATGGAGAAAGTCTATCCAAAAAGACCCTAACAAGGTATGAGGATAAATATATCCAAGTCCGAAAAGGAGGCGGATCGTTGTATATCAAAATCCAAAGTAAAGATTGAAGAAAAATGATGAAGTCGTGGTCCAATATGAAGAATCTCTCAAAAACGTCAAGTGAAGAAATTCCAAATATATGAAGAGAAGACCATAATTTCAAGAACGTCTTCCCAAGATTTGAAGTATGAAGTACATGCCAAATATCGGTCCGAGAAAGGTCTCAAATCGTGAAACGAGTTATGCCAAGATATGAACTTAAGGAGATACACGAGAAGCCGTTTTAAAAGATTTTGTCCTTCGGCTAACTATTGATCAAATCGTGCTACTTTGCTTTCGGACTAATAACTACTCAAATAAGTCAATATGAATCACTTGTGATCCATGACAAATAGATAAAAAATGCTAGTAACCCATTTCCTTTTATAATAACTAGGATTGCGGGGAGAAAAAGTATTACACAATTTGGACGTATGAGTAGTGTTAGCATTGTGACTTGTACCAACAATGATCTTGTTTTTGCACTTAGCATGGAATGTATGACAATCAAGGATGACGAAGTTTACTCTAAGGGACATTGACTTGTTTCTATTCTTTGACCCTAAAAGTCACCTTTTGGTGATGAAAATCATACATTATGTCTTTACACATTATCGTAGTATGTTGCAAGTCTTTTACTCTTCAATAAAGGTTAATAAAATTGAACTTTGGTGATGCTTAGATACTTTATTCTAGCATTGCGTGAGGGCACGGCAATGGCTTAGTATGGGGGAGTGATGAGATGGCATTTATACATGATCTCATCGTTCTTTTCGGGCTTTAAATGCATAAAAATGTCATAAAATACCATATATATGCTTGTGTTTGTTTACTTGTGTATTTTAGGTATGGATATCGTGAAAAAGACAAAAGATCACAAGATACAAGGAAAAACGAACACGAGAAACGAAGCCGTACAAAGAACCGGGCCCTAATCACAGAATTTTCAACAAATACCCTTGAAGACTTGAAGACAAAAACAAGATTGATCCTCCATTAATGAAGAAATGACACTTAAAACCCTTGTATATTGATAATTACAAGTTTGGTCCCTTAAGTTTGTTAAAATTGCAAAAAGGTCCTTCAACTTTGAAGAAATGGCAAGATTAGTCCCTCAACAAATCAAAATTGCCAATTATGGTCCCTCATGAAGTGAAAGACACAATGAAGACCTTTGAAGATCAACATTGTCCAAGAACAGCCCTTGAATTATCCCAAAGTGTCAAAAATACTCCTTGATAACATTTTGGGAAAAAGTTGTGCCAAAAGTGACAATAGGGGAAAGTTATTTGCAAAGGAAATTCAGTTTTAGGGCTAAAAACTTCAAATGCCAAAAATATCAAAAGAAAAGGGCCAAAGGTGCCAACTGGAAACATTCAAACTCAAAAAAGGCGCCTAACACATTTCTACCCCCAATTTCGGATTGAACAAGTAACTATTCACTTTCACCCCCACCCAGATTTTACCCCGACTTAAACTAGGGTAAATTTCAATTAAACGTGCACATGACTAATTCCCACACGCAGGAACCCTTCCCACGCCTAAAAACCCCAATCCCACCACTGTGGACCCCACCCCCTTTTCTCCATTCCACCAATCACCTCACTCCTTGGGCTCCAAGGCAAATGACGTGTCCCCAATCAATGGATAAGATGTATTGCTTCATCACAACGCAAAATTATACGGCCAAGATAAAATTTGGACAACCAACCCCAAAAACGTGTTAAGGGCAAATTTGGGATTTTTATGTATTAGGGTTTGTATTTTTTTGATTCTAGATAGTTCTAAGAGTACTATAAAAGGAGACCCAGCCTGTTGGTGATCCCTTGTTCCAGTTTTCCTTCTTAAAATCTTGTAATTCCTTTTATTTAATAAAAGTTGGTTTTTGTTTAAAAAAGCATTATAATTCCTTTTTATTTATTTAAAGTTGGTGTATGTTTGTGAAGGAAAACTGTGTTCCATTTGGTTAAGTGATTTTGAGGTTTCAAAATATTTCTAAAGTTTTGAAAATCTGAGTTTATTGTAACAGAATTTGTTCTAAGGTTTGAGTGTTAAGAGGTAAGTTTTAGTTGTTGATAGAGTAATATTAAGACGTTTTAAGAAAGTTTAAAAAGGTTTGGAAGAGTTTAATAAAGAAAGAAAGAAATCAGAAAATAGAATATTGCATATTATTTGTGTGTTCTTTTGTTTGATTTTTCTTCAAGCAGGTGTTGAAGGATTGGTGAGCTTTGTCAGCACCAACCCGTGTTGGTAAGGAAGTGGATTTTACATCCACCAAGGGCTTGGATGTAAGCCCTTGAGGTAAATCTTTTTTTACTTCTTGAAAAACTTCAGAAAGTGAGTTCATGTGATTTAGTTTGATTTTGTGCTAGATTGTTGTTAATCTTGTTGGTTTTGTGCTCTTGGATGTTGGTATGCATTCTGTATGATCATAGGATCAGATTTAGTAAAGTTTTAAAGGTTTTGGCTTGTTAAAACGTTTTTAAAATTTTTTAAAGGGTGTTTGGATAAGCATTTTAGCAGGACAAAAGTTGTGATTTGTGATTCAAAAAGGTGTTAGAGTAATTGAAAAAGGTTAAGTTAGGTTGCTAGTTAGTTATTAGTTAGATTAGAAGAGTTTTGGAACAAGCTTGTGTGGTTTAAAAGGAAAAGAGTTGCTAGAAATCTGCTTAGGCTAAAATCTGCTCATTTTATCAGATTCTTATGCATGATCTTGGATTTCTGTTTAAGGATAGGGTATTTGTGTTATTGAAATTACAAGTGTGCTATTTGGAGTAGGTTTGTGCAAAATTTGTGGCCTTGTAGTTCAACTGAGTGCTAGTGAATTGCTTAAACACCCCCAGACCTAGTCCTTAAGACCTCAGCAACCTTAATTGGCCTGTGTGTGCATTTGACTGCTCATTTTTGTGGTGCTAAGTTCTTATTTGTGTTTTGTATTGACTCCTTGTGCTTAAATAAGCACAAGGGTGCCTTTTGTACCAATAAACATCCACACATACACAATTCCCAAGCTCCTCTTGGGATCACTTTCAATCTGTGAAGAGAAAAGAAAAACACAAAGCACAAAAGCTGCTTGTGTTCAAAACTCAATCTGGCACGTTTTTATATTCATTCTAGCTTAATCTTGTGTTTAAAAGGGTAATTGGATTGAGTTTAAAGCTTATTAGAGGTGACTATTGGATTGGCAAAGAAAAAAAAAAAAAGAAAAAAAAAAAGAACAAAAACTCACCCACAGTGGGCTCGAACACTTGACCTCTCGTAGGAGGGTTCAGTGCTCTACCACTGATCTAGATGGTTTATTTCGTTATAGTTTGATTTCAAACTATACTTAACACGTTCCTTCTTTTCTCTTGTTTTAAGTAAGCCGTAGCTTATAAGCTCTTTTCTAGCTTATTTGTTAAGCTAAATTCATTTAGCTTATTTTTCCTAGGATCATATTTGGATTGTTGATTTTTCTGGCTTAGTTTCATAATTTTCCTTTTATTCAATTATTTTCTAGGATTTATTTTATATCCGGTTTTTAGAAAATCATTAAAAAATAGAAAAAAGATTTTTAATTTTCAGGAAAAATAGTTTTTAGCTTTTAAAATAATATTTTGAGGTTTACATTAAGTTTTGGTTTTATAAACTTTAATTTTTAATTTTATAATATTTTAAGGTTTTTTATAAACTTTAAACATTTTTATAAAATTATTAAAAAAGGTTTAGGAGCTTAAATTTGTGTTTTTCTCTTAGTTATATTATTTAGGATTTTTATAAAATTTTTAGAATTAATTTTAGTAACTTTTTATTTTTAGCATTATTTTAATATTATTTTAATATTAAAAATCAAAATTTTATTTTTCTTTCTTTTTCATTTTTCTTAAGTTCTTTATCATTAATTAGGACTATTTCCATTTTTAGAATAATTTTCTAGCTTTTAGATTAATTTTTATAATTATTTTAAGCTTTATTAGTTTTTAATTATTTTAAATCATTTTTAGAGTTTTAAAAATAGTTTTAATAGCTTTTAATTTTTAGAAAATTACTTTTTAGTCTTATAATAATATAAGTTAAGTAATTTTTCAATAAAATCATATTTTAGACATTTGAATTAGTTATATTTAATTTTAGGGCTTTAATTAGCATTTAAAATTAAATATTTAATTAATAAAAGGTTTTAAAATATCTTTGTTGGATTTTTAACTTTATTTATATTATTTTAGACTTGTTTTAGCCATTTTAATCTTTTCTTGATTTTGTTTTTGGTCTTAGATAATTTTTAATTTGGTTGATTTTTCTACGGCTTTACGTTTACGTTTTTTTTACGTCATAGTGTAATTTTCACGAAACCGTCTTTCATCTTCTCATCCCCATTCTTCTCAATATTAATCTCAAACAACTACAAGTTAAAACACACACATATACCTCCTTGGGAAACGAACTTTCTCTTCTCTTTATTTGATTAAGGGTCATTACTTGTGGTTTTCCTAAATCACTCGTTAATACTTACCGCTATTTACGCTCTTTTCCTAAAGAGTAGTAAAAGGACTACAATATAGTACGATTAGCCAAAATTGAAAGTGATTCATATTGACTTATTTGAGTAGTTATTTGTTTTTGTGGTTTTTGTGTTTTTAATCTTTTCCTTAAGACAAAATTGAAAGTGAATCAAGCCTTAATCTTCGAAGCTTTAAAGATCCAAAATTCGCTTTAGCGTGAGGATATACGTCTTTGGCTAATAAAACCACCGATGATGGCGGATAATAAAAGGCAAGGCAAGACCGAAGTCATAATAAAAGCTTCATGGCGAAGTTGAATAAAAGATGGAGGTAAACCAAAGATAATAAGGTCCTTCCGTTAGGGGGCGTATAAAAGTCTTGGTAATAAGTCTCATGTTCAAAATCGTTATAAAACCGTGTTTATCGATTCTTCTTGTCAACTTAATTTTTTGACATCGTTGTCTATTAGGAGGGGTTATTGATTTGATGGTCTTAGTTACACCGTTAGGACTCTATTTTTAGACCTAAATCTCTATCATCGCATAAGTCAATGATGTATCCTCGTGATCATTAAGACAAAATAAAATATAAGAGATACAACTTAGGAATAATGGGAGAATAAGTACGTGATTAGGGCATATGAGTAGTGTTAGCATTACTAACTTATAATGACAATGATCTCGTTGCACGCTTGGCATGGAATTAAGGTGAAAATCGAGGACGACGAAATTATTTCTAACGAAGCATTCACGTGTTCTTATTCTATGAACCTAAACGTCCCATTTTGCGATGAAAATCATACATTATGTCTATAACACAAGTAGTAGCAATAGTGTAATGTAGCTAGTTTACCATTTCAATAAAGTGAATAAAATTAAATTTTGGAGATGCTTTGATACTTTATTCTAGCATTGCGTGAGGGCACGGCAATGGTTTAGTATGGGGGAGTGATGAGACTGCTTTTATACATGGTCTCATCGTCCAAAACGGCCTTAAATTGCATAAAATATCATAAAATAGACCAAATATATGCTCGTGTTTGTTACTTGTGTATTTTTAGGTACGGATATTGAGGAATTGGCAAAAGATCACAAGAATCAATCAAAAACGAACACGGGAAACGAAGTCGCACAATGAACCGGGCCCAAGTTTGGAATTTTGCAAAATGACCCTTGAAGAATTGAAGATTGACAAAAATGGTCCCTCATCTTTGAAGAACTTGTCACAATTGACCCTCCAAATGTTAATTGTACAAGTATGGTCCTTATTGTTTGAAGATTATACAAGACCAGTCCTTGAAGAATCCAAGAATTACATTTAAAGCCCTTGTTAAAAGTATGAAAAATATTTGTGCCAAAATTGACAAGTGAAGCAAACTTATTAACAAAGGAATGAAGTTTATGGGCTGTTTATTACAAAATGAAGAAGAGTGGAAACCTTGGGGACTCAATCTGCCAATTAACCAAACACTCCCACCCACTCAGGACGTGACACCTCAGCCCTACCCACCCATTTACCCACCACCCACCCACAAACCGACCCTACCCAGTCCATATCCATTACCCAGTCCAGTTTAATTTATTAAACCTGGTCAACTGGTCAAAACCCACCCACTAACCCCTTTCCCCCCATAACACATTTTTTAAATGTGTTTATACCAAAAACGAATCAAAACCTTTCCTTAATCCCATTTGAACCCTAATCACCCCCAGGTCGAATCAAACCCAAATCAAGGGGTTATGGGCTCAAAATGTGAAGATTGTTAATTCACGTTCTCCTCACCCAAACCCACTCAACCAAACCCCTCCACATGTCCTGTGGTCCTCACAAATGCACTCCCCTGCTCATGTCACTTTCCCCCAAACCCTATGTCCTGACCAAATTAACACCTCAGATCATCCCCTTGGTCCCAAAGGTTCATCCAACGTCCAAGATTGAAGATTCCAAGCTGGCATCCAGTACATGATCACATGGGGCGTTTTTGACCCATTTTCAGTCAAAGACTTCAAGGGCATTCCTGGCAATCCAATGTTTAGGGTTTTCATGTTCTAGAATAGTCTTTTAGATAGTATAAAAGGAGATGAGCATGTTCATTCCTTTTTTGTTCCAGTTTCTTAGCAATTTTCACTTGTAATTCCTTTTTAAGAAATTAAAAGTTTGGTGTTTGATAATCTCAAGTGTAATTCCTTTTTAGTGTTTTTAAAAGTTGTGTATTGTGAAAAGGCTAAGGATTCTGAGTTCCATTTTTATATTGGTTAACTAATTTTGAGTTCCAAAATTAGTTAAGGTTTTTAAAATTTTTGTTCAAACTCTTAATCTAACACCTTGGAAGTGAAAGTGGAAAAGGTGGGAGATTTGTGAGTTTGAATTATTTTAGAAACGTGTTTGAGAGTTTGTGGAAGTTTTTGGAAAAGTTTTTAAGAAAGAAAAAGTTAAAACATAATATATCATATGCTTGGTTCTTGTTTTTCTTTTTGAATTTTCAGGTTTGAATTGTTGTTGATTATTGATCAGCACCAACCCGAGTTGGTAAGGAGGTGGATTATCATCCACAAGGACCCTTGGATGTAAGGGTTCTAAGGTAAATTCTTCTACCCTTTGAAATTTCAGAAAGTTGAGGTTTTATGTGATCATGCTTGATTATGTGATAAGTGTTGTTAATCTTGCTTAGTTTGTGTTCTTTTGGACTTATATGCATGTTAGATGCCATAGAAATCAGTTTGAAAGTGTTTTGATAGGTTTGGTTTGAAAAAAGTGTGAAACAAAAATATAAAAGGGTGTTTGGATATGTGTTTTAGCAGGGTAAGTGGGCTTTGATTTTGATTTAAAACGTGTTAGGAAGTTTCAAATAGGTTGCATTTAGTTGCTAGTTAGTTGGTAAACATATTTGGTCAAGTTTTTAGCAAGATCAAGTGGTTAAAAGGGAAAGTGAAACTCAAATCTGCATATGCTACTAATCTGCTTGTTTTTCCCCATTTGTGCTTGAATCTTCATGAAATCTGTTAAGTGGTAGGTTGTTTTGAGGTTTGCAGTTTGATTGTATACCATTGTGATTGTGTGTGCAAATTTTGGGCATTTGAAATTGGCTAGAGTGCATGTAATAAGCTTAAACAGTCCCAGACCTGCACAATTTCATCAGAAACTTGCTTTGGCCTTTGTATGCTTTGATTTGTGATTTTGGTGTGACTAAGTGCTTATTATTTGCTTATTGCTGACTCCTTGTGCTTCAATAAGCACAAGGGTGCCCATTGTGTCCCAATATCTACACCAAACAAGCATACACACTCACCAACTAGCACTTAAACAACAACAAACCTTAAATCATACTAACACACACAGATTTTTCAAAGATCAAGCACCAATAGTTCATGAAAGACAAGCAGATGTGGATATGCAGATTTTCAAGCTACCTTTTCCTTTAAGGCTCAAATACTTGCTTCCAAACGTTCCAAACTTACTTACCAACTAATGATTAACCTAACTTAACCTTATTAACAACCTTCTAACACCTTTAAACAACACAATCAAAAGCTTTTGCCCTGCTTAAACCAGTTTCCAAACACCCTTTTAACAATCTTTTTCAAACTTTTTCAAATCAAATCTATACCAAAGCTATTCAAACTGATTCCAATATCATCAAACATGCATATTAGTCCAAAAGAACACAAATCTAGTAACCTTAACACACTGATAGCACAAAATCAAACAATTCACTCAAACACTTCAACTTTCTGAAATTTCAACAAAGAGCAAGGATTACCTTAGGGTTTCACTTCCAAAACCCTTGTGACAGCCTTGTCACCTCCTTACCAACTCGGGTTGGTGCTGACAAGCATCAACAACCTTCAACAACCTGTGAAGACAAAATCAAAGAAAACAAGAAAATACAAGCATAAACTTTATAATCTGTTTTATTTTCTTTCTTTTTAAAACACTTTCAAAACCTTTTGAACCTTCTAAATACGTTTTTAAAACCCTAAATCACTAACAAAATCTCACCTCTTAACACCAAAAACCTGTGAAACAAAACCTCACCAAGAATCTCAGATTTTCAAAACCTCTTATGAAAATTTGAAATTCTTAAAACAAAAGTATACTAAAATTGGAACACAATTTTCCTTCTCAAATAAACACCAACTTTAAATCAATAAAAAGGAATTATAATGCTTTTTTTAAACAAAAACCAAACTTTTATTTCACTTAAAAGGGATTACAAAATTTAGAAGAAAAACTGGAACAAAAAAGGAATGAACATGCTCATTGCCTTTTATACTACTCTAGGAATATACTAGAAGGCTAATATTACAAACCCTAATACAGAAAAATCCCAAATCTACCCTTAAAAGCTTCTAGACGAATTCAAGGAATTGAGCTGTCCTTTTGATCTCCACTGTTCAATTTTGCTTTGGGAGGAAGGAATACATCTCCATCGTTGATATTGGACACGTAATAGTGCTTGGAGCCCAAGGCGTCTTCTCATTGGCTGAGAGGGAATTGGGAGTGGGGTCCTCAAGGCGTGGGATTGGGTATTTTGTGCGTGGGTTAGGTTTGTGTGGGTGTGAATTACACGTGGGGAAGGTGAATTGGATTTTAACCCACGTTTAAGTAAAATAGGACCTGGGGGTGAAAGAGGAACAGTAACTTCCATTTGATCCTAATTTGGGGGAAGTAAAAGTGTTAGGCGGGTTTTTTGAGTTTAAATCTTTCCAGTTGACACCTTTGGTCCTTGAGGTTTGATATTTTTGGTATTCAAGGTTTTTAGCCCTAAAACGTGACTCCCTTTGCAAATAAGTTTCCCATCTTGACATTTTTGGCACCAAACTTTTCCAAAAAGTTTCAAAGGATTAATTTTGCCATTTTGTGATTTTTAAAGGGCTGATCTTGGACTTCTTTGATCTTCAAAGGTCTTCAATATAACTTTGACTTCATGAGGGACCATAATTGGCAATTTTTGATTTGTTGAGGGACTAAACTTGCCATTTCTTCAAAGTTGAAGGACCTTTTTGCAATTTTGACAAACTTAAGACCAAACTTGTAATTATTAATATACAAGGGTTTTAAGTGTCATTTCTTCATTCTTGGAGGATCAATCTTGTTTGTCTTCAAGTCTTCAAGGGTATTTGATGAAAATTCCATGATTAGGGCCCGGTTCAATGTGCGTCTTCGTTTCTCGTGTTCGTTTTTCCTTGTATCTTGTGATCTTTTGTCTTTTTCACGATATCCATACCTAAAATACACATGAACACAAAAGCAAGCATATATATGGTATTTTATGACATATTAGTGCATTAAAAGCCCGAAAAGAACGATGAGATCATGTATAAGTGCCATCTCATCAAATGTCTTCAACAAAATCTTCATCGAAGAGAAGTGTTTTCTTTCCCTTGGCCTTTTTCTCCCATAAAGACACTGTTTTTGTTCTTTTGCCCTTGTCTTGTGTTGGTGTATCATCTTCTGAGGAATCAGTTTCCTTCCTTTTGCCTTTGGGTTTTGGTGCTTTGAACTCTGCGGTGGATTCACCCAATTCTACTCTCTTTGAATGATCTTCATTTTCTTTCAGAAGAGTCTTATAGGAAGCACTCTTTTTGATTTTGTCATTCATCATATGATCCGAAACAGGAGCAGGAATACCTGAGTAAACAATCTTTTGTCCTTCTTGTCTCATGTGTACTATGAAGAAATCATCATCTTCTGAGTTAACAAAGAATCCTCCACGTCGATCTATAGCTTCATCGGCTTTCAAGAAGTAATTGATAATGACCTTAGTGAAGCGTGGAAACTGAAAGTGGTCAGATTTCTTCTTAGCGTTTCTGAAGGCTTGATAATGAAATTCTTCCCATATGAGAGCAGCATAATCCGAATCGAGTCTCTTGTAGATGCCATAGAAAATATGAGCCTGAGAAAGTATCATAGAATCATACCCTTTGGATTTGCCCGTAAGACGTTGGATAATGATACTAAAGATTGCTTTCCAGGGTTATCCAAGTCTAGAGGTGTTAAACTTGGATATGTTTGGCAATTCTCCCTCATAACCAAGAGACACAATCAGATCTAATATTTGTTTTAAATCTGGAACATGAACATATGTTTTCCCTTTAGGAGAAGGAAATTCAAAGATTTCACGAAATTGTCTAAGAGAAAATTCCTTCTTCTGACTATCGATGTTGAAGGAAAACTTTGTGTTTGTGATGGTTTGAGAGAGGATGAGAACTCAAGCATGTAAATTTCAGGAACACTTGCTGAAATCTGAAGTGCAGATTTGATCGGTGTGAGTTCAAGGATTTCGATAGCTATTCTGAATGCTGCTTGCGATGGAATGAAGTCGTCTTTCAATTGTTGATTATTGGTAGTCACTGGTAGACGGTTTTCTTCTGGTAATAGTTCATTGTCAAGTTGAATTTGTTGCTCTTGAGTGCGAGCCATGAAATCTGCTTAAGATGAAACATACACATTGATACACAAGATATATATCGTCTAGTATAAACCTGAAAAGCATCCTATTTCAATTTCCTTAAAACATAGCAACTAGCACAGAAACCATACAATCATTGCCCAAAAGAATCATAAGTTAAAATTCATGCAAATCATAAACAAAAATTCATAATCCATATTACACACAATTCGGAATACCTCATGCATCACACAATTCGGAATTCATCGTTGTAGAAATGCTAAATATGATCCGGTGGTCTCACATGGTGGAAGAAGGTGGTGGTAGCCATTGATGGTTTAGAGAGAGAGAAGAGAGGTTGAATGTAAAGAGAAATGTAAAATGTATACAATGAAAAATGACAAGCAACACCCCTCCTTAGAAGCTAAGGAGGGGTATATATAGTCACACACACAACCTAAACTTTACAACGAACCTAGTCTAGTCTAAATGCGTGTGACTATGATAACTAATGGGAATTCTTAAATGTCGTCACATAAAGTGAGTTTCCAACAATCTTCCCCCATGGGACGATGTGTAGAATTCCTTACAATATTCTTCCTAACAAGTATAAAATGATTAAGAACAAGAGCTTTCATGAAGCATCCAATGCTGATGAAGTCTTCTGAGGCCTTCGTCTTCAAAACGACTCATCTTTAAAGTAACTTGTAGAAGAAATACTGTAACGGCACGAGCTAAGTAACCCATACACTTCAGGTTAAGGAGAAGCTTCTGAATTAGCTTCCCCCTAATTCATGCCACATAAACTTATGTAGAAGCTTTTAAATAGCTTCCCCCTAAATCGACAATCCTCGTAAGCAACTTCAAAGCTTTCAATAAAGCTTAGAATGATTAAGCGCACAACGGAATCTAACAAGCAAATCCCATCATATAACATGATAACGTTGCTAAGAGGGATTGAAGGTAAGGGGTATACCAAGTAGATCAACAACTTTTCTTCTCACGCTTGAATAATTCTTCTGAATTTTTCTTCCCCCTGAGAGTTCAAGTTATGCATACCAGAAAGAATCAAGACACTTCTTCCCCCACATAGTTGAAGAAGGTAAATCAATCCCAATTATGAAGCTCAAATACTGAAGTGGACACTTTATCCCATTCATGAAGTTGACATCGTAACACAAGAGTTAATTAAGTCCTAGAAATGCACATGTCTTCTTCCGGAGATGCACCAGAGTCAATTAAGTCCCGGGAGTGCATATAGGATAATGATGATGAATAATTGCAACAATCAAACAATTAAACCTCGAATCAGTAGTGTACCGTTTAGAGATTGATAACGACACGAGTTAAAACACTGATTTTCTCTGCGGCTATGACAAATGTCATCCCGGAATATCTTCAAATCAAAAGAAGGTATGAAGTTCATCACGTGTACTCGTTGTGCGTTCAATGTGTCTTCTTCTTCCCCCTTGATGGTTTCGAAACTCGGAACCATCAATAAATTGTACGCACATGAACCTGAAATCTCGTGAGAATAATAAATAAGCTGAATTATATATTTTGTGAGAATCAGCTGTTGATCGAAAATCTCTTCTCATAAACTCTCCATGGCCACCTTTACCATCCCACGTGAAAGCAATTTGAAGTGACCACTGAAAGAATGAACCGGATACATCAAACGTGAAACTGAATAAGAATCCTTCGATCTTGTGACTTAAGCTTGCACTATTGTTGAATGAAGAACGGTGGAGAAATCTCTAAGTACTCAATGTATCACTGAAGAAGTCTATAAGCACAACACCTCTTGAAATTATCCACGTCGACTAAGCGCGTGACACTGAGTACAACAATGTAACCCCTTTAAGTGATAGTTATCCGAGTCATCAACCATCCACCCCGAACCCGGAAACCAGATAACCAAGTCTTCATTCTAGGATTAAGCACGAGCAAGTTATCTATTAAAAGATAAAATAAATACACGCCTTCGAAAAATCCGTCTTCAACGTCACGTAATTAATACCCGATCAAACAAAATATGTAGCCACTAAAAAATCGCCCATTTTTTCTTGGTCTCGTCTTAAATAAATTCTCGTCACATTTTTCACGTCACTTTGTCACGACACGATGTCACAGTTAAATCCCGACAATATTCACAAAATTTTATTCAAGATAATTAATTTTGAAATAAAAATTCGTTTATATTGTGTGTTTAAAAACCTACGACCCAAATACAATTAGCCCAGTCCAATCTTTCAGAATGGAGCCCTTGTTTAAATGGCAATACCCGGCCCATCAATTGTCCATAACCCGGTCCATCACACCAAGTTATAACCCTTTCCAATCCCAAAATATCTCACACAAACCTAATTTCCATCTAATTTTCTCCGCCTCTCTCTCACCTAAAACAATCTGCCCCATCTAATCTAACTTCATCTCCCATCCACCGTTGAAACCTCCGTCTAAAATCAATCTATCAAACCAAAGAAACAAAACATCACACCTATAGAATCCAACGAATCATATATATGATACTTCTACCATATTAGCCAAATAAAAATCACAAAGAAGAACCCATAAAGCCCTTTTTGTTCTTCAAGATCCTATAAATGTTCTTGTGTGTCTACCAACGAAACCTATTTTCGTGATAGACAAACTCAAACTGTACAAGACGCGGCTACAAGAACAGATAACTGTTCTCGGGTAGGTCATGATCTGCATGTCGGCTTTAGATTGAATAAATCGAAAAAATAAAGTTTGTAACAATTTTGTTATAAAGCTTTATTTAATTTCGTATATTAAAAAATTGGTTTAAAAGACCAAACACGGATCAGTGATGATTTTCTGGTTTTCGTGAGTCTTGATCTAAAAGATCTTGAATAACACACAAACCAATGAATCTGAGATCTTAAATAGTTGTTAAGTCGAGTCTTTGGTTGGATTGGGGAATAGGAGACGATGGGTATTAGGTTTAGATATGGTGTTGAGGTGTAAAAAGGTTGGAGTAATATTGAGTCGGCTCAGGAAGTTAACTGAGTCAACTCGGTAATTACCGAGTTGACTCGGTAGAGTTGGTATTGTTTTTGTCACAGTTTTGGTTCACAAGTTTTTAAAAACAGTCCCATCGGAATGTCAAACAAAAAAAACCCATCGGAATGTTTTTGTTTTTGAGTCAAAGTTATGTCTTACAAATGAGTCCATCGGAAAGTCAAAAAGAATCCCATCGGAATGTTTTTCTAAGTCGTCATCAGAATCAAACAAACACCTCCATCGGAATAGCTTAATCTGAATCCCCAATCTGAATCCCAATCGGAAACCGTTAAACCCCACGACTTAAAATTTGAAAGGACAATTTTTGCTTTTCAACTACGAAATTTTTTACCAAAGAATAAAAGAAGGTTTTTCGAACATTTACGGATCTTACTAATTATTTTCGATAAATCAACAAAAATCGTGTTAATTAAATTCAAATTATTTCGAACATTTTTATATAACTAGTCGAACTAGGAAATTTTAAATTTTACGTTTACGTTTCATAAAAAATAAATATTCATTATTTAATTACTAGTAATAACTATCGACACTTTAGACGTCGGATTGAGTAAAACAGATAAAAATAATAGTTGAGACGAAACTAAAACATAGAAGATATGAAGAAAGAAATTTTGAATTAATACGGTCATGTTATATATATTTCATCAGGAGAAAGTGAATGTAGATACTGACGCAATATGTAGAAAAGATAAAGAACCAATTAGGACATGTTCCTTAATAATGAAGGTGCAAAATAAATTGCCGAACGATATAAAAATAAACAATGTTTGTAAAAAGGATAATATAGATAATAAAAAGGGGTTCGCGGCAAATATGAACCATTAGAATTGAGAAGCCGATGGCGTTAGATGTATAAAAGGCCACTTGTGGTTGCCTAAATATGGAGATTTTGAGATGTAGTCATCTTGTAAGTATAAGTATTCTATTCTTGTTATTTCTGATTTAATGTATTTTTATCTGAAGAAGTTGTACTGATAGCAAATTATGAAGGCAAACACCGCCTCATACATTAGTAAACGTCTAGCTATTGCAAAGGTCATCATCTGAATTTGATTGGATTTGGGTCATCGTCAACAGATTGACCAAATCTGCTAATATCATTCTCGTTAATGATAAATTCTTGATGAAGAAATTGACTCTTTTGTATTTAAAGGAGTTATGTAAACATAGTGTGCCTGTATCGAACATCTTTATCAAGATCCTCGCTTCACATCGAATTTCTAGAGATTTGCTCAGAAGTCATTGGAAACAAACCTTGATGAGAGTACTGTTTACCACCCCAAATCGAAGGGACGAGGTAAAGTAACAATACAAAACACTAGAAGTCTTGTTTTATGTTTGAATGATTGACCTTTGGTAATGAACCGTATAATCGTTTTCCTTTGGAGAGATTATCATTGATAATTATCGTGTTAGGATCGAGATCGAATCTTGTTAAGATTTATATATTAGGGCATCTGTAAGCAGGAGTTGGGATGAAGACACCCGACATACACCCATTGTGAGTTGGACATGTCTTTTAGGTTTAAGGTTTCCTATGATGGCGAATCTAACCTTACAAAATACTCGACCCGCGAGACCTGAAATGATTGTTGAAATTAGGATCTGATTATTGACTGCCGGTAGTGGGCAGGAGGTTATGTGAATATGAAATGTAGATATTGAAGTGCAAGATGGGTAGCGAAGTTATGCCAAAAAATTTAACCATGGAAAAATGAATAGATGATCTGAAAGATCATGGGTATAAGTCTCCGTTGTATGGGACCATTGAGATAATATAAAAGATTGGTTTGAAAGGCATATAAGCTGGATCTACCCTAGGACTTCAAGAGCTGCGTGAATTATGTATCGTATATCGAACTTGATAAAATGCCTATCAAGTGAAAAATTTGACTATTCCTTAATGAAGTTTAGATCGGTGAAAAGTTGCATTCATCAAAAACCCGTGAACATCATGGATAGAGAAAGTAAGTCAACAATAAGCCTGATCTTATTCCCGTAGTTATGTTTGATGAAACTCGCGTATTGTAATGAATTACACTTGTGAGAAAAGACCGAATGTGGAGGAAATACCCACATGGCTTTAACTCTATAAGAAGCGAGTAGTAAGGTAAGATGATCTTTGAGGACAAAGATCCTGTTTATGGGTAAATGTTGTGACAATCCGCCAATTTATGGTTTATATTTTATTCTCAATATTTATTTGAAAACATTATTTTAATGTTATAATATGAACTCACTCATTTTTGGGAAGAAATTTGGGTTTACATCTTGAAGTAGCATCGACTACGTCTAAACCGGAGGATTCTACGTTACGTGCTTACGTTTACACACACCGTTTTGGTGACAGTCCGACATTTCAGAAAATAAATTTGTCTGTGAATATTATTTTGAGATTTTAAATTTGTGTTGGTTCATAAACTGACAAATTTACGAGAAGAGATTAGGACTTACGATTATAATTTAACGTCCTTTACGACTAAACCGAAAACCTTAGGATTACGTATTTACGTTTTCGAACTCCGTTTTTGATGAGACAATTTTTATTTGATTCGTTTTGTGTCGTTGATTCATAATTTATAAAAACGTTTTTCGTAAAACGACCCGAGGGCACGCAAATCGAGGAAACTAGAATCGAGGAGTACCCGTAAATAATTGAGGATGAGACAAAAACAAGTTTTGCCCCACCCCCTACACATGGGACGTCAAAACCATGACACACACCACTTGATGTGTCAAAGTGGTAGCTTAATACTTACACTTGTAAGCATAAGCTTACAAAGTAAGCTACCAACTTAGCAAAACCATCTAACCAAACCACTCATTTCATTTTCCTACATGCAAACAACCTACAAACTCTCTCCCTCTCTCCATTTGTGCCGTCCCATCTCACCCATCAAACACCCATTTTGATCAAAATTAACCATGAAATCTTATGTTATTTGCACACATGATGAAGCCCTTTTGAAGCCCTATTGATTGGTGGTGATTATAACATCCAAGGAGGAGTTTCTATGGAGTCTTGGGGCTGATTTTTCACAAGGATTTCATGAAGATTGGTGGACTTGAAGATGATGTTGGTCTAGCATAAGTTCTTCCCTCAAAATCCAAGCCTTGATGAAAAACTACACAACTTTGGTGGTATAAAGATTGTTCTCCCCATCCTTTTGTTAATTTTGATTATGTAATCATGTATTTTCTTCTTAAATGTATATATGTATGATGATATATGATAATAAAAATATTATGTGGGGATTTGGTGTTGATTATCATGGGTAAAAAGATGAAAAACTATATGTAAAAGTGGTTAATCTTGCTTAATTTAGTAGGCTGTACAAAAACAGTAAACAACCATGTGATGAACTGATAAAATGGCATATATTAATGGATATACATTAAGTAATATGTCTTTTACACATGTGAGAGTTGGCCATGCAATGGAATCATTAGGATGAGTGAGATATGATCAAAACAATATTAGAGTACAAATCTGCATAGACTGTTTTTGACGATTTTTAGAAAATACTTAAAAGCTGATTTAACAGTAGCCATAGTAGAGTTAAATGGAGCACATATCATGTAGTTTATGCCATAAAAATTTGGGCTTCTATCTCCATATAGAACTCTAGATATGGCTGTTTTAGTGAACATGAAAGTAAAAATCAGATTTTGGGAAATTAAAGTATAATTGTATTATATAAGCACTCAAATAAAAATAGTATAAAATGTTGATTAAAACCCACGAACTTATATAATACATTTATATAAATATGTATAAGGATAAATAAATGGGCATTTTATAAAAATGATAGTTTGATAAGTTCTATAAGTTATAAAACTATAAACATGATTTTTACGACTTTTTCGGCTATTACCTTAAAATTAAAGTTTTTCGCCAATTAAAACTTAGACGATCAAACCCGTCTAATGTAAAGTTTTTAAAAGTCATATACTGATATATAAGTACCTAATACAAGTAAAAACCGATAAAACCCGAACTATATAACATACGGACATTAACGGGTTAAGTTAACGTTATTGGACTAATAATACAACAAAATGGGCAAAAACACTCATAAACTTATTTATTGGTCTTAGCCCATTTGGGCCCAACATGTAAAGTGTAAATACTGATAATACAAGTATAAAATGGATTAATATAAGTTAAAGAACTTATAATAAGTTTATTGAACTTAAAATATGTAAATAGGTAAAACTAGTAAACTAGTATAAAAGTTATCGACACATAACACTAAAATGAGTAAATGAGAATATGTAAACCCACTTGATCATCATATATATATAATCATCATATGTATACATAATTGTTATTTTTATAAAGTCATTGGACATGAGTCTAAGACGAGTGTTATTTGTCTAGGTTTCCGTGATCGAAGCACGCACCGTACGTCCGAATTGCCGATAACCCGCCTTCCCACATCAACGTGAGTTCATAGCCTCGCACTCTTTTAAATGTTTTTATGAAATGTTTTATAAACCCGCGAGGGAGATAACATGTTAGTTTTTATGAAATAGGACACTAGTTGTCCCAATTGTTTGTTTATTGATTTGGACCCGAATGATTTTATGACCCGATGAATGATTAAATGACCCGATAGCTGAAATGAAATGGATTATTAAAGTTAGGTTATGTCACTAAAAGTCCCATTAGCATGAATTGTGAACTACCGGGATTTGGTAGACGCTTATGCATATAATAGTACTATTTGGGGACGATCACCCCAGTTCGCGCCTTGACGGTTGATCCCCGTCGTGCCACATTGATTGGTAAGCGAATTTATGTATGAGAAGATTTCCATAGCGTGATCTTTGTGACGACACGCTAATTTAGATGGGAAAATTGATTTTCGGGCTAGCTACCCGTTGTTTGTTGTATTAAGGTAACAATGTCATGCGGCTTATAATAATCCAATTAACGAAATACTGCTATATGCACCGAATTACGATATATATTGCCTGACTAGCAATATGGGGTCTTACTATTGATATTATGTTCGTGTTTTGGTTTTTCATAACCATATTCATATAACGGTTTTTATTTAACTTTATACAACGTCATAAGACGTATTGTATGATGTTTTTACGACATTGGCTCGTATAATGATTTTTAAGGAAAATGCCTATATTATGATTTTCGATAAGGATTTGTATAAAAATGACTTTGGCTATTTTATGGCCTATTACAATGATTTTTACAAAATGATTTTTGGTAATAATTTTATACTGATGTTATATTGATGGATTTAATTAAGACTCTATGAATTCACTCGGCGTTTTCGCTCACCTTTTCTTTTAACATGTTTTATCTCAGGTACTTGAAGGTAATTCTCGGGAAGACAACAAGAATTCATGGCCCGCACTTAATCAATAATTTACATTCAAATCTTTTGTAAAACCTGCATGAAATACAATGACTTGGGACCTATGTAACTTTGATATCTATGAATGGAAATGCTTTATTATTAAACGACGCGATTTTTAAGCGTTGTCTATGATGTGAGTAATGTGCTATCCCGTAACACCAACTAGTCTTCCCCTATATTGAATTGTATAAATTTGAGGGTGTTACACAAAACACCCTAATACGTCATCCATATAGTTCAAGTTCGTCTCATCTTCACTTCATTCTTCTTATTCCATGTCTCATCAACTATGCTTGCCTTTCCCAGATGGTACTTGGCCTTGCAATTTTCTTTCATCACTTAACTCCACCCAACACCTTTTCCAAATGTTCAATCAAGATGATTAAATATGTGTTGGAGACGTTCATGATCTGTATAGATCATTCTCTACGTCTCGTACCCCAAATGCCTCTAGCATTCTAGGCAGATATAACAATCCAGCTCCACTAACTAAGTCTATCTAGTCATCTATACGCCAAAATTTTCCAACTAGCTTCACTTGTTTTTCTCACAACTAGTTCTCTTACCCCTCCTAATAGGGACATACTAGTGTTTCATGTGATTCCATGCGGATCACACTCTCATCTTATACCAACATTAGTTTCCATTTGTCTACTAAGCCATATTTTGAATTCTTACTCAAATCGCATACTTCTACTTTGATCTTGCACCCAACATGAGGTACTTTAAATCATCATCTTCTAGGAATACTTGGTTCTCTTCTTCCATGGTCCTCCCTTATTCCTACACTATCCCGTCCAACAGAAATTCCATACTTCATTCATCAAATCTATGGAAATCACTAGTGCATAGGATAATGCATAGCTGTCTCTTCCAAAGATCTTTCATAACACCTTCACAAAAACCGACTCTCTAATCACTTCTTCACGAAACTTATTCAACTCAGCTTCACTTCTCATCCATCGATCCCCTTTTTACTTCCACGAGTTCTTAATCTCCCATGTCATGTATTCATTTCATCACGATCCACCGGTTCAGCTCTTTGTAGCTCCACTCCGATACTCGATCTGCCCTTCTTCGTCACGAACCATGCGTAAATTTCCCATCACAGTGCTTGTCACCTTTCCAGTCCTCGTAACCTTTGTGACTCCTTCAAAATCTCTTGCATCCTTCTTGCAGCCGACACGTAGTCCTTTAAGCTCCTTGCTTCGCGATGTAGCTCTTTACGCACTCCTTCTCGTCTCCATGATGTTACATAGGAACTTCACACTACGTAGTAGCTTCTAACTTCAACTCATCTACCACGATATTTCTAAAAGTACTTCAACCCAAAACTATACCAATCCCTTGCGTGTTATTTACCCAACCTTTCCATTAGTATAAACTTTCTAATCTACCCTCACATCCGCTAGTACTTTCATCAATCTCCTAATGTTACTTCAACCAACTTCTCATAGCATGACTTCTCGTTTCCACTACCAGTCAACTAACTTTACTTACCCTCTTATTCCCGTAACCAATCTAAGTTTCCAAATTCCACAAATCTTAATCATTCCTTCAACACAACCTTTAAACCAAAACACATTTCTCCATTCTAGTATCTAACCATAGGTAATACTACCCAACTCTATCCTCTCATCCTAACGTTCCCACAACCGTATAAATAAATCAACCATGACGTGTAACCAAAGAATTCCAATAAATCGTATCTCAAAATAAAATATAGGGTAAAACGAACCCTAGCCAAAACAACTGAAAACAAAACAATGTAATCCGAATGATCAATGGAGTGTGCCAACAACGAAAAATTTAGACTCTTCACGATTAGTATTACCAAATCTCGATACCTTAGAAAATATTTTTTTCAAACTTTCATCCCAATTAGTTACTTCTCATAAGAACCAAACTCCAATACTACTAAAATCAATCATACTCATTTTTAACCAATAACTCATCCTTTATCTTCATCTTTCTATCAAGATATCAACTAGTTAATATACTACCATCTTATTCTAACCATTATCTTGTTTACCCATATTAAACTTATTTCACTTTTTATTATGAAACCAATACATGTTTATAAAATACACTGTTCTTTTTTCCATTTAGGTTGGTTATAACTAAACTACTACAAGGTGTGGTGTTATTATTATCATTACTATAATAAAATCTCTTTTTTTTTACTCTTTCCGTCTTAGTTAAATTATTCTAAAATTTTAACTCCACTTAAGAAAATTATTGTAAAATTTCTTTACCCCTTTAAAATATATTATCACATGTTACATAGAAGACTAGTCCAATTATTTTCAAGGCAACCTTTTTATAACTAACTACTACAACTAAAAAGAATGTAAGTGACGATATCATACCATACACTTACAGATTATTTTCAAAACCGTTTCCTATAATCAGCCATACTTATTTGTAAGAAAATTTAGTAGTTCTCATTAATTAAATACATACTCGAATGTAGACACACATCAAAAGACTCAAAACGTCGTTGGAACTCCATTAAACTCCAGCACCATAAAACACGAACAAACACAAGGTACGTTCAAGTTATAATAACTAGTGAACGACCATATACCAAACTTAACACATAGTAGAATATATACATCCGCATATATATACCTATTAAATCACCCAAAACATACTCGTTACCATACATGTTAGATCAACCAATCGCGTCATACACTCGTTTTTTTTTCTACGAGTAACCACCATCTTACCACAAGGCATAAAACCCATCACAAAAACCAGTCCATATCGTGTGACCCCATAATCACACAACCTGACTATAACCCAAAATAATAACACACTAAAAAAATATCCATATCGTAGGCAGCTGTTACATAAACCCACATACTATACATATACCAATAATCCACATCTCATCATATACAAGCATGTACTAACCCTCTTTCATGCAATCATACTTAGGAACCCATTGAAGTTGTGGTACTTGTATAACTATGTTGGCCACCATACTTATACAATTACCCTTTCCCCAATGCACTCCCTCCTATGGATGACACTTATAAGAATCAATACAACACATAACACATAAATCCATCAACTCACCTAAGCACATAACCACATAAACAATAAGGTCAAAACTCCAACTAATAAAATAACATAGCCAAACTCTTGGAATACAGAAATCCATAGTCTAGCTAAAACAGCATAGACAAAATCCAAAACGAAAACATAATCAATTATAAGTCATGTCACCCATCAGAATGGAAACACCTTAAAATCCTTCCTACCCATGTACTCCTAGTAACTCGAACCACCACACGATTCTTAGGGAACATGACTTAGACATCAAAAGAAAAATAACATACCTCAGGTACATAAAATAACTCAACAAAATATAGAAACTACCTTGTACCAAATTATGTACTATAATGTACAATTTAAGCAAAATACAACAATGACTAGCGTGGACGATTATGGTTCAACCCGCACTAGTCACAACCCGAAAAGAAAATAACATGTGGCTAAGTATGAACATACTATGGTTCAATTCATACTAGTCAAAACATCGCAATAAATAACATCCAAACACATCAATTAATATAAAATGCACACATACTCCTATGACGCCTATATGCAGGGACCCTTAAGCTATAGACTAGGCTACTAGACTAGGCAACCTAATTCCCTATAACCATTGTCTCTGATACCATTTTGTAACACCCCACCATGGCAGAATATAGGGCGCGGCGTATGGATATCATCACAACATGGCGTGTCTATAGAGATAACTATATGAAATAAGAAATGTCATAAAATTGTGACACAAATGTCATGACAATATCTCAACAAGGCAGGAGTCTATATAAGTAGGTAACAGTCCTACCACTTACCCAAGACAAACAATAAACATAATCAAATCAAACATATAGGGCCAACAGTATCACTTATTCAAAACACATAAAAATAAGCTAAGAAGGAACGGGGATCTCCTTCTAAATGCAATCCTAATGCATCCAAATCTAGCCACTTCTATCCTCAAGATTAACCACATTCTCACCTGAAAGAGACACTAAAACACGTCAACATAATGTTGGTGAGAGTCATAGGTTTAGACTCCAACGCCAAAACCAAACTATATGCTGTGGGTAACAACCAAAAGTTAAAAACATATGGACAATGTGATACTAACATGCATTAACAACTACATTCAAGATTTAACTAATCAAACCAAAACCAAGGCTCCCAGCCATACCAAACACCATACTCCCATAGGCATCCAAACACCTATGAACCAAATCCTAAGGCCCTGCCTTGCCAATATCCCCTTGGTACCAAGTCAAAACATAAAAAATCAAGAATCAACTAGCAGTTAATCACATAAGTATGCACACACAAGTCCATCACCAAACGCAAAACATCCACAGCATAATTTATAAAAACAAGACAGTGTCTCTTCCATCCCATCTAGAAGTCAAATCATAAAAAGACATAGGACTATGAAACTCACCTGATTGAGCTTCTCCAAAAGTCGGTGCACTAGCAAAAAGCTAACAAACCAAAAACACATAATCAAAACATGAACCAATCACTAAGATGGCTCATCAACCTATGATGGACATATAGCCTACTCCCATATATGACCCTCATCTATATGCTCAAAGCATCTCATTACACCCCTCTATAAAGCCCTTAACTCAGTTTACTTCATAACCCGTCCCGTTAACATTTTACCCAAAACAGTCCCAGTTTTAGGTCTCCAAACTATAAGCCAAACGCCCACTTAAACATACCCATGATCTCTGTAAAACAAACCCTATGCCCTTACATATGTTAGCTAACTCCTCCCACCTGCCCCAACCTTAAAGCTACTGTTAAGGCCCCGATATATATATATATATATATATATATATATATATATATATATATATATATATATATATATATATATATATATATATATATATATATATATATATATACTTTTTTCTATCCAGATTTTACTGATTTTAAACATACAAAAAGTTTGTTATGATTAGGGGGTCTTACCCTAACCCACAATCTTAGCCCCAATGCAGATACTTCCTATAATATATAAACCATCTCCCATGTTCGTTTGAAAGTCCCAATGCAACCCTAAGTACCCCAAACAACCCAAAACTTAAAAAGAAAACAGGCTGATTTCAAAACTGTTTTGACCTCCGACTGTTGTAACCTGTTTTTGACCCACTTCCCTACCTCCGATTTAGTTCTCGTTTCTTGAATTGGAAAGCGAATTCAATTACCTTTTCAGGGATACTTAGATCACAAAATAAGAGTTTGTAGAACTCCCGATATGATCAAAACAATTGACTCAAAATTCTGCCCAGTTTTTAAAAACGGGTTTAATTAAATTAACCTAATTAGGTACCTATAACCCCACTAATTACAAGCCCTAAACCATCTAATCATTATGATATCGTTAAAATACAGATTTTTTATTTAAACCCTAACCTAAATTCATCATACGATGATTATATAAACATTAAAAACAATTAGATTAAAAAGGGATTATGAAAGTTTTACCTTAAGATTAATGGAAGATGAAAAAAACCCATGAAACCCTAAAAACACTCCCTATACCGTCGACATTTTTTTTTTCCTCCAGGGATTTATGATGTTTTGATCTACTTACAATCCTTATATATTTTCCAAGAATCCTAGCCCAAATACAACCCACTTTTCTTTTCCTCTTTTTTCTTCTTTTTTTCTTTCTTTTCTTGCGTCCAAAACCGACTATATATTCTTTATTTTTATTTTATTTTTCTTTTTATTATTAATTATTAAGTTATTAATATTACCTTAATTTATTTCAGCTCCTAAAGCTTCCAAAACCTCAAAACCGTAAAACTAGTCAAATTTACGCGTTTACCGTAAAAGACGTAAAATATACAGTTTTATAAAAACTCTTGGAATTTGAAATAAACATTATAACTAAGTCCTAAATGACTTAAAACCATCCCGAAAAATACCCACATTACTAAACACCTCATCCGAGACCTCTGAATGCTAAACCGTAAATCGTAAAAATACGATTTTCTATAATACATATACGTATACGTAAACCACTAAATAACACCATCTCATTTCATAGTCACTATCATGTGAGCTCATGAACATTAAATCATCACACATCGTTTCACTCACAAGGTACCCCGTACCGGAAACGATATCCAAACCATAATCTATACACACCAATTAGCACATAAACACGTAAAGACACGTAACTAGCACAAAATAAAACTAAGTGACGAACCTCAAAACCGTGGTTGTCACAAGGCCTGCTAGCAGTCAGATAGGGAAGGGTGCCGATCATTCCACGGTAAAGTTTAGGATCGACAGCTATCCTATCCTTATCCTCATCTAACTTGGATCTCTCCACCATTGGAGTATCCACGGGGTCACAATTTTCAAAATGATACTTCTTTAATGTTTCAAGAGAAAATTTGGATTGATTAATGAAGATGCCTTTGGGATTTTGAGAAATTTGCAACCCTAAGAAAAATGAAAATTTTCCCATCATCGATATCTTAAAACATGTGGACATAATTTTCTCAAAATGGTCAGACAGTCTTTGAGTAGTGGCAGCAAATATTATATCGTCAACATAAATTTGTACCAGTATCATGTCGTTGTCCTCCTTGAGAATGAATAATGCAGGGTCCACTTTCCCTTTGGAGAAGCCTTTCGAGATGAGATGAGACGATAGGATATCGTACCACGCGCGTGGAGCTTGTTTCAACCCATAAAGAGCCTTCTTGAGCTTGTACACGTGATTAGGATACTTCGAGTTGACGAATCCATTCGGCTGGCTTACGTAGACATCTTCCCTTAATTCACCATTAAGAAATGTCGTCTTAACATCCATTTGGTAGAAGATCATGTTCATGTGAGCAACATAAGCAAGGAATAGTCTAATCGCCTCCAAACGTGCAACAGGAGCAAAGGATTTTTCAAAGTCAATACCCAAAGCTTGTTTGTAACCTCTAGCAACCAATCTAGCTTTGTTCTTTAACACTCCACCTAACTCATTGAGTTTAACCTTATATACCCATAACAATGTAAGGATTTCAACGTTTTTGGGTAAAGGAACTAATTCCCACACTTCAAGACGTTGAAATTCATTAAGTTCCTCTTGCATGGCTTCAATCCAAGATGATTGTGTCATAGCTTGTTGCCAATTTTTAGGTTCAATGTCGGAAAGAAATGCATCAAAGTAGCAATATAATGCATGTTCTTGGAGTTGGTGGCGTGTTAAGACTGGTCGATCGATGTCACTAATAATATTTTGGATTGGGTGATCCTTTGTCCATTTGGTGTTGTGATTTTCAAACCGTGGTGGTCGGGAGTGAACGATTGCAGGAGCTTCCTCTGATGTAGACGCATCGTGAGGGTTTTTAGGTATTTGTGAACCAAAGAAAGGAAACTCTTATAAGTGAGCAATTTCTAAATCGTGATCATAGTGATCCTCTTCAACATCATTAGGAACAAGTGGGGGCGATGATTAAGGTGTAGTTTAAGAATTGGTGGGGGATGGGACATCTGGTTCAATAGTGACAGTAGATGCCTCAGACTGATTTCCATTATCTTGAGCAACAACTTCGGGAATCGGAGCTACTGCCACAGGTGCTGGAGAATCATCACTAGGTGGATCATATAACTCATCAAACATATGTTGAAATAACTCATCCCACTCGGGCCTTGTAGGTGGTGTAAATGATGGAGAAGTAGGATTGTTGGGAGTTAATCCGAAACTAATTGTACCGGTTCCCATCTCATGAAGCGCGGGTTCAGAGCTGTGTTGCTCAGAAGCCATCGCTGTTAGCTCATCAAAATCGGCATCCAAAGTTTATACTATCTTGTCAAGACGAGGTTATAAATTCGGTAAGCTTTCTTTGCAGGTGAGTAACCAATGAAAATTCCAATATCAGCCTTCGGTTGTAGTTTGCCCAAATTCTCACTATTAGTATTTGGATAACACAATGCACCAAACACATGAAGAAATGAAATATTGGGTTTGTGTCCATGAATTAGCTCATATGGAGTTTTACCATGGCGTTTACGAATGATGGAACGGTTTTGGGTATAACATGCGGTTGCCACTACTTCAGCCCATAAGAATAAAGGAGCATTCGCATAAATCAACATAGTTCTAGCAGCTTCAATTAGTGTACGGTTACGTCTTTCCACGACACCGTTTTGTTGTGGAGTGCGAGTAACAGAAGTTTCATGTGAAATACCAACCTTTTCATAATAGTCTCGTAGAGTTTAATTAACAAACTCAGTTCCATTATCAGTGCGAATGCGGCAAACAGTAGCATTAAGACGTACTTGGATCATCTTTATGAAAGTAATAATATAATTTGGTGCTTGATCCTTGGATACTAAAAACTTTACCCATGTAAACCTTGAGAAATCATCCACCATGACGAGGATGTATTTTCTACCACTCACACTAGCCGTACGCATTGGCCCGCAAAGATCCATGTGCAAAAGATACAGTGGTTCTTGGTTGGTGTCTTCAGCTTTTGGTTTGTATGATTTCTTGGTGCTTTTCCCCAAAGAACACGCGGAACATAAATTATCCTTGTCGAACTTAAGGTTTGGAAGACCACGAACAAGTTCGTTTTTATCCAAATGGTTAATAGCATCACAGTTAAGATGAGATAACCGGCGATGCCACAACCGTTACTTAGTCTTAGAGGCTTTTAAAAGAAGGCATACAGGAGATGCGGCCATCATGTTTTGAATGGACAGTGTGTAGAGATTATCCCCTCGAGAACCTTTTAACAAATCATTTCCTACAAGAACGCGAATAAAGCAAGTATGTTGTCGAAAAGCCACCTCATGGTTTGAATCGCAAAATTGTCCCACTGAAAATAAATTATGACCAAGTCCCCCCCACATAATATACCCTTGAAATCGTAACATTCCCAATTTGATATTCACCGTAACCCATGATCTTCGCAATATGGTCGTTGCCAAATTTCACCGTTCCTAGAAACTTGCTGACGAAATTTCTGAGCATCGAGCGGTCTCCGGTCATATGCTTTGAGCATCCAGAGTCCAAGTACCAGAGGATGATTTGGACCACCTGAAAATATCACCAGACAAAGACGATGTATCGGAATCTAGTAGTTCCTCTGTGTTAGCAGGTACAGATATATTTATCTTAGATTTGCTAACCGAAGAATTCTTAGGCTTCCAGATTGCTTCCTGAATGTCGGCTTAGATTCTAGTTGTCTAATATCCTAAGGTACTTCTTCACTGGTAGGCACAATAGTGGGGGCAGACCTAGTTAAAGGGCGCTTTTTCCATTTCTTAGTGCTAGTGTTCCTATTTAAAGGACGCTGAGACCTAACTTCCGTGGATGTGATCCTAGTTAAAGGGCACGTAGTTCCATTAGCATTGAAGGTCCTACCAGTGGGTTTCCATTGCCAACCAACTTAGGTGAATTTCTTCCCCGTTGGAATCCATTCAAGATTGTTCCTAATAGCATACATTTCATTCACGTGATCAACAAGGCATAAATCACGATGCTTAGAAAACATGCATTCATTACAATTCCAACATCGCAAATTAGAATTCACAATTTTCTTAGGCTGCTGCACAAACGCAGGGCCTTTAGTCTTAGTTACATTATTCTTTTTATTCAAATTTGAAATAACATTCCTAGGGTGAACTTCTACTTTCTTCTTCGCACTTCTACTAGTGGAAGGCTTGATCCTATTCTTCTTGTCTTGAGATCCTTTAGCCTTAGTAGATACAATTACTGATGTAGAAGCCAAGAGAACATTAGTTACAGATTTTGATTTAGCCTTGATGGTTGTGTTTAATATAGGCTTAGATCTTGGATTCTTATTGAATGGAGTCATGGCAATGGTGGTGGTTTGTTGTTTAAGTGGTGCAGACGCCGGTTGTCCTATGTACTTCAAGTGCTCTAAGCATTGTTGTACTCTCTCAATGTAAGCTTGAGCATGGTAATAGTCACTATTCCTAAGATCAAGTTCATAAAGATCATCTACCACTTCCCTAGCAAGATCCGCGTACTTAACTACATGCTCCAGATATAACTTATATGATAGTGGATTGTTATTATTGTACGGCTTCTTAGTAATCACCACCTTGTTGGTTTTTGGAGCACTAGAGGTCGGGGCAGAGATTTTAGCTGGATTATCAACAACTTCTTGTCCTTTGAGTTGAAGTGTCTCCATTAATTCAGCCAAAACCATGTATTTGTCTATGAGTTGAATATTTAAGTCAGAGATTTCCTCACACTTATGGTTCAGTTGGTCAACGAGTGTATTTTGCTCTGCCGCATTAATAGCGAAGCGATCTTCTAACGAACAATAAATTTGTGAAAAATCATTCTTTACTTTATCAAACTCCCCTAGCATAGAAGTAATTCTATCTTCTAGGGCATGATTTTTAATCTTTGCAGCCTCTAGTTCCAATTTCTCTGCTACGGATTCTCTCTTAAGTCTCATAATTTCTTTCTCTAATGCCTGAACCACCTGAATCATCTTGTCACTAGTCTCAATGGAGTTTTCACAATCATTTGTTTTGGAAAGAGTTTCATTTTTAGATTGATTTTCAATTTCAAGAGATATACAATGTTGTTGAAGCTCATCAAAATGATTTGAAAGTGAGTTATAAGAATCTTGAAGCTTTAAAAATTCAGCGTTAGATTCATGACAAGAATGATTATCTACATTATTCACAAGTTCAACAATATTCACAAATATATCATGCACATCATCACATTTATGCATAGCAGATGTGATCACGAAAGTAAATTCAATAGTAACAACTTGCATCACTTCGAGAGACACTATATGTTCTTAGAATCGGTCATATTCGGACAAAATATTTTCTTTCTCAATTAAAAGTTGTTCATAAGCATCATCCATTTCATAGAAAACTTTTCGAACTTCACCCATTTTGAAACTAAGATTTTTCGCGAGATCGAAAAATCCATCTTTAATATTGTTTACAAACGGAACGATCTCTTTCTCAAACACCGTTTTCATGTGTTCGAAAGCCCATTCTCCAGCGGTTAGAGCCGTTGAAGTCGTACATTCCTGGATGACCTTGTCAAACCCGGTTAGGTATCGCTTAATCTCTTCCAAGCTTAGCAATACCGTACTTACCGGTGGAAGATTCTTAGGAATTTCCTTATGTTCGTCTGAATTAACAAGTGTAGGAAGTATACTAAGGCTTTATCTAGTAGGCATGTAAGCAGGTGTATGGATAAATTCCTTTTGCATATTAAAGCGAATTCTAAGATCTATTTTTGCATACGTTGCATTAAGTTGTGCATAATTATACTCAGGATATGTAAAAATTACTTTTGACCGATTCTCTTCATGTAGTGACTTACTCTCATATTCATTTGAAAACACAATCGGATCTAAGACCAATCCTAACTTTGTTGCATCATAAAGTCGTGGGTTGTGGTTAAAAGCTTGCTTTGCATACCCCGGGTTAGGTGGTAGGTCTATTAGACGCGATAGATTGAATTCTTGAAAAGAAGAATGAAACAAGTGTACTAAATGTGAAGCAGAGTATTATTTTAAAAGAAAATTTTAAGTCTTTTTAACTTTCTCAAACGCCTTAATTTCCGTTTCAACCCTTTTAGACTCGAGAATTTCGAAATCCGTTTGTAGTTTTTTAAAATTATTAATGACTGACTCTTTTTCTTTAAGTTCTTTCGAAAGATTTGCTCTTAAACTCTCAATTTCTAGCAAATTATCGATTTGGACTTTCCTAAACCTATCAAATTCATGATTGGTTAAGGTGGTGGTCACTGGAGTTAATTCCAAGGTTTTAACCTTTTCCTTATACAAAGCAAGCTCGGCAGATAAAGTCTGATTAACACTGAGGGTTTCAAGGACCGCATTATTCATTTGGCCAAGCATAGATGCCGACACTATAACCAAATCTTGTTGAGCAAACGAATTTGTAGTCCTAATAGCTCCCGGTTGTGGTTCACTCAAAGTCTGGGGACTTGCATTGATATTGCTATCATTGTTTGTCTCCTCGTTTGAGTTACTAACCACCGGAGGCTGTTCCGGATACTCAGACACTTGCTCAACTTGATAAGGTACAATACTAGTATCCGTGGCAATATTTGGTACCTCAGAAATTGTGTCAGCTCCATAAAGTGAAAGATTTGCCATGAGAGCTGCCTTGGCGGTATTGAGATCATCACAGTCAGAGTCATATGCATCGAGATCATCACATTGATATGAGGCATTGTTTATGATGGCTGTTGTGAGACCATCAGTGTCCGCAACTCCCGGATCTGCGAGATATGCTAACTCTTCTTCATCGAGCTCACGTCCTTGGGCTTGAGCATTCACCAAGTATATCTTCTCCTGAAACCATGTGCTATCCCTTTTCCTCTTGGGCTTATTACACTCTCGAGCCATGTGCCCTTCCCCTTTGTAGTTATAACATATAATCATCTTAATTTTGCCAGTGTTATTACCCCTTGTAGCAGCAGTGTTAGATGGACGTGCACCAGCATTAGATGAACTTGGTCTCCCCTGAAGTGGTTGCACCATTACTCTGCCATCTTGAATTATAGCTTGTTGTCGAGAGTTAGAAGAGTTTATGAACTGACTGTTTGTTGGAGATGGTCCTCTATAACCTCGTTTGTTCAACGCTTGAGTGATGTAAGCAGACATTTGAGCAAGTATATCAGTAGGATTATCCCCTTGTCTAAACTCGGGGACTGGGATCTCATCATCACAATAGAATACTGGTGCTGGTTGAGCTACAAACTGATTTGAAGGAGTACTAAAATTTTGTGAATAATGAGGTTGAGGAGCCTCATGTTGTTGATAGGTGATGGCAGGGTTTGTTGGAGGTTGATAAGGTGAATACTGTTGTGAATCATAAGGTAACTGATGTGAGTCTCCTTGGGATGATGTTGCTGGTTGCTTGTATTATTATTGATAAGATGTAGGCGGTTGTGGCAAGATCGAATACTGTGGGAAGTTTGGAGTTTTATACAATGGTTGATAGGAAGATTGTTGTCCCAAAGCAAACGGAGAGTTATGATATGACAAAGTTGGATGATTTGCCATTAATGCCAATGGTTCTTGATAAGATCCCTGAGAGATGCGCTTTTGGATCACGTGCTTCTCGTGTTGCTGCAAGAAAGCATAGAGTTGATCTAAATTTGACTTGTGCAAGTCTCGAATCATCTTAACATCGGTGACATATTGACTACATTCTTGGGGTAACGTGTTCAAGAACTTGGTGTTTAGTTGAAACTGAGAAATCCTTAGATTATACACGTTCATATCATTCATCAAAGTAGTGAAACGCCAGTAGTAATCGTGAAGAGCTTCCCCTAGAATGTATGTAAACCTATCACACAAGTCATACAATTGACACTCTCGTTCTTGCTTAGTTAGAGAAGTCCCTTGTAACAAAACAGTTAATCGATCCCAAAGATCCTTTGCCACTGTGTGTTCACTTACCATTCTATAGATATCGGGTGGAAGAGCTTGAAGTATTGTCTGAACGGCCCTTTCATCTGCATCGGCAATGAGTTTGTTAGAATCCGGTAACTCATGATACAACCTTGTCCGCGTCACATTGTTGACAGTAACTTCTCCCCAATCTAGTGGACCTTTTTCAATGGATTGAAGCATAAGTCTACCATTGGGTTTACCCATGATGTAAGTTTTCATACGACCTTGCCATGCTTCAAATAAGTCTTTGATGAGCAACGGTAGCGAGTGTCGGTACCCAAAATGATTGAAATATCGGTAAGCGATGTCATCGTAGGCATAAATGAATGAGGATTCATTTTTAAACACTTGATGGAATAAAGATTATCTTTTGATCGAGCAATGAAATAAGGTTGTGAAATTTCTTGTGAGTTGTTGTAGAATTCTTCAAAAATTTACAAAGTCCAAAAAAAACTTGATCTAATTCGGAATATGTAAATCCTTGAACTAGTTCGGAATATGAAATTTTGAGTTAATTCGTAATCTGTGAAACCTGATGTAGTTCGGAATCTAGTGATCACTGACGAAATTTGGAATCTGTGAGGTTCTGATGTAGTTCGGAATCTGGTAAATCACTGACGTAATTAGGAATCTGTGAGGTTCTGACGTAGTTCGGAATTTGGTGATCACTTACGTAATTCGGAATCTGTGAGGTTCTGATGTACGACGGAATATGGTGATCAAGGACCTAATTCGGAATTTGAAGAACTGAGCTAATTCAGAATATGCAAACTTGCAACTAGTTCGGAATATGAATTCTTGAACTAGTTCGGAATCCAAACTTATACTAGTTCGGAATACACAAACTTGCAACTAGTTCGGAATATGAATTCTTGAACTAGTTCGGAATCCAAACTTATATTAATTCGAAATACACAAGCTTGCAACTTGTTCGGAATATGAAGCGTGCTGGTAGTTCGGATTAAGAAATCCACACTCAATCCTGAATATTGCAAAACCCTAGTATCCCGAACTGAAAACCCTTTTTATCCGAATAAGAAATTTTTTTGTACTTTTTGATTTTACCCAAAAATCAAGCCAAAAATTCCAACTTTTTAATGAAAATCACCAATATGAATAACACAAATCCCTACCACAACTATGTTGGCAATTTGTTAGAAAGATTTTATGGTGAAAAACACAAAAAAATTTGAATACACGAATATATATTGATTAAAAGAGTATATAAACTAAAAACTAACACAACGAAAACCTTATATCATCCCATGGCTCTTGATACCAATTGTAGAACAATGATAATCTTATAATTAATCAAGAGGGTTGTTGTTTTTATAGAGAAAGAAAGAAAGAAACTTTTATTAATGTGAAAAATAAGTAAACAACCAACACCCCTTTCCATGGTGGAAAGGGGTTTATATACCAAGTCACTTAATAGACTTGGGCTTCCGGCCCATGAACATGCTCATGGGTCGGACTAATGTAAATAATAAACAAACTTATACTACGAGCCTATAACTATATTGTTGGAGTGACCGAGACTTTCTTAATACAAAAAACGTATTTCCAACATAGATTAATCTAAATAAGTTGCAAATAGGCCGAGTAAATAGGTTCATGTAAATTCAATTAAGTCTTGGTAAATTTTATAATTAATTTGAATAAGATCATGTTTAATTAATTCAATTTATATTAATAAATCTGAATTAATAAGTAAACCGGTTAATCATAAATTAACAATCCAAACACCCCTTTGTCTAATCGGTTTACCCGAGCCCCCATAACAAGCCCCACTGGGACCCCCTTTGCCTCGGTTGCTCGAACTAACAAACCACCACCCTACAGCCTTGCTGCGGGTTGCCACTGCCTAGACAATCTATTCGCCGGCAGTACTTGTTTTCCCACCGGCAACAGCAGCCACCCACCGAGACCATAGGGTGTCGGTTGCTACTGATGTGTCGTGCCGAGTCTTCCCACTACGCCGCTTTGGGTTGTAGCTGGTAGCACAAAAACGCCACCGTGGCCTGCTGGGGTTGTGGCCGATTAGCCACAACAGCCACTACTGGCTTGCGGCTAGTCCAAAAGCCCGTCGAGAGCACCAGCTCTCGGTTTCCGTACAAACCCAAAACAACCAAACCCGATTTAATACTTGTTTAATGATTCAATAACATGTTTTCATTTTCTTTTCTTGATTTAATTCGAAATAAATTGATTAAATAATAAATAGATAAAGGTTTTGATGATACCGAATTGAATATATTAAAGATGAACAACCACGTGCACTACCCGAATAACCAAAGATCAAGCCAATATTTCTTCCCTTGTTTTCTTTTGTAAAAACCGGTGGCACAAAGAACAAGTAGGGTTTCTTGTTGATTTTTCTGTGTTTTGATAAATGAGGAGAATAACATACGTAGGTTTGTTTTAGCCTTCATAGTGGACCGGGCCTTGGGCCCTTTTACTTTCTTTTAAAATTGGAGGCCAAACCACCCCTTATATATGTGTTTTTCGTTTTTCTTGAATTCTCGTGTGTTATTTATTCGTAACATAAATTAGTGTTAAATCTTTTCATGTATTATTAATTACATGTAATTACTTATCGTTATTCATTTAATATACGTAATACTTGTAGTGCATTATTTAAATACTCTTTGTGTTGGAAATAAAATATACGTTATTACTTGTCTTGAACTTATGATTTTTAACTCCATGTCCTATATTGTCATGTAGTATTTATTATACGTATTTACTTGTATCTTATCGTGTCGTATATAATATATGTATTTACTTATCGTGCATTTATTTGTTATTAAAAGTTTTAATTTAATGGCATTTTAAGCGGGTTTACACTGGCCAAGAGATTTTATGGACCGTATGAAATTGTAGAACGCATAGGAAAGGTGGCGTATCATCTTGCTCTACCAGATTCTAGCAAGATTCATGTTGTGTTTCATGTGTCAATTTTAAAAAATTTCACAGGTACGCACGCATACCGAGTAACGGAACTTCCTGAAGATTTCCTAGACGGACGTCCTATGGAACAACCAGTGGTAGTGCATGGATCGAGGGACGCATTGATAAACGGTAAGCCCGTGCGTCAAGTCTTAGTGCAGTGGGCAGGGAGTTCACCTGAAGAAGTGACTTGGGAAGGATTGACAGATTTCCGAGCTATATATACTCAACATAACCATGAGTACAAGGTAATTTCCGAAGAAGGAGGGAATGTTACACCCGCTGTTGGTATCCTGGGTCAAGGGAAGTGGGCCAAGAAAGCCTCATCTTGGTAGAATGAGTTTATAATAGGCTAGCATTCATCTGCTGAGATTTATCTTATTGTTTAGGAAAGTATATATAGCGTGTTAGGAATGTGAATCGTGATGTTTTAGGAATGTGTTTTCGTCGTCTTCTACAAGTCAATCAATTTGGTTATATATACCGAACCTTTATTAATAAAACATATGTTCTGTTAAATAATATTCTAAGCTTCTCTCTCTTTTTCTTAAGGAGCCTACACCCGCTATAGTGGTGTTACCTAGATATGATTTGGGTCGTATCACACTTCCTGTAGTGAACCAAAGTACGTCGCACATTTCAATTGTGTGACGCACATTCCGTACTGTAACACCAAAACAATTGTTGGATGCACACCCGTTCATCCGAAACTCCACTCGTATCACCGTTATCAGAACCTGATCGTACCCTTACCCGAAGGCTACGTAGACTTCACCACCTTGTACCTTTAGATAGGAGACACGAGCAACCTCAACCTCGTGAAATCAACCAACCTTTTGATAACACTTCTCAATTTCTATTTCTCACTAGACTCATCAAAGGTTACGATCCAATGTCGGACACCGATGATGAACCAATGTGGTAAGTTGAAAGAGTTGGAGCACCAACTCCTGGCTCCACAATCGTTTTACCTAAAGTCTCAAACGACTTTGCAATCAAAGGAAACCATTTGACACTAGTCAAAAATAACCAATTCGATGGTTGAATCAAAACCGATCCTCACAAACACATCCATGAATTCAGAAGAATTTTCAAAATGTTCAATTATGGAGAAGGACAAGCCGAAGCCGTTCAACTCATGATGTTTCCATCATCTCTTACTAGAGAAGCAAAATCATGGCTCGACGAACTTAACGAAAGAACCATTCGAACATGAGAAGATCTTATAAATGCTTTCATTAGCCGATTCTTTCCCCTACCTTATTTGAAAAACTCCTCGAAGAAATCCGAAGCTCTTCACAACAAGATCGAGAAACTCTCACTGACGCATGGTTAAGAATGAAAGAAGTACTCAGAAACTGCCATGGTCATGGACTTAAAAAGGAAGGTATAATCAAGATTTTCTATCATGGTCTTGACGAGACTACTCAAGATGCCTTGCACGCCGCAACGGGCGGTATTTTCCTTTACAAAACTCCTAACCAAGCTTACCAATTGTTAGATGACAAAGTCTTAGTTAAGCTTGATCGGTCAAAAAATCACTGTGATAACCCGAACTCGAGGTCATTATTTAATTATATTTTACAAATATTTTGAAATTTTTGATGAGATTGAATGCCGTGACGTTTGGTGATTTAATTCGAACGAATGTTGAAAGTTCTATTTTTACGTTTTGACGAGTTATGAGGATTATTAGTGATCATGATATCAACGGACGCCCGAAATTTTACGTTTTATTTTTTATCATTTTGATGTTTGATATTTTTGATGTTTTCATTTTTATTTCATATTAAGTCGTGTCGGGACTATATTATATCATATTTCGTGTGCGTTTAAATTTTGAAAAGTATTTTTACGAAACCCGAATTTCGTAAATATTTGTATAATTGACCGTTAGCCATTCTCGCTCTTTAAACTATTATTTACATTTTAGCCCAAAAGAATGCACAAGTTGCAAAATTTACCCTCCACCCACCATATAAAAGGAAATTTTTATTCATAAAAACACATACAACACATTCCACTAAAAAAATTCTTTTCTCTTCCCTTTTTCCTCTCTTTGCCGTGACCCCCATCAAACCAAAACACCATTGATTTTGATTTTTGATCTTGAATCCGAATAATCTAAAGTAAGTCCTATCTTAGAAACTTGATTGTGATCATTTTGATATAATTTTTATAAACATGCATAAACTTTTATTTTCAAAAGATTATTTCATAAGATCAATGTTTGTTTGATCCGTTTTATGCTTGTATGTAGTTGTTATTATTATTAAAATTAAAATTTGAGTGCATGCATGTATGAATTTTTTATGGTGATTTGAAAGAAGTGTACATGCAAGTGATTTAGGAGTGTTAGAATTTGAAATGGATGATTGTAGGTTGATATTAGGAGTATAGAGTTGGTTGAAATGAGTTAAAATTTTGATTTAGTATGATTTTTAAAAATGTATTTTAGATTCGCGAGTTTGAAAGCATTTCTGGAAGTCTTAAGTTTGAATATAAGTTGAGATGAGTTGATTTTCTTGTAGAGATTTTCATAAGATTTGATTTGGTATAAGGAAGAGCTTTTAACTCAAACGAGGAACAAGTTATGTTAGTTTGATTATTCGTTTACCGAGAGGAGAGTATTGACACAATTCAAAATTGTTGTCGATATTTGGATCAAATCTCCGGGACTATAAAATGAGTTTAAAAATGGTCAAGGGCTGTTCTTGAGCTCTAAACTTAGGGTTTTGAGTCTATTTTTAAACCCAAGTGTCGGTTTTGTAAACGGAATTAGTTAAGAAGGTTAAACTGGTTTTATAAGTCAAAAGCGTAAAACTGTCCGGATTTGACAATTCAAAAATGCGTTGGACAGAAGGTCTTAGAGATAAAAAGTTTTGATAAAATTTTAGAAGGGTTTTCTACAGATAGTAAGTGAGTTGCTCAGGTTGTTTCATAAGTTTTTGATATGTCTAAGTAAGGGAAATGAGCTCGCACATTTGGTATGTACCGGCAGAATATTATCGGGAGTGTTGTTTAGTAAAGTAAAGATGTAGAAGTTTATAATACTATCACTTATGATGACGTATAGTCCCCAACCGGGTCATGAACCCGGCCCACGGGTACTACCCGCATCTGGCCCATCACGAATGGGTTGGATTAATGTCATTTATGCTTACGGGCTTGAATGAATAGTGGCCACATAAGATATGTGCGGCCCACGACCCGGCACGGCCAGTACAGGGTTGGACGGAATCACAATCTTATCAGGATTGGTATTTGCCTCAAGGTATAGGATATACACTCACCATAATTAGAAGATAACAATCAAGCTAATTATGGTGATTATCTATGCTTGGGGGCGAAGTAACAGTGTGACAGCCCATTAGGGTTTCACTGCCTATATAAGGAACCCCTAAGAGTTCCACAAAGGTATTAAATACTCTATACTCTCAACCTACAACCGATTCATAACCCTAAACCGATTACTTACTCTCACGCTGGAGTCTAATCGTGTGATACGCTCCCACGGTAAGTCTAACGCGTGTTGCTTTAAGGTGTAGGATCTCAGCAAGTTATTCACTTGGTGCAAGAGCCGGAGCCCAACCTATCCGAATTAAGCCCAATTCAGGTCAAGCAAGGATAATCCAACTTTTGTACCAACAAGTTGGCACCATCTGTGGGACCTAAACACTAAGCTAAAATCTTAATCTCGATCTCTTCTAATGATGAAGGGATACCCTCAAGGAAATCCGAGGAACACGAATCATGGGAACCAAAAGTCCACGGGTGATGGGATATTCATCTCCATCCAGTCCCCTGGTAGCCAAACAGGCATACTGAATAATCGAAACGTCTTTCAGTCTTTTGGTGGGCAGGCACGTCCAACAATACCCCGCCACCAACCTTCACTATAGATAACCCTGATCCGGGGAGTGCGCCAAATGCCCCTAACAAAGAGCCGCAGAGGCCACAAATTAAACAGAATTGGAGGTGGGTTCACTCGGTGACGAAGACCTCGAGCGTGTTCTCACGCAGAACTTCGACAGGATCGTCCCGGGTATCGCGTCAAGGCTAAACCTGGGAAGGAACCTCCAATCTAGGCTTAACTTTGGCAGTACCGCGCCTGGCACCTCCCCTCGAACTCGAAAGAGGAGAAGGAGGGCGCGCCCACAGGAACAAAATCCCCTCCAGGCGCACCCAATTGTGGTTATCACTGATCAACCAATAAAACAGATCATCTCTAAACCGGATGTGGCTGGGAGGCTACAGAAGTAGAGCGTCCTACTAGGAGAACATAACATCTCCTATAGACCAAGGACAGCCGTTAAAGGACAAATTTTGAAAGACTTCCTAATTGAGAAACCTGAGGAGGACGAACCGATGGTGAAAAATGAAGAAATTCCAACGAAACCATGGGTTTTGTTTACTGATGGAACTTCGTGCATGGACGGATCAGGAGCCGGCCTCATTCTCACAAGTCCGGAAGGAATGGAATTTACCTACGCTTTGCGTTTTGAGTTCACAACCACGAATAACGAGGCAAAATATGAAGCATTGATTGCGGGTTTAAAAATCGCCGCTAGGATGGAATTCCGCAACCTTGAGGCCTACGTGGACTCACGGCTTGTCGCGAATCACATCCTAGGAGGGTACGTGGCCAAGGAGGATAACATGATCCAATACTTGGAGAAAGTTAAGTCACTCGTCGCCGGTTTTGGAAAGTTCTCCATCAAGCAGGTACCAAGAGGAGAGAACAAGAAGGCGAACGCTCTTAGCAAGATTGCGTCTACAAGCTTCGCCCATTTATCCAAGCAAGTGTTGGTCGAAATACTCAAGGAAAAGTCCATTGCCGGGGGCGAAATCGTGACCATAGTTGAAGAAGAGGGACCAACATGGATGTCCCCAATCATCAACTATTTAACTGATGAAACCCTTCCGGAGGACGAGAAGGAGGCGCGTCGTATAAAAAGGAAGTCGCGGCATTTCGAACTTCGAGATGGTGTTCTATACAAGCGTTCCTTCTTACAGCCATGGCTGCGATGCGTCGGGCCGCGCCTGGCAAGCTATGTGATTAGTGAGATACATGAAGGGTCGTGAGGCATGCACGGAGGCCCCAGATCGGTAGTGGCACGAGTATTACGCACGGGGTATTATTGGCCGACTATGCATCAGGAAGCACGAGACATGATTCTTAAATGCAGCGATTGCCAAGTACACAGGCCAATACCGTGGCATCCACAACAAGAACTAACACCCATCACATCCCCATGGCCATTCTATAAGTGGGGATTGATATCGCAGGACCTTTTCCTGTTGCCACAAGTGGTGTTAAGTTCTTGATTGTAGCTATGGACTATATTACTCGCTGGATAGAAGCTAAGGCGGTCAAAACGATTATGGGCAAACAGGTAAAAAGGTTTGTTTGGGAAAATATTGTGTGCCGCTTTGGTTTGCCAGGCGAGATCATCTCGGATAACGGAAAGCAGTTCGCGGATAATCCATTTAAGGATTGGTGTGCGACGTTGAACATCACACGGCGTTTCGCATCAGTTAAACACCCACAGACTAATGGTCTCGTGGAGCGGGCAAACAGAAGCCTAGGTGAAGGTATCAAAGCACGCCTAGATGAACGAAGTGCCAAGTGGGTAGATTAACTGCTGCATGTCCTATGGGTACATAGGAAAATGATCAAAACGGCCAATGGGGACACTCCATTTGCACTGGCCTACGGAACTGAGGCCGTTATCCCAGCAGAAATCGGGATGCCAACAATCCGCACTGCGGAGGTTAACATCGTCACGAACGATGAGCAACTCTCGGTCAATCTGGACTTGTTAGAGGAGAAATGAGAGATAGCAGCCATCAATGAGGCCAAGTCTAAGTCACATATGAAATCTTATTACGATTCCAAAGTCAAGGGTGTTTCCTTCCGACCGGGGGATTTTTTTATCGTGCTAACGAGACAAGTCGCACGGAGAACACAGGGAAGCTTGGTCCAAAGTGGGAAGGTCCGTATGAGGTCACGAAAGCCTTGGGACTAGGTGAGTACAAGTTGCGTGATATGGATGGCCGTGATTTGGATCGTGCATGGAATATTTGCAACCTTAAAAGATGCTACCTCTGAAAGGGCTACGGCCTCCGCATGTACACTTCGCTGTGGTCAGCTTCAATGAAGATCCATGTATTTTTGTTTTCATGCTTTCTAGGTTCTATTTGTCTTAGGATTTTAATTCTGTTAAAAAAATCGTAACCGTTCTAATAAAATGTCGTGGTGCCTAGCTACCTCCACGGTCTATTCTTGTGAAAATTATTGTCTTATGTCTTTAAGATTTACTTGTTATTTCTACAGTGTGCTATTTCTTATTCATATGCATTCATTTAAACCGTACATGTACTATTCGCTCCTAGGCGGGGTAAGAGGATTAAGTGAACCTAATAATTCAACTTGTCGCATAAGAGGATGCAACCCTAGTAACGCGGATCATGTATCCTTACTAGACACCTTATTTACAAGACGTTGTAATAAGTTTCCACATGTCGTACTTACATAGTGCCGGACATGATAAAGACACACGGTGCGCGTCTAGTAAATTATAGGCTTGGTTTTATTCTTAATCAGCCGTGACACGTCATGCAAAACAGATACGCGATATCTAAGGAATATAAACAAGTTTCAATATAAACAAAAGAACAGTGTCGTGATCACCACGGACGCATGCATATGATATTCTAAATTGTTTTCAAATATAGTTACGAATTGGAGCCATGAACATACACGGACGAATACATACAAAGTTGTGCAAATGTTTACAAAAGCTAAAGTACAAAGGAGGCAGAAACTCTTCTACTTCTTTCTTCCCTTCGGCTATCATGGCGCGGAGGGCTTCGCCACGAGCATCCTTTCCACTCTGCGCTCTGGCCAGGTTAGCTTCCAACGCCTCAGCCAAGGGCCTCTCACCCTTCACGACCTTCAGACTGGCATCATATGTCGGCAGAGTAAGCTGGATTGGGTATGGGGTGAGCTTTGCCATGATCTCCTCGTTGGAGGCATCCTTTAGAGCTTCAAGGTCATCTAGGAAGGGGTATTGCATATCTCCAAGAACGGCCATGGAGGCAGTCATTTTTGCCTCTGCTTCGGGGTTATGATAGGCATACTTGGAGATGTCCTATTTCTTGCTTATCAGTTCTGCAGCCTTGGTCAACCCCTCATGCCTGCCACGGTCAATGCCGTGTGACACGAAATCCGAGAAGGCCTGCACAAACTAAGGATCCTCCGTTATCCTTGTCATGGCTAGGTGCATCCCTTGGCCCACCATCCACCTACGACCAGCTATGGCCGTAAGCAGTGGGGGGCACAACACTTCGGCGCATTCTGTTGCCAGCATGTTCAGTTCTCCCTCCACCACCGCTGTTCGCTCCTCCATGACAGCCCGCTCCTTGATAAGTTCCTCCTTCAGCGTGTCACGCTCTTCTGCCAAGGCGGAGGATTGGTTCGCTGCGGTTTTGGCGGCGGCTTCGGCTGCGTATACCTGTGAACAACACTTGGGTTACTACAAAGAAAGACATGGATGTTACACATATACATTGGTATACAAAAATGGTGCGTACCTTGCTGTTGGTCGCCTCAAGGAGAGCCTCCAACTCAGCAATACGCTCTTCAAGGACGTTGGCATGACTTGTTTGTTCTTTGATGGTCGCTTCAGCCACGACCAAATCTGCCTGCATGGAGGCGATTGTCTTCTTGTGCTTCCCCACCATCTCTTACCTACGGGCAATCCTTATATCAGCACAGCGAACATGGGCCAAGGCCTCCTCCAAACGGCGCCGCAAGGCTGCTCCCAGTGTAACCTGATGCGTTGTGGCTACGTTGAACTGCTCAAGAAGAACCAAGTGGCTCATTTTGTCTAGGTATTGGGCTAAGGCGGGAGGAGTCAAATTATCCACGAACTCCTGAAACTCGGACTCTGCATCTAATCTTGTTAAGCTGGACTAGTTCCACGCCGGGCGTAGGTTGGTGACCGGACCCTCGGCGTGCGGCTCCTCTTCGTGAGTTGGGGGAGGTGATGGGGGCATCGTGGATATCATGGGAGAAGGTTCTTTCTCTACTTCTTTCTCATGCGCCACTATCGAAGGATCCACCCTGTTATTTAAACATACACTTATGAGTTTTTGAGAGGGGAGAAAATATTATGAAGTATAAAAAGTACTTACGTCACATCGATCATTGGATCCGTGATGGTGGGAGCTACGGCACTCATTGGTGTTGCCTTCCATACATGAGTATCTGCTTGCGGCGGGGGGTTGTCTTGCGGCGGTGTGGTGCTGCTTTCTTCTTGGAATTGAGGATGGTCTTTCCTCGGCTTCTTGGGAGGCGCGTTTTGTTCCCCCGCCTCCGCCTCTACATTCTTCACCACCTTCCTGGTGGATTTTCGATTCTTGGACGCAGGTTTTGGCAGTTGGGGGGATCCTACCTCCTGCGCCACCTCCTCCTCTCCTTCATCGTCATCACCAATCATGCGGTTAATAGATGGATCTGTTGTTTGTTCTTCATCTTGGATGGAGACGAAATTTTCCAGTAGCAGCTCACCACCGTCTTCATTGGAGACGTTCAGTGGTGACTTCTGGATCACTGGTTCCTGCTCATCAGACCGCGCCTCTGTTGTTTCTTCCAGCGCGATAGTCATGTCGACAGTGGCGACTAGTAGTGGGGGCTCACCCTCTTTCAGGGGCCGAGATCCCTGCGAAACCTTGCTTGGATCACCTTGGCCTAATAATCCGAACAACTTCATCTCTGCATACATGAGCTACTATTTGGGTTAGTGTGATTCTAAGTGTTACACATTTATATGTATATTCATGTATAAAGAATACCTACCCTGCCTACACTCAGTCAGAAAGAATGGATATCTATCCTCCCTCCCAAAATAATTGCGACTGATCCCTATTAAGCATAGGAAGTGCTCCGGTAGACCCTTATGGAAATCAGTGCGATGGGTATCTAAAGTTTTCACATCCTGGCTGCTATAATCCTTTGATGAGGGGGGGGGGGGGTAGTCAAAGCGTAATTTATACTTCAGAACAAAAGGGGTAGGGAATACCTTGGCATCTACGAAAAAGTAGTGGTCGTACCACTTCATGAGGGAATATAGGGGTTTCCTATAAGTCATGGGGGCGGTTGCGGATCGTTTAAAACGACAGCCACCCATTTACCATTTGGAGGGAGTAGAATAACCTAAATAGACTAACGGTGGGGGCCACTTCGCAGGCGTGGCAGGTAACCTCAAATTGGTTAACCTTGCATGCCCCTATACAGTGAAGCTGGGTTATATGGAAGTCATAATACAATAGCACATCTACGAGGAACCTAGATAGGGGATGCGGTAGTTAGACGAGTCAAGTAAGCGCGTGTACACGCCTATTTTCCTAGAAGGGGCGTCTGTGATCGCTTCGCCGTCACCTGGATAGGTGGGGTTTACGCTCTCCAGGATGTAATATTCAGAAAAAAAGTCCATATATTTCTCCGGGGGCATCACATTAAGCAGGTCCGTGATAACTGGAATATCTTTCACCATGGTTTATAAATGAGAGTAAAATTGTGTGGTGGTCTAACCTGGTGTGATGGATTTATGTGGAAAAGAAGGAGAGGAAATAAAGAATTGAGTGAAGGTATAACAATGGCGGAAATGGAGTTGTTAACTGTGTGTTTACACAGTTACACGCACCAACTCTTTTATAGGGTTGCCTCGAGTTACGAGGTGCCATGGATGTTTGCCACGTGTAAACCACTACGCCCATCTAACGGATGGGATTTCTGACACTTCTGAAACGTCAGAAGGGACCCACGGGTCACTTCTTGACAGTTTTACGTGGCTCAAGAGTGGGCCTATCTAGTGCACTTTTGCAGACAAAACGTCCGACTAATGACTACCATTAATGCATTCATTAATATTGTCATGGCCGGCCTTTTTTGAGTGTGGCTATGTTTGCGATAGCGATATATAAAGGGAATTGATTAGTCTAGAGGTTACGCCTATGGCTGTAACAACTAGACTGTGGGGACATAATGACGTATAGTCCCCAACCGGGTCATGAACCCGACCCACGAGTACTACCCGTATCCGGCCCATCACGAATGGGTTGGATTAATGTCATTTAAGCTTATGGGCTTGAATGAATAGTGCCCGCATAAGATATGTGCGGCCCACAACTCAACATGGCCGGTACAGGGTTAGACAGAATCACAATCTTATCAGGATTCGGATTTGCCTCAAGCTATAGGATATACACTCACCATAATTAGAAGATAACAATCAAGCTAATTATGGTGATTATCTTATGTTTGGGGCCGAAGTAACAGTGACAACCCATTAGGGTTTCACTGCCTATACAAGGAACCCCCAAGGATTCCACAAAGGTATTACATTCTCTATACTCTCAACCTACAGCCGATTCATAACCCTAAACCGATTACTTACTCTCACGCCGGATTCTAATCATGGGATACGCTCCCACAGTAAGTCTAACGCGTGTTTCTTTAGTGTGCAGGATCTGAGCAAGTTATTCACTTGGTGCAAGAGCCGGAGCCCAGCCTACCCGAATTAAGCCTAATTTGGGTCAAGCAAGGATCATCCAACTTTTGTATCAACAACTTACATGGGAAATTGTGTGGGTTTATTTTGGTTTTAAATTATTAATTTTATTTTACTAAGTATGGATCATACTTTAATATATTGTTATTAAAATGTGCACCTTATTTGATAGGTTGTGGTTTTCGTGTTCACCAACATCATCTATCGTAAAGATCGTCTTACTACTTCTATTACTCAAGGTGAGTATATAGCATCGCTTTATTCTAGTTGTTAAATGATTTTAACCCGCGAGGGGGATACATGTTATTTGAAATAAAATGAACACAAGTCATGAATGATTGTTTGGACCTGAATATTGCCTGTTGTTGCCTTGAATTGTATAAGTCCCTAGTTGCTGAAGTCCCTAAAATCATGAATTGTTAACTATTGTCTTACCCATGTGTGGGATAGAAATAGCATTTTGTTCAATTGATAGTACTATTGGGTTGACGACTAATAAGTGTGAAAACACTTATCCTTTTACCACTTAATTATAATAATAACCAAGCCAAAAACGTGTATTTTATGTCGTAAATGTCGGAATTATGTGTGGTTTGTGTTTTTGTTGTGATTTAGGACCAAAATGTGAAAAGGGAAGAAAACACGGGCTTTCACGGGCTTTTATCGAAGAAAAAGACAAAAGACGAAGTCAAAAGATCAAGAGTGCAAAAAGAACGGAAGTCCAAGGCCTATTCTGAAGATTTATCGAAGAAAAAGTCTAAACACGGAAGTTTAATGAAGTCGAAGAACTCAAGTCTAAAAAATGAAGACATTATAAGACGAGTTCAAATAATCCCGACACAAAGTCGAAAAAGTCGAAGAATTTAGAAGACAAAAGACGAGAGAAGAAAGAAAGGAGCAACACATGCTAACCTCCCTAATCACCTATAAATACCCTCCTAATGACACATTAGGAGGTGTTGACTATCTTGACAAAATAGCTCTTCCACATTTAATTTCATGTCATTTACTTAATTGTCATTTAATTTCCTTGTGTTGCACCTTTAATTTGTAAGCTCTTTAATTCTTGCTTTTATTTTTAATTGTTGAATCTTATTTTTAATCAAGTTTTTAATTAATCTCTCATTCTACCTTTCTTGTTTAGATTTAATCTTTATGTTTATGTGCTTATTGTCATGCTTATTTGATTATTTGTTATGTTTTCATGTTTATGATTGTGTTAGCTTATTGATTTTATAGCTTATTGTGTTTTTCTTAAATTTAGTTAAGTGTTCTTAAAAGTTGTTTTTATAAAAAGTTGATTTTAAATATTTTTTTAGTATTTAGTGTTTTTAAAAGTTTTTAAATTTTGGCTTATTTAGTTTTTCTTAAAATTAATTTGGTTAAAGTCTTGGTTAAGTGCTTATTAGTTTTTAGCTTATTTTCATTCTTTTTCTTATCCGGGTTTAGAAACCCTTGTATCCTGAATTGTATGCAGATCATCATTCCGGATTACCTCTAGTTCTGCACATTCTGGATAAAGTTCATTATACTTTATTCCGGATTAGCAGAAGTAAACACATTCAGGATAACTCCCAAGTGAAGTATTCCAGATTAGTGTGAGAACAGGTATTCCGGATAAGGAATATTGTTATTCCGGATTGCCATAAAACAAGGATTCCGGATAACAGTAAGAATCCACATTCCGGATAGTTAAAAGATAATTATTTCAGATTTCTTTATTCTTTGGTATTCCGAATAAGAAGGTGAACACACATTCCGGATAACTTCAAATTTGGTTATTCCGGATTGTGTCTAGCACAAGTATTCCGGATAGCATCCAAGACATAGATTCCAGATAGTTAGCTTATCATTGATTCCGGATAAGGAGAAGATTCATTATTCCGGATTGCTTGTGGAGTATAGTGATTCCGGATAAGACCCAAGTCTTGGATTCTAGATAGTGATAGTATTTTGGATTCTGACTTAGGTTTGGTTTATTCCCTGTTTTATTTTCAAGCATTTATTTTTCCTGCCATTTTTCTTTCGTGTTATTTTAGCTGTTTTTCTTTATTTTAAATTTCAAGTTCGCATTTTTATTACATTGTCAAATTTACTTTTCGTCAAGCTTTAATTTTTGTCATTTAATTATTTACTTTTAAAATCTTGATTTTTCACAATTTAATTTCAAAGTTTTGCACATTTATTTTACAACAACGACCAAAAATATTTCTTTTTCACCAAAAGACGACTGAGTCGCACTTAAACCAGTAATCAATTCGAATAGACATACTTCAAAGAATTAAAATTCAGATATTAAATTGCGCCGCTGCCGGCTCTTTTCGTAAAGATTAACGGTTATCTGTGAGAGATGCGTTGAATTTTGGGATCCGTTCACTCGTGAACATTATTTTTTTTATGTCAAAAATTTTCAAAAAGTCATAAAAATTAAAGAATTTTAAAAAAAATACAAAAACATTAAAAAATTATAAAAAGCATTTATTTTTCAAAGTTTTGCACCAAAAACATTTTATTTTTATTTTTACAAGTACATATATATTCTCTATTTCTTTGGTATCTTTTTCTTTTCCTTTTGCAGGTTTATGCGTACTAGATCTTCATCTTATTCAGAGCCCGAGACTCGTGAAGATTTAGATATGGCTGGTGTGCACAAAAACAATAATCCACCCCACCCCAACATGAATAACAACAACAATGTTCCCCCACCCGATCTTCGAACGATGGAGGAGCTTTGTCAACCAACCATGAATGGACGAGGAGGACAGATTGCGCCGATGCAAATCACGGCTCCAGAGTTTTCATTGAAGCATCACATGATCCAACAAGTCCAAAACACTTGTCCATTTCGCGGATTACCGGATGATGATGCCAACAAACACCTCGACATGTTCATTACTGTAACTCAAAGCATGAAGTTGCCCGGTGTTACCATGGATTTTCTTCGCCCTCACCTATTTCCACACACCTTATCCCACCATGCCGAAAAATGGTTTGATCGTCTTCCAAAGAATTCAATTCATACTTGGGACGAGATGACTCAACAATTTTTTTCGCGCTACTTTCCACCATCCATGGTCACGAGCCTTCGGAATCAAATTAGTGGATTTACTCAAGAACTCGATGAATCACTTTTTGATGCTTGGGAACGATATAATGTTTTGATCGATCGATGTCCAAACCACAACATGCTCCCCTTCACCTTAATTGATACTTTCTACAACGGTTTAACTTTTCTGATCGTTATACGATTAATGCAGCCGCCGGTGGCACATTTATGTAAAGAAGACCCGAGGAGTGTAGAGAGCTTATCGAGAACATGACTACACATCACAAAAATTGGGATTCATCCACATCTTCAAGGAATAACCCGAGAGTTAATTTTTCTTCTACTTCTTAAAACCCTGATATGACCGAATTGACTCGCGCAATGGTCAAAATGACCAAAAATATGCAACTCTTGGCTACAAATCAACAACAACAAGTTAAAGTTGTAGCAATTTCTTGTGAGATTTGCGTGGATCCTTATTCATACATTGATTGTCCTTCTACTCATGACAATCCGGAAAACGTGTATGCGGCTCATGGTAACTATTCAACAGAAAGCTATCAAGCCCGACCTCAAGGTGATCGTAACTTGCTAAGTTACCGTTCTAACAACTTTCTTTCACTCGGTTTTTCTCCTTAAAACCACAACCCCAACAACTTTAATAGAAGCAATCCAACCCCACCTCGAGCTTCTAATCCTTATCACCCACCCGCTCAACAAGCACCACCCATTAATCAAGATGTTGAAACTTTCATGAGGACCCGAGGAGAGCTAGTTAAGAATCTGCAAAGCCAAATCATCAACTTGAAAGGAGATATCACTAAGCAAGGGAATGATATTATAACCGAGCTTCGACATGATATGCAAACCTCTTTTAGCAATCAAACAAATGATTTGAAGAATATGTTGGCTAGTTTCTTTCCAAGTACTCAACCCTCTACTTCGGGATCTCTTCCTTCAAATACTGTCACCAACCCGAGAGCGAATGTGAGTGCTATTACTACACGCAGTGGAGCTACTCTAGTAGGACAATCTACCCCTCCCCAGTTACTCCATCTACACCTCCTCCACAACCATTTATCCCGCCTACTACCACGCCTATTATGAGTTCTCCATTGCCGTCTCCACCTATGCATGAAGAAGTACCCAAGAAAAACCCTTCACCAACCCTACCTTCCACCTATAAACCCAACATCCCTTATCGTTCTCGGTTAGACAAGAGCAAATTGCTCACAAAGGATGACATTCAAGTGTCAAACTTTTTGAAGGATATTTCGGGAGTGACCATCACCATTAGCCTTGTTGAAGCTCTTGCCCAAATGCCGACATTTGTTAAGATGTTTAAGGAATTGTTTAATAAGAAGGAGAAGATGGCCGAGTTTGTTAATACTCGCTTGAATGAAAATTGTTCAGCAATCCTTCTTAAAGAACTTCCGGAGAAACTTGGAGATCTCGGTCGTTTTGTGTTGCCTTGCATTTTTAACAAAACCCAAGAATTTACTGCCTTAGCCAATATCGGGGCAAGTATAAATTTGATGCCTTTAAGTGTTTGGAAAACACTATCATTACCCGATCTTACACCAATAAAGATGACTCTTGAGCTAGCAAATCGCACTCTCGCTTACCCCGTTGGTATTGCCAAAGATGTCTTTATTAAAGTTGGTACCTAAACGTTTTCGGTCGATTTTGTTGTTGTTGATTATGAAATGGACCCTCGTATTCCGTTAATACTTGGTCGGCCATTATTGAGAACCGGAAAAGCATTAGTCGATGTTGCCGAAGGTGAGCTAATATTAAGGGTCAGGAATGATGCACAAGTATTTAAAATGGGGAAGATCACAACCACATCAAACGGAAGAGAATCAGTGAATATGATTAATGTGATTGATGATTTTGTCGTCTACAACAATCCTCTTTTCGATTCTTGCTATGATAATCCACTTTTCCAAAATGATGTGGACGATTCTCTCTCCAATTTAGATCCTCCACCAATATTTGAGTCTCCATCGATCTATGATGACTATGATGACGATTCTAGTTCTGATATGGATGATTCTGATGATTTCTCTTCTGAGTATAAAGACATGCCAACTTATGATGACTTTGATGATTTCGATACTCTTTCGAGTGATTCTTCACATGATGACCTTGCACCTACTTTTGATGAAGATCCTCCGCCAACAATACTTGATCATACTTTGGATGAATACTCATTTGAGGAAGACTTTTCTACTTTAATCAACACTTACTTCCCAAATGAGAATGATTCTCCTCCTTTAGACTTTGATGATGCTCTTTATCCTGTTTTGGATATGAAGAAACCCTGTTCAAAGGAGAAGAAGCCGGAAGACAACGATATCTGTAGTACTTATGTCTTGACACCTCTTTATCCACCTTCTGAGGATGAGATTTTGCGATTTATGAGCGGATCTTCTTCAAGGTCTACTGAGCCTGAGTGTTATTTTCCCCTAAAGGAAAAGTTGTTCGATCCCGGTATTGCAATTTCTAAGCCATCTCAGTATCCATCTGATGAAATAAAAGGAAAGATTTTTGGAACTTTTGGAGATATGCTTGCACCTCATCACCCTTGCTACCACCATGCTCAACAACTGCTTAAGGGAATCTTGCCTACTCTTCTTTGGCTTGCCTTGTTCGCCTTAAGCTTGTGCTACTTGATGGATGAAAACCATGTATTTGATCCCGGTGGATATGTTTCAAGCTTCTTCCTATGCTAATCAAGGTCGAGTCAGGCTCACGACTCAGTTAACAAAAACAAGCTCTTCTCGGGAGGCAACCCGTAGTATCTATCCTTTTTCTTTTGTTTTTATAATAAATGTAGGGGGAGACCATAGTATGTGTTTGTTGTTTTCTTTCTTATCATGTGCAGGGATTGAAGCTATCAAAGATCCATTCTTGATGACTTTTGATGATCCGTGATTCCGTGTCTCCGTCTTTCCGGTTCTATCCTAAACTCTTTTGATTCACTATTTTATATTCTTCAATATTAAAATAGGAATCACTTTAGTTGTCTCTTCCTTAGCAAGATTTAAACAAAGTGCACAATGTCCTAAGTGTAGGGGAGTTTACACCCACATCCTTAAACATTGAGAACAATGTTTATATTAAGTGTAGGGGGACTTCTACTGAAGTTAAGTGGGCTTTTCCTTGTATTTTTCTTGATTTTAACCGGAAAATTGATTTTTCGACATTTTTCCAAAATTTTAATCTATTTTGGCCTTGTAGTTTTTCCTTTGTTATAGTTATTTTCTTTCATTAGAATAATTTTTTAATAAAGTGGTTTTAAATTTTTCAACGTTGTGAATCTTTTGACTCAACCCGAGTTTACTTATCTAAGTTTACTCTAGCTAGTATCCTAACGTGTTTAAGTCAAGTTTTGCTAGGCTTTTATATAGGGAACTTTAAAACGCGAAAGTCTTAACTCTTACGGGTTAAGAACAAGAACTTTTCGCAAGTTCCTATAATTGATCCTAGAAAGTCATTTATCAAGGGAACTTTAAAATGCGAATTCTAAACTTGAAAAAGTCTAAGAAGTTGCAAGATCCTATAGATGACTTGAAAACCCAAAACTTTGATTTAATAGGCTAAGCATCCACGAGTCTCATTCTTTGAGATTTTAAATTGTGGAGAACGAGAGATGATAGAGTCAATTATAAGTTTGGTATTCTTTCATGAATTTGTGTGATTTGATTATAAGCTTTTTCTCCCATCGCTTGTTAATAAATTTAATTGCAATAAATAAGGTCGTACGATTTGAAAAGTTACTTAGCTTCTAGCACAAGATCGTTTAAAAGTTGCTCGGTATTAATTTGTGTTCATAGCCAAGGCATAACTTATTGAAGCGGGATGTGAAGATTGGCGAGTCCGAAAAGGCCCTAACAAGGCATGAGGGCTACATTTTGTTGCTAAAAATCCCAAGTGATGTGAAGAATCATTTATCAAAAATCAATATGAAGGATCGAGACACACGACGAAAAGAAAATACTCCCGTAAAGATCATGGAGAAGTCTATCCAAGGCCCTAACAAGGTAGGAGGATAAATAGATCCATGTCCTAAAAGGAGGCGGATCGTTGTATATCAAAATCCCAAGTAAAGATTGGAGAAAAATGAAGAAGTCGTGGTCCAAGTATGAAGAACCTCTCAAAACTTCAAGTGAAGAAATTCCTATTATGAAGAGAAGACCATTATTTCATGAACGTCTCTCAAGATTTGAAGTATGAAGTCACTGCCAAATATCGGTCCGAGAAAGGTCTCAAATTATGAAGCGAGTTATGCCAAGATATGAATTTTAAGAGGTCCCGAGAAGAAGTTTTAAAAGATTTTGTCCTTTAGCTAACTATTGATTAAATCGTCCTACTTTATTTTCGGCCTTAATAAATTATCTTAATAAGTCAACAATGCATCCTGGTGATCATTCAATACAATAATAAAATATAAGAGATACACCTAGGAATAAGGGAGTCTAAGTAAATAATTGGCCCACATGAGTTTGTGATAGTTTGCTAACTTATAATAACAATGATCTCGTTTTTAAGCTTGGTTTGGGGAACGTGAAACTTGAGGGTGATAATCATTCATGACATTCCAAAACCCTAAGGTAAGTTTTTGATCTTTTTACTTATTTTCTTCTTTTGAATATTCTGTAATTTTCTATCTCTTTAATAAAGGCCAAGGTGGATTGATTATGATGAAAAATGTAAAACTTTCTTTGTAATTAACGCATTGCATTAGGACATTGCAATGGTCAAGTGTAGGGGATTTAATAAGTGTGAAAACACTTATCCTTTTACCACTTAATTATAATAATAACCAAGCCAAAAACGTGTATTTTATATCATAAATGTTAGAATTATGCGTGGTTTGTGTTTTTGTTGTGATTTAGGACCATAATGTGAAAAGGGAAGAAAACACGGGCTTTCACGGGCTTTTATCGAAGAAAAAGACAAAAGACGAAGTCAAAAGATCAAGAGTGCAAAAAGGACGGAAGTCCAAGGCCTATTCTGAAGATTTATCGAAGAAAAAGTCTAAAGACGGAAGTTTAACGAAGTTGAAGAACTCAAGTCTAATAAATGAAGACATTATAAGACGAGTTCAAATAATCCCGAGACAAAGTCGAAAAAGTCGAAGAATTTAGAAGACAAAAGACGAGAGAAGAAAGAAAGGAGCAACACATGCTAACCTCCCTAATCACCTATAAATACCCTCCTAATGACACATTAGGAGGTGTTGATTATCTTGACAAAATAGCTCTTCCACATTTAATTTCATGTCATTTACTTAATTGTCATTTAATTTCCTTGTCTTGCACCTTTAATTTGTAAGCTCTTTAATTCTTGCTTTTACTTTTAATTGTTGAATCTTATTTTTAATCAAGTTTTTTAATAATCTCTCATTATACCTTTCTTGTTTTGATTTAATCTTTATGTTTATGTGCTTATTGTCATGCTTATTTGATTATTTGTTATGTTTTTATGTTTATGATTGTGTTAGCTTATTGATTTTATAGCTTATTGTGTTTTTCTTAAATTTAGTTAAGTGTTCTTAAAAGTTGTTTTATAAAAAGTTGATTTTAAATATTTTAATTATTTAGTGTATTTAAAAGTTTTTGAATTTTGGCTTATTTAGTTTTTCTTAAAATTAATTTTGTTAAAGTCTTGGTTAAGTGCTTATTAGTTTTTAGCTTATTTTCATTCATTGTCTTATCCAGGTTTAGAAACCCTTGTATCCCGAATTGTATGCAGATCATCATTCCGGATTACTTCTAGTTCTGCACATTCCGGATAAAGTTCATTATACTTTATTCCGTATTAGCAGAAGTAAACACATTCCGGATAACTCCCAAGTGAAGTATTCCGGATTAGTGTGAGAACAAGTATTCCGGATAAGGAATATTGTTATTCCGGATTGCCATCAAACAAGGATTCCGGATAACAGTAAGAATCCACATTCCGGATAGTTAAAAGATATTTATTCCGGATTGCTTTATTCTTTGGTATTCCGGATAATAAGGTGAACACGCATTCCGGATAACCTCAAATTTGGTTATTCCGGATTGTGTCTAGCACAAGTATTCCGGATAGCATCCAAGACATAGATTCTGGATAGTTAGCTTATCATTGATTCCGGATAAGGAGAAGATTCATTATTCCGGATTGCTTGTGAAGTATAGTGATTCCGGATAAGACCCAAGTCTTGGATTCCGGATAGTGACAGTATTTTGGATTCCAACTTAGGTTTGGTTAATTCCCTGTTTTATTTTCAAGCATTTATTTTTCCTGCCATTTTTCTTTCGTGTTATTTTAATTGTTTTTCTTTATTTTAAATTTCATGTTTGCATTTTTATTACATTGTCAAATTTACTTTTCGTCAAGCTTTATATTTTGTCATTTAATTATTTACTTTTAAAATCTTGATTTTTCACAATTTACTTTAAAGTTTTGCACATTTATATTACAACAACGATCAAAAATATTTCTTTTTCACCAAAAGATGACCGAGTCGCACTTAATCCAGTAATCAATTCGAATAGACATACTTCAAAGAATTAAAATTCAGTTATTAACGACGCTATCCAAGACCAGGGATTTATGTCGAGTAACCACTGGGAAGGGTATTTTTCCAGAATAAGACATAGTGGTATAAAGTTAGCAACGGATACCCAAGTAGGGGCTGTGGTTTCATCTAGTCATACTGGCATTTGGCGTGGGTGACTAAGTTAAGGGGTCGGTGTCATGAGCTTAATACAATTCTATAGCTGTTGCTATAAGACGGAATACCTGGATAATAGATTGCAAACGTAGCAATTCAATTAAATGATTATGATTGATTTTTCTCTTGTGTTCAAATGTGATTTGATAAACCTATTGATTCGCTCAACATTATTTGTTGACCAGTTTACGCATGTGTTTCAGGTAATCGAAAGTAATGATGGCGGAGCTTGCTTGGGAAGGTTGCGGGTTGCTTTTATGGTTGTTTAGTCTAAACTGATTTCTTTCCCTTTTGTCATAAAATATTTTTCTTTTGACCTTGTATGGTGATAACTTTTTATGTGTGGTCATGTAATTTGGTAAAAAGGTTTTGGGTTGGTTGAGATCTTTAGGGGACCGATACGCCACTATGATATTTCTAAATTTGTTTTATTTGGGATCGAAGGTTTTAGACAAATGTTAAATTCATTTCCTTTTATGTTTCAAACATCTCATTTTAAGGTCATTCAATGTATCTTGTGTAATGATGCTTGTGTTTAGTACCCAAATGTGTATTTCCGTTGCGCAATATATTTGGGGGTGTTAAAGATTGGTAATCAGAGCTACAAGTTATAGAGAACTAGGTCGGTTTTGAAAAAGTTCTAAACTATAACTTTGGTGTCGAAAATATTTTACAAAAAGCACGCAACTTCTTCGCAAGGCTCCGGGTAAGAGTACTTTTAGTTTTGTTTTATATTTTAGATGTATCCCTCAAAACTGTTATGAATTCCCGAGTATTTATTAAGTAAATACTATGATAATGTATTGGTATTAATGAAAGTGTGCTGATTGCTTGTCATCATAATTTTTTTACGAGCATTGCATAATCATCATTCTCATTGCGTTGCATATATATTGGCATACGTATAACATTTTCATGCTCATGCATTGCATATATAATTTCGAATAATGACCTTATGTATTCTCGAATTTTCTATGTTTGTAGAAAATGGCCGATGTCCATCGAATGGTAATAGGGATGGTATGCTATAGGTGGACCAAGTGCTCTATTTCCGCAAGGTCATAATTACCATGGGTGGATAAGAGCGAAGTTGCAAAGTCTAGGAGTGAAGTTGAAGTAAGTAGTTTTGGGACTGAATTCGACAAGTTTAAGAAGGAAAGAGCTAGGTTAGAAATATTGAGTGCTTGGGAAGCTCATATTAGGCCATTTATTAGTCAGGGTTGGAAGTTTAGGAATGATGACAGCCGTTCTGAGACTCACTATATGATGCATCCGCCTTGTAAAGGTGCGTATACGATCTTTGGGGATGAGTTTCCACCATGTTATGATTTGGATTGGAGGTGCATGAAGGAAGTGGACGAGGAGGATGAAGATGATAGTAAGGTTAGGGAGAACGATAAGTTGTTTCCTGAGAAGCCACGTGGGTAATCACGTGATGAATATGTTTGTATCTTATCTTTATTTACTTGTTGTAATCGAACCTATTTAGACTTTATGTTGTAGTATTGTGATGGAACTTATTATCTTTTAAGTTTGTTAGGTAAGTGATTGTAGTGACATTTCTTGTCACAGTTTTGTTGAGTCCTTAATGCAATCTATATTCACCTTTCATGATCTATGATGTGTCCTTATTAGCTCTTTTGTGGTTTGGTTGATGAATTTAGGTAGCTTTGTGTTGTTTATACATGTAGTATCCATGATATATCCTGATAAAGAAATCCTTCTTTTTATCTTGATGTGTATACTTATCATGTTCCTTTTATCTGTGATGACAGTGAAAAGAATTAAGTGAGGCATTTTCTGTCATTAGTGGATCGCTACGTGATTAAGTTTCTTGAAACATGTATCCAGATTTAACAACTGCTAGGGTAAACACTATGATTGAGGAAGTGATTGCTAGGGCACTTGGAGCTGATCGTACTGAAAGAAGTCAAGGTCAGGGAGCAGGAAATCCTTTTATGACCAACACCACCACCAATTTTGATGGCTCAGTTGGAAATCTTATCGCTGTTCTGCAAGTTCCTAGGGGATGTTCGTATGTTAGTTACACAAGGTGTGGGCCTACTCAAACTCATAATACTAATAGTGTTTTGGAGATGTACAAATGGATGGATAAGATGGAGAATAATTCTAAGGTTGGTGATTGTTCAAGAGTGAGTGAAGTGAAAAAGAAGAAGAAGGACAGTCTTATTGGGAATAACAAAAGGAAATGTAAATATGTTCAATCTAACCAAGGATAAAACTGAAATCAGTAGTCTAAGAAAATTAAGAATGGAGTTTGTGTTACTACTGTGAACCAAGGTAACAAGAGAAATCCTAAGTGTAGGCGATGTACTTTGTATCATATCGGTAATTGTCCTCCTACTTGTCGCAAGTGTGGAATGGCTGGACATCGAGCTGCTGGGTGTAGGACAAGGAATGTGGCTACTGAAGTTAGTACCCCTGGAGTGGTGATATGTTTTCGTTGTGGTGAAAAAGGGAATAAGCAAGGAAATTGTCCGAGAATTGGGAATCGACATGAAAGAAGTGTTGCTGCTCCAGCTTATATTATGGATGATGTTGATAGGTCTCGAGATCCAAATGTTGTGACTGGTATGTTCTCATTTTACGCTCACTAAGCTAGCCTATTGTTTGAATATTAGATCCAATAAGAATTTTGAAGATGTTAGATTTAGTTGCCTTAAGGATAGAGAACCAATAAGATTAGAAACTAGTTGTGATGAGGAATTAATCGATGGAAAGGTTGTTAATATTAGTTCTATACTAAGAGGGTATTCTTTGAACTTAGGGAATTAGGTGTTTGATGTGGATTTGATGTTTATAGAGTTAGAACCGTTTATGTAGATTGTTAGTATGGATTGGTTAAGTTGTATGGTATGATGATTGTTTGTGGAAAGGATTGGTTTAGATTTTGCTGAGAACTGAGTATTGACTGCAAAAGGTGATGAGTGAAATTTCCATTTGAGGATTGTGCCTTGTTTGAAAATGAGAATGTATGTAGAAGGAGGCTGTAATGTATTTTATGCTCAGATAACTACTGATGGAGTGATTGAAAGGAAATGAGAGGATGTGTATGTAATTCAAGAGTATTTTAAAGTTTTCCTACAGAGTTGTCGAGTTTACTGTTGTCTAGTGAAGTGGAGTTTCGTGTTGATTTAGTGTTGGAAGCTACACCTGTAATTCGTGTGTCTTGTCGTTTGTCATTGTCAGAATTGAAGGAGTTATCCGATCAATTGCAGTAATTGATGGATAAGGCGACAAATCTAATCTAATAAATGTAGAAAGGCGGGTCATAAGGAATGTCGGTATTGTTATCAAGAAAAAGAATGGATCGTTCGGAGGTATATTGATTGTCGTGACTTTACACAAATTGACTGCCAAGAATCGGTATCTATTACTGAGGATTGATATTTTGTTTGATCAATTGTAAGGAGGAGTAAGAGAATTATTTGATTACAACTATGGAATTGTTGAAGAAAGAGGAATTGTATGCAAAAGTATTTGAGTATGAATTTTGGTTGGAGTTAGTGCAAATTCTGAGATGTGTGATTTATAGAAAAGATAATTGTGAATATCTTGCCAAGATTGAAACGATTAAGGATTTGTCGATATTGAAGAAGCCGACTGAAGCTTGTTAATTCCTTGGTCTAAGCTGAGTATTATCAGAGGTTTATTGAAAGGTTTTCACTTATTGTTAAACCAATTATTAAGATGACTAAGAAGAACTGGATGTGTGAACCCCACTCATGCATCTAAGTTTGTAATTTTCGAGATGTAATCCTCATCAGATGAGGAAGCTGTTTTGCAAAAATTGAAGGATGGATTGTGTTCTGCACCATTGTTGTCATTGATGGAAAATTATGATGATGTTGTGGGAGAAAGTGATCGGTGATGTGTTAATTAATTAAGGAAGTACAAGGGGAACTACACAACTCTAAGTTTCAATAGTTGTTGTATCTATTTTGGAGCTATAGAACATTACTTGTATGGATTTAAGTGTGTGGTAATTATGATTTTTAAGAGTTTGCTCATATTTAATATCTGGGAATTTCAAGGGAGATGAGTAAAAGATTACTTAGCATTGGGTGAAAGGTTGTAAGTGATAATTATAGTGGTGAGTGATTATAGTTGCGAGATTCATTGCCATCCTGGAAAGGATAATGTGGTAACTAATGCACTTAGTAGGAAGGAAAAGGAAAAAGCTCTAACCCGAGGCTTTGAGCTTTGGTAATAACTGAAAGTGTTAATTTGATGGAATAAAATTGAAAGTTTGAGTTGATAGTTTGAAGGAGAAGAATGTCAAGGGGAGTGATTTTAACATCTTGTTAAAATTATGAAATAGATATGTAGTAAAGTTAATTGAGATGAGGTATTTTGGAGAACCGGATTTGGTTATCGTTATATCCATCTGAGGAAGGTGTGTTCGGAGTGCGAGATTTGGTGGTGAATAAATCTCATAGATCAGAGAATTCAATTCTTCAGTATGTTGTCATTATACCTGTCTGAAAAAGGTGTGTTGAGACTGCTATAATTAGTAATGAAGGGATCGCACAAGTCAAAATATTTGATACATTCTAGTTTGGGGAAGATGTATCATGGCATAAGAAAGATTTATTGATGGTCAGACTTGAATATAGGAAATCGTCTGAGTTATCTAAATAGCTGTTGGTGTAATATGATTTCCTAAATGGTTATTGGTGCAATATGATTTTTTGAATGGTTTGGTGCTTGGTGTGTTCGTAAGTGTTTGACTTAAGTAAAGGTGAAAGATGAGTATAGAAAATCATCTAAGTAATTAGTACAACATGAAATCTCTGAATAGAAAAGGAGGAAATCACTATGGATTTAGTGACAAATTTGTCGAGAATTTCTATTAAATCTGAAATCACGAACTGGAGACTAAGATTTATTTCTGAGTTTTGCAGATCTCTGTAGAGAGCAATAGGAATCGAGTTAAATTTGAGTATAGTATTCAATCCAAATATTGAGGTTTAATTTTGATTTTGAAAATCTTCGTACTGTAATAAAGGTTGGATATAACTTCATTCCTATCGTGCCAGTTAAGTTTGAATACTGCGTTTTATTCATAAACTAATGGACAGAGTGAAAGGATGATTTGAACATTGGAAAATGTACTTGTGCATGTGCGATTAAAACTTGGGGTGATGTCATTCTCAAATAATTCGCTGCAAACCCGAATGACAACAACTGTTGATGGAATATTTATACAAAAATAGTCGTCATACTAGTAATTAGGATGTACAGTTTGAGGCTTTATATGGGCGTAAGTTAGGTTTTATGTGTATTAAAGTGATGTAGGGAGGCAATTAATTTTTGGAAACTACTGAGGAGATGGTTCAGATTAAGAATAATCAGAAAGCTGTGAAGAGTCATCAGAAAAGTAATGATTGACAATCGAAAGAAATCGTTGGAATGTGAAATTAAGAGATGGAAGCATAGCAGAATTCCATCTTGCCTTCACAATAGAATTTGTGTAAGATTCCTCGTTATGATGATATTCTAGGAATAGACCCGAAATCATGTGAGAAGCGTGAGGATTTCTTTAAGGAAAGAGATCTCATTTATTCTAATGATACAAAATGTGAGTATAAGAAGGGTCGAGCGTCGGGTCGTCACTCTTTTTAAGGAGGATAGGATGTGATAAACCGAACGTGAGGTCATTATTTAATTATATTTTACGAATATTTTTGAAATTTTTGATGAGATTGAATGCCTTGACGTTTGGTGATTTAAGTAGAACTAATGTTGAAAGTTCTATTTTTACGTTTTGATGAGTTACGAGGATTATTAGTGATCACGATATCAGCGGATGCCCGAAATTTTACGTATTAGTTTTGATCATTTCGATGTTTGATATTTTGACGTTTTCATTTTTATTGCATATTAAGTCGTGTCGGGACTATATTATATCATATTTCGTGTGCGTTTTAAATTTTGAAAAGTATTTATATGAAATCGGAATCCCGTAAATATTTTTAAAATTGACAGTTAGTCATTTCCCGCTCTTTAAACTATTATTTACATTTTAGCCTAAAATAATTCAAACATTGCAAAATTAACCCTCCACCCAGCATATAAAAGGAAATTTTTATTCATAAAAACACACACAACACATTCCACTCAAAAAAATGTTCTTCTCTCTTCCATTTTTCCTCTCTTTGACGTGACCCCCAACAAACCAAAACACCCTTGATTTTGATTTTTGATCTTAAATCCTAATAATCTAAAGTAAGTCCCATCTTGGAACATGATTGTGATCATTTTAATACAATTTTCATAAACATGTATAAACTTTTATTTTCAAAGATTATTTCATAAGATCAATCTTTGTTTAATCTATTTTGTGCTTGTATGTAGTTGTTATTATCATTATAATTGAATTTTGAGTGCATGCATGTATGAATTTTTTTTGGTGATTTGAAAGAAGTGTACATGAAAGTGAGTTAGGAGTGTTAGAATTTTAAATGGATGATTGTAGGTTGATATTAGGAGTATAGAGTTGGTTGAAATTAGTAAAATTTTGATTTAGTATGATTTTTAAAAATGTATTTTAGATCAGCGAGTTTGAAGGCATTTTTGGAAGTCTTAAATATGAATATAAGTTGAGATGATTAGATTTTGTTGTAGATATTTTCATAAGCTTCGATTTAGAATAAGGTAGAGCTTCTAACTCAAAACGAGGAAGAAGTTATGTTAGTTTGATTATTCATGTACCGAGAGGCGAGTATTGACACAATACGAAATTGTTGTCGATATTTGGATCAAATCTCCTGGACTATAAAATGAGTTTTGAAAATGATCAAGGGCTGTTCTTGAGCTCTAAAATTACGGCTTTGAGTCTATTTTAAACTCAAGTGTCGGTTTTGTAAACGGAATTAGTTAAGAAGGTTAAAATTGTTTTATAAGTCAAAGGCGTAAAACTGTCCGGGTTTTACAATTCAAAGATGCGCTGGGCAAAAGGTCTTAGAGATAAAACATTTTGATAAAATTTTAGAAGGGCTTTCTACAGATAGTATGTGAGTTGCTCAGGTTGTTTCATAAGTTTTTTATATGTCTAAGTAGGGGAAATTAGCTCGTACATTTGGTATGTACCGGCAGAATATTATCGGGAGTATTGTTTAGTAAAGTAAAGATGTAGAAGTTTATAATAGTATCACTTACATAGGAAATTGCATGAGTTTATTTTGGTTTTGAATTTGTATTTACTAAGTATGGATCATACTTGAATATATTGAAATTAAAATGCGCGCCTTATTTGATAGGTTACGGTTTTCGTGTTCACCGGGCATCATCTATCATTGAAGATCGTCTTACTACTTCTATTACTCAAGGTGAGTCTATAGCCTCGCTTTATTCTAGTTGTTAAATGTTTTTAACCAGTAAGGGGGATACATGCTATTTGAAATAAAATGAACACAAGTTATGAATGTTTGTTTGGACCCGAATGTTGCCTGTTGTTGCCTTGAATTGTATAAGTCCCTAGTTATTGAAGTCCCTAAATTCATGAACCTTTAACTATTGTCTTACCCTTATGTGGGATAGAAATAGCCGCTTGTTCAAATGATAGTACTATTGGGTTGACGACCCTATCCAAGACCAAGGCTGATATCCAAGTAGGGGCAGTGGTTTCATTTAGTCATGATGGCATTTATCGTGGGTGACTAAGTTAAGGGGTCGGTGTCATGAGCTTAATACAATTCTATAGCTGTTGTTATAAGACGGAATACTTGGATAATAGATTGTAAACGTAACAATTCTATTAAATGATTATGATTGATTTTTCTCTTGTGTTCAAATGTGATTTGATAAACCTATAGATTCGCTCAACATTATTTGTTGACTAGTTTAAGCATGTGTTTCATGTAAACGAAAGTGACGATGGTGGAGCTTGCTTGGGAAGGTTGCGGGTTGCTTTTATGGTTGTTTAGTCGAAAACTGATTTCTTTCCTTTTTGTCATAAAATATTTATCTTTTGACCTTGTATGGTGATAAAACTTTTTATGTGTGGTCATGTAATTTGGTAAAAAGGTTGTTGGTTGGTTGAGATCTTTGGGGGACCGAAACGCTACTCGGATATTTCTAAATTTGTTTTATTTGGGATCGAAGGTTTTAGAAAAATGTTAAATTCATTTCCTTTTATGTTTCAAACGTCTCATTTTGAGGTCGTTCAATGTATCTTGTGTAATGATGCTTGTGTTAGCACCCAAATGTCTATTTCCGATGCGCAATATATTTGGGGGTGTTAAAATCACAAAACCAAAAACCCTCGAAAAACCGTAGCTTTTGCCGAAGAAAGCAACAAATCAACCGACACCGAAAAAATTATGGCTCGCATGGACGCCATGACTCTTATAATTGATACTCAATACAAAGAGATGAAGAACAAATCTCATGAAACTTGCAAACACTATGGAGGAAACCATCCTTCTAGTGAATGTGATAACGATGACACACCCATGACGAAAGAAGAAGAAGCCAATTTCATGAACAGCTTTCATCGAACTCGATTCTATAATGATTATCGCAACCAAGACCACGATAACTGAAGAACATATGATAAAACAAGTTACAATCGAGACGAAAAGAAACCCACTCAAACCGAAGACAAACCCAACCTCGAAACCAAGCTCGATAACTTCATTGAATCTTAAAGAAAAACCAACCTTTTCGTGCGAGATACATTCACTGACCTCAATACAAAATTCGAGACTTCAAACAAAAACCACCAAGCTTCCATTCAAAACCTTGAATCTAAATTCGATCGTTTTTACGACAAACAATCTAATCATGCTTCTGGTTCTTTACCAAGAAACACCAACCCTAACCCAAAGAACAATAACACATACCAACCACCGCAAGCTCGTAACGAGCATGTGAATGCCGTATTCACGCGGAGTGGTTTATCTTACGGATCACCTGCCAAACCAACCTAAGATGCACCCATCAAAAATCCACTTGATAGTGACGATGAGGACGAAGCACAACAAACAAAAACCAAAACCACTGAAGACATCACGCCAACACCCAAACCAGATAAACTAAAATTACCATACCCCCAACGCTTAAGCAAGCAAAAGATGCACGCTAAGTATGGTAAATTCCTTGACTTGATCCAAGAAGTTCGAATCAATATGCCTTTAGTCAATGTTCTGGCTGGAATGCCAAACTATGGCAAATTTCCGAAAGAACTTATCAAAAACAAGCATAAGTTTGAAGATGTTTCTTCAGCTTTTCTAAATGATGAATATTCTGCCATCATTCAAAACAAAGTTCCACTAAAACTTGGAGATCCTGGAAGTTATCTAATTCCATGTACTTTCCATCTTTCATACTCTTGTAACGCCTTGGCCGATCTTGGTGCTAGCATCAACCTAGTGATATGCTCTTTGTATGCTAAACTCTCAAAATATGTTCTCAAACCCGCAAAAATGAGTGTTCACCTCGCGGACCGATCTTTTTAATATCCTATGGGAATAGATGAAAACATGCTCGTAGAAGTCGGAAAATTTATTTATCCTGTTGACTTCGTAATTCTAGAAATGGAAGAAAACAGCAAAGCACCACTTATCCTTGGTATACCTTTCTTACATACAACCTACGCTGTGATTCGAGTAAAACAAAAACAACTCAACCTTGGAGTTGGAGAAGATATAATATCCTTTTATATCAACGAAGCAATGAAACACTCGTATTCTAATGACGATACTTGTTTTAGTATCGATGTCATTGACGAAGTCGTTGAAGCCGATTTCGACGCTCTTCTTGATGAAGGAAGCGAAATTTTTTATTCTATCGAAGGAACCATCCTTGAAGAAGAACTTTTTGCTCAATTTGATGCCTTCATAGCCGTTCACACCGACGAACCAATCGAAACACCTGAGGAAGACAAAGAGACACCATTTGAAAACATAACTTTCGAAACCGATTTCAAAGTTATGAAATCTATGGAAGAACCTCTTACGGATTTAGAACTTAAACCTCTTCCTGAACACTTGGAATATGCATTTCTTCATGAAGAGAAATTACTCCCTATAATTATCCCATCCCAACTTTCAGAAGAAAACAAAGCCAATCTAATCGAAGTTCTAAAGAAACAAAAACAAGATTTTTCTTAGAAGACTTCTGATATTCCTGGCATATGTCCATCGTTATGCAAACACAAAATCTAACTTTTGGATAACAAAAAACCAATAGTTGAAAAACAAAGAAGATTAAATCCTAACACGAAGGATGTTCTTAAAAAAGAAATACTCAAACTCCTAGATTCTGGAATAATCTACCCAATCGTCGATAGCCCATGGGTTAGTCCTATTCATTGTGTACCTAAAAAGGGAGGTATCACTATGGTGACTAACGAAAACAATGATTTAGTACCAACACGAACCATCACTGGATGGAGAGTTTGTATTGACTATCGAAATTAAACGACGCAACCGCGAAAGATCATATTCCTTTGCCCTTTAAGGATCAAATGTTAGAAAGACTCGCAGGAAATGAATACTTTTGTTTCCTTGATGGTTTTCCGGATATTTTCAAATCCCAATCAACCCTATGGACCAAGAGAAAACCACATTTACTTGTCCATTTAGAACTTACGCGTATAGGCGCATGCCTTTTGGCCTATGCAATGCACCTGCTACTTTTCAGAGGTGTATTATTGCAATTTTTCATGATATGATTGAAGAATCAGTCGAAGTCTTTATGGACGATTTTTCAGGCTTTGGAGATTCTTTCGACACATGTCTTAGTAATCTTGATAAAATGTTATCACGTTGTGAAGAAGCAAATCTTGTGCTAAACTGGGAAAATGTCACTTTATGGTCAAAGAAGGAATTGTGCTTGGACACAAAGTGTCTGGCACAGGCTTAGAAGTTGATAAATAAATAATAAACGTAATCTCAAAACTCCCACCACGTACTAATGTGAAAGGCATTAGAAGTTTTTTAGGGCATGCCGGTTTTTATCGACGATTCATTAAAGACTTTGCGAAGATCACGGGACCTTTAACTCGGCTTCTAGAAAAAGAAAGAACATTCGATTTTAATGATGAATGATGTAGTAAAAGTGGCACTTGTTTTGGAAAACAAGGCAATTAGGGCAAGTGTTAACAAGTGATTTAGGAAAACCACAAGTTATGACCCAAAGTAGGGATCGTTCTCAAGGAGGCTTGTTGTGTGTGTAATGAAATGATTAATTTTGTGATTATATTGTTATGAGAAAGAAAATAGAAATAGGATAAGAAGAGAATGACGGTTACGATGACGATTTACACTAAGACGAAAAAGTCGTACACGTAAAACCGTAAAAGCACCAAAATTAAAATTTTACTCTAAAAATTCCTAAAAATCACTAAAAAAACCCCTAAAATATTCTAAGGGTTTACAAAAAATCCAAACTTGCTAAAACCTATTAATTAACTAAATATTAACTTTTTAATGCTAATTAAAGCCCTAAAAATAATATTAACTAATAAAAAGTCCAAATCAAGATCTTAAAGTTTGTAAACCTTTAAAATAATATAATTAAGCTAAAAAGTATTTTTCAAAATTTTAAAACCACTAAAATCTATTTTTAAACAATTAAAAACTATTAAAAGCTATAAAAACTTAAAATAATTCTAGAAAATAATTGAAAAACCCTAAAAATATTTGGAAAGTTGTAAAATTCCTAATTAAGTGTCTAGAATCTAGGAAAAATATAAAAAAATTAGAAGATCAGACTTTTAATTTTTAATAATAAAATAATATTAAAATATTAATAAAAATCCAAAAATCCTAAAAAAATTCTAAAAAGTTGCAAACTAGCTTAATTTAACCTAAATAACTCAGATATGAACTTGAAATTACCTAAATACCCTTAATGGGCCTAGAAAATGGGCTAAACCCAAAACAGACTCCTTATTGGGCCAAAATGAGCCCAAAATGAAAAAGTGGCCCAAATAAGCCCAAAAAGCACTACTTGACTCAAAATTTGATTTTAAACAACTTTTTCCAAAGGCCCAAAAGCTGAAAATAAGAAATAAGCAAGTTTATTCCAAACAACTTATTCTTAATGGGCTTTTTGGCCCATTAAGCTATAAGCTAATGCCATAAGCTCAAATTAGACACACAAGCTTCTTTTGAGCTAAATAAGACTTCTGTAAAAAGAAATTTGAAATAAGCCAAAGGAATAAGCCTGAAAATGCAAAAAGCAATCTACAGAAAACGACAAAATAGTCGTTTTTGAGTTCTAGGCTATCCCAAGAGCTGATTCAAATTGCAAAAGCTTTTAAATGACTTAAATAAGCTAAATCAACAAAAATTTTTCAAATAAGCGGACTCAATAAGCTGGAAAAAGCAAATAAGCACTTATGAAAAAGTCAATTAGGTTGGTTTTCTAGCAAAAAGTCAAAGTCAAAGTCCAATAATCTCCAGTCTAATCAAATGGGTCAAATAATGAAGATCTATCACAAAAAATAAGTTGTTGTAGGTCTGGATAAGCAATTATAGCTTATTGATAAGCAAACTAAAAATTTGTACTAGCAGGGGCTAGTTTTGGGTGTTGAGCAGTGGAAACTTTTTTCACTGCTTGACTTGTTGACTTTTTTGTCTTTAGTGACTTTTTTGGAGATTCAGATTTCACAAAGGCACCCAATTGATCAGTGGATCAAGAGGAGTCAATAACAATCAAAAAATCACAAACACAATCACCCAATTGATACAGTTAAATCAAAACATCACCAGATCACTCACAGACATGAACAAATAAGCAGATTAGGTTCAATAAGCACTTTAAGCAATATTCAGCCAGCCAAACTTAACCAAATGCATACACAAGCTATATTAAACTCAAATGAACAAGTCTAAACAAGTTTCATGCAATGATTCAAAGTATTAAGCAAGATTCAAGCACCTTAAGTTACTGATGAGCACTAACACATCCAGTTTTATACTTTGCTGATGCACTTGACCAACAAGCCAGATTCAAACCTCCAAATCTATCACATATGTTATAATAATGATGTTTAAACAACTTTTAACCCTAAGCATGCACAAATTCTAGATTTCACCAAAATCTTAGGTCAAAAACAGTTAAAATCAACAAGTTATAGCACAATGTTTGATTTAGTGTTTCAAGACTGAAAACTTGCAGCAAAATACTCTCAACCAAGCATATATCAGATACAAAGCACAAACATAAACTTTCCACAACACAATAACAAGTTTTAGTCTCAAACAGGTAATCCCAAACACCCTTTTAACTTTTCAAAATCAAGTTTTTCAAATCAAAAGTGAGATTTAAGACCACCCAAGCCCAAATTAACACAATAACAGATGTATATAGCAGATTCAAGCAATATTAGGCCACAAAATTCACAAGAACACAAGCAACACTCAAATATCACAAATATCCAAAGTATTTTCAGATTTTGAGATTAAGGGTGTGTACCTCATGGATGTAAATCCACACCCATGAATTTTGAGCTTATGTACTAGCAAGAACAAGTACAAGCTTCCTTAAACAACCCTGCTAAGAATCAACAAAGTTAAGAGCAAAAATAGTAAAATCAGAAAAGTAAAAAGCCTTGATTTCTGCAACCTTGTTACCCCACACTTGATTATCCCCAAGTTATAAGCCTCACCACACCTTGATAACACAATATCAGGATGCTATGATCAGCCCTATAGCCCAAGAATTCCAAGGTTTGAACAAGAACTTAGCAAAAGATCAAGCTTGAAGGAAAAATGCAAACTTTTGCACCCTCCTTAAAAACAGGTTTTGAGATTCAGAATTATATAACTAAGAACAATAATAAGCAGTTATAAATGATGGCACTTGAGTTTTCTTCAACATTTCAAACACATTTCATTAATTCTGAAAAGGATTTACAGAAAAGTGAACAACTGAAAATTCAAGAGCAAATGTAAAGGAATGACCTAATACCCTTTATATAGAGTGTGTACAATGATCCTAGAAAGCATAAAAACGTAAACCCTAGCTTGTGAAGTCCCAGAAATGCCCTTGAGAGCTTTGGCATTTTGTTGAATCATGTGACAAGTCCTTGGCTGTTTGTGTGAGTTGGCATGGTGAGAATGCATCCAATGGCCTCAAATAAGCTTAGAAAACAAGCTGGAATGTGGGGCGTTGGATGAGGGCCACTGTTTTGGTATCTTATCCAAAGTGTAAAAAGCAGGGTAAACATGTGACAAAGGGGATGATGTGGCAGGCTATTTGAGAGTTGGGTTGTGATTAGGGTCACCTTAATCATTAATCTACACAATTTTGGGGTTTATTTTTTTGTAATTAACAAAAGCCCAAATGTGTTCTTGGATGAGTAGTTGCAAGTTTAATCCAGGTTTAGGGTGATTAACTTTTAAATTGGTGTTAAGGCGCCAAGGTTAATTTGTTAATTAATCCGAGTGAGTGGAAGGGTGAGGTGGAGGGAAGGAGAGTTTTGATTGGTTGATAATGTGAGTGGGACACATGGCAGGCTAGGATTGGTCTAAGTTTCTTTCTTGTCTGGCCAGATTTAGTCCCTCTCCTTCTTTCTTTCTTTCATTCTGTAAATAAACACAAAAAATCCAATTCCCTTTGTAATCCAACTTTTCATTTTCACACTTTTGCCCCAAATATTTTGTAAAGTAAATTCAGGGGTATTTCTTGCCAATTTGTGATTCTTGAATGGCTGATTTGGTATTTTCTTCAAGGAATATGGTCTAAAATTGTATGATTGACATTTTAGAGGACTGAAATTGTCAAATCATATTTGATGAGGGACCATTTTTGCCAAATCTTCAAAGCCAATGGTCCTTTTTGTAATTTTGATTTTTTCAAAGGACCAAACTTGTAACTCTTGTAACTTGGAGTCCTTCTTGGTATGTTTGACTTTGAGGTAGATAAATATTGACATTTTAGCTTTGTTGAGGGACTAAAATTGCCAATTCTTCAAAGTGGAGGGCTCTTTTTGCAATATTGATAAACTTTAGGGACCAAACTTGTAGTTATGAAGATACAAGGGTATAAAGTGTCAATTCTTCAATATTGGAGGACCCTTCTTCATAATTCTTCAAATATTCAATGGTTTTTCTTGGGAAAACTTCATTAGGGCTTGGTTCAATATGCGGCTTCGTTTCCCGTGTTCGTTTTTGCATGATTCTTGTGATCTTTTGTCATTTTCTCAATATCCGTACCTAAAATACACAAGCAACAAATACAAGCATATATATGGGCATTTTGATGATATTTAATGCATTTTAAGCCCTTTTTGGACGATGAGACTATGTATAAAAGCAGTCTCATCACTCCCCCATACTAAACCATTGTCGTGCCCTCACGCAATGCTAGAATAAAGTATCGTAGCATCTCCAAAATTCATTTTTATTCACTTTATTGGACGATAAACTAGCTACACTACTACTATTGCTACTACTACTTGCGTTTTAGACATAATGTATGACTTTCACCGCAAAATGGGACGTTTAGGTTCATGGAATAAGAACACGTGAATGCTTCGTTAGAAATAATTTCTTCGTCCTCGATTTTCACCCCAATTCCATGCCAAGCGTGCAACGAGATCATTGTCATTATATGTTAGTAATGCTAACACTACTCATATGCCCTAATCACGTACTTATCCTCCCATTTTCCTAAGTTGTATCTCTTATATTTTATTTTGTCTTGAATGTTTCACGAGGATACATTGTTTGACTTATGCGATAATAGAGATTTAGGTCTAAAAATAGATTCCTAACGGTGTAACCAAGACCATCAAATCAATAACCCCTCCTAATAGACAACGATGTCAAAAAGTTAAGTCAACAAGAAGGATCGATAAACACGGTTTTATAACGGTTTTGAACATGAGACTTATTACCATAACTTTTATACGCCCCCTAACGGAAGGGCCTTATTATCTTTGGTTTACCTCCATCTTTTATTCAACTTCGCCATGAAGCTTTTATTATGACTTCGGTCTTGCCTTGCCTTTTATTATCCACCTCAACGGTAGTTTTATTAGCCAAAGACGTATATCCGCACGCTAAGGCGAATTTTGGATCTTTAAAGCTTCAAAGATTAAGGCTTGATTCACTTTCAATTTTGCATAGATTTTTCGGCCTTGTGGGGCTTCAAATTGTTTGCTTGATTTAGGTGAGCACTTGAAATCTTATTATTGGGTGAAGCTTTTGATTATTCGGGTGCCAGTACTTCAAAACCGTGACGTTGGCGATACCTTAATGTCTTCCCAATTTAATTACACGGAAGCTACTAGAAAAGACTAGAAACCCAACAATCCCAACTAAACCGCTAAGTCAATATTTATTAAGCAAAAAATATTTACATGCGAAGGGAGAATAAGCAAACAACGAGAACACATGAGTTTTTGAATGAATACAAGTACTCTACGTTTAGCATAGTAACTTATAATTAACCCTATCATTTCTCGTCCTCATTTAAGAGACTTAGCCTAATGTGAAGTTAAGGAATCAAAGCTAAGTGCTCAACACGCACGGTCGAGTCAAAAATTACTCTTATTCTCGCCATCGGAAAACCTACATTCGTGTCTTCAAACACTTATAAAACATGAGAAAAAAATTTAAAATTTGGCCATTTTTAGCCTTATTTTGCAACAAAACGATAAACAAAAATATAAACTTTGGAAAGCGTGAAGGTTTGGTAAGGCAAGTATCTATTCACCCCCCATACTAAAGTTAAACATTTTCCTCAATGTTTCGAGTCTAGGGGTGCAAACACCCCCATACTAGAGACGTAGTCGAATGCCTAATCTAGCATGGAAAGGGTATAACCGTTAAATTTAAAGCCGTTTATGAAGTGTGCTATAAACCTAAGGTTAGAACATCAAAGGATATATCATGGATATTGAGAAAGTATTCAAAGCAAATGATCGAGTGCTCCCATAAAACGAACACGAGAGGCTCCAATCATGAAGATCATGATCATCTAAAACCACAATTCACAAAAAACCACGGAACAAAGGTTGGAAGGGCACAAATCCCCACACGTTACTACATTAGAAAGCGATAATATGTAAATAGGATAAGCATGGGACTCCCCCACGAGGCACCTCGTTTTTGATTACTAAGTCATGAGCTCGACTCGATCCCCTCAATACTAATTATCATTGGAGAAGGTGACTTGGTCGAGGTAGTTCAAGGATGGAACTTCCCCGCCAAAGTAGTGCTTCAACCTATGTCCATTCACCTTTAAATTGGGGCCATCATTTTGAGCTAGCTCGATGGTCCCATATGGAAAAACAAGAGTCACGGTGAATGGACCGGACCAACGAGATTTCAACTTACCGGAAAAGATTTTCAAACGAGAATTAAAAAGCAAAACTTGATCCCCAATGTTAAAAACCCGGTTTTTAATTTTAGAATCATGCAACTTTTTAGTTTTTTCTTTATCAATCAATGAATTTTCATAAGCAATATCCCTTAATTCATCCAATTCATTTAATTGCATTTTCCGGTGTTTTCCCGCGGTCTCCATATCATTATTACAATGCTTTAGGGCCCAATAAGCCTTGTGTTCCAATTCAATAGGCAAGTGGCAATTCTTCCCATACACAAGCTTATAGGGAGTGAACCCAATAGGCGTCTTATGAGCGGTCCAAAAGGCCCATAAAGCATCGTCCAACTTATCCGACCAAGATTGTCGGTTTTCCCCAACGGATCTCTCCAAGATCCTCTTCAACGCTCGGTTTGAAACCTCGACATTCCCACTCGTTTGTGGGTGATAAGCCGTAAAGAGCCGATGTGTAACCCCATATTTCCTTAGGACCCTTTCGAATTGGTCGTTACAAAAATGGGTTCCACGATCGCTTATGATCGCACGAGGGGTTCCAAACCGAGAAAACAAGCTTTTCAAAAACTTGACTACCACACGAGCATCATTGGTGGGCAAAGCCTTAGCTTCCTCCCACTTAGATAGGTAGTCAACCGCGACAAGGATGTACTTATTACCACGAGATGATGGGAACGGCCCCATAAAGTCTATGCCTGAAACGTCAAAGATCTAACACACTTGGATGATGTTTTGTGGCATCTCATCTTTTTGTGAGGCTTTTCCTTGTCGTTGGCATGAGTCACACGACTTCACAAGATCTTGTGCATCTTGGTAAATAGTAGGCCAAAAGAAGCCGGCATCAAACACCTTTTTAGCCGTGAAATTAGCACCATGGTGACCACCCGTGGGTCCCTCATGACAAGCTCTAAGGATGTTAGAAGCTTTGGTGCCAAATACACAACGTCGGATGATTTGATCCGCACAAGTTCGAAACAAGTAAGGGTCGTTCCAAAAGTAGAACTTGAAGTCACGAAAGAATTTCCGTTTTCCTTGAGTCGGCATACCCTTGATGATGAAGTTGCCCGCATGGTAATTTGCAAAGTTCGCAAACCATGGGGTGGAAGAATCAAGCTTAGAATTCACTACACCAAGTGTCTCGAGCTGAAATGTTTCGGTGATTTCCTTGGGCTCGTAAACACTTTGGTGAGGATCTTCCAAACGAGAAAGATGATCGGCCGCTAGATTCTCGGCTCCTTTTTTGTCAACAATTTTGTGATCAAATTCTTGAAGGAGGAGAATCCAACGAAGTAATCTTGGCTTTGCATCTTGTTTAGCCATAAGATACTTGATAGCCGAATGATCCGTATACACTATGCATTTCGTCAAGACGAGATAAGGTCGAAATTTCTCAAATGCATACACCACGGCAAGGAACTCCTTCTCCGTTGTAGTGTATTTAAGTTGAGCCTCGGTCATTGTCTTGCTAGCATAGTGAATAGGCAAGAAGTGCTTTTCATGACGTTGCCCCAATACGGCCCCAATAGCGTAATCACTAGCAGGTAAGTTTCCTCTACAGGATTTCAAAGGCTCGTACACAATCTTCGTCAATGATAAAACGTGCCTCTTTTTCAAGAAGATGTGTAATGGGTCAAGAGATCTTTGAAAAATCCTTGATGAATCGACGATAAAAGCCCGCGTAGCCTAGGAAACTCCTAACTCCCTTAACGGTTTTGGGATGAGGTAATTTGGCGATGACGTCTACCTTAGCTTGATCTACCTTAATCCCCGCTTTCGAGACCTTGTGCCCTAAGATGATTCCACTTTTAACCATAAAATTACACTTTTCCCAATTGAGCACAAGGTTGGTTTCCTCACAACGTTTCAACATTCACTCAAGATTGGACAAACACGAAGTGAACGAATTACCAAACACGGAAAAGTCATCCACGAAGACTTCCATCGTCTTCTCGATCATATCACGAAAAATAGCCATCATGCACCTTTGAAAGGTTCCCGGTGCATTGCAAAGTCCGAATGGCATTATACGATAGGCAAACGTTCCATATGGACACGTAAACGTAGTTTTTTCTTGATCACGAGGATCGATGGGAATTTGGAAGTAACCGGAAAACCCATCTAAAAAGTAATAGAAATCGTTTCCCGCAAGAGGCTCTAACATTTGGTCCATGAAGGGCAAGGGAAAATGGTCTTTTCGAGTGGCGTCATTCAACTTATGATAGTCAATGCACACTCTCCATCCGGTCACGAGTCTAGTGGGAATTAACTCGTTGGCATCGTTTGGCACAACGGTCATTCCTCCCTTTTTAGGGACACAATGAATAGGACTCACCCAAGGGCTATCAGAAATAGGGTAAATCATTCCCGCGTCAAGGAGTTTAAGGACTTCCTTTTTGATGACGTCGTGAATTTTATGGTTCACCCTCCTTTGACATTGGATTGCGGGCTTGTAATCCTCCTTCATTAAGATTTTTTGGGTACAAAATTTTGGATCGATCCCCTTAATGTCGGATAACTTCCACGCAATTGCCCCTTTGTGATCCTTTAGAACATCTACAAGTGTGGTTTTTTCATCATTCGAAAGTTCCTTTGCATTAATAACCGGAAACTTGTCGCCCTCCTCCAAATAGACATATTCGAGATGAGGAGGTAAATCTTTCAACTCGAGGATAGGTGGTTCCTCAAGTGAAGATTTGGGCTCGATACTCATAACCTCCTCGGGTGGAGGAAATGGGATATCGTTAAGAAAATACTTGATAATCGAGAATTCCTCATCGTTGTCGAGGTCTTCGTTACAAGTACGCGTAATATCGAATTCTTCCAACGTAAAACCACCACCTTCAAATGGAGTGAAGGTTGGTGTCGAGTTATCAAGGATGGGATCTAACATAGTGGGATTGCCACTATTTTCATCATCACCAAAACCTAGAACTTCTTGTGAAAATTCCTCGCAAACCACGTCGATCATATCAACGAGGTTTATGGTTGCAACGGAATAAACATGAGAAATTTGAGAGTTTTGAGTTGCGTTTATAACAAGCTCCTCGTCGTTGAAACGTAAGGTGATCTTTCTAGCATGAACATTGATCAAAGCCATAGACGTATCTAGAAACGAACGACCTAAAATGAGAGGAACTTGATGATCCGTGGGAATATCGACAACGATAAAGTCTACGGGATAGTAGAACTTTCCCACTTTCACAAAAACGTCTTCCGCCAATCTACATGCGGGAATCGTGGAATGGTCGGCCAACTCTATAGACATTAGTGAAGGAGTAAGATTAGGAAGATTGAGCGACTTGAAGATTGCAAGTGGCATCAAGTTAATGCTAGCACCAAGATCGGCCAAGGCGAAGCATTCTTCCATATCTTGGATTGCACAAGGGATCAAAAATTTACCGGGATCACCGAATTTTTGAGGTATGCGATTAAGATAAACCGACGAACAACTAGACAATTGATGCAATTTCTCTTTGTTTTTCAACATACTCTTAAAGTTAGCGGCAAATCGAGGCATCATGACCAAAGCATCGGCGAAACTCACATTAAAGTGCAAATCACGAAACATTTTCATAAAAAGCTCAAATTGGTAATTGTCGCGCTCTTGACGTTTCTCCATTCTAAGTCTCGATGGATAGGGCAAAGGTGGTGTGGGTTGAGGCATAGGCATAGCCTTTGGAATCTCGGGTTCCAATGTTGGTAAAGGGTCAACCGTAGGTGTGGCATGAGCGGTAATTCGTGGGATTGGGACATGCTCCTTTTGGACTACCACCTCGGGTTCTTCCTTAATTGCTTCCTTCGTAGGTGCAATTGGTTGAGGAGTCGGTTCCTTAAGTGTCTTACCACTACGTGTGGTAATCACTTTCATCTCACCCTTGGGGTTTGATACGGTGTTGCTAGGAAGACTACTCGAAGACGGTTTGCACATAATTGCCTCAGACATAGATGAGATTTTATCTTCAAACATGGATTGCCTCTTCTCGGCCTTAATCATTTCTTGTTTAATCTCATGTTGCCCTTGTTCCATTTTTTGTTGGTTTTGTTGTAACCTAGTTACATTTCCTTCCATTTTGTTGGTATGGATCTTAAGCTCATTTGCTAACTCATTTATCAACTCTTTCTTCAAGTCGGTTTTAAACTCGGATCTTAGGCTAATGATTTCTCTTTGAATGTTGTCAAACTTAGCATCGTTCCCATTAGCGTATTCAACAAATTCATTTGGAAGATCTTTCAACGTTTGCAACCTTTTGTTGTTGTTTTGAAAATCATTTTGATTTTTGTTTGAAACTTGATTATTAGCCCCTTGATTACCATAGTTTCCCTTGTTGTAATTGTTTTTTAAACTGTTAGACTTACTTTTTGGTAAGCTGGCGCCTTTCACGTGAGTTGGAATAGACTTATATCCTTTTACTAAATGCAGGGACTTATTATGTAAAGGTAGTATAGTTCTAGTGTGTTAGGCCTATAAATACCCCCATGACTCTCCATGGGGGTGTGGAAGTTTGTCATTTTTTTCTTGTTTTATTTTCTCTTGGAATAAAACACATAACATTTTTCACCTCTCTCTAACTTTCTCTCACTAAGAACAACAATGGCATACATGTTCTTTGATCATCCCCGACCACCCGAACCATGGTGGGTTTTTGATGCCTTACAATTGGTATCAGAGCCAACCGGGGGTGTCTTGTATCCGTGTGTTTTGTGTTCGATGTTCGTGTCACGATAACAGATTCATTCTGTTTATCAGATTTATGATCCACGTTGGTATTTCTTCTCATTTCTTATCTTGAAATATCAATATTTGTTTCATTTATTCTACTTCATGGCTCGTAACCTATGTTATTATCGTCCATATATATCAAGTTGGTTTGATTCTGTGTCAAAACTGACTCGTTAAACAGTTGTTTCACCAAATTTTTACCCTGTTTCTTTTGTTTCTGTCCTCATACATATCTGCTCCTATTTATGGGGATAAGGACAAAAAAGGTGGTCCAGTACTATTTTTTTCGGGGTACAAACTTTTGGTCAATAACCTTTTGCGATGGTACTATTGAGATGGATATTGCGATGGGGATTCAGATGGAAAAACATTGCGACGACTTCTTCTACGGATGTATTCCGATGGGGTTTTTACACATTCCGATGGGTTGGGCTGTCCACATTGCGATGGGCGGCTTGATTCATCGCAATGGTTTTGTAAGTCGTTATGCTGCCCCATTTTTCTGATGACTTTACGATGGGTTCATGCTATTGCGATGGGGATTTGTGATTTATTGCGATGGAGGGAAGTAAAGTATTGCGATGGTTTTTTATAGTGACTCATTGCGATGAAAGACTCATGCTTATTGCGATGGACTGGAAAAGTTAACAGATTGCGATGGTGCATTATTTAGAATATTGCGATGGTTGGACGAATTTCATTGCAAAGAGAGTTTAAATCAGTCATCATATAAAATCAGATTTAGACTCATTTTTTCAAAAAAAAAAAAAAAAAAAAAAAAAAAAAAAAAAACATTAGATAATTCATTTCACAAATCCAACAATCTGTTACTTTCAACAACCGACTCACACTCTTCCATGACTCAAACCAGTAACATTCAACTCGACCCATTTTTTTTCAAACCTATCCGAGACCTCCTCAATTCCACATCTACTCCTACTCCCATCATCTAGACTCAAAAAATCAGTGACTCGAAAACATTCACCTTCACGATCTCCGGTTAAACGTTTTTTTTCTAATCTTTAAAAGGATTATTTTTTCGTTTAACAAAATATCATAGATCTTTGTTTAAATTTTTATCTCAAATCTATCAACATGCAACACATCATCATCTTACCCGAGACCCTTCATTGGATCTTGAAGCTGGTGCCTCGATTCTCACTCCAATCGAATCAATCCACTAGGGATTCATCTGAGTTTCGAGACAAGTACTTACCCATCCGTGTGATTAACGAACAAAGTAAGGGATTCTTTATCTCTTGAACCCGAGTACTTTAATCACATCAAAAGTGATTTGATGGTCTGCGGTTGCATGTAAAGATGTGAGTGGAGATTGGGAGTATTGTTGAGATGATGGTGATGAGAGCAAATAGAGGAGATTTGAGGTTATTCATTTTGTCAGTTGAGTTTTTTTTAATGAATAATTGAGGTCGGAGATAACAAGAAGAAGTTATGTGGGTTTGGTTTGAGTGGGTTATTAATGCGAGTTTATTTAGGGTAGAGTTTATGTTTGACCAACTCATCCACACGTGGCCATCTAAGAAAAAAGGGGCGGATGTTACGAGAAACTCAATATGAGTTTGTGATTTAGTTTCATTATGAGTTAATTTAGGGTTGTGAATTTTGGATGGACCGGGTATGAAAAACAATGTGGGCCGACTATTTGTTTTATTGGGGCATGTATTGAAAATTTTTTTCTTCTTGGGCCATATATTCATAGATATGTTTTGGTGTCGGGTATTATTTGACGGGCCGATCACTACTCACTCGAAGATATCTAGTGGGCCGATTATTTTTGCAAATTTTATTCGGGATGACCGTTTTTATTCCCGAATATTGCAAAATTAATCTTGTCGGTTATTGGATTGAGCCGGGTATTTTCGAAAGAACCAAGTGATGAAATTGTTGTCGAGTTAAAGGCTTATGGGACAAGATTTTATTATTTTGGCAGGCCGTTTAAACAGTGACATTCTGGCCGGATATCCGTTTTCGATCATATCACTTTTTCACGAACTACAAACACAACAAACACAACAACACGATACATTACACTAAAACGATCCTTATCAAAAATTCACCTAAATTCCTAATGGCTATTACGGTTCATATGATTACGAAGATGATTCGATGCTACTTATTTGAGGTTGAAGTGAGATTTTTCAGAGGCGTTCTTATTTTATCTTTAAAGGAGTACTTTCGACTTTATAAGATAACTTGCTCGAGCATATACGGTTATGAATAAGACTTGAAGTATCTAGTTTCCATTGTCAAGGGGAGGATGGACGACGACATGGATAACTATCATTTTTTGGGAGCTTCGTTGCGGTTCTCAGTGTCACACGCACTTGCAGTTGTGGATTTCTTCAAGAGATGTAGTATCTTTTCATATACCGCCTGTTTTGGTATAGGGTACTTTAGAGAGGTTGTACCTTTTTAATACCGCTCTTTGGTATGGGGCACGTTTAAGACTTCTCTGCATCGCTCTTCATTCTACTATAGTGCAAGCTTAAGATCAAGTTTGGGGAATTCTACTTCAGTTTCAAGTTTGGATTATCGGGTTATCTTCATCAGTGGTCACTATCAATAGCCAACAGAATTGATAAGGGGATTCAGTTCGGGGAGATCTTGAGAGAATTTTGTTTAGAGAGATATTGTTGACATCTTCTCACATAGTAGTGGTTACTAAGTAAGCGGTTCCAGTTGGCATACCACGTACACACATGAAGGATGATTCCCTTAATAGGTATCATCCTGGAGGGAGAAATGTGTACATGCGGGGTCACTTGACTTTGGTGTTACCGTTTCTACATAGAGGGATAAGTTGACTACATTCGGGACTTAATTGACTTTGATGTGGCAACTTTTTATCATCACTGTCCTGTCAGGAGAAATGTGCATTTCCGGGACTTAATTGACTCTGGTGCTACAGGTTGACTTCATGTTCGGGATAGAGTGTGTACTTCTGGTAATCTATCGTAGAATCAAGACTGGGATTGCTTCAATTTGTGAGAGAATGTTGATGACGTTATCAGGTCGCTGAAGACTGTCTCAAGGAATGCTGGATTCATGCTCACCTTTTTCCGTTAGTTTTTTTTTGCTTGTAGGAAACATTGTAACCAACTCACGTGAGTCACCATCTTGGAGGAAGATTGTTAGACTTACTTTTTGGTAAGCTGGCGCCTTTCACATGAGTTGGAATAGACTTATATCCTTTTACTAAATGCAGGGACTTATTATGTAAAGGTAGTATAGTTCTAGTGTGTTAGGCCTATAAATACCCCCATGACTCTCCATGGGGGTGTGGAAGTTTGTCATTTTTTTCTTGTTTTATTTTCTCTTGGAATAAAACACATAACATTCTTCACCTCTCTCTAACTTTCTCTCACTAAGAACAACAATGGCATACATGTTCTTTGATCATCCTCGACCACCCGAACCATGGTGGGTTTTTGATGCCTTACAGAAACCAACTTGATTGTTGCGATAGTTGTTGTTAGCATTTTGATTTGAACCAAAACCCGGTGGAGTTAATTGATTAGAGCGAGTAACTTGACCGTTTTGGTTGTAAGTTCCCGTGGCCGCGTAGGCACTCGAAGTGTTACCACCGTAGGTAATGCACTCGGAGAAATCATGACCACCACAACAATACATGCATGAAACCTCAACCGCTTTAGCCGTAGCGGGAGCACTTGGTTCTCCAACTTTGAACTTAATCAAAAGACCTTTAAGCTTATCAAAGATTTTGTTTTCCAAGTTCGCCTCAATTTGGCAAGCATCGATGGTAGTAGACAAAGAAGGTGAAGCCGAAGACGAAGCCTTACGAACACTAGACGTGCTACGAGGACTATACACCTTAGATCTATTCTCAATTATTACCAAAGCTTCCTCAACCGTTTAACACAAAACAATTACCACCCGCGGCGGCATTAAGATAATCCCTCTCATGATCATTAAGTCCATTGTAAAACGTGTCAATTTGAAGCAAGTCGGAAAAACCGTGATGAGGACATTCATGTAACATTTCCTTAAACCTATTCCAATCCGTTGAAAAACTTTCATTAAACTCTTGTGAAAATTTTGAAATCTCGTTTTTCAAGTGCGTAGTCTTAGAGGGCGGAAAAAATTAAACTTAGACACGAGATCCTTCCACGTCAATATAGAATTGGGTGGCTCTTTCTCTAACCAAATTTTAGCGGGCCCCGCTAGAGAATACGGAAAAGCATCATCTTAGTCGAGTCATTAGAGACATCCTTAAACTTGCAAGTGGCGGTAAGACGATTGAATTGGCGGATATGGTTGTGTGGATTGTCCTTCTCATCACCACGGAATTTGTTGTTTTGGATCATCGACAACAAACCCGTTTTCACCTCAAAATTCTCCGCAAGGATAGCGAGAATCACAATAGCCTCTCCATAACCCTCGGTGGGTGCTTGAAGTAACTCCATCATAGTTCGATTCGCCATGGTTGGTGCTTCTCTTACAATGGGTTCGTCAATAGGAGACTCCTCACTAGAAAGATTTGGAGTAAGAGTTTTGTTCTTTCGTTTACGTGCACGTCTTGCTTGATTACGAGTTAGCATAAATGTCACGTACAACGAGGGGATGAGCAAAGAAGATTCTTTTTGGTGTTTTGTATTTATGAATTTTTATTTTTTTTTGTGGTTTTTGATTGTATTAACCTTTTTGGATTTTGGTGAATGTATTAGGTAGACAAAAATCTACAAATCTCCTCCTTAATCAAATCTCTTGATTAAAGAAGCCTCAAGGAATGAAAACAATCACGTGAAGTGAACGCCTTCGATGACTTTAGAACGTTGGTGGAACACCAAAACGTTCAAGAGGGTTTAATCAAATGAAACCAAGAAAGTATATATGATACTTAATAATACTTTGGGCGGCAAAACCCTCGATTAGGTCTCAAAATCAAATACTCACAAGCAAGCGGGGAAACGAGGCGGCGCGAAGCACTTAAGAGCCTTTTTCCTTAGGATATATTTTATAATATCCGCCTTATACCCACCTTATAGTTTGTATTTTTCAAAATTGAGCTTCACGAAAGTACTTATCTATTTTTGCCTTTTTCTTTGGTTTGAGATTCGAATACAATGATTGGGTAATGACCTCCCAAGTCAAGGTTGTGATTTCTCACGTATTTGGATTACTTGTGAATTTATTGTTCTACGTATACAATATAGTAATAGTATTCACACAAAAAACAAAAACCGATAATACGTATTAGTAGAGTGCTACTAATACAAATACTATTATGGTTAGTATATAAAAACAACTATTTCCAAATCAAAACACAACACGCCTCCCCGGAAGCGGCGCCAAAAATGATATCAAAGTGGCACTTGTTTAGGAAAACAAGGCAATTAGGGCAAGTGTTAACAAGTGATTTAGGAAAACCACAAGTTATGACCCAAAGTGGGGATCATTCTCAAGGAGGCTTGGTGTGTGTGTAATGAAATGATTAATTTTGTGATTATATTGTTATGAGAAAGAAAATAGAAATGGGATAAGAAGAGAATGACGGTTACGATGACGATTTACACTAAGACGAAAAAGTCGTACACGTAAAACCGTAAAAGCACCAAAATTAAAATTTTACTCTAAAAATTCCTAAAAATCACTAAAAATCCCCTAAAATGTTCTAAGGGTTTACAAAAAAATCCAAACTTGCTAAAACCTTTTAATTAATTAAATATTAACTTTATAATTCTAATTAAAGCCCTAAAAATCAATATTAACTAATAAAAAGTCCAAATCAAGATCTTAAAGTTTGTAAACCTTTAAAGTAACCTAATTAAGCTAAAAAGTATTTTTCAAAATTTTAAAACCACTAAAAACTATTTTTAAACAATTAAAAACTATTAAAAGCTATAAAAACTTAAAATAATTCTAGAAAATAATTGAAAAACCCAATAAATATTTTGAAAGTTGTAAAATTCCTAATTAAATGTCTAGAATCTAGGAAAAATACAAAAACTTAGAAAATCAGACTTTTAATTTTTAATAATAAAATAATATTAAAATATTAATAAAAATCCAAAAATCCTAAAAAAATTCTAAAAAGTTGCAAACTAGCTTAATTTAACCTAAATATCTCAGAAATGAACTTGAAATTACCTAAATACCCTTAATGGGCCTAGAAAATGGGCTAAACCCAAAACAGACTCCTTATTGGGCCAAAATGATCCCAAAATGAAAAAGTGGCCCAAATAAGCCCAAAAAGCACTACTTGACTCAAAATTTGATTTTAAACAACTTTTTCCAAAGGCCCAAAGCTGCAAAATGGGAAATAAGCAAGCTTATACCAAACAGCTTATTCTTAATGGGCTTTTTGGCCCATTAAGCTATAAGCTAATGCCATAAGCTCAAATTAGACACACAAGCTTCTTTTGAGCTAAATAAGACTTCTTTAAAAAGAAATTTTAAATAAGCCAAAGGAATAAGCCTGAAAATGCAAAAAGCAATCTACAGAAAACGACAAAATAGTCGTTTTTGAGTTCTAGGCTATCCCAAGAGCTGATTCAAATTGCAAAAGCTTTTAAATGACTTAAATAAGCTAAATCAACAAAAAGTTTTCAAATAAGCTGACTCAATAAGCTGGAAAAAGAAAATAAGCACTTATGAAAAATCAATTAAGTTGGTTTTCTAGCAAAAAGTTAAAGTCAAAGTCCAATAAGCTCCAGTCTAATCAAATGGGTCAAATAAGGAAGATCTATCACAAAAAATAAGTTGTTGCAGGTCTAGATAAGCAATTATAGCTTATTGATAAGCAAACTAAAAATTTGTACTAGCAGGGGCTAGTTTTGGGTGTTGAGCAGTGGAAACTTTTTCCACTGCTTGACTTGTTGACTTTTTTGTCTTTAGTGACTTTTTTGGAGATTCAGATTTCACAAAGGCACCCAATTGATCAGTGGATCAAGAGGAGTCAATAACAGTCAAAAAATCACAAACACAATCACCCAGTTGATACAGTTAAATCAAAACATCACCAGATCACTCACAGGCATGAACAAATAAGCAGATTAGGTTCAATAATTACTTTAAGCAATATTCAGCCAGCCAAACTTAACCAAATGCATACACAAGCTATATTAAACTCAAATGAACAAGTCTAAACAAGTTTCATGCAATGATTCAAAGTATTAAGCAAGATTCAAGAACCTTAAGTTACTGATGAGCACTAACACATCCAGTTTTATACTTTGCTAATGCACTTGACCAACAAGCCAGATTCAAACCTTCAAATCTATCACATATGTTATAATAATGATGTTTAAACAACTTTTAACCCTAAGCATGCATAAATTCTAGATTTCACTAAAATCTTAGGTCAAAAACAGTTAAAATCAACAAGTTATAGCATAATGTTTGATTTAGTGTTTCAAGACTGAAAACTTGCAGCAAAATACTCTCAACCAAGCATATATCAGATACAAAGCACAAACACAAACTTTCCACAACACAATAACAAGTTTTAATCTCAAACAGGTAATCCCAAACACCCTTTTAACTTTTCAAAATCAAGTTTTTCAAATCAAAAGTGAGATTTAAGACCACCCAAGCCCAAATTAACACAATAACAGATGTATATAGCAGATTCAAGCAAGATTAGGTCACAAAATTCACAAGAACACAAGCAACACTCAAATATCACAAATATCCAAAGTATTTTCATATTTTGAGATTAAGGGTGTGTACCTCATGGATGTACATCCACACCCACGAATTTTGAGTTTATGTACTAGCAAGAACAAGTACAAGCTTCCTTCAACAACCCTGCTAAGAATCAACAAAGTTAAGAGCAAAAATAGTAAAATCAGAAAAGTAAAAATCCTTGATTTATGAAACCTTGTTACCTCACACTTGATTATCCCCAAGTTATAAGCCTCACCACACCTTGATAACACAATATCAGGATGATATGATCAGCCCTATAGCCCAGGAATTCCAAGGTTTGAACAATAACTTAGCAAAATATCAAGCTTGAAGGAAAAATGCAAACTTTTGCACCCTCCTTAAAAACTGGTTTTGAGATTCAAAATTATCAAACCAAGAACAATAATAAGCAGTTATAAATGATGGCACTTGAGCTTTCTTCAACATTTCAAACACATTTCATTAATTCTGAAAAGGATTTACAGAAAAGTGAACAACTGAAAATTCAAGAGCAAATGTAAAGGAATGACCTAATACCCTTTATATAGAGGGTGTACAATGATCCTAGAAAGCATAAAAACGTAAACCCTAGCTTGTGAAGTCCCAGAAATGCCCTTGAGAGCTTTGGCATTTTGTTGAATCATGTGACAAGTCCTTGGCTGTTTGTGTGAGTTGGCATGGTGAGAATGCATCCAATAGCCTAAAATAAGCTTAGAAAACAAGCTGGAATGTGGGGCGTTGGATGAGGGCCACTGTTTTGGCATCTTCTCCAAAGTGTAAAAAGCAGGGTAAACATGTGACAAAGGGGATGATGTGGCAGGCTATTTGAGAGTTGGGTTGTGATAAGGGTCACCTTAATCATTAATCTACATAATTTTGGGGTTTATTTTTTTGTAATTAACAAAAGCCCAAATGTGTTCTTGGATGAGTAGTTGCAAGTTTAATCCAGGTTTATGGTGATTAACTTTTAAATTGGTGTTAAGGCGCCAAGGTTAATTTATTAATTAATCCGGGTGAGTGGAAGGGTGAGGTGGAGGGAAGGAGAGTTTTGATTGCTTGATAATGTGAGTGGGACACATGGCAGGCTAGGATTGGTCTAGGTTTCTTTCTTGTCTGGCCAGATATAGTCCCTCTCCTTCTTTCTTTCTTTCATTTTGTAAATAAACACATAAAATCCGATTCCCTTTGTAATCCAACTTTTCATTTTCACACTTTTGCCCAAAAATATTTTGTAAAGTAAATTCAGGGGTATTTCTTGCCAATTTGTGATTCTTGAAGGGCTGATTTGGTATTTTATTCAAGGATTATGGTCTAAAATTGTATGATTGACATTTTGGAGGACTGAAATTGTCAAATCATATTTGATGAGGGACCATTTTTGCCAAATCTTCGAAGTCAAGGGTCCTTTTTGTAATTTTGATTTTTTCAAAGGACCAAACTTGTAATTCTTGTAACTTGGAGTCCTTCTTGGTATGTTTAACTTTGAGGAAGATAAATATTGACATTTTAGCTTTGTTGAGGGACTAAAATTGCCAATTCTTCAAAGTGGAGGGCCCTTTTTGCAATATTAACAAACTTTAGGGACCAAACTTGTAATTATGAAGATACAAGGGTATAAAGTGTCAATTCTTCCATATTGGAGGACCCTTCTTCATAATTCTTCAAATCTTCAAGGGTTTTCCTTGGGAAAACTTCATTAGGGCTTGGTTCAATGTGCGGCTTCGTTTCCCGTGTTCGTTTTTGCATGATTCTTGTGATCTTTTGTCATTTTCTCGATATCCGTACCTAAAATACACAAGCAACAAACACAAGCATATATATGGGTATTTTGATGATATTTAATGCATTTTAAGCCCTTTTGGACGATGAGACTATGTATAAAAGCAGTCTCATCAATGAACGACTTTTAGCATTTGAAACTCTCAAAGCAAAACTTACATGCACACCAATTATTGCAAGCCCTAATTGGAATCTTCCATTTGTTCTTATGTATGATGCAAGTGAATATTCCCTTGTATCCGTCCTTGGACAAAAATTTGGAAAACAATTTCACCCCATCTACTTTGCTAGTAGAACTATAAATGCAACCCAACAAAATTACACCATTACTGAAAAAGAACGCATGGTTGTATTTTATGCGTTTGAAAAATTTCGAGCATACCACGTTTTGTCTAAAACAATAGTTTACACCGATCACTCAGCTCTAAAATACTTGTTCAAGAAGCAAGATGCCAAACCTCGTCTCATACGATGGATATTGCTTTTACAAGAATTTGATTTAGAAATTAAAGATAAAAAAGGAGTCGAGAATGTTACAGTCGATCATTTATCTCGCATAGTTAATGATGATTCTAGCTATGATGAAATCGCCGATTTTCTCGATGAGCATATAATGCAAATAAATACTAACGATACACCATGGTTCGCAGACTTTGCAAACTATTTGGCTGTAGGTATTTTACGAAAGGGAATGACGTACCAACAAAAGAAAAGATTCTTTTCTGAACTCAATAAATACTTTTGGGACGAACCTCATTTATTCAGAATATGTTCCGATGGAATGATCCGACGTTGTATTTCCCGATCTGAATCTCGAAAAATTCTCGACGCATGTTTTTACTGGCCTACGATTATTCGTGAAGCTCATACCTTAGTTCGACTTTACGAAGCATGTTAATGGACTGGAAATCTTTCAAAGAGAGATGAAATACCTCTCAATAACATCCAAGTCTGTGAAATTTTTGACGTGTGGGGTATCGACTTCATGGGACCATTTCCTAAATCCTATAAACGTGAATACATTTTAGTCGCCATCAATTATATATCGAAATGAGCCGAATCTCAAGCCTTGCAAATTAACGATGCAAGGGTTTTTATAGCATTCTTAAAGAAATTATTCTGACATTTTGGAATTCCAAAAGCTCTAATAAGCGACAGAGGAACTCAATTATGTAACAAACTCATGGAGAAAATCATGAAAAGATATGGAGTTAACCACCGATTTTCCACATCTTACCACCCTCAAACAAGTGGCCAAGTTGAAAACACTAATATAGCTCTTAAACGAATTCTTGAAAAGACCATCCAAAAAAACCCTGCTTGTTGGTCTTAAAAATTTGACGATGCTCTATGGGCCTTTCATACCGCATTCAAAACACCAACTAGAACCACACCGTACAAGCTCTTGTATGGGAAGACATGCCATTTACCAATCGAAATTGAACACCGTGCATATTGGGCACTTAAGAACCGTGAAAAACGAATATTCCAACTTCATGAGTTAGATGAATTCCGACATCAAGCTTATGAAAGTTCTCGATTATATAAAGAACAAACGAAAGTCTGGCATGATCGCAAATTACGAATAAGAAAAGAATTCAAACATGGAGAAAAATTACTTCTCTTTAGCTCGAAATATAAATTCAAACAACCTAAACTCACTTCAAGATGGTATGGACCTTATATAGTGAAACACCAGTATCTATCCAGATATGTTGAGCTATATGGTAGAGACCACACAACTTTTATTGTCAATGGACATAGACTCAATCTCTACCACGAGGAAGAAGACTGTAATGAATTAGATATAGAATAAATCTCATTCTTCTTAAAATAAACCTGAGTAGCCGAGTCTGGCTAAAGACTCTAAACTTAGCACTTCTCGGAAGGCAATTCGTGTTTTATTCCCCACTTTATACCTTAAGTGTGGAGGAGGACTTGTAACATAAATAAAACCCTCCTTGTGTATTTTGCATGTGTTTTTGTTTTTATATCATACAGGAAAAATAGCAAACTTGGAGCTTTAACTCGGATTCACCTTTTGAAGTCTTGCAATTTTCTACTAAGCCCCAGGAAGTTCTCGTTTCCCTTTGCATTTTCCCTATTTTTAATTTTATCCGTTCGTACATCGAGGACAATGTACAACTTAAGTGTGGAGGAGGATACAAATAGGAAAAATAGAAATAATAATAAATAATATCAATTTTCTCCACATAAAAATCTTTTTGAAATAAAATAAAAACATCTATGTTTTATAAATAAATAAAGTTTTTAGAAAAACAAAAATCTCATTGATTGACACTAAAACTAAGCACAAAAACCATCCACCAAATATATGAGAAACCAAGCCTTTATATTTCTCTATTTTGTGTGAAAGCTGATAATCTAGTATGCTTCAGAATTTGTGCTTGATCATCATTTACTAAACCGCAGTGAGGTTAATTTATAGATATTTATTAAAGGAGGTAAAATAAATCCCCATTGTATCATTTTAGTCAAGTTACATTGGCTCGCTAAAATATGTGGCATTTGTACTTGTGTGTTATATTATCCATTGTGTCGATATCCGTATGTTATGCCTATCCGTTGTCAAGTCGTAAGTATATATGATGTTCTTTTTTTTAAAAGGATGATGAAAAAAAGAGAAAGAAAAAAAAGAATAAATTATTATAGTATAGTTTGTTCTACGAATTTGACAAGGCATGTTATGTTCTAAACCTACACCATTATCACATTTTTCCTTTTTAAAAAATTATCTAGTGCTCACGCCACAACGGTTATGTTTATGTGTCATGTACAAGCATATGGTATCTATCTATTTTATGTCCGTGCTATTTGAGTATTATCTTACATTTTCCCCTTATGAGTGATATTTGTGTGACTTAAAATCCAAAGACTATCCATGTGAGGTGCTGAAGTTGTTTTGTCATTTGCTTTTACTACTTATAAAAAACTAATCATTTTCCTATCATACTTCATATACTTAAGCTTTTAAAAATCTAATTTATTTTCTCGCTTTAATTGCTTGAGGGCAAGTAATAGCTAAGAGTGGAGGAATTTGATAACGACCTAAATATATATATTCAATCTATTACTATTATGTCACTTTGTATTATAAATAAGAACTCTTTATACTTAATATATTGCGTTTTATATACAGGTACAAAGTTTGAAGGATCAAAATGAAGAAATTTAAAGTAGAGTCCTTGAAGTGAAATAATAAAGAATTATGAGAAGAATATTCTGGAACGCACAAAAGTGCGGCACATAAACCCTACCTCCAATGTGCGACACACATTTGGAAAAGTGCGGCGCACATTTACCCCTAGACTGCACTATAAATAGAGACCTTCTCGTCTGATTTTACACACACCTCTTCTATCTAATACTCTACGATCCGAGTATTTTAGCTTCCTTAGCAATATTTCAGTATATTCCACTTTTGGGAAATACTTGTAACGAGAGTGTTTTACTCTTTGGTTCTTGGAAAGACCATACAATCGTGACACTTGTGTATTTGTCCATTCGATCAATCTAAGTATGATGTTCTTTTACTCTTTTCCATTTGTTACTTTAATTGCTATGCTAGGCTAAACTATTTGTGACTATATTGGTATGCGACTATAACTAGTGATGATGCTATTATATGATCCTTTATAATTTGATTTCAAGCTTATGTTGTTGAACCATTTTCCACTTAGTTTTATCACCATATTTTATCAAAAGTTAATTTGTTATGATAATATGACGTCGAGAGAGTCAAGTTGTTATAATAAGTTTTTAAGAACTTGTCTATAGTTTTGAATCTTTGATTGGAGAGATCCGCTTAGATACTTTGATAAAATATTGAACTTATTGGAAACTTGTTTTAAGATTAGTCGCCTAATCAAACATACGTCTTGAATCATACCAAGTGAATTGTGGAAACACCATTTTGACGAAAAAGGATTATCACTTTTTACCTAACTAAGCATATCTCGATCATTATTATCATCATCACGAAATGATACGAACTATCCCATATTAGTCATACTTGTCATTATTATTACTTATTCAATGATTCTTTTCTTCAATAATTATATTGATTACCAAAATGTAACTAAGTCCTTGCGAACGATCATGGCTTACCGCTACAAAACTATACTACGAACAAAAGGGTATTCTTTCTCGTGTTTGTATTCTAGTCCCTTGTTTTTTCAAACCTTGTTATAAATTTAAGACCTGTGAAACGAACATCAGGGAGCCATCTGAGACGTTCATAATGTATATGGGGGAAGGGTTATTAGTTTTTAGCAAGTACCATACTTAGAGGGAACATGTTTCATGCTTTTTTACCTAATTCCCAAAATACCACAAGCTAAATAAAAACTACATATTCTTTGTTGTATTTTGTCCAAAACCATCCAAATATAAGATATATGGGAGGACAAAATATTTTATTTACCTTTTTAAAAGACTACCTATTTATTTAACAAAAACATGTCTTAAGAAATTACACTCCTTTCCAAATTTAACCAAAACTTCAAAAATAAAATATTTTTATGCATATTCTAAATAAATTACCAAAAAAATATAATATATTAAATATATATAAGGAAAAAACAAATTTTGTATTAATAATAAAGTATATATATATTTTTTTTCCTTTTAAATTATATACTTAGGTTATTTCCTTATAATTTTCAAAAAATCATAACCTATAGTTTAATTCTTAAATTTTCTTAATTAAATTAAGATTTCTTAATTAAATTCAAATTCACAATTATATGAAAAGAAACGAAATGAAAGTTCACGAAATGAAATGAAGTCCTTATTTCCAAAACGAAATGAAATGTCAAATTTCATATTTTTAAAATTCGGGTTTTACACGTCTAGTGGCAAATCACATTTTACGTGAATACAAGGCCAAAGAGGACAATATGGTCCAATACATAAGGAAAACTAAGTCATTGATCGAGGGATATAGCAAAATAAACATGCTGCAAGTTCCAAGAGGTGAGAATAAGAAGGCTGAGGCTCTCAGTAAGATCGCATACACCAGTTTCGCACACCTATCTAAACAAGTTTTGGTGGAGATTCTAAAGGATAAGTCCATAGTGGAAGTAGAAGTGTCTACGGTGGTAGAGGAAGGTCATACGTGGATGACCCTAATCGTTGATTATCTGATCGATGGAACACTCCCACAGGACCAGATAGAGGCACGGCGAGTTAGGAGACAATCGCATCAATTCGAGGTCTGTAACGGAATACTTTATAAGCGATTATTCTTGCAGCCATGGCTGTGATGCGCAAGACCATGACAAGCGAACTATGTCATTAGTGAAATCCATGAAGGGTCTCGCAACATGCATGCATGGCCTATTTCAGTAGTGGTAAGGGCACTGCGTTCCGGCAATTATTGGCCAACTATGCACAAGGATGCGCGAAATCTAATCCTGAAATGCAATGATTTCCAAGTTCATAGGCCGGTACCATGCCACCCACGGTAGGAGCTGACGCCCATCACATCTCCATGGACATTCTAAAAGTGGGTAATAGACATTGTAGGACCTTTTCCTATGGCAGTGGGAGGGGCTAAATTCCTAATAGTGGAGATGGATTACTTTACTCTGTGGATCGAAGGCAAGGCAGTCGCAACCATTACGTGTAAGCAAGTAAAGAAATTTGTATGGGAAAACATCATGTGTATGATTGGGCTACCAGGAGAAATAGTCTCAGAAAATGGCAAGTAGTTTGTTGATAATTCATTCAAGGACTGGTGTGCAGCGTGTCACATAACGGTTCACATCAGTAAAACATCCACAGTCCAACGGACTGGTGGAAAGAGTAAACCGAAGCTTGGGGTGATGTATCAAGGCGCGCCTAGGGGAGAAAAATGCGAAGTGGTGGATGAGTTATCTAATGTCCTATGGGCGCATCGAACCATGATAAAAACAGGAAATGGAGAAACCCCCTTCACACTAACGTATTGTACAGAAGCGGTCATTGATAGGTGTGTAAACACCCATCCTTTTTACCACTTAATTACAATAATAACCGAGCCAAAACATGTATTTTATGTCATTTATGTCGGAATTATGCGTGGTTTGTGTTTTTGTTGTGATTTAGGACGAAAAGGTGAAAAGTGGAGAAAACACGGGCATTCACGGGCTTTTATCGAAGAAAAAGACGAAAGACGAAGTCAAGAAATCAAGAGTGCAAAAAGAACGGAAGTCCAAGACCAATTCTGAAGATTTATCGAAGAAAAAGTCAACAGACGGAAGTTTACTAAAAGCCGAAGAACTCAAGTCTAATTTATTGAAGATTTACAAGGCGAGTTTGAAGAAATCCCGAGACAAAGTTATTAAAGTCAAAAGATTAAGAAGATTAAGGGCTTAATGACGCAATTAGAGAAAGAGGAAAGAGGGGAGGAAGCTTCCTTCCACTAAAAACCTCCTCCCCTATATATAGTTTATTATGTTTTCATTTCATTGTTGTTGGGTGGCTTGACAAACCACCACTTCCACCATTTCATTTACCTTGCACCTTAATTTATGCACCTTTAATTCATTGTATTGCACCTTTAATTCATTTAATTTCCAAGTAAGTTTACTTTTATTGTTCTTGAATCTTCACTTTATTGTTAATCTCCTTCTACCTTTCTTGTTTGATTTGTTCTTCCTCTTTATTGTTCATGTTCTTGATTTTTTATGGTTTTAGATTAAGTGGGTTTTGATCATTTTGATTATTATTGTTAGTTTTGTTGATTTGTTTTGATTGGTTGTTGTTAGTGGATTTTTATTGGTTGTTTTGGTTTAATCTTTTGGTTTATCTTGTTTAGATTTGGTTAAATTCGTGTGTTGTTGTTCATTCCCCTGTTCTTCGCTTAAGTTACTGTTTCTTTCCCATATATTCCGAATCAGCTTGTTCATCCAGAATAATTAATATTTCGGATGAGTTGTAAACATTCCGAATCAAAGCTTAGTTCATATATTCCGGATCAAGAGCTTCGTTCGGAATAATAAACATTCCGGATAAAAGGTTTTTATTCGGAATAATATTCCGGATCAACCTTTCATTCGGAATATTCTATTATTCCGGATCAAGCTATATGGTTCGGAATATCTTTTATTCTGGATCAACACATCATTCCGAACGAGCACATATTCCGGATAAAGTCAATTATTCCGGATGAAGCCCAATATTCCGAATGAGAGGAAATTATTCCAGATGAGCTGTTTATTCCGGATAAGCAATTATTCCGGATGAACTTGTTTATTCCGAATGAAGCCCTTTTATTCCGGATGAGGATTTTATTCCGGATGAATTGATTTATTCCGGATGAAGGACTTATTCCGAATGAAGTGTTTTCAGTTTCTTGTAATTTTATGATTTTAATTTTTAAGCTTTACTTTTCCCGCCTTTTTCTTTATTTGTACTTTTACTTGCCTTCCCTTTTAGTTTAAGTTTTAGTTAGAGTTATTTACCTTTATTGCTTTTAATTTCTCGTCATTTACTTTTCGTCAACTTTTAATCTTTCATTGTTTCCTTTTACCGTCTTTACTTTATTTTTATTTGTTTCTATTCTTTATTTTTAATTAGATTTAGATAACGACCATTCCATTTTTATTCCACCAAGAACAACTGAGTCGCACAATTAACCAGTGATCAATTCGAAGAGATACCGAGAACGAATTTTCAACCAAGCAAAATTCATTTTATTAAAATGGCGCCGCTGCCGGCTCTTTTCGTAAGGATCAACGGTTTTTTGTGAGAGACGCGTTGGATTTTGGGATCCGTTCACTCGTGAACGTTATTTTTCGTGTCAAATATTTTCAAAAATCCAAAAACATTTGAAAAATCATAAAAAGCATTTCTTTTTTAAAGTTTTGCACCAAAAATATTCTTCTTGCTTATCTATTTTTCTTTATGGATTCTTATGTCCATTGCGTCGGGTGTGGGAGACGATTGTACGGGAACGACTCATGTCAATGGTGTACATGTGAGCGGTGCGGAAACGATATCGAGAATACACAATTCCTATTCGGATTTTGTCCTTTGTGCAACTCGACTAATTCGTCCTTTTTGAATCCACCTCCTGTTCCCCCGTGCATCTATTGTGGAAGCGATTCTCATTGGCATGTTTCGTGCCCGGTTCGATACCCGTATGATCATGGGCAAGAACCGGGTTACAATTATGACAATGGCAATAGCTATCCACATGACGCACCCAGTTTCTCTCCATACCCGTGGTGCGATATTTGTGAGGGCCCTCACGATGCTTCTTCTTGTGATCCGTCGCAAGTCTTTGAGAAAGTTCCGTGCTATCATCCCAGTGTGTATAACTTTGAGCCCCCACATCACACCCTCTATCATCAATCCTCTCAGCAAATTATTCTTGACCAACAACTCACTTCTTTGAACCATGTTCTAGAAAGTATAGCTCAACTCCGAGCTGACTTGCATCAGGAAAAAAAACCTTTGCTTGATAGTGAAGAAATCTTGAAAACCACCGACACCTTTTGAGCCAATTTATACGCTTTCCCTTCTTTTCTACACCAAAATTTTTAATTACAGCGTGGGATAGAATTGGTGAAATTGAACATACTCGGGGAGATGAACAACAAAAATTGCTTCATGAGCTTCTTAAAGATGTGGAGGTTATCAAGGAAGAGTTAGCCGACTACGTCACTCCTAACTGGACTCGTCCCATCTATTATGATGATGACGACGACGATGATGTCTACACTTTCAACCAATCTTCTGAAGTTGCTGCTCCTACTCTCGATGTTCCTACTGCGTCTAAGGATCTAGATTCGTTGAATGAGCTTAGTGATGTTGGTCTCGACAAATTATTGGATGATGAGGTTTGTGACTTACCTGCTATGGAGCTTCAGGACGACGTTGCTTTCACGCAAGTGGTCGATCCAAATGATGACGATTCTTCTCCCCGCTATGAGAATTTCACTTTTGAAATTTCTCATTCTCCACCGGGAGATGCGGGCGATGACGATTTATTCTCTCCGGCTTACGAGAAGTTCACCGATGAACTTTCTCTTGAAGATGAGGTGGAAGACGTGATTCTCCGCGACAGATTACGGAAAGTGCATCTTCTTATTGCTCAAATCGAAGAGTTGACTTCTCCTCCTCTTTCCGAGTCTTTGCCTCCATCTATTCCTCCCGTTGAAGATAATGACCCATTGCTGGAAGAAATCGACATTCACTCCATACCTCCAGGTATTGATGACGATGACATGGAGGGGGATATTATTCTTGATAATTTTCTGCAGGAAGGTATTGACCCAAGTCCCCCTCCGAGCACCTTTCATCCTCCCCTTTAGCCACTATTATGGAGGATGAGTGCTTTGACCCGGGAGGTGACATTGATTTTATTATCATTGATAACATTACGGCTTTTCCAAATGCTCAGCCTCCATTGTCTTTGGGGGATGACAATGTGCTTACTTTACCCACCCCACCTCCCGTGGATCTTGATTTCACATACTTTACGTATGTTGAAAGGACTTTTCTCCCATTCAAGACTTATCCCCCCGCCTCTCCTTTGTTGATGTCCTCCGGGAACGAGGACAAGGTCTTTGATCCCGGTATTCCATTCGAGGCTTCCCCATGGACCATTTATATCGGGGACGAGTCAGGCTCGTGACTCGGTTAACAAAAACAAGCTCTTTTTGGGAGGCAACCCAATTATCTATCTATCTTTACCATAAGTGTAGGGGGAGCCCCGTTGGTGTTTCTTTTTTTCTTTCTTATCATGTGCAGGGTTTAGAGCTTCAAAGACACACTCTTGATGACTTTTGACGAACCGTGATTCTGTGTTCCCTTCTTCCCGGTTCTATCCTAAACTCTTTTCGATTCACTATTTTATATTTTTCAATATTAAAATAGGAATCTCTTTAGTTGTCTCTTTCTTAGCGAGATTTAAACAAAGTGCACAATGTCCTAAGTGTAGGGGAGTTTACTCCCACATGCTTAAACATTGAGGACAATGTTTATATTAAGTGTAGGGGGACTTCTATCGAAGTTAAGTGGTCTTTTCCTTGTATTTGTCCTCATATTAATCGGAAAATCAATTTTTCGACATTTTTTAAAATTTTTGATCTATTTTGGCCTATTAATTTTTACCTTTGTATAGTTATTTTCTTTCTTTGCTAAAATAAATTTTAATAAAGTGGTTTTAATTTTCAAACGTTGTGAATCTTTTGACTCAACCCGAGTTTACTTATCTAAGTTTACTCTATCTAGTATCCTTAACGTGTTTAAGTCAAGTTTTGCTAGGCTTTTATATAGGGAGCTATAAAACGCGAAAGTCTTAACTCTCACGGGTTAAGAACAAGAAATTTTCGCAAGTTCCTATAACTGATCCTAGAGAGTCGTTTATCAAGGGAACTTTAAAATGCGATTTCTAAACTTGAAAAAATCTAAGAATTTGCAAGATCCTATAGATGACTCGAAAACCCAAAGCTTTGATTTAATACCCTAAGCATCCACGAGTCTCATTCCTTGAGATTTTAAATTGTGAACGGGAGATGATAGAGTCAATTATAAGTTCGGTATTCTTTCGTGAATTTATGTGAGTTAATTTTAAGCCTATTCTCCCATCGCTTGCTAATAAATTTATCTGCAATAAATAAGGTTGTACGATTTGAAAAGTTACTTAGCGTCTAGCCCAAGATCGTTTAAAAGTTGCTCGGTATGGATTAGAGTTCATAGCCAAGGCATAACTTGTTGAGTTCACTAGATGTGAATCTTGCAGCCTGTCAGGAACGGTGAACGACTTCTGTAATCACAAGTCTATTCATAGAGAGACTCTATACACAATATGAATGCAGAATACAAATATAATAAAGAAGAACAGAATAACTATAAAGACTTGATCCTTTCTAAGGATTTCTAATATTGATAATGACTAGAACTATGTTTGATAAAGATCTGTCTAACCCTTCTGCCTAAGGTTCCTTTTATACTACAAGGAAACCCTAATACAGCATCAAACAAAACGTGTAAAACTAATATGCATATCCTTTCCTAACATATCTTATGCATATCCTAATAGAATAATAAATAAATAATAAAGTTTGACTTTGACTAGGACCAGGAGCACGACTTGCTCCTACTACTACTAGGACCAGGAGGAACTACATACCTCCTAGTCTACCTATTACATTTAACTATTCCAATGGTCCTAACATAACTTATTGAAGCGGGATGCGAAGATTGGCGAGTCCAAAAAGGTCCTAACAAGACATGAGGGCTACATTTTGTTGCTAAAGATCCAAAGTGATGTGAAGAATCATTTATCGAAAGTCAATATGAAGGATCGAGACACACGACAAAAAGCAAATACTCCCGTAAAGATCATGGAGAAGTCTATCCAAAAAGGCCCTAACAAGGTATGAGGATAAATAGATCCAAGTCCAAAAAGGAGGCGGATCGTTGTATATCAAAGTCCAAAATAATGATTGGAGAAAAATGAAGAAGTCGTGGTCCATATATGAAAAATCTCTCAAAACTTCAAGTGAAGAAATTCCTATTATGAAGAGAAGGCCATTATTTCATGAACGTCTCTCAAGATTCAAAGTATGAAGTCGCTGCCAAATATCGGTCCGAGAAAGGTCTCAAATCGCGAAGCGAGTTATGCCAAGATATGAACTTTATGAGGTCCCGAGAAGCAGTTTTAAAAGATTTTGTCCTTTAGCTAACTATTGATTAAATCGTCCCACTTTATTTTCAGCCTAAATAACTATCGAAATAAGTCAACAATGTATCCTCGTGATCATTCAAGACAACAATAAAATATAAGAGATACACCTAGGAATAAGGGAGTCTAAGTAAATAATTGGCCCACATGAGTTCGTGTTAGTTTGCTAACTTATAATAACAATCATCTCGTTTGTAAGCTTGGTTTGGAGAAAGTGAAAACTTGAGGATGATGATCATTCATGACATTTCCAAAACCCAATGGTATGTTTTTGATTTCTTTACTTTGAATGTTTATAGTTTACTATCTCTTTAATAAAGGCCAACGTGGATTGATTATGATGAAAAATGTAAACGTGCTTTTTAACTAATGCATTGCATGAGGACATTGCAATGGTTAAGTGAAGGGGATTTGATAGGTGTGTAAACACCCATCCTTTTTACCACTTAATTACAATAATAACCGAGCCAAAACGTGTATTTTATGTCATTTATGTCAGAATTATGCGTGGTTTGTGTTTTTGTTGTGATTTAGGACGAAAAGGTGAAAAGTGGAGAAAACACGGCCATTCACGGGCTTTTATCGAAGAAAAAGACGAAAGACGAAGTCAAGAAATCAAGAGTGCAAAAAGAACGGAAGTCCAAGACCAATTCTGAAGATTTATCGAAGAAAAAGTCAAAAGACGGAAGTTTACTAAAAGCCGAAGAACTCAAGTCTAATTTATTGAAGATTTACAAGGCGAGTTTGAAGAAATCCCGAGACAAAGTCATAAAGTCAAAAGATTAAGAAGATTAAAGGCTTAATGACGCAATTAGAGAAAGAGGAAAGAGGGGAGGAAGCTTCCTTCCACTAAACACCTCCTCCCCTATATATAGTTTATTATGTTTTCATTTCATTGTTGTTGGGTGGCTTGACAAACCACCACTTCCACCATTTCATTTACCTAGCACCTTAATTTATGCACCTTTAATTCATTGTATTGCACCTTTAATTCATTTAATTTCCAAGTAAGTTTACTTTTATTGTTCTTGAATCTTCACTTTATTGTTAATCTCCTTCTACCTTTCTTGTTTGATTTGTTCTTCATCTTTATTGTTCATGTTCTTGATTTTTTATGGTTTTAGATTAAGTGGGTTTTGATCATTTTGATTATTATTGTTAGTTTTGTTGATTTGTTTTGATTAGTTATTGTTAGTGGATGTTTATTGGTTGTTTGGGTTTAATCTTTTGGTTTATCTTGTTTAGATTTGGTTAAATTCGTGTGTTGTTGTTCATTCCCCTGTTCTTCGCTTAAGTTACTGTTTCTTTCCCAGATATTCCGAATCAGCCTGTTCACCGGAATAATTAATATTCTGGATGAGTTGTAAGCATTCCGAATCAAAGCTTAGTTCATATATTCCGCATCAAGAGCTTCGTTCGGAATAATAAACATTCCGGATAAAAGGTTTTTATTCAGAATAATATTCCGGATCAACCTTTCATTCGGAATATTCTATTATTCCGGATCAAGCTATTTGGTTCGGAATATCTTTTATTACGGATCAACACATCATTCCGAACGAGCACATATTCCGGATAAAGTCAATTATTCCGGATGAAGCCCAATATTCCGAATGAGAGGAAATTATTCCGGATGAGCTGTTTATTCCGGATAAGCAATTATTCCGGATGAACTTGTTTATTCCGAATGAAGCCCTTTTATTCTGGATGAGGATTTTATTCCGGATGAATTGATTTATTCCGGATGAAGGACTTATTCCGAATGAAGTGTTTTCAGTTTCTTGTAATTTTATGATTTTAATTTTAAGCTTTACTTTTCCCGCCTTTTTCTTTATTTGTACTTTTACTTGCCTTCCCTTTAGTTTAAGTTTTAGTTTGAGTTATTTACCTTTATTGCTTTTAATTTCTCGTCATTAACTTTTCGTCAACTTTTAATCTTTCATTGTTTCCTTTTACCGTCTTTACTTTATTTTTATTTGTTTCTAGTCTTTATTTTTAATTAGATTTAGATAACGACCATTCCCTTTTTATTCTACCAAGAACAACTGAGTCCCACAATTAACCAGTGATCAATTCGAAGAGATACCGAGAACGAATTTTCAACCAAGAAAAATTCATTTTATTAGTCATCCTGGCCGAGATCAGACTACCAACGATCCGTACAGTGGAAGTCGATGTGGTCACAAATGATGAGGAATTGCAGGTAATTTTGATTTACTAATGGAAAAACGAGAGTTAGCCGCAATCAATGAAGCTAAGGCATATTTAAAGATGAATGGCTATTACGATGTTGGAGTCCGAGGGGTCTCGTTCAAACCAGGCGACTTTGCATACTTTGCTAATGAGGCAAGTCGTGCGAAAAACACATGAAAACTTGGACCAAAGTGGGAAGGGCCTTACATAGTGACATAAGCTTTGGGTAAAGGCACGTACAAGTTACGAGACATGGAGGGTCGCGACCTAGTACGTACCTGGCATATCTGCAACCTCAAGAAGTATTATCTTTAAAGGCTGTGACCTCTGCATGGATGCTCTTAGTTGTAGTATGCCTTAATAAATATCCATGTATTTTTTCTTTTTATGCATTATGGTTTTTGTATTTTAAAACTTGCAGGTATTAATAAAATGTCGTGGTATCTAGCTAGTTCTGCATCTCCTTTCTCTCTAATTAATTATGTTCTTAAAATAGGATTATTATCAATTATTATTATACTCCGCCTACGGGCGTACATGTACTTATCAATCCCATGTGAAATAAGAGGATTGAGTGAACCTACTAATTCAACTTGTCGTATTTTTTTGAACGGATGATAACATTAAGAAAAGAAAGAGTCTAGCAAGGAGCTAGAAACATAAAGTACAAGAGATTACAAAATAAATATAAGATAAAAAACACTCGGGACTTTAACTGCGAGGGAATCAAAAGGGATAAAAAAAACTTTATGACAGAAGCCGAAAAATCGGTTTTTACTCTGACCAAAGAAAAACCCCCCATCACGGAGGCCGAGCCATCGGTTTTCACTCTGGGATGGTTTTTGATGAGACCCCAAACAAGCCCCGAGAGAGAGGTGAACCAAAGGAAAAGCCACATTGAAACCATTGCGCGGTCACGAGATAAAGAAAGGAGACTTAAGCCACTCCGTCCAAGATATGTTCATTTTTCCCGTGTTATGAAGCTACGAAAAAGAAGAAGAACAAACATTGTCAAAAATGTCAGTTTTCCTCACAGTTTGAGAATTAAAAGTAACAAAATTCTGATATCTCCATAACCACCAAAGCACCGAAGCAGAAGTGACATAGAACTTGTTCTTAATGTTCTTAGCGACATTCCAAGAAGAATAACGAGATTGATGCTCTTCATAAGAAGTAACTTGAGGAAGAGTAATATTACACCAATTATTCACTAGACTCCAAACTTCCATATCCGTATTGCATTGAAAAAAGATGTGGTTTGCAGATTCAACAAAAGCATTGCAAGAAGGACAAGATACAGCCGTGATCTCTATACCTCGAGAAGATAGGTTGAATCTATGAGGTAAACGGTCTAAAGACATTCTTCACAGAAAGATATTAACTTTTGGAGGGATGAAACCCCATCAACCACGGATCACGTATCATTGTTAGACACCTTTGATTGTGGTAAAATGCACCCTTTAGGAAAAAGGCGTAAAAGCGGTAACTATTAAACAAATGATTTAGGAAAATCAAGTGTTAATGACCCAAATAAGTTCGTTTACCAATGAGGTATACGTGTGTGAATAATTCGTAATGATTTTGGATTAATATGAAGAAAGAAAAGGTAAGAAAAGAGAATGACGGATACGTTAAAACTATACTACGACGATAAAACGAAAAACCGTAAAAAGTGACAAAATAAAAATTAATTCTAAAAATTCCCAAAAAATTCCCAAAAATTACCAAAAATAACTAAAAATAAACTAAGAGTTTACAAATGATCAAAACTTTTTCAAACCTTTTAATTAAATAAATATTAATTTTTAAATGCTAATTAAAGCCCTAAAAATCCAAAGAATTAATAAAAAGCCCAAATAAAGATTTTTCACTTTGTAAAACTCTAGAATGACTTAATTAGACTAAAAACTATTTTTATGAAATTTTAAACTAAGGAAAACTATTTTTAAATGATTAAAAACTATTAAAATATTAAAATAATTATAAAAATTAAATAAATGATGAGAAAATTAATCTAAGAGTTTTAAAAATCCTAACTTAATGTATTTGACCTAGGAAAAATGTAAAAGTTGCAACCATATTAAAAATGAAATTTAATAATAAAATAATATTAAAAATCCAAAAATTATAAAAAATTCTAAAAACTTGCAAACTAGTTTATTTTAACCTAAGTAAACAGAAAATGAAAGTAAAATTACCAAAATACCCCTATTGGGCTCCCAAATGGGCTAAAATAAAAAACAATCCAAGTTATTGGGCTTTTTGGTCCAATAAGATCAACCTTAACCAAATAAAGATGAAAATCACCAGTCTAGCTTAAAATTCAATTCTAAACACAAAAGTATGAAGGCCCAAAAGCTGAATGTGAGCTTATCACAGCTTAAATGTACAACAACTTATTCTTAATGGGCTTTTTGGCCCATTAAGCTATAAGCCAATGCCATAAGCTCTAATTTGACACACAACCTTCTTTTGAGATGCCTAAGAGATCTATGAAAAGAAATTTTGAAAAATCTCAACCAATAAGCCAGAAATAAGCCAAGTACAAAACCACTAAAAGACAAAATAGTCGACTTAGAGTTTTAGACCACCTCAGAACTTGATTCAACTTGCAAAAGACTCTAAATGACTTAAATAAGCCAAATAAATAAAGAAAAGTTCAATAAGCAAAGCCAAATAAGCTGAATGAATTGATAAGCACTTATGTAAAAGTCAAACAACTTGGTTTTCTAGTCAAACCTTAAAGTCAACCACCCAAATGCTCCAGAATGAACAAATGGGTCAAATGATGAGCAACTATTACCAAATTAAAGTTTTTGCAGGTTTAAATAAGCTGGAACAGCTTATTGATAAGCTATTTGCAAATTAACACTAGCAGCGTCTAGCAGCAGGGGAAAGGAGTTCCCACTGCTTTGACTATTTGACCTTTGATTATAGAGAGTTTTACTTAGATTAAATGAACCAAAAGGGCACCCTTACAACCAGTGAGTTATAAGGAGTCATAAACATGCAGGAAATCACAAAATCACTCAGCCAAATGATACAGTTTAATCAATCAGTGCCCAGATATCACACAGACATGAAAAATAAGTAGTTATGAAGAAATAAGCATATTAAGCAATAATAAGCCAACCAAATTGGACCATATGCATACACAAGCTATAATAAACTCCAATAAGAAAAAATAAACTTGTTTCATACACTGATTCAAAGATTAGATTAGGTTTCAAGCTCAAACAGGTTACCGATGAACAAAAGTGATACCCAAACCCTTTTTGCTGAACTAAATGACCACAAATCCAATTTCAAAACCCTAAATCTTCTATTCAGGTTGTATTAACTTAGATTTAGCACTTGTTAACTAATGATGGGATTTTACTAGGTTCAATTTAATTCGGTATCTTGACAAATTGATTTCCGGTTCAAAGTACGACTCTATTGTTTTTGGTGAAACAAATATTTTTGGTGGTTTTAAAATAAAAAGTGCAAAACTTTAAAGTAAAATGACGTTAAAGTAAATCTAACTCTAATTTAAAATAAAAGACGGGAATATTAAAACTTTGAAAAGTAAATAACGAGAAATTAATTGACGGGTAATTAAAGCGTGACGAAAATTAAAATTTGACAAAGTACTAAAATGTAAACTTAAAAATTAAACAAGACAAAATAGAAAACAATCCTACCATCGGAATACATTCCGATCTGAAATGATCGGAATAATAAACCTACCTTCCAATAGGAATGATGATCGGAATAATCTTACCTTTCTGATCGGAATGTAGTCGGAATTCCCAATCGGAATGCTGTCACCAAGAGCCAAATCGGAATAACCAAACACAACCCCAAATCGGAATGTATAATCAGAATAAGTAAAAGGAGAGCTGATCAGATTATATTAAAATTACACTAATCGGAATACAAGCAATATTGTGCTATCGAAATATCAAAGCCCTTTTCCGACCAAGCAAATGAAGCTATGGTCGGAATGTAAAACCCTATTCCGATCAGGGTGGTCGGAATACAAGTAGGGAAAACGAAAATAAGCTAAGTAAATAAGCTACGAACTAAATAAGCACACAACGAAAAACTTAATGAAAACCGTATAAGAAAAAGCTAATAAGCTATAATTTAAAGACTTTAAAAAACACTAAAAGAAAGAGTTAAATGAAAACAACTTTTATATAAAAATAACTTTTATAAAAACTTAAGAAACTTTAAGATAAACACAAATAAGCTATAAAAATCAATAATCCAAGATAATCAAAAACATAAAAACATAACCTTTGATCAAATAAGCAACACAATAAGCATGTAAACTAAGATTAAAGCATAGAAAGAAAGGTAGAATGAGAGATAAACAATAAAAAGTAAAGATTGACAAGAATTAAAAGAAAACTTACTTGAAATTAAAGGTATTTAAGGTGCAAGACAAGTATTTAAATGACATGTAATTAAAGTGCAAGGAAAATAAAATGGAAGAGCTAATTGTCACTATTAGCCAACAAGAGTAAAAATGAAATATTCCTAATCTATTTATAGGGGAGGGTTAGGAGGTGCTTAGGAAGCTTCCTCCCCTCTTTCATATTTCTTTAATTGCATGCTTAAGTCCTTCCTCTTCTTAATCTTCTTAAATCTTGGACTTTAATGACTTTGTCTCGAGATTTCTTTGAACTCGTCTTGTAATTCTTCAATAAATTAGACTTTGAGTTCTTCGGCTTTAAGTAAACTTCCGTCTTTTGACTTTTTCTTCGATAAATCTTCAGAATTGGTCTTGGACTTTCGTTCTTTTCGCACTCTTGCCTTCTTGACTTCGTCTTTCGTCTTTTTCTTCGATAAAATCCCGTGAATGCCGGTGTTTTCTCCACTTTTCACCTTTTCGTCCTAAATCACAACAAAAACACAAACCACGCATAATTCCGACATAAATGACATAAAATACACGTTTTGGCTCGGTTATTATTGTAATTAAGTGGGAAAAAGGATGGGTGTTTACACACCTATCAAATCCCCTACACTTGATCATTGCAATGTCCTCATGCAATGCATTAGTTACAAAGCACGTTTACATTTTTCATCAAAATCAACCACCTTGGCCTTTATTAAAGAGATAGAAAACTATAAACATTCAAAGTAAAGAAATCAAAAACATACCTTCGGGTTTTGGAAATGTCATGAATGATCATCATCCTCAAGTTTTCAATTTCTCCAAACCAAGCTTAAAAACGAGATCATTGTTATTATAAGTTAGCAAACTAACATGAACTCATGTGGGCCAATTATTCACTTAGACTCCCTTATTCCTAGGTGTATCTCTTATATTTTATTGTTGTCTTAAATGATCACGAGGATGCATTGTTGACTTATTTCGATAGTTATTAAGTCTGAACATAAAGTAAACGATTTAATCAATAGTTAGCTAAAGGACAAAATCTTTTAAAACTGCTTCTCGGGACCTCAAAAAGTTCATATCTTGGCATAACTCGCTTCGCGATTTGAGACCTTTCTCGGACCGATATTTGGCAGCGACTTCATACTTCAAACCTTGAGAGACGTTCATGAAATAATGGCCTTCTCTTCGTAATAGGAATTTCTTCACTTGAAGTTTTGAGAGATTCTTCAAATGGACCACGACTTCTTCATTTTTCTCCAATCTTTATTTTGGACTTTGATATAAAACGATCCGCCTCCTTTTTGGACTTGGATCTATTTATCCTCAGGGATTTTTCGGATAGACTTCTCCATGCCTTTTGGGGAGTTTTTGCTTTTCGTCGTGTGTCTCGATCCTTCATATTGATCTTTGATAAATGATTCTTCACATCACTTGGGATCTTTAGAAACAAAATATAGCCCTCATGCCTTGTTAGGACCTTTTTGGACTCGCCAATCTTCGCATCCCGCTTCAATAAGTTATGCATTGGCTATGAACTCTAATCCATACCGAGCAACTTTTAAACGATCTTGGGCTAGAAGCTAAGTAACTTTTCAAATCGTACAACCTTATTTATTACAGATAAATTTATTAACAAGCGATGGGAGAATAGGCTTATAATTAACTCACATAAATTCATGAAAGAATACCAAACTTATAATTGACTCTATCATCTCTCGTTCTCCACAGTTTAAAATCTCAAGGAATGAGACTCGTGGATGCTTAACCTATTAAATCAAAGTTTTGGGTTTTTGAGTCGCCTATAGGATCTTGCAAACTCTTAGACTTTTTCAATTTTAGAAATCGCGTTTTAAAGTTACCTTGATAAACGACTCTCTAGGATCAATTATAGGAACTTGCGAAAAGTTCTTGTTCTTAACCCGTGAGAGTTAAGACTTTCGCGTTTTATAGCTCCCTATATAAAAGCCTAGCAAAACTTGACTTAAACACGTTAAGGATACTAGCTAGAGTAAACTTAGATAAGTAAACTCGGGTTGAGTCAAAAGATTCACAACGTTTGAAAATTAGAACCACTTTATTAAAATTTATTAAAGAAAAGAAAGAAATTAACTATACAAAGGTAAAAACTAATAGGCCAAAATAGATCAAAAATTTTGAAAAATGTCGAAAAATTGATTTTCCGGTTAAAATGAGGCCACTTAACTTCGATAGAAGTCCCCCCTACACTTAATATAAACATTGTCCTCAATGTTTAAGCATGTGGGAGTAAACTCCCCTACACTTAGGACATTGTGCACTTTGTTTAAATCTTGCTAAGGAAAAGACAACTAACGAGATTCCTATTTTAATATTGAGAAATATAAAATAGTGAATCGAAAAGAGTTTAGGATAGAACCGGTAAGAAGGGAACACGGAATCACGGGTCGTCAAAAATCATCAAGAGTGGATCATTGAGCGCTCGAATCCCTGAATAGTAGAAGAGAGGAAATAGCAAACACCAACGGGTCTCCCCTACACTTAGGATAAAGAAAGCTAAAAGATAGATACATGGGTTGCCTCCCAAGAAGCGCTTGATTTTTGTTCACCGAGTCGTGAGCATGACTCGACCTTGATTAGCATAGGAAGAAGCATGAAACATATCCACCGGGATCAAAGACATAGTTTTCGTCCATCAGATAGCACAAGCTTAAGGCGAACAAGGCAAGCCAAAAAAGAGTAGGCAAGGTTCCCTTAAGCAAAGATGGAGCACGGTGGGAGCAAGTATGGTGTGGTGCAAGCATATCTTCAAAAGTTCTAAAGATTTTTCCTTTTATTTCATCAGACGAATACTAAGATGGCTGAATAATATCGATACCGGGGTCGAACACCTTTTCCTTTAGGGGAAAATAGCACTCAGGCTCAGCAGAATGTGAAGATGATCCGCGAAGAAGATGAACAACCTCGTCCTCAGAAGGTGGACAAAGAGGTGTTAAATCATATGTGTTGCGGATGTTGGTGTCGTCCGGTTGCTTCTCCTTTGAAAGAATTTTCTTCAAATCCAAAGTAGGATCAAGACCATAATTATCAAAGTCTAAAGGAGGTGCATCACTCTCATGAGGGAAGTAAGTATTGAGAAAAGTAGAGAAGTCTTCCTCAAATGAGTAATCATCCAAAGTAGGATTTAGTGATGACGGAGGATCTTCATCATGAGAAGAATCGCTCGAAAGAGTATCGGCCTCATCAATATCATCATATGTGGGCATGTCAGGATACTCGGAAGTACAATCATCATAATCCTCCGAATCTGAGCTAGAATCATCATCATAAGCATCAAAGATCGGTGGAGAATCATAAATGGGTGAAGGTTCCAAATTAGAGAGAGAATCATCCACATCATCTTGAAAAAGTGGATTATCAATGCAAGATTCGAATAGAGGATTGTTGTAGATGACAAAATCATCGAGCACATTAATCATATTCATGGATTCTCTTCCAAAGGATTTGCTTGTAAGCTTCCCCATTTCAAAAACTTGTGCATCATCCCCGACTCTTAAGATTAACTCACCTTCGGCAACATCAACTAGAGCTCTTCCGGTTCTCAAGAATGGCCGACCAAGTATTAAAGGAATACGAGGGTCCATTTCATAATCAACAACGACAAAGTCGACCGAGAAAGTAAATGTGCCAACTTTAATGAACACATCTTCGGCAATACCAACGGGGTAAGCGAGAGTGCGATTTGCAAGTTCAAGAATCATCTTTGTTGGAGTAAGGTCGGGTAATGATAGTGTTTTCCAAACACTCAAAGGCATAAGATTAATACTGGCCCCGAGATCAGCTAGGGCAGTAAATTCTTTAGTTTTGTTGAAAATGCAAGGCAACACAAAACGACCGGGATCTCCAAGTTTTTCCGGAAGTTCTTTAAGAATAACTACAGAACAGTTTTCATTTAAGCGTGTGTTTGCGAGCTCAATCAACTTCTCTTTCTTGTTAAGCAATTCCTTGAATGCTTTGACAAATTTCGGCATGTGGACAAGTGCTTCAACAAGGCTAATGTTGAAATTAATTTGAGAGATCATCTTCAAATAATTCGACACTTGAGTGTCATTCTTAGTGAGCAAGTTAGGCTTGTACAAGCGAGAAGGATATGGGATGTTGGGTTTGTAGGTGGAAGGTGTAGTTGGTGAAGGTTGAGATGTTGAAGGGTGAGATGTTGAAGGGTTCTTCTTGGGAACATCGTCATGATGAGGCGGAGATGGTAATGGTGTACTAATACAAGGTGTGATAGGAGTAGGGATAAATGGTGGTGGAAGAGGTGTAGATGATGGGGCGGGATAGGTGGTCCTACTATGGTAACTCCACTACGGTTAGTAATAGCACTCACATTGGCTCGCGGATTGGTGACGGTGTTAGAAGGTAGAGAACTCGAAGTAGAAGGTTGAGTGGTGGGCAATAAACTAGCAAGCATATTCTTCAAATCATTCATTTGATTGCTGAAGGAGGATTGGATATTATCTCGAAGCTCGGATCTAATGTCATTCCCTTGCTTGGTGATATCCCCTTTCAGATTGATAATTTGGCTCTGTAGATTCTTGATTTGCTCACCTTGGGTTCTCATCAAAGCTTCAACATCTTGATTAATGGGTGGGGCTTGTTGAGCGGGTGGGTGATAAGGATTAGAAGCTCTTGGTGGGATTTGGTTGCTTCTATTGTAATTGTTGTTGGGGTTTTGGTTTTGAGGAGAAAAACCGGGTGAAAGGTAGTTGTTGGACCGGTAACTCAGCAAATTTTTTATCCCCTTGAGGTCGAGCTTGGTAATTTTCCGGTGAATAATTACCTTAAGCTGCATACACGTTTTCCGTATTTCCTTGAGTAGAAGGACAATCAGTGTATGGGTGTAGACCGTCGCATGTTTCACAAGAAGGTGCTACCGCTTTAACTTGATGTTGTTGGTTTATAGCGAGGAGCAAGATATTTTTGTTCATTTCAGTCATCATGCGGGTGAATTCGGTCATGTCGGGGTTTGCTGAAGTAGAAGAAACATTGACTCTCGGGTTGTTCCTAGAAGAAGCGGATGAATCCCAGATTTTGTGGTGAGTAGTCATGTTCTCAATAAGCTCTCTAGACTCCTCGGGTCTCCTTTTCAAAAATGTGCCACCGGCGGCTGCATTAATCGTATCACGATCACGAAAAGTCAAACCGTTGTAGAAGGTATCAGTTAAGGTCACAGGGAGCATGTTGTGGTTTGGACAACGATCGATCAAGACATTATATCTTTCCCAAGCATCAAAAAGAGATTCATCGGGTTCTTGCATGAAACCGCTGATTTGATTACGAAGGCTCGTGACCATGGATGGTGGAAAGTAGCGCGACAAAAAGCGTTGAGTCATGTCATCCCAAGTATGAATTGAATTCTTCGGGAGACGATCAAACCATTTCTCGGCGTGATGTGATAAAGTATGTGGATAGAGTTGAAGGCGAAGAACATCCATTGTGGCACCGGGCAACTTAATGCTTTGGGTGATTGTAATGAACTTGTCGAGGTGTTTGTTGGCATCATCATCAAGCATTCCGGCGAATGGATTAGTTTGCACTTGCTTAATCATGTGGTGCTTCAACGAAAACTCCGGAGCCGTGATTTGCATCGGTGCAATCGGTCCTCCTCGTCAAAACATGGTAGGTTGAGAAAGCTCCTCCATTGTCCGAAGATCGGGCTGTGGATGAACATTGTTGTTGTTATTATTGAGGTGCGGTGGATTATTGTTGTTGTTAACACCTGCCATACTTAAATCTTCTCGAGTCTCGGGCTATTGATAATTAGAAGATCTAGTACGCATACACCTACAAAGGCAAAAGAAAACAATACAAAACGCAAAGACAATATATATACACAACAAAAATAAAATCTTTTTGGATTTTTGAAATTTTTAATTTTTATGGATTTTTTAACAATTTTTTAATTTTTATGGTTTTTTGAATTTTTGAAGCAAGAAAATAACGCTCACAAGTGAACGGATCCCAAAAAGCAACGCGTCTCTCACATAAAACCGTTAATCTTTACGAAAAGAGCCGGCAACGGCGCCATTTTAATGATCGGTTTTACTAGGTTCAATTTAATTCGGTATCTTGATGAATTGATTTCCGGTTCAAAGTACGACTCTATTGTTTTTGGTGAAACAAATATTTTTGGTGGTTTTAAAATAAAAAGTGCAAAACTTTAAAGTAAAATGACGTTAAAGTAAATCTAACTCTAATTTAAAATAAGAGACGGGAATATTAAAACTTTGAAAAGTAAATAACGAGAAATTAATTGACGAGTAATTAAAGCGTGACGAAAATTAAAATTTGACAAAGTACTAAAATGTAAACTTAAAAATTAAACAAGACAAAATAGAAAACAATCCTACCATCGGAATACATTCCGATCGGAAATGATCGGAATAATAAACCTACCTTCCAATCGGAATGATGATCGGAATAATCTTACCTTTCTGATCGGAATGTAGTCGGAATTCCCAATCGGAATGCTGTCACCAAGAGCCAAATTGGAATAACCAAACACAACACCAAATCGGAATGTATAATCGGAATAAGTAAAAGGAGAGCTGATCGGAATATATTAAAATTACACTAATCGGAATACAAGCAATACTGTGTGAAATGTGTATAGTTGAAGTTCGTTTTTCTCAGTTCTTAACAAATTGAACGTCCTAACAAGATCTATTTTTTAATTGTTTTTGGTTGGTAAAGTATTTGGATATTCTATAGCTAATTCAAACAAAGCCTTGCTAAAATGAAAAATACAGCCTACTTATACGTAAAACAAAGTGCACAAACCAAGTTTTTATTCAAGTAAAATGCTAAAATGTAAATTCTACAAATTATAAGGACTAAAAATGTAATCTTCAATGAAAATTAAATGCTAAAAATACAAAGTCAACAAGTCTAGGGACTATTTATGTAAAATCAGTAAACTAAATGGACTTAAAGTGAAAATTTATCAAACAAAGTAACTAATTTTGCACTAACTTGAAAACTGACTAACCACTTTTTAACAACTTTGAAAATACAAGGACTTAATCTTTGCAAACCCTAATTAGTTGAAAGATTAGCCTATATTAGAAACTATTTAATACCACAAGGACTAAAAAGCAATTTCAGTAACTTTTTAACCAAAAACGGGTTCAAGTACAAAATAAGCTCGTTTGAGCTCGTTTCTTAACCAAATAAGCTCAAACCAATTTCAAACGTCTTAAAATCAAAAATAAGCTAGACCTGTCAAAGGAATTAAGTTGAAACTATTTAGAACTCTTATAAGCAAATTCAAATAAGCTAACTGATAAGCTACACATGCACTACTTGATTTTAATGAAGAAACTTATTAAACAGCTCACAAGAAGAATGGGAAATCTAATCTCAAAGAAATGATCCAGTAATAAGCTCTAAAATTAAAAATAAGCTAAAATGAGCTTAAGTTGACTTTTGTTGACCAGATTTTTCAAAAAGCTCAAATTCTCAAAACCTACTCAGGAACACTTTCTAAATGGAAATATGAAAGAAAATCAGCAAGTTTATGAAGTGGAAATGGAGATATGAGAAATCAGTCCATATTTTGTCACAGGGAATTGAAAATGCTCTAATGCTTATTAAAGTGCTTATTTCTCACTCAACACTAGATACTGTATAATTTCCTTCTATAAGCTAAAAGTTCATATGTTGAGTGAAAGATGAGAACTGGTTTCAAAAGATTTCATCCAAAATTAAAGAAATGCCGAGCAAATGAAAATCACTACTTTCTGAAAATTTTCTTAACAAAAACTGACCCAACCCTTTTTGTGTACCAATTTCCTTTTTGACTAAATCCTTGACTTGAAAATGACTGAACTTGATTAGTTATGACTAAGTGATTTGAAATGAACCAAAATTTGCCAAATACTAACACTTAACAACAACTATTAAGCTAATCCTAAACACTACTTATCTGATCTTGAACAAACTTTTTATGAAGGAATTTAAAGCAATTGGTTAAACTGAGTGAAATGTAATATCAGAACAAGTTTTATAGCTAGAATAAAGTGCAAATGAACTAGTTACAAACAGTTTTAAAGGCTAGAACTCAATTTGACTTGTTAAGCTAATATGAATGATTAATGCTGAAAACAGGACTAGAACAAGACAAATAAGCAAGTATTAAGCTACAATAAGGCTACTCAAACACTGAAATCGGATCAAGTACAAGCTAAACACACTTTATCATGCAGACAAGCAAGAATTATCTAGGTATTAAGCATGCAAACAACAATTCAATGGAACAAGAACTAAGGACATGAAACCTTTTAGCTTAGGCCTTCATTGGGGAGTAGAGAAGCGCTGAGCTTTCTAGCTAGTGCTAACCACCACCTTAGCACTATAATACACCAAACATCTACTAACCATCAGCTACAATCACCATAATCTCCATTAATGAACTAGAAATCTTCAAAATCAACTAGAAACTTGGACTGGAATGAACTGAACAGGATCAACAGCTACAAGACTTCACAAATAGCTAATCATGATCAAATGGTGATCATAACTAACTAGAACAGCAACAGAGTAACAATGATGCAGGGTACGTGATGCATAGTTTTTTCAATGGGTTCTAATTTTACTCTCGATATCCTCTCGAATTGATCTCGGCCTTAAGTGGAATGATTTGTTCTTGGTTACTAAAAAGGAGTTGGTTTGTTTATCTATTTTTAAACTAATAACAATTAAATGTAAATGACGTTGAGTAATTTAAAACTTTGGAAGATTAACTAAATTGACAAGTTAAAATTGAGTGCTTGAAAACGTAAAGGAAAGATTAGAAAATTACTTTAAAAACTTGTTCTTATCGGAATGTCGAAAGTTACTACTATCGGAATGCAATTAATAGGATCCATCGGAATGTCTCAAATGAAAGTCCATCGGAATGTTTCTAACAATCACTATCGGAATATTCAAGAGTCTAGCTATCGGAATGTTTAACATGCAAGCTGTCGGAATGATGATCAATCGCAATGAGGTCGATCGGAATGTACCTATCGGAATATGGAAAACAAAAATTTGCCAGAGTTTCAACTAAAAAAAAAAGGACCTAAACCCGTCGGAATGTGCGATCGCAATATGCGATCGCAATCCCTGATCGGAATAGGGAAACTTTCAAACTATCGCAAAGTAAAACCCTTAAGGGTTATTGCGATACCAAGCAAGAGATCCGTCGGAATGTGTTAAAAACCCTTGTATTGCGATGGAATGGCAGCAGTTCCGAAAATGGTGGAAAGCAAAAATCTCAATAAGCAATGGAATAAGCTAACCAATTCGAAACTTAAATAACTTAAAAAGGCTTAAATTCAACAACTAGTAGAAGTGAAAAACCTTGGTCTTTATGAAAGGAACTTTTATAAGAATAAAGCTTATATAAAATCCGAAAACCAAAAAGCTTAAACAAGAGAATAGTCAATAAGAATGGAGAGCTTATGACCAATTCGTGTGAAAGCTTTGAAAAGAAACAAAAAAATATTGAATTTGATCACAAACGAATCTTCAAATCCAAACCGTATGGAATTCTCAATCGGATTAAAGATTTTGACAAATCAAGAAAAGTAGGAAAAGATTAAGGAACTTAAAAGCATAAATTTGATTAAGATTAATGAAATCAAAAGTACAAGATTAAGTTAAAATTGAAAAGATGAAATCAAAAGAAAAGTTTAGTGAGAGAAAGTATGGAACTTTCTCTCTCTAAAAACTAGAGAGAAAAATGAAAAGCTAAAGACTAGCTAAAACTAAGTGTGTGAAATTTTGTGAGGTGAAGGCTTTATATAGGCGTGTGTATGGTGTTGATGGGCTCTTTATTGGGCTTTGATTCGGGCTTCTTTTTCTTCTTTCTTCTTAAGTCTTCACGCGTCTTTTAAATAAACGTTTCCGACTTGGATTTGAGAAGTGTCGGTGAATAATTCCAACTCGTCTTATAATATTTTATTTAATAGACTCGAGTTCTTCGACATATATGAATCTTCCATCTTTGGCTCTATTCTTCGATAAATCTTCAAATAGGCACAATGACTTCAAATCTTTTGCATCTCTTGGACAATAGACTTCGTCTTGAGTCTTTTTCCTCGATAAAACCCGTGCAATCCCATGTTTTCTTTAATATTCATCCGGTCGACTCTGAAAACACAATAAACACAAAAACCACGCATAATTCCAAACAAATGATATTAAATACGTGTTTTGGTCTCGTTTTAGCCCGATTTAAGTGGTAAAAGGATGGGTGTTTTCACACCTATCAAATCCCCTACACTTAACCATTGCCATGCCCTCATGCAATGCTTAATGACAAAGCATAATTACACTTTTCTCATTATCAATTAACCTTGGCCTTATTAAAATACTACTAAACAAAAATTTAAAGTACTAAGAAATTAAAATTTTGATGTAAACAAGAGAATAGAAAGTAACTTATGTGGTAATAACTTGGAAAGAGATCGAGGACTTACATTAGGGCTTCGGTGCTGCGAAGATTTATCACCCTCAAGTTTCACGTTCCCCAAACTAAGCTTAAAAACGAGATCATTGTTATTATAAGTTAGTAATTCAAACACTCACACACATGGCTTAATTAAATGCTTAAACTCCCTTATTCCTAGGTGTATCTCTTATATTTTATTTTTGTCTTAGAATGATCATGAAGATGCATTTTTGGACTTATTTCGATAGTTTATTAGGGCTGAAAGCAAAGTAGGACGATTTGATCAATAGTTAGCTAAAGGACAAAATCTTTTAAAACTGCTTCTCGGGATATCAAAAAGTTCATATCTTGGCATAACTTGGTTCGCGATTTGAGACCTTTCTCGGGCCGATATTTGGCATGTACTTCATACTTCATATCTTGAGAGACGTTCTTGAGATAATGGTCTTCTCATCGTTCATAGAGTTCCTTCACTTGGAGACTTTTGAGAGGTACTCCAACTTTGTTGACCACGACTTCATGATTATTTCTTCAATCTCTAATTGGGATTTTGAGATACAACGATCCGCCTCCTTTTCGGACTTGGATCTATTTATCCTCATACCTTGTTAGGGTCTTTTCGGATAGACTTCTCCATGATCTTTATGGGAGTTGATTGCTTTTCGTCGTGAGTCTTGATCCTTCATATTGACTTTAGGAATAATGCTTTTCACATCACTTTGGATCTTCAGCGATAAAATTGAATCCTCATGCCTTGTTAGGGCCTTTTCGGACTCGCCAATCTTCGCGCCCCGCTTCATAAGTTATGCCTTGGCTATGAACTCTCGTCATTACCGAGCAACTTTTAAACGATCTTGGGCTAGAAGCTAAGTAACTTTTCAAATCGTAAGACCTTACTTATTGCAGATAAATTTTTAGCAAGTGATGGGAGAATAGGCAAATAATTACACCAAGTGAGCTTGCGCAAGAATACCGACTTATAATTGACTCTATCATTTCTCGTCCTCCACAATTTAAAATCTCAAGTAATGAGACTCGTGGATACTTAGCCTAATAAACCAATTAAGGTCTATATGGTTAAGGATACTAGCTAGAATAAACTTGGATAAGTCTATTCGGGTTGAGTCAAAATAAACGCAACGGGCCTAATATGTCAAAGATTTCTAAACTAGCTATACCACTTATTAATATTTTTGACTTTATTGCGGGATATATACATATGGAAGCAACGATAAAAATTTAAAAATTACGACAAAATGGCCAAAGTTAATTAAAAATTTGAAAAATGTTGAAAAATATGATTTTCCGGTTAATTGAAGGCATTTTCATGGAAAAGTCCACTTAAAACTTCGATAGAAGTCTCCCCTACACTTAAGATAAACATTGTCCTCAATGTTTAAGCATGTGGGAAAAGTCTCCCCTACACTTATGACATTGTGCACGTTGGTTAACTCAAGTTAAGGAAGAGACGACTAAAGTGATCAATTTCAAATGTGAGTATGAAGAAAATTGAATCACGATAGTTGAGAGATAGAACCGGATTTCGGATAAACACGGGAGCACGGTTCTTCAAAGATTCCAAGAGTGCACTTATCCCTGTAATCACATCACCATACAAATACAAACACCTATGTAGGCCCCCCCTACACTTAGGAGGTTAAAACGTTAAAGGATAGATACTCGGGTTGCCTCCCGAGGAGCGCTTGTTTTTGATGACCGAGTCACGAGCCTGACTCGACCCAAAATTAGTTCATGGGGAACGTGGTGAGGGATGGAATCATCTCCTGAGAGATGTCCTCACCAAAGTACAGCTTCAGACGCTGGCCATTCACCTTGAAATTGGGCCCATTTGGCTGAGAAAGCTCAATAGTCCCATATGGAAAGACGTTGGCGACGGTGAATGGACCAGACCAGCGGCTCTTCAACTTGCCAGAGAAGATCTTCAACCGAGAGTTGAAAAGTAAGACTTGATCACCAACATGGAACTCTCGGTTCTTAGTTTTTGCGTCATGGAGGATCTTCGTCTTCTCTTTGTAGATCAGCGAGTTCTCATAAGCTTCATTCCTTAGTTCATTGAGCTCGTTGAGTTGAATCTTGCGATGATCACCGGCTTTGTTGATGTCGAAGTTAGCCCACTTTAAGGCCCAGTGCGCCTTATGCTCCAGCTCGATGGGAAGGTGGCACGCTTTCCCGTACACAAGACGATAAGGTGTACAACCGATCGGGGTCTTGTAAGCAGTACGAAAAGCCCACAGAGCATCATCTAACTTATCGGCCCACGCGGCACGATGCTCTCCCACAGTACGCTCCAAAATTCGCTTTAATCCACGATTGGATATCTTGGCTTGCCCATTGGTTTGGGGATGATAGGCGGTGGAAAGACGGTGATTGACACCATACTTGGCCATGACTCTTGCAAATTGATCGTTGCAAAAATGAGTCCCGCGGTCACTGATAATAGCACGAGGAACGCCGAATCGAGCGAACAGCGATTTCAAAAAGTTACAAACCACCCTTGCATCATTAGTAGGTAAAGCTTTGGCTTCAACCCACTTGGAGACGTAGTCAACGGCAACAAGGATGTATTTGTTTCCTTTAGATGAAGGAAATGGCCCCATAAAGTCGATGCCCCATACATCAAAGATTTCACATTCCTGTATGAAATTTTGAGGCATCTCGTCTTTATGTGTGATCGTGCCTTGTTTCTGGCAAGCATCACATTTTTTAACCATATCGTGAGCGTCACGATAAATGGAGGGCCAATAAAATCCTGAATCAAACACTTTTTTGGCGGTGTAGTTGGGACCAAAGTGACCACCAGTGGGTCCTTTGTGGCAAGCATCAAGGATTTCGAAAGCTGTCGGTCCATCAACACATCGGCGAATAATCAAGTCAGCACATTGTTTGAAAAGATACGGGTCATCCCAGAAGTAAGTCTTTATGTCTTTGAAGAACTTCTTCTTTTGTTGGGATGTTAACCCGTCAACGAGGATTCCACCCGCCAAGTAGTTTGCAATGTCTGCAAACCACGGGGTTTCGTCAGCAGTCGAGTTTATAGACATTAAGGTCTCCAGGGGAAAAGAATCGTTGATTTCTTTGTTCGGATGATCCCCCTGGTAAGGATCCTCAAGTCTACTGAGATGATCCGCGGCTAGGTTTTCAGCTCCTTTTTTATCGCGGATTTCGATTTTAAATTCCTGGAGCAGCAAAACCCAGCGAAGAAGTCTTGGTTTGGAATCTTGCTTTGTCAACAAGTACTTCAGCGCGGAATGATCGGTGTACACAATGGTGGTAGAAAGGACAAGATAGGGGCGAAACTTTTCAAAAGCATAGACAACAGCTAGAAGCTCTTTTTCGGTTGTCGTATAATGCAATTGTGCCCCAGTCATTGTCTTGCTAGCGTAATGGATCGGTTGGAAGTGTTTGTTCACTCTTTGTCCAAGAACCGCTCCAATAGCAAAATCACTAGCATCGCACATTAACTCGAAAGGCAGCTCCCAATTGGGGGTGACCAAGACGGGTGCCTTAGTAAGCTTATCCTTAAGCGAGTCAAAGGCTTCAAGACACTCTTTGGAGAAGATAAAAGGAGTATCTTTTTCCAAGAGGTGGGTCATCGGGCGAGCGATTTGAGAAAAATCTTTGATGAATCGACGGTAGAAGCCCGCATGACCCAGGAAACTTCTTACACCCTTTACGGTAGAAGGTGGAGGCAACTTGGCGATAACATCGACTTTAGCACGGTCTACTTCAAGACCGGCTTTCGAGATCTTGTGTCCTAGGATGATGCCTTCTTTTACCATAAAATGGCATTTTTCCCAATTCAGAACTAGGCGAGTGTCTTCGCACCGCTTGAGCATACGTTCCAAATTGGCAAGGCACGCAGAGAATGAATCGCCATAGACCGAGAAATCATCCATGAATACTTCCATAGTGTCTTCCACCATGTCATGGAAGATCGCCATCATACACCTTTGGAATGTCCCAGGAGCATTACATAAACCAAAAGGCATGCGTTTGTAAGCAAATGTTCCGTAGGGACAAGTGAATGTGGTCTTTTCTTGATCCTTGGGATCGATGGGAATTTGAAAATACCCGGAGAAACCGTCTAAGAAGCAGTAATAGTCATTACCAGCTAGACGCTCGAGCATTTGATCCATGAAGGGAAGAGGAAAGTGGTCTTTTCTCGTGGCATCATTGAGCTTGCGATAATCAATACAAACTCTCCACCCAGTAACGAGACGAGTGGGAATCAACTCGTTGTGTTCATTGGGAACAACGGTTATTCCGCCCTTCTTGGGCACACAATGGACGGGACTTACCCACGGCGAATCCGAAATAGGGTAGATCAAGCCGGCATCTAGAAGTTTGATAACCTCTTGTTTGATGACGTCATGAATTTTAGGATTAACCCTTCTTTGGCTCTGGATTGTGGGTTTGAAGTCATCTTCCATGAGAATCTTGTGAGTACAAAAGTTCGGATCAATTCCGCGGATATCGGAGATTTTCCAAGCTATTGCCTTCTTATGAGCTTTAAGCACAGCGATGAGACGAGTTTTCTCTTCTTCTTGCAAGTCCTTAGCGATGATGACGGGTGACTTCTTCTTTGGTTCAAGGAACGCATACTCGAGATGGGGTGGCAACTCCTTAAGTTCTAAATCCGGAGGATTTTCGACGGGAGGCGTTTTCAAAGTCGTGGCATCGATAGCAATAACCGTGGGAGATGAAGGCGAAGGATTGTCTTCGGTGAGAAGATTGTCAAAGAAAGTCATGTCTTCATCCCCCTCGGTGGGAGAATCATTAGTAGCTAAATTCGCATCTCCCATGGTATCTTCAAGATTGTTCCAGAATAAATCACTATCTCCAAATAGAGACAACGATGAATCAATGGAGGACACGGTCTCAACATTGGGAAGAGAGGAAGGAATACTTTTGCAAGCATCAATAAAGTGTGCTTCACAAGCCTCATCCAGAACGTCAATACAATTAACACTCTCGTTGGAATAAGGTTGTTTAGACAACTTTTCCATGTTGAAGACTACTTTATCGTCACCCACTCTCATGATAAGCTCACCGGCTTCAACATCAATGAGAGTGCGACCGGTCCTTAAGAATGGACGACCAACAATAAGTGGCACACGGGGGTCCATCTCATAGTCGACGACAACAAAATCAGCAGGAAAGGTGAATTTGTCGACTCCTACAATGACATCCTCGGCTATCCCCACTGGATACGCAACCGTACGGTTAGCCAATTCCAAAGTCATTTTGGTGGGGACTAGCTCTGGGAGAGATAATTGCTTCCAAACACTTAGAGGCATGAGATTAATACTGGCACCTAAATCGGCTAGGGCCATGCAATTCTCTACTCCCGGGAAATTGCAAGGGATAAGAAAACGACCCGGATCACCAAGCTTGGTTGGTAGTTTCCTTAAGAGCACTGCAGAGCAGTTCTCATTAAGTTGGGTGTTGGCAATGTCGAGGAGCTTTTCCTTGTCGCTCAGAAGGTCTTTAAACATTTTTGCGTATTTGGGCATGTGAGCGAGAGCCTCAGCGAAGGAGATATTGAAATTCAATTGTTTGAACATTTTAAGGAAGTTCGAAACTTGAATATCGTCCTTGCTGTTGAGCTTCTCTTTCCTCAACCTAGATGGATAAGGTATATTGGAAGAAGAGGAAGGCTTTGGAATAATAGGATCACTCACATCCTTGGGTGGAGGAGGGGTAGAAGGAAGAGGTGGAGAAATTGGGGAAGGAGAAGGGTGAGGAATAGGAGCAGGTGACTCGTTCTCCTTAGTTACAACCAACGGTGGAGGTATAGGAAGCTCGGGTTCCTTGGTACCTTTACCACTGCGAGTAGTGATTGCTTTCATCTCCCCCCTTGGATTCGCAACGGTATTACTCGGAAGAGTACCCGAAGAAGAGGGTTGATTACTGTTGAAGAAACTAGCCATCATGTTCCTCAAGTCATTCGTTTGACTATCCATAGTGTTCTTCATATCAGCTCTTAGATCATTCCCTTGTTTCATCAGATCTGCTTTCAAGTTGCGCACTTCCTGTTGAAGATTATCCACGATCACATCGTTAGTTCTCATGTAGGTTCCAATGTCTTGATGTGATGCGGGGGTTTGGTTGGAAGGAGCAGTGTATGCGGGTGGTTGATAAGCAGGTTGCTGGTAAACTTGGGTGTTTCGTTGTTGTGGTTGTTGCTGCTTATGAGGAGGGATGTATGGTGTGCGAGTTTGTTGTTGTTGAGGAGGGCGGGTGAGGTTTTGTTGTTGGTTGTGGTTGTTAGAATTAAAACCAGGTGGTGAGAGATAGTTGTTGGAACGGTAGCTAAGCAAGTTGCGGTCACCTTGAGGTTTTGCTTGATAAGCGGGTTGAGTATAGGTGCCATATGCTGCATTCACGTTCTCTGCAGGGTAATCTTGGGTGGCGGTACAAGTAGTATAAGAATGAGGACCACCGCATATCTCACAAAGTTGGCTGACAGCGTTCACTTGAGCGTTTTTGGCGTTGTTGCTGTTGTTGTTGCTGACGGTGTGGGTGACAAGCGATTCAAGAAGCGTAGTGATTTTGTCAAGTCGCTTGTCGCTGTCATTAGTGCTAGCACTAGCAACATTGGTCCTAACATTCTTGGTTTGCACACGAGACTTGTTCTCAATGATATCCCAAGCAGCATTGGAAGTCTTAGCCAATAAATTACCCCCTGAGGCACTATTCAGTGAATCTTGGTCACTCATGCTTAAACCATTGTAAAAAGTATTTATTTGATGAACTTTGGTAAAACCATGTTGTGGGCATTTTCTTAAAAGATCTTTAAAACGATCCCAAGATTCACTGAATGACTCATCGTACTTTTGTTCAAAGTTTATAATCTCATTCCGCAAAGCGGTAGTACGAGAGGGTGGAAAAAAGTAGTTGATAAACTTTGTTTCCAAATCCGTCCACGAGAGAATACTTTGTGGCGGTTCCTTAGCAAGCCAATGCCGGGCTTGTCCCTCTAAAGAAAAGGGAAAAAGTTGTAACCTTATCACTTCTTGTGAAACTCCATTGAACTTGACCGTGTTAGTGAGTTGTAGAAATCTCTTGATGTGGTCGTGTGGATCATCAATGGTGCGTCCCAAGAATGGTTGAGCTGAGACCATCTGGATAAAGCCTGACTTGAGCTCGAAATTGTTGGCGGCAATTGGAGGAATGACAATTGGATCCGTGTTGCCATCAACATGAGCTTGCAGCAATTCAATCATCGGGCGATTATCCGGAAGGTGCTCATTGTTGTTGTTATTGTTCATGTTGTTGAAAGGCGGGTTGTTGTTGTTATTATTGTTGTTCGGAGGTGGTATGTTATTGTTGGTTTGTACACCAGCCATGTCTAAGTTATCGAGAGGCTCGGGCTCTTGATAAGACGTGGATCGAGTGCGCATACACCTGCAAAAGAACGAACAAACAAAGCAAAAATATTTTTGGTTTTTATGTTTTTTACTTTTTAGGATTTTTGAAAATTTTATATTTTTTTAGTGATTTTGAAAATTTTCTTGAAAAAGTAACGTTCACGGGGAACGGATCCCAAAATCCAAGTTCTACAAAAAACTTTTGATCTTAACGAGAAGAGCCGGCAGCGGCGCCATTTGATGCATAGTTTTTTCAATGGGTTCTAATTTTACTCTCGATATCCTCTCGAATTGATCTCGGCCTTAAGTGGAATGATTTGTTCTTGGTTACTAAAAAGGAGTTGGTTTGTTTATCTATTTTTAAACTAATAACAATTAAATGTAAATGACGTTGAGTAATTTAAAACTTTGGAAGATTAACTAAATTGACAAGTTAAAATTGAGTGCTTGAAAACGTAAAGGAAAGATTAGAAAATTACTTTAAAAACTTGTTCTTATCGGAATGTCGAAAGTTACTACTATCGGAATGCAATTAATAGGATCCATCGGAATGTCTCAAATGAAAGTCCATCGGAATGTTTCTAACAATCACTATCGGAATATTCAAGAGTCTAGCTATCGGAATGTTTAACATGCAAGCTGTCGGAATGATGATCAATCGCAATGAGGTCGATCGGAATGTACCTATCGGAATATGGAAAACAAAAATTTGCCAGAGTTTCAACTAAAAAAAAAGGACCTAAACCCGTCGGAATGTGCGATCGCAATATGCGATCGCAATCCCTGATCGGAATAGGGAAACTTTCAAACTATCGCAAAGTAAAACCCTTAAGGGTTATTGCGATACCAAGCAAGAGATCCGTCGGAATGTGTTAAAAACCCTTGTATTGCGATGGAATGGCAGCAGTTCCGAAAATGGTGGAAAGCAAAAATCTCAATAAGCAATGGAATAAGCTAACCAATTCGAAACTTAAATAACTTAAAAAGGCTTAAATTCAACAACTAGTAGAAGTGAAAAACCTTGGTCTTTATGAAAGGAACTTTTATAAGAATAAAGCTTATATAAAATCCGAAAACCAAAAAGCTTAAACAAGAGAATAGTCAATAAGAATGGAGAGCTTATGACCAATTCGTGTGAAAGCTTTGAAAAGAAACAAAAAAATATTGAATTTGATCACAAACGAATCTTCAAATCCAAACCGTATGGAATTCTCAATCGGATTAAAGATTTTGACAAATCAAGAAAAGTAGGAAAAGATTAAGGAACTTAAAAGCATAAATTTGATTAAGATTAATGAAATCAAAAGTACAAGATTAAGTTAAAATTGAAAAGATGAAATCAAAAGAAAAGTTTAGTGAGAGAAAGTATGGAACTTTCTCTCTCTAAAAACTAGAGAGAAAAATGAAAAGCTAAAGACTAGCTAAAACTAAGTGTGTGAAATTTTGTGAGGTGAAGGCTTTATATAGGCGTGTGTATGGTGTTGATGGGCTCTTTATTGGGCTTTGATTCGGGCTTCTTTTTCTTCTTTCTTCTTAAGTCTTCACGCGTCTTTTAAATAAACGTTTCCGACTTGGATTTGAGAAGTGTCGGTGAATAATTCCAACTCGTCTTATAATATTTTATTTAATAGACTCGAGTTCTTCGACATATATGAATCTTCCATCTTTGGCTCTATTCTTCGATAAATCTTCAAATAGGCACAATGACTTCAAATCTTTTGCATCTCTTGGACAATAGACTTCGTCTTGAGTCTTTTTCCTCGATAAAACCCGTGCAATCCCATGTTTTCTTTAATATTCATCCGGTCGACTCTGAAAACACAATAAACACAAAAACCACGCATAATTCCAAACAAATGATATTAAATACGTGTTTTGGTCTCGTTTTAGCCCGATTTAAGTGGTAAAAGGATGGGTGTTTTCACACCTATCAGTACGAACAGTAATGAAGGAAGAAAGTGAATTTTTTTTGATTTAGGAATTGAGTTGGTTACAAAGCTGGTAATTGGTTACAACTAATGACAGACTCAAGAGTTTGTTAGACTCTTGAGTTGTTATGACACGTGGCAGATTCTTATTGGGTAAGAGATTAGCACACGGATTGCTATCGAAAGTGGATAAAAGGATTATTGCATGGCGTTGTTTGATTGGTGGAGAACTGGTGAGTGCGCTGCACTGTTGGGATACGGGCATTAAATGCCAAATGAAGTTAATGGCCAGCTGGCGCTATTTTGGCAATCCATGTTTATTGTTTCCTTGCTTCCCATTGGTTGAGAGTATTTCACACGGATCAAGCCCATATAACTTCTGTTAGGTCTACTAGATGTAGATCTTGCAGCCTGTCAGGAACGGTGAATGACTTCTGTAATCACAAGTCAAACCACAGAGAGACTCTATACACAATATGAATGTAGAATACAAATATAATAAAGAAGAACAGAATAACTATAAAGACTTGATCCTTTCTAAGGATTTCTAATATTGATAATCACTAGAACTACGTTTGGTGAAGGTGTCTCTAACCCTTCTGCCTAAGGTTCCTTTTATACTACAAGGAAACCCTAATACCACATTAAACAAAACGTGTAAAACTGATATGCATATCCTTTCCTAACATATCTCATGCATATCCTAACAGAATAATAAATAAATAATAAAGTTTGACTTCGACTAGGACCAGGAGCAGGACTTGCTCCTACTACTACTAGGACCAGGAGGAACTACATACCTCCTAGTCTACCTATTACATTTAACTATTACAATGGTCCTAACAATCCTCCCATAAACTTGAATTTGACCTGTTGAGTTCAAGTTTCTTGGAAAACGTGCAAATAAAGCCCGAGGATTGAATCAGCAAAACTAATAGCAGCATCAGAAAGATAAGAATCAGAGTAACCGCCGCAACATGAAACACTAGAAGCTTCTCCAAAGCTTGGAACAAATCAGCATCGTGTTGAATCTTTTCAGCAACATGAGCAGATTTGATGAGCCTTTACCAAGTAGCTGCTCGCTATTTGGCTAGCCAGTCTTTCTGGTGGAATAAGCATCACCCTGGGAGACTAGAACCCAGCCCAACTCTTAGAACGTGAATCAATGGTGAGTGGGAGTACCCTGATGATTTTAGGCAAACCATCACAGCCGTCAACGGATTTGATATGTCTTTACCAGAAGCCGTAACCCTCTGGACTCGCTAACTCTCAGCAATAAAGCATCGGTGAGTTGAAAACCCTATAGCTTTAAGGAAGCTATTACAGCTATCAACGGATTTGATAAGATCTTTACCAAGAGCCGTACCCCCTTGGATTAGCCACTTTTCAGTCCAGGACTATGGCAAGTGAAAACCATCCAGTTTTGGGTAACCTGGCAACCATCAACGGATTTGAGAATCGCACCAGGAGCCGTACCCTCAAGGTGAATCAACTTTTTCTTGTCGGTTAGACATGGTAAGTTGAGAACCATTTGTTGTGAGGACCAAGTCCAACACCAAGTGAAACCAGTAACCAGCACAAGCACAAATCAAGAACCAGAACCCATAGTGAAGTAGCAAATGGTATTATATGTACAAGTATAAAATCCAAGATGTGTTAAAAGTATAAGCAGATATTATATAAAAAGTATTTTTTTTTAACTATAAAGAATGAAATTCACCAATCACTTTACATATTGGTGAAAAGAATGATAATAAGAACAAATGAACAAAAAGTACAAAATAGAAACACTTACAACCCAACCAAATCACAAACTAGAAGCAGCTTTCTTATCAGCCTTCAAACGCGCCTGAATACCTTCCACCAATGCCGTGGCCATAGAGGACTCATTTCCAGATGGAGCATTGGAAATTTGTAAGTGAGTAGCCAACATAGCCTCCATCGAAGAAATCGTCAAAGGGTAATCCACGTCTGTCAGCATAAAAACCATATGACCAGATTCTAATTCCAACATATGCACACCATATCCTGCATATAACTTCCATCGCTGAATCACCCATTGCATCTGATCCTTCCATATACCCAAAACAGGAGCATGAGGAGGTGCATCCAACATCAGCTTAAGATCAGCCCAGATACGCAGACCAGGCCATGAAGACACAGCCATGGGGTCAAAAGGCATGCCAGAATCAACAAATCCATATAAATCCATAAGATCTATACGATCAGCCCAAGACAACACACCCTGCAAACCCGAATCCAAACGCACAGACCCATCACTCAGAGTAATTCTATGGGATACCACACCAGGAAGAGTTGTGGAACGCTCAACCGTCCAACCAATAATATTTCCATTTCCCAAAGGCAAATCAGAATCACTGGCAGAAGCGGCATCAATTAAATTCTCAGGATCACGCTTCTCATAAGGGACTGTCTTGCCACATCGAACACATCGAGCTTGTTTCTGGCGAAGCGAACGTCTAGGTGTGGGATCACTAGTGTGTGGGTTCAACCTTTACCTTTACCTCAGCAGCAGTGGGAGCAGGAGAAGTAGACTCATGAGTTTTCCCATCCAATGGATCAATAGGAGCTGCATCAGAAGTAGGAATTGGTCGAGTTCCAGGAACCGGTGGTGATGAAGATGGTACATCAGGTGTAGCAGTTGTAGTTGTTGTGGTAGCAAAGGTGGTGGTGGTAGCATGTGTGGTGGTGGTAGCAGGACCAGCAGGAGAACCCAAAGGAGCAGTAGAGGTACCAACTGAAGTAGCAACAAAAACCGATGGAGTAGCAACAGAACCAGGAGTAGGAGCAGATGAAGGACCAGTAGAAACAGCAGGCGAAGAAGAGGTCACAACACGAGGATGGTAAATAAATCTTTCCGGAATTGGTTGACTCTGACGCTTAACCATACGCTCATAAAGTGCCTTGAGCTCATCAAAAGATAAAGCCCGAACCCTGTCCCACGTCCAAGGAGCATTAAAATGAGCAGCTGACTGATACTTCACATAACGCTGCATCTGCTTGCGCTCCTCAGTTCGTGATAAAGGTCTGTTCTTTCTCTTCTCACGAAGCTGTGCAGCAAGGGCCAACTGTTGCTTGCGCATCAATACCATGTCTCTTGGAATACAGTTATGCTCATCAACATCGTCACCCAAAAGATCTGTAAACTGAGCATAATCCCTGGTGAGAATAGTTAACACCTGCATCCAATCACTATCACTCCAATGCATTGCATCGTGCTGAACTTGTTCATGCCTCCTCTGTCGAAGCTCCTCTTCTGCAGCCCTATCAGCTGCATCAATCTCGACTTGAATCCATTGAGCATCCTCTTCACCAAGCCTATCCTCTTCAAGCTGTCGGCGGGTACGTTTGCGAGATGGTGATGGAGCATCAGTCATTGGGGCCTTGCCTTCGAATTATGGGAGGGACCAGCATTGGAACCAGCAGCAGGACCAGAATCACCATCCATAGGAGTGGGAATAGCAGCAGGAGAAGGAACACTGGAGGATGTCGGAGGAACCGGCAAATCATCATACACTTTATTAGCAAAGGCAGCCTTTGCCAATAATGTCAAACCATCCTCAACACGCTCCGTACCCTCCTCATCAGAATCTGAATGGATCACATGCTTCTTTCGGCGTCTTTGCTGAGTTTCCAAAGCTTTGATGCGATCAGCCAGAGGAAGAACAAACTCCCTAGTAAGTTTCCGGTGTTGGTTCAAATCAGCTTCCAAAGAAATCATCCGCTCAGGATACCTGCGCATAAGATCAAGTAACGACATAAGTGTAGTAGGCTCCTCCGCCTGCCCACCAAGAGAACTCGGGTCAGGGAAGGCGTCATTGGAACCCGAAGCAACAGATGGGTCAACATGTGGAGTACTAGCACCAAAAGGCTTATCAAAAGAGTGTGGAGCAGGACTAGGAGGTGGAGTCTTCATAAATGGAGACTTGTGTGGTGCTGAAGAAGGACCAGCCTTGGAGGGGGATGGTTTTTCAACCACCACCTCCTCAACCAGCTCCTCCTCAACCACATGAGAAGGACCACCAGTAGGAGCCTCCTCCTCCATACGGTCATCATCAATCACAACAAACTCAGGAGCCTCCTCCTCCTCACCCATAGGACCCTGAGCCAGCCCCAACATGGCCTCAGTCAGGGGCCTCCACTCCCCGATAAACCCTTGAACTATATTATAATACACTTTTGCAGTAAGCTTAGACGGCACATGTTCAGTCCTATCACGAGGAATGCAAACCAGTATTTGTTGTAAAAACCGAGGATACATAAGAAACTTCTTTCTAGAACCAGCATTAGATAGATTACTAACCATCCCCTCAAAAAGATAATGAGAAAAGTTAAATACCCTACCCTGGGCTAAGCAAATAAGACCAGTAGCCAAGGGAGTAGGGAAAGCATCCCAACTCCCAGACTTGGGACTCATACAATGAATTAGAAAATGCACCAGAAGCTTCCATTGGGGGGAAAACCTATTTTTCTGGAAGTTAAACTTCCCCCCATGATTGTATCCTATAGCAGCCATCCCCTCCAACACCTTCGAATTGGGGATGGACTCAACACCACCCTCAACTTGAAGATGAAGGGAAGATCGAATAGAAGCCTCAGTCACCACGTATGAACGTCCATCTATGGTAGCATGGAGTTCACGTGGACGACCAACCACATCCACAAGACGAGCAGACGCCCAAAATTGACGAATAACACTATCATAAATAGTGGGACACACAGTAAACGCAAACCTTAGGTTGGAAGCTTCAATGAAATCCAGAATGTCAGCAAAATGATCACGATGTGGACCATCACCCAGATAAGCAACTCGGTTGTGAGCAGGTTGGTAAACTAGAGCAGCCATGGATCTTGAGTAATTGATGGAAGGAGGATTTTGGTTAGGGTTGAGAGAGTAGGATCGGTTTTGTGTGTGTGATGAATGGAATGATGGAGTCAAGGGGGTTAAATTGACCATTAATAATGAAAATAGTAACTGTTCATTGACCCCTATTAATGGGGGGTTGCCCTTTCAAATTAGACATAATTGCATAGTAACCACTTGCCCCTTTTAACATAATTACCAACTCCCAATTTACCATAGTTAATTAAACATATAAATACCAGGATTGGGAGCGTTGACCAAAAGTCAAAGCACACAATGGTCAGACCAGAAGCAAAATGTGGTCAACAAAGGACAAAAGGAATGAACAGTGTTCCAGACCAGTACCAGAAGCCAATTACCACATGACAAAGAAGGATTTTGAACCACTAGAAGCCAACCAATTATGACTAGAAGCTGACCAATGAGTACTAGAAGCCAGTCATGTAAGACCATATCCACCAGAAGTGAGCAAAATCCTCCACCAGAAGTACCACACACCACCAGAACCAATATAAGATGTTGTTAAAATCTATCAATACGTTAGTCTATCGTAAGAATATGTACACAAAGCCTCCCCTTAGGCTTTGCCTCCCCTTAATCCTAGACCTCAAGGATTGACCATCCCAATGTGAACCACCAAGTGGTTAAACCGAGGACCATCAAATGCTTTAGTCAGCAAATCAGCAACATTATCATCCGTATGAACTTTAAGAACCTGTATCAGCTTCTTCTCATTGGCATCCCGTATAAAATGATGCCGAATTTCAATATGCTTCGTCCGCTGATGAAAAACAGGATTCTTCACAATGCAGATAGTGCTTTGATTATCAATAAAAATTTTGGTGTTCATAAAATTGAAACCATAATCCAACATCTGATTTTGGATCCACAAAAACTGACCACAACAACTAGCAGCAGCAACATATTCAACTTCTGTTGAAGAAGTAGCTACGATTGTCTGTTTCTTGCATTGCCATGAAATAAGGCGACGACCCAAAAATTGACAACCACCAGTAGTAGACTTCCTGTCATTATTAGCACCTGCATAGTCACTATCACTATAGGCTTCTAGAACAAAAGGTGATTCTCTAGGATACCATAGGCCCAGTTTAGGTTGAGCCTTGATATACTTGAAAATCTTCTTCACTGCATTTAAGTTCGAAACCGTTGGAGTCACCTGGTGTCGAGAACAAGCACTTACTGCAAACATGATATCCGGACGTGATGCAGTCAAATACATGAGGGAGCCAATCATAGACCTGTACATGTGAACATTAACCGGGGGGTCTGGCTCATTCTTTAGTTTGACATTAGCAACTTCATAAAGAGTTGTTGCTGGTCTAAGAGGATCCATGTCAAACTTTTGAAGAATCTCATGAACATATTTATCTTGACTGATGAAAATCCCATCCGATTGTTGCTTGACCTGAAGACCAAGGAAGAAAGAAAGTTCTCCCATCGCACTCATCTGAAATTCGCCTTTCATTAAGTGTTCAAACTCATCACACCATTCCTTCCTCGTAGAACCAAAGATAATGTCGTCTACATAAACCTGAACAAGGATAATGTCCTTGGTATTCCTCCGAAGAAATAGTGTTTTGTCAATATTACCCCTTCTATAGCCATTCTTCAACAAGAAAGTGGAAAGACGCTCATACCAAGCTCTAGGAGCCTGATGTAATCCATAAAGAGCCTTGACCACCTTGTAAACTTTCTTGGGATGAAGTGGATCTACAAAGCCCTTAGGTTGAGTGACATACACCTCCTCATCAATTTTGCCATAGAGAAATGCACTCTTGACATCCATCTGAAACACTGTAAAGCCCACATAAGAAGCAAAAGCCAAAAACAGACGAATGGCCTCAATCCTTGCAACCAGAGCAAAAACCTCAGTGTAGTCAATGCCCTCAATTTGAGTGTGGCCTTGTGCGACAAGCCTAGCTTTATTCCTCACGACAATTCCCCGTGCATCCTTCTTGTTCTTGAGAATCCATTTGGTATTGATTGCTGTCTTTCCATCTGGTAAGTCAACCAGAACCCAAACATTCTGAAACAAGAATTGCTGCATTTCCTCCTGCATAGCCTCCACCCAACTTTGGTCCTCAAGAGCATGAGAAACTGACCTAGGTTCCACCTGTGAAAGAAAACAAGCAAACAAACAGTGTTGAAAGTCCGTATGATTATTACGCTTTTGATCTTCAATATAGCTCACAAGAGCATGATGATCAGACGAGGCCTTCTGTTGCATTCTGCATGTCTTGACAGTAGAACCAGGATCTCCAATGATTTGAGTGGTAGGATGATCTTTGTGTAATTGCAAGACTGGATTGGAAGAGACCTCTACTTCGGGTGCCACGTTATTGAGATCACCAACAAAATCAGCATCATATGAAGCAGTGTTGAAAATCCCATCGACTGGTTGTTTATGAATGTCATCCAGCTTGGTAGAAGCCTTCTTTTGATGGTTCCCCAAATCAGAAGGACTGGAGAAACGAGTATTGGAAGCAGACTCACAAGCTGGAGTACCAGTAGGTGATAAGCTAGCACTAGGAGCAGAAGCTGGGGTACCAGGAGCAGCTTTGTTAGTAGGCTCATCCAAGGGAAACTCAAAACTACCTTGAGCAGTTGCTGTAGTAACTTCTTGTTATTGTTTGAGTAGAGTGTCAAGAGCTACTTGGGAATCCGGTACATCCAATGGAGTTGCATCACTAGGAGGAGTAGGAGAAACTGTGGTGGAGTAGGAGGGAACCACAAAAATGTCATCCTCATCATCTGAATCAGAAAGACTAGAAGGAACACCAGTACTAGAAGTTGCAAACACTTGTGGTCCTGCATCATGGTTAGTTTTGAAACGAAAATATCCTAACGAATCACTAAGATAATCAAGATCAAAATACCATTCAGGACCCTTGCCTTGGATGTTTGACTTCTCTTCAAAATACCTGAGATTTATAGTTTCAATGATCCGCTTGGCTTGGAGATTGTAGACACGATAAGCCCGAGAGTGAGCTGAATATCCCACAACGTATCCTTCATCAGCCTTGCAATCAAACTTCCCCAAATAGTCACTAGTATTCAGAATGGTGACTGGACACCCAAAAGGCTTCAAATGAGCAATATTTGGAACTTTGCCTGTTAGAAGCTCATAAGGAGTCTTCTTGTGAGGATTGGTAATAGAGACCCTATTCAAAACGTAACTTTCAGTATTAACAGCTTCTGTCCAGAACATGGTTGGAAGCTTAGAATCGGCAAGCATAGTTCTTGCTGCTTCTATTAGTGTCCTGTTCTTTCTTTCTGCCACACCATTCTGCTGAGGAGTCCTTGCTGCAGTATAATATCTTTTTATGCCCTTAGCATTACAAAGTGCTATGAGGTCTTTATTTTTGAACTCGGTTCCATTGTCGCAACGAATACCTTTAACCTTCTTGGTCAACTGGTTCTCAATAAGGGTAAGAAAATCTCTAAGAATTGAGTAGGTCTCACTCTTGGCAGCCATGAAGAACACCCACGAAAACCTGCTATATCCATCAGTTACCACCAGACAGAATTGTTTGTGGTCAATGCTCCTAATGGAAGTAGGACCAAATAAATCCATGTGTAGTAGCTGCAATGGTTCAGTAATAAGACTAAGAGCAGTAATGGCCTTGAAGGATGCTTTGTGCTGTTTGCCTTTGCTTCAAGCAATACAATTTGTATCATTTCTAAACGACTTGGGAGGTAAACCAGAGACCAGATTCAGATTTGCAAGTTTGTGAATGGTCTTGAAGTTCACATGCCCCATCCTTCGGTGCCATTGAGTGGCTTCATCTTCTGAGGCTTTAGCAACTAGACATGCTAGCTGACCAGTAGGATTGACTTCATTCAGCTTGATGCTATAGAGATTGTGTCTTCGAGGGATTATGAGCAGAACTTGTGAGTCATCCGGAAGCTGAAAGTCTTTGGAGAGCACAAGTGCATCAGTATCGGTGAAGAGAACAAACTGCTTCTTGTCACAAATCTGAGAGACAGATATCAAGTTGAAATGCTGATGTGCTTCCACATAGTAGACCTGCTCAAAATTTAGATTTGGCGTCTTAATAGTTCCTTTGCCAGTGATCCTGCCTTCACCCCCACCAAAATAGACCTTGCCTCCATGAAATGGTACAAAGTTAGAGAGAAGACTTTTATTTCCAGTCATGCTCCTGGAGCAACCACTATCAACAATGCCTAGACTAGGATCTTGGTATGGAGTACCTACAACAACAAGTTAATAAAAATGCAAAAGTTAGTGTCTTAAGGGGACCCAAACCTTTTCAGGTTTGAGCCTGCCTTGTGGATCTTTAGAAGAGTTCCAAGAAGATTGATGAGATCCACCGTTGTTCCTTGGTTGCCTATGCATCATATAGGTATTATTATTTGACTAAGAATAACCTGCTGAGGACTTAACAGCAGTTCCCAAACGTCCCAAACCAAAATACGTGAGGTCCAAAGTATGTGGGTAAACTGGATTAAAATTTTGAAAATAGTTACTAGTGGTTTGTAATCCATTGTTTCTCCACTGATCAGAAACTAAAGGAGAGGACCTTCTAGAAGAAGAAAACGATTGAGCACTAGGATTGAGTCTTCTAGTAGTATATGGGACAGCTCCTGGTGGACCAGGAGCAGGAAAAGCATGATTAACAGAAGCATGTGTGTCATAAAAATCACAATCTTTAATTAAATGAAATGTACTTCCACAAACAAAACATGTTTTAAAAGACCTTTTATTAGAATGAGATTGTTTCATACTGCCTACTTTATTACACACAATTCTAGGAGAAACATTCTTCCTAGGACACAATAAACTAGGACCAGACACACTTGACTTATCAGCAACTCTTTCTTCACACTTCCTAGCACCAGTAGCAGCATGATCATTCAATTTGGAACTTGTAGGTCTTGACTCTTCACTTGAACCACTAGATGCAGAGTCACTGACTTTGTCACTGAAAGTACACGAGACAAAGTCATTAGAATTAGTAGAACTTTTTGGGGACTCATGCATCTGTGATCCATCCAAGTCATTATGCCATGAAGTGGGCATAAAAGTTCCAGTAAGAGGGGGAGGCACAGCATGCATATCTGCTGCTGGTTTAAACCTATTGTAACTAGGTTTTCCCTCGTCCTCTTTGTCGGCATCAAAGACACTTGAAAAAGATAAATCAAACACATCTTCTGAATCAATATATTTTTCAAATCCTACGCCTCTTTTAGTTCTACCAGACATGCTACTATCAATTAATTTTGAAAGATTTTTAGGTGCCTTTTGCCATTTGTCAAATCTCAACATTGTAGAATCTAATTTTTCTTGCATTTCCTCTTTTTCTTTGATACTGGCATCTCTTACTTTTTCTGTATATTTAAGCATATTTGTTGTGTTTTCTAAATCGATGCTTAGTATCCGGATTTTATCCTCATACTCACGTTGAGTATCTTGAAGCCACCTCTTTTATTGTTCCAATGTATTTAAAGAAGCCTTATAGGCTTGAACCTCCAAAAAGTACTTATCATTTTGATCATTTACTTCATTAAATTGGGACAACAATTCAGAGTATTTATCATGACAACCAAGAGGACAATGTTGTACCTGAGGTGAGATGCCCATAAGAGCAAACTCGTCTGCTTCCTCTGCATCAGAGAGATTCCCAGCAATCATTGCAAACACGTCAGTCGATGACTTAGCTGATTCCAGAGTAGAAGCCTGATGATCATTCTAGTTGACCATAGAGTCAACAGATACCAATGCCTTCTTGTCATCTTTTATCTCCTGAACCTTAAAAGCTGAGTACCTGCTCTTCTCCTGGTCATTCTTGCTAGGGCATTCCCTTACAAAGTGACCTTGTTGCTGGCAGTTATAGCATCAAACTTTGCTTCTGTCGAATCTTGCTGGCTCCCGAGGGTTGTAATTAAATTTTTGTCCTTCTTTCTTCTTAAACTTGTGAACCCTAAGAGTGAGCATGGCCATCTGCCATTTAAGATCCATTTCATCCAGGTCAATTTTATCGACCTGTTTGAAGTCATCAAAAGCAAGTTGTTGTTGAGCATCAACATCAGCCACAAAAGAATGGAGAACAGCTTCTACCATACTACCAGACTTGGCAGTAGGATCAGGAGCAGAAGTATGCTGAAAAGTGTGTTGAGAGGACACAGTATTGCTTGGGCTACTAGCATATGACATGGGACTGGATGCAATAGAACTCACAAAGGCAGAATTAGCAGGAGTGGGAAAAGAGTCACTTGAAAAACCTCTCACATGAGGTTCAAAAGTTCTGAGCTTATGAAACAGATCATCAAAGTTGATATAGTCAAGCCCACCATTGGCTTTGAGAGAGATCACCACCTGATTCCATGAGTAGGGTAAGGCTTTAAGAAACCTTGCATTAATATCACCATCATCAGGCTTTGACCGAAGTTGATTCAATTGGCTTAATATCTTCTGAAACCTGTCATATCCTTGATGTAGACCTTCAGTTTCTGAGATTTTGAATTCTGTGAATTCATCTCTCAGCATTGATCTTTGCATTTTCTTTGACTCCTCATTCCCACCAAACCTTGCTTTTATACCATTCCAGATCTCTCTGGCATCATCCAAATGGTAGAAGTCACCCATGTGATATTCAGGAAGAGATTGAAGCAAAATCGTTTTTGCTTTGACCTCCTTCTGAATAGCTATGATTTCTTCATGAGATTTAGGGTCAAGAAGAGTAATATTACCATTCTTGTCTCTTCCAGTTAGCTTCCTACTGTTCCCATTCCGAATAATCTTCCACAGATCTTGATCAGTATTGGTGATCCACCATTCCATCTTCATTGCCCAGTTATCATATTCATCCTTTTTCAGAAGAGGGAATTTACCATTGGTGTTAGAAACCGTAGCAACGATCTGCTGAGGTTGCACAATTTTAGGAGTGTTGTCTTCTCCTGTTTGAGTAGAAGTTGAGGCAGACGTGATAAAACAAAATTGTCAGAAATAAGAAGACTTAATTCTTCTTGTATAGAGACCCTCCCAGGCTCTAATACCACTTGTTGGGTCTACTAGATGTAGATCTTGCAGCCTGTCAGGAACGGTGAATGACTTCTGTAATCACAAGTCAAACCACAGAGAGACTCTATACACAATATGAATGTAGAATACAAATATAATAAAGAAGAACAGAATAACTATAAAGACTTGATCCTTTCTAAGGATTTCTAATATTGATAATCACTAGAACTACGTTTGGTGAAGGTGTCTCTAACCCTTCTGCCTAAGGTTCCTTTTATACTACAAGGAAACCCTAATACCACATTAAACAAAACGTGTAAAACTGATATGCATATCCTTTCCTAACATATCTCATGCATATCCTAACAGAATAATAAATAAATAATAAAGTTTGACTTCGACTAGGACCAGGAGCAGGACTTGCTCCTACTACTACTAGGACCAGGAGGAACTACATACCTCCTAGTCTACCTATTACATTTAACTATTACAATGGTCCTAACAACTTCCAATTAATGGCAGAATTAACCCCCCAACTTTGGCAGTTTGAACTTTTGAGCTATAATCTTTATTTCTTTGACAATTTCAGTCCTTCAACTTGCATTTTTAAACATTTAAGCCCTTTGACTTGATTTACTTAAGAGTTGACCAGATTTGACTTTGATCTTGACTTTGACAAATTTACACTTTTGGTCCTTCATCTTTGGCAGATTGTCAAGATAGGTCCTTTGTCTTCAAAGTCTTGTCACTTTTGATCCTTCTTTGTCTTTTTCATCCAATTAAGCTTGATTTTTCCTTTATTTTTTTGAAATTGCATCCTTCTTACCTATTTGCACACAAACACAAAACATACCACATAATTCCGCTTTATAGCACAAAGTTTAGGTATTTTTCTTGTGTTTTAGGGTGATTTGTTGATAAATTGATATGAGTTTTTGCTCATATCAAATCCCCTACACTTGAACATTGTCATGTCCTCATGCAATGCTATATTTTAAAGCACAAATTTACATTCTCCTCATAATTAATCCACCTTGGCCATTATGGAATGCATCTACACTACTCTACACTATATGATGCATGGTTTTGATTTTATACAATGCAATGCAAGAGAAAACAATTCTATTTACATCTTTTTGTATTTTCTTGAAATAGGTTTGATGGAAATAACTCATAAAGACTCAATGACTTGGATTAGGGCTTTGGTACCATGGACATTTATCACCCTCAAGTTTCACTTTCCCCATACCAAGCTTAAAAAATGGGATCATTGCATTCACAAGTAAAAAATGCATCAACTTATTCATGACAATTAAATGTGGAACCGGTTATTATTTGAGCAAATTGATTGTGGGCAAATTTGTCATTTATTTCAAGTGTGAAGTATAAGAAATGCAAAATCCAAAAATAAGGAAGCACGGTTTTAATCCTAAGTAATCCTCTCATCCATTACTTGAAAAACCACTCACAATTAATATAAGTCCGTTTCAAGAGTAATAAGTCATTCGCCTTATGTGTAAAATCCTCATGTCATGCTTTCATAAGTAGCTACACACTCGCTAAGGAAAGAAAAATAAAACTCACGCAATAATTTACATCCGCCATCTTTTTGAGACTTTGGATCTTCAACCCCGCAACCCGTCAAGGTAATATTTGATTAGAGCAATCTATTGAATCCCCGCAACCCGTCAAGGTAATATTGGAACTCAATAGTCACTATAATTAACACCACACTTCCCCTCTTGGGAGTCTTGTATATATATATTTTTTTCTTTTCTTTTTTTCTTTTTTTTTTTCTAGCCACTCATTTTTTTTCATAAGCCGCTCTTATTTTTCTTTATTCCTCACAAAGAAAGTATAAAAAAATAAAAGGAAAAACACCCGCTATATATTGAGCATGACATAAGTCTTGTACACATAAAACGTTCTAACTTAGAATCTTAAGACGTACTTATACCAACCATGAATTATTAGACAAAAATGCATAAGAGATTACAAACCATTTAAAACCGTTCTTGATTATTTATTAACATATATACATGCGAAGAAAATAGAGGCAAAGAAGAGAAGGGTTTAGCCACAAGTAATTATCATGAAGTTTATCTAGCCCTTTTATACTTGCTTCAACTCTATCATTTCCCATTCTCCACAAATTTAAAATCTCAAATAATGAGATTGGTGGATGCTTAGCCTAATAGACCAATGAAGGACTACATGGTTAAGGATACTAGCTAGAGTAAGCTTAGATAAGCAAACTCGGGTTGAGTCAAAATATCTATGGCGGGCCTAATATGTCAAAGAAGTCTAAATTTGTTAAACCATGTTCTTATTATATATTATTATTTTTATATATTTTTGATGAAAAATAAAAGAAAAGATATATACAATGCAAATGTCTTATGCAAATGAAAAATGATTTGATGCAAAAATTATGAATGCATATTTTTGGTCGCCAAAGTAGATCAAAAATTTGAAAAAAGTTTGAAAAATTAATTTTCCGAGTTATCATGAAGGACAATGACAAGTTCTAGGTAAAGTCACTTCGATAGAAGACCCCCCTTACACTTAAGCTAAACATTGTCCTCAATGTTTAAGAGCATGGAAGTATAAAAACTTCCCCTACACTTATGACAATGAATAGACTTTGCTTAACCCAAATTAAGGAAAGGTCAACTATTGGTGAATTCATGTTTAAGCACAAGGTGTCAATGAAAGATCACAATAGTAATGAAGTGAACCAGATACAAGGGCCTCTTCCATAAGCTCCAAAGCATTGAAATGAGTGAACAACCCTACAAACAACATGAAGACAAAAGAAGGTCTCCCCTACACTTATCTCCAATTCTATACCCTTATTGCTAACCTACAACACTCTAAACCTAGTTATACGATGCTTGAGTTAAGGAGTCTCTAGCTCGACTCGTTCCACACTTTAAAAGTGTCTAAAACCTATCATGGAGAAGAAAAATTTTGCTCTTTTTAAGAAAAATCTCCATGATGAGGTAAAACAAGTTTTCATTTATCAAAAATCCATAAATATCCCCCAGGATCAAATACATAATTACCATCCCACTTATAACACAATTCAACAACTAACTTCCCAAGCAATGGTGAAAAGAGTGAGGTGTTGTTCTCTAAAATGGTTTCCCATATGTTCTTCACAAGGTGATAGGGTAAAACTCTCAAATCTTTCACAAGTTTTCCTTTTGTTGCATCAGGCGGATACTGAGAGGGTTTAGCAAGCTCTATGCCAGGATCAAAAATCCGTTCCTTGATGGGAAAACAACAAGTGTTGGTTGCCTTAGAAGATTCTCCTTTGTAATTCACATGGTGAGAGAAAAAGTGTGGAGGCATGGGTAACAACAAGCTCTTGGAAGGAACCATCATGACGTGTTTTCCTTTATCACTTGAAAGGGTTGAAGTGGACAAGGAAATAGGTAAAGGATCTTCATGCAAAAGAGATTCTAGATATAGTATGTCCCCCTCCTCATCAAGATAACCAAGAGTGTACTCAAAAGATATATTCTCCGCTAAAAACTCATCACTCTCATCCATTATAGAATCCGCCTCATCACCATAAACATCATAGATTGGTCTATAAAAAATTGGTGATTCCTTAAAACCCAAGGAAGTGTGATCATCAACAAATGGAGAGTCACAAGTAGAAAGCTCATCATCACTATAATCATCATATGTTGGTGTATCACAAAGAAGATATTCTCCATCACTAAAATCCTCATGAATATCTTCATCAGTGTGGAAAAGTGGATTGTCATATGAGGTTTCAAAGAGAGGATTGGAATAGATCACAAAATCACCAAAGTTAAGCTCTTGAGAGTCATGAAAATCCAATGATGAATTAATGGAAGCAATGGTCTCAACATGAGGTAAATCATAATCTCCACTTGAGAAAGCTTCATAAAAATATTCATCACATACTTCATCAAGGATATCATCATGAGTTTCCTCCTCATTCACAACATCAATATGTTTTACCGCTTCGGGCTCATTAGACTTCTTAGACAACTTCCCCATGTTAAACACAACTCTCTCATCTCCTACCCGCATTGTAAGTTCACCTTCCGCCACATCTATTAGAGTTCGACCCGTTCTCAAAAATGGCCTACCAACAATCAAAGGTACTCTAGGATCCATATCATAATCAACCACCATAAAATCCGCAGGAAAGGTAAATCTATCAACCCTAACGAAAACATCCTCCGCAATTCCCACCAGATAAGCTATAGTACGGTTGGAAAACTCAAGAGTCATCTTAGTAGGAGTGAGCTCGGGAAGTGAAAGTCTCTTCCAAACCGATAATGGCATGAGATTTATGCTTGCTCCTAAATCCGCTAAAGCCATACAATTTTCCACCCCCGAGAAATTGCAAGGAATCAAAAACCTCCCCGGATCTCCAAGCTTAGTAGGGAACTTCTTAAGCAAAACCGCGGAGCAATTTTCATTCAAGGAAGCATTAGGCAAATCTACCAATATCTCCTTGTTAGAAAGTAAGTCCTTAATCATCTTAGAAAACTTAGGCATATTGGCTAAAGCTTTCGCAAAGTAGATATTGATGTTAAGTTGCTTGAACATCCTCAAAAAGTTTGAAACTTGGATATCATCCTTGTTCTTAAGCTTTTCTATTCTCAATCTTGATGGATAAGGAAGACTTGGTTTTAGTTGTGGTTGAGTGGTTGATGAAGGATTTTCCTTATTGAGTTCTTCATGAGTAGGTGTGGAAGTGGGAGAAATGGGAGAACTTGAGGATGGTGAACTAGATGTAGAAGGCTTCTCACATGTAGGAACAAAAGTGGGTTTAACAATAGGAGATTTAGAAGGTGAAGGATCCTTTGTTGACTTTCCACTTCTTGTTGTAATAGCATTTACATTTGCCCTTGGATTTGCTTGTGTGTTAGATGGCAAAGCCCCTTGTGGTCTTTGATTATAAAGCATCATAAACTTTTATTTGATTCTTCATGCATTTGTCTCATTCTTTTCTCATTGGCTTCTTGCATTTCTCTCATTCTTTTCTCATTAGCTTGGAACCTCCTTTCATTCTCTTGATTCATTTTGTGAAGAAGCTCAATTGTGTTAAAATCTTGTGGAATATTTCCTTGAAAACCTTGAGGTTGGAAAGGTGGAGGTTGATTGTAAAACCCTTGATTGTTACCTTGAAAGGTATTTGGTGGTCTATAGTTATTCCCTTGGTAAGGTAGTCTTTGACCTTGATTCCTTTGTAACACTTGAGGAGGATTTTGTTGAAGTTGGGTGGGTGGTTGGGGTGGGAATCCCGGTGGAGTAAGGTAATTTTGGGACTTGTAAGAAAGGTTATTAGGATTGATATTTGGCTTGAAGTGTTCACGATGTTCCTCTTGGTAAGCGTAACATTCCCCTTGATAACCTTGCACCTTATCACATTGTTCATAGGAATGGGGACCTACACAAGTCACACAAGAAAGAGTAATGGCATGCACATCATTTGAGGAATGATTTCCCATGGAAAGATTCATCAAGTCATTCATCATTGTTTCTTGCATCGTTTGAGTATTTTGCATGAATGTTTGACTTTCCTTTTGAGCTTGAGTAAATGCTTGAATGCATGAAATGAGTTGAGTCTCCAATGGTTTAGAAGTTCTTTCTTGAATGACATGGACTCGTTCATCAAATTGTGTGTTGGTTTGAACCATTGCTTTGGTCTTAATAATATCCCAAGCCTCTTGAATGGATTTAAGAAGAATATTCCCTCCCGCGGAGGCATTGAGTGAGTCTTGGTGATGAGGTTTAAGGCCATTATAGAAAGTATTGATTTGGTGAACTTCATCCAATCCATGGTTAGGGCATCTCCTCAATAACTCTCTAAACTCCTCCCAAGCATCACTAAATGTTTGACTAGGTTTTTGTTGAAAGCCTATAATTAAGTTCCTCAAAGCCGTGGTCTTAGATGGGGGAAAGAACTTGTTCAAAAACATAGTAGTGAAACTATCCCATGTGGTGATACTATCGGGTGGTTGTGTGTCTAACCAATGCTTAGCGGGACCCTCTAGTGAAAATTGCACCAATATAAACTTAATGGCATCATGGGGAACTCCATTGTACTTAATGGTATTACAAAGAGCAAGAAATCTCTTAAGGTGATCATGAGGATTATCATTCTTGTTTCCATAGAAAGGTGTGTTTGAAACCAAGTTAATCATAGCCGTTTTTAGCTCAAATGAATTTGCGGGAATATCGGGAATCTTGATAGCATTGGCATATCCGTGAACATTGGATTGTAAACGTTCCATCAAAGAACGAGTATCAAATCTAGCCATGGCTTCTTGTTGTGGATGAATCAAAGCACGATTCTCGTGATCGGCTTGATGGACGGTGGTGTTCCTACTCTTTCTCTTTCTCTTCCTTTTCAGAGGAAGGGGTTGTACACCAATCGATATTTGTGCACGCCCGCGAGTGAGCATGCAACTCAATACGAGGAATGAGAGAGAAGCTCTCGTGTAACTTTGAAGAGAAAAGGATTATCCCCTTCGAGTTTCAATATGAAATATCCACAAGAAAATAATAATATATGTATGTACTAATTGGGTGCAAGACCCCCAATGAAGCCTTCCTTCTTAGAATACTCACAAGTGAACGGGGGGTTAGGTGGCGCGAAGCACTTAAGTACCTATTGACCCTTAAATGGCATTTTATAGCACATCGCCTTTCTATTCACTTAATTGTTTGTATTCTTCGAATTGTTTCTTATTGGAAGTATTTATCTATTCTTGCTTTATTTTGTTTGATCGATACACGTGTAAAGGACCGGAACGCCCCTCAACACGGTGTATTGCCTAGGCAATACTTATGGAGAATATGTGAATTGGTTGTTCTTATACGTATACGTATTTACTTATAATAATATATGGAAAATATTTTTGTATTTATGAGCTTTTAAGAGAAAATACTATATGTACATAAAAACCGAGAGAATCCAATAATATATATTTTTGGGTGCAATCTCTAAGGAAAAAGATTGCTTTTTGGATTTTTGAATTTGTTTGGTCAATTCTTTAGGAAAAGAATTGTTTTGTTAATTTTTTAGTTTTTATATATTTTTATACTTTTGATTTTTTATTTGTTTTTTATTTATGATACGTAAAAATAACGTTCACTAGGTGAACGGATCCCAAAAGCCAATGAAAACCGTGAATCGATAGTCTCTTGTAAAGTCAAAGAACCGGCAGCGACCCTATTTGAAATGTGTATAGTTGAAGTTCGTTTTTCTCAGTTCTTAACAAATTGAAAGTCCTAACAAGATCGAGTTTTTAATTGTTTTTGGTTGGTAAAGTATTTGGATATTCTATAGCTAATTCAAACAAAGCCTTGCTAAAATGAAAAATACAGTCTACTTATACGTAAAACAAAGTGCACAAACCAAGTTTTTATTCAAGTAAAATGCTAAAATGTAAATTCTACAAATTATAAGGACTAAAAATGTAAATTCAATGAAAATTAAATGCTAAAAATAGAAAGTCAACAAGTCTAGGGACTATTTTGTAAAATCAGTAAACTAAATGGACTTAAAGTGAAAATTTATCAAACAAAGTAACTAATTTTGCACTAACTTGAAAACTGACTAACCACTTTTTAACAACTTTGAAAATACAAGGACTTAATCTTTGCAAACCTTAATTAGTTGAAAGATTATCCTATATTAGAAACTGTTTAATACCACAAGGACTAAAAAGCAATTTCAGTAACTTTTTAACCAAAAACGGGTTCAAGTACAAAATAAGCTCGTTTGAGCTCGTTTCTTAACCAAATAAGCTAAAACCAATTTCAAACGTCTTAAAATCAAAAATAAGCTAGACCTGTCAAAGGAATTAAGCTGAAACTATCTAGAACTCTTATAAGCAAATTCAAATAAGCTCAAAATAAGCTAACTGATAAGCTACACATGCACAACTTGATTTTAATTAAGAAACTTATTAAACAGCTCACAAGAAGAATGGGAAATCTAATCTCAAAGAAAATGATCCAGTAATAAGCTCTAAAATTGAAAATAAGCTAAAATGAGCTTAAGTTGACTTTTGTTGACCAGATTTTTCAAAAAGCTCAAATTCTCAAAACCTACTCAGGAACACTTTCTAAATGGAAATATGAAAGAAAATCAGCAAGTTTATGAAGTGGAAATGGAGATATGATAAATCAGTCCATATTTTGTCACAGGGAATTAAAAATGCTCAAATGCTTATTAAAGTGCTTATTTCTCACTCAAAACTAGATACTGTATAATTTCCTTCTATAAGCTAAAAGTTCATATGTTGAATGAAAGATGAGAACTGGTTTCAAAAGATTTCATCCAAAATTAAAGAAATGCCAAGCATTTGAAAATCACTACTTTCTGAAAATTTTCTTAACAAAAACTGACCCAAACCTTTTTGTGTACCAATTGCCTTTTTGACTAAATCCTTGACTTTAAAATGACTGAACTTGATTAGTTATGACTAAGTGATTTAAAATGAACCAAAATTTGCCAAATACTAACACTTAACAACAACTATTAAGCTAATCCCAAACACTACTTAACTGATCTTGAACAAACTTTTTATGAAGGAATTTAAAGCAATTGGTTAAACTGAGTGAAATGTAATATCAAAACAAGTTTTATAGCTAGAATAAAGTGCAAATGAACTAGTTACAAACAGTTTAAAAGGATAGAACTCAATTTGACTTGTTAAGCTAATATGACTGATTAATGCTGAAAACAGGACTTGAACAAGACTAATAAGCAAGTATTAAGCTACAATAAGGCTACTCAAACACTGAAATCAGATCAAGTACAAGCTAAACACACTTTATCATGCAGACAATCAAGAATTATCTAGGTTTTAAGCATGCAAACAACAATTCAGTGGAACAAGAACTAAGGACATGAAACCTTTTAGCTTAGGCCTCCATTGGGGAGTAGAGAAGCGCTGAGCTTTCTAGCTAGTGCTAACCACCACCATAGCACAAGAATACACCAAACATCTACTAACCATCAGCTACAATCACCATAATCTCCATTAATGAACTAGAAATCTTCAAAATCAACTAGAAACTTAGACTGGAATGAACTGAACAGGATCAACAGCTACAAGACTTCACAAATAGCTAATCATGTTCAAATGGTGATCATAACTAACTAGAACAGCAACAGAGTAACAATGATGCAGGGTATGAACAGTAATGAAGGAAGATGAAAGTGAATTTTTATTGATTTAGGAATTAAGTTGGTTACAAAGCTGGTAAGTGGTTACAACTAATAACAGACTCAAGAGTTTGTCAGACTCTTGAGTTGTTATGCTAAAAACTAACTGAGAAGAGAGAAAACTAAAAAGTGTGTGTGTTTTCACACTTTTCTACATTACAAGAAATGAGAACTATTCTAGGGTATTTATAGAATGGAAATGTGAAGTAGTTGGGGATTGTGACGTGTCAGAACCAATCAAAAACTTCCACGTGGAAAATTCTGCTTGATTGAATTTTGCAGGTGAAGAACACTTTTGGGGATTTTTTATTGAGATGATTTCTTGTTAATTGAGTTGTATGGTTGTATTCCTCTCTCAAAAATGATCACTTTTGATGTTTATATCATCTTCTAAAACGCATCCTAGCTCAAACCCGTTCCTGGCAAATTTTGTTGAAGAAGATGACACATGGCAGATTCTTATTGGGTAAGAGATTAGCACACGGATTGCTATCCAAAGTGGATAAAAGGATTATTGCATGGCGTTGTTTGATTGGTGGAGAACTGGTGAGCGCGCTGCACTGTTGGGATACGGGCATTAAATGCCAAATGAAGTTAGTGGCCAGCTGGCGCTATTTTGGCAATCCATGTTTATTGTTTCCTTGCTTCCCATTGGTTGAGAGTATTTCACACGGATCAAGCCCATATAACTTCCAACAAATGGCAGAATTAACCCCCCAACTTTGGCAGTTTGAACTTTTGAGCTATAATCTTTATTTCTTTGACAATTTCAGTCCTTCAACTTGCATTTTTAAACATTTAATCCCTTTGACTTGATTGACTTGAGAGTTGACCAGATTTGACTTTGATCTTGACTTTGACAAATTTACACTTTTGGTCCTTCATCTTTGGCAGATTGTCAAGATAGGTCCTTTGTATTCAAAGTCTTGTCACTTTTGATCCTTCTTTGTCTTTTTCTTCCAATTAAGCTTGATTTTTCCTTTATTTGCTTGAAATTGCATCCTTCTTACCTATTTGCACACAAACACAAAACATACCACATAATTCCCCTTTATAGCACAAAGTTTAGGTATTTTTCTTGTATTTTAGGGTGATTTGTTGATAAATTGATATGAGTTTTTGCTCATATCACTGTGCTATCGGAATATCAAAGCCCTTTTCCGACCAAGCAAATGAAGCTATGGTCGGAATGTAAAACCCTATTCCAATCAGGGTGGTCGGAATACAAGTAGGGAAAACGAAAATAAGGTAAATAAATAAGCTACGAACTAAATAAGCACACAACGAAAAACTTAATGAAAACCGTATAAGAAAAATCTAATAAGCTACAATTTAAAGACTTTTAAAAACACTAAAAGAAAGAGTTAAATGAAAACAACTTTTATATAAAAATAACTTTTATAAAAACTTAAGAAACTTTAAGATAAACACAAATCAGCTATAAAAATCAATAATCCAAGATAAGAAAAAACATAAAAACATAACCTTTGATCAAATAAGCAACACAATAAGCATGTAAACTAAGATTAAAGCACAGAAATAAAGGTAGAATGAGAGATAAACAATAAAAAGTAAAGATTGACAAGAATTAAAAGAAAACTTACTTGAAATTAAAGGTATTTAAGGTGCAAGACAAGTATTTAAATGACATGTAATTAAAGTGCAAGGAAAATAAAATGGAAGAGCTAATTGTCACTATTAGCCAACAAGAGTAAAAATGAAATAATCCTAATCTATTTATAGGAGAGGGTTAGGAGGTGCTTAGGAAGCTTCCTCCCCTCTTTCATATTTCTTTAATTGCATGCTTAAGTCCTTCCTCTTCTTAATCTTCTTAAATCTTGGACTTTAATGACTTTGTCTCGGGATTTCTTTGAACTCGTCTTGTAATTCTTCAATAAATTAGACTTCGAGTTCTTCAGCTTTAAGTAAACTTTCGTCTTTTGACTTTTTCTTCGATAAATCTTCAGAATTGGTCTTGGACTTCCGTTCTTTTCGCACTCTTGACTTCTTGACTTCGTCTTTCGTCTTTTTCTTCGATAAAAGCCCATGAATGCCCGTGTTTTCTCCACTTTTCACCTTTTCGTCCTAAATCACAACAAAAACACAAACCACGCATAATTCAGACATAATTGACATAAAATACACATTTTGTCTCGGTTATTATTGTAATTAAGTGGTAAAAAGGATGGGTGTTTACACACCTATCATTAACCTTAGTCTACCCTTAGATCTAGGTGTCCCCAAAATTTCTGTCAATAATCAGATTTTATGGCCTTATTATGGATTATGGTGACTGATAGGTGTGTAAACACCCATCCTTTTTACCACTTAACTACAATAATAACCAAGCCAAAACGTGTATTTTATGTCGTAAATGTCGAAATTATGCGTGGTTTGTGTTTTTGTTGTGATTTAGGACGAAAATGTGAAAAGTGGAGAAAACACGGGCATTCACGGGCTTTTATCGAAGAAAAAGACAAAAGACGAAGTCAAAAAATCAAGAGTGCAAAAAGAACGGAAGTCCAAGACCAATTCTGAAGATTTATCGAAGAAAAAGTCAAAAGACGGAAGTTTACTAAAAGCCGAAGAACTCAAGTCTAATTTATTGAAGAAATTACAAGACGAGTTTATTAATCCCGAGACAAAGTCAAAAGTCGAAGAATTAAGAAGACAAGGACTTAATCATGCAATTAAAGAAAGAAGAAAGAGGGGAGGAAGCTTCCTAAGCACCTCCCTAATCCTCCTATAAATAGTCTTCATTTTCCTTTCATTTTTTTTGTTGGCTAGAGTGACACTAGTTCTTCCATCTTTAAATTTTGCACATTTATTTTTCATGTCAATTTAAATACTTGTCTTGCCACTTAAATACCTTTAATTTCAAGTAAGTTTCCTTTTAATTATTGTCAATCTTTTAGTTTTATTGTTCATCTCTTATCTTCCTTTCTTGTTAATCTGTAATCTTTATGCTTATGTTCATGTTTATGTTTTTGATGTTTTATTGATTTGATTTAAGTGGGTTTTGATTATTGTGGTTATTATTGTTAGTTTTAGTGATTTGGTTTGTTTGATTATCATTAGTTGATCATTTGTGGTTAGTCTTCCTTAATCTTTTGGTTTGATTTTGATTAGTTTTGTCTAGATTCGTGTTTCTTTTTGTCCCGTGTTCTTCGTTACTGTATTTCACCAGGTTATTCCGAATCAAGGACAAGACAAGTTATTCCGGATAAAGGTGGTGTTTTGATTGTTCCGAACCAAGCTAATATTCCGGATAAGTGACATATTCAGGATAAGTTTGTTATTCCGAACCAAGACAACATTCCGACTCAAGGGAATATTCCAAACTAGTGGAATATTCCGGATCAGTGGTTATTCCGAACCAAATTTGTATTCCGAATCAAATCGTTTATTCTGAATAATAAATATTCCGGATCAAGTGTTCATTCGGAACATTCCGAACGAACGAAAACATTCCGAGTCAAGGAAAATATTACGAGTGAAGGGTGTATTCCAGATCAAGGGAATATTCCGAATCAAGCTATTTGTTCACAATCAAAGGTCTTCATTCGGAACATCATATATTCTGAATCAAAGGTTGTTCATCCGGAATATTCAACATTCCGGATCAAGGGGCATTCATTCGGAATATTCCGGATCAAGGGGTTGTTTATTCGGAATAACTAATTATTCTAGATCAGTGGTTATTCCGCATGAAGATTTTATTCCGAATGAGAGTTTTGGCTTAGTTATTCCGGATAAGTGTTTTGTCTTGATTATTCCGAACGAAGAAGAATTATTCCGGGTGAAGGTGACATTCCGAACGAGTAATTATTCCGAGTGAGGTATTTTTAGTTTATTTTAAATTTTTGGTTTTTAAGTTTCAAGCTTTACTTTTCCCGCATTTTTCCTTAGTCGCACTTTAAGTTTATTTGCCTTAGATTTATTTTAAGCTTTGCCCTAGTTTATGTTTTAGTTGCGTTTTAAGTTTGCCTTAGATAGTTTTAAGTTCGCGTTATTTACTCTTAGTGACTTTTAATTTTCGTCACACCTTTTAATTTCTTGTCATATATTTTAAATTGGGTTTAAATTTACTTTAAAGTTTTTGCACCTTTAATTTTACTACAACGACAAAACATTTGTTTCCACCAAAAACAGCTGAGTCGCATAGTTAACCAGTTATCAATTCGATTAGACTTGGAACAACGATGTTTTCTTACTAGGTAAAAGCCTTGTATCAAATGGCGCCGCTGCTGGCTCTTTTCGTAAAGATTAACGGTTTTCTTTGAGAGACGCGTTGATTTTTGGGATCCGTTCATTCGTGAGCGTTATTTTTCTTGTTTAAAAATTTCAAAAAACCCATAAAAATTGAAAATTGTTAAAAATCCATAAAAATTTAAAAATTTCAAACATCCAAAAAGATTTCATTTTTATTGTGTATATATATTCTCTTTGTGTGTGGTATTGTTTTCTTTTGCTTTCGCAGGTGTATGCGTACTAGATCTTCTACTTATCAAGAGCCCGAGACTCGTGAAGATTTAGCTATGGCAGGTGTGAACAACAACAACAATCCACCGCACCTCAACAATAACAACAACAATGTTCTTCCACAGCCCGATCTTCGGATAATGGAGGAGCTTTGTCAACCCATAATGTTTGGACGAGGAGGACCGATTGCGCCGATGCAAATCACGGCTCCGGAGTTTTCGTTGAAGCATCACGTGATTCAGCAAGTGCAAACTAATCCATTCCGTGGAATACCTGATGATGATGCCAACAAACACCTCAACAAATTCATTACTATTACCCAAAGCATGAAGATGCCCGGTGCCACAATGGATGTTCTTCGCCCTCAACTCTTCCCACATACTTTATCACACCACGCCGAGAAATGGTTTGATCGTCTCCCAAAGAATTCCATTCATACTTGGGATGACATGATTCAACGCTTTTTGTCGCGCTACTTTCCACCATCCATGGTCACGAGCCTTCGCAATCAAATCAGCGATTTCATGCAAGAACCCGATGAATCTCTCTTTGATGCTTGGGAAAGATATAATGTTTTGATCGATCGATGTCCAAACCACAACATGATCCCTGTGACCTTAATTGATACTTTCTACAACGGTTTGACTTTTCGTGATCGTGATACGATTAATGCAGCCGCCGGTGGCACATTTATGAAAAGAAGACCCGCGGAGTGTAGAGAGCTTATTGAGAACATGACTACTCATCACAAAAACTGGGATTCCTCCGCTTCTTCAAGGAACAACCCGAGAGTCAATGTTTCTTCTATTTCAGCAAACCCCGATATGACCGAATTCACCCGCATGATGGCCGAAATGAACAAAAATATCTTGCTCATCGCTTCAAACCAACAACAACAAGTTAAAGCGGTAGAAAATCCTTGTGAGACATGCGGCGGTCCTCACTCATACACTGATTGTCCTTCTACTCAAGGAAATCCGGAAAATGTGTATGCGGCTTACGGTAATTATTCACCGGAAAATTACCAAGCCCGACCTCAAGGGGATATAAATTGGCTGAGTTACCGGTCAAACAACTACCTTTCACCCGGTTTTTCTCCTCAAAACCACAACCCCAACAACAATTACACTAGAAGCAACCAAATCCCACCTAGAGATTCTAATCCTTATCACCCACCCGCTCAACAAGCCCCACCCATCAATCAAGATGTCGAAGCTTTAATGAGAACCCAAGGAGAGCAAATCAAGAATCTACAGAGCCAAATTATCAATTTGAAAGGGGATATTACCAAGCAAGGGAATGACATAAGATCCAAACTTCGAGATAATATACAATCCTCCTTCAGCAATCAAACGAATGATTTGAAGAATATGCTGGCCAGTTTCTTACCCACCACTCAACCCTCTACTTCGAGTTCTCTACCTTCAAACACCGTCACCAATCCGCGAGCGAATGTGAGTGCTATTACTACCCGTAGTGGAATTACTTTAGTAGGACCACCTATCCCGCCCCCATCATCTACACCTCCTCCACCACCATTTATCCTTACTCCTCCCACACCTAGTATTATTACACCATTACCGTCACCGCCTCGTCATGACGAAGTACCCAAGAAGAACCCTTCAACATCTCAACCTTCACCTGTTACACCTCCACCACCCAACCCCAGCATTCCTTACCCTTCTCGACTCAACAAGGCTCGAATTTTGACAAAGAATGACATGCAAGTCGCTAACTTTTTGGAAAAGATAGATGGAATGAAAATCACATTTACCCTTGTTGAAGCTCTTGCTCAAATGCCACAATTTGTCAAGATGTTTAATGAATTGCTAAATAAGAAGGAGAAGATGGCCGAGTTTGTTAATACTCGATTGAATGAAAATTGTTCTGCCGTCCTTCTTAAATAACTTCCGGAGAAACTTGGAGATCCCGGTCCTTTTGTGCTACCTTGTACTTTTAACCAAGCCGACAAATTTACTGCCTTAGCCGATCTCGGGGCAAGTATTAATTTGATGCCTTTAAGTGTTTGGAAAAAGTTATCATTGCCCGACCTTACACCCACCAAAATGACTCTTGAGCTAGCCAATCGCCCTCTCGCTTACCCAGTTGGTATTGCCGAAGATGTGTTCATTAAAGTTGGCACATTCACTTTTCCGTTCGACTTTGTCGTTGTTGATTATGAAATGGACCCTCGTATTCCGTTAATACTTGGGCGCCCATTTTTAAGAACCGGTAGAGCTTTAATTGATGTGGATAAATGTGAACTCATCTTAAGAGTCGGGGATGATGCACAAGTTTTTGAAATGGGGAAGCTTACAAGCAAATCCTTTGGAAGAGAATCAGCGAATATGATTAATGTGCTTGATGATTTTGTCTTCTACAACAATCCGCTATTCGAATCTTGCATTGATAATCCACTGTTTCAAGATGATGTGGATGATTCTCTATCCAATTTGGAACCTTCACCCATTTATGATTCTCCACAGATCTTTGATGCTTATGATGATGATTCTAGCTTCGATGGGGATGATTATGATGATTTTACCTCCGAGTATCCCGACATGCCCACTTATGATGATTTTGATGAGGCCGATACTCTTTCGAGTGATTCTTCACATGATGAAGATCCTCCGCCATCCATGCTTGATCCTACTTTGGATGACTACTCATTTGAGGAAGACTTCTCTACTTTTCTCAATACATACTTCCCTCATGAGAGTGATGCTCCTCCTTTAGACTTTGATGATTATGGTCTTGATCCTACTTCGGATTTGAAGAAAATTCTTTCAAAGGAGAAGCAACCGGACGACACTAACATCCGCAGCACGTATGTTTTGACACCTCTTTTTCCACCTTCTGAGGAAGAGGTTGTGCCTTTTCTTCGCGGATCTTCTTCAAATTCTGCTGAGCCTGAGTGCTATTTTCCCCTAAAGGAAAAGGTGTTCGACCCCGGTATCGATATTCTTCAGCCATCTCAGTATCTGTCTGATGAAATAAAAAGAAAAATCTTTGGAACTATTGGAGATATGCTTGCACCTCATCACCCTTGCTACCACCGTGCTCCATCTTTGCTTAAGGGAACCTTGCCTACTCTTCTTTGGCTTTCCTTGTTCGCCTTAATCTTGTGCTATTTGATGGACGAAAACTATGTCTTTGATCCCGGTGGATATGTTTCATGCTTCTTCCTATGCTAATCAAGGTCGAGTCAAGCTCACGACTCGGTGAACAAAAATCAAGCGCTTCTTGGGAGGCAACCCATGTATCTATCTTTTAGCTATTTATATCCTAAGTGTAGGGGAGACCCGTTGGTGTTTGCTATTTCCTCTCTTCTCATATTCAGGGATTTGAGCGCTCAATGATCCACTCTTGATGATTTTTGACGACCCGTGATTCTGTGTACCCTTCTTCCCGGTTCTATCCTAAACTCTTTTCGATTCACTATTTTATATTTTTCAATATTAAAATAGGAATCTCGTTAGTCGTCTTTTCCTTAGCAAGATTTAAACAAAGTGCACAATGTCCTAAGTGTAGGGGAGTTTACTCCCACATGCTTAAACATTGAGGACAATGTTCATAGTAAGTGTAGGGGGACTTCTATCGAAGTTAAGTGGCCTTTTCCTTATATATGCCCTCATTTTAACCGGAAAATCATATTTTCGACATTTTCAAAATTTTTGATTTATTTTTGCCTATTAGTTTTTCCCTTTGTATAGTTATTTTCTTTCTTTACTAGAATAAATTTTAATAAAGTGGTTTTAATTTTCAAACGTTGTGAATCTTTTGACTCAACCCGAGTTTACTTATCTAAGTTTACTCTAGCTAGTATCCCTAACGTGTTTAAGTCAAGTTTTGCTAGGCTTTTATATAGGGAGCTATAAAACGCGAAAATCTTAACTCTCACGGGTTAAGAACAAGAACTTTTCGCAAGTTCCTATAATTGATCCTAGAGAGTCGTTTATCAAGGGAACTTTAAAACACGATTTCTAAACTTGAAAAAGTCTAAGAGTTTGCAAGATCCTATAGACGACTCGAAAACCCAAAACTTTTGAATAGGCTAAGCATCCACGAGTCTCATTCCTTGAGATTTTAAATTGTGGAGAACGAGAGATGATAGAGTAAATTATAAGTTTGGTATTCTTTCGTGAATTTATGTGAGTTAATTATAAACCTATTCTCCCATCGCTTGCTAATAAATTTATCTGCAATAAATAAGATTGTACGATTTGAAAAGTTACTTAGCTTCTAGCCCAAGATCGTTTAAAAGTTGCTCGGTATGGATTAGAGTTCATAGCCAAGGCATAACTTATTGAAGCGGGATGCGAAGATTGGCGAGTCCAAAAAGGTCCTAACAAGACATGAGGGCTACATCTTGTTGCTAAAGATCCAAAAGTGATGTGAAGAATCATTTATCAAGAATCAATATGAAGGATCGAGACACACGACGAAAAGCAAATACGCCCGTAAAGATCATGGAGAAGTCTATCCGAAAAGGCCCTAACAAGGTATGAGGATAAATAGATCCAAGTCCAAAAAGGAGGCGGATCGTTTTATATCAAAGTCCAAAATAAAGATTAGAGAAAAATGAAGAAGTCGTGGTCCAAGTATGAAGAATCTCTCAAAACTTCAAGTGAAGAAATTCCTATTATGAAGAGAAGACCATAATTTCATGAACGTCTCCCAAGATTCGAAGTATGAAGTCGCTGCCAAATATCGGTCCGAGAAAGGTCTCAAATCATGAAGCGAGTTATGCCAAGATATGAACTTTATGAGGTCCCGAGAAGCAGTTTTAAAAGATTTTGTCCTTTAGCTAACTATTGATTAAATCGTTCCGCTTTATTTTCAGCTTAAATAACTATCAAAATATGTCAACAATGAATCCTCGTGATCATTCAAGACAATAAAATATAAGATATACACCTAGGAATAAGGGAGTCTAAGTAAATAATTGGCCCACATGAGTTCGTGTTAGTTTGCTAACTTATAATAACAATGATTTCGTATTTAAGCTTGGTTTGGAGAAAGTGAAAACTTGAGGATGATGATCATTCATGACATTTCCAAAACCCTAAGGTAAGTTTTTGATTTCTTTACTTGTTTTTTTATTTTCTATCTCTTTAATAAATGCCAACGTGGATTGATTATGATGAAAAATGTAATCGTGCTTTGTAAACTAATGCATTGCATGAGGACATTGCAATGGTCAAGTGTAGGGGATTTGATAGGTGTGTAAACACCCATCCTTTTTACCACTTAACTACAATAATAACCAAGCCAAAACGTGTATTTTATGTCGTAAATGTCAAAATTATGCGTGGTTTGTGTTTTTGTTGTGATTTAGGACGAAAATGTGAAAAGGGGAGAAAACACGGGCATTCACGGGCTTTTATCGAAGAAAAAGACAAAAGACGAAGTCAAGAAATCAAGAGTGCAAAAAGAACGGAAGTCCAAGACCAATTCTGAAGATTTATCGAAGAAAAAGTCAAGAGACGGAAGTTTACTAAAGGCCGAAGAACTCAAATCTAATTTATTGAAGAAATTACAAGACGAGTTTATTAATCCCAAGACAAAGTCAAAAGTTGAAGAATTAAGAAGACAGGGACTTAATCATGAAATTAAAGAAAGAAGAAAGAGGGAGGAAGCTTCCTAAGCACCTCCCTAATCCTCCTATAAATAGTCTTCATTTTCTTTTCATTTGTTTTTGTAGGCTAGAGTGACACTAGTCTTCCATCTTTAAATTTTGCACATTTAATTTTCATGTCAATTTAAATACTTGTCTTGCACCTTAAATACCTTTAATTTCAAGTAAGTTTCCTTTTAATTATTGTCAATCTTTACTTTTAGTGTTCATCTCTTATCTTCCTTTCTTGTTAATCTTTAATCTTTATGCTTGTTTTTGATGTTTTATTGATTTGATTTAAGTGGGTTTTTGATTATTGTGGTTATTATTGTTAGTTTTAGTAATTTGGTTTGTTTGATTATCATTAGTTGATCATTTGTGGTTAGTCTTGCTTAATCTTTTGGTTTGATTTTGATTAGTTTTGTGCGTGTTTCTTTTTGTCCCGTGTTCTTCGTTACTGTATTTCTCCAGGTTATTCCGAATCAAGGACAAGACAAGTTATTCCGGATAAAGGTGGTGTTTTGATTTTTCTGAACCAAGCTAATATTCCGGATAAGTGACATATTCAGGATAAGTTTGTTATTCTGAACCAAGACAACATTCCGAATCAAGGGAATATTCCGAACCAGTGGAATATTCCGGATCAGTGGTTATTCCGAACCAAATTTGTATTCCGAATCAAATCGTTTATTCGGAATAATAAATATTCCGGATCAAGTGTTCATTCGGAACATTCCAAACGAAGGAAAACATTCCGAGTCAAGTAAAATATTCCGAGTGAAGGGTGTATTTCGGATCAAGGGAATTTTCCGAATCAAGCTATTTGTTCCGAATCAAAGGTCTTCCTTCGGAACATCATATATTCTGAATCAAAGGTTGTTCATCCGGAATATTCAACATTTCGGATCAAGGGGCATTCATTCGGAATATTCCGGATCAAGGGGTTGTTTATTCGGAATAACTAATTATTCCGGATCAGTGATTATTCCGCATGAAGATTTTATTCCGAATGAGAGTTTTGGCTTAGTTATTCTGGATAAGTGTTTTGTCTTGATTATTCCGAAAGAAGAAGAATTATTCCGGGTGAAGGTGACATTCCGAACGAGTAATTATTCCTAGTGAGGTATTTTTAGTTTTTTTTAAGTTTTTAGTTTTTAAGTTTCAAGCTTTACTTTTCCCGCATTTTTCCTTAGTCGCACTTTAAGTTTATTTGCCTTAGATTTATTTTTAAGCTTTGCCCTAGTTTAAGTTTTAGTTTCGTTTTGAGTTTGCTTTAGATAGTTTTAAGTTCGCGTTATTTACTCTTAGTGCCTTTTAATTTTTCGTCACACCTTTTAATTTCTCGTCATATATTTTAAATTAGGTTTAAATTTACTTTAAAGTTTTTGCACCTTTAATTTTACTACAACGACAAAACATTTGTTTCCACCAAAAACAGCTGAGTCGCATAGTTAACCAGTTATCAATTCGATTAGACTTAGAACAACGATATTTTCTTACTAGGTAAAAGCCTTGTATCAGTGATATAGACCTCAAAACTTGTAGAAAAACACCTAAAAGTGAAGCATAAGCATGAACAAACACAATACACAAACCAACAACAACTCAGTTCAATTCAAACCTTAATTATGCAGTAATCCCAAACACCCCTTAAATCACTGATTTTTCAATTTTTCAAAGGATTAGTGAGATTCAAACCACAAACCAAGATCAAATCAACTCAAAAACAACAAGTAACCACAAATAAACAAGAATCAACCACAAAAACACAGATTCACATACCAAACCTCAGATTTATCATATAACATGAAAAATATGCATAAAACTAAAAAGGTTTAGAGATGTGCACCTCCAAAACATACATCCATGCTTTGGGATGTGTGTGCTTAAGTGATAGCAGAACAACCACTAGCTTCCTCCTGCTAAGATGAACAAAGTTAACCATAAAATAGGATAAACTGATTTTTATACTTTTTCTCAAAAACTTTTATGAAACCTTTGCAAACTTCACAAAACAAGATCAAAACATTCAAATATGGAACTCAGATTACTCTTAGCCTAATACCAAAATTTTAAATAACAAAAAGAAGATAGAATTTTTAGAAAACTAAACCAAATTTCATTAAGAGTTAAAAAGGAATTACAAAGGTGCTAAGAGAAAATATGGAACAAAGGGCTACTCACAAGTTGAGGCTCCTTATATAGGCCACGAATTGGGCACATTACACAAACCCTAATGCTATGAAGTTCCCTAAAATGTCCTTATGAAGCTTCCAGAATGCATTTGTGTGTTGACAGGCTGTGAGAAGAAATCTTGGGTTCAATTTACTTCTTGGTGACCAAGGAATGAATGTGTGCCTTTGATTTTGCCATGTCAAAGATACTTGTCAAGTTTCACCATCTGGTTGGCTCTTGTGGGGTCTTTCTGGTAGTGGAGTTTGGGTTTTTTGGCGTGGGATGTGTTTGAGGTGAGGTGAATCATACGTGGGTATAGCTAATTTCACTTTCCCCTTTGTTTTCATCATTTTTAATCCTGGGTAAAAAGTGTGACAACCCTGGTTTTTGAGGTTCGTCACTTAGTCTTATTATTAGGGTATTTTGTGTGACTATGTGACTTATGTGATTTATGTGTTTATATGTGTGATTTTGGGGATGAGAATGTACGAAATGAGGTACATGATTTAGAAATCATGGTACGGGTTGGAAATAAAATGAAATGAAATGAGTTCAGAAATGAACTGCGGGAAAGTTCGGATATCGTGTTTACAAGGTTTCGTGTACGTATCGTATGTTGTATGTATGTATTAAGTACATATTATATGGTTAGGATAAGTTTTAGATATACTTTCCATAATTATAAACTTTTGGAAATGACGGTTAGTTCGGAAATTACGTAGAAAGTCGAAAAATTAGCGAATAGGTGTCCGATTTTGATCCGGAAGGGTCTAGATGTTAACTAATGGTAATTATTAGTTAATAGCAATTAAATTAATAAAATAATGAAGGGGGAGTCGGAATTATGGGCCCCATAGTATAATATTTTAATAAAAAATGATAATTAGCATATAAGAGTCCGAATTGGGCCTAAACTTGATCAGGAGGTTACCAAAGCATATATAAACACCCCAAGACCCCAAAAACAAACCATGAACCTTAACTAAAACTCTAAGTCAGTCAAATAGCAATGGATGATCAAGAAGAGTCGAATTTATGCTCAGAATTTAAAGGTACGTAATTAAACTAAGTTGATTAACGTTAATTTACGTATTTGTAACCTACTATGATAGATTCGGGTTTGAGATTCATAATTTTTGATTAGGTTTTGTTAATGATCTGTAATTAATAATGTAATTAATGGTTTTTTATCATTGGAAATCGTTTTTAGGTTTTAATTAGAGTTTATGTATGATTAATTAGATTAATTATGAGAAAATCGTTTTTAAAAAAATTGGGCAGAATTTTGGTCCATTGTTTTGATCATATCTAGAGTTCTATGAACATTAATGATGCGATCCAAGTACCCCTGAAAAGGTAATTGAGTTGGCTTTCTAATGCAAGAAACGAAAACTAAATTGGTGGTAGGGACGTGGGTCAAAAACAGGTTACAACAGGCGGAGGTCAAAACCGTTTTTAGGACAGCGGGTTTTCAATTTGTGTTTTAAAGTGATTGGGGTAGTTAGAAATACAATTGAACCCTCTAATAAACATGGGAGTTGTTTTATATATTAAATAAGAGACCTGGAGGAGGTCTAATGTAAAACCCACATGCTTTTACCATGAATAGTACCCTTAAGATCGTACGTACTAGATTAAAACTTTCCTTTTATAGTACGATTACGTGTTAGGATTTTACGTATTACGTACGTGTTAGAACACGATAAATATTTATTACGCACGAACACGCAATAATTATTTAAACAATAATTAATCACGAACATGCGGTCATGAAATCATGAACGTAATTAAATCACGGGCTAATATTAATTACGTATATATATATATATATATATTTATTACGAACACGAATAAATATATTAAGTCACGATCGATAACTAATTAAAACACGTAAAACATGAACACGAGAACACACGAGAACACACCAATATTTTAGACACGGAAAAACATTCGGGTTACCCCTTGTGGGCCCCGTTACCACGAAATTAGGGAGGGAGGATGGGCTTAGCCCATCAATTTTTACTAAAAGGAGGTTAAGGAAAATTACACTACTCAATTAAACTTTACAGAAGATTTTTAAGAAATCCTAAAAACCACCTTCCTCCTTTCTCCTTTGTGCCGCCACCCTACAACCACCATAAGGGGTGATTTTTGATCTTGGATCTTGAAGTTTTGGTGATTGATCGTGTTTGTTCTTCATTCTCTTGATCCACGAATTCGGTAAACCCTTTTTAAATCTTTTCTTTTGATTTAATCTTTTATAAATCAAGAACATGTGTGTTTTTTATAAAAACATAATAATTAAACATGGATCTAAAATGATTTGGTGTTAAATAAAATCAAAAGGGTGTTTTTAAGGGGTGTTTGTTTTCGCCGCAGGCTGCAACCGAACCCGAATGGGTTTCGGTTTGCCAAGCCGACCACCACCAAGACCATATGGTCTTGGTTGGTGCGTGTGGGTCCCACGGCAGCAGTAAAATATGGGTACCCCGAGTTGGTTCGGGGTACGGTGTCAATTTCATGTCCGGTTCATGCTTTTTAGTCTAGATCCGGTTCATGGTGTATGTTAGTTTTTTTTATGTTTATGAACTTATGTTAAAATTAAATTAATAAAATGATATGATTAATTTAATAACATGACTTAGGTTATTTAATTATTAATAATCATGAAATTATTTTAACCTAAGTATTTGTATAATTAAGACTTATAATTAATTAATTAATTTAAAACCATGGATATAATTAATTAATTAACATGACTTAGGTTATATTATTAATATATAATAATACATATTTTAACCTAAGTATTTAACTAATTTAATTAAAAACATGTTATACTTTAATTAAATATTTTAACCTATAGTTTAATTTAATTACATGAAATAATTATTAAATTATACATTATATCATATGACTTAGAAAATAATCATGAAAACACTTGGGCTTATGTACTTAGCTTATTTAACCAGCTTATTTCTAATTATGGAAACTTTCTATTTTTAGAAACTTAATTAAATAAGGCAGATAATCTATATATAGAAACCTTCTATTTTTAGAAACTTATTTATTTCAGGCAACTAATCTATTTATGGAAACTTATTTAATTAAGGCAGCTAATCTATTTATGGAAACTTTCTATTTTTAGAAACTTATCTATTTTAAGCAGTAAATCTATTTTTTGAAACTTTCTATTTTTGGAAACTTTCTATTTTTGGAAACTTTCTATTTTTGGTAACTTTCTATTTTTGGAAACTTTCTATTTTTGGAAACTTTCTATTTTAGGAAACCTGCTATTTTTGGAAAGTTACTTATTATTACACCGTAAGTATAATAACACATGAAATACCAGAAATATTTAATCAAATTAAACAGAATATAAGATAAAACACAGTTTAAGGCTTAAAAACAGTAAAACATGATAAGAACCCATAAAATAAGCTAAGACATGACATAAAACCAGCTACGTATTTAGTAAGCAGATACTTATTCATGTATGTATTTATGTAGCACTAGTGATTCAGAAGTAGGATTCCTCTCAGTTCATCTTCTTCGTTCACTGGACATAAGGTACGGATTCTCGTCCTTTCAGTATGGACATTCTTTCCTTATTAGGATTCCCCGTATGCAGCCAATTGTTTTCCCGTAGTGTAAGTTATGTGTTTGATTGCTTATGTTTAATTAAGATTACCTATAGCCATATACATGCATGACCAGTTTCACCTAGTTATGGAGGTACCATAACCATAACATTAGAGGCACTGATGTTATTACTTCACCACGGCGGAGTGATTGCTCGTGGCGTCCCTTCAGCTTTTGGCCACTTATTTATATTTATCATGTGGGGCGTATGGGTGCATCCTAGTTACATGTTTTTATTCAGGATTTCATGGTGAATGTGGTGTGTGCCTTGCATCCTTCACAAGGAGCTGATCCCTCCTACCCAAAGCCAGTATATTAAATTAGAGGCAGCCCCTCTAATTTGCATGATGAGGTCACCCCTCCAAGTATTCATGCACGGTGGAGTTTCATGACCTATATTGGCTAATGGTAAAATATGTTAAACAGTTTTCATAAGATAAACATAAGGCTTTTCAAACTATAAAACCAGTTTTATAAACATGTTCCAGGTTTTCCAGGACTAATACATTTCCGCTGCTATTAAGTCTTTATTATGTTTTAGTCATTTATACTATGTCTATATCCGTGCACTGAGCGTTTTGCTCAGCCGTTACTTTCCTTTCCATGTCCCAAAACGGCAGGTACTCAAGGACTGACTGGAGCATTTGGAGGACACGCATAGGATGGGAGCTACCTTAGATTCCTTCTCCTCTTTCCTTCATATTTGTGCTTGTCTAGTCTTCCTTTTTGTTAATTTACTTTATTTATGTTTTAGGCTTATGTTTGGGAACTGATGTTTGATTCCGGTTTTCCCTATGGTCATGTAATGTTTAGACATTTATCCTTGTATGCTTTGATGACACACCATAATTACGCGTGACATTCCATTTATCAAAATGGGGTGTTACAATTATGGTATCAGAGCCAAGGCTTCGACCTGTAGGCTCTAAAACTCGACCTGTGACTAGTGGGTAGTCACCAGGAGCTTCCTAAGCCAACGTTTGTTATTCCACGTATTGATGTTGTCAGCGCATTGTTGTTTTAACCATGATGTTTTCAGCACCTTGAGGTTTTAACCTTGATGTTTTCATCGATACTGTTTTACTAATATGGATGGACAACCGTCATTCATATTTAGTTATGTGTCATTGTTTCATGCATAATGATCCTCGTGAACTGTGGCTATGTGGACTGGACCCCAGTAGTTCATAATTAGTCACATAAAATTTTTTTCTGATAAGTTTTGACAGATGAGTTTCATTTATTTATATTTCATGTATCATTGTTGCAGGGATTATGACTAAGTAATGGTTGGTACAGGACTGGCCCTATTTAGTCGCATGTGCTTTTATCGAAACTTTTAAGTTTGGGACCGACCCATAGGCGTCCCCTCGCCATGTCTTTTGTTTTGGAACCGACCCATAGGCGTTCCCTCGCACATATAAAGGTTTTATAAACTACATTACGCATGCATGCACTGTTTTCATGCATAAAATTTTTCTCATGATTTAAATTGGCATAATTTTTTTCATGTCCCCTCATAAGTTATTATGTTTTTATGTTAAGTATGTTTTCATACTGTCATGGTTAACTTCCGTTTCATGCTGATTATGTTATACACTTCTTCGTGATAGATGGTTTCATGTTTCTTCATGATAATTCCGTCTTCATGTTGATTATGTTTTACGCCTCTTTTGTTATTTACGTTGTCCCGCAAGACATTGTTGGATTTCATTGAATTCTGCTTTCATGATAGTCATGGTTGGTTTTCATTGATCATGCTGTCAGGCAAATCATCGTTGAATTTTGTGTAACCACACTTTAGCGTTTCTCTATGCAACCAGAATGAGGTATATACTGGCATTGCCAGGTTATCATGATGGTTTTCCTAACCGTTTAACTGATATACTTTCTTTAGATCATGATAAATGATCGACCCCATACCGATCATTTCATGTGCATTCAACGTGTACTCCATGTACCGTATTCCATGTGTATTACACGTACCTAAATCCATGTGTATTTCACTTGCAATACTGCACGCGTGTTCGCTAGTCGATTCTGAATCATCTCAGCCATATGTCCACTTGCTAATACTCTACAAATTGCTGATGCCGCTCATAACTTGGAAATGTTACAAAAGGTTGATGCTGCTGACGTTCGGAGACGCTACGAGGTACGGATGTTGTTCACAACCTGGAGATCCTACTAGACGAAGACAAAGGCGTCGGAGCAAAGCCATTGAACGAGAAGATGCTTCACCATCAGACGATTTCCATCAATCATTGTCCCTAATTCTTAGTTACATGTCACACGTCATTCGGCTGTCATTTCAGCCATATGAGTGCAAACCGGTACCAGCCGGCCACTCAACTGAATAGTTACATGAATCACGGTCATGAGAATGACCATCATGGAACTGACAGACAGGACGATAGTAACCACTACTATGACAGCAACTATCCTAGAAATCGCAACCGAAACTCTGGCCACGGACGTGATCAGAAATACAAGGATAAGTAGTCCAACCGATCCGCCAATTCTGGCATAATAACCTTATATTGTGGTTATATTTGTTTCACATCTCGAGACACATGTCAAGACATCAGTCAAGACACATGTCTCACGTATACTTTCTGAAGACACATGTCAAGACATCAGTCAAGACACATGTCTCACGTATACCTCCTGAAGACACATGTCAAGACACCAGTCAAGACATATGTCATGCTTATAGTTCCAAGAAACGAGTCAGACACATGACTCGCGTCCAACTATGGAACATTTCTAAGAAATTCAGGGTACCCTCCAAGGGTATATCCATTTTGTTGTGCCATGTATTAATCAGGCCACAAGAATTTCACTACCATTACCGGCGCATCAGTGAGAACTGTCACGTTGCCGATGTCACTTTCATTCTTGTAACCATAAATCATTGATTCATGACAATGAAGGACGCCTTTCGTATTCCCACGTATACGAAGGTTTTCCTTCAGCTTAGTGATGAGATCCAAGCTGCTAACGCATTTCCTCGGACAGACACGAGATGAATTTTATCCTAATTATGTACTATGAACAGCACACCATGCTACGATTCATAATTATGTACAGTAATGTTCAGGCTCCTGAATACATTCAGCTTGATTTTCCATCGGGGAAAATCTGTACAAATTATCTATGCTTACAAGCATGTGCGTTGTTAGCCATGGTCGCTAAAATTTTCTAGCTTTCAATAAGACACGACCACTTAAGTCCTTTTACGCATAACCAGTTGATTATTCCAAAATCTTCCCAGATATTCCAGAAGAACTTTCAAGGAGAAGAACGGTACCATGAGATTATGTGTCGACTACCGTCGGCTTAAAAAAATCACCATTCATGACCGTTATTCTCCTCCACGTATTGGCGACATGTCCAATCAACCGTATGGTGTTAATCACTTTTCCAAGATCGAACTCATGATCATGCTGCCAACAGTGACGAATGAAACAGCAGGACATGTCCATGACTGCTATTCGTACACGCCTCGGTCATGCTAGATTTATAATTTTGAATTAGTCTCATCAATGCTCCAACGGCATTATAAGAATGAGTTTCCATAAACTCATAGTAAATTCATCAGTGTTTTCATTGAGGATAACCTGATTTCCTTTAAGCCTAGAAGAAGAACAGGAAGACCATATCTGCACTATGTTGCAAATTCTATGACAAGAGAAATTTCACCCTGGAAATTTTTCCAATATCAATTCTGTTTGATTACAGTGACACGCTGGATCACATGGATTTGCATGGTTAATCTTACCATGACTCAGCTTATGCGTAAATGAGATAACCCTACATTACATTAGGTGTTATAGGAAATCCTACGCTAAGAGAAGTTTAGATTCATAGACTCAGAGTTTCGCAAACTCCTATGTATCAGGTTCGATGAAGCAAGATACAGTTACGTTCATATCTTCATACCTGTCATACAAACAGACTAAGATAGGACACCAACAGACTGGGATGTTTTCATCATCTAAAATTGTAAATTGAAATGGGACAAGATCTCCACGGATTTTGGTTACCAGTTTAACGCAAACTCAGATGAAGCATGATGCTATCTGGGTTATTGCAAACAGTTTGATCAAGTCTGCAGAATCCTTACATCCGTAAGGATTTCAGAACAAACAAATTTTTCGGACATGTTCCTGCCAAGGCTCATCCGATGACTTGGTAATCCCTCAGTTATCGGGTCAGATAAAAATTCGCAATTGTGCTCCTTGTTTACGTCCACGTCCTTGTTCTAAGTTCACGACTTGCTTTCGCGCTCGCGTTCATGACACTATTCACGTTCATGATCGCATCTGGGCTTACGATTTTACGTTCATTTCGTTCGGGGAAGTTTTCAAGAACTTGAGAGACCAGACCCAAGTTTAGTATAACTCTCCATCATCAGATTGACGTTCCACGTCATATTCCACGTCTCACCTTATAGCGTTTGGCGATACCGCCATTATATTCTATGTTCACGATATGTTTCACATATCATGTTCATTCCACGTTCCTCATATCATGATCAAGATATGTTACACGTATCATGGATCACGATATGTTTACTCATACTACACTCGCCATATCTCCACGTAGCACGTTCAAAAATTTTCACGTATCACGTTCAAAAATTTTCACGTACTACGTTTCTTTATGTCTCGCGCATCGTTTCTAGTTAACAGTTAAGTCAGATTGTCTTTCATCATAACGTTTCAGTTACTCTTACACGATTAATTCTTATTCCCTCGATCGAATTTAGGGGATCTACCTTACGTTGATAACCAAGAACTTCTTCGTATTCCAAGTCAAGGTCAGGAGGACCAAGACTTATCATTCGTGTCAAGATCTTATGAAGGAACCGTTCCAAGAGGGAAGCCACTTGGAAACGGACAAGTTCATCCGAACTTTTATCCGTTTTTCTCATATCAACTAGATATGTCCTTTCAGTCACGTCACGTTCCATGTCCTTTCAAGACATGTCACGTTCCGCGTTCCTTCTGCCAGGAAACCTGTACGTTCATTAATCTTACATACCCTCTCAGTTTGATTCGGGTATGTTTCTCTTTCAGCATGCTTTTACCATGAATAGTACCCTTAAGATCGTACGTACTAGATTAAAACTTTCCTTTTATAGTACGGTTACGTTTACGTGTTAGGATTTTACGTATTACGTACGTGTTAGAACACGATAAGTATTTATTACGCACGAACACGCAATAATTATTTAAACAATAATTAATCACGAACATGCGGTCATGAAATCATGAACGTAATTAAATCACGGGCTAATATTAATTACGTATATATATATTTATTAGGAACACGAATAAATATATTAAGTCACGATCGATAACTAATTAAAACACGTAAAACATGAACACGAGAACACACGAGAACACACCAATATTTTAGACACGGAAAAACATTCGGGTTACCCCTTGTGGGCCCCATTACCATGAAATTAGGGAAGAGGATGGGCTTAGCCCATCAATTTTTACTAAAAGGAGGTTAAGGAAAATTACACTATTCAATTAAACTTTACAGAAGATTTTTAAGAAAACCTAAAAACCTCCTTCCTCCTTTCTCCTTTGTGCCGCCACCCTACAACCACCATAAGGGATGATTTTTGATCTTGGATCTTGAAGTGTTGGTGATTGATCGTGTTTGTTCTTCATTCTCTTGATCCACGAATTCGGTAAACCCTTTTTAAATCTTTTCTTTTGATTTAATCTTTTATAAATCAAGAACATGTGTGTTTTTATAAAAACATAATAATTAAACATGGATCTAACATGATTTGGTGTTAAATAAAATCAAAAGGGTGTTTTTAAGGGGTGTTTGTTTTGGCCGCAGGCTGCAACCGAATCCGAATGGGTTTCGGTTTGCCAAGCCGACCACCACCAAGACCATATGGTCTTGGTTGGTGCGTGTGGGTCCCACGGCAGCAGTAAAACATGGGGTACCCCGAGTTGGTTCGGGGTACGGTGTCAATTTCATGTCCGGTTCATGCTTTTTAGTCTAGATCCGGTTCATGGTGTATGTTAGTTTTTTTTATGTTTATGAACTTATGTTAAAATTAAATTAATAAAATGATATAATTAATTTAATAACATGACTTAGGTTATTTAATTATTAGTGATCATGAAATTATTTTAACCTAAGTATTTGTATAATTAAGACTTATAATTAATTAATTAATTTACAACCATGGATATAATTAATTAATTAACATGACTTAGGTTATATTATTAATATATAATAATACATATTTTAACCTAAATATTTAACTTATTTAATTAAAAACATGTTATACTTTAATTAAATATTTTAACCTATAGTTTAATTTAATTACATGAAATAATTATTAAACTATACATTATATCATATGACTTAGAAAATAATCATGAAAACACTTGGGCTTATGTACTTAGCTTATTTAACCAGCTTATTTCTAATTATGGAAACTTTCTATTTTTAGAAACTTAATTAAATAAGGCAGCTAATCTATATATGGAAACCTTCGATTTTTAGAAACTTATTTATTTCAGGCAGCTAATCTATTTATGGAAACTTATTTAATTAAGGCAGCTAATCTATTTATGGAAACTTTCTATTTTTAGAAACTTATCTATTTTAAGCAGTAAATCTTATTTTTGAAACTTTCTATTTTTGGAAACTTTCTATTTTTGGAAACTTTCTATTTTTGGAAACTTTCTATTTTTGGAAACTTTCTATTTTTGGTAACTTTCTATTTTTGGAAACTTTCTATTTTTGGAAACTTTCTATTTTAGGAAACCTGCTATTTTTGGAAAGTTACTTATTATTACACCGTAAGTATAATAACACATGAAATACCAGAAATACTTAATCAAATTAAACAGAATATAAGATAAAACACAGTTTAAGGCTTAAAAACAGTAAAACATTATAAGAACCCATAAAATAAGCTAAGACATGACATAAAACCAGCTACGTATTTAGTAAGCAGATACTTATTCATTTATGTATTTATGTAGCACTAGTGATTCAGAAGTAGGATTCCTCTCAGTTCATCTTCTTCGTTCACTGGACATAAGGTACGGATTCCCGTCCTTTCAGTATGGACATTCTTTCCTTATTAGGATTCCCCGTATGCAGCCAACTGTTTTCCCGTAGTATAAGTTATGTGTTTGATTGCTTATGTTTAATTAAGATTACCTATAGCCATATACATGCATGACCAGTTTCACCTAGTTATGGAGGTACCATAACCATAACATTAGAGGCACTGATGTTATGACTTCACCACGGCGGAGTGATTGCTCGTGGCGTCCCTTCAGCTTTTGGCCATTTATTTATATTTATCATGTGGGGCGTATGGGTGCATCCTAGTTACATGTTTTTATTCAGGATTTCATGGTGAATGTGGTGTGTGCCTTGCATCCTTCACAAGGAGCTGATCCCTCCTACCCAAAGCCAGTATATTAAATTAGAGGCAGCCCCACTAATTTGCATGATGAGGTCACCCCTCCAAGTATTCATGCACGGTGGATTTTCATGACCTATATTGGCTAATGGTAAAATATGTTAAACAGTTTTCATAAGATAAACATAAGACTTTTCAAACTATAAAACCAGTTTTATGAACATGTTCCAGGTTTTCCAGGACTTATACACTTCTCCTGCTATTAAGTCTTTATTATGTTTTAGTCATTTATACTATGTCTATATCCGTGCACTGAGCGTTTTGCTCAGCCGTTACTTTCCTTTCCATGTCCCAAAACGGAAGGTACTCAAGGACTGACTGGAGCATTTGGAGGACACGCATAGGATAGGAGCTACCTTAGATTCCTTCTCCGCTTGCCTTCATATTTATGCTTGTCTAGTCTTCCTTTTTGTTCATTTACTTTATTTATGTTTTGGGCTTATGTTTGGGAACCGATGTTTGATTCCGGTTTTCCCTATGGTCATGTAATGTTTAGGCATTTATCCGTGTATGCTTTGATGACACGCCATAATTACGCGTGACATTCCCTTTATCAAAATGGGGTGTTACATCTAAGCAAATGGGTTAGGGTACGACCCCCTAATCATAACGAACTTTTTATATGTTCAAAATCAGTAAAATTTGGATAGACAGAAGTATATATATATATATATATATATATATATATATATATATATATATATATATATATATATATATATATATATATATATATATATATATATATATATATATATATATATATATATCTATACTACTTTATAAAGCATTTGGGACCTTCCTAAAATAGCAAAGCTGAAAATTTAGACTTTTTTACCTACTAAACAAAGCAAGTTGTTGATATTTTCATCAAAATTATATACTATAACATTTTTCAAACAACCTTTTGTAACAAACTTTTGTAACAACCTTTTAAAATAACATTTGTTCTTTTAAATTGAAAATTCTTTTTATTTATTTATTATTTTTATAATCTAACTTCACTATATTTTTTAAAACTTTGTGCTTTTTAATTCGATATCCATTTTGATATATTTTTGTTAATTTTTAGTCTTTTTCAATTTTAGTGGGTTTTTAATTCGATTTTTAATAACTTTACATAGAGTAAGAGATTAATATTTGTTAGTCCCAAAATTCATTATTAGGTACTCGCCGCCGCATTGCGCGGGTACCATTCTAGTATATATATATATATATATATATATATATATATATATATATATATATATATATATATATATATATATATATATATATATATATATATATATATATATAAGAGGAGGGATTTGCCACGTCACTTATCATCTCCCTAATCCACATCAGCACTAAACATGTACGAAATTCAGATATTATAAAAAATTTGTCAGATACAGGATTCGAACATAGGTTCTTAGTTAGGGATACAAGCCACTCAACCGCTGGAACAAACAAGTGATTGTGATATGGAATACTAAAACAAATTTAAAAACTGCAAATCACCCCCCTTTATAAATTTCCATCGTTAAAAGCAAACATGATAATTTAACCAGCTACTAAAAACTTCAACCATATGAACAGTGATTGGGAGATTTCTTAGAATCCTCTTCAACTCTAGATTTATGCCAAGATGAAGATGCGTTGAAACCGCAACAATTCTCTTTTGGGTCCATCATTGACATCCAGACTACTAAACTCCCATGTCAAGTATTTGGTAATTCCCATCAATACATTATGTGACGCATCTGAATCACATAAATTTATCATTATGCATATACTTTTTTTAATCATTACCCATGTACTTTTTTTTCTTTGTCCAGGTTATGTAGTGGGGTTGTGAGCTGATGTTGGTGCATCTTCTTTTTGATATCGTCAGTTTCCATGAATAACAGGGATGTGAATAACAGTTGACATATGTTTAAGAGAGGTGAGTAGCAATCTTTCTCTGGTGATGCTTTACACGCACTACATATATTAGTTTATATTTTGTTTTTTATATTACTATTGGATCAAGCACACACGACGGTCACTATAATCAAAATCGCATTAGATGACCATCACTAACTGGGTCGGGTCACTGTACAATATGGAACTAATTATTAAATTATGCCTTGAAAATTCAAGTCTCATAGTCCGCTTAGGATGATATGATCATCCGTCTGACATCGGGGCAATAACATGATGGAACATCGACCCCTCAAACATCTACGTGGAGGTTGTTCCAGAGAGTTTGGTCGGTATGGAAGTAGAAAAAAGGCTTTACATTCCCAAGATTGTACTATTGGGAACAATATAATTTAAAGCCAAATTAGATGTTTATTCAAAGGAGTCGGGTAGCGGGCCTTACTGCTGCACAGTGAGTGAATGGATTGCGTATTTTGTTTGGTACAGGCTTCTTATGGTGGAACTGAATGTACATAAGCCATTGTGGTAAACCTAATTGCAGTTCCCACTTCTTTAAAAGTGTGTCCTACTGCAACAACGTTGCTCAGGGAGAGAAGCGACCAAAGGTTTTACCGTGGACCTTCATCAAATCCTTGCCAATGCGGATGCTTTCGAGTTGTGTGCCAAAATATGCTATTTTATCAAAATTGATCTTGGTGTACATTAACATCGTACCAGCGATATGTGCTGCCAAGTTCCTGCTGATGACAAATTCAGAGCGGGAAACTTCGTCTCAAAGCTTGAAGTGTTCTTTGACTCGTGCATTCTTAGAAGGCTGGAAGGATGTTATTGTTGCATTTTAGACTACAAATAGGCATTCAGAATGGTCTGAAATATTGGGATTATCAGAAGGTGCATCGACTCTGTAGTTGATAAAATACTCACACCTGCACTAAAGACAATAATAAATGTACATATTTTGTTTTTCTATTGTGTTCAGGAGAGGACTCTGGTGGGAACGTTCACTGAAGAATTGCTTCCACAGTGGCAACAAATATCTTCATGAGATCAGATGGACTTCCACGCAGAAGATACTCAAGAACTCTGAGTAAAGGTACATACAGGTTCCAAGATACGATGGGTGGTTGCAAAAAGGGCTACAACAATTTATATCAAGAAGATCGATCAAAGATGAACTCAAAGAATTAAGCCATAAGCAGCCTCCCATATGGTGCATATTATCCATTCCACCTCAGGCCCGTGTGCAAAAATCATCAGGGCAATCCCTTGGGCAATAGCTTCAGCGATTGCTTCAGCAACTGGCATTTGTCTCTAAATAACAGGCGAAGTTCCATTTTAGTAGATTAAAGTAATCAATATTTTTAAGAAAGTTGATGCAAGTTTATACTTTTATGGGTTGTAACATAATCACCTGTAGGTTCATGTAGTACTTTAACTCCTTCAACTTGGCTGAGTGTAGGAAAAAGCAAGGAAGATGGGGATAGTATTCGGAAAAGTAAACCAGCTGCTGGGTCTGCTGCAATGCCTGCTCTTATGGACATTGGAGTCCCGATTGCATGCAGGAAGTGTAAATGCATACAGTTTCTAGGAAAGCTATTATAATATATCAGTTATATAACTCTACTGATGATATATCCGAAATTGATATTAGTTATTTTTTGACAATAATGCCTACAAATTAACATACCCTCATGTCAGATGCATAGTCTTCTTCTGCTCTAAGGAGCTCTACGAGTTGAACAACAGCATAAAGAGCATCTGGAGCCCATGATAGTGGTGTTTCTAAGAGTCCAAGAAGTAGTCTTTATGCAGCACTTGTCTACCGATATCTTCTCTTCGTGGTAAAATGTATGTTATTCCCCTATGTTTTCGTACAAGTAGGTAATTTTAGGGAGGTAAAGGTGATAGACCAACCTTTCTTGGTGGTTTATTACTTTATTAGTAGAGTATGGTAATAAGGTTAAACGAGGTCTACTCGGCCCTTAGGGATCAAAGTCAATAGAAGTTGGAATAAAATCCCTACTAGGTTAATTTCATTTTATTTTCATTAATTCTTATAAAATACTTATGAATAGGTGACCACGATTTATGATCAAAACCTGTCTCACAAAGGAACCCTTCAAGCATAAATTATGTGTTCAGTAACAAATTTTTTTAATATATAACAAAAATTTAATCTCTATGTACATCTCCAGAAGCATTGTTGAATTTGTTGTGCAGTCAAAACATAAGTAAATTCATTGTAATCTGTTAAAACTACACTATATGGAAACTTAAGGTATTCTACTGAAAGTAAAGCTTCTAATAATCCTGTTGTGCAACTAATAATATAGGACTTGATAATGGTGGGGATATGTCAAAAGGTGTTAAATAATTTGATGGGATTATGAGATTACATACAAGCAACGATTATGTAGACCGTAGTACCTGTAATAATTGATGTTCGGTTCAGAGGTACACGAAGATGGTGTGGTTATTGGCACATCATGCATATGATATGTTTTAACCATGTCACTAGCTATTTTAACGCTTAAAAATCCAAGTCATGAAGCAGAATCATATACTTACAGGTGGGTTTAATAATTGTAAGGAGTAGTGCAGAGTTTGAAAGGTTAGTTATCTACAACTTAATCTTTCATTGTATTCGCCAAAGCAGAATGTTTGGTTTCCATGGGGTCCATTAGGTATCAGTATGTGAATAAGGGTTTTTTTTATGTACATCTGCAAGTAATAAAATTACATAGGAGTAGCTTTTGTGAAAAAGTACAAGGTTGGAATAGCGCGAAGACAAGGTACGAGTTTATCGATAATTTCTGAAAGAAACTATAGTAAACAAGGAAAAAGCAGCAACAGGAGCCTTTGCTCTACAGAAACAAGTTCTTGCCGTACTGAATGACGCTAGGTATATGCTCAAAGGGTACATATTAAATCTTTTGGTGTAAAACATTTGTTGGTGTCGATTTAGTAATTCAATTTTTGTCACACGTCTTTCGTACCTCCATCTTTGCCGATAAAACATAATTGGCTGCATAATAAATCTTTTGCGTGAATGAATTGTAGCCTTACAGGTAAATCCATTGATGAAGTGAGAATGGTGATGAGTGGTGAAGAATAGGAGTGTTCCGTATGAGTTGACCGTTGTCACGTCTATGGTGTCATCATCGCCACCTGTGCCTGTTGTAATTTTTGCGTAAAAAGGCGAGAAGTGGGAGCAGATGGTGGTGGATAAAGAACATAATGGAATTGCACTTCAACAATAAAAACTCTATGTTTTTTAGGCTTGCTTTACCACAGTATTTCACAGCGAGTGAGCATGAATAGTGAAGAAGGCTTGGCAGCCGTAAGCAAGCTTTCGCTTCTTTTGACCTTCACCATTCTCTTGAATAACATTCAACCCGTTCTTTCAGGTGAATCCGCCATTCTTATTTCATCATATTTATTTTCCATGTTCAGCTATTCGTTACTAATATGTTTATTTATAATGGTGAACAATCAGGAAGCCGATTGATTACAGAAAGCCTAAACCCCACGTTGACAATGAACTTGGTTTGGACATTCCTGAAACGAGACAGTTTATTGAAGAATAAAAAACCCTGGCTCCATACTGGGACAACTATTTTGCTACGTAAGACTCTCAAAACGATTTACTATGTATTAAGGAAATTTACGCCTGTATTATTGTGAAAGCGTATTATGCATAATAAGTTTATTTTTGCTTGAAACAAATGAGCCTGGGTGAGGGATAAGTGTTAAAGGGATGTTTGGGACTGCTAACATAAACTGTTACAGGTTGTTTACGACTGCTAAATGACTTGCACAATAAAACATCACAATAAGGAAAATAGGAAAAAAGAGTTCTCTTCAAATATTCAACATTCCCTAAAGGGAATGAAAACAAAAGATTTAGAACTTATGTTTATGCGTAGATTGGATACAACATTATTGGACAGTTGGTAATGATGGAATAAGAGGTTAATATTATAGTGGATTTCAAATTAACTATACCAGGAAGTAATAAACAAAAGTAGGAGCACTATTGCACTAATCTATCTAACTGTTCTAAAAAAACATCAGATGATTGCCATGAAAATTTGAGCATTATATTCACTCTAAAGGGTTCTAATGGACATTTGACAACTAAGTCACACTTTTTTTTGTAACACAAGCACATATTGAAAGTGTTAGACAAAGGTTTATGTGTAGGGATATTTCATTTTGTCTTTTTTGGAATGCCGGACATCCCTAATTGCCCACTCCAGTTGTTACTAATCATTTCTTTTGTCCAGAACCGCGTATGAATAGAGCAAGTGAGGCTAAGTTGCGTGTTAACGCTCAATGTACAAAAGTGCACAAACCTTCTGAGGTCATAAGATTCTGTCTCTTTGCATTAAAATGCAGGATTTTAGGTATTTTTTTAATAATTTAAGTGCCAACTATAGTTAAAAAGAATTAAAGCGAAACTATTTAACAAAACACACCTAATAAAAACACACACAAGATATCAAAGAGGGCGCATTTTGTTTATAATTAGCATCCTAACAGGCTATAACTTTATAAATTTTATTTAGTTGAGAGTTTTTCATCAATTTGTGTAAAGTATTAAATCATTATTGATATTTAGGATACGTATGAACAAGTCCTGTGTACAATTCTTTTAGAAATAATTTTTGTGTTAAATATTGATTTCTTTTTTATTCTTGATATTGTGTCTCATATATTTTTCAGAAACCCAATGGAAGTTAAGGAAAGAGTAGTAGAAATTATGTTATGACCTTCAGCCTTCACCAATATGGACTAGAGCATTAATTTTATACATGTCATTCACTAAGAAATTTTATCCATATGCAACAGGAACGAGCTGCTGGTACTTGATTTATCCATAAAAAGACGACTCCACATCTGGGATGAAAGAAATTTTGATGCTTCACGGCCTGAAAAATAGAAGTAAGAACTTCTGTATATGTGGCTTATTTGGTTTAACTACGTACAGGGGTGTTTGGGATTACTTATAGGGGTACTGCCTTACTTTTTCAGCGCACACCAAGAGCGATTCTTACCATAGACTTCCCACTCTTTGGTGAAGGTACCAAGGTTGATAACCAACCTGACTACCTCTTCGGGTTTAACCAGAAATTTATTTGTAAATTGTGTACCAAGCAGGGACCATAAGATAGTAGTCCGTAATACTGAGCCGCGACTGGTACACTTTGTTTGGTTCGAGACTTCCAGTTTTATAAATCGGTTTAGGCTAGGTTTCGGTCCAGTTTGTTCTAAAACTTGTTTTTTTTTCAAATCAATCTTGGCAAGAATTTGGGTAAATCACTAGCTTGATGTTCCAGCATCCTTCAAAGTCCAGTTAGTTCGGTTGCCCGACTCTGATCTTTTTAATTAAGTTCTGATCCAGGTTTATTTTGTTTGGTTCGGGAATCATTGGCCTGATGTTCGGATTCCAAGTGGCCTGATGGCCAAAATATGCGCGATTACAGAGATTGAATATGATTACCATTATAAGTAGCTAAAAATTAGAGGTGAAATCTGACAATACAACTCTCGGTCTGCTCATCAGTCCCAAATTCCCCTTAGTTTAGAAATAAAATAGTCCCAAACGACGTTGATAGATTATTTACAAGTGTACACATTAGTAGAGCTCTACTTTTCCTACCCACACGTACTATCTGTTTATTAAAGCTAGAAACTGTAATGATCTCTGTCTAATTGGTTTATTTGAAACAGGTGGAATCAGACTTTGAAGAGCAATGGGCTGATATGAATTTTTCCGATTGGAAAGAAATTGTACCTGTTTCTACCTTGATTTGGTAAAACAAGCATTAGGCATAACTAATATATTACTAACAAATTACGTGGATTCACAATTTCTACTCAAATTGATCGTGTCGCATGAGAAGATGATTAAACCAACTTGACTTCACGAGCAGGTGACGTTTTCTTCTTAAATTACCAATTTTGCGTCTATTTACTGATGTTCTTTAACTACTTGCAGTCAGGTCTAAGACTTGGTAAAAAGAACAAACTTCCATTTATTATAAGATCACAAGAGTGTGTAATGAATGGGTTTAAAAGTTTTCATCAGTGACATTTGATTACCTGTTTCTATACATCAAACTATATTCTTTGTTGTATGTAAAGTTAGAGTGTGCACGGTATCACTCGATATGATGTTACAACTGAAACTTATGAAACCATCGTGTTTTCTTAATCAAAGTATATCTAGACGCTAAGTACTTAGAATCCAAAATATACTTAAGAAGTGGCTTTACAGTTTGCTGTTAGGTCTGGAACTGACCAACAGCCGTAAAGACTGAGCTTCAGTGTTAAGGTGTGGTATGATCTAAATGTGCAAGAACCACAGATTGCTCCACTACGTCGTTGGTTATCATGTACTTCATCATACTTACAGAATACAAGTCAATGTTGGATAGATTAGGAATCCTATAAACTATAGTCAAAATTAGAAATCCTAAAGATCTTATTAGTTATTAAGATTTTAGTGTCTAAATAAGCAGTTTTAAGTAGCATAATAGCAGTCCAAGTCTTGTGGGTTTATTTTATTCAAATGTGACTATGTGAGTTCTGGTGTAGATGCAATCAAAGAGTTTGTTGAAAAAGTTGTATCCATATACGGTGGAGCACGTGTGGATTACATTTTCCATACTATCTTTCGAGCGACTTATAAGTTAGCATTATTTTATTACATTATTCCAAGTGACATATATCGCATAATGTTTATGAGATTGCTATGTTTTAATTGTAAAAATATAAAAATATGTATTGTAGAAGGCATAGATCAGACTCTCATTAGAGAGATTGTAGTATGTCTAATTAATAATGTTTCAGTTATAGCTACAATAATAGTACTAATGCTACGTACTACTCCTATGCTAGCTACTTATATTCGATTCGTTTGAGTAAATTTACCTATTCGATGTTGATATTAATGTATGTGTAACCGTGTTAATCGATAGGAGGGGTTTGCTTTGATCAAACAAGTATTTATTTCACTTAAAGATATATTGACTAATCTAAATACTCTTTTCGTCTTAAAATTATTATTCACCGAAAAAACACACTTTTAAAAAAATATCAATTTTTCAACTTTCATTTTTTTTAGTTTTTTGCATAAAAACAAATTTATCTTTAACCAATTAATATAGAACTTTTTATAAAATTTGTAATTTTAAGTAAGGGTAATATAGTTATATCGATTTAACTTTTTTATCCACTTTTTAAAGTGGAGTAATAATTTGAGACAATCAAAAAAGAAAAGATAGATTGTAATTTTCAAAAGAATGTAGTATTTACAAACCACAAATTAAACATTATGCACCATGGTTTGCAGAGATCTTTAAATCAAATGTTATTTTATGGTTGTGAGTGCATGTAGTAATTACTAACTTTGTTTTTAGTAAATAATGCTTAGTAACACTTGCTTTTGAAGTTATATACCACTTGATCTATCTCTTTCGGTGTAAAGGGTCAACTTTTTTGAGTCATAATACGATGTATCTTACTACATGCCCGGGTCTACTATAAGATAATTTTTTGACACGGCTACACAAAAATCACATTTCAGTCACATATTTGCATACCTAAGCAAATTGTGTAATGAACTTTCAAACTTTATACCAATGAAAACTTTAGCTAATTTTTTTTAAAGGGCGAGTTAGTAGTTAGTGGTTCGAGTTTACAGTGACATATAATTGGGCAGTATGTAAGCTTCGAACTTTCTTCTTTGGGAATAAACCCCACTCATGCTTCTATTTTAATTCGGCCCCCTAAAGGTCGTTAGTGAGACTCGAACTTGAGACCTCTCCAACAAACCTCCCTAAATTTACCCTTGGTGGCCAACTGAGCTAGGTCAAAATTTAAATGATTATTAATAGTGTGTAATGTTAATTTCATAAAACTTTGACCGTAAATATGTTTATTTGTGTTACATAATACTTGATAAAGTTATACTACTAAAAATACATCTAAAACTCTATCCGCTCATATATTTTGCATCAAATATTATATAACGCACCCAAATATAAATTATCAATATACTTTACTTTTTTTCTCGACACTATTAATATGGAACATATACTCTTATTATAACCATCTATATTTTACATTTTGTTATACTATTACAAATAACCTCATTTTTAATAGGTAAGAAGACGAAAATCACCTATACATCAACTATATTAATCGGTTAATATTAAATACCATATAGTTTCATGTAGACATACACATCATTATTCCACTAACACCTAATTTAATGTTTTTACCAACAAAAAGTCAAACCATGTTCACTCATCCCAAATAAAACATAAATATTCCAATGGATTGTAAACTTTTAATTTTTAAGATTTATTCAAGTTGAAATAAAATTTAAGAATACATTGGTGATATCGATAATAAAAAAAAGTTTCATTGTTAGTGAATTTGAGATAGTTCGCTATTATTTTATAACATTAAAAAAAATAAAAAATTCAAACTAACAATTATCATAAATACATGAAACCTACAATCAGATGTCATACCCGTCCATCGGACGGGTTTTGCAACTAGTATATATATATATATATATATATATATATATATATATATATATATATATATATATATATATATATATATATATATATATCGAGGACTAAAAGTAGCTTTAAGGTTGGGTCAAAAGGGAGGAGTTAGCTAAAACATTTAAGGTCATAGGGTTTCTTTTACAGAGAGCATGGGTTTGGTTAGGTTGGCGTTTGGCTAATAGTTTGATGACTAAAAACCGGGACTGTTTTAGGAGAAAAGTAAACGGGATAGGTATCAAGTTTAACTAAGTTAAGGACTTGTTAGAGACGGGAAATGTAATCTTAGAGCATATAAACGGGGTATATATATGGGATAATGTTAGATATCCATCATAGGTTGATGAATCATTTTAGTATTTGGTCCATGTATTGATTGGGTGCATTTGTTTGTTAGCCTTTTGCTAGTGCGTGGATTGTTGGAGAAGCTCAATCAGATGAGTTTCATAGTCTCATGTATTTTTATGATTTGATTTCCAGATGGGATGGAAGAGACACTGTATGGTTTTATAAATAATGTTGTGAATGTTTTTATGGTTTGTGATGGACTTATATGTACACTTATGTGATTAACTGCTATGTGATTCTTGATTGTGCTTATGATTTGGATCGGGGGACACGTACCGTCTCAGTTATTGTTGTTTGACTTGGTACCAAGGGGATGTTGACAAGGCGGGGCCTTGGGATTGGTTCATAGGTGTATGGGCGCCTATGGGACCATGGTGATTGGTAAGGCTGGGAGCCTTAGAATTATGGTGAATGGTTAAATCTTAATGTGGAAACCTTGGTTTCTGGATCTTTAAAGCTACTAGGAATGATCATTGTTCATATGATTAGCTAATCAAAGCGGAATTAGAACAACAACCATTAACAATGTGTTTAGGGCACAAAACACATGAATTAAAATAATTGGGTTGCTAATTATATTAATAATCAACAACCACTAGACGTGTATACATTGAATCCCACGTCTAGTCGACACACGCTTTAGGTTTACATTGTGAATGAAAGTATGAATAAAACCTAAGACCCTTGGTTCCTTTTATAGTGTAAGGATTAGGGTTTAAAAGAGATAATTATGAATAAACAAGTAAATCTTCTATTTAGATAAACATATACAGAATATCTCCTGCATATATATCCAAATAGAAGCTTCTAAAGGCTTCTTGTCTCCGTTTCTAACAATGCTTACATTGTACATGACAATGCTTGGATTGTACATGACAATGCTTGCTTTGTCAACCTTGGATTTGCTCTTGTCAACGCTTAGATTGCTCTTGACAACGCTTAGACAAAATCTTCATGTTTTCTTCGTTTTTGAGTTTCTGCCACATCAACTTTTTGACCCAACAATCTTCCCCTAGTCGATGTTGGCAAAACTCTATGTGTATCTCTTGTAAGTTGTACATGATCTTCAAATTGCTTCCCCTCAAGTGTAGCATGTATGTCTTCCCCTTTTTGTCACATCAACAGGGAAGTAAACAATGTATGCAATCTTTGAAGATTCTCTAATTGTAGCTCTATGTATTGATCTTGAAGAAAAATAAATAAAGCATTCTTGATGTAGAAGTAGAATAACCCAACCTTGTATTCCATGTCTTGTACTATCCATGTGATGAAGAACTTATACTGATCTCATCAAGTATAAGTAGACCTCGATCCCTTGTCAATATTCTCATCCTTTGTGAGACACTGAGCACGATAATGTAACTCCTTCAAGTGTTATGAAAAGTCTTCGTCACTAACCATGTAAAGCACGAACAAGTTATCTTCAAACCAATGGTATCCCTCCATGATTTAAAGATATGATAAAACACAAAATCGCGAAAGTCTTCTTCAATCATCAAACTTACCATAAGAATTCTTCCCCTTAAGCTAACATCTCTTCATGACGACTCTCAATCTTCATATCATATGTAAAAGTGACAAGACAGATAACTCTTTTACAAGGCTACCCCGATTACATAATGAAATCCAAGAAAGTACTTCACAAATTGTTGATAACTCGCATTAAAATCGTTAATCCATTTTAAAAATATCCGAGCCATAAATATCAATTTGATATTCTGTATAAGAACGGAGATTCCATGTACCTTCGTGTGTAAATTCCTCCTTTTTGTGTGCTTAAAACGTACAAATTTTCTCAAACAGCAGTCATTCTTTTGTTATCCGAGAACCTTCTTTTTCCAATATCCTTTCTATGTGTACTGTCACATATCGGACAACACCTATCAACGCTTGAGCAAGCATTTCTCGGACAACTCATGTCAACGCCTATTCTGTCAGCGTTCACTTATTCCTTGTCAGCGTCAAAATTACAAACGTCAGCGTCCACCATAAACATTGTCAGCGTCCACTTCAAATTCTGTTAGTGACTTGTCTTAAGCCTAGGAGAACAAATATACCACGCCATATTGCCTCATGTGAAAACAACCTAGAAACTTATAATCATGCATCCCATAAACTCGGCAAAAATCATGCAACAAATAAAATCCTATTGTAACAGCATATAATACCCCAAAGATAGAAGATATTATAGAATCAACAATATTTGCTCTTTTTCACTTCTTCGTGTGAACACTCCATCAAGTTAACCAATAAACACGTCCCTTTTTTTTTCTTCTTTTAGGTCATGTGAGCACCAACTAAGAATAGACCGTGTGAACACAAATTCACCACCAGTAAGAATCAAGTGCATCACATACCTTTTAAAGCATCTTCACGTGTCTTTGCTAAAAATAGAATAAAATTTTCATCTATGCAGCGTCCTCGTGTGAATACAATAACCAAGCGTTGTTACTGTATAAAACAATCAGTTAGAATGAAACTCACGTCCCCTTTCTTGCTGCATACATCTTATTCATCCTGATTCTTAGATTATAATCATATGTGATTATAAACCCGTGATTGCCTGCTTCCATTGTCTTGTGTTTCATACTCTTAACACCATAATCACGAACAAGTACTCCTTTTCTATTTTAAAGACCGATATAGGGTTTATAGCTTCATTCACCGAAACCCTAACTTAGGGTTTGTAAATAAACCTTAGATCAAGTATTATCTTGAATCATAACAGCCACAACCCTCATAACCTTCTGCTTTTTATGTCTATCTAGGGTTTGAGAAACCCTAGTTCATGATTTATGTGAAAAAGCAAAAACATTAAAACCTTAAACAGTGAACTTCGACCTTGAATAACTTCTTCAATAAGGCTCAGATCGAAAATCCCTTCGGTGAGATTCTAGACACAAGTGCCGAGAATATACAGTTCAAAAAATACGAAGATCCAATGGTTAACGAAGGAGAGATCGTGTTTTGAACATGGCTGTTTACAGAAAACTGCATTCATCCTACTGCTGACTTTGACGCTTAATAACTTTTTCTTAGGGATAAAACTTGACAATCCCTCCTGTGCATGTCTAGATATATGTGTATAGAATACACACAAGAAATTTCGTGACGATCCAACGATTTAATCAAAAGTTATGACCTTCTGAATACTGCTGCGCACACAAAAACGTCCAGAAAAACCCTAGACGGATTTTTCTTCTTTTCACCATACACGAACACCTTGTTGGTCCTAGCATCACGAGTCACGAGGCTCTGATACCAATTGTGGAAACCTTGGTTTCCGGATCTTTAAAGCTACTAGGAATGATCATTGTTCATATGATTAGATAATCAAAGCGGAATTAGAACAACAACCATTAACAAGGTGTTTAGGGCAAAAACCACATGAATTAAAACAATTGGTTTGCTAATTATATTAATAATCAACAACCACTAGACGTGTATACATTGAATCCCACGTCTAGTCGACACACGCTTTAGGTTTACATTGTGAATGAAAGTATGAATAAAACCTAAGACCCTTGGTTCCTTTTATAGTGTAAGGATTAGGGTTTACAAGAGATAATTATGAATAAACAAGTAAATCTTCTATTTAGATAAACATATACAGAATATCTCCTGCATATATATCCAAATAGAAGCTTATAAAGGCTTCTTGTCTACGTTTCTAACAATGCTTACATTGTACATGAAAATGCTTGGATTGTACATGACAATGCTTGCTTTGTCAACCTTGGATTTGCTCATGTCAACGCTTAGATTGCTCTTGACAACGCTTAGACAAAATCTTCATGTTTTCTTCGTTTTTGAGTTTCTGCCACATCAACTTTTTAACCCAACACTTAAATGTTAGTTGTTAATACATCATATTGTCCATATGTTCTTTTGTTAATGGTTATTATTCACAGCTCATAACTTGATTTTGGCGTTGGAGTCTAAACCTATGACTCTCACCAACATTATTGTTGGCGTGTTTTAGTGTCTCTTTCAGGTGTTAATGTGGGTAAGCGTGAGAACATAAGTAGCTAGGATTGGAGTCGCGTAGGAATGCATTTAGAAGGAGATCCCCGTTCCTTCATAGATTTCTTTTGTTTGATTGAATAAGTGATACTACGAGTACCTTTATGTTGATGTTTGTTTTATTTGTTTGTCATTGGTAAGAGGTGGGAATTTTATCTACTTACCTAGACTCTTGCATTGTTGAGATATTGTCATATTTGTGTCACATTTTATGGCATTTCTAGTTCTCTCTATAGACACGCTATTGTTGTGATGATATCCATACGTCGCGCCCCATATTCCGCCATAGTGAGGTGTGACAGAATGGTATCAAAGACAATGGTTATAGAGAATTAGGTTGCCTAGTCTCGTAGCCTAGTCTATAGCTTAAGGGTCCTCGCATATAGGCGTCGTAGGAGTATGTGTGCATTTGATATTAATTGAAGTTTTTCTTGATGTTATTGGTTTTTACTTGCGATGTGTGTTAAGTTTTGACTAGTATGGGTTGAACCATAGTAGTTCATACTTAGCCACATGTTATTTAATTTTCGGGTTGTGACTAGTGCGGGTTGAACCATAATCGTCCACGCTAGTCATTGTTGTATTTTGCTTAAATTGTACATTATAGTACATAATTTGGTACATGGTAGTTTCTATCTTTTGTTGAGTTATTTTATGTACCTGACGTATATTATTTTTCTTTTGATGTTTAAGTCATGTTCACTAAGAATCATGTGGTGGTTCGAGTTACTAGGAGTACATGGGTAGGAAGGATTTTAAGGTGCTTCCATTCTAATGGGCGACATGACTTATAATTGATTATGTTTTCGTTTTGGATTTTGTCTATGCTGTTTTAGCTAGACTATAGATTTCTGACTTCCAAGAGTTTGACTATGTTATTTTATTAGTTGGAGTTTTTGACCTTATTGTTTATGTGGTTATGTGCTTAGGTGAGTTGATGGATTTATGTGTTATGTGTTGTATTTATTCTTATAAGTGTCATCATAGGAGGGAGTGCATTGGAGAAAGGGTAATTCTATAAGTATGGTGGCCAACATAGTTATACAAGTACCACAACTTCAATGGATTCCTAAGTATGATTGCATGAAAGAGGATTAATACATGCTTGTATAGTAGATGTTGGACGGATTTGAGTATATGTATCCTAATATGTCTATATATGTATGATCCCCTACAATTAACGATTGTATCCTTAGGAGGGTGGCTAGCTCGCTTCTTTTTAGATATTCAACCTCCATTGTAGCGTATTCTTCGAGTTTCCTATTTTACATGTCCGTTTTAAAATGGTGTTTTTGGTTTTAAGTCTATTGAAATAACTTGGGATCTCTTTTGGGATAATGAAATCTTTTGTGTTGAGTCTTACATTTCTTTTTGTCGGTATATATTGAAAAAAAGACTTGGAAATCTACTATATAGTTAGATAGTTCGTTGTATTCGGTAAAATAGGGGTAGGGTGTAGGAGTCGTGTTTGCAACAAGATATAAGATAAGTTTTTTTTATGTAATCAACACTTATTTATCTCAAATTCTAAAAGACGTTCTTTAAAATAAAGCAAAATAAAGTTTTCCAACTTAAATATTTCATATAAATGAGTTTAATCGATATACGTCATTTATAATTATTTATACAAGATTAAACAAAGTTCGTGAAAATTTCACATACATTTATTTCTTTTCATTTAAAAGTAATTACGTTAATTACTAAGATGATTCTTTAGTTTTTTAAACAACTAGTATAAAATTGTGTTGGTCATAACTTGTTCATTTTTAAAGCTTTTTGGGTGATTCAAAAGCCTAAAATTTTGTACTCGGAACGTACTTTTAAAATATTCAGAATGTATAGTCATGGGAGGTCATTAGACTGGTCGAAATTGTTGTACAAGTGTCGGGTTCAAGGTTGAGTTTCGAATAGTAGTTTTTAAACATAGGATTTGGGATATTCAGAGTACCTAGTATTTGAGTTGAGTCTTGTGATCGTATAGAGGGTTGTTTGTAGATCATTTGAGTCACATAGATGTGGAGAGGTAAAGAAAAATATTCTTTTATGAAAAGTCGATGTCGTGCAAGGTTTAAAAAAATATGTCGCGGGGCGTAATATGTTTTGGTTGCCATTGGGTGTTTCTTGGATTATTTTTCGTTGTCATGGGTCATTTTGAATTAATACATGTTTTGGGTTTGATTTTTCTTTTGAGTCTCGTGGTTTTTGACTTGTTTTAACTGGTGCACGTGAAATGTCGTTAGTTATCCATAGTTTTGATTCGTTGGTCGTGCCTGGTGGGTTCCAGATGTAGTTTTTGTTTTGTATTTATTGAGAACATTGAGAGCATTGGTCGTGCCTGGTGGGTTCCAGATGTAGTTTTTGTTTCGTAGAAAGACGAACTAATTTGGTCATGAGGTCTCTTAGGAGTGCCAAGGGAGATGAATAGAGATTTGTATAAAGCATGGATATTGGCACAAGTAACGCATCATATAGAATGTTGGAAGGGGATGTTATATTTCAAAGGTACTTGTGATATTCGTTAGGTATGTAATTTTCCGAAAATTTATTAAGCTTTAGTAGGTTTACCTATTATCTTGAAGTAGAACCACGAACAGAGCCAGTAGAAGGAGCAAGAGGAGTTGTAGTTAGTGCCTTTCCAAGGAAATTGTTGATGGAATGATTTTAAAGATCGGAGTTGTTAGGAATTACAAGGGATTCAAGATAAAGGTTGATTTGCCTGGTATTAAATGTGATGTGAAAGCGGTTGGATGAGTTGATAAGAAGGAGTACCGATCTTTTAGAATGTGTGTAGAATTTTGCGAGTAGAAAGATGTAAAAATTTGTTTGTGTTGCTGCCAAGAGAGGATGCAGGGATGATGTTAAGAATGTTGAATGGACGCTTTTGGGTTTACGGTTATACATGCTTCACCAAAGCACTAGCGGTTTTCATGGAGTCAATGAAGCGAGTGTGCATGAACGTATATAAACGAGTTATCATCGGGAGTATCGACGACATCTTGATCTACTCAAAGTCTAAGAAGGAGAGTGAGGCGAATTATGTGTTGGTTTTGGAGTGGAATTATACGTGAGATTTTCAAGTGTAAGTTTTAGTATTAAGTTTACCATGATGAGTTGTTAGAGATGATGGCATATCATGGAACCACTAAGGGGCGAAGTGAAGAAGGATGAGGAAGCATTTTGGAGGCTGAAGAGGTGGATTGGATAATGAGCCGATCTTGGCATTATCAGAAAGACTGGATGAATTCACGAAGCATGACGATACGTGGAGCAAGTATTTGGATGTGTACGAGAACGACAAAGAAAGGCGTATGCTTATACGTTGCAAGAACTGAAGATTTGGAAGAACTAGATAAGACTTAGTTAGTGGAGCTGGATTGTTATATCTGCCTAAAATGCTAGAGGCATTTGGGATACGAGATGTAGAGAATGATCTATACGGATCATGAACGTCTCCAACACATATTCAATCATCTTGATTGAACATTTGGCAAAGGTGATGGGTGGAGTTAATTGATGAAAGAAAATTGCAAGGCCAAGTACCATCTGGGAAAGGCAAGCATGGTTGATGAGACATGGAATAAGAAGAAGGAAGTGAAGCTGAGACGAACTTGAACTATATGGATGACGTATTAGGGTGGTTTGGATGAAGGATGTAGGTTGCACGAGTTGAGTTGTCTAAAGCAGAGAACGCGACAACATTTATGTTGCGTGGCTTGGACAATCGTATGGAGAAAAGGGACGTAGATTATACTTCCTACATAGATAGGAGTAGCTTAGAAAGGGCGATGTAAGGACGAAGTTGGTGGAAGGGATACATAATGGGGTGAGGAATAAGTACGATGAGAGTTGGGTGATAGTCGATAGACTGTCTAATTCATCCTGTATTTCAAGAGGAATGAGAAGTCACGTAGTTGAGAAGTTGGAAGGATTGCATACAAATGCGATGGAATAGGCGGTTTTGTGTAAAAGTTAACCTAATAGGTATTGAATGCCTTATGAAGGATTATGGCAAGGGAAGAAACGGTGCGAAGCAAGCGTAGTATACCGTTGATAGACTTATGGTTGGTATGAGCATACTATAGGGGTAACTAAGAAAGACGCCTAGAGATTTGGCGTGCGGGTTGGAGATAGTTAGAGAATGCATTTTATTTAGGAAGAATTCTTCTACAAAGAGAGTCACTAGTTAGAGGGGCGTATTCCTCACTGATGAGAATGTAGGGAATAAAAGAGGATCGCCTAAATTATTGGCTGAAGATAAGACAGAAGATGGTATGGAAATTAAGATTATGGAGAGACAAGCGAGAAGTAGTATGGAGGAAGCATGGCTTGAGGGAGCAAAGGGTTGTCAAGATAATGTAGTGATATAGAAGGGAAAACCGTTAGGTCTGGTGATAGGAAATGTAGTAGAAACTGATGGAGTTAATCTATAGAAGATGAGGTGGATCACCGTTACTGTGGGGTGAAGTTAGAAGCAGTCAACATATTGGACCGGAGTTAGAACGAAAAACTACAAGAGGTGGTGGTAGTGCTTAAGTAGAGGTTGAAAATGGCTAAGGACCGACAATAGAGCTGTGTGTACAAGAGGCTTAAGCCGTTGGGATTTGAGATTGGGGATAAGGTTATGCTATAGGTTTTACCATGGAAAGAAGTGACGTGGTTTGGGATGAAAGGAAAGTTAACACCTTGAATCATGGGTCCGTTCGAAATCTTTGAAAGGTTTGGACCAGTGGCTTATAGGTTGAGGAATTACTAGGAGAATTTAGTAGTGTGCATGATGTATCTCGTGTATCAAGCTTGAGGAAATGCTTAGAAAGAACCGACTTGCAAGTACCGTTAGATGATATTAGTATGGATACGAGTCTTCGTTTCATCGAAGAACCGGTAGAGATTTTAGGTCGTGAAGCTAAGACGTTGGAAAAAAGGGTAATATACCGTAGTTATGGTTAGATGAAATTTGGAACGTGGACTAGAGTTCACGTGGGAACGGGAAGGATTTATGAGGAACAAGTATCCTTAGATATTTGCTAATGATGATCCTAAGGAGTAAATCTCGGGACGAGATTTCTATTAGGAGGGAGTGATGTGACAACCCCGGTTTTTGAGGTTCGTCACTTAGTCTTATTATTGGGGTATTTTGTGTGACTATGTGATTTATGTGATTTATGTGTTTGTATGTGTGATTTTGGGTATGAGAATGGAAGAAATGAGGTACATGATTTGTAAATCATGGTACGGGTTACAAATGAAATGAAATGAAATGAGTTCAGAATAGAACTGCGGGAAAGTTCGGATATCGTTTTTACAAGGTTTCGTGTACGTATCGTATGTTGTATGTATGTATTAAGTAAATATTATATGTTTAGGATAAGTTTTAGAGATACTTTTCATAATTAGAAACTTTTGGAAATGACGGTTAGTTCGGAAATTACGTAGAAAGTCGAAAAATTAGTGAATAGGTGTTCGTTTTGATCCGGAAGGGTCTAGATGTTAACTAATGGTAATTATAAGTTAATAGAAATTAAATTAATAAAATAATGAAGGGTGAGTTGGAATTGTGGCCCCCATAGCAGAATATTTTAATAAAAAAATGATAATTACCATATAAGAGTCCTAATTGGGCCTAAACTTGATCAGGAGGTTACCAAAGCATATATAAACACCCCAAGATCCCAAAAACGACCCGTGAACCTTAAATTAAACTCTAAGTCATTCAAATAGCAATGCATGATCAAGAAGAGTCGAATTTATGCTCAGGATTTAAAGGTACGTAATTAAACTAGGTTGATTAACATTAATTTACGTATTTGTAACCTACTATGATAGATTAGGGTTTGAGATTCATAATTTTTTATTAGGGTTTGTTAATGATCTGCAATTAATAATGTAATTAATGTTTTTTTATCATTGGAAATCGTTTTTAGGTTTTAATTAGGGTTTATGTATGATTAATTAGATTGATTATCAGAAAATCGTTTTTAAAAAAACTAGGCAGAATTTTTGTCCATTGTTTTGATCATATCTAGAGTTCTAGGAACATTCATGATGCGATCCAAGTACCCCTGAAAAGGTAATTGATTTGTCTTTCTAATGAAAGAAACGAGAACTAAATTGGAGGTAGGGAGGTGGGTCAAAAGTAGGTTAAAACAGGCGGAGGTCAAAACAGTTTTTAGGACAGCGGGTTTTCAATTTGTGTTTTAAGGTGATTGGGGTACTTAGAAGTACAATTGAACCCTCTAATAAATATGGGAGTTGTTTTGTATATATTAAATAAGAGACCTGGAAGAGGGCTAAGCAAATGGGTTAGGGTACAACCCCCTAATCATAACGAACTTTTTATATGTTCAAAATCAGTAAAATCTGGATAGACAGAAGTATATATATATATATATATATATATATATATATATATATATATATATATATATATATATATATATATATATATATATATCGAGGCTTTAATAGTAGCTTTAAGGTTGGGTCAAAAGGGAGGAGTTAGCTAAAACATGTAAGGGCGTAGGGTTTCTTTTACAGAGAGCATGGGGTTGGTTAGGTTGGCGTTTGGCTAATAGTTTGATGACTAAAAACCAGGACTGTTTTAGGAGAAAAGTAAACGGGATAGGTATCAAGTTTAACTAAGTTAAGGACTTTTTAGGGACGGGAAATGTAATGCTTAGAGCATATAAACGGGGTATATATATGGTATAATGTTAGATATCATCATAGGTTGATGAATCATTTTAGTATTTGGTTCATTTATTGATTGGGTGCATTTGTTTGTTAGCTTTTTGCTAGTGCGTGGATTGTTGGAGAAGCTCAATCAGGTGAGTTTCATAGTCACATGTCTTTTTATGATTTGATTTCCAGATGTGATGGAAGAGACACTGTATGGCTTTGTAAATAATGTTGTGAATGTTTTTATGGTTTGTAATGGACTTATGTGTACACTACTGCTATGTGATTCTTGATTGTGCTTATGATTTGGATCGGGGGATACGTACCGTCTCAGTTATTGTGGTTTGACTTTGTACCAAGGGGATGTTGACAAGGCGGGGCCTTGGGATTGGCTCATAGGTGTATGGGCGCCTATGGGACCATGGTGATTGGTAAGGCTGGGAGCCTTGGAATTATGGTGAATGGTTAAATCTTAAATGTTAGTTGTTAATACATAATTGTAGTATATTGTCCATATGTTCTTTTGTTAATGGTTATTATTCACTGCTCATAACTTGATTTTAGCGTTGGAGTCTAAACCTATGACTCTCACCAACATTATTGTTGACGTGTTTTAGTGTCTCTTTTAGGTGTTAATGTGGTTAAGCGTGAGAACATAAGTGGCTAGGATTGGAGTCGCGTAGGAATGCATTTAGAAGGAGATCCCCGTTCCTTCATAGATTTCTTTTATTTGATTGAATAAGTGATACTACGAGTACCTTTATGTTGATGTTTGTTTTATTTTTTTGTCATTGGTAAGAGGTGGGAATTATATCTACTTACCTAGACTCCTGCATTGTTGAGATATTGTCATGACATTTGTGTCACCTTTTATGACATTTCTAGTTCATATAGTTCTCTCTATAGACACACTATTGTTGTGATGATATCCATACGTCGCGCCCCATATTCCGCCATAGTGAGGTGTGACAAAAAGGGTGTTCTTGGTGTGGTAAATTTGCTACAGTAAGTGTTACCCGCGTTTTTAGGAGTTTAAACTTTGGGTATTGGCAGTTTTGGTCCTTTGTTTTTGGGAAAGGTTGTATAGCAAGTTTATTCAGCCCTTTAAACGATTTCTTTGTTAAATAAGTTTCTGATTTTAGACATTGGCCACAAATACTTTGGAAAAAGGGATTTAGGGCTTATACAACTTTGGTGTAATTACACAAATGGCCCTTTTGATGTTTTATCCATTTAAAAAGGACTAAATGTGTAATTTTCTTGAACTTGAAGGTCTTCTTTGGATCTTTGACTTCATGAGGGACCATTGTTGACAATTTAGAATTGTTGATTGACTAAACTTGCCAAATCTTCAAAGTTAAAGGACCTTTTTGTAATTTTGACACACTTAAGGGACCAAACTTGTAATTATGAATATACAAGGGTATTATGTGTCATTTCTTCATAAATGAGGGATCATTCTTGTACCTCTTCAAGTCTCCAAGGGTTATTCTTTGATAAATCCATAACTAGGGCCCGGTTCATTGTGCGGCTTCGTTTCTCGTGTTCGTTTTCCTTGTTTCTTGTGATCTTTTGTCTTTTTCATGATATCCATACCTAAAATACACAAGTAAACAAACACAAGCATATATATGGTATTTTGATGACATTTTATGCACTTAAAGCCCGAAAAGAACGATGAGATCATGTATAAATGCCATCTCATCACTCCCCCATACTAAACCATTGTCGTGCCCTCACACAATGCTAGAATAAAGTATCTAAGCATCTCCAAAATTAGATTTTATTACCCTTTATTGAAAAGTAAAACTTGCAACAATACTACAAAGATATGTTAAAGACATAATGTATGATTTTCATCACGAATGTGACTTTTAGGGTCAATGAATAAAAACAAGTGAATGTCTCATAGAGTAAAGTTCGTCATCCTTGATTGTCATACATTCCATGCTAAGTGCAAAAACGAGATCATTGTTGGTACAAGTCATAATGCTAACACTACTCATACGTCCAAATTGTGTAATACTTTTTCTCCCCGCAATCCTAGTTATTATGAAAAGAAATGGTTTCTAGAATTTTTTAACTATTTGTCATGGATCACAAGTTATTCATATTGACTTATTTGAGTATTTATTAGTCCGAAAATAAAGTAGCACGATTTAATCGATAGTTAGCTAAAGAACAAAATCTTTTAAAACGGGTTCTCGTGTATCTCCTTAAGTTCATATCTTGGCATAACTCGTTTCACGATTTGAGACCTTTCTCGGACGGATATTTGGCATGTACTTCATACTTCAAAACTTTAGAAGACGTTCTTGAAATTATGGTCTTCTCTTCATATTTGGGAATTTCTTCACTTGACGATTAAGAGAGATTCTTCATACTTGGACCACGACTTCATCATTTTTCTTCAATCTTTATTTTGGATTTTGATATACAATGATCCGCCTCCTTTTAGGACTTGGATATATTTATCCTCATACCTTGTTAGGGTCTTTTTGTATAGACTTCTCCATGATCTTTAGGGGAGTAATTGCTTTTCGTCGTGTGTCTCGATCCTTCATATTGATTTTGGAATAATGATACTTCACATCATCTTGGATCTTTAACAACAAAATAGAGCTCCTCATGCCTTGTTAGGGCCTTTTTGGATCTTCACCAGTCTCCGCATCCCGCTTCAATAAGTTATGCCTTGGTTATGAACTCTATTCAACCACGAGCAACTTTTAAACGATCTTGGGCTAGAAGCTAACTAACCTTTTACATCGTACGACCTTACTTATTGCAATTATTCTATTCCTAATGCATTGATTTTATGGGAGAAAAATCCACAATTAAAAACATATGAGTTTTTGAAAGAACATTTTTATGTTCTACGTTTAGCATGATCACTTGTCTAACTCTATCACTTCTCGTTCTTCACTATTTAAAGACCTCTAATTAAAAAGAATCATGAATACTTAGCCATGCAAGTCAAAATTAAGCCAAATTTGGATTAGCTTTCATTAAGACTATATCAAATCGATGTTTTGGGTTTTCAATCCACCTATAGGATCTTGCACTTTCTTAGACTTTTTCAAGTTTAGAGAATGCATTTTAAAGTTCCCTTGATAAGTGACTTTCTAGGATCATTTATAGGAACATGCGTAAAGTTCTTGTTCTTAACCCGAATGAGCTAAGACTTTCGCATTTTAAAGTTCCCTATATAAAAGTATAGCAAAACTTGATTCGAGCGGGTTAAGGAATGTAAAGGGCTCCAAATGCCCATCAAGTCAAAAATTAACTCTTATTCTACCCATCGGAAAATATACATTCGCGTCTTAAAAATACTTATGAAAACTAAGAAAAAATTTAAAATTTGGCCATTTTTAGCCTTATTAGCAACAAAACAAAACGTTGAAAGTTGGAAAACGTGAGGGCGTAGCAAGGCAAGTATCTATTCACCCCCCATACTAAAAATAAACATTGTCCTCAATGTTTCGAGTCTAAAGGTGGAGCACCCCCATACTAGGGACGAAGAGTCGAATGCTTTGGATCTAGCATAGAAAGGGTGATCAACAATATATCTAAAGCCATTTATGAATTATGCTAAAAGATAATTGTTAGAACAATAAAGGATATGTCATGGATTCGTGAAAAACTCTTCAAGTAAACGATCTAGGCTCACGTAAACGAACATGAGAGTCTTCAATCGTGGCGATGATGATGATCTAAATAACATATTCACAAACAACCACGAGACAACGAGTTAGAAGGGCACAAATCCCCTCTTATTAACTACATTAGAAAGCAATAATATGTACAATGGAGAAGCATGGGATATCCCTCACGAGGCACCTCGTTTTTGCTTTACTGAGTCATGAGCTCGACTCGATCCCCTCAATGCTAATTATCATTGGGGAAGGTGACTTAGTCGAGGTCATACAAAGAAGGAACTTCCCCACGGAAGTAGTGCTTAAGCCTATGTCCATTCACCTTGAAGTTAGGACCATCATTTTGAGCTAGCTCAATGGTCCCATAAGGAAACACTTGTGTTATGGTGAAAGGACCCGACCAACGAGATTTCAATTTCCCAGAAATATCTTCAAACGAGAGTTAAAAAGTAACACTTGATCACCAACGTTAAAAACCCGATTTTAAATCTTTAAACCATGAAACTTTTTAGTCTTTTCCTTAAAAATCAATGAATTTTCATAAGCATTATCTCTTAATTCATCCAATTCATTTAATTGTATTTTCCGGTGATCTCCCGCGGTCTTCAAATCATAATTTGCATGCTTAAGGGCCTCATATGCCTTATGCTTTAATTCAATAGGCAAATGACAATTCTTTCCATAAACCAACTTATAAGGAGTACAACCGATAGGTGTCTTATAAGCGATCGGAAAGGCCCATAAAGCATCATCGAGTTTGTCGGACCATGAAGCACGGTTTTCTCAAATCGACCTTTCCAAAATCCTCTTCAATGCTCGGTTTGAAACCTCGACTTGCCCACTCGTTTGTGGGTGATAAGCCATAGAAAGACGATAAGTAACTCCATATTTATTTAGAACCTTTTCGAATTGGTCATTACAAAAATAGGTTTCACGATCGCGTATAATAGCACGAGGGGTTCCAAACCGAGAGAATAGTTGCTTCAAAAACTTCACTACCACACGAGCATCATTAGTAGGTAAAGCCTTAGCTTCCACCCACTTTGAAAGGTAGTCGACGGCTACAAGGATATACTTGTTTCCATGAGACGATGGGAACGACCCCATAAAGTCAATGCCTCAAATGTCGAAAATCTCACACACTTGAATTATGTTTTTTGGCATTTCATCCTTTTGCGACGATTTTCCTTGACATTGGAAAGAATCACATGACTTCACAAGTGTGTGTGCATCACGATAGATTGTAGGCCAAAAGAAGCCGGCATCGAACACTTTCTTAGCCGTGAGATTAGCACCATGGTGACCACCCGTGGGTCCCTCGTGACAAGCTCTAAGGATGTTAAAAGCTTCGGTACCAAAGACACAACGTCGAACGAGTTGATCCGCACAAACCCGAAAGAGATAAGGGTCGTCCCAAAAATAGAACTTGACGTCACGAAAGTATTTTCTCTTTTGTTGTGTTGTCATACCCTTGATTATGAAGTTCCCCGCATGGTAATTAGCAATGTAGGCAAACCATGGGGTGTTGTCTTTAGAATTCACTACACCGAGAGTCTCGAGAGGAAATGTTTCGGTAATTTCCTTGTTCTCAAAAACATCTTTGTGAGGATCTTCTAGACGAGAGAGATGATCGGCTTCTAGATTCTCGGCTCCTTTTATGTCAAGCATATTAAATCAAATTCTTGGAGGAGGAGCATCCAACGAAGCAATCTCGGCTTAGCATCTTGCTTAGCTAAGAAGTACTTGATAGCCGAATGGTCCGTATACACGATGATTTTAGTCAAGACGAGATAAGGTCGGAATTTCTCAAAAGCATAAACCACGGCAAGGAATTCCTTTTCTGTTGTGGTGTACTTAAGTTGAGCCTCGGTCATCGTCTTGCTAGCATAATGAATAGGACGGAAGTGCTTTTCATAACCTTGCCCTAAGACGGCCCCTATTGCATAATCACTTGCATCGCACATGATTTCAAAGGGTAATTCCCAATTCGGAGCAACAAGAATGGCAGCTTCAGTAAGTTTCCTTTTAAGAGTTTTGAAAGCTCTAACACAATCCTCATTGAAGTTAAAAGGAGCATCCTTCTCGAGAAGGTGTGTCATAGGTCGAGAGATTTTCGAAAAGTCTTTGATGAAACGACGATAAAAGCCCGTGTGGCCTAGGAAACTCCTAACTCCCTTAACGGTTTTGGGATGAGGTAACTTGGCGATGACGTTTATCTTAGCTTTATAACCCTCAATCCCCGCTTTCGAGACCTTGTGCCCTAAGACGATTCCTTGTTTACACATAAAATGACATTTTTCCCAATTAAGCACAAGGTTGGTTTCTTCACAACGTTTAATCATTTTCTCGAGATTAGATAAACACGACGTGAACGAATTGCCAAACACCGAAAAGTCATCCATGAATACTTTCATCGACTTCTCGATCATATCTTGAAAAATAGCCATCATGCACCGTTGAAACGTACCCGTTGCATTGCAAAGTCCGAAAGGCATTCTACGATAAGCAAATGTTCCATAAGGACATGTAAACGTAGTTTTCTCTTGATCACGAGGGTCGATAGGGATTTAAAAGTAACTGGAAAAACCATCTAAAAAGCAATAGAATTCATTTCCCGCAAGACGCTCCAACATTTGATCTATGAAGGGCAAGGGAAAGTGGTCTTTACGAGTGGCGTCATTTAACTTTCGATAGTCAATACACACCCTCCAACCGGTCACAACACGAGCGGGAATTAACTCGTTGTTTTCATTTGGCACAACGGTCATTCCTCCCCTCTTAGGGACACAATGGATTGGGCTCACCCATGGGCTATCAGAGATAGGATAAATCATTCCCGTGTCAAGAAGTTTTAAGACTTCCTTTTTGATGACATCGTGAATTTTGGGGTTTACCCTTCTTTGACTTTGAATTGCGATTTTGTAGTCCTCCTCTATTAAAATCTTGTGAGTACAAAATTTTGGGTCAATACCCTTAATGTCGGAAATTTTCCACGCAATTGCCCCTTTATGAGCTTTAAGAACTTTCAAAAGTGCGGTTTTTTCATCATTAGTAAGATCTTTTGCAATAATAACCGGCAACATGTCATCACCTTCCAAGAATGCATATTCAAGGTGAGATGGAAGATCTTTCAATTCAAGGATTGGCAGTTCCTCGATCGAAGATTTTTGTTCAACACTCATAACTTTCATCGGCGGAAGAATTGGTTGTTGGGAATAAATTAAGGCCAGATCACTTGAGTGCTGACAAGAACAAAACAAGCGTTGACAACAACAAAACAAGCGCTGACAGCTCAAGCGTTGACAAGTTAAAGTCAAGCGTTGACACATTGAAGACAAGCACTGATGGAAGATATATTCTACACGTTTATTATATTCTAGAATACTTCTAGTAAGGATAGAAACGACAATGTATTTTCTATATTTATCTTTACCTAGAATAGCTGATACGTAGATTATTGTACAAGGCTTCTTATGTCTATAAAAGAAGACCTTTAGGTTAATGTTTAATATAAGTTTTATATATAAGTTTTCATTCGTAAACATCTTTCATTGTAAGCAAGTTTGGTATTGATAATCAAAGTGAAAGTTTGTTTATATCATTGTGTGTTCTTGTTTAAGTGTTAAATTCCGCATAACACTTAGATTCATAAAGCATATACAAAGGTTTCTCTACATGTATTACTTGATCTAATCTCGTATACACAAAGCTAATCGATCTAAGTTTGGGATCAACAAGTGGTATCAGAGCTTGTTGAGGAACTTTTGATCTTAAAGAACACCAGAACCCTAAAATCACCAAAACCCTAATTTTCTCAGAAACTCTAACAACATCATGTCTGAAGCAATAACCTCATCCTCCTCAGCCTTACCAAACATCAAAATTCCCATGCTCGATGCAACCAACTTTGACTTATGGAAGTTCAACTTTGAACAATATCTGGGGATCTATGATTACACACTCTGGGAGATTATTGAATATGGAAACACATTCAATAAGGCTCAAAAGATTCTTGATGCCATTACTCAAAGATCAGCTGCTGCTGGATGTTCTGAAGAGGATAAGAAAGAAAAACCTGGAGATGGTAGAGCTGTGTCTGCTGATGACATAGCAAAGAAAAGGGTTGACATGAAAGCCCTAAATATTCTAAAAGTCTCTTTGGGACAAGAAAACCAGCATAAATATAGAGGCTATGAATCTGCTAAGGATCTTTGGGAAGCTCTTGAAGTTGCATATGGTGGCAATGCAGACACTAAGGAGGAAAATAAAAAGCAACTTCTGCATGATTATGCTGTCTTCAAAGCTCAACCCAATGAGAAACTGAGTAGTGTGAGAAGCAGATTGCTTGACATTACAAGAAAGTTGTCCTTCATGGGGACACAAGTTGGTGATGTTGACATCAATGCTACCTTTCTTAAAAGTCTTGGTGAGGCATGGAAGATTGAGGCAAGATCTATTCTTGCCAACAATACTTACAAGAGCTCTTCGTTTGATGACATCTACAACAAACTAAGACTGTTGGAAGATGAAACTCTTTTAGAGCATGGAAGCAAATCTACCACCAGCAACATGGCCTTCTTCTCTCATAGTGAAGGTCAATTCAATCAGAAGGACTCTTATATGCATCCAGTTACTGGATCATAATATGACAGCGCTGGAACAAGTCCTGTCAACGTCTCCTATTCAGACGCTGACACATTCAAGAATGACTCCCCAAGAGTTAAACCTGCTGGTTTGGATTTGGATACTGTTTGTGCTTACATTGCTTCTTTTCCCAATGGTTCAGTGATTACATATGAGGACCTTGAGCAGATAAGTGATGAGCACCTGGAAGAGATGGACATCAAGTGGAACATGGATATTGCTAGTATAAGAGCAAATAGGTGGAACAGAAGGTTTAAAAAGAAGATGACCTTCAATGCTAAAGACACAGCTGGATTTGATAAATCCAAAGTTGAATGCTACAACTGTCATCGTATGGGGCACTTCATGAGGGAATGCAGATCTCCTAGAATATCTGATGATGGTAAACCCTCAAGTCGGGTTGTTAAAGCTCAGGATTCCAAAGCTATGGTTGCAGTTCAAGGAATTGATGGTACAGGATGGGATTGGAGCTATCTGGCTAAGAATGTTGAAGAGGATAAAGCTTTGGTTGCTGATATTGAAGAAGAAGAGCATGTTGAATATGCTCTCATGGCACACTCCTCCTCTTCATCTGATAATGAGGTATATGATGATGCTTTTTGTAGCAAATGTTGTAGGTTAAATACTGAAAGACTTAACAAAGAGGTGTTAAAACTAAAAGATGATATGAGTACTAAAAGATGTAAATTGTCTAATTACCAACTAGCTCTTACTGAAACTGAGAAAACCGTTTCTGAATACAAGAAAATGGAATTTGACTTAAAAGATAAGATCAATATCTTAAAACATGAGTTAGAAGGTAGTATGGATATTAGAAACATCATGGAAAGGGTTAATGGTGAATTACAGGCTAAGTTAGATGAGGCCATTAAGAATAAAGATAATGTTGGCCTCAAAATTCAAAGATTTGATAGAGCCACCCAAACTCTAGGAGACTGTGTGGCCAAACAAAGGGATCCTAAGGACATGACTGGGATTGGGATGAATGATTACTCTTTGGTTCCACTACCAGCTGGTGACTTCTATGGTGTCCAACAAAGGGACTTATCTTGGACTGGCTTGCCAGAGCTCCAAGAGGAGGAATTCTTTCCTCCACCAAGAGTTGTCACTCCAGTGGAAGATTATCAACAAAAACTGACTGACCTAAATGAGTGGAAGAAAGCTAACCCTACTTTATTTGTTAAGGGATGTTTGCTATGTGAAAGTCCAAATGAATCTACACCCATTAAGGTTACTAACCCAATCACTGGTAAAGTTGTTGACCTAGGCTCCAACACTGTTAGAAGACCTAGCATTAAATATGCAGAGATGTATAGGAATACTAGGTCACCCAAGAGTCAAGTTAGCAATCATGGAACAGGCTTCTTTCCTTCTAGACCTAAGGTTGTGTCTAGAAAAGCTTGTTACACGTGTGGTAGCTTTTCACACTTGGCATACAAGTGTGTCAACGCTCCTAAAGCCAGCGCTGACAGAAACAATTTCAGCGCTGACAGGAAAAAAGTCAACGTTGTTAGAAAGTCAAACGTTGTCAGACCCAAACCTTGTGTGCAGCAAAGTCCACAAGTGATTAGACCTGCCCCATTCTATTCTAGAAGGTCTAACACTCATGGACAAAGACCATTTCAAAAGACAAACACCTGGTCAAATAGGCAATGGGTTTCTGTAGCAAACCCTAGGTTCAACGCTGACAAGGGTAATTTCAGCGTTGACAGGACAAATTCTAACGCTGACAGAAACGTGACCAGACCTAAATATTTGCAGCCACAAGGTAAGGGGTCTAAAGCTTCTTCAAGCTTAACATGGAGACCCAAGAAAGATCAAAACCCTAATGATAATTGGATTTCAATGACTTGCAATAGATTTAATTACATTTCAAAGGTCATTACAAAACCTATTGGGGTTAACTGGGTATTTCATCCTAAAAAGGATGAGAATGGGGTTGTTGTGAGAACTAAGTCTATACTTATTGAACAACCAGATGAATCCAAGTCTTTTAAGACTTGGGTTCCCAAAGAAAACTAATTTGTTTTCTTTATGTGCAGGGCATTCAAAGACAGATCAATGATTATGGATATTGGGGTAGTGGATGCTCAAGGCACATGACAGGGAAGGACTATCTGACGAATTTCACCCCTATTAAAGATGGTGATAAGGTATACTTTGGAGGTGGATATGGAACTATCACAGGCAAAGGAACCCTTCTCACCAATAATCTGCGTTTTGAGAACGTCTTCCTGGTAAAAGAACTTGATTACAACCTGTTTAGTGTATCACAAGTTTGTGATAACAAAAATAAAGTTCTTTTCACTGATACTGAGTGTTTGGTGTTAAGTAAGGATTTTAAGATCCCTGATGAGAAATATATTGAGTATAGAACACCTAGGCATAAGGACATATATAATGTGAATTTAAATGGGATTAAAATGAATACCAATATGTGTTGTTTTTATGCTAAGGCCTCAGTAGATGAGAGTAATTTGTGGCACAGGAGACTAGGGCACATAAATTTTAAAAATATAAATAGACTTGTGAGGCTTGGTTTAGTTGATGGTTTGCTTGAGAAGGCCTTCCACAATGACCACTCTTGTGTTGCATGTCTTAAAGGCAAGCAACACAAGGTCTCATTCAAGTCCAAACAGGTGCATACTAGTTCCAGACCTCTTCATATGCTTCACATGGATCTCTTTGGTCCAACAAATATAGAAAGCTTGAATGGTAAGTCATATTGCTTTGTTATCACAGATGACTTTTCTAGATTTACTTGGAAATTCTTTCTAGCTATGAAGAGTGACACATCTGATGTTCTTATTGATTTTATCACTCAGATTGAGAAGAGGTCTGGCAATGAGGTTAAAATGCTTAGGAGTGATAATGGTGGAGAATTTAGGAATAAGAAGTTAGATGATTTCTGTGCCAGAAAAGGAATTACTAGGCAATTTAGCATTGCTAGAACCCCACAACAAAATGGGGTTGCTGAGAGGAAAAATAGAACCCTAATTGAAGCAGCCAGAACAATGTTGGCTGATGCTCACTTTCCTATAGCCTTTTGGGCTGAGGCTGTTAATACAGCTTGCTATGTGCAAAATAGAGCATTGGTTAACAAAATTCAGAACAAGACACCTTATGAGTTACTTTGGGGTAGAAAACCTAATATTGGTTTTCTCAGACCTTTTGGTTTTCATGTAGTAGTGTTGGATACTAGTAATGCCTTAGGGAAATTTAGTGCAAAAGGTGATGAGGGTTACTTCATGGGGTATTCAGTCCAGAGCAAGGGTTATAGGGTTTATCTTAAAGAGGACAAACGTATAGTTGAAAGAGTACATGTTAGTTTTTTAGAGAATAAACCTAGTGATCCTGAAAGTGGTCCTAATTGGTTGTTTGATTTGGAACCCTTATCTAGAACTTTAAATTATATGCCTGTCACTAATCCAGACATTGTGAAGGTAACTTCAAATGTTGTGGAGGAACAAGTTGTTAATGTTTCAGGTACACAGGTTAATGAGAGGGTTGGATCACAAGCAGAAAATGCATCTCCTATATTAGAATATGTCATAATTCCCATTTGGACAGATGCTTTTGCTGCTGCTGCTGCTGCTGGACAAGATAATGGTGGTTTCCAAATACCACCAGATACAAACATGCATGGTCCTTCAGGCGCTGAAAAAGGAAAATCTAGCGCTGACAAGACCAATTCAGACGTTGATGGCTCAGACATTAACAACAACAGTTCAAGCGTTGTTAGCCCAAGCGCTGACAAACAAGGTTCAGGCGTTGACAACAATTCTGCCCATCTTTTCTCTTCAAATTTTGAACAAGGTGAACCTTCCAATATTTATGAAGAGGTTCATCCTCATATTGATGGAAGAGAGTCTGATGAAGAGGACATTAGCAATATAGAGAATGAGGTTGAGGACACCAGACTTTTTGAAGGAGGAGTTCTCACTTCCACAATGAAGAATCACCCCCCTTCCCAGATCATTGGTGATATTATGACTCCAGTTCAGACTAGAAGATCTCATCAAGGTCTTGGTGGGTTTATTGCCAATATACACAAGAAGGTTGATACCCCTCTTGTGCAAGCATGTTTGTTTGCATGTTTTCTGTCACAAGAAGAACCCAAGAAAATATTTGATGCTCTCAAAGAACCAAGTTGGGTGGAAGCAATGCAGGATGAGCTTCACCAATTTGCAATTCAGGATGTTTGGGAGCTGGTTGATTGTCCAAGATATGTCAGACCTATAGGGACAAGATGGGTTCTCAGGAACAAAAGAGATGAAAGAGGCATTGTGGTCAGAAACAAGGAAAGGTTAGTGGCTCAAGGATATACACAAGAGGAGGGGATAGACTATAAGGAAGTCTTTGCACCAGTTGCAAGGATTGAAGCTATAAGGATTTTTCTAGCCTATGCATCCTGCATGGGCTTCAATGTCTATCAAATGGATGTCAAGAGTGCCTTTCTCTATGGCACCATTGTTGAGGAAGTATATGTAATGCAACCTCCTGGTTTTGAGGATCCAGAGCATCCAGATAAAGTGTATAGAGTCAAAAAGGCTATGTATGGCCTTCATCAGGCCCCTAGAGCTTGGTATGGTACTTTGTCTACCTATTTGGTGGACAATGGATTCAAAAGGGGCACCATAGATCAGACACTATTTACAAAGAAGAAAGGCAAGGATGTGTTGCTTGCGCAAGTCTATGTTGATGATATTATTTTTGGGTCTACTGATCCAAAGATGAGTGAGGATTTCTCCAAGCTTATGATAGACAAATTCAAGATGAGTGCTATGGGGGAGATGAACTTCTTTCTTGGTTTACAAGTTCAGCAGAAAGAGGATGGTATCTTCATCTCCCAGGATAAATATGTTGCTGAGATCTTGAAGAAGTTTGGCTTTTCTCCACATGAAAAGAGGGCTACTACTCCTATGGATAGAGAACACCCTTGGGGAAAGATTGGAGATAGGAAAGATGTTGATGTCAGACACTATAGATCCATGATTGGATCCTTGATGTATCTTACTGCCTCCAGACCTGACATCATGTTTGTTGTGTATGCTTGTGCACACCATCAAGTGACTCCTAAAGAATGTCACCTTTATGTTGTGAAGAGGATCTTTAGGTACCTAAGATGCTATCCTAGTCTTGGTTTGTGGTACCCAAAGGATTCAACATTGGAGCTGATTGCATATTCAGATAGTGATTATGGAGGTGATAAGTTTGATAGGAAATCCACAACTGGTGGATGTCAGTTTCTTGGGAGTAGGTTGATATCTTGGCAATGCAAGAAACAAACAGTGGTGGCTAATTCTACAACTGAAGCTGAGTATGTGGCTGCAGCTGCTTGTTGTGGCCAAGTGTTGTGGATTCAGAACCAACTGTTGGACTATGGGTACAATTTCATGCATACTAAGATATTTTTTGACAATAATAGTACTTTATGCATCATTAAGAATCCTGTACATCATTCTAAAACTAAACACATAGAAATTAGACACCATTTTATAAGAGATTGCTTTGAGAAAGGTTTAATACAACCAGATAGGGTTGACACTGAGGAAAATGTGTCAGATTTATTAACTAAACCTTTTGATGCTGGGAGATTTCAATACTTGGTAACCAGTATTGGAATGGTCAATCTCACATAATATGTGTTTTGGAGTCTTTTTGTAAAAGTATGTACATGATTATGCATTATTATTGTTGGTCTTATTGATGATTTAGATTTTCCACTATATTTTTCTAACACTGACAAAGGTTGCTTGAACACTGATAAGTGTTTTTGTAACGTTGTCAGCAATATAATTGTCTAACGCTGACAAAGCTTCCCTCAACGCTGTCATGTGTTATCGGGGCGTTGTCAGCAACAATGTTAGTTTTGTGGTTTTCAATCTAAATGTGCAGATGGTGTTAGCAGTATACGATTGGATACAGAGTTGCTTATGGATCAATGGAGAAGCATTTGGACAAGTTTTTATTTATGGATGATGGTTGGAATGTTTCATTCCTATCTTGACATAAATTTTTTATGTTCATGCATGATTTTAGCAAACTTTTGTATCATAGTTTAATGGGAGGTTTTAGGAACCTTTAGGATTTTTGGGTATCCATATGATACTCTTATCACAATTCTAGATTGTGTCCACAGGTGAGTATGAGTTAGTTTTACTAAATCATGAGGCACTGTAGCATGCAAAGTTGGTATACTATGCATGTTGCCAAGACATTTTTGGCCTAGAATTGGTTGTGGTCTGTTGGGAGACTTGGGAATGATTTTGATATGGGATTTACCTGGGAGTAACAAGGATTTTATAAGGTAACTTGGTTGTTAAGAGTTTTGGTTAGCAAGGGACACTAGAGGACTGTTATGTCTATCTTGCTTATGCAAGTGTGCATAACTTGACAGTGCTTGCCGCCCTATAATAATTATCAGCCTTTGGTTATCTTCTCTAGGATAAATTACTTGTTAAGGTCATTTTTTTTCATTTTTAAAAACACTTTTATTTTTGGACGCTGACAAGAATTTTCCAAGCGTTGTTGTGACCAAATTGGACGCTGACATGGCTATAGGCAAACGTTGACAAGATTATAGCCGTTGGGCGTTGATAGGTTATTTTGACCATTGACACTCAATGGGACCTACCCGTTGTTACTTTTTGACATATTTTTTGGCCGTAATTTTAGGAGTTGTTACCTTCATTTAATGCATGAGATAACTTATAACTTTTCCAATATTTTCATGATTGATTTTTGAAAATACTTGCCTCTTTTTGGGCCTATCACATGCATCTATTTCTCCGATAAATTTGGCTCCTATTTTAAACAGGGTATCTATAATTCTTGTCTAACAATTTTCTCTTATCAACTTCATCTTCTTCACTTAAAATTAACAGCTTTCATCAATGGCACAAAAGTTTAAACCAACAGAACTGGAATTGGGGTTCAGATCTCAACACAACATGATTGCATATCTTGTCGATGATGATACTCTGTTTCCTCAATACACATAGATGGTGGCGTATTTGAATGCATCCCCATTAAGGTATGATCTTTCTCATGCACCACTCATTCCAGTCACACACATTAAGAAGTTTTGGAACAATGTTAGTTCCTCAATAGTTAATGGAGTGACCACATTGACTTCTATTGTTCATGGGAGATCTTGGGTGGTTAATGAGGCTTTGGTACGCCAAGCCTTGCATCTTGATGATGCTGATGGTATAGCCACCCTTCCCATAAATGAAATAGAACAAGGGCTTAGGGCTTTGGGATATCCTTTTCCTGATGAAGGTACTCTAAATAAGTATCATAAGCAGGAATTTCCCCCAGCCTGGAAGTACCTCATACATGTCCTCCTTCAATGTTTGAGTCCCAAATGTACTGCACACAATGAGATCAATAGATCCATTGCCAGTGCTATTGTGTGCATTGCAACAGGGCAAAAATTTAACTATTCTAAAATGATTTTTGAGGGGATGTGTAAAAACAAGGGGACAAAAATGACTTTAGCTTATCCCCGTTTTCTGCAAATGGTTTTTGATGTTCAAGGTTACTGTTCAAGGGATCACAATGATTTTTATAAGATCCCTGAGCAAAAGAAAGCTATTTTTATGAAGATGAACTCACCACCCCATAGAGACCTACCTTTAACCCAAGCTATGCTTGCTGTTATTGCAGCAGCTCAACCCCAACCAGACCCCCAACCACAAATTGACCCTCAACCACAACTTGAACCCATCCCTGAACCTTTACCTTCACCTAAACACATGAAACTTGACCAAGAACCCTTCGACGCTGACACATCAAATGTTGGCGTTGCTGTGCCTATTTCCAACGCTGACACACAACCTTCACAAACCCAAACACCCCTTAACCAACCCACATCCACCCATTCTTCCACACCATCTTCCACACCCCCTGAATATAGGTTGATGAAACGCCAAAGGATCACTAGAGTGTTCTCCTCTGGTGGTCCTAGCCATGTAGCAGAGAGAACCACCACCACAAGTGTGGCTGGTGACCTGGATGAGGCTGGGACTATTGATTCTAGCTTAGAAGCTGGCCAAGGCAGTCCCACCATCATTAAGTCCTCATCCTTGCCCAATGAATCTGACTTGGGAGGTCAAATCCCCATTTCAGAAGAGGGCAGACTAGAACCAATGACTCTTTTGGAATTGACGGCAGTCTGCATTAGCTTGCAAAAGCAAAATGCAGACTTAGTACAAGTAGTCAGCTCACAAGGCCTTGAACTCAAGCAATTGAGGGAGAGGATTGTTGTTTTGGAAAGTGATCGTGCTAGGAGGGGTATGGAGGAATCTTTCAAAGGGGAGGAAGATCCAATAAATCTGTGTGATAAGGGCAGCCATGATGGTCAATCAATGGATGTTGTTGAGGCCCTTACAACTTTGAAGAAACAAACAGGTTTTGATATGTCCTTAGTCTCTCCCACAAACATAAATTTATCATTTACAGCTATGTTGAGAGAGGTTACACAAGGCGCTGAGGGAAGATATTTGAGCGTTGACAAGGAAAATTTGGACGCTGATAGAAGTATTTTGGGCGCTGATAGGACAAATTTGGGCGTTGACAGACCTGCACATGAAGGTGATGTATCCCAGTCATCATCTATCATCAAGGAGGTTTCTACTCAGGTATTACCATCTACCTTACCAACCATTGCACCATCAGATAAGGGTAAGGGTATTTTGGTAGAATAGAGTGTTCCAAAGGATGCAGCTCAAGTTGAATTTGATAGAAGGTTGGCTGCACAAATCATGGAACAAGATGAAAAGGAAAAGTCACCATTTGTTGTGACTTCAGAAGAAGAAAGTGATGGAGCTAGCTCAGACTCAAGTGTGATGATTATAGAACCAGAAAGGCTTGAGTATGGTGATGAGTTTGCTAGGGAAAAGATGAGAGAATTGAAATTGCAGGTTGACTTTGACATGCCAGAGGTGGTTCAAATGTACAATGCTTGGGAAGAAAGATGCATGGATAATCCAGACTTGACCATTTCAGATCAAATATGGGGTTTGGAGCTTCTTCTTAGAGTTCAGAAGGATTGCCAGGTAATTTTGAAACACAAGGCAAGCAATATTCTCTCAGAGTTGAAAAGGGATAGAAGGGAGCTCTACTTTATGTTGCTCAGATGTCATGGAGTTGGATGGACATATCAAAAGTTGAAGGCTTTGACATTTGATGAGTTGGAAAACAGGGCTTATCCCATTTGGGTGAGAGTGCAGGAAGCAAACACTCTCAGACTTCTTTCAGATGAAAGAAAGGAGGAACTTGCAGAAGAAATGGAACTCAAGAAAGCTATGATTGTTCCCAGGCCAGTGAAGAAGGGAATTTCATTTGAGTTTCAAAAAGATATGGATCCACTATATCCAAGTGAAGCAGTTACAAGAAAGAGCCTCAAGCTCTCCCCATTAGAAGCTTCAGATATGGTGCAAGTGTTACCATTAGATTCCAGGAACCCAATTGTGAGCTATGAAAAAGATGAATGTGGGTTCTGGAAGATTGGCAGATTTGGCAAGGAGGTACACACTTTTACCACTCTCATATCTTTGTTTGCAAGTTGTGATAGAGAAGACTTGGTGGACCTTTGGAGGTTGCTGGAGACCAAGTATGAGGCTGAAGCACCAACTTCAGCTAATGGAATAAAACTTTGGACCACATTCCAAAGAATGTGTGGACCAAAAGATGAGGATCCTGCAATTTGGAAGGATCTTGAAGATGACCTCAGTGGTCTTCAATGGAGGTTATATTCAGCTGCTGGTGTATACCATTTGAGTTCTACAAAGTTTGCTGAGTATCTACTTGTGGATGCTCAGTATTTCATACCTAAGGCTATTTTGGAGAAGATGAAGGACACTCAACTGGAAATAGATTATTCAAGTGACGTGGCAAAAGATTTGATCAGATTTATTCATTACCAATATGAGAAGGTTTGTAAGATTCCTCCTAATCCTTAATGCTTATTCAGAAACTTGATCATAAGAGTGGATATCAAGTTTAGGGGAGGATAGTTGGGAATAAATTAAGGCCAGTTCACTTGAGCGCTGACAAGAACAAAACAAGCGTTGACAAGAACAAAACAAGCGCTGACAGCTCAAGCGTTGACAAGTTAAAGTCAAGCGTTGACACATTGAAGACAAGCACTGATGGAAGATATATTCTACACGTTTATTATATTCTAGAATACTTCTAGTAAGGATAGAAACGACAATGTATTTTCTATATTTATCTTTACCTAGAATAGCTGATACGTAGATTATTGAACAAGGCTTCTTATGTCTATAAAAGAAGACCTTTAGGTTAATGTTTAATATAAGTTTTATATATAAGTTTTCATTCGTAAACATCTTTCATTGTAAGCAAGCTTGGTATTGATAATCAAAGTGAAAGTTTGTTTATATCATTGTGTGTTCTTGTTTAAGTGTTAAATTCCGCATAACACTTAGATTCATAAAGCATATACAAAGGTTTCTCTACGTGTATTACTTGATCTAATCTCGTATACACAAAGCTAATCGATCTAAGTTTGGGATCAACAATGGTGGAATAAGAGTATCATTACCAATAATCATCTCATCTTCATTGTCGATTTCATTTGAAGTAAAGTCGCCTCCTTGGAATGGAGTGAGATTTGGTGTAAAATTAGAAAGAATCGGATCCAAAATAGTGGGATTGCCACTTGACGAACTATCAGAAAAACCTAACACTTCTTGTGAAAACTCATCACAAACCACATCGACTAAGTCAATGTGATTGATGGTAGCGATTGCATAAACATGAGAAGGTGTCGAGTTTTGAGTAGCGTTTATAACAAGTTCCTCTTCGTTGAATCTCAAAGTAATAGTTCTTGCATGAACGTCGATAAGCGATCTCGAGGTGTCTAAAAATGGACGACCTAAAATTAGAGTAACTTGAGGATCCGCGGGGATGTCAACTACTATAAAATCAACGGGATAGTAGAACTTCCCTACTTTCACGAAAACATCCTCGGCTACTCCACATGCTAAAATCGTAGAATGATCGGCCATCTCGATAGACATGTTCGAAGGAGTAAGAGCCGGAAGCGAAAGCGATTTCCAAATGGAAAATGGCATCAAGTTAATGCTCGCACCAAGATCGTCCAAGGCGAGGCATTCTTTCATATCTTGTATATCACAAGGAATGAGAAACTTCCCGAGGTCACCAACTTTTTCTGGTATTCGATTAAGATAAACCGAAGAACAATTAGATAGCTTTGAAAGCTTCTCCTTATCATTCATCATACTTTTAAAAGTGGAAGCGAAACGAGGCATGTATAACAACACGTCGTCTAAACTCACATGAAAATGAACTTGTTGAAACATTTTTATAAAAAGCTCGATTTGTTGTTTGTTACATTCTTTCATTTTCTCTTTGTTTCGTCTCGATGGGTAAGGTAAGGGTGGTGTGGGTTGGGGCATAGGCAACGGCCTTGGAATCTCGGGTTCCATAATTGGTATTGGTTCAACCGTAGGTGTGGTATGAGCGGTACTTCGTGGGCTTGTGATATGCTCCTTTTTGACCATCACCTCGGGCTCTCTCTCGATTTCCTACTCCGTAGAAGTACTAGGACGAGAGATTGGTTCCTTGAAAGTTTTACCACTACGAGTAGTAATAACCTTCATTTCTCCCTTCGGGTTTGCAATGGTATCACTAGGAAGACCACCCGAGGAAGAGGGTTTACACGTGATTGCTTCAAATATTTTATCCATTCGATCTTCAAATTTTGGTTGCCTTAAATCCGCTTTTAACAACTCTTGCTTAATCTCATCTTGACCTTGTTCCATTTTATTAGCATGAGTTTTCAATTCATTGGCAAGTTCGGTTTTAAGCTCGTTTTTCAACTTGGATCTTAAGCTAATCATCTCACGTTGCATGTTATCAAACTTAGCATTGTTTGCTTTTGCATAATCCAAAAATTCTCCATTAAGATTTTTAGTGTGAGCATTTTGAAAACCTTGTGTAGTGTTTTGAAAATCATGGTTTTGGTTTTGATTTGAACTTGCCCATTCCCACTTTGGTAATTCCCTTTGTTATAGTTACGTGAATTTCCTTGATAACCACCATTTTGATTGTTGTTTCGATAGTTGTTAGCATTTTGATTTTAGGGAGCTTGATCTGGGCGGGAACCTTGGCCGTTTTGGTTGTAAGTTCCCGTTGCTACGTAAGCACTCGAAGTGTTACCACCGGCGGTAATGCACTCGGAAAGATCATGAACTCCACCACAAGATAAACAACTCCTCTCAACCGCTTTAACCGATGCGGAATTCAAAGCATCTTGTGCTTTCCAATGTGTCATAAGCGTCGAAAATCTATCGAAAAACCGATTTTCCTCATTAGCTTCATCATGTAAGTCATTCATGTTACGAAACGATGACAATGACGATGAATCCATATTGGAAACACTCGGTGTGTTACGAGGGTTATAAACCTTAGATCTATTCTCGATAATCTTTAAAGCCTCATTGGTCGTTTTGCGCAAAAAATTACCACCCGCGGCGGAATTCAAATAATCTCGTTCATGATCGTTAAGCCCATTATAAAAAGTATCAATTTGATGCAATTCCGAAAAATCATGGTGTGGAAATTCATGTAACATTTCCTTAAATCGTTCCCATGCCATTGAAAAACTTTCATTATTACGTTGTGTAAACCTTGAATTTCATTTTTCAAATGTGTTGTCTTAGATGGTGGAAAAAATTGGTTCACAAACTTAGAAACGAGATCACCCCATGTCAAAATCGAATTTGGCGGTTCTTTCTAGAGCCAAATTTTTGCGGGTCCATCCAACGAGTATGGAAACAACATCATCTTAATGGTGTCATGTGGAACATCCTTAAACTTGCTTGTTGCGGTGAGACGATTAAACTTTCGTATGTGATAATGCGGGTTGTCTTTTTCATGACCTCGAAACTTGTTTGCTTGTAACATCGACATTAAATCCGTCTTAATCTCGAAATTCTCCACAAGGATGGCGGAAATCACAATAGCTTCTCCAAAACCTTTGGTGGGTGCTTGAAGCAACTCCATCATAGTACGATTAGCCATGGTGACTATTGGTTCTACAACGAGTTCGACAATTGGAGTTTCTTCTTCAATCAAATTGCCTTGGTTTTGACGACGTTTGCAAGCTCGTTTTGCTTGATTACGAGTTAGCATAAAATTGACGTAGAAAGTGGAGGTGAGCAAAGAAGATTCTTTTGGGTGTTTTGTGAATTTTCAATTTTTTTTTGTGTTTTTGATTGTTTTTAATTTTTTGGATTTGTGTGTATTCGTAGACAACAATCGACCAAATCTCTCCTCGAATCAAAATCTTGATTAAAGAATCCTCAAAAGAATGAAAACGATAACGTGGACTGGACGCCTTCGATTGACTTTAGAACTTTGGTGAAAACCAAATTGTTCAAGAGGGTTTAATCATAAAGAAACCAAGCAAATATATATGATACGTAATAATACTTTGGGCGGCAAAACCCTCGATTAGCCTTCAATCTCAAATACTCACAAGCAAGCGGAGAAACGAGACGGCGTGAAGCACTTAAGAGCCTTTTTCTTTAGGGTGTATTTTATAACACCCGCCTTATACCCACCTTATACTTCGTATTTTTCAAAATCGAGCTTCACGAAAGTATTTATCTATTTTTGCCTTTTTCTTTTTGTTTGAGATTCGAATACAATAATTAAGAGATCAAATCCCAATTAAGGTTGTGTTTTCACACTTTTGGGGATATTTAGAATTTGTTGCGATACTAATACAATATAGTAATACTATTTCACAAGAAAAACGAAAAAACCGATAATACGTATTAGTAGAGTTCTACTAATACAAATACTATTTATGGTTAGATATTAAAAACAAAATGAACAAATTAAGCACGACACACCTCCCTGGCAGCGACGCCAAAATGATTGTGGTAAAATACACCCTTTAGGAAAAAGGCGTAAAAGCGGTAAGTATTAAACAAATGATTTAGGAAAATAAGTGTTAATGACCCAAGTAAGTTTGTTTCCCAAGGAGGTATATGTGTGTGAATAATTCGTAATGATTTTGGATTAATATGAAGAAAGAAAAGGTGAGAAAAGAGAATGACGGATACGTTAAAACTATACTACGACGACAAAACGAAAAACCGTAAAAAGTGACAAAATAAAAATTAATTCTAAAAAATCCCAAAAAATTACCAAAAATAACTAAAAATAAACTAAGAGTTTTCAAATCAACAAAACTTTTTCAAACCTTTTAATTAATTATATACTAATTTTTAAATGCTAATTAAAGCCCTATAAATCCAAATAATTAATAAAAATTCCAAATAAAGATTTTTCACTTTGTAAAACTCTAAAATGACTTAATTAGACTAAAAACTATTTTTATGAAATTTTAAACTAAGGAAAACTATTTTTAAATGATTAAAAACTATTAAAATATTAAAACAATTCTAAAAATTAAATAAATGATGAGAAAATTAATCTAAGAGTTTTAAAAATCCTAACTTAATGTATTTGACCTAAGAAAAATATAAAAGTTGCAAAAATATTAAAAATGAAATTTAATAATAAAATAATATTAAAATAATACTAAAAATACAAAAATTGTAAAAAAATTCTAAAAACTTGTAAACTAGTTTACTTTAACCTAAATAAACAGAAAATGAAAGTGAAATTACCAAAATACCCCTATTGGGCCCCCAAATGGGCTAAAATCAACAACAGTCCAAGTTATTCGGCTTTTTGGCCCAATAAGATCAACCTTAACCAAATAAGCTGAAAATCACCAGTCTATCTTAAAATTCAATTCTAAACACAAAAGTCTGAAGGCCCAAAAGCTGAATGTGAGCTTATCACAGCTTAAATGTACAACAGCTTACTCTTAATGTGCTTTTTGGCCCATTAAGCTATAAACCAATACCATAAGCTTTAATTTGACACACAACCTTCTTTTGAGATGCCTAAGATATCTATGAAAAGAAATTTTGAAAAAGCTTAACCAATAAGCTAGAAATAAGCCAAGTACAAATCCACTAAAAGACAAAATAGTCAACTTAGAGTTTTAGACCACCTAAGAACTTGATTCAACTTACAAAAGACTCTAAATGACTTAAATAAGCCAAAACTATCAAGAGAAGTTCAATAAGCAAAGCCAAATAAGCTGAATGAATTGATAAGCACTTATGTAAAAGTCAAACAAGTTGGTTTTCTAGTCAAACCTTAAAGTCAACCACCCAAATGCTCCAGAATGAACAAATGGGTCAAATGATGAGCACCTATTACCAAATTGAAGTTGTTGCATGTTTAAATAAGCTGGAACAGCTTATTGATAAGCTATTTGCAAATTAACACTAGCAGTGGCTAGCAACAGGGAAAGGAGTTCCCACTGCTTTGACTATTTGACCTTTGCTTATAGAGAGTTTTACTTGGATTAAATGAACAACAAGGGCACCCTTACAACCAGTGAGTTGTACGGAGTCATAAACAAGAAAGAAATCACAAAATCACTCAGCCAAATGATACAATTTAATCAATCAGTGCCCAGATATCACACATACATGAAAAATAAGCAGTTATGAAGAAATAAGCATATTAAGCAATAATAAGCCAACCAACTTGAACCATATGCATACACAAGCTATAATAAACTCTAATAAGCACAAATAGACTTGTTTCATACACTGATTCAAAGATTAGATTAAGTTTCAAACTCAAACAGGTTACTGATGAACAAAAGTGATACCCAAACCCTTTTTGCTGAACTAAATGACCACAAATCCAATTTCAAAAATCTAAATCTTCTATTCAGGTTGTATTAACTTAGATTTATCACTTGTTAACCCTAGTCTACCCTTAGATCTAGGTGTCCCCAAAATTTCAGTCAATAACAACAAGTAAATCAGATTTTATGGCCTTATTATGGATTATGGTGATATAGACCTCAAAACTTGCAGATAAACACCTAAAAGTGAAGCATAAGCATGAACTAACACAATACACAAACCAACAACAACTCAGTTCAATCCAAACCTTAATTATGTAGTAATCCCAAACACCCCTTAAATCACTGATTTCTCAATTTTTCAAAGGATTAGTGAGATTCAAACCACAAACCAAGATCAAATCAACTCAAAAACAACAAGTAACCATAAATAAACAAGAATAAACCACAAAAACACAGATTCACAGACCAAACCTCAAATTTATGATATAACATGAAAAATATGCATAAAACTAAAAAGGTTTAGAGATGTGCGCCTCCAAAACATACATCCATGCTTTGGGATGTGTGAGCTTATGTGGTAGCAGAACAACCACTAGCTTCCTCCTGCTAAGATGAACAAAGTTAACCACAAAATAGGATATACTGATTTTTATACTTTTTCTCAAAAACTTTTATGAAACCTTTGCAAACTTCACAAAACAAGATCAAAACATTCAAATATGGAACTCAGATTACTCTTAGCCTAATACCAAACTTTTAAATAACAAAAAGAAGATAGAATTTTCAGAAAACTAAACCAAATTCCATTAAGATTTAAAAAGGAATTACAAAGGTGCTAAGAGAAAATCTGGAACAAAGGGCTACTCACAAGTTGAGGCTCCTTATATAGGCCACGAATTGGGCACATTACACAAACCCTAATGCTATGAAAATCCCTAAAATGTCCTTATGAAGCTTCCAGAATGCATTTATGTGTTGACAGACTGTGAGAAGAAATCTTGGGCGTCAGTTTACTTCTTGGTGACCAAGGAATGAATGTGTGCCTTTGAATTTTCCATGTCAGAGATCCTTGCCAAGTGTCGCCATGTGGTTGGCTTGGGGTCCATATGGTAGTGGAGTTTAGGTTTTTTGGTGTAGGATGTGTTTGAGGTGAGGTGAATCACACGTGGGTATAGCTAATTTCTTTTTCCCCTTTGTTTTCATCATTTTAAATCCTGGGTAAAAAGGGTGTTCTTGGTGTGGTAAATTTGCTACAGTAAGTGTTACCCGCGTTTATAGGAGTTTAAACTTTGGGTATTGGCAGTTTTGGTCCTTCGTTTTTGGGAAAGGTTGTATAGCAAGTTTATTCAGCCCTTTAAACGATTTCTTTGTTAAATAAGTTTATGATTTTAGACGTTTATACAACTTTGGTGTAATCATACAAATGGCCCTTTTGATGTTTTATCCATTTAAAAAGGAAAAAATGTGTAATTTTCTTGAACTTGAAGGTCTTCTTTGGATCTTTGACTTCATGAGGGACCATTGTTGACAATTTAGAATTGTTGAGGGACTAAACTTGCCAAATCTTCAAAGTTGAAGGACCTTTTTCTAATTTTGACAAACTTAAGGGACCAAACTTGTAATTATGAATATAGAAGGGTATTAAGTGTCATTTCTTCATAAATGAGGGATCATTCTTGTACATCTTCAAGTCTTCAAGGGTTATTCTTTGAGAAATCCATAACTAGGGCCCGGTTCATTGTGCGGCTTCGTTTCTCGTGTTCTTTTTTCCTTGTTTCTTCTGATCTTTTGTCTTTTTCACGATATCCATACCTAAAATACACAAGTAAACAAACACAAGCATATATATTGTATTTTGATGACATTTTATGCATTTAAAGCCCGAAAAGAACGATGAGATCATGTATAAATGCCATCTCTTCAACCTTTCTAATCAAGACGTTGTAGCAAGTTACACATCTACCGTACTCGATGACAGATTTGCAAAAGACACATTGTGCGCATCTTACAACATACTATTAAAACCTTTAACCGTCTTTATGGTAGTAGCGACACGCCGCACGTAATGTTCTAGTTCCATCCATAGGAACAAGTTATGATACACGTACGCGATATCATAAATAAACTACATTATGTTATCATGTGAAATAAACAAAGATTAACATAGAGTGATAAATATGTGTTTCTTAAAACATGCAACTAAGGACTACGGTTCTAAATATCAACTATTACAAACATACTACAAACATTCGTATCCACAAAAAATAAAGTATTTTAACAAAGATTAGCATTGTTTGAAATTACAACAAGTCCCCAGTAGAGGATGATCTCTTGAGCTTCAAGGTCAGGGTGCTAGAAGAAGAAGTGGTGTGCTCTTTGCGGACTCGCTCCATGTATTTAAATACCCGAGTGTCACATGCGGATAATGGAAAAGGTCGAATGGATGCTGCACTGGTTAGCGGGAGATGAGCCGCACCTGTTCCATAGGTAACACCTTGCCCGCGAGCCCTTTTCTTCTACGCTGCGTGAGCAACATGCACTTCCATCACTTCGGAGTCTCTCTATCCACTCCAAAAGGGTCTAAGACATCACGTGGTTGAGCAAGGATTGGTACCTTAAGTTGTACCAGGCTAGGCTTCAGGGAATAGTTAGACTCAGTATCAGCGCGCTCGGCTCCATGCCTCTTTAAGGCCAAACCTTCCATAACAGATATAATGGGTAACTCTTGATCCTCCTCTCCAACCCCAAATGATGGAAGCGCACACTTTATAATCTGCTTCAGGGCGGTGTCCATCTTGTGTTAAGAAAGGGGGTCATAGAAGGGAACTTGATCAAGTTCCTCCTTTAGAAGCTTCTCCATATGTGCACGTTCCAGGGCTGAGCTTTCACCAGTAACCATGGCCGCAATCACGGCCTCTACGGAGGCTCCCCTAACATTATCTTCCTCTAAGGCTCCCATAACAGCCAATCGTAGACCATCGCGAATCAGCCAACGCCTTTCAACAACAGTAGACATCAATCGCGGGTATAGATCTTCATTATATTCCAAACTGAGGCGTTGTAGCCTGCTGTCTTGGTTTTCCATTTTCATCCGCATGTCCACACCAAATGAATCTATATCTTTGAAGAGCTTATCCTTACCAGCTTCAAGATTCTTCATAGCGCATTGGTTGTTTGAGTGCAACTACTCTAATTTGGCGCGCTCTTAGGACACAGTGATAATGAGATCTGTTTTCTCCTCATTCAACGAACGAATAGTCTTGGACTCTAAATGAGCCCTTGCTCCCTTCGTTTATAACTTCATTCGGGCTTGAGCTAATTCTAGGTTTTTCTCTTCACGGGTTTGACCATGGTGGGCCTCGACCGACTTGGCTAGGCTGATGAGTTATGCGAACCTTTTTCTCAAGCGCGAAAGAATGGTTACATTGTGTGCCGTGTCAAAATTTACCTCGTCCATGAGGGTTGTTTTGGTAAGGCCATCAAGAAGTTGAGCCCGCCCAGGCGGGGTGAAGTTGTCCAGGAAGCTTTGTAGGTCCACAAAATCCTTGGATTGTCTATGAGTTATAATGATCTAAAGAGAGGGAGAGAGATGAAGAACTTAGAGAGAGAAATTTAGAGAGAGAAAGGAGAGAATGAGAGAAAGGAATGTTTGGTTGATTATGAAAATGAGAACCAACCCCTCCTAACATGCTAGGAGGGGATATATATAGCCAACCCTACATGTGAGCTTGATGGGTTATATGTTTACATAACTAGATCACGAGCCCATACTACGTATATATCGTTGGAGTGACCGATCCTTTCTAAATACGTAAAAACGTATTTCCAACAATATCCCCCTAAGGGAGGTCACTCCAAGTTAAAAATTCCTAAATAGTCTATAGCTCGTGATCTATAGCTAGCTATGCTAATAATGATGTGACCGAGACTTTCTTTGTAAAAACGTATTTCCAACAATCTCCCCCTAAGGGAGGTCACACCATTTTACAAAATCTTATACCTATCATACTATGCTTGAGTCTTAGATCTTGTTCCTGTGAATATGCTGATGAGATCTTTGACTTTAGTCTTGAGCATGTTTCCTTGCCTTGACCTTGTGCATTCATCACTTGTGAAATTTGCCTCCTCGTGACTTCATGTCCCACATAATTATACTTTATAAATTCTTGAAAGCTTTAGAGTTTGATACAGTGGAAGACTTGACTTTTAGGCTTTCTTGAATATATTGAAGTATTAAGTTCAGAAAGTGTAAGCATGCGTGGATGACTTCTTCTCGGATACCGCAATGCCACCTTCTTGTTACGCTGCATAAGACAATTAGCAAAACAAAGACACGGATGAAATGGCTTTGAACATTTCAACCTAATTAGGTAGCATTTTACCTCCGGTCGATGAAGACCATTGGACGATATTAAATATCATACTTGTGACATGCAGTTTCAGTTAAGAACCTCCTTTACAAGATTTCGTGGGTAAACCCGTTCTCTTTATTCGACCGTCCAAAGCTGACTGCGAACATAAAGAGTGAATCATTTGGATAATATTATCCGCATGATTTGAAGCCGTCAAATCTGATTCCTGGAACAAGTTTGATTCATTAAAGAATCGCACCATCGTTGCTTTCCAGTTGTCACGAGCTTGATTCATATAGAATCTTGCAAGTTACCTACCAAGTGTTGTTTGATGTTAACACTAGATGGATTTCCACTCATCACTCTGAACGTTGTAGAGTGTCACTCTGAGTGTTCTGGAAAAATCACTAAGATATTACGTAGAGGCCTGGAACGTGTTTAATTTTAGTTCAGAATTAAACCACTATTGCTTTCCAGTTATCACAAGCTCTATTCATAAAGAATAGCACCAGTCACCTACCATGAGCTTTTTGATATTCGCTCATGAAGGATTTCCATCTTCATTGTAAATTCTTTCGTATTACTCGGATGTTTAGGAAAGATCATGAAGATTTTGCGTAGGACTCTTAAGATCTTTCTTACTTTTTACAGTGTGTGAAGAAGCAAGGAATTATGAAAGTGTGTCCTAATGAGATATTTGATCATCTCAAATGGCTCTAGACTCGATCGTGCATTTTGGATTTTAATGATCGGAGGCTGGAGAGCAGTGCCACCATTTTAATACCAATTTATTCAGAGTGAATAAATCAATAGATTATGCGTTGTCTCCGTGTGATTAAAACAAATATCTTTTGAGAGATATCTAAGTTAGCTGGGATAGGTTGTGCATTGCATCACTGGGTCCATGATGTCTATCTTCAATATCAAGCATCATTAAAAATAACCTCAATAGCATATGTGTTGACCCGGTTTCTGCCTAAGTTGTAAGGATGGCTTCTTTCTTTTCACCCTTTACCTTTACGATTCTTTTTCATTCTTCAACCCCTTCAATGCTTACTAATACGTCATAACTAACACCTTCTTGTGACTGTTCCAGTGCTAACTTAAGTACTTGATCGGCATTCAGCTACATTCATAATCTTTATCCATATTTCCTAAGGACTACTATTTCTAGCTATGGAATGTTCTTAGGAGGATTCCTCCGGTTTTGAAAGAATCATTGGACTTAACCTATCCTACCATCCTTGTGTCACCATAATCTTCATCGTCATGAAATAAATGGGTTGTGGGTAAGTATAAATCACCATGAATTCCATTTTAGATATAGCAAATCCATTTTTCTCGCCCTTAACATATGCCACGATATTCTAAAACATTTCGCACATGTCGGGATGAGCTATCACGTTAAGTCAAACCATTTGTGATTAATCATTTCCCATATTAAATCACATTTTCTCCCCCATGTTAAAAATATTAATCCAATCGATGTTTTTAATATCAATTGATTTAATAACATTTAAAGAAAATTTGGGAAGAGAAATGCAAATCCAATTATCTCATGATATACACAAGCTCCCCCTCACATTAATGAGGTTGTACTTGATACGTAAATAAAATACCTTTTAAACACAAGTGTAAAGTACTTATCACGTGAAAATATCATATATGATAATGTATTCACAAGATTAATAATTTACGAGGTTGGACCTGAATGATGGAGAACATCATATGATAGAATCACATGGTTCTTGTTCACGAATGTTGGTCGCCTCGTCACGTCTGAAGTTATCTCGTGACACCATGTGTACGATTGATATCGTTGTCTTGACACCAATTTGTGAACTTGACACTTTCGGCATCAAATATTCTGAATGTTGGACAATTGCTCCCCCTCAATTGTTGACCCGTGTTCTATCTAAAGAGCTGTAGCCGCTGTTTGAGTAGTCGCATCGTCGAGTATGTAGATATCAATTGTAAATTGTTGCGGATTAGGGAGATGATAACTTCATAAAAACAAAATTTCTCTTGTTTTAACAAATAAATGCACTGATGCGTACATATATTTGTGTTAGATTGTGTTATAAAGTAAACACAATCCCTTACATGGTTATAAAGCAAACCATGCCCGAGAAAATTAATTCACGTTGTTGAGTCATAGCTTTCCGGTGAAATACTTAACTTTAATATGAAAAGTGGGTTACTATCTGAAATAATAGCAAGCCATTTTGAGCATGTTTTAAATCAATTAAACTTCTGCTGGGACTTTATTACAACCCGTGTCATTATTGAACGACATTTCTAGGATCGTAAATATTATCGATTTTAGAAGACATGCCCTTTTTGAAAACCAATTATTTGAGCTTAAGATTTGAATATCTTACGACAAGAGCTCAAGTCCGAGAAGTTGTAAACTTCCCATTGTTAAGGATAAGTTATCATCGGCGATAAACTTTCCTTTTAACCGAAGAATGAGTTCTAAGCTGACATTTACTTATAAGTCATTTTCATTATCTTGAAAAGTTTAGAATGTTTTAACGGAAAGCTCATGACCGAGAAAGATGAATTTCTCGTTATGAGGAAAAGTTCTTTTATTTAAAAGATACACTTTCCTTTCTGAGCTTAAAACTTGGAATGTTTAATACACGCTCATGACCGAGAAAAATTAATTTCCTGTTACGTGGATAAGTGTTGGAAATACATTTTTACGTATTTAGAAAGGATCGGTTACTCCAATGATATTAGGCTCGTGATCCAATATAGCTCATTTAGCCCACATGTAGGGTGGGCTATATATACCCCCTCCTAGCATGTTAGGAGGGGTTGCTCATTTGTGTTTTACTCTTTCCATTCAATAAACTCACTTTATCTCTCTACCTCTCCTCCTTCTCTCCTTTCTCTCTCTAGTTCATCTTTCTTCTCCATCTCATTCAATAGATAATCCATATATTGCTTAATCCTAAGAAACTATGGACCTACAATTGGTATCAGAGCTGTGTTGCTCAGAAGCCATCACTGTCAGCTCATCAAAATCGGCATCCAAAGTTTCTACTATCTTGCCAAAGCGACGTTTATAAAGTAAGCTTTCTTTGCAGGTGAGTAACCAATGAAAATTCCAATATCAGCCTTCGGTTGAAGTTTGCCCAAATTCTCACTATTAGTATTTGGATAACACAGTGCACCAAATACATGAAGAAATGAAATATCGGGTTTTTTTCCATGAAGTAGCTCATATGGAGTTTTACCATGGCGTTTACGAATGATGGAGCGGTTTTGGGTATAACTGCGGTTGCCACTACTTCAGCCCATAAGAATAAAGGAGCATTCGCATAAATCAACATAGTTCTAGCATCTTCCATTAGTGTACGGTTACGTCTTTCCATGAAGCCGTTTTGTTGTAGAGTGCGAGCAACATAAGTTTCATGTGAAATCCCGACCTTTTCATAATAGTCTCGTAGAGTTTGATTAACGAACTCAGTTCCATTATCAGTGCGAATGCGGCGAACAGTAGCATTAAGACGTACTTGGATCATCTTTAAGAAAGTAATAATATAATCTGGTGCTTGATCCTTGGATGCTAAAAATTTTATCCATGTAAACCTTGAGAAATCATCCACCATGACGAGGATGTATTTTCTACCACTCACACTAACCGTACGCATTGGCCCACAAAGATCCATGTGCAAAAGATATAGTGGTTTTTGGTTGGTGTCTTCAGCTTTAGGTTTGTATGATTCTTGGTGCTTTTTCCCAAAGAACACGCGGAACATAAATGATCCTTGTCGAACTTAAGTTTTGGAAGACCACGAACAAGTTCGTTTTTAGCCAAATGGTTTATAGCATCAAAGTTAAGATGAGATAACCGACGATGCCACAACCATGACTTGGTCTTAGATGCTTTGGAAAGAAGGCATACAGGAGAGGCGGCCATCATGTTTTGAATGGACAGTGTGTAGAGATTATCCCCTCGAGAACCCTTTTACAAATCATTTCCTGCAAGATCGCGAATAAAGCAAGTATGTTGTCGAAAAGCCACTTCAAGGTTTGAATCGCAAAATTGTCCCACTGAAAATAAATTATGACCAAGTCCCTCCACATAATATACCCTTGAAATCGTAACATTCCCAATTTTATATTCACCGTAACCCATGATCTTTGCAATATGGTCGTTGCCGAATTTAACCGTTCCTAGAAACTTGCTGACAAAATTTCTGAGCATCGAGCGATCTCCGGTCATATGCTTTGAGAATCCAGAGTCCAAGTACCAGAGGATGATTTGGACCACCTGAAAATATCACCAGACAAGGATGATGTATCGGAATCTAGTAGTTCCTCTGTGTTAGCAGGTACAGATATAATTATCTTAGATTTGCTAACCGAATAATTCTTAGGCTTCCATATTTGCTTCCTAAATGCCGGCTTAGATTCTAGTTGTCTAAGATCCTGAGGTACTTCTTCACTGGTAGGCACAATGGAGGGGGCAGACCTAGTTAAAGGGCGCTTTTTCCATTTCTTAGTGCTAGTGTTCCTATTTTTTATTTTTTTTATCAATTTTTTATAAACCTTGGTCTGATTCTGTATTCAAATTTAATAGCTAAACAGTCCAGTCAAACTTTTGCCCACTTACAAGGTCGTGATTAAAAGATCTATCAACATCAAATTTTTGTTTTTTTTTGTTTTTCCGGATAAGCCGAAAAATTTTATTCCGGATAAGTTGAGCCTCGAAAACCATATTCAGGATAAGTCATCGAAATCTTATTCCGGATAAGCAAAAGGAAATTATTCCGGATAAGAGTTAGGAAATTTTTCCGGATAAGCAAAAGGAAATTATTCCGGATAAAAGTTAAAATCAGTTAGGAGATTTTTCCGGATAACCCTTAGGATCTTTCCGGATATGACTCAGGAAACTTATTCCGGATAAGCAAAAGGAAACTATTTCGGATAAGAGTTAGGAGATTATTCCGGATAAGCCTTAGGAAGCTCATTCCGGATATGACTTAGGAAACTTATTCCGAATAAGCAAAAGGAAATTTTTCCGGATAAGCTTATTCCGGATAAGCTTCAAAATCAGCCTAAGAATCGACACATCAAAACTGATTCAAAAACAACGGACTCTAAAACTGACTTCTTTATTCCGGATAAGGACTCTCCTCGATTCAAACATAATGGGAACAAAACAACAATCAAGACTCAAACATATTCAAACTTCAACGGACACACACCCACCCTCGACTAACTCGACACACCCTCAAAACAAACTCTCGACTCGCAAGACTGTTTTACCAAACACTCTCGAATCAAAACCCTTACATATCAACTGTTACAACAATACACCACCCTCACCCTCGTCACCTCACCCAACCTCCCTCAACTAGACCCAACTGACTCAACAACCCTCTCGTATCACTCAAACACCCTCGACCATCCTCGAACACAACAACTCAACAAACACACCCCTCAAACTGACACAAAACCAATCAACAACCTCGATTCACTCTGTCATCTTTCACACTCAGTTCGACTAATACAACACCAGACTCACTCATCAACAAAACTCACATCCTCGTCTAACACTTCACTCACCAAAAGACTCGATAGACTCAAAACACTCCACTCGACACACACAAACCTCACTCGATCCACAAACACTCGACTCAACATCGATCTCAGTTTAAAGAACCATCCTCGATCAAGACCATAACGAAACTCAAAAAAAAAAACATTACATATAAACCTACCCGAGATCTTTTTAAAGATCTTGAAGTCATTTTCGTGGATTTCTTCATCATTTGCATATGAAAGCCTCGTTTCATTTTTGATGCTAGAAACAAAAAGATTGAATCTGATAACCATGGATTCTGTTAATTTAACTAGCAAGATATGAGCTTAGATGGGATGTGAGGATCTGTGAGATTGAGTTCTATATGTTTTGGAGGCTGCGCATCTGAGATTGAGAGAAGAAGAAGACGGAGGTTTATATTAGGTGTAGGTTTGAGATGAGATTTATTTTGTTCCAGTGGATTTCTGTTTAAAGTCTGTCTGAGAGAGAGAGAAAGAGACATAACAGGGTTGTGAGATTAGACGGAGGTGTTGAGGAGAGAGATAGATAAAAAGATTAAGTTTGTGAGATTCTTTTGTAGAGTTATATAAAGAAATATTGAGACGGAGAAACCAAAGTCAAGTCTTGAGTGTGTAACAGCCACGTGTATGTGACGTGGTGTTCTTGTGTCCATCCCTATATTTTTGTGTAAAAGAGAAGATATTTTAGTAATGGGACTTTCTTTCATACCGATTCATAATCTAATGTAGCATACGATTATTTAAAATTTTGTGGAAAAGATTAAATTTTGTTATATTGTGAAATATTAGGATTTCTTAATAACAAAGTGACGGGATTTATTTTGACCGAGAAAATTGGCTACATTTGAATGTTTGTTTGTGACTACGAATTTTATTGGGTATTAATATTTGGATTTGAAGACGGATTGTTTTTGATCAGTAATCCTTTACATCATATTTCATCAAATTGTCATTGAACTTGAAATGGAATCGTTGAATTCGACAGTTCACGAGGGAGAACTACAACACATGCAACTCAAAGAGCTCAAATTGCGTCAAAAAACATTGGAAATCTTTCACGAGCTCAAGACACATCTTGCAATTCTCTATCAAAACAACATGACCGAACTTCCAGCCATAGTTCAAATGTTCTTTGGAAAAGTGGATAATTTCAAAGAGAAGATTTTCAGTAATTTGGATGCATTACAATTGAAATTTGAAAGGGAGAATCTTCATGAGGTTAAAGCGAAGATATGTCTAGAAATCCTTCGCATACAATTTAAGGATTTCTTTGCCTCAACAATGGAACCTCATTTTGATTATTCGACTCCAATCCTTCACCAGATTTTCAACTTGCATACGGGTTGCCAGACAGAAACCTTTAGAAATATACTTGAGAAGTGTATTGAGGTCAGGTTAGTTAATTACAACGAGATACAGTTGAAAAAGGGTAAGATTCAAAGAATCAAGGAGTCGTCTAAGTCACTGAATGCAGCAATACCTCATGAACATGAGAGTGAGACATGCTTCAAGTTGTCGTCAAAAGATGATTACATCTGCCCCGTCCAAGAAATAAGTGCCAGTTTGGTCGTCAAGGTAAGCAATGGCAAGGAATCAGGAGGAACGCATGAAACGAGCAGCTAGTCACAAGCACCAACTGTTTAGGTACCAAGTTTCAACAATATACAACATGTTGAGCTTTCTGAACCTAATTATGCCAAACATGGGATGGAAAAGAGTGATAGCGATACCACTTCTGATTCATCCAATGTGAGTCATAATGGCGGATAAAATGTTCAAAATGCTAAACATCATGATAAGTGTCTTATGACTACTTCCTTAAATAATTATGATTCTAGGATGAAAGAGCTTGAAACGATTTTAGTTCAGCAATCCAAAGAGCTTGAGGATGCCAAAATTGAATTTTCAAAGAAAACGGAGAAATTTGAAACTTATTTTGAAAAACTTGAAAAGTCAAACTTTGTTCTTAAACGAAAATTGGATCAAACTATTCTAGATTCTAAAGCTGAAAAGGATAATCTTTTGAAACAAATTAAGTTGCTTGAATCTAAATTGGCATCCCAAGATAATTTGCTCAAAGAGAATGAGACTTTAAAGGCTCAAGCAAAGGAAAAGGTCTTTGCTATAGCTGCGTTGAAAAACGAATTAAGGAAAACTAAAGGAACTAGTGTGGACACTAAGCTTGAAAAACCATCAATCTTGGGGAAACCACCTCAAATTCAGTCTGTTAGACAACCGACTGCATTTAGATCCGAGCGACCTCAATCCTCGAGACCGCAGTTTTCCTCCCAAGTTGATATGGTTCATCTTTCTAGACCACTCACTCCACCTACTAGGGCGAATGTGACTAAAACAGCTTTTCAAAGACCTAATCACATGATTGCCTCCAGTCTCCCTAGACATAGTCCAAGGAATACGTCTCGAACTAGTTCAAATGACGTTCACCATACATTTGGTCTACGGGAAGCTAAACAAAAGACACAAGTAAGAGATAGGAATTTCAAACCTAGTCAGATGTCTTCTAGTTTACCCAACACTGCTAACCGTAGCATGTCCAATCCTAGGAGCATCAATCAATCATCTAGGGATTCTAGATCTTACTCGGACATTAAATATGCTACTTGTAAAACATGTAGAAAATGTGTCTTTACGGCAAATCATGATTCTTGTGTCAAGAAATTACTTGATGAGGTGAACTCCCGTGCTAGACTTAAAACCCAGTGGATAGCTAAAATCAAACTCATGGGTAAAGTTTGGCGCCCCACTGGTAGAACTTTCACTCTTGTAGGAAAGGAATGCCCTTTAACTAGGATAATCTCTGATTCTACTAAGACTACTAGGGAGGAAATTGAAAAGGAGGATACATCACTTAAGCCTGAACTTAAGGTTTTCTATAAAAGGAAACGTTTACCAGCTAAGACAAGTGAATCATCTCCTCCAGTCACCTCTAGCACAAGAAAAGAAAACTGTGAACCCACACTTGCTTCTAAGATAGATATCGCATGCAAATTCCTAATGAGAATGCAGGTACCAAAGTTTATGTTCCAAAAGAACGAAGTGGTCCGATCTTTACATATCGTTCAACTAAGGACACTCTCAGGTTTGGTTACTGAAGAAGCTGATATCAAAGAAACAAGTGTCTTAGGGGATTCGCAGTTAAACATCGTATGTATAAGGACATATAGTCATACTACAGACTGTAACTCGATCTTCAAAGAAAGGAAGGTTTATCGCTGATGATGAACTTATCCATATGCCCGAGAAATTAATTTTTCTCGGGCATGAGCTAATATTAAAAACGTTCAAAGTTTTTAAGCTCATGCAATATGGCTCACAGTCAAATTACAGTCTGTGACCCGAACTTCAGAGAAAGGGAAGTTTATCTCGTCAACGATAACTTACCCTCAAAACGAGAAATTAATTTTTCTCGGACAAGAGCTAAATTTAAAACTATTCAAAAGTTTTTAGCTCGTGTATATGGCTCCTCGTTAAATGACAAACGATGACCCGGACTTCAGAGAAAGGGAAGTTTATCTACGCAACGATAACTTACCCTCAAAACGAGTTAAGTTTTCTCAGACACGAGCTAAATTTAAAACTATTCAAAAGTTTTAAGCTCATGTATATGGTTTCTCGTTAAATGACAGACGATGACCCAGACTTCAGAGATAGGGAAGTTTATCTACGCAACGATAACTCACCCTATTAACAGAAATTAAGTTTTCTTAGACACGAGCTTATCCTAAAACCATTCAAAGGTTTTAAGCTCGTGTATATGGTTCATTGTTAAATGTCAGACAATGACCCGATCCTCAAATAAAGGAAAGTTTATCGCCGATGATAAACTTATCCTCATTAACGAGAAATTAAATTTTCTCGGACACGAGCTTACATTAAAACTATTCAAAAGTTTTAAGCTCGTGTAAATGGCGTAAAATTATATTTCAGATTATGCCCCGGACTTCAAAGAAAGGAAAGTTTATCACCGATGATAAACTTATCCTTACAACGAAAAATTAATTTTTCTCGGGCATGAGCTAATATTTAAAACATTCGAAGTTTTTAAGCTCATGCACAATGACTTACAGTTAAATATCAGACTGTAACTCGGACTTCAATTTTAGGAAAGATTATCTTTAGAGATAGCTTTTCCTCGTAACGGGAAATTAAATTTTCTCGGTCATGAGCTTGTATTAAAACATTCCAAGTTTTAAGCTCAGAAAGGAAAGTGTATCTTTTAAATACGAGAACTTTACCTCATAACGAGAAATTCATCTTTCTCGGTCATGAGCTTTATGTTAAAACATTCAAAGTTTTTCAAGCTCATGAAAACGACTTCTAAGTAAATGTCAACTTAGGACTCGTTCTTCAGTTAAAAGGAAAGTTTATCGCCGATGATAAACTTATCCTTAACAACGAGAAGTTTACAACTTCTCGGACTTGAGCTCGCTTTGCAAGAAATTCAACATCTTAAGCTCAAGTAATTGGTTTTCAAAACGTTGAACACAATTTTTCGAGAATTTCTCAAAAAGGTTTTCTAAATCTTTCAAAATTGTGTGTTCAAAAAAAATGTTTTGATAAAAAGAGCATGTCTTCTAGAATCGATAATATTTACGATACTAGAAATGTCATTCAATAATGACACGGGGTTGTAAATAAAGTTCAAGCAGAAGTTCAAATGTTTTAAAACATGCTCAAAATGGCTTGCTATTATTTCAGATAGTAACCCGTTTTCATATTAAAGTCAAGCATTTCACCAGAAAGCTTTGACTCAACAACGGGAATTAATTTTCTCAGGCATGGTTTACTTTATAACCATGTAAGGGATTGTGTTTACGTAATAACACAATCTCACACGAATTGATGTACGTGTCAGTGCATTTATTTGTTAAAACAAGAGAAATCTTGTTTTTATGAAGTTATCATCTCCACAAACCGTAGAAATTTACATTTGATATCTACATACTCGACGATTCGACTACTCAAACGGTGACTACAACTCTTTCAATAGAACACGGGTCAACAATTGAGGGGGAGCAATTGTCCAGCATTCAGAATCCTTGATGCCAAGAGTGCCAAGTTCACATATTGGTGTCAAGACAACGATATCAATCATACACATGGAGTCACGAGATAACTTCAGACGTGACGAGGCGACCAACATTCATGAACAAGAACCATGTGATTCTATCATATGATGTTCTCCATCATTCAGGTCCAACCTCATAAATCGTTAATCTTGTGAATACATTATCATATATGATCTTTGCACGTGTTAAATACCTTACACTTGTGTTTAAAAGGTATTTAATTTAGGTTTCAAGTACACCCTCATTAATTTGAGGGGGAGCCTGTGTAATTCATGAAGATAATTGGATTTGTATTTTTCTTCCTAAATTTTCTTAAAATGCTATTAAATCAATTCATATTAAAAACATCGATTGGGTTAATATTTTTAATATGGGGGAGAAAATATGATTTAATATGGGAAATGATTAATCACAAATGGTTTAACATAACGTGCTAGCTCATTCCGACATGTGCGAAATGTTTTCGGATATCGTGGCATATGTTAAGGAGGAGGAAAATGGATTTGTACTTCAAAATGGATTTCATGGTGACATACACTAACCCAAAAATCTATATTCACGACGGCGAAGATTGTGGTGACATAAGGATGGTAGGATAAGTTAAAGTCCAATGATTCCTCTAGAACCGGAGGAATCTTCCCAAGGACATTCCATAGCTAGAAATAGTAGTCCTTAGGAAAGATGGAGAAAGATTATGAACGTAGCTGAATGCCGACCAAGCACTTAAGTTAGCATTGGAACAATCACAACAAGGTGCTAGTTATGACGTATTGGTAAGCATTGAAGGGGTTGAAGAATGAAAAAGAATTGTAAAGATAAAGGGTCTAAAGAAAGAAGTCCTCCTTACAACCTTAGGCAGAACCCGGGTCAATACATATGCTATTAAGATCATTGTTTAATGATTCTTGATATTGAAGACAGACATCATGGACCCAGTGATGCAAGGCACAACCCATCCCAGCTAACTCAGATATCTCTCAAAAGATATTTGTTTTAATCACACTGAGACAACGCATTATCTATTGATTTATTCACTCCGAATAAATTGGTATTGAAAATGTGGCACTCCTCTCCAGCCTCCGATCACTAAAATCCAAAATGCACGATTGAGTCTAGAGCCATTTGAGATCATCAAATATCTCATTAGGACACACTTTCATTATTCCTTGCTTGTTCACACAATGTGAAAAGTAAGAAAGATATTAAGAGTCCTACGCAAAATCTTCATGATCTTGCCTGAACATCCGAGTAATACGAAAGTATTTACAATGAAGATGGAAATCCTTCTTGAGAGAACATCAAAAAGCTCATGGTAGGTGCTTGTGCGATTCTTTACGAATCAAACTTGTGATAACCGGAAAGCAACAGTGGTTTAAACTCTTAAATGAATTTAAACACGTTCCAGGCCTCTACGCAATATCTTAGTGATCTTGCCAGAACATTCAGAGTAATACTATTAAGTATTTACAGTAACGAATAGAAATCGTTCTAGTGTTAACATCAAACAGCACTTGGTAGGTAACTTGCAAGATTCTATATGAATCAAGCTAGTGACAACTGGAAAGCAACGATGGTGCGATTCTTTAATGAATCAAACTTGTTCCAGTTACATGAATTGACGGCTTCAATCATGAGGATAATTTTATCCAAATGATTCACTCTTTACGTTCGCAGTCAGCTTGGACGGTCGAGTAAAGAGAACGGGTTTACCCGCGAAATCTTGTCAAGGAGGTTCTTTATTGGAACTACCTGCCACAAGTACGATATTTAATATCGTCCAACGGTCTTCATCGACCGGAGGTAAAATGCTACTGAATTAAAATGAAATGTTCAAGGCCATTTCATCCGTGTATATGTTTTGTTGCTAACTGTCTTATGCAGCGTAACAAGAGGGTGGCATTGCGGTGTTCAATCTAGAAGAAGTCGTCAACACATGCTTATGCTTTCTGCACTTAATACTTCAACAAATTCAAGAAAGTCTAAAAGTCAAGTATTCCGCTGTATCAAACTCTGAAGCTTTCAAGAATTTATAAAAGTATAAGTACGTGGATCATGAAGTCACGAAGAGGCAAATATCACAAGTGATGAATGCACAAGGTCAAGGCAAGAGAACATGCTCAAGACTAAAGTCAAACATCTCATCAGCATATTCACAAGAACAAGATCGAAGACTCATGCATAGTATGCTAGGTTTAAGATTTTGTAAAATGGTGTGACCTCCCTTTGGGGGAGATTGTTGGAAATACGTTTTTCCAAGGAAAGTCTCGGTCACATCATTATTAGCATAGATCACGAGCTATAGACTATTTAGGACATTGTAACTTGGAGTGACCTCCCTTTGGGGAAGATTGTTGGAAATACGTTTTTACGTATTTAGAAAGGATCGGTCACTCCAATGATATTAGGCTCGTGATCCAATATAGCCCATATAGCCCACATGTAGGGTGGGGTATATATACCCCCTCCTAGCATGTTAGGAGGGGTTGCTCATTTGTGTTTTACTGTTTCCATTCAATAAACTCACTTTCTCTCTCTACCTCTCCTCCTTCTCTCCTTTCTCTCTCTAGTTCATCTTTCTTCTCCATCTCATTCAATAGACAATCCATATATTGATTAATACTAAGAAACTATGGACCTACAATAAGTTATCATTAAAGATAAGCTTTCCTAAAATTAAAGTCCGAGTTATAGTCTGATATTTAACTGTAAGTCATTGTGTATGAGCTTAAAAACTTCGAATGTTTTTAATATAAGCTCATGCCCGAGAATAATTAAGTTCTCGTTGTGAGGATAATTTTATCATCGACGATAAAATTTCCTTTCTTTGAAGTCCAGGACATAATCTGAAATATAATTATACGCCATATACACGAGCTTAAAAACCTTTGAATAGTTTTAACGTAAACTCGTGTCCGAGAAAGATTAATTTCTCGTTAATGAGGATAAGTTTATCATCCGCGATAAACTTTCCTTTCTTTGAAGCGCGGGTTACAATCTGACATGTGACTGCAAACAGTATATACGAGCTTAAAATCTTTGAATAGTTTTAATGTAAGCTCGTGTCCGAGAAAATTTAATTTCTCGTTAATGAGGATAAGTTTATCATCGGCGATAAACTTTCCTTTATTTGAAGATCGGGTCATCGTCTGATATTTAACGATGAGCCATGTACACGAGCTTAAAAAGTTTTGAATAGTTTTAATAATAGCTCGTGTCCGAGAAAATTTAATTTCTCATTTGGGAGGATAAGTTTATCATCGGCGATAAAATTTCCTTTATTTGAAGATTGGGTCATTGTCTGATATTTAACGATGAGCCATATATTGTAAGCTTAACTATAAATCCCCTCAGACACTTGTTTCTCTGATATTTGCTTCTTCAGTAACCAAACTCTGAGAGTGTCCTTAGTTTAACGGTATATAAAGCTCGGACCGGTTTGTTTTTGTTGATCCTTGACTTTGGTACCTGCATTCTCATTTGGAGTTTGTATGCTTTTATATAGGTTAGCGATATCTATCTTAGAACCATGCGGGGAGTCACAGTTTTCTTTTCTTGTGCCAGAGGTGACCTGAGGAGATGCTTCACTTATCTTAGCTGGCAAACGTTTCCTTTTATAGAAAACCTTAAGTGATGTATCATCCTTTTCAATTTCCTCCCAAGTAGTTTTAGTAGAATCGGAGACTATCCTAGTTAACGGGCACTCGTTTCCTACATGAGTGAAAGTTCTACCAGTGGGGCGCCAAAATTTACCAATCGGTTTGATTTTAGCTAACTACTAGGATTTAATTCTAGCATGGAGTTCACCTCATGGAAGAATTTCTTGACACAAGAGTCATGATTTTCCTTAAAGACACATTTCCTACATGTTTTACAAGTAGCATATTTAATGTCCGAGTAAGATCTAGAATTCCTAGATGATTGATTGATGATCCTAGGATATGACATGCTACGGTTAGCAGTGTTAGGTAATCTAGAAGGCATTTGACTAGGTTTGAAATTCCTATCTCTTACTTGTGTCTTTTGAATAGCTTCCCTTAGACCAAATTTGTGGTGAACGTAATTTGAGCTAGGTCGAGACGTGTTCTTTGGACTATGTCAAGGAAGACTAGAGGCAATCATGTGATTAGGTCTTGCAAAAGCTGTTTTAGTCACATTGGCCCTAGTGGGTGGAGTGACTGGTCTAGTGTGACAACCGTGGTTTTGGGTTTGTCACTTGGTCTTACTTTTAGGTTATTTTATGTGTGCTTACTTGAATTGTGTGTTTACGTGTTTATTTTGTATGAACGAGGTTGGTGTGGTTATCGTTTATGAGTATAGAGTACTCATAAGTAAATCGAGGAACGGTTATTTCATGTTCATGAGCTCACAAGTGGTGACTATGAAATAAAAATGGTGATATTGTGGTGTTTACGTATACGTATAAGTATTATAGTAATAGTATTTTTTTAGGATTTACGGTTTAGCATTTAGAGGTCTCGGGTGAGGTAACTATCCATATGAATATTTTTCGGGATGGTTTTAAGTCATTTAGGACTTAGTTATAAAGTTTATTTCAAAATTTGAGTTTTTTTATAAAAGTGTATATTTTACGTCTTTTACGGTAAAACGCGTAAATTTGACTAGTTTTACGGTTTTGATGTTTTGGAAGCTTTAGGAGCTGAAATAAATTAAGGAAAATTAAGGTAATATTATCAACATAATATTAAATAATAAAAAAAACGAATTTATTTGGTGTTTGGGTCGGTTTAGACGCACCAAAGAAAGAGAAAAAGGGAAAAAGGGAAAAAAAGGAAAGTTGGGTGTTATACTCGGACTAGGATTTTATGTACACACTATATAAGGTTATCTAATAAATAAAAAAAACATAAATCCCTGGAGACAAAGAAAAATTCGTGGGTTTCATAGAGGAGAATTAGGGTTCTTCAAAAGAATTAGGTTTTCTTCATCTTCCATTGATTTAAGGTAAAAACCTTCATTAACCTTTTTAATTAAATTGTTTTTATGTTTAATTAATCATTCTTATGATGGATTAAGGGTTAGGGTTTATATAAAAACAGTAGATTAATGATGTATTAATTATAATATGATGATCATATAATCTAGGGCTTGTATTAGAAGAGTTATAGGTGATTAATTAGATCAATTTGTTTAAAACCCGTTTTTAAAAACTGGGCAAAATTTTGAGTCTATTGTTTTGATCATATCTCAAGTTCTAGGAACATTTAAGATGCGATCAACTGGATAGGTAATTGAGTTGGCTTTCTAAATCAAGAAACGAGAACTAAATTGGAGGTCGGGAAGTGGGTCAAAAACAGGTTACGACAGTCGGAGGTCAAAACAATTTTGAATTCAGCCTGTTTTCTTTTTAAATTTTGGGTTGTTTGAGTACTTAGGGTTGCATTGGGATCTTCTCACGAACATGAGAGATGGTTTATATTGTAGTAAGGATCTACACTTGGGCTAAGATTGTGGTTTAGGTTAAGACCCTCTAACGGTAATGAACTTTTCATACGTTTAAAATCAGTGAATTATGGATAGGTAGCAATATATACACATATATCTGGGCCTTAACAGTAGCTTTAAGGTTAGGGCAAGTGGGAGGTTTTAGCTAACATGTATAAAAGTGTGAATATTCCTTTTACAGAAACCATGGGTATGTTTAAGTGGACGTTTGACTTAAAGTTTTGAGACCTAAAACTGGGACTGTTTTGTGTAAAATTATGAACGGGATAGCTATTAAACTTAACCAAGTTAGGGACTTGTTAAGGAAGGGTAATAGGGTGATTAGAGCTTAAAATGAGGTAATTATACGGGAATAGACTAGATGTCCATCATAGGTTGATGAGCCATCTTAGTGATTGGTTCGTGTACTGATTTCGTGTTTTTGGTTTGTTAGCTTGTTTCTAGTGCGAGGACTTGTGAAGAAGCTATCAGGTGAGTTTCATAGTCCTATGTTTAATATTGATTTTGACTTCCAGATGGGATGGAAGAGACACTGTGTTGAGTTATTTTCTAAATTGATGTTGTGAATGTGTTTGTGATTTGAGATGGACTTGTGTGTACATTATGTGATTAACTGCTATGTGATTTTTGATTGTGTATGATTTGGATCGGGGGACACGTGCCGTCTCAGTTATCGTGGTTTGACAAGGTAGTGGCCTTGTGGTTTGACAAGGTAGTGGCCTTGTGGTTTGACAAGGTAGTGGCCTTGGGATAGGTACATAGTGTGATCATCTATGGTACCATGTTGTTTGGCAAGGTAGGAGCCTTGGATTTTGGTTTGGAATGATTGATCTTGAATGCTATTTGTTAATACATAATTGTAGCGCATTGTCCATATGTTATTGTGTTGATGGTTGTTATTCACAGCTTATAATTGATTTAGCTTTGGAGTCTAAACCTATGACTCTCACCAACTTTATGTTGACGTGTTTTAGTTGTTGATCCCAAACTTAGATCGATTAGCTTTGTGTATACGAGATTAGATCAAGTACTACACGTAGAGAAACCTTTGCTTATGAATAAAGTAACAAAGTGTTATGCGGAATTAACACTTGATCTAAAACACAATGATGTTAAACAAACTTTCACTTGTATTAGAATAATCGTGTTGATTACAATGAAAGGTTTAACTTGCGAATACTATGAAAACTGATATATGACTTTAACCTAAAAGACCTTCTTTTATAGAACAAGAAGTCTTGTACAATAAGCTATGAATCAACTATTCTAGGTAAAGATAATAATAGAAAATACAATGTCGTGCTTATCTTCACCATACATAAATAAAGAAACAAATAAACAAAAGATATTCTATCAGTGTCATCTTCAAGGCTGTCAGCGTTGACTTCTATCAGCGTCCAAAATCAATCTATCAGCGTTGACTTTCTTCTTATCAGCGTTTGGTGATCTGACCCATATTTTATTCCCAACAATCCTCCCCTAAACTTGATATCCATACCAATGATCAAGTTTCTGAATAAAAACTAAAGGCTTAGGAGGAATCTTTCAATAACTTCTTATGTTGGTGATAAACATATCTGATCAAGTCCTTGGCCACATCACTCGTATAATCAATCTCCAAGGGTGTCTCTAGCATCTTCTCCAATACTTCTTTGGACAAGAAATAGTCAGCATCCACAAGCAAATATTCTGAAAACTTTGTAGAGCTCATATGAAATACACCACAAGTAGAATATAGCCTCCAATGAAGATTACTGAGATCATCTTCAAGATCCTTCCAAATGGCAGGATCTGCTTCTTTTGGACCACACAAAGTCATAAATGTGTTCCAAAGTCTTATTCCATTAGCTGAAGTAGGTGCTTCAGCTGTATACTTGGCCTCTATTAACCTCCATAGATGCACCAAGTCTTCCCTGTCTATGCTTGCAAATATAGAAATAACTGAAGTGAAAGTATGTACCTCCTTTCCAAATCGTCCAACCTTCCAAAATCCACACTCATCTTCATCAAAACTGATAATTGGATTTCTGTCATCTAGAGGTACCACATTTACCAAATCTGAAGCTTCCAAGGGAGAAAGCTTGAGATGTTTCCTTATAACACCTTCAGTTGGAAAATATACATCCATGTCTTTAGGAAATTGAAAAGGATCTCCTTTCTTCACTGGTCTTTGAGCAATCCTTATTTCCTTTTGAATTTTCATCTCCTCTGCAAGCTCTTGTTTTCTTTCTTCTGAAAGAAACTGGTAGACATTCTGTTCTTGCACCTTCCTCCAAATAGGATGTGCCCTATACTCTAACTCCTCAAAAGACAAGGCCAGCAACTTCTTTGATGTCCAATTAGGCTGATGACATCTAAGCAACTTATAGTACAACTGCCTTCTATCTCTTTTGAGCCAGGTCTTGACCTCTTGTGCATTAAATCTCATAATCACCTTTATGTCTTCTTGTACCCTAAGAAGAACTTCCAACCCCCAAATTTGATCTGATAAACTCATACCTGGGTTGTCCATCACCTGGTCTTCCCAAGCATGGTACATTCTGGTGATTTCTGGTAGGTCCCAATCAACCTGATTCTTCAACTCACTCAACCTTTCCTTTGCTAGCTCATCTCCATATTCAAGCCTTTCTGGATCTTCAATAATTTGAATGCTTGAATCTGAGCTATCTCCTTCTTTATCATCACCACTTTCCTCCTCACTCTCAGAAACAACAAATGGTGATCTTCTACTTCTCCTCAAATCTCTTTCCACAAGTTGTGCAGCCAACTGTTCATCAAATGCTATTTGTGCTGCATCTTTCTTTGGAACATCTTCTTCAATCAAAATACCTTTACCTTTGTCTTTTGGATCAATAATTGGTAAAGGAGAAGAAGAAACCTGTGTGGACACATCTTTGATAATTGTTGATGGCTGGAATACATCAACACTACCTGCAACTTTGTCAGCGTCCAAGTTGCTCCTATCAGTGCCACGATTACCTTTATCAGCGTTGGATGTGTCAGCGTCCAAACCTGTATCAGCGCCCAATGTTTCTTTGAAAGATCCTTCCAAGTTCTTTGGTGTCATCTTGGATATATCAACAACTGGATGCTTCTTCAAGTTGGTGAGAGCTTCAGCAATCTGCAAAGATTCACTAAATTGTGAACTCTTTTCTGAACTCTTTTCACTAGCTGTGTGAATCAACTCATCCTCCTCATCCTCTTTTTCCTCCCCTTTGGAAGATTCCTCCATTAGACTCCTGCTACTTGGATTCTCCAAAACAGTTACTCTCTCCCTCAAAGCTTGGAGTTCTCTTCCCTGGCTGTTGACAGTTTGTACAAGACTGACATTTTGCTTTTGCAAGCTAATGACAGCCGCCGTCAATTCAATTATGGTCATAGGTTCCAATCTGCCCTCAGCTAGAATGGGAATTTGACCTCCCAAAATAGAATCATGGGGCATGGATGAGGTCTTAATGATGTTGGGACTGTCTTGACCAGCATCTAAGCCTGTGTCAATAGCCCCAGCCTCACCCATTTCACCAGCCACACTTGTGGAGGTGGTTCTCTCTGCTACAAGGCTAGGATCACTAGAGGAGAACACTCCAGTAACCCTTTGGCGTTTAGTCAACCTAGATTGTAATGGGGTATAAGATGAAGTAGATTGTGTGGGTGTGGGTTGATTAAGGGGTGTTTGGGATTGTTCAGGAAGTGTATCAGTGTTGGGATTGGCTGTGTCAGCGCCCATATTTTGAGTGTCAGCGCTGGGTTGGTCAATGGCCATGTGTTCTGGTGAAGGTGATGGTTCATGAATAGGCTCAAGTTGGGGTTCAGGGCCTGGTTGTGGTTGAACAGCCTGAATTACTTCAAGCATGGGTTGGGTAAGAGGTATGGGATCGTTTGTGGAGCTCATTTTAGCAAAAATGGTTTTCTGTTGTTTAGGGATCTCATAAAAAGTGTCATGATCCCTAGAACAATATCCTTGTAAATCAAAGACCATTTGCAAAAATCTAGGGTAAGCCAAAGTCATTTTACTTCCCTTGTTTTTACACATCCCTTCAAAAATCATTTTTGAAAAATTATACTTAAGCCCACGTGTTATACAAACCAAAGCACTTGCAATTGACCTGTTTATTTCATTAAAAGAAGTACATTTTGGACTTAAGCATTGTAAAAGGACATGTATCAAATATTTCCAGTCAGAAGGAAATTCCTGCTTATGATATTTATTTAAAGTGACATCAGCAGGAATAGGATAACCTAATTCCCTAAGACCCTGTTCTATTGTTGCTATGGCAAGAGTAGTCACACCAACAGCGTCATCAAGACGCAAAGCTTGGCGAACCAAAGCTTCAGTGACCACCCATGTTCGTCCATGAACAGTAGAGGTTAATGTAGTCACTCCATTAGTTGTTGTGGAACTAACATTGTTCCAAAACTGTCTAATGTGTGCGACAGGGACTAATGGTGTATGAGAAAGTGCATACCTCAATGAAGATGCATTTAAAAATGCCACCATCTGTGAATACTGAGGAAATAAAGCATCATCAGCAGTCAAGTAAGCGATCATATTGTGTTGGCTCTTGAACTCCAATGTTAAATTCTTTGAGTTGAATTTTGGTGCCATGATTTAAAGCTGTTTAGGTTATATGAGATGGGAAAAATCTAGGAGGAAAAGTGTTAGACAAGAAAATATGAATACCCAGAATAAAAAGATTAGCCAAATTTATAGGAGAGATGCATGATTTTGATTGGTCAAAAATGAGGCGGTTATATTCAAAGAGCAATCATGAAAATCTTGAATCAAATATAACTTATCTCATGCATTAATTAAAAGTAACTTCTCCCCAAAATTACGGCCAAAGATTAGTCAAAAAATAACAACTGGGTAGGGCCCACTAGGTGTCAACGGTCAAAAATAGCCCATCAGCGCCCAACGGCTATATTTTCTTGTCAGCGTTTGCCTAAAGCCTTGTCAGCGTCACAATTGGACGTAACAGCGTTTGGAGAAAAACTTGTCAGCGTCTAAAAAGTAAAAATAAAAATATTTAAAAAGAAAAAGACCTTAACAAAGGAATTTATCCTAAGGGAAATATCATACAAGTTGATAATAATTACTGGGCGGCAAGCACTGTCCATTTATACACACTTGCATAAGCAAGATAGACACAAATGTCCTCTAGAGTCCCTTGCTAACCAAAATACTTACCAACAAAGTTATTTCATAAAATTCTTTGTAACTCCCAGGTAAACCCATATCCAAAGTATTCCCAAGTCTCCCATCAGACCATAACCAATTCTAAGTCAGAAATGTCTTGGCAGCATGCAAAGTTGATATACTATGCATGCTACAGTGCCTCATGGTTTAGTAAAACTAACCCATACTCACCTGTGGACACAATCTAGAATTGTGATGAGAGTATTCTAAGAATACCCAAGAGTCCTAAAGGTTCCTTAAACCTCCCCTCAAACTATGATACATGAGTTCTCAACAATATATATGAACATTAAAAATTTATGTCAAGATAGGAATATAAATATTCCAACCATCATCCATAAATAAAAACATGTCCAAATAACTCTTCAAAGATCCATAAGCAACTCTGTATCCAATGGCATAAAGCTACCATTACCTGCACATTTAGATGAAAACCACAAAACTAACATATGTTGCTAACAGCGTCCCGACAACACTTATCAGCGTTGAAGGAACTCTTGTCAGCGTTAGACCATAATATCTCCAATAACGGCAAAATAACACTTGACAACGTTACATTTACCTTTGTCAGTGTTAGAAAAATAATGTGGAAAATCTAAATCATCACAAAGACCAATAACAATGCATTATCCTGTACATACTTTTACAAAAATGTTCCAAAACACATATTAAGTGAGATTAACCATTCCAATATTTGTTACCAAATATTGAAATCTTCCAGCATCAAAAGGTTTAGTTAATAAATCTGCTACATTATCATCAGTATCTACCCTATCTGGTTGTATTAAACCTTTCTCAAAGCAATCTCTTATAAAATGATGTCGAATTTCTATGTGTTTGGTTTTAGAATGATGTACAGGATTTTTAATAATGCATAAAGTACTGTTATTGTCTACAAAAATCTTGGTATGCATAAAATTATACCCATAATCCAACAGTTGGTTCTGAATCCATAAGACTTGTCCACAACAAGCAGCTGCAGCAACATATTCTGCTTCAGTTGTAGAGTTGGCCACCACTGTTTGTTTCTTGCATTGCCAAGATATTAATCTGCTCCCAAGAAACTGGCATCCACCAGTTGTGGATTTCCTATCAAACTTGTCACCACCATAATCACTGTCTGAATATGCAATAAGGTCCAAGGGAGAATCTTTTGGGTACCATAATCCAAGATCTGGATAACATCTTAGGTACCTAAAAATCCTCTTCACAGCAAAAAGGTGACATTCTTTGGGAGTCACTTGATGGCGTGCACATGCACACACAGCAAACATGATGTCAGGTCTTGAGGCTGTAAGATACATCAATGAACCAATCATTGATCTATAGTGCCTAACATCCACATCCTTTCCAGCTCCAAGTTTTCCCCAGGGGTGTTGTCTGTCCATAGGAGTAGAAGCCTCCTTCTCATGTGGAGAAAAACCATACTTCTTCAAGATTTCAGCTACATACTTGTCCTGGGAGATGAAGATACCATCTTCTTTCTGCTGAACTTGTAAACCTAGAAAGAAGTTCATCTCACCCATTGCACTCATCTTGAATTTATCTGTCATGAGCTTGGAAAATTCCTCACTCATTTTTGGATCAGTAGATCCAAAAATGATGTCATCAACATAGACCTGCACAAGTAACACATGTTTTCCTTTCTTCTTTGTAAACAGTGTCTGGTCTATGGTGCCCCTCTTGAAACCATTTTCCACCAAGTAGGTGGACAATGTACCATACCATGCTCTTGGGGCTTGATGAAGGCCATACATTGCCTTCTTTACTCTATAAACCTTGTCTGGATTCTCAGGATCTTCAAAACCAGGAGGCTGCATTACATAAACCTCCTCAACAATTGTGCCATAGAGGAAAGCACTCTTCACATCCATTTGATAAACAGTAAAGTTCATGCAAGAAGCATAAGCTAAGAAAATTCTGATAGCTTCAATTCTTGCAACTGGAGCAAAGACTTCTTCATAATCAATTCCTTCCTCTTGTGTATAACCCTGAGCTACCAAACGTGCCTTGTTTCTGACCACAATGCCTCTTTCATCTTTCTTGTTCCTTAGAACCCATCTTGTCCCAATTGGTCTCACATATCTAGGACAATCAACCAGCTCCCAAACATCCTGTATAGCAAATTGGTGAAGCTCATCCTGCATTGCTTCCACCCAACTTGGTTCCTTAAGAGCATCAAAAATTTTCTTGGGTTCTTCCTGTGACAGAAAACAGGCAAACAAACATGCTTGTACAAGAGGGGTATCAACCTTCTTGTGGATATTGGCAATAAATCCACCAAGACCTTGATGGGATCTTCTTGTCTGTACTGGAGCCATAACATCACCTATGATTTGAGATGTGGGGTGATCTTTAGCTGTGGAAGTGAGAACTCCTCCTTCAATAACTCTGGTGTCCTCAATTTCACGCTCCATGTTGCCAATATCTTCTTCAGATTCTTCTTGATCAACAGAGATCTCTTCATGGACATTAGAAGGTCCACCCTGTTCAAAATGAGAAGAGAAAAGCTGTGTAAAGGTATCTCCAAAGTCTGAACCTTGCTTGTCAGCGTTAGGGCTAACAGCGTTTGAACTGTTGTTGTCAGCGTTGGAGCCATCAGCGTCTGAATTGGTCGTGTCAGCGCTTGATTTCCCTTTGTCAGCGCCTGAAGAATCATGCATGTTTGTAGTTGGTGGTATCTGAACACCACCATTATCTTTCCTCGCAGCAGTAGCAGCAGCATAATACTCATCTGTCCATATAGGAAGTGTAACAAATTCTTGTGTGGGAGATGATATAGCTGCTGGTGGTCCATCCTCCTTAGCAACCTGTATACCTGAAACATTACCAATTCTCTTTTCCAAAACACTTGAAGTTACCTTCACAATGTCTGGATCAGTAACAGGCATATAATTTAAAGCTCTAGACAAAGGTTCTAAGTCAAACAACCAATTTGGACCACTCTCAGGATCACTAGGTTTACTTTCTAAAAACCTAACATGTACCTTTTCAAGTATACGTTTTTCCTTTTTAATGTAAACCCTATATCCTTTACTCTGCACTGAATAACCCATGAAGTAGCCTTCATCACCTTTTGAATCAAATTTACCTAGGGCCTCACTAGTTTCTAACACAACTACATGACAACCAAAAGGCTTCAGAAAACCAATATTTGGCTTCCTTCCCCAAAGTAATTCATAAGGTGTCTTATTATGTATCTTGTTGACCAATGCCCTATTTTGAACATAGCAAGCTGTGTTAACAGCTTCAGCCCAAAAAGCTATAGGAAAGTGGGCATCAGCCAACATGGTTCTGGCTGCTTCAATAAGGGTCCTATTCTTCCTCTCAGCAACTCCATTTTGCTGAGGAGTTCTAGCTATGCTGAACTGCCTAGTAATCCCTTTCTTGGCACAAAAATCATCTAATAACTGATTTCTAAACTCACCCCCATTGTCACTTCTAATAATTTTGACCTCATTACCATTCTTCTTTTCAATTTGGGTAATGAAATTAATCAGACTTAGGGCAGTTTCACTTTTCTTAGCTAAAAAGAAAGTCCATGTGAACCTGGAGTAATCATCAGTGATGACAAAACAAAATGATTTACCCTTCAAACTCTCTATATTAGTAGGCCCAAAGAGGTCCATATGCAATAAGTGAAGGGGTTTAGAACTAGAGTGCACCTGTTTAGACCTGAATGAGACCTTGTGCTGCTTGCCCTTAAGGCATGCAACACAAGAGTGGTCATTGTGGAAAGCCTTTTCAGGCAAACCATCAACTAAACCAAGCCTCACAAGTCTATTAATATTCTTAAAGTTTATGTGCCCTAGTCTCCTGTGCCAAAGATTACTTTCATCTACTGAGGCCTTAGCATACAGACATGACATTTTATTATTTACCTTAATTCCATTAAGATTCACATTATATATGTCTTTATGCCTTGGTGTTCTAAAGTCTATGTATTTCTCTTCAGGGAGCTTATAATCTTTGCTTAACACCAAGCACTCAGTATCTGTGAAAAGAACCTTATTTTTGTTATCACACACTTGTGATACACTAAACAAATTATAATCCAGGTCTTTCACCAAGAAGACATTATCAAACCTTAGATTGTTGGTGACAAGGGTTCCTTTTCCTGTGATTGTGCCGTAGCCACCCCCAAAGTATACCTTATCACCATCTTGAATAGGAGAGAAATTGGTCAGATAGTCTTCCTTTCCTGTCATGTGCCTTGAGCATCCACTATCCCAGTATCCATAGTCATTGATCTTCTTCTGAATGCCCTGCACATAAAGAAAACACATTAGTTTTCTTTGGGAACCCAAGCCTTAGAAGACTTGGATTCATTTGGTTGTTCAACAAGAACAGACTTGGTTCTCATAACAACCCCATTTTCATCCCTGTTTGAATGAAATTCCCAGTTAACCCCAATTGGTGTTGACAATGCCTTAGAAATATAATGAAACCTGTTGCATGTCATAGAAATACCAGTATTATTAGGGTTCTGGTCTTGTTTTGGTCTCCATGTTAAGCTAGTAGAGGCTTTAGACCTATTTCCCTGTGGCTGCAAATACCTAGGTTTGTCAGCGCTGAAATTTCTCTTGTCAGCGCCCCGATTGCTCCTATCAGCGTTGTACCTAGGGTTTGCTACAGGAACCCATTGCCTATTTGACCAAGTATTTGACTTTTGAAAAGGTCTTAGGCCTTGTGTGTTAGACCCTCTAGAAAAGAATGGGGCTGGTCTAACAACTTGTGAACTGTTGTTCACAAAGGTATTGGGTCTGACAGTGTTTGACCTATGTTGACTTTTGTCAGCGCTGAAATCTCTCCTGTCAGCGTTGACATTGGAAGCATTGACACATTTGTAGGCCAAATGTGAGAAGCTACCACATGTATAACAAGCTTTTCTAGACATAGTCTTAGGTCTAGAGGCAAAGAAGCCTGTTCCATGATTACTTACTTGGCTTTTTGGTGACCTAGAATTTCTATACATCTCTGCATATTTAACACTAGGTTTTCTAACATTTTGTGGGCCAAGGTCAACAGGTTTGCCAGTGGTAGGGTGTGTGATCTTAATAGGTTTAGGATCATAGGACTCCACAATTGGTATCATGTTTGGTGTGGGCTCATTTGGACTTTCACACAACAATCCTCCCTTAACAAACAAGGTGTGGTTAGCTTTCTTCCACTCTTCTAGGTCAGTCAGCTTTTGCTGATATTCCTCAACTGGGGAAGTCACTCTAGGTGGAGGAATAAATTCCTCCTCTTGGAATTCTGGCAAGCCAGTCCAAGATAAGTCCTTTGATTGGACACCATAGAAATCCCCAGCTGGTGGTGGAACAACAGTATAATTATTCATCCCAATCCCACTCATATCCTTAGAGTCTCTTTGTTTACTAACACACTCTCCTAGGGATTGTGTGGCCTTATCAAATCTCTGGATTTTAAGACTCACATTATCTTTGTTTTTGTTAGCCTCCTCTAACTGAGCTATCAAATCAAGATTAACCCTATTTACAATATCTTGAACATCCTTACTCTGATGTAACTCATGTTTTAAGATATTTATTTGATCCTTTAAATCAAACTCCATTTTCTTATACTCAGTTACTGTCTTTTCTGTTTGGGTAAGAGCAATTTGATAGTTAGATAATTTGCACCTTAGAGTACTTGCTTCATCTAATAACTTAACTATCTCTTGTTTTGACTTTTCAGTATTTAAACGACAACCCTTAGAACAGAAAGCATCATCATATACCTCATTATCTGATGAAGAGGAGGAGTGTGCCATGAGAGCATATTCAGCATGCTCTTCTTTAACTTCAGCAACCAAAGCTCTGTCCTCTTCCTCATTCTTAGCCATCCAGCTCCAATCCCATTCCCCAACGCCATCAATTTGTTGAACAGCAACCATGGCCTTGGGATCTGGGTTCTTAATCATTTGACTAGAAGGCTTCCCAGCATCAGATCTCCTTGGAGATCTACATTCCCTCATAAAGTGCCCCATCCTATGACAGTTGTAGCACTCCACCTTGGACTTGTCAAATCCAGCAACATCCTTAGCATTAAAGGTCATCTTCTTCTTGAACCTTTTATTGAACCTGTTTGCTCTTAAACTTACAAGAGCCATAGTCCACTTTATATCCATCTCTTCCAATTGTTCATCACTTATCTGCTCAAGATCTTCATAAGTGATCCTTGAATCACTAGGCAAAGAAGCAATGAAGGCACACACAGTATCAAGATCAAAACCAGCAGGTTTAATTCTATCAGCGCCATGATTGTATGTGTCAGCGCTTGAGTACAAAGCGTTGACAGGGTATGATCCAGCGCTGACAGATTGGCATCCAGCGCTGACACCTTGAGATCCAGTTGCTGAATGTCCATAGAAGTTCATGGAATCAAATTGGCCTTCACTTTGTGAAAAGAAGGCCATGTTGCTGCTGGAAGATTTGTTATCACTCTCCAATTGCCATTCATTCTCCAACAGCCTTAACTTGTTGAAGATGTCATCAAACCTGGAAGTCTTGTGGGTGTTATTGACAAGAATAGATCTTGTCTCAATCTTCCATACATCACCAAGGCTTTTGAGAAACGTAGCATTCAATTCAGGATCATCAATCTGTTTTCCCATGAAGGCAAGTTGACTTGTGATGTCAAGAAGTCTACTTCTCACACTGCTGAGATTCTCATTAGGTTGAGCTTTAAAGACAGCATACTCATGCAAGAGTTGCTTCTTCTTTTCTTCTTTTGTGTCAGCATTGCCACCATGTGCTACTTCAAGAGCTTCCCAAAGCTCTTTTGCAGAATCAAAACGTTTGTACTTATGCTGATTCTCATGACCTAGGGCATGTTTCAAGATGTTCAAAATTTTCATGTCCACCCTCTTCTTGGCTATGTCTTCAACAGCTACCGCTCTCCCATCATCAGGCTTTTCCACTTTATCAGCTTCTGGACAATTAGGAATAGCTGACCTTGCCTCAATAGCAGCAGTAATCTTTGCTGCTTTATCGAATGTGTTCCCATATTCGATAATTTCCCAAAGAGTGTAGTCATGAATAGCTATGTATTGCTCAAAATTGGACTTCCAAAGTTCAAAGTTCCTGGCATCAAACATGGGAATTTTGATACTAGGATTTGAGAAGTTGTTTTGTAGCAAAGCAGGAGGTTGATTTGTGCCAGACATGGTGTTTTTAGGGTTTTGAGATTTTAGGGTTTTTAGGGTTTGGTGTTTTAGGGTTCTGCGTTACTTAAAGATCAAAAGTTTCTCAACAAGCTCTGATACCACTTGTTGATCCCAAACTTAGATCGATTAGCTTTGTGTATACGAGATTAGATCAAGTACTACACGTAGAGAAACCTTTGCTTATGAATAAAGTAACAAAGTGTTATGCGGAATTAACACTTGATCTAAAACACAATGATGTTAAACAAACTTTCACTTGTATTAGAATAATCGTGTTGATTACAATGAAAGGTTTAACTTGCGAATACTATGAAAACTGATATATGACTTTAACCTAAAAGACCTTCTTTTATAGAACAAGAAGTCTTGTACAATAAGCTATGAATCAACTATTCTAGGTAAAGATAATAATAGAAAATACAATGTCGTGCTTATCTTCACCATACATAAATAAAGAAACAAATAAACAAAAGATATTCTATCAGTGTCATCTTCAAGGCTGTCAGCGTTGACTTCTATCAGCGTCCAAAATCAATCTATCAGCGTTGACTTTCTTCTTATCAGCGTTTGGTGATCTGACCCATATTTTATTCCCAACATTAGTGTCTCTTTCAGGTGATACTATGGTTAAGCATGAGAACATAAGTGGCTAGGATTGAAGAAGCTTAGGAATGCATAGAGAAGGAGAATCCCCATTTCCTTCTTAGTTTTTATTTGTTCTTTTAATAAGTGATACTGTGGCAAACATATATTTGTTTGGTTATGTTATTTGTTTGTCTTGGGTAAGCGGTAGGACTGTTACCTACTTACCTAGACTCCTGAGTCTGATGAGATATTGTCATGACTTTGTGTCTCCATTTTATGACATTTCTTATTTCATATAGTTATCTCTATAGACACGCCATGTTGTGATGATATCCATACGTCGCGCCCCATATTCCGCCATGGTGGGGTGTGACAGAATGGTATCAGAGACAATGGTTATAGAGAATTAGGTTGCCTAGTCGTGTAGCCTAGTCTATAGCTTAAGGGTCCTTGCATATAGGCGTCATAGGAGTATGTGTGCATTTTATAGTAATTGATGTGTTTGAATATTATTTCCGTAGTATTTGTTAGATTATGAACTACTATGGTTCATACTTAACTACATGTTATTTTCTTTACGAGTTTTGATTAGTGCGGGTGGAGCCATGGTCGTATACGCTAGTCATTGTTGGATTTCGCTTAATTATGTTTTCATGTTCTTTATACATTTTGAATTTTGTCTACGTTGGTCTAGCTGGACTACGAGTTTATGTGTTTCGTGCATTGGCTATGTTATTTTAATACATGGGGTTTTGGATCTTATCTTGTGTGGTTATGTGCTTGTGAGTTGTTGGATTATGTGTTATGTGTAGTATTAATTTCTTATAAGTGTCATCATAAGAGGGAGTACATTGGTGAAAGGGAACATGTATAATTATGGAGGCCTACATAATTATATATGTGCCACAACACCACTGGACTTTCAAGTATGATTGCATGAAAGAGAGTTAATACATGCTTGTATAGTATATGTTGGATGGATTTGAGTGTATGTACGCTTATGCCTATGTATGTAAAATTATTTTCTACTTACCGGTTGTATTCTTGGGATGGTTGCTAGCTCGTTTCTCTTTGAGATGTTCAACTTCTGTAGTAGCGCATTTCTCGGGTCCTCATTTGACGTGTTTGTTTGTACGGTACTTTTGGCGTGAAGAATTTTGAGATGGTAGAGATTTCTTTTTGGGGTAACGATGTCTTTTGTTTCGAGTTATACATGGTAAAAAAAATAGAACTTGCAAATTGAAAAAAATAGTTGTTGGTAGTCGATGAAATAAGGAAGTGTTGGGATCATGTTTCAAATAAGGTGGAATATAAATTCTTTAACATATAAGCATGACTCGGTTATTTTAAAATATTGTGGTTTTGATCACCTAAAGTTATTGTTCTTAAGTTAAAAATTTTGTTCTTATTTAGTGAAATATGTTAAAATCATGTAATTAATAGAGTTTTAATTTTCTGGAATTAAAATAAATTAGGTTCTAGTTTTGGTAATTAATGGGGTGTTTTAGGGTTTAAAAATCGTTTTTTTTTGTATAAATCGGAGTAGGCAGAAACTGTCGCTAACTGTCAAAATATGTCGCTAACTGTCAGAAACTGTCGCTAATGCCTAGGCAGATTTTGAGAAAAATCGTTTTGGTCATAACTTATTCGTTTTTAAAGGTTTTTGGGTGATTCAAAAGCCTAAAATTATGTACTCGGAACATACTTTTAAAATATTCAGAAAGTTTCGTAATTGTAAGTCAGTAGCTTGGTCGAATTAATTTTACAAGTGTTGAGTTCAAGGTTAATTTTCGGACAACATGGTTTAAACTCGTGTTTTGGGTATTTTGCGGTAATGAACACTTGGAGGGTGAACATAGAGATGAGTTGGGAAGGAATTTGAGATTTCTTTAGACCTTATTATACGTGGTTATATTTTGACGAGTTTTGATTTATGGTATTTATGAGTAAGACTAAAATCGGGGTGACAGTTTTAAACCCGTTGAGTTATGTGACGGCTCCTAACTTGGTTTAAAGACAGTTCTTGTTTGATGAGTTGCGAGATTTAGTTAGGTTGGTAACATAACTTTATGGTTTTGATAAGTTTCCTCACGGACGGTTAAGGCTCATGTGTTGTTGGTTGAGATTATTTTCGTGTAAACTGAGTTCACGTTTGAACGTGAAGGTTTTATCAAGGATATGCATCCTCGTTTCTTTGCTGAGAATAAGTTTGAGTTTGGGAGTGAATCTCGGGACGAGATTTCTATTAGGAGGGAGTGATGTGACAACCGTGGTTTTGGGTTTGTCACTTGGTCTTACTTTTAGGTTATTTTATGTGTGCTTACTTGAATTGTGTGTTTACATGTTTATTTTGTGTGAACGAGGTTGGTGTGGTTATCGTTTATGAGTATAGAGTACTCATAAGTAAATCGAGGAACGGTTATTTCATGTTCATGAGCTCACAAGTGGTGATTATGAAATAAAAATGGTGATATTGTGGTGTTTACGTATACGTATAAGTATTATAGTAATAGTATTTTTTTAGGATTTACGGTTTAGCATTTAGAGGTCTCGGGTGAGGTAATTATCCATATGAATATTTTTCGGGATGGTTTTAAGTCATTTAGGACTTAGTTATAAAGTTTATTTCAAAATTTGAGCTTTTTTATAAAAGTGTATATTTTACGTCTTTTAAGGTAAAACGCGTAAATTTGACTAGTTTTACGGTTTTGAGGTTTTGGAAGCTTTAGGAGCTGAAATAAATTAAGGAAAATTAAGGTAATATTATTAACATAATATTAAATAATAAAAAAAACGAATTTATTTGGTGTTTGGGTCGGTTTAGACGCACCAAAGAAAGAGAAAAAGGGAAAAAAGGAAAAAAAAAGGAAAGTTGGGTGTTATACTTGGACTAGGATTTTATGTACACACTATATAAGGTTATCTAATAAATAAAAAAAACATAAATCCCTGGAGACAAAGAAAAATTCGTGGGTTTCATAGAGGAGAATTAAGGTTCTTCAAAAGAATTAGGTTTTCTTCATCTTCCATTGATTTAAGGTAAAAAACTTCATTAACCTTTTTAATTAAATTGTTTTTATGTTTAATTAATCATTCTTATGATGGATTAAGGGTTAGGGTTTATATAAAAACAGTAGATTAATGATGTATTAATTATAATATGATGATCATATAATCTAGGGCTTGTATTAGAAGGGTTATAGGTGATTAATTAGATCAATTTGTTTAAAACCCGTTTTTAAAAACTGGGTAGAATTTTGAGTCTATTGTTTTGATCATATCTCAAGTTCTAGGAACATTTAAGATGCAATCAAACTAGCACTGGATAGGTAATTGAGTTGGCTTTCTAAATCAAGAAACAAGAACTAAACTGGAGGTCGGGAAGTGGGTCAAAAACAGGTTACAACAGTCGGAGGTCAAAACAGTTTTGAATTCAGCCTGTTTTCTTTTTAAGTTTTGGGTTGTTTGGGGTACTTAGGGTTGCATTGGGATCTTCTCACGAACATGAGAGATGGTTTATATATTGTAGTAAGGATCTACACTTGGGCTAAGATTGTGGTTTAGGTTAAGACCCTCTAATGGTAATGAACTTTTCATACGTTTAAAATCAGTGAATTCTCGATAGGTAGCAATATATACACATATATCTGGGCCTTAACAGTAGCTTTAAGGTTAGGGCAAGTGGGAGGTTTTAGATAATATGTATAAAAGTGTGAATATTCCTTTTACAGAAACCATGGGTATGTTTAAGTGGACGTTTGACTTAAAGTTTTGAGACCTAAAACTGGGACTGTTTTGTGTAAAATTATGAACGGGATAGCTATTAAACTTAACCAAGTTAGGGACTTGTTAAGGAAGGGTAATAGGGTGATTAGAGCTTAAAAATGAGGTAATTATACGGGAATAGACTAGATGTCCATCATAGGTTGATGAGCCATCTTAGTGATTGGTTCGTGTATTGATTTCGTGTTTTTGGTTTGTTAGCTTGTTGCTAGTGCGAGGACTTGTGAAGAAGCTATCAGGTGAGTTTCATAGTCCCATGTTTAATATTGATTTTGACTTCCAGATGGGATGGAAGAGACACTGTGTTGAGTTATTTTCTAAATTGATGTTGTGAATGTGTTTGTGATTTGAGATGGACTTGTGTGTACATTATGTGATTAACTGCTATGTGATTTTTGATTGTGTATGATTTGGATCGGGGGACACGTGCCGTCTCAGTTATCGTGGTTTGACAAGGTAGTGGCCTTGTGGTTTGACAAGGTAGTGGCCTTGTGGTTTGACAAGGTAGTGGCCTTGGGATAGGTACATAGTGTGATCATCTATGGTACCATGTTGTTTGGCAAGGTAGGAGCCTTGGATTTTGGTTTGGAATGATTGATCTTGAATGCTAGTTGTTAATACATAATTGTAGCGCATTGTCCATATGTTATTGTGTTGATGGTTGTTATTCACAGCTTATAATTGATTTAGCGTTGGAGTCTAAACCTATGACTCTCACCAACTTTATGTTGACGTGTTTTAGTGTCTCTTTCAGGTGATACTATGGTTAAGCATGAGAACATAAGTGGCTAGGATTGAAGAAGCTTAGGAATGCATATAGAAGGAGAATCCTCGTTTCCTTCTTAGTTTTTATTTGTTCTTTTAATAAGTGATACTGTGGCACACATATATTTGTTTGGTTATGTTATTTGTTTGTCTTGGGTAAGCGGTAGGACTGTTACCTACTTACCTAGACTCCTGAGTCTGATGAGATATTGTCATGACTTTGTGTCTCCATTTTATGACATTTCTTATTTCATATAGTTATCTCTATAGACACGCCATGTTGTGATGATATCCATACGTCGCGCCCCATATTCCGCCATGGTGGGGTGTGACATCTAGAGAGATGAACCATATCAACTTCGGAGGCAAACCGCGGTCTCGAGGATTTTGGTCGCTCGGATCTAAATGCAGTTGGTTGTTAACAGACTGATTTTGAGGCGGTTTCCCCAAGATTGATGGTTTTTCAAGCTTAGTTTCCACACTAGTTCCTTTAGTTTTCCTCAACTCATTTTTCAGAGCCGCTATTGCAAAAACTTTTTCCTGAACTTGAGCCTTTAAATTCTCATTGTCTTTGAGCAATTTATCTTGGGATGCCAATTTAGATTCTAGCAACTTAATTTGTTTCAAAAGTTTATCCTTTTTAGCTTTAGAATCTAGAACCTTTTGATCCAACTTTCGTTAAGAACAACGTTTGACTTTTCAAGTTTTTCAAAATATGTTTCAAATTTGTTTGTTTTCTTCGAAAATTCAAGTTTGGCATCCTCAAGATCTTTAGATTGCTGAGCTACAACCATTTTGAGCTCTTTAACTTTGGAATCGGAATCAGTTAACGAAGCAGTCATAAAGCATTTATCATGATGTACTATAGCATTCTGAACAATCTCTCCCCCATTATGACTCACATCGGATGAATCTGAAGTGGTAAAACTATCACCCTTTTCCATCCCATGTTTTTCATAATTAGGTTCGGATGCTCAACATGCGGTAGTTCATCAGCATAGACATCATATACAACATTACATTGTACATGTTTGTAGGCTCTTCGTCATAAACGGGTATGGTGTCATCATAAGAGATGTCTATATCATTCCCTGACATGCTGCTTGTATCATGCTTTCCTCCCGATTCCATGCTCTTGCTTACCGTGACGACCAAATTGGCACCCATTTCTGGCACCGGGCAGATGTGATCATCTCTTGACGGCAGCTTGAAGCGTGTTTCTCTCTCATTTTCATGAGGTATTGTTGCACGTAATGGTTTAGAAGACTCCTTGATTGTTTGAATCTGACCCTTTATCAACCTTATCTTGTTGTAATTAACTAACCTGACCTTAATACACTTCTTAAGTATATTGATGTGACTGAGTAAACCACTTCTAAAGTTTTCAGTCTGGCAACCCGTATGCAAGTTGAAAAGTTGGTGAAGGTTTGGATCCGAATAATCAAAAGGAGGTACCAATGTTTAGGCAAAAAATTCCTTAAACTGTGTGCGAAGGATTTCTAGACATATCTTCTCTTTAACCTCATGAAGATTCTCCCTTTCAAATTGCAACCGTAACTCATCCAAATTATTGAAAATCTTCTCTTTTGAAATTATCCACTTTGCCAAAGAACATTTGAACTAAGGTTGGAAGTTTGGTCATGTTGTTCGGATAGATAATTGCAAGATGTGTCTTGAGCTCGTGAAATATTTCCAATGTTTTTTGACGCAATTTCATCTCATTGAATTGAATGTGTTGCAGTTCTCCCTCTTGAAATGTCGAATTCAACGATTCCATTAAATTTCGATTAAGTTAATTGTGTTAATTGTCGAAAGACCAATACGAGATTTGACAATTCGTGGAAAGACCAAGAAATTGAAACTCGCGAGATTTGACAAAACTAACGAAAGAACTCTAAAACTTCTTAAGTCCTTGTTCAGTAATATGTAACTTTTTCTCGTCACTTGTCTCGTCACTTTATCACTTGGGAGTCCAAATATATTTGGTATGACTTTATCACATTTGATGTATAAACTCTATTTCAATTTGTTAAAATAAACTTTTCTAAATAGATTTAAAGTTAAACCCAATCCACCTGCCAAATTAAATGTTAAATATCACTCGGCCCAGTCCACCTGCTATAAACCCGATCCACACTTGGAGTATAAAACGTTTTCTACGACTTGCCTAGTATAAACGTTTTCTACGACTTATCTCGTCACACTTGGAGTATAAAAAATATGGCCTTGTTTTGTATCCCACTAATATATAAGTCTTATAAAAAAATTGCCTCAGTCAACTAGAACTTTGGAACCTCCGCCCCACAAAACTTAAAAAAAATAGCTCTTAAACGTCATTTATCCTGTCACCACACACGTGGCTAACTCACACAATATGAATACCCTTACCACTAAGAAATCAGATAGTATGATTAAATAAAAAAACTCAGTTGTGTTCTCTTTGCTTTGTAACGTCCGCTCTAACTACTCTCTTCTGTCAAACATATCGCCTCAACAAATCCTAAACCTAATCACATAACAGCAAGCAACCTCCATCTTCACAGTCCAAGAAATCTTAAAACTAACAATCTCAAATCAAAACTTCCAATCTCAAATAAGATACCACAAATCTCTTAGAAATTCTCTTTACCAATCGAATACACCATAGATCACTCTTTACAAATCACAAAACCCTTTAATAAATCATTATCCAATTAATCTCAATAGAATCATCCATCTCAGAAAAACAAAGACAAATTTCATCCTTTTAAACCCCCAATATTGTTGTCGTGATTTCAGTTACTCACAACTAATTTATGAACGAGATGAAGACTAGCTGGAGAAGCTTCAAGATCTTGTTATGAAGTCTCGGGTAGGTTTTTCGTGTTGATACCAAACTTAGATCGATTTAGCTTGTGTAAACGAGATTAAATCAAGTTAAACACGTAGAGAAACTTTGTTGTGTATAAAACAATTTAATTATTATGCGGAATTAATACTTAAACAAGAACACACAAACAATTGTAAAACAAACTTTCACCTAATTGATGACAACAAACTTGCATACAATGAAAGTGTTAAACCTATGAAAAACTTATATGAAACAAAACCTAAAGGTCTTCTTTTATAGACATAAGAAGCCTTGTACAAGAGTCTACGTATCAGCTATTCTAGGTAAAGATAAATACAGAAAATACATTGTTGATCCTATCTTTACTAGAAACAAACTAGAAACATAATACGCGTAGACTATATCTTTCTATCAGTGCTTGACTTCATCCTATCAACGCTTGACTTCTTCATGTCAACGCTTGATCTATCAACGCTTATTTTCTTCTTATCAACGCTTATTTTCTTCTTGTCAGCGTTTGAGTATACTGGCTACATTTTATTCCAAACAATCCTCCCCTAAACTTGATATCTACTCTAGCAATCAAGTTTCTGAATAAAAATTAAGAACTAAGAGGAATCTTACAAATCTTATCATATTGGTAATAAACATGCCTAATCAAATCTTTGGCCACGTTACTTGAATAGTCAATCTCTATGATGTAGAGATTTTGCTAGTTGGAAAAAGAGTTCATTTTCTCGGTGTCTTAACGAATTGATTTCCGGTTTAACGTGTGACTCAGTTGTTTTTTGTAAAGAATCATATTTTATATTGTTGTAAAATAAATTGCAAAACGTTAAAGTAAATGACGATAATTTAAAAATAAAACTAATTAAAAGATAATTGTGCAATAATTTAAAACTTTAAAAGCAAATGACGAGAAATTAAATGACGTAACATTAAAACTTAACGAAAAGTAAATTGACAATCAAATAAAAATGCAAAACGAAATTAAAATAGAGTAAAAACAAAACGAGAAAAATTGTCACTTTTACTAAAATAAAATATTAAAATAAAACAAAACAACCCGTCGGAATACACTTGATCGGAATCCCATAGGGATCCGATCGGAATGTATCCCTATCGGAATGTCGTAATCGGAATGAGTAAAAAAGGACATAATCGGAATGCATTGGTCGGAAAATAAGATTGGAATGTTTGAAACTATCACTGATCGGAATACCGCAATCGGAATATGGGACAAAGAAGCTAATAGGAATGTCTAAGAACCAAGTCCAATCGGAATGTCACAAAACGAATCCAATCGGAATGAGCCAAAACCCTTTTCCGATCAAACGATCGGAATGAGGGGGTGGTGGTCGGAATGTTAATTCGGAAAGGGGTTTACCCTTTCCGATGGTATCTACTCGAAAATAAGCTAAGTTTTGAGCTACTAGGAATAAGCTAAAACCTAAACTTGATCGAATTAATTATAAGCCAAACTAGTAAGCACAAATAACAACTTTTCCAACTTAAAATAATCAAACTTTTAAATCAAACCATAAAAATATGAAACTTTTAAAGAAAACTTTTAAAAAGTAAATAAGCTAAACACAAATTAAGCCAATAAGCATGTCAAGCTCAAAGCTTAATCCATATAAAAACTCATGGATGAATAAAAAGATGAACTTTTTAAGCACGAAAACGTCAAGATCAACACGGATCAAATATATTTCGCACCAAAAGTAAACTAAAATCAAGAAAGGAAGATGAGAGATTAAACAAGAAAAGTAAAGATTCAAGATCAATAATAGAAAACTTACTTGGAAATTAAAAGGAATTCAAAGGTGCGATACAAGGAAAATTAAAGTGCAAGAAATTAAATTGTGCAAAGTATGAAAATGGTGGAAGAGGTGGGTTGTCAATCCACCCAACCACTCTGAAATGAAAACATAGAAAACTATATATAGGGAGATTAGGGAGGAGCTTAGGAAGCTTCCTCCCTCTTTCCTCTTTTCCTTAATTGCACACTTAAGTCCTTTTCTTCTTAATCTTTTGTTAATCTTGGACTTAATGACTTTGTCTCGGGATTTCTTTGAATCTCGTCTCGACTTTTCTTCATAAATAAGACTTGAGTTCTTCGGCTTTTAGTAAACTTCCGTCTTTTGACTTTTTCCTCGATAAAACTTCAGAATTGGTCTTGGACTTCCGTTCTTTTTGCACTCTTGACTTCTTGACTTCGTCTTTCGTCTTTTTCTTCGATAAAAGCCCGTGAAATTCCGTGTTTTCTCCACTTTTCACCTTTTCGTCCTAAATCACAACAAAAACACAAACCACGTATAATTCCGACATAAATGACATAAAATACACATTTTGGCTCGGTTATTATTGTAATTAAGTGGTAAAAAGGATGGGTGTTTTCACACCTATCAAATCCCCTACACTTGACCATTGCAATGTCCTCATGCAATGCATTAGTTACAAAGCATGTTTACACTTTTCATCAAAATCAATCCACCTTGGCCTTTATTAAAGAGATAGAAAACTATAAACATTCAAAGTAAAGAAATCAAAAACATACCTTGGGTTTTGGAAATGTCATGAATGATCATCATCCTCAAGTTTTCACTTTCCCCAAACCAAGCTTAAAAACAAGATCATTGTTATTATAAGTTAGCAAACTATCACGAACTCATGTGGGCCAATTATTCACTTAGACTCCCTTATTCCTAGGTGTATCTCTTATATTTTATTTTTATCTTGAATGATCACGAGGATGCATTGTTTGACTTATTTCGATAGTTATTTAGGCCAAAATAAAGTGAACGATTTAATCAATAGTTAGCTAAAGGACAAAATCTTTTAAAACTGCTTCTCGGGACTTCATAAAGTTCATATCTTGGCATAACTCGCTTCAGGATTTGAGACCTTTCTCAGACCGATATTTGGCAGCGACTTCATACTTCAAACCTTGAGAGACGTTCATGAAATAATGGCCTTCTCTTCATAATAGGAATTTCTTCACTTGAAGTTTTGAGAGATTCTTCGTATTTAGACCACGACTTCTTCATTTTTCTCCAATCTTTATTTTAGACTTTGATATACAACGATCCGCCTCCTTTTATGACTTGGATCTATTTATCCCATACCTTGCTAGGGTCTTTTCGGATACACTTCTCCATGACTTTTGGGGGGTTTTTGCTTTTCGTCGTGTGTCTCGATCCTTCATATTGATTTTCGATAAATGATTCTTCACATCACTTTGGATCTTTAGCAACAAAATATAGCCCTCATGCCTTGTTAGGACCTTTTTGGACTCGCCAATCTTCGCATTCCGCTTCAATAAGTTATGCCTTGGCTATGAACTCTAATCCATATCGAGCAACTTTTAAACGATCTTGGGCTAGAAGCTAAGTAACTTTTCAAATTCTACAACCTTATTTATTGCAAATAAATTTATTAGCAAGCGATGGAGAATAGGCTTATAATTAACTCACATAAATTCACGAAAGAATACCGAACTTATAATTGGCTTTATCATCTCAAGTTCTCCACAGTTTAAAATCTCAAGGAATGAGACTCGTGGATACTTAGCCTATTAAATCAAAGTTTTGGGTTTTCGAGTCGCCTATAGGATCTTGCAAATTCTTAGACTCTTTCAAGTTTAGAAATCGCGTTTTAAAGTTCCCTTGATAAACGACTCTCTAGGATCAATTATAGGAACTTGCGAAAAGTTCTTGTTCTTAACCCGTGAGAGTTAAGACTTTCGCGTTTTATAGCTCCCTATATAAAAGCCTAGCAACACTTGACTTAAACACGTTAAGGATACTAGCTAGAGTAAACTTAGATAAATAAACTCGGGTTGAGTCAAAAGATTCACAACGTTTGAAAATTAAAACAACTTTATTAAAATTTATTCTAGCAAAGTAGGAAAAATAACTATACAAAGGTAAAAACTAATAGGCCAAAATAAATCAAAAATTTTGAAAAGTGTCGAAAAATTGATTTTCCGGTTAAAATAAGGACAAATACAAGGAAAAGACCACTTAACTTCAATAGAAGTCCCCCCACACTTAATATAAACATTGTCCTCAATGTTTAAGCATGTGGGAGTAAACTCCCCTACACTTAGGACATTGTGCACTTTGTTTAAATCTCGCTAAGGAAGAGACAACTAAAGAGATTCCTATTTCAATATTGGAAAATATAAAATAGTGAATCGAAAAGAGTTTAGGATAGAACCGGGAAGAAGGGAACACGGAATCACGGTTCGTCAAAAGTCATCAAGAGTGTGTCTTTGAAGCTCTAATCCCTGCACATGATAAGAAAGAAAGCAAGAAACACCACGGGGCTCCCCCCTACACTTATGGTAAAGATAGATAGATAATTGGGTTGCCTCCCAAAAAGCGCTTGTTTTTGTTAACCGAGTCACGAGCCTGACTCATCCCTGAATTAAATGGTCCATGAGGAAGCCTCGAATGTGATACCGGGATCAAAGACCTTGTCCTCGTTTCCGGTTGACATCAACAAAGGAGAGGCGGGGGGATAAGTCTTGTATGGGAGAAAGGTCCTTTCAACATACGAGAAGTATGTGAAATTGAGATCCACGGGAGGTGGGGTGGGTGAAGTAAGCACATTGTCCTGCCCCAAAGACAATGGAGGCTGAGCATGCGGCAAAGCCATGATGTTATCAATGATAGCATAATCAATGTCACCTCCCGGGTCAAAGCACTCATCCTCCGTAATAGTGGCTAAAGGGGAGGATGAAAGGTGCTCGGGAGGGGGACTTGGGTCAATACCTTCTTGCAGCAAATTATCAAGAATAATATCCCCCTCCATGTCATCGTCATCAATACCTGGAGGTATGGAGTGAATGTCGATTTCTTCCAGCAATGGGTCATTATCTTCAACGGGTGGAATAGATGAAGGCAAAGACTCAGAAAGAGAAGGAGAAGTCAACTCTTCGATTTGAGCAATAAGAAGGTGCACTTTCCGTAATCTATCGCGAAGAAGCACGTCTTACACCTCATTTACAAGATCATGTTCATCGGTGAACTTCTCGTAAGCCGGAGAGAATAAATCGTCATCGCCCGCATCTCCCGTGGAGATTGAGAAATTTCAAAAGTGAAATTCTCATAGCTTGGAGAAAAATCGTCATCATTAGGATCGAACTCTTCCGTAAGAGCAACGTCGTCCTCAAGCTCCATAGCAGTCGGTATGTCACAAACCTCATCATCAAACAATTTATCGAGACCAAACTCACTAAGCTCACTCAATGTATCACAATCCTTAGACTCGTTTGGGATATCGAGAGAAGGGATGATAATTGCACTAGGACATTGAGCAGTAAGATCATTCCAAGAAATAGTAGGCTCATCGTCATCATCATAGTAGTATGGATACACCGGAGGAGGAGTATAAGTCTCGATATTCGATATTTGCTCAGGCTGTTGATCCGCTTGATATTTTTCGAGGATCTTGTTGCAAGCTTCTTGAACTTTTTGAAAGCTGTCCAAAAATGCGGCCATTTGCTCAGGAGGAAGTGCACAAAAGGGTTGATGATCGATGATGTGTTGTGGGGGCTCAAAATGTTGAAAACCTGAATTATAGCATGGGTGTGGCTCATAGTAGTTCATTGGTTGAGAAGAATTAGAACACGGGTTTGGTTCATAATAATCCATTGGTGAAGAAAACTGAGGACACGGATTTTTCTCATAATATTTCATTGGTTGACAATAAGAGGTATCATGAGGACCCCCCCACAGTTTTGGCAGCATGGGTATGGAGAAAAATCGGGTGCTTCTTGTAGATAGCTATTGCCATTGTCATAATTGTAACCCGGTTCTTGCTCGTGACCATACAGGTATTGAACCGGGCACGAAACATGCCAATGAGAATCGCTTCCACAATAGATGCACGGGGGAACAGGAGGTAGATTCAAAAAGGACGAAATAGTCGAGTTGCACAAGGGACAAAATTCGAATTATGTGTTGTCGATATCGTTTCCGCACCGCTCACATGTACACCATTGACAAGAGTCGTTCCCGTATAATCGTCTCCCACACCCGACGCAATGGAAATAAAAATCCATAAAGAAAGATAGAGAAGCAAGAAGAATATTTTTGGTGCAAAACTTTGAAAAAGAAATGCTTTTTATGATTTTTCAAATGTTTTGGGATTTTTAAAAATTTTTGACAGGAAAAATAACGTTCACGAGTGAACGGATCCCAAAAGCCAACGCGTCTCTCACAAAAAACCGTTAATCTTCACGAAAAGAGCCGGCAGCGGCGCCATTTGATATAGAGATTTTGCTGGTTGGAAAAAGAGTTCGTTTTCTCGGTGTCTTAACGAATTGATTTTCGGTTTAACGTGTGACTCAGTTGTTTTTGGTAAAGAATCATATTTTATATTGTTGTAAAATAAATTGCAAAACGTTAAAGTAAATGACGATAATTTAAAAATAAAACTAATTAAAAGATAATTGTGCAATAATTTAAAACTTTAAAAGCAAATGACGAGAAATTAAATGACGTAACATTAAAACTTAACGAAAAGTAAATTGACAATCAAATAAAAATGCAAAACGAAATTAAAATAGACTAAAAACAAAACGAGAAAAACTGTCACTTTTTCTCTAAAAATAAAAGCTAGAAAAACAAAAGTCAATCCCATCGGAAAGTCCAATCGGAATCCATGTCGGAATCCCCCAATCGGAAAAGATGCTGATCGGAATATGCCAAAGGAGACTGATCGGAATGTAGGTATGAATCTCAATCGGAATAATCGAAATGAGGCAATCGGAATGTTTAGAAAATAAGCCAATCGGAATAGCATAAAATCTAGTCAAATCGGAATGTACGAAAGAAATTCCGATCGGAATGTTTAGAAACACACCCAATCGGAATGTTAACAATTCCCTCAGTCGGAATCCTAACTCCCTAATCCGATCAACATGATCGGAATACTGAGGTTGCCAATTGGAATGTTGTGATCGGAAAAGGGTTTAGACCTTTTCCGATTTCCCTTTTGATCCGAAAAATAAGCAAGGCTATAAGCTATTAAGATAAGCTAACACCCAAAACTTGAACGAATCCAATATGAAAAAGACTAAATAAGCACAAATAACAACTTATCCAAACTTAAAATAAGCAATCTTTTAAATCAAACTATAAAAAGATGAACTTTTTAAGAAAACTTTTAAAAAAGTAAATAAGCTAAACATATAAACAAGCCAATAAGCACAAAGATCTTAAAGCTTATTCGTATGAAAACTTAAGTAGGCATAAAAAGATTAACTTTTAGGCACGAAAACATTAAGAACAACACGGATCAAATAGATTTCGCACCAAAAGAAAACTAAAATCAAATAAAGGTAGAAAGAGATGAAAGATAGAAAGCTTGATCAAAGGTAAAGAAGATTAAAACAACAAAATTAAGAACACTTACTTGAATTAAAGGTAATAAATTAAAGGTGCAATACAAGAAATTAAATTGCAAGAAGTTAAATAACAAGGTATGAAAATGGTGGAAGTGTGGGTTGTCAAGCCACCCAACAACTATGAAATGGAGACTATCTAATCTATTTATAGGGAGATTAGGGAGGAGCTTAGGAAGCTTCCTCCCTCTTTCCTCTTTTCCTTAATTTCACACTTAAGTCCTTTTCTTCTTAATCTTTTGTTAATCTTGGACTTAATGACTTTGTCTCGGGATTTCTTTGAACTCGTCTCGACATTTCTTCATAAATAAGACTTGAGTTCTTCGGCTTTTAGTAAACTTCCGTCTTTTGACTTTTTCCTCGGTAAATCTTCAGAATTGGTCTTGGACTTCCGTTCTTTTTGCACTCTTGACTTCTTGACTTCGTCTTTCGTCTTTTTCTTCGATAAAAGCCCGTGAAATTCCGTGTTTTCTCCACTTTTCACCTTTTCGTCCTAAATCACAACAAAAACACAAACCACGCATAATTCCGACATAAATGACATAAAATACACGTTTTGGCTCAGTTATTTTTGTAATTAAGTGGTAAAAAGGATGGGTGTTTTCACACCTATCAAATAACGTGTGACTCAGTTATTTTTATCTTTTCATTTGATGTAGAGACTTTGCTAGTTGGAAAAAGAGTTCGTTTTCTCGGTGTCTTAACGAATTGATTTCCGGTTTAACGTGTGACTCAGTTGTTTTTGGTAAAGAATCATATTTTATATTGTTGTAAAATAAATTGCAAAACGTTAAAGTAAATGACGATAATTTAAAAATAAAACCAATTAAAAGATAATTGTGCAATAATTTAAAACTTTAAAATCAAATGACGAGAAATTAAATGACGTAAAACTAAAACTTGACGAAAAGCAAATTAACAATCAAATAAAAATGCAAAACGTAATTAAAATAGACTAAAATCAAAACGAGAAAAACTGTCACTTTTTCTCTAAAAATAAAAACTAGAAAAACAAAAGTCAATCCCATCGGAAAGTCCAATCGGAATCCATGTCGGAATCCCCCAATCGGAAAAGATGTTGATCGGAATATGCCAAAGGAGACTGATCAGAATGTAGGTATGAATCTCAATCGGAATAATCGAAATGAGGCAATCGAAATGTTTAGAAAATAAGCCAATCGGAATAGCATAAAATCTAGTCAAATCGGAATGTACGAAAGAAATTCCGATCGGAATGTTTAGAAACACACCCAATCGGAATGTTAACAATTCCCTCAGTCGGAATCCTAACTCCCTAATCCGATCAACACGATCGGAATACTGAGGTTGCCAATCGGAATGTTGTGATCGGAAAAGGGTTTAGACCTTTTCCGATTTCCCTTTTGATCCAAAAAATAAGCAAGGCTATAAGCTATTAAGATAAGCTAACACCCAAAACTTGAACGAATCCAATATGAAAAAGACTAAATAAGCACAAATAACAACTTATCCAAACTTAAAATAAGCAATCTTTTAAATCAAACTATAAAAAGATGAACTTTTTAAGAAAACTTTTAAAAAGTAAATAAGCTAAACATATAAACAAGCCAATAAGCACAAAGATCTTAAAGCTTATTCGTATGAAAACTTAAGTAGTCATAAAAAGATTAACTTTTAGGCACGAAAACATTAAGAACAACACGGATCAAATAGATTTCGCACCAAAAGTAAACTAAAATCAAAGAAAGGTAGAAAGAGATGAAAGATAGAAAGCTTGATCAAAGGTAAAGAAGATTAAAACAACAAAATTAAGAACACTTACTTGAATTAAAGGTAAGAAATTAAAGGTGCAATACAAGAAATTAAATAACAAGGTATGAAAATGGTGGAAGTGTGGGTTGTCAAGCCACCCAACAACTATGAAATGGAGACTATCTAATCTATTTATAGGGATATTAGGGAGGAGCTTAGGAAGCTTCCTCCCTCTTTCCTCTTTTCCTTAATTGCACACTTAAGTCCTTTTCTTCTTAATCTTTTGTTAATCTTGGACTTAATGACTTTGTCTCGGGATTTCTTTAAACTCGTCTCGACATTTCTTCATAAATAAGACTTGAGTTCTTCGGCTTTTAGTAAACTTCCGTCTTTTGACTTTTTCCTCGATAAATCTTCGGAATTGGTCTTGTACTTCCGTTCTTTTTTCACTCTTGACTTCTTGACTTCGTCTTTCGTCTTTTTCTTTGATAAAAGCCCGTGAAGTTCCGTGTTTTCTCCACTTTTCACCTTTTCGTCCTAAATCACAACAAAAACACAAACCACGCATAATTCCGACATAAATGACATAACATACACGTTTTGGCTCAGTTATTATTGTAATTCAGTGGTAAAAAGGATGGGTGTTTTCACACCTATCAAATCCCCTACACTTGACCATTGCAATGTCCTCATGCAATGCATTAGTTATAAAGCAAGATTACACTTTTCATTATAATCAATCCATATTGGCCTTTATTAAAGAAATAGAAAATTATAAACATACAAAGTAAAGAAATCAAAAACATACCTTTGGGTTTTGGAAATGTCATGAATGATCATCATCCTCAAGTTTTCACTTTCTCCAAACCAAGCTTAAAAACGAGATCATTGTTATTATAAGTTAGCAAACTAACACGAACTCATGTGGGCCAATTATTCACTTAGACTCCCTTATTCCTAGGTGTATCTCTTATATTTTATAGTTGTCTTGAATGATCACGAGGATGCATTGTTTGACTTATTTCGATAGTTATATAGGCCGAAAATAAAGTGAACGATTTAATCAATAGTTAGCTAAAGGACAAAATCTTTTAAAACTGCTTCTCGGGACCTCATAAAGTTCATATCTTGGCATAACTCGCTTCACGATTTGAGACCTTTCTCGGACCGATATTTGGCAGCGACTTCATACTTCAAATCTTTGAGAGACGTTCTTGAAATTATGGTCTTCTCTTCATAATAGGAATTTCTTCACTTGATGTTTTGAGAGATTCTTCAAATTTGGACCACGACTTCTTCATTTTTCTCCAATCTTTATTTTGGACTTTGATATACAATGATCCGCCTCCTTTTAGGACTTGGATCTATTTATCCTCATACCTTGCTAGGGCCTTTTTGGATAGACTTCTCCATGATCTTTAGGGGAGTATTTTCTTTTCGTCGTGTGTCTCGATCCTTCATATTGATTTTCGATAAATGATTCTTCACATCACTTTTGGATCTTTAGCAACAAAATGTAGCCCTCATGCCTTGTTAGGGCCTTTTTGGACTCGCCAATCTTCGCATCCCGCTTCAATAAGTTATGCCTTGGCTATGAACTCTAATCCGTACCGAGCAACTTTTAAACGATTTTGGGCTAGAAGCTAAGTAACTTTTCAAATCGTACAACCTTATTTATTACAGATAAATTTATTAACAAGCGATGGGAGAATAGGCTCATAATTAACTCACATAAACTCACGAAAGAATACAAAACTTATAATTGACTCTATCATCTCTCGTTCTCCACAATTTAAAATCTCAAGTAATGAGACTCGTGGATGCTTAGGCTATTAAATCAAAGTTTTGGGTTTTTGAGTCAATTATAGGATCTTGCAAATTCTTAGACTTTTTTCAAGTTTAAAATTCGCAGTTTAAAGTTCCCTTGATAAACAACTCCCTAGGATCAATTATAGGAACTTGCAAAAAGTTCTTGTTCTTAACCCGTGAGAGTTAAGACTTTCGCGTTTTAAAGTTCCCTATATAAAAGCCTAGCAAAACTTGACTTAAACACGTTAAGGATACTAGCTAGAGTAAACTTAGATAAGTAAACTCGGGTTGAGTCAAAAGATTCACAACGTTTGAAAATTAAAACCACTTTATTAAAATTTATTCTAGCAAGGAAAGAAAATAACTACACAAAAGTAAAAATTAATAGGCCAAAATAGATCAAAAATTTTGAAAAATGTCGAAAAATTGATTTTTCGGTTAAAATGAGGACAAATACAAGGAAAAGACCACTTAACTTCGATAGAAGTCCCCCTACACTTAATATAAACATTGTCCTCAATGTTTAAGCATGTGGGAGTAAACTTCCTACACTTAGGACATTGTGCACTTTGTTTAAATCTTGCTAAGGAAGAGACAACTAAAGAGATTCCTAATTTAATATTGAGAAATATAAAATAGTGAATCGAAAAGAGTTAGGATAGAACCGGGAAGACGGGAATACAGAATCACGGTTCGTCAAAAGTCATCAAGAGTTTGTCTTTGAAGCTCGAATCCCTGCACATGATAAGAAAGAAAACAAGAAACGCCATGGGGCTCCCCCTACACTTATGGTAAAGATAGATAGATAATTGGGTTGCCTCCCAAAAAGCGCTTGTTTTTGTTAACCGAGTCACGAGCCTGACTCGTCCCTGAATTAAATGGTCCATGGGGAAGCCTCAAATGTAATACCGGGATCAAAGACCTTGTCCTCGTTCCCGGTTGACATCAACAAAGGAGAGGTGGGGGGATAAGTCTTGTATGGGAGAAAAGTCTTTTCAACATACGTAAAGTATGTGAAATCAAGATCCAAGGGAGGTGGGGTGGGTAAAGTAAGCACATTGTCCTCCCCCAAAGACAATGGATGCTGAGCAAGCGGCAAATCCGTGTTGTTATCAATCATAGCATAATCAATGTCACCTCGCGGGTCAAAACACTCATCCTCCGTGATGGTCTCTAACGGAGTGGATGAAAGGTGCTCGGGAGGGGGACTTGGGACAATACCTTCCTGCAGCAAATTATCAAAAATAATGTCCCCCTCCGTGTCATAATCATCAATACCTGGAGGGATGGAGTGGATATCGATTTCTTCCAGCAATGGGTCATTATCTTCAACGGGAGGAATAGATTGAGGTAAAGACTTGGAAAGAGAAGGAGAAGTCAACTCTTCGATTTGAGCAATAAGAAGGTGCACTTTCTGTAATCTATCGCGAAGAAGCACGTCTTCCACCTCATCCACAAGATCAAGTTCATCGGTGAACTTCTCGTAAGCCGGAGAGAATAAATCGTCATCACCCGCATCTCCCGGTGGAGATTGAGAAATTTCAAAAGTGAAATTCTCATAGCAGAGAGAAGAATCGTCATCACTAGGATCGACCTCTTCCGTAAGAGCAACGTCGTCCTCAGGCTCCATAGCAGGTAAGTCACAAACCTCATCATCCAATAATTTGTCGAGACCAACATCACTAAGCTCATTCAACGAATCTAGATCCTTAGACGCAATAGGAACATCGAGAGTAGGAGCAGCAACTTCAGAAGATTGGTTGAAAGTGTAGACATCATCGTCGTCATCATCATCATAATAGATGGGACGAGTCCAGTTAGGAGTGACGTAGTCGGCTAACTCTTACTTGATAACCTCCACATCTTTAATAAGCTCATGCAGCAACTTTTGTTGTTCGTCGCCCCGAGTATGTTCAATTTTACCAATTATATCCCACGCTGTAATTAAACATTTTGGTGTAGAAAAGAAGGGAAAACGACTAAATTGGCTCAAAAAGGTGTCGGTGGTTTTCAAGGTTTCGTCCACATCAAGCAAAGGTTGCTTTTCCGGATGCAAGTCAGCTCGGAGTTGAGTTATACTTTCTAGAATGCCATTCAAAGTAGTGAGTTGTTGATCAAGACTAATTTGCTGAGAGGATTGATGATTGAGGGTGTGATGTGGGGGCTCAAAGTTATAGACACTAGGATGATAGCACGGAACTTTCTCAAAGACTTGCGACGGATCACAAAAAGAAGCATCGTGAGGGCCCCTACAAATATAGCACCATGGGTAGGGAGAGAAACTGGGTGCTTCTTGTGGATAGCTATTACCATTGTCATAATTGTAACCCGGTTCTTGCTCGTGACCATACGGGTATCGAACCGGGCACGAAACATGCCAATGAGAATCGCTTTCACAATAGATGCACGGGGGAACATGAGGTGTATTCAAAAAGGACGAATTAGTCGAGTTGCACAAAGGACAAAATCCGAATTGTGTGTTGTCGATATCGTTTCCGCACCGCTCACATATACACCATTGACAAGAGTCGTTCCCGTATAATCGTCTCCCATACCCGGCGCAATGGACATAAGAATCCATAAAGAAAAATAGATAAGCAAGAAGAATATTTTTGTTGCAAAACTTTGAAAAAGAAATGCTTTTTATGATTTTTCAAATGTTTTTGGATTTTTAGAAAATTTTTGGACTCGAAAAATAACGTTCACAAGTGAACGGATCCCAAAAGCCCACGAGTCTCTCACAAAAAACCGTTAATCCTCACGAAATGAGCCGGCAGCGGCGCCATTTGATATAGAGATTTTGCTAGTTGGAAAAAGAGTTCGTTTTCTCGGTGTCTTAACGAATTGATTTCCGGTTTAACGTGTGACTCAGTTGTTTTTGGTAAAGAATCATATTTTATATTGTTGTAAAATAAATTGCAAAACGTTAAAGTAAATGACGATAATTTAAAAATAAAACTAATTAAAAGATAATTTTGCAATAATTTAAAACTTTAAAAGCAAATGACGAGAAATTAAATGACGTAACATTAAAACTTAACGAAAAGTAAATTGACAATCAAATAAAAATGCAAAACGAAATTAAAATATACTAAAAACAAAACGAGAAAAATTGTCACTTTTACTAAAACAAAATATTAAAATAAAAAAAAAACAACCCGTCGGAATACACTTGATCGGAATCCCATAGGGATCCGATCGGAATGTATCCCTATCGTAATGTCGTAATCGGAATGAGTAAAATAGGACATAATTGGAATGCATTGGTCAGAAAATAAGATTGGAATGTTTGAAACTATCACTGATCGGAATACAGCAATCGGAATATGGGACAAAGAAGCTAATCGGAATGTCTAAGAACCAAGTCCAATCGGAATGTCACAAAACGAATCCAATCGGAATGAGCCAAAACCCTTTTCCGATCAAACGATCGGAATGAGGGGGTGGTGGTCGGAATGTTCAATCGAAAGGGGTTTACCCTTTCCGATGGTATCTACTCGAAAATAAGCTAAGTTTTGAGCTACTAGGAATAAGCTAAAACCTAAACTTGATCGAATTAATGATAAGCCAAACTAGTAAGCACAAATAACAACTTTTCCAACTTAAAATAATCAAACTTTTAAATCAAACCATAAAAATATGAAACTTTTAAAGAAAACTTTTAAAAAGTAAATAAGCTAAACACAAATTAAGCCAATAAGCATGTCAAGCTCAAAGCTTAATCCATATAAAAACTCATGGATGAATAAAAAGATGAACTTTTTAAGCACGAAAACGTCAAGATCAACACGGATCAAATATATTTCGCACCAAAAGTAAACTAAAATCAAGAAAGGAAGATGAGAGATTAAACAAGAAAAGTGAAGATTCAAGATCAATAATAGAAAACTTACTTGGAAATTAAAAGGAATTCAAAGGTGCGATACAAGGAAAATTAAAGTGCAAGAAATTAAATTGTGCAAAGTATGAAAATGGTGGAAGAGGTGGGTTGTCAATCCACCCAACCACTCTGAAATGAAAACATAGGAAACTATATATAGGGAGATTAGGGAGGAGCTTAGGAAGCTTCCTTCCTCTTTCCTCTTTTCCTTAATTGCACACTTAAGTCCTTTTCTTCTTAATCTTTTGTTAATCTTGGACTTAATGACTTTGTCTCCGGATTTCTTTGAATCTCGTCTCGACTTTTCTTCATAAATAAGACTTGAGTTCTTCGGCTTTTAGTAAACTTCCGTCTTTTGACTTTTTCCTCGATAAATCTTCAGAATTGGTCTTGGACTTCCATTCTTTTTGCACTCTTGACTTCTTGACTTCGTCTTTCGTCTTTTTCTTCGATAAAAGCCCGTGAAATTTCGTGTTTTCTCCACTTTTCACCTTTTCATCCTAAATCACAACAAAAACACAAACCACGTATAATTCCGACATAAATGACATAAAATACACATTTTGGCTCGGTTATTATTGTAATTAAGTGGTAAAAAGGACGGGTGTTTTCACACCTATCACTCCAGCTGTGTTGTCTTCATCTTGTCTAAAACTTCTTTGGACATGGGATACTCAACATCTACAAGAAGATACTCAGCAAACTTTGTAGAACTCAAATAATACACACCAGCAGCTGAATACAAACGCCGTTGAAGTCCACTGATATCATCCTCAAGATCCTTCCAAACAGGATCTTCTTCTTCTGGTGCACACATTCTTTTGAATGTTGACCAAAGCTTTATTCCATTGACTGAAGTAGGTGCTTCAGTCTCATACTTGGCCATCAACAACCTCCAAACGTCTGCCAAGTCTTCCCTATCCATACTTGCAAAGAGAGACATAAGAGTAGTAAATGTGTGTACCTCTTTTCCATATCTGCCAATCATCCAAACCTCACTTGCATCTTCTTCATAGCTAATGATAGGGTTTCTGGCATCAACAGGTAACACTTGTACCATATCTGAAGCTTCCATGGGTGAGAGCTTAATTCTCCTTCTAAGAACAGCTTCACTAGGAGTCATTTTATTTAAATCTTTAGGAAACTCAAGTGGAGCTCCCTTCTTCACAGGCCTTGGTACAATCATATCCTTCTGAATCTCCATCTCTTCTGTAAGTTCTTCTTTCCTTTCATCTGAAAGAAGTCTGATAGTATTCATTTCCTGCACTCTTGCCCAAATGGGATAAGCCTTGTACTCCAATTCTTCAAAGGATAATCCCTGCAATTTCTTGAAGGTCCATCCAGTTCCATGACATTTGAGTAACATGTAGTAAAGCTCCCTTCTATCCCTCTTCAGCAGTGAGAAAACATTGCTAGCCTTATGCTTCAGAATTACCTTGCATTCTCTTTGAACTCTTAGAAGAATCTCCAATCCCCAAATTTGGTCTAAAATTGTCAAATCTGGATTCTCCATAATCCTATTCTCCCAAGCATGGTACATCTGAGAAACTTCTGGCATATCATAGTCTACTTGCAATTTTAACTCTCTAAGCTTCTCTCTTGCCAACTCATCACCATATTCAAGTCTTTCTGGTTGTTCAATTATCATAACACTTGAATCTGAACTCTCTCCATCACTTCATTCTTGTTCCTCAGAAGTAACAACAAATGGTGATTCACCAACCTTTTTCATTTCTTGTTCCACAAGTTGTGCAGCCAACTTTGAATCAAACTCTACTTGTGCTGCATCCTTTGGAACGTCTACTTCTACCATGATTCCTTTACCCTTATCTAATGGATCAATGATGGGTAAAGATGATGATGGTACCTGTGAAGACACTTCCTTGATGATAGCTGATGACTGGAATACATCAACCATATCTGTAGGTCTGTCAACGCTCAAATTCTGTGTGTCAGTGCCCAACTTACTCTTGTCAGCGCTTACCTTACTTGTCTCAGCGCCTCTTGTGAACTGCTCCATCATAGCTGTAAAAGACAAGTTCAAGTTTGTAGGAGTAACCAAATATGTATCAAAACCTGGTTGCTTCTTCAATTCAGTGAGGGCTTCAGCAACACCCAAAGATTCTCCATCATGTGAGCCTTTGTCACTCACATGGATCTGCTCATCCTCCCCTTTGGAAGATTCCTCAATACCATGCCTAGTGCTAGCATCGTCCAAAAGAACAATCCTCTCCCTCAATTGCTTGAGTTCAAGGCCTTGTGTACTGACTGTTTGTACCAGGTCTGCATTTTGCTTTTGCAAGCTAATGCAGACAGCCGTCAGTTCCATCATTGTGTATGGTTCCAATATGTCCTCCTCTAGAATGGGTATCTGACCTCCCAAAATAGAGTCATGGGGCATGGATGAGGTCTTAAAGAAGTTAGGACTGGCTTGGCCTGCATCTAAGCTAGCACCAATAGTCCCAGCCTCATCCATAGCACCAACCACACTTGTGGTGGTGGTTCTCTCTACAACATGACTAGGACCACTAGAGGAAAACACTCCAGTAGTCCTTGGGTGTTTAATCAACCTATATTCAGGGGGTGTAGAAGATGATGTGGATTGGGTGGTAGTTTGAAGGTTAAGGGGTGTTTCGGTCTGTGAAGGAAAAGTGTCAACGTTTGGAATACTAGTGTCAACGCTAACATTTAATGTATCAGCGTTGAAGGATTCTTGGTCAATTTCCATGTGTTGAGGTGAAGGCAAAGGGTCTGGTATTGGGTCAAGTTGTGGTTGTGGGTCTGGTTGAGGTTGTGCTGCTTCAATAACAGCAAGTATAGCTTGGGTGAGGGGTAATTCATGGTGAGGGGGTGAGTTCATCTTACTAAAAATAGCTTTCTTTTGCACAGGGATCTCATAAAAATCATCATGATCCCTTATGCAGTACCTTTGTTCATCAAAAACTGTTTGTAAAAATCTAGGATAACCCAAAGTCATCTTATTTCCCTTGTTTTTACACATGCCATAAAAATGAGTTTTGAAAAATTATACTTTTGCCCATTTGTAATGCATACAATTGCACTAGCAATAGATCTTTTAATTTCATTATGTGCAGTACATTTGGGACTCAAACATTGAATGATGACATGTATGAGGTACTTCCAGGCTGGGGGAAATTCTTGTTTATGGTATTTATTGAAAGTACCCTCTTCAGGGAAAGGATACCCCAAAGCCCGAAGTCCTTGCTCAATTTCATTGATGGGGAGAGTGGTTATACCACCTGTATCATTAAGATGCAAAGCCTGGCGAACCAAGGCTTTAGTAACCACCCAAGTACGCCCATGAACAATAGCTGTTAATGTAGTCACATTATTAAGCGTTGAGGAACTAACAGTGTTCCAAAACTGTTTAATATGAGTGACAGGGATGAGAGGAGCATGAGAAAGAGCATACCGTAATGGAGATGCATTCAAATACGCCACCATCTGGGTGTATTGTGGAAACAAAGTATCATCAGCCTCCAAATAAGCAATCATGTTGTGCTGACTTCTGAATCCCAATACGAAGTCACTTGGTTTAAACTTTGGTGCCATTGTTGAAGAAAGCTGTTTGTGAAAGATTGATGAAGATGAATAATAGGAGAAATAGTGTTAGACAAGAATATGATAGTACCCTGTTTAAAAATAGGAGCCAAATATATAGGAGAGATAGGCACCTGTGATTGGTAAAAAATAAGGCAAGTATTTTCAAAATATAATGATGAAAATATTGAAAGTAAAATAAGTTATCTTGTGCATTAATTAAAAGTTATCTACTCCCAAAATTACGGCCCCAAATTCGTCAAAAATAACAACTGGGTAGGTCCCAATGAGTGTTAACGGTCAAAAATAACCATCAACACCCAACGGCTCTATTCTTGTCAATGTTTGCAAAAGCCATGTCAACGACTAAATTTGTCACAACAACGCTTGAAAAAATATTTGTCAGCGTCCAAAAAAAAGTAATAAAAATGAAAAAGGACCTTAACAAAGTAATTTATCCTAGTGAAGATAACCTATAAACTGAAAATTATTATAGGACGGCAAGCATTGTCCAATTATGCACACTTGCTTATGCAAGATAGACATAATAGTCCTCTAGTGTCCCTTGCTAACCAAAATTCTTAACAGTTAAGATATCTCATAAAATCCCTTGTAACTCCCAGGTAAACCCATTATAAATCATACCCAAGTCTCCCAACATACCACATCCAATTCTAGGCCAAAAAGGTCTTGGCAGCATGCATAGTATATCAACTTTGCATGCTACAGTGCCTCATGAGATAGAAACTAACTCATACTCACATATGGACACAATCTAGAATTATGATAAGAGTATTATAAGAATACCCAAAAATCCTAAAGGTTCCTAAAACCTCCCATTAAATTGTGATACATAAGCTGCCAAATAATATGCATGTAAATAAAAATTTATGTCAAGATAGGAATATAAATATTCCAACCATCATCCATAAATTGAAACATGCTCCAATGATTCTCCAAGGATCCATAAGCAACTCTGTATCCAATGGTACAATGCTAACAACGCCTGCACACTTAGATCAAAAACCACAAAACTAACATGTTGCTGACAACGTCACGATAACACTTGTCAGCGTTAAGATAACCTTTGTCAGCGTTAGACAAATAAAGTGGAAAATCTAACATCACAAAGAGACCAATAACAATGCATATCCTGTACATACTTTTACAATAAGACCCCAAAATACATATTAAGTGAGATTTATCATTCCAATACTTGTTACCAAGTATTGAAACCTTCCAGTATCAAAAGGTTTAGTTAATAAATCAGACACATTTTCTTCTGTGTCAACCCTATCTGGTTGTATTAAAACCTATTCAAAACAATCTCTTATAAAATGATGTCTAATTTCTATGTGCTTTGTTTTAGAATGATGTACAGGATTTTTAATAATGCATAAAGTACTGTTATTGTCTACAAAAATCTTGGTATGCATGAAATTATACCCATAATCCAACAGTTGGTTCTGAATCCATAAGACTTGTCTACAACAAGCAGCTGCTGCAACATACTCTGCATCAGTTGTAGAATTGGTCACCACTATTTGTTTCTTGCATTGCCAAGATATCAACCTACTCCCAAGAAACTGACATCCACCAGTTGTGGATTTTCTATCAAATTTGTCACCACCATAGTCACTGTCTGAATATGCAATAAGCTCCAATGGTGAATCTTTAGGATACCATAATCCCATGTCGGATAACATCTAAGGTACCTAAAGATTCTCTTGACAGCATGAAGATGACACTCTTTGGGAGTCACTTGATGGCGTGCACATGCACACACAACAAACATAATGTCAGGTCTTGAGGCTGTGAGATACATCAATGAACCAATCATTGATCTATAGTGCCTGACATCTACTTCTTTTCCATCTCCAACCTTTCCCCAAGGGTGTTCTCTATCCATAGGAGTACTAGCGCTTTTCTAATGTGAAGAAAAGACAAACTTCTTCAAGATTTCTGCTACATATTTATCTTGAGAGATGAAGATACCATCCTCTTTTTGCTGAACTTGTAACCCTAGAAAGAAGTTCATCTCCTCCATAGCACTCATCTTGAACTTATCTGTCAAAAGCTTGGAAAAGTCTTCACTCATCTTTGGGTTTGATGAACCAAAGATGATATCATCCACATAAACCTGGACAAGTAAGACATCCTTACCAGTCTTCTTTGTAAATAAGGTCTGGTCTATGGTGCCCCTTTTGAATCCATTTTCCACCAGATAGGTGGACAATGTGCCATACCATGCTCTTGGGGCTTGATGAAGTCCATACATAGCTTTCTTGACTCTATATACCTTGTCTGGATGCTTTGAATCTTCAAAACCAGGAGGCTGCATTACATAAACCTCCTTTACAATTGTGCCATAAAGAAAAGCACTCTTCACATCCATTTGATAGACAGTAAAGCCCATGCAGGAAGCATAGGCTAGAAATATCCTTATAGCCTCAATCCTTGCAACTGGTGCAAAGACCTCCTCATAGTCTATCCCATCCTCTTGTGTATATCTATAAGCCACTAAACGTGCCTTGTTCCACACCACAATACCTCTTTCATCTTTCTTGTTTCTAAGAACCCATCTTGTCCCAATAGGTCTGACATGTCTGGGACAATCAACCAACTCCCAAACATCCTGGATAGCAAATTGGTGAAGCTCATCCTACATTGCTTCCGCCCAACTTGGTTCTTTGAGAGCATCAAAAATCTTCTTGGGTTCCTGTTGTGACAGAAAACAAGCAAACAACATGCTTGGACAAGAGGGGTATCAACCTTCTTGTGAATATTGGCAATGAAACCTCCAAGATTCTGATGAGATCTTCTAGTTTGAACAGGAGACATCACATCACCAATAATTAGAGAAGAGGGGTGATCCTTCATTATAGAAGTAAGAACTCCTCCCTCAAAAAGTTTGTTGTCTTCAATATCATCTTCCATGTTACCAATATCTTCTTCAGACTCTCTTCCATCAATATCTGTATGAACCTCTCCATTTCTGCTTGAAGGTTCACCTTGTTCAAAATTGGAAGAAAAAATATGGTCAAAAGAGTTGTCAACGCCTGAACCAAGGTTGTCAGCGTTTGAGCCATCAACGCCTGAATTTTTCTTGTCAGCGCTAGATTTTCATTTGTCAGCGCCTGAAAGATCATGCATGTTGTCAACTGGTGATACTTGGGGACCACCATTTTCCTTTCCAGCAGCAGCAGCAGCAAATGCATCTGTCCATATGGGAATAGTGACATACTCAAGTATGGGTGATGATTTGTCTGCATGTGATCCAACCTCTTCATTAACCTGTGTACCTGAAACATCAACAACTGGTTCTTCCACAACATTTGAAGTTACCTTCACAATGTTTGGATTAGTAACAGGCATATAATTCAAAGTCATAGATAGAGGTTCCAAGTCAAATAACCAATTTGGACCACTTTCAGGATCACTAGGTTTACTTTCTAAAAACCTAACATGTACTTTTTCAAGTATACGTTTTTCCTTCTTAATGTAAACCCTATATCCTTTACTATGCACTGAATAATCCATGAATTAGCCTTCATCACCTTTAGCATTAAATTTACCTAAGGCATCACTAGTATCCAACACAACTACATGACAACCAAAAGGTTTAAGAAAACCAATATTAGGTTTCCTTCCCCAAAGTAACTCATAAGGTGTTTTGTTATGTATCTTGTTGACTAATGCTCTATTCTGAACATAACAAGCTGTATTCATAGCCTCGGCCCAAAAGCAATGGGAAAGTGACTGATAGGTGTGTAAACATCCATCCTTTTTACCACTTAACTACAATAATAACCAAGCCAAAACGTGTATTTTATGTCGTAAATGTCGGAATTATGCATGGTTTGTGTTTTTGTTGTGATTTAGGACGAAAATGTGAAAAGGGGAGAAAACACGGGCATTCACGGGCTCTAATCGAAGAAAAAAACAAAAGACGAAGTTAAGAAATCAAGAGTGCAAAAAGAACGGAAGTCCAAGACCAATTCTGAAGATTTATCGAAGAAAAAGTCAAAAGACGGAAGTTTACTTAAAGTCGAAGAACTCAAGTCTTATTTATGAAGAAATTTCAAGACGAGTTTAAAGAAATCCCGAGACAAAGTCGTTAAAGTCGAAGAATTAAGAAGACAAGGACTAAACGATAAATAAAGAAAGAAGAAAGAGGGGAGGAAGCTTCCACTAAGCACCTCCCTAATCCCCTATAAATAGCTTTCATTTCATTTTGTTGGCTAATAGTGACAATTAGTTCTTCCACCATTTTAATTACTTGTTCTTTAAATTCATGTCATTTACTTAATTTTCTTGCACCTTAAATTCCTTAATTTCAAGTAAGTTTCCTTTTTATTGTTGTTAATCTTTACTTTTATTTGTTAATCTCCTATCTACCTTTCTTGTTTGATCTTAATCTTTATGTTTATGCTTATGTTCTTGAAGTTTTATTGATTTAATCAAGTGAGTTTTGATTATTTTGATTAGTATTGTTAATTTGATTGATTTGGATTGTTTGTTTATGATTAGTAGATGTTATTTGGTTAGTTTGATTTAATCTTTTGGTTGATTTTGATTAGATTAGATTAGATTCGTGCATATTTGTTCTTCCTTGTTCTTCGCGAATTGGATTTCCAGGATATTCCGAATCAAAGCCATTTATTCCGAATCAAACTTTATGTTGGTTATTCCGGATCAAAGCAGGTTGTTCCGAATCAAGTGTTTCAGCAGTTTATTCCGGATAAAGCATTTATTCCGGATAAACACAATATTCCGGATCAGTGGATATTTTGAACCAGCTTATCATTCCGAATCAAGGTTGTTCATTCGGAACAACATATATTCCGGATCAAGGTTGTGGTTGTTCATTCGGAATATTCCGGATGAAGGGTTTATTCTAGTTTATTCTGGATCAACTTGGTATTCCGAATCAGAAGATATTCCGGATCAGCTTATCATTCCGAATGAAGGCTTTATTGTGATTATTCCGAGTGAAGCTTTTATTCCGAATAAAGAGTTATTCCGGATGAGACATTTGTTCCGAATGAAGTAATATTCCGGGTGAACATTTTATTCCGGATCAAGGGTTTTGGTAAATATTCTGAGTGAAGAAGAATTATTCCGAATGAAGGTGACATTCCGGATGAGTGATTATTCCGAATGAGGGTATTTTCCGAATGAGCATTTTTTTGTTTCTTTTAAGTTTAAATTTTTAATTTTCAAGCTTTACTTTTCCCGCCTTTTTACTTAGTCGCACTTTTACTTTATTTTCCTTAGATTCATTTTATGCTTGCCTTAGTTTAAGTTTGCCTTTAAGATAGTTTTAAGTTTGCGTTATTTATTTTAAGTGCCTTTTAAATTCTCGTCACGCTTTTAATTTCCCGTCATTTATTATTATTTACTTTTAACTTTTTATTTTATCCGCCATTTACTTTAAAGTTTTGCACTTTTCCCTTTACTACAACGACAACATTTGTTTCCACCAAAAGACAGCTGAGTCGCACTTAAACCAGTAATCAATTCGAAGAGACTGGAACGAACATTAATTTTATACTAGCCAAAAAGCTGCGTATTAAATGGCGCCGTTGCCGGCTCTTTTCGTGAAGATTAACGGTTTTCTGTGAGACACGCGTTTCTTTTTGGGATCCGTTCATTCGTGAGCGTTATTTTCTTGCTTAAAAATTTCAAAAAATCCATAAAAATTAAAAATTTCCAAAAAACCATAAAAATTAAAATTTCAAAAATCCAAAAAGATTTTATTTTTATAGTGTATATATATTGTCTATTTCTTTGGTATTGTTTTCTTTTGCTTTCGCAGGTGTATGCGTACTAGATCTTCAACTTATTAAGAGCCCGAGACTCGTGAAGATTTAGATATGGCAGGTGTGAACAACAACAATAATCCACCGCACCTCAATAATAACAACAACAATGTTCTTCCACAGCCCGATCTTCGGACAATGGAGGAGCTTTGTCAACCCACAATGTTTGGACGAGGAGGACCGATTGCGCTGATGCAAATCACGGCTCTGGAGTTTTCGTTGAAGCATCACATGATTCAGCAAGTGCAAACTAATCCATTCCGCGGAATACCTGATGATGATGCCAACAAACACCTCGACAAATTCATTACTATTACTCAAAGCATGAAGTTGCCCGGTGCTACTATGGATGTTCTTCGCCTTCAACTCTTCCCGCATACTTTATCACACCACGTCGAGAAATGGTTTGATCGTCTCCCGAAGAATTCCATTCATACTTGGGATGACATGACTCAACGCTTTTTGTCGCGCTACTTTCCACCATCCATGGTCACGAGCCTTCGCAATCAAATCAGTGGTTTCATGCAAGAACCCGATGAATCTCTCTTCGATGCTTGGGAACAATATAATATTTTGATCGATCGATGTCCAAACCACAACATGCTCCCCGTGACCTTAATTGATACTTTCTACAACGGTTTGACTTTTCGTGATCGTGATACGATTAATGCAGCCGCCAGTGGCACATTTATGAAAAGAAGACCTGAGGAGTGTAGAGAGCTTATTGAGAACATGACTACTCATCACAAAAATTGGGATTCCTCCGCTTCTTCAAGGAACAACCCGAGAGTCAATGTTTCTTCCCCTTCAGCAAACCCCGATATGACTGAATTCACCCGCATTGATGGCCGAAATGAACAAAAATATCTTGCTCATCGCTTCAAACCAACAACAAGTTAAAGCGATAGCCAATCCTTGTAAGACATGCGGCGGTCCTCACTCATACACTGATTGTCCTTCTACTCAAGACAATCCAGAAAACGTGTATGCGGCTTATGGTAATTATTCACCGGAAAATTACCAAGCCCGACCTCAAGGGGATCGAAATTTGCTAAGTTACCGGTCGAACAACTACCTTTCACCCGGTTTTTCTCCTCAAAACCACAACCCCAACAACAACTACACTAGAAGCAACCAAATCCCACCTCGAGCTTCTAATCCTTATCACCCACCCGCTCAACAAGCCCCACCCATCAATCAAGATGTTGAAGCTTTAATGAGAACCCAAGGAGAAAAAATTAGGAATCTGCAAAGCCAAATTATCAATTTGAAAGGGGATATCACTAAGCAAGGGAATGACATTAGATCCAAGCTTCGAAATGATATACAATCCTCCTTAAGCAATCAAACGAATGATTTGAAGAATATGCTGGCTAGTTTCTTACCCACAACTCAACCCTCTACTTTGGGATCTCTACCTTCAAACACCGTCACCAACCCGAGAGCGAATGTGAGTGCTATTACTACACGTAGTGGAATAACCGTAGTAGGACCATCTATCCCACCCCCAGTTACACCATCTACACCTCCTCCACCACCATTTATCCCTACTACTCCCACACCTAGTATTAGTTCACCACTACCGCCTTCGCCTCGTCATGAAGAAGTACCCAAGAAGAATCCTCCACCAACCCCACCTTCACCTTCTACACCTCCACCACCCAACCCCAGCATTCCTTACCCTTATCGACTCAACAAGGCTTGAATTTTGACTAAGAATGACATTCAAGTCGCTAACTTTTGGAAAAGATTTCCGGCATGAAAGTCACCTTTACCCTTGTTGAAGCTCTTCCACAAATGCCACAATTTGTCAAGATATTTAAGGAATTGCTTAGTAAGAAGGAGAAGATGGTCGAGTTTGTTAATACTCGCTTGAATGAAAATTGCTCTGCAATCCTTCTTAAAGAACTTCCGGAAAAACTTGGAGATCCTTGTCGTTTTGTGCTACCTTGTACTTTTAACCAAACCGACAAATTTACTGCCTTAGCCGATCTCAGGACAAGTATTAATTTGATGCCTTTAAGTGTTTGGAAAAAGTTATCATTGCCCGACCTTACACCCACGAAGATGACTCTTGAGCTTGCCAATCACACTCTCGCTTACCCCGTTTGTATTGCCGAAGATGTGTTCATTAAAGATGGCACATTCACTTTTCCGGTCGACTTTGTCGTTGTTGATTATGAAATGGACCCTTGTATTCCGTTAATACTTGGACGCCCATTTTTTAGAACCGGTAGAGCTTTAATAGATGTGGATAAGTGTGAACTCATCATAAGAGTCGGGGATGATGCACAAGTTTTTGAAATGGGGAAGCTTACAAGCAAATCCTATGGAAGAGAATCAGCGAATATGATTAATGTGCTTGATGATTTTGTCGTCTACAACAATCCTCTATTCGATTCTTGCAATGATAATCCACTTTTTCAAGATGATGTGGATGATTCTCTCTCCAATTTTGAACCTTCACCCATATATGATTCTCCACCGATCTATGATGCTTATGATGATGATTCTAGCTCCGATGGAGATGATTATGATGCTTTTACTTCCGAGTATCCCGACGTGCCCACTTATGATGATTTTGATGAGGCCGATACTCTTTCGAGTGATTCTTCTCATGATGAAGATCCTCCGCCTACATCACTTGATCCTACTTTGGACGACTACTCATTTGAGGAAGACTTTTCAACTTTTCTCAATACTTACTTCCCTCATGAGAGTGATGCACCTCCTTTGGACTTTGATGATTATGGTATTCATCCTTCTACGGATTTGAAGAAAATTCTTTCAAAGGAGAAGAAACCGGACGACACCAACATCCGCAGCACGTATGTTTTGACACCTCTTTGTCCACCTTCTGAGGACGAGGTTGTGCATTTTCTTAGCGGCTCTTCTTCAAATTCTGCTGAGCCTGAGTGCTATTTTCCCCTAAAGGAAAAGGTGTTCGACCCCGGTATTGAAATTTTTAAGCCATCTCAGTATCCGTCTGATGAAATAAAAGGAAAGATTTTTAGAACTACTGGAGATATGCTTGCACCTCTTCACCCTTGCTCCCACCGTGCTCCATCTTTTCTTAAGGGAACTTTGCCTACTCTTCTTTGGCTTGCCTTGTTCGCCTTAAGCTTGAGCTATTTGATGGACGAAAACTATGTATTTGATCCTGGTGGATATGTTTCATGCTTCTTCCTATGCTAATCAAGGTCGAGTCAGGCTCACGACTCGGTGAACAAAAATTAAGCGCTTCTTGGGAGGCAACCCAAGTATCTATCTTTTAGCTATCTTTATCCTAAGTGTAGGGGAGACCCGTTGGTGTTTGCTATTTCCTCTCTTCTCACATTCAGGGATTCGAGCGTTCAATGATCCACTCTTGATCATTTTTGACGACCCGTGATTCCGTGTTTTCCGTCTTCCCGGTTCTATCCTAAACTCTTTTCGATTCACTATTTTATATTTCTCAATATTAAAATAGGAATCTCGTTAGTTGTCTTTTCCTTAGCAAGATTTAATCAGCGTTCACAATGTCCTAAGTGTAGGGGAGTTTACTCCCACATGCTTAAACATTGAGGACAATGTTTATATCAAGTGTAGGGGGACTTCTATCGAAGTTAAGTGGTCTTCTATCGAAGTTAAGTGGTCTTTTCCTTGTATTGTCCTCATTTTAACCAGAAAATCAATTTTTCGACATTTTTCAAAATTTTTGATCTATTTTGGCCTATTAGTTTTTCCCTTTGTATAGTTATTTTCTTTCTTTACTAGAATAAATTTTTAATAAAGTGGTTTAATTTTCAAACGTTGTGAATCTTTTGACTTAACCCGAGTTTACTTATCTAAGTTTATTCTAGCTAGCATCCTTCATGTGTTTAAGTCAAGTTTTGCTAGGCTTTTATATAGGGAGCTTTAAAAAGCGAAAGTCTTAACTCTCACGGGTTAAGAACAAGAACTTTTCGCAAGCTCCTATAATTGATCCTAGAGAGTCGTTTATCAAGGGAACTTTAAAATGCGATTTCTAAACTTGAAAAAGTCTAAGAATTTGCAAGATCCTATAGGCGACTCGAAAACCCAAAACTTTGATTTAATAGGCTAAGCATCCTTGAGATTTTAAATTGTGGAGAACGAGAGATGATAGAGTCAATTATAAGTTTGGTATTCTTTCGTGAATTTATGTGAGTTAATTATAAGCCTATTCTCCCATCGCTTGGTAATAAATTTATCTGCAATAAATAAGGTTGTACGATTTGAAAAGTTACTTAGCTTCTAGCCCAAGATCGTTTAAAAGTTGCTCGGTAATGATTAGAGTTCATAGCCAAGGCATAACTTATTGAAGCGGGATGCGAAGATTGGCGAGTCCAAAAAGGCCCTAACAAGGCATGAGGGCTACATTTTGTTGCTAAAGATCCAAAATTGATGTGAAGAATCATTTATCAAAGATCAATATGAAGGATCGAGACACACGACAAAAAGCAAATACTCCCGTAAAGATCATGGAGAAGTCTATCCAAAAAAGCCCTAACAAGGTATGAGGATAAATAAATCCAAGTCCAAAAAGAAGGCGGATCGTTGTATATCAAAGTCCAAAGTAATGATTGGAGAAAAATGAAGAAGTCGTGGTCCAAGTATGAAGAATCTCTCAAAATTTCGAGTGAAGAAATTCCTATTATAAAGAGAAGACCATAATTTCATGAACGTCTCTCAAGATTTGAAGTATGAAGTCGCTGCCAAATATCGGTGCGAGAAAGGTCTCAAATCGTGAAGCGAGTTATGACAAGATATGAACTTTATCAGGTCCCGAGAAGCAGTTTTAAAAGATTTTATCCTTTAGCTAACTATTGATTAAATCGTCCCACTTTATTTTCAGCCTAAATAACTATCGAAATAAGTCAACAATGCATCCTCGTGATCATTCAAGACAATAATAAAATATAAGAGATACACCTAGGAATAAGGGAGTCTAAGTAAATAATTGGCCCACATAAGTTCGTGTTAGTTTACTAACTTATAACAACAATGATCTCGTTTTTAAGCTTGGTTTGGAGAATGTGAAAACTTGAGGATGATGATCATTCATGACATTTCCAAAACCCTAAGGTATGTCTTTGATTTCTTTACTAACTGTCTTCCTTTGAATGTTTATAACTTTCTATCTCTTTAATAAAGGCCAATATGGATTGATTATGATGGAAAATGTAAAACGTGCTTTGTAACTAATGCATTGCATAAGGACATTGCAATGGTCAAGTGTAGGGGATTTGATAGGTGTGTAAACACCCATCCTTTTTACCACTTAACTACAATAATAACCAAGCCAAAACGTGTATTTTATGTCGTAAATGTCGGAATTATGCGTGGTTTGTGTTTTTGTTGTGATTTAGGACGAAAATGTGAAAAGGGGAGAAAACACGGGCATTCACGGGCTTTTATCGAAGAAAAAGACAAAAGACGAAGTCAAGAAATCAAGAGTTCAAAAAGAACGGAAGTCCAAGACCAATTCTAAAGATTTATCGAAGAAAAAGTCAAAAGACGGAAGTTTACCTAAAGCCAAAGAACTCAAGTCTTATTTATGAGGAAATTTCAAGACGAGTTTAAAGAAATCCCGAGACAAAGTCGTTAAAGTCGAAGAATTAAGAAGACAAGGACTAAACGATAAATAAAGAAAGAAGAAAGAGGGGAGGAAGCTTCCACTAAGCACCTCCCTAATCCCCTATAAATAGCTTTCATTTCATTTCATTTCATTTTGTTGGCTAATAGTGACAATTAGTTCTTCTACCATTTTAATTACGTGTTCTTTAAATTCATGTCATTTACTTAATTGTCTTGCACCTTAAACTCCTTTAATTTCAAGTAAGTTTCCTTTTTATTGTTGTTAATCTTTACTTTTATTTGTTAATCTCCTATCTACCTTTCTTGTTTGATCTTAATCTTTATGTTTTTGCTTATGTTCATGAAGTTTTATTGATTTAATCAAGTGGGTTTTGATTATTTTGATTAGTATTGTTAATTTGATTGATTTGGATTGTTTGTTTATGATTAGTAGATGTTATTTGGTTAGTTTGATTTAATTTTGGTAGATTTTGATTAGATTAGATTAGATTCGTGCATATTTGTTCTTCCTTGTTCTTCGCGTATTGGTTTTCCAGGATATTCCGGATCAAAGCCATTTATTCCGAATCAAACTTTCTGTTGGTTATTCCGGATCAAAGCAGGTTGTTCCGAATCAAGAGTTTCCGCAGTTTATTCCGGATAAAGCATTTATTCCGGATAAACACAATATTCCGGATCAGTGATATTCCGAACCAGCTTATCATTCCGAATCAAGGTTGTTCATTCGGAACAACATATATTCCGGATCAAGGTTGTGGTTGTTCATTCAGAATATTCCGGATGAAGGGTTTATTCTAGTTTATTCCGAATCAACTTGGTACTCCGAATCAGAAGATATTCCGGATCAGCTTATCATTCCGAATGAAGGCTTTATTGTGATTATTCCGAGTGAAGCTTTTATTCCGAATAAAGAGGTATTCCGGATGAGACATTTGTTCCGAATGAAGTAATATTCCGGGTGAACGTTTTATTCCGGATCAAGGGTTTTGGTAAATATTCCGAGTGAAGAAGAATTATTCCGAACAAAGGTGACATTCCGGATGAGTGATTATTCCGAATGAGGGTATTTTCCGAATGAGCATTTTTAGTTTCTTTTAAGTTTAAATTTTTAATTTTCAAGCTTTACTTTTCCCGCCTTTTTACTTAGTCTCACTTTTACTTTATTTGCCTTAGATTCATTTTAAGCTTGCCTTAGTTTAAGTTTGCCTTTAGGATAGTTTTAAGTTTGCGTTATTTATTTTAAGTGCCTTTTAAATTCTCGTCACGCTTTTAATTTCCCTTCATTTATTATTATTTACTTTTAGCTATATTTTATCCGCCATTTACTTTAAAGTTTTGCAATTTTCCCTTTACTACAACGATAACATTTGTTTCCACCAAAAGACGGCTGAGTCGCACTTAAACCAGTAATCAATTCGATTAGACCACCACAACGAACTTAAATTTTATACTGGCAAAAACCTCGTATTAGTGAGCATCAGCCAACATAGTCATGGCTGCTTCTATGAGGGTTCTATTCTTTCTCTCAGCAACCCCATTTTGCTGTGTGATTCTGGCTACACTAAACTGTCTAGTAATCCCTTTCTTGGCACAAAAATCATCCAACAGTTTATTTCTAAACTCACCACCATTGTCACTTCTAAGCATCTTAACTTCATTACCAGTCTTCTTTTCACTTTGGTTAATAAAGTTAATTAAAGTATCAGCAGTGTCACTTTTCAAAGCTAAAAAGAAAGTCCAAGTAAACCTAGAAAAATCATCAGTAATGACAAAGAAGTAAGATTTACCATTCAAACTTTCTATATTAGTTGGACCAAACAGACCCATATGCAGCAAGTGAAGTGGTTTAGAACTAGAGTGCACCTGTTTAGACTTAAATGAAACCTTGTGTTCTTTGCCTTTAAGGCATGCAACACAAGAATGGTCATTGTGGAAAGCCTTTTCAGGCAAATCATCAACCAAGCCATGTCTCACAAGTCTGTTTATATTTTTAAAGTTAATGTGCCCTAGTCTCATGTGCCATAGATTACTCTCATCAACTGAAGCCTTAGCATAAAGACATGACAAGTTATTATTCATCCTAATCCCATTAAGATTCACATTATAAATGTCCTTATGCCTAGGTGTCCTATAATTAATGAATTTCTCATCTGGTATTTTAAAATCCTTGCTCAACACCAAGCATTCAGTATCAGTGAAAAGAACTTTATTTTTGTTATCACAAACTTATGATACACTAAAAAGATTATAGTCAAGTTCTTTTACCAGAAACACGTTTTCAAAACGCAAATTGTTGGTGAGAAGAGTTCCTTTGCCTGTGATAGTTCCATATCCGCCTCCAAAGTAAACTTTATCACCATCCTTAATGGGAGTGAAGTTTGTGAGATAATCTTCCTTCCCAGTCATGTGCCTAGAGCATCCACTATCCTAATAGCCATAATCATTAACCTGTTTTTGAATGCCCTACACATAAAGAAAACAAATTAGTTTTCTTTGGGACCCCAAGCCTGAGCAGACTTGGATTCATTTGGTTGTTCAACAAGAACAGACTTAGTCCTCATAACAACCCCTTGTTCATCCATTTTTGGATTAAACACTCAGTTAACCCCAATTTGTTTTGTGATGACCTTTGAAATATAATTAAATCTGTTACAAGTCATAGAAATCCCATTTGAATTAGGGTTTTGATCTTGCTTAGGTCTCCATGTCAAGCTAGAAGAAGCTTTAGACCCCATTCCCTGTGGTTGCAAATATTTACCACTATTTGGTCTGGCAAGGTTTCTGTCAGCGTTTAATTTGGTCCTGTCAACGCTGAAATTACCCTTGTCAGCGTTAAACCTAGGGTTTGCTACAGGAACCCATTGTCTATCAGACCATGTATTGGTCTTCTGAAAAGGTCTTTGTCCATAAGTGTTAGACCCTTTAGTTAAGAATGGGGCTGGTCTAACAACTTATGGACTTTGCTGCACAAAAGTTTTGGGTTTGACAGTGTTTGACCTTTTGTCAGTGTTGACCTTTGAAGCGTTGACACATTTATAAGCTAAATGTGAAAAGCTACCACAAGTATAACAGGCTTTTCTAGACATAACTCTAGGTCTAGAAGAAAAGAAACTTGTTCCATTATCACTAATTTGGGTTTTTGGTGACCTAGTATTTCTATACATTTCTGCATATTTAATGCTAGGTTTTCTAACAACGTTTGAGCCAAGGTCAACAGTCTTGCCAGTGATTGGGTTTGTTACTTTGATAGGGGTAGGCTCATTTGGACTATCACTAAGCATGCTACCCTTGACAAACAAGGTAGGGTTGGCTTTCTTCCATTGGTCCAAATCAGTCAACTTCTGCCTATATTCTTTTACTGGGGTAAGGACTCTTGGGGAGGAATAAATTCCTCTTCTTGGAGTTCTGGTAAACCAGTCCAATAAGTCCTTTCTTTGGACACCATAGAAGTCCCCAGCTGGTGGTGGAACACCAGCATACTCTTTCATCCCAATCCCAGACATATCCTATAATCCCTTTGTTTACTAACACATTCTCCTAGGGTTTGTGAGGCTTTATCAAATCTCTGAATTTTAAGATCTATATTATCCCAATTCTTGATAACCTCATCTAACTTAGCCTGTAATTAAGCATTGACCCTCTCCATGATGTTTCTAATATCAGTACTAGCATTTAAATCATGTTTTAAGATATTGATATTAACTTTTAGCTCAAGCTCCATTTTCTTATACTCAGCTACAGTCTTTTCAGTTTGAGTAAGAGCAAGTTGATAGTTAGACAACTTGCATCTTTCATTACCCACATCTATTGATAATCTTAAGACTTCTTTGTTAAGTCTTTCAGTATTTAGACGACAGCCTTTACTACAAAAAGCATCATCATATACCTTAGTGTCTGATGAAGATGAGGAGTGTGTGTAACACCCCACCATGGCGGAATATGGGGTGCGGCGTATGGATATCATCACAACAAACGGTGTCTCTATAGAGAAAACTAAAATGCAAATATAATGTCATAAATGGCGACACAAATGTCATGACAATATCTCAACAATGCAGGAGTCTAGGTAAGTAGGTAACAGTCCTACCACTTACCCAAGACAAACAATAAACATAAACCAAACAAACATATAGGTGCCAACATGTATCCCTTATCAAAAAACATAAAGGTAAACTAAGAAGGAACGGGGATTCTCCTTCTATATGCATTCCTAAGCTTCTCCAATCATAGCCACTTATGTTCTCATGCTTAACCACATTCTCACCTGAAAGAGACACTAAAACACGTCAACATAAAGTTGGTGAGAGTCATAGGTTTAGACTCCAACGCTAAATCAGTTACAAGCTGTGAATAACAATCATCAACAAAAGAACATATGGACAATGTGTTACAATTATGTATTAACAACTATCATTCAAGATCAATCATACCAAACCAATCCAAGGCTCCTACCTTGCCAAACAACACCATGGTACCTTAGATGATCACCCTATGTACCTATCCCAAGGCCACTACCTTGGAAAACCACAAGGCCACTACCTTGTCAAACCACAAGGCCACTACCTTCCACAAGACCACTACCTTGTCAAACCACAATAACATATCAAAAATCGCATAGCAGTTAACCACATAAGTGTACACACAAGTCCATCACAACCATAAAACATTCACAGCAACAATTTAGAAACAACTCAACACAGTGTCTCTTCCATCCCATCTGGAAGTCAAAAACAAAAATAAACATGGGACTATGAACACTCACCTGATAGCTCCTTCACACATCCTTGCACTAGCAACAAGCTAACAAACCAAAAACACGAAATCAATAAACGAACCAATCACTAAGATGGCTCATTAACCTATCATGGAAATCTAACCCATTCTCACATATTTACCTCATTAATAAGCTCTAATTACTCCATTACCCTTCCTTAACAAGTCCTTAACTTGGTTAAGTTTAATAACTAACCCGTTCGTATTTTACCCAAAACAGTCCCAGTTTTTATGTCTCAAAACTTTAGGTCAAACGCCCACTTAAACCTACCCATGGTTTCTGTAAAAGGAATATTCACATCCTTACATATGTTGGCTAACACCTCCCACTTGCCCTAACCTTAAAGCTACTGATAAGGCCCCGATATATATATATCTACTTTCGTCATTCCAGATTTCCTGATTTTAAACGTACTAAAAGTTTGTTACCATTAAGGGGTCTTACCCTAAACCACCACCTTAGCCCAAGTGCATATATTAACTAAAATATATAAACCATCTCTCACTTTCGTGAGAAGATCCCAATGCAACCCTAAGTGCCCCAAACAACCCAAAACTTAAAACGAAAACAGGCTGAATTCAAAACTGCTTTGACCTTCGACTGTTGTAACCTGCTTTTGACCCACTTCCCGACCTCCAATTTAGTTCTAGTTTCTTGATTTAGAAAGAAAACTCATTTACCTATCCAGGGCTAGTTTGATCGCATCTTGAATGTTCCTAGAACTCTAGATATGATCAAAACAATTGACTCAAAATTCTGCCCAGTTTTTAAAAACGGGTTTAACAAAATCAACCTCATTAATTAACCCTAACCCCTCTAATTACAAGCCCTAATTTATGTGATCATCATATTATGATTAATACATCATTAATCTACTGTTTTTATATAAACCCTAACCCTAATCCATCATAAGAATGATTAATTTAAACATAAAAACAATTTAATATGAAAAGGGTTTTGAAGATTTACCTTTAAATTAATGGAAGATGAGAAAACCCCAATTTTATGAAGAACCCTAATTTTTCTCTTCTATAAGTCGACTATAAACTCCAGGGAATGAATATAATTCGTTTGGTATAAGTGTGGGGGTTTCTTATATAGCAAAACAATCCTTGTCCAAGTATAACACTTGTTTCCTTTTTTCCTTTTTTCCCTTTTTCTTTCTTTTTTTTTAAACCGACCCTACCCCTCAAAATTCGTTTTTTATTTGTTTTTATTATTAATATATGTAATAATAATATTACCTTAATTTACCTTAATTTATTTCAGCTCCTAAAGCTCCCAAAACCTCAAAACCGTAAAACTAGTCAAATTTACGCGTTTTACCGTAAAAGACGTAAAATATACACTTTTAAAAAAAATCTCAAATTTTGAAATAAACTTTATAACTAAGTCCTAAATGACTTAAAACCATCCCGAAAAATATCCATATGACTAATTACCTCATCCGAGACCTCTAAATGCTAAACCGTAAATCGTAAAAAATACGATTTTCTATAATACATATACGTATACGTAAACACCAAAATATCACTATTTCATTTCATAGTCACCACTTGTGAACTCATGAACATGAAATAACCGTTCATTGATTTACTTATGAGTACTCTATACTCATAAACGATAACCACACCAACCTCGTTCACACAAAATAAACACGTAAGCACAAAAATCAAGTAGTCACACATAAAATAACCTAAAAGTAAGACCAAGTGACGAACCTCAAAACCACGGTTGTCACATCACTCCCTCCTAATAGAAATCTCGTCCCGAGATTTACTCCTTAGGATCAACACACAGACAACAAATCACACGAGGATACTTGTTCTAAATGAACTCCTCTCATTTCCACGTGAACTTCAGTTCAAGTTTCAAGATACCACATGTACAAACCAAAAATAATTAAACCCATTGCCAAACTCTTGACCTCACAGTCAATAAATCTCGCAAATGACTCTTCGATAAAACAAAGACTCTTATTAGCACAGAACCCGAATAACCGGTCATGCAAATATGCATCCTCAAACAACATTTACCAACCCCAATACATGAAATGTATCATGTATACAACTCATTTCCCCCAGGTAATTCTATGCTCATAAGCTAATGGTCTGATCTTCCCAAAGATCATAAATGGACCTACAAAACTCTACATCAACACTTACATCTTTCCATATCATACCACCCGTTACTATGGGTGAAACTCCATACATAACTTTGTCACTAAATCTAGTGGTTTCCTCCTTTTCTACATAGCATCCCTTGTTGCTCTCATTCTGTCCACAAACACCATTACCACATTAGTAGCCTCTTTTACCAATTCTAGTCCACAATGAGGACAACTCACCCTATCCTTTCATATCGTGCCTCAAATGGCATTTATCGACTTCTAGTACGATAACTATCATTATATGAAAACTCAGCCATCGCTAACGAGTTTCCGAACTACCTCTAAATCAATCACCCATGTCCAATTACGTTCATCACCTCCCTCCAGTCCGTATCCAAAACTACTTTAAATTCCAATTTCCTTACAAAGTGACCTATGACGGTCTTTCATATATCCATTAATTCTTCCAACTTCCCAACTACGTGACTTCTCATTCCTCTTGAAATAGGTGATGAATTAGTCAGTCTATCGACTATCACCCAACTCTCATCGTACTTAATCCCCCACCGCATTATGTATCCCTTCCACCAACTTCGTCCTTACATCGCCCTTTCTAAACTACTCCTATCCATGTAGGAAGTATAGTCTACGTCCCTTTCCTCCTTACGATTGTCCAAGCCACGCAACATAAATGTTGACGCGTTCACCGCTTTAGACAACTCAACTCGTGCAACCCACATCCTTCATCCAAACCACTCTAATACATCATCCCTATAGTTCAAGTTCATCTCAGCTTCACCTCATCCTTCTTATTCCATGTCTCATCGACCATGCTTGCCTTTCCCAGATGGTACTTGGCCTTGCAATTTTCTTTCATCAATTAACTCCACCCATCACCTTTGCCAAATGTCCAATCAAGATGATTGAATATGTGTTGGATACGTTCATGATCCGTATAGATCATTCTCCACGTCTCGTACACCAAATGCCTCTAGCATTCTAGGCAGATATAACAGTCCAGCTCCACTAACTAAGTCTATCCAGTTCTTCCAAATCTTCAGTTCCTGCAACGTATAAGCGATCGCCTTTCTTTGTCGTCCTCGTACGCGTCCAAATCCCTGCTCCACGTATCGTCATGCTTCGCGAATTCATCCAGTCCTTCCGATAATGCCAAGATCTGCTCATCATCCAGTCCACCTCTTCAGCCTCCAAAATGCTTCCTCGTCCTTCTTCACTTCGCCCCTTGCTGGTTCCACGATATGCCATCATCTCTGACTACTAGTCCTGGCCTACTAAATCCTAAAACTCACACTTAAAAATCTCACGTTTCATTCCCTTTACTAACAACTCCAAAACCAACACATAATTCGCCTCATCCTCCTTCTAAGATTCGAGTAGATCAAGATGTCGTTGATGCTCCCGATGACAACTCGTTTATAGACGTTCATGCACACTCGGTTCATTGACTCCATGAAAACCACTAGTTCTTTGGCGAAGCCAAATGCATAACCGTAAACCCAAAGCGTCATACAACATCCTTAGCAATTTCAACTATGTCCTCCTCACACCCTCTCTTAGCGGCAATACGAATAAATTCCTTGCAATTTCTAACAGCTCTTGTTCTTAATTCACTCCATCAACGATTTGCCTTGGATGACACTAACTACAACTCCTCTCACTTCTCCTACTTGCTCTATTCATGGTTCTACCTCAACGCTCCTAAACCATACAAAACTAAAACTACATCCTGAATACACCAGATACGATCGACGAATTAAACCCACGGACAACTAACGACATTTCACGTGCACCAATTAAAACAAATCAAAAACCACGAGACTCCAAAGAAAACTCAAACCCAAAACATGTATCAATTTCCAAATGACCCATGACAACGAAAAATAATCCAAGAAACACCCAATGGCAACCAAAACATATAACGCCCCGCCACATATTATTTAAACCGTGCAAAGATCGACTTTCCAAAAGAATATATATATATATATATATATATATATATATATATATATATATTTTTTTTATATTTTTTTTCCTCACCTCCCCACATCTATGTGACTCAAACCATCTACAAACAACCTGCTAGACAATCTCAAAACTCAACTCAAAGACTAGGTATCCCGTGCATCCCAAATCATAAAAAAATAAAACTACTATTCAAACTCAACCTTGAACCCGACACTTGTACAACAATTCCGGCCAGTCCACTGACCTCCCATGACTATACATTCTGAATATTTGAAAAGTACGTTCCGAGTATATAATTTTTGGCTTTTGAATCACCCAAAAAGCTTTAAAAACGAACAAGTTATGACCAAAACAATTTTATGCTAGTTGTTTTAAAAAAACCAAAGAATAGACTTAGTGATCAATGCAATCCTTTTCAATGAAAGATTTAATTGTATGTGAAATATTCATAAACTCCTTTTAACCTTGTATCAATAACTATAAATGGCATGAATCAGTTAAATCCGATTATATAAACTATGTAAGTAGAAAGAAATTTTACTTCGCTTTATTTTAATGAAAGTCTTTTAGAATTTGAAATAAATAAGTGTTGATAAAAAATAAAAATAAAAACTTATGTTACATCTTGTTTCAAACATGACTCCAACACCTTACCCTTATTTTACCGAATACAACCAACTATCTAACTCTATAGTAGATTTCCAAGTCCCCCCTTTTTCCATATACCAACCAAAAGAAATGTAAGACTCAACCCAAAAGATTTCATTATCCCAAAAGAAATCTCCATTTATTTCAACGGACTTAAAACCCAGAACAACATTTTAAAACGTACACGTGAAATATGAACTCAAAGAATACGCTACAAGACACAGTTCAAAAAAAATTCGAAACGTTGTTGAAACTCCATCAACTCCAGCACCATAAAACACGAACAAACACAAGGTACGTTCAAGTTATAATAACTAGTGAACGACCATATACCATAACTTAACACATAGTAGTATATATACACCCGCATATATATACCTATTAAATCACCCAAAACATACTCGTTACCATACATGTCGGATCAACCAATCACGTCATACACTCGTTTTTCCACACGAGTAATTACCATCTCACCGTGCCACAACAAAGCATAAAACCCACCTCCAAAACCAAACCATATCGTGTGACCCCAAAATCACACAACACAACTATAACCCAAAACATATAACACACTAATAAAAATAGCCATATCGTAGGCAGCCGTTACATAAACCCATATATTATACGCATACCCAATATCTACATCTCACCATATACAAGCATGTACTAATCCATTTTCATGCAATCATACTTGAGAACCCATTGAAGTTGTGGTACTTGTATAACTATGTTGGCCACCATACTTAAACAATTACCATTTCCCCAATGCACTCCCTCCTATGATGACACTTATAAGAATCAATACAACATATAACACATAAATCTATCTACTCACATAAGCTCATAACCACATAACCAATAAGGTCCAAAACTCCATCTATAAAATAACATAATAAAACTCTTGGAATACAGAAATCCATAGTCTAGCTAAAACAGCCTAGACTAAATCCAAAACGAAAACATAATCAGTTATAAGTCATGTCGCCCATAAGAGTGGAAATAGCATAAGGTCCTTCATATTCACCTACTCCTAATAACTCGAACCACCACATGATTCTTAGGGAACATGACTTAAACATCAAAAGAAAATAATACCCCTCAGGTACATAAAATAACCCAACAAAAGATAGAAACTACTATGTACCAAATTATGTACTATAATGTACATTATAAGTAAAATACGACAATGACTAGCGTGGGCGATTATGGTTAAACCCGCACTACTCACAACTCAAAAAGAAAATAACATGTGGCTAAGTATGAACTTACTATGGTTCAATTCATACCAGTCAAAACATCACAATAAATAACATTCAAACACATCAATTATAATAAAATGCACACATACTCCTATGACGCCTATATGCAGGGACCCTTAAGCTATAGACTAGGCTACGCGACTAGGCAACCTAATTCTCTATAACCATTGTCTCTGATACCATTCTGTAACACCCCACCATGGCGGAATATGGGGTGCGACGTATGGATATCATCACAACAAACGGTGTCTCTATAGAGAAAACTAAAATGCAAATATAATGTCATAAATGGCGACACAAATGTCATGACAATATCTCAACAATGCAGGAGTCTAGGTAAGTAGGTAACAGTCCTACCACTTACCCAAGACAAACAATAAACATAAACCAAACAAACATATAGGTGGCAACATGTATCACTTATCAAAAAACATAAAGGTAAGCTAAGAAGGAACGGGGATTCTCCTTCTATATGCATTCCTAAGCTTCTCCAATCATAGCCACTTATGTTCTCATGCTTAACCACATTCTCACCTGAAAGAGACACTAAAACACGTCAACATAAAGTTGGTGAGAGTCATAGGTTTAGACTCCAACGCTAAATCAGTTACAAGCTGTGAATAACAATCATCAACAAAAGAACATATGGACAATGTGTTACAATTATGTATTAACAACTATCAATCAAGATCAATCATACCAAACCAATCCAAGGCTCCTACCTTGCCAAACAACACCATGGTACCTTAGATGATCACCCTATGTACCTATCCCAAGGCCACTACCTTGGAAAACCACAAGGCCACTACCTTGTCAAACCACAAGGCCACTACCTTCCACAAGACCACTACCTTGTCAAACCACAATAACATATCAAAAATCGCATAGCAGTTAATCACATAAGTGTACACACAAGTCCATCACAACCATAAAACATTCACAGCAACAATTTAGAAATAACTCAACACAGTGTCTCTTCCATCCCATCTGGAAGTCAAAAACAAAAATAAACATGGGACTATGAACACTCACCTGATAGCTCCTTCACACATCCTTGCACTAGCAACAAGCTAACAAACCAAAAACACGAAATCAATAAACGAACCAATCACTAAGATGGCTCATTAACCTCTGATGGACATCTAACCCATTCTCACATATTTACCTCATTAATAAGCTCTAATTACCCCATTACCCTTCCTTAACAAGTCCTTAACTTGGTTAAGTTTAATAACTAACCCGTTCGTATTTTACCCAAAACAGTCCCAGTTTTTAGGTCTCAAAACTTTAGGTCAAATGCCCACTTAAACCTACCCATGGTTTCTGTAAAAGGAATATTCACACCCTTACATATGTTGGCTAACACCTCCCACTTGCCCTAACCTTAAAGCTACTGTTAAGGCCCCGATATATATATATCTACTTTCGTCATTCCAGATTTCCTGATTTTAAACGTACTAAAAGTTTGTTACCATTAAGGGGTCTTACCCTAAACCACCACCTTAGCCCAAGTGCATATATTAACTACAATATATAAACCATCTCTCACGTTCGTGAGAAGATCCCAATGCAACCCTAAGTTCCCCAAACAACCCAAAATTTAAAACGAAAACAGGCTGAATTCAAAACTGCTTTGATCTTCGACTGTTGTAACCTGCTTTTGACCCATTTCCCGACCTCCAATTTAGTTCTAGTTTCTTGATTTAGAAATAAAACTCAATTACCTATCCAGGGCTAGTTTGATCGCATCTTGAATGTTCCTAGAACTCTAGATATGATCAAAACAATTGACTCAAAATTTATCCCAGTTTTTAAAAACGGGTTTAACAAAATCAACCTCAATAATTAACCCTAACCCCTCTAATTACAAGCCCTAATTTATGTGATCATCATATTATGATTAATACATCATTAATCTACTGTTTTTATATAAACCCTAACCCTAATCCATCATAAGAATGATTAATTTAAACATAAAAACAATTTAATATGAAAAGGGTTTTGAAGATTTACCTTTAAATTAATGGAAGATGAGAAAACCCTAATTTTATGAAGAACCCTAATTTTTCTCTTCTATAAGTCGACTATAAACTCCAGGGAATTAATATAATTCGTTTGGTATAAGTGTGGGGGTTTCTTATATAGCAAAACAATCCTTGTCCAAGTATAACACTTGTTTCCTTTTTTCCTTTTTTCCCTTTTTCTTTCTTTTTTTTTAAACCGACCCTACCCCTCAAAATTCGTTTTTTATTTGTTTTTATTATTAATATATGTAATAATAATATTACCTTAATTTACCTTAATTTATTTCAGCTCCTAAAGCTCCCAAAACCTCAAAACCGTAAAACTAGTCAAATTTACGCGTTTTACCGTAAAAGACGTAAAATATACACTTTTAAAAAAAATCTCAAATTTTGAAATAAACTTTATAACTAAGTCCTAAATGACTTAAAACCATCCCGAAAAATATCCATATGACTAATTACCTCATCCGAGACCTCTAAATGCTAAACCGTAAATCGTAAAAAATACGATTTTCTATAATACATATACGTATACGTAAACACCAAAATATCACTATTTCATTTCATAGTCACCACTTGTGAACTCATGAAAATGAAATAACCGTTCCTCGATTTACTTATGAGTACTCTATACTCATAAACGATAACCACACCAACCTCGTTCACATAAAATAAACACGTAAGCACAAAAATCAAGTAGTCACACATAAAATAACCTAAAAGTAAGACCAAGTGACGAACCTCAAAACCATGGTTGTCACAGTGTGTCATGAGAGCATAGTGAACATGCTCTTCTTCTTCCATCTCAGCAACCAAAGCTTTATTCTCTTCATCATCCTTAGCCAAATAGCTCCAATCCCATCCAACACCATCAATTTCTTACATTGCAACCATGGCCTTGGGATCCTGAGCCTTAACAATTTGGCTTGAGGGTTTTCCAGCATCAGATCTTCTTGGAGATCTGCATTCTCTTATAAAGTGTCCCATACGATGACAATTATAACACTCAACCTTGGATTTATCAAATCCAGCAGTGTCTTTAGCATTAAAAGTCATCTTCTTCTTGAATCTTCTATTCCATCTGTTTGCTCTTATACTTGCAAGAGCCATATTCCACTTTATGTCCATCTCCTCCAAATGCTCATCACTAATTTGCTCAAGGTCCTCATATGTAATCACTGAACCATTGGAAAATCAAGCAATGTATGCACACACAGTATCCAGATCAATACCAGCAAGCTTAACTCTTGGTGAGTCAATTTTGTATGTGTCAGCGTCTGAATGTGAGGCGTTGACAGGATCTGATCCATCGTTGACACAGGTTGATCCAGTAACTGGATGCATGTATGACTCCTTCTTATCAAATTGTTCTTCACTATGTGAGAAGAAGGCCATGTTTCCATTGGTAGACTTGCTTCCATGATCCAAAAGAGTTTCATTCTCTATCAGCCTCAGTTTATTGTACACATCATCAAAAGTAGAACTTTTGTGAGTGTTATTAGCAATTATAGACCTTGCTTCAATCTTCCATGCATCACCAAGGCTTTTAAGGAAAGTGGAGATAATATCAACATCACCAAGCACTGTTCCCATGAAGGATAGCTTGCTTGTGATGTCCAGAAGTCTGCTTCTCACACTACTTAGCTTCTCATTAGGTTGAGCTTTAAAAACAGCATACTCATGCAAGAGTTGTTTCTTTTTCTCTTGCACAGTATCAGCATTACCACCATAAGCAACTTCAAGGGCTGCCCAAAGATCTTTTGCAGACTCGTAGCTTCCGTATTTGTGCTGATTTTCTTGTCCCAAAGAGAGTTTCAGAATGCTTAGGGTTTTCATATCAACCCTTCTCTTTGCAATATCCTCAATTGAGACAGCTCTACCATCTTCAGGTTTTTCTCTTCGTTCCTCTTCAGTAGAACCTTGAATAGATGTTCTTGCAGCAATGGCAGCTGCAATCTTTTGAGCCTTATTGAATGTGTTTCCATATTCAATAATTTCCCATAGAGTGTAGTCATGGATTTGTAGATATTGCTCAAAGTTAAACCTCCACAGCTCAAAATTGTTTGGGTCTAGCATGGGAATCTTGATGTTGTGGTTTGAGGAGGAGGAGGAGTTTACTTCTGGGGTAGACATGATGTTTTTAGGGTTTTGTGAAAATTAGGGTTTTTGGTAATTTAGGGTTCTTGTGTTCTTTAGATCAAAGTTTCCCAACAAGCTCTGATACCACTTGTTAATCCCAAACTTAGATCGATTTAGCTTGTGTAAACGAGATTAAATCAGGTTAAACACGTAGAGAAATAAAACAATTTAAGTATTATGCGAAATTAATACTCAAACAAGAACACACAAACAATTGTAAAACAAACTTTCACTTGATTGATGATAACAAACTTGCATACAATGAAAGTGTTAAACGTATGAAAAACTTATATGAAACAAAACCTAAAGGTCTTCTTTTATAGACATAAGAAGCCTTGTAAAAGAGTCTACGTATCAGCTATTCTAGGTAAAGATAAATATAGTTAATACATTGTTGATCCTATCTTTACTAGAAACATAATATGCGTAGATTATATCTTTCTATCAGTGCTTGATTTCATCCTATCAACGCTTGACTTCTTCCTGTCAACGCTTGATCTATCAACGCTTGTTTTCTTCTTATCAACGCTTGTTTTCTATTTGTCAGTGTTTGAGTATACTGGTTACATTTTATTCCCAACATTTCGATTTGAGTTTGTTGGTCAATGATGGTTCGCAAAGAACTGAGATCTTGAAAAAGAGGTTTGGTGTTTTCGAGTCTTGTCAGAATATCGAGTCGGTTTTGGTTTGTCGAGTCAATTTTGAGGTCGAGTCAAGATAGAGGATTTGTCTAGGTTGTTGGTTTGTGTTTGAGTCTGTGTCTTATCTGTGTTCGAGTCTCGGGAGTTGTATATCGAGTCTTGTATGGGAGTGGAGTCTGTGTTGTTTGGAGACTGTGTTGTGGTCGAATCTAGGTTTGAGTCGAGTTAGGTGGTCGAGTCTAGGTTTGAGGCGAGTCTGGTGGACGAGTCTAGGTTTGAGTCGAGTCTGGTGGTCGAGTCTAGGTTTGAGTCTTGGTCTGATTTGGAATGTTAAAAAATTTATTATTCAGAATCCAATTTTCAAACACATAAGTCGAAATCCATTTTTCAAACACGTAAGTCGGAATCTAGATTCAAGTACGTAAGTCAGAATCTATTAAAAACATAAGTCGGAATCAAAAACTGTGATAGAAGTCGGAATCAGAAATTGTGATTGAGGTCGGAATCAGAAACCTGTAACAACAATTCAGAATCCATTAAAGTCTGAATATGAAACGGATTAGAAGTCGGTATAGAAGTCAGAATATGATTTGGAGTATAAGTCGGAATATGATTTGGAGTATAAGTCAGAATTTGGATTTTGAGGAAGTCGGAATGTGACTTAGACCTGAGAATAAGTCGGAATATGCCAACAATAAGTCTGAATATAGACAAATTGAAGAAGTCGGAATTGATACTTGATAATTCGGAATATGGTTCCTGTATGGAAGTCGGAATCAGCAACCAAATAAGTCGGAATATACTTTTTTCTTAAAAACCCGAATCAAAACTTGTAATAATGTCGGAATCCACTTGCTTATCAATACAAGTCGGAATACATATTCATTTTGGAGGGAAAAAAATAAGTCACACTAAATATAATTCGAAATACATAAATTGTCAAATGTCAGAATACCAATTTTGTTAAAACAATTCGGAATATGTAATTAACCAAGATGTCGGAATTTTTTATGCCAAACCCTTTATATTCCGAATATGTAAACCCTTTTATTCCGACTTTTACCAAAAAAATCAAACAAAGAGAGAGAGAGATATGAAGAACTTAGAGAGAGCAAGTTAGAGAGAGAAAGGAGAGAACGAGAGAAAGAAATATTTGATTGATTATGAAAATGAGAACCACCCACTCCTAACATGCTAGGATGGGATATATATAGCCCACCCTACATGTGGGCTTGATGGGTTATATGTTTACATAACTAGATCACGAGCCCATACTACGTATATATCGTTGGAGTGACCGATCCTTTTTAAATACATAAAAACGAATTTCCAACAATCTCCCTCTAAGGGATGTCACTCCAAGTTACCAACTCCTAAATAGTCTATAGCTCGTGATCTTTAGCTAGCTATGCTAATAATGATGTGACCGAGACTTTCTTTCGAAAAACGTATTTCCAACAAGCTTTGATAGTCAAATGCTCTAGATAGGTCAGAAGATGTGGGAATGCACTAATAAGGAATAAAAATGTCTTCCTCAGCAACAACACCTTCTTCTACAGTCGGTGTGGGCCTCTCGGCATTTAAGGCGACCACCACCGGACTGGGAGTGGCGGTCACCGCTGGACTATGTCTCTCGACGTCATAGCTGCGCAAGAAAAGGAACACTTAGTTTTTTATGACATGTGCATTGGAGATAATAAACAATTGTGGGGGATGTGGTTACCTTTGTTTGAGGGTCACTGGTTGTGTCACACCCCAACATGGCGGAATGTGAGGCGCGACGCATGGATATCATCACAACAATAGCGTGTCCATAGAGAAAACTATATGAATTAGAAATGTCATAAAAGGTGACACAAATGTCATGACAATATCTCATCAATGCAGGAGTCTAGGTAAGTAGGTAACAGTCCTACCTCTTACCCAACACAAACAAATAACACAAACAAATCAACATATAGGTTCATAGTATCACTTATTGAAACAAATAGAAAAATAAACTAAGGAACGGGGATCTACTTCTAAATGCATTCCTACGCGACTCCAATCCTAGCCACATATGATCTCACGCTTAACCACTTTATCACCTGAAAGAGACACTAAAACACGTCAACATAATGTTGGTGAGAGTCATAGGTTTAGACTCCAACCGAAAATAGATTATAATAAGCTGTGAACAACCATAACCCACTAAACATATGGACAATGTGCTACAAATATGCATTAACAACTAACATTTAAGATCAATCAATCCAAACAAAATCCAAGGCTCCTAGCCTTACAAAACACCATGGTACCATAGGCGCCCATACACCTATGTACCAATCCCAAGGCCCCGCCTTGTCATTATCCATTGTTCCTATAGATACACACACATCTATGTACCTCCTCAAGGCCCCGCCTTGTCAACATCCCCTTGGTACCAAGTCAAACCACAATAACTGAGACGGTACGTGTCCCCCGATCCAAATCATAAACACAATCAAGAATCACATAGCAATTAATCACATAAGTGTACACACAAGTCCATGACCAATCATAAAACATTCACAACATAAGTTATAAAACCAAACAGTGTCTCTTCCATCCCATCTGGAAGTCAAAATCATTAAAAGACATGGGACTATGAAACTCACATGATTGAGCTTCTCCAAAAGTCCGCGCACTAGCAAAAAGCTAACAAACAAAAGCACACAATCAAAACATGAACCAAACACTAAGATGGCTCATCAACCTATGATGGACATCTAACCTTGTCCCATATATATACCTCATTTATATGCTCTAAGCATCTCATTACACCCCTATATAAAGCCCTTAACTTAGTTTACTTCATAACCCGTCCCGTTAAAGTTTTACCCAAAACAGTACTGGTTATTAGGTCTCAAACTATAAACCAAACGCCCACCTAACCATACCCATGATCTTTGTAAAGGAAATCCTATGTCCTTACATATGTTAGTTAACCCCTCCCTTTTTCCCCAACCTTAAAGCTACTGTTAAGGCCCCGATATATATATATATATATATATATATATATATATATATATATATATATATATATATATATATATATATATATATATATATATATATATATATATATATATATATATATATATATATATATATATACTTCTACCTATCCGCATTTTACCGATTTTGAACATACAAAAAGTTTGTTATAATTAGGGGTCTTACCCTAACCCATTTGCTTAGCCACCCTTCAGGTCTCTTATTTAATATATAAACCAACACCCATGCTTATTAGAGGGCTCAGTGTACTCCTAAGTACCCCAATCACCTTAAAACGTTAAATTAAACCCGACTGATTTCAAAACTGTTTTGACCTCCGACTGTTGTAACCTGTTTTTGACCTACCTCCCGACCTCCAATTTAGTTCTTGTTTCTTGCATTTGAAATCCACTTCAATTACCTATTCAGGGATGCTTGGATCGCAAAATAAGAGTTTGTAGAACTCTAGATATGATCAAAACAAGTGACTCAAAAATCTGCCCAGTTTTTAAAAACGAATTTAAACATGATTAAACCCTAATTAACATCACTAATAATCACCAATCATTATCCTAATCATGTTAATTGTTATAAAACCCCTAATGACAGATCTATTAAGAACTCTAATCCATCATATAAATTGATTACATAAAACTTGAAGCCTTAATGCTATAAAATAAGAAAACTATAAGAATTAAATCAAGATTTTTACCTCAAATCTTTAAGAAAATTATTTTTGATGAATCCCTAAATTAGGGCTTGTAAAAATTCGGCCAAAAGGGGAGAAAATTAATGAAAAACTGATTTTTGTGATATAAAAATGGTATTTATATGTTTTATTAAAAAGGCTTTTCCAAATTGGGCTCAAGTTGGGTCTTTTGGCCCATTATCCTTTCTTTTTCTTTTCTAGTCGGTTTAAAAGCCGATTCATATATTTTTTTTCATTTTAAGACTTATTATAATGTTATTAATAATACCTTAATTTACCTTAAGTTATTTCATCTCCTAAAGCCTCCGAAACCTTAAAACCGTAAAACTAGTCAATTTTACGCGTATACCGAAAAAACGTAAAATATACAGTTTTAAAAAAAATCTTAAATTTTGAAATAAACTTTATAACTAAGTCCTAAATGACTTAAAACCATCCCGAAAAATACTCACATGACTAAACACCTTACCCGAGACCTCTAAATGCTAAACCCCAAATCCTAAAAAAATACAATTTACTATAATACTTATACGTATACGTAAACACCAAAATAACACCATTTCATTTCATAGTCACTAATTGTGAGCTCATGAACATGAAATAACCGTTCCTCGATTTACTTATGAGTACTTTATACCCATATACGATATCCACACCAACCTCGTTCATGCAAAATAACATGTAAACACGCAAATCACATAGTCACACATAAATTAACCTTAAAATAAGACCAAGCGACGAACTTCAAAACCACGGTTGTCACATCACTCCCTCCTAATAGAAATCTCGTCCTGAGATTTACTCCTTAGGATCATCATTATCAATTAGCTGAGGATAGTTGCTCCTCATAAATCCTTCCCGTTCCCACGTGAACTCTAGTCCACGTTCCAAATTCCATCTACCCATAACTACGGTATATTACCCTTTTTATCCAACGTCCTAGCTTCACGACCGAAAATCTCTATCAGCTCTTCGATAAAATGAAGACTCGTATCCATACTAATATCATCTAACGGTACTTGCAAGTCAGTTCTTGCTAAGCATTTCCTCAGTTTGATACATGAAATACGTCATGCACACTACTCAATTCCTCCGGTAATCTCAACCTATACGCCACTAGCCCAATCCTTTCAAGGATTTCAAATGGACCCACAAATCTAGGTGCTAACTTCCCTTTTCTTTCCAAACCGCATCACCCCTTTCCATGGTGAAACCTTTAGCATAACTTTATCTCAAATCTCAACAGCTTACGCCTCTTGTCCGCATAGCTCTCTTGTCGGTTCTTTGCTATTTTCAACCTCTACTTAGTCACTGCCACCACCTCCATAGTTTTCCGATCCACCTCCGGTCCAATATGTTGGCCGCTTCTAACTTCATCCCACTGTAACGGTGATCCACCTCATCTCCTATGAATTAACTCCAGTAGTTTCTACTACAATTCCTATCACCATACCTAACGGCTTCTATCCTCTACAGATTTTCCATCATTCGGAAGTTCTCCCAACCTTAAACACATCCAACGGTATATGCAGGATTGCATAACCAAAAACTTCCCATAATATTCACAAGAAACATGTCATAACCACCACCTCATCCTTGCTTTCCCATGCTCGGCGCCAAGTAACTAACCATCCTTCATACTAACATGTGTTACACCTTTTCTCTAGGTGGACGTTCCATTGTTCGTGACTACTAACCTCTTGCTCTAACGGTTTCTCTTCAATATCACCCCACTATCTTCACAACCTCTTGCTCCCTCGAATCATTATTCCTCCATACTACTTTTCGCTTGTCTCTCCACAATCTTAATTTCCATACCATCTTATATCCCGTCTTCAGCCTATAATTTAGGTGTTTCCTCCTTTATTCCTTACATCCTCATCAATGGGGAATATGCCCCTCTCACCGGTGACTCTCTCTTTGTAGGAGAATAATTCCTAATATAATGCGTTCTCCAACTATCTCGAAATCTCACGCCAATGCTCTAGGCGTCTTTCTCAATTACCCCTATAGTATACTCATACCAAACATTAGTCTATCAACGGTATACTACGCTTGCTTGCCATCGTTTCTTCCCTTTCCATAATCCTTCATAAGGCATTCCATACATATTAGGCTAACTTTTACGCAAAACCCTCTATTCCATCACATCCGTACGCAATCCTTCCAACTTCTCAACTACGTGACTTCTCATTCCTCTTGAAATATGAGATGAATTAGTCAGTCTATCGACTATCACCCAACTCTCGTCGTACTTATTCCTCCACCCCATTATGTATCCCTTTCACCAACTTCGTCCTTACATCGCCCTTTCTAAGCTACTCCTATCTATGTAGGAAGTATAGTCTACGTCCCTTTTCTCCATATGATTGTCCAAGCCACGCAACATACATGTTGACGCGTTCTCTGCTTTAGACAACTCAACTCGTGCAACCTACATCCTTCATCCAAACCACCCTAATACGTCATCCATATAGTTCAAGTTCGTCTCAGCTTCACTTCATTCTTCTTATTCCATGTCTCATCAACCATGCTTTCCTTTCCCAGATGGTACTTGGCCTTGCAATTTTCTTTCATCACTTAACTCCACCCATCACCTTTTCCAAATGTTCAATCAAGATGATTAAATATGTGTTGGAGGCGTTCATGATCTGTATAGATCATTCTCTACGTCTCATACCCCAAATGCCTCTAGCATTCTAGGCAGACATAACAATCCAGCTCCACTAGCTAAGTCTATCTAGTTCTTTCAAATCTTTAGTTCCCATAATGTATAAACAACCGCCTTTATTTGTCGTTCTTGTATACATCCAAATCATTTCTCCACGTATCGTCATGCTTCGCAAATTCATCCAGTCCTTCCGATAATTCCAAGATCTGCTCATTATCCAATCCACCTCTTCAGCCTCCAAAACGCTTCCTCACCCTTCTTCACTTTGCCCCTTGCTGGTTCCACGATATGCCATCATCTCTGACTACTCGTCCTGGCCAACTTAATCCTAAAACTCACACTTGAAAATCTCACGTATAATTCCCTTTCCTAACAACTCCAAAACCAACTCATAATTCGCCTCACTCTCCTTCTTAGATTTGAGTAGATCAAGATGTCGTCGATGCTCCCGATGACAACTCATTTATATATTGTCATGGACCCCCGGTTCATTGACTCCATGAAAACTGCTAGCGCCTCGACGAAGCCAAAATCATAACCGTAAACCCAAAGCGTTCATACAACATCCTTAGCAGTTTCAACTACGTCCTCCTTGCACCCTCTCTTAGAAGAAATACGAATAAATTTCTACCTCGTTCTACTCGCGAAAATATACACGTATTCTAAAAGACCAATACTTCCTCTTATAAGACCACTCAACCGCTTTTCACAGCCAATCTACTACTAAGCAACTCAAATTTTACCTTGCATCCGTTGCAATTTCTAACAACTCTTACTCTTAAAATCATTCCATCAACAATTTCCTTGGAAAGGCACTAACTACAACTCCTCTCACTTCTCCTACTTGCTCTATTTATGGTTCTACCTCACAGTAATAGGCAAACCTACTAAATCTCAGGAAATTTTCGGAAAACTTACATGCCTTACAAACAATCATAAATACCTTTGAGGTATTATATCCCCTTCCAACACTCTCTATGGCGCGTTACTTGTGTCAATATCCATACATTATACAAATCTCTATTCATCTCCTTTTGCACTCCTAAGAGACCTCATGACCACATTAGTTCGTCTACGAACTTTTAACTCTTTCATCCCCACTAAGGGCATTCCGACCATTCTCTTAGGGCTACCTACTTAATCGTGTAGGCGCGACCAAGTCTTTCATATGTCTACCTCAACGCTCCCAACCAATACGAACCCAAAACTACATCCTGAATCTACTAGATACGATCAACGAATCAAACCCACGGATAACTAACGACATTTCACGTGCACGAGTTAAAACAGACCAAAAACACAAAAACTCAAAAGGAAAACTCAAACATGTACCAATTCAAAAGACTCATGACAACGAAAAATGATCCAAGAAACACTTAATGGCAACCAAAACATCTTATGCCCCGCGCCATATTATTTAAACTGTGCACAAGATCGACTTTTCCAAAAGAATATTTATTTTTCTTTCCTCACCACATCTATGTGACTCAAACAATCTACAAACAACCTTCTAGACGATCTCAAAACTCAACTCAAAGACTAGGTATCCCGTGCATCCCAAATCATAAAAAAAACTACTATTCAAAACTCAACCTTGAACCCATCACTTGTACCAAACTTTCGATCAAGCTACTGATACCCCATGACTATACATACCAAATATTTGAAAAGTACATTCCGAGTACATAATTTTAGGCTTTTGAATCACCCAAAAAGCTTTAAAAACGAACAAGTTATGACCAAAACAGTTTTATACTAGTTGTTTTTTAAAAAAAAAAACTAAAGAATCCTCTTAGTAATTAACGCAATCCTTTTTAAATGAAAAGAAATAAATGTATGTGAAATTTTCATGAACTTTTTTTAGTCTTGCATAAATAATTATAAATGACGTATATTGATTAAGCTCACTTATATAAACTATTTAAGTAGAAAGAAATTTTATTTCGCTTTATTATAAAGAAAGTCTTTTAGAATTTGAAATAAATAAGTGTTGATTAAAAAAAAATCTTATGTTACATCTTATTTCAAACACGACTCCAACACCTTATCCTTATTTTACCGAATACAACCAACTATCTAACTCTAAAGTAGATTTCCAAGTCCCTTTTTTTCAATATATACCGACCAAAAGAAATGTAAGACCCAACACAAAAGATTTCATTATCTCAAAAGAGATCCCAAGTTATTTCAATAGACTTAAAACCAATAACGCCATTTTAAAATGGACACGTGAAATAGGAAACTCGAAGAATACGCCACAACGGAGGTTGAATATCTAAAAAGAAGCGAGCTAGCCACCCTCCTAAGGATACAATCGATAATTGTAGGGGATCATACATATATAGGCATATCGGGATACATATACTTAAATCCGTCTAACATCTACTATACAAGCATGTATTAACCCTATTTCATGCAATCATACTAGGAATCCATTGGAGTTATGGTACTTGTATAACTATGTTGGCCACCATACTTATACAATTACCCTTTCCCCAATGCACTCCCTCCTATGATGACACTTATAAGAATTAATACAACACATAACACATATATCCATCTACTCACATAAGCTCATAACCACATAAACAATAAAGTCCAAAACTACATCCATTAAAATAACATAGTCAAACTATTGAAATACATAAATCCATAGTCTAGCTAAAACAGCATAGACTAAATCCAAAACGAAAACATAATCAGTTATAAGTCATGTCGCCCATAAGAGTGGAAACAGCTTAAAATCCTTCATATCCACCTACTCCTAATAACTCGAACCACCACATGATTCTTAGGGAACATGACTTAAACATCAAAAGAAAAATACTATACCTCAGGTACATAAAATAACCCAACAAAAGATAGAAACTAACATGTACCAAATTATGTACTATAATGTACAATTTAAGCAAAATACGACAATGACTTGCGTGGATGATTATGGTTCAACCAGCAATAGTCTCACACCCCGAAAAGAAAAAAACATGTGGCTAAGTATGAACTACTTTGGTTCAACCCATACTAGTCAAAACTTAACAAACATCGCAAGTAAAAACCAATAGCATCCAGAAAACTTTAATTAATATAAAATGCACACATACTCCTATGACGCCTATATGCAGGGACCCTTAAGCTATAGATTAGGTTACTAGACTAGGCAACCTAATTCTCTATAACCATTGTCTCTGATACCATTCTGTCACACCCCAACATGGCGGAATATGGGGCGCGACGCATGGATATCATCACAACAATAGCGTGTCCATAGAGAAAACTATATGAATTAGAAATGTCATAAAAGGTGACACAAATGTCATGACAATATATCATCAATGCAGGAGTCTAGGTAAGTAGGTAACAGTCTTACCTCTTACCCAAGACAAACAAATAACACAAACAAATCAACATATAGGTTCATAGTATCACTTATTGAAACAAATAGAAAAATAAACTAAGAAGGAACAGGAATCTCCTTCTAAATGCATTCCTACGCGACTCCAATCCTAGCCACATATGTTCTCACGCTTAACCACTTTATCACCTGAAAGAGACACTAAAACACGTCAACATAATGTTGGTGAGATTCATAGGTTTAGACTCCAACCGAAAATAGATTATAATAAGCTGTGAACAACCATAACCCACTAAACATATGAACAATGTGCTACAAATATGCATTAACAACTAACATTCAAGATCAATCATTCCAAACAAAATCCAAGGCTCCCAGCCTTACCAAACACCATGGTACTATAGGCGCCCATACACCTATGTACCAATCCCAAGGCCCCGCCTTGTCATTATCCATTGATCCCATAGATGCTCACACATCTATGTACCTCCCCAAGGCCCCGCCTTGTCAACGTCCCCTTGGTACCAAGTCAAACCACAATAACTGAGACGGTACGTGTCCCCCGATCCAAATCATAAACACAATCAAGAATCACATAGCAATTAATCACATAAGTGTACACACAGGTCCATTACCAATCATAAAACATTCACAGCATAAGTTATAAAACCAAACAGTGTCTCTTCCATCCCATCTGGAAGTCAAAATCATTAAAAGACATGAGACTATGAAACTCACCTGATTGAGCTTCTCCAAAAGTCCGCGCACTAGCAAAAAGCTAACAAACAAAAGCACACAATCAAAACATGAACCAAACACTAAGATGGCTCATCAACCTATGATGGACATCTAACCTTCTCCCATATATATACCTCATTTATATGCTCTAAGAATCTCATTACACCCCTATATAAAGCCATTAACTTAGTTTACTTCATAACCCGTCCCGTTAACATTTTACCCAAAACAGTCACGGTTTTTAGGTCTCCAAACTATAAGCCAAAAGCCCACCTAACCATACCCATGATCTCTATAATGGAAACCCTCTTCCCTTACATATGTTAGCTAACCCCTGCCCTTTGCCCCAACCTTAAAGCTACTGTTAAAGCCCCGATATATATATATATACTTCTTCCTATCCGCATTTTACCGATTTTGAACATACAAAAATTTTGTTATGATTAGGGGGTCTTACCCTAACCCATTTGCTTAGCCACCCTTCAGGTCTCTTATTTAATATATAAACCAACACCCATGCTCATTAGAGGGCTCAAGTGTACTCCTAAGTACCCCAATCACCTTAAAACGTTAAATTAAACCCGACTGATTTCAAAACTATTTTTACCTCCGACTGTTGTAACCTGTTTTTGACTCACCTCCCGACCTCCAATTTAGTTCTTGTTTCCTGAATTTGAAAGACACTTCAATTACCTATTCAGGGATGCTTGGATCGCAAAATAAGAGTTTGTATAACTCTAGATATGATCAAAACAAGTGACTCAAAAATCTGCCCAGTTTTTAAAAACGAATTTAAACATGATTAAACCCTAATTAACATCACTAATAATCACCAATCATTATCCTAATCATGTTAATTGTTATAAAACCCCTAATTACAGATCTATTAAGAACTCTAATCCATCATATAAATTGATTACATAAAACTTGAAGCCTTAATGCTATAAAACAAGAAAACTATAAGAATTAAATCAAGATTTTTACCTCAAATCTTCAAGAAAAATATTTTTAATGAATCCCTAAATTAGGGCTTGTAAAAATTCGGCCAAAAGGGGAGAAAACTAATGAAAAACTGATTTTTGTGATATAAACATGGTATTTATATGTTTTATTAAAAAGGCGTTTCCAAATTGGGCTCAAGTTGGGTCTTTTGGCCCATTATCCTTTCTTTTTCTTTTCTAGTCGGTTTAAAACCCGATTCATATACATTTTTTTTTCTTTTTAAGACTTATTATTTTGTTATTAATAATACCTTAATTTACCATAATTTGTTTCAGCTCCTAAAGCCTCCGAAACCTTAAAACCGTAAAACTAGTCAATTTTACGCGTATACCGAAAAAAACCGTAAAATATACAGTTTTAAAAACAAAATCTTAAATTTTGAAATAACTTTATAACTAAGTCCTAATGACTTAAAACCATCCCAAAAAATACTCACATGACTAAACACCTTACCCGAGACCTCTAAATGCTAAACCCCAAATCCTAAAAAAAATACAATTTACTATAATACTTATACGTATACGTAAACACCAAAATAACACCGTTTCATTTCATAGTCACTAATTGTAAGCTCATGAACATGAAATAACCGTTCCTCGATTCACTTATGAGTACTTTATACCCATATACGATATCCACACCAACCTCGTTCACGCAAAATAACATGTAAACACGCAAATCACATAGTCACACATAAATTAACCTTAAAATAAGACCAAGCGACGAACCTCAAAACCACGGTTGTCACAGGTTGAGTCTAGGGGGAGAGTCAGTTGGGTTCTCTTTTATGTCCTTTTCAAGTGTGTGAGGAGGAGTGGAATTTGTCTCTATGTTATTACTGTTGCGACGACGGATGGCTGTCCAGTCTCAATTTGCGCGGACTTCCTTGACGAGTCAGGGGTGTCTCTGCATCTTTTCTTGGTAGGCGTGAGCTCGCCTCCTCCCTGGCATCATACTCTTTCATAACGGCATCAGCACCTTCAGGTATGCTTAGTGAGTTAAGGTTGATGTTGCTTTCTTGCTCATGTGGGTGCGGCTGCTCTTCTGCTGGTACACTTTGTATGGGGGCGGGACTGGGATTTATTTGTGCTTGTGATGAGGTGGACCCTTTCAATTCTATGTGCAGTGTGCGCCCAGTTATGGCTACACTCATAGGGTCTTCACCCTCTTCCAGTGGTCGCGGTTGGACGTTGATTGTTTTTGGCTGACGGCTCCTTGCAATTTGGAAAATATCCATTTCTTCAAAGACGAAATACACGGCAACTCATGTAAAGATAAAGGATTGAAGTACTTACAAGGAAAACAGAAGCATAGAGATGATCACTAACCTTGGTCGTCATGGTCATAAAACTGCTGGACCTCGTCCTCGCGCACTATTGGTGCGTGACTCAACCTAATGTTGTATAAGAGCGCCTCGGGGTATGGTTGGATAAGGATGCGATTTGCATGTATTACCTCCGCGTCGTCCGCATTATACGTGCCAGGGTCAGGCTTCACATCTCTCCTAAGAGTCTCTTGGGTCACGAAATCAAATTCATAGGGGAATATAATGCTATCAATCTAGAAAAACTTGGTATTCCAGTTTTTAAGTGAGTCCAATTTTTCTTCATAACACTATAAGTGGCCAAAGCGTTTTGAGAACGAAACCCATCCGTGGGCACAAGAAGGCGCATTAAAGGCACGAAATAGGTTCACGGTAGGGTCTACCCCTATGACGCGGTAGTTTATTTCAAAGTTTGATATCTTCGATGCACCAATACAGTGCAACTAGGATAGGTGTATCTGGTGGTAAGCCAAAACATTGAAAAGGAATCGAGACATCGGAATATGGTTGTTTACAAATTCAAAGAATTTGGTGTAAACCCCTACATTCCCGACTGGGAAGCTTCCTATGTGCTCGGGGTGTAAGCACATCTGGGTGTAGATTCATGGGAATGTAGTACTCGGATGTGAACTCAAGCAATTCATGCTCGGTAATATGTGAAGTGATTTCGTGTAGCTGTTTCACCATTTTGACTTAAAGATAACAAATAGGATCGCAATGGAAAATACCTTTTCTGCTGATTAATTTGCCCTAGAGGTGAAGGTTCGTTAATGGCGGCTGGATAGTTTTTACTATGTGAACACAGTGAAAAGGAGATAAGGGTACATATACCACCAGGGTTACTATTTATTAGAAGGGATGATTGCCATGTGTTGTCCACAATCACAATCAGACGGTGGAATGTAAATCGACTATCAGGCGTGTCAAGCACTTTTTCACGATTTTCAAATTAGTAGATGATAGGGGGGATGTATGTGAAAGTCTTAGCGAGAATATTTGAAACTTCTTGGCTACACTTATTTTTTGTCGCTAACTCAGGTACAAGTACGACTGCATTTACTTTATAGTCTAGTCGTCGCGGCACGTCGTGCGACTACTAGACTGGGAGGACATGATGACGTATAGTCCTTAGTCGGGCTATTAGCCCGACCCACAGATACTACCCGTATCTAATCCATTACTAATGGCTTATGGTAGACAGCACTGAAGCCCACGAGACCTAATAAGCCGCTGTCGCACTCGGGTTCACGAAAGCCGCACTCTGACCGCATGTGATAGTGTCAAACAGAATCGTAGTCTAATAAGGATTATGATTAACCTAAGATAAGAGGATATACACTATCTTTATTTACGTGATAAAGATCTCGTTGTATATGGTAATTATCTCTTACTTAGGCCGCAAGATTAGGGAAGTCCAAACTAGCGTTTCACCGGGTATAAAAGAAGCCCCGAGGTTCCTCAAAGGTACGATCTACGATACACTTAAACCCTTGCTAACCTTCTCAACACGATTACTTACTCTCACGATGAAGTCTAATCTTGTGATACATTCCCACGGTAAGCCTAACGATGTCCGTTATTTAGTGTGCATGGTCTTCATACAAGTTCACTTGGTGCAAGAGCCAGAGTTCTCAACACCCGAATTAAGCCTAATTTAGGTCAAGCACGGTCCATCCAACTTTTGTATCAACAATTACAATGTAAATTTTATTTGTATTATACTAATGTTATTGTTCTTTGCTAATAGCTGATAATCTAATAGGGTTCTAAGTGTCGTACCTTTTATTGGGTTGATCATGAGTTACCAAATCAGTACCAAAAAGATGAGGTTTTTAAGATGATAAAAAAGAAAATTTATTATCAAGACAGGATCAATGCATAGAAAGCAAAGATAAGAGATTGCAAAGGGATTCTGACTAGGGATAAGCATGGGTCCAGAACCGATGGAGCTGGAACCGGAACCAATGGAACCGAGAACCAAAATTTTGAGAAAAGTAGGAACCAAGAACTGAACCATATATATTTTTTAGTTTCAATTCCTCTTCCAATTTCGGTTCCGGTTCTTTGATTCTGCCCGTATAGGAACCGATTTTCTAGAAGAAAATTCAATTAAGCCAAAAAAAGCACATAAAATTAAATCTTTTAAGCATTTACAACCATTTACGTTGAAAGCAATATCATTTAACAACTAAAACGTAAGCTAGAATAAATCAACATTCTATAATTTCATAGCTTAATCGGGAAACGAGGAACATTTACTTTCCACCATTAAAGAATGTCAAGACTTTGACCTTTACATGACTCAACCTTCGGCTCTTTAAGATACATATCAACTATATTTCGGTTTCATATGAGCTATTAGCATCAACAGTATAATAATCATTTAAGAAGTCATTGTCTTCATCATTAGGGGATGTAACATCAGATTCCTTATGCTTACTCATACTTGATTCTACGATAGGAATTCAAACCTTTCTTTATACATTCCAAAAAACACTCTCATGTTAGTCTTAACCTCTTCAACCATATCCTCAACCTTACTCTCAAGTTCTTTATTTCTCATAGGTTTTATTGTTTAGTAATTTCGTATTAACTAGACATTCAATAAATGTGAATAAAAAATAAACATGAAACTTACTTTCATTGATTTGATAATGATGATAGTTGTTTATGTATTTATGGATTAAAGATTAAGATTTAAGGTGTTTGGTTTGGTTTTTCTGAAAGTAGGCAAGTACGATATTGGGCTTTTAAGTCTGGTACATACAAAATTATAATATTTTTATAACGATTGGGTATTTGGTTCCGGAACCGATAACCAGTGGAGCCGAACCGAACCAAACAAAGAACCAAAAAATCTCAAAATGAAGAACTGGAACTAGAACCTACGGTTCTGGTTCCGGTTAGGTTCTTAGTGGTTCCGGTCCAGTTCTCGGTTCTGGTCCGGTTCTTCGGTTCTTTTGGTCATCCCTAATTTTGACCTTCAAAAGTCAAATTTGGAGAAACAAGTTTTGGGTCTTCAAATGGGGTTGCAAGAAGCATAGCAAGTGTAGGTTTCTATTAAAAAGTTGTTGTAATCATGTGTATGGTTCTTGCCATTTGGTTTGTAGTGAAGACTTAAACTTTGTAATATGTTTTTATTAATAATGACATGTTTTTTTTTGTCAGCCATGTTGTTGTCAAAACATTAGAATATTAAACAAAGTAAAAGGCATAAAACCCAAGAATCTTGAACATAGTTAAAGGCATCAGCTAGCCATAAAGCATTAGTTCAAAACATACAAAATCACACTATCCAAGACATTGTTTAATAACATCCAAACATTCTATAATGCATTACATTTGTGCAAATACAGCTAACACCAAAACATTGTTCGATGCATTAAAATACTTGAATTACTTTATATGCAATTTGCCTTTCAATCCATTTAAATAAGTCTAATGAGCCTAAGTCAAAGTTTCTACAACAACTGTGTTCTAATAATAAAGTCTTAATTTGAAAACAACTTCCGTCTTGTACCCATAAAGCCCAAAGCCTAAAGGTATAACTTATATCAACCTTTTTCCCTTTCTTAGGTGATCTAATAAAAACCTACTTTTTCCCTTTCTTAGGTTATCTAAGACACACATTCTTACCTTCCCCTTTGTTTTTGTAATCTTTGTGTTTTTTTCCACCACATCTACCCTCTGCAAGGTTTTTACCACATAGCACCATCAAACTCTTAAAATATTTTCTCCTATACCAAAGTTGGTATCCATTAGCCGCACCATAACTTGTCAAACAATCTTTAAGTTGTTCTGGGTGTTCAAACCTCATCCCTAAATTTGGCTTCATTTCATTTCATGGTAGGTTTGGGTCAAATTCATGATAACTAACCCCTTCAGCAACCTTAAACTGATTCTCTACATCTTCATCATCACTATTTTTGCCTAACTCCTTACCAATTGGATTACTACTTTCACCATCATCAGACTTTTCACTAAAGTTACTTATAAAACTACCAATTGCATACTTTGTTCAAAAAAGGATCATTAATAGACCTTTTGGGAATATGTACATCATCTTCCCCTACAAAATCACTAGGCTCATAATCTGTTAATTCCTCCATCTCACAACATTTGAATCTTCATCATCATCCTCATCTATATTACTATGATCCTAGTGACTTAACATACCCATGATGTTTTATAAAAAAAAAACTATTTTATTTTTGTTCTATAACCTAAGGCAATTCTATTGGCTAATTCGGAATCATTCTTAATTTGAATTAATCAACTACTTAGTTCTTTACCTGGAACAAGAAACATAATAACTGGCTTTTTGCCCGTATAAAAATTAAAAATTCGTTGATGTTGGTCTAATCGAATTGATCTAGGTTCTCTATGTGACTCAGTCGTTCTTTGGTGAAGCAAATATTTTTGGTTTGTTTTAAATTTAAATGTGCAAAGACTTAAAAGTAAATGTCGTTGAAAGTAAAGGGCAAGTATTAAATGAGCGTGAAAATAAATCGAAATCTAATTAAAAGAGAGGTGCGATATTTAAAAACTTGACGGAAAGTAAATTAATTAAATGACTAAAACTAAAGCGTGACGGAAATTAAAAATTAGACAAGTATTAAAATGAGAATGCAAAAATAAAACAAGACAAAGTACTAAAAGTAACTCCCAATCGGAATGTATTCCGATCGGTGCACCTTTACCTGATCGGAATGATGTCGTCGGAATATACAATCGGAATATGTAGAGGATAACTGATCGGAATAGCTGTCACTCAACTCAGATCGGAATATCACTAGACCAATCCAATCGGAATACCAAACCACCTCCAATCGGAATGAAGGCTTACCTTGATCGGAATATGGTAGACCTGGTCGGAATGAAGATTGGAACACCTAATCGGAATATGTCACTTAACACGATCGGAATAACCAAACTTGCACCTCAATCGGAATGTGGTACTGAACACCAATCGGAATACTATCACACTAACCCAATCGGAATATCCAGAAAACCACTCTGATCGGAATACCAGAGTCCACCAATCGGAAAGTAAAACCCTTTTCCGATTGACCCAATCGGAATACGAAGAAAAGTACCAAAAATAAGCTTAACAATTAAGCTATGATCCTAATAAGCACTAGACGAAAAACTTAGCTAAAACCGTGTAAAAATAAGCTATAAAACTGAAAGTTAAAGACTTTTAAGACAAGAAAAAGATAAACTTTAAGTAAAACAACTTTTATATAAAACTAACTTTTATAAAAACTATATAAACTTGAAAATAAATCAAATAAGCTATGAAAATAAGAAGTTTAAAACAATCAAAAGCATAAAAATCAAATCTTTAACAAATCAACAAGTTTAAAACGTGTAAACCAAAGAAAGGTAGAAGAAGATTAACGAGATAAAATAAAGGTGCAAGTAATTAAAAAGAAACACTTACTTGAAATTAAAAGTAATTAAAGGTGCAAAACATGTATTTAAATGTGCAAGTAATTAAATGTGCATAAATGAAAGTGGAAGAATGGTTTGTCAAGCCACCAACCATGGAAGAACTAATTGTCACTATTAGTCAACAAAACTTAATGAATGAAAATGAGGGGTTTATATAGGTGATTAGGGAGTGGTTAGAGGAAGCTTCCTCTCTCCTTCCTTTCTTGTTAATTGCACCATCAAGTCCTTCCTTCTTAATCTTTTTGTTAATCTTGGAATGTGATGACTTTTGGCTCGGGATTTCTTTGGACTCGTCTTTTAATTCTTCGATAAATAAGACTTGAGTTCCTCGGCTTTAAGTGAACTTTCGTCTTTTGACTTTTTCTTCGATAAATCTTCAGAATTGGTCTTGGACTTCCGTTCTTTATCCACTTTTGACTTCTTGACTTCGTCTTTCATCCTTTTCTTCAATAAAAGTCCGTAAATGCCCGTGAATCCTCGTGTTTTCTCCACTTTTCACCTTTTCGTCCTAAATCACAACAAAAACACAAACCACGCATAATTCCGACATAAAAGACATAAAATACACGTTTTGGTCCGGTTATTATTGTAATTAAGTGGTAGAAAAGATGGGTGTTTACACACCTATCAAATCCCCTACACTTGACCATTGCAATGTCCTCGTGCAATGCATTAGTTACAAAGCATGTTTACACTTTTCATCATAATCAATCCACATTGGCCTTTATTAAAGAGATGAAAAATTATAAAAAATGCAAAGCAAAGAAATTAAAAGCATACCTTGGGTTTTAAAAATGTCATGAATAATCATCATCCTCAGCTTTTCACTTTCTCCAAACCAAGCTTAAAAACGAGATCATTGTTATTATAAGTTAGTAGACTAACATGAATTCATGTGGGCCAATTACTTACTTAGACTCCCTTATTCCTATGGGTATCTCTTATATTTTATTATTTGTCTTAAATGATCACGAAGATGCATTGTTTGACTTATTTCGATAATTATTTAGTCTGAAAATAAAGTGCACGATTTAATCAATAGTTAGCTAAAGGACCAAATCTTTTAAAACTGCTTCTCGGGATATCAAAAAGTTCATATCTTGGCATAACTTGGTTCGCGATTTGAGACCTTTCTCGGGCCGATATTTGGCAGCGACTTAATACTTCAAATCTTGAGAGACGTTCATGAAATAATGGTCTTCTCTTCATAATTGGAATTTCTTCACTTGGAATTTTTGAGAGATTCTTCATATATGGACCACGACTTCTTCATTTTTCTCCAATCTTTATTTTGGATTTTGATATACAACGATCCGCCTCCTTTTATTGACTTGGATCTATTTATCCTCATACCTTGTTAGGGTCTTTTCGGATACACTTCTCCATGACTTTTGGGGAGTTTTGCTTTACGTCGTGTGTCTCGATCCTTCATATTGATTTTCGATAAATGATTCTTCACATCACTTTGGATCTTTAGCAACAAAACATAGCCCTCATGCCTTGTTAGGGCCTTTTTGGACTCGCCAATCTTCGCGCCCCGCTTCATAAGTTATGCCTTGGCTATGAACTCTCGTCATTACCGAGCAACTTTTAAACGATCTGGGGCTAGAAGCTAAGTAACTTTTCAAATCGTACAACCTTATTTATTAGCAGATAAATTTATTAGCAAGCGATGGGAGAATAGGCTCATAATTAACTCACATAAATTCATGAAAGAATACCGACTTATAATTGGCTCTATCATCTCTCGTTCTCCACAGTTTAAAATCTCAAGTAATGAGATTCGTGGATACTTAGCCTATTAAATCAAAGTTTTGGGTTTTCGAGTCGCCTATAGGATCTTGCAAATTCTTCGACTCTTTCAAGTTTAGAAATCGCATTTTAAAGTTCCCTTGATAAACGACTCTCTAGGATCGATTATAGGAACTTGCGAAAAGTTCTTGTTCTTAACCCGTGAGAGTTAAGACTTTCGCGTTTTATAGCTCCCTAAATAAAAGCCTAGCAAAACTTGACTTAAACATGTTAAGGATACTAGCTAGAGTAAACTCGGATTGAGTCAAAAGATTCACAACGTTTGCAAATTAAAACCACTTATTAAACATTTATTCTAACAAAGGAAGAAAATAACTATACAAAGATAACAACTAATAGGCAAAAATAGATCAAAAATTTTGAAAAATGTCGAAAAATTGATTTTCCGGTTAAAATGAGGACAAATACAAGGAAAAGACCACTTAACTTCGATAGAAGTCCCCCCTACACTTGAGATAAACATTGTCCTCAATGTTTAAGCATGTGGGAGTAAACTCCCCTACACTTAGGACATTGTGCACGTTGTTTAAATTTTGCTAAGGAAAAGACCACTAAAGAGATTCCTATTTTAATATTGAGAAAATATAAAAATAGTGAATCGGAAAGAGTTTAGGATAGAACCGGGAAGAAGTAGAACACGGAATCACGGGTGGTCAAGAATCATCAAGAGTGGATCATTGAAGCTCGAATCCCTGATTAAGAAGTGAGGAGAGGAAATAGCAATCCAAAGGGTCCCCCCTACACTTATGATAAAGAAAGCGAAAAGATAGATGCATGGGTTGCCTCCCAAGAAGCGCTTGGTTTTTGTTAACCGAGTCGTGAGCCTGACTCGACCTTGATCATTAACGGAAGTAGCATGAAACAAATCCACCAGGATCAAAGACATAGTTTTCATCCATCAATAAGAACGAGCTTAAGGCGAACAAGGCAAGCCAAAAGAGAAATGGCAAGGTTCCCTTAAGCAGCGATGGAGCACGGTGGAAGCAAAGTTGAAGTGGAGCAAGCATGTCTTCAAAATTTCCAAAGATATTTCCTTTTATTTCATCAGGTGGATACTGAGATGGCTTAAAGACTTCAATACCGGGGTCGAACACCTTTTCCTTCAGGGGAAAATAGCACTCAGGCTCAGCCAAATGTGAAGAAGATCCGCAAAGAAGCACAACCTCGTCCTCAGAAATGGGACAAAGAGGTGTCAAATCATACGTGCAACGGATTTCGGTGTTGACTGGTTTCTTCTCCTTTGACAAAATGCTCTTCAAATCCAAAGTAGGATCAAGACGATAATCTTCAAAGTCATAAGGAGGAGCATCACTCTCATGAGGGAAGTATGTGTTGAGAAATTCAGAGAAATCTTCCTCAAATGAATAATCGTCCAAAGTAGGATCGAGTGATGATGGAGGATCTTCATCATGTGAAGAATCGCTCGATAGAGTATCAGCCTCATCAAAATCATCGAAAGTGGGCAGCTCGGGATACTCAGAAGTACAATCAAAATCATCCGAGTCTGAGCTAGAATCATCATCATCATAAGCATCAAAGACCGGTGGAGAATCAAAAATGGGAGAAGCGTCGAAAGTAAAGTGAGAATCATCCACATTATCATGAAAAAGTGGATTATCGATGCAAGAGTCGAATAGAGGATTGTCGTAGACGGTAAAGTCAGCGAGCACATTTATCATATTCACTGATTCTCGGCCTCCAAAGGATTTGCCTGTAAGCTTCCCCATTTTGAAAACTTGTGCATCATCCCCGACTCGTAAGATTAACTCACCTTCGGCAACATCCACTAAAGCTCGTCCGGTTCTCAAGAATGGCCGACCAAGTATTAAAGGGATACGAGGGTCCATTTCATAATCAACGACAACAAAATCGACCGGGAAAGTAAATGTGCCAACTTTGATAAACACGTCTTCGGCTATACCAACGGGGTAAGCGAGAGTGCGATTTGAAAGTTCAAGAGTCATCTTTGTTGGAATGAGGTCGGGCAATGATAGTGTTTTCCAAACACTGAGTGGCATTAAATTAATACTAGCCCCGAGATCAGCAAGGGCAGTAAATTCTTCAGTTTTGTTGAACACGCAAGGCAACACAAAACGACCGGGATCTCCGAGTTTTTCCGGAAGTTCTTTAAGAAGGACTGCAGAGCAGTTTTCATTTAAGCGTGTGTTGGCGAGTTCAATCAGCTTCTCCTTCTTGTTAAGCAATTCCTTAAATGCTTTAACAAATTTGGGCATGTGGACAAGTGCCTCAAGAAAGCTAATGTTGAAGTTCATTTGAGAAATCATCTTGATATAGCTAGTCACTTGAGCGTCCTCCTTGTTTAGCATTTTGTTCTTGCCCAAGCGAGAAGGATAAGGGATATTAGGTTTGGGTGGTGAGGGTGCAGGTGTAGTAGATAACGGTTGAGATGTTGAAGGGTCATTGGCGGGAGCTTCATCACGTCGAGGCGGAGACGGTAATGGTGCACTAATACTAGGTGTAGGAGGAGTAGGGATACATGGTGGTGGAGGAGGTGTAGATGATGGGGGTGGGATTGGTGGTCCTATGATGGTGACTCCACTACGAGTAGTAATAGCACTCACATTGGCTCGCGGATTAGTGACGGTGTTTGAAGGTAGAGAACTTGAAGTAGAAGGTTGAGCGGCTGGCAAGAAACTAGCAAGCATATTCTTCAAATCATTGGTTTGACTGCTGAAGGAGGATTTAATGTTATCTCGAAGCTCGGATCTTATCTCATTTCCTTGCTTTGTGATATCTCCTTTAAGATTGATAATTTGGCTCTGCAAGTTCTTGATTTGCTCACCTTGGGTTCTCATGATGGCCTCAACATCCGGATTACTGGGTGGGTTTTGTTGGGCGGGTGGGTGATAAGGATTAGAAGCTCTTGGTGGGATTTGGTTGCTTCTAGTGTAGTTGTTGGCGGGGTTTTGGTTTTGAGGAGAAAAACCGGGTGAAAGGTAGTTGTTAGAACGGTAGCTCAGCAGATTTCTATCCCCTTGTTGTCTAGCTTGATAATTTTCCGGTGAATAATTACCGTAAGCTGCATACACATTTTCCGGATTTCCTTGTGTCGAAGGACAATCGGTGTATGAGTGAGGACCGCCGCATGTCTCACAAAGATTAGCAACTGCTTTAACTTGTTGTTGTTGTTGGTTTGAAGCGAGAAGCGTAATACTTTTGCTCATTTCAGTCATCATGCGGGTGAGTTCGGTCATCTCAGGGTTTGCTGAGGTTGAGGAAACATTGACTCTCGGGTTGTTCCTAGAAGAAGCAGAGGAATCCCAGTTCTTGTGGTGAGTAGTCATGTTCTCAATTAACTCTCTACACTCCTCGGGTCTCCTTTTCATGAATGTGCCACCGGCGGCTGCATTGATCGTATCACGATCTCGAAAAGTCAATCCGTTGTAGAAAGTATCGATCAAGGTGACCGGAAGCATGTTGTGGTTTGGACAACGGTCGATCAAGACATTATATCTCTCCCATGCATCAAAAAGAGATTCATCGGGATCTTGCATGAAACCGCTGATCTGATTGCGAAGGCTTGTGACCATGGATGGTGGAAAGTAGCGCGACAAAAAGCGTTGAGTCATATCATCCCAAGTGTGAATAGAATTCTTCGGGAGACGATCAAACCATTTCTCGGCATGATGTAATAAAGTGTGTGGAAAGAGTTGTAGGCGAAGCTCATCCATAGTGGCACCATCCAACTTCATGCTCTGAGTGATAGTAATGAACTTGTCGAGGTGTTTGTTGGCATCATCATCAGGCAATCCTCTAAATGGGTTTGTTTGTACTTGCTGAATCATGTGGTGCTTCAACGAAAACTCAGGAGCGTTGATTTGCATCGGCGCAATCGGTCCTCCTCGTCCAAACATGGTTGGTTGACAAAGTTCCTCCATGGTCCGAAGATCGGGCTGTGGAAGAGCATTGTTGTTATTATTATTATTGAGGTGCGGTTGTTGATTATTGTTGTTAACACCTGCCATATCTAAATCTTCTTGAGGTTCGGGCTCTTGATAATTAGAAGATCTAGTACGCATACACCTGAAAATACAAAAGAAAACAAAACCAAACACAAAGACAATATATATACACAAGAAAGATAAAATCTTTTTGGATTTTTGAAATTTTTAATTTTTATGGTTTTTATGAATTTTTATAATTTTTATGATTTTTTTGAATTTTTATGCAAGAAAAGTAACGTTCATAAGTGAACGGATCCCAAAAAGCAACGTGTCTCTCACAAAAAACTGTTGATCTTTACGAAAAGAGCCGGCAGCGGCGCCATTTAATAACTGGCTTTTTGCCCGTATAAAAATTAAAAATTCGTTGATGTTGGTCTAATCGAATTGATCTAGGTTCTCTATGTGACTCAGTCGTTCTTTGGTGAAGCAAATATTTTTGGTTTGTTTTAAATTTAAATGTGCAAAGACTTAAAAGTAAATGTCGTTGAAAGTAAAGGGCAAGTATTAAATGAGCGTGAAAATAAATCGAAATCTAATTAAAAGAGAGGTGCGATATTTAAAAACTTGACGGAAAGTAAATTAATTAAATGACTAAAACTAAAGCGTGACGGAAATTAAAAATTAGACAAGTATTAAAATGAGAATGCAAAAATAAAACAAGACAAAGTACTAAAAGTAACTCCCAATCGGAATGTATTCCGATCGGTGCACCTTTACCTGATCGGAATGATGTCGTCGGAATATACAATCGGAATATGTAGAGGATAACTGATCGGAATAGCTGTCACTCAACTCAGATCGGAATATCACTAGACCAATCCAATCGGAATACCAAACCACCTCCAATCGGAATGAAGGCTTACCTTGATCGGAATATGGTAGACCTGGTCGGAATGAAGATTGGAACACCTAATCGGAATATGTCACTTAACACGATCGGAATAACCAAACTTGCACCTCAATCGGAATGTTGTACTGAACACCAATCGGAATACTATCACACTAACCCAATCGGAATATCCAGAAAACCACTCTGATCGGAATACCAGAGTCCACCAATCGGAAAGTAAAACCCTTTTCCGATTGACCCAATCGGAATACGAAGAAAAGTACCAAAAATAAGCTTAACAATTAAGCTATGATCCTAATAAGCACTAGACGAAAAACTTAGCTAAAACCGTGTAAAAATAAGCTATAAAACTGAAAGTTAAAGACTTTTAAGACAAGAAAAAGATAAACTTTAAGTAAAACAACTTTTATATAAAACTAACTTTTATAAAAACTATATAAACTTGAAAATAAATCAAATAAGCTATGAAAATAAGAAGTTTAAAACAATCAAAAGCATAAAAATCAAATCTTTAACAAATCAACAAGTTTAAAACGTGTAAACCAAAGAAAGGTAGAAGAAGATTAACGAGATAAAATAAAGGTGCAAGTAATTAAAAAGAAACACTTACTTGAAATTAAAAGTAATTAAAGGTGCAAAACATGTATTTAAATGTGCAAGTAATTAAATGTGCATAAATGAAAGTGGAAGAATGGTTTGTCAAGCCACCAACCATGGAAGAACTAATTGTCACTATTAGTCAACAAAACTTAATGAATGAAAATGAGGGGTTTATATAGGTGATTAGGGAGTGGTTAGAGGAAGCTTCCTCTCTCCTTCCTTTCTTGTTAATTGCACCATCAAGTCCTTCCTTCTTAATCTTTTTGTTAATCTTGGAATGTGATGACTTTTGGCTCGGGATTTCTTTGGACTCGTCTTTTAATTCTTCGATAAATAAGACTTGAGTTCCTCGGCTTTAAGTGAACTTTCGTCTTTTGACTTTTTCTTCGATAAATCTTCAGAATTGGTCTTGGACTTCCGTTCTTTATCCACTTTTGACTTCTTGACTTCGTCTTTCATCCTTTTCTTCAATAAAAGTCCGTAAATGCCCGTGAATCCTCGTGTTTTCTCCACTTTTCACCTTTTCGTCCTAAATCACAACAAAAACACAAACCACGCATAATTCCGACATAAAAGACATAAAATACACGTTTTGGTCCGGTTATTATTGTAATTAAGTGGTAGAAAAGATGGGTGTTTACACACCTATCAAATCCCCTACACTTGACCATTGCAATGTCCTCATGCAATGCATTAGTTACAAAGCATGTTTACACTTTTCATCATAATCAATCCACATTGGCCTTTATTAAAGAGATGAAAAATTATAAAAAATGCAAAGCAAAGAAATTAAAAGCATACCTTGGGTTTTAAAAATGTCATGAATAATCATCATCCTCAGCTTTTCACTTTCTCCAAACCAAGCTTAAAAACGAGATCATTGTTATTATAAGTTAGTAGACTAACATGAATTCATGTGGGCCAATTACTTACTTAGACTCCCTTATTCCTATGGGTATCTCTTATATTTTATTATTTGTCTTAAATGATCACGAAGATGCATTGTTTGACTTATTTCGATAATTATTTAGTCTGAAAATAAAGTGCACGATTTAATCAATAGTTAGCTAAAGGACCAAATCTTTTAAAACTGCTTCTCGGGATATCAAAAAGTTCATATCTTGGCATAACTTGGTTCGCGATTTGAGACCTTTCTCGGGCCGATATTTGGCAGCGACTTAATACTTCAAATCTTGAGAGACGTTCATGAAATAATGGTCTTCTCTTCATAATTAGAGTTTCTTCACTTGGAATTTTTGAGAGATTCTTCATATATGGACCACGACTTCTTCACTCCAATCTTTATTTTGGATTTTGATATACAACGATCCGCCTCCTTTTATTGACTTGGATCTATTTATCCTCATACCTTGTTAGGGTCTTTTCGGATACACTTCTCCATGACTTTTGGGGAGTTTTGCTTTACGTCGTGTGTCTCGATCCTTCATATTGATTTTCGATAAATGATTCTTCACATCACTTTGGATCTTTAGCAACAAAACATAGCCCTCATGCCTTGTTAGGGCCTTTTCGGACTCGCCAATCTTCGCGCCCCGCTTCATAAGTTATGCCTTGGCTATGAACTCTCGTCATTACCGAGCAACTTTTAAACGATCTGGGGCTAGAAGCTAAGTAACTTTTCAAATCGTACAACCTTATTTATTAGCAGATAAATTTATTAGAAAGCGATGGGAGAATAGGCTCATAATTAACTCACATAAATTCATGAAAGAATACCGACTTATAATTGGCTCTATCATCTCTCGTTCTCCACAGTTTAAAATCTCAAGTAATGAGATTCGTGGAATCTTAGCCTATTAAATCAAAGTTTTGGGTTTTCGAGTCGCCTATAGGATCTTGCAAATTCTTCGACTCTTTCAAGTTTAGAAATCGCATTTTAAAGTTCCCTTGATAAACGACTCTCTAGGATCGATTATAGGAACTTGCGAAAAGTTCTTGTTCTTAACCCGTGAGAGTTAAGACTTTCGCGTTTTATAGCTCCCTAAATAAAAGCCTAGCAAAACTTGACTTAAACATGTTAAGGATACTAGCTAGAGTAAACTCGGATTGAGTCAAAAGATTCACAACGTTTGCAAATTAAAACCACTTATTAAACATTTATTCTAACAAAGGAAGAAAATAACTATACAAAGATAACAACTAATAGGCAAAAATAGATCAAAAATTTTGAAAAATGTCGAAAAATTGATTTTCCGGTTAAAATGAGGACAAATACAAGGAAAAGACCACTTAACTTCGATAGAAGTCCCCCCTACACTTGAGATAAACATTGTCCTCAATGTTTAAGCATGTGGGAGCAAACTCCCCTACACTTAGGACATTGTGCACGTTGTTTAAATTTTGCTAAGGAAAAGACCACTAAAGAGATTCCTATTTTAATATTGAGAAAATATAAAAATAGTGAATCGGAAAGAGTTTAGGATAGAACCGGGAAGAAGTAGAACACGGAATCACGGGTGGTCAAGAATCATCAAGAGTGGATCATTGAAGCTCGAATCCCTGATTAAGAAGTGAGGAGAGGAAATAGCAATCCAAAGGGTCCCCCCTACACTTATGATAAAGAAAGCGAAAAGATAGATGCATGGGTTGCCTCCCAAGAAGCGCTTGGTTTTTGTTAACCGAGTCGTGAGCCTGACTCGACCTTGATCATTAACGGAAGTAGCATGAAACAAATCCACCAGGATCAAAGACATAGTTTTCATCCATCAATAAGAACGAGCTTAAGGCGAACAAGGCAAGCCAAAAGAGAAATGGCAAGGTTCCCTTAAGCAGCGATGGAGCACGGTGGAAGCAAAGTTGAAGTGGAGCAAGCATGTCTTCAAAATTTCCAAAGATATTTCCTTTTATTTCATCAGGTGGATACTGAGATGGCTTAAAGACTTCAATACCGGGGTCGAACACCTTTTCCTTCAGGGGAAAATAGCACTCAGGCTCAGCCAAATGTGAAGAAGATCCGCAAAGAAGCACAACCTCGTCCTCAGAAATGGGACAAAGAGGTGTCAAATCATACGTGCAACGGATTTCGGTGTTGACTGGTTTCTTCTCCTTTGACAAAATGCTCTTCAAATCCAAAGTAGGATCAAGACGATAATCTTCAAAGTCATAAGGAGGAGCATCACTCTCATGAGGGAAGTATGTGTTGAGAAATTCAGAGAAATCTTCCTCAAATGAATAATCGTCCAAAGTAGGATCGAGTGATGATGGAGGATCTTCATCATGTGAAGAATCGCTCGATAGAGTATCAGCCTCATCAAAATCATCGAAAGTGGGCAGCTCGGGATACTCAGAAGTACAATCAAAATCATCCGAGTCTGAGCTAGAATCATCATCATCATAAGCATCAAAGACCGGTGGAGAATCAAAAATGGGAGAAGCGTCGAAAGTAAAGTGAGAATCATCCACATTATCATGAAAAAGTGGATTATCGATGCAAGAGTCGAATAGAGGATTGTCGTAGACGGTAAAGTCAGCGAGCACATTTATCATATTCACTGATTCTCGGCCTCCAAAGGATTTGCCTGTAAGCTTCCCCATTTTGAAAACTTGTGCATCATCCCCGACTCGTAAGATTAACTCACCTTCGGCAACATCCACTAAAGCTCGTCCGGTTCTCAAGAATGGTCGACCAAGTATTAAAGGGATACGAGGGTCCATTTCATAATCAACGACAACAAAATCGACCGGGAAAGTAAATGTGCCAACTTTGATAAACACGTCTTCGGCTATACCAACGGGGTAAGCGAGAGTGCGATTTGAAAGTTCAAGAGTCATCTTTGTTGGAATGAGGTCGGGCAATGATAGTGTTTTCCAAACACTGAGTGGCATTGAATTAATACTAGCCCCGAGATCAGCAAGGGCAGTAAATTCTTCAGTTTTGTTGAACACGCAAGGCAACACAAAACGACCGGGATCTCCGAGTTTTTCCGGAAGTTCTTTAAGAAGGACTGCAGAGCAGTTTTCATTTAAGCGTGTGTTGGCGAGTTCAATCAGCTTCTCCTTCTTGTTAAGCAATTCCTTAAATGCTTTAACAAATTTGGGCATGTGGACAAGTGCCTCAAGAAAGCTAATGTTGAAGTTCATTTGAGAAATCATCTTGATATAGCTAGTCACTTGAGCGTCCTCCTTGTTTAGCATTTTGTTCTTGCCCAAGCGAGAAGGATAAGGGATATTAGGTTTGGGTGGTGAGGGTGCAGGTGTAGTAGATAACGGTTGAGATGTTGAAGGGTCATTGGCGGGAGCTTCATCACGTCGAGGCGGAGACGGTAATGGTGCACTAATACTAGGTGTAGGAGGAGTAGGGATACATGGTGGTGGAGGAGGTGTAGATGATGGGGGTGGGATTGGTGGTCCTATGATGGTGACTCCACTACGAGTAGTAATAGCACTCACATTGGCTCGCGGATTAGTGACGGTGTTTGAAGGTAGAGAACTTGAAGTAGAAGGTTGAGCGGCTGGCAAGAAACTAGCAAGCATATTCTTCAAATCATTGGTTTGACTGCTGAAGGAGGATTTAATGTTATCTCGAAGCTCGGATCTTATCTCATTTCCTTGCTTTGTGATATCTCCTTTAAGATTGATAATTTGGCTCTGCAAGTTCTTGATTTGCTCACCTTGGGTTCTCATGATGGCCTCAACATCCGGATTACTGGGTGGGTTTTGTTGGGCGGGTGGGTGATAAGGATTAGAAGCTCTTGGTGGGATTTGGTTGCTTCTAGTGTAGTTGTTGGCGGGGTTTTGGTTTTGAGGAGAAAAACCGGGTGAAAGGTAGTTGTTAGAACGGTAGCTCAGCAGATTTCTATCCCCTTGTTGTCTAGCTTGATAATTTTCCGGTGAATAATTACCGTAAGCTGCATACACATTTTCCGGATTTCCTTGTGTCGAAGGACAATCGGTGTATGAGTGAGGACCGCCGCATGTCTCACAAAGATTAGCAACTGCTTTAACTTGTTGTTGTTATTGGTTTGAAGCGAGAAGCGTAATACTTTTGCTCATTTCAGTCATCATGCGGGTGAGTTCGGTCATCTCAGGGTTTGCTGAGGTTGAGGAAACATTGACTCTCGGGTTGTTCCTAGAAGAAGCAGAGGAATCCCAGTTCTTGTGGTGAGTAGTCATGTTCTCAATTAACTCTCTACACTCCTCGGGTCTCCTTTTCATGAATGTGCCACCGGCGGCTGCATTGATCGTATCACGATCTCGAAAAGTCAATCCGTTGTAGAAAGTATCGATCAAGGTGACCGGAAGCATGTTGTGGTTTGGACAACGGTCGATCAAGACATTATATCTCTCCCATGCATCAAAAAGAGATTCATCGGGATCTTGCATGAAACCGCTGATCTGATTGCGAAGGCTTGTGACCATGGATGGTGGAAAGTAGCGCGACAAAAAGCGTTGAGTCATATCATCCCAAGTGTGAATAGAATTCTTCGGGAGACGATCAAACCATTTCTCGGCATGATGTAATAAAGTGTGTGGAAAGAGTTGTAGGCGAAGCTCATCCATAGTGGCACCATCCAACTTCATGCTCTGAGTGATAGTAATGAACTTGTCGAGGTGTTTGTTGGCATCATCATCAGGCAATCCTCTAAATGGGTTTGTTTGTACTTGCTGAATCATGTGGTGCTTCAACGAAAACTCAGGAGCGTTGATTTGCATCGGCGCAATCGGTCCTCCTCGTCCAAACATGGTTGGTTGACAAAGTTCCTCCATGGTCCGAAGATCGGGCTGTGGAAGAGCATTGTTGTTATTATTATTATTGAGGTGCGGTTGTTGATTATTGTTGTTAACACCTGCCATATCTAAATCTTCTTGAGGCTCGGGCTCTTGATAATTAGAAGATCTAGTACGCATACACCTGAAAATACAAAAGAAAACAAAACCAAACACAAAGACAATATATATACACAAGAAAGATAAAATCTTTTTGGATTTTTGAAATTTTTAATTTTTATGGTTTTTATGAATTTTTATAATTTTTATGATTTTTTTGAATTTTTATGCAAGAAAAGTAACGTTCATAAGTGAACGGATCCTAAAAAGCAACGTGTCTCTCACAAAAAACTGTTGATCTTTACGAAAAGAGCCGGCAGCGGCGCCATTTAATAACTGGCTTTTTGCCCGTATAAAAATTAAAAATTCGTTGATGTTGGTCTAATCGAATTGATCTAGGTTCTCTATGTGACTCAGTCGTTCTTTGGTGAAGCAAATATTTTTGGTTTGTTTTAAATTTAAATGTGCAAAGACTTAAAAGTAAATGTCGTTGAAAGTAAAGGGCAAGTATTAAATGAGCGTGAAAATAAATCGAAATCTAATTAAAAGAGAGGTGCGATATTTAAAAACTTGACGGAAAGTAAATTAATTAAATGACTAAAACTAAAGCGTGACGGAAATTAAAAATTAGACAAGTATTAAAATGAGAATGCAAAAATAAAACAAGACAAAGTACTAAAAGTAACTCCCAATCGGAATGTATTCCGATCGGTGCACCTTTACCTGATCGGAATGATGTCGTCGGAATATACAATCGGAATATGTAGAGGATAACTGATCGGAATAGCTGTCACTCAACTCAGATCGGAATATCACTAGACCAATCCAATCGGAATACCAAACCACCTCCAATCGGAATGAAGGCTTACCTTGATCGGAATATGGTAGACCTGGTCGGAATGAAGATTGGAACACCTAATCGGAATATGTCACTTAACACGATCGGAATAACCAAACTTGCACCTCAATCGGAATGTTGTACTGAACACCAATCGGAATACTATCACACTAACCCAATCGGAATATCCAGAAAACCACTCTGATCGGAATACCAGAGTCCACCAATCGGAAAGTAAAACCCTTTTCCGATTGACCCAATCGGAATACGAAGAAAAGTACCAAAAATAAGCTTAACAATTAAGCTATGATCCTAATAAGCACTAGACGAAAAACTTAGCTAAAACCGTGTAAAAATAAGCTATAAAACTGAAAGTTAAAGACTTTTAAGACAAGAAAAAGATAAACTTTAAGTAAAACAACTTTTATATAAAACTAACTTTTATAAAAACTATATAAACTTGAAAATAAATCAAATAAGCTATGAAAATAAGAAGTTTAAAACAATCAAAAGCATAAAAATCAAATCTTTAACAAATCAACAAGTTTAAAACGTGTAAACCAAAGAAAGGTAGAAGAAGATTAACGAGATAAAATAAAGGTGCAAGTAATTAAAAAGAAACACTTACTTGAAATTAAAAGTAATTAAAGGTGCAAAACATGTATTTAAATGTGCAAGTAATTAAATGTGCATAAATGAAAGTGGAAGAATGGTTTGTCAAGCCACCAACCATGGAAGAACTAATTGTCACTATTAGTCAACAAAACTTAATGAATGAAAATGAGGGGTTTATATAGGTGATTAGGGAGTGGTTAGAGGAAGCTTCCTCTCTCCTTCCTTTCTTGTTAATTGCACCATCAAGTCCTTCCTTCTTAATCTTTTTGTTAATCTTGGAATGTGATGACTTTTGGCTCGGGATTTCTTTGGACTCGTCTTTTAATTCTTCGATAAATAAGACTTGAGTTCCTCGGCTTTAAGTGAACTTTCGTCTTTTGACTTTTTCTTCGATAAATCTTCAGAATTGGTCTTGGACTTCCGTTCTTTATCCACTTTTGACTTCTTGACTTCGTCTTTCATCCTTTTCTTCAATAAAAGTCCGTAAATGCCCGTGAATCCTCGTGTTTTCTCCACTTTTCACCTTTTCGTCCTAAATCACAACAAAAACACAAACCACGCATAATTCCGACATAAAAGACATAAAATACACGTTTTGGTCCGGTTATTATTGTAATTAAGTGGTAGAAAAGATGGGTGTTTACACACCTATCAAAACAAAATATTTTTAATGGGGAGCATACATAATAAGTGTGTAAACACTTATCCTTTTGCCACTAAAATCAAGGAAAAACAAGACCTATTCATGTGTTTAATGTCATAAAAGTCAGAATTACGCGTGGTTTTGTGTTTTTGTGTTAAATATGTACAAATGATCAAAAGAAGAGAAAACACAGGATTTCACGTTCAAATGTTGAAGAAAAGTCCAAGAAAAAGACGAAGACAAAGTCAAAAGACCAAAAGTGTGCCCAAGTTCACGAAAACCGGCTAAACCGACAAGGTTTTGAAGAAACGATCAAGAAAGCCGAAATCAAGTTCGATTATAATGGATTTCAACTTTTTAAAGATATTCGAGCTTTGTGGGTCCCACATTAGCAAAATGGGTTTTGAAGGCCCATTTATGGGATATAAACTTATTATTTAACCAAAAGCCCAAATCAAAAGCCCAATTCATATTATACGGATGGAGTTGTTTATAATCATTTGGGCCACAAAGCCCATACGGATGGAAATTATTGGGCTCAAATTGCAAACAAATGAAACGTATTGTCTAGTTCAAATTTCAGTCAACTTCCCAAACATTTATCTATCACACACGGTCAACACAAAACCTATAAACCAAACCCCCTCACACGTGTACCCACACTCACCCCAACACACGGTTTTAATAAAATGTTTTTATATTTACCCCACACCCACCCTTAGGATAATAACAATGTGTTTCCACTCACTTTTCTCCTTCCATCTCTCCTAAATAAAACACAGCCACCATTTATCTTTTACCCCAAACCCTAATCAAAATCATGAAAAATCACCATCCATAAAATTGGGGCTTTTAATCCAAACGTGTGATTCACACGAGTTTGGATTAAATCCCCACAAGATTCGGGGGTAAACACTCATGGTGGTCCTCAAATCTATCCGACGTGGTCAACCTTTTGTTTTGATTGGAGGATACACTTCACCATCCCAATCCCTCCAATAAACTTGCTCCACCTCAGCCTAAACAAACACAACAAACATACCCAAATGCCATCCTGGCAATCCGTGGCTCACAAGGATCATTTTCATCCATTGGATCGAAGAGAAGAGAGAGAAAAGATGAATGAAGGGCCTGGATTTATTGCTTACTTATGAAGCTAAGAAGAGGGTTTCCTAGGGTTTGCCTATAAAAACCCTCATATCTGTAATTTTGAGGAGCACTTTTTCTTTATTTAATTTTCTGCAATTAGTTTTTTCTAGATTTAATATTGTATTTTTTAATTTCCAGTAATGTAATCTTTTTATTATTAATGAAAAGTTTGATTTTATTTAATTCGTGTCTCAATTTATTTTCTGCCAATTTTAACTATCATCTTTAAATCTGTTTTTATTACTGTTCGTCTTTGATTATTATTAATATAATAAATAAATAACAAAAAGTGAGTTATTTTCCCTACTGGAAAATACAAAATAAATTTGTTCGAAGTCAAGGTTACTGTTCGGTTTGGGTTCGTTTGGTTCGAGGAAGCTTAATGGTGGTGATAAGTTGATGTAAAAGGTTGTGTTTGTTTCGGTTCAAAAGGAGGCACAGCGCCATCCTTCGACTCAACGGTTTCGACATAAGGTTCCTCTCATCTCTTTTATTTTTCTGATTAATATAGGTTAATTGTTTATCTGCTTATTTTTATTTATTTGGGTAGTTATTCTTACTGTTTAAATTTCGAGTTAATTAGGATCTGCTTATTGTTGTTTCGATTGTTTAGTTTATGTTGGATCTGCATTTGTTTTATCTGTTTGGATTTGCTTGTTAGGATCTTTGGATTCATGTTTGTTTAAGTTTAGTAGTGTTTAAATCTGTTTTTTTATCTGCTTCCTTGATTTAGAGTTACTTTTAGACTGGCTTATTTGGTTAGTAGTATTTAGATGTGCTTTGTTCGTTTTTTTTCTGCTTATATTACGTTTGCTTATGCTTATTTGTTTCAGCTTATTTTCATTATAGCTTATTAGCTTATTTGATTTTATATTGCTTATTTAACTTGACTGTTTTGCTTATTTGGGTGTATTGTTATTGCTATTTTACTGTGTAAGGAATCAGACTCAATCAGTCTGTTTTCTTTCTAAGTCCAAAAAAATAAAATTAATAATAGCAAAATAGGTCATTGTGGGACACGAACCCTCGACCTCTCGCATAGCAACCATACGCCTTACCATCTCTGCTAGCACCTTTTTTGTGATTTACTTTGCATCGTTAAATTAATATAGCTTTGTTTAATTAGTGGCAGTTTTAGTTAAATTAGTTTAAATCAAGTTTTTAGTTTAAATAAAAGTTTTATTTCATTTTTCTTTATTTCAGTTATAAAAATATAAAAAGTTAAAAAATATTTTATTTAAATTACTTTTATAATTTTAATTTAATTTTCAATAGATTTTATTTTAGTTTTCAATTAAATTAGTTTTGATTAAAAATAGTTTTTTTTAAATTAGTTAAATTAGATTTTTAAAATTAGATTAAAAAGTTTTATTTTTATAAATTAGTTTTTTTTACATTAGTTTAAAATTAGTTTATTTCAATTAGATTAAAAAGTTTTTATTATTAAATAGATTTTAGTCTAAAATTCCAAAAAATATTTACCAAAAACAAATAAATCTTACTCTAATTGGAAATCAAATTCGAATGAGTCGGGGAACGAAAATAGATCTAAAAAGAGTTTGACAAAAGGAGAATAAATGTGATCACTTTAGTTGTCCTTTCCTTAGCTCGATTTTAAACAACGTACTTAATTTCCTAAGTGTAGGGGAGTTTATTCTCCCACATGCTTATACATTGAGGATAATGTTTATATTAAGTGTAGGGGGGCCTCTATCGAATTTTAGTGGGCTTTTCCATGAATTTGACCCCATTTAACCGGAAAATTTAAAAAAATTTCAACGTTTTTCAAATTGTTGATCTATTTTGGCCTAGTAGTATTTTTTTTCCTTTTGTCATCACATCGTATTTATATTTTCCATTTCAAGAATAAAGTCAAAAATAAATAAATAAATAAAATGGTTTTAACAAGTTTAGATGTCTTTGATATTTTAGGCCCGTCGTGAATATTTTGACTCAACCCGAGTTCACTTATCCAAGTTTACTCTAGCTAGTATCCTTAACCATATGGACCTTAATTGGTTTATTAGGCTAAGCATCCACGAGTCTCATTCTTTGAGATTTTAAATTGTGGAGAACGAGAGATGATAGAGTTGATAATAAGTTTAAGGGTTAATTTTTGCTTATATGGTTTTTGTGGCTCTTTCTTCCCGCTTGTATATTTAATTGCTTAATAAATGAGGATTTTTGCGGTGTCGATTCGATATCTTAACTCTTATCCAAATCTTTATTCTCCTTGTAATTAAAGCATGAACACATTAAGGGTGCCAGCATTGTGGACTTCCGACTAAGGTGGCTCATAACCACTAACTAGGAGGTATTCAGACCATGGGACCGCGGAATTTGGCCTACTATAGATATCATAAATAAAGAAAGAATAAGATTAGAACATGACCTCAAGGAGCCTTAGGGTGTGGGTCATGTAGCACGAGCCTTGTCATTAGAGCCTTAGGGTGTATGGCATGGTAAGTGTTGAATAAAAATTGATCCAAAAATCAATTCCCTCGTTTATCGTTCAAGGAGCCTTAGGGTGTGGACAATAGACGGGGAGCATTTTTACATCTTAAAGAGCCTAAGGGTATATGATGTGAACTTGCTAAACTCCACATAAAGTCTACATGACTTTGGAGGAATAATTAATAAGTAGTACTATTTGGCCAAATTTTGGGTCCGGGAATTTATTCCCCAAATCGTGTTAAATCATCCTTGATGTGGGCTTACTTTAGTAACAACGTTTTTGAGGACGAGGTTAGGTTTTGAGTGTCGGGTTTGCACCATTTGGCCTTCATTTTTGGATTAATAATTATCAAATAAGTCAAATGAGCCTACGGGTGAATGACAATCAATAAAATCTATAGATACAACGTAGGCATTGGAGAAAGAGTATTACACAATTATCTTATATGAGTGCGATTTAACTTAAGGACTTATGGTAAACAATGATCTCGTTTTTAAGCTTGGTATGGGGAACGTGAAACTTGAGGGTGATTAATATTCATGACACCAAAGCCCTAATTCAAGTCTTAGATTTCTTTACAAGTTTCTTCCATCAAATAATTTCCAAGTTAATAAGATGCTATAACTTTTGTCTCCTTTTAAATTTTTTATCTTTTCGTCGTACTAGTAGTAGTAATAGTAATAAAGGCCAAGATGTATTGATTATGAGAGAAATGTAACTTTATGCTTTAAAATAATGCATTGCATGGGGTCATTGCAATGGTCAAGTGTAGGGGATTTAATAAGTGTGTAAACACTTATCCTTTTGCCACTAAAATCAAGGAAAAACAAGACCTAATCATGTGTTTAATGTCATAAAAGTCGGAATTACGCGTGGTTTTGTGTTTTTGTGTTAAATATGTACAAATGATCAAAAGAAGAGAAAACACGGGATTTCACGGTCAAATGTTGAAGAAAAGTCCAAGAAAAAGACGAAGACAAAGTCAAAAGACCAAAAGTGTGCCCAAGTTCACGAAAACCGGCTAAACCGACACGGTTTTAAAGAAACGATCAAGAAAGCCGAAATCAAGTTCGATTATAATGGATTTCAACTTTTTAAAGATATTCGAGCTTTGTGGGTTCCACATTAGCAAAATGGGTTTTGAAGGCCCATTTATGGGATATAAACTTATTATTTAACCAAAAGCCCAAATCAAAAGCCCAATTCATATTATACGGATGGAGTTGTTTATAATCATTTGGGCCACAAAGCCCATACGGATGGAAATTATTGGGCTCAAATTACAAACAAATGAAACGTATTGGCTAGTTCAAATTTCAGTCAACTTCCCAAACATTTATCTATCACACACGGTCAACACAAAATCTATAAACCAAACCCCCTCACACGTGTACCCACACTCACCCCAACACACGGTTTTAATAAAATGTTTTTATATTTACCCCACACCCACCCTTACGATAATTGTTTCCACTCACTTTTCTCCTTCCATCTCTCCCAAATAAAACACAACCACCATTTATCTTTTACCCCAAACCCTAATCAAAATCATGAAAAATTACCATCCATAAAATTGGGGCTTTTAATCCAAACGTGTGATTCACACGAGTTTGGATTAAATCCCCACAAGATTCGGGGGTAAACACTCATGGTGTTCCTCAAATCTATCCGACGTGGCCAACCTTTTGTTTTGATTGGAGGATACACTTCACCATCCCAATCCCTCCAATAAACTTGCTCCACCTCAGCCTAAAAAAACACAACAAACATACCCAAATGCCATCCTCGCAATCCGTGGCTCACAAGGATCATTTTCATCCATCGGATCGAAGAGAAGAGAGAGAAAAGATGAATGAAGGGCCTGGATTTATTGCTTACTTATGAAGTTAAGAAGAGGGTTTCCTAGGGTTTGCCTATAAAAACCCTCATATCTGTAATTTTGAGGAGCACTTTTTCTTTATTTAATTTTTTCCAATTAGTTTTTTTTAGATTTAATATTGTATTTTTTAATTTCTAGTAATGTAATCTTTTTATTATTAATGAAAAGTTTTATTTTATTTAATTCGTGTCTCAATTTATTTTCTGCCAATTTTAATTATCATCTTTAAATCTGTTTTTATTACTGTTCATCTTTGATTATTTTTAATATAATAATAAAAAAAAATAATAAAAAGAAAGTGAGTTATTTTCCCCACTGGAAAATACAAAATAAATCTGTTCGAAGTCAAGGTTACTGTTCGGTTTGGGTTCGTTTGGTTCGAGGAAGCTTAATGGTGGTGATAAGTTGATGTAAATGGTGGTGTTTGTTTCGGTTCAAAAGGAGGCACAGCGCCATCCTTCGACTCAACGGTTTCGACATAATGTTCCTCTCATCTCTTTTATTTTTCTGATTAATATAGGTTAATTGTTTATCTGCTTATTTTTATTTATTTGGGTAGTTATTCTTACTGTTTAAATTTTGAGTTAATTAGGATCTGCTTATTGTTGTTTCGATTGTTTAGTTTATGTTGGATCTGCATTTGTTTTATCTGTTCGGATTTGCTTGTTAGGATCTTTGGATTCATGTTTGTTTAAGTTTAGTAGTGTTTAAATCTGTTTTTTTTATCTGCTTCCTTGATTTAGAGTTACTTTTAGACTGGCTTATTTGGTTAGTAGTATTTAGATGTGCTTTGTTTGTTTTTTCTGCTTATATTACGTTTGTTTATGCTTATTTGTTTCAGCTTATTTTCATTATAGCTTATTAGCTTATTTGTTTTTATATTGCTTATTTAACTCGACTGTTTTGCTTATTTGGGTGTATTGTTATTGATATTTTACTGTGTAAGGAATCAGACTCAATTAGTCTGTTTTCTTTCTAAGTCCAAAAAAATAAAATTAATAATAGCAAAATAGGTCATTGTGGGACTCGAACCCTCGACCTCTCGCATAGCAATACGCCTTACCATCTCTGCTAGCACCTTTTTTGTGATTCACTTTGCATCGTTAAATTAATATAGCTTTGTTTAATTAGTGGCAGTTTTAGTTATATTAGTTTAAATCAAGTTTTTAGTTTAAATAAAAGTTTTATTTCATTTTTCTTTAATTCAGTTATAAAAATATAAAAAGTTAAAAAATATTTTATTTAAATTACTTTTATAATTTTAATTTAGTTTTCAATAGATTTTATTTTAGTTTTCAATTAAATTAGTTTTGATTAAAAATAGTTTTTATTTAAATTAGTTAAATTAGATTTTTAAAATTAGATTAAAAAGTTTTATTTTTATAAATTAGTTTTTTTACATTAGTTTAAAATTAGTTTATTTCAATTAGATTAAAAAGTTTTTATTATTAAATAGATCTTAGTCTAAAATTCCAAAAAAATATTTACCAAAAACAAATAAATCTTACGTTAATTGGAAATCAAATTCGAGTGAGTCGAGGAACGAAAATAGATCTAAAAAGAGTTTGCAAAAACCCTAGCATTAATACATGTTCCATGTAGTAGCTTCTTCAACCTAACTAAGGTTATCCCTTCAAACTAAACATCATGAATTGTAGACTCGTCACCTTCTTGATACATGAGGGGGTGATGGTACAAATCTGCCATCGTGGTAGAATGTGATTGATAAACGTAAATTTATTGATCAATTAATGTTAGTTGATCAATTATGGTAAGTTAGTTAATTAGGGTTTATAAGATGAAAAGGGGAAATTAAGTGTGTGTTTCTGATCTGTGTTGTTGTCACGGGTTTGATATAAACGTATGTTTGTTTGTATTTATTTGTGATAAAAAAATGCCACGTACACACTTAACCGCTAAAATAAGTTTTCAACTAGTTTCCAGTTAAACGTGGTGCAAAGTAACACAAAACATGAAAGTTTGATACATTGAGTAGAACAAAACGTAGTCTACGTACTAAATTGATACATTTGTGAATGTACATTGCTATTGTACGGCTTAGTCCTTTATTTTTTTATAGCGTGGCAGTAAGATATGAAATTTCAGGCCTCGCTTTTATAATTTACAAACGGTGAGTACATCGTCAGTCGTTTCTCCCTATTCTCCTCGAAATAAAAACCCACACGTAACTTTTTTTTGGAAAGAATAGTAACCCACACTTAATTTTTTGCTACATAAAAACTCACTCTCAAAATCATCTCTCACTCCCATCCAGCCTTAGAGTAAAGAGTATGGTGAAGACTCTTCGTTTGGCCTCACGAATGTTTCATCAACGCCGCCTCATTTCAACGCAACACATAAAAATACACTTTCACTCATGATATTTCTCTCCTTTTCATTTGAGTTCCACCATCTCATAGTCTTATCTAATTTTCTACAAAAATTAAAATTTATTTCATTAAATTACAAACAATACATAAATAAATATACAATTTGAAAATAAAATTAAAACAAAATAAAATACAAAACTAAAAAAACTTAAATTTTTTTATAAAATTTAGTAAATTTAAAACAAAAAATTATAAACAACTAACCATAAGAATCAAAATTATAAATATAGTTTTTTAAAACACAAAGAAAAAATAATATATAGATATTCTAAATGAGTGCTTCTTTTTCTTTTTCGTACAACACACACTCAAATACACATGTATTATAAAAAAGAAAGAAAAAACTCAATTTGTCTTTTGTGTGTTGGTTTATCGACAAATGACCTAACAAACGATGACGACGAGAGAAGGTGGGTGTGATAACGAAGAAGACGAGCCACGACATAGTGACACCTCAGAGACGACGAACTCTTTTCATTACGATACTCTTCGCTCTTAATCACACGTACTCGTATCTCTTTTGTTAAAATATATACCTAATATGTCACCCATACTTAACTATAGGGACTAATTATGCCTTGTTTTTTAACTTTCAGTTACCAAAAGGACTTGCTGTGTATTCAGTCGTGTGATGGAGGGACTTATGTTGCTACATGGTGATACTTCACTTGGACTCAAGCCCATTGCCACAAGGCCTGGTTACAACGGCTCCAAAAGCCCATCTATCTCTTATTACTAGCTAGGATTTCTTCATTGTTTGTATTACAGCTGTGTGTTTATCTTTTCACATAGTTATACTCTCTCTCTCTCTCTCTCTCTCTCTAGTTCTTGATATAAGAAACTTGTTGTTCTTTTCATTTTGATGCTTTAATTGTAAAACTATTATCATGTAGATAATAGAGTTACACGTGAGTAGCACTAGTAGCTTATTTAGTTGTTTTCATTCTGTTTTTCTTCAATCTTGTTTAATAAAAGTTGAAAGTGTTTTGAGGTCATTTGTTATATGTTTTTCTACATGGTATCAGAGCCAAGTTGTTAAAATCGATGAAATTTTTTTTAGGGTTTCATAAAATTTTGGGGGTTTTTTATGATACATAATTTTTTAAGAAGATCTGCTATTGAGATAGCTGGATTTGTTAATATTACTTGTTGATTCAAAGTTTTGATGCCTCAATTTTTATTTTGAAAAATTAGGGTTTCTGAGATCTGGATACTCATATCATTTGGTTACTTTTTTGGAGGATTGGTGCTATTATCTTTTAGTTAAGGTGATTTTCCCTAATTTTCCTTGAGAAAAAAATTAGGGCTTCACTTTTTTTGAAAGATTTCTTGATTGGTGGTGGTTTCATAAGAGGATCGTGTGTGTCTGTTGTTGGCTCGTTGTTTTGATCATTTTCCCTAATTTTCCCTTGAAGGAAAATTAAGGTTTGTGACTACGAGGTTCTGTTACATCCTAGACTAAGTGAATCTAGGAGTAACAGTTCGATTGTGCTTGTTTTTTGGGTTTGGTAACACCTCTTACACTCTCTCTTTAACTGCTACTTGTTATTTCTTGCTTTTATTGGTTCTTGTTCTTGTGTGGGGTTGGTAGTTTATTTATTATACCCTTTTATTGGATCCTCACCCTTTTCCTTGCCCTTGACCTGCCACCCTTGAGTGGTTTGGAAGCCTGGGAACTTTGTTGGCATCAGACTGAGTTGTTTTTTTACCTTGTGACCCTTCACTATGGCTGACCATGAGGAGTCTGTACATGGTGATGATGATGTTCAAAGTGTGACTGATGCAGTCACACTTATTAGCAAGCTTGATTTGAGTGACCCTTTACATTTGCAACCTAATGACACTGCTGTTTTGACTGTTGTCAATGTTAAATTAAAAGGGACTGAAGATTATCATGTGTGGGATAATGCTATGTTACTTGCTTTAGAAGGAAAAAATAAAATTGTATTTATTGATGGTTTTTGTAAAAGATCCACAACTGATAAATTTTGGGAAAACAGTGGGATAGGGTGAATGTTGTTGTGCTTGGTTGGATTTTAAACTCTATCTCAGAGGAATTGTTTCTTGGTCAGATTTTTTCAAAAAGGGAAAAATATGTTTGGAATGAGTTAAAATAAACTTATCATAAGGTTGATGGTTCTGTGATGTTTAATCTTCATTATAAAATCAATACTCTTAAATAGAATGGATCAAATTTGTCTGATTACTATCACAAACTGAATGCTTATTGGAAACAGTATGATGCTATGATTGAGTTGCCTAATTGTTTATGTTCTGTTGTTGGTGAATATAAAAGGCATAACCAATTGTTGAAACTTATGCAATTTTTGATGGGTCTTGATGATTCCTATATGAGTATTAGAAGTTCTATTCTCTCTAGAGAGACCTTGCCAGATGTCAAGGGGACATATGCTATTATCTCTAGTGAGGAATCTCACATAGTTGCCTCTGGCATCCTTGTTGGATCCTCTCAGAGGACTCAGACATCTGCCTTTCTTTCTAATGGGCCTGCTAGAAATACTTTTAAAAGAACTCAAAGTGCTAATAATGGGAACTTTAGACCTAACAACAACACTGGGAACTTCAACAATGGGAATTTCAGACCTAACACTGGTAATACTGGTTTCAGACCTAACAACTAGAATACCGTTAAACCTAACTTTACCCCTAATTCTGAATTGGTTTGTGAGAACTGTGGGTACAATGGTCACACCATTGACAGGTGTTTTAAGATCATTGGGTACCCCGATGATTTTGGAAAAAGAAAACCTGGGCAAAACTTTAAAGGGAAAAGTGTGTCTAATAATTCTGTTGGTTTTACTAGTGCTAATGGTTTTTCTAATGAACAAATGGCTACACTTATCACTCTTATTAAGGACAATAATGGAACTGGAAAGAATGTACAAGCCAATATGGCAGGTACATATTTTAACTCTAGTAAAATCTTTAATTACAACTTCAAAAAGTTTTTTTGCTCCAACACAAGCTCTAAAACTGGTATGACTTATAATGGGAAGGTAGTTAACTCTGGGGAAAACCAACACATGATTAATTCTGATAAACATCTTGATAATGTTTTTGACATTTCTAACCCCAAAATCAAATTTGCTCATCCTAATGGAACTGAGGCTATTATATATAAAATTGGTAATCTTAGACTTCCTAATGGGCTAACCTTAGTTGATGTGCTAGTTATACCTGAGTATTGTGTTACCTTGATTTCTGTTTATAAATTGGCTATGGACAATAAAATATTTGTTGTTTTTGATGAAAATAAGTGCTTCTTTGTGAATCAGGATTTGAATCTCAAAAATGTTTTGGGGATTGGTAAACAGTGTGGTCGTTTATACTATTTAGATACTAAAGGTATTAAGTGTAAAGACCAAATCAACCCTGTTAATTGTTCTTTGTCTCACTATGATTGGCATTTTAGACATGGCCACCCTGCTGACCCTACTATAAATGTTCTTAAACAACCTTTGAATATAGATAAAAATGACAACACCTTCTTTTGTGATATTTTCCAAAGAGCTTAACAAACCAGGATATCTTTTCCTTTAAGTGAACATAAAATAAAAGGGCTTGGTGATGTTGTGCATTTAGACTTGTGGGGTCCTTATAAGGTGGTCAGCTACTCTGGCCACATGTATTTCTTGACTATTGTGGATGACTATACAAGGTTTATTTGGTTATATCTTATAAAAACTAAGGATGAAGTCATGTCTTATATTAAAATCTTTTATAACTTGATTCAAAATTAGTTTAAGAGTACTGTTAAGATTTTTAGAAGTGACAATGGCACAGAATTTGTAAATCAAAATTTCAAATCTTTTTGCAATGAAAGAGGAATTATACACCAAACTACATGTGCATATAGTCCACAATAAAATGGAATTGCAGAAAGGAAACATAGACATCTCCTAAATGTGGCTAGATGTCTTATGTTTCAAGGGGGAATTCCTCTTAGATTTTGGACTGAATGTGTGCTAACTGCTACTTATCTTATCAACAGATTTCCTACTTCTGTGCTAAATGGAAAAACACCTTTTGAAATGATTTATAATACTTGTCCTAGTCTCTCTCATATCAGAATGTTTTGTTGCCTTTGTTTTGCTACTATTCTTAATAGTCATGATAAGCTTGCTAACAGATCTGAAAACTGTGTTATGATGGGTTATTCTAGTTCTCAAAAGGGATATAGGGTTTATAGTCTTGATAGGCATTAGTTTCTTGTTTCTAGAGATGTCAAATTTTTTGAAACTATTTTCCCTTTTAAAGATCCTGTTAGTAATGTCAATAAAGATAAGAACTTAAATGTTTTTCAAGACTTAATCCTATTGAACTTTTTTGATTATGATAACCCTTAGCTTCCTAATGATGATGAGAGAGTAACACCTTATCTGAATGGTGACAATTTGTCACACAGTAAGGGTAGTCACTCTCCCATCCTTGGGGATGGTGTACACACTGATGATTCCCCAACCATTGGGGATGATGCTCATATCAGTGATAACACCAATGCTAGTTTGGGAGAGGAGGCTGCAACACTTGATGAAAGTGATGAGTCTGAAGGAAATTTGGACCAAAATCCAAATACTTTGGCTCAGGGAAATCAAAACCCTAGAAGGTCCAATAGACCTTCTGTTTTTCCAAAAATTTATAATGATTTTGTTGTTAATTCCAAAGTTAAGTATGGCCTTGAGAAATTTGTTGGATACTCCAAACTTGATAAAGAGAATTTTTTCTTTGTAACTCAACTTAACAAAATAAGTGAACCAAAAAGCTTTTTTGAAGCATCTCAAAATTCCCTTTAGGTTGATGCTATGAATTCTGAACTTGCTGCCATCCTTGAAAATGATACTTGGGATGTTGTTGAACTCCCTAAGGGTAGAAAGGCTTTAGGTTGTAAATGGATTTGGAATTTGAAGTTCAAATCTAGTGGAGATTGAGAGGTATAAGGCTAGGGTTGTTGCCCAAGGTTTTGGTCAAAAGGAGGGAATTGATTATGATGAGACATTTGCTCATGTTGTTAAAATGGTCATTGTTAGATGTTTGCTTAACCTTGCTATTATACAATCTTGGCCTATTTTTCAACTTGATATTAACAATGCCTTCCTATATGGTGACCTTGATGAGACTGTTTACATGAAACCACCCCAAGGATATCTTCCTGGGGGTTACAACTTGGTCTATAGGCTTAAAAAATCTTTATATGGGCTCAAACAAGCTCCTAGATAATGGAATGCTAAGCTTATCTTTGTTTTAAATGAAAATGGGTTTGTCCAAAGTAAATCTGATTATTCTTTGTACACTAAGTCTCATGATAATGTTTTTCTTGCTCTTCTTGTGTATGTGGATGACATCATTATTACTGGAAACAATATTGTTGAGATAGAAAAGTTTAAAGTTTTCTTGAAAACTAAATTTTTGATCAAAGATTTGGGTAAGCTTAAGTATTTCTTGGGAATTGAGGTTGTTGACACTAAGAAAGGTGTTTGTTTGAATCAAAGAAAGTATGTGCTTGACTTGTTATCTGAATAGGGGATGCTTGCTTGTAAACCTGCTAAGACTCCTTTACCTTCTAAACTTGTCATCACCAATGAGCCCACCAATGAGGATCCCTTGCTTGCTAATATTGTTGATTATCAAAAACTCATGGGAAAGCTTATTTACTTAACTAACACAAGACCTGACATTTCTTATGTTGTGCACTGTTTGATTCAGTTTATGCATTCTCCTTTGAACTCTCATCTCAAAATTGCCTTTAAGATATTAAGATATCTTAAGGACTCTCTAGGTTTGGGTATTCATTTCAAGAGAAATTCTGGTATGATTCTTAATGCTTATTGTTGAACACGTAATTATTCGTGTTTTTACTCCTAATATCCCTTCATTTTTAGCATAATAAATAGCAAAAGTGTACTTTTAGTGCATATATCGTTTAAAATGTGTTATTTATTATTGTATGTACGAATATGAAGAAAAAGAGCAAAAACATAGCTAAAATGACAAAAACGAGCACAAGGAATGGAAAGAGCACGGGAAATCGAGATTGACGGTGCATTCGTGTTTTATTGGGCCGGCCCGACACCATTTAAATAGGTCGGACCGACCCATTAATATAACATGTATACTGCTGGCCCAGCAGCATGTAACAAGACTACTTAAACCCAGCAGGCCAGCTTTTGTCTACTGTAGCCCAGCAGCAAAAAGAGTGATGCAAGCCCACTATGAGGCCCACTATGAGGAGAAGTGACGCAAGCCCAAGAAAAGGGAAAAGTAGGAGATCTGTTTTAGTGGCTTAAAACAAACGCACCATTTAATTTATATAGGAGGAGATCAGTAGCTTCAGTATAACACAGACAAGGAAAAAAAAGAAGGCAGCGTAGATGGAAAAGAACACACTTTCCAATTTTAATTTCTTTTTTTAGTCATGCGTTTTTTTGAAGAAAAGGAGATCTACACTTCCTTTTATATATATTATTTCTTCTGACGTTGGTTTAGGACGCGTAGAAAAAAGACATTCCATTTTTTTGGTATTCCCTGTATTCTTATTAATTTGTTGGGTATAATAGGATATCATAATACATTCCATTTTTTTAGTTCTCAATCTTATCTACACTACGCAACATACTTTTTTCCATGGACCTACTTGTTATGCTTTTCTTTTTTTTTCTGTTTTTATAGATAGGAGACGCAGTTTTCCTTATATATATTTGGTATGTCTTGTTCTTTCCACAGTAAGTAGCATATTGTTAGATTTAGATTAGTTCTTAGGTGAGATTTTGATATATTTAATATATGCGCAAGTTTTTCATATTCTGTTTCTTCTTCCCGTTTGATTTAGATTTATGAGAGTTTGTAAATAGGTGTTTGCGGTTGTTTTGATTATTTAGGATTTGATGTCTCCGAGATGAATTTTGATTTGGTTTGATGATGATATAGTATTTGGTTGGTTTTAAAATTGTTGTTTTGATATTTTGTTATAGGTAGCAGTTTAGAGTAATCAGATTATTTTCTAAATGATAGTTTGAATTAAAAGTATTAAATTTCTTCTTATCACAAATTTTGTTTTCTTTAGATAAAATAGTTTTAATAAATTGTTTTCAAACTTTAATATTTTTTTCAAATTAGATTTTTTTTTTAATTTATATTTTTAATAATAGTTTTTACCAAATATTTAAAATGTTGCTTATCTTAATTGTCATTACTTTTTTTATGTTATCTCGGCGTATCCGTGATACAAGGTTTTTGACACCAAGTATAAAAATTAAGTTCGTTGTTGTGGTCTAATCGAATTGATTATTGGTTTAAGTGCGACTTAGTCGTTCTCTGGTGGAAACAATAGTTGTGTCGTTGTAGTAATAAAAAGTGCAAAAACTTTAAAGTAAAAGCAAGTAATTTGAATCTAAAACTAATTTAAAATAAATGGTGCAATATTTAAAAACTTTTAAAAGTAAATTAATTAAATGACTTAAAATTAAAGCGTGACGAAAATTAAATTTGACGAAGTATTAAAAATATGAAAATAAAATTCAAACAAAGCAAATTATAATTCCAAACCCACAAACCATCGGAATCCACTATCGGAATGTTGTCACCAAGTCCATCAGAATCCAGATCGCAAAGTAGTTATCGGAATGTATTAAAGCTAGGCCTATCGGAATGTTGAAAAGAGAATCTATCGGAATGTCACTTCCATCGGAATACACCCATCGGAATAAGTTCAGATCGGAAAGTTGCTAAGGAAAATTGGGCAGCACTTCGACTCAAAATACCTCAAGAACCGTCGGAATGTGCGATCGCAATCCCCATCGGAATGAGGGTGTTGTTACTCTAGATCGCAATCCCGGATCGGAATGCAAAATCCTTGTCCCAATTCTGTCACAATCGGAATGTTGAGAAGAAGAGTCGTCGCAATGTGTAGAACCCTTACTTTTTGATGGAGGATCAAATTCGCAATAAGCTCAAGTACAATAAGCTATAACTAATAAGCTGAATTCAAAAACTTAAATGAAATGGAAACAGGACAAGATAATAAGCAACAAATTTAAAACCTTTTCAAACACGAAATAAGAAAACTTTTAGAAAGATGAAACTTTTTTAGAGAACTTAGAAAAACAAATAAGCTAAGTATGAAACAAACCAATAAGATTGTCAAACTTATGGCTTATCTTATACGAAAACTTACACAAAGTAAATAAGATAAACTTTTTAGTAAAATAAGCAAAGAGAGTAAGCAACTTCTTGCTTAATCCGAATTTTAAAACAAACCAAAAACAAGAGAAAGGTAGAAAGGTAGAAAGAGAATGATAAAAGAAACTTGATCAAAAGTAAATAAAGATTAAAGCAACAAAATTAAGAACACTTACTTAGAATTAAAATTAATTTAAGGTGCAAGACAATTAATTAAATGACATGTAATTAAAGAACAAGTAATTAAAGGGTGGAAGACTAATTGTCACACTTAGCCAACAAAAACAAATGGAATGAAAATGAAAACTATATATAGGGAGATTAGGGAGGTGCTTAGGAAGCTTCCTCCCCTCTTTCTTCTTTCCTTAATTGCTTGATTAAGTCCTTGTCTTCTTAATCTTTTGACTTTAACGACTTTGTCTCGGGATTTCTTTAAACTCGTCTTGTAATTCTTCAATAAATTAGACTTGAGTTCTTCGGCTTTTGGTAAACTTCCGTCTTTTGACTTTTTCTTCGATAAATCTTCAGAATTGGTCTTGGACTTCCGTTCTTTTTGCACTCTTGATTTCTTGACTTCGTCTTTTGTCTTTTTCTTCGATAAAAGCTTGTGAATGCCCGTGTTTTCTCCCCTTTTCACATTTGCGTCCTAAATCACAACAAAAACACAAACCACGCATAATTCCGACATTTACGACATAAAATACACGTTTTGGCTCGGTTATTATTGTAGTTAAGTGGTAAAAAGGATGGGTGTTTACACACCTATCAAATCCCCTACACTTGACCATTGCAATGTCCTCATACAATGCATTAGTTACAAAGCACGATTATACTTTTCATCATAATCAATCCACCTTGGCCTTTATTAAAGAGATAGAAAATTATAAACATTCAAAGGAAGAAAGTAAAGAAATCAAAAACATACCTTACGGTTTTGAAAATGTCTTGAATGATCATCATCCTCAAGTTTTCACTTTCTCCAAATCAAGCTTAAAAACGAGATCATTGTTATTATAAGTTAGCAAACTAACACGAACTCATGTGGGCCAATTATTCACTTAGACTCCCTTATTCCTAGGTGTATCTCTTATATTTTATTATTGTCTTGAATGATCACAAGGATGCATTGTTGACTTATTTCGATAGTTATTTAAGCTGAAAACAAAGTGGGACGATTTAATCAATAGTTAGCTAAAGGAAAAAATCTTTTAAAACTGCTTCTCGGGACCTCATAAAGATCATATCTTGGCATAACTCGCTTCGCGATTTGAGACCTTTCTCGGACCGATATTTGGCAGCGACTTCATACTTCAAACCTTGAGAGACGTTCATGAAATAATAGTCTTCTGTTCATAATAGGAATTTCTTCACTTGAAATTTTGAGAGATTCTTCATATATGGACCATGACTTCTTCATTTTTCTCTAATCTTTATTTTGGACTTTGATATACAACGATCCGCCTCCTTTTTGGACTTGGATCTATTTATCCTCATACCTTGCTAGGGCCTTTTTGGATAGACTTCTCCATGATCTTTTGGGAGTATTTGCTTTTCGTCGTATGTCTCGATCCTTCATATTGATCTTTGATAAATGATTCTTCACATCACTTGGGATCTTTAGCAACAAAATGTAGCCCTCATGCCTTGTTAGGGCCTTTTCGGACTCGCCAATCTTCGCATCCCGCTTCAATAAGTTATGCCTTGGCTATGAACTCTAATCCATACCGAGCAACTTTTAAACGATCTTGGGCTAGAAGCTAAGTAACTTTTCAAATCGTACAACCTTATTTATTGCAGATAAATTTATTAGCAAGCGATGGGAGAATAGGCTTATAATTAACTCACATAAATTCACGAAAGAATACCAAACTTATAATTGACTCTATCATCTCTCGTTCTCCACAGTTTAAAATCTCAAGGAATGAGACTCGTGGATGCTTAGCCTATTAAATCAAAGTTTTGGGTTTTCGAGTCATCTATAGGATCTTGCAAACTCTTAGACTTTTTCAAGTTTAGAAATCGCATTTTAAAGTTCCCTTGATAAACGACTCTCTAGGAGCAATTATAGGAACTTGCGAAAAGTTCTTGTTCTTAACCCGTGAGAGTTAAGACTTTCGCGTTTTAAAGCTCCCTATATAAAAGCCTAGCAAAACTTGACTTAAACACGTTAAGGATACTAGCTAGAGTAAACTTAGATAAGTAAACTCGGGTTGAGTCAAAAGATTCACAACGTTTGAAAATTAAAACCACTTTATTCAAATTTATTCTAGAAAAGAAAGAAAATAACTATACAAAGGTAAAAACTAATAGGCCAAAATAGATCAAAAATTTTGAAAAATGTCAAAAAGTTGATTTTCTGGTTAAAATGAGGACAAATACAAGGAAAAGACCACTTAACTTCGATAGAAGTCCCCCCTACACTTAATATAAACATTGTCCTCAATGTTTAAGCATGTGGGAGTAAACTCCCCTACACTTAGGACATTGTGCACTTTGTTTAAATCTCGCTAAGGAAAAGATAACTAACGAGATTCCTATTTTAATATTGGAAATATAAAATAGTGAATCGAAAAGAGTTTAGGATAGAACCGGGAAAATGGGAACACGGAATCACGGGTCGTCAAAAATCATCAATAGTGGATCATTGAGCGCTCGAATCCCTGAATGTTAGAAGAGAGGAAATAGCAAACACCAACGGGTCTCCCCTACACTTAGGATTAAGAAAGCTAAAAGATAGATACGTGGGTTGCCTCCCAAGAAGCGCTTGATTTTTGTTCACCAAGTCGTGAGCCTGACTCGACCTTGATTAGCATAGGAAGAAGCATGAAACATATCCACCGGGATCAAAGACATAGTTTTCGTCCATCAAATAACACAAGCTTAAGGCGAACAAGGCAAGCCAAAGAAGAGTAGGCAAGGTTCCCTTAAGCAAAGATGGAGCACGGTGGTAGCAAGGGTGAAGTGGTGCAAGAATATTTCCAAGAGTTCCAAAGATTTTTCCTTTTATTTCATCAGATGGATACTGAGATGGCTGAAGAATATCGATACCGGGGTCGAACACCTTTTCCTTCAGGGGAAAATAGCACTCAGGCTCAGCAGAATTTGAAGATGATCCGCGAAGAAAATGCACAACCTCGTCCTCAGAAGGTGGACAAAGAGGTGTCAAATCATACGTGTTGTGGATGTTGGCGTCGTCCGGTTGCGTCTCCTTTGAAATAATTTTCTTCAAATCCAAAGTAGGATCAAGACGATAATCATCAAAGTCTAAAGGAGGAGCATCACTCTCATGAGGGAAGTATGTATTGAGAAAAGTAGAGAAGTCTTCCTCAAATGAGTAGTCATCCAAAGTAGGATTAAGCATGGTAGGTGGAGGATCTTCATCATGAGAAGAATCACTCGAAAGAGTATCGGCCTCATCAAAATCATCATAAGTGGGCATGTCGGGATACTCGGAAGTAAAATCATCAAAATCATCCGTATCTGAGCTAGAATCTTCATCATAAGCATCAAAGATCGGTGGAGAATCATATATGGGTGAAGGTTCCAAATTGGATAGAGAATCATCCACATCATCTTGAAAAAGTGGATTATCAATGAAAGAATCGAATAGAGGATTGTTGTAGATGACAAAATCATCGAGCACATTAATCATATTCGCCGATTCTCGTCCTCCAAAGGATTTGCTTGTAAGCTTCCCCATTTCAAAAACTTGTGCATCATCCCCGACTCTTAAGATGAGCTCACACTTATCCACATCAATTAAAGCTCTACCGGTTCTCAAAAATGGGCGTCCAAGTATTAACGGAATACGAGGGTCCATTTCATAATCAACAACGACAAAGTCGACCGGAAAAGTGAATGTGCCAACTTTAATGAACACATCTTCGGTAATACCAACGGGGTAAGCGAGAGTGCGATTGGCTAGCTCAAGAGTCATTTTGGTGGGTGTAAGGTCGGGCAATGATAACTTTTTCCAAACACTTAAAGGCATCAAAATAATACTTGCCCCGAGATAGGCTAAGGCATTAAATTTGTCGGTTTGGTTAAAAGTACAAGGAAGCACAAAACGACCGGGATCTCCAAGTTTCTCTGGAAGTTCTTTAAGAAGGACGGCAGAACAATTTTCATTTAATCGAGTATTAACAAACTCGGCCATCTTCTCCTTCTTATTAAGCAATTCCTTAAACATCTTGACAAATTTAGGCATTTGTGCTAGAGCTTCGACAAGGGGAAAAGTGACGGTCATTTCCGAAACTTTCTTCAAATAGTTTGACACTTGAATGTCATCCTTGGTGTGTAGTTTGGCCTTGTCTAAGTGGGATGGGTAAGGAATATTAGGTTTGGGTAGTTGAGGTGTAGAAGGTGAAGGTTGAGATGTTGAAGGATTAAAGGTGGAAGGTGGGGTTGGTGGAGGATTCTTGGTGGGTACTTCGTCATGACGAGGCGGAGACGGTAATGGTGTACTAATACTAGGTGTGGGAGGAGTAGGGATAAATGGTGGTGGAGGAGGTGTAGATGATGGGGGCGGGATAGGTGGTCCTACTAAAGTAACTCCACTACGAGTAGTAATAGCACTCACATTTACTCGCGGATTGGTGACGGTGTTTGAAGGTAGAGAACTCGAAGTAGAAGGTTGAGTGGTAGGCAAGAAACTAGCCAGCATATTCTTCAAATCATTCGTTTGATTGCTAAAGGAGGATTAAATATTATCTCGAAGCTCGGATCTAATGTCATTACCTTGCTTGGTGATATCCCCTTTCAAATTGATAATTTGGCTCTGTAGATTCTTGATTTGCTCTCCTTGGGTTCTCATCAAGGCTTCAACATCTTGATTGATGGGTGGGGCTTGTTGAGCGGGTGGGTGATAAGGATTAGAATCTCTAGGTGGGATTTGGTTGCTTCTAGTGTAGTTGTTGTTGGGGTTTTGGTTTTTAGGAGAAAAATCGGGTGAAAGATAGTTGTTGGACCGGTAACTTAGCAAATTTCTATCCCCTTGAGGTCGAGCTTGGTAATTTTCTGGTGAATAATTACCATAAGCTGCATACACATTTTCCGGATTGCCTTGAGTAGAAGGACAATCAGTGTATGAGTGTGGACCACCGCATGTCTCACAAGGATTGGCTACCGCTTTAACTTGTTGTTGTTGGTTTGAAGCGAGAAGCAAGATACTTTTGTTCATTTCGGCCATCATGCGGGTAAATTCGGTCATGTCGGGGTTTGCTGAAGTAGAAGAAACATTGACTCTCGGGTTGTTCCTTGAAGAAGCAGAGGAATCCTAATTTTTGTGATGAGTAGTCGTGTTCTCAATAAGCTCTCTACACTCCTCGGGTCTCCTTTTCATAAATGTTCCACCAGCAGCGGCATTAATCGTATCACGATCTCGAAAAGTCAAACCGTTGTAGAAAGTATCAATTAAGGTCACAGGGAGCATGTTGTGGTTTGGACAACGATCGATCAAAACATTATATCTTTCCCAAGCATCAAAGAGATATTCTTCGGGTTCTTGCATGAAACCGCTTATTTGATTACGAAGGCTCGTGACCATGGATGGTGGAAAGTAGCGCGACAAAAAGCGTTGAGTCATGTCATCCCAAGTATGAATGGAATTCTTCGGGAGACGATCAAACCATTTCTCGGCGTGGTGTGATAAAGTATGTGGAAAGAGTTGTAGGCGAAGAACATCCATTGTGGCACCGGGCAACTTCATGCTTTGAGTGATTGTAATGAATTTGTCGAGGTGTTTGTTGGCATCATCATCAGGCATTCCTCGAAAAGGATTAGTTTGCACTTGCTGGATCATGTGATGCTTCAACGAAAACTCCGGAGCCGTGATTTGCATCGGCGCAATCGGTCCTCCTCGTCCAAACATGGTAGGTTGACAAAGCTCCTCCATTGTTCGAAGATCGGGCTGTGGAAGAACATTGTTGTTATTATTGAGGTGCGGTGGATTATTGTTGTTGTTCACACCTGCCATATCTAAATCTTCACTAGTCTCGGGCTCTTGATAAATAGAAGATCTAGTACGCATACACCTGCGAAAGCAAAAGAAAACAATACCAAACACAAAGAGAATATATATACACTATAAAAATAAAATCTTTTTGGATTTTTGAAAATTTTTTAATTTTTATGGGTTTTTGAAATTTTTAATTTTTATGATTTTTTGAAATTTTTAAGCAAGAAAATTAACGCTCACAAGTGAACGGATCCCAAAAAGCAACGCGTCTCTCACAGAAAACCGTTAATTTTTACGAAAAGAGCCGGCAGCGGTGCCATTTGATACAAGGTTTTTGACACCAAGTATAAAAATTAAGTTCGTTGTTGTGGTCTAATCGAATTGATTATTGGTTTAAGTGCGACTCAGTCGTTCTTTGGTGGAAACAATAGTTGTGTCGTTGTAGTAATAAAAAGTGCAAAAACTTTAAAGTAAAAGCAAGTAATTTGAATCTAAATCTAATTTAAAATAAATGGTGCAATATTTAAAAACTTTTAAAAGTAAATTAATTAAATGACTTAAAATTAAAGCGTGACGAAAATTAAATTTGACGAAGTATTAAAAATGTGAAAATAAAATTCAAACAAAGCAAATTATAATTCCAAACCCACAAACCATCGGAATCCACTATCGGAATGCTGTCACCAAGTCCATCGGAATCCAGATCGCAAAGTAGTTATCGGAATGTATTAAAGCTAGGCCTATCGGAATGTTAAAAAGAGAATCTATCGGAATGTCACTTCCATCGGAATACACCCATCGGAATAAGTTCAGATCGGAAAGTTGCTAAGGAAAATTGGGCAGCACTTCGACTCAAAATACCTCAAGAACCGTCGGAATGTGCGATCGCAATGTGTGATCGCAATCCCAGATCGGAATGAGGGTGTTGTTACTCTTGATCGCAATCCCGGATCGGAATGCAAAACCCTTGTCCCAATTCTGTCACAATCGGAATGTTGAGAAGAAGAGCCTTCGCAATGTGTAGAACCCTTACTTTCCGATGGAGGATCAAATTCGCAATAAGCTCAAGTACAATAAGCTATAACTAATAAGCTGAATTCAAAAACTTAAATGAAATGGAAACAGGACAAGATAATAAGCAACAAATTTAAAACCTTTTCAAACACGAAATAAGAAAACGAAATAAGAAAACTTTTAGAAAAATGAAACTTTTTTAGAGAACTTAGAAAAACAAATAAGCTAAGTATGAAACAAACCAATAAGATTGTCAAACTTATGGCTTATCTTATACGAAAACTTACACAAAGTAAAAAGATAAACTTTTTAGTAAAATAAGCAAAGAGATTAAGCAACTTCTTGCTTAATCCGAATTTTAAAACAAACCAAAAACAAGAGAAAGGTAGAAAGAGAATGATAAAAGAAACTTGATCAAAAGTAAATAAAGATTAAAGCAACAAAATTAAGAACACTTACTTGGAATTAAAATGAATTTAAGGTGCAAGACAATTAATTGAATGACATGTAATTAAAGAACAAGTAATTAAAGGGTGGAAGACTAATTGTCACACTTAGCCAACAAAAACAAATGGAATGAAAATGAAAACTATATATAGGGAGATTAGGGAGGTGCTTAGGAAGCTTCCTCCCCTCTTTCTTCTTTCCTTAATTGCATGATTAAGTCCTTGTCTTCTTAATCTTTTGACTTTAACGACTTTGTCTCGGGATTTCTTTAAACTCGTCTTGTAATTCTTCAATAAATTAGACTTGAGTTCTTCGGCTTTTGGTAAACTTTCATCTTTTGGCTTTTTCTTCGATAAATCTTCAAAATTGGTCTTGGACTTCTGTTCTTTTTGCACTCTTGATTTCTTGACTTCGTCTTTTGTCTTTTTCTTCGATAAAAGCTCGTGAATGCCCGTGTTTTCTTCCCTTTTCACATTTTCGTCCTAAATCACAACAAAACACAAACCACGCATAATTCCGACATTTACGACATAAAATACACGTTTTGTCTCGGTAATTATTGTAGTTAAGTGGTAAAAATGATGGGTGTTTACACACCTATCAATCCGTTCATATCTTTTGGCGAGGAGCTTTACGGGTCTTTTAGCTAGATTAAGTTTTAAAGTTTAAAGTTCGATTTGTTTTTATCTCGTTAGTTAGTCAATAAAATTGACAACTTTATCGGCTAATTAGTTTGATAAAAACTTTGAAAGTTATAAGCTTTTGATTTAATTTAGTTATTAGATCGGGTGTTTAATTTTTCGTCTCCGGTTCATCATTACGGGTTAAGTTCTCTATCTCTTTTCTTATTGTTATTTCATTAGCTTATATATGATTTTTATTTATGATTGTTAAGTTTATCATCTTTATCGTCATTATTATTATTTTAGATATCTTTCGCTTTATTATTGAAGTTTAATTTTCATCCTTATCGCTTTTATATATTTTAATATTTAGTCGTTAAAATTAGTAGATTTAAATATAAAACTCAAAACCTGTTTATTCGAGCATCAAACTTGAGACATAAACGCGGATTTCCATTCACACTTCGCCATGAACTACGATAACCTTCGGGTGTACGATAACGACACAATCAAATGGCGTCGCTGCCGGGGATCTATGTAGCGATGTTTGCGTTGTGTTTTTAGTAGTGACTTGAAGATCCATTCGCTTTGAAAAATTATTTTGCGTATTTATGTATATATATATATATATAATATTTAAAAATCCAAAAAGAATATATAAAATTTATAAAAACCAAAAATATTTTCTTATTTTATCTTCTTTTCTTTATTACTATATATATCATATAAAAAGATATATATAAAAACAAAAAAAATCCAAAAATATTTTTTTTCGACTTTATTTTTCTTTTAGCTATATATTATATATGATATATAGTTTTATATAGTATATTATAATATAATATTTTCTTTTTATTATTTAATTATTATTTTATTATTAAATAAAAAAAAGTTTCAAAAATATTCCTCTTTATCCTCTATTGTGTTTAATTCTTTTTCTCAACCCCTCTTATTTTTAATTCTTCATGGATTCGCATGTCGATTGTGTAGGGTGTGGGAGAGCATCGTCTGGTAGTCAATCATGTCATTGGTGTTCATGCGAGCGGTGCGGTATGGATATCCCTAATTATGAATTTGGACATTGTTCATTTTGCAATCCGATCAATTCATACTTCACCGCTAATGACACTATCTCACCCTCTTCCATATATGACGATCCGTATCCGCAAAATGCATCGGGTTTTTCTCAATACTCATGTTGCAACAATTGTAGGGGCCCTCATGACACTTTTTCTTGTCAACCGATTAATTATTATGAGCCTGATCTGTGTTATAATTCCAGTTTTCATAATTTTGAGCCCCCACAATACACCCTCGATCATCAACCTTCTTTGAATCCGAATGACATAGCACAAGCACTTATTTTGAAACTTCATGACGGTGTAATTCGACTAAAAGAAACATGGGAGGAAGAAAAGCGACAGCGACAAGAGCAAGTATCTAATCTTAGTGCTTATATCTCTACGCCTCGTGTGATTCCTTATTGTTATGATGATGACGAGGATAATATTTACGATCTCAATCCATCATGTGAGACTGCCACTCCTATTCTCGATTCTTCCACTACGGAGACCGATGCCTCTCTCATCATGGGGGATGAGGGTCTTATCACTATTCCTTGTGACGAGACTCTTATTTCAATACAAAGTGAGCCTACGGTTGCTTCCGATAGTGAGAGTAAGTGTGAATCTCTTTCTAGTGATGATTCATTCCCACCGACATCTTGGGAGATGATTCTTTGGCTTTCTCTAATCCTCTTTTTGATCTCGATGGTGATTTTACTTCTAGTGATGACGAGTCACTATCCGATGAAGACATTCTTAAGGAAAATTTAGAGATTTATTTGAACCCTTTATTTGATTTTGATGACGCCTACATCTCTAGTGAGGTGAATCCTCTCTTTGAAGAGGGGATTGAGGACATTGATAGCTCCGACTCTCTTGCTATTGATGAGCATTCTTTGTTAGCCATGCCACCTCCCATCACATAGGAGGTGGAGAGATTTGACCCTACCTTCCGTTTGATTCGGTCTGGAGAGGTGACGCGGGTGGTAGATATTTCTTCTGATATTTCTCATATTATGTTGCCACCCCGTCCTACCACATGCACGCCCAAGCGGGTGATGTATCGCTTTTACTCGCCTCATTTAATACCGGGAAATGAGGATGAGTGTTTTGATCCTGGAGTAGACGTTGATGTTGCTATTACTTGTGATGTTTTACCGTTTACCCCATCGACTCTTGCATTGAGTTTCTATCAAGTGTCCTCAGGTGACACTTTGATACCTTTTTCTCCCACCCTCCCGCCCTTGGCGAAGACGAGTATTCTTATGGATCGCCTTTATACCTATTTCTCGTATGTTATAAGAATCCTTCTGCTTTTCTTCACTTATACTGTGGATTCTTCTTCTTTATTCTCATCCGGTAATGAGGATAAGATTTTTGACCCTGGCATATCTGTTTTGAGCCAGTGGTGATTCTGTTGCTCCCCCATGGACCATTTAATTCGGGGTCGAGTCAGGCTCGTGACTCGGTTAACAAAAACAAGCGCTTCTCGGGAGGCAACCCGATTATTTATCTATTTTATCTATTTTCTAACATAAGTGTAGGGGCGTGCTTCTCTCCATGTGTGCTTGTTGGTATTTGTTTTTGTGTGCAGGGTTCCCTTGGATCGAGAAGAGTTTCAGAGGGTTGATGTTGTTGTTTTCCATCATCTTCTTCATCCAGTCTCCGATCGATCTTCATGTCTATATCAGGGGAGTACTCAGTTCTTATCTTTATCTATACATATCTGATTGTGTTCTCCTTTACACTTGGAATTCTAGCATTAGCCTTTTGTGTTTTTAAGTGTAGGGGTAGCACCTTATCACTTTTTGAACATTGAGGCCAATGTTCGGTTCTAAGTGTAGGCGGGTTTATATCATATTGATCATATTCATGCCTACTTGTTTGCCCTCTTGCATCCTATTTTGATCAAATGTCTGTTTGTTTTTATTTTATTTTATTAATAATAATAAAATGTTTTTTACCGTGCGTGATTGACTTGTCCCGTAGGCTAGAACAAAGGGGATCCTGACTCTGCCAGAGTGTTGATCTGGCTGCTCCCTTTACTTTTAGACTAAGCTTTTAGGAATTGTGCAAATAAAAATGCTAAACGTGGAGTAGTTGGTTCTCTTTAGAGATTATATGAGTAACCTGTGGCTTTTCCTCCTAGATTATAATTAGACTAAATAAGTGTGTTTTTTTCAAGCCTTTGAACGTTAAAAATTGTGTTGTTATGCAAAAATAAATTCTTATGCAATTTTGATATAGAGTCCTAGTGAAACTTTTTATTTAAATTTGAGTGAAAGCATACTTTCTTAAATTTGAAATAATGTTGCGTGAATAAATATGTTGAAAAAAAATCGAATCAAAAAAAAAAACAACAGAAAAAAAATAAATAAATAAAAAGAAAGAAAAAATAAAGAAAAAAAAAATTGAAAAAAAAAAGAATTTGAAAAAAAAGAATGTTCGATAGAGTTAGAAGAGTCGAGTGAATGAATAAGAGTCTTTTGTTGCTTTAATTATAATTGTGAGAAACTTGCTTTTTCTTAAATTTAAATCCGAAGTTGAACTAGAATTCGTCAATTTTTTATAAGAGTTTAGACGGTATTAGAGAGTGTAGAAGTCGAAGGTCCCATGAACTCCGATACTATTCTCGAGGGTGTAAAAACCTAGCCTCCTAAGCTATGCTAAAAGGATAAGCTGAGAAGACAGTCGCCACATGCAGTGATCTCTCCTTTGAATCTTCAATCTCTAATTACCTTCGTTGTTTTTCATCTAAGTGTCTTTTATTAGCTTAGTGGTGATTTCAAGATCTTTGATTTCAAAATCCCGCCAATCCCGGTACTATTCTCCTTGGGGTGTCAAAATCCCGGGCACTTAACCGATGAGGTTGAGACGTCCCGAGAAGAAAGCCGCTACATGGGAAAGGCCATTTTTGAAACATAAATCTCGTCATTTTCGGTGAGTCTAATATTCCATTTAGATGACTAGCAACCACAACAAATGTCAATTTGAACGATCAAAACTTTGAAAATGAACACACTTGCCTAGTCTTTTATAATTATATGAGTGAAAAGTTATATTTACATAGGTTATTAGTATAAGTAGTGTTAGCATTTTGCCAAAACGTTTGCACAAGGAGTCTTAGCTTAGTTGGGAGTAATAAAAAGAGGATGACGATTTTTATTCCCTGGAGACACCCAGTTTGCGTGTTTCCCGTTCTGCGATCCTTATACCTTGAATAAAAAGTCGAGCATGGCGGGTCACTATGAATTTTTATTTTTAAAGCAATTTTGAATAAAGTGGTTTTAAAATTATTTTTAGACTTAACGTTTGTGATAATAGTTGCTTGGGGGAAAGCAATGTTTTTAAGTGTAGGGGGTGTGTTGAACACGTAATTATTCATGTTTTTACTCCTAATATCCCTTCATTTTTAGCATAATAAATAGCAAAAGTGTACTTTTAGTGCATATATCGTTTAAAATGTGTTATTTATTATTGTAGGCACGGATATGAAGAAAAAGAGCAAAAAACATAGATAAAATGACAAAAACGAGCACAACGAATGGAAAGAGCATGGGAAATCGAGATTGACGGTGCATTCATGTTTTATTGGGCCGGCCCGACACCATTTAAATGGGTCGGGCCGACCCATTAATATAACATATATACTGCTGGCCCAGCAGCATCTAACAAGACTACTTAAACCCAGCAGGCCAGCTTTTGTCTACTGTAGCCCAGCAGCAAGAAGAGTGACGCAAGCCCACAATGAGGCCCACTATGAGGAGACGTGACGCAAGCCCAAGAAAAGGGAAAAGTAGGAGATCTGTTTTAGTTGCTTAAAACAAACGCACCATTTAATTTATATAGGAGGAGATCAGTAGCTTCAATATAATGTAGACAAGGAAAAAAAGGAAGGCAGCGTAGATGGAAAAGAACAGACTTTCCACTTTTAATTTCTTTTTTTAGTCCTGCGTTTTTTTTTTAAGAAAAGGAGATCTACACTTCCTTTTATATATATTATTTTTTGTGGCATTGGTTTAGGATGCGTAGAAAACAGACATTCCATTTTTTTGGTATTCCCTGTATTCTTATTAATTCGTAGGGTAGAATAGGATATCATAATACATTTCATTTTTATTTTATTTCTCAATCTTATCTACACTACGCAACATACCTTTTTTCCATGGACCTACTTGTTGTGTTTTACTTTTTTTTCCTGTTTTTATAGATAGGAGACGCAGTTTTCCTTATATATATTTGGTATGTCTTTGTAGAAACTAAAAAGGGGGTTGAATAGTTTCTAGTTCATTTTCAAAACATTTCGTTTATTCCACTGGCCGCGGTTCCTTAAATATCACCGCGGTTCCTTATCAATAAAGAACAGCGGGCTCAATAAAGAACCGCCTACAGTGGATGCCAAATATTGATACGTTGTAAACCTTGACAATCGTTTGTATCAAATTCTCGATTAAGCTTGACTAGATATGAGATGTGTTTGTAATAGATAATAACTATAAGTAAGGAAACACACAAACACATCAAATCAAGTGTACATCAAGCAATAGTATAAATACTAAGCACACACGTACTAAGCCTTAGCTTTTCCGCAACTAAGATGTTTAGACTAAAGGATGCACACTTGACCTTAATCTAAACACGAAGCACACACGTACTAAGCCTTAGCTTTTCCGCAACTTAGATGTTTAGATTATGAGATGCACACAACACACAACATATAAATACATCTATAATAGTAAATACATAAATGTAAAGGAAAGTACCGACACGATGATTTATAGTGGTTCGGTCACGAAGCTCCTCTTCGCCCTACTCCACTCTTCGAGTACACCTTACTCGAGAGTTACTTCACTAGTCAACAAAACTCCTTTCAAGGCGGAGAAAACCATACACGTCGCTTACACAATTTCCGACACTAAGCTAGATGTCGAGTCCTAATCTTAGGTAAGACCAATCTACACAACGTTGCCCACTTCACCATTTAACGACACAAGGCTAGATGTCTAGTTCTAATCGAAAGGTAGAACCAATCTTCACAACGTTTCCTACTTCACCATTTTACGACACAAGGCTAGATGTCGAGTTCTAATCGAAAGGTAGAACCAATCTTCACGACTCTTCACTTTAAAGCTAAGTGAGAACTTCACTAGACACAACTACATCACTTTATAGTTTAGTGAGAACTCACAAGACACAACCACATCACTTTATAGTTTAGTGAGAACTCACAACTCTTACCTATTACAACTCAATAAAACACATATCCAAGTGTACACATGTAACTTGGATCTACACAACATAAATCCAAGTATACACATATACAATGGATTTACACAAGACTTAATCCAAGTATTCACAAATACAATGGATTAACAAAACTAATCCAAGTATTCACAAATAAATTGGATCTACACAATATTGATCCAAGTATACCCATATACATTGGATCTACACAAGATTGATCCAAGTATACACATATACATTGGATCTACATAAGACATAAATAAAAATGATGAACATGATGATCTTCATCAAGACTTCATCTTTAATCACATCACAAATGTGTGAGTGATCTTCTCTTTGCACTTAAGAGGATGAGGAGATTGAAGGAGAGAATCACATCTTAAGCAAGATTAATCTAAACTAACTAATCAAGGGTTTAAAGATGTTTTGAAGAAACTGCGCAAAAAGGGTTGAAAGAAAACCTGGAAATTATCCACTATTTATAGGGCAACATTGCAACGGTCAAAAACGCCCGCGGTTCCTTATGTCTACCCGCGGTTCCTTATCAATAAGGAACCGCGGGTTCCTTTAAGGAACCTCCGCATTGGAGTCCGTGTAAATTTTTCCTTTAGTGGGGATATGCCATCTGGGGTAGTTTATACCCTCAAAGGATATTCCTTTGGCATATGGAATATGCCAAATTCAAATTAAAGAATATTCTTTGGAATATACCTTAGGGAATATTCTTTGTAATATTCCAAATCAAATTTCCAGTTTTCTTTTTAATAAAGCATTTTCCTAAAAATAAAGTTAATTAAAAATTACTTTGTCACTTTGTATAAAAGTGAGTTTTAATAAAATATTAATCCTTGATCACTTAGTTAGGTTAATGACATGTTTATTCATACCTTGAGTGATTCATGTCGAATGCGATCATGGAGGTGTCGAGAGAAGTATACAAAAGTATTCTTGAGTGATTACGAGTACCTTAACATTTTACATAATGTATTGCGAATTATACGTTTGTCGTCAACAAAACACAAAGAGATTATCGACAAAACATCGTAATGTTTGCACTAACAATCTCCTCCTTTTTTATGATGACAAACAAGTAAACTGCAACGCATATTAAAATGTATAAGTTACTCATTTACACTTACATCTCCCCCTTTTGTAGAATCAAAAAGGTAGTCTTCATTTGTAGAAGGAGAGGATCAACTTTGAGAGAACATGCATTCAAAAAAGCTAATCATCCGTTGTGGTTGACGGTTGAGAAGCGAGAATACAAACCGTAGACCCATCATCCAAAGATATCGAGCTTGCGTCATCCTATTGAAGTCTTCAATCACCATAGGTTAACCAACTCTATGCATAATAATATGCTTATCTTCGAGATTCCAAAATTCATTACTTGCAAGATGTTCGATTAATGCAATTTAAGTGAGTCAACGATCGCAAATTTAATGAGTTGAACTCTTAAAAATGCTCCCCCTTGATATGAGCTCCTCCTTGCTTGAGGCACCAACAAAGAAAGAAAAGTGACAAGCTACAAAGAAGGGTTAGATGTCCTACAAAACAAAGTCAGTGAACAAGAGCATATATATATAGAAATCTCAATTTATAAAAAGAGAAAATATTGTCGAGAGGACATACTCCACTTTAATATCATGGCAAAATACCAAACCAAAGAGAGTATGACATGGACAATAAAAATAATTCCACATAGTCGAAAAGAGAGAAAGAAGGACTATGATGAAAAGAAAAAAATAAGGATGATAAAAAAGTCGTTTGCACAAACAATGACAAGCATTGAAGAAATAAGTGTGCACGCGATGCTATCAATCCAAAAACAATTCAAATGAGAGGATCTTGACAAGATCAATTCACAATTGTTGGAATAGAGGTAGAGAAGACACATCCATACTAATTGTAATGATAATATGTCAAAGGGCTAAAAGTTTAGAATTTTTGGAATCACCCAAGAAAATTCAAGATTTAACCAAAATCCTCTCAAAAGGTTAAAAACTTAGAATTGTTGGAATCACCCAATCCAATTGTAAACTTTAACCTCAATCGACTCTCAAAAAAACGAGAAGAACGAAAAATATAAAACCAAAGACATTATAGGCAAGGATGCTTATGAATGTCGACACCAAAAAGATGACTCAATGATATAGAGAAAGAGATCAAATAAGCCAAATACTAGAAAGACCAAGATGGGTGGTGTTTAGCATACGATAAAATACATGCTCAAAGTTTCGTAGCTCTTCTCAATCATTGTGAGTGTTCAAAGAACAATTACATGATGAGGAAAGGGTGAGGCTCGACTCAACTTAGTTTAGAAAGAATAGAAGAAAGAGACTCGACTTAGAAGAGCATGATTAAAATAATTGAGAGAGACTCAACAAAGAAGTTAAGGATAACTTCACGAAATTAGAGAATAAACTCAAAGGAGAAGAAAAGAAGGAATCTTCAAGAAAACTTGTCAAAAGAGAAAATACCAAAACGAACAAAGGGACTCACTAGCCGTAGTTCGTTAATTAGGTCTGTGGTTCATTATCAATAATGAGACCCAAGGTTATTTGAGGAACCATGGACATTGGGTGTCCAAAACCGATTATCGACTCAAAGAAAAATCACTTGGTCAAACAATTTAACATAAGATGCTAAATGGATTGAAAGTCAATGCTACGGATATGACTTTTAACAATTGCAATTGAAAGTTAAAATTACTTGAATATTTCAAAAGAAATATTTAAGTTGCCAATCTTACTAGGAGAGGAATTAGATATAAATCTAACCTTCTTTGACAACCGAGTGAGAAAATAAATAAGAAAAGAAAGATCACAAGAAAAACGAGATCCAAGACTCAAAGAAAAATCATGTTGAAAAACATGAAAGGAAATACAAGAGAATAAAGATTATACAAAGATGTATGAAAAAACAAGCCTAAAACTTAAGCATAGTTTTAATCTTAGTTACACTAGAATCCTAAGATTTGCTTAGATTGAGTGCCTTATTAATAAGCAATACACATGCTTAATTAGAAGACAAGGTGGTGGCGGAATTTGGTGGAGAATGAGAGTGTGGGTAAGAGATGTTTTCACAATGCCTTGTGACGTTTAGGTGGTGGTGAAAGGTTTAGGGGGAGTTATGTTCTCCAAAGGTGAAATGGGTGATGTGGGTGAATCTGGTAGGGTAAAAGGTGAAGTCACCAAGGGTTCAATAAAGTCATTCTCAATGGGAACGCTTTGGATAGGTTGAGGTTGGGTAGTCACATCCAAGAGAATACTAGGAGTGAATGGTGAGGTTAGATCATTCATTCTAGATTGGAATGAAGAGGAGGTAGAACCATGTGAATGGTTGGTGCCATGTGTTGAGGTAGTCTTGCATGGAGCAAGAGGTGGTGAGGGTGATGAAGAGATGAGAATTGGAACAATCTCATTCTTAGGTGTGTGAAAGGGTGAAGAGTTAAGTTTGGGCAACTTAATCTTAATCTTGAGGTGTCTCTTTGAAGAGGAGGTTTTGGATGAATTGGAGGTTCTTGTAGAAACCATGGTAGTAATGGGTGGTTTAAGGGGTAAGGATGAATGGTTTGAGGTGTGAAGAACATGGCTAACAAGGAGGGTTTAAAAGGGTGAGGGGGTGTAAAAAGTTTTGAAACAAAGATTCCAAAGGGTGTTGGAACAATTGGGAAGTTTCAGAAAATCCGAATTTGAGAGCTTCTGTCCGCGGTTCTTTATCTCCACCGGTGGTTCCATATTGATATGGAGCCGCGGTCTATTTAACGAACCGCCTACAGAGGCTTGGTTTAGGTGGTGAATGGATAATTTTCCAATTCAGCAAATCCTAATGTTCTAGTCTAACTTATCATAAAGTCATGCTTAAGAGCAATAAAAACTAGAACACACACAAAGGAAAAACACATAGGTTCAATTAGCACGTAGGAAGAAAGTTAAGAAAAATTTAATGGCTACAAAAGAAAAAGACTCCTAATGACATACAAAGTTCATCAAAGTAAACTATCATTAGTCATATATAGGAAGAGCCATTTAGCCAATTTAGAGAATGAGTATGAGACTATCACTAGAGGTGCTCAATTAAGGCTAAACACGACCATTTTTACGAGTTATACACCAACTCAACTTCCCACATGGAAGTAATTCAACCGTTAGGTCAAATTAAGATCCTAGTGCATAAATTCTCTAGTAGTCATTCTCAAGTTAGACAAGATGTAATTCCAACATTTGCCTAATAAAGTTTAGCAAGGATGAAACTTGCATGGCGACACAATGCATGACCTAATTAGGGTTAAGAATGCACCATTACATATCTTGTCAAACAAGTCTAGTTAAGGTTATTTACCTTAATAGAACTTGAGGCCAATAACTTTGAAGTGTATAAACAAAGTTTACACAAACCAAAGGAACACTTTTGACTGGTCTTTTGGAAATGACACATTTACAAATTGCATAGCAGTGTAAATTACTTGAGTATTTAGGATGAAACATCTAAGTTATCAAACCGACTCTATTGTGAATTATAAGTAATTATTAAACAAAATATGTCTAACAGTTTGAACAAGTAGATTCAATATAACACCATCAACACAAGTGTGAGTTATGATCCGATGTATATTATTAATAAACCACATTCATGTCTACACTAAAAAAACATGTCAATTAGATTCGATAATGATACCAATCATAGTTTGAATAATGCATTGATATATATTTGAAATCTTTCTTGATTCCCAAAAACACTCTTTTAAGAGAAAATAGCTAAGATTTTCAAAGGGTGTTTCATGTTTTATAGTGAGACATTTATCTACTTGAACTAATAACACAATGATCGAGTAAGACGACCCAAATCAATAGATTTGATAAGCTCCGAAAGCTTTCAAACCTAAAAGTGTTAAAGAACATGCGAAGGTGTATAAAATGTTTATGTAACATTTGTAAACCAAGAGATGTTAATCCTATATGCAATGCACACATAATGTTGCAACTAAAATGCAAGAAATCTAGCATACATCCTAATTAGGAAAAACTAGATACTAACAAAAACCAAGCAAGACACAAGAGACTAGACATAAAAAAGATACTACTACAAATAGCAAGGAACACTTAATAATGTCTACATATAATAATAACACACAAAGAAACACACACAAACAATTAGCTCACATAAAAACATTCATCCATGTTTTGAGTGTTAGATACAACAAAGTATTCATAGCTTGATTTTATTTGAAAAAGGTTTTCGACTCATTTCAAAAATTTAATTAAGTTTAACACTTTGTAAATATATGAATTTTCAAAGATACACCACCAAGAGATGTCCAACTTAATAGAAAATAGCAAAACACAAGTTTTACGACAAACCGAGACTCAATACTTTGGACAAAGTATATAACTTATAAAACATTTAAATATTAAAGTTTGAATAAAGGCTTGGAAGCATTTTTAATTGAAAGAAAATTCAATTACGTTCGATATGACGGGTGGCACGACTTCTACGGACTTACGGTTGATTTTATATGATTTTTCAAAGTTTTCAAAAATATGTGTCTGACTGACCGCGGTTCCTTATTGATAAGGAACCGTGGGGAATAGATAAAGAACCGCATCCAGAGGACAAAAATGGGGTTTTTGGCCAAAATCATTTGGTAACTTTTTGGAAGGACTTAGGACTCTAAAAAATCATTTTAGACACATAGAACTCGTATTTTAGAGTTAATTATGACACAAAAGATTTTTATACTTCCAAACATGAAAAGATTTAATTCAAACTATTATACAAAGTTTATTTAACACCAAAACTTGTACGAATGAAACAACAAAACACATTTCATAAGTAATCACTCTTCATGAACAATTTGATACAAAGATCGTCTCTATTTTTAAAAACCGTTTTCATCTTTTTTTTAAACCATTTGTTTTGAAAAAGAGAGCAAAGATCGATCCAAGCTTTAAAGTACAATATACTTCAAAGATCTTGAATAACCTCGCTCTGATACCAATTGTAGAAACTAGAAGGGGGGTTGAATAGTTTCTAGTTCATTTTCAAAACATTTCGTTTATTCCAATGACCGCGGTTCCTTAAATATCACCGCAGTTCCTTATCAATAAAGAACCGCGGGCTCAATAAAGAACCGCCTACAGTGGATGCCAAATATTGATACGCTGTAAACCTTGACAATCGTTTGTATCAAATTCTCGATTAATCTTGACTAGATATGAGATGTGTTTGTAATAGATAATAACTATAAGTAAGGAAACACACAAACACATCAAATCAAGTATACATCAAGCAATAGTCTAAATACTAAGCACACAGGTACTAAGCCTTAGCTTTTCTGCAACTAAGATGTTTAGACTAAAGGATGCACACTTGACCATAATCTAAACACGAAGCACACACGTACTAAGCCTTAGCTTTTCCGCAACTTAGATGTTTAGATTATGAGATGCACACAACACACAACACACAACATATAAATACATCTATAATAGTAAAGACATAAATGTAAAGGAAAGTACCGACACGATGATTTATAGTGGTTCAGTCACGAAGCTCCTCTTCGCCCTACTCCACTCCTCGAGTACACCTTACTCGAGAGTTACTTCACTAGTCAACAAAACTCCTTTCAAGGCGGAGAAAACCATACACGTCGCTTACACAATTTCCGACACTAAGCTAGATGTCGAGTCCTAATCTTAGGTAGGACCAATCTACACAACGTTGCCCACTTCACCATTTAACGACACAAGGCTAGATGTCGAGTTCTAATCGAAAGGTAGAACCAATCTTCACAACGTTGCCTACTTCACCATTTTACGACACAAGGCTAGATGTCGAGTTCTAATCGAAAGGTAGAACCAATCTTTACGACTCTTCACTTTGAAGCTAAGTGAGAACTTCACTAGACACAACTACATCACTTTATAGTTTAGTGAGAACTCACAAGACACAACCACATCACTTTATAGTTTAGTGAGAACTCACAACTCTTACCTATTACAACTCAATAAAACACATATCCAAGTGTACACATGTAACTTGGATCTACACAACATAAAACACATATACAATGGATTTACACAAGACTTAATCCAAGTATTAACAAATACAAAGGATTAACACAACTAATCCAAGTATTCACAAATACATTGGATCTACACAATATTGATCCAAGTATACCCATATACATTGGATCTACACAAGATTTATCCAAGTATAGACATATACATTGGATCTACACAAGACACAAATAAAAATGATGAACATGATGATCTTCATCAAGACTTCATCTTTAATCACATCACAAATGTGTGAGTGATCTTCTCTTTGTACTTAAAAGGATGAGGAGATTGAAGAAGAGAATCACATCTTAAGCAAGATTAATCTAAACTAACTAATCAAGGGTTTAAAGATGTTTTTGAAGAAACTGTGCAAAAAGGGTTGAAAGAAAACCTGGAAATGATCCACTATTTATAGGGCAACATTGCAACAGTCAAAAACACCCGCGGTTCCTTATCTCTACCCGCGGTTCCTAATCAATAAGGAACCGTGGGTTCCTTTAAGGAACCTCCGCGTTGGAGTCCGTGCAAATTTGTCCTTTAGTGGGGATATGCCATCTGGGGTAGTTTATACCCTCAAAGGATATTCCTTTGGCATATGGAATATGCCAAATTCAAATTAAATAATATTCTTTGGAATATACCTTAGGGAATATTCTTTGTAATATTCCAAATTCAAATTTCCATTTTTCTTTTTAATAAAGAATTTTCCTAAAAATAAAGTTAATTAAAAATTACTTTGTCACTTTGTATAAAGGTGAGTTTTAAGAAAATTAATCCTTGATCACTTAGTTAGGTTAATGACATGTTTATTCATACCTTGAGTGATTCATGTCGAATGCGATCATGGAGGTGTCGAGAGAAGTATACAAAAGTATTCTTGAGTGATTACGAGTACCTTAACATTTTACATAATGTATTGTGAATTACACGTTTGTCATCAACAAAACACGAAGAGATTATATCGAAAAAACATCGTAATGTTTGCACTAACAGTCTTGTTCTTTCCGCAGTAAGTAGCATATTGTTAGATTTAGATTAGTTCTTAGGTGAGATTTAGATATATTTAATATATGCGCAATTTTTTCATATTCTGTTTCTTCTTCCCGTCTGATTTAGATTTATGAGAGTTTGTAAATAGGTGTTTGCGGTTGTTTTGATTATTTAGGATTTGATGTCTCCGAGATGAATTTTGATTTGATTTGATGATGATATAGTATTTGGTTGGTTTTAAAATTGATGTTTTGATATTTTGTTATAGGTAGCAGTTTAGAGTAATCAGATTATTTTCTAAATGATAGATTGAATTAAAAGTATTAAATTTCTTCTTATCACAAATTTTGTTTTCTTTAGATAAAATAGTTTTAATAAATTGTTTTCAAACTTTAATATTTTTTTCAAATTAGATTTTTTTTTAATTTAGATTTCCAATAATAGTTTTTACCATATATTTAAAATGTTGTTTATCTTAATTGTCATTACTTTTTTTATGTTATCTCGGCGTATCTGGTTCATATCTTTTGGCGAGGAGGTTTACAGGTCTTTTAGCTAGATTAAGTTTTAAAGTTTAAAGCTCGATTTGTTTTTATCTCGTTAGTTAGTCAATAAAATTGACAACTTTATCGGCTAGTTAGTTTGATAAAAACTTTGAAAGTTATAACCTTTTGATTTAATTTAGTTATTAGATCAGGTGTTTAGTTTTTCGTCTCCGGTTCATCATTACGGGTTAAATTATCTATCTCTTTTCTTATTGTTATTTCATTAGCTTATATATGATTTTTATTTATGATTGTTATTTATGATTGTTTAGTTTATCATCTTTATTGTCATTATTATTATTTTAGATATCTTTCGTTTTATTATTGTAGTTTAATTTTCATCCTTATCGCTTTTATATATTTTAATATTTAGTCGTTAAAATTAGTAGATTTAAATATAAAGCTCAAAACCTGTTTATTCGAGTATCAAACTTGAGACATAAACACGGATTTCAATTCACACTTCGCCAGGAACTACGATAACCTTCGGGTGTACGATAACGACACAATCACTTATTCTGATGCTGATTGGGCTAAATGTGTTGTCACTAGAAAATCAGTGACTGGGTATTGTGTCTTTATAAATGGGAATTTGGTTTCATGGAAAAGCAAGAAGCAAAATACTCTCTCTAAGTCATCTACTGAGGCAGAGGATAGAGCTCTTGCCTCAGTAACCAGTGAAGTGATCTGGGTGCTTAAAGTCTTGAAAGACTTGCAATGTGAAAATCTGCTCCCAGTCACACTTCACTATGATAGCAATTCTGCTATCAAGATAGCAGCCAACCCTGTTTTTCATGAGAGAACCAAACATTTAGAAATTTATCTTCACTTTGTGAGAGAAAAAAATTTGAGTGGTGTTGTTAAAACAGAAAAGGTGGATTCTGCAAATCAAATTGTAGACATCCTTACTAAAGGGTTGGAAACAGATTTGCACCAAAAGTTTGTTAAAAGTTTGGGCATGATAAACTTGTATGGTCTATCAGATTAAGAGGGGATGTTAAAATGTATACCTAATCTGTCACACATACTTAACTATAGGGACTTATTATGCCTTGTTTTTTAACTCTTAGTTACCAAAAAAACTTGATGTGTATTCAGTCGTGTGATGGAGGGACTTATGTTGCTACATGGTGATACTTCACTTGGACTCAAGCCCATTGCCACAAGGCCTGGTTACAACGGCTCCAAAAGCCTATCTATCTCTTATTACTAGCTAGGGTTTCTTCATTGTTTGTATTGCATCTGTGTGTTTATCTTTTCACATAGTTACTCTCTCTCTCTCTCTAGTTCTTGATCTCAGAAACTTGTTGTTCTTGTCATTTTGATTCTTTGATTGTAAAACTATTATCATGTAGATAATAGAGCTACACGTGAGTAGCACTGGTAGCTTATTTAGTTGTTTTCATACTGTTTTTCTTCAATCTTGTTTAATAAAAGTTGAAAGTGTTTTGAGGTCATTTGATACATGTTTTTCTACATCTTTCAAATCTAAAATAAAACGAAGGTTAAATGAAAGCACGGCACTTCACTTTAGACATAGTGAAACGGACCGATAGATATATAATAAGTTTAAATCAAAGAATAAAGGTAAATTTGAGATTAATGTAAACCCTTAAAATAACATAAACTTAATTAATCAATTACAACCATTCATTTTTTTAAACCCCACTTTCTACCATTTTTCAAAAATTAAATATCTCACAAACGCCAAATCGTCAAATGAAAAAAAAATACACCATTGCAACGAGAATTAAATTATCTTTCTACCGAGGGGCTATTGGAAATATGTTTTACGTATTAGAAAGGATCGGTCACTCCAACAATAGTCTAAGTAATAGCTCGTAGTTTTGTTTTACTTTATTATTCAAACAAGGCCAAGCCAAGCCCACAACTTGTGTGAGGCCGGCGGCCCATTGTAAACCCAAGCCCATCTCATGGGCTTGGGTATATAAACCCTCTCCTTAGTTGGAGAGGGTGTTGGTTCACATATTTTACACATAGTTGAAGGTGTTTTCTTCTCACTTTCTCTCTCTAAGTGTGTGTGTTGTCACCATCTTTCTATCTCTTTCTCTATCTAAACATAAGCAAGATTTACAATATCCTACAAATGGTATCAAGAGCCATGGGATGATTGTATTGTTTATGTGTTTGTGTTATTGATTTTTTGTGCCTATTTTGATCTATATCATACGAACCAAAAACATTTTTGTGTTTTTATGGTTTAATCTTAATACAAATCATCTACATACTTGTGGTAGTGATTTGGTATTGTTACTCTTGTTAAAAACACAAAATTTTTGGGTGTTTGGATCATTTCTTGGCTTGAAATCTCGACTTGGTTGTGTTTTGTCCGAGAAAAGTGGTACTTGTGCTCACGTATTCCAATCGCAAAAACCTAAGGGTTTCTACATTGCGATCACCATATTGCGATCACTGCATTGAGATCAAGGATTCCGATCACACATTGCGATCAAGGATTCCGATCACACATTGCGATCAAAGATTCTTATCACACATTGCGATCAAAGATTCCTATCACACATTGCGATCAAGGATTCTGATCACACATTCCGATCAAAGATTCCGATCACACATTGCAATCAAGGATTCCGATCACACATTGCGATCAAGGATTCCGATCACACATTGTGATCAAGGATTCCGATCACACATTGCGATCAAGGATTCCGATCACACATTGCGATCAAGGATTCCGATCACACATTGTGATCAAGGATTACGATCACACATTGTGACAAGGATATTCTGATCACATTCCGACGAGACTTAATTTTGGCATTGTGATACAGTGACAAGTATTCCAAGATTTTTCAAAAACGTGTTTTTAAAAAAAAATTAATCGTGTGTAATTTTGTCTTGGAATTTTTAGTTTATCAAGCACAATTATTAAGGGATTTTAACATTATTTCTCGATTTCAACAAACACATTTACTTTCTCTCATTGTTTGATCAACGTCTATAAATCTTAAATTATCGAAATGGAGTACACATCTCTTACGGATAAGTCCATCCTCTCGGATACGGATAATCGTCCACCAATGTTGGTTAAGACTATGTACGAGGATTGGGCTTCCCGATTGGAACTTTATATGTTGAACAAAGAGAAGGGACGTCTCATTTGGGCATCGGTGCTCAAAGGACCATTGGTATATGGTACTATGACGGAAGGTGCAATCACTCGTCCTCGCACAACGGGTGAATTGACCGGAGATATAAAGATTCAAGATAATGTGATAAACAATCTGCAAATATCATTCTCCAAGCCCTTCCTCCAGATGTCTACAAATTAGTGTGCAAACATAAAAGTGCCAAAGAGTTATGGGATAGAATTTGTATTCCCATGCAAGGCACCTCGTTAACTAAACAAGAACGAGAGTGTAAACTATATGATACGTTTGATAAGTTTGTCTATGTTCCCGAGGAGACTCTTAACGATTATTATTTGAGGTTCACTCTATTGATGAATGAACTTAACATCTATGGCATGGAAATTACCATATTTTAGTTAAACACAAAGTATTTGAACACTCTTCCTTCAGAATGGGCAAGTACGTGACGGTTGTTAAATTGGCTAAGGATTTGCATCACACCAACGTAGATCAACTTCAAGCTTTTCTTCAGCAACACGAATGCCACGTGATTGAGGCTCGGTTGTCAACACCACAAGCTCGTGATCCACTTGCCATGTATGCTTCTCAACAAATGACTCCCCACCAAAACATGGCTTACATTTATCAACAACCATCATACTTTCATCAGCAACCATAACACACCTATCAGCAACCATAGCAACCATCTTATCAACCATTAATGATGCCACAGCAAGCATTTCAACAAAGTGTTCTTCAACAGCCTTATCCACAGCAACGAACACATCATGCATCATCATCACAAGCTATCACTTCTCCAATGATCTATACTCCTCAGCAAGGATATTTTCCAATTGAAGCACCACAAGCACAAGCCTTCTACTCCAATGAACTTCCATTAATTCAAGAACCGGTCTTTACTCCAAATGATACACCTACTGATGTCTTAAACCATCTCACTGCCTACTTGTCAAAACTTTTTGCAACTAGAGGTTATCCACCAACGAACAATCAGCTCCGCACTTCTTCAAATCCTCGATAACAAGCCACTATTCAAGATGGTCAAGTGACGGTGCAAACCATTCAGGGAAGGCAAAATTCATATGGACCTCCTACAAGGACCGTGAACGCTCAAGCTGTGACTTCTCAAACTAGTGGAAATGGAAACCATATTGGTTCACAAAAGGTTGTGACTTGCTACAATTGTAGAGGACAAGGTAATATGGCTAGGGAATGCACTCAGCCAAAAAGGAGAAGGGATGCAACGTGGTTTCGTGAGAAGATGTATTTGGTCGATGCTCAATCTAAAGGAAAGATTTTAGATTTAGAGGAATTAGCATTTCTTGCAGACCCAGTGGCAACAGATAATGAAGGCATTGTAGTCGTCTCTACTTCTAATGCAGCATATCAAGCAGATGATCTTGACGCATATGATTCGGATTGTGATGACATTCACTCAGCCCAAGCCGCTCTCGTTGCTAACGGTTCTGATGTCGTCAGTGAGGTACCAACCACATCTAATAATGTTCATGATAATACACATCATGTTGAGCATGAAAATGACAACCTCAAACAGCATTCAGGAACTAGTAACTCAAATGATGTGGTATCCAATCCAACACATTTGAGTGAACCTCAACCAAATGCTACGACGGGTATGGAATCTTATGATCAACGTGATCTGGAAATGGTGCCTAAACATATTATTGATAACATGAATGTGGCTGTTAGACAAACCATAGATATGAATGCCAACCTAACTGTTGAGCTTGCGCTGTATAAGGAAAAGGTCAAAACTTTTGAAATGGTCCCTCAAGCAGAGAAAATAACGTGTTAGAATTTGACCAATTTCGTTTTGAAAAGATAGAACACTTAAAAGAAATAGAATCATTAAGAGCTAATCTTTCCAATGAATCAAAAGAAAAGGAGTCGGTTGTAAATGATTTTCAAAAACTTAAAAAGGATTTCGAAACTCTCGAGTCTAAAAAGTTTGAATCAGAAATTAATGCTACCAAACTTCTTAAATTCAAGGAACACCAACTTTTAAAACAATATGCTTCCACAGAAAAGGTTCATCTTTTAACTAAATCGTTTAAAGAACTCGAACTTAAGCGTCTTCAAGATTTACCACCTAATCCCGGTTATGCAAAACAAGCTCAGGAATATATTCCTTGTCTTTATGATGTGACCCTAATTGGCAAATCGAAAGAAGCACCTTATATTTGTAGTACTGAGGAGACACAGTCACTTGCGGAAGAAACTCGATCTAAAATGCTTTCAAAATTCCATAAGCTTGATTATCTTCAGCATAATAAAGATCAATTTAATAAAAAGACACGTATTCGATTACAAACGGAATTAGCTCAATTATCAGTTGGTGTGCCTCAAAGTTTGTCAAATGAAAACTTTCCTAGTACGTATCCTACACTTGTCAAAAAGGATTTAACTAAGTTAATTCCACCGACAAGTAAGGTGTCAGACAGCTTAAATGTGTTGCACCAACACTTTGTCTATTTTGACAAGGTCATTAAGGAACGTACGACGGCTTCGGCCATAACAGAAGGTGAATGGAACTTTGAGCACACTAGAGCTGCGTTTCGAGACGAAATTATTCCGTTTGTAAACAATATTAAAGCTTGTTTTAGCAATATTGGTCAATATTTGGTTTTGAAAATAGATGAAGTTAAACGTGTTTTCAATGAAATGGATGATGCTTATGAAAACGATTTAATTGAAATTGAACGAATTTCACGTCAAAATGATCAGCTTCTGAAGCAAGTGATGTTGCATGATATTGTTTCCGTCTGTGTGAATAAAAGTGTTGATAATGATTCTATTGTACATAATGTTGACTCTGTGGATAATGTGGTTGATAGTAATTGTCACAAATCCGACGCTAAATTTTTAAAGCTTCAAGATTCCTATAAATCGCTTTCCAAACAATTTGATGCTATTCAAACACATTGTATTTCGCTTGAATATGAAAAACAATTTATTCAATAGATTTTTGAAAAATCACACGAAAGTGTTCATATAGATACTCAAAATGTTAAAAAGGGTTTCCAATTAAATAGACGACCAAAACAGCGTCGGAAGCACGACAAAGTTGCTAAATCATTGCCGATAGGAAATGAGACTGTGGAAAGGACACTAGAGGCTGCTAACACTCAATCCTTGATTGAGACCCTTAATCATAAGTCGGTGGAGATCTCAGATTTACATGCGATAATTCGTGATAAGGATATGGCTTTGGCTGAATTAAAAGAATTACTTCGTGTTAAGAAAACAGCCACCATTTCAGCCCAGCCCTCTAGTGTTCCTAAAGTGAGATCTACAAAGAACCATCTCCTTTCCGTCACACCAATAAACAAGGGCCCTAGGACTAAACCATCTCAAACACTGGTCACCAAAGATAAGGCAAAATCAAAACCAGCTTCTAATATTCCTGTGTTGCCTTCTATAGGAGTGAACACCACTACTAAGGATCAAAGATCTAAGCTTAAAGGAAATATGAATAATGATAGGATCTTGCCCTTTCTAGTAGTCAAGTGAAGAAGAAAGTAGAAGCCCACCCTAGGAATGTTATTTCTGTTTTGAATAAAAAGAATCATGTAGCTAAACCTAAAGGCTCTGCGGTTGTGCAGCATTCTAAGCCTATTGTGAATTCTAATTTGAGATGTTGGAATTGCAATGAATGTATGTTTTCTAGTCATCATGATTCTTGCCTTATTGACCATGTGAATGAGATGAATGCCCGAAAGTACAATTTAGAATGGAAACCGACTAGGAAAGTGTTAACCTAAGTTGGATGGATGTGGCGTCCCACTGGTAGAACTTTCACTATAATAGGAAATGCGTGCCCTTTAACTAGGATCACTCCCACTACAGCGAAGAAAGCGTGCCCTTTAACTAGGAGTACTAAGGCTACCAAAACACAAGCGTGCCCTTTAACTAGGAACAGCAACACTACTGTAGGAACAAAGTGCCCTTTAAATAGGTCTACTCCCACTGTAGTGCCTGTCACTAATCCAAAACCTCAGGAAAATAGACCCATCAAACAGGGAAATTAAACAAATATATGTTAGAAAACGTAGGAAATCTACTGATAACACTGATGTTAGCACTTCGGATATTGTATCTGTACCTGCTAACACTCCGGAACCAATAGTTTCTAATGCATTGTCTACTTTTGTTGTTCCAAACGGGTGGTCCAAATCGTCTTGTGGTATTTGGACTCCGGTTGCTCCAAGCATATGACCGGAGATCACTCTCAGCTTAGAAATTTCGTCAGCTAGTTTCTTGGTACGGTTCGATTTAGAACTGGTCATATTGCAAAAATAATGGGTTATGGTGAATATCATATTGGGAACGTTATTATTTCAAGAGTGTATTATGTGGAAGGAATCGGTCACAACTTATTTTCTATGGGACAATTTTGTGATGCAAACCTAAAAGTTGCTTTTCGAGAGTATACATACTTCATTCGTAATTTGGAAGGGGTTGATTTATTGAAAGGTAATAGAGGGAATAATTTGTACACTTTGTCTCTACAATATATGATGTCCGCTTCTCCCGTATGTCTTCTCTCCAAAGCATCAAAGACAAAGTCATGGTTATGGCATCGACAGTTATCTCATCTTAACTTTGATGCTATTAGTCATTTAGCTAAAAACGAACTTGTTCGTGATCTTCCTAAACTTACATTTCACAAGGACCATTTGTGTTCCGCGTGTACAATAAGGAAAAGCACTAAGAAATCATACAAACCCAAGACTAAAGACATCAACCAAGAGAAACTTTATTTGTTGCATATGGATCTTTGTGGGCCAATGCGTGTTGAAAGTCTTAGTGGTAAAAAGTACATCCTCGTCATTGTCGAAGATTACTCTCGGTTTACGTGGGTGAAATTTCTTACAACAAAAAATGAGGCACCTAAATTCATCATCGGATTTCTTAAGATGGTTAAAGTGCGTCTCAACACTACTGTCCGACGCATTCGTACAGATAATGGAACTGAATTTGTGAATCAAATCTTGCGTAATTATTATGAAGAAGTTGGCATATCTCATGAAACATCCGTTGCTCGCACTCCACAACAAAACGGTGTCGTTGAAAGGAGAAATCGCACACTTATGGAAGTTGCTCGAACGATGTTAATTTACGCAAAGGCTCCATTGTTTTTATGGGCATAAGTAGTATCTACAGTAGTTTTCACCCAAAACCGGTCACTAATTCGTAAACGCCATGGTAAAACACCTTATGAGCTTCTACATGAAAAAGTACCAGATTTATCATATCTTCATGTATTTGGCTCTCTCTGCTATCCAAATAATGAAGGTGACAATTTGGGAAAACTTCAACCCACGGCTGATATTGGTATTTTCATTGGTTATGCACCCACAAAGAAGGCATACCGAATCTACAATCGTAATTCTCGTAAGATCCTCGAAAGTATGAATGTTGATTTTGATGAGCTGACAGCAATGTCTTCTGAGCAAAGCAGCTCTGAACCCGCACTTAATGAAATGGGACCCAGTAACATTAGCTCTGGTCTTGTCCCAAATAACCCTTCTTCATCATCATTTACACCACCTTCCAGGAATGAATGGGATACGTTGTTTCAACCTTTCTTTGATGAATTCTTTACTCCTTTAAGTATTGTTGCTCCAGAACCCGAGATAATAGCTCCGGTTACCGAAGTTGTCGCTCCAGCAGCCGAAGCACAATCAGATACGTCTACACCAACAATTGGTCAAGATACTCCTTCAACAAGTAATTCTCAACCAACACCTGAATCAACTACACATGTCATGCCTATTGATGATGAAGAGGATGATGATGATCACGATTTGGAATTCGCTCAAATGCGTGAACTTCCATTCTTTGGTGTACTAATTCTCGACCATAATCACGCCGGGTCGTCCACCTCAGAGGAAGCTCCTACTACAGTCTACTCTAATCTACGGATTCATGAACATGACACCAAGTGGACAAAGGATCATCCTATAGATTCTATTATTGGTGACCCTAATGATCCGGTATCCACACGAAGTCAGTTACAAGCAAGTACAATGTTTTGTCATTTTGATGCTTTTCTCAGTGAAGTTGAACCTAAGACGTGGCAACAAGCATTTACCCAATCTTGTTGGATAGAAGCTATGCAAGAAGAACTTAATGAATTTATACGTCTTGATGTATAGGAACTTGTCCCATGCCCGGATAAAGTACAACTACTCACTTTGAAATGGGTTTACAAGGTGAAACTCGACGAGTTAGGCGGAATATTGAAGAACAAAGCTCGACTTGTAGCTCGTGGATACAAGCAATTATTGGGCATCATTTTATGGAATCCTTTGCACTTGTTTCCCGTTTGGAAGCTATTAGAATATTCCTTGCCTATGCAGCCCACACGAATATGATCATCTATCAAATGGATGTGAAGACGGCATTTCTCAATGGTGAAATTAAGGAAGAGGTCTATGTTCAACAACCGGATGGTTTTGTGAACTCTAAATATCCTAATCATGTGTACAAGCTTAAGAAGGATCTCTATGGGTTGAAGCAAGCTCCACGTGCATGGTATGATCTATTGTCACAATTCCTTATTACTCAAGGCTTCGCTAAAGTCAAGGTGGATCCCACGCTGTTCATTCAGAAACAAGGTAAAGATATGATTATGGTACAAATAAATGGTGATGATATTATTTTTGCTGCCACGACCCAATCCTTATCCGATGATTTTGGGACACTCATGTCTTCCAAGTTTAAGACGTCAATGATGGGCAAGGTATCATTTTTTTAGGACTTCAGATATCTCAGAGTCCTAGAGGCATCTTTATAAATCAATCCAAGTATGTCCTTGAATCGTTTAAGAAATATAAGATGGAATCTTGTGACCCCGTGGATACTCCACTGGTGGAACGAACCAAGCTCGATGCAGATCCACATTGGATTGCCGTTGATCTGACACTTTATCGTGGAATGATCGGCACCCTTCTATATATCACAGCTAGTCGACCTGATCTTCAATTTGCTATATGTATGTGTGCTCGATATCAATCTAGGCCTACCGAGTTACACTTAGCTACTGTTAAACGGATCTTTCGATATCTTAAAGGAACCATTAATCGGGGACTTTGGTACTCGAAGGATTCTTCGGTTGCACTCATGGCATATACAGATGCGGATTACGCGGGTTGTCAAGATACAAGGCGTAGCACAAGTGGAACTTTGCAATTACTAGAAGATCGACTAATTAGTTGGGCATCGAAAAGGCAAAAAAGCGCTGCAATTTCCAGTACGGAGGAAGAATACATAGCGATGTCCGGTTGCTGTGCTCAAACTCTTTGGATGAGATCTCTATTAACCGACTATGGTCTAGGTTTCAACAAAATTCCGATGTACTGCGACAACAAAAGTGCAATTGCCTTATGCTGCAACAATGTTCAATTCTCCCGGTCGAAACATATTGACATTTGCTACCACTTTATCAAGGAGCAAGTGGAAAATGGAGTGGTTGAGCTTTACTTTTTCCGATCTGAGTATCAATTGGCGGATATTTTCACGAAGGCTTTAGATCGCGCTCGAATTAAATTTTTGGCCGACAAGCTAGGATTGAAAACTTTCTCGCCTGAGACTCTAAAGGAACTGGCAGATGAAGCGAAAGAATAGTGGTGGTAAACTATTCTTCGTATTCTTAGTGATTATCTGTATATATTGTTTATATTTTTATCCACAAAAGCACAATACAAAAATATAAAACCATATAAAAACTGAAAATTTTCATAAAAATCCAAAAATATTTTTACTTTATTTTTCAAAGGCACGTCTTTTGGTACGATAATATTTACGGCCTTAGAAATGTCGATTAATATTGACACGGCGCCATAAATAGAGTTCGTACAAAAGTTGTATATATTTCATAAAACCTGCCCTCATGGCTTGTAGTTATTTCAGACTGCAACCCGTTTTTCATATTAAGGTCAAGTATTTCTTATGAAAGCTTCGACTCTCAACGGGAATTAATTTTCTCGGGCAAGATTTACTTTAAAACCTTGTAAGGGATCAAGTTTACTTTATAACTTGGTCTAACACAAATCTATGTACGCATCAGTGCATTTATTTGTTAAAACAAGAGAAATCTTGTTTTTATGAAGTTATCATCCCTACAACCATAGCAATTTACAATTGGTATCTACATACTCGACGATGTGACTAATCAAAAGACGACTACAACTCTTTCGATAGAACACGGGTCAACAATTGAGGGGGAGCAATTGTCAAGCATTCAGAATCTTTGATGTCGAAAGTGCCAAGTTCACAAATTGGTGTCAAGACAACAATACCAATCGTACATGTGGTGTCAAGAGATGACTTCAGACGTGACGAGGCGACCAACACTTACTTACAAGAACCATTTGATCTTATCATATGATGTTCTCATCAATCAGGTCCAACCTTGTCAACTCATTCTTATATGGTGAATATGTGATCATGTTACAAATCGGTATCATATTTCACAAATTGATCTCATGAAAATTAAACAGACTTGCATTTTCTTCCCAAAACTTTTTTAAAACTTCATTAAATTTTAAAAACATCGATTAGGTTAATATTTTTAATATGGGGGGGAAAATGTGATTTAATATGGGACATGATTATTCAAAAATGGTTTGACTTAATGTGATAGCTCATCCCGACATGTGCGAAATGTTTTCAAATATCGTGGCATATGTTAAGGGGGAGAAAAAAGGATTTGATATACCAAAATGGATTTCATGGAGACATATACTTACCCTAAACCCATTTATTTCACAACGATGAAGATTGTGGTGACATAAGGACGGTAGGATAGGTTAAGTCCAACGATTCTTCCAAAACCGGAGGAATCTTCCCAAGGACATTCCATATCTAGAAATAGTAGTCCTTAGGAAATATGGGGAAGATTGTGAACGTAGCTGAATGCCGACCAAGTACTTAAGTTAGCACTGGAACAATCACAACAAGGTGCTAGTTATGACGTATTGGTAAGCATTGAAGGGTTGAAGAATGAAAAAGAATTGTAAAGATAAAGGGTCTAAAGAAAGAAGCCCTCTTTACAACCTTAGGCAGAAACCGGGTCAACACATATGCTATTGAGATCATTTTAAAGATGCTCGATAATGAAGATAGACATCATGGACCCAGTGATGCAATACAACCCATCCTAGCTAACTCAGATATCTCTCAAAAGGTACTTTTTTTATTCATACGGAGACAACGTATTATCTATCGATTTATTCACTCCAAATAAATTGATATTGAAATGGTGGCACTCCTCTCCAGCCTCCGATCACTAAAATCCAAAATGCACGATCGAGTCTAGAGCCATTTGAGATCATCAAATATCTCATTAGGACACACCTACATACTTCCTTGCTTCTTCACACATTATGAAAAGTAAGAAACATATTAAGAGTCCTACGCAAAATCTTCATGATCTTGCCTGAACATCCGAGTAACACGCAAGTATTTACAATGCAGATGGAAATCCTTCTTGAGCGAATATCAAAAAGCTCATGGTAGGTGACTTGTGAGATTCTTTATGAATCAAACTTGTGATAACTGGAAAGCAACAGTTGTTTAATTCTTAATTGAATTTAAACACGTTCTAGGCCTCTACGCAATATCTTAGTGATCTTGCCAGAACACTCAGAGTGATACCTCAGTGTTCACAGTGATGAGTGGAAATCCTTCTAGTGTTAACCTCAAACAGCACTTGGTAGGTAACTTACAAGATTCAATATGAATCAAGCTCGTGAAAACTGGAAAGCAACGATTGTGCGATTCTTTAATGAATCAAACTTGTTCTAGGAATCGTTATTGACGGCTTCAATCATGCGGATCATTTTATCCAAATGATTCACTCTTTACGTTCGCAGTCAGATTTGGACGGTCGAGTAAAGAGAACGGGTTTACCCGCGAAATCTTGTCAAGGAGATTTTTAATTAAATCCACCTGCCACAAGTACGATATTTTATATCGTCCAACGGTCTTCACCGGCCGGAGGTAAAATGCTACCGAATTAGAATGAAATGTTCAAAGCCATTTCATTCGTGTCTACTTATGTTGCGGCGTTTGAAGACGGTGGCGTTGCGGAATCTGAGAAGAATTCGTCTCCGCATGCTTATACTTTATGCACTTAATACTTCATCTAATTCTAGAAAGCCTAAAAGTCAAGTCTTCTGTTGTATCGAACTCTGAAGCTTTCAAGAATTACGAAGGTATAAGTATGTGTAACATGAAGTCACGAAGAGGCGAATATCACAAGTGATGGATGCACAAGATCAAGGCAAGAGATTAATGCTCAAGATTGATATCAAAGATCACATCAACATGTTCACCAGAAAAGAAAAAGAAAAGAAAGACGAAGACTACGAGCTCAAGACAAGCATGGTATGCTAGATTTATTTTATTATTGTAACTTGGGTAACGCCCTTGTTTGGAATTACCTTCCTTGTGGGGAGATTGTTGGAAATAAATTTTACATATTAGAAAGGATCTGTCACTCCAACAATAGTCTAAGTAATAGCTCGTAGTTAAGTTTTACTTTATTATTCAAACAAGGTCAAGCCAAGCCCACAACTTGTGTGAGGCCGACGACCTATTGTAAGCCCAAGCCCATCTCATGGGCTTGCGTATATAAACCCTCTCCTTAGTTGGAGAGGGTGTTGGTTCACATATTTTACACATAGTTGAAGGTGTTTTCTTTTCATTTTCTCTCTCTAAGTGTGTGTGTTCTCACCATCTTTATATCTCTTTTTCTCTCTAAACATAAGCAAGATTTACCATATCCTACAGGGGCACACGTATATACTTTCGACAAACTTTTTTTTGATTTTTTTCTTAATTCACGCCTAAGAAAATGTATGGTTCGTTCACGAATCGTATATGATTTTCTGAAATCATATATGATTCATATCACGAATCATATATGATTTTTTAAAATCAGATATCATTCGTGATACGAATCATATATGATTTTCTCAGACGTGATTGAAAGAAAAAATAAAATAAAAAATTTGTCGAAAGTATACATATGTGCCCGTCGATAGATCGATGATTTAATTCTCGTCGCGATAGTATGTTTCGTTTTGCGTAACGATTAACGATTTTGAGATATTTAATTTTAAAAAAAATAAGTTTATATCTAGAAAATGATAGTTAACATTTCAGTTAAACAAAGTTAATTCCTTTGTGCAACAAATATTTATTAAAAATATTAGTTAATATTATCACATAATAAAAAATCAAATAAAACTCGTGGATCAATGAACATCGTAACTATTGAGTTTAAAATTTTAATATTTTTTTATAAAATATTATTAAGCATTACAAAATCATGAATTTATAAATCGTGTACGTGAAAGGTTGATATAAATAGTTTGTTGATTAATAATTAAAATATAATTATTAGAATAAAAATATCGAAAGTAAAAAGAGTATGAAATTTGAAAAATAAAAATTAAGATAGTTTATATAAATTTACACGGTGCACAGTAAAATAACAAAATAATCAAACATATAAACATTAGATGTTTTTAAAAAACATATTTTATATATATATATATATATATATATAATCATAATAACAAAATTATTATTTAATTTATCTTTTATTTTTAAATTCTATATGTGCACGAGTATTAAAAGTAGTACATTTAAGGGTCCGTTTGGTTTAGAATTGGGTTTTACTTTTATGTAAGTTTATAAAGTGGGTGATTTAGGATTAGGTTAGTACAGTATGAGTTATGAATTAAATGAAGAGAGAGAAAAATAATATAATTTAAAATAATATATTATATAATAAGTACTATTTTATAAATTATATAAATATTATTAAATGTAAAAGTAAAATTTTAAAATAAAATAGTGTAAAAAATGGTTGGAGAGAGAAAACCCATTATATGTGTTAAGATTTCTGCATTACTATTGTCACTAGGAATGGTGCCCGCGCTTCGCCGCGGCGTTTAGGTAGCATAAAATGAGACGCAACCGACTACATCCTCTAATTCAGGTAGTAAAGTGAATACTAAGAACCCAGTAGTGTTGTATAAATGTATTAAAGAACCTGCTTGCTAGCTTTGCATAGAAGATTCCTGTTGTGACTGGGCGCTGCCATAGGCTGGGCGTGGAAGGTGTCGAATATGGGAGTGGAAGGTGTCCAAGGTAAAAGACTGGGCGCTGCCAATGCTGCCGATGTTTCATCTGATTCTGTTTTCATCAAAATACTATAAGTATTGAATATTTATTCTTTTGGATTTTTTTTCTTTTTTTGAGAAGGAAATAAAATGATAGGTAAGTTTACCTATTAGATGTTGTTCTGATTGGATCTTGTTGTGATCTGTAGAGGCTTTTCAAGTATATCGTCGAAGTAAAGTCAACCTTTCCTATTTCGCAATACGGGTTGTAGTGGAATTGGAAAATGTGTGTTTTCCCCTTGTTTTCAAGTATTTCTGTTGGGAAGTCACGTAGGCTGGGAATGTTGTATTTTTTCACTAATGCACAGCATACGGATCCGGTCAGGTCGTTTGCATCCGGGGTGAAGCAAGTTAAGGTTGTTGTACCTGACCCATCCGATATGAGGACCTTAAAGTTGTACCTGCCTTTTTTTTCTTGGCTATTAGTTGGAGTATTTTTTGATAATCGTGATACATTATCCTTTAGGATGTTACCTGTATGCGGGTTCTAGCTCCGGCCCATGGTCCGGACATACATGTGTGTCGTTGCTGTCTATAAGCTTCCTTATGCATTTGGTACATGATGGATAGTACCAATCTCGTGTAGTGTTTATTTCAGATATGGATGCTTCCGATGTAAATCTCATTGACTGTAGACCATGTGGAATTGTGGTTATACATGTTAGATGGTAGTTTAGGATATTGTAGAGCAGGGTAGTTAATAATAAGAGAACGAAACTTATACTGTTTATAACTTACCCTATAGCTTTCAGGATTTTGTTGGAGCAACGTCGACAATGAAAACCTGTTGCGGTACTTTTCTTTGTTCCGGTCTACGTACCTGTTTTTGCATATTTTGAGTAGTGATTTTTCATCATACTTGGCACCAAACCTGTGTTATATTTATAAAGGGACAATTTTATTGGTTGAATAAGAATGGTAACCAAAGTTAAATTTATAGTTCTATATATTCGGTTGATTAAAGTGCTTACTGAGTTTCAAGCTGTTTTCAGTTCTGGGATATCTTGATTCATATAGCAGTTTGTCGCAGGAGTGGCAGATAACTGCATACCGCCAGCGCACTCTGATACTTTACATGAACTTACAACAACGATCACAGGTTTTGGCATTGCTTCAAATCCATCATTGTCAAATCGTTTTGCCATTTCATCCCAGAGTGCCAGCTCAACAACATCGCCACTGTGTACATAGCAGACTCTTATCATATCTGATAACGTGCTTAAATGCTAGAAGTAATTGTGTTACTTTTTCTTTAGCGATTCCAGCATAGGCTTCCTTTGTTACAATAAATTTACCGGATGGTTTTGGCTTTCCATCTTCATCAGCTTTTTCTTGCAAATATGCATGTGTAGTCTGAACTCTATCTCAAAGAAAATGATCACCCCATGTGTTGCAATCAGAGATACCAATGCCAAGTAGATTTCAAGCAAACTCAAAAGTATCGTCACCTATAAAAGATAACATAGTTAACTTAATTAATTGAACAATCTTGAAAAGCAAGTCCGGAATGCAATTTTCTAACATAACCACTAAATATAGGTGTTTGTATTACTTTGCTGATTTCAATTCTTGACCCCAATAATTCGCCAAACCTAAAGCTTTATTTGGACAAAACAAATACCGTTGGTCGTTACTGATGAGACTGCTTTTATACATGGTCTCATCGTCCAAATCGGCCTTAAAATGCATAAAATATCATCAAATATGCCAAATATATGCTCGTGTTTGTTACTTGTGTATTTTTAGGTACGGATATTGAGGAATTGGCAAAAGATCACAAGAATCAATCAAAAACGAACACGGGAAACGAAGCCGCACAATGAACCGGGCCCAAGTTTGGAAAATTGCAAAATGACCCTTGAAGAATTAAAGATTGTCAAGTTTGGTCCATCATCTTTGAAGAACTTGTCACAATTGACCCTCAAAATGTCAATTGTACAAGTATAGACCTTTATGTTTGAAGATTGTACAAGATCAGTCCTTGAAATTTGAAGAATATACAAAAGAAACCCTTGGATAAAGCTTTGGAAGTAATTGTGCCAAATATGACAACTTGTCCAAAGTTGACAAGCACAATTTGGGCGCTGATGGGATTAAAAACAAAGTGAAGACAATGAGAAACATTGGGGACCTATCCTGCCAACCAGCCAAACTTATTCCCCCACTCAGATCTTGACACGTCACAAACCCCACCCATTTACCCACCACCCACCCACAAAACCGACCCTACCCAGTCCAGTATCCATTACCCAAACCGGTTTAATTAAATAAGTGGTCAAATGGTCAACCCACTTTCCCCATTTCCCTCCTAAACACAAGTTTTAAAATCATTTATACCCAATTTGGATTAAAACAGCCACTAATCACCCTAGAACCCTACTAATCCCCAGGACCAATTAAGAACAAATCAAGGGGTTATTGGCTTAACTTGTCCAGATCCTTAATTGAGGTCACCCTCATCACATCCCACACCCAAACCGTGACCCTGGACAACCCCATGTGAAAGTGGACCCCTCCCCTGCTCACGTCTCACTCACCCAAACCCAATGCCCGACCAAACCAACATCCAGGATCCTTCTACTTGGTCCCCAAGGAGTTTTTAACGTCCAAAATTCATTCAAACATCACTGGCATCACATGTATCACCTTTTGACCAATTTGAAGATGAAGACTCAAGGGCTTTTTGGGCATTTCATTAACTAGGGTTTTAGCATTCTAGATATTTCTTCTTTCTAGTATAAATAGAGTCGACTTGTGACTTTATTTTCTGTTCCAGTTTTTAGCATTTTTCAACTTGTAATTCCTTTTTTAAATTAATGAAGTTTGGTGTTTGTTGAAAACAAGTGTAATTCCTTTTGTTAGATTTAAAAAGTTTGTGTATTGTGTTAAATGCTAAGGCTGAGTTCCATTTAAATTTGAGAAAGAATTGTGTGTTTGAAGTTTCATTTTTCAAAGGGTTTTAAAAAGTCTTGAATTCAGAAAGTTTTGGTTTTGGAAAGTGAAAGTGGACCAAGACTTTGATTTTCTGAGTGTAAAGGTTGAGTTTAAAACGTGTTAAGTTCAAGTGGTTTCAAGTTTTTGGAAGAAGTTATAAGAAAAATCAGTTTGTATTGTGGCTTGTGTTCATTTTTTCTGATTGCAGGTTAAGTTGTTGGAATTTGTTGCTGTTAAAGGTTCAGCACAAACCCCAGCTTGTAGGAGGTGGTTATTCAACCACTGAGGGACTTGGATGTAAGTCCCTCAAGGTAAAATCCCTTTTTATTTTTAGTTTTTTTCTGAAAAATATATGTTATGCATGATTTCTTGTGAAAGGTGTTGATTGTTAGTGTAAGCTGTTTGTTTTGAGTTTACTTGGTGTTATATGCATGATATAAGTGTTTTATATCAGTTTGGAGTTTGTTAAAAGTCATTTGCTTTGAAAAATTTGATTTCTGAAATATAAAGGGGTGTTTGGGACTAGGGTATAATCTAAGATTGGTGACAAATTGATGGTTAAAACCTGTTTAAACATGCCCTTTATGTGATTATCAGTGATGGTTGTTAGTTATTTTCTAGTTTGATAGGCTTGTAGAACAATTGCATGCTCTAAAACTTGGTAAAACTAGCAAAAATCAGTAAAATCATTTTGTTGTTCATTTTGTGAGATTTTGAGCATCAAACCTTGTAATCAGTTAGATCTTATGCAGTTTAAGGTTTATGATTTGTTTGTATGCTAGTATATGTGAGTGTGTGCAAGAATTGTGGTTTGGAAACTCATTTTTGTGCAAGTTTTGAGCATCAAATACCACCAGACCATCTGTTTGTATCAGCAACCTTCATTTGATCTTGTGCCTTGTTTGTGTGGAATTTGTGCTAAGTTTTTGTGCTTGCTTGTTTGTTATCTGCTTGTCTTGACTCCTTGTGCTCCAAAGAGCACAAGGGTGCCTTGTTTATCCAAAAACATCCACAAATACTCACACCAAGCTCCTCTTGGTTTCCAAATTGCACATGCAAAATTTTACTTGTTCATCAGTCAACAAGTGCAGACCTGGGCACATTTTTCATTCATTCTAGCTTAATCTTGATCTATTTTGTATTTTGTTTGTGTTTTAGTAAGTAATTAAGTCACTAGATTAAGTTTTAAAAAGAAAAAAAAAGTTTTATAAAAACTTCACCCTGCCTGGACTCGAACCCCCGACCTGCAGCTCAGGAGTGAGGGGTTCTACCAGTGATCTAGATGAGTTTTTACGTTATCATTTCATTTCATTAGTTATTTAACCAGTTTTTCACTTTGGCTTATATTAATAAGCCGTAGCTTATTCAGTCGTTTTTAGCTTATTTAAGTAGCTTATTTGATAGCTAGTATTTTTCCTAGGATATTATTAAGGTTTAGGATTTTTCTGTTTGAAAATTTTATTTTTCCCATTATTTAATTAATTATTAGGATTATTTTTAGTTTTAAATTTAGAAAGTAATTTAAAAATAGTAAACAGTAATTAAAAAATACAAAAAAATAGTTTTTAAGTTTTAATTTATATTTTTGAGGTTTACATTCAAAAAAGTTTTCAAAAAGTCTTATTTTTAATTTTATTTAATTTTAGGGTTTTTAGACAACTTTAAAAATTAATATAAAATTAATTAAGAGGTTTTAGGAGCTTTAATTTTCATTTTCTTCTTAGTTAGAATATTTAGGATTTTTGAGAAATTTTTAGATTTTATTTAGGAACTTTTTATTTTTTTTGATTATTTTAATATTATTTTATTAAAAAAATTCAAAGTTTTATTTTTAACTTTTTTTCATTTTTCCTAGATTCTAGACATTAAAATAGGACCTTTTTCACTTTCCAATTAATTTTTAGGCTTTTCAATTAATTTTTAGAATTAATTTAAGATTTAATAGATTTTAATAGTTTTTAGGAGTTTAAAAATAGTTTAATTTGGTTTTAAAATTTTTAAAAATATTTTTTAGCTTAATTAGGTCATTTTTGAGGTTTACAAACTATTAAATCTTGTTTAGGCTTTTTAATGTTTAAAAGTGATTTTTAGGGCTTTAATTAGCATTAAAAAGTCATTATTAAATTAATTAAAAGGTTTTAGCAAGTTTGGATTTTTTGTAAACTCTTAGAATAATATTGTGGATTTTTAGTAATTTTTAGGAATTTTTAGGTTAAAATTTTAAATTTTGTCGTTTTTACGTTCTACGTCGTAACTTTCTAGTAGTGTTTTTGCCTATTTTTCTATTTTTTTCGTCTTCGTCATTTTCTCTTCTTCTTTTCTTCTTGTTAATAATCAAAAACAAAATAAATCATTCATTACACAACACACGTGCCTCCTCGAGAGAACGATCCCCATTAAGGGTCATAAGTGATTACGTTTTCCTAAACGTACACTTAATACTTACCGCTTTTACCTTGTTTTCCTAAACAAGTGTGAATTTACAACTTATCATTTTGGCGCCGCTGCCGGGGAGGCGTGTTGTGTTTTGATTGAAACATTGTTGTTTTCTATATTAGCCATAAATAGTATTTGTATTAATAGCACTCTATTAATACGTATTATCGTTTTTTGGTTTTTGTGTGAATATTATTACTATATTGTATACGTAGAACAATAAATACACAAGTACTCCAAATACGTGAGCAATCACAACCTTGATTCGGGATTTCATCACTCGATCATTGTATTCGAATCTCAAACCAAAGAAAAAGGCAAAAATAGATAAATACTTTCGTGAAGCTTAATCTTGATAATACAAACTATAAGGTGGGTATAAGGCGGTTGTATTTCACAACCTAAAGGAAAAAGGCTCTTAAGTGCTTCGCGCCGCCTCGTTTCCTCCGCTTGCTTGTGCGTATTTGATTTTGAGAGTGAATCGAGGGTTTTGCCGCCCAAAGTATTATTACATATCATATATATTTTCTTGGTTTCTATTTGATTAAACCCTCTTGAACGATTTGGTGTTCCACCATCGTTCTAAAGTCATCGAAGGCGTTCACTCCACGTGATCGTTTTCATTCCTTGAGGCCTTTTTAATCAAGAGATTTGATTGAGGAGGAGATTTGTGGACTCATTGTCTACTTAATATATTCACCAATTTCCAAAAAGGTTAATACAATCAAAAACCACAAAAAAATTTGAAAAAACACAAAATACCAAAAAGAATCTTCTTTGCTCGTCTCCACGTTGTACGTGACGTTTATGCTCACTCGTAATCAAGCAAAACGTGCACGTAGACGAAAGAACAAAACTCCCACTCCAACTCATTCTAGTGAGGAGTCTCCAAGTGAGGAACCTATTGTAGAACAAGAAGCCATCATGGCTAATCGTACTATGATGGAGTTGCTTCAAGCACCCACCGAGGGTTTTGGAGAGGCCATTGTGATTCCCGCCATCCTTGCGGAGAACTTTGAGATCAAGACGGGTTTAATGTCTATGCTTCAAGCAAACAAGTTTCGCGGTCACGAAAAAGACAACCCACATTATCACATTAGGCAATTTAATCGTCTTACCGCGACAAGCAAGTTTAAGGATGTACCACACGATGCCATTAAGATGATGTTGTTTCCTTACTCGTTAGATGGACCCGCCAAGATTTGGCTTGAGAAAGAACCACCGAATTCGATTTTGACATGGGCCGATCTCGTGTCTAAATTTGTAAATCAATTTTTTCCACCATCTAAGACAACACATTTGAAAAACGAGATTTCACGTTTTACACAAAGACCAAATGAAAGTTTTTCAATGGCTTGGGAAAGGTTTAAAGAAATGTTACATGAATGTCCACACCATGATTTTTCCGAATTGCATCAAATTGACACTTTTTATAATGGGCTTAATGATCATGAACGAGATTATTTAAATGCCGCCGCGGGTGGTAATTTTTTGTGCAAAACGACCAATGAGGCTTTGAAAATCATAGAAAATAGGTCTAAGGTCTATAGCCCTCGTAACACACCGAGTGTTGCCAATTTGGGCTCGTCATCATCTCGTTCCATTAATGCCTTGCAAGATGAAGCAAATGAGGAGAATCGGTTTTTCGATAGGTTTTCGACTCTTATGTCTCATTGGAAAGCTCAAGAAGCTTCAAATTCCGCTTCGGTTAAAGCGGTTGCTAAGAGTTGTGTTTCGTGTGGTGGAGCTCATGATTTTTCCGAGTGCATTACCGCGGATGGTAACACTTCGAATGCTTTTGTAGCCACGGGAACTTACAACCAAATAGGTCAAGGTTCTCGTTCAAATCAAGCTCCACCAAATCAAAATGCTAATAACTATCGAAACAACAATCAAGGTGGAAATTACCAAGGAAATCAACGGAATTATAACAAGGGTAATTATCAAAGTGGTAATGGGCAAATTTCAAACCAAAACCAAAACCGTGATTTTCAAACTCCTACTCAAGGTTTTCAAAATGCTCACACTAAAAATTTGCAAGGAGAATTTTTAGATTATGCTAAGGCTAATGATGCTAAGTTTGATAACATGCAACGTGAGATGATTAGCTTAAGGTCCGAGTTGAAAAACGAGCTTAAAACGAACTTGCTAATGAACTTAAAACTCATGCTAATAAAATGGAAGGAAATGTCCAACGTCTTCAACAAAATCAACAAAAGATGGAGCAAGGACAACATGAGATTAAGCAAGAATTGTTAAAAGCGGATGCTAGGCAATCTAAGTTTGAAGACCGTATGGCTAAAATGTTTGAAGCTATCATGTGTAAGCCCTCTTCTTCGGGTGGTCTTCCTAGTGATACCATCGTGAACCCGAAAGGAGAATTGAAGGTTATTACTACTCGTAGTGGTAAAACTTTCAAAGAACCCATTTCTCGTCCAAGTACTTCTATGGAGAAGGAAAAAGAGAAAGAACCCGAGGTTGTGGTTGAAAAGGAGCACATTACAAGCCCACGAAGTACCGCTCAAACCACACCTACGGTTGAACCAATACCCATTATGGAACCCGAGATTCCAAGGCCGATGCCTATGCCTAATTTGCCCCAACCCACACCACCTTTACCCTACCCATCAAGACGAAACAAGGAAAAGTCACAAGAACGAAATAATTATCAATTTGAACTCTTTATGAAAATGTTTCGTGACTTGCATTTTAATATAAGTTTTGCCGACGCCTTAGTCATGATGCCTCGATTTGCCGCGAACTTCAAAAGTATGTTGAATAACAAAGAGAAATTGCAAAAATCGTCTAGTTGTTCTTCGGTTTTTCTAAGCCGCATACCTCAAAAAGTCGGTGATCCTGGAAAGTTTTTAATCCCATGTGCTATCCAAGACATGGAAGAATGCTACGCCTTGGCCGATCTTGGCGCTAGTATTAATTTGATGCCTCTTGAGATTTTTAAATCGCTCAATCTTCCCAATCTCACTCCTTCAAGAATGTCAATCGAAATGGCCGATCATTCTACGATTCTAGCTTGTGGAGTTGCCGAGGACGTCTTCGTGAAAGTTGGAAAGTTCTACTACCTGTAGACTTCATTGTTGTTGATATTCCCATCGATCCTAAAGTTCCGTTAATTTTAGGTCGATCTTTTTTGGATACCTCGAAAGCACTTATCGATGTGCATGCAAGAAAAATCACTCTTCGTTTCAATGAGGAAGAACTCGTCATTAATGCAACCCAAAACTCCACTCTTTCTCATGTTTATTCCATCACATCTTTGTACAATGTCAATCCCATCAAAAGCATTTGCAAAAAGATTTCAAATAGAGTTTTAGGAGTTGTTGAGAAAAATGAAGTTCCGTCCCCTCCGCCGGTGGAGGTTAAGAGTGTTAAGCCTACATTTCCAATCTCGAGTGATTCTTCGGATGATGAATACGTTGATCCCGATGGGGAGGTTTTCTTTGTTGACAAAAGATTTGAAAACTTGCCACCACCTAAACCAAAAAGATTTTTAAAAATGTGAGAATTTTTAGTGTGACTAACATTGCTTTAGAAACACCAAATATTTTTGACATAATTAAATCGGGTTTTCACAAGGAGAGTTTAAAAGATGAAAAAGGAAAAGATTTTAACTTGAATTTAAAAGATTTTTCTACAATTCTAACTCCGTCATCACCACGTTTATTGAGTACTACAAGCTCGTCTTCTCCTTTTGACGATGCTTTGTGTGGACTTAGTGTGGGGGGAGCCCCTTATGTTCCCTTCCCTTTCTCCACCGAGGACGAGATATTTGATCCTGGAATTGCTTATATAGGGAAATCTCGGTCTTCCACCGATGCAATAAATGGAAAATCTTTTCATTTGATTGGTGCGAGTCTACCTCGAGTAGCTCAATGTTTTGACTTACCCATTGTCACACCCTTCTATTTCTTCTCTCCTATTTTCTTCTACCCCATTGGGGTTTGTGTTGAAGAAGCGTTGTTTCGTCTTTCATCCGAAAACGAAGACGCTATCTTTGACCCCGGTATACGTTTATCGGGTTTTTAAAGTACTCCACGTGCTTTTGGGCCTTGTTTATCATGTAAGCCCCACCAAAAATTGACCAAACCATGATTATCCCTAAATGATCACATTTATGGGGATTCGAGTCAAGCTTTTGACTCGGTTATCAAAAACAAGGTGCCTCGTGGGGGAGACCCATGCTTATCCATGTACATATTATTGCTTTCTAATTAGTTAATGTGAGGGGATTTGTGCCCTTCCAACCTTTGTTCCGTGGTTGTTTGTGCATTGTGATTTTTTTTAGATAATGATCTTCACGATTGGAGCCTCTCGTGTTCGTTTCATGGGAGCACTCGATCGTTTACTTTGGAGGCCTTTCCCAATATCCATATGATATATCCTTTTATGTTCTAACCTTAGGTTTTTAGCACACTTCATAAACGGCTATTACTTATTGGTTACACCCTTTCCATGCTAGATTAGGCATTCGACTACGTCTCTAGTATGGGGGTGTTTGCACCCCTAGACTCGAAACATTGAGGACAATGTTTAACTTTAGTATGGGGGGGGTGAATAGATACTTGCCTTGCCAAACCTTCACGCTTTCCAAAGTTTATCGTTTTGTTTATCGTTTTGTTGCAAAATAAGGCTAAAAATGGCCAAATTTTAAAATTTTTCTCATATTTTATAAGTGTTTGATGACACGAATGTAGATTTTCCGATGGCGAGAATAAGAGTAATTTTTGACTCGACCGTGCGTGTTGAGCACTTAGCTTTGATTCCTTAACTACACATTAGGCTAAGTCTCTTAAATGAGGACGAGAAATGATAGAGTTAATTATAAGTTACTATGGTAAACGTAGAGTACTCGTATTCTTTCAAAAACTCATGTGTTCTCGTTGTTTGCTTATTCTCCCTTCGCATGTAAATATTTTTGCTTAATAAATATTGACTTAGCGGTTTAGTTAGGATTGTTGGGTTTCTAGTCTTTTCTAGTAGCTTCCGTGTAATTAAATTGGGAAGACATTAAGGTATCGCCAGCGTCACGGTTTTGAAGTATTGGCAACCCGAATAATCGAAAGCTTCACCCAATAATAAGATTTCAAGTGCTCACCAAAATCTAGCAAACAATTTGAAGCCCCACAAGGCCTAAAATCTATGCAAAATTGAAAGTGAATCAAGCCTTAATCTTCGAAGCTTTAAAGATCCAAAATTCGCTTTAGCGTGAGGATATACGTCTTTGGCTAATAAAACCACCGATGATGGCGGATAATAAAAGGCAAGGCAAGACCGAAGTCATAATAAAAGCTTCATGGCGAAGTTGAATAAAAGATGGAGGTAAACCAAAGATAATAAGGCCCTTCCGTTAGGGGGCGTATAAAAGTCTTGGTAATAAGTCTCATGTTCAAAACCGTTATAAAACCGTGTTTATCGATTCTTCTTGTCAACTTAATTTTTTAACATCGTTGTCTATTAGGAGGGGTTATCGATTTGATGGTCTTGGTTACACCGTTAGGACTCTATTTTTAGACCTAAATCTCTATTATCGCATAAGTCAACAATGTATCCTCGTGATCATTAAGACATAATAAAATATAAGAGATACAACTTAGGAATAATGGGAGAATAAGTACGTGATTAGGGCATATGAGTAGTGTTAGCATTACTAACTTATAATGACAATGATCTCGTTGCACGCTTGGCATGGAATTAAGGTGAAAATCGAGGACGATGAAATTATTTCTAACGAAGCATTCACGTGTTCTTATTCTATGAACCTAAACGTCCCATTTTGCGATGAAAATCATACATTATGTCAAAAACGCAAGTAGTAGTAATAGTGTAGTGTAGCTAGTTTATCATTTCAATAAAGTGAATAAAATTAAATTTTGGAGATGCTTTGATACTTTATTCTAGCATTGCGTGAGGGCACGGCAATGGTTTAGTATGGGGGAGTGATGAGACTGCTTTTATACATGGTCTCATCGTCCAAATCGGCCTTAAAATGCATAAAATATCATCAAATATGCCAAATATATGCTCGTGTTTGTTACTTGTGTATTTTTAGGTACGGATATTGAGGAATTGGCAAAAGATCACAAGAATCAATCAAAAACGAACACGGGAAACGAAGTCGCACAATGAACCGGGCCCAAGTTTGGAAAATTGCAAAATGACCTTTGAAGAATTAAAGATTGTCAAGTTTGGTCCCTCATCTTTGAAGAACTTGTCACAATTGACCCTCAAAATGTCAATTGTACAAGTATGGACCTTTATGTTTGAAGATTGTACAAGATCAGTCCTTGAAATTTGAAGAATATACAAAAGAAACCCTTGGATAAAGCTTTGGAAGTAATTGTGCCAAATATGACAACTTGTCCAAAGTTGACAAGCACAATTTGGGCGCTGATGGGATTAAAAACAAAGTGAAGACAATGAGAAACATTGGGGACCTATCCTGCCAACCAGCCAAACTTATTCCCCCACTCAGATCTTGACACGTCACAAACCCCACCCATTTACCTACCACCCACCCACAAAACCGACCCTACCCAGTCCAGTATCCATTACCCAAACCGGTTTAATTAAATAAGTGGTCAAATGGTCAACCCACTTTCCCCATTTCCCTCCTAAACACAAGTTTTAAAATCATTTATACCCAATTTGGATTAAAACAGCCACTAATCACCCTAGAACCCTACTAATCCCCAGGACCAATTAAGAACAAATCAAGGGGTTATTGGCTTAACTTGTCCAGATCCTTAATTGAGGTCACCCTCATCACATCCCACACCCAAACCGTGACCCTGGACAACCCCATGTGAAAGTGGACCCCTCCCCTGCTCACGTCTCACTCACCCAAACCTAATGCCCGACCAAACCAACATCCAGGATCCTTCTACTTGGTCCCCAAGGAGTTTTTAACGTCCAAGATTCATTCAAACATCACTGGCATCACATGTATCACCTTTTGACCAATTTGAAGATGAAGACTCAAGGGCTTTTTGGGCATTTCATTAACTAGGGTTTTAGCATTCTAGATAGTTCTTCTTTCTAGTATAAATAGAGTCGACTTGTGACTTTATTTTCTGTTCCAGTTTTTAGCATTTTTCAACTTGTAATTCCTTTTTTAAATTAATGAAGTTTGGTGTTTGTTGAAAACAAGTGTAATTCCTTTTGTTAGATTTAAAAAGTTTGTGTATTGTGTTAAATGCTAAGGCTGAGTTCCATTTAAATTTGAGAAAGAATTGTGTGTTTGAAGTTTCATTTTTCAAAGGGTTTTAAAAAGTCTTGAATTCAGAAAGTTTTGGTTTTGGAAAGTGAAAGTGGACCAAGACTTTGATTTTCTGAGTGTAAAGGTTGAGTTTAAAACGTGTTAAGTTCAAGTGGTTTCAAGTTTTTGGAAGAAGTTACAAGAAAAATCAGTTTGTATTGTGGCTTGTGTTCATTTTTTCTGATTGCAGGTTAAGTTGTTGGAATTTGTTGCTGTTAAAGGTTCAACACAAACCCCAGTTTGTAGGAGGTGGTTATTCAACCACTGAGGGACTTGGATGTAAGTCCCTCAAGGTAAAATCCCTTTTCATTTTTAGTTTTTTTCTGAAAAATATATGCTATGCATGATTTCTTGTGAAAGGTGTTGATTGTTAGTGTAAGCTGTTTGTTTTGAGTTTACTTGGTGTTATATGCATGATATAAGTGTTTTATATCAGTTTGGAGTTTGTTAAAAGTCATTTGCTTTGAAAAATTTGATTTCTGAAATATAAAGGGGTGTTTGGGACTAGGGTATAATCTAAGATTGGTGACAAATTGATGGTTAAAACCTGTTTAAACATGCCCTTTATGTGATTATCAGTGATGGTTGTTAGTTATTTTCTAGTTCGATAGGCTTGTAGAACAATTGCATGCTCTAAAACTTGGTAAAACTAGCAAAAATCAGTAAAATCATTTTGCTGTTCATTTTGTGAGATTTTGAGCATCAAACCTTGTAATCAGTTAGATCTTATGCAGTTTAAGGTTTATGATTTGTTTGTATGCTATTATATGTGAGTGTGTGCAAGATTTGTGGTTTGGAAAATCATTTTTGTGCAAGTTTTGAGCATCAAATACCACCAGACCATCTGTTTGTATCAGCAACCTTCATTTGATCTTGTGCCTTGTTTGTGTGGAATTTGTGCTAAGTTTTTGTGCTTGCTTGTTTGTTATCTGCTTGTCTTGACTCCTTGTGCTCCAAAGAGCACAAGGGTGCCTTGTTTATCCAAAAACATCCACAAATACTCACACCAAGCTCCTCTTGGTTTCCAAATTGCACATGCAAAATTTTACTTGTTCATCAGTCAACAAGTGCAGACCTGGGCACATTTTTCATTCATTCTAGCTTAATCTTGATCTATTTTGTATTTTGTTTGTGTTTTAGTAAGTAATTAAGTCACTAGATTAAGTTTTAAAAAGAAAAAAAAAAGTTTTATAAAAACTTCACCCTGCCTGGACTCGAACCCCCGACCTGCAGCTCAGGAGTGAGGGGTTCTACCAGTGATCTAGATGAGTTTTTACGTTATCATTTCATTTCATTAGTTATTTAACCAGTTTTTCACTTTGGCTTATATTAATAAGCCGTAGCTTATTCAGTCGTTTTTAGCTTATTTAAGTAGCTTATTTGATAGCTAGTATTTTTCCTAGGATATTATTAAGGTTTAGGATTTTTCTGTTTGAAAATTTTATTTTTCCCATTATTTAATTAATTATTAGGATTATTTTTAGTTTTAAATTTAGAAAGTAATTTAAAAATAGTAAACAGTAATTAAAAAATACAAAAAAATAGTTTTTAAGTTTTAATTTATATTTTTGAGGTTTACATTCAAAAAAGTTTTCAAAAAGTCTTATTTTTAATTTTATTTAATTTTAGGGTTTTTAGACAACTTTAAAAATTAATATAAAATTAATTAAGAGGTTTTAGGAGCTTTAATTTTCATTTTCTTCTTAGTTAGAATATTTAGGATTTTTGAGAATTTTTTAGAATTTATTTAGGAACTTTTTATTTTTTTTGATTATTTTAATATTATTTTATTAAAAAAATTCAAAGTTTTATTTTTAACTTTTTTTCATTTTTCCTAGATTCTAGACATTAAAATAGGACCTTTTTCACTTTCCAATTAATTTTTAGGCTTTTCAATTAATTTTTAGAATTAATTTAAGATTTAATAGATTTTAATAGTTTTTAGGAGTTTAAAAATAGTTTAATTTGGTTTTAAAATTTTTAAAAATATTTTTTAGCTTAATTAGGTCATTTTTGAGGTTTACAAACTATTAAATCTTGTTTAGGGCTTTTTAATGTTTAAAAGTGATTTTTAGGGCTTTAATTAGCATTAAAAAGTCATTATTAAATTAATTAAAAGGTTTTAGCAAGTTTGGATTTTTTGTAAACTCTTAGAATAATATTGTGGATTTTTAGGAATTTTTAGGAATTTTTAGGTTAAAATTTTAAATTTTGTCGTTTTTACGTTCTACGTCGTAACTTTCTAGTAGTGTTTTTGCCTATTTTTCTATTTTTTCGTCTTCGTCATTTTCTCTTCTTCTTTTCTTCTTGTTAATAATCAAAAACAAAATAAATCATTCATTACACAACACACGTGCCTCCTCGAGAGAACGATCCCCATTAAGGGTCATAAGTGATTACGTTTTCCTAAACGTACACTTAATACTTACCGCTTTTACCTTGTTTTCCTAAACAAGTGTGAATTTACAACTTATCAGTTACCTAGTGCTTAATTATTCATGACGTATAACAAATAACGCCGTTATGCTTAATTACTCGTTGTCTTTAATATAAGTGACTATTTAGTGCGTAGATGATTGTCTTCATTTTCTACATTCCAAATCTAATTACTCATGACATATAACAAATAAAAAATCAAATTAAACATAAACAAAATCGATATATAATTATCACATACACCATTAGAGGCTCATCACTTTGTGACTCATATGACAGTTTGTCGAATATTATTATGCGCATCATCTTACTGTAATTTAGTAACTAATTCTTGTAAAACCAAAACGATAACAAAACCAATTAATTGCAAATCTGTTTATTACCTTTTTTCACAAAAATGTTGTGAAGATGAGTTACCTGTTGGCGAAAAAAACACAAAATTCATTCAGACCCTATCTAACTGTCATAAATCAATTTCAAAAATTAATAGCACAGTGACACGAATTACGACTCACAAATGATGATATCTTATATTTCTTCTCCATCTTCATGTAGACACACAACCTGCAAAACATGTAATCTATTTTTTTACACAACCTCATAATTAATAAATTATAGGCTCGAATAAGGCAGACTCAAGGAAAAATCAGGCACACCCGCAATGGATGCAGCCGTAATAGGCTGCCCCGCCAAGATACGGGTGGCCTCAAACTTGTTGGGCACTACTCTTGGTCATCACATCCTAATAATAACTTGGCGGTAACAATAAATATGTACACAGTTGTTCACAAAGAATAGGGAAAGTGTTTTTTTTTATGTTGAGGCTCAGATAATTGAGGGATCAAATATTAGGATACGTGCACTCTGGCTGTAAACACACAAAGCTTGCCCCGCCAAGAGGCACACAATCCAAATTCTGCTCGATTCCACTCACGGACACTCGAATAGTATAATCATTGCCTTTTAGGACCTTCCAATAGACACATCACCACATACTATTGTAACATAACAGATTATCACACCGTGATACCCGTGCAAAGACACGTGACTATTGCTCGTTGCGTGAGAGCATTATCCTCACTGCCACACCCAATCTCTCAATAATCACATAATTGTCGCCACTGTAATCAGCATATTCTTAACATATGGAACATCAAAGTTCAAGCTGCAAAAGAGATTAGTATCTTCTTGCTTTAGCAAGACATTCAGAAGGAAAAAAACATGTCATGATCTTTAACATCATTAGTACGCTCAAGTGATTAAGATTAAGATGTAATCAGAAATAGCAAGACAGTAACAATATCAAGTTTGATTACAAAATAGGTTTCTTTACTGTAATTTGACTGTATGCAAGAGGATACAATCTGTAATTTGACACATTAACAATATCTCCAAAGAATACCTCAAAACTTTGGGTGCAGAACACGTGTTAACTAACATTGTAATGGCTCAGAGTTGAACGTGTGGTACCGAAGATTGAAGCAATCGACTTGAAATGGCTGCAAGCACGATTCCGTGATGCCACGCCAAAAATCAAGTCGATGACGGCTGTCATTATCGGCAACCTATTTATAGTAGGAAAGCGGGAAAAAACACGGTTAAAACAATATCGTCATCGCCACTTATCATGCTTTTTTTCATAATCTACTGCCACAATGAAATTGTGGCCACCCAACAAAGACATTATGAGCATACTAATTAAAGTTGGAAACCGGAAAATACACGCGTCAAAGAAAAACCAACCTAATACCTTAAGAAAGCACATAAGTAGTCGGGCAGTTATTCTGAGGCTCAGTAACAACGGTCAGAATTGCAAATGAACTCCCAAATTGTGACAAATGAGGCTCAGAACTACAAAAATACATGACGTTCGAACACCCGCCATGGCTGCAACCACATTCCGCGTGTGGTTACCTCACCAAGATACGGGAATCAATACATCATGCTCTGAAAGAATACAAATGCATAAGATAGCATCATTTGACGTTTTTTACGACACGCGGCATGGTTGCTACCCCGGTACAGGTTTGGTTGCCATGCCAAGATCCGCGCGCCAGCAAACTACGTTAAGAAGATATGCAAATGCAGCATATTTTCATCATCGCCTCAATGAGTAACCAAATAAATAAGGTCACTCTTTTTAGAATTTGGTCAAAAACATCGGAATGTCATCATCACGGGAAGTTTGATTTCAATAGCAGAATGTCATCATCATTGTGTTTTCTGTGCATCGACATGCATATCATGTCCGTACACAAAACATCACCATTGCAAATTAAGAATTGGGTGCTTCTTTCGACTTATGTAGGCTGCTTATGGCTTACTTATTGTGAGTTTTTTGTTTCATAAGGTGAGTTTTCTATAGCTTACTTCTAAACTAATAAGCCGTAAAACGACTATGTAAGAGGAAACAAACACCCCCTTACTTCACAATCTGCTGATTTAGCAGCCTATCAACTTATTCGACCTACTTGTAACATATAATAAGGTCATACTTTAAAACAGGCCGCAAATGTAAGAAACACCAAAGAACACAAATTTTATAAAGATTACCTTGGTTAGCTAAATCTTATGAGGCCCAATAGAACAACCAGCAAAATCAACAATAAAAAGATACCCAAACAATATCATGTATCAACTCATAAAAGAAACCACCCATCAAAGCTGCCCAACATCACCAGCCGACTATCGACGCTACACACCATGTACGGCGGCAACGAAGACGTCGACGACATCGAAGGGTTTGATGGAATATATCTAAGAAACTGATGAGAATGATTGGCACAACCTATTATATACCTTGATGAAAATTAGGTGGGTGTGATGCAAATCAACGGTTCTGATTTAGATCCATCCCGTTTTGACCAATATCTTTTTGCTCAATCTCAACCGCAAGCTCATATTGCGTGCACCACCAACCCACAACGGAAAACAGGCACAACCCAATCAACGGATGAGGCCAAGGGTTAACCCTGTAACCCGTTCAATTACCAAATCAACGACGATGATCGTGTTTTAAGCCAAGGAATTAGGCAACGTGGATGAATTCCTTTATTTTTATTACATAACCATATATTTAATTCAAGCTACAGTGGAAGAAGCTACAGTGGAAGAAACGATTGAAGTGAGTGTGTGTGTGTGTGTAAGGAGAGTATGTGTGAAGAGAGGGATTAAAATATACTCGGTGTGTGAGGGGATCACTGTTCCTAAGAGAATGTGATTCCCTTCCATTATTAAGTATCTAATAGTCATGAACCCAGCATTAAATGCTAAATTTTTTTACCAAACATTCAAATTTTTGGTTTCAGCATAAGCCTTGGATAGAAAAACCTCTAACCAAACTAGACCTAACTATGTCAATTTTTTTTTCTATCTAAATTCTAAAACTAGGTAAGGACGAAGCCCCTTCAATTTTGTTCTCGTTAAACAATTATTTTGTGGTTGGATTTGCGAAAACCTACGTTGATGACATAATTTGAATGTAACGAACAATGTGATAAGAAGCAAAACTATGTGTACGTACAAAGCTACGTGTCAATATTATAAGAGCTAGAATTGCACGTGTCATTAAGATGATACGTTATTTAGCTTGCTCATTAATTCCTAAACATGCACTAAACTCCAAAATACTAACCGTAAGCACTGCCGAATAAACGTAACCACGTCATCCTTTTAACAGTTTTCAACATGGCATGCATTCTCTTCTTATTTTTCAACCTCGGAAAGGAAAGTTAAAAATGCCAATCCAAATAATTTACACTAGGATTCGATGTCCGCGCTCAACTGCGGGAGCGCGGGCGTTTTAAAGAGGGGTTTTAGAGGGCGCTGTCGAAACCGGACATAAGTTCTGGTTTGTGTTCCGAAAGCGTGTTGTTTGTGTTTGTAATGGCATGTATGGGGTGGTTGTTTAAAAAGCAAGCAGGAAAATTCACGCAGCTTGTGCAGCGTTCAGTAAGGTTCCTTTTGGAGTTTGACACGTCAATGTGGAACAAAAAAACCTGTTTTTTTATAAATGGATAAGTAATATGCAACCGCAGGTCTTACAGGATCATGTTTCTCAAACTTACGAAAAAAAAAACAGTTACCCTAGTAGAAAAGCTACTGACCATGTACACAAAGTAATGATTTTTTTTCTTGAAACACACGAAAAAAAGCCATACGATATTCATCGTATTTGATCAGTGGTATCTCTTATCTCTTTTTACTCTTATTCGTCTTCTTGTTTCCTTTCCCTCTATATTATTGTTACCACCTTGAGTATTACTATCGCACTTGCTTTGATTTTGTAACACAACCGACTGGCTCTACACCATTTAAGGTCTGACTTGTGATATAAAGGTTCGCCCGTCCACACTCCATTTCATTTTTTTCCCAGAAATTCATCAGGAACTCATCTGCACAAAACAATGTTATACATTTAATCGTTCAGTTTGGCGAGTAACCATGGCAAAAGACAAATAATTGAATTTTGCATAAGTTGTATAAATGGGTGGCTTAATATTTTCAAGCTTCTTTTTGAGAAGTAAATAGAGTCCTGCCTAACGCTTCTAATTGTGATGCATAGAGATAAAGAAGTCATATATAAAGCATAGGCTGTTGTGTTTTGGAAATGGTGGGGGTGATTAAATTAGCTTATTTAGCCCGCTTATTTGCTTTTGGAAAAGCCGATAAGCCCACTCTTTAGAGCTTATTACCTTCATCTTATTGGCTTAAGCCAATAAGCTTAAGTTAATAAGGTTATAAGCTCCATATAGGTGAGCTTGTATACTTTTCCAAAAGCAAATAAGCACATAAGTGTGGACTAAATAAGCTAACCCAAACACCCCCTAAAGTTATTAAAGATGCAGAAATGTGAATCTGTGTTAACTGATACATAAAGTCTTATAGGAAAGTGTTTTCTTAAGGTTATATATGACCTTAACTATGCTACTGAACATGAATGTACATAGCAACAAATATATGTTGTTTTTTAGCCTAAACCTATGGCTTTATATGACTGAATATATCATCAAGCTTATATCTATCTTATCTAGTGCACTAAACTATGACTCCCTAAAGTAGAGATGGTTGTATTTGATGTGGTTGAGGGTATACTATCGAGAGCGACTGCGGAAGATCTGATCCAATGGCGTGTTCGTAAGTTATGGTATTCTTTTACAATAACACCAAGTATATTGCAACGGAAAAAGGCACTATAACACTTATTTCATCAAATTAACCTACTGATCTTAGCAACTTAAAATCAAATATTGAGGTTCATATAATCATATATAGGGAAAATTCACTTTGGAGTGTTTGGTAGATACCTGCACGTTAAATCAAGCCGCCTTATGACTACTGGTAATGTGTAACACGATGGCGAGCAGCTTGTGACTAATTTATATTTTGTCAGTTGTATTCATGTGGGTCGTATTTGGATGAGCGTTTTAGAAATGGTTATTTGATATCAGCTTTTCACCTTTAGATGAACAAATTATGTTTTGATTATCTTAGTATTTGATGATGTAATAAGCATTTTTGGTTAAACAGCTTTCAAACTACTACAATAAAAAATGGTATCTAAGGGTAAAAACAGACGTACCGAGACTTTCGGTCCCATTTGACCATTTCATTATAATTTTTTTTTTGGGAACTCAATCAAGCTAACCATTTTTGTTCATTCTCCTAAATAACATATCATATATGCAACAATAAGAATGCATGAGATAAATTTATAGCTCACAAATAAGGTTTACCTCAAAAGCATACGTAACTCTCATGACATCCCGAACCCACTACTAACTGACCTTTCGCCCGTGTACACCACTTCTCCTTTGTCACCTTTAGCATCATCCATATTCTCTACAACCATAACTATCGTTTTTTTAAAATATAAACCGAAATCAAATAAGCTCATAAGCGCACGTATAATCTCAAACAATTAGCAGCTAAGCAATTTTAAGCACTTACTGGAAACGCGATCAAAGACATCAGCTGACTCGCCTTTTAGAAACCTATAAAAGAACTTCCCAAAACTCCGGATAGTCTTGATAATAATTTGCAGCACTTCGGTAATATGAGAATTCCAAATATCGTGTTCTGTAATCCAACACGCATGATATCCTGGGCTCCAAGTATGAACCGTATGCACTGTTTGCAGAAAACATGTTCGCATGTCCATATCGTGGCCATCCAAGAACACTTGTCCTATAAATTTTGAAGCAAAACCAGAATCAAATACTGTTTAGAGGTAAGTCAATGTGATTTGGAACAGGCTGAACAGATTAAAAGACAGTCATGGGCAAGTTTGTAGAAAGACATATTAACTTTTTGACAGAATGGCAACCAACAATCGTAGATAATATTTGATACCTGAAATGGGGTCATGGAAGCGTTGAATCATAGAAATGATGGTGCTTTTTACCTAACCACTGGACCAACGACTGCAATTCTTTTGACTTACTTGAACTGTCAACATCTTCCTTAAGCATGCTTACAATGTTTGCTACAGCAGCCTTACCTTTAACAACCGCTGCAAGGTTTGGTGCAGCCTGACCAAGAGCACTACAAAATGCAAACCAGGTACCAATATATTATACATCTTATATTTCACTATGGATCGTTTTTAGTATATAAAAAAAACTTGAAACTTACAATCCACTAAAGATGACATTGATGATTGTTGTGAATGCTTTGCCACCATTTGTTTGACGGTGAGCTATGCCTAAGATATCTGCTCGATTAATTGTTGCTCCTGATCTGGTCATTCCCCTTTCGCTATATTGACTTTCTAAAACAATCACACCTTCAGGATACCCTGATCCTTTCGAAAATGTCTTCATCAAATCTTTCAGTATTATGTATTGTATTCACCTACCGCCTCTGGAATTATTCATGTTGTGACACCAGATTATTAACCGTACGTACGATTAAAATCTAATCGCTGCTGCAAGCTTAAATCCTGCCCTTGAATAAGGTAGCTTTCATTTTCCATCTACATAAAACCAAAAAGATAAAAAAAAAGTAAATATAAGTTGCCTATTACCGCTGATAAAGGAATAAATAACATGATTCTACAATTGAGTTACACAACCTAAATATGGAGCTCTTTATTCCGATTAGGAGACGAACTCACCTTTTATCAAAATCTCGAAAGGTTATCAATTTAATGTCAAAGAACTGGTAATGTGAGTCACAAACCCGTACTGTTATACTGAATCACCCACCTTGGATCCAAACAAAGCATAGATAGCACTCTTAGTCGAGTTGAGTGCATATCCTTCTCGACTTTTGCCAAACGCACCGGGTTCTTCATAACCAAATAACCTGCAGAAAATAACGACTTCAATGATCAAGGAAAAGGTATCATTTCCTGTCGAAGAAAATTGCAAGCAAATCTAAACAACCAAAAATCGCCAGCCATCAAGAGCCGTAAACTAATCTTAATACTTCAGGGTTCTGGTTGATCATACCTGCACTACAGAAGCTGCACCCTTCTTGTTCCGCGATGTTCCAAGTTTTTTGTTATCTAGTTGCAACCATAAAACATATTTTCAGAAAAGATAAATAAACATGGTAGTTTTACAAATCAACTATCCAACCACATTATGTAAAACTGATTACGAATAATTTTTCAAACTCAATGGCATCATTATTCGAAAGTAATTATGCTACTAACAAAGTGTTTGGGATAGCGTTTTCAAAAAAGAGTATAGGTTGGCGAAACTGCAAGCAATCGCAAATATTCTCGAATTGACACAAAATATGGATGCACACACAAACCTAGAGGATGGGTGAAAGGACACTCTTCTCACCTGGGTGTATACCAAGATAGTCATGTGCCTCTCTAGTTATACTCAATTGATCCACGAAATGTGAGAAAATAAGCTGGAAACATTTTATATAGCATCTAAAACTAAAACTAAACCAAAATCCATCAACCAACCGACCACAAAAACATTCATGTTTTAAGCAGATTTTATGAATTATTTATAGTTATTATAAGCTTAATAATATGTATCTCTATTTTTAAGCTAAGGTTGCTATGTTGGTATTGTCTACTCAAATCAAATACTAACTAATAGTTTGTAATGATTGACTAATTAGATTCACTTGGACACATTCAACCTATCTGACTTTTGTAACGTATATAAAGTACTCACTGACCTTGTCCAAGTCAACAATTTATTAACCAAGCCTATTGATTATTACCCAATCAAACTTCACTTGATTATTGAAGCAAAAGTAGGTGAATTATAACTACGTATGTTTTACAATGTCGAGTATTATTGTTGAACTGGACCGAACCAGCGACCTTAACAGGTTCTGTGTCTCGTATTTGAACCAAATTAGTTTCTGATTCGATCCTGTGTTATCGGCTCAGTCCGATTTTCAGACCTTCATCAGCCCTAACCATGACTTTATCTCCCATGGTATTGTGGACTAACCCATCTTATACGATCAGATTTGTCATTTATCCGCTATGCTTAGCTTTTTCAAAATGAGAAAAAAACATAGTTGAGTGCATAGTTACATGGAACGGGGATCGCTTCGGTACGGGATCGCGGTACGGGATCGTGGTTCGCTATTTCTCAAAATCCGGTACGACGTGGGGTAGGCTCATTTCGGTACGCTTCGGTTCGGTGTACCATATATTTCGGTTTGATGTACCAAATACTTTGGTACGGCGTGCACAATAATAATAAACATAAAACATTTCATTCGATTTAATACTTAATGATGAAGGAAAAACATAATTGAAAGGAAAACGTGTTTGAGATTGTGTTTGGCTTTGAGTCATACTCTCATCAAGCACATGTTCATCTTCAAGATCATAGAACTCCTATGTCATCTTATGTCATGCTTTTTCACGTTGATCCAGCGATCTTTTTTGACCACTTTCTTGATGACCAAATGTCATTTTGAAGATATGACATACAAACTTCGTATTAGATAGTAATCAGACACGTTTTCGAGGCCTATCAATCGCCGATCTGCAAAGTTTTGGATCGCGATCCGGTACGATTGGGAACGCCAATTGGGTACGATTAGGAACAACAGTTTATGGGTTTTGGTTCGCGATCCATGGCGATCCGGATCGCGACCGTACCACGATTGGAATCGCTCGTACCAGATCGAAATTCGCCTAAGGTTTGACGATCCATGTGACTATGGTTGAGTGATTTAATCGACAATAAATATTTTTTGATCGCCTTTTTAACAATTTAATGAAAATATTTTGAGTTAAGCCGAAATCAAAAAAGCTCATAAGCCCACTTATAAGTAGAAACAAACCCCCTAGGTCCTTTTTCGATACTTGTCTTTATCCTAAAATCTTAAATAAACGAACTTGGCTGAAAATTTCAAATAGATAATTAAGTTCTGAGTATGATTCCATGTTTTACAAAACAAAAAAATCCAAACATAATTTTGGCAGTGCCTAATTTAAATCATCTTATAAGTGCTTATGTTAAGCAAAAAAAAAAAAATCAATCCAATACACCCTCTTAATAAGTGGGTGTTTGTTTATGTTTCTCTTAATAAGTACTTATAAGCTTATTTGATTTTGGCTTATATTTTATAAGCCCGAATTTTCCAGCTTATTTTGACACTTGTAGGCTTACATAAGTTTATTAACCTATGATAAACTTATACAAATTCTTAAAATAAGCAGTGAAATTGTAGCTTATGACATATAAGGCGAAATCAAATAAACTCGTAAGCCCACATATAAGCCAAAACAAACACCCCCTTAATAAACCTATATAAGACAATCCACAGAAAACATCACTCTATAAAAATCCAAGAAATAAACATATAAAGTAATGAATTGGGTATCTAAAAGATCAAGTCTTGGGTACCTTTTCAAGTTCATCTTGAACTTCTTGGAGCTTTTCAAAAAATATGAACAAATACAGATAAATTATACTATAATTTCATATTAAACGAAGTCACATCAAAACAAACAAAATCAAGCGAAACAAAAAAACCTATTCGTGCTCATCTAACGAAAAGAAATATTATAAACTTAACTTACATCGATATCATGCTTTTTAATCTTGTCTCCGATCGGATTGGATGAGGGGATGAGATTGGGATGAGATCGGATTGAGGTTTTCGTTTATTGTGTGTGTGGTTGAGATGGGATGAGGTATTTGTTTGTGAGAGCACACACACAATACCTGATCTCATCATTAACTTGTTCTACAGGAAAGGGCAATTGCGTTGAAGGGGCAAAACAAATTAATGATGAGGCAAAAGGCGAGACACTGATTAATGAAGAACGAAGAACAGGGCTGGAAAAACGGAACGGTGTTAGAGAAAAGTGTGTGAAATGTGTGTGTAAAAGTTGTGAGGGAAGAGAAATCCTAAAACCACACACATTTTATACAATGACATGTAGAGAAAAGTATAAAAAAACAAACGAAGCAATCTCCATCATCCAATATTAATCTTTTTAAATTTAATTAAAAAAAACACATTTTCATCCTATTTCTTAAAAATTAAATATCTCTCAAACCGTTAATCGTTATGAAAAAATAATTATACCGTCACGACTGGAATTAAATTATCTTTCCATAGATATGCACTTCTATATACTTTCGGTGAACTTTTTTTAAAAAATTTCGTAAAAAAATCACATGTAATTCTCGAAAAATTACATGTAATTCTCGAAAACTCATGTTTGATTAATTATTTTAAAACTCACATTTGAATTTGTAACGTCACATGCGATTTGTGAAATCACGTGTATTTTTTTTTACGAGAATTTCAACATTGTAAAATCGTTAAAAGTATATGAAAATAACCGTCTATTAAATGACAAAAATATTTTCGTTATTATTTTAAAACCACACGTGATTTATGTGAATTACATTAAAATGTTTGAATCACATGTAATTTTGTTAATATATTAAAATGTTTGTTGCCATTAATATAAAATATTTTTATTTTACCGGGGTGGAGTCCCCTTTACCCAAAAAAAAATATATGTAAAACAAATTGGCTTCTGAATTACATGTGATTCGGTGATAATTACATGTGATTTTGCTTGCATTACATATGATTCAAGCATACCGAAACCGTAACTTTTTCTAACAAACCCACATTAGATGAATCACATGTGATTTCTTTAATCACGTATTATGTTTTCATTTATGTAAAATATATAAAACAAATTGGCTTCTAAATTACATGTGATTTTGTTTGAATCACATGTAATTCTACTTGAATTGCATGTGATTCGGTGATAATTACATATGATTTTTCTTGCATTACATGTGATTCAAGCATTCTGAAACCTTAAATTTTTCTAACAAACCCACTTTAGATGAATCACATGTGATTTTTTTAATCACATGTAATCTTGTTAATATATTAAATTGTCTGCTTGAATTACATGTAATTCGATGATAATTACATGTGATTTTGCTTGCATTGGATCACATGTAATTCGATGATAATTACATGTGAATTTGCTTGCATTACATGTGATTCAAACATTTCAAAACTTTAACTTCTTCTAAGAAACCCACTTTAGATGAATCACATGTGCTTTTGTTTGAATCACATGTAATTTACCACGAATTACATGTAATGCAAGCAAATTCACATGTAATTATCATACATGGATCACAAGATAGCATACATGGATCACAAGACCACTTTAGATAGCATACATGGATCACAAGACCACTTCGGAAGGATGGATGATGTGAGGAATGTAGAGAAAATGTTATTTACCACGAATCACATGTGATTTACCACGAATTACATGTGATTTATCACGAATCGCATGTGATTTACTTGGTTTCTAGATTATTGGTATTAAAGTTGAAAATAAAAATTTATGAAAACATGTAACTTAAAAAAAAAGACTAACGCGTCAAATGGGATGAAAGTTAGATGTAAAGTTATGTGAGTCTACATGAATCACATGTGATTTAAAGCAAAATTACATGTAATTATTTATAAAATCACATGTGATTTAAAGCAAAATTACATGTAATTTTGTATAAAATCACATGTAATTTAAGCAAAATTACATGTAATTATTTATAAAATCACATGTGATTTGAGCAAAATTACATGTAATTCACACAAAATTACATGTAATTTTCATTCAACACTAACTAACCACTTTATTACAAAAATCACATGTAATTCACACATAATTACATGTGATTTGCATTTAACACTAATAAACTATTTTATTACAAAAATTACATGTAATTCACACATAATTACATGTAATTCACACAAAAGTTAACGATTTACAGTGTTAAAAATTCTCGCCAAAAAAATTACACGTAATTTTCGAAAATTACATGTAATTTTTCGAGAATCACATGTAATTTTTTATGCGTAAATTTAAAAAAAAAAGTTTGTCGAAAGTGTATAGAAGTGCCTATCTATAGAAAGATAACTTAATTCCCGTCGCAAATAATTAGTTTTTCGTAACGATTAACGGTTTGAGAGATATTTAATTTTTAAGAAATAGGATGAAAATGGGTTTTTAAATTAAATTTAAAAAGATTAATATAAACCATTAGATGGAACTTGAATGGATGGTTGAGATTGTTTCCTTCCTTCTTTTTTTGATGCATATTCTATAAGGATCTCACCTCATGACATGTATTGTTTATGATTGGATGTTTATGAAAGAGAAAATCTAAGGGCGTGTTTGGTATAAGCCTATTGGAATAAAGGAATCATAGTTAGAATGATAGTGATGTTTGGTATATTATTATGGTTATCAAAAACCGGAATCATATACTAATTTGTGAGCTTTTTCATAGGAGGCAAGGGTACCTCCTATCGAATTTCATTCCCATTATCATTCTGTGTGATTCTGAAACTCATACCGATTGTGATTCCAAATAACGAACCAAACGCACCCTAAAAGTAAGAAAGAGAATATCACTAATTATAGAACATGTCATTGTGTGAATATTTTTTTGTAAAATTTGTGTGATTGTAGCATTCCTCGTGAGGGAAAGGCTGGCTGTGAGAGGCGACTTAATACATTATTTATTAAGGTTGTGAGCGGACACTGTTCCTATCACTGTTCCCAGGGAACCGTGATTCCCCTCTATAATCAGAAAAGGTTAATATATAGAGGATAATTAACAAACTGAAGTACTGAACATTTTTAATCGACTTAGAGCTTTTTTTTAATTATAAGAATCAAAGATCTGCGTTTAGTTGGAAAGAATTTAGAAGAACTAGTCGGGTACCCGCGCATTGCAGCGGTGGGTACCCGTGTAACAAAATTTTCTTACGATTCAATGTTCTCTACTTGTACGTTTATTATGAGGATAACGTATCTACAATATTGCCTATATGATGCATATTATTGAAAAGATTATCACGCCACATTGCATAGTATTCGAAAAATAACATAAAAATCACATACTCGATCTTTATTTTCATGTTAAGCAATTGCATGTACACTAACAATAAGTTCACCGTAGTAATAGTTGAAGCGAAACATTCTTTTTGAATTTGATGAGGTATACAAATTTTTTGAGATGCTCAAAAGAAACCAAAAAAAGTCATAAGATTTTTTAGAAGTCTGATAGAGGAATAGAAATTGTTGTGTTTTTTGCATTAACAAAATGATGCTTTTATACTCAAATAAAGTAAACGTTACAAAAGTTATATTAAAAATAGAATTATGATATTGGTTAAAACGTAACCGATAATATTTAACTCTCATTACAAAAGTTAATGAAGACGGTTATGAAATGGACTAAACATAAAAGACGCTTAATTACGAAATAAATAATATTACTTTAACTTTTTAATTTCTTTTAATAGTAATGTTTTTGGCTTAATTTTTTAAGACTTCCTTATTTAGAATGTGCTAAATACATTATAATATAAAGTAGTATAAATAGTATAGATTAGGCTTTATAAACCTCTATGTCTGATACAACGCATAATTTAATATATTTTACTATAATATTTTAAATGGACGGTTACAAGCTTTTTAAATAATTTGTGTTAACGTTAATCCGTTTCGAGTTTACATAATCTAAAATATTTAACTTTTTCATTGTGTGTGTGATGAAAAGTTTTGACTTTTAATTTTTTTGAAAAATAACATACAAAATGGTCATATTAAAATGAGCTCATTAAAATGTGTTTTAATTTTATGTGTAACGGATGTTTTAAAATTAAGCCTATTAATAACTTTGAATTTAATAAAATTTATTTGTGCAATAAATAAAAAAGTAACAACAATCTTTCTATAACAAGAAATGTTGGAGGCTTAAAAAATTAAGACTTCTAATAATAGAAAATGGCTTAAATCTTTTATAAGGTATTAAGATTAAGATATGTACACGTAAATAATGTATCATCGAAAAACGTTTCGAGCTCGTAAAGACGTACACGATGCGTTTGAATTTAGTTATATACAATGTTGCAAAAAAATGTCTACAAGGCCGATTAATCGCTACAAGGCTCTCAACCTTGCCGATTAATGAAAAAGCGATTAATGGTGATCAACTGTGATCAACGACGGTCAAGAGAGGTTAAACTTGTCAAAAACCTGCAAATTTTGCCGAAAATACCGAAAAATCACTGTAAACTTGTGTTTACCACTTATAATAACTATTTATCTGTACGATGATAAGTTGTATTTTACGAATAATATTTCCGAATATACATAAAACTCGTTATAAATACCCAAAAATTGTCGAAAATCCTAAAAATTTGTTAAAAATACCATTCCGATTAATAACCGATTATTCTCGCCTAGAATGATTACAAGTTACAAGGTGATCGACCGGACGACTAGCGATTCACGATTTTTGCAACCTTGGTTATATATAACTATTAAATATTGTATTATTAATTATATAACAATTGAATTTAATTATATAACTATAAGCATAAACGAGCGTTAACTGAATAGTTACTTAACGAGATTTACGGTCGTTAAATATTAATTTAAAGACTAAATAATAAACCTAAAAAAGAAAAGTTTCCCTTTGGGTTTGATGGGTTTGCCTACTTGTCTCCAAGTTTATTATCTCTATATAAAGAACTCTTGTATTCACAATTAGTGTTAATCCTTGTGTGAAAACATTAAGTAAAGCTTTTTTTCTCTTCCTGTTTACTCTCTTGGAGTCAATCGAATACCCTCTCCTATTAGGGTTTCGATTTAACCAACCTAAAATCAAGTGATTTGTTTTGCTTTTGTTTATCAAGAACTACCATGTTAACCGAATTCCTACCAGACGTATGTGTAAAACCATAGCGGATTCATACTTTGAATCTCTATTAGTTTTTTGGTGTTCTAGAGGTTAGATCTAAACCCTAAGGTGTAAAGCTTATCATTTATCCTTTACGATTCGTCAATTGTATAGTGAGGTATGTTAATCACTAATCTATACATGATTGTGTATTTTGTTCCGCTGTGTACTCGTGTCATAAATATACTAATATGGATAAAGTTTTTAGGAATATAAAAGTGACATTACGAGTCATTCGTATATATTTTTAATTACATTAAAATATAAAAAACTAATTTGTATTCACTTAATTGATGTTGTTAAATAACTTTATTAGATGAATTAGTTTTTCATAAACCTTAGTTAAGGTTAATAAAATAAATTAGACAAACTTTAAGTTGTATTTGATTTTTAAATAATAATATGTTGTTAGTTGTTTAAAAGATCGCTTTATTAATAGTTAATATGAGGGTAAAAGTAAAAAAATAGACACTTACTTTCTACTTGTGTCATTTTTACCAAAGAACTATTTTATTCACCGACTCCAACAACAAACTTGTTAATTATGTGTTTATCTCACCAATATTATCGGCTCATTTACCACATCGTCATTTTTTTATTTAACAATATTATAAATTAATAATTTTTCACCGTGGCAAATACTAAACAACTAAAATGTCTTTCATTTTAATTTTTCTATCATTTTATAATAAAGTAAATTACCCTCTGTTTTTCATCCTAATTGATATTCACGTCAATTTCTATTTAATCACACTATCACCACCCTACAACACCAAGTACACTACCACCACCGTACAACACTAAATACACCACGTGTCACCACCTGAAAACATCAAAAACACCAAATGCCTTTTTTAAACAAAAATCAAAGTCCAAAAAACGAGTGTTCTTAACACACCCGAGAAATACCCCCTTAATAATTACAACAAACAAAAAAATAACTTGCGTGCTCTACCTTTCGACATCTAAGTTCATCTTCATGATGTGTATACGGTATTGTCAACTAAGTAACTTATGTGCTCTACCTTTTGACATATTGTTTTTAGTATCGGGGATATGATTTTCTACCTTTCAACATGGATGCTTATTTGTTTTCTTAATTATGTGGTGCACTTAGTTTGTGCTTAACAGACTTACTGGAAGACCTTGGTTCTGCTCCATTTAGGGCAACTGAGCTTCTACATGCTTGTGTTCATAATCCCACTTGTGTTGACCTAATATTTCAGTAATGGGAGAAAATACGGGGAGATTGATTAGATCTAGAAGTCTCTTACCAATTCTCCGATATCTAACAATCGCATGGGGTAATATATTGATCTTGGAGTGAGACTGTGAAATTAGACCAAGTATATTTGTAAAGCAATAATGGTGGATGAAGAAATGGATGAAGATAATGATTAATGTGATGGATGGGTAGAATAATTAAAGAAATGGATGAACATGTGAATAAAGGATGGTTAACTATTTTTTAGTGGATATTCTAGTTGACGTGGAAAATATAAAGAAAAAAACTGATTATTGTTGAAATAACCAGTACATCCAGTAACAAGTGACAAGTTGGTCAATATTGGTGAAGTCAAGATCGGATTTAAAAGTTTGTTGTTGAATTCGTTGAATAAAATAGTTCGTTGGTAAAAACAGCACAAACTGGAAAGTAAGTGTCTATTTTTTAACTTTTACCCTTAATATGATAGATCTATGAGAATCACGCAGGTTTGCCATTGATTATGTGTTTTGATATATTATATATGGTTATAGATTGTTGATCCCTTATGATCTTGTTAGTCTATCTTGTAGACTTAGACTACACATGATAAATCCTATATAGTCTTAGTAGAAACTTTGAATGGTTATAAAAGAGTATGTGGAATCTACTCTTTGATATTATGAAGATTATGTGTTGAGTGATATTGATATGGAATAAACAGAGAAAGTAAACCAAACACTTCAATATTATTGATAATACTGATACTCTTTATACTGAGTTTTAGGGTACAACCTTGAAGCAGAATCACAATGCAAAGAGATATATTAAACTTAAACCTAGGACCTCCTTTTATAGTACAATGGGTTCTTTATAAGATAAAGATATGAACAGTTTAAAACTTTAGAAGATGTACATAATGCCTTCTAAACATATATAACACGTCTTCAGTCTTTATCTTCAAATCAACACTAGTATCTCTGTCAGCATTGAGATTCGACCATGTCCAATTCGGTTTTAATACCACCAGTACTAAGAATACCACTACTAGTATTAATATAATTAATATTGGTAATGTAATATAAACCATCACTAATTTTATTTTTAACGATCCTCTCCTAAACTTGTAATTTTTCTTCATATATTCATCGAGTTTCTGAAATAAAAATTAGGAACATCAAAACATTGACTTACTTCTAAATTTGGTCGTGAAGAAACTTAAGAAAATTTATAGCAACCTAATCCTCAGTACAAGAAAAACGGGTATTTGTGACGGTGAAAAGATGTGCTAAATACTTAGAAAATTGTGTCAAATACTATTTGGCACGGGTTTGGCATCGTCCTAAATATGATGATGCCAAAAATAAATGGGTTGATCTAAAAGTATGGCAAATAGTATTTGGCACGAATTTTGAAACGATTTCTCTTTCTGTGACACATAATTTTTATCTGGCACTGTTGATAATTTATCGTTCCAAATACGTATTTGGCACGCTCACATCTCTTTTTCCAAATAGTTACTTGGTACAGTGTCATATTCCATGCCAAATTAGTATTTGGTAATGTATAACCTCTGTACTCCAAATGTATTTGGCACTTTCTTATCACCCATGCCAAAAGAGAAATGCTAAAATCACTTACATTTTACACAACAAAACCCACATAATGACCTGGCTGCTTACTTGGACTACTGAGTTGGATAAAAATTATATTTCTCATTAAATTACGAGGTACTCCAAATCTTTTTCCTTAAAAACACATATTATTCTCTCTCATCCCTTCAACTTCTCCATCAAAACTGCAACAATCATCTTCCAACTTAGATGATGCAATCTTCATCTTTATACGAATCAGATGAATCATCATATATTTCTTCTCCTTTACACGATGATGATGATGATGATGATTTGTCAGAAACATCAAAAACACCCAAAACTCGTAGTGTAAATTCTGATGTCGAAGATACTAAGTAAGTTTTTTACTACTATAAATTTTTTTGATTTTTATCATATCTATGAAAAGTATTTAGTTTATTGATTATACAAAAAAAAACAAGTTTTTTAGCTGTTCTTTGATAATATTTTGATATTCGGTAATGGTAGGAATCGTTTGGTTGACTCGGAAAAAGATACTAATTGCGAAATATTGAATGAAGAAAAAGGAGAATGTTGTGAAGAAGTGTGTGTTAAACATAACAATAACAAGAACGTCAATCTAGATGAAGGCGTTGAAGAACCAAAAGTTGGCATGGATTTTGACACTATTGATGAACTTACTCGTTTTTATGCAATGTATGGAAAGAAAATGGGGTTTGGAGTGTTCAAAAGATCTTCTAAAAAGTCTGAGAATGATGAAGAAACAAAGTATGTTATTGTTGCATGTAACCGGGCTCAAAAGTCGACGTCAAAATCAAAAAATATCTTGAACCCTCGGCCCATTACAAAAACAAATTGTGGCGCTAGAGTTTGTGTCGTTCTTGGCACTGATAAAAAGTGGTATGTGTCGAAAGTTAGTCTCGAACATAATCATCTTTTTAGTCCTAGCAAAGGACGATTTTATCGATGTCATCAGGTAGTAAATAGACGTGTGAAAAGACAACTTGAAATCCATCAAAGAGTAGGAGTAAGAATGAATAAGAGTTTTAATACGTTCGTTGTGGAGAGAAGGGGATATGAAAATCTACCATTTATAGAGAAAGCCTGTCGTAACTTTGTTGATAAATTTAAATGGTTAAAGTTTGGGGAAGGTGATGCTGAAGCAATTCAAGGTTATTTCACGAAGGTCCAATCTACGGATCGAGAGTTTTTTTATGCATGGGAATTGGACGAGGAAAATAGACTAAAAATTTTGTTTTGGGTAGATGCAAGGTCAAGGGCGGCGTATGAGGAATTTCGGGACGTCGTCACATTCGATACAACATATTTGACAAATAAGTATGAGATGCCAATGGCTCCTTTTGTAGGGGTAAATCATCATGGTCAATCTATATTGCTTGGTTGTGGATTGATTTCAAATGAAGATACCAAGACATTTACATGGCTCTTTAAGTCATGGCTTACATGTATGTCGGGCCGTGCGCCCAACGCCATTATCACAAACCAAGACCAAGCTATGAAAACTGCAATTGAGATTGTTTTCCCGGATGCTTGTCATAGGTAATTTCTAACCCACTTATATATACAATCATGAATATTAAAATTCCATAGTTTGATAAGTATTTGCTTGTTATTTAATATTATATTAGGTGGTTTTTTGTGGCATATCTTGAAGAAGTTGCCTGAAAAGTTTGGTAAACATAAGAAATACAAGTCAATTATGTACAAGCTTAAAAAGGTTGTTTATGATTCTTTAACTTCTAGTGAATTTGATGAATCGTGGAATATAATGTTAGAAACGTATGAACTTAAAGATAATAAATGGTTGAAAGACTTGTATGTTGAAAGGCATCGATGGGTTCCCTGTTTTGTGAAAGACATTTTCTGGGCAGGAATGTCTACTACACAACGTAGTGAGAGCATTAACTCATTTTTTGATAAATATTTGAATAATAAAACTACCTTAAAGCAATTTTGTGGAACAATACGAAAATGCGTTGAGGGATAGGGCCGAGAAGGAGAACATGGAAGATTTTAATTCCTATAATTCGTGGTACCCACCAATTACCCGTTATGCCATGGAAGAACAAATGAAGGTTGTTTTAACGAATGCCAAGTTTAAAGAGTTCAGAGAAGAGTTGACGGGAAAAATGTATTGTGGTATTAGTTCCTGAAAATCACAAAATGAGTATTTAGAATATGAAGTCACAAAGGATTTGATGGTCAATGAAAAAATAGAAAAGAAGCAATATGCAGTTTGGTTCAAAAAGGGTGATTCACCTGATGAATGTGATATTAGATGTATTTGTCGTTTGTTTGAGTTCAGGGGAATCTTATGTAGGCATGCACTTACGGTACTCATCACTGAAAATATGTATTTAGTTCCAAATAAATACATTTTATGAAGATGGAGAAAAGATGTTAAGAGAAGACATACTAAGGTTAAAGTAAGTTATAGTAATTGGATTGTTTCGGATGTTGGGCGTCGTTATGATAAGATGTGTAATGCTTTCTATGAAGTTGTAGACTTGGCATCCGAGATAGACGAAAAATGTGGTCTTGTTCTTCATCGAGTCAATGAATTAAAAAGTGAAATTTTGGATGGAAAAACTAGTGATTCTGCCAAAGATAAAGAAAAGATGGGTAATCCTGTAACAGTGAGTCACAAAGGTCGTCTCGCAAGAAGAATCAAGTCCATATCTGAGAAAATCATTACAAAAAACCAAAAGAAGAAGAAGGTACTCCCATTAAACAATTTTTCATAGTAAAGAAGTTAGCGAATATGTCTCACCTTTTCATTTTTTGTTCATTTTAACTATAGAAATTGCAAGATTCTGATTATATTAGAGCCAAGGGTAATGAAACAGCGAAGAAACGTTCTAAGAAGGAGAATAAGGTATTAATACATCATTACTGTTACGTTCTTATGATTGGCCATATTTATTATGGTTTTTTTGTTTTGATTGCAAGAAAATAAAGAACACTTTGTTCCAAGTGATATAAATCAGAACATGTATGCTAGTTTTCCGCTTCATTATGGTGGATTTATTCCAAGTTATGATATGCAACATCCACAATATCCTTTACAAACTAGTCAAGTTTTTCACCAAGCATCTCCACAAGTGCAACACATAAACGTCCAAATGCAGCAATCAGCATATCCCAACAGTTATCCCTCTAACTACGGCACTTAATTCTGCATAGAAGTTGTTTTTTATGAAGTGTTGGACCATTGGTGTAGTGCAGAGATTATGATTTGTTAATCGCTTTTTCAATCTATCTCAAAATTATGATTTTGTGTAGTTGCATAATAACATGAAGTGTTGGACACATTTTTGTAGTTATGAGATTAATGCAATGGAACTTTTGTTATTATTTTTTTGCGTTTGATTTTAATAGTAGCGAAAAGTGTGTTTGGACGCGGGTTAGTTGTTTATAGCAGCGTTCATATGCTGATTTTAAAGCTTTTAGCTGCTGATTTTTCAGCAAATTCAGTGGTGTTTATAACAGGTTTTATATGCTGATTTTAACAGCTTTTAAGGGCTGTTTTTTAGTAGTTTCAGGCGTGTTTGGACAGCGATGTAAGCTGTTTATAACAGCTTTTATTACAGCTTTTATGGGCTGTTTTTTTCAGCAGTTTCAGGCGTGTTTGGACAGCGATGTAAGCTGTTTATAACAGCTTTTATATGCTGATTTTAACAGCGTTTAAGGGCTGTTTTATATCACTAGTTTCAGGCGTGTTTGGACAGCGATGTAAGCTGTTTATAACAGCTTTTATATGATGATTTTAACAGCGTTTAAGGGCTGTTTTATATCAGCAGTTGCAGGTGTGTTTGGACCGCGATGTAAGCTGTTTATAATAGCTTTTATATGCTGATTTTAACAGCTTTTAGAGGCTGTTTTTTTCAGCAGTTTCAGGCGTGTTTGGACACACATTTTGCAACTATGTAAGTTCTTTATAGCAACTTTTATATGCTATTTTTAATTGCTTTTAAGTGCTGATTTTTCAATAGATTCAATGCTGTTCGGATACAGATTTTAAACCTTGTAAGTGTTGGCTTTTAAAGCATTTAAATGACATTTGGACAACAAAGAAAAGAATGTGCGTGTGTAGAAATATAGCTTTTTGTGAGGGTTATTTTTGTGAAAAGATAATTAACTAGGGATTTTTCCCGCGCTCCGCTGCGGCGGGCTGTGTTCATGTATGTTAATCCTACCGCCTATCCCCTCAGTACAAAGAAGGTTAGGCTCCCATTTATTTCTGCATTCTCGTTTATTTGGTTTCCTGTTCTTTAATGCCTTATCTCTCATGCAGGGGAGAGATCCTTCCACCATGTATCCGGATATGAAGAAGGCCAATCTTCTATTTATTTCTGCACCTTCTTCTCTACAAAGTTCGCTTCTAAACATGTAGTCACCTGGATATTAGAACAAAGTTTAACAAACACCTGGTCATATATACATATATGCAACTTTTTTATTGCTTTTAAAAGTTGACCCACACCTCACCTTTTGTCATCATAATGAAGTCTATTCGGAGTGGACCATCTCCGAAATGTGCAGCACCTGAAGAAACAAAACAACCAAAAGAAGTGAGCAGCCACTAATCTCCTCTTTTGAAAGAGTTTCTATAAAAGAGGCATCAAATTTCATCATGATAGAGTCCACCAATGTCCTGCAGAAAAGGCATCTAATTAGACTTTTACGGAAATGAAGTTAATAAAGTCAATAGGTTGTGTTTTTACCTCGGGTGGGTGCTTGTTGTTTTAACAGGTTAAACATTTCCATAACTCATAAAATTCTTATCAGAACCATACCATTTGAAAATAACCGAAACAAACTCATGACCGAAGTTGTTGTTGCTTGCCGCATAGTATATCCATTTTCCTTAGCTACCTGTGACAGATGCAAAAATGATGGTTAAACGCTATAGAAACTTGTTTATTATTTATGTGTACCGAATTGCCAAAAGTTTTTTTATGGTTTCTTTGTTTAAGAGTATTCTTTACTTGTTGAGATCATTCTTTCTCACTTCTAACATGAAGATATCCCAAACTGCCCTAAAGTTCTAGACCCGAAGGAGAGAGTGTTATGAGTATTGTATTGGATGATGCGTACTCTTATAATGCCAATTTAAACAGACAATGAGCAAAGGAGGCCTTTTCTGCATGATGATGATGTGGATTTTTTTTGTGACATTTTATTCTACCCTAAAAGTAGACTATAATAGTTATACTTAATTTCTTTTATAGAAATCCGGAATGAGTTACCAGCAATTCTATCTGTAGTGTTCCTGGACTAATATATTGTCATGCTCTATATGGCCACCCTTTCTATGCAGCCTAGGATTGTATGTGTTAAAATGTTATCGAATTGATCATCATTTTCATTAACATTCTCTAGTATAGTTTTTACTTGTTATGCATTGTTCCTTCTTGTTTTTGTTTTGACCCTGCATACCTAAAACATAATTTTATCGGGTTTTTTTGCAGTGGAATTAGCTAAATAGATACGTTTTTTACCCCGTGTGTTGAAGATATTCAACATAACGCAAAATCTTCTTAACAACACTGTCTCTTGGACACCACTACTATCCTATGGATGACATTCAGAACGGATGTTCACGATTACGGATCACGGTATAGCAGTTAGAGACATAGATATAAGCAACTGCTATAGGAAAGATACTATATGGTCATTAAAATTTACGAAACACCAAGTAAATGGATTAAAAGTGACCTTTCTGGTGATAAAAGTTTTTTTTAGCTACAAAGTTTAGTTTTGTATGTTCAGAAAAACTAAAACGCTTCATTCAAAGCGTTAATGCAACTCTTATTTTTATGATCATCTTAATCGGTTTATAACTAAGATTCTACAATATAAAGATAATTAATTGTAAGTGACTTTTAACTAATCACTTTTAGAGCGAACGACATAAATTATAATACGGAAAAAGCGTTGGAAAACGTCTTTAATTTTTGCCTCTATATTTTTCAATTCAACAATATACAGGAATTCATCACAAAAAGGCTATAGAGGCCAGGAAAACATCACCTCAGATCATGCACACGTATTGTCCTCCCGACCTTTAAAATGCAGAAACTTTGAAGTGTTTGGTTTCCTCAGCTCAACCTCATGAATCTGACCATGTGCCCTATAAAAAAAGAAGCGACATGTAATAGCAAAACTGAATTCTAAATGTGACATACTTTGAGGTTGTTATAGCATTTTAGCATAAATCACATGGAGAAAACCCGTTTGCAAAATCATCTCATCAGTCTTTTTTCTTAATGTAAAGCCTTATATTACCGTGTTGCAACGTAATTTTTTTGTAAATTCCCCAAATATTCAACTTCATTACAGGTGAGAGCTCCCGATGATACCCTAATTAAGAAGCTCAGCTCGTAACATAAGTTTCTGTGTGCATACTAGCAACATAGATACAAATACACATGACAAAGTACCAAACATAGGTTTGAAGCTAATTTCAAAATTATACTGTATTTAACATTAGAAAAAAATGTAAACAATAAAACAGTATGAAATTCACCCCAAAAACACTACGAAAGATATACCTGGATTTTTGCTTGCTCTTTATCAGAGTTACATGAGCCCGTTTACAACATTAGCCACCTCAGTGCGAGACTTTTCCAGTTCCCCAGCCGTAGTGAGTAAGTTCTCTTCCGTCATGGGCCTACAGAGCTCCTGCACATATCTCTCTCTCTCTCTCACCTGAACTTGTGTCCGTTTTACAACATTGATAATAGACCTAAAATCAAAGTGATTTATTGTTGAGTTTTCGCAGCTTCTGTTTGAATGGTTGTAACTAATAGATCGTAAGCTTCTACATAGTCATGTTCAATTATAAAAAAATAAAGAAAACTATTCTTTTAGAATACATGTGCGTGTTCCGATGATGAGTCACGGCTCGTTATCCATATAGCCCCAGGCCACGCATATCTAGAGTAATATGTCAGCCTCGTTATCCAGACAGTCCCTGTGTAATTTCGAAAGACGTAGACATAACTTGATAGCAGAGCATGAAGTGATAAGGACAGTGAGCGGAAAAAACCCTTAGTAGTAAGCTGACTTACTTTTGGACATGCGTTGCGGTAGAGCAGGCTGACAACGTATAATAACACGACTCCTAGCCTACTGACCTCTAAGACGATGTCGTTTACATACCTCGATGCGCAAATCTGCAAGAACGCGGTAAACATATAACGGTCAACAACTCGAAAAAAATATAGTCAAAGCTATCCTTTTTCCTGTCTAATATTCATAATAAGTTTTTTTACTTCCTTTATCTCCAAGGCGCATTTTTTAACCACGATCCGATGCATTTCCTTTACAACATCAGTAATATAGTTCGTACATGTGAATCATAGCATATGGCTGGTTCTTTTTCACTGTTTTAGTCATTGAACTTAAAAGTTCGTACATGTGAATCAGTAGTCATTTAAGGTTTTGTCTTGACCGGAAATGCAACATGTGGGCTGAAAAAATTCAGTTTGGCACAAATATAAAGAGGTACAAATATAAAAATTCAGTTTATGGTACAGTTATACCTGAAACTTTCAAAGCAGCTGATCAGTTTTGCCGATGCCTCTTTACAATAACATATTATAGGAAGCGTATGCGTCGTGTTCACACTCCATATAAAGCGATCCAAAACCATAAAAAGAAGAGAGGAGTTATATATTGTAAGGCTCAGATCTTCAATTGCGGGAACCACCCGGAACAACCGTCCTGGCTGCAACCACAATCGAGGTGTGGATGCGTAACCAAGATATGGGTGTCCGTAAACGATGGCTCACAAAACACAATTTCAGAACATTTCATCATCGCCCGTACAAAAAATATCCAAATACATGTGGCATAAGGCGTAGGTATAAAAGGGACATCGAAGAAGCATAAGGCATAGGTATAAAAGGGACATCGACCCGTCATGGCTGCAAACACATTCCCGTGCTGCCCCGCCAAGATACAGGCCGATTTGACATGTGGCGGCTGCAAACAGGTTCCCCTGATGCCTTGCCAAGCCACACACCCCTTTTGATCGAAACAACATTTTCATCGCAAATTATCATATTTCCTCTTCATTATCTGCAACCACACTCAAACAGTGGCCAGCCGACCAAGATACGTAAACAATGCAAAGGCAGGAACCAAAGTAAACCACACCCTTACATGAAAAGTAACACAATCGTATGAATAAATCTACGTGAGGGTTAAATAGCCATCATACCATCATGGCTGCAAGCACAAACCTGTGATGCCCTGCCAAGGTACGGCTGACTTGGCGTCAATAACACAACAAACTTACAAAACAGGCAACATCTCGGATCCCTATGAGCAGCAACACACTGAAATCCATTATTTTTCTGTAACCCACTCTCACACACCCCCAACTAACCACATAAGAATGTATGAAACAAATATCCTGAATAATAGAAACCCTAATCAAACAATAGGATCCCCAATTAACCACAAATTAAACAGAAACCCTAATCAAACACTACAAATAATTAAATTACTCACACACAATTAACCACAGACTAACATATCAAACAAAACCCCTAAATTAATTGAAACCCTAATCAAACAATTTGCTAAAGTAAATTAGGTACCAACTGAGATTAGTAATTATGATCAAAATACCATCTGAAAGATCGTCCCAAAGAGAACAGATGATCCAAAGATCGATCATCCCAAAGATGAAAGATCATACCAAACAGAGCAGATATCCAAAACATCGAGAGAGAAAAAGAGAGAAGGGTGTGTGATAATAATACAGAGAGTGTGAGAGAGTTTTTCCTCTAATCTCAACCGCAATATCCTTTTGTGTACCACAAAGCCACAACGGAAAACAGTGTAATGATAATCAACGGATGAGGCCCATCTTTAACCCCCTAACTCGTTACTTTGGCAAATCAACGGCTATGGCCATCTTTCAAGGGATGAAATTGGCCAACGTGGGTGAAAAACCATTTTTTTAATCGATCTACAGTGAGAGAGATTGAGAGGGTGTTGTAGTTGTGTTGTAATGTGTGAGGAGAAGGTGTTGGGTTTACTGGATGTAGATCTTGCAGCCTGCCAGGAACGGTGAACGACTTATGTAATTACAAGTCAATTCACAAAGAGACTCTATACACAATATGAATGCAGAATACAAATATAATTAAGAAGAACAGAATAACTATAAAGACTTGATCCTTTCTAAGGATTTCTAATATTGATAATAACTAGAACTACGTTTGGTGAAGGTGTCCCTAACCCTTCTGCCTAAGGTTCCTTTTATACTACAAGGAAACCCTAATACAGTATTAAACAAAACGTGTAAAACCGATATGCATATCCTTTCCTAACATATCTCATGCATATCCTAAAAGAATAATAATATATACTAAAGTTTGACTTTGACTAGGACCAGGAGCACGACCTGCTCCTGCTACTACTAGGACCAGGAGGAACTACATACCTCCTAGTCTACCTATTACATTTAACTATTACAATGGTCCTAACAATCCTCCCCTAAACTTGAATTTGACCTGTTGAGTTCAAGTTTCCTGGAAAACGTGCAATAAAGCCCGAGGATTGAATCAGCAAAACTAAAAGCAGCATCAGCAAGATAAGAGTCAGAAGAACCGCCGCAACATGAAACACTAGAAGCTTCTTCAAAGCGTGGAACAAATCAGCATCGTGTTGAATCTTTTCAGCAAAATGAGCAGATTTGATGAGCCTTTACCAAGTAGCTGCTCGCTCTTGGGCTAGCCAGTCTTTCTGGTGGAATAAGCATCACCCTGGGAGACTAGAACCCAGCCCAACTCTTAGAACGTGAATCAATGGTGAGTGGGAGTACCCTGATGATTTTAGGCAAACCATCACAGCCGTCAACGGATTTGATATGTCTTTACCAGAAGTCGTACCCCTCTGGACTCGCCAACTCTTAGCAATGAAGCATCGGTGAGTTGAAAACCCTATAGCTTTGAGCAAGCTATTATAGCTATCAACGGATTTGATAAAATCTTTACCAAGAGCCGTACCCCCTTGGATTAGCCACTTTTCAGTCTAGGACCATGGCAAGTGAAAACCATCCAGTTTTGGGTAACCTGACAACCATCAACGGATTTGAGAATCGCACCAGGAGCTGTACCCTCAAGGTGAATCAACTCTTTCTTGTCGATTAGACATGGTGAGTTGAGAACCATTTGTTGTGAGGACCAAGTCCAACACCAGATGTAACCAGTAACCAGCACAAGCACAATTCAGTAACCAGAACCCATAGTGTGAAGCAGCAAAGGGTATCATATTCACAAGTATAAAATCCAAGATGTGTTTAAAGTATAAGCAGATATTATATAAAAAAGTATATATATATATATATATATATATATATATATATATATATATATATATATATATATATTTAAATTTATATATATATATATATATTTTTTTTAACTATAAAGAATGAAATTCACCAATCACTTTACATATTGGTGAAAAGAATGATAATATGAACAAATAAACAAAAACACAAAATATAAACACTTACAAACCAACCAAATCAAAGACCAGAAGCAGCCTTCTTATCAGCTTTCAAACGAGCCTGGATTCCTGCCACCAACGCTGTTGCCATAGAGGACTCATTCCCCGAGGGAGCATTTGAAACCTGCAAGTGACTAGCCAACATAGCCTCCATGGAAGCAATCGTCAAAGGATAATCCACGTCTGTGAGCATGAAAACCATATGACCAGATTCCAACTCCAACATATGCACACCACATCCCGCATATAACTTCCATCGCTGAATAACCCATTGCATCTGATCCTTCCATATACCAGAAACAAGAGCATGAGGAGGTGCATCAAGCATCATCTTAAGATCAGCCCATACTCGTAGTCCAGGCCAGGAAGACACAGCCATGGGATCAAAAGGCATGGCAGAATCCACAAGCCCATATAAAGCCATTAGATCCTTACGATCAGCCCAAGACAAAACACCCTGCAGACCCGAAGCTAACCGCACAGTCCCATCACTAAGAGTAATTCTATGGGATACCATACCAGGAAGAGTTGCAAAGCGCTCAACCGTCCAACCAGTAATATGTCCATTTCCCAAAGGCAAATCAGAATCACTGTCAGAAGCTGCATCAATCAAATTTTCTGGATCACGCTTCTCATAAGGGACCGTCTTGCCACGTCTAACACGTCGAGCCGATTTCTGGCGAAGCGAACGTCGAGGTGTGGGATCACTAGGAGAGGGTTCAACCTTTACCTTTACCTCAGCAGCAGCAGTGGGAGCAGGAGAAGTAGACGCATTAGTTTGCCCACCCAAGGGATCAATAGGAGCTGCACTAGATGAAGGAATTGGGTCAGAACCAGGAACTGGTGGTGTTGGTGATGCCATATCAGGTGTAGAAGTTGTGGTGGTTGTGGTAGCAAAGGTGGTGGTGGTAGCATGTGTGGTGGTGGTAGCATGAGTGGAAGAAGAACCCATAGGAGCAACCAAAGGAGTAGAGGTGGTACCAACTGTAGAAGCAACAAAAACCGAGGGAATAGCAGCAGAACCAGGAGTATGAGCAGATGGAGGACCAGTAGTAACAGCAGGTGAAGAAGTGGGCATCACACGAGGAGAAGAACGGTAGATAAAGCGTTCCGGAATCGGTTGACTCTGATGCTTGACCATACGTTCATAAAGTGCCTTGAGCTTATCAAAAGACAAAGCTCGAACCCTGTCCCACTTCCAACCAGCTTGAAAATAAGCAGCGGACTGATACTTCACATATCGTTGCATCTGCTTTCGCTCCTCAGTTCTTGATAAAGGTATGTTCTTTCGCTTCTCACGAAGCTGTGCAGCAAGCGCCAACTGATGCTTGCGCATCAACACCATGGCTCTTGGAATACAATTATGCTCATCTACATCCGCACCCTAATGATCAGTGATCTGGGCATAATCCCTGATAAGAATAGTCAATACCTACATCCAATCACTCTCATTCCAATGCATTGCATCATGCTGGACTTGTTCACGTCTCTGCTGTTGAAGCGCTTCCTCCGCAGCCCGATCAGCTTCATCAATCTCGGCTTGCATCCGTTGAGCAGCCTCCTCACCTAACCTATCCTCCTCAAGCTGTCTGCGTGTACGCTTGCAAGGTGGTGAAGGAGCATCAGTCATTGGTGCCTTCCCTTTGGAAGCATGGGATGGACTAGCATTAGAACCAGCAGCAGGACCAGAAGCACCAGCCATAGGAGTGGAAACACCAGCAGAAGAAGGAACACTGGAGGATGTCAGAGGAACCGACAAATCATCATACAGTTTATCAGCAAAGGCAGCCTTTGCCAACAATGTCAAACCATCTTCAACACGCTCCTGAACCTCCTCATCAGAATCAGAGTGGATCACATGCTTCTTTCGTCGTCTCTGCTGAGTCTCCAAAGCTTTGATGCGATCAGCCAAAGGAAGAACAAACTCCCTAGTAAGTTTCCGGTGTTGATTCAAATCAGCTTCCAAGGAAAGAATCCGCGCATGATACCTGTGCATAAGATCAAGTAACGAAATAAGTGTAATAGGCTCCTCCGCCTGCCCACCAAGAGGACCTGGGTCAGGGAAGGCGTCATCGGAGCCTGAAGCAACAGATGGGTCAACATTAGGAGTACCAGCACCAAAAGGCTTATCATAAGAGTGTGGAGCAGGACTAGGAGGTGTAGTCCCTACAAATGGAGACTTATATGGTACTGAAGAAGGACCAGCCTTGGAAGTGGAGGGTTTGTCAACGACCACCTCCTCAACCAGCTCCTCCTCAACCACATGAGAAGCACCACCAGCAGGAGCCTCCTCCTCCATAGGGTCATCATCAAGTTGAGGTTCCCCCTCGGCTTGATCAGTCGGAGGAACAACAACATCAGGAGGACCCTGAGCCAACCCCAACATGGCCTCAGTAAGGGGCCTCCATTCCCCAGTAAACCCATGAACCATATTATAATACACCTTGACAGTAAGCTTAGAAGGCACATGCTCAGTCCTATCACGAGGGATACAAACCAGTATTTGTTGCAAAAACCTAGGATACATGAGAAACTTCTTTCTAGAACCAGCATTAGATAGATTACTAATCATCCCCTCAAACAGATAATGAGAGAAATTAAATACCCTACCCTGGGCTAAGAAAATAAGACCAGTAGCCAAGGGAGTAGGGAAAGCATCCCAACTCCCAGACTTGGGACTCAAACAATGAATCAGAAAATGCACCAGAAGCTTCCATTGGGGGGAAAGCCGATTTTTCTGGAAGTTAAACTTCCCCCCATGATTGTACCCTAGAGTAGCCATACCCTCCAACACCTCCGAATTGGGGATCGACTCAACACCACCTTCATCTTGAAGATGAAGGGAAGATCGAATAGAAGCCTCAGACACCACGTACGAACGCCCATCTATGGTAGCATGGAGTTCTCGTGGGCGACCAACCACAACCACAAGACGAGTAGACGCCCAAAACTAACGTATGACACTATCATAAATAGTGGGACATACAGTAAAAGCATACCTTAGATTCGAAGCCTCAATGAAGTCCAGAATGTCAGTAAAATTATCACGATGTGGACCATCTCCTAGATAGGCGACCTTGTTGTGAGCAGGTTGGTATACCAGGGCAGCCATGGATCTTGATTAATGGAATGGAAGATGATTTTGGTTAGGGTTGAGAGAGTAGGATCGGTTTTGTGTGTGTTATGAGTGGAATGAATGAGTCAAGGGGGTTTATTTGACCATAAATAAGGAAGGGAGTAACTGTTCATTGACCTCTATTAATGGGGGGTTGCCCTTTCAAATTAGACAATTATTACATAGTAACCACTTGCCCCTTTTAACATAATTTCCAAAGTCTAATTTACCAAAGTTAGATTAAGAGTGTAAATACCAGAATTTGGAAGCGTTGACTAAAAGTCAAAGCGCACAAAGGTCAGACTAGAAGCAAAATGTGGTCAATCAAAAGTCAATAAGAATGAACAGTGTCCTAGACCAGTACCAGAAGCCAATCACCACTTGACAAAGAAGGATTTTGAACCACCAGAAGCCAACCAATAATGACTAGAAACGAACCAATGAGGACCAGAATCCAGTCATGAAAGAATATAACCACCAGAAGTGAGCAAGATCCTCCACCAGGAGTAACACACACCACCAGAACCAATGCAATATGTTGTTAAAATCTACCAATATGTTAGTCTGTCCAAAGTAATATGTACATGAAGCCTCCCCTTAGGCTTAGCCTCCCCTCAATCCTAGACCTCAAGGATTGACCATCCCAATATGAACCACTAAGTGATTGAACCGAGGACCATCAAATGCTTTTGTCGGCAAATCAGCAACATTATCATCCGTATTAACTTTAAGAACCTGTATCAACTTCTTCTCATTGGCATCCCGTATAAAATGGTGCCTAATTTCAATATGCTTTGTTCGCTGATGAAAAACAGGATTCGTCACAATGCAGATAGTGCTTTGATTGTCAATAAAAATTTTGGTGTTCATAAAATTAAAACCATAATCCAACATTTGATTTTGGATCCACAAAACCTGTCTACAACAACTAGCAGCAGCAACGTATTCAGCTTCTGTTGAAGAAGTAGCTACTATTGTCTGTTTCTTGCATTGCCATGAAATAAGTCGACGACCCAAAAATTGAAAACCACCAGTAGTAGATTTTCTGTCATTATTAGCACCTGCATAGTCACTATCACTATATGCTTCTAGAACAAAAAGGTGATTCTCTAGGATACCATAAGCCCAGTTTAGGTTGAGCCTTGATATACTTGAAAATCTTCTTCACAGCATTCAAGTTCGAAACCGTTGGAGTCACCTGGTGTCTAGAACAAGCACTTACTACAAACATGATATCCAGACGTGATGCAGTCAAATACATGAGGGAGCCAATCATAGACCTATACATGTGAACATTGACCTGGGGGTCTGGCTCATTCTTGAGTTTGACTTTAGCAACTTCATAAGGAGTGGCTGCTGGTCTAAGAGGATCCATGTCAAACTTCTGAAGGATCTCATGAACATATTTATCTTGACCGATGAAGATCCCATCCGACTGTTGCTTGACTTGAAGACCAAGGAAGAAAGAAAGCTCTCCCATCGCACTCATCTGAAATTCGCCTTTCATTAAGTGTTCAAACTCATCACACCATTCCTTCCTAGTAGAACCAAAGATAATGTCGTCCACATAGACCTGAACAAGGATAATGTCCTTGGTATTCATCCTAAGAAATAGTGTTTTGTCAATAGTACCTCTTCTATAACCATTCTTTAATAGGAAAGTCGAAAGACGCTCATACCAAGCTCTAGGAGCCTGATGTAAACCATAAAGAGCCTTGACCACCTTGTAAACTTTCTTGGGATGAAGTGGATCTACAAAGCCCTTAGGTTGAGTGACATACACCTTCTCATTAATTTTTCCATAGAGAAATGCACTCTTGACATCCATCTGAAACACCGTAAAGCCCACATAAGAAGCAAAAGCCAAAAACAGACGAATGGCCTCAATCCTTGCAACCGGAGCAAAAACTTCAGTGTAGTCAATGCCCTCAATTTGAGTGTGGCCCTGTGCAACAAGCCTAGCTTTATTCCTCACGACAATTCCCCGTGCATCCTTCTTGTTCTTGAGAAACCATTTGGTATTGATTGCTGTCTTTCCATCTGGTAAGTCAACTAGAACCCAAACATTCTAAAACAAGAATTGCTGCATTTCCTCCTGCATAGCCTCCACCCAACTTTGATCCTCAAGAGCATGAGAGACTGACCTAGGTTCCACCTGTGAAAGAAAACAAGCAAACAAACAGTCTTGAAAGTCCGTATGATTATTACGCTTTTGATCTTCAATATAGCTCACAAGAGCATGATGATCAGACGAGGCCTTCTTCTGCATTCTGCGTGTCTTGACAGTAGAACCCGGATCTCTAATGATTTGGGTGGTAGGATGATCTTTGTGTGATTGCAAGACTAGATTGGAAGCTACCTCCACTTATGGTGCCAAGTTATTGAGATCACCAACAAAGTCAGCATCATATGAAGCAGCGTTGAAAATCCCATCTACTGGTTGTTTATGAATATCATCCAGCTTGGTAGAAGACTTCTTTTGATAGTTCCCCAAATCAGAAGGACTGGAGAAACGAGTATTGGAAGCAGACTCACTAGCTGGAGTACCAGTAGGTGAAAAACTAGCACTAGGAGTAGAAGCTGGGGTACCAGGAGCAGCTTTGTCAGTAGGCGTATCCAAGGGAAACTCAAAACCACCTTGAGCAGCTGCTGTAGTAGCTTCTTGTTGTTGTTTGAGTAGAGTGTCAAGAGCTACTTGGGAATCCAGTACATCCAATGGAGTTGCATCACTAGGAGGAGTAGGAGAGACTGTGGTGGAGTAGGATGGAACCACAAAAATGTCATCCTCGTCATCTGAATCAGAAAGACTAGAAGGAACACCAGTACTAGAAGTTGCAAACACTTGTGGACATGCATCATGGTTAGTTTTGAAACGAAAATATCCTAACGAATCACTAAGATAATCAAGATCAAAATACCATTCAGGACCCTTGCCTTGGATGTTTGACTTCTCTTCAAAATACCTGAGATTTATAGTTTCAATGATCCGTTTGGCTTGAAGATTGTAGACACGATAAGCCCGAGAGTGAGCTGAATATCCCACAATGTATCCTTCATCTGCCTTGCCATCAAACTTCCCCAAATAGTCACTAGTATTCAGAATGGTTACTGGACACCCAAAAGGCTTCAAATGAGCAATATTTGGAACTTTGCCCGTTAGAAGCTCATAAGGAGTCTTCTTGTGAGGATTGGTAATAGAAACCCTATTCAAAACATAACTTGCAGTATTAACAGCTTCTGTCCAGAACATGGTTGGAAGCTTGGAATCGGCAAGCATTGTTCTTGCTGCTTCTATTAGTGTCCTGTTCTTTCTTTCTGCCACGCCATTCTGTTGAGGAGTCCTTGCTGCACTATAATCTCTTTTGATGCCCTTAGCATTACAAAGTGCTATGAGGTCTTTATTTTTGAACTCAGTTCCATTATCACAACGAATACCTTTAACCTTCTTGGTCAACTGGTTCTCTATAAGGGTAAGAAAATCTCTAAGAATTGAGTAGGTCTCACTTTTGGCAGCCATGAAGAACACCCACGTAAACCTGCTATACCCATCAGTTACCACCAGACAGAATTGTTTGTGGTCAATGCTCCTAATGGAAGTAGGACCAAATAAATCCATGTGTAGTAGCTGCAATGGTTTAGTAATAAGACTAAGAGCAGTAATGGCCTTGAAGGATGCTTTATGTTGTTTGCCTTTGCTGCAAGCAATACAATTAATATCATTTCTAAACGACTTGGGAGGTAAACCAGAGACCAAATTCAGATTTGCAAGTTTGTGAATGGTCTTGAAGTTCACATGCCCCATCCTTCTGTGCCATTGAGTGGCTTCATCTTCTGAGGCTTTAGCAACCAGACATGCTAATTGACCAGTAGGGTTGACTTCATTCAGCTTGATGCTATAGAGATTGTGTCTTCTAGGGATTCTGAGCAGAACCTGTGAGTCATCCGAAAGCTGAAAGTCTTTGGAGAGCACAAGTGCAGCAGTATCCGTGAAGAGCACAAACTGTTTCTTGTCACAAATCTGAGAGACATATATCAAGTTGAAGTGCTGAAGTGCTTCCACATAGTAGACCTGCTCAAAATTTAGATTAGGCGTCTTAATTGTTCCTTTGCCAGTGATCCTGCCTTCACCTCCACCAAAATAGACCTTGCCGCCTTGAAACGGTACAAAGTTAGAGAGAAGACTTTTATTTCCTGTCATGCTCCTGGAGCAACCACTATCAACAATGCCTAAACTAGGATCTTGGTATGGAGTAACCTACAACAACAAGATAATAAAAATGCAAAAGTTAGTGTCTTAAGGGGACCCAAACCTTGTCAGGTTTGAGCCTGCCTTGTGGATCTTTAGTAGAGAGCCAAGAAGATTGATGAGATCCACCGTTGTTCCTTGGTTGCCTATGCATCATATGGGTATTATTTTTTGACCAAGAACAACCTGCTGAGGGCTTAACAGCAATTCCCAAACTTCCCAAACCAAAATACATGTGGTCAAAATTATGTGGATAAATTGGATTATAATTTTGAAAATAATTACTTGTGGTTGGTAATCCAATGTTTCTCCAATGATTAGAAGCTAATGGAGAGGACCTTCTAGAAGAAGAAAATGATTGAGCACTAGGATTGAGTCTTCTAGAAGTATCTGGGGCAGCTCCTGGTGGACCAGGAGCAGGAAATACTTGATTAACAGAAGCATGTGTGTCGTAAAAATCACAATCTTTAATAAAATGAAATGCACTTCCACAAACAAAGCATGTTTTAATAGACCTTTTATTAGAATGAGTTTGTTTCATACTGCTAACTTTATTACACAAAATTCTAGGAGAAACATTCTTCCTAGGACTCAATAAACTAGGACCAGACACACTTGACTTAAAAGCAACTCTTTCTTCACACATCCTAGCATCAGTAACAGCATGATCATTCGACTTGGAACTTGTAGGTCTTGACTCTTCAATTGAACCACTTGATGCAGAGTCACTGGCTTTGTCACTGAAAGTACATGAGACAAAGTCATTAGAATTAGTAGAACTTTTTGGGGACTCATGCATCGGTGATCCATTGATAGGTGTGTAAACACCCATCCTTTTACCACTTAATTCGGGCTAAAACGAGACCAAAACACGTATTTAATATCATTTGTTTGGAATTATGCGTGGTTTTTGTGTTTATTGTGTTTTCAGAGCCAACCGGATGAATACTGAAGAAAACATGGGATTGCACGGGTTTTACTGAAGAAAAAGACTCAAGATAAAGTCTATTGTCCAAGAGATGCAAAAGATTTGAAGTCACTGGGCCTATTCGAAGATTTATCGAAGAAAAGGACCAAAGATGGAAGATTTATATAAGTCGAAGAAACTCAAGTCTATTAAACGAAGAAATTAAAAGACGAGTTGAATTTAATCGACGACAAATCCCGAATCAGAATCAAAAACGGAAACTTTTCTGAAAAGACGAAAAGACAAGAAGAACGGGAGAAAGCCCACTCACCAACCATAAGACAAGGCTATAAATAGCCCTTCCCTCACACATTTAGGAGCTAGCTTAGTTTTTCTTCTCCCCCATTTTCTTTCTCTCTGTTTTCGTTTCATCACCATCACCACTAGGGTGATTGGTGATTTTAATCTTTGTTTTCTAAATATTGTAATTTTAATCTTTGTTTTATCTTGTCAAAACATCAATCATTCAATACTAAGTTCTTGTTTAATCTTTCAATTTTATCTTGTTCTTCATCATCTTTACCTTCAAGTTTTTAAGTTTTTATTTTCTTGATTTGATCTTCAAAAGTTGTTGGGATTTGTGTTTTTATTGATGGGATTAGTAGTTTATGATTAGTGGATGCTATGTGATTGATTTATTTTAGTTTTTGGTGAAAAACTTGGTGAATTTTGGATCAAAACCGTGTTCCTTGTTCTTCGCATGTCTGCTACTGTTCTGGGTTTCAAAACTTCCGAACCAGCTAAAAGTTCCGAATGAAGCCATCATTCGGAAGGTTCCGAACCAATCATTAAGTTCCGGATAAGTCTCAAACTTCCGAACCAATCTTTAAGTTCCGAATCAGGCAAAATCTTCCGAATCAATTTCAATACTTCCGAACCGAACCTTCATTCGGAAGGTTCCGAACCAAGCAAGACTTCCGAACCAAACCTTCATTCGGAAAGTTCCGAACCAAGCCAGTAAGTTCCGAATGAGAAAGTTCCGGATGAGAAAGTTCCGGATGAATGAACAGTAACTTCCGGATGAGTTGTCTTTGAGTAAGTTCCGAATCAAAGGTTAAAGTTCCGAATCAATTTTTCTTTTAGGTTACTGTTTGTTTGCTTTACTGTTCCTTTATGCTTATTGAACTTTAATTTCAATTTTAATTTTAATCTTAATTTTAATCTTAAGTTTAATACAAGTCTTTGTTAATCATAATTAAAGTAATTGTCTTTGATTTAAATTTTCATTTCCCCTTCTTATTAGACTAGAAAACCAAACCCCTTTTCTTTAGTAACCAAGAACAATCATTCCACTTAAGACCTAGATCAATTCGAGAGGATATCGAGAGTAAAATTGAACCCATTGCAAAATGCGAGTAAAATGACGCCGCTGCCGGCTCTTCTCGTTAAGATCAAAAGTTTTTTGTGAGAACTTGGATTTTGGGATCCGTTCCACGTGAACGTTACCTTTTCAAGAAAATTTTCAAAAAACACAAAAAAATATAAAATTTTCAAAAATCCTAAAAAGTAAAAAAAACATAAAAACCAAAAATATTTTTGCTTTGCTTTTCTTTGTTCGTTCTTTTGCAGGTGTATGCGCACTCGATCCACGTCTTATCAAGAGCCCGAGCCTCTCGATAACTTAGACATGGCTGGTGTACAAAACAACAATAACATACCACCTCCGAACAACAATAATAACAACAACAATCCGCCTTTCAACAACATGAACAATAACAACAGCAATGAGCACCTTCCGGATAATCGCCCAATGATTGAATTGCTGCAAGCTCATGTCGATGGCAATACGGATCCAATTGTTATACCACCAATTGCCGCCAACAATTTCGAGCTAAAGTCAGGTTTTATCCAGATGGTCTCTGCTCAACCATTCTTGGGACGAACCATTGATGATCCACATGACCATATCAAGAGATTTCTACAACTCACCAACACGGTCAAGTTTAATGGCGTTCCACAGGAGGTTATAAGGTTACAACTTTTTCCCTTTTCTTTAGAGGGACAAGCCCGACATTGGCTTGCTAAGGAACCGCCACAGAGTATTCTCTCGTGGACGGATTTGGAAACAAAGTTTATCAACTACTTTTTTCCACCCTCTCGTACTACCGCTTTGCGGAATGAGATCATAAATTTTGAACAAAAGTACGATGAGTCATTCAGTGAATCTTGGGATCATTTTAAAGATCTTTTAAGAAAATGCCCACAACATGGTTTTACCAAAGTACATCAAATCAATACTTTTTACAATGGTTTAAGCATGAGTGACCAAGATTCACTGAACAGTGCCTCGGGGGGTAATTTATTGGCTAAGACTTCCAATGCTGCTTGGGACATCATTGAGAACAAGTCTCGTGTGCAAACCAAGAGCGTTAGGACCAATGTTGCTAGTGCTAGCACTAATGACAGCGACAAGCGATTAGACAAAATAACTACGCTTCTTGAATCGCTTGTCACCCACACCGTCAGCAACAACAACAGCAACAACGCCAAAAACGCACAAGTGAACGCTGTCAGCCAACCTTGTGAGATATGCGGTGGTCCCCACTCTTACACAACTTGTACCGCCACCCAAGATTACCCTGCTGAGAATGTGAATGCAGCATATGGCACCTACCAACAACCTGCTTATCAAGCTAGACCTCAAGGTGACCGTAACTTGCTTAGCTATCGATCAAACAACTATCTTTCACCACCTGGCTTCCCTCCTACCAACCCAAACCAACAACAAAACCTTAACCGCCCTCCTCAACAACAACAACAACCTCGACAACCATACATCCCACCTCACAAGCAGCAACAACCACCTCAACGTAACAATCAAGTCTACCAACAACCTGCTTACCAACCACCTGCATACAATGCTCCTCCCAACCAAGCCACCACTGCATTACACCAAGAGGTTGCAACCTATATGAGGACCAATGATGTGATAGTGGGAAATCTCCAAGAGGAAGTGCGCAATTTGAAAGCAGACTTGGTCAAGCAAGGAAATGATTTGAGAGCTGACATGAGAAACACGTTGGATAGCCAGACTAATGATCTAAGGAACATGATGGCTAGTTTCTTCCAAAGTAGTCAACCCTCTTCTTCGGGTACTCTTCCGAGTAACACCGTTGCGAACCCAAGAGGGGAGATGAAAGCAATCACCACTCGAAGTGGCAAAGGTACTAAGGAACCCGAGCTTCCTATACCTCCACCGGTGGTTGTGACTAAGGAGAACGAGTCACCTGGTCCTGTTCCTCACCCTTCTCCTTCCCCAATTTCTCCACCTCTTCTTTCTACCCCTCCTCCACCCGTGGTTGTGAGTGATCCTATTCCCCTAAAGCCTTCCTCTTCTTCCAATATACCTTATCCTTCAAGGTTGAGGAAAGAGAAGCAAAAGAGCAAGGATGATATTCAAGTTTCGAACTTCCTAAAAATGTTCAAAAAACTGAATTTCAATATCTCCTTCGCTGAGGCTCTCGCTCACATGCCCAAATACGCCAAAATGTTTAAAGACCTTCTGAGCGACAAGGAAAAGCTCCTCGATCTCGCCAACACCCAACTTAATGAGAACTGCTCTGCAGTGCTCTTAAGGAAATTGCCAATCAAGCTTGGTGATCCGGGTCGTTTTCTTATCCCTTGCAATTTCCCGGGAGTAGAGAATTGCATGGCCCTAGCCGATCTAGGTGCCAGTATTAATCTCATGCCTCTAAGTGTTTGGAAGCAATTATCTCTCCCAGAGCTAGTCCCCACCAAAATGACTTTGGAATTAGCTAACCGTACGGTTGCTTATCCAGTGGGGATAGCCGAAGACGTCATTGTAGGAGTCGACAAATTCACCTTCCCTGCTGATTTTGTTGTCGTCGACTACGAGATGGACCCCCGTGTGCCACTCATTGTTGGTCGTCCATTCTTGAGGACCGGTCGCACTCTCATTGATGTTGAAGCCGGTGAGCTTATCATGAGAGTGGGTGACGATAAAGTAGTCTTCAACATTGGAAAGTTATCTAAACAGCCTTCTTCTTATGAGAGTGTTAATTGTATTGACGTTCTTGATGAGGCTTGTGAAGAACACTTCAAGGATGCTTGTAAAAACATTCCTACCTCTCTTCCCAATGTTGAGACCGTTTCCTCTATCGACTCATCACTATCTCTATTTGGAGAAAGTGATTTCCTTTGGAAAGATTTGGAAGCCACCTTGGGAGATGTGAAGCAAGACAATGACGATTCTACTGCCACTTGGGATGAAGACCTCAGTTTCATTGCAAACCTCCTCAAAGAAGACAATCCTTCTCCTCCATCTCCCACTATCATTGCTATCGATACTCCGACTTCGAATACGCCTCCCGTCGACAATCCTCCGAATTTGGAACTTAAGGAGTTGCCACCCCATCTTGAGTATGTATTCCTCGAAGAAGAGAAGAAGTCGCCAGTCATCATTGCTAAGGATTTGAAGGATGAAGAGAAAGCCCGACTTGTCGCTGTATTGAAAGATCATAAGAAGGCTATTGCTTGGAAGATTTCGGATATTCGTGGAATTGATCCTCACTTCCGCACACACAAAATTCTCATGGAGGACGACTTCAAGCCCACTATTCAAAGCCAACGAAGGGTGAATCCAAAAATACATGAAGTCATCAAAACAGAGGTTATCAAACTTCTTGATGCGGGTATGATTTACCCTATTTCGGATTCACCGTGGGTTAGTCCAATCCATTGTGTGCCCAAGAAGGGCGGAATAACCGTTGTTCCCAATGACCACAACGAGTTGATTCCCACTCGTCTCGTTACTGGGTGGAGAGTTTGTATAGACTACCGCAAACTCAATGATGCCACGAGAAAGGATCATTTCCCTCTACCTTTCATGGACCAAATGCTTGAACGATTAGCCGGTAATGAATATTACTGCTTTCTTGATGGTTTCTCGGGTTATTTCCAAATACCCATCGATCCCCAAGATCAAGAGAAGACTACATTCACTTGTCCCTATGGCACTTTCGCTTACAAAAGAATGCCTTTTGGCTTATGTAATGCGCCCGGGACTTTCCAAAGGTGCATGTTAGCTATCTTCCATGACATGGTTGAACAAACCATGGAAGTCTTCATGGATGATTTCTCGGTCTTCGGGGATTCCTTCTCTGCTTGCCTTGCCAATTTAGAACGTATGCTAAAGCGGTGCGAAGACACTCGCCTTGTTCTAAATTGGGAAAAATGCCATTTTATGGTAAAAGAAGGCGTCGTGCTTGGACATAAGATCTCGAAAGCCGGTCTTGAAGTTGACCGTGCTAAAGTCTATGTTATCGCAAAGTTGCCTCCACCTTCAACCGTGAAGGGTGTGAGAAGTTTCCTGGGTCATGCGGGCTTCTACCGTCGATTTATCAAAGATTTTTCTCAAATCGCTCGCCCGATGACCCACCTCTTAGAGAAAGATACTCCTTTTATCTTCTCCAAAGAGTGTCTTGAAGCCTTCAACTCGCTTAAGGATAAGCTAACTAAGGCACCCGTCTTGGTTACCCCTAATTGGGAGCTGCCCTTTGAGTTGATGTGCGATGCTAGCGATTTTGCTATTGGAGCGGTTCTTGGACAAAGAGTGAACAAACACTTCCAACCAATCCATTACGCTAGCAAGACAATGACGGGGGCACAATCGCATTATACGACAACCGAAAAAGAGCTTTTAGCTGTTGTCTATGCTTTTGAAAAATTTCGCCCCTATCTTGTCCTTTCTACCACCATTGTGTATACCGATCATTCCGCGCTGAAGTACTTGTTAACAAAGCAAGATTCCAAACCAAGACTTCTTCGCTGGGTTTTGCTGCTCCAGGAATTTAAAATCGAAATTCGCGATAAAAAGGAGCAGAAAACTCAGCCGCGGATCATCTCAGCAGACTTGAGGATCCTTACCAAGGGGATCATCCGACCAAAGAAATCAATGATTCTTTTCCCTTGGAGACCTTAATGTCTATAAACTCGAAGCCGAATGAACCCCCGTGGTTTGCGGACTTTGCAAACTACTTGGCGGGTGGAATTCTCAAGGAAGGGTTGACGTCCCAGCAAAAGAAGAAGTTCTTTACCGACATCAAGACTTACTTTTGGGACGACCCTTACCTATTCAAACAATGTGCTGACCTGATTATTCGCTGATGTGTTGATGGACCGGCATCGTCTGAAATCCTTAATGCTTGCCACAAAGGACCCACCGGTGGTCACTTTGGTCCCAACTACACCGCTAAAAAAGTGTTTGATTCCGGATTTTATTGGCCCTCCATATACCGTGACGCTCACGATATGGTCAAACGATGTGATGTTTGCCAAAAGCAAGGCAAAATCACACATAAAGATGAGATGCCTCAGAATTTTATTCAAGAGTGTGAAATTTTTGATGTTTGGGGTATCGACTTTATGGGGCCATTCCCTTCTTCTAAAGGAAACAAATACATCCTTGTAGCCGTTGACTACGTTTCAAAGTGGGTTGAAGCCAAAGCTTTGCCTACTAATGACGCAAGGGTGGTTTGTAACTTTTTGAAGGCTCTATTCGCTAGATTCGGTGTGCCTCGCGCCATTATTAGTGATCGTGGGACTCATTTCTGCAATGACCAATTTGCTCGAGTCATGGCTAAGTATGGTGTAAATCATCGACTTTCCACAGCCTACCACCCACAAACTAATGGCCAGGCTGAAATATCCAACCGAGGACTTAAGCGAATTCTTGAAAGGACCGTGGGAGAGCATCGTGCCTCATGGGCTGATAAACTTGATGATGCTTTGTGGGCTTTCCGTACTGCTTACAAGACCCCAATCGGTTGTACGCCTTATCGTCTTGTGTACGGGAAAGCGTGCCACCTCCCCATTGAGTTGGAGCACAAGGCTTATTGGGCCTTGAAGTGGGCTAATTTTGATATAAACAAAGCCGGTGACCTACGCAAGATCCAACTCAATGAGCTGAATGAACTCCGTAATGAGGCTTATGAAAATTCTTTGATCTATAAGGAAAGGACTAAGCTCATTCACGATTCTAAGATTAAAAACCGAGAGTTCCATGTTGGAGACAAAGTCTTACTTTTTAACTCTCGGTTGAAAATCTTCTCGGGAAAGCTCAAATCTCGTTGGTCCGGCCCATTCACCATTGCCCAAATTTTTCCATATGGTACTCTCGAGCTCGCTCAACCTAATGGACCAAATTTTAAGGTGAATGGCCAACGAGTGAAGTTGTACTTTGGTGAGGACACCTCTCAGGAGGTGCTTCCATCCCTCACCACGTTCCCCATGAACTAATTTTGGGTCGAGTCAGGCTCGTGACTCGGTTATCAAAAACAAGCGCTCCTCGGGAGGCAGCCCGAGTATCTATCCTTTTATATTTTAATCCCCTAAGTGTAGGGGGGGACTTCTATATGTGTTTGCCTTTGTGTGATGATGTGATTACAGGGATAAGTGCACTCTTGGAATCTTTAAAGAACCGTGCTCCCGTGTTATCCAAAATCCGGTTCTATCTCTCAACTATCGTGATTCAATTTTCTTCATACTCACATTTGAAATTGATCACTTTAGTCGTCTCTTCCTTAGCAAGATTTAAACAACGTGCACAATGTCATAAGTGTAGGGGAGATTTTTCCCACATGCTTAAACATTAAGGACAATGTTTATCTTAAGAGTAGGGGGGACTTCTATCGAAGTTTTAAGTGGACTTTTCCATGAAAATGCCTTCAATTAACCGGAAAATCATATTTTTCAACATTTTTCAAATCTTTTATTAACTTTGGCCATTTAGTTGTAATTTTTAAATTTTTATCATTGCTTTCATATGTATATATTCCGCAATAAAGTCAAAAATTTTAAATAAAGTGGTGTAGCTAGTTTAGAAATCTTTGACATATTAGGCCCGTTGCGTTTATTTTGACTCAACCCGAATAGACTTATCCAAGTTTATTCTAGCTAGTATCCTTAACCATGTAGACCTTAATTGGTTTATTAGGCTAAGTATCCACGAGTCTCATTACTTGAGATTTTAAATTGTGGAGGACGAGAAATGATAGAGTCAATTATAAGTCGGTATTCTTGCGCAAGCTCACTTGGTGTAATTATTTGCCTATTCTCCCATCACTTGCTAATAATTTATCTGCAATAAGTAAGGTCGTACGATTTGAAAAGTTACTTAGCTTCTAGCCCAAGATCGTTTAAAAGTTGCTCGGTAATGATAAGAGTTCATAGCCAAGGCATAACTTATGAAGCGGGGCGCGAAGATTGGCGAGTCCGAAAAGGCCCTAACAAGGCATGAGGATTCAATTTTATTGCTGAAGATCCAAAGTGATGTGAAAAGCATTATTACTAAAATCAATATGAAGGATCAAGACTCACGACGAAAAGCAATCAACTCCCATAAAGATCATGGAGAAGTCTATCCGAAAAGACCCTAACAAGGTATGAGGATAAATAGATCCAAGTCCGAAAAGGAGGCGGATCGTTGTATCTCAAAATCCCAATTAGAGATTGAAGAAATAATCATGAAGTCGTGGTCAACAAAGTTGGAGTACCCCTCAAAAGTCTCCAAGTGAAGAAACTCTATTATGATGAGAAGACCATTATCTCAAGAACGTCTCTCGAAGATATGAAGTATGAAGTACATGCCAAATATCGGCCCGAGAAAGGTCTCAAATCGTGAACCAAGTTATGCCAAGATATGAACTTTTTGATATCCCGAGAAGCAGTTTTAAGAGATTTTGTCCTTTAGCTAACTATTGATCAAATCGTCCTACTTTGCTTTCAGCCCTAATAAACTATCGAAATAAGTCCAAAAATGCATCTTTATGATCATTCTAAGACAAAAATAAAATATAAGAGATACACCTAGGAATAAGGGAGTTTAAGCATTTAATTAAGCCATGTGTGTAAGTGTTTGAATTGCTAACTTATAATAACAATGATCTCGTTTTTAAGCTTAGTTTGGGGAACGTGAAACTTGAGGGTGATAAATCTTCGCAGCACCAAAGCCCTAATGTAAGTCATCGATTTCTTTGCAAGTTATTTCCATAAAGCTATTTTCAAGTGAAAATGGTTTTCTATCCTTGTGTTTCCTTCAAAGTCTTAATTTCCTTTAGTACTTTAATTTTTGTTTAGTAGTATTTTAAATAAGGCCAAGGTTGATTAATTATGAGAAAAATGTAAAATTGCTTTATCACTAAGCATTGCATGAGGGCATGGCAATGGTTAAGTGTAGGGGATTTGATAGGTGTGTAAACACCCATCCTTTTACCACTTAATTCGGGCTAAAACGAGACCAAAACACGTATTTAATATCATTTGTTTGGAATTATGCGTGGTTTTTGTGTTTATTGTGTTTTCAGAGCCAACCGGATGAATACTGAAGAAAACATGGGATTGCACGGATTTTACTGAAGAAAAAGACTCAAGATAAAGTCTATTGTCCAAGAGATGCAAAAGATTTGAAGTCACTGGGCCTATTCGAAGATTTATCGAAGAAAAGGACCAAAGATGGAAGATTTATATAAGTCGAAGAAACTCAAGTCTATTAAACGAAGAAATTAAAAGACGAGTTGAATTTAATCGACGACAAATCCCGAATCAGAATCAAAAACGGAAACTTTTCTGAAAAGACGAAAAGACAAGAAGAACGGGAGAAAGCCCACTCACCAACCATAAGACAAGGCTATAAATAGCCCTTCCCTCACACATTTAGGAGCTAGCTTAGTTTTTCTTCTCCCCCATTTTCTTTCTCTCTGTTTTCGTTTCATCACCATCACCACTAGGGTGATTGGTGATTTTAATCTTTGTTTTCTAAATATTGTAATTTTAATCTTTGTTTTATCTTGTCAAAACATCAATCATTCAATACTAAGTTCTTGTTTAATCTTTCAATTTTATCTTGTTCTTCATCATCTTTACCTTCAAGTTTTTAAGTTTTTATTTTCTTGATTTGATCTTCAAAAGTTATTGGGATTTGTGTTTTTATTGATGGGATTAGTAGTTTATGATTAGTGGATGCTATGTAATTGATTTATTTTAGTTTTTGGTGAAAAACTTGGTGAATTTTGGATCAAAACCGTGTTCCTTGTTCTTCGCATGTCTGCTACTGTTCTGGGTTTCAAAACTTCCGAACCAGCTAAAAGTTCGGAATGAAGCCATCATTCGGAAGGTTCCGAACCAATCATTAAGTTCCGGATAAGTCTCAAACTTCCGAACCAATCTTTAAGTTCCGAATCAGGCAAAATCTTCCGAATCAATTTCAATACTTCCGAACCGAACCTTCATTCGGAAGGTTCCGAACCAAGCAAGACTTCCGAACCAAACCTTCATTCGGAAAGTTCCGAACCAAGCCAGTAAGTTCCGAATGAGGAAGTTCCGGATGAGAAAGTTCCGGATGAATGAACAGTAACTTCCGGATGAGTTGTCTTTGAGTAAGTTCCGAATCAAAGGTTAAAGTTCCGAATCAATTTTTCTTTTAGGTTACTGTTTGTTTGCTTTACTGTTCCTTTATGCTTATTGAACTTTAATTTCAATTTTAATTTTAATCTTAATTTTAATCTTAAGTTTAATACAAGTCTTTGTTAATCATAATTAAAGTAATTGTCTTTGATTTAAATTTTCATTTCCCCTTCTTATTAGACTAGAAAACCAAACCCCTTTTCTTTAGTAACCAAGAACAATCATTCCACTTAAGACCTAGATCAATTCGAGAGGATATCGAGAGTAAAATTGAACCCATTGCAAAATGCGAGTATCATCCATCCAAGTCATTATGCCAAGAAGTGGGCATAAAAGTTCCAGTAAGAGGGGGAGGGACATCATGCATTTCTGCTGCTGGTTTAAACCTATTGTACTTAGGTTCTCCCTCTTCCTCTTTGTCGGCATCAAAGACACTCGAAAAAGATAAATCAAACACATCTTCTGAATCAATATATTTTTCAAATCCTAACCCTCTTTTAGTCCTACCAGACATGCTACTATCAATTAATTTTGAAAGATTTTTAGGTGCCTTTTGCCATTTTTCAAATCTCAACATTGTAGCATCTAATTTTTCTTGCATCTCCTGTTTTTCTTTGATACTGGCATCTCTTACCTTTTCTGTATATTTAAGCATATTAGTTTTGTTTTCTAAATCGATGCTTAGTATCCGTATATTATCCTCATACTCACGTTGAGTATCTTGTAGCCACCTCTTTTGTTGTTCCAATGTGTTTAAAGAAGCCTTATAGGCTTGAACTTCTAAAAAATACTTATCATTTTGATCATTTACTTCATTAAATTGGGACAACAATTCTGAGTATTTATCATGACAACCAAGAGGACAATGTTGTACCTGAGGTGAAATGCCCATAAGAGCAAACTCGTCTGCTTCTTCTGCATCAGAGAGATTCCCAGCAATCATTGCAAATACGTCAGTCGAGGATTCAGCTGATTCCAGAGTGGAAGCTTGATGATCATTCCAGTTGACCATAGAGTCAACAGATACCAATGCCTTCTTGTCATCTTTTATCTCCTGAACCTTAAAGGCTGAGTACCTGCTCTTCTCCTGGTCATTCTTGCTAGGGCATTCCCTTGCAAAGTGACCTTGTTGCTGGCAGTTGTAGCATCGAACCTTGCTTCTGTCGAATCTTGCTGGCTCCCGTGGGTTGTAATTGAATTTTCGACCTGCTTTCTTCTCAAACTTGTGAACCCTAAGAGTGAGCATGGCCATTTGCCATTTAAGATCCATTTCATCCAGGTCAAGTTTATCGACCTGTTTGAAGTCATCAAAAGCAAGTTGTTGTTGAGCATCAACATCAGCCACAAACGAATGAAGAACGGCTTCTACCATACTACCAGACTTGGCAGTAGGATCAGGAGCAGAAGTATGCTGAAAAGTATGTTGAGAGGACACAATATTACTTGGGCTACTAGCATATGACATGGGACTGGATGCCATAGAACTCACAAAGGCAGAATTAGCAGGAGTGGGAAAAGAGTCACTTGAATATCCTCTCACATGAGGTTCAAAAGTTCTGAGCTTATGAAATAAATCATCAAAGTTGAAATAATCAAGCCCACCTTTGGCTTTGAGAGAGATCACCACCTGATTCCATGAGTAGGGTAAGGCTTTAAGAAACCTTGCATTAATATCACCATCGTCAGGCTTTGAACGAAGTTGATTCAATTGGCTCAATATCTTCTGAAACCTGTCATACCCTTGATGTAAACCTTCAGTTTCTGAGATTTTGAATTCTGTAAATTCATCTCTCAGCATGGATCTTCGCATTTTCTTTGACTCCTCATTCCCACCAAACCTTGCTTTTATACCATTCCAGATCTCTCTGGCATAATCCAAATGGTAGAAGTCACCCATGTGATCATCAGGAAGAGATTGAAGCAAAATCGTTTTTGCTTTGACCTCCTTCTGAAGAGCTATGATTTCTTCATGAGATTTAGGGTCAAGAAGAGTAATATTACCATTCTTGTCTCTTCCAGTTAGCTTCCTGCTGTTCCTATTCAGAATAATCTTCCAAAGGTCTTGATCAGTATTGGTGATCCACCATTCCATCTTCATTGTCCAACTATCATATTCATCCTTTTTCAGAAGAGGGAATTTACCATTCGTGTTGGAAACCGTAGCTACGATCTGCTGAGGTTGCACAATTTTAGGAGTGCTTTCTTCTCCTGTTTGAGTAGAAGTTGAGGCAGACATGATAAACCAAAAATGTCAGTAATAAGAAAACTTGATTCTTCTTGTATAGAGACCCTCCCAGGCTCTGATACCACTTGTTGGGTTTACTGGATGTAGATCTTGCAGCCTGTCAGGAACGGTGAACGACTTCTGTAATCACAAGTCAATTCACAAAGAGACTCTATACACAATATGAATGCAGAATACAAACATAATTAAGAAGAACAGAATAACTATAAAGACTTAATCCTTTCTAAGGATTTCTAATATTGATAATAACTAGAACTACGTTTGGTGAAGGTGTCCCTAACCCTTCTGCCTAAGGTTCCTTTTATACTACAAGGAAACCCTAATACAGCATTAAACAAAACGTGTAAAACCGATATGCATATCCTTTCCTAACATATCTCATGAATATCCTAACAGAATAATAATAAATACTAAAGTTTGACTTTGACTAGGACCAGGACCAGGAGCACGACCTGCTCCTGCTACTACTAGGACCAGGAGGAACTACATACCTCCTAGTTTACCTATTACATTTAACTATTACAATGGTCCTAACAGAAGGTATATAATATTGGGATTGTGAGGGGGGAACTGTTAATTGGGAACCGAGATTTCCCCCTTTTATTAAAGATATAATTAAAAAGAAAGAGAGAGAAATAGTTGGATCCTAGTCATCATGTGGGCTATTTTTTGTAAATAAGGAGTGGTTGTAGCATTCCTCATGCCAAAAATATTATTAGGCATTCTCATTTTTGGTGTCAAATTTGGCATTGTTTTTTCCTATCCACTACCTTAAATCGTGGTTATGATCTCGTTTCCAAACTTATATGGCATTAGTTTTTGCAATATGCATATATTATAATTGAGACGGTTCTTGTCAAGACGTATCAAAATGTTTGTGTTTAGTTATGTTAAAAAGTGACACATATACAAATCAACATGCATTACTACTCCCTCCGTATTTAAATAAATGACCACTTTGACTTTTTTCTGTCTTTATTTTTTAAGTTTAACTGTAAATATTTATACTTTTGTTATATAATACTTGATACAAATTATATGAATGAATTGAGTTTTAAAATAAAATTTCATTGGTATAATTTTCATCAAGTATAATATAGCACAAATATAAATACTTACGGTTAAATTTGAACAAAAAATATTAAAAAAATCAAAATTGACACTTATTTAAAGACAGAGAAAGTATATTACTGTATAATTTATCATTACACGATGAATAAACACATAAAAACAATGCGATAACAGAAGTTCAAATTCCATTATAAGTACAGTAAACATGATTAATACTCGACGCCACGCTGTTTGAATTAGCGCATGTTTCATATACCTACATATAATAAAATTCAAGCGTAAGTAATTTGGTTTAAACATGATCAAATTTAAAAGTTACATTAATAAAGTATTAGTTTCAAGAAATACTAACAAATAGAAACGTATAAAATAGTTGGCAAGTTATCTCGCGAACCTATTATTTGAAGAACTTTTCGCATTTGACATGTGTGACCTCCTGCTGCCTCTGTAATTTAACACGCTAATCTCACATCAAATTGTATGCGAAGACGATAATTTAATAATCGTAGAAACAATTCATTGATAAAATCAAAAATACGAAACTCCTAAGAAAAAAGCACTTACGACGCGAAAATCACAAAGTTTCTAACTCGCAATCTATTCGATAAATGATATTTTACCGAGGAGGGAATCCCTTTTACCAAAAAAAAAAAAAAACAATCTATTCGATAAATGTGGAAGAGTTTAAACCTACAATATTCACGCAATCATTGAACATGAAAATGATGATTAACGCAAGACTATAAAAATGAATTCGTAACCGATGAGTAAAGATCTACTTATAAAAATTGATTACCTATATAATAACATAATGCAATGCATACTTTGATTTTGTCGCAAAATGAGTACTTGAGTTTAAGAAAGGAAGGTGGGACGGCGGTAAGCGATGTAGGGTTAACGAAAAGACGAATTTACTAATTTAAGTTATGAAGATAGTGGGCTTGGCCTATAATTTAAATAATGGTATTGGCTATGGAGGGATGTATGAGCCAGAGTCATGAATTTAATAATTGAAGTATACAAGTAAATTAAGTATGTAAAAAGCATCTTGATATCATTTCCGTTCTAAATTCATTTTAATTTAGTGTTCTTAATTTTTTTTCCGATCTAAAATGTTAAGTATCGATTCTGTACCGAATAGGATTTGGATATCGGTATCGGTACCGGTACGACTACCGTACTAGGAAATAGGGACTTTTTGGTTTTTTTAGAATTTCCTGACTTTTTACCGGTCCCGTATCGAATTTGTGGTCTCGATTTTTTTTCGCTTTATTTCGTAGTCTCGGTACCGTACCGGACGGAATTCGAGTACGGGGAATCGGTACGGTTCAGGTTAGAATTCGAGATTCGCGTCGAAACGCTCATCCCTATGTAAAAGCATATATCATTTGAATATTCTATTAGACTTCACGTAGAACGAAGAATTTGACTAGTCACATATAATTAATGATATGTTAATCAACTCCTTTAATTAGATGAACGCGTTTTATTATAAATTGATAGATGATTGCAACTATGAGAGTTAATTATGAAAGTTGATCGAACAATTTCAAGAAAAATCTGTGTCTAACAGCTTAAAACTTTTCATAATTTATGAAAAACATATTAAATACGAGTCCGGTTATTTTGAAAACTTATTTTTTGTTGGAATCTAAAGGACAAATCCTAGCCATCCATTACCTAAAATTAAAAAAAAAACACGGAGGGACCATTTTTGCCAAAATGTCCAAAATTTACAAAAAAACGGCGGAAGGACTAAATTGTAAATATGACGAAAATCGGTTATCACAAGTGATATTTCGTTACTGATAAAAACAATGAAATATCACTAGAGATAAATCAATGAAACATCACTAGTGATATTTCATTAACATAGTTACTGTGTAATATCCCAGTGATATTTCATTATTTTATCAAGAGTGATATTTCATTAATTTTCGCTAGTGAAATATCACTAGTGATAAATTATTACTCCGTCATATTTAGAACTTTGGTACCTCCGCCCATTTTTTTTTAACTTTTTGACATTTTGACAAAAATGGCCCATCCGTGTTTTTTTTAAATCTTAGGTTAATATCCACTATTAGATCAAAAATAAATGAAGGGTGGGGATTTGACCCTTGATTTCCACCTAAAAACAAAGATTCAAAATAACTTTTCTCATATTGACAATTTAGTCTTTCCGCCGCTTTTTTGCAAATTTTGGACATTTTGGCAAAAAATGGTCCCTCCGTGTTCTTTTTAATCTTAGGTAATGGATGGTTAGACTAGAATGCCAGGCGGAGGAGTGTAACTGCCTTATCGCGCTATCCGACTATTTGTCCTTTAAATTCCAAAAAAAAAAAGTTTTTAAAATAACCGGACTTAATATATGGTCCATTTGGTATCCCATTAGATCAGGAGAGTTGTGAAACTATTTTTTAAGAATACATAACGACTTCTTCAAGAAATTTGAAATCAGAGTATTTTCGTCAATTTCAAAAAATATATAAAAATAAATTATTTTTTCTTCATTTGGTTATGGAAAAAGGTGAAAATGAGAGTTAAATTTGGCCAATAGTAAGTTGGACCATCATAGTTAAAAAATGTGGCCCAAAAGGATATAGAAAATCTAAAATCTGAGTTCGGTTATTTTGGAAATTTGTTTTTTCTTAGAATCTAAGGTACAAATCATAACCATCCATTACCTAAGATTAAAAAAACACGGAGGGACCATTTTTGTCAAAATGTCCAAAATTTGCAAAAAAGCGGCGGAAGGACTAAATTGTAAAATGACGAAAATCGGTTATCACAAGTGATATTTGGTTACTGATAAAAACAATGAAATATCACTAGAGATAAATCAATGAAACATCACTAGTGATATTTCATTAACATAGTTAGTGCGTAATATCCCAGTGCTATTTCATTATTTTATCAACAGTGATATTTCATTGATTTTCGCTAGTGAAATATCACTAGTGATAATTCAATACTCCGTCATATTTACAACTTTCGTACCTCCGCTCATTTTTTCAACTTTTGGACATTTTGGCATAAATAGCCCCTCCGTGTTTTTTTAAATCTTAGGTTAATCTCTACCATTATATCAAAAATAGATGAAGGGTGGAGATTTGTACCTTGGTTTCCACCAAAAAACAAGGATGCAAAATAACTTTTCTCTATTAAATACAAACATTTAACACTATTGGAACGACGTTTTAGTAGTGGTTCCAAATACGTAAGTTTTTGGCATGATTATACAGTTCCAAATACAAGTATTTATGACCTTTTTGTAGTCGTTCCAGAAACATTCGTCCTAAAAACACCTCTTTTTTGTAGTGCTTCCACATCTACCTTTAGTTGATTGTTTGCCATCTTTTTAAAAGTGTTTTGAGAGAAAGAATACACCATGACTATAACCAAATAGATAGAAACATTTGTCATGGTTAATTGATAAACACCAGAAGAATTATATAGATGCCAATGCTTCACATCTGATGCATTTGATCTTCCCCATATGTTGTTACTTTCATTAAGTTTATACATCTTTTTCATGGTTTTCCATAGATAGAAGTCCATCATATCATGACAAACTGATGAATTTTCTACTCCAAACCTCCTTTTAAGAATCTCCTATAAATGACTCAAGTCTTCTCTGTCTAAGACATGAACATGTCATCCAAGAACCTATACTCCTCTACTTCTCCCCTAGCTTTGTGTATTTTCCACCATCTTTCATTTTATATTGATTTTCAAGGTTGCAAATATCTTGAATCGCTAGTCGGCCGGTCGACCACCTTGTAGCTTGTAACGTTCTAGGTGGGATTAATCGGTGATTAATCGGATTGGCATTTTTAGCAAATTTTTTGGTATTTCTAGAAAATTTTGGGTATTTTTAACGAGTTTTAGGTATTTTTGGCAAAATTATTTTTAAAATACAACTTATCATACATATAAATAGTTACTATAATTGATAAACACAAGTTTATAGTGAGTTTTTGGTATTTGTAAGTTTTCGACAAGTTTGAGCTCCCTTGACCGTCGTTGACCACAATTGAGCACAGTTGACCGCCATTAATCGCCTTTTCATTAATCGGCAAGGTTGAGGGCCTTGTAACGATTAATCGGCCTTGTAGACCTTTTTTGCAACATTGATAAATTTCATAGTTGATGATAGGAAATTTTGAACTCAAAGGCACAACTAAAGTATCTACAACAACTAATTCTAAACAACTTTTAAGTTTTGGACTAGAAGGACCCTCACCTTAGCTATGAATCTTCCAAGTGGAATCATCCTCTTTTGCCTTTTAACTAGTCCTTTCTCATCCAAGCCAAATGCGGTCTGAGTAATCTCAAGAGTAGATGAAGTACCAACCTTAGTATCTCTCTTCCTTTTTGCTTTGTAGTTTCCAAAAAACCTTTCTTGATCCTCATTATACTTTCTTTCCATTTTAGAACCATGAGCTCAAGAGTAAATACTCTCTCATGGTACTCCAACACGACCTTATGCTTTAGTTTCAATTCACTAACTCAATCGTGTAAGTGCAACCAAATCTTCCATATGACTACACCAACGCTCTCAATAAATATAAAACCAAAATTAAGTTTAGAATCACCAACTACAGATAGTGAATCGAACCCACGGTTAACTAACGAAATTTTACGTGCATGCATTAAAATGAATCAAAACCACAAGACTCCAAAATAAAAATCAATCATAAAATATGTATCAATTCAAAATGATCCATGACAATGAACATATGACACAAGAAACACCCAACGAATGAGAATTTTATACAAAATTAAACTTTTACCCAAAAGAGTTATCTTATATAACTGCACGTTAGTCGCTTTAAAACTATAAAATCATATTAGTAAAAATCTAATCATCTTATATGTAAAATGAATGTAAATGACTTTTTTTATTTATTTATATATTTACGGTATTTTTTAATTATTAATTAATTTTTTTAAGATGGTCCTTTAAAAATTGAAACAAACAAGTGTTGATTATGTATTAAAAACCTTACATTGTATCTTATTTCAAACTCAGTTTCGATACCAAATTCTTATTTTATCAATTACTAAAAATTTATTTTAGTCTATTATCATTTCAAAAAGTTCCCACAATCTATTACTTAATAGAGATGTAAGACTCAACATGAATAATATCAGTATCCCAAAAAAGAAATCTCAAACTATGCCAACAACCTTAACACCAAAAATACATTTTAAAACGAACATGTGAAATGGGAACTCAAGGAATACGCTATTACAGGAGTTGGATATCTCAAAGAGAAACGAGTTAGCAAACCATTCTATGAATACCGTCAATAAATGGAAGGGAATCATACTATCTATATTCATATATATATATATATATATATATATATATATATATATATATATATATATATATATATATATATATATATATATATATATATATATATATATATATATATATATAGTCATAGATCTACGTACACTCAAAATCCATCCAACATGCAATCAATACCAATCCACGTAATCATACTTGCAAGTCCACTTGTGTTGTGGCACATATATAATTACATCGACCACCATAACTATATATGTCCCCTTTCATGTATGTACTCCGTCCTATGACAACATTTTTTGATATTAATGCACCATGCATCAAATAACACATAAATCAACCAATAAACGACATAGAAAACATCATACAAATCAAATATAGATCTAGTAAAAATATCACTTGTGCTAGAGAATATATCTCAAAATGATAGAAAGAAAAACGAGAGCTCCAAGTTTGAAACATAATTCATTCACATGAATTTCTCTGATGACAACAACGCGTACCGGTAAATGACGAGATAAACTTATGTTGAACCTCGGTTGGGTTGGACTTTGCTTTCAGAAGAGTCACCCAACTCCGTAGGACCAGTCTACTACGAATAACTGAGAAGAAATTTCCAAGCTGATCTCTTTCTTCGACTTTCTCTCTCTTATTACTTATTCCTTCTAACCAATTCTTAGTCTACATCACTTGATATCGAATGGTTCACGAATCTATTAAAACTCAAATGAGCGGGAAGGAAAAACGCATAAGCAATACCGAAAACATACTTTATACTAGGTACTAAGTAATAGAGGAAGTCAATATATACTTCATATACATATCATTAGAAATAATGAACAAATAAGCGACTTAAAACGTTTGAGAACATATAAAGTATAAACAACTACATATACAAAAGCACACAATCCCTATATGTATCTATATGAGGGTTCCTAGGGTTAAAGTCTAGGCCGAACACCTAGTTCTCTATAACCATTGGCTCTGATACCAATCTGTAACACCCCGCCTTGGTGGAAACGCAAGGTTTCACTTCATGAGTATCATCATAACACAATGGCGTTACTATCGTGATTACACTAAATGAAAAGTAAGGATAATGACCACAAAGTGTCATGACAATACCTCTACAAAACTAAAGGAGTTTTGTATTGAAATGAAATCCTAAAACAATACATAGACAACAAACATCATCCAAATATAGCAAACAAAAATGCATACAAATCTAGAGCAAGATAAATAAAAAGATGCACTCCAACAGTAAATCCTAAGGTCTCTCTAGCAACTCTTAACTTCTAAAACACCTCGATAGTCACCTGAAAATGATGCTATAACACATCAACATAAAGTTGGTGAGATTCATAAGTTTAAGACATACAAAATAAAGTTTCCAAAGGTTATGCTCAATCATACCAAGAAAATCATTACTATGGACAACAACTACTACATGAGTATAAGCAAAGCATATAATCAATCTTATGCATCTATAATGCATCCATGCATCTATAATGCATCCATGCATCTGTAATGCATCCATGCATCTATAATGCATCATTCCAGTGGTACTACTCCTAACCCAAGGTCCTGCAGAGCAAGGGTTATAATCATTCATATTCACATACCAAGCAAGTCATATAATAGCACATTGGTGTCCATAGATACGTAAAACAAAAGCCATAGCAAAGTTATTAAATACCAAGCATCATTTCCATTCCTTTGTGGAGTAAACAATTTAAAGTCAAGGGACTATGAAACTCACTTTGCGCTAACAATCCAACTGTCCACGCACAATCAAACAAAATCTATAGCACACACAATACATATGTTAACATTGCTCAAGGATATTATCCTTTCCTTAATGTAACAATCTATATGATGTATATCCTAGTATCAATCACAATATTAACTCAATATCAACCCTCTATGTGATACATAGAATAGTTATTTACTAATCTCAACCCGTTCTCGTGTTACTCAAAACAGTCTTGATTTTAGTGTTTAAAAACGTGTGTAGATACCTTACTTATACTCATGAACCACCTCTGTAAACAAAACCCTATACCCTTACATGTCTCAGGTATATCCCATAATTTTTCCTAAGCTAAATACTCAATTTAACCCTTTGATATATATATATATATATATATATATATATATATATATATATATATATATATATATATATATATATATATATATATATATATATATACTTCTACCTATCCAGATTTTGACGAAAATATACTCCAAAACTTTCACTCTAGCAGACGACCTTAAAAAACTCCACTTGACTTCTCTTGTAAAACGAGACTCGCACAACATATGAATAAGCCCTCATTAAAACCCCAAGGCCTATTTCAATGATTAAGCACCCCAAACACCCCAAACACCCCAAACACCCCAAACTTAAATTGAAAACATGTTGTCCCGAAAATAGTTTTGACTTCGAACCTTGCACAAAGATTTCGACCAACCTAAACGTCTCCAATGACTACAAATATTAAATTTTTGAAAACTAGACTCTCTATAGATAATTTTAGGAATTTTGAAGAAAAAAAAATATTTTTGTATGACCAAGATATGATCAAAACAAGATGACTCAAAATCTTCCCAGCTTTCATGACGAATTTAACCATGATAACCCTAATCAAGCATACCTAAACCCTAATTCAAACCCAAAAAGGGCTTCCAATGATAAAAAAACCTTTAATTACATCACTAATTACAGATTATTAAGAAAACCTAACCCTAAATATCATAAATTGATACATCAATTGATTATTGTTCATTGAAATAAGAAACATTAAAGGTTTTATCAAGATCTTACCTTAAAATAAAGGGAGGCAAAAAAACTCTTGAAACCCTAAGTGTGTGTGTATGTGTGAACCGATGACCAAAAGCACAGAGGAGAATTTTTTTTTGATTTTGCTACTTAAGGTTTTGTATTTAAAAGGTTTATAAAAAGGTTTTTTTTTAAATTGGGTATTTTGACCAATTTTTCTTTGCTTTTTCTTTTTAAGTCGGTCCAACCGAAATTTTTATAAAAATTAGTATATTTGTTTTATTTTTATCATTTCCAAATATTACCTCCGATTTATTTTCGGGTCAAAACCCGAAAGCCTTACTTTAATTCTTTGACTTTTAACGCGATTTCCGAATTTTGTCTTATTCAATTTTGGTTTTTGCTTATTTTTAGATCTTTTTCAAATCTTCTTTTGGTATTAGTTTTTAAATATTAAAAAGTGATCTCTGCTAAAATCAGCTTATTTGGTTGTGATTTAAGCTTTTAATCTTTTTCAAATAAGCTTATAGCAGATTTTGATAAGCTCCTTTTCTACTTTTTAAAAAAAAAATTTCTTTTTTGAAATATCTTTTTTATTGCTTAAAAACTGATCTTGGTTCCATAATCTCACTCATAAGCTTAAGGAATAGCTTATTGGGCTTATTAGGCCCAATAAGGTAGCTTATAACTTATTTGAGGCTTATAAAAGCTTTTTCAGCCTTTTTACTTGGTTTTAAAGTTGTTCAACATCAAATTTTAGGTCTAGTAGCGCATTTAGATGTTTAATTTTCTCAAAAAAATTATTGGGCTCTGATGAGATGGCATTTATACATGATCTCATCGTTCTTTTCGGGCTTTAAATGCATAAAAATGTCATATAATACCATATATATGCTTGTGTTTGTTTACTTGTTTATTTTAGGTATGGATATCGTAAAAAGACAAAATATCACAAGAATCAAGGAAAAACGAACACGAGAAACGAATCCGCACAATGAACCGGGCCCTAGTTTGTGAATTATCAAAGAAAAACCCTTGAAGACTTGAAGATGTACAAGATTGAGCCCTCATTTATGAAGAAGTGACACTTAATACCCTTGTATATTCATAATTACAAGTTTGGTCCCTTAAGTTGGTCAAAATTAGAAAAGGATCCTCCAAGTTTGAAGAAATGGCAAGATTAGCCCTTCAACAAATCCAAAATGTCAAGAATGATCGTTCATGAAGTCCAAGATCTAAAGAAGCCCTTGAAGTTCAAGAATATTACACTTCTAGTCCTTTTAAAATGGATAAAATATCATAAGGACTGAAGTTGTAAATATGCCAGTGTTAAAAGCCCTAAAACTCTTTCCAAAACTTTTTATGGCCAAAGTCCAAATTCGGAAACTTCAAATAACAAAGGAAACGAGTTTATTAAGAAAATAAACTTGTAATACCACTTTTCCCAAAAGCTAAGGACTGAAGTTTCCTTTTCCAAAGTTTGAATAAACAAACACGCGCCAAACAAACCCCACCCTATTTTTTCGGATCAAAAGTTTTACTATTCACCATGAAGAACCCAAGTTTACCTTCACTTAAAACAAAGGGTAAACTGAAATTACCCACACCCATGCTTAATTCACACGCACACAAACTCATCCCACACCAAAAATCCCCAATCCCACCCACCATGTGACCCCACCATTCAACCCGCTACCCCATCACATGAAAACTTCCTCTCCAAGAAATCTGACGTGGCAAGATCAACGATTTATACTCATTCCTTGGTCCCAAAGGCTAAATGAACGTTTTGGATCAAATTTGATAGCTCAAAACACAACAAGCATCTAGAAGCATTCAAGGGCAATTTTGAGATTTTCTAGCTAGGGTTTTGATGTATTTTCCATTCTAGAACCGTCTATGTAGTCTATAAAAGGAGGTCTCAACATGTGAGAACCCCTTGTTCTTGCTAGCACTTCAACTCAAAAAATCCAAAGTGTGGATGTTCATTTTGGAGGTTTGAATCTCTTATCCCTTTTATTTTTCTAAAATTTGTATGAATTTTGGTAATTTTGGATATTGATCTGTAAAAGTGTGTTATTGAGGTTAGTTTATGTTTCTGAGGTTTGATTGTTGTTTTAAGGATTGATTAGATCTTGGTTTGAGGGTTAAATCATAACAATCCTTTGAAAACTTGAGAAATCAGTTTCCAAAGGGGTGTTTGGGTTAACTGATCTACCAAGGTTTAAGGCAACTTGTGTGGTTGTATGTTGTTGCTTTGTTTTGGTTATTGTTTATATGGTGTAAGTGGTCACTTATCTGCATATTTTGTGGTTTGAAACACCTAAATCCAACAAAGGTCTATAAAATATTATTTACTTGGTATTTTTGGCTAAAATTTTGGGGACACCTAGACCTAAAGGTAGACTAGGGTTAACAAGTGCTAAGTTTTAGTTAACATAACCAGGGAAAGGGATTTAAGGGTTTAAAATTGGATTGGTGGTCAAATAGATCAGCAAAAGGGTTTTTAAAAGTGCCTTTGTTCATCAGTAACTGCATAAGCTTGAATCTGCTTCTAATCTTTGATCCAATGTTTGAAACAAGTTTGATTGTGCTTATTGGACTTATTTATAGCTTGTGTATGCATATGGTTCAATTTGGTTGGCTTATTCATGCTAAAACTGCTCTTTAGTTCATAATCTGCTTATTTGCAAGTCTGTATCATATCTGGTGACTGTTTGCTTATTCTGTGCTTATTGGCTGAACCAAATTATGATTTCTTTGTTGATATTGACTCCTTGTGATCCACTGATTACAAGGGTGCCTTTGTTTTCCATTGAATCCAACTAGATCTCTCTAAAAAAGCAAGTCAAATAGTCAAAGCAGTGGGAACTCCTTTCCCCTGCTGCTAGTGATGAGACTGCTTTTATACATGGTCTCATCGTCCAAAACGGCCTTAAAATGCATAAAATATCATGAAATAGACCAAATATATGCTCGTGTTTGTTACTTGTGTATTTTTAGGTACGGATATTGAGGAATTGGCAAAAGATCACAAGAATCAATAAAAAACGAACACGGGAAACGAAGTCGCACAATGAACCGGGCCCAAGTTTGGATTTTGCAAAATGACCCTTGAAGAATTGAAGATTGGCAAGAATGGCCCCTCATCTTTGAAGAACTTGTCACATTTGACCCTCAAAATATCAAATGTACAAGTATGATCCTTTATGTTTGAAGATATTACAAGTTCAGCCCTTGGGAATCAAGAATATACATTTAATACCCTTGGAAAAGTTTTTGGAAGACTTTGTGCCACTTTTGACAAGTTGTCAAAAGTTGACAAGGCAAAAACAAGCGCTGATGGACTTTATTTACAAAGTGAAGAAATGTTGAAACCTTGGGGACCTGTCCTGCCAATTAACCAAACAAACCCACCCAACCAGGAGGCGACACCTCAGCCCTACCCACTTTATTTACCCAATACCCTACCCTACCCGTCCACCCACCCATTAGCCAACCCGTTTTTAAATACTTAACCCAAGTCAACTGGTCAAATCCCACTTACCCTTCCCTCCTTAACATATATTTAAAAATCACTTAATCCCATTTTAGATTAAATCCTAACCTGCTACCCACTTTAATCCCATAAACCCTAATCTCCACATTAATCAAACCAAAGGGTTTTTCCCTCTAAACGTGCAGATCACTAATTACCCGTCCCCTAATCCTTTCCCACCTCACTTGACAAACCCACATGGGCTGTGGACCCCTCCCCAAACCTCCCCTGCACCCGTCTCTTTCCCACAACCCCAAAACCCAACCAAGCCAACCATCCAGATACTCCCCTTGGTCCCCAAGCCCAAATGGACGTCCAAGATTCATTCAAATGTCACCAACACCAGCTGGCTCATCACATGGCATGAATTTGACTAAATTTCAGTCAAGGACTCAAGGGCCTTTTTGGCAATTCATATCTTAGGGTTTTTGTAACTAGAATCTTCTATCTAGTAGTATTTAAAGAGAATGCAGCATGTGCATATCCTTTGTTCCAGTTTTTTAGCCAAAACCTTGTAATCCCTTTTTTAATTAATAAAGTTTGGTGTTTGTCTTAACAATTATAATTCCTTTTATTGAATTAAAAAGTTTGTGTGTTGTGTTTAAGGCTATGAAACTGAGTTCCAAATTTCAGAAGTGTGTTTGATCTTCAAAAGTTTTTGAAGGTTTTTAAATTTAAGTTCAAAATTTCATAAAGTAATTTACCTTGGAAGTGAAAGTGGAAAAGGTAAGTAATTTGTGAGTTTTGAAGAGGTTTTAAAACGTGTTTTTAAGTTTTTGAAAGATTTGTGTAAGGTTTTTAAGAAAGAAAAAAGGTAAAAGCAGAATATCCATATATTTGTGGTTTTCTTTTTGATTTTTCTTTTTCAGGATTAGAGTTGTTGATTATTGTTCTGCACCAACCCCAGTTGGTAAGGAGGTGGATATTCATCCACTAGGACCCTTGGATGTAAGGGTTCTAAGGTAAAACTCTTTTACCTTTTGAAATTTCAGAAAATAGGAAGTTTATGTGACCTTTGTGTGTAAGGTGTTTAAAGTGTGAAAACCTGCTTTGAATTGTGTTATTTTGAGTTAGTATGCATGTTGGATGATTGATGAAACAGTTTTGTTAGGTTTTGCAAGAGTTTGATTTGAAAAATCTTGTTTTCAAGTTTTAACAGGGTGTTTGGATTAGCATTTTAGCAGGGCATAAATGCTAGATTGTGTTTCAAAAACGTGTTAAAGATATTTGTTTGAGTTGAAATAGGAAGAGTATCAGTTGTTAGTTAGATTAGAAGGGATTTTGAGTAAGTTTGTGTGTTAAAAGTGGAAAGTGACCATTGAAAATCTGCTTATGCCAAAATTTGCTTGTGTTCTTGAATTTGAATGCTAAGATCTTGAAATCTGTTAAGTGTTAGGTTAGAAGAGTTATTGGAATTGCTTTGGTGCTATTTGAAGTTTGTATGTGCTAAAGATTAAAGTCTAAATCTCTTTGGTGTGCATGTAATCAGCTCTAAGTCCACAGACCTAGCTTAAAGACCTCAGAAACATTCATATGTTTGGATTTGATTTGTGTGTTGCATTTTGTGCTTAATTGTTGTTGTACTCTGCTTATTGTGACTCCCTACACTCAGAAGGAGTGTAGGGGTGCCTTTGCTCCAAAAAACATCCACAAAAAGAAGCACAAACCAAGTCCTCTTGGTTATTTACTTGTTCATCAGTAAACCAACAAGAACTGGGCACATTTTAGCTCATAAATCACTTAATCTTTGTTTGTTTTTGATTTGGTTTGTGTTTTTGTGCTTAGAAAAGTTTCTGGATTCAAGTTTTTAAATTTAAAAAAAAAAATATATATTTTGCCAAAAAGGACGTGGCCAGGACTCGAACCTGCGCCACTCCTCTCACACACATACGCTCTAACCATCTGCCCTAGGGTCTTTGACTGGTAAGAGTTTACAAGGTTAAATATATAAGGTGTTTGAGTTTTGGCTTTTCTAAAATAAGCCGTGACCTTTTTTGCTTATTTTAGCTTATTTATTAAGCTTTTTAGCTTCTTTCCATTTTTCCTAGGATATTTTATAGTTTTAGGATTTTTCTGAGTAAAAATATTATTTTTCCTTTTATTTAATTAATTATTAGGATTATTTCTATTTTTAAATTTAAAAAGTCATTTAAAAATATTAAACAGTAGTTAAAAAATACAAAAAAATAGTTTTTAGGTTTTTATTTGTATTTTTGAGGTTTACATATAAAAAAGTTTTCAAAAACTTTAATTTTTGATTTTATTTAATTTTAGGGTTTTTTGGCAACTTTAAAAATTAATATAAAATTAACTAAAAGGTTTTAGGAACTTTTGTTTACATTTTCTTCTTAGTTAGATTATTTAGGATTTTTGAGAAATTTTTAGAATTTATTAGAGAACTTTTTATTTTTTGGAATATTTTAATATTATTTTATTCATTAAAATTCAAAGTTTTATTTTTAACTTTTTTTCATTTTTCCTAGATTCTAGACATTAAAATAGGACCTTTGTCACTTTCCATTTAATTTTTAGGCTTTTCAATTAATTTTTAGAATTAATTTAAGATTTAATAGATTTTAATAGTTTTAGGAGTTTAAAAATAGTTTAATTTGGTTTTAAAATTTTTAAAAATAGTTTTTAGTTTAATTAGGTCATTTTTGAGGTTTACAATTTATAAAATCTTGTTTAGGGCTTTTTAATATTTAAAAGTGATTTTTAGGGCTTTAATTAGCATTAAAAAGTCATTATTAAATTAATTAAAAGGTTTTGGCAAGTTTGGATTTTTTGTAAACTCTTAGAACATTATTTGGGATTTTTAGTAATTTTTAGGAATTTTTAGTTTAAAATTTTAAATTTTGCACTTTTTACGTTCTACGTCGTAACTTTCTAGTAGTGTTTTCGCCTTTTTTTCTTTTTTTATTTTTTTTCGTCTTCGTCATTTTCTCTTCTTTTCTTCTCATTAATAATCAAAAACATAATCAATCATTCATTACACAACACACGTGCCTCCTCGAGAGAACGAACTCACCTCATTGGGTCATAACTTGTGGTTTTCCTAAACCGCTCGTTAATACTTACCGCTTTTTGTGTTGCTTTGTTTTTCCTAAAATAAAGTATATACAAAATCATTACATCATTTTTTTGGCGCCGCTGCCGGGGAGGCGTGTTGTGTTTTGATTGAACCATTATTGTTTCTCTATACTATCCATAATAGTAATTGTATTAATAGCACTCTATTAATACGTATTATCGTTTTTCGGTTTTTGTGTGAATACTATTACTATATTGTATACGTAGAACAATAAATACACAAGTACTCCAAATACGTGAGCAATCACAACCTTGATTCGGGATTTCATCACTCGATCATTGTATTCGAATCTCAAACCAAAGAAAAAGGCAAAAATAGATAAATACTTTCGTGAAGCTTAATCTTGATAATACAAACTATAAGGTGGGTATAAGGCGGTTGTATTTCACAACCTAAAGGAAAAAGGCTCTTAAGTGCTTCGCGCCGCCTCGTTTCCTCCGCTTGCTTGTGCGTATTTGATTTTGAGAGTGAATCGAGGGTTTTGCCGCCCAAAGTATTACTACATATCATATATATTTTCTTGGTTTTCATTTGATTAAACCCTCTTGAACGATTTGGTGTTCCACCATCGTTCTAAATTCATCGAAGACGTTCACTCCACGTGATCGTTTTCATTCCTTGAGGCCTTTTTAATCAAGAGATTTGATTAAGTGAGGAGATTTGTGGACTTGTTGTCTACTTAATACATTCACCAATTTCCAAAAAGGTTAATACAATCAAAAACCACAAAAAAATTGAAAAAACACAAAATACCAAAAAGAATCTTCTTTGCTCGCCTTCTCGTTGTACGTGACGTTTATGCAAACTCGCTCTAAAGCTAGACGTGCTCGTAAACGAAGAAACAAATCACTCACTCTTTCTAGTGAGGAGTCTCCTATTGACGAACCCATTGTACGAGAAGAACCAACCATGGCGAATCGAACTATGATGGAGTTACTTCAAGCACCCACCGAGGGTTATGGAGAAGCTATTGTGATTCCCGCAATCCTTGCGGAGAATTTTGAAGTTAAAACGGGTTTGTTGTCGATGATCCAAAACAACAAATTCCGTGGTGATGAGAAGGACAATCCTCACAACCATATCCGCCAATTTAATCGTCTTACCGCCACGTGCAAATTCAAGGATGTCTCGAATGACTCGATTAAGATGATGCTTTTTCCGTATTCCTTAGCGGGGCCTGCTAAAATTTGGTTAGAGAAAGAGCCACCCAATTCTATATTGACGTGGAAGGATCTCGTTTCGAAGTTTGTGAACCAATTTTTTCCGCCCTCTAAGACTACGCATTTGAAAAATGAGATTTCTAAATTTTCACAAGAATCAAATGAAAGTTTTTCTACGGCTTGGAATAGGTTTAAGGAGATGTTACATGAATGTCCTCATCATGGTTTTTCCGATTTGCACCAAATCGACACGTTTTACAATGGACTTAACGATCATGAAAGAGATTATTTAAATGCCGCCGCGGGTGGTAATTTTTTGTGTAAAACGGTTGAAGAAGCTTTGGTCGTAATCGAGAATAGGTCTAAGGTTTATAGCCCTCGTCACACACCGAGTGTTGCCAAAAGGGGCTCATCATCGTCTCAAAGTATCAATGCATTACATGATGAAGCAAATGAAGAAAACCGATTTTTCGATAGATTTGCAAACCTTATGTCCCATTGGAAGGCTCAAGAAGCTTCCAACACCGCTTCGGTTAAAGCGGTTTCTAAGAGTTGTTTGTCGTGTGGGGGAGCTCATGATCTTTCTGAGTGCATTACCGCGGATGGTAACACTTCGAATGCTTTTGTAGTCACGGGAACTTATAACCAAATCGGTCAAGGTTCACCTTCGAATCAAGCTCCACCCAATCAAAATGCTAATAATTATCGCAACAACAACAACAACCAAGGTGGAAATTACCAAGGAAATCAAAGGAACTATAACAAAGGTAATTACCAAAGTGGTAATGGGCAAATTTCTAACCAAAACCAAAACCGTGATTTTCAAACTAATGCCCAAGGTTTTCAAAACGATCACACCAAAAATCTTCAAGGAGAATTTTTGAATTATGCTAAGGCTAATGATGCTAAGTTTGACAATATGCAACGTGAAATGGTTAGCTTAAGATCCGAGTTGAAAAACGAGCTTAAAAACGAACTTGCTAATGAACTTAAAACTCATGCTAATAAAATGGAAGGAAATGTCACACGACTCCAACAAAATCAACAAAAAATAGAGCAAGGACAACATGAGATTAAGCAAGAGTTGTTAAAAGCGGATGCTAGGCAATCTAAGTTTGAAGATCGAATGGCTAAAATGTTTGAAGCTATCATGTGTAAGCCCTCTTCTTCGGGTGGTCTTCCTAGTGATACCATCGTGAACCCGAAAGGAGAATTGAAGGTTATTACCACTCGTAGTGGTAAAACTTTCAAAGAACCCATTTCTCGTCCAAGTACTTATATGGAGAAGGAAAAAGAGAAAGAACCCGAGGTTGTGGTTGAAAAGGAGCACATTACAAGCCCACGAAGTACCGCTCAAACCACACCTACGGTTGAACCAATACCCATCATGGAACCCGAGATTCCAAGGCCGATGCCTATGCCTAATTTGGCCCAACCCACACCACCTTTACCCTACCCATCAAGACGAAACAAGGAAAAGGCACAAGAACGAAATAATTATCAATTTGAACTCTTTATGAAAATGTTTCGTGACTTGCATTTTAATATAAGTTTTGCCGACGCCTTAGTCATGATGCCTCGATTTGCCGCAAACTTCAAAAGTATGTTGAATAACAAAGAAAAATTGCAAAAATCGTCTAGTTGTTCTTCGGTTTTTCTAAGCCGCATACCTCAAAAGGTCGGTGATCCTGGAAAGTTTTTAATCCCATGTGCTATCCAAGACATGGAAGAATGCTACGCCTTGGCCGATCTTGGTGCTAGTATTAATTTGATGCCTCTTGAGATTTTTAAATCGCTCAATCTTCCAAATCTCACTCCTTCAAGAATGTCAATCGAAATGGCCGATCATTCTACGATTCTAGCTTGTGGAGTTGCCGAGGACGTCTTTGTGAAAGTTGGGAAATTCTATTATCCCGTGGACTTCATTGTTGTTGATATTCCCATCGATCCTAAAGTTCCGTTAATTTTAGGTCGATCTTTTTTGGATACCTCGAGAGCACTTATCGATGTGCATGCAAGAAAAATCACTCTTCGTTTCAATGAGGAAGAACTCGTCATTAATGCAACCCAAAACTCCACGCTTTCTCATGTTTATTCGATCACATCTTTGTACAATGTCAATCCTATCAAAAACATTTGCCAAAAGATTTCAAATAGAGTTTTAGGAGTTGATAAAAATGAAGTTCCGTCCCCTCCGCCGATGGAGGTTAAGAGTGTTAAGCCTATAATTCCAATCTCGAGTGAATCTTCGGATGATGAATACGTTGATCCCGATGGGGAGGTTTTCTTTGTTGACAAAAGATTTGAAAACTTGCCACCACCTAAACCAAAACGCTTTCAAAATGTGAGAATTTTTAGTGTGACTAACATTGTTTTAGATACACCAAATATTTTTGACATAATTAAATCGGGTTTTCACAAGGAGAGTGTAAAAGATGAAAAAGGAAAAGATTTTGAATTTAATTTAAAAGATTTTTCTACAATTCTAACTCCGTCATCACCGCGTGTCTTGAGTACTACAAGCTCGTCTTCTCCTTTTGACGATGCTTTGTGTGGACCTAGTGTGGGGGAAGCCCCTTATGTTCCCTCCCCTTTCTCCACCGAGGACGAGATATTTGATCCTGGAATTGCTTTTATAGGGAAATCTCGGTCTTCCACCGATGCAATAAATGGAAAATCTTTTCATTTGATTGGTGCGAGTCTACCTCGAGTAGCTCAATGTTTTGCCTTACCTATTGTCCCACCCTTCTATTTCTTCTCTCCTATTTTCTTCTATCCCATTGGGATTTGTGTTGGAGTTGTGTTGTCTCGTCTTTCATCCGAAAACGAGGACGCTATCTTTGACCCCGGTATACGTTTATCGGATTTTTAAAGTACTCCACGTACTTTTGGGCCTTGTTTATCATGTAAGCCCCACCAAAAATTGACCAAACCATGATTATCCCTAAATGATCACATTTATGGGGATTCGAGTCGAGCTTTTGACTCGGTTATCAAAAACAAGGTGCCTCGTGGGGGAGACCCATGCTTATCCATGTACATATTATTGCTTTCTAATTAGTTTAATGTGAGGGGATTTGTGTCCTTCCAACCTTTGTTCCGTGGTTGTCTGTGCATTGTGGTTTTTAGATCATCATCTTCACGATTGGAGCCTCTCGTGTTCGTTTCATGGGAGCACTCGATCATTTGCTTTGGAGGCCATTCCCAATATCCACATATGATATATCCTTTTATGTTCTAACCTTAGGTTTATAGCACACTTCATAAACGGCTTTAAACTTATTGGTTACACCCTTTCCATGCTAGATTAGGCATTCGACTACGTCTCTAGTATGGGGGTGTGTGCACCCCTAGACTCGAAACATTGAGGACAATGTTTAACTTTAGTATGGGGGGGTGAATAGATACTTGCCTTGCCAAACCTTCACGCTTTCCAAAGTTTATCATTTTGTTATCGTTTTCTTGCAAAATAAGGCTAAAAATGGCCAAATTTTAAATTTTTCTCATATTTTATAAGTGTTTGAAGACACGAATGTAGATTTTCCGATGGCGAGAATAAGAGTAATTTTTGACTCGACCGTGCGTGTTGAGCACTTAGCTTTGATTCCTTAACTACACATTAGGCTAAGTCTCTTAAATGAGGACGAGAAATGATAGAGTTAATTATAAGTTACTATGCTAAACGTAGAGTACTCGTATTCTTTCAAAAACTCATGTGTTCTCGTTGTTTGCTTATTCTCCCTTCGCATGTAAATATTTTTTGCTTAATAAATATTGACTTAGCGGTTTAGTTTTGATTGTTGGGTTTCTAGTCTTTTCTAGTAGCTTCCGTGTAATTAAATTGGGAAGACATTAAGGTATCGCCAGCGTCACGGTTTTGAAGTATTGGCACCCGAATAATCAAAAGCTTCACCTAATAATAAGATTTCAAGTGCTCACCTAAATCTAGCAAACAATTTGAAGCCCCACAAGGCCTAAAATCTATGCAAAATTGAAAGTGAATCAAGCCTTAATCTTCGAAGCTTTAAAGATCCAAAATCCGCTTTAGCGTGAGGATATACGTCTTTGGCTAATAAAACCACCGATGAGGCGGATAATAAAAGGCAAGGCAAGACCGAAGTCATAATAAAAGCTTCATGGCGAAGTTGAATAAAAGATGGAGGTAAACCAAAGATAATAAGGTCCTTCCGTTAGGGGGCGTATAAAAGTCTTGGTAATAAGTCTCATGTTCAAAAACGTTATAAAACCGTGTTTATCGATTCTTCTTGTCAACTTAATTTTTTAACATCGTTGTCTATTAGGAGGGGTTATTGATTTGATGGTCTTAGTTACACCGTTAGGACTCTATTTTTAGACCTAAATCTCTATTATCGCATAAGTCAACAATGTATCCTCGTGATCATTAAGACATAATAAAATATAAGAGATACAACTTAGGAATAATGGGAGAATAAGTACGTGATTAGGGCATATGAGTAGTGTTAGCATTACTAACTTATAATGACAATGATCTCGTTGCACGCTTGGCATGGAATTAAGGTGAAAATCGAGGACGACGAAATTATTTCTAACGAAGCATTCACGTGTTCTTATTCTATGAACCTAAACGTCCCATTTTGCGATGAAAATCATACATTATGTCTATAACACAAGTAGTAGTAATCATAGTGTAGCTAGTTATCATTTCAATAAAAGTGAATAAAATTAAATTTTGGAGATGCTTTGATACTTTATTCTAGCATTGCGTGAGGGCACGGCAATGGTTTAGTATGGGGGAGTGATGAGACTGCTTTTATACATGGTCTCATCGTCCAAAACGGCCTTAAAATGCATAAAATATCATGAAATAGACCAAATATATGCTCGTGTTTGTTACTTGTGTATTTTTAGGTACGGATATTGAGGAATTGGCAAAAGATCACAAGAATCAATCAAAAACGAACACGGGAAACGAAGTCGCACAATGAACCGGGCCCAAGTTTGGATTTTGCAAAATGACCCTTGAAGAATTGAAGATTGGCAAGAATGGCCCCTCATCTTTGAAGAACTTGTCACATTTGACCCTCAAAATATCAAATGTACAAGTATGATCCTTTATGTTTGAAGATATTACAAGTTCAGCCCTTGGGAATCAAGAATATACATTTAATACCCTTGGAAAAGTTTTTGGAAGACTTTGTGCCACTTTTGATAAGTTGTCAAAAGTTGACAAGGCAAAAACAAGCGCTGATGGACTTTATTTACAAAGTGAAGAAATGTTGAAACCTTGGGGACCTGTCCTGCCAATTAACCAAACAAACCCACCCAACCAGGAGGCGACACCTCAACCCTACCCACTTTATTTACCCAATACCCTACCCTACCCGTCCACCCACCCATTAGCCAACCCGTTTTTAAATACTTAACCCAAGTCAACTGGTCAAATCCCACTTACCCTTCCCTCCTTAACATATATTTAAAAATCACTTAATCCCATTTTAGATTAAATCCTAACCTGCTACCCACTTTAATCCCATAAACCCTAATCTCCACATTAATCAAACCAAAGGGTTTTTCCTCTAAACGTGCAGATCACTAATTACCCGTCCCCTAATCCTTTCCCACCTCACTTGACAAACCCACATGGGCTGTGGACCCCTCCCCAAACCTCCCCTGCACCCGTCTCTTTCCCACAACCCCAAAACCCGACCAAGCCAACCATCCAGATACTCCCCTTGGTCCCCAAGCCCAAATAGACGTCCAAGATTCATTCAAATGTCACCAACACCAGCTGGCTCATCACATGGCATGAATTTGACTAAATTTCAGTCAAGGACTCAAGGGCCTTTTTGGCAATTCATATCTTAGGGTTTTTGTAACTAGAATCTTCTATCTAGTAGTATTTAAAGAGAATGCAGCATGTGCATATCCTTTGTTCCAATTTTTTAGCCAAAACCTTGTAATCCCTTTTTTAATTAATAAAGTTTGGTGTTTGTCTTAACAATTATAATTCCTTTTATTGAATTAAAAAGTTTGTGTGTTGTGTTTAAGGCTATGAAACTGAGTTCCAAATTTCAGAAGTGTGTTTGATCTTCAAAAGTTTTTGAAGGTTTTTAAATTTAAGTTCAAAATTTCATAAAGTAATTTACCTTGGAAGTGAAAGTGGAAAAGGTAAGTAATTTGTGAGTTTTGAAGAGGTTTTAAAACGTGTTTTTAAGTTTTTGAAAGATTTGTGTAAGGTTTTTAAGAAAGAAAAAAGGTAAAAGCAGAATATCCATATATTTGTGGTTTTCTTTTTGATTTTTCTTTTTCAGGATTAGAGTTGTTGATTATTGTTCTGCACCAACCCCAGTTGGTAAGGAGGTGGATATTCATCCACTAGGACCCTTGGATGTAAGGGTTCTAAGGTAAAACTCTTTTACCTTTTGAAATTTCAGAAAATAGGAAGTTTATGTGACCTTTGTGTGTAAGGTGTTTAAAGTGTGAAAACCTGCTTTGAATTGTGTTATTTTGAGTTAGTATGCATGTTGGATGATTGATGAAACAGTTTTGTTAGGTTTTGCAAGAGTTTGATTTGAAAAATCTTGTTTTCAAGTTTTAACAGGGTGTTTGGATTAGCA